>OX276349.1:22997994-25764244 GCA_946251885.1 Cosmia pyralina | reverse complement strand
GAACTGATCTTAACTTGAAACAGACTCAATTATATCAAAGTGAAGTTTGTGAGTGCAATGTAAACCGGCCTCCAGGATGGCCCCGGTATTTGTGTTAGACGTCAAGAACTATTCAACTGCCACAACTTTTCTCATAATAAACTCGGACCCGTTGAATAATTGGAATTTCTAATTGCATATTGAGGTTTTAAAGTTGCTTTGTGAAGAACAGGATTATTTTTCGGTAAGAAATTGCGATGTCGGTTGCATTTTATTAGTGTTTTCCTGTGTCTGATAAAATATTTGAATGTTTTTTTTGAAGTAAAAACTTTTTTAGGCGTGTTGAGCGATTTTATGTTAAAACTTTTTCGGGTCCACGTCACTGCTACACCACAAATGATAAGCATAGTTTTATTTACGCAAGCGCTTTGAGCAGTTTTTGGTAGGGAGTAATCTTACTGGTTGGCGTCACCACGACACCGCGACACTGCGCATGCTATGCATAGTTTTAAAAGTTATAAATGCATCTTTGCCGAATGTTCAAAATTAAGATGATGACACCTCATGAACATTTTTAATATTTCGGTTCATCATTTTTTTTCTTATATCTATGGACATACTCGATCTCAAACAATTAAGTGTGCATTTCCTTTATTGACTCCTATGCTTTTTTGACTCTATGGACACTGAACGAACTACAGTGATAAAATTGAACAAAATGTGAGCCCTGTCGGTATTCGTTTTCAATTTGACAGTTTTTCATGCATAGATTATAAACTAAGTATCTAAAATTAACACGTTATATTGTAAGCAGTATGGTACAGTCACACTTTAATTTATCGGCAGTTTACAATCTCACGAGATAGATTATAAACTAACCAAGTTCATAATTATACAGTGATTTTGAACGGTGTACCCAACGATACACCATACATAATTATCATCATTTACGTGCAGGAGAGGTACCCTACGATTTTTCCGTAAAAATCGTAGGTTACCTCCCTACGATTTTTTCTTCAAGATTCAATTTTACCATTTTGTTGTCTGCCAAATTTCAACTTTCTAGTACTAAGAGTCTCTGAGCTAAGCCGCGGTACAGACAGACAGACAAATGGACATGGGGAAACTATAACTGTTGACTACGGAACCCTAAAATTGAACATAATGATAAGTCCAAAAAAAATATTTTTGAAGATGTCTCAAGTGCAGGGTGCACTTGAGACATCTACAAAAATATTTTTTTGGTTTGCCAGAAACACACAGGCACCTAAAGATTCGAACAGTGAAAGAAGAATTATACGAAAAATGGAAACATACAAACAGAGACTGAGCAAGCACAGCAATGAAGTCAAGAACCTTCTAAACAGACAAGGGGATAAAATCCGCCTAAAGAGATGGCAAATCCTAAATTTGAAACAGACAGTGAAAAATTAAAGATTACTTAGTACTGAACTCATAATGTGAATGTTTAAGGCTAGGTTGTTCGGGCCTGCAGGCCTTTGAAACGCTACCTCCGCCTCCCCCAAATGTAGCGCGACGTGTTTATTTACGACGCACCGCCGACGATTTCGCGGAAAATCTATGCTACAGTGTAAAATATTTGCAGTTGATCAACTTAATTAGTTTTTCTTAGGTCGATTTTTTTTCCTTAGGTTTACATTTTATGGAGTGAACTAAGATTATTACATAAAATGTCGTTTTGTTTTCACATTATCAGATAACTGTACCAACACGATTCGATAACAATAGGTACAATTATTATCAGCCCCATGATATTGGTGAATATCGATGATCATCGCGACCACGACACGACAAACAACCACACTACTAAGTCGGCGGCAGTTTGAAAAAGTTTTCTCAATTGAAAGAATGTCCGCTACTCTCACCCCGCACTGTCTTCGCCGGTAGATATCGTGCCGATATTGGTATCGGTGTGTGTGGAAATCGGTTATCATGGTGTATGGGCATGTGATGCGGAGAAATGAAGAAAATGTCGTCTGGAATGTTTTGATTATGAATCTGGATGACTATACGAGTAAGGGAATACCAAAGAAACGATGGATGATCTGTGTGAAACACCGCCACACCTCACCACCACACCACAGCACATCACACCACACACACACACACATCACACACACACACACACACACACTCACACACACACACACACACACACACACACGTCACATCATCATGTGGCTAGAAAGGGAGTGACTATCGAGATGACGACTAATAGAGAAGTATGAAAGATAAAAACAAGTTGCATCGACCCCAAAAAAAATTGGCATAAGGGCAGGAGAATACTGATAATCGGTATCGGTCGTTGTCAACGACGATGTAAGTGACATTAAAACACAATGTAAAAGCGAATTATTCCATTACTTCATTGGGCTGAGTAGGAAACGAATATAGCAGATAGTTACAGATTGAACCTTTAAACGGCTATTTTAGTAAACTTTCATCAAACCAAATAGCTTAACGGTTCGACGACTGCTTTGCAAACCCGTGATTAAAAGTTTGATTCTCAACTGTTATATTTTTTTCGATTCTTTTTTTTATATTTTGTTATATACCTACTGTTATTTGATAGTTCGCATAACGTACACAGAAAACATGAAGTTTAGGCCTCTTATACCATCTATATTTATAATAAAAATAAATATCAATGGTTAGCTGACAGTTAATGAGAAATCCCGTGTGTACAATCTACTGTTATATTTTTTAGCGATAGCCGGGTTTGTTAGAAATAATCTGTAAGAATCACTCAGTGTATTCGTGTTATGCCATTAGGTATTACACCTGTTCGTGTCGTTCCTGCACAGGAACGACACGAACAGGCGTTTGTTTATTTATCCACTAAAAACGAAAAACTTCGCAAGCAGTGGGAAATTGCTACTGAAGGCTGCGCGTTTCGACCTCAGGACAAGCTGCTTCGTCGTCGGTCGCTTGCTCCCGCGTCACAAGTCCTAACTCTCTGTGTATTGTGGCTGCTGAGAGAGACCACAACTACAAACGTAGTGTAAAGGAAAGTTTTATAAAATGTGGCTGTTGTTTTAGTATATTGTGTGTCTAACTTGCATCCCCTATAACCCCTTTAGTGACTGAATAAAAAAAAAAATTTTTAGAATGGGCTAAAAATGGTCGTACTGTTTTGCTTATGCTGCAAACATATTCTTTTGTTTTTGATGTTGACCACTGCTCATGAAGATCAGTAATTATTGACAACTACATATGAAGGAACAATTGCCGTACTTTATTATCAAGGGATGTACCTACTGCTACAGCTATAATTTATCGAATCTACTATTCTAAGACATCAAAATTAATTTAGTATATTGTCCAACCGGCCCCGCTCATGTGGGATTGCCGTCCCATAGGACTATTTACCTAAACAAAAGTGCAAGAATCAATATGATAAAAGTTACAAACCAACAATAGGATACGTCATCGACGAACTTGCTTTAGAACATGGGCACTGAGTGATACGGTTACCGCCTAACCATGGCTACGTTCACAAGGCGCTATTTTTCGAATGTATAGAACACGATATTTTATCGTATACTGTGACTTTTTGTACTCAAAACTGATCATGGGGTGTCGTTTTTATGGTTTTCGAGGGAGCCAAAGCCGGTGGTGAAGTCAAAATGAAAATTCAAGATGGCGGATGTGAAAATTTTGTGTTTGTGTTTTAAATCATACGTTATAAGGAACTTCATTCCTGACGGTGGTCCCCAACCGCACATTTTTACTTTTTTCTAATTTTCACTGTTGTTGCCAGAGTGAAAGTTGATTATTATTAGTATCTAACCGACAACCGGACACATTGTATTTATATTATGTGTAATTTATGTAGGATATGGTAGTAGACTAGTAGTGAAGACAGTTCGATGGAGATTGAAAATACTAATGTGGATGAATCTGATGAAAAATCTTAGAAAAATGTGTTTTAAAACTTCTTCATAAAGGACCACGATAAAAAATTATAAAGTACTCGCGCTTGACTATAATTTTATCGATAATAATTTGCAATGTGTCTTAACACTATCGTAAGATGACAATTAAACGTCATCATACCACATATAAATAATCACATTTTCGAAAACGATATTATGAATTAAAACTATAATATAATTACGAGATATTTTTTCTGAGCTGTCGCAATTTCATATCTAATGTGTTCGTCTTTTGTTTGAATTTTTTTGAACAACAGTAGGGAGAGCGAATTTTTAAAAATTTTGACACAGGTCCAACCTCGATGACGTCCCGCAGGACTCTGACCGCGAGCGGATTTAGCCAAAACTAATTTTGAGTTTATTTAAAAAAAATCTATTAAACTCAAAATTCCAACCGTTAAATTCCCTCCGAAATACGATTACCTCATGATACATGCAATTTTCATAACAGTTTATGCTGTAATTAGGAAATGAAACGGAAAATGGTTTTGAAATCGACCATGTTTCGGATTTTTTTTTTATCGAGGAAATTACAATTTATCGTGTTTTGAACCGTTAATTTCCCTAAAGCAAGGATGTAGCTATGGCACATATTTTTTTCAGGACCTTAATACACTAATTTCACCATTTAAAATTGATTCTGAAAACAGGAAAATTCGGATAACCTCCCGTTAATGGGACGTCACAAAAAAATGACACACGAAGACCCCGTCTGATTATAACTAAAAAGCCGATTGCAGATAAAAAGAGAGGAAGAAAAAAAAAATGATGTAGATGTGAAGATAATATAAAGTAAGTTCAAAAACTAAAACTCGACTACTGAAAAATCACGCTCGCCGCGGTCGGTCTGTAACCAATTCAATTAATGTTATTTACCTCCACTTTTACTTATTACTTATTTTTTAAGCGACTTCAAAAAAAGGAGGTTACTCAATTGAGTGACTTAAAAAAAAAATACGGTCGAATTCGACCGTATATATTTTTTTTTTAAGTGTGTTCGCGGATAACTTCGTCGTTTATGAACCGATTTTTATGTTTCTTTTTTTGTTGGAAAGGAGATATTCCAAGGGTGCTACCATGATAAGAAAACCAGGATCTGATGATGGTATCCTAGAGAAATCGAGGGAAACCTTCAAATTTTATAGGCACACCTATAGCGATTTGGGTATTTTTTATAGTAACTCGTGCATTTGCTCCCGGAAAGCACCATTTAGTGAAATGGAACTGATGAGGAAGACCAGAGATGGCTATCGGAACTACTCAATAATACGTATTTCACGGCTTGCGATTCGATTATTGCTAAGCAATTTATGCTCGTCAATACATATGTTGAAATAGAGCTGATGGTGACTTCACCATCAGTTCCAGTTCTCCTGATTCCTTACTTCCTTTCTTGGAGAACTCCTCAATAATTAACGTCCTTGTATCGGGAAAAGCAATATTTTGTAAAAGGTGATGAGCAGTTGACAGGCTATTGTAACTTAGACGAATTACAGACTGACCCACTAAAAAGTGAAAAATATGTATTTACTTAAACAAATAAATATTATTATTATTATTAATATGACATATATAAATATTTAAAATGTGCTCGTCAAGACCTTTCTTTTGACACCAAACATGTCATTATTATCTCAATTTAATTTTTTTCGCGGTCAGAAATTTACGTGTAAAGTCCACCATATTAAATTTAGGGAGAATTTATATAGCCTATCTACCTCATTTATTAAAATCGGTTCAGTAATTTAGGCGCTACGATGGAACACACGTCAATACATACTTATTTACATACATAGACTGCTAAAATCATAACCCTTCCTTTTGGCTTTGCCGTAGTCGGGTAAAAATACTTAGGCAGCACCTTTTTGTCATTGACCTTCTTATATGAAACGATGACTCATTTCCGATTGTTCATAACAAGCATTACTCCCACGTGCATAACCGATTGTAAATAATACAATCATGTATTCTATGATAATACCCACCAACCAAATTATGAATTGAATGCCTTACCTTTAATTAATTTCCTTGTTGAAGTAATCCACACCATCATCACCTGCCTAGCCTTTTCCCAATTATGTTGGGATCGGCTTCCAGTCTAAAGTTGCAGCTGAATACCAGTATTTTAAATGGAGCGACTGCCTATCTGACCTCCACAACCCAGTTACTAGCTAATATACGATACCCCTGGTAAGACTGGTTTTCAGACTTTCAGGCTTCACACGACCCGTGCTTTCCGAGGCACGGAGGGGTCTCGATATTTAAAGATGGTCGCCTATCCACGGACCAACCGGGGCAAGCATAGCTTAACCTGATCGATCAACCCGTGCGGCTGTTGTTATTTAGCCACGAGCCCCTCTACTCCATAAATAATTAGCATATCTTGGTTAGGTGAAACAACTTCGTGATCACACTCTCCATAATTTCTTCTTCATTTTTATTTTTCTTATCTGGACGAAGTGTAAAATCAAATTTAATGGTAACTTCATATTACATAAGAAGTATGTAGCGGTTATCGTTTGTAGTTTCTGCCTACCCCCGACGGAAAAGCCGTGAGTTGTATGATTACGATAACTTAATCCTGGTATTTCTTCCTCTAAGATCGGTAGAAAGAAACTGTTAATAACTGGTGTTACTACGGGATGCATGGGTCTTGAAGGAAGTACAGCACACTGCACAGACATACTGGGTCTATGTTACTCTGGAGTTGATTGAAGGTGTGTTCGGCGACACTTATTCTTTTACATAGGCTAGGTAAGGGTAAATAATTCTATGGCAATGATGAATGATGCTGATAATGAAGACCAAAATTTTATTTAGCAATGAATCAACATACCAACGGATTATAAGCAACATACAAAATTCTAAAGAATATGTTTACATCTATAAATAAAAATAATATCTGTTTATGTATATAAATTCTCGTGCAGTCCTCAAAAATACAAATTTAATATGAATACGCCATAAATATTAAAACATACATCAAAAAGCGAGCGCTCTCAAGATTAACGTTTTCGCTTCAAAGCAAATGACAATATGAAGTAAACAAGTTTCCAGGTGTTGAAATGTTAACAAAGGAGAATCGAGTCTCATTCATCACGCTAATGACAGCAAGCACGTCTGTAGCAGAAATATTGATGGCTCTCATAGCCTGGGCAGTTCCCTACTGGAGAAATTTCCTCAGAGCCATTTATGCACCATCCTCATTATTTCCCTTTCTTCTAGACGAAAGCCTCAGTTGGCTATTAATCACAGGACGAAAGGAAGAAGCTAATCACATAATACAAAATGCTGCGAAACTATACAATATACAAATAGGTTATATCGATTTAGATGATATAGAATGTGAGGTGATGATGGAGCTGATGGAATTAATGGTATAGCCCTTTTTCAAAATGACTGTTGGTTCGAGAAAATTGTTCCTTTTCGGTGCGAGGCGTGCGTCTGCATGTGGCACAGGGCTATTCAACAAGTACACTTTGTTGATTATATTCAGTGGCGTTGGAATGGGAATAAGTACATTAATTTTGCTTTGACGACGTTCTCAGAACTACTAGTTTTGCTGTTGAATTCCTGTTGAAAAGATTCAAAAGGAGGATACCGTTGACATTTGCTTTTCTACTGACTGGAATGTTTTGTATTGGATAGCTATTTGTGCCAAAAGGTGATATTTATGCGTTTTTACTAGAAATCAATTTTGGAAATATTTCAATTTTACATTAGTGCCCAAAACAGAATTTTTTGGCTCGTGCTGCAGATATACATATACGTTCGTCAATTGTTATGTTTTAATCTATATTAATGAAAACCGGCCAAGTGCGAGTTGGACTCGCACACGAAGGGTTCCGCCACCGAAATATGTTAAAAATACTTGGTGTAATTTTAATCACCATTATCCTCTAAATGGGTCATTTTACTCATTGTTATGAACAACTTTTACCTTTTACTATGGAACAGCGACAATCAAATGTCAAAAATGTAGGTAAACCCTCTACAATTTTTGACAGATTGAGACTGAGATGAGATTGCGAACGTTGTTAAAAAAATACGGTAATTGCCCCTCTGAAATAGCGAAAAAAAACAGCTGTTCCCTACATTTTAACGAGTTATGAGAACTTAAAAGTAGGGAACAGCAGATTTTTTGTCAGAACTAAAAAGTGAAAAACATAAACTTTTTTACAAAAAAAAAGTGAAAAACTACTTCAATTTCGGAAGTCAGTAGCAAAAAACGAAAATACAAAACCAAATCTGACACCGACTTCCATGCGTGCCACGAAAGATGATACTTGACGAGCGCAGTATCGCGCCTCCCGCGCTCTTCCGCCGCCCCGATGACGCCGTCCCTTCCCGTCTCCGACCTCATACAGCTAAAGAGACCTATAAATCAGAATAATCAGAATCAGAGAATTATAATCTACTGCGCAAGTCAAACTACGTGGTGTATCAAGTCTCATCTATCATGGCACGCATTGTACCTACTGTAGGTAGTTCTAAACTGTGGCACAGTTCCTTTGGTCTCAGGTTCCAGTAGTAACTAGTAGTGGTTGATGGTTTTTCAGACTCGTTTCTCATGCATGTTAGATTTTTTGCAATCAATGTGTAGATTTTGTTTATTATGCCCTTGAAGCAATACACTTCCGCATTACCGTGTATCGACTAGGTACGTCACAAAGACCTAGTCAACGTATTTACACTGATCATAGACACTGTTCATCAGTAATACATAATGATTTATGCAATGTAAGTTTTATTTTTATTCACGCGTTCTAATTAAATCATGCCGTCGCAGCAAATTATCTTAATTACAAAATTGCATTTACCGTCGCGTAAATCCGAAACTATTAGATTAAAACTGTATTCCGTAACGTTAAGGTCTTGTTTATTATAATTATAGAAATTCACACGCAAATGCAAGCTTGCAGTCGTGCTCTTATTTCCTATTGCAATGAAATTGACATCATTGTATTGAAGACCGTTTGACTGAAACATTAAACTAACTACTATGTTTTAACAAAAAGTGCTTGAAAAAATATTTGGTAAGTAAATAATTTATTACTTATATAGTAAGTAAGGAAAGCAGTGGTGGCCCAGTGGTAACGGCCGCGACTTACGAGTTGTAGGTCGTAGGTTCGAACCCTGACAGACGCTTTACTTTGTGTAAATTATTTCATCACCACAACTCTCAAAACAGCGAAGAAAAACATCGTGAAGAATGTCTTAGAAACAAAAATTAGAAGACATGTGACATCTACCAACCCGCACTGGGGGCGCGTGGTGGATTACGGCCAACTCCCTTTCACCGAGAGGAGGCCCGTGTCCCAGCAGTGGGAACATTAGGTATAGGTTGATTATGCTAAGATACTGGGGTACTTATCTTTGAATTTCCCAAAAGTGTAAGCAATGAGCTATCCTAATAAATAACATTTTCATTTTTATTTAACAGTTTCAGTTAAAATACAGGTTATCTCGTTTCCATTTTTTTTATTATTATACCTACTGCCCCACTGCTGGGCAAAGCCGGGAGGCCATGACCTTCCATGAACTCAGAATCAGAATCAGAATCAGAATTCTTTATTTGTAAACATAGGTAAAATTACAATAGTGTGCGAGATGTTATAGGCAGGTAGATCCTCTATGTTTTGCCCAGAGGCGTACAAATACATTTAAATAACATTATAAATTGTCGAATTTTTACTTTTAACACTTCACATTAGTATTTATTGGTACATTAACAAAATACAATAAACGTGCAATATCAATACAAATAGAAAATAGAATCAAATTCAGTAAAAATGTCAAATAGATTACGAGTATGTTACATGTCATAGTAATACCAATGTCAAATAAAATTCTAAGTCGTCAGAATGTATAATTTTCTTAGGTAGTAATTATAGAATTATCGTCCAAATATTCCTGAAGTGAGTAATAGCATTTATTTATCAATATTTTTAATACTTCCGTTTTGAAATTGTCTAGATTTAACGTTTTAATTTTTTCAGGTAGTTTGTTAAATATTTTTTTGGCCATACAGAAGGTACTTTTATTCATTAGTGCAGTTTTGCCATAAGTCACTTCGAGTTCTGACTTATTTTTATCGCGTAATTTTCTGTAGTAACTTTTAGTAGCTATTTTGTATAATGAAATGTTAGATTTGACGAACATATTTGTTTCGTATATGTACAACGATGGTAAGGTAAGAATTTTTAGACGTACAAAGAACGGTTGACAACTGTCTGTGCTTTTAAGGCCACACATAGCTCTGACACATCTTTTTTGGGCTCTAAATACGAGTTCTCTATCAACTGAATTGCCCCAGTACATAACGCCATATCTGAGTGTTGATGCAACATAGCCGTGATAGGCTGTTAGTACGGATTCTATGCTTACTATTTTTGATAGTTTATAGAGAGCGTAGGTAAATTTATTAAGTTTCTTACATATACTCGTTTCCCATGAATCAAGAATATTATGTTTAATTCTCACTGACTCTATTTCAGACATCAAGTGATTAGTCTAAATAGAGCTGCGTTTAATACCCTACTTAAATTACGTAAGAAAAAAAACCGGCCAAGTGCGATTCGGACTCGCGCACGAAGGGTTCCGTAACATTATCCATAAAAACGGCAAAAAATGCACGTTTGTTGTATGGGAGCCCCCTTAAATATTTATTTTATTCGGTTTTTTAGTATTTGTTGTTATAGCGGCAACAGAAATACATCATCTGTGAAAATTTCAACTCTCTAACTGTCACGGATCATGAGATACAGCCTGGTGACAGACGGACAGACAGACGTGCGGACAGCGGAGTCTTAGTAAAAGGGTCCCGTTTTACCCTTTGGGTATGGAACCCTAAAAACTAAACTCATCAAATGTCTTTTACAGAAATGATAGAAGGGAAAGAAGTATTTCTAGAGACGACAGCAACACCAAACGAAGAAACTAAAGAAGATATAGTGTTAGAGAAGATATTATCAAAACTCCGACCACTTGGGCCATATTACTTGCGATTCATGCCCTTCCTGATATTCGCTTGTATGACCAACGCCTTATATTGCATGAACTACGTTTTTGCTGTAGTTATTGTGGATTACCGGTAAGTTTTAATAATGTCTTTAATTAAAAAAAAATAATTAAACATCCCTTTTAACGTGAAGTAAAATTAAGCCAAACTATATCCTCGAAAAATGTATGTTCATCTGAATGTTAAACTGGTTGTAACTTTACTACGCGTTTCGTTGGTCCCAGCTGTCATTCGTGGATCTTTGACGGTCATTATGGGTCGTCAAAAACCTGAAGACTTAGTTGTGGAGGTCAGATAGGCAGTCACTCCATGTAAAACACTGGTATTCAGCTGCATCCGGTTAGACTGGAAGTCGATGCCAATATACTTGGGAAAAGGCTAGGCAGATTGATTGATTTTTATTAATAAGGGGGCCGATTTGTTATGTAATGGATAAAACAAATAGGTAATAATATAATTATGATTTTGCTTTGTTAGGGTCAGTTCACACAAATCAATTTCGAACTTATTTACTACAGGGAAAATTTTAGAGCAAGCGCGTGCGCATTTCAAAGTACGCTTACCTTATTTTGTAGAAAGTAAGTTCGATTTTGTATCGCAATCTTAATAAAAAGTACGCGCAACGTCGCGTCGTGTCGCGTCGTCTCGGTGAGAATTGACCATTAGAATTTTTATTGTTTTCGTCTAAGAAAAAAAAATACATTACAATAATAACTTTTCAACATGCACCGTCTGCAGTGTTATCTTTCCAAAGTAAACAAATATTATTGACTATGGAGTAAGATATTTTATTTTGCAAACATGGGTACAAAAGATGGTGACAAAAACTATAATTAGCATAGCATTAGCATTAGCTATATTGAACCAGATGGCATACAAAAGTACAAAATAATACACAATAATAATAATAAAGATAAACAATAAGATAAACAAAAATAAAAATGTCAAATAATAAGATAAAAAATGTCAAATATGAAGATTGATTAGTTATTAATTGCAATTTAGTTATGAAGTGCTTCAATAGTTATTTATATTATGCACAATTCTTTACCTACCAATATCAACATTTTTACAGAATCGATCGAAGGCTGATCCAAGAAGTATTTTTAGAGACCAAAGCAACACTAGCGAAGAAACTAAAGATGTAGTGCTAGAGAAGATATTATCCAAAGTCTGACCACTTGGGCCATACTACTTACGATTTATGCCAAATCATTCCTGATATTCGCTTGTATGAGCAACTTTCTTTTCGTTTTGCTCGGCTCCTAAGGGTCATAGCGTGATATTAAATAACCAATAATATTTCTCAAAAATTGGACAATCAAATACAAAAATATTTTTTTAAATCCAACTGGCAGTTCTTGAGATTAGCGCGTTCAAACAAACAAACACTTCAGCTTTATTATTAGTATAGATATACATAGATTAAGTATTGTTCTTGGATATCCTATGATAATATTGGAGTTCACTGATTTATCTTCCTTCTTATTTCCAGCTGCAAATACCCTGAATGTGAGAACAGCACATCGTGGTCACAATTAGCTGTGAACCTGACTCACGACACGTGTCATCAGTACCAGCTCGCAGATGATGATGGCATATGTTCAGTAAATAGCTACAATGTGTCGAACGTAGAGAATTGTAAGGAGTGGGTCTATGAAGAACCGCTTAGCTTTGTGGCTGATGTAAGTATAATACTAGTTTAATAACATTTAACATTAGATTTGACGTATTTAACATTCGGTCGACGAATTTATCTACCTGGGCCAGCTAGTTTCCTTCCACGACAGATGGAACTAAGAGAGCCTGGAGGAGCTACTGGTCCATGAAGGCGCTAATGAAGGGGACCTTCCTATCTTACTAAATCGTAAGCTCGTCAACATGTGTATCCTGCCTATCCTAACTTATGGCACTCAGACTTGATCTCTGACCGAAGCTCAGAAGTCCAAACTCAAAGTTTGCCAAAGAGCGATGAAGCGCAGCATTTTAAAAATCAAACTTACCGACCAAATTCGCAACATCATAGGCAGGCATCGCCGATGTTGGCGATAAGTCTGCGAGGCTGAAATGGGACTGGGTGGGTCACACCTATACGAGTAGGATGCATCAAAACAGATGGGCCAGGATTGGCACACAGTGGGTGTCACCACCGAGGCAGGCCTGAGAAATGCTGGGGTGACGATTTGGACTCATTCTTAACCGATTGGCCGGAGAAGGTACAACATAAGGAAAACTGGAAAAGTATGGGGGAGGTCTTTTCTCAACAGTGGGAAAAAATAGGTTAACAAAAAAAAACATTAGATTATGGGGCTCTTGCCTAAATACTAGTCGTGTCCTTCGATAGGATGTTAGACTATGCTTTTCTACGAGCTAGTGTGTGTGTAGTGTTTATTAGTGGTAATTATATACATGTGTATTCTACCTTCTGTGACATTCGTTACCGAAGGTAGAAATATAAAAGTTAAAAAATTGTCTATCATTGGAGTATCGAGTTTGCATAATAATGTGGTAACCAAGGTCAAGACTGGCTTTCAAGGACACTGAACAAAACACAGTAGAAGTTTTATTGTTATAACGTCTATGCCGTTTAGTGTCTTTGAAAGCGTTAAGAGACTCGAGTTCGACCACTATCTCACCCGATGGACCGAGGGACCTATTAGCTCAACCAGGTTTCAGACTAGCTAAAGTAGACTCGTCGTTAATGGGGTACTGTTTAAAATGTTACAATAAAATACCTCCACACATACTTCAACTCAATGAGACTAAATTCAAAACTTGTATAAAACGCACACTATGCAGGCAGGCATATTATAAGTTTGGGGATTACATAACTGATAAAAATGCTTGGCTCAATGCTGGTCCTGCTCCACAACCACAACTAATTAATTAACATTTGAGGATACTGTTGGAGCTGCTGAAGATTGTAAGACTATCATTGCATTGTATAGACTCAATCTCCTTTGTATTATATAATTGCATAGCACATGTGTGAGTACTATGTACATACTCTAAAGCTACCATTTACTGGGTACGTCTTTGTTTGACTTGAATATGCCCTGGCGGCTGAGAGTATGTGACGCTCACTCTTAATGTCTAGCTGATGGTGGCGCGTGTTGGATCATTTAGCTAATCCATGCGTCAGGTTCGTGAACAAGCGCTGTCAGTGAAGGCTGGTCATACCTTAGCGGCCACGGCTTATTTTAATTTAATTTAAATATTTGAATTGTTTTTTTTTTTTTTTTTTTTAAGGACGCTTTTAACGTTCTGCATCGTTCTCACATGTAAAATTTCAACATGAATGATGTAACCATTATTTTGTAACCATATCTTGATTTAAAAGAGTGTCCGTGGAGTTTCTTGCCCGTTCTTCTCCATAGGTACCTACTATGCTTTGGAATGGGCACCTAGCTTCATCTTTTTGACTGACCGACCCCTTGACAATTCAAAAGTGCCTGTAATTGGTTTAATTGAAATAAATGCTTTGAGTTTGAGTTTGAGTTTGATGGTAAGCGAATTATTTTAAGAAAATCAAAATTTTTCAATTATATTTATATTAGTTTCAGCTAGGCTGTCAAGACTGGAAGCGAGCGTTGGTTGGAACAGTCCACAGCTTCGGATATATGCTTGGGCTTCTGCTATTAGGACCAATTTCCGATAAGTAAGCCAATTATTTTCTATTAATAGAGCAATCAGCAATTAATAATCAACAAATCGTTAGAAAAATACTTCATCATCATTCTCCTTATCCCAATTTGTTTGGGGTATGCGCAACATGTCGATTTCTTCCATACTTCTCTATGAGTCATCTCGATAGTCACTCCCTTTTTCGCGATATCATCTTTCACAAGTCCATCCATCGTTTCTTTGATCATCCGCTACTCGTATAAAAAAAAAATTGTTTATTGATACCAGATAGGTACATTTACAAATTTGCAGGCTAAAGCGGGTAACAATTGAAATGTATAGTACAATACATGCTGATATTGATTCCCAAACTAAGCTAGAGCTTGTATTTTGGGAAACAATGTTCAGTCATAGTGATGACATACAATATACATTGACTGATGCTTGAGGACAAAGGTGAAATATTGTGAAAAATCTGTCGCTGCACGGTGCATATGGTTACAAAATAATTCTTCCTAATTATTATATTATTATATATTACGGTGTAAAGTGCGTGCATGTATCTATGTATGTATGTATTTATCAGTAATAATTATGGGTGAGTGTATGTGGATGGGTGAGTGTCCGAGTGTATGAGTGAGTGTCCGTGTGTATGGGTGAGTGTCCGTGTGTGTGGGTGTACGCAGCCCTACGATGTAAATCTTGGGATCGGTTTCATTACCTCTACGTACTGTGTGTTTAGTATGTGAGTATGCATCCGTAGTTTTATAAGTATAGCGATCCACATTCATACTCAATCTTTCCTGACGACATTTCCCTCGTTCCTTCGCATCACATACATGGGTACTCGGTTGACAAGGTATGGACCTTGCCAACCGAGTTACATAGTTAGAAAAAATCGTGTTAATTAAAATTAAAATAATATTTCTAGGGTACGTGACATAGAGTGTATGAAAGTTGGCCTAGTAATATTATAAGATCCATTATAAAGATATGGAGGGCTCAACTATAATAGTAGAACGTTCCTCTTAATTTTTTTGTGTCGATGGTACTTTGTTTTATTAACCGACTTCAGAAAGGAGGAGGTTCTCAATTCGTCGGAACCTTGTATGTTCCCCGATTACTCGAAGATGGCTGGATCGATTTGGATTTTTTTTTGTTTTATTCGAGAGGATATACATCACAGTTGGTCCCATATAAAATTGATTAACTTTGCTTCGGTAGTTTTTGAGTTAGCTTCAATAATATGTATTTTTTCCCCACTTTTATATGGATGATGTTCTAGTTTGTTTTGCAGATAGTGGTATTAGAATTTGTGTGGGGTAGGTACACAACCAAAAAGTGAAAAATAAAAACTTTTTTACGAAAAATACAACCGACTTCCAAAAACAACACTACAAAGTGAAAAATAACTTTAATTTCGGAAGTCGGTGGCAAAAAACGAAAACACATTTAACTAGACACCGACTTCCGAAATTATAGTTATTTTTCACTTTGTAGTGTTGTTTTTGGAAGTCGGTTGTATTTTTTGTAAAAAAGTTTTTTATTGTTTGAGTCCATTAGGCGGCCACGTCAATTGCGGCATCAGTGACATGAAAAGGTTGAATCAAATAATTTTTTTTAAATTCCAGAATAGGCCGAAAAAAGCTGATTGTCTTCACTGGAGTGACTGGTGCCATCATGGGGCTCGCCAGAAGTGTGGCTGTGTCCTACTGGGCTTATGTAGCGTTTGAACTTGTGGAGGCTTTGCTTGGAGATTCTTATTCACCCAATTATATGTTAGGTAAGGCTTTTTCGAATGTGTGTTTGTGTATGTTATGTGTACCAGAACATTCTGGCCAGGTTTTCTCACGATTGTTTCCTTCATCAGGAGTCAGTTGTAGCCCATAATAACGATCTTGGAGGGGATTGGGCCTCGTTCACATGGCGATACGATATTTTACTGTATAATTTTGGAACACATGACAGTTTCATACCGCATTTGTTTTTAACTATATGAAGTGGGATGTTGATGTGTAGTCACAGCTATTTACCGTAAAATATCTTACGGTACAGCCTCGTATGAAAGGCCACTTACAGTAACATCACTGTGTCACTGCAAATTGTATAATTCTTCGGATTTTTAATAATATTTTATCGGTTTCAGGTGTAGAAATGGTGGCAAAAGAAAATCGAGCCCTCTTCGCTCCCTTAATGATAGGATCCATGTCTATCGGAGGGATGATCATGGCTCTAGTCGCCTGGTTGATCCCCTACTGGAGACACTTCTTGAGAGTCATCTACGCACCAGCCTTGATCTTCATACTTTACGCGTTTTTTCTTGACGAGAGTGTCCGATGGCTTCTCATAAAAGGAAGGAAGAAAGAAGCAAAAAACATCTTAAGAAAAGCAGCAAAAATCAGCAATGTTTACATCGAAGAAACAACGCTAGATAAAATTGAATGTGAAAAGACAGAGTCAGGTGCAAGTGTCAATTTGATGTCTTCTTTGAAAATGACGATCACTTCAAAAACCTTACTGCTAAGATTCTTAGCGTGTTCTTGTGCATGGATTACAGCGACTTTTAACAAATATGGATTATTAATTAACTCGGTTTCTCTAGAAGGGAACAAGTACATGAATTATGCGTTGACGTCGTTTGCTGATCTACCTGCCAGTTTGCTGCTGATGTTCATCTTGATGAAGTTTAAGAGGAAAAAGCCGCTGATATTTTCTTTTGTGATGACTGGATCGTTTTGTGTTGTACAGTCTTTTGTACCGAAAGGTAAGTTAAACATTACATGACTGTTATTAAAGGAGACTGAGCAAAAGTGGTTAATGGACCAATAGTGATACGATTTTTATATTAATGTAGGCATACCTCATCTGTGCAAAGGGCCATCAAAATCTGACCTTTTAAATTTTAGACAAATAAAAATAATTTCTGTTTTGCCACAAAAAAACACTTTTTAATGCAATACAAACATAGCTAACGCCTTAGTAAATATTCGCTGGTGCTCAGCTCGGTAATGAGTTGGAAAGTGGTTATCACCACCAAAGAACTTTTTGGCCATACTGAAATGCCTTATGTATTTCACCAGCCAAATTAAAAAATTTCTTGAGAAATTGTGTTATATATACCAAAACTAGTACTTTGTCGCTTACTTTTCACCAAACTCTTATTCTTCCAGGCTACCCTATAATATCCACATCACTATTCTTTGCGGGCAAGTTCATGTCAGCCTTAGCTTCAGGGACAGTGTACCTGTACACAACAGAACTGTTCCCTACTTACACACGGAACACCATGCATGCACTGTGCTCTTCTATTGGACGGATTGGATCCATACTCGCCCCGCAGACTACTTTATTGGTAAGCATCACACTTCTGTTAGAGGAAAAAAGCGATGTCTTGGCTTGACTCTTACAAGCAATAAAAACTTTTTTACAAAAAAATACAACCGACTTCCAAAAACAACACTACAAAGTGAAAAATAACTTTAATTTCGGAAGTCGGTGTCTGATTAAATGTATTTTCGTTTTTGCCACCGACTTCCGAAATTAAAGTTATTTTTCACTTTGTAGTGTTGTTTTTGGAAGTCGGTTGTATTTTTTTGTAAAAAAGTTTTTATTTTTCACTTTTTAGTGGGTCTGTTTATAATTTGTATAAGTTACAATAGTCTAATGTCAATTGCTCATCACATGTTACAAAATATTGCTTTTCCCGATGCTGGGACGTTAATTGTTGAGGAGTTCTGCTGGTAAGAACCAGGAGAACTCCTCAACAACCACTCATCACACGCATTGTGTGACGAGCGGAAATTGCTTAGCAACCATATTTATTTATTTATTTATTTATAAAAAAATAAATACCATATTAAAGTAATCGAATCGCAACCCGTGAAATATTTATCATTGAGTAGTTCCGGTAGCCATCTGTGGTCTTCATCATCAGTTCCACTTCACCAAGTGGTGCTTTCCGAGAGCAAATGCATGAGCTACTATAAAAAATACCCAAATCGCTATAGGTGTGCCTATAATATTTGAAGAGTTCCTTCGATTTCTCCAGGATCCCATCATCAGAACTGGATTTTGACAAAAATGGGACTATTTGGGAAGTATACCCTTTCCAACAAAAAAATATTTTTTCAAATCGGTTGGCAAGCGACGGAGTTATGCGCGAACAAACATAAAAAAAAAAAAAAATACAAACATCCGAACTGAGAACCTCCTCCTTTTTTAGAAGTCGGTTAAACAGATAATAATACTTTGTCTTACTTGGCTATGTGGATACCATGCCCACGACCCAAATCATAGCAGCCAGCTTTGCTACCATTCTCAAGGACAATCCTGATGACGTCGCGCGGGGAGCGGGACGCGTCAGTGGATATGCACTTTATAAATAATACAATAATAATAGTAGAGCATTGATATACCCAACATACTTTATCTTGATCCACATTTTTGTTGTTTCCAGATACGTTACTGGTCAGGATTCCCATCAATGATCATCGGAGGCCTCTCGCTGACCACAGCCCTCATCGTGATGATGATGCCTGACACAGCAGAAGACGTATTACCTGACACAGTCCAGCAAGCCGAAGCACTTGGCACTAAGCGTATTAGTACTAAGGACAGAAGCGCTTCGAAATCTTTGCTATAGGTAGTCTGAATAATTGATGGTGTTTTGTAAACGATCTCTTAGAATGCAGATTTTTAGGGAGTGACCCAGTTATCGCCGCGGAACCATACATGGCGAGTTTATAGCGATGCGGTGTCCAGTCGCGTCGTCTGTACTGAAACGAGGCGAATGACGTCTCTTTCAGTTTGATTGCTTGAACATAAAACTCTGTAAGACCGGCTCAAGACGGTTCCGCGTCGACAAGTGTGGTCACTGCCTTAACATCAGTATTAGTTGGTAGTACGTTGTATGTTTGTTTGACTAGGTTGAAGTTTTATATTGTTATTATTAAAAACATGTTGTACTATCACGTTATTTTAATATTACCTTGTATGTACTTCATATGATTTGTGCTGTGAAAGAAAGAGATTTTTTTCGAAGTTTAAAAACAAACTAATCATAATCATCATTTATTGCATTCATGTAGTTTACAAGTTGTTACAAGTATGCATAAAAAAAATAGTAAATAATTTTTCCTTTTTTTTGCTTTTGTGTTTAGAACAAACTTGGTATTTAAAAGACTTACGAGAGGAGTTTTGCAGACTACGGATAATTGAACGTAAATATGTGTCAGGTACTTAATTGTTTAACGCAAACATAGTCACTCAATATAATATGAAATAGACAATGTATTGAGGGCGCACGCGTACCTCAGTGGTAACACCTAGAGCTGCCCTAGCGTAGTCCGGAGTTTCAATAAAATAAAAGGCCAGCTTACATCTGCAGGGCTTGTGGCTCCCGCAGACAGGCGCGACGCGACTCTAACAGAACAATTTCTATGAAAACTTCTTCGTCTGCGGGGAGCCTTTGCCACTGACGTGCAACTATAATCAACTTAATAATATTTAACTTAACAATAAATTATTATTATTTTGATGCGTCACCGCATCCAAATGCTAATAATTTACTGAAAGAATGTGTACATTCAACATAATATTTATTTAGGAACAAGCTGTGTGCCGTGGTTTCACTCGCCGTTTAATTTAAAATAAATTTGTTTATTTTTATAAATTACTTCGTTTTCTCTTAGTGTTCTTTCTGACTTTTTTCTTTTTGCTTGGCTCCTAAGGGTCGTAAACATGATGTTAAATTTCTATAACTGTCCACAAGAATTAGGCTATTAAATGCAAAACGAATTTTTCAAATCCAACTGGCAGTTTCAGGGATTAGCGCGTCCAAACAAAAAAACAAAACAAATCTCTAGCTTTATTTATTAATTCCTTATTCTTCTATGGTAGACACTGTAACACACTTTTATCGCAGTAAGTGACATAAACATTAATTGATTTTCTTACATAACGTAGTTTTTGAACGATACAATGATATTTATTTAAACAAACTTACAAACAAACAAAACAAAACACAAACAAACAACAAACTTTATGCACAAGTAAAAAAAACCGTACAAAGGCGGACTTAAATCCTGAGGCATTTTCTACCAGTCAGGTGATGCAAAGAGAAGACATGGCAGGTGCAGCATAAAGGATAGATAACTCGAAAATAACTATAAAATACAAGACTAAATACATAGATATTATATAATTACATACATACATAAATATAAACTGAATAAACTTTTTAAGGAGAAATAACAATCAGTAGAGGAGAAAATATAGATGTGATATTCTTTTTAATGGCAGCTGTGACATATGCACAATACCTTTTTATGTCATTACAATACCTATACTCCATTTACAATAAGATATAAACAAACCTTTTTTACAGTCCGTTCAACCGATTTTGATTTCTATTCCGTAGGCTTATGGATGGTAT
Organism: Cosmia pyralina; assembly: GCA_946251885.1. NCBI lineage: Eukaryota > Metazoa > Arthropoda > Insecta > Lepidoptera > Noctuidae > Cosmia > Cosmia pyralina. The sequence continues at coordinate 25,743,231 of OX276349.1, read as the reverse complement.
TAAAGACAAAAAAGTGGTTACAATACCAACTGTTTGTTGCTGATGTCATTTGTCTCGCCACCAACGCAATAGAAGTCAAGTTGAACGGACTGTAAAAAGGTTTGTTTAAATATCTAATCTTTTTGTAAATGGAGTATAGCTGCCTTGTTAAATGGCATTCTTCAAATTAAAAATTAATATTTCCAAAAGTGATTTGTTATTCACGAGGCAAATATAAAAAACTTTTTTACAAAAAAATACAACCGACTTCCAAAAACAACACTACAAAGTGAAAAATAACTTTAATTTCGGAAGTCGGTGTCTGATTTTATGTATTTTCGTTTTTGCCACCGACTTCCGAAATTAAAGTTATTTTTCACTTTTTAGTGTTGTTTTTGGAAGTCGGTTGTATTTTTTTGTAAAAAAGTTTTTATTTTTCACTTTTTAGTGGTTCACATGTGCTTTTACCCCTTCACAGCATACCAGCGTGATGTTATGTTATGAACTGGTGTAAACAATAAACAGACATGAGATCTCAGCAATCCCAGTCCATTTGTTATCATTTATTGAGGAGTTCCGTTGCCTATCTCAGAAGTTCTTCATCAGACCTTCACCAAATTGAAATGGAACCACTCCGAGAAAGTACTCTTCCAAAAACTATCCAAATCGCTTCAAGTGTGTCTATAAAATTGGAAGATTTCTCTCTATTTCTCCAGGATCCCATCATCAGATCCTGACTTGATGATCATGGGACCACCTGGGAAGTATACCCTTTCAAACAAAAAAAAAATAATCCAAATCGGTCAAGCTATCTTCGAGTAATCGGGGAACATACAAAAAAAAAATAAAAAAGGTTCTGACGAATTGAGAACCTCCTCCTTTTTGAAGTCGGTTAAAAAGCAGACTTAATTCGACACCTCTTTTTGGAATAAAATACGCAACACCATTAAACCTATATAAAAAAATACAAAAATCCCGACTGCAACAAAAAATTTCAAAGAAAGCTTGTTTTTCGAGCAGTCTGATGCATAGTGTTATATTTTTAGAATCATATCCTCAAGCCCATTGATGTATAAATTAGTAAGATATGGATTGCGCTCCTCGACGTGGACCGCATAAATTGTGCTCACGGACACAAATGACCTGGGACACAATCGAACTGACGTTTGTATAGCACATGTGTAGCACGTTAAGTAAAATTACCGTCATCGTCTAAATAAGCAGTAACATTGCCTTCCTGTGTTATCAAAATGTGCACAAATAGTTCAAAAACCAAAAACAAGTTCCATGGGATTATTTTTCCCTCGCCAAAAGTACAGCCAAAAATTTTAATTTATTGAAAATTATAATAATATTTAATTGCTTCGCCATGTTTGTGAGAGCGAGATAGACATGCAATGTCATTCATAATCGTAAACATTCGGCCAACATTCGGCGGCTAACGCAATTTCGCTTGCACGACAGCGCCGGCTCCTATCTCTGTCCTTGTCTATCGGTAATGTAGGTTTGCGACTGTGATCACAGAAATGTGAGTTTCGATGCATGTAGTCGTGCGCCGAGTCAAGGTTTAGTGATGTGTTGTTAGCGCGTAACATATCTTCCTCTAATATATCAATGCTCAAGCCCTATAGTTTGACATGGCCATGGTCCAGTTTTTTTTATAAAGACATTACTTATTGACATCTTCAATCCGCCATTTTGGTTTTATAAAAACAAAACCTAGACTAAAACCATCGCGCGACCTAGACCGAGTCGATAGACATCACATGTATTAAAATCCATTCAGATGTTAAGATGGTTCGACGGTGTAAAGAATCCCACATACAAATATAAAAATATAAAAAAATATATATAAAAATGTGTATTTCAATAACTTACAGTAGTTACATTTATACTTTTAGGAATGACCCTTTAAGCAAAATAAATGCTTGTGCTAGGACATTCCGCCCTTCAACTACAGTACAGTGTCGTATACGAGTTATTGAATTATGATAATGAATAAAAAAAAAATATATATATATATACATAGATACATGTGAAAAACATAACCCTGTCTTTGCTGTCACGTAGTCGGGTAAAAAACTCCTGAGTGGTGAACCAAATAAGCTGATTTTGGAGAGCATACCATTTAAAATATTAATTTCATACATAAATACAAGACAATATTTAAACAGCTGACAAAAACGTGTGTAATTGAAGACAGCTGCCTTTCGTTCCACATGGCTTGATTCATAAAATGATATCTTTATAAATACTAGAGGTTGACATGTAGAATTTACTTGAAATATCGACGTTGACATTCATCATCATTTCTGCCGAACGACATCCACTGCTGGACACAGGCCTCCCCAACATTGACATTAGATCATTAAATTTAAATGATAATAAAGTTTTATCTAAAATTATCTCAATATAGTCGCTGTGCCCGCGGCTTCGATCACGTGACAGTGTATAGTTTTTTGTAAAAAAAAACATATAACAGAAAGGTATTTCAAGCATATTACAAACACTTTAAGAGATAATCAACTAATGACGTGTTGCCTTAGAATCCAAAACAATCGCTTCTAATAATATAAATATACCGAAAAAGTTCATAAGCTATTTTTAATGACTTAATACTGGTGCCCAGAGCTGGCAGAACACACGAGACACCCCAAAATTGCAAGTGACCGATCTTTAATCACCGAGACTCATCTGCGCCTCAGTGAGCACGTCAACCCGTTGGCGTCGGCTCCACTCTCATATTATTTTGACTACCGATAGCGAAAACAGACATCGTCCTCTACCTATTCAATGCAGTCCTCACCTTTAAAACAATGAAATGAATTAGTACAACATTACTCGTGACAAAAATAACATCTTAAATTGTGCTATAGATATGAGAACAGAAAATGAAGAAGAAAATAAATCAAAAGATGATGGAAACAATACAACACCAAGAAACAAAGATAGAAAGAGAATAAAGGGTAAAGAAAAAACAGAAAGCAGACCAGCAGACGAAGGGAAAATGCCATCTTTTGCAAAAGAAATTGTAATAAATTCAAAAGAAGATGTAACGGATTTAGAAAGTGTGTTGCGTGAATTAAAAATATATGGACGATATCATTTAAAGTTTATGTTCTTACTTGGAATGCTATCTTTTGGTAGTATGTGGCATAGTACAAATTATATTTTTGCTGTTGAAAACGTTGGTTACAGGTGGGTCTATTATATTTTTTTTTTATTTCTAATAAAAACTTGCTATCTTACAGTAATTCATGTCATTAATGTGTCATATCAATTTAGTGTAAACATGTTTCATGTTAACAATAAACTGTTTTACTTTTTTTACTTTACTTTTAATGCCCTCATTATGTCAAAGAATGCTGAAAGTATAGTAAAATTAATTGTAGTGCACAATACGCATTTATCGGAACGTGTCAAGGTTTAAAACAGTCGGCTTATTACAAAATTGGTTTTCATCATCAACCTCTGCAGTCCACTGTTGGACATATTATGGCAGTGTGGTTTTAATTTAGTTGTAGCTTATTTACTTCTTTCCCAGATGCAAGTACCTAAACTGCAGTTACACAGATCTATCAAAATTAAACTTGAATTCAAGTTTCGATTACAAATGTCACAAATATAAATTGTTTGAAAATAACGGTACATGTGATGAAGACAACTTCGATGTATCAAATGCTACTGATTGTGATGAGTGGGTCTATGATAGACCTGACAGTTTTGTTGCTGAGGTAAGGCCTTTTTTTACATTATTTTTTATTCTTGTAAAAACACTACTAATGTCACAGTGGTTGCATGAGTACCATAAATTGTAGTCAACACAAAAAATCTGCCATATGTTTGGAGGCCAATATTGGTTCAAGGTGGCTGGGACAGACTGGATTCGGATGGCGGAGGACAGGGTGTTGTGGCGCAGCCTTCGAGAGGCCTATGTCCAGCAGTAGACTGCGATAGGTTGAGTTAATTGGCTCACTCTATACGACTACAACCTTTTTTCCATGACCTGATAAATATGGACGAGGAAACTCCATAGCTTACCTCCTATGCTATATACCTTCACCCAATCCACCCATGACCAATCCACTTGCCAAACGTGTGTGTATACCTGTAATAGGCATACGTACAGTCAGCAACAAAAGTCGATTAACGCTTGCAGTTTTTTAATCTTAATTATTAGGTTGGGGAAAAAGTCTTTTCGCATTATAGTATGTATGAACTTAAAATAAAATATCTTTGTCTATACTATTTGTATCTGGCTGGTTTTGGTATCATTGAAAGTTTAAATTTTAAAGAACATAATTCCAAATTCAAATTAGGAAAAAGTGTGATTTTCATTTGTTTTTCGTACTGTCAAGATGAGTGAATCTAATGAAGAAATTCGATACATTTTAAAAGTTTACTACAAAAAGGGTAAAAATGCAACGCAAGCCGCGAAAAAAATTTTCGATGTTTATGGACCCAGTCCAGTGTCTGTGAGAGTAGCACAAATTTGGTTTAAGCGTTTTCAATCCGGAAATTTTTATGCCAAAGATGCACGACTCTCTGGTCGCCCTATTACGGATAAAATGGATGCCATTTTTGAAAAAGTGGAGCAAGATCGGCATATCAGTAGTTACAACGTAGCTGAAGAACTGGGAATTGACCACAAAACAGTTTTGGCGCATTTGAAAAAAACTGGGTACACAAAAAAGCTCGATATTTGGGTACCTCACGAGCTCACTGAAAGAAACCTAATGAACCGTGTACTCATTTGTGATTCTTTATTACGACGTAATGAAACCGAACCATTTTTGAAGAAGCTACTAACTGGTGATGAAAAGTGGATCACGTACGACAAGAACGTGTGAAAAAGGTCGTGGTCAAAGGCCGGTTAGGCTTCACAGACTGTGGCGAAACCCGGTTTAACTCGCAACAAGGTGATGCTGTGTGTGTGGTGGGATTGGAAGGGCATTATTCATTATGAGCTGTTACCACCAGGCAGGACCATCGATTCTGAACTCTACTGCGAATAACTGATGAGATTAAAGCAAGAAGTTGAGAGAAAGCGGCCGGAATTAATCAACAGAAGGGGTGTGGTTTTTCATCATGATAACGCTAGACCTCACACATCTTTAGCCACTCAGCAAAAATTAAGAGAGTTTGGCTGGGAGGTGTTCATGCATCCGCCGTATAGTCCTGACCTTGCACCTTTAGATTTCCACTTGTTTCGGTCCATTCAGATTCTTTAGGCAGTGTCAGGTTAACATCACGAGAGGACTGCCAAAACCACTTGTCGCGGTATTTTGATCAGAAGTCCCAAAATTTCTATAGCAATGGGATCATGTCCCTACCTACAAGATGGCAAAAAGTTATCGAACAAAATGATACCTACATACTTTAGATAAATGTAAATAATGTATATTAAAAAATGTTTTGAATTTTCTTAAAAAATGCGAAGAAACTTTTTCCCCAACCTATTATTAAGCGAAATATTTAATTCAAATCGGAACAGAAGTACTTAAAACTTTAAGAACATTAACTCTTAACAGTTAAACGAAAAAGGGCAGTTTATCGAATCATTTTGTGTTAATTTAGATGATGTGAAGAAGTCTGTTGCTGACCGTACAGTTAGCGCATAACTGGTTTTCTTTGGAGGAGGCCTTCACCTGCAAAGGGCTATTTGCAGACTGGGTTAAATTCTAATTTGAATTAGTGTTACTATAAAAATAGTAATAAGTTAATCAATACATCATCATCATTAAACTGCTCTAATTTAAGATTGTTCACCCATTGGTGATAATAGGAACATGCTGTATTTACGTATAATTGTTTGTTACTTTAGTTCTTTATTTTCTTTTTTTTCCTGTAATTTATGTAGTGTAATACGAACGTTGGTAAATCTAAATAAATACATTCTAACCCTAAACATAATATATCTAACTCATAAGTAGGTATAGCTTTAAAAGTCGATTAACACTTGCAGTTTTTTAATCTTAATTATTAAGCGAAATATTTAATTCAAATCGGAACAGAAGTACCTACTTAAAATTTTAAGAACATTAACTCTTAACAGTTAAACGAAAAAAAGCAGTTTATCGAATAATTTTGTGTTAATTTAGATGATGTCAAAAAGTAGCAGTATTAACCGACTTCTGTTGCTGACAGTACCAGTACTTTTATTATCTTATTACTCTGTATTATTTTATTTGTATGTACTGCTGTTGTTGTACCTAATAAATAAAGAAACGTGGTAATAATCAGGCTGTATTCGATCACGGCCATTCTAGCGATCTATTAGTATTGTCATGGTGATCACTTTTCGCCAATACATGACAGCCATTTTATTATAGCTCAATGCCATTAGTGATGCGCAATTGCGCCTGAGTAAATTGGTATTGAGGAAAAACTCGACATTTTAATTATATGTAGTAATACGACTTTTTTATTTTTAACCTAATGAGTTTTTTTTATTTAGGTAATGGAAATTATTCGCAATAGTGTTATATAGTAAAAACTAAAAAGTTATTAAGATTACTTACCACTCCGCGTGCGTATGCACCCAAGTTCGAACCTCGTCGTTTTGAATTGCCACGACTAACTGATTTGCAATTAATAATTGTAAATGATATTTATTTTCTAAATTGGCTAAAAATAGGAGGTTAGTATTTACATTACATGGCAGATGTGAGTGGTAACGCCGGAAGGAGACGCCTTATAAGGACATATTATAGCAACCTTATTGGTGATGTTCTTCGGAACGGTCAGATGCGTAGTATCGCAATAGGCGTGCGTGTATGTATGTACGTAAACGAAGCAAAAGGAGTATAGTGAAGAGAGAGAGAGCTCGAGCTGCTTACGTAGTTCGCCGAACTTCGTATCCAGCTCGGGCTTCGTCGGACGACTGTATGATGTATAGACTGTGATAATATTATGATCTGCCCCCCACGATCCATCAATTTTTGAAGCGCGGGTCGAAGCGTTTCTTTGATGCCGCCGCGAAGCATCGCAACCCTTTGGTTGTCGAGTCTGCGCGCTATGCCCCCTCTAAAATTAGTAAGACTCGCCGTCCGAGACATATTCTCACCGACCCTGATGACCCCATAACCCTCCTTCAGGAGAGTAGCAAGGCCACCAGTACGGTTTGCAAACGCAAACCACCTAGGAATACATTCCGACCTCGCCGCCGAGGTCGCAATCGTAACCGCCCGCCCCCCTATCCCCTACTCGGTGAAGCTGTGCCTGCTGGGGGCACAGCTGAGCCTGTAGCACTTAACCCCCCCATCATGATCCAGCCTGCCCCGTCTGGCTGCTCTATTATTGGCGACGCTCAGTCGTCTAATATTTTACCCTAGTTTATAAGCCTGGCCGGAGGCTTTAAGTTCGCTTAAAGCACCCACAGGAAACGTTCGGTTAAGCAGTCTCGACCCTCAGTGGTCAACTGCGAGATGCCATTTCTAACTAACTATGATCTGCCCATTACAATATTGTAACTATGAGGACCATGTAGCAGGCTAAATAGTGTAGTAACATTCTCTTTCTCTCTTTTTAGTTCAATCTTGGATGTGAGGACTGGAAGAGGACCCTGGTTGGCACGATGCACAGCGTTGGATACATGATGGGGCTGCTCCTAGTTGGTCCTTTATCAGACAAGTAATGCAAAATTATCTTTATTTGAATTCATTTACAGCAACTGGTTCCCAATTAAAACTTTTTAATACATAACACAACCAAACCAACCGAACCAACCAACCAACCAACCAATTTTTCTTTCTATAATTTCACGACTATCTGTGATCCCCGCAGGGTGAGGCAGAGGTGTAGTACCTATTGTCCACCCACATTTTGCCAGTTATGTTCTCCATTAGGAATTTCTCAGTAGCAGACTCCAGGCTGAACCCAAAATATTTGTCTGACCTAGGAATCGAACCCAGGGCTTCATTCTCAGCAGTAGCGCTTGCGACCATTCGACCAACGAGGCAGTCGTTTGCGTTTTACTACTATCTATCTGCCTATATCTGCCTAGCCATTTCCCAACTATGTTGGGGTCGGCTTCCAGTCTAACCGGATGCAGCTGGATACCAGTATTTTACATGGAGCGACTGCCTATCTGACCTCCACAACCCAGTAACTGTGTAATACGATACCCCTTGGTGAGACTGGTTGTCAGAGTTTCGAGCTTCTGACGACCCGTAACGACTTTCAAAGATCCACGAATGACAGCCGGGACCAACGGCTTAACGTGCTTTCCGAGGCACGAAGGAGTCTCGGTATGTAAAGATGGTCAACCAGCCACGGATCAACCCCGGCAAGAGTAGCTTGGCCTGATGGATCGACCCGTACGGCTGTTATTACTTAGCCACGAGCTCCTCCTACTACTACTATTAGTGTCTAATTAGGTGTATTTCATCCAAACGCTTCGTACGTACATTTATCTTCGTCAATGTCCAAGCATAGTGTTCACACTATATAGTTTGTTTGTTATTATTTTCAGCAGACTACTTATTGCAATTATGTTACCTATGTTTTTAGAAATAGACGCCTCAGAAGTTATATCAACACCTAAGTTGAATACATTGAATGAAGTCATAGAAAAAATCATTGTACAAAAGGAAGATAGACAAATCAACTTAAAAGTGCTCTACAGTTATATTTTCACAATACTGCTCAAGTTACAGAATTGTTCTATCACCTATTGAAATTCTCATGATTGTACCTTTTTAGCGGCTCAGCAGGAAGTTCGTGTTATTATTATGTAAACATTTTATAAAAATAACATATTATTTTAAGTTTATAGCCTAATGATGATGTTTATTCACACCAAACAGCGTGATTAGCATTGTATTAGTTTCACATTATTTTTGTCTAGAACACGTTGTTAAATATGACATTAAGTGTTAACAATCACGCATCTTCCAGGTGACGTTCAGTTCCTCGTTCATTGCTAGCATAACCATGTCCACACGTTTATTACGTTCTGCATTTTCTGCAATACAAGATATTTTATATGTTCAGACATAAATTACTATGCTACCTTTCTTTTAAGCGTGTCCTCGCCACTTTGAGGGCACTGATAAACGATTCTTAAAGATTTTAAACTGAAGATCACGTCTAAACAAGTAGTGTTAATGGTTAGGAAAAAATATATGTTAGATTAGAGCATTTTCTTAATCCTTCATAACTTAATATTTAGAAATGCGAAAGTAAGCTTCTTTGTTTATTACGCTTTTACGCTAAAACGGCTGAACGGAATTGAATTAAATTTGGTAAACGGGTAAACCATAACCTGGAATAGGACATAGGATACTTTTTAACCCAGTAGCAAGTTCCCGTGGGATAATTTCCGAAATGCACGCGGGCGAAGCCGAGTTAAGTTAATATTTTAGATAATGCTTATATGATATAGTGTAAGTAATTTGTAGTTATATCTTATGCGGATAAAAAACTGAGAATCACGCAATAAGTGTTAGCGAATTTTTAAGAAACCTTCACCATTTTAAAGATAATTTAACTATTTATCTTTTAGTATACCTACATGTTTTAATATAATACCTGTTGTTTTATGTATGCAAATAGCTTCTGCCCGCGAAATCGTCAGCGTGAAATTTTTTGTTCCCCGATCCACTCCGTCGCATCGCATCGCCTGCCCACGCTATTACTTCGTTTTAGCTTAGCGTTCTTTCTGACTTTTTTTTTTCTTTTTGCTCGGCTCCTAAAGGTTCTAGCGTGATGTTAAATAGCCTATAGTATTCCTCAAGAATTGGGCTATCAAAGGCAAAAATATTTTTTCAAATTCGACTGGTTGTTCTACAATTAGCTCGTTCAAATAAACTCTTCAGCTTTATTACTAGTATAGTTATGTTTTATTATTTAGTTTTTTCGACACTGACACATTAATTTAATTCAATTATTATTGTAAATGACTAACTAACTAACTATACAAATAAATACAAAACAAAAGGACACTTAGGCGTCGAAGTACTCGTCCACATCGATGTCATCGTATAGTTATAGATAAACTAATAATGCGTCTAATTTCGGACAGTGCCCCTTGATGGGCGAGTTTTATTACTAGGTGGACAGTATGACGCGTTCCGTGAGCTCTGCACCAGAACACCCAAGCTTTGCCGCCCCAACGACACAAAGCAATACATCTGTGTATTATGTCGACCAAAATGTCGACCGTCCACTGCTGTGGTGTGGACGGAGAGGTTACTCAGCTTCGCGGATCATTTTGTTTGCCAGCCCCGCATTGGCAGCCATGCAAATATATCCAGCATAATAAGCAGTAAACTTTTATTCTTCCAGATTTGGCAGAAAGACTGTAATAATATTCACGGCAGTAGCTTGCGCCGTGATTGGCTTGTGTAAGAGTGTGGTCTACTCGTATTGGTTGTACATCGCCCTTGAGACATTGGAGCCTTTGCTGGGGGACTGTTACTCTGCTGTGTTCACTTTAGGTAGGTAATCAATTCCCTGTTTCTTGGGGATATTTTATTTAATTACCGTAACAAGTGTGTTCAGACCGTTTCGTCTCGTAACCGTTAAACTTCATACAGTATAAGTGCCTGTTTCACCTCCAAGTTCCTATTAACTTACTTGGCAGATAATTTCATACAAATTCTGTTCCATTTTTGAATTTATTCGGTAAGTAGTGGCTATTCGGACATCGTGAAATAGGTCCTTAGTAGTATTTATGACCAAAATTAAAATGAAAGAAAAAGTTCACGGAAAGAGACGAAAGGGTACAGTTTACATTTTTGGAATTCAGTACATACTTACTTAATTAAAATTTAATTTAATTTTTACTACCTACCAAATTTTTTATATTAAACCTTTTAGGTTTAAAGAATTTATTCTCATAAGAACAATACATAGGTTCACTTACAATGAGATACAAAGTTATTGCTTAAATCTAAATGAATACATTTTGCCTCAGGTGCGTGTTGGTGAAGTTATATAAATAAATAATAGGTAGGTTAGAAGTTGCTAACATTAATTGATACGGTATGACTACATTTGTTGAATATAATTTTTTAGTTTCACTTTGAATGAATGTTGTTACAATCTTTTACGTCATTTGGCAGGTCATTATACAGCTGTGCTCCCTCGAACAATATGGTTTTTTCACCATATTTAGTACGAGCTTGTCTTCATTGTAGTTTATTTTTATTTCTTAGGTTGTATGATATGGTTTTTTTGTGTAATTGTAAATTGGATTGTATGCTGTTTGTGGTGATTTTTTTAATTAGAATGCAGGTGCCGTATGTGTATAGTTGTGTGAGATTTAATAATTTAGTTTTTTCAAATATTATTTTAGTCGGAGTCAGATAGTGATAATGATATAGGGTTTTAATAATTTTGTTTTGGGTTCTTTGCAAAGGCATCAGGATAGTTTTCGCGGCAGATCCCCATATTTCGATAAGATACTCGAGGTGTGATTTTACTAATGAGTTGTATATAATAGTACGTATTTTCCGTGGAATACAATTTGCAATTTTATGTAGTGATTTTCTATTGTGAAACTTTCCAATGACACAATCTTGTGTTTCAGCCATAGAATCGGTCACAAAGGAACATCGACCGTTAATCATATTTGTTCTCAGCATGTTCACAACGATCGGTGGGATATCACTGGCTGTCATAGCCTGGCTCGCACCAAATTGGAGAATCTTCTTAATAGCCATATACGCACCTGGATTTCTATTCATCCTCTATATATTCTGGATGGACGAAAGTGTAAGATGGTTACTAAACAGAGGCAAGAAAAAAGAAGTTGGCGATATGATCAGGCAAGCAGCTAAGACGAACAAAATAATAATAGACGAAACGAAACTGTCAGACTTAAAATGTGAAGAGAATTCTTCAAATGTGAGTTTGAAGACTTTGGTGAAGCTGACGTTTTCGTCAAAGAAATTGTTCCTAAGACTGCTATGTTGTGTTTGCATGTGGTTTACCGCTCTTTTCAACGCCTACTCGTTATTAATAAACTCGGTATCGTTGAAAGGTAACAAGTACCTGAACTATGGGTTGACGATGACGAGTGGAATACCCGCGAGTGTCGCCATATTGTTTCTACTGACGAAATGCAAGAGAAAGAGGCCGTTGATATTTTCGTTTTTACTCACTGGAACCTTTTGTATAGCGCATTCGGTTATGCCAACAGGTATGTAGATGAATAGAATGAGTGACAATATAAGTTGTTGTTTCTTCAAAATATAAAGCTATCAGCATAATAAGCTACTATCAGACTTGATCACTCAATCAATCTACCAAGTCGGATTCCAGTCTAACCGGATGCAGCTGAATACTAGTATTTTATATGGAGCCACTGCCCTATCTGACCTCTACAACCCAGTACGAGGTAATACGACACCCCTTGGTAAAACTGGTTGTCAGACTTTCGGGCTTCTGACGACCCGTAACGATTGTCAAAGATCCACAAATGACAGCCGGGACCAACGGCTTAACGTGGTTTCCGAGGCACTGAGGAGTCTCGGTATGTAAAGATGGACACCCAGCCACGGATCAACTCCGGCAAGAGTAGCTTAACCTGATGGATCGACTCGTGCGGCTGTTATTGCTTAGCCACGAGCTCCTCTTATCAGACTTGGCACCAATGGGAATACCAGTCATGTAATATTTCTATCTTCCACAGACTTTGCTTGGCTATCCATACTGCTATACATTTCGGGAAAGTTTTCCTCCACCGTAGCAATACGCATAGTGTACATATATACATCGGAATTGTTTCCTACTTACACTCGGAACACTATGCATGCATTATGTTCCGCTCTCGGAAGAGTTGCCGCCATCATAGCCCCACAGACGCCTTTATTAGTAAGTTATTAAGTTTTTCATAGTTGAGAATATTAAAATACCTTCCACGAATTTCAGTGAGTGAGTGGTTTTAGATTTTTTTTACAGGTTCAGTTGTTCTCGACGACCTTAATACGAATATCTCTACAGATTTTGCCCAACTAACTTAATATAGCTTTATATATATCTCTCTCTTTCTCTCTCTCTGTCAAACCGAAGCAATGTTAGCTACGTTCGTGTAGCTACGGCTTTACATTTCTCAAAATATCGAAACATTCAATGTAATCATTTGATCCTTCTCATTAAAGTCGGACGCATCATGCGGCATGCCGCATTTATCCCGGGAATCTGAGAAAGGTTTCAAAGAAACTCGGCCATAAAGCGTCAAGGTATTCTCGCTGCAATTTTACTGGCAATTTCAGTAATTTCGGGAAGCTACCGATGACTGATTCTAGTGTTTTATGATAACCTGTCTTGATTTCTTGAAAATTTTGATTATACGTTCCTAAACCAACTGACCTGAAGAATGGTTCCACTTTCCCTCCCTCTTAAAATAAGTTGAAGGAACTTTACTTTTTTATTTTTCCAATCCTAACTAATATTATAAATGCGAAAGGCAGTTTATTTGTTTGTTTGTTACTCTTTGACGATAAAACGGCTGAACGGATTTGGGTTAAATTTGGAACATGGGTAACCATGACCTGTGATAGAACATAGGATTCTTTTTATTCCGGTAGTATCTTCCCGTGGGAATAGATATTGATCACCACGCGGGCGAAGTGGCGTGTAAAAGCTAGTATCATATTATGCTGAACAACATCCTGGACATAGGCCTCCCCCAAGCATCATTGCAATAACCAGTCCTGCATTGACAGCATCCAGCGGATTCCCGCAAACACCAGGGGCCGTACTATGACGTGAAAAAAGATCATGGTTCCAGTGTGAGAGAGTGACGGAGCTATATACGACCTATAGCACCATCCTTTTTTCTCAACGGAACCATGATGGATCCATGATCTTTTTCCACGTCCTAGTTCGGCCCCTGGTCATCAGTCTACCTGCGCTGTTTTAATTAATTTATTTATTTAAAGGTACTTTCCATTGCAGATCGAATACTGGCCAGGTCTGCCATCCCTTATCATGGGCATCCTGTCCCTATTAACAGCATGCGTAGTAACACTCCTGCCAGATACCTCAGATGATGTTCTGCCAGACAACGTGGGGCAGGCTGAGGCAGTGGGGAAGAGAGAGAAAGATGTTGAGCTGTGTCCTGGAATGGGGAAGAAGGCAAAAGATGTAAATGTGTGTTCTAGATTGTAGAGTCGATGTTGAGAATTCTAAAGATAATAGTTTTTAAATTAAAATATTCGATAGCATAATATACGTTTTGATATTTATTCTGGAGATGAGGAAACACATTTTCTGGTATTCATCGGGTGTTGTCACACGTCAGCCTGATTTTTATAGCCTCATTATCAAAAAACTGCTGGACACATGGACGGACCGTAGCTGAACAAGAACGGGTAATGTAAAGTCAGGGAAATTAATTAATTAGCAAATTGACACCCTCCGTCAATTTGCGTACTGTTTTAGAGTTCCGTAACTCAAAAGGAAAAAACGAAACTCTTATTGGATCACTTCGTTGTCCGTCTGTCTGTCTGTCAAGACCCTTTTTCTCAGGAACGCGTGGAGGTATCAAGTTGAAATTAATATCAAATACTTAGGTCTTGGTCCCTTGGAGCTCTAAAAACATATCCAAATCAACGCAATCAAAAAATACCACCATTTATGCGACATATTTTGATACTCGCAAGTAAATTAAAACCTATACCGCCTTATTACAAAACAAGGTTCATCTTCAAACCGAGGTTTCAACCTTGGACCCTTTTTTGAATTTCGAACTATATTCCGACACATTAAGTGGTCAGTTTTACATAACTGACAACTTAGTACCGGACTAAGTTGTCAGTTTTGAATAAAGAACTGTATTTCTATCACAGCTAGGTTATTATTACAAAAACTAGCTCGATAGTTTAAACCATGACAGAAGAAAAACCTCGTTTTGTAATAAGGCCTATAGAGTATATTTGCCGTTGACTTAGAATCATGAAATTTGGCAAGAAGCAAGCAAAGGTAAAGCTCTGAAAATTGTTAATTTGTAATTTTATCACAAAAAAACATTTTTTTTGGAAGTACAAACTTGCACTTGGAAAATCGACCGTGACGTATATCAATGTACGGGAGAACGAGTTTATCAATAACAATGTTAAGTTTGTTTTTGGGATATAGTAGATACAAGGGTGGAAGGGAATCAATTCCTATACGAGGTATTTAGATGCCCGAGCTCAGCGAGGGCGGCTATAGTCCGAGTAGGAATTGGTGACTTTCACCCGTGTTAAACACTCTACTTTTCATTACGAATATAAGGAAAGTAAAAAATAGCAGTTTTCTAAAATATTTATTGATAAAAATACATGTACCTACAGTAAGTGCGGGTTACTTTGACTCTAGTGCATAACTTTGGCCCAAATCGAAACAGATGTTTACTGTCATTAAATCCACACAAGGTTCCGCAAGTACGCGTCTATATCACCATCTAATAGTTACCGAAGGACATACGACGTTCGGTTGTGTGGTCGTGACACTTCGGGCAGTTTATACAGTTGTCTCGATTTGGGCCAAAGTTAAGCTTATGCCCAAGAGTCAAAGTAACCCGCCCTTACGGTGTTTAAAATTAAGTAAGAACAATTTGTGAAATTTAAAGTTAAATTTTTGTTTAAAATATTTACGCTGTTTAATAAATTATGACAAATTTGGCTTTGCTGGATATCTGTAAAAGTACCCCACCCTGGTATTTGATTAGACGGTGGAATCCATGGTAGAGACTTCCTTGAAGTAGTTGGTTGAGGCGAATTGGGACGTAAATTTATAGTCTCAGTTAATTTGTTTGAAATTTTCGTTTTATTTTGGACATAATCCTCAATGTAGCCTTCCACGACTGTGCTGGATTTCCATCCTCCATGTCTTTTTAACATTGTCAAGTTAGCCCCAGAATCGGCTAACAGTGTCGCTGACGTTCTTCTATAACAATGCTCGGTATACTGCTCACAGTTTAATAAATTCAAATATGTTGCTATCTGCTTCGGCCATACCTGAGATTTTATTTTTACCGATCACTTGTTTATATTAGGTCTTTACCTATGAAATTGCCGTTCTGCAGTACTGGCCATTTCAAATCAAAATAATTTTTGTTTGGCTAAGAATTCTAATTTCAAATTAATTTTATTTTAAAAACATGGATTTTTTTTTCCAAAAGTAGTCATTTGTTTATTGATTAGTTACATTTTCATCGCATTTCAATCTTTTTCGTCATCATGGATACGTTAAAAATTCGAGTAATTATGGAATATGAGTACCATCGTGGCAGCAACGCGGCACAAGCGGCACGCAACATCAACGACGTTTACGGAGCTAACACTACAAACCAACGCACCACTTGTTATTGGTTTGCTCGCTTCCGTTCTGGAAATTTCGATCTGAAAAATGAACCTCGCGGTCGTCCGAAGACTGGTCGACAATGACGAATTAAAGGCGATTGTGGAAGCTAATGATACACAATCTACGGCTGAATTAGCAGCAGCTTTCGACGTTAGCGTCAAAACAATATTGGTCCATTTGCGTCAAATTGGCAAGGTAAAAAAGCTTGACAAATGGGTGCCCCACGAACTCAATGATCGCCAGCGCGAAGTACGCGTCGAGACGTGCCTTGCACTGCTCAACAGACACACAAATGAAGAAATTTTGAACCGCATTGTTACCTGCGATGAAAAATGGATTCTGTTTGATAACCGCAAGCGCTCAGCAAGTTGGTTGGATCCTGGTTCAGCACCTAAACAATGCCCTAAACGAAAACTTACCCCTAGAAAAGTGATGGTCACTGTTTGGTGGTCTAGCGCCGGTGTGATTCATCACAGCTTCTTACCAAACGGGGTGAGCATTACTTCAGATGTGTACTGTGAAGAACTGAACAAAATGATGGAGAAGCTGGCACATCTCCAACCAGCATTGGTCAATCGCTCGTCTCCGCTGCTCCTGCACGACAACGCGCGACCTCATACTGCACATCAGACGGTCTCCAAGTTGCAAGAACTGGGGTTGGAAGCTCTCCGTCATCCGCCCTACTCATCAGACCTTGCGCCTACAGACTACTACCTTTTCCAGAATTTGGATAACTTCTTGGCGGGAAAAAAATTCAATACCCGAGAGGCAGTACAAAATGCCTTTGAAGAATTTGTTGCCTCCCGTCCAGCTGATTTCTTTAAGAAGGGCATCAATAAACTGCCACTGCGTTGGCAAAGATGCATTGATTGCATGGGTGATTACTTCGATTAATACAAATAAAAAATGCATGAAAAAAATTCGTTTAAATTTTTTCATACAAAACGGCAATTTCATAGGTAAAGACCTATTATCATTTTCCCTTTTTGTAGTTGAGAAAAAGCGATCCGTTTTTATGTCATTAGGTCTATTTTTTTTACATTTTTTTACTATTTGTATAAACTCTTCTCGGACTACAAACGTGCGCTCAATATTTGTTTTCGTTTTAGTCAATTTTACGAGTAATAACTGGCCTTGATTTTCAACATCGTTAATTGTTAGATTTGTGAGCTCACTGCTTCTGCAGGCGCCGCTTATTCCGAGTATCAATACCACCTGTGAAAAACATATAATTTTGTCAGTATTTATCTTTTAGGTATGTAGGTAAAATAAACCTACCTAGAGATCTTTTACTCTTATAAAAACTTTTTTACAAAAAAATACAACCGACTTCCAAAAACAACACTACAAAGTAAAAAATAACTTTAATTTCGGAAGACGGTGTCTTGTTAAATGTATTTTCGTTTTTTGCCACCGACTTCCGAAATTAAAGTTATTTTTTACTTTGTAGTGTTGTTTTTGGAAGTCGGTTGTATTTTTTTGTAAAAAAGTTTTTATTTTTCACTTTTTATTTGTGGTACCTACCTACCCACACAAATTCTAATACCACTACCTGCAAAACAAACTAGAACATCATCCATATAAAAGTGGGGAAAAAATACGTATTATTGAAGCTAACTCAAAAACTACCCAAGCAAAGTTAATCAATTTTATATGGGACCAACTTTGATGTATACCCTCTCGAATAAAACAAAAAAATTTCAAATCGGACGAATCTGTAAAAAGTTATGCGTGGTTATACATAAAAAAAAAATTAAATTAAAAAAAAAAAACATAAGTGTCGAATTGAGAACCTCCTCCTTTTTTTTCGTCGGTTAAAAATGGACGCCGTTCCAACGTCTTTACTCTCAATATACGCAAGCTGGTCAATGTCATTGCGTCTTTTTATGCAAACCTATCTATAACACATATCAGAGTAAAGACGTTGGGAACAACGTGCATTTTTAGAGTAAAAGACCTCTCCCTACCTAGATAAACGTTTATAGCTTGCCTTTACTGCCAAATATATCTCGTCAGGAGCTTCATTTAAAAATGTTTCCACTTCATGAGAAGTTTTCTACTATTTTTGGCAGAAGACAGTCTCAGGACTGTCTTTTCAAAAACGATGTTAGATTATGGAATTTTTTCAAATATACATTGTGTTTTACATTTAGTGTACTCTTGAGCATTGAATACCTGCTCCATAGCGTAGAAGACTGTATTTTACTAGATAGTCCATTGAAGTATGTAAGAAACACACTTTGATTTTACTTTCTTGTTTGCTCGCCACTTCATAAAGTCATTGTATGTATTTAAGTACCTTTCCTTTGAAATTTCTGGCAATAGATTTTCGATTACTGTATTTGCCTCGTCTTTAACCGAATCAATATTTCAGAATCGCTTGAACTAATTTTTAATCAAATATTAGTCTTTAGAACCGAGATTTTGAATTTCGGTACAGCTTACAGAGTTAGTATCCCGCCAAATTATACTCTTTTTTAAATTTTAAAGATGGAACACTCCGCGTCACCGCCGGCCGCAGGCCGTCCCGCTTACTAGTTTTTTTTTTTTTTTTTTTTTTTATATTCACACTGGCTGTTTTTACGTATACACTCACAAGACCGCAGCATTTTTTTTTTTGATATTAATAATAATAAATAATAAATAAATATAAATATCTTTATTTCCCAAAACATACAGATAATTGTGATTGTAGTTTACAACTATGAAGATATGTGATTTACATAATAACATCTAAACGCTGCAAAATCTGTACACAAAAGATTAAACTCTGTCTCTTAAACTAGGGTATCCTGTATCTTAAGAGACAGTGTCTCACAATGAGGTTCCAATTAATATAGTTACGAGTATGTGTGAGTGGACTGTGTCAGTATTTCATCAGAAGGGGGAAAAAAAAAGAAAAATGTTTTAATTTACATCTGCTATTAAATTATGTATGAGTATGAAAGAGAACAAAAGGTGAGGGTGAAAGAATGTGATTGTTGGTGTGTATAGGTGTTTATGTGTGAGTATGTATGAGTAGGTGATGAGGTGTTTGGAGTGTAAGTGAGTAGGGGAGTTGTATTATATTCAAGTGTGTTTGGTTGCGAGGAAAGAGTATTCATGCACGCATGCATAAAGTTGGGTGAGTACTTATTAGGCGATGTAGGTAAGTAAAGTCTCCGTTGCAGCATAGTCCTGTTATATTTTATATTTTTTTTATATTTTTTTAATTATAAAAATTTTTCGGAGCCAACTACCTAACCAAATTTAATTCGATTTTTAAAATTCATTCCCGCCCTAGAGAGGGACAATACTATGACAATGGCCCTAGACAATTACTATGAGTCTTTCCCGACCAAGGGTGGGGAGCAGCGTATTCGACCCGCTACTCGGATCAAACAAACACTACTTTCGAAGTATGAGAAATGAAACATTATTTTCAACTTCGGAACCCTTCATTGTGCGTGGTCCAACACGCACTTGGCCTGTTTTTTTTTTTGTATTTCTCTGACTTTTTATTAGACTGTAAAGGACGGTAATATTAGCATATATATTATTTATTATTTTATATATTATTATTCCTTTACAGCGCATTGTATCCGAACCTTGTTTGACTTAAAGAGCTTTATAAGGAAACTAAAGTTCGCACAGTGGAATTGGTCATTAGAAGCGGAGTCATGATTTGTGAACGGATTCCAGTGTCAGTCAGCGTCACGGTACCTAATAATAGGTCTTTACCTATGAAATTGCCGTTTTGTATGAAAAAATTTAAACGAATTTTTTTCATGCATTTTGTATTTGTATTAATCGAAGTAATCACCCATGCAATCAATGCATCTTTGCTAACGCAGTGGCAGTTTATTGATGCCCTTCTTAAAGAAATCAGCTGGACGGGAGGCAACAAATTCTTCAAAGGCATTTTGTACTGTCTCTCGGGTATTGAATTTTTTTCCCGCCAAGAAGTTATCCAAATTCTGGAAAAAGTAGTAGTCTGTAGGCGCAAGGGCTGGTGAGTAGGGCGGATGACGGAGAGCTTCCAACCCCAGTTCTTGCAACTTGGAGACCGTCTGCTGTGCAGTATGAGGTCGCGCGTTGTCGTGCAGGAGCAGCGGAGACGAGCGATTGACCAATGCTGGTTGGAGATGTGCCAGCTTCTCCATCATTGTGTTCAGTTCTTCACAGTACACATCTGAAGTAATGCTCACCCCGTTTGGTAAGAAGCTGTGATGAATCACACCGGCGCTAGACCACCAAACAGTGACCATCACTTTTTTAGGGGTAAGTTTTCGTTTAGGGCATTGTTTAGGTGCTGAACCAGGATCCAACCAACTTGCTGAGCGCTTGCGGTTATTAAACAGAATCCATTTTTCATCGCAGGTAACAATGCGGTTCAAAATTCCTTCATTTGTGTGTCTGTTGAGCAGTGCAAGGCACGTCTCGACGCGTACTTCGCGCTGGCGATCATTGAGTTCGTGGGGCACCCATTTGTCAAGCTTTTTTACCTTGCCAATTTGACGCAAATGGACCAATATTGTTTTGACGCTAACGTCGAAAGCTGCTGCTAATTCAGCCGTAGATTGTGTATCATCAGCTTCTACAATCGCCTTTAATTCGTCATTGTCGACCAAAGTCTTCGGACGACCGCGAGGTTCATTTTTCAGGTCGAAATTTCCAGAACGGAAGCGAGCAAACCAATAACAAGTGGTGCGTTGGTTTGTAGTGTTAGCTCCGTAAACGTCGTTGATGTTGCGTGCCGCTTGTGCCGCGTTGCTGCCACGACGGTACTCATAATCCATAATTACTCGAATTTTTAACGTATCCATGATGACGAAAAAGATTGAAATGCGATGAAAATGTAACACTAATCAATAAACAAATGACTGCTTTTGGAAAAAAAAATCCATGTTATTAAAATAAAATTAATTTGAAATTAGAATTCTTAGCCAAACAAAAATTATTTTGATTTGAAATGGCCAGTACTGCAGAACGGCAATTTCATAGGTAAAGACCTAATATTAAATAATACACACTTCATGCTCTTAATATTTACAATCCACCATCATTGAAAACCTACCCAAACCTCACAACAGAACCGGCAAAATAGTATTCCGTAACAGGAAAAAGTTGGGAAATAAACTATAATACGAGAAGAATTCTCGTCACGTTTGATTCTCGGTTGAAACGAGAAGGCGACTATATTGAATCGGCTTTCAGTGTCAGCACACGGAACTGTACTTACTACAGTTATTGTGGGTATGACGAACATTTTAACTTGTTCTTTACTCACCTAACAATATTTTTGGAAAATTAAAACTGCGTAGCGGGTATTAAAGGTAGATAAAAGTTGATGGTTGTCGCTCCAAATAAAAAAACCGGTCAAGAGCGAGTCGGATCCACGCACCGAGATTTCCGTTCCGATTTCTGAAAAAGTGTGCTACATAGAGTATAGTTATAGATTGGTGTGCTATTTAGAGACGTCGTTTTATTTTCCCTTTAATTTTTACATAAAATTCTACCACATAGAATAATTTCAGATTTTTCTCTATGCAAACTTCGGAGATAAGTGGCGGGGGAATGGTATTTTTTTTCACATTTTTCATCAAAAGTCGAAAACTATGCGGCATAAAAAAAATGTTTGAGAATGTGCAAACAGCGCTCTTTCATATGATATCCCACATGCCCTATTAGCCCCACTTCGAATTATTAGGACCCCCTTTCAGTCCCAAAACATATATTTATTTTTATTTCTTTCTTATTTACAAAATAGTGGGCAAACGTCATCTAAAACTGTTCCAACTTTGAAGTTAGTAGCATAGCATTAGTAGTTCTTGTGATATCCAGTTGCCACAGACGGACAGATGGACTGAGTCGCACCATAACGGTTCATTTTTACCATTTTGGTACGGAACGAGCATTCGAAACGAGCATTTCTCCGGGACTTTGTTCGCAATAAAAATATCGTCAACGTTTGTCTCCTTAGCTTAATTTCTTGATATCCCCGTCGACCAGCCCTTTTATAATTTCAAATCAACAACTTGGTTAAGCTATAATTTGTTATAAAAATATTTTTTTAATTATTATAAGATGAGCATGCTCTTGACCTAGCCTAGCTTTTAAAGTTACAGTCAAAACTCCCAAAAATCATCGTTCCCTCCCAAATCCAATACGTCCACCTACCTTCACCACGATTCAAAATTCCACACAACCAATTCGAAACTCCACTTCAACAAGCTAAGACCTAATCACGATTTCCATAACCACAACCTTCGGCAACAGAATATTTCGTACAACGAAAAATAAAGAAAATGCATCATACGTGCTCCTAATACGGATTCTAAGCTGCAGTGAATCATGCTCGCATTCACACACTGGGGGTATCTACAGAAGGCTAATTACAACGAGCGGAATCAAGCGCACGTACTAATGGACGCGTATTCAGTAGCGGCATTCCTGTCGAAGGTACGTCAAATTATTTCCGACGTAAGAACAAAAATCGATCAGGTAGAACTTCATCGTTCTTTGCATTATGTCAGGTATTCATTATGCTGTGCCATGGGAAGTCTGGATAACAATAAAGAAATTCTATTTAGTCAGATAATTAAAAAATATTAGACACGTATTTTTTGCTTTATCATAATATTAAGAAAAAATTACATAGATAAAACGCATTAAAGTTGGGGAGTGGGGGCTCGCTACGTCGCGTCACTTTTTTTTTATTTTTATTAGCCTACATTATGTCCCCTGCTGGGCAAAGGCCTCCCCTTTTTCCTTCCAAACCTCCCTGTCTTGAGCGATCTCTGGCCATGTCACTACTAAGTATAAAATCTAGCAAAGCGTGACGTTATGCCACATTTTAACTCAATTTATCGCCGTAATTTTTTGCTTAACGTAAAAAAAGAAAAATTACGTTACCAATATTTTTTAATAATCTATAAAGACGGACTAAAAAAAAATTTATCATCATCCCTAATAACGACATACTAGCAAACAAATACATTGAAACGTACATTTCTGCGCCGAATTACGCGACATTATTATCGCCAGGTATGTGTGTCGCTCTATCTAAGTAATAATTATGTCAAACGAATGCCGTAGGTGTAATGCCGAGGAGCTCGTGGCTAAGTAATAACAGCCGCACGGGTCGATCCATCAGGTTAAGCTACGCTTGCCGGGGTTGATCCGTGGATGGGTGACCGTCTTTACATACCGAGACTCCTCCGTGCCTCGGAATGGTCCCGGCTGTCATTCGTGGATCTTTGACAGTCGTTACGGGTCAGCAGAAGCCCGATAGTCTGACAACCAGTCTTACCAGGAGGGGCGGGGGGGGGGGTATTACCCAGTAACTGGGTTGTGGAGGTTAGAAAGGCAGATGCTCCATGAAAAATACTGGTATTCAGCTGCATCCGGTTAGACTGGAAGCCGACCCCAAAGTTGGAAAAAGGCTACGTTGTATAGACCTGGCCTTCTGCACCTGTCTGTTCCGTGTCACAATGCTCCTGTATTCGGCCGGCAACGTGCATTCGCGTCACGGACGAACGAAGGCGGCCGATTGAAACTAAGCTATATTGGAACGGTGAATTAGGCGTATCTTGATGTGGGATTGGGGATGAGAGTGATGGAAGATGGGGTATTGACTACAATTTGGAGGCAGTTTTTAAAGTTGTATTTCATATGTATAACAGCTGCTTGAAAAAAATGCTGCAAGTAATCTTCTTTCTGAGGATACTTACATAATTATTTTTTTGTGAAAAGCCAAAAAACTTTCAGAAAGTTCTTGTTATAAACGAAAGAGTACAAAAGAGTACTCTGTGATTAGGCTCTGAAATGACTATGCTGATAATATTTGTTAACATACTTAAGAATCAAAATTATAGAAAAAGTGAACTCTATCGGGAGATAAAGTCCACTGCCACGTCTACCAGCCACTGTATGTGCCACACGTGGCACTTATAGGTACAGTGGCTAGTGAACAATAAAAAAACTACCATTACAGGGTGTAAGTGTTAACAGTGGCAACATTTTAAGGGGTCATTGGACTCATAATTATGAACAACTTTTACTATGGGAACAAACCTGAAATCGCGAAAAAAATCAGCTCTTCCCTACATTTTGACGAATTATGCGAACATAAATGTACTGAACAGCTGATTTTTTTTTTCGCGATTACAAGTTTGGTCCCATAGTAAAAGTTGTTCATGATGATGTAGTGTAGTTATGCATACCAGGCATTAGTACACCTTTAAATACCCATGTCGCCGATTCCACTTAATAGACATCTCTTTCA
Source organism: Cosmia pyralina (assembly GCA_946251885.1). Taxonomy (NCBI): domain Eukaryota; kingdom Metazoa; phylum Arthropoda; class Insecta; order Lepidoptera; family Noctuidae; genus Cosmia; species Cosmia pyralina. The sequence continues at coordinate 25,718,690 of OX276349.1, read as the reverse complement.
ACAAATATCGAACTAGCCTCGTGGGAACATCCAGAAATATGTCGCCATTATTTAGGTTAACCCTTGTGTACAATATGTACCGTTCGTAAGCCTCGAACGGAGCTCATCTCCCAATTATTATAATAATTGTAATTAAAGTTTATTTTAAACTAAATCACTGCCGTAAGCCGTTCATATTTGACTACTACTTTTGATCAAAGACACGTGTTGAAACGATTTTCGTACTAAAACACAAAGCGAAGTAAAATAGCTTCCCTGTACCTCCGAGGGAATTGCCAAGATCTGACTTAACCGAACTAAGCTGTGAACCTCTTATCAGATAAATCTTATAAGCTTCCTCCGCGATAACGCTTCTTCTCTTCACTTATACATTCTTATCTAAACTACTGTACGAATGTTTAACTTTATCTGATTGTTTAACTTTTGTTACTGGATACATACGCCGTAGTGAATGAGGCATGTATCATACTGATTTGATTACTCATCTCATCTCTAATGATTCATCCATTAAAGTGCGTTTTATTTATTTATTTATAATTAATTACAACGGCTTGCGCCAATGACAGTAATTAATAGGTAAAACTAAACATAAAACTAAACATAATTCAAAAACAAATAACAAGTCACAAGTCAGAGATCAAACATATTTAACAATAACTAGAGGAAATAAAATAATATAAAACACATTATGGTATTAATATATCTTTTTATAGCACACGAATCATGCGTCCGATGGAATTTCCCATCAGCAAAATTGACAAACTTCCACACAAATTTTCATCCCCTATTTGACCCCTTTAGGGGATGAATTTTCAGAAATCCTTCTTTAGGGATCACTTTCGTTATATAAGGAACTCTTGTGTAAAATTTCAAGATTCAGACCCAGCAGTTTAGGCTGTGCGTTATATCATTATCTGTCAGTGAATTTAAGATTTTCATTAAAGAGAAGTTAGATAGTTTTCAGAGCGGCTTGTGGCTAAGTAATAACAGCCGCACGGGTCAATCGACCAGGTTAAGCTACATTTTCTGTAATTGGTCCGTGGATGGGTGACCATCTTTACATACCAAGACACCTCCGTGCCTCGGAAAGCACATTAAAGAAAGAAAGAAAAAAACGAAAGTCTGACAACCAGTCTTACCGGGGTATCGTATTACCCAGTAACTAGGTTATGAGGGTAAGATAGGCAGTCGCTCCATGTAAAATACTGGTATTCAGCTTCATCCGGTAAGACTGGAAGCAGACCCCAAAATAATTGGGAAAAGGCTAGGCAGATGATGAGTAGTTAGATAGATTTTATCTATCTTTTAAGGAGGTAGGTACAATGCGTGCCACGAAAGATGAGACCTGACGAGCGCAGTATCGCGCCTCCCGCCGCCCCGATGACGCCCGGTCCCTTCCCGTCTCAGACCTCACACCGATAAAGAGACCTATAAATCAGAATAATCAGAATCAGAGAATTATAATCTACTGCGCAAGTCAAACTACGTGGTGTGTCAAGTCTCATCTTTCGTGGCACGCATTGTACGTCTCACTGTACCCAGGTCTCGTTAGCAGACCCACACGAGTTAAGTCTAAAGCCAATTTACAAGTAGCTAATCGGATTTCCTTTTATTCCACCCTCAAGCGGAAATTCCGATTTCCCAAAAAACCTTTTACAGACACACAAACGTATTCACAAAATCTTAATTATTAAAATAACATACAAATATTCATGATCCATTAAAGCTGGAGCCCACAGACCTTTGATCCTCGCATAAACCTTTATGCGAATAAAATGAAGTGAAAATGAACTGCAATTAGCTAAATTGCCGAAAGCCCTAACGTGCGATCCCGAAAAAATCCACCCGAAGCCCTCCCGGGGTGACCCTCCCCCTCTCCCACATTGGACCACTTTGGGTGACAATTTGTGGGAACATCCTGTTAGGGCTACCAAGTTTTGAGGAAGAAAATTATTTCTTTCGGAGAAAAACATTTAAGCGTAAAAAAATAAGTGAAGTTCGTAAAAGTTGTTGCTTCTATGTAATTCGTTGATATTTTTGACTTGTGATGAATGTGAAAATCTTTTAGGGCTGATTTTTCAATAGTCAGATAACTCTGACAGCTTCACATATTTTGTATACAAAAGCTGTCAAACTGAAACCTTTCTTCTTCAGATAAGAGTTATGTGAATATTGAAAAATTTGCCCTTAATCTTATGAGTCAAACTCATTATTCCTTTTTACACTTTTATGAAAATGTGCGTTAAATAAGTGTGCGGAAAATAAGTAAAATGTTCGCAATTCTTTTCAGAAACAAGATTGCTACAATCGTACCGTAGTTCCTTTTTAGGGTTCCGTACCTAAAGGATCCCAATGGACCCTATTAATAAGGCTCCGCACTCCGTCTATCTGTCACAGGGCTGTACCTTGTGAACCGTCATAGACACTAGAAATTTTCACAGAGGTTGGATGGGTGGGGAGTGGGGGGAGGGTGCTATGGCCGATATATTAAAGATACAAGAAACGTGTTAAAGAAATATGTACATAATTATACTCTATCGGTTTAGGTTAACTAACTAAAGGTAAACAAGAATTTATTATAAAGAGCCCAAAAAGATAAGTATGTCGGAGGAGAATGTCAGCGTTCGTTGCCGGATTGGTCGTCGTCCATTTTTGTAGCCGAAATAAGACTCAATATGTACACTACAGCTTTAATTAGATCGATTTAACAAACAATCGGTTAGAAAGTAGCACACACGAATCGGATGGAACTGGATTCGTATCGGAACGCGGTGAGGTCGGGGCGAGGTTGGTAGCGCATGTCCTTTCAGCTCGGTGTCTAATCACGAAGTCCTCATCAGGTACAGTAACCTTGAATGACAGCCGTCATCTGTCACTGTTATTTTCCCCCGCAAACTCAAAATGACATTGACAGCTCGCACAGTGATGCCAACCCATTTCCGACCACACCCAAGTCAGTACGACTTGACGTTCCGTTCAGAATCCATGACAAGTACAATACAACGAATTATAACGTTGCTAAATTGAAGAGTGCAACTGTGTCGTAGCATGACAACTGAAGTGACAGGTATTACGTTTAGTCGGTTAACCACGTCACGTGGTTTTTTTGTTTAATTACCTAAACCGGTGGAGTATAGTGTTAAATACTGTAGGTGGAACCCTTTCTGTCCGAGTCCGACTCACACTTGGCCGCCTTTTTACCTAATAGTCGATAGTCCAATCAACTTACCTCTTTTAATCGAAAAATGAGAAAAAGTACCTACAATATGTTTTTTTTAATCATTCAATTGTTAACTTGGCAACCCTACTGGCAGTGAAAATGGAGTCGTCCAGTAAAACAGTGGGTACGGTTTGAAATTATTCATGCAAATTTCAACCAATGATAGGGAGCGATGCATTTTAGTTCAAAATCTCGATTGCCGACCAAAAATTAAATTCGCAGTTCGACGGTTTATACAATGGAATCCCATATATATGACGATTAATACTGATTGATTTATGTAAATACGTTCACTTACTTGCATATTTGATCGTTACTCAATTTGCATAGCATTTGATACATTACCACGATTTTCGAAATGTACGGTCCTACTCATTTATTAACCGACTTCAAAAAAAGAGGAGGTTATGCATTCAGCGGATTTTTTTATCCCTCCTTCAAAGGTTTAATAAAAGATGAAGATGCGCATTCATCATTTGGTACAGTGATCATCTCTCTCTTGCCCTTATCCTAATTTATTTGGGGTGGGCGCAACATGTCTTTCTTCGATACAAACTTCTCTATTAGTCGTCATCTCGGTAGTCACTCCCTTTCTAGCCATATCATCTTTCACACAGTCCATCCAACGTTTCTTTGGTCCTGCCCTACTCGTATTCTCCGCTATCCACATTCATACTCAAAACTTTCCTCACGACATTTTCCGCATTCCTCCGCATCCCATACCATGCCAACCGATTTCCACACAACTTTGCAGTCACCGGTGCCACTTTCAGACTTCCTCTTATGTACTCATTTCTTATTCTATACATTTGCGTAACACCTCACATCCCTCTTAGCATTTGGTACAATGATGTTAATTATATATGCTTAGGTATTGAGCCCTCAAGCGGCGCAAATACTGTAACCTTATAGGTAACTACAGTTTTGAGCCGTTTGGTATCGAACGCTTGGGTCATGGGGCCCGAGTGCGGAAATTACTCGCCGACTGGTTGACACTTCACGTGATCAGATGGCTGGCTCGTTCTTTGGTCAGAGAATTAGCATTGCCATTCAACGTGGCAATGCTGCCAGTCTTCTGAGCACGTTTCCGAATGACATCGATGCAGACGATTAGGTACTTCAACGCCTAATTAGTGTCCTTTTTTTGTATTTATTTGTATAGTTAGTTAGTCATTTACTTTAGTACCTAGTGTAAATGGTGTTAAGGAGGCTGTTACAAATGGGTAGTCAAATCATTACTTTTTTACACAAAAGTAATTTTATTAAATGAAATGCTTAGCATTCTTAAAATGTTTTTTGGCCGAATTGTTGATAGATGTGCAAGGTACGATTCTAAAATATAAATATATTTTTAGGTACGTACATTTTCTCAATAAATGTACCGATGTAAAAATTTACACTTCGGCATTTTATTTAATAAACATACTTTTGTGTAAAAAAGTAATGATTTGACTACCCATTTGTAACAGCGTCCATAACTTGTATATTGTATTTAATTTTAATTCTGACTAAAGATAAAATAATCCTTAGGTACTTAATTATAAAATAAAACACAAAACTCATTTTATTAATTTCACTATTTGCCTCAAGAAACCACCTCCTAAAAATAAAAGACAGTGCACTGAAAAAATAAAATTATAATTTCGAAATGGAATGTTTTAAATTCATAAAAGTATGTAGGCGGCCATGTTTTTAATTAAACGGTAGCTGTACACCTGAGCACAAACATGGCACAAACGTACTCCAGTGAATTAATATTATGCTTGGTTTGCTATGTATATCCACTAGAACTTGAGTTAATGTACGTTGAAGAGGGAAAATTTAATTTTGCTATAGTTATCAAAGTCAAAAATGTATGGAGAATAAGTATGGAGAATAATGAATAAGAATGGCACTGAAAGCTGCAAGTGCCTTCCTACGTCTCACTGAAATAACTCTGGGAAATGCTTGGACAAGACCCGTGTCATCTCTAAGCACACGATCTCCACCGCGATATGATCGAAAAACTCACCTGACTGACAATCAGCGGCCTCGACGCCAACGATGCCGGCCCCGCGTATACGAGATATAGATAATTCAATCCATCCCTTTTCTCAATCAGAATAGGCGAAATTGAATATATAAACAAATCGAGAGGGGCAAAGCCTCCACAAGGGAACGGAACGTCAGCATAGGTTTTGACTCCTAAAGTCAATCCTAGTTTATAAATAATTTCAGGCTTAGACCTGATGGGATTCTAAATCCAAAACTTCTCACACTTGTTTTATATAATTCAATCGTGTCTAACAATAATCTCAACAATAAGTTATAAACATAGAAATATCTTTCTTATATCTCCATAGATATAAGAAAGATATTTCTATGTTTGCAAAAGATCCCTTCCCGGACAAAGTGCGCCAAAATAAAATACACCTAATGCTGTTGTAAAATTATATTTTATAAGTGACATGTAACATATTATCTTAACCAATGAAATAACCATCTATTCTATTCTATTCTATGGAGAATAATGGGCAAGAATCTCCACCCTTAGTTACTCTTTTAAAACGGTTTACAATAATTTTGTATACATCAATTTTATAATTATATTTGAAGACGATGCACCTAGATTATAATCACTATACTACAATAGATAAAAAAAATAAAAATAAAGCAATGACAGATAAATTAATTATGTGATAGGTACGCACGGCTACAGATCAAGCTATAATTTCCAGTATAAGCTGATCTCGCATTGTATAGGATTTCCTTACAATGAGAGGTCAGTGTAAACTGGAAATGTGTAGCCGTGTGTACATGGTGGCTCACATATTTAGAGACGATTTTCCTATAAAAATCACCGTCTATCGTCAATGAAAATATCAGATTAGTTATTTTCGTTTAAAACGTGTGTCTTCTATTCCATGCTCTTCATCTAGTCAGCCTGTGCAATCTCTGAAAGTCAATGTAAAGAGCATGCAAAAACTGAATCTTCTTTCAGGATCAATTTTCGCGCCGCAGTGCAAAAGAATCGGCTCGCTACTCACTCGACACACACAAAGTATTGTCCAATCAGCTGAAAGATTTTCCAGTTGTTTTAAAAATACAGATTTATTCAAATTGAGAAACAGTAGGAGGAGAAACCCTCAAACAGCGCAAATATAACAACCTTATTGGGAGCTATATGTTTGAGCCGTTTGAGATTGAAACACTAGGGCCTTGGGGTCCGGGGGTCCAAACGCCTCCTGCCGGAGGCTTTACGCGGGGGTCGTGCGGTCCATGGCCCTTTACGGAGCACCGGTGTGGGCGCGTTCCCTGAGGCTGCGACCGGGCCGCCGGTTGAACGCGTCCCAGAGGGTCATGGCCATCCGGCTAGTCCGGGAATACCGCACTGTCTCCTGTGAGGCGGCGAGCCTCCTTGCCGGATACCGCCATGGGATCTGGAGGCAAAAGTCCTCGCGCACGTGTGGGAGTGGCGCGAGGAGGCGAAACGCCGGGGCGTAACTCCGCTGCCGCGAGAAATCACGGTACAGCGGACAGAGCTCCGGCGGGATCTAATGGCGACATGGAGAGTGCGATTGTCGCAACCCAGCGCTGGGCACGCCACAATTACGGCGATAAGTCCCCTCTTTGAGGAGTGGTTGAAGAGACGCCACGGCGTCCTCACCTTCCGCCTAACGCAGGTCCTCACCGGACACGGTTGTTTCGGGAGATTCCTGTTTCGGATAAGGCGGGAGGAAACGCCCGGGTGTCACCATTGTGTGGATCGCCCGGAGCACACGGTGGAGCATACAGTGGAGATCTGCCCGGCTTGGGCGGAGCACCGCCGTGTTCTCACGGAGGCGATCGGCGGCGGCGATCTCTCGCGTCCAAACCTGGTCCAGGCCATGGTGCGGAGCGAGAGTGCATGGGAGGCCGCCACCTCCTTCTGCGAAGCAGTAATGCTCGCGAAGGAGGAAGCGGAACGCGTGAGGGAGAGGCAACAGCCGCGCCCTCGCGCCCCTAGCCGCTGTAGGAGACGCCCTGGGCTACGGGAATCTATCGCCGATTCCCGGCCACCATAGGCGCGGGCTTGCGGACGACGAGTAATGGGCAGCTCGCCGTCCGGTAAGGACCAGGCCCGGGTCGACGGCGCGTTGTGTTCCAACCGCGCCTCAAAGAGATGTCAGCAGTGACGGGGTCAATTGGGCCGATGCCGCCGGGGTCGCGGGTAGTTCGAAAGGGATACCGTGGCCCTGGCACGGGCAACTAAAGGAACATGGGTGGGTTTTAGTCAGTAAAAGTCTGACACGCCCTCCCGCTCTGCCCAGAGCGGGAGAAGTCATTTGATAATTTCCCATCCACATAAAAAAAAAGGGCCTTGGGGTCCGAGTGCTCATCGAGTTTTTCGGGACATCACCACGGGACCAGAGGGACAACCAATTTATTTTTTAGAATTAGCATTGCCATCCAACGTGGCAATGCTGCCAGCCTTTTGGGCACTTTTCCCATTGACAGCGATGCGAATGAATTTTTTGATGCCCTATGAGCTCTTCCCCTTTTTATTTTTTATAATATACTTGTACATCTATAGGTACTTAGGTACTAATATTATAAAGAGCAAAGATTTTTTTGTTTGTTTGTTTGTACCGAATAGGCTCCGAAACTACTGGACCGATTGTAACCATTTCTTCACCAGTAGAAAGCTAATTTATCAGGAAGTAACATAGGCTATAATTTATTTTCAAAAAATTTAGAGATCCTTATGAAAATTTCAATAACCAAAGTAGCAAAATATTGCCTATAAAATTCATTATTTGGCGTGCGCTGAGAAAACTATTGATGATACATAAAAAGTATGTACTACAACAACATGATTAAAGTACTCATTACCTTCAAGAGTCACAATAGCAGCTTTTGTGTTCTAAAATTTAATTAGATCGCCGGTAGAAACAAAAGTTGGTTACATTCGTATCGTAGTATTAATTCTTATTCAAATAAATAGTTTTATCATTAAGGGTATTTATGTAGCAGTAAAATACTTTTTAATTCATTCGAATCGGACATTTAATTTCGAAGTTATCACGAAAATAAAAAAAAACTTTTTTACAAAAAAATACAACCGACTTCCAAAAACAACACTACAAAGTGAAAAATAACTTTAATTTTGGAAGTCGGTGTCTAGTTAAATGTATTTTCGTTTTTTGCCACCGACTTCCGAAATTAAAGTTATTTTTCACTTTGTAGTGTTGTTTTTGGAAGTCGGTTGTATTTTTTTGTAAAAAAGTTTTTATTTTTCACTTTTTAATTGTGGTACCTACCCCACACAAATTGTAATACCACTACCTGCAAAACAAACTAGAACATCATCCATATAAAAGTGGGGAAAAAATACGTATTATTGAAGCTAACTCAAAAACTACCGAAGCAAAGTTAATCAATTTTATATGGGACCAACTGTGATACCCTCTCGAATAAAACAAAAAAAATCTAAATCGGGCTAGCCATCTTCGAGTAATCGGGGAACATACATATTGAAGTCGGTTAAAAAGCCATACGCGTTCCGTTCGACGACGCGCTGCCGCGCCGCGATTACCTCGAAACTTAGTATTTTTATTTTATTCTTGACTTGAGACCAGAAATTAAGAATAAAATGTATCAGGGTTTTTCGAAAATCTACCCATAAGGGGGTGAAAAGGGTAGTAAATTTTTCAGGGGAGGATTTTACTGCGGGGCTTGATTAACTCGAAAATTGCTAAAAATAATCTTTCAGTCAAGTTATGGAAACATCCGAAACATAACACTCCTCGTGGACATGAAAAGAGGGAACACAGTTTATAGGAACAATCTTATTCATTTGGTTAATTAACTTGAAATTTGGCACAGATTCATGCTTTAGTAATAAAGTTTGTCATTAATAGTTTTTCAAAACTACCCTGGATGGGAGGGTCAGAGGGAAAGAGGGAAGGGGAGGGGGTGGGTGAGGGGGAGAGAGAGGGGATGGGTGGTGAGGAGAGAGAGGGGAGGAGGATAGGGACAGGAGTTGGTGAGGAGAGGAAGGGTAGGTGAGGGGGAAGGGACGGGGTGGTGAGAAAGAGAGGGGGAATGGGATGTGTTGAAGGGAGTGTGTGAGTGGGTGAGAGGGGGAGGGAGAGGTTAGCGGGAAGGGGATGCGGTGAAAGAACGTGCTCTGGAACTACCAGTCGGACTTTAAAAAATCTTTTTGCATTTTATAGCCCAAATCTAAAGGAAGGCTATAAGTAGGCATACGAGTATATAACATCACTCTAGGACCTTTACGTGGCGAACTAAAAGAAAAAAAGTCAGAAAGAACGCTAAGCGAAAACGAAGTAATAGCGCGGGCTGGCAGTGTGTTGCGACGGCGTGGGTCGGGGAACAAGAAATTTCACGCGGACGAAGTCGCGGGCAGCAGCTAGTAATATATTTTTTAGTGTTAGCTTACCGCAGCACGCGAACATTAATGACATCATCCGACGAGCTCTTGGTACCGTCGGCGTTCCAGCTATATTAGAATTCAATGGCTTGGCACGCGACGATGGCAAGAGACCGGACGGCATGTCTTTATTTCCATGGAAGGTGGGTAGGCCTTTAGTGTGGGATGCAACGTGTGTCGATACTCTTGCGCCATCTCATCTTCCTGGTTCGGCGTGCTGTGCTGGCTCCGCTGCTGCGGCTGCGGAAATATACTTTAATATAATTTTTACTTTTTTTTTAACCTCAAACGGCGAAATAAACCTTATTGATAACTATACTTTCGAGCTGTTTGGGGTTGAAACCCTCGGGCCATGGGGGCCGAGTGCCATGGTCTCTTTAAAGATATATCGAAACGTCTGGTTGACACTTCCCGTGACCCAAGGGCTGGCTTTTACCTTGGCCAGAGGCTAAGCATTGCCATACAACGAGGCAATGCCGCCAGTCTCTTGGGTACTTTACCAGTCGACAGCAATCTGGATTAATTTTTCGACGCCTTGTTTTAGTTTTTAAATAGTTTTAGTTTTATGTTAGGATATATTTTTGTTATTTTTAGGTTATGTTTATATAATCAAATAAAGTCTCATTTGTGTTAGCTGGTATATTGTAATTAGATTTTTTTATAAATTAAATACTATTATAGATAGATAAATTAAAAATTAAAAAAAGAAACGTTTATTTTATGCTTTCGCTTACCTACACATGAGGCTCACATGACAAACTAAAGAATCATGGCAGAACTTGGTCTGGACTTTTTTTTGGCGCCCATAGATTTCATTTAAATGAATCAAAATTATTTTTTTACGATTTTTTAATTATTCACCGCTTGTCGTAAAGGCCGGAGTTATTTTATGTTTTTAAAAGCTTATCAAATGATGTTCGAATCAGGTACATTCGAAATGTTACCATTAAACTATTGTTGTGGATACAAATAGTATGAATGCAATTTATCTGTATCAATTATTAAACGAATGATCGATATAATTGAGTGATCGATCGACCCATGTAGAGTTGGTTTTGATTTTAACATAATTGTCGAAATGATCTATTATTTCGTATTTAATTAACTGATATCTTTGAAGAAATGATTCTACTTTTAAATCCAATTAATAATGGAACAAAATATCACAGGATTGTTTTAGTTTGTATCGATTCGAAAACCGAATCGAAACGAGCAGCATTATTTTTGTCTTTGACAGTGACATGTTGTCTGTGGTTCTGTCAAGATGCTACAGAATCCTTCCGCGTTCTTCATCTCGGTTGTGTTTTGTGTTTATATTTGGCTTTCTATTTATTTTTACCCAACCTGGACTGTTTATGGACTGATTAATACTGCCCTGTGTGACCAGTGCGTGCCCTTAGGACTCCAATATTGCTATTTAATTGAAAATAACATTCCTGGCAGAACAGTTGGTTATTGCTGTATTTGTGTAGTTGGCCGGCGCACTGTAGGCTGTTGCGCACCTGTGTACCTTAGTGTGGTATCTAGGATGGGCCGTCTGGCCCATCCTAGATACCACACTAAGGTACACAGGTGATGTCTATCAAGAATATATCTCAGCACCAGCGGGTTTTCTTGATGAGATAATAATATGAGATGAGGATGAGGAATAAAATAAGTACTTATGTTTAACAAAATGTGTTTTTTTATTTGCCCTAAAATTAGGTAAACCCTCAGTTTTAGTGTTAACGGGGCAAGTGCATTTTTTTTTAAATACGCGCCCAGCTTTCGCAAACATACAATTGAGTAGGTACTACTCTACACCGAGGGTGGGTTAGAATTTATTTGGGTTTTTCTCATTTTATCCGTAAATACTCTTATCCTCACTTAGACCACACCACATTATCCATTTCTTTATGATTTAATTTCAATCTGAGATATTTTATAGGTAATTGTTGTTTGACGTTCATTCATAACCTAAAAATTCAAACACCGATATATTTTTTTTCCGGCTTTTCCAAATGAAAATAGTCTCAATTATAGATTCTGGAACTAACGCCAATTCTTAATTAACATATTTTTCATTACGGGATGTTTCAATTTGATCCCAGACAATTTTTAGTATGGAGACCTGCCATTGTTCTTTCCATTCGATTATATTTTATCCATACCAATACCAAGCTCAAATATCAGGCCGTATTCAAATGCTCCAAAAATAACATTTCATGCGTGTCATAGATTAAAAAATATACGAAAATATGCCACTGCAATGTCAAAGGCTTATAAAAAATAGCTATTTGTTCGAATGTAACGTGAATACGTCACCGCGGGCCGTATTTGATGGGGTGGTCACATTGTTTTATGAAAAACAAAAAAAAAAGTGGTTTTTCCACTAACTGAGATTCGTATTGAGCTGCGGGCAACTAAGCGGCAGAAAAATATGTTTTTTACTATTTTATAAAGCTTTTGTTCCATTGATATGGCAATGAAATACAATGCCGCACATGAGCATGTGACCGCCCCTACTTTTCTGACAATTCAAGAAAAATTATCGAAAATTAACTTTAAAGAGGGATCTATCTTTAATATTTTTAATGTTATTCATTTTTTTTTATTGTAGATCTATATATATCTAGATCTGTACATCTGTAACCGACATAGTTTGCAGAGTAAGCAAGCTGAAGAGGCAGAGGGCTGGCCATGTTTGTCGATGACCAAAGGACCGATGGCCGCTGAAGCAGACGAGTCCTGGAGTGGAGACCGCGTATCGGCAAGCGTAGTGTCGCCCACTAGATAGATGGACCGATGACCTTATAAAGGTGGCTGGGACAGACTGGATGCGGAAGGCGGAGGACAGGGTGTTGTGGTGCAGCCTGGGAGAGACCTATGTCCAGCAGTGGACTGCGATAGGCTGAGTTGATTGGTTCACTCAACGACCTTTTTCCATGAAGAGGAAACTCCATAGCTTCCATAGAGTTGATTGATTGATATCTGTAATCTATATGGTGGAAATAATAAAGAATATGCTATTCTAATTTATTCTAAAGGTTAAGAAGGTGGTTAGGAGCATTATCTCATTCCACTTACTCACAATTGTCGTGTGTTGAATGATAGAAGACAGAACGCAGAGATGATGCCATTTAGCAAACTACAAACAAATTAATTAGAGCCACGAATTTACTCTTAATCAAGACACCGAAAACCCTGATGGTATTACTATAGTATAGTTAAAATCTCGCTGCAGACTCGGTCATAAATCATTCGAGTGTTTCGCTCTCTTTCCCACTCACGGGCCTTATGGGCAGGCCACGCCCACACGTAGTCCTGTGCATTACTGCAATCGATGAGTGATATCGATAGTTTTATATATTTATAAATGGGTGATAGAAATAAATACACATTTTTTTTTTATTTTATTACCAAATTTACTAAAAAGCATATTAAATATATAAACAAAAGAACGTATATGTAAAACTAAAAATAGAAAATTAAAATTCTTCGTCTGAGTCATCGTCATCATCATCCACATGAATGATGAACTCTTCGCATAAATGTGCCTTTCTTGTCTTCATCTTGCAGCAATTCTGCATGTTCCGCACATTTTTGCCAATTTTCAATGGAGACATTGGAAATGGCTTCATCGACTAACTTCTCGACATCAGCTATCTTGAAGGTTTTGTTTTTCGTTGCAACTTCATTTTTTATTTTATTTACCCTGCATACTTAATGAATGCAGTATGTTTACGTGATAACCTTAATGATTCTGTTTTCGATAATGGCCTTGAGCGCGCGCAACTAGCGCACATCCCTAATCCGATTATGATTTATGACCAAGTCTGCAGCGAGATTTTAACTGTACTATAATCCCAGGTTTCTGAAGAATTCTTAAACGGAGTTTAAACTCTCAATAGCTATTGATTCGACAAAATTATCTTACTTCCTTAGCTTGCTTTTTGAGGTCATCAGATAAACCCTTGACAGTAATTCACTCGACTTACCTACACACTTACACTCACACTTACCTACACACCGCAATACAATTCTTCCTTAGCGTATAGTTCAGAAACACGATATCGGACCAGTAATCACTATCGAATGGACCTCAGAAACCGGGCATTAGTGATCCCTGAAATTCCCACCATCAACCAAGTAAAAATGGCCTAAATCTACGTAGTTATGTTATTTTTTCTCATTTCATACGGGAAAAAAAATAGAAAACCAGTCACAAAAATATGCTCTACACCGCATAAGCTACCTTTCCTCCCGTTGGCATTGTTAAATAAAAATATAAAATCTCTCATGTAGGTACGGCTTTTTTGTTTGCACCGCCACAATATTCTTTTTGATGCTTTTCATATGACATTACGTGAATGAGTTTAAATATCTACGTTGCAGCATTACTTTAATTAAAGTTTTCAAGAAATGTTCTAAGTAATATTCGTTTAATGTGATTGACATACCTTTGATACGAGCGTAACGAAGGATTCTAGTGAAGCGTTGACATGAATCTGAGAGCAGCGTGGGATTCAAGCCGCCCAAGACGAAGGCACCTTTATCCCCGAGGAAAATACTCTACTTTTCACACCATCTACGAGACAATAAAAAGCAATAGTACCTATGTATTTAGTAAAATTACGATTACAGTTAGTAGACTTAGTTAAAACAATTAAAAGTTATAAGTAATGTTTGATACTAGATCAGTTGTGGAAAGACAAAGTTATGTTTTTATTCGGTACATTTATTGAAGTTGAGGTAGAGTTTATTTTAATTATTGCTATTGAGTAAAGTTTCAGAAACTTGTGTCTGCTGAGGATCATTTTGGATCGTGAAAGTTGGTGAGTGGTGCTTACGGCAGCGGGCTAGATGAATAGTGTTTTGATGTGGATGGTTGCGGTGACAAAGGTGTCTAAGAATCAGTAAAGTTATCCACGGTGTTTTTAGTTTGATGTTGTCACCAATGCGGCAGCTTTTTTTATCCTTATTAACCGACTTCAAAAAAAGGAGGTTACTCAAATTTGACCTATATATTTTTTCTGTATAGATTTTACAATGTAGCCCTCTGCTACTGCATTCACTCAAAAAATCAAACCATCTGTAACAAAAAAGTAAGTAGCAAGTTAAGTTACGTACTTTAATATATTAATGCTTATGTACAATCAACAAAAGAGATATCTAGGCAGGGTATACTAACATTTAAATAAATAAAAAATTTTAATTTCGTGAAAATATACAATTTTGTGTTGGTGTGTTACGATGTAGGAGTATTGCAAAAACTAAGTAATATACATATATAAAATTGAACATGAAGCAATTCACATACAAATATGTTAGTATACCCTGCCTAGATATCTCTTTTGTTGACTGTACCTACTAAAAGTTAAACACTCTTAAGTTTGATTGACACATATAATTTAATATTAGGTCTTTACCTATGAAATTGCCGTTCTGCAGTACTGGTCATTTCAAATCAAAATAATTTTTGTTTAGCTAAGAATTCTAATTTCAAATTAATTTTATTTTAAAAACATGGATTTTTTTTTCCAAAAGTAGTCATTTGTTTATTGATTGGTGTTACATTTTCAGCGCATTTCAATCTGTTTCGTCATCATGGATACGTTAAAAATTCGAGTAATTATGGAATATGAGTACCGTCGTGGCAGCAACGCGGCACAAGCGGCACGCAACATCAACGACGTTTACGGAGCTAACACTACAAACCAACGCACCACTTGTTATTGGTTTGCTCGCTTCCGTTCTGGAAATTACGATCTGAAAAATGAACCTCGCGGTCGTCCGAAGACTTTGGTCGACAATGACGAATTAAAGGCGATTGTGGAAGCTGATGATACACAATCTACGGCTGAATTAGCAGCAGCTTTCGACGTTAGCGTCAAAACAATATTGGTCCATTTGCGTCAAATTGGCAAGGTAAAAAAGCTTGACAAATGGGTGCCCCACGAACTCAATGATCGCCAGCGCGAAGTACGCGTCGAGACGTGCCTTGCACTGCTCAACAGACACACAAATGAAGGAATTTTGAACCGCATTGTTACCTGCGATGAAAAATGGATTCTGTTTGATAACCGCAAGCGCTCCTGGTTCAGCACCTAAACAATGCCCTAAACGAAAACACCCCTAGAAAAGTGATGGTCACTGTTTGGTGGTCTAGCGCCGGTGTGATTCATCACAGCTTCTTACCAAACGGGGTGAGCATTACTTCAGATGTGTACTGTGAAGAACTGAACACAATGTTGGAGAAGCTGGCACATCTCCAACCAGCATTGGTCAATCGCTCGTCTCCGCTGCTCCTGCACGACAACGCGCGACCTCATACTGCACAGCAGACGGTCTCCAAGTTGCAAGAACTGGGGTTGGAAGCTCTCCGTCATCCGCCCTACTCACCAGACCTTGCGCCTACAGACTACTACTTTTTCCAGAATTTGGATAACTTTTTGGCGGGAAAAAAAATCAATACCCGAGAGGCAGTACAAATTGCCTTTGAAGAATTTGTTGCCTCCCGTCCAGCTGATTTCTTTAAGAAGGGCATCAATAAACTGCCACTGCGTTGGCAAAGATGCATTGATTGCATGGGTGATTACTTCGATTAATACAAATAAAAAATGCATGAAAGAAATTCGTTTAAATTTTTTCATACAAAACGGCAATTTCATATGTAAAGACCTATTATAACGACGCAAGAAAGCAATCATGTAATATTTCGAAAAGTTGAACTTACACCAGAGCCAAAAAACGATTTCAAAAATTCATGAAAAATTCATAACTCGTAAACTAGCTGAATCAGCAAGGTCATTTTTGGAACACGTATTTTTTATAGGTAATGATACGACAAAATCGCTTTCCAGCGTCGATATAGGTACACATAAACCTAAGGAGTGTTTACAAATTACATATTTATCTTAAATATTGCGCTGAAATCTTGACATGTTGACAAGTCGCACACAAGTGATCTATGCATGAGCTGATTGCTAGTATAGTAAGTTTAAGTAAGTATGTAGCTATTTTAGTTATCAAAAATCAATCATTAGTTAGGTACCTACTTAATTTTGGTGGCAAGAAAGCTGTGGTTTTTCAATGGGTCTGGGCAGGGGCTTAATTTAGAAATGTTTCCACATTTTGAGCTATAAAAACATTGATTTCTTAGCACGATGTTCTTCCGATTTCATTTTTAAAAATGCCAACAATAATTTGGTGTTAAATTGAATAGGTATGTTTGATGCTTATTGTTGACCAGAGCATCACATAGATGCACCATATGTTACTTGGCTTCTTTGTACGCACGGCTACAGAACAAGCTATACATTTCCAGTATAAGCTGATCTCGCATTGTATAGGATTTCCTTACAATGAGAGGTCAGTGTAAACTGAGATGTAAACTGAGAGTAAACTTACATGAGAAATGCTGGAAGTAGACCTAATAGTCTGTTTCAGATGCAGACTTGACGCGTTTTATAGTTTTCCATTTGTAAAAATTCTTTGTACTTTTCTGGGAGTCAGTAGATTGTTGGTAATGCCAATGGCTTCGGATTTTATGTACTCCGGACTCGAATCACTACCGTCACTCGACATTTTTGTGAGAATTTGTAGTTTAATTTGTTGTTTAGCAGCAACGCGATTAACAATATTCGCGCCTTTTTTATTTTTTTGTGTTCTACTCGTGGTAGCCAGTTCGATTTTCGAACAATTAATTTTTTTGTGCAAGTCTTAATGTGAAATGCATGGAATTAGTATGTAATAACGTAAATGTTAGCATGCGATTTTTGCTTGAGGTAATGAGGTTCCAAATTCAAATTATCACAAAGACCAGCGGGTCATAATGAAATCCAGTACAATACGGTACAATAGCTAGACCCCAGGGATTTAATGACTTAATAGTGCTGGGTATAGTTTATATTTATATAATATTCATTTGTTCAACATGAGAAATATTATTCTGGTATTTATAGCTATTACACAGGTGTTAGGGTGTGCATGAGATATAATTTGACATTGTCGAGCAGGTGGTGGTGTGAAAAAAAAATATTAAAGAAGAAAAACATGTTCAAAGAAAACGATCAATATAAGCAAAATAATTAATGGAACACACAGAAACAAAACCGAACATGATCTACATAACCTAATTAATTCGTAAAGCAATTTCCGAAGCTTTGCCAAAATACACGTAAAAGCTATCCTACAACAAATTACTTGTGTTAGTTAATTTCTTACATTGGTATTAGTAAGAATTGATTCTACTTTCATGTTACCTTTGTTATTAAAATTTTAATTAAATTAGGCCCCTTTGATATGAGAGCTTTTCATTTTGTTACTGCTCTCATTTGCAGAAGCCTACCTACGTAATAAAATGAGTGTAACATTATAGGTGTATCAGGTAATTAGTCTTGTTCGCCTTTTTAGCTTTTCATTTAATTTCTCATCCAGCTTTGGTTCGTTTATAATTAGGTGGTAACCTTAGAAAGGTTTGAATAAGCTCTGATTGGTCAGAACCCGAAGATGTGGGTAATATTATATGTTCTAATGACGCCACTGTGCAAATCTCTGACAATTTAACTTCTCAAACGTCAGACGTACTTACACTAAGTATACGTAAGGAGAATACTTTATATAATACTAACACTTCCCGCGTGGATGTCGGAAAATATCTCACGGGAACGTCCTACCGGAAAATCCTTCCTTATTCCTTGTCTACATTTCAAAAGGAACCTCTTTGCAAAATTTCAGCTTTTTAAAGGGTTTGAGCTGGGCGTTGATGAGTTAATCACTCAGTCAGTCAGTCAGGACTTCTCTTTTTATTTATATATGTATATAAACGTATATCATATATATGTAAATGTAAAATACCATCATCCAATGGCGACCGCGGGGTTACAGTAGTTGTGGAAAAATAAAATATCTCGAAGGTGGTTGATTTTTGACCTGTGTACCCAAAAGTGATTTGATACCTAGTGACGTCTACTATCAAAAGGGATTGTGACATGTTTCCAATAACTCTGTATATTACTGTATATCCATTATGATCTGGGCACTTTCTTGTTGTTTAGAATATTTTGAATAAAACTTGTCACATTTTAAATACTCATACTTACCTAAATTAGATATATATTTCCGAACTCACTAGCCATATATAAGCCTTCAAAGGCTTCTGTGGTTTTTAGCGTAAGATTTAAACTCTGCGATATACATTTTGAACATTAATAAAAATAAAAATAAAAATCGTATACTACATGTTGTGTGTGTCCGGTATCTCCAATCATAACCTAAAAAAATAATTTTAGTACTTATAAAAAGTTTTAAAGTTACCTAAGAAAAAAATTTGTAAAATTAAAAATAATAATTAATAATAAAGGGATAATCGTCGGCTGGTGCCTTCTTTTCATTTAAATTTGTCTAAGGGGCCTCTGCGAGTTGGCTTCGGCTCCGTACGCCTTCCAAAGGTCCGGGACCCCAGGGTCCCGAGATATGTCAAAGACAATTTAAATAAAAATAATAATAATAAAAAAAAAAAAGTAATAATAATTAATTGGTAAAATTGGTAAACAAATGAATGAGCCTAAAATTAAAAAAAAATATACAGAAAACAGTTCTACACAATAGTGCGTAGACTACAGGAAAATTTATATGAAGTTTCAAATAACAACACACTGAAGGTGCGATGTTTGTTATTGTTAAAGTAAGATGGTGCAACCCACCCTTAGTTCGAAAAGGTTTTAAAAAAAAAAACATCAGTTTTAGTATATGCGAAACCCGAAACACGTGTTAGTATTTTTATGTAAAGAATCTATGTACAAAATTTCAAAACTGTATCATGAAAAATCACAAAGCTTGTTATGTTACCTGGTTGTCCGTACAAAAACATGATCACCACGCGGCGCCCGCTGTGCGCCCGTGCCTAGTACAGTCCTACCAACTTATCTGTGAACTGAAAGAGGACGGCACCGTCGATTCAGTGTTGCTAATTAATATTAGGTCTTTACCTATGAAATTGCCGTTCTGCAGTACTGGCCATTTCAAATCAAAATAATTTTTGTTTGGCTAAGAATTCTAATTTCAAATTAATTTTATTTTAAAAACATGGATTTTTTTTTCCAAAAGTAGTCATTTGTTTATTGATTAGTGTTACATTTTCATCGCATTTCAATCTTTTTCGTCATCATGGATACGTTAAAAATTCGAGTAATTATGGAATATGAGTACCGTCGTGGCAGCAACGCGGCACAAGCGGCACGCAACATCAACGACGTTTACGGAGCTAACACTACAAACCAACGCACCACTTGTTATTGGTTTGCTCGCTTCCGTTCTGGAAATTTCGACCTGAAAAATGAACCTCGCGGTCGTCCGAAGACTTTGGTCGACAATGACGAATTAAAGGCGATTGTGGAAGCTGATGATACACAATCTACGGCTGAATTAGCAGCAGCTTTCGACGTTAGCGTCAAAACAATATTGGTCCATTTGCGTCAAATTGGCAAGGTAAAAAAGCTTGACAAATGGGTGCCCCACGAACTCAATGATCGCCAGCGCGAAGTACGCGTCGAGACGTGCCTTGCACTGCTCAACAGACACACAAATGAAGGAATTTTGAACCGCATTGTTACCTGCGATGAAAAATGGATTCTGTTTGATAACCGCAAGCGCTCAGCAAGTTGGTTGGATCCTGGTTCAGCACCTAAACAATGCCCTAAACGAAAACTTACCCCTAGAAAAGTGATGGTCACTGTTTGGTGGTCTAGCGCCGGTGTGATTCATCACAGCTTCTTACCAAACGGGGTGAGCATTACTACAGATGTGTACTGTGAAGAACTGAACACAATGATGGAGAAGCTAGCACATCTCCAACCAGCATTGGTCAATCGCTCGTCTCCGCTGCTCCTGCACGACAACGCGCGACCTCATACTGCACAGCAGACGGTCTCCAAGTTGCAAGAACTGGGGTTGGAAGCTCTCCGTCATCCGCCCTACTCACCAGACCTTGCGCCTACAGACTACTACTTTTTCCAGAATTTGGATAACTTCTTGGCGGGAAAAAAATTCAATACTCGAGGGGCAGTACAAAATACCTTTGAAGAATTTGTTGCCTCCCGTCCAGCTGATTTCTTTAAGAAGGGCATCAATAAACTGCCACTGCGTTGGCAAAGATTCATTGATTGCATGGGTGATTACTTCGATTAAAACAAATAAAAAGTGCATGAAAAAAATTCGTTTAAATTTTTTCATATAAAACGGCAATTTCATAGGTAAAGACCTATTATAAGGTGCCCAAAATTGAGTAAGTTTTCAAGAAGGAAATTTCACATTTGATATAATCGTTTAATAAGAATTGCCGTTTTTACAAATTAAAAACAATGATACCTATATAAAAATAATAAAATAACATGACGGCCATAGTTCCAATTTTCACCATTTCACAGATAAATTGGTAGGAGTGTACCGCTATGACTGCAGTGACTTGTGTTCGTCGCGCGGTGTCCATATTGTAACCTTTTTTAAAGATTTTTGGGGCAAAATATAACACGGTATAAAATTATTGGAATCGATTCAGTTATTTATTCTGAACAAACTATATTCAGGTTCCGCATATACTTAAACTAATGTTGTATATACTTAATCTAATAATATTCATTTGATTAGCAAAAAAGCTACACTTCAGGTTTTTTTACAAGATCTTTTGCAGGTAACATAAGCTTTTGCGGTACGTACTCTCAAAGTGAAAACATTCTTATAAGCCAAAACGAAAAATGTAATTTAAAAACTGTACAGGCACAAAAAATAAGCCTCCCTTTACCTGTCCCGCTTAACAACAAATTTAAATAAACATACCAGTACAATTTTTAGAAATTCTACTACATGAGAAGGCGGAATAATAATAGGTCTTTACCTATGAAATTGCCGTTTTGTATGAAAAAATTTAAACGAATTTTTTTCATGCCTTTTTATTTGTATTAATCGAAGTAATCACTCATGCAATCAATGCATCTTTGCCAACGCAGTGGCAGTTTATTGATGCCCTTCTTAAAGAAATCAGCTGGACGGGAGGCAACAAATTCTTCAAAGGCATTTTGTACTGCCTCTCGGGTATTGAATTTTTTTCCCGCCAAGAAGTTATCCAAATTCTGGAAAAAGTAGTAGTCTGTAGGCGCAAGGTCTGGTGAGTAGGGCGGATGACGGAGAGCTTCCAACCCCAGTTCTTGCAACTTGGAGACCGTCTGCTGTGCAGTATGAGGTCGCGCGTTGTCGTGCAGGAGCAGCGGAGACGAGCGATTGACCAATGCTGGTTGGAGATGTGCCAGTTTCTCCATCATTGTGTTCAGTTCTTCACAGTACACATCTGAAGTAATGCTCACCCCGTTTGGTAAGAAGCTGTGATGAATCACACCGGCGCTAGACCACCAAACAGTGACCATCACTTTTCTAGGGGTAAGTTTTCGTTTAGGGCATTGTTTAGGTGCTGAACCAGGATCCAACCAACTTGCTGAGCGCTTGCGGTTATCAAACAGAATCCATTTTTCATCGCAGGTAACAATGCGGTTCAAAATTCCTTCATTTGTGTGTCTGTTGAGCAGTGCAAGGCACGTCTCGACGCGTACTTCGCGCTGGCGATCATTGAGTTCGTGGGGCACCCATTTGTCAAGCTTTTTTACCTTACCAATTTGACGCAAATGGACCAATATTGTTTTGACGCTAACGTCGAAAGCTGCTGCTAATTCAGCCGTAGATTGTGTACCATCAGTTTCCACAATCGCCTTTAATTCGTCAATGTCGACCAAAGTCTTCGGACGACCGCGAGGTTCATTTTCAGGTCGAAATTTTCAGAACGGAAGCGAGCAAACCAATAACAAGTGGTGCGTTGGTTTGTAGTGTTAGCTCCGTAAACGCCGTTGATGTTGCGTGCCGCTTGTGCCGCGTTGCTGCCACGACGGTACTCATATTCCATAATTACTCGAATTTTTAACGTATCCATGATGACGAAAAAGATTGAAATGCGATGAAAATGTAACACTAATCAATAAACAAATGACTACTTTTGGAAAAAAAATCCATGTTTTTAAAATAAAATTAATTTGAAATTAGAATTCTTAGCCAAACAAAAATTATTTTGATTTGAAATGGCCAGTACTGCAGAACGGCAATTTCATAGGTAAAGACCTAATATAAGACACAAAATTTTAGCCAAAATACACGCCGTGTTTGTAATTTTATCTGAAAATTAATCGGACAGTTTAGTTTTGGCCTAGATTCAAATTGCCTTCTTAAATTAATTTTAGTGTAAAGCGAGTGGTTGTTGGTTTTGCATGTTACATGTTTTTGTGGTGAAATAACTTAATATTTCGCTATAATTGCTGCTTGCCATTAAGTTCAGTAAACTGGCATTCTGTAAATTGAAAAATCTGAACTGTGGGTCAATCTCGTTTTTGAAGTCGCTCAAGGGTCAGTTTCCATCAAACGGAAAAATCCCCGCGCATGCTCGAGCACTTTTTAAATTTCACTGTATCAATAAGACTTTAAGTATAAAATTCGACGCAGACATCATGCTTGTTAAACGCTTGATGTCTGCTTCGAATTTTATACTTAAAGTCAATATTGATAAATAAACCGCCATTTTGATTTTTATAATTTTAATATACCCAGTGACACTTGCTCAATAAAGACGAATCTAACGACATATTATTATCACTCCTCAAAATCGGTCAAGCCGTTTAGGCTACAGGTCACAATGGAACGGACATACAACACACGCACGAATAACATTACCCTCCGTCTGGGTCAGTCGGGTAAAAAATTTGCACTCAAAAACATTCACATCAAAAGTCATTTATTGAAATTAGGCTGGCTAAAGCATTTTTCGAACGTCAAAATTACATAAGACAATGGGAAAAAGTGGCGCAACAAACTCTCCAGCAGCACAGCTGTCTGTACAGTTAAAAAAAACTTAATTATTAGGTCTTTACCTATGAAATTGCCGTTCTGCAGTACTGGCCATTTCAAATCAAAATAATTTTTGTTTGGCTAAGAATTCTAATTTCAAATTAATTTTATTTTAAAAACATGGATTTTTTTTCCAAAAGTAGTCATTTGTTTATTGATTAGTGTTCCATTTTCATCGCATTTCAATCTTTTTCGTCATCATGGATACGTTAAAAATTCAAGTAATTATGGAATATGAGTACCGTCGTGGCAGCAACGCGGCACAAGCGGCACGCAACATCAACGACGTTTACGGAGCTAACACTACAAACCAACGCACCACTTGTTATTGGTTTGCTCGCTTCCGTTCTGGAAATTTCGACCTGAAAAATGAACCTCACGGTCGTCCGAAGACTTTGGTCGACAATGACGAATTAAAGGCGATTGTGGAAGCTGATGATACACAATCTACGGTTGAATTAGCAGCAGCTTTCGACGTTAGCGTCAAAACAATATTGGCCCATTTGCGTCAAATTGGCAAGGTAAAAAAGCTTGACAAATGGGTGCCCCACGAACTCAATGATCGCCAGCGCGAAGTACGCGTCGAGACGTGCCTTGCACTGCTCAACAGACACACAAATGAAGGAATTTTGAACCGCATTGTTACCTGCGATGAAAAATGGATTCTGTTTGATAACCGCAAGCGCTCAGCAAGTTGGTTGGATCCTGGTTCAGCACCCAAACAATGCCCTAAACGAAAACTTACCCCTAGAAAAGTGATGGTCACTGTTTGGTGGTCTAGCGCCGGTGTGATTCATCACAGCTTCTTACCAAACGGGGTGAGCATTACTTCAGATGTGTACTGTGAAGAACTGAACACAATGATGGAGAAGCTGGCACATCTCCAACCAGCATTGGTCAATCGCTCGTCTCCGCTGCTCCTGCACGACAACGCGCGACCTCATACTGCACAGCAGACGGTCTCCAAGTTGCAAGAACTGGGGTTGGAAGCTCTCCGTCATCCGCCCTACTCACCAGACCTTGCGCCTACAGACTACTACTTTTTCCAGAATTTGGATAACTTCTTGGCGGGGAAAAAATTCAATACCCGAGAGGCAGTACAAAATGCCTTTGCAGAATTTGTTGCCTCCCGTCCAGCTGATTTCTTTAAGAAGGGCATCAATAAACTGCCACTGTGTTGGCAAAGATGCATTGATTGCATGGGTGATTACTTCGATTAATACAAATAAAAAATGCATGAAAAAAATTCGTTTAAATTTTTTCATACAAAACGGCAATTTCATAGGTAAAGACCTATTATATACAATAGTAGGTACGCAAAATAATTTTCAATACACTTCCTCGAAAACTGGTTCATATCGCACTACGATTAGGTTCACAATGCAATATATTTCACACGCGTGCGATTTTTCATTTTCCAACACGTGTGCGGGAATATTGCCACAGATAACTTACAGCTATACTTAGTCCAAATTGGTTCAATGCCTCTATTCACACCGTCTCTATTCGGAGGTGAATGGTTTTTTTAATCTCGGCAAAAAGTTAAGCGTCTTTACGGCGTTAATATTTTTTAAATATTTAAATAATGTTTATAAATATGTTGGATCCGGTCAATAGTACGGACGCGTAACGAATCGCAAGCGCGCCACAGGCGACATCACGTGAGGTACCCACGCCTACAGCGCGCTTCTACAGCGCTTCTCGCAGAGTCGTGATGTTTTAACCTCATTCATGGCGAGGAGGACAGTCTAGTGTCGGATCGTATCGGGGTTACTACGCCACGGAACTGTATTCGATTCGTTGTGCTTAGTGATTGTGTTAGATTGTGATTTTAAACACCGTGTAACGCACCCAGTGTGTTTCATTGCACGAAACCCATCTTCTGCCCACATGTCTGTCTAAATCTAACTGAGTAAATCCTGACGTTCCGACAAATAGAATAACATCAAAAACCATGATTATTACGATAAAAAAAACGTTTATGAACAAATTAACATTTATGTGTGTTCTAAACTCAAAAATATTTGAATTTTCTATTTTTCATATTAGGCTGTTTATCGGCTTTAAACCTTTGTTTCTCCTTAAATCTGGCGAAAGCAAAGCGCGGAAAAAAAAGAAAATTTAAATCATAGTTTCCTAATAATTCATGACAAAAATATTTTTCGTTATTTTATTTTATTTCTTCAAAAGTGTATTGCAAAAACGTCGTTTGATACACGTGGACATTTGTTATTGCAGTTCTCGGCTCAAAAACAACCTCGCCTACGGCTCGGGTGTTAATTCCGCCTCGAATGCAATAACAAAAATTCTCCACTTGTATCAAAATGTACTATTTCATTACGCAACACAAAATCATAAAATATTTTTTTTTCGTCAAATAAAATAAACAATTTTAAGAACTCATATAACCTGTCATTAGGTGTAAGCTAATTCTGGAGAAATAACACAAACATTGTCTTGAGTTAATTACAGCGACCAAGTCGTAGATAGAACAGAATGCCATTGAACAATGGTTGGACTTTACTTTAGCTTCTAACATCTAGCATTTACCGCAAACATCCTAGACGATTTCCTTTGCAACACAAATGTCTGCTTTCTACTTTACAAGGAATATCTCTTGTTGGAACCGTCTTCAAACAATCAAAATACCACGTCATCTGATTCAATAGAGCGCTTTTACTTCACCTCAAATTGTAGCTCAAACTCAAATATTTGAACAAACATTCGCTATTGGACAATGCTAAGTAAGCGCCAAGAATCTACGCTACCTGTGTGCGTGTGGAGCCATACGTGTGGCGTACATTATAGGATGATCGGATAGCACTTTGAAAATGTACAAAAAAAAAAGTGAAAACTTTTTTGAACGTTGAGAGTGGTCAGCTTCTTCGTCAACATTTGGCGACTTGTAATGTCGCTACAACATGGTTGACACCACAATATTTCCTCTTTTGTTTAGGACAGCGGCCATTTGGTGCTCTTGCAGATGAATCACCATTACAATGCCGTAAAGAACTTTGAAAGATCAAGTTGTCCTTGTCACTTTTCAGGACAACATTCTCGGTTTTGTTGTCCGTGTGTGTGACCTTAAAGTCGCTATTTTTCGCGAATGTTACTCAATCTTACTATTACGTATAACCCGTGCGACTTAATTGTGCACTTTGCTGGAATGCAAATTATTTTTTCGCGAATGCTACTCAATCTTACTATTACGTATAAACCCGTGCGACTTAATTGTGCACTTTGCTGGAATGCAAATTATTTTTTCGCGAATGTTACTCAATCTTACTATTACGTATAAACCCGTGCGACTTAATTGTGCACTTTGCTGGAATGCAAATTATTTTTTCGCGAATGTTACTCAATCTTACTATTACGTATAACCCGTGCGACTTAATTGTGCACTTTGCTGGAATGCAAATTATTTTTTCGCGAATGCTACTCAATCTTACTATTACGTATAAACCCGTGCGACTTAATTGTGCACTTTGCTGGAATGCAAATTATTTTTTCGCGAATGTTACTCAATCTTACTATTACGTATAAACCCGTGCGACTTAATTGTGCACTTTGCTGGAATGCAAATTATTTTTTCGCGAATGTTACTCAATCTTACTATTACGTATAAACCCGTGCGACTTAATTGTGCACTTTGCTGGAATGCAAATTATTTTTTTTAACATTTTGTGTGTTTATGTTTATTATGATACAAACTTTACCTATGAACGTTGGAAAAAAAATCATAAAACAATTTTACAAAATTATTTTTTTTTTTTTTTTTGTTGCAATGAGTTACGTCAGAATTACGTCACAGCGCGGGTTATAACTTACAACGCTGCTACGATTCTGCAAAAAATACTCTTGACACAACGTTCACCTTCGTCCGCCATTTTAAAGTCCTCGCACTAGAAGTTCAAACATAGACGCTGGCTTCGTTCTAAATCACACGGAAGCCCGTTTGAGCTGCTGCCAACCTTACTAAACTAAATCGGATTTAAGCCTTTTGGACGCTAACGAATTTTAAATATGGGTAGTTAGCTCCCTGATTTGTTAAAGAGGATTTCAACAGATCATATTGATTTATACTGGCCGAAGTTTTCGTTAATGGGTAGGAGTTTCATTAAGCGTTCGACCTGTGTGAATATTCAATGGAAGATTTAAAGGGAGTTGATGCTTTTGTGTAGGTACCTATGCAAAATGTACCTAATGGTTTATGTCTCTATTTTTGAATTTAATAATAATATTATCAAATATTCAGGTGGTACTTATATTTAAGGGGACTACAGGACCTAAACGCAAGTAAATGCAAGTTTTTTAATGCCTAAAAATATAATTATGATCTATACTGCAGTAAAAAAAATCATAAAATTCACGAAGATACCTCTAAAAAATTATTTTAAGGATTAAAAACCATAGCATTGTCCATGCAATAATTCTGATTTTTTATCAGAATATTCTACAAGCAACATATTAACGCAATAGTGTTTTAATTTTTAAATCCAATCAACAGATTTTTTATAAATATTTATAATATTACCAGCGCTGTGTCATCGTGCTTCTCTTTCTTTTCTATGCAGTCCGACAGTGACCGCGCTTTAGGTCCTGTAGTCCTCTTAAGGGGATGCGCTGTGGTAGCCCGCGAAATTCAAATTTTCTTGCGTTTTATGCAATTTGCAGGTCCGTGTCAGGTTGTATCTTGATCAAAATATGATACGCGGGAATAAAACATATGCATTTACATAATTTTAACTATAAAAATCATCAATACATCTTTCTAAGTTAGACTTCGTGCAGCTTCGTTAGATTTCGTTCGTTAGACGAATCTGCACGAAATCTAACTTAGAAAGATTTATCGATAATTTTTATGGTTAAAGTTATGTAAATGCATATGTTTTATTCCCGCGTATCATATTTTGATCAAGATACAACCTGACACGGACCTGCAAATTGCAAAAAAAACCAAAAAAAAAATGAATTTCGCGGGCTACCACAGCGCGTATATCGAGAACAAATAAAAACTAAATAAAAACTTTTTTACAAAAAAATACAACCGACTTCCAAAAACAACACTACAAAGTGAAAAATAACTTTAATTTCGGAAGTCGGTGTCTGATTATATGTATTTTCGTTTTTGCCACCGACTTCCGAAATTAAAGTTATTTTTCACTTTGTAGTGTTGTTTTTGGAAGTCGGTTGTATTTTTTTGTAAAAAAGTTTTTATTTTTCACTTTTTAGTGGTTAACATGTGCTTACCCCTTCACAGCGTACTGGCGTGATGTTATGTTATGAACTGGTGTGAACAACAAACAGACATGAGATTTCAGCAATCCCAGTCCATTTGCTATCATTTATTGAGGAGTTCCGTTGCCTATCTCAGAAGTTCTTCATCAGGTCTTCACCAAATTGAAATGGGACCACTCCAAGAAAGTACTCTTCCAAAAACTATCCAAATCGCTTCAAGTGTGCCTATAAAATTGGAAGAGTTTTCTCTATTTCTCCAGGATCCCATCATCAGATCCTGACTTGATGATCATGGGACCAACTGGGAAGTATACCCTTTCAAACAAAAATAAAATAATCCAAATCGGTCCAGCCATCTTCGAGTAATCGGGGAACATACATACGAATTGATAACCTCCTCCTTTTTGAAGTCGGTTAAAAATAAGGTAGGTAAGGTCTACGATTCCAGTTCTGCCCTCAGCGGTAAGATGTCAGTGGTTTGTCGATCATAATTTTTGATTACGAAAATTAGGGGTCGAACCTGAATACCTATTTTCTGAATTGATACTTACATCAACTTGGGAATTCAGATAACATGTTGATTTTCCTTTCAGCCTCTCAACAAAAAATCTGCCACATCTGCAGCAGCAAAAAATTGTGGTCCCAAAAAGATACAGAATTTAATAAAAGATAAATACAATAAAATATTGTGGAGTAGAAAAAACAAATATCAAAAGTACAATATCAGAAAGATATCGTTTAGAATAATCGAATTTAGCAAAAAAAGTTTTGAGGTCCGCCTGTGGGTTCGAAAAAATATGTAAATTTGGGAGCCGATAACAGACAATGTTCGACCCCGAAATCAAAGGATGACTTTACCGACATAAAAAAAGTTAGTATACGATATAGTTATGCTTCTAGAATTCATTATGATATGGAGATAGGGCTGTTTTTCTTTTGTTTTGGACAAATGCCTTGACATGGATGAACAAGTTTTATTGTAAAACTTTTGCAAAACTTTAAATGTATGTGTTTCATAGTGAACTAGTAGAAAATCTTTTGTCATCTTGATAATATAGAGCTTCTTTCGACCTACCAAGATCAGATTTAGATATAAAAAAACCGGCCAAGTGCGTGTCGGGCCACGGGCAGTAATATGGTTCCGTAGTTGCACAATAATACATTTTATTAGTCGGTTACTCGTAAACTTGAAAAGCCTGTTTAGCTGTGATAGTTTTCCTTTTAACTTCGTTATATATACTACTACCGATAATTTTTTCACCCATCCGAAAACTAACCGTTTGGCTGGCAGGGGGCACTAGACTCTAACAAAAATTAGCACTTTAAAGCTTAATATTACAGAAACGGATCCCTAAATCGAAAAATTGTTTTCACAAACCCGCAATATTTTTGAAAGATCCATCCAACAACATCCCACACCATGGGGTAGACGAGAAAAAAAAACTCTATTTTACGTCAGAAGGTTAACCTAAAAAAAATTTTTTTTTCATGATTTTAATTTACCACTGGCGGTGTGATGAATATTTATATCCATGCCAAATTATAGCTTTCTAGTACTAAGAGTCTCTAAGCTAAGCTGCGGACGGACAGACAGACGGACATAGCGAAACTATAAGGGTTCCTAGTTGATTAGGCACCATACTTGTATTGATCTTATAATCCTATACAGTAACTTGATAGTTCGAAGAAAAATAATGTTACCATACTTTATCACCGTCACTAATTATCGTATATTGGAAACGAATATAACAATTTCAATTAAACCTGAAGGCCAATTCTCGTTCTTAATAACGTTCAAATTCAAGTTGCAATCATGCCAGCGACAATCAAATGTCAAAAATGTTGGTAAACGCTATACAATATTTGACAGATTGAGACTGAGATGAGATTGCGAATATTGTTAAAAATACAGGAACTGCCCCTCTGTAAGCACATCAAGGTAGTTTCGCTAATTCGTTTTTTCACTTCATTTCCTTTTTTGTCAGGAACTGTTATCCCTTCAACTGTCAAGTTACCGAATACGATTAAAAGTCCAAGTATACATTTTTTTTAAATTTTAGTAGGCACCTAATGAGAAAAAAACGCCGTAAAAAACACGTTCTTGTATGGGGTCCACCCCTTTAGTTTCTTACTTCATTTTTATTTATTACTAGGTGTTGTCCGCGATTTCATCCGCTTTTTTAAATACAAATATACAGGTTGAAAAGTACTCTACGTCCTTCTCAAGGTCCCACGCTACATAATATATGACTCAATTTTTTTTAATTAATATCTTTTTATTGTGTAAGTTGATTTTGATGAAATAAACGCTTAATGTTACTCGCAATAAATCCTCTAATCTTTTAATAATTTGATTTTGAATCCAATTAGTGGCTTTTACGTAACGCGCGCACAAACAAACAAACCGACAAACAGACGAAAATTTCAAAAAATATTTTTTACGTTCTGATACTTATTTCTCGCGCCTTCCAGTATTTTGTTTTTGCAATAATCTTTAATGTACAGACACGGAAGGTTTACGAGTTTATTATAATGTATAGATTTGTTGTTATAGCGACCGTAGTACGGGGTACACACTCTGTGTGCTGAGTGTCTACACTCGAAATTTAAAAGATACAGCTCTGTGACACCCTTGGGGTACGGAACCCTAAAAATAAAATGAATTCTGAAAAGCAATATATTTTTGAGAGAGCTTGACGTTATCAGCCCTTCATTGAAAATAATCATTCTATGGACACGAGTTATATTCATAACCATATATCGAGGGTGTACTGCGAAAACCTGCTAACCAACATTTTTGACAAAAATTAGATAAATGCATTAAAATTCACATCTTGTTGAGCTTTTTATACGGGTAAAACCGGCTAAGCGCTACGTTAAACGGTTTAGAAGATACTTCATGGATTTACTAAAATTATAGTATTTTAATTAGTTATAGACTTTTAAAACGCAGTAACTCATGACTGACTTGACTGCACTTAGTTGGTTTTCGCAGTAAACCCTCGATATTTCGTTGAGTAAGATGTAAAATGATGACATACGTAATAACTAATTATACCGGAAAGCATTTTTCCGAAATCGATCGATGGATGGTGAAATTAGAATATAGTTTCTTTAGATGAGTTGTTGAGTATTACATACATACATAAACTCACGCCTTCTTCCCATGGGGGTAGGTAGAAACTACAGAACGCCACCTGCTACGATCCTTACATACTCCTTTTGTTGAGTATTCTTGAGCACATATCGATCAGCTCCGAAATCCAAAAGAATGCAATCCTCCATCACTCTCCAACAGCAATCTACGCCAATCTTCTAAAAAAAAGTGCTGAAAGCTGTAAAAAAACCAAGTGCGTGTCGCAACACACACAATGAAGGGTTCCGTACTTGAAAAGAATTTATCCCAAAGACAAACTTAACAATGGATCCCAAAAAAAAATTTTTATGTCATAAAACTACAAATTAACAATTTTCGTACCTTTTCCTTTACTTGTGCTGGGAGAACTTGCTTCTTGCCAAATTTCATTCTTCTAGGTCAACGGGAAGTACCCTATAGGTTTTGATTTACTTGCGACAGTTACAAGTATCAAAATGTGTCGAAAAATAGCCGTATTTTTTATTGCGTTGACTTAGAACCTTGATTTTTTTAGAACTCTAAGGGATCATAGACTTACGTATTTGATATTAATTTCAACTTGATATCTCCACGCGCCCTTGAGAAAAAGGGTCTTGACAGACTGACACACTTGAATTTTTTTTTTTTATATGATAGAATTACAAATTATAAATTTTCGGACCTTTTCCTTTAATTGACTCATACCACGTACAATATTAGGTAAAATAACTCCACGGACCCGATT
This sequence comes from Cosmia pyralina, assembly GCA_946251885.1. Taxonomy (NCBI): domain Eukaryota; kingdom Metazoa; phylum Arthropoda; class Insecta; order Lepidoptera; family Noctuidae; genus Cosmia; species Cosmia pyralina. The sequence continues at coordinate 25,686,037 of OX276349.1, read as the reverse complement.
CACACCGCGCTCGTGTGAGGGGCTGGTTTTGATTTATTTGCGAGTATCAAAATATGTCGCATAAACGGCCGAATGTTTTTATTGCGATGACTTAGAAGCTTGAGTTTTTTAGAACTCCAAGAGACCATAGACTTACGCATTTCATATTAATTTCAACTTGATACCTCCACGCGTTTCTGAGAAAAAGGGTCTTGACAGACTGACAGACAGACAGACGGACAACGAAGTGATCCTATAAGGGTTCCGTTTTTTCCTTTTGAGGTACGGAACCCTAAAAAAGTCGTTTATTTGACACACTAACGATGTTTTCGCTAAGACAATATTTATAGGGCGGTCCTAACGTGCAGTCCAATTCATTAATGGTGCCCTAGGGGTGTGCACGTCTATTTTTCTTCACACCTTCACAAGGAATGTCTTATTTACGGGACCGCGGGGTGAAATTCTATTCCGCATTGTCACAGTACGCGTTTTATAGAGAAACAAGTTGGTGAAGATGTAAATAAAACTTCGTTTTATTTTAAAATAAACCTCTGTTTATGTTGGTGAGATAAATTGCTTTTAAATTTGCCTATAACTTGAACCCTCAACATTTTACATGTTTATTGCTTCATTTTGATTTACTTAATACATCTTCTTGCTCATCCCAGTTCGAATTTTTAGTAATATTTATGTTAAACAAATTCTAATTACATTTCACATTTTAAAATGTGAAATATGTTTATTTTTTAGATACACCTCTGCCTACCCCTTCGGGAATTACAGGCGTTATGTTATGTGTATATTACATTTTAAAATTACATTCATAACTTCCTAAATAATTAATCTAACCGTAAAACATCCCAAGCAGAAGAAGATACCATCATCTGCCTAGCCTTTTCCCAACTATATTGGGGTCGGCTTCCAGTCACTGGATGCAGTACCAGTATTTTACAGTTACTGGTTAAAACGATACCCCTTGGTAAGACTGGTTGTCAGACTTTCGGGCTTCTGACGACCCGTAATGACTGTAAAGATCTACGAATGAGAGCCGGGACCAACGGCTTATACGTGCTTTCCGAGGCACGCAGGGATTTTGGTATGCAAAGATGGTCACCCATCCATGGACCAACCGTTGCAAGCGTAGCTTACTCTCATCGATCGACCCGTACGGCTGTTATTACTTAGCCGCAAGCACAAAATACCCTTAGCCTAAATAGTAGAACGGAAATAGCTTCATGAAAGGTATTCTCATCCAGGCTTCATCTCCTGGACAGTACAATCTAGGGATTTAACGGTCTAATGTCTGATTACAGCTATCGATTTCAGCTTGGAGGCCGGATCTGATTTAATTGAAATGAGCATGAGACTTCACTTAGATGAATTGGAAAATGTATTTTGTGATGCGAGTGCGTAGTTTAGATTTTTAGGTTTCTGATTGAGGAATAGTTTTAAAATCAAAGCTCGAAAGTATCTTTAAAGTGAAACTTCACGCACGGACTAGAAAATAAGGAGGACGCCGCGCCACGTACATCGAAAGTGAAGCACAGTAAGCACGGCGTTTTTGTCAAATCACGAACACATAGATCGGTACGGTGCTCTGCAATATTTTATTTAAAAATTAAAACGACAAGATTCTTTTTTACCTTTCTCGATATCTTCTAAGATATCTACCATTTTCTTTTTTATTTTCTACTGGTTGTTGCCCGCGACTTCGTCTGTGATCCAGGATGGAAAGTAGCCTGTGGCCTTTTCCACGTCCTGGTCTACCCATGTGCCAAATTTCATTCAAATCCGTTCAGCGGTTTTGGCGTGAAAGCGTAACAAACAAACAAACAATGTAAAATACTTACTGGTATTCAGCTAGGTATCTGGTTGGATTGGAAGCTGACCCCAACACAGTTGGTAAAAGGCTAGGCAGATGATGATGCCTATCTCTGGTCCTCTATCAGGCCAAACACATCATCTCAAGTCGAGAATCTTTTTTTTTTTTTTTAATAGAGTTCATTTCCCAAAACCATCATCGTCGTAATATGATCCCTACAACCATATCTTGTCTAATGAATTGTCTCTAGATAAGGACATGACATTGAATGTATAGCGCCCTAAGCAACTGCAAACTAATATATAATAATTTAAATTGGGCTTTGTACATGTTTGCTTTACCTGGAACACTGATTACCGGGAATGTTGGACCCAAACGCATACTCAGGAGTAAAAGGAACTAAGGCAAAATTATAAGCGTGTATGAAATAAATATCACTTACCCAGTAAAATTCCTATGCCTAAAGTCTATCATGGATGGTTTACCATTCCATTTGGAAGAAGCCTTATTGTAATAGTCTGTAGCCAAGTACGTGTCGGACCACGCACAATGAAGGGTTGTAGATGAAAATAATTTATCCCAAAAACAAACTTAACATTGTAATCACAAACAAAAAATGCTATGTGATAAATTACAAATTAACAATTTTCGGACTTCTCCATTATATGTGCTGTGAGTCCATGCTTCTTGCCAAATTTCATGATTCTAGGACAACGGGAAGTACCTTATAGGTTTTGGCCTTAATGGCCGTATTTTTTATAGCGTTGGATTTTTTTGCTTGATTTTTTTAGAACTCTAAGGAACTCTAGACTTACGTATTTGATATTAATTTCAACTTGATACCTCTACATGTTCCTGAGAAAAAGGGTCTTGACAGACTGACAGACTGACAGACAGACGGACAGACGGACAACGAACTGATCCTATAAGGGTTCCTTTTTATCCTTTTGAGATACGGAATCCTAAAAAGAATCACAAACCAGTTCAAAATAACATGACGACCATTCATTCAAGAAAGAAAGGATTAGCTTTGACAGTAACTCGTCGATATTGGCGAAGATGTTAAGCGTAGTTTTTTGTACCCACGGTTTTAACTAATACTGAAAACAAAACGACTTGAATTGAGACAGTTTTGGGCGGAATGTTTATTTTTCTTTACGAAATGCACTCCTAGCATCTAAAAAGATTCCAATGAGAAGTGCGTGAGTGTTATACACCCTTCGTAGTCAGCCCTAGTACTAACTTTACTGAACATCTTATCTTTCAACTATGCCATATGTTCAGGCGCAGCGCCTTACAGTTATCGAAGAGCCAATTCACACGTCGTTATGTCTACACACTATGTTGCTTTTAGCAGGCGTTTATTAGTTTTGCCTTGATATTTTTATGTGTAAAATCAGTCTACCAACCACCTTCTTAATGTACGCACGATACTCATTAAACCAATTTTTATGTAATTGGACTTTAACTAGCCCCAGTGTATGGTCAAAATATACACCATAGGCATCTCATACCTAGAACTACTGCAGACACGAGAATTACAGCGCTAGTCTCCAGTTCCAGTTGATATACTGTCTTCCCACGCACTATGTCGGTGTCTACTAGCGAAAGCCTATTTATCTGGATAACGTGGCAATGATAGTGTACATTTTCTAGAGAACATTTCAAGCCATAACATCTTATATTCAGATGTTATAAAAATGTAACTTCAGATGGATACTTGCATTATTTAGTAGACAGAAGATAGTACTTTTAAGTAAAGGCTGCATAAGTAAACAGCGTCTTCGACTAACGGCTTCACGACTGTACTTCTCAAAAGAGGAGGCAGACTTGTATTGTAATCAACATTTCGCTTAAAATCGCGGAATAGCTAAATGTGGATGTTTTAAGAGTTAGGCAGAGGTTTACCTATAGCAGACTCACATTTCACCACTAATAGGGAGCGAGCCTATTGTTACCAACCGGGCACAAATCCAGACTCCGGGCTGCTACTGAGAAATGTCTGATGGATAAACCCAATAACACTTTGCCCGATCCGGTAATCGAACCCAGGACCTCATGTTGAGCAGTAACTCTTGCGAGCACTACACCAACAAGGCAGTTGCACTGGCAATAAAAAGACTAATATTTGAGAGGTGTCAAGGGACACCCGGATGGAACGAAGTTCCTTTCGATTAATTAGTGAAGGAATTGAAAGAAAAGAAAGAAAGAAAGAAAATACGTTTATTTGCGGTAAACATGACACAAAGGACAACAAAATAAAATAAACAATGTAAAAAGCAAGTTTTGGGGAAAATATGCGTCACATCTACGCAAAACTGCTACCGCTCAGCATAATGCCGCGACCCCATGCGAAACGGAGCCCCAGCGCTGGTTTTCAGCGATAGCCGGCGTTGACGCGATGACGTCGACCGTCGAGATTGTAATATTTTTTTTTTTTTTTAAGTTATAATAATATTTTTTTTATTATTAACAAATATAATGTAATATAAACTTAATCTTTCTATAAGAGAGAGAGAGACAGACAGAGAAACATGCGCACGTCGCACAGCTTACAATAGCTTACTATAGCAAAAAGTGTCGTTACAACTTTTCGTGAGAATTTTTTCCTTCTAGCCCCCTTTCACAACGCGCGATAAGGAACTTCGTTTCAAAAACTTCACCTTAACAAGCTCCATAACCTGCACCCTAATTGCGTAACACACTATCGATCGGAATCTATTGCTTCATATATTCGAAAAATGTGTCTTCTCAACAACGTAAATAACGCAATGAATAGGATGCACGTTTGTTTTTGATTTGAATTATTGCTAATGTTGGTTGTCTTAGATCAATGGTACACACGGCTACACACAAGCTATAAATTTCCAGTTTACACTGACCTCTCATTATAAGTAAATCCTATACAATGCGAGATCTGCGTATACTGGAAATGTATAGCTAGAGCTGTAGCCGTGCCTACTATATGTCTAGTAACTATCGAAAGACCTGAATATTTAAGAAATCAGGCCTTCAGACAAATTAAATAATTAAAGTTACATTATTTTTAGATCTAAGACCAGTAGTGCTATTCTGTAAATATCTCACCGTGAAAACTTATGTGAAGTGGTCTTAATGTGAGCTGTCAATAGTGTCAACCCCTAGCATCAGTAGTGCTATTCTGTAAATATCTCACCGTGAAAACTTATGTGAAGTGGTCTTAATGTGAGCTGTCAATAGCGTCAACCCCTAGCATCAGTAGTGCTATTCTGTAAATATCTCACCGTGAAAACATGAGTGAAGTGGTCTTAATGTGAGCTGTCAATAGCGTCAACCCCTAGCATCAGTAGTGCTATTCTGTAAATATCTCACCGTGAAAACTTATGTGAAGTGGTCTTAATGTGAGCTGTCAATAGCGTCAACCCCTAGCATCAGTAGTGCTATTCTGTAAATATCTCACCGTGAAAACATGAGTGAAGTGGTCTTAATGTGAGCTGTCATAGTGTCAACCCGCATCAGTAGTGCTATTTTTTTTTTTTTTTTTTTTTTTTTTTTTTTTTTTATTCTGTAAATATCTCACCGTGAAAACATGAGTGAAGTGATCTTAATGTGAGCTGTCAATAGTGTCAACCCCTAGCATCAGTAGTGCTATTCTGTAAATATCTCACCGTGAAAACTTATGTGAAGTGGTCTTAATGTGAGCTGTCAATAGTGTCAACCCCTAGCATCAGTAGTGCTATTCTGTAAATATCTCACCGTGAAAACTTATGTGAAGTGGTCTTAATGTGAGCTGTCAATAGCGTCAACCCCTAGCATCAGTAGTGCTATTCTGTAAATATCTCACCGTGAAAACTTATGTAAAGTGGTCTTAATGTGAGCTGTCAATAGCGTCAACCCCTAGCATCAGTAGTGCTATTCTGTAAATATCTCACCGTGAAAACTTATGTGAAGTGGTCTTAATGTGAGCTGTCAATAGCGTCAACCCCTAGCATCAGTAGTGCTATTCTGTAAATATCTCACCGTGAAAACTTATGTGAAGTGGTCTTAATGTGAGCTGTCAATAGCGTCAACCCCTAGCATCAGTAGTGCTATTCTGTAAATATCTCACCGTGAAAACATAAGTGATGTGGTCTTAATGTGAGCTGTCATAGTGTCAACCCGCATCAGTAGTGCTATTCTGTAAATATCTCACCGTGAAAACATAAGTGATGTGGTCTTAATGTGAGCTGTCAATAGTGTCAACCCCTAGCATCAGTAGTGCTATTCTGTAAATATCTCACCGTAAAAACATGAGTGAAGTGATCTTAAAGTGAGCTGTCAATAGTGTCAACCCCTAGCATCAGTAGTGCTATTCTGTAAATATCTCACCGTAAAAACATGAGTGAAGTGATCTTAAAGTGAGCTGTCAATAGTGTCAACCCCTAGCATCAGGTGGCATGACGGCTCACTTCACCTGAGTTATCACGGTGAGATGTTTACAGAATAGCACTACAGGTGGGATGACGGCTCACTTCACGCTCACTGCACCTAAGTTATCACGGTGAGATGTTTACAGAATAGCACTACTGTACCCAATGCGTTACCCAATTTACATAACATACATAATCAGCCTATACGATCTCACTGTTAGGACACAGGCCTCCTCTCTTCGACAGGGAGTGGACTAAAATCCACCACGCGGGCCCAGTGCGGGTTGGTAGATGTCACATGTCTTTGAATTTTTGGTTCTAGGACAAGCCGCTTCTCTCACGATGATGATGATTTTCCTTCACCGTTTTGAGAGCAGTAGTGATTAAATTATTTACACAAAGTAAAGCCCTGCCTGGGTTGAAACCCACGACCTACAATTCAAAAAAAGTTTGCACCATACCCAATTTATTTATTACTGTATCTATCCCGTTGATTGCGAAACAAAGTCGGTAGCAAAAAGAAGTAAAAGTTTTGCTTCCAACAGGCAGGCAGTTCGCTGAAAACAGAAAAGATGCATTAAAATTCACTTTGGAGTAAGTTACTAATGAAACGGCTTGAGATTAATGGTTGTACGGAGTTCTTGTGTAGGTATAACAATAGGTTATGGAGAAATTGTGTTGGGATCAGTACCCTCATTGCGTAACACAATAACAATCGGGATCGGTTTTATTTTGGCAGTTGGGCAAAACGCATGCATCAGGCGATCGAGTCGTGAGCCGTGCTATGCGATCATCGCCCTAAGGTGAGCATGCGGAAGTTTGGCCGATAGTACACACGGCTACACAAATTTCCAGTTTACACTGACCTCTCAATTTAAGGAAATCTTATACAATGCGAGATCAGCTTATACTGGAAATATATAGCTTGATCTGTAGCCGTGCGTACATGTATAAAAGATGAAGAAGAGCAAACTTTGGGATGCTCCTGATTTTTTTTTTTAATGGAAATTACTCACTTTTACTTATTTTTTATTATTTATTATTACTCTTCGCCCGACTATACAAATCAGGCAATCCATGCTCCTGCCTTCTTAGCCTGACTGGAACTCCCAATTATCGTTTCTGAGTTACGTCTTCCTTCAGAATCGGCAGATGACAATAAGAACCCCATAAAATCCCATAAGAAACAAACTAAGTTATAGTTGTTTTTAATCCACTAACAGTTAACACCTCCATTCCCCGAGGACCTGTAACAATTTCTTCGATTCGGTTATATAAGAAGTTGGGGCAGAGCCGCGGGAACTCAGTTGTTTTAGTGGTTAAGTTGCTCTTACGGTTTTTCCGCATCCCTAGAGCTGGGTTAGGTGGTGTGAGTATTGAGAGCTATGCGATGGATTAGGAAACTGATGAAAATAGTGTTGCCCGTGTTCAGTTTACTGAAATTAATCATTTATTTAATACTAATTAGGAAAATAGGGGACGATTTATAAAACAATGGTTAGACCTGCTGTCTTGTATGAATCAGAATGTTGGGCCACAAAAGGAATGAATGAAAGACAATTGCATGCAGCTGAGATGAGAATGCTGGTGTTACGCGAATGGATAGATTATGAAATGAGTTTACACAAAAAAGTCTGAAAGCAACACCGGTGACTGAAAAGTCGTGCGGAAATTAGTTGTCAAGGTATGGGCATGTGATGCAGAGGAATGAGGAAAATGGCGTCAGGACAGTTTTGAGTATAAATGTGGATGGCTATACGAGTAGGGGAAGACCAAAGAAACGATGGATGGACTGTGTGAAAGATGATATGGCTAGAAAGGTAGTGACTACCGAGATGACGACTAATACGAGAAGTATGGAAGAAAAAAAACATGTTGCGCCGACCCCAAATAAATTGGGATAAGGGCAGGAGGCGGTCTTAATGGTATAGGTATTTTCAACCGGTCGTTTTTTATTTAGATTTTTTTATTTAATTTTTTTTTTCAATCCACCCCTGCAAACAAAACAAAAAAAAATATTTAAACCGGTCAAGCCGTTTTTAAGTTTTAGCGAGACTAACGAACAGCAATTGATTTTTATAGGTATACCTACTAGCTGCGCCCCGCGGTTTCACCCGCGTATCATCATTCTCCTGCCCTTATCCCAATCTATTTGGGGTCGGCGCAACATGTCCTTTTTTTCCATACTTCTCTATTATTCGTCATCTCGGTAGTCACCCCCTTTCTAGCCATGTCATCTTTCACACAATCCATCCATCGTTTCTTTGGTCTTCCCCTACTCTTATAGCCATCGACATTCATACTCAAAACTTTCCTCACGACATTTTCCTCACTCCTCCGCATCACATGCCCATACCATGACAGCCGATTTCCGCACAACTTTTCAGTCACCGGTGCCACTTTTAGACTTCCTCTTATGTACTCATTTCTTATTCTATCCATTCGTGTAACACCACACATCCCTCTTAGCATTCTCATTTCAGCTGCATGCAACTGCTTTTCATTCATCCCTTTTGTGGCCCAACATTCTGATCCATACAAGACAGCAGGTCTAACCATTGTTTTATATTCCGGGATAAAAAGTACCTACTGTGTTAATCCAGGGTGTGAAATTTTATCAAAATTGGTCTAGTCGTTTGAGCGTGAAATAGTAAAATTTCTTATATATATATGATAACAAACATGCAAACACATACACACACTCGCAAACTTTCGCCTTTATAATATGAGTGTGATAAGGATCGTCAAAAGAGACTGGATCCTGCGACACAGGGTATCCCAGTGCGGGATCCAGTGTCATAGCAATCTAGTGTAACATGTTTATGTTACCAATAAACTTTTTCTTTTTTTTTTGAATAAGAAGAAGATATAATATCGAAATCAATTAAACAAAAGCTAGGTAGAGTCTCTGGTTGGAAAATATGGCAAAATCTTTGATAAAACAATTTTTCCAAGCTGTTGCTATATCAGGTGCGACCGAGTCAATGATGCAGTTGTTACCTACATAATAGAAAAGTGGTAAAGCTTCGAATTTGTTAAAAAGAAAAATAGAATCAACAATTTTGAAAAAAACTTTTTTACAAAAAAATACAACCGACTACTAAAAACAACACTACAAAGTGAAAACTGACTTTAATTTCAGAAGTCGGTGACAAAAAACGAAAATACATTTAACCAGACACCGACTTCCGAAATTAAAGTTATTTTTCACTTTGTAGTATTGTTTTTGGAAGTCGGTTGTATTTTTTTGTAAAAAAGTTTTTATTTTTCACTTTTTAGTTGTGTACCTACCCCACACAAATTCTAATACCACTATCTGCAAAACAAACTAGAACATCATCCATATAAAAGTGGGGAAAAATATACGTATTATTGAAGCTAACTCAAAAACTACCGAAGCAAAGTTAATCAATTTTATATGGGACCAACTGTGATGTATACAAAAAAAAAATGAATAAATAAGGAAGGAGGAAGGAGGCCTCTCGAATAAAACAAAAAAAATCCAAATCGGTCCAGCCATTTTCGAGTAATCGGGGAAAAGGTTCCGACGAATTGAGAACCTCCTCCTTTTTGAAGTCGGTTAAAAATATGAGGTAGCGAACAGACAACTTATTGTGAAATCAAAATCTAAAATTACTTTTTCAAATTAGACTGCATCTACATTTTGGAACGTCAATAATACATCAATAGGAGAGTCCCCCCTAAAACGCCGTCCCTTTACTGAAAAACCTTGTTAGTTTATCGCTATCTCCTGTCATATACACGGTTAATGTTACATCGTTCTGGAGTCGAAACACAGTAACTCCAGACGAGTAATAGTTACTATGTGCATTGTTATTGTTTTTTTAAGACATCTAATAAACAAGTTAGAAATTTATCACTTTTTTTTCTGCCATTCGAGTTAAATTTTAGTAGCGCTTCCACTATGTCATTCGTATACGCAAGATCGTACGGAACAAGGGTGGGCGGGCGGTCGGCTAGACTGTAAGCGTGGGGTGGCGGGGTAAGGGGTCGGGGGCGTGGCTTACGGATCATGCTGTCTGATCGATGAATGGATTTTTCAATGGGTACCGTTCGCATGTGTTGCCGTTTGTCGATACGTTTTACACAGACATTATGCATTGATCGCAAGGAAGCGTTACTTCGAGTTCTCATTATTTCACAAAAAAAACAATAAATTTAATTTTTCGTGATTTTTTTGTTGTTATGTTTTGAAAATCGATTCGGTTTCGATGATTGAGTTCATGGCTTTCGGTTCCAGAACGACCGTGTATATCGTGTCGCTTTCACTAGTTGGGGTATGTTTACATCCCTAAGTGTCTGCTAACTTGCTCCTTTTACGATACGAGTTAGTAATGGTTAAGTTGGAAGATGATGATCCATGCGTCATGTTCGTGAACGGGCGCCGTCAGTTGGGACTGGTCGTCTCTTAGCTGCCATGGCTTATTTTTAATTTTAATATTTAATTTAGTTGTTTTAGTTTTTATCTTTTTATTACGGACGCTTTTTAACGTGCACGTCTTTCTACATTGTTCTTACATGTATATTTTCAACATGAATGATGTTACCAACATTTTGTAAAAATATTATGATTTAAAAGAGTGTCCGTGGAGTTTCTTGCCCGTTCTTCTCCATAGGGATCTACTACGCTTTGGAATGGGCAACTAGCTTCATCTTTCCGACTGACCGACCCATTGACAATTCAAAAGTGCCTGTAATTGGTTTATTTGAAATAAATGCTTTGAGTTTGAGTTTGAGTTTGATACGTTTTACACACACATTATGCATTGATCGCAAGGAAGCGTTACTTCGAGTTCTCATTATTTCACAAAAAAAACAATAAATTTAATTTTTCGTGATTTTTTTGTTGTTATGTTTTGAAAATCGATTCGGTTTCGATGATTGAGTTCATGGCTTTCGGTTCCAGAACGACCGTGTATATCGTGTCGCTTTCACTAGTTGGGGTGTGTTTACATCCCTAAGTGTCTGCTAACTTGCTCCTTTTACGATACGAGTTAGTAATGGTTAAGTTGGAAGATATTTGTATCGATCACGAGTTTATCACCTACGGGGTAGAATGACTCCCGTACACTATAATATCCTAGGACATGGTTATAAAAAGAATAACCGCAGAGTTTCTTTGCGATTCTTTTCCTTGCGAAACGACAAATTAGAACAGCGCACTCATATTAGTATATAGAGCTCCACGAGTCGATCCATCAGGTTAAGCTACGCTTGCCGGGGTTGTTCCGTGGATGGGTGACCATCTTTACATACCGAGACCCCTCCGTGCCTCGGAAAGCACGTTAAGCCGGTGGTCCCGGTTCTCATTCGTGGATCTTTGACAGTTATTACGGGTCGTCAGAAGCCCGAAAGTCTGACAACCAGTCTTACCACGGATATCTAGGAGTCTTACCAAGGGGTATCGTATTACACAGTTACTGGGTTGTGGAGGTCAGATAGGCAGTCGCTCCATGTAAAATACTGGTATTCAGCTGCATCCGGTTAGACTGGAAGCCGACCCCAACATAGTTGGGAAAAGTAGTAAAACGCAAACGACTGCCTCGTTGGTCGAATGGTCGCAAGCGCTACTGCTGAGAATGAAGTCCTGGGTTCGATTCCTAGGTCAGACAAAGTGTTTTGAGTTCAGCCTGGAGTCTGCTACTGAGAAATTCTTAATGGAGAATATAACTGGCAAGATGTGGGTGGACTATAGGTACTACACCTCTGCCTCACCCTTCGGGGATCACAGATGGGCGTGGTGTTATAGAAAGACAAATTGGTTGGTTGGTTTGGTTGGTTGGTTGGTTGGTATCGTATTACCCAGTAACTGGGTTGTGGAGGTGAGATAGGCAGTCGCTCCATGTAAAATACTGGTATTCAACTGCATCCGGTTAGACTGGAAGCCGACCCCAACATAGTTGGGAAAGGCTAGGCAGATGGCTGTTATTACTATAGAAGTGGTAATGGCCTCGACCTACGAGTAGTAGGTCGCTGGTTCGAACCCAGGCAAGCATTTTTTATGGTGTAACTTATTCCATCACCATTACTCTCAAATCAGTGAAAGACAACATCGTGAGGAAACCAACAAAAATTCGAAGTCATGTGATATCCACCAGTCAGCATTGGGCCCGCTTGATGGAATACGGTCCGCTACCTCTTAAGGGGCTATGACCCGACAGAGACCGCGCTTACTAGTTTTTTTGAATCCATGAGAAACATAAAAAACAGTATTCAAAAATTCAGAAAAAAGATATATATCTTATCTTAAAAAGATATATAACAGAAGTTCCATTGTTATAACGCCGAGGGGGGTTTAGTGTCCCTCAGTGTTAAGGATCTGGCGGATAGCCAATCGCTAATAACTCGATTAGATTTACTTTGCTGGATAGAAAAAAATCCCAAAGTTACCCCTTTTCATAATGTTTAATCAATATCAAAGCAACAGAACAGAAGTTTTTTTTTTATATAAATAAAAAGGTAGTAAGATTCATCATCTTCCTGCCCTTATCCCATATTACTTGGGGTCGGCGCAACACGTTTTCTTCTTCCATTCTCCCCTGTCAACCGTCACGCTATCATTCACTCCCTTCTCTTTCATATCATTCCTCACACAATCCATCCATCTTTTCTTTGGCCTTCCTCTGCCTCTCCATCCATCAACATCTATATTCATCACTCTTTTAGTCACATGCGTTTTGTCTCTCCTCCTCAAAAGGTAGTAAGATTGTTTATCACAATTCGCTGAGTTTGTCGTGATAAAATAATTAAAATAATTACTATGTTTAATTAAATACCTACCAAAAGCGCGAGGCAACCACTCGCGAGCCTACTTCAGTTCAGTATGCGGCTCGAGCGCCGGATCACAGGGGCTTAATGAAGATAGGTACTATAATCATCAATAGTTATTTCCTCTAAAATGCTACAAGACCTGTGTCGATCTAGTCAACAATCTTTCTTTGGAAAGCTTTCTTCCTCGGAATTATAGTAAGTATATGTTGGCCCGAGAGACAAGTCGATACTAAATCGAGTGAAAAATACATTTTCACAAAGCTTGAGGGTCATATAACGGGTTAACAAGTAACTCGATGCGATGCACAGCAGTGCACAAGTGTGCTATCAGTTCTGTGATAGGGTACACGAGCGTGTCTGCTACATGTTACTTTACTCTTTCGCTTGCTATTTTAAAAAGGAACTAGTATCTGGATACAGTTTTTGGATAATTATTCATATCAGAACAGACCAAGATTTCCGGATTTTTATATACACATTTTGACATGAATATTTATTTTGTAAAATATATTATTATCTGACCCGCCAGACGTTGTCCTGTCAAAATTTAATTTTTTTTTTCCTATTTTTTTTTTTCCTTTTAAACCACCCCAGTAAAGAGGAGATTATAACAAAAAATATTCAAATTGGCCGTTCACGAGTTTTAGCGAGACAAACGATCAGCAATTGATTTTTATATATATAGATAGATACGAGTATATAGATAAATTCTAGTTATTGTAAATGTGAAGACTATGATGAGTCATTGTTTTTTTTTCTCAGTTAGTTTTAATCATGGCCTGGCAGTTTGAGTAATTTATGCGGCCTACCCAAATGTCGTATCTTTGGTATTGTTCGTCGAATCGTTGAGCTCCATAAGTTCTGAGTTGAGCTGCACGATTGCGTGCGACAAATGCATGCACTGACTGGACAGGTTCACTCAATATATGTTGTGGTTCTTTCCTCAAAAGCTATTCGAGACACCAATCTACATGGTGTTCATATGATCTGACGAAGATTACCTATGGTTGGACTTTAACTTTAGGATTGTGACCTCTGGGTTTGTTTCGGCTTTTCTTTTCGGAGTAGTCAGATAAGAAACGCCGACCTCATCTAGTTTTTAAAATATGATTAACGTGTAAAACACAAATACGCCTGCCAAACGCAGATTAATGAATAAATTAAATAAATGTTTGAAAATGATTAAAAGCTAAATTAAAAACCCGCTCATTTGAAAAAGTCTAGATCAAAGGAGAATGCTAATAAAGATTGGATGAACTTTTTAAGATGAAGTGGTTGAGAATGATTAATGCTTCATTTGCAGGCCTAGCTTATTAATATTCTAGAACGTTCTTTAAATAGAGCATGAACAAGTAGACTTAGTTTTTTGGGTTGCGTACCGCCTCTAAAGGAAAAAACCGGCCGATTGCGAGTCGGACTCGCGCACGAAAGGTTCCGTACCATTATCTATAAAAACAGCAAAAAAATCACGTTTGTTGTATGCGAGCCCCCTTAAATATTTATTTTATTGTGTGTTTTTTTTTTTTTTGTTACAGTGGCAACAGAAATACATGGTCTGTGAAAATTTCAACTGTCTATCTATCATGGTTCATGAGATAAAGCCTGGTGACAGACGGACAGCGGAGTCTTAGTAATACCGTTTTACCCTTTGGGTACGGAACCCTAAAAATGGAACTCTTATTATGATCACTTCGTTGTCCGTCTGTCTGTCAGTCTGTCAAGACCCTTTTTCTCAGGAACGCGTGGAGGTATCATGTTGAGATTAATATCAAATACGTAGACGTCTATTATCTCTTGGAGCTCTAAAAAAATCAAGATTTTAAGTCAACGAAAAACAAAAATACGGCCATTTATGCGACATATATGTTTACCCGACTACGGCGAAGCAAAAAGGAGGGTTATGATTTTGACCGGTATGTATGTTCATCTTTTGCCTCATAACTTCGAAACTGCTTATAATAATTTGACAAATAAGGTATCGTTGGAAGCGGCTTGATCGTCCGCTGGTTATAGGCTTTGTGGCGTCACATTAATATGAATATGGCGCCCTCTAGTGCTCATAAACTCATGAACTAAAAAAAAAAAAAATGATGCCGTGTTGGGTATCAAATGATAGTGCTTAATTAGCACATTTCAAAAAATAAGAGTTAACTCGTGGCGTTTTTGAGTTTTGTGAATTGATATTTCGACACATAGTGAAAACAGAGGGTCGCGCGCATGCGTGTGCACTCGCAGTGTCACGTCAAGGCGTGTACGCACGAACGAACAAAACATGGCGAACACGAACATCGAATACGTAACATTTGGTTCGTACGTGTGGACTTAAATTAGCAAACCGATCACGAACACCATACGAACACAGTTCGAGTTGTGTTCGCGCTCAACAGCCCCGGTGAGCCCCGCTATCTTTAGTAGCCATGTGGTAGCCATGGATTCGCCGTTGGAAGTGGGTGCCGCGCCGCGCTGGCCGCGCGCTCCTCCTCGGGTTCTGTACGATTGTATGAACAGTGTTGCATCAAATTTCTCCGAACACCGTCCACACAGAACAATGAAATTGGATCACCACGAACATTTTTGACGAACACAGCGTTTGATGTTCATTAGTGGTACCTACGCACATGCGAACAAAGTGTTCGATGTTCGTGTTCACCATGATTTTGTTCGTTCGTGCGTACACGGCTTCACAGGCAAATTGTATCCTGCCTTAAAATTGTTATAAATATGACCAATCTTTTGAATGCTCAACCTTTACTCTAGAATTAAAAGTCTCGTAGTTATTAGCGGTTGAAATCTTATGTTTTTGTCGGTCAGATATATTGAACTTACCACCACACATGTACATATTATACACCGAGCGAAAAGATGTTTTCACGTCAAAAAATAACAGCTGTCCAGTACTTGCAAAACTTCAATACCTACTCAACACAAATGTATGAGACGACTGATAATTTTTTTCGATTACCATGTTGATCCCATGGAGTAAATTGTTCAATTTGATGGTCTCTAACACACCCTTAAGTTTGACCACACCTCACCCGCGCGGAAAAACTCTTGTCAGGCGTACTTGTGATTGTTTTGAACCAGGGGCTAGGTACTACCGAAGCGATAAATACGAAGTATTGGCCGAATGTTCGGACGTTTCCTATTACGAACTTCATTCTATTTCGTTCGGTCGGTGCGGAGCCGACCAAACCTTCATTTTGACGTTTGTTGTATCGTAAACCCTACTCTGAACGTAAAAATTCCGACCGATAATTGAGTTTGACAAGAGTGTTAGAGTGAAATTAATGTCAAAATTTACGACAGCAAAATAGTTACCTTTTGAGTATCGTAAGTATTGAATTTATAATTTAAAAAAACTTTTTTACAAAAAAAATACAACCGACTTCCAAAAACAACACTACAAAGTGAAAAATAACTTTAATTTCGGAAGTCGATGTCTAGTTAAATGTATTTTCATTTTTTGCCACCGACTTCCGAAATTAAAGTTATTTTTCACTTTGTAGTGTTGTTTTTGGAAGTCGGTTGTATTTTTTTGTAAAAAAGTTTTTATTTTTCACTTTTTAGTTGTGTACCTACCCCACACAAATTCTAATACCATTATCTGCAAAACAAACCAGAACATCATCCATATAAAAGTGGGGAAAAAATACGTATTATTGAAGCTAACTCAAAAACTACCCAAGCAAAGTTAATCAATTTTATATGGGACCAACTGTGATGTATACCCTCTCGAATAAAACAAAAAAAATCCAAATCGGTCAAGCCATCTTCGAGTAATCGGGGAACATACATAAAAAAAAAAAAATAAAAAAAAAAAAGGTTCCGACGAATTGAGAACCTCCTCCTTTTTAAAGTCGGTTAAAAATTCGTGTATAGGTTGGGGAGACCGGGGCCAGTTCTAACAAATTTTGTATTTTGGTTTATATTTCCTAACATAATAGACTTTTCGACATTGCTTTCGATTAATAGCATACGTTAGTTATTCAGCTATTATTATAGTTACAAAAAAAGTGAATAAGACAGATACTGTCAGAATTAGATGCAGTTTTAAAGAAAAAGTCAGCTGTTAATACTTACCCCGTATTGGGGGTAAATTTTAACAGGGCTGAGCGCAGGGGGCAAGATGTAACATGGTAGTTTTTCAATTATATAATTCCAAGAAAATACCATTTTTATTCGTAAATATCTTTAATCAGCTTAGGTTCTACCAAATTAACCTATTTTCAAACGCAGGTACAAAATATACCTAAGTTGCACTATCTATTCCGCAAGGCTACTCCAACATATTGCGGTTCCATAAAAACTTTGCCATAAAATTTCTTAAAAATAAAAAGGCGTCTTAAAAATAGTCTTTATTTAGTAACTTGCTCTTGTTTATGTCTTTAGTAACTTGCTTCAATCAGTCAAAGTCCTATCAAAAGCTAGTTTGTATCAAAAATTAAAAAATAAGATAAGTCGTGCATAGGTATCTAACGAGTTGGCAATATCTGTCAATGATTCCTGTGCCTCGTAGTCATCTTCTTCTGTATCACTATCACGTTGCAGAATTTTCTTATTCACCTTTTCTGCTTCTATCCTTCCAGTTATTTTCCCCTTCCTTTTTCCTTACTCTTCATTTCTTCCTGACTAGTTTTCTTCTTTTTGGATAACTTTAATATAGTTGCCTCCTCTATCAGGTATGCTTGTCATTCATCTGTTAACACTTGCCCCACATACGGGGTATGTATTAACATGTTAATATTTACCCCGGTCAGTTTGTTACTTTTAGCCCCAAGGACACTTTTTTTATTTACAAAATTAATCACATTAAATCAATCAATAAGAATAATAAAAAACGCATAGCACAGTAATATTATCAATAAAATTAAGCTTCATTCTGGGTAATATTATATTCGATTGAGTGAATAACTACGTCTAGAGTCAAATTATTGCAAACCACGAAAATTTCGTTTACCTGTTAATCCGAGCTTGCTGCACACAACTCCTACAAGAGGCGATATGCCGCGGACTGACGAGTTGTGACATGTTTGGTGGCGTAAATAGTGCTGGGAAACCGAGTAACATGATTTTAATGCTTACCGTTTAGCGGGTATATTCAAGTTAATTCTTACCCCCGTTAGAACCAGCCCCGGTCTCCCCTACATTGTAATCACAGATTTAAAAATAGTATTACAATGTATACGCGAGCAGTTTCCTTCATACGGCTGCGTTTTGGCCTCGTATAAATTGGAAAGACGCAGTACTTCCCGTTGTCCTAGAATCATGAAAGGCGAAGCAAGGTCTCACAGCACAAATAAAGGAAAAAGTCCGATTTTAATGTGTAGTTTTATCACCTATAAAAATATTTTTAAACAATTACAAACTTTTTGAGGTTGGAGAATTAACCGTGATCAATGTATGGGAGATCATGTTTCTCACCTGCAATGTTTAGGTTATTTTTTGGATAAATTATTTTCAACTACGGAAAACCCTTCATAGTGCGTGGTCTGACACGCACTTGGCCGATTTTTTTTTCATCTAGAGTTAGGGCTGCCATCCGTCCGGGTTTCCCCGGATTTGTCCTAGTTTGGAGGGCGTCCGGGGAGCGTCCGGGCGGGGTTTTTAAAAAGCGTCCACTTTTTATGTCACGGGAAATCCGATTAACTTGTTAGAATGGAATGATTTGCAATAAATTACAGCATTTCATAGTTATACATTAGGTGCTGCAAATATACACGTTTTTCTATAAATAAATAAATAAAAATATGATAACTCTTATGTTTTTATTTTATTGTAATTTTTTTTTTGAGGGAGTCCGGGGAAAAATCTTTATTTCACCCAAATGACCGGGGTTTTTGAAGTTTTTGTCCTGGGTCCGTAATTTAGCTGATGGCAGCCCTGTCTAGAGTACGTCTTTAGTGTAATTAGTAGTTAGTAGACCAGTAGTACCTAGTAGAGTTTTTTTACCCTTTTTTATTCAAGAACTTGTCTTGTACAGAGCCTTTGCACTCTGTAGGCATGCATGCACCTTTTATTTTCCCTAGGATTCCTATTATAATAAACTGATTCAACAAAAATCCCTTGAAAAATGTATCAACATTACCTGCAAAGATTACAAAGTTATATGTCGTTCCTCATTGTATTTTACTGTGTGTACACACAGCATTAGGTCAATTTTCTCATTCGATTTTGAACTTAACCATCAACATTTTAAGGTTTAAAATCATTTGGAGAAATTCGACAGTTTGGTATAACCTGATGTGCTGTTGTCTGTAAGTACATATATAATTACATAAATAAACATTTTCAATACACTTCCTCGAAAACTGGTTCATATCGCACTACGATTAGGTTCACAATGCACTAAATTTCACACACGTGCGATTTTTCATTTTCCAACACGTGTGCGGGAATAAAAATTGCCACAGATAACTTATACCTATACTTATTCCAAATTGGTTTAATTCACACCGTCTCTATTCGGTGGTGAATATTTTTTTTAATCTCGGCAAAGAGTTAAGCGTCTTTACGGCGTTAATATTTTTTGAATATTTAAATAATGGTTATAAATAGAATATCATCAAAAACCATGATTATTACAATAAAAAAAAGTTTATGAACAAATTAACTTTTATTTGTGCTATAAACTCAAAAATATTTGAATTTTCTATTTTTCCTATTAGGCTGTTTATCGGCTTTATACCTTTGCTTCTCCTTCAACCGCGAAAGCAAAGCGCGGAAAAAAAAGAAAATTTAAATCATAGTTTCCTAATAATTCATGATAAAAATATTTTTCGTTACTTATTTTATTTTATTTCTTCACGTCGTTTGATACACGTGGACATTTGTTATTGCAGTTCTCGGTTCAAAAACAACCTCGCCTACGGCTCGGGTGTTAATTCCGCCTCGAATTCAATAACAAAAATTCTCCACTTGTACCAAAATGTACTATTATCAAACACGTATGCAAAGAGCAGTGGTGGCCCAGTGGTTACGGCCGCGACTTACGAGTTGTAGGTCGTGAGTTCAAGTTCAAACCCAGGCAGGCACTTTGTGTAAATTATTTCATCATCACTGCTCTCGAAACGGCGAAGGAAAACATCGTGAAGAAACCGGCGTGTCTTAGAAAAGAAATCGAAGATATGATGTGACATCCACCAACCCGCACTGGACCCGCGTGGTTGATTACCGCTCACTCCTTTCACAGAATGAGGACTGTGTCCCAGTCACAGAACAGAAGATCTGTTCTGTGGTCCCAGCAATGGTAACATTGATGGCTGATTATGAAAACACGCAAAAACATGTATCATGTAAGGATGCGTATCGCCATCATTTTTACGTTCCAAGTTATTTCAATTTTAACAGCCCAACGATAACGATATGCACAATTTTATGGCAACATTACGCTTTAGATGATCGATGTGTGGAGCACCGATACTGGGACTGGAAGTAGGTATCAATGTGTTACTCGATTTATGTTTGCTGATTACAGAATACTTTCCTTCTGTTCTGCGTTCGTTGAAGTTTATTCTGTAGTAGCTCAAAAATGTATGTTTTGAAAGTTAATCAACCAACTGTCATGAAGGCATTGGTAGGATACGGAACTTTAAGCTGATAGGTACTGCCAACTGTATAAAATAATTAAACGATATTTCAATCAACACATCGTTAGGGCTCCGTCATTGTCAATTTCTGAGCTAATTGTGAGAAAGCTCGGAATAATCCAAATTAATTGAAACAATTATTCTGTGTGACTATAAAAGTAGGTACTCGTATCTATAGTTTTCGTGGCGCTAAACCATTTGTGTCAGTCACAGCACCTGATAATAGTTTTATCATAACTTTTGTGCTCTCGAAAATCGTTTATTTTGCCTTTAATTTTCATAATAAAGATATTGTATTTATATTTATCATAAAATAACATTTTGATTTTATTTCAAGGATAGCTGAAAAAGTGTGTTTTTTTTTTAAATCGTTTGCTATATAATAGGAAAAAATACATACGTAACACTGAATGGATTTTAAAAAAAAAAAAGGTTTTTTCAACATTATTTTTCTGCTATATTTCGTACAATGACTAGGAGCGCATATTATATCACTGGTCAGTTTCTCCTTTCCCTCAGTCGTCAGTTTATTTAATTCGCCAGTTTTGTTGATTCGTCAGTTTCGCCGATGGGCAGTTTTAGTCAGTTGCGTCAACGCGGCAGTTTCCAGTGTTTGCCAGTTTCCTTGATTCGTCAGTATTCAAACGAAATTCGTTCTAAAAAAACTATCTACTTATAGAGATGTAACTGTACTCCAACCCACCCGACCTTAAACAATTCGATTTCAATAACCCATTGTAATCGATTCAAACCACGACTGAAAAGTCAAACTTGCATAGCTATGAATAAAGTCTATTGGGAATGTCTAAAGTCCTGTCCGATGGATGTCGGGGTGAAAATGGCGCCAAAAAGAAACTGCTACTTACTCAGCGTACCTAGACTCGTAGTGTTGCTAGAATAGATATCAGGCTTTCTAAGAAGATGGGAGCTTAGAAACTTATACCAACTTCATTTTTGGTAAAAAAAAATAATAGACTAAGTATCGCTTAGAGTATACAAATTATTTCCTTGAATTTTAAAAAATTGCTATGTTTTTAACAAAACCTTGCAAGTCAAAAAGTAGTAGGCTTAGGTATAATGAAAAAAAAAACGCTTGAAAATCGAAATGTGACGCTACCCACATCAAATTATTTATAATGATTGACAATCGAAAAAGCCTTTTAACTACCCTTCAAAAATAGCATCGAAACGCAATTCACAATTTATTTGAACATAAAGAAAACGTACGTACATTTAGGGATATTTCAAAATTCGTTGCGTTAACCCTCACCCGTCTGATCGTCGGACATTTAGACAGATCCCTGATTGGGTTCTCTGCATTTTCTGCTTTGTACAGACGGACAAAAGCGGCACGAAGAAAACTGGAACTGCCAGGTATCGGCGTGAAGCGTTTCAATGGAAATTGTGTTTCTATTCTCTCGAGAGTCGCGTACTAATTTCAATGGTTCGTGCCATGTTCGTGCACACGGTTACATTGGCAGTAACATTTGATGTGCATTAGACGGGGCATTTTGTTTAGTATTCTTATTTTGTTCTGGGAACCTGTCAGTGTAGGATTGTGTTCTCTAATAATAGAAATGTGGTTTTATTATTTATCTCCAATCATTTATTTAACTGTTGACAGCTCCAGTACTAATCAGTTAGTGATGTCCTAATGCATTACCTATTCGATTTCTTAAAACAATCGACTGTATTTATGAAGAAGTTTTAATAGATTTACCAAATTGATATTTTATTTTAAAGATAACTGTAAAGAGACAACAGCGTCCATGAAGTATTGTATTTTCTCGTCTATGGTTGCCTGTCATAAGGAACTTCATATTATAGGCGTGTTTATGTCAAAAGTAAAATAAATCGTTGGAAAGAGTACCTACCTATACGAATTTGCAAAAAAACTCTTACTGTGTTTTACAAAAGGCGGCCTATTTTCAAAGGCGTGATGTGAACTTCTTTCGGGGAGTAAGTTTATAATATAACGTGCCAACCAAACCCATTGTTTATTAGGCACTTACAGCAAGAAGCATGTGCAAAACTACACCTCGCTCTGTGCATACGCGCACACACGCACACATTTACACCAAACTACAACTAAACTGCACCTCACTAAGTACACGTGAAATGTTTACGAAACCGGCCTCACGACACTGTTGATAGCGCTATGTCTTGGTTTTTATTTGGTCTGAGGACTTAAAATGCATTATTGCGACATTGTAAAACTACCTAGATAGGTAATTAAAAATAATGCGTTTTTTTCTATGAAAGGGGAACTCTGTTACCTGTCTCTTTAAAAGTAAGCTACCATTTCTTACACTCTTCACTCAAGTGAGCCGTTAGAAAGCCTCCTTCCCATTTTTAAAGATTTTTCCTATTGTCTTTTCCACAAAACAATAGAATTACTCATGTCTCATACATCACAATAGACCGTAACATTAAAGAAATGAAACTCGTTAATTAAAGGATAATGGAGTGGCCCTTAATTATTAATTAATTATCGGTACACGTCGTTTGCAGAGCTGGGACACAATGGTCCAGTCATTTGTGATGAGTGTTCATTGTTATTGCTGAAAAGATTTCCGCGCCCGAAAGAGAGGGAAATGATTAATAGTGGCCGATAATTGAACTATTCGAGTGGTATCGATTAGGAAGGATCGATTAGCGATTGTTTCCCCGCACTATGAGGACAATTGCAACGAACAATGGTTTTTACTTTTTTGTTGTAAATGTCGTGACCTTTGCGGACAATAGTTTTTTGTTTTGGATAATGACAGCGGTTTTTCACGGAATATGAGTTGATTAGGGTGGTTTGAGGATGGCATTAATCATGGATGGGAAGAAATAGATTGCTAATTCTTCGTGTCTCTTTGAGGAAAGAAGATAGAGCTGGTCGAAAATATAATCATCTGCTGACTACCCCAAGCAGCTGTCAGAAAAATAAGTAGACATGTTTGAGGTAGGTTTGTACCATCGCGGACGTTTGTGCTGAACCAATTTTTAAACATAATACCTTAGCACAGGTCCAAAAATGGTTTACCGCAAATGTCCGCGGTTGTACCTCATACATACTCATTACATTGGACAGGCTTTTGCCCTACGACTCGTCATTGAATGGTTGAATTTCTTTGTCTTATCATCTTATCACATAGCACAAACCATAAAATGATTACCCAACTAGACATTCTGTATCTACCAACAACCAACAATCGCATTTAACTTTTAATAATCTAGCTATGTAGATATAATTCAGAATCTACCCAGAATCTACCAAGGGTAATAAACACAATTCCAAAATTCAGAACTGCCAACATTCCAAATCGAAAACTTCCGAATTCAAATTCTAAACCTGCCATCATTATAACGGAGTTAATCACATACGCCCGCTGAGTATTATCCTAGACCGAAACATTTCACGGGCCACCACACACCGTAATGTAAATCCCGAAAACTTATTGAATAGGAAATCAGGGATCCAATAAAATGCTGTCAAACCCAACGTATGTGATGAGACAGGTGTACAAACGTAATCTTTACTTTTCTGGTGGTATGACATGGGTGCGGAATTATTATGGTTATGTTGGTAGGTACTTGATAGTGATGATTGTGTTTTGTTTATTTTTAGATTCTCATCTTTATTTATAAACGATTGAATTGTGCTTGTCGTTGTCATGGTGGCTCTCATTCTCATACACGAGGTTAGCGAACCCGATTTTTTTTTTTGTTTTGGTTTTTGACATTAGGGTGTAGGTATATCATGAAAATAATAAGGTAGGTAGGTACTCTTGAGGTATACAATATTATCTACTAATAATAAGTATAGGTAACTTAAACTGCCCGATCCTGCACCCTAAGTGCGTAACATACTATCCATCGGAATCTGAATAATTTTGAAGCAAATTGCTAATACATTGCTTCGTATGTTCGAAAAATTTGTCTGCTCGACAATGTAAATAACGTAATGAATTTTGTTGAACTGTCAAAATGAAACCGATTCCGATTGAGTGTGTTACGCAAGCTAGCTCTCAGTTACTTTAACATAATAAGCACACTTCAACAGAAATAGGCTCTCTGTTATATTCGAAATGATTAGAAACGGAAAATCGAGAGTATGTTTGAAAGCAGAAGTTTTGTAGGTGCACAGCTACTTTTAAAACATATCAATATTTTCAAAACTTATTTTCAGGCGACCAGACAAGAAACAACATGACTTGGATAGACATCAGAACAGAACAACCATAGCCATGGTGCATTGCATCCATCTCTTACTAGCATCATACGAACAGCACCACTTACATAAAATCCTGGCCAACCAGCACCCTAATTGCGTAACATATTATCAATCGGAGTTAGTTTATTTTTGACAGTTCAACAACATACATTGCGTTATTTACGTTATCGAGCAGACAAATTTTTCGAACATATGAAGCAATGGATTAGCAATTTGTTTCAAAATGAAACCAACTCCGATCGATAATGTGTTACGCAATTAGGGTGCGGATCTGGATCCGGGTTACCGGATCCCTCAAGGAGATCTGTTTAGATACTCGTCCAGTACCTACTCATATATTCTGTGAGGTAGGTACCTAACTGATCTGCTTGGGTTTGGCTATGCTGATGATGCAGACGAAGACGCAAGTTGTTATATTCGTGTGGGTTGCGACCTTGCGACCAATAAAAGTTAGTATTTTTTTGCGAGATATAAAGAAAAAGCACGGACTAGAAAAAAAAGAAGGACTCCGCGCCACGCGTATCGAAAGTGAAGCACCGTACCGAATTATGTGTGCGTGATTTGACAAAGACGCCGCGCCGTCGTGTCACGTAATGGCGGCCGGTCGACATACTACGATGTAAATGTGTGCGTGAGGCGTGTTTGTACAGACGGTCCCGGCAGCCCAAGTCGACGTTCGCACGGACGTAAAAATATCGCGGCGATTTTATTTCGCGCACTGGATTTTCAACGCTCTGCTTAGCGCCGAGAGTTGAAAATCCAACAGTATGTTTTTTCGACGCACTAGAATGCACTCTGTTGTTGCAACGCTCGGCTCAACAACGAGAGTAAAAAATTCAGTGTGCGATAAAATCCGGCCGCGATATTTTTACGTCCGTGCGAACGTCGGCTTACTGTGCTTTACTTTCGATATGCGTGGCGCGGAGTCCTTCTTTTTTTTCTAGTCCGTGGAAAAAAGTATATTTTTGACCGAATGACTCTTATAATGTTAATTTTTCAGACCCAGTGGGCAATAGAAGCCCAGAAGTGGTACAAGAAGACTTAATACCCCGTTTACATTCAGCGATTGCCATTCGCGCTGCCGGACGTATTTCCCTAAATATTGCTGTGGCAACACATCAAGGGAAATTAGTGTTTACTTTGCCGCGTCACATGTCTTTCCAATAATGGAGAACGTAGAAATTCTATAGCAAGTAAGCGAGAAAGCAATACATACTTAGACACTCATTCGCGCTCGCGTTGCTGGCCCTTTGATGTCTGCCAATTTGGGGATCGCCAGGCAAGGCAAGCGGCAACGTCAACGGCAAGGGAAGTGACCTGTTTACACATTCGCGTTGCCCATTTTATTTCCCATTTCCTTGCAAATTGCCGTGGAAATGGGTTAAATGTAAATGGGGTATAAGGACTTACCACCAGAAGGATATGCCATATTTACCTACTTAAAATAAAATAAGTTTTATTTTATACTCTAAAAAAATAGTAAGTCTATGAAAGTGAATTTTCCAGCTGCTAATGTTTTTTTCGCATTTAAATTACAGCTCAAAGCCGTACATAATTTAACTCATAGTCATAGCTCCTTAAAGGCCTATGTTCCAATTCCAAAAATACATGACTGACAGCTGTAAGCTCCCCATTCTGTAAAATTAATGTTGCTAGGATAAAAATATTATGAATGCTTGGGAGTTAAACGAAGCTACGAGACTAGCCAATTAATCAATTGCGTATCTACGGTCAAGCCACGGGATGCCATTCACCCATCCGATTCACGTGGCTTAAACCTCTATTATTACTTCTAAATAAGGGCTAATATCCAGCGCGGGCAAATTCACTCTATGGTCAGATAGATTTATTCATGTCAATAGAAATTAACATCACACGTGGTCAGGGCTTGAGAGGTTAAGTAATTCTCGGAAATCGCGTAATATTGGTCATCTTTTTATTTACGAATTTATTGAAAAAATAATTCATATTAAAACTTCTTGAACTTTCGAAATATTTCATCGTTATCATCCTCCTGCTTATATCCCAATTTATTTGGATAGCTGCAAATTTTTTTAGAAGAACAATGGGTAGATTGTGTATTTCTAAAGACAATATGAAAATAAAAAAGGTAATTTCTACCAAATGATAAATTAGTAGGATATAAATGTTGGTACACCTGGCAACGATGTTCCGCTGTCAAGCGTCAGAATCAGCTGTCCTGTCACAATGACACTGTCAAGTCAAAAGCACGATAAAGATTTAGAGATTGCTCACGGCCTTTAGAGAGAATGTAGAGCGACGAAAGTTAAAATGATTGGGTGTCCCGTTAGATCTTGTATTCGTGTCTTAAAACTGTTTACAATCACCGCACGTACAGACCACTGCCTTTTATAATAAACATGGACGACTATATCAACGTTATAGATTTTATATTCCTAAATCTTGCATTCGCAGTAACATTTACCGGTGTTATTATCAATAATTTTGAGAAATATGTTCCTGCTTTTATAATAAAGGGATACAGGTATGGGAGCTTCGCCTACCAAGGCTCGGACGCCAATTTCTTGCAAGTTATTGAAATACAAAAGGCGTATTACAGACATTTTTATTTATTTTCAACACTATTTAGTGCTTGTATGTTGTCCTACATGTTTCTAGTTTATTTCTTGGGTATAACTGTTAGCTTTCCTGTTCATTTCGTGTTGAAGGTGCTGCTACAGGAAAATGAGCCATCTGGTGAGTAATCATTAGTGTTATAATTCATTATTTTGCTAAATAAATACTTACTTTTAGATAAGTACTAGGTATAGGTATTTGTTTTTAGAGCAACAGCTCTAGAGATGTGAAAGTATACCATGTCAAGTCCTTTCACTTATTAATAATTGTGTCAGACTAGTCCAGTTATTGAAGACATAAAAAGAGGCTAACGCTTCAAAAGGTCAAGGGGAGTTCTAATTTGGCAGAGTTACATTTTGGTGCCCTAATTTAATTTTCCAAAGAAGACCATTCACATTTCATACAAAGTCCAACCCAAAAGTCAGTGCCGGCCGGCCAATCAAAAAAAATGTGTTAACTTTGTTTAGAATGTCAGCACCAACATTTTTACTAAGGCACCAAATCTCTACGACCATTCCTTGTAAGTCCAAAAATCTGGTTTCCCATACATTTTATCAAAAAATAAAACTACCGGTTGGCGAACATAAGTCATATGGGCTTCAAAGTCAAAGTCAAATAATTTATTTCAAATAGGCACATAAAAGGCACTTTTGAATGTCAAGATTTACAAAAAAAATGTAATTGATTCTAGTCACCCTTCCAAAAGGTAGTTTCGTATGGAGAAGGTTGGGCAAGAAACTCCATTGTTACTATTTAAAACTGTTTTACAATATTTATTTATTTATAAGGCACTTCAACGACTTACTCACTAAAACATACAAAAACAAGAAAACATACAGTTTTAGGTATTGTGAATTTGTCACTTACAGAAGTGCACATCACTGGCATTGAAACAATTAAGGGACATGTAAGACACCGTTAGTTGAGTTGGTTCATGTTACAAAATAAAGCAAAAATGTAAGGATCTTTTGTATTGGCCCCAAACAAAAGAATTTAGACTTGCTCTGAAGTCCTGTCCGCCGCAAAAAATCATACTATGTACTTAGGTACTTACCTAATCTAAAAGTTCTGTAAATACCGTCAATGTTTTATGCGGAAATGAGTAAAAAACGGTAGTATGTATTAAGTAATCAACATTTACTGAAAATCTTAAAAAAAAATGTAGCCATTTTGCGAATTGTAAAAATTCGATGAGGTTGACTCTCGTGAACTATTTACTTATCTGATTAAAATATGTTTCTCACAAAAGTGGCAGGAAATTTCATGCTCTATAATTTTGTAATAGCTATTTTTATCCTCGGTGGCATTGGAGAGAATATATTCACGAGAAACTGGATTTTGATACCATTTTTCGAATAATGCTAGCGGCGGTCGCTCAAGGTCACAAAGGACACATTCATATCCGGCCCTATAGACAAAGTCAACCAAAAAGAATGTGTTAGCCTTGTTTGGAATATCAGCACCAACATTTTTTATTATGCCACCGAATCTCTACGACCATTCCTTGTGCTATTTTTTCAAGTCCAAAACTCTCTCATACATTTTATCAAAAATCCGGCTAAGTGCGTGTCGGACCACGCACAATGAAGGGTTCCGTTGTTGTAAAGAACTTATCTAAAAACAAACTTAATGCCTTAACTTAGCTGCCTTTGCAAGTTTTTGAACGAAACAAGGAGTCGGGTTTGAAGAATATTATAATTTTAGTCTTGGAACAAATCACCACCAAAGTGGTACCATGCTTGTGATTTTCTGTAGTTTTATGGAGCAGGCAACAATTTCTGAACCTTTCCAAAAGTCTCGGGTATTATGCTTGCCATTCATACCTAACCTAGCCTAGCGAAATTTTATGCTCTTTAATTTTTGTAATGATCATTTATAACCTAGATGACGCTAGAGCTAAAAGCCCGTTTTTCGAGAATATCTTCTATATTCTCGAAAAACTGGTTTTTGGAGAACATCTCTCTAGAGAACATCTTCTCCCTAGAGAATATGTTTTCCCTAGAGAATGTTTTTGGAGCGGCGGTCGCTCAAAATCGCAAATTCGGAGTATTAATTAATAAGACTCCAAACTGTAACACTTTGCCAAATTAGAACTCTCCTTGACCTTTTGTAAGTCAGAACCTACCCAGTTGACAAAGTTAGGTGTTTATAAACACTAGATTACTTTAGGTACCTACTTACCTTGTTTTTTTTTTTTTTTGTGGGGAAATCCTCTTGGATACCCTTCGTTTGGGAACAACGGAGGGTTATGTCGGACTTCTACCGACTAAAACTCCACTGTTCCTTTTAGCACCATAAGTCGGGGGTCGGGAGATACTTGTACATTCGCCGCACCCTTTACCTACTTACCTAGTAATTTAAAAAAAACTGTAGGTACATAAATAAACATTATCATCATTCAGTTCAAAAGTAGTTCTCAAACTATAATTTATAGTTAATTCATTAAAGTTTAATTATTATTTGAATCTAAAATGAAACGGCTTATTATTTAATCTTTATTTTAATTCATGACATGATATCCAGAATCAACGTCTAGAACATAAGGAACTCTCAAACTTGCAACAGACTTATTAATATGTAAAGCTGGTAGTTAAGACTATTATATTCAATGACTGCTGGGGCCTCTAAGGTTTGGCATACCTAATAGCAAAATCCATGTCACAACATTCTTCATTGCTCATGTAATGTTTTAAGTAAGTACCTACTTATACAAAACATGAGTAAAAAACCGGCCAAGTGCGAGTCGGACTCGCGCACGAAGGGTTCCGTAGCATTATCTATAAAAACGGCAAAAAAATCACGTTTGTTGTATGGGAGCCCCCTTAAATATTTTTTTTTTATTTTGATTTAATTATTTATTTTTAAAGTGAATATATAACTAAATATTCTGTGAATATTTCAAGCGTCTAACTGTTGCCGTTATCAATATCGAGCAAAAAAATCACGTTTGTTGTATAGGAGCCCCCTTAAATATTTATTTTATTCTGTTTTTTAGTATTTATTGTTATAGCGGCAACAGAAATACATCATCTGTGAAAATTTCAACTGTCTTACTATCACGGTTCATGAGATACAGCCTGGTGACAGACGGACAGACAGACGGACGGACAGCGGAGTCTTAGTAATAGGGTCCCGTTTTACTCTTTGGGTACGGAACCCTAAAAATAAGAATGTTTAATAAGGTTTTAAGCATGATGCTCTCTCTCAGGTCAGACATAAACTTCTTAGCATAATTAAAGGTCAGTTTTATTTATTTAAGTATATAAATCATTACAAATTAATGCAAATATAGTGTTAAATAAATTAGTATTCGTCAAAAAATTGTATGCTCATTTAAAATCGTTCGGCAGCATAAAAAGCAATTTACAAATGTTTTAGTTTTCTTTCTCAGTTATTAACAATCGATTTTTGACTGTTGACAAAAAAATGTAAAGAATTTGCAGAATTTTATCATGAAGATATTAATGCTTATGAGCTCAAATCAGAATGTTTACATTTAAGATAGCATATAGGTAGGTACCTACTTACAAAAAACATCGCAAAGGAATCGGCGGATTTGAGTACATATCTGAACCTTACGCCTATTCTACCTACTTAGGGCTGATGTTTCAATAGTCAGATAAGTTATCTGACTATTGAACTAACTCTATCTGAGATAACTCATAACTGAAGAATAAATATGACAGTTTGACATA
The DNA here is from genome assembly GCA_946251885.1 of Cosmia pyralina. Classification (NCBI taxonomy): domain Eukaryota; kingdom Metazoa; phylum Arthropoda; class Insecta; order Lepidoptera; family Noctuidae; genus Cosmia; species Cosmia pyralina. Next base: position 25,654,955 of record OX276349.1, on the reverse strand, counting down.
TCTTCTACCTATACAAAAGCTGTCAAATTGAAATGTTTATTTTTCAGGTCAGAGTTATCTGACTATTGAAAAATTTGTCCTTAATTTAATAAAGCTGAAGAGTTTGTTTGTTTGAACGCGCTAATCTCTGGAACCCTTGTTGTTGGTCTCTCTGGGGTCGGATTTGAAAAATTTGTTTTGGCATTTGATAGTCCATTTCTTGAAGAATGTTATAGAATATTCCTTTGCTTGATGACCAATGAAGGTTTTCATGATAATTCACGCCACGAATTGGCGCCACTTTGACAAAACGTATTCCATTTCGACAATATTTACCTAGGTGTAAAATATATGATGACGTTTATCATTCGTTTCATTCACTCGTTCATCATTCAGTCACGATTGAAAAAAATATAGGCGCTTTGACACTTGATAGGTGCCCGGATCTGACATCTCAGTGCTGCCACCTAGTAAACTTCATTTAAAAAAATCCTCATTATAGTGGAGAGCGCTCATATTCCCACCCAGTTGCTTTAACTTTTAAAGTTGTAATTAAATACTAATATTCCATTAACTTGTTGCAGAAAGCAACATTACTTATCCCTACCTACTGGTTTTTAATGGTATAATTAATTTTAAATAATGGAAGTGTCAAATGAGGCAATCTGTCACATTTTTGTTGCACAAAGCGTTATTAGTTAGAGGACCTTTAAATTGACATTTAGGACGATAAATTTTAATTGGTCAAAAAACTTCCATTAGCCCAACATTCATATTGCAGTTCGTGGTTTTTAGGATTCTGTACCAAAATGGTAAAAAGGAACCCATATGGTGCGACTAAGTCTGTCTGTGTGTCACAGCTGGATATCTCAAGAACTACTAATGCTATCAACTTGAAATTTAGAACAGTTTTAGATGACGTTTGCCCAACTATTTTGCAAATAAGAAAGAAATAAAAAAAAATACTATGGCATGTGGGGTATCATATAAAAGAGCGCTGTTTGCACATTCTCAAATTATTTTTTTAGGCTGCATAGTTCTCGACTTGTGATGAAAAATGTAAAAAAAAATAACCCCCCCCCCCCCCCCCCCCCTTACCTCCGAAGTTTGCACACTTTTTCAGAAATCGGTACGCCACCCTCGGTGCGCGAGTTTTTTTTAATGTCTTGTGTGCGAATTTTCTGTTTTTTATTTAGGTAATGGAACATTAACTTAAGGTGCTATGACCCGACAGAATCCGCGCTGACTAGTTTTTTTAATCCATGGTTAACATAAAAAACAGTTGTATAATATTCTGAAAAAAGATGTATGTTATTTAAGGATGGCGGATAGCCAATCGCTTTTCGGATATCGGATAGAAAAAATCCCAAAGTTACCCCTTTTCTTGAGTTCAGTAGGACTCGAGCATCGATCTTCTGCAACATCATTAAATTAATTCAATCATTAGCGTTAACCATATTTACGTAATGAATGAGGTATTAATGTTTGCAACTTTGTACAAAAAATTAATTACGAACGACAATGTTACAAAAACGACCACATTATTAATGATGTCTAATCTACAACTAATTAATTCTTCAACTTCTTTTCCAGTTTCTGTAACAGCGGCCCTAATAGCTATGACTCTGCTCACAATACAATGTACAAGGCGTCTGTACGAGACTTACTACATGCAAGTGTTTGCCAAAGCCAGCAAGATGAACCTGAGCCACTACCTTGCAGGGATCATACATTACTTTGCCTGTATCATCGCTGTTGTTGGACAGGCACCCTTGTTTTGTGGTGAGTTGAAAACAAAAACATATATATAATATATATATTTTTTTATTTAAATAAGTATATATTTCTTGTGACTATGATAGCCTGAGGAATGATGTGATAAGGCAACGGTGCGGTTTAAAAGAAGATGTAGTTACAAACATTGAGAAGAGAGGACGAATGAAAGGGGACTAACAAAAGGTCTTATATACGAGTATAAGGCAGATGTGAGTGAAAACGCCGGAACTCCTCTCGGCGTTTCCATTCACATCTCCATTCTCATCTACACTCCAGATAGATATAAAGCGACATTATGAGTGATGTTCTTCGGAAAGGTCAGTTGCGTATTACTCGCAACCGGCGTCCGTGTATGACCAGATTTATGAACGTCAACGAGGCAAAAGGAGTAAGGATCGTAGCAGGTGGCGTTCTGTAGTTTCTGCCTACTCCCATGGGAAGGTGTGAGTTTATGTTATCTAGAATATGTTGTTGGATCGTCGTCATCTACCTAGCCTTTCCCAACTATGTTAGTTAGTGTCAAGTCTCGCCAGATGCAGTTAAATATCAGTATTTTACGTGGAGCAACTGCATTAACTCATCTTCACAATCCAGTCACTGGATAACACGATGACCCTTAGGAAGACTAGTTGTCAGACATTCGGACTTCTTATTAAGTTGGGTGGATGTTGTGTTAAAAGTATTATCCAGTTTGGCAGTAAGCCACCGCCATGACAGGAGTCATGGAGAGCTTGATAGTAGTTATTATTAACGTACTTCTTAATCCATGCTTGTATTAGCATAACTAACAAGATAATTATTTATAAAAAAAAGCAAGTAAACTTTTATTAGTCTGGACATCATCTAGGACCAGAGAGAGACGAATCAAACGAGCCCAAACTAGATAGGGTTGCGTCATTTTATTACTGAGTTCCTGTGGCCACCTTCCGGCTCCATCGTCAGATCAGCTCAATGGTACCAAAGTATTGTACTGTCACCGATTTTACATTCGTATGCAAAATTTCAGCTCAATCAAACACCGGGAAGTGGGTCAAATTTAACTTGCAAATTTTGAAAAGGACATACGAACATTGCAAGTTCAATAAAAGCTTGTAAAAATATCTATTTCTTATCATTGCAGGCCACCAACACCCCGACACGATAGAATGGAACGATCTCCGTACAACGATTCTAGCTGTTCCCTGCTCGGTCATTTTTCTGATCACGTGGTACGAACAATCCAAGACAAACTTAATATTCGCGAACTTGCGTAAAGACAAGAAATCTGGCGAAGTTGTGACTGAAGAACATAAGATACCTCATGGCAGGATGTTCGAGTATGTTTCGAGTCCGCATAGGATGTGTGAGATTGTAATGTACACAGTTCTGCTGATGCTGATCCCGACGAAGACTTTTTTCTGCATTTATTTGTGGGTTTTGGGTAACCAGGTAAAAGAATTATATTTTTTTTCCAGTATTAACTTATATAGGGTTGTTTAGAGAATCCAAGTCATTAGTATAATACAACTATGTAGGTAGGTAGGTAATGAATTACGAAAGTCAATAAAAATAAAATTGTATCATCATTTATGGAATGAACTACACATATTCAACTCAATTCAGCTTTTATAAAGAGAAAACACCAGTTTTATATAGAGATGCGTACGCATCCGTTCAAACGCGGAAAACTGAACGGATGCGTATGCGTCTCCATACAAAACTAATGTTTTCTATGGACAAAAGCTGAATTGAGCTGAATAAGTGTAATTAGTTCCTTAGCTAGATTGAAAATTGCAGAAAAGATTAAGGAAGTAATAAACAATGTTTATTTTTCCGTTAGAAACGGTTATTGATTCTGTAAATTACTAGTAACAAATCAATGATACCCGTCATTGTAACAAATCAGTAGTTGCACGGATTTATGAAGAAATTGTGAATTTAAAATTCTTAATTTAAAAATTACGTGTATGTTTTTTTATTTATTAAATGATGTTTTATTACTCTTTGCATGTGCGTTTATGCCAGTAAACAAACTTCTAGAAGAATGATCTGTAGTTCTGTATTAGTCTAATGTTGGTCTCATGCGTATGAGACAACCATGACAATAGTCAAATGGATAGAATGCCTTATTTTTATTATCTTTAATGTGTTATTTATTTCCATTTCAGATTCAAACCTCGATCCAAGCACACGAATGGTACAAGAAGTCTTTTGAAAAGTACCCCACCAACAGATTTGCGGTGTTCCCGCGCATATTGTAATTTGCCGCGAGTTTTTAAATTGAGAAGACTGAGCATTTATTTTTTAAATTATTTATTGGAATAAATGTCGAATTATTTATTGGAATAAATGTCGAATTATTTATTGGAATAGATGTCGGAGAAAAAACAGCCAGGCTGAAGTGGGAGTGGGCCGGACACGTCGCGCGAATGCACCCGGAGAGATGAGCAAAGATCGTCACCCACTGGACGCCTGAGGGAGGACATCGCCGTCGAGGCAGGCCACGGCGAAGGTGGTGTGACGATTTGATAAGGTTTGCAGGGCCAACATGGCCAGAGATCGCACAAGACAGGGAGGTGTGGAAGGAAAAAGGGGAGACCTTTGCCCAGCAGTGGGACACAATGTAGGCTAATAAAAAAAAAATAAAAAAAATGGAATAAAATTAAGAGAAACAGTGTGAGATCAGCGATGTAGGCCGCTGCAAACACAATCTGACGAAATGGGGCATTCAGCATTATCGATTCACCCAACATCCAGAGTGAGTGCGGTGCTCCTGAACAGACTATGTCCCATCTGTGAGTGGCCAAATCATCCAAACAGTATACCTAAGATGTACCGACGATACGAAAAGAAGCCAGAGGCAATTAAAATTGTAGATTTTAGTTACAAATTAATAATATATTTTTAATAGTACTTAATGTTATTCAACCATTTTAAATTTTATTAAGATTATCCTCTCCTTATCCTTATTCAAAAAGATTCAGACAGAGATGTCCTTAGCCAGGTGTATGAATCATTTTCCTTTGTACTTATAAAATTATGGCCTTATTTTATTCATGACTAGCTGGTGCCAGCGGCTTCACCTGCGTTGTCAGAAATTATTCCACGTGAACACACCGGGATAAAAAGTATCCTGTGTTAATCTAGGTTAATAAACTGTTTGCCAAATTTCATCCAAATCCGTTCAGCCGTTTTTGTGTGATTGAGTAACAAACGTACAAACTTTCACATTTGTGATATTACTCGCTGTTGCCCGTGACTTCATCTGCGATCTAGGATGAAAAGTAGCCAGCTCATGGTCTACTTACCCATGTTCCAAATTTCAACCAAATCCGTTCAGCCGTTTTACCGTAAAAGCATAACAAACAAACTCACTCGCATGTTTAATAAAAGGTTTTTCATTAGGGACGCTCGAACTTTGATAGCGGCCATTTTGGTAATGTGCCAGCTGTCAAACTTGGGAGGAATATTTATTTAGCCGACGTACGCACGGACGTAAAAATATCGCGGCGGGATTTTATCGCTCACTCGATTTTCAACTCTCGGTGTTGAGTCGAGCTTCGAGAATACAACCTAACAACAACAGAGGACATCCCAGCGAGTAGAAAAAACACACTGCGCGCAAAAATTCGCCGCGATATTTTTACGTCCGTGCGAACGTCGGCTAAGTCTTGACATTTCACCATGGAACGCTACACGCTTCAACAACGCGTTGAAATTGTTAAAATTTACTATCAAAATCAGTGCTCAGTTCGCCTAACGTTCCGTGGCTGCTATGTTAGAAGATATGGTTTCCGCACTTAGTCCTTCGAGTGGAGCGTAATGCGTGGGCCATGGCGGCACAGAGTACATTATAAGGCCGTCTGTGGTTAATCCAACAAGCAGAGACGGATTTGCAGTCTGCATAATGAATTTACTGTATTGCCAACTTTTATCGAAATCGGGTTACTGATTTTTTTTCGCTATTTCAGGTTTGGTTCCATAGTAAAAGTTGTTCATAATGATGAGTACAGTGACCCCTTAAGAGGATATTGGTCAATAACCAGTAACCCTGTATATACGAGTGATTTAGGAAGATTATAGTTATACGATGCGGTGCAGTGCGGCCCGCCATAATGTGCGCGAGTCTAGAATATTTAGGTACTTTCAGTTAATTCTTGTTACATCAGTTTTTTGTCAGATTGGCCGCCCTAGGCCCGGGCCTAATGTGCCTTAGGGCAAATCCGCCTCTGCCAACAAGCCCACCTCTCTCCAGAAGTTGATCAAGTCTACTGGTCTGTTGAGAACGTCTGTGAAAGATCTGGGTGCCCCAAGGGTTTCTGTGCTAATCTGACGCCAAGCTGTGCATTCAAAGATCACTTGCGTGTTGTATGTTCCGTGGCTTTATCATTTCGCATGGTGGCGACATCAACTGGCCACCGAGATCGTGTGACTTAACACCGCTCGACTAAGTACTTTCTGTTAGGCTACCTACGTCAAATCTCGGGTCAATGTATTCAAAACCAACATAACTCGTGTTCTTTATGAAATTGAGCCCCATTTATGCGAAGATGTCGTCCACGTTGTTCGCAGGCATGCAGGACCGATCGCTGTGGTGATGAACCTACTTGCAGGAGACCGTTAACCAGAATTAACATTTTCGGCTCAATAATGATGACTTGTATTTACTTACAATTTACTAGATTATTCTCATTCATCATCTGCCTAGCCTTTTTCCAACTATGTTGGGGTCGGCTTCCAGTCTCCGGATGCAGCTGAATAGGTATCTACCAATATTTTACATGGAGCAACTGCCTATCTGACCTCCATAACCCAGTTACTGGGTAATACGATAGGTACCTATACCCCTTGGTAAGACTTGTCTTACTTGTTTTCAGTTTTTTTTTTTTCCTTTTTTGGCAACTGAGCCGATGTCGACTATTCTGCCAGCGTCGTTTTCAGACTTTGTCTCCTGACAACCCGTATCGACTGTCAAAGATCCACAAATGACATCCGGGTTTGCCGGGACCAATGGCTTAACGTGCTTTTTGAAGTACGGAGTTGTCTTGGTATGTAAAGATGGTTACCCAACCGGACGAACCAACCGCGGCAAGCGTAGCTTAACCTGGACGATCGACCCGTGCGGCTGTTACTAGGAACTTAGCCCAAGATCTCACTAGTAGGTGAATAAAAAACTGTAATAAATAAAAACAAGTTTATTGACCAGCTACAGCTGCATATGGATATGTAGGAAATAATAAATAATTGAGAATTGATAGGTAAATACAATTATTGCACACACCTCCAACTTAATACACACACCTACTACTAATAATCGAACTCCTCACTTGAAAAGGAAGCTGTAAAAACAAGCAAAAAATATCATTAGTTTTACATTTTTTGCAAACGAACATACTTAGATCACCTACTCAGAGGCGGGTTTTATGCATGAACATAAGATGCTGTAAAATACAGGGTGTGAGTGTAAACACCGTTATTCTTTTAAGGGGTCATTGTACTCATCATTATGAACAACTTTTAATACGGGACCAAACCTGAAATCGCAAAAAAAAATCAGCTGTTTCCTACATTTTGACGAATTATGCGAACATAAAATGTACGGAACAGCAGAATTTTTTTTCACGATTTCAGGTTTGGTCTCATAGTAAAAGTTGTTCATAATGACGAGTACAATGACCCCTTAAAAGGATAACGGTGTTTACACTTACACCCTGTATACCTACTACCCGTTCACATCGAGAATGCCCCTACCTCGCGTCCCACTTCCCTACCTCTACCACCCGCTCAGTTCCGATACACGCTGCTATCGGAACTGAGCGGGTGTTAGAGGTAGGGCAATGGGACGCGAGGTAGGGGCATTCTCGAAGTAAACGGGTAGTAGATGCATTCTTTATTCTTCAAATAGGTCGTATAGGTAAGTATACAGTGTCAGTTTTCAATAACCGGCCTAATTTTCACAGGGTGTTCTACCCATGAATATGAACCACTTTCACTATGCTATGGGACCAACTAAAATCATGAAAAAAACCTGCTGTTCTTTTCGCGATTTCAGAGTTAGTCCCATGGTGAAAGTTGTTCATATTCATGGGTAGACCACCCTGTAAAAATTTGTCCGGTTATTGAAAACTGACCTGTTGTAGGTATCATTCAGGCCGCTAGTTGAATCACGCCGTTTAGTGAAAAGACTAGGCGGTTGACTAAACAGCTAATAAAACCAGTTGGCTGCGACATAATTATACACAGGCCAAAATAGGTTGACCATTATAAAACTATTGATGAGGAAACCATATTATACGTTGTGAAAAATTCTATTTAATAAAAATCTTAAATTCATTAATTCACTGACAGGCAACGTACAGCCTAAACCACTGTGTCTAGGAACATGAAATTTTGCTCAAGAGATTCTTAATTACTTGCACTAAGGAAGGATTATTGAAAATTCATCTCATGAAGGGGTTAATTTGGGGATTCAAGGTTGTAAGGATGTTCGTAAGTTTTACCAGTGGGTTAATCCCATCGGGTTCACGGCTTGTACTGAAATAATACTGAACCATCGAACGTGAACTTTCTTGTATGAAACATATGAATGCGTTATGCAGCTGTTACGATATTGATAACAAGCTACTATTATTCCTCGAACGATTTACACACAAAATTCGCAATCTACAAGTACTATAGGCCAAAGTTCCGCATGATCACCTCAAAGGTGATAATCGCATAGCACGGCTCACGACTCGATCGCACAATGTTCGTTTGTCACTAGCTGCGCTCTCACAGGAATATTTTCTTAAGTGAGCATGCTTAAGTTTTGTCCACAGTACCTACATACCTAAAAGGATACCCTTGCATCTTAGCTCTGAACACGGAGAGCAGAAGCGAGAAGAACACGGAGACCAGGATCAGACCCACAATCGACTGGAAGCGCCGACGCTTGCCCTCAACCTGGGTGCGCACGATCTCTGTGTTCTTGACCCCGCCGGCCGCTTCTATCATCAGAAGCATGCCCACAACCACTGTGCCATCTGATATGGTAGTTCAGGAAATATATTGCATTCATTTTATTGTATGTAGGTAATACTAGCGTATAGGTAGATCAAAATATCGAAAAGAAAAAATAGAAAAGCTGCCGGGAACATTGGAAAATTCGGAAAAACTGAAAGTGTTTATTATAAAATTAAAAAAAAAATTGATGTCCATGTCGAGGCCGGCGGGCCATCTTCCTACTCTTAGGATTTCCTTAAATTTCCTCATTGATGTTGCCGACCGCTTAGACGACGGGTTTTTTTTCAACCAATGTGGTATTTTTTGACGTAGTCGTGAGCTGCTGGTTTTTAGCTTGCCTCCTGTTAAACGTGATTAACCTTTTTTAATTAGGTACCGCCATTGACTAAACATTAGCGCTCGGGTTCTAGTTTATGATGCATTGCATGGTCTCTGGGAGCGGCAAATCGGGATCTGTAATTTATTGTTCGGCCTTCAAAAAGTACTTTGTAAAAAGTTATTTTTTCGCCACATAACAATAGAGGCATAGGTACCTACTTTGCCAAATGACTCGCCGCACTATTTGTGTTACAAATACTACTCGTTACCATATTTATCTGTATTTAATCACCATAGTCGTTGAGAAAAGGTGAATATGCCTTGCGACTAGCGAATATCTACACCCGAATAAGTCTAAATACATGTTAGAATTCGAGCCAATTCGTACCTAAGTGCTCGGCTAGTATCTAAACGTTGATAATTTGTGATGATATTCATTTACACATGGGTCGAGATTACCTCAATTTCCCGCTGAAAAATTATTTCATTAATAACTAGCACTTTTAAAAAGGATACTCAAAACAGCCACAATGTAACTCTCCAGAACAAACTGGCCATGGGAACCTCCATTAATATAAACGGGTCCGTTCTTAGTCCTGTGGAAGAATGGTGGGCCTCTGATATGGTTCCACATCTGGCCAGAGACAAGAGCGAAACAGAAGAAAATTGCGCAAACTGCCCACATTTGTTTGTTGTAGAGGAACTCCAGATTGTTTCTGCGTAAATACAGGAAACCGGCTATTAGGATGGACAGCATCGTGAATGCTACGAAACCGGAGAAGTTTTGTGTACAGAAAATTCAGACCTGAAAATAGTAGTTAAGATAACACCCACCCGTTCCGATGATGATGTTGTGATTCCGTTCTTGCAACAAGATCAGTCAAGCCATTGGCCATCTTCTACATCATAGTGTTACCGTACTCAAATGTACCATCGCGGACATTTGCGGTGATTCACTTTTTGACCTTATTACAATGGTAGAGGTTGTCCACTCTGAAATGACGCGCCCTGCGCCTACTACCGCATTTACCGTAGTGTACCTATGTATACAAATTTAAGTAGTGGGGCGCGTCAATTCAGAGTAGACAAGTTCTAATAAGGTTCAAAAGTGGTTCACCGCAAATTTACGCAATAGTACCTACTAGCTGTAAATTTTCTCAAAATTATTAAAGACGCGCCGTGCAGTGGCTCATGACGATAAGTCAATATAGGTATTTTGTACGTAAAGTATGATAATAACTTCGCCTTCGACATTTTTATTTAGGTTTTATTAAAATAAACGACACAAAAAAAACAGTACTATGCTCTATGAATAGGCTGCAGTATGTGGGTATTACGATAATAATAAATGCTTTTAATAGCCTTAAAATCTATTAGCAATTAAATACAGCAATAAATATTTTATTAAAATAAAAATGCAATTATTTCTTTAGCTATTTTTATATAGACAGCTGATATTGCTGATTACAAATTGCATTATTCTAATGTTTAACGAAAGAAACTGTTTTGTTTTGTCTTCATTCCGTCGTTTTATGGTTCTTGGTGAGTGATTGTTTTTTTTATATATTACTTGTTTCATAGTTACTTTCAAAACCATTCACCGAAACATTACATAATTACCTCAAATTTTTGTTTAACTTTTTAGCTGTCCGAGATGACATACACTGCAACGGGGCACATTGAAACATGCCAGCCAGCCAGATATGGCAGTTGTTGCAAAACATGACATCGACATTATTTTGCAACCCCCTAAAGGGCAAACAAAAACCAAATGTCAAGCAAATATTTTCTACTAGCTTTTGCCCGCGGAAATATTTTCTACTAGCTTTTGCCCGCGGCTTCGCCCGCGTGAATGTCGGAAAATATCCCACGGAAACGTACTACCGGGAAATCCTTCCTTACTCCTTGTAATCAATATAATTCAATCACGATTTGAAAGACACGTGGCGCCATCTGTTATCATAAGAATGTTATTGTTGTTTTCCTCGGGAACAATACTTTTCGGGATGAAAGGTATCATAAGTCCGTTTCTGTACACCTGACAACGTAGGTATATGCAGGTTGATCGGTTCAGTGGTTTAAGCGTGAAAGGTAGCAAACAAACTTACTTTCGCATTTATAAGATTAGTTCATAGACGTATAAAAAAGATGGATTCCGCGCGACGTATATCGAAAGTGAAGGGGACCGTTTGCACAAACATGCGCCTCACGCATACATTTACATCATAGTATGCCGACCGCCATTATGTGACATGACGGCGTCTTTGTCAAATCACGCACACATAGATCGGTACAGTGCTTCACTTTCGATACGTGTGGCGCGGAGTCCTTCTTTATAAGTCTATGTATTAGTTAGGATTTTCCTGAAAACTGGAACTGAAAAAGATATAAAGATTGACCTAATTTTGTTGTTTCGTTAAAATTAATTTTGTTGATTTTATTTTATATGAATTTATTGTGATGTTTGCCTCTATGGATCTTTTATGATTGGTCCCCAGACCTGGGGCACAACGCAACATGAAAATGATCTCGGTAAAATGGATACAGCTGTGAACTATTATGTTGTTCCATCAATATTGCATTGCCATTTAATGTGTTTTATGTAAAACAAAAACTGCCTATTGCATGAGTAAAGAAATTATTTTAATTTAAATAATAAATACTTTTTCTAAAATTTAAAAACACTTGCACGAGGCCGTTGAACAGAATGAACGTTTTCGGCTCAATAATGATGGCTTGCATAGATAGGCAAATTTCCTAGTTTTTCTCACTAGTAAATAAAAAACTGTAATAAATAGAAACAAGTTTATTGACCAACTGAGGAACAAATACGGACACCCATACGTAAATACAATATTGTACACACACTTCGACTTAATGCGTCGGTCTTACTTACTAATATTCGAACTCCTCACTTGAAAAGGAAGCTGTAACAAACACGCAAAAAATATAATTAGTTTTACATTTTAGGGAAACGAACACACCCTACCTAAAGGCAGGTTTTACGCATGAACTTAGGATTCTGTAAAATATGGATGCATTCTTGATTTTTCAAATATAAAGTAAGTTGAACTTTTGTATGAAACAGCCGTTTTTTTTTGTGATTTTAAAGTTTGTCCCATAGTAAAAATTGTTCATATTCACGGGTAGAACACCCTGTCAAAATTTGGCTGGTCATTGAAAACTAACCCTGTATATTACTGTTATTTTATAACTGTATTGCGGTATATATAGCTATATCACTAGGGATATAACTATATCACGGTTGCAACCATCTTACTGCGACACATACATATACACAGGCCAAAATAGGTTGACCAGTAAAAACTATTGATAAGAATACGGTCTAATGTTGTGAAAAATTCTATTTAAAAAAATCTTAAATTCATTAATTCACTGACAGGCAACTTGCAGCCTAAACCGCTGTGTAATTTTGCATAAGAGTTCCTTAAATAACGTCAGTTAGCACTAAGGAAGGATTTTTGAAAATTCATCTCCTCATCATCTGCCTAGCTTCTTCCAAACTATGTTGCAGTTTAACCAGATGCAGCTGAATACCAGTATTTTACATGGAGCGACTGTCTCCACAACCCAGTTACTGGGTACCCCCTTGGTACGACTGATTGTCAGATGACTAACAAAGATCTACGAATGACAGCCTGGACCAACGGCTTAACGTTCTTTCCAAGGCAAAGGAGGGGTCTTGGTATGTAAAGATACCCATCCACGGACCAATCTTATGCGCTCACTTATAAAAAAACAGGTTTAAACTTGTCGCACAGATTTATCTGTACAGGAAACCTGCTTTTTTATGTTTGCACCCTTAACCTGAACAATCGACCCGTGCGTCTGTTATTACTAACTCAATTAGTGGATTCAAGTTTGTAAGGATGTTAGTAAGTTTTACCAATGGGTTAATCCCATCGGGTTCACGGCTTGTACTGAAATAATACTGAACCATCGAACGTGAACTTTCTTGTATGAAACATATGAATGCGTTATGCAGCTGTTACGATATTGATAACAAGCTACTATTTCTCGAACGATTTACACAAAATTCGCTATATGTAGTAAAATCTACAAGCACATACCTGTAAGGATATCCTTGCGTCTTAGCTCTGAACACGGAGAGCAGAAGCGAGAAGAACACGCAGACCAGGATCAGACCCACAATCGACTGGAAGCGCCGACGCTTGCCCTCAGCCTGGGTGCGCACGATCTCTGTGTTCTTGACCCCGCCGGCCGCTTCTATCATCAGAATCATGCCCACAACCACTGCACCATCTGATATGGTAGTTCAGGAAATATATTGCATTTATTTATTGTATGTAGGTAATACTAGCGTGCGAAAATCACGGTTTTTAAGACTTGACAAAACACCGCGGTTTCTTTATTATGTGTACACATTAATCTTCCGGAATAAACTCTCAAATAATAGTGAAAACAGCATAAAAATTAGCGCGTAGTTTAGAAGAACAACGCGACCACACAGGCAGACACGAAAAGCGACTTTATTTTATAATAAGTATAGATTTTAGATTTTTAATTAAAAGTATTTGTAATCAAATCAGTCCGCCTAGCCTTTTCCCAACTATGTTGGGGTCGTCTTCCAGTCTAACCAGATGTTGCTGAATACCAGTATTTTACATGGAGCGACTGCCTATCTCGGGTTAGAGATGTCTTTATTATTATTTCCCATAAGAAATTTCACTTACATGAGAAATATTTAACTATTTTATAAACATAATTGATTCAACGTACAGTTTTGGCAAAAAAAATAGAACATACAAAATATTCTAAAAGTGTAGGGTAATCGCTAATAATTTACCACAGCCAAAATGTAAACATACACGGAACGCGCGCAACTGGATGTGGTATGCAATGTACTAAAGTGCGCTCATTTTATTAAACATGAACAATTTTAGTTGTTACTTGAATATTCGACATGGATTTTACTACATGGACTATCTGACCTCCACAACCCATTAACTGGGTAATACGATACCCCTTGGTAAGGCTGGTTGTCAGACTTTTGGGCGTCAGACGACCCGTAACGACTGTCAAAGATCCACGAATGACAGCCGGGACCAACGGCTTAACGTGCTTTCCGAGGCACGGAGGAGTCTCGGTATGTAAAGATGGCCACCCATCCACGGACCGACCCCGGCAAGCGTAGCTTAACCTGATGGATCGACCCGTGCGGCTGTTATTACTTAGCCACGAGCTCCTTTTGTAATCAAATAATCATAGATTTTAATTTATTTCTGATTCACAGACGTGCAACGCCTGTATTTCGCCACGTTCATTTTGATTCACGTCGCCTTTACAGTCGTAAATTTCCTATGTTGGCGACCACTTCGACGACGGGCCTTTTTAAACGATGGTGTTTCTCAACGTCGTCGTGTGCTGCTGCTTTTAACCGTGATTAACCTTTTCTAATTGTCACTGACTAAACATTAGCGCTCGGACTCAAGTTTAGGATGCATGGTCCCTAGGAGCGGCAAAGACATGCGCTTTCGGGATTTGTCTTTTATTGTTCGGACTTCAAAAAGTACTCGAGGGACGTTAGATTTGAGGGGTGTGTAGCGTCACCGTGGCTGTTCAACTTGTACATGGATAGTTGTCTGACAGATTTGAAAGAGGATGAGTGCGGATTGAGGATAAATGAGTTGCCTGTCAAATGGCTTCTCTACGCAGAAGATCAAGAGGTCTACTTGCATCGTCAGCAGAACAGTTACAAGACATGGTGACTGTGATGGATGAAGCATATACGATGAAAGGGATGAATATAAAAGTGAATAAGGCGAAGGTCATGGTGTTTGAAAGAGAAGAGGATGTATCGGTGCGTGATGTGAAAATAAATGATAATAGTGTGGTGCAAATGAGTTTGTAATTTGGAGTCTGTTTACAAGGGATATAAAGACTGATGAAGAGTGGAAAGGAGAGTAAATGCGGGAAATAAAGTGAATGGTGCTATACATGCGAGTGTGAGCAACCAGTTGATGTCCAAAAAGGCTCGACTGGCTGTTTACAATGGTGTGCTGGTAAGCATGTGTGGTGTGACTGTGAATGATAGGCTGAGGAATGTGTGATATGGCAGCGGTGTGGTTTGAAAGAACATGTAGTGACAAAATTTAAAAGAGTATGCTTAGATGGTTTGGTCATGTTGAGAGGATGAATGAAAGGCGACTAACAAAAGGTATTTACAAGGTAGATGTGAGTGGAACCGCCGGGAGGGGACGCCCAAGGAAAACATATAGTGACCTTATTGGTGATGTTCTTCAGAAAGGTCAGGTACGTAGTACTCGCAACCGGCGTGCGTGTATGACCAGATTTATGTTCGTAAACGAGGCAAAAAGAGTATTTAAGGATCATAGCAAGTGGCGTTCTGTAGTGTCTGCCTAACCCCTTGAGAAGAAGGCGTGAGCTTCTGTATGTAGGTATGTTCAAAAAGTACTTTGTAAAAAGTTATTTTTCGCCACATAACAACATAGGCATACTTTTCCAAATAACTCGCCGCACTATTTGTGTATAAATACTACTCGTTAACATTTATTTATCTGTATTTAATCACCATCGTAGTAGAGAACAGCTGAATATGCCTTGCTACTAGCGAATATCTACACCCGAATAAGTCTAATACATGTTTGAATAAACACCCATTTATAATTGGTATTAAACCCATTTTTGAAAAGTGTCTCAATTAGATTCTATAGTGCTAATAAGCCAATAAAAAAAAAATACAAAATTTTTACTCAATCGATAAGTGCCATAAAAATGCGTTTAAATTTTACATTTTCAAATTTCGCGCGAAAACGCTGGACGCAGAGGACGCCATATTGTTCTGTGGTTATGACGTCAGTTGGCTGATCAAACAAACACTTTTTACACGCTGATCAGTTGACAGTTGACATTGACACTTTTTAATTTACACATCCGTATGACGTAATAACATGGCGACTACATTCATGGTGTTAGAAAACAGATTAAAAAACTGAAAACTTTGAATTGAATTTTAAAATTTATATTGTTATTTTATGAACTAAAATCATGCATTTTCCGACTGCTTTTTGCCTAAGCTATCTAAATCTAAAATCAAAAAAAAAAAATCTAAATCTAAATATATTTTTAGATTTTTCCTCATATAGAGTAAAATACCGTATTCGAGCCCATTCGTTATTAAGAGCTCGGCTAGTATCTAAACGTTGATAATTTGTGATGATATTTATTTACACACCGGTCGAAATTTCCGCAATTTCCCGCTGAAAAATAATTTAATTAACAACACTTTTAAAAAGGATACTCAAAACAGCCACAATGTAACTCTCCAGAACAAACTGGCCATGGGAACCTCCATTAATATAAACGGGTCCGTTCTTAGTCCTGTGGAAGAATGGTGGGCCTCTGATATGGTTCCACATCTGGCCAGAGACAAGAGCGAAACAGAAGAAAACTGCGCAAACTGCCCACATTTGTTTGTTGTAGAGGAACTCCAGATTGTTTCTGCGTAGGTACAGGAAACCGGCTATTAGGATGAACAGCATCGAGAACGCCACAAATCCGGAGTAGTTTGGTGGACGGAAAATTCTGACCTGAAAATAATAAATTAGATAGATACAGTTCTTGTAACAAGATCAGCCAGGTCATTGGCCATTTTCTACATAGTGTTACTGCATCAGACTAAATAAAAAACCAAGACATTAGCGCTGTCAACAGTGAGGTGAGGCTTCACGTTTCGGGCTTCGTAAACATTTGTGCACTTAGTGAGGTGTAGTTTAATTGTAGTTTGGAGTCAATGTGTGCGTGTGACCGTGTTTAAGAATAAGAATAAGGATCATTTATTTGCAGAAAATACAGGTGTTGCCAGTAGTAAAAGATAGTGGTTTAATGTACAGTCCATATTTGCCTGTTTAGGGCATGAAATTAATTTTACATTAATACCTATAATATACTTAGTGAGTCATGAGTCATGATTGTATTTAAAAAGTAAGTACCTATTCATGACATACATATACCTACCTATGTTCTACTTAATAGTTTTAAAATTATTATGAATTTTAAGTTACAATAAATATACATAATAAGACAAAAGTTTTTCTTTAGGTTGCATAAATTCTTGTAAAGAATAAAAACCATTTTCTATCAACCATCTACGCAGTTTAAATTTAAAATATGTATTTAAATGGAAGCTCACTTATGTTCTTAGGTAATTTATTAAATATTGTAATGATATGATATCATCACATAATGATAATCATTATTTTTAATTAAAGTTGTGTTACAAAACGGAATCAAAATTTTTGTTGCATTCTTGGTCTCTGTTTAATGTAATATAGGCTTAATAATAATAATCATTTCTGGCTGTTCTTGTCTGGCTAACGGAGACTACTTGCATAGGCACAACCTTGTAGCCAGGATTATCCACCAGCAACTTGCTCTGAAATACAGTCTTGTGGAATCGGAAGTACCGTACTGTAGTATGTGCCCGACCCAGTTCTCGAAAATGGCAATATCACGTTGTATTGGGATCGATCTATCATCACTGACAGGACTATTGTTGCCAATAAGCCAGATATAGTGGTGATAGATCGATTAGAGCGTCGCACAATGATTATTGATATAGCGGTCCCGCATGACGAGAACCTCGTGAAAGCTGAAAAAGATAAGCAGATCAAGTATCTTGACCTGGCTCACGAGGTTGTCGACATATGGGATGTGGATACAGCAATCCTTGTGCCGATAGTCGTGACGGCCAATGGCATAATAGCCAAGAGCCGCGATCAACACCTGAGGAGGCTCTCGTTAGGCAGCTGGATCAAGGGCTTGATTCAGAAAGCGGTACTTCTGGACACGGCGCGTATCGTTAGGAGGTTCCTCTCTCAGCAGCCCTGACCACCGGTAGCTTGGACCCTGTTCCCGATATCGGTGGGCTACTATTTTTTATATTTTTAAATGTTTTTATATTTTTTGTATTCTATTATTTAAAAATATAATTTATATGTACCTATATAATACTGAAATAACATCTAGACATCTAGGCCCATAGATAAAATACACAATATTATCTTAAAAACAATAATAAACTAATACATTATAAAAAACCAATAAATAATATAATATAATATATATAATTTAATATAGAAAGCTTTTGATTCTCTGGATAGATTCCTTGTGTCAGTGAATTTTCTATAACATATAAAAATTGATTCATCAGTTATCTGGGTTTGAGTTTGACGTTCTTTATTTGAAACACTTAATCATTGACAATATCGATGAAGAATTCATTAAATGTTGATGCTATTTGAGTTGGTTCTTGAATAAGTTCCCCGTTATTTTGTAGTGACGTTGTACTATTTACTGTCCTAATAATTACTATCATTTTTTCTCTTTTATAATGCTCCAAATACCCTTTATAACCATTGTTATTTGCTTAGTATAATTTATTTTTTATTTTTTGTTTGACCACACTGCATTTTAGAAGTATTTTTTCATAATTATTATACGTCTTGTGTCTCTTTTGTTTTATTTATGTAATATGAAAACCTTAAATGTCTTCCATTTGCACTAGATATTCTTAGTCCTTTAGTAAGCCATTTTGGTGACAATAGATTGGAAGTAATTTTAACTTTGTAATAGGGAAAACAGTATGTAGAATAGTATGAGTTCTTGATGAAAATAATTGAATGCTGAAATTAAGTAACCATTTTATATTAAAGAATAAGTGTGGTAAAAAAATATATAAGTAGATACATTTTTTTTTTTTACCACAAATTTTTAATTGTAACGGGTGTGTTACAGCTTGGTGTAACGGAGGTTACGCGTACGAAGCCTAAACAACATTTCCAGTAATAAGTCTATATTAAAGCATATATTTAGTTGTTATTTATGGTGAGAACCCTTGAAACACAATATTTAACAAATTTTCATGAATTTTTTGGCAAAAAAACTGTAGTAAGTACGGTCCCCTCATATTTTTAGTTCGGGAAGGCAATGTGCAGATGATGTTTGTAAAGAGAACATCAGAAACAACATTTTCATTGCAAACGAATGTAGTAGCGGTGCATGAGTTTCTTTAGATACATGGCCTGCAAGTGCACGTCGCCCTCACAAACTGAACTTTGACCGCAGCGTACCTGAATTCTTTTCACTCTTGCTGAAGGCATCTTGAGAATCTAAAACCACAGCAACCCAATCAAAGCTTTTATCACACAGCAACAGCATATTACCATATTTACGGATCGTCAATAAATCACGTGACATTAATCACAAGAGAGGCAGCAGTACATCAAGAACATTTTAGCGTAATTTTGAGACTAAAAGCAGGGAACTGGTGTTAGAAGTGTTTAAAAAACTTTTTTACAAAAAAATACAACCGACTTCCAAAAACAACACTACAAAGTGCAAAATAACTTTAATTTCGGAAGTCGGTGTCTAGTTAAATGTATTTTCGTTTTTTGCCACCGACTTCCGAAATTAAAGTTATTTTTCACTTTGTAGTGTTGTTTTTGGAAGTCGGTTGTATTTTTTTGTAAAAAAGTTTTTATTTTTCACTTTTTAGTTGTGTACCTATCCCACACAAATTCAAATACCACTACCTGCAAAACAAACTAGAACATCATCCATATAAAAGTGGGGAAAAAATACGTATTATTGAAGCTAACTCAAAAACTACCGAAGCAAACTTAATCAATTTTATATGGGACCAACTGTGATGACACTCTCGAACAAAACAAAAAAAATCCAAATCGGTCGAGCCATCTTCGAGTATTCGGGGAACATACATAAAAAAAAAAATTAAAAAAAAAAGGTTCCGACGAATTGAGAACCTCCTCCTTTTTGAAGTCGGTTAAAAAAGGGGCCTGTAAGTTATGGACAACTCCTCTTTGTTTAAAAGCTTTAAACTATACACCGAACTCATTGTCTATATTTTATTGATCCAAATAGCCGCAATTTCGGGACAAAAAGAAGTAACTAGTATTAATACAGGTAAGTGTTAAAAAAAACTGTCCCGTAAATTGTGGATGACCCCTTTGTGTTGAAAAGTTTAGAACAATTCACCGAACCAATTGTCATTATTTTATTGGTCCCAATAATATCATATCAATAAAAAAAATTCAGTTTAAATAACTGTAACCCGACTACGGAATCTAAAAAGTACGAAACAAGAAAATATTTCAGACAGAAATCAAATCATATAGGTACAAAAATGGTTAAGGTAAAACCGTATCCGCATGCCATTATAATTTTGTAGGTGTTCCTGGCACCCACATGGCATGCCATGGCATGGCTTTACCTTGACCATTTTTGTACCTTTGGCACAGATTAATACAGATGAGACACTCCCCAAAATCATTTAAATAAAAAACGACTGTTGCTACGACACAATAAAGTGCAATTCAGGTCGCACAACGCTTTATTACCTACAGTTATATTCACCTATAAGTTGCCTGTCTTTCTATCGCGTAGCTGTTATACCTTCTGACTCGTTAGGGTTGTCTTCTTTTACGACGCGGCGCGTGAGTATCGAACTAACGTGCGAACCAGCCGGTGCGCGGCAGCCCACATTGAATTGACCCAGTGAGTTGAGCCCACCGCGTACTTGTACCTTCATACCTAAACTGCGGAGTATCCCATCTGTATTAATCTGTACCCTGTGGCTTGATTTCTGTCTGAAATATTTTCTTGTTTCGTACTTTTAGATCACTTTTATTTTTCCGTAGTCGGGTAGTCTTATAAAGTAATTTTTTTTTTATTTTATACTTTTCAGTTGTAATGCTTGATAAACGTTATGACAACATAAATAAGAGTACTGAATATAATAGGTAATTAATTAACCTATTTACTCTTGACTTAACGACAGTGTCAGTGGTAGTGGGAATGTGAGGGAGTTGTGTGTGTTTAGTGTCCAAAAGACGTATGTAATCGTGCTGCACATAATTTACTATAGTTCCTTAAAAAAAAAAAAAAAAAAATAAAAAAAAAAAATAAAAAAAAAATAAAAAAAAATGTACATTATTTACACGTGCTATATACCTACAAATTTACAAAAATATACGCATTCAGGCGGCTAAGAGCTAATACGACTGCATAGCCTTGCGATTGTACATGTCCTGTGGGCATTACATATGCGGGTACTGAATTCGTAGGGTGCAGAGATTCTCTGAAGAAGCCAGCAATTCCCAGCAAAATGGCCTCTTGAGAAAAAAATATGAAACAATCTTAGGGTCATGGGGTCGCATTTCATTTTTATTACAAGTGTTAAAGTCTCAACATTAGATTCCGATCACACACTACACGGACTTTGATCATAATATGTAGCTATGATGGCGCTGTTCACTGCAACGATATATTCGATATACAAGTAGGTCCGAGGTATTGGCTTATTATTGAGCAGAGTCGAGACTTCTCAGTCTCTCTAACTCCATCAAAGACGCTGCATCGTGAGGGTTGCACAAGTTTCCGTGGGTCCAGATCACTGAAAAATAAACCCTCCAATGACCTTAACCTGGTCAATGCTACGTAAACTTGGCCTCGTGCAAAAATACGTTTGCCAACGTCTATGTGGGACATCTACAGCGCCACATGCGTACTACGCGACACAGTGACGTCACCCAAAATCCTGCATCGCGAAATCGAGTTCAGCCTTAACCCGGCGCAGTACCACATCCGACTCACTAGATCATAACGCAACGCCACCATGACTCACTGGGGAATCAACGCAAGCAGTTCCGACTCAATGTGAACTATGCGGCACCCGGTTCCGACTCAACGTGAACTATACGGCACCCGGTTCCGACTCACTGGTACCTCAAATAGCAAAATACGCGACTCAGCCCACTATCGACCTCTGGTCTCCGGAGGGGAGTGATGTGGCGGCATCTACAGCGCCACATGCGAACTACGCATCACACTGACGTCACGCAAAATCCTGCATCGCGCAATCAAAGTTTACCGCACAACTAGCATAAAAGCAACGTTCCAACATCAATCGTCGGGCAGTTGCCCACCAGACACAACACCCGTCTGGTCGGAGGATCCTCCCTTTTCTGTTGAGGATGAGTGAACTTTACACTCTGTTCTTCATACCTCTATATCTACAACAGCCTCGTGTAAAGTGCAGCCTTGTAGCGTGGACAGTCACACTCCAACACAGGATTAGTGGCAGCATTTGACGCAATTTTCTTTTCTCTCAAGCCGTCGTATTCAACCGTGCTGGGAGTTATTTGAGCAGTTTTATTTGTTTGGTTATCAGGATTGATGGTACTATAATTAAATTGAATGTGTACAGCTGCAGGAAGTTGGCGGGCTCCAATTGACCTCGTCTTAGAGCTGGCCAATCGACGCTGTTTATGGTGCCCATCGCATCGTTTACGACACCTCGACTTAATTCAAGTTTTACCTGAGCATCACTTTTAACCCAAACCCTGTATGAAGCTTATTTACTAAATCACCGGTCATGTTGGGATCACTAGGAACGTGTTCGCTTTGAGGTTTTTGACCGTAGGTCTTACTTTCAGTGGATGTGTCTACCACTTTAAATTCGAAGATCTTATTAACTCTTGAGAGAATTTCGCGGCTGTACTGATCCACTTGTTTGATTGTTGGTAGATTCTGACAACATCGTCATGAATGATCATGCGTATTTTCTACCTCCGACTATCTAAAGTTGACAATTGTTCGATGGTAAATTGACCAACTCGATTGTTCAAAATATCCACAAACGTAGTATGACCCTGGCGCATCTTCATCATTTCAGCCGAAAGGCGTCTACTGCTAGACATAGGTCTCCCCCAAGCACCGCCATTTCGACCGTGCTTCCCACATCCAGTGGATTCATGCAGCCTTCCCTAGGTCACCGGTTCACCTTGTGGGAGGCCACCACTCCAGAACCTTTCAGCCCCATCGGCCATCTGTTCTGCGAGCAATATGCCTTATCCACTGCCACTTATGTTTGGCAAATCTTCGGGCTGTGTCGCAGACATTAACGTGCACGTCTTTCTACATTGTTCTCACATGTATATTTTCAACTTGAACGATGTAACCAATATTTTGTAAAAATATTATGATTTAAAAGAGTGTCCGTGGAGTTTCTTGCCCGTTCTTCTCCATAGGGATGTACTACGCTTTGGAATGGGCAACTAGCTTCATCTTTCTGACTGACCGACCCATTGACAATTCAAAAGTGCCTGTAATTGGTTTATTTGAAATAAATGCTTTGAGTTTTGAGTTTGAGTAGTTCTCCTGCGGATCTCTTAATTTCTGATTCGATCACGTAAGGAAACTCCAAGCATAGCCCTCTCCATTACCCTTTGGGTGACTTTTAGCCTTCTAATAAGGCCCATTGTGAGCGACCACGTTTCAATGTCGTAGGTTGCCACTCAGTGAAACTAAAAAGTCTCCAGAGACTCCGCTGCAAATAGATCAGGGTTGTCTGGAACAGTACGATCCGTTTATTTTCACTACGGAAGGCAACTGCATTATGTCACCGAACAACATTAGAATTCACTCCACCAGAGAAATCAGACTTTGTTTAGTTGTTTTTCTTCTTATGAGTGGCATTACAAATCGTTACTATTTATTAAGATTTATTTATCTGCGCGTTGGTATCATTTTAATCACGCTTTTAAGGGTCCTTACCCAAAGGGTAAAACGGGACCCTATTACTAAGACTCCGCTGTCCGTCCGCCCGTCTGCCACCCTGGCTGTATCTCATGAACCGTGATAGTTAGACAGTTGAAATTTTCGCAGATGATGTATTTCTGTTGCCGCTATAACAACAAATACTAAAAAACAGAATAAAATAAATATTTAAGGGGGCTCCCATACAACAAACGTGATTTTTTTGGGTTTTTATAGATAATGGTACGGAACCCTTCGTGCGCGAGTGCGACTCGCATTTGGCCGGTTTTTTTATTATTATATTGCGCTTGCGCCGTACGTAGCGCAGTCTTTGCTTGTTTTTAACAATTTAAGCATATTTATTTACTTAGACAATATCGCCGGGTTAATTCAAACACCAAATAACTCGGTGATTCTGGGATATTGAGTTAAATATACCCACCAATTCAGAATTGTATTATCTTTCTACTGGTAAAACATACTAAGGCCTCATTTACGGAGACGCGGGGCGTCGCGCGTTGCGTTGAGCGGCGCGGCCCGCACTGAATTCAAATATATGGCGTTGTATGAGTGCGTTTACGGAGAAGCGATTTTAGACGCGTTTGTTTGAATTAGGGCGTTTTTTGCGGCCGACCCCGCGGATGGCACCGACGCGTCCCACGCGGCGTTTATCGCGGCGGCGCACGCAGCGGCAATTCTCGATGAAGCTATGTCCGAGGCGGAATCTTCTGTCAGTCTTATTTAGAAATCGCGCAACACAGACGTAGTCATCGTCGCAATGGAGTATGATATGATAGACTTTTTTTTAGAAGAAAATTCAATGTTAAAAAGTGAATTATTTAATATAAGAAGTGGCCCAGTGTTTACATCAACGGAACATGAGAAGTTTGGGGAATATGCAACTCTTTATAAGTCAATAAGAGAAAGAGGTTATGATGTATTTCATGGTTATACACGGATGTCTAATACAACTTTTGATTATATAGTAAACAAAATACTCGAAATCGATCGTCACAATCGTAATAGTCGATTTGATCGACGAGGCGAGCGTGCGCCGCCGCGATGCCCGCCGCGTGCTTCGCTACACGCCAGAGGATTCGCCGCGGGCGCCGCGGCGGGCACCGCCACGCTTCCCGTCTCGCTTCTCTATGAACATGGTCGTATATTGCTATAAGTTTGTGTTTACGCGTGCGATGATGCGTGCCGCTTCACGCGCCGCCCCACCGTAAACAGAAAAAACGTCCGACGCGCCGCGAGACGCCACGCCACACGCGACGCGAGACGCCCCGCGTCTCCGTAAATGAGGCCTAAGCCGTGCAAAGCTTGCTAATTACAAATTACATAATCTAATGATTAATTAGATTTATTGATTTTAGATTATGTCCCCGAAAGCTTAAAAGTTTTATCAGTATTCTCAAGTAATTTATAATTTGAGGTCAGGGTGGGGCATATTAGAGCCACCATTGTTGTTTCAGAGCGAGGCAAAGATGGAGCTATACAGAATTAATATCACAATCTCTTGATGCCAAGTAGTATTTCTGCAAAAACTTGGCAGACCCTGGAAGTAAACTAATAAATTAACATTAAGCCTAATAAAATAATAGACTACCTGAACATCAGTCCTATCTTGAATCCATTTGGAAATAGCCTCTGCATGTATTCCAGATCTCTCAAAGTCCATTGAGTCAGCTGGTTTTGGCTTGCCTTTGGCTGGGAAGTGCATGATAACTGGTGCTGTGTTTAGACGTAGCTGAAAAGTTTAATAAAATTATTTGATAATTATATTATGCATAAAGATAACAGCACAACAGGTTATACCAAACTGTTAAATTACTCCAAAAGATTTTAAACCTTAAAATGTTGACGGTTAAGTTCAAAATCGAATGAGAAAATTTGACAGTTTGTGGCTTCTGTATGTACCATCGGCAAACTTTCCGGTGAACCACTTTTCGACCTTATTACTAACGCAATAAGGTTGAAAAGTGGTTCACCAGAAAGTTTGCCGATGATACATTGTAATCATTATCTTATGTGGATAAAATCAGTCAAAATTTTTCGTAAAATAAGCATTTTTGTTTTTGTCAACAAAGCAATAAAGAAAGCTTAACATTTATTCTTAATCAAGAAATAAATGTTATTTTTTATTTCTTTAAGACTTGTTTAATAAGTGTGTAGGGTGTCATCTACAATCAGGGATCCTCCCCAGGTAGGTTGGATTACAGGCTATTGTGATTATGTATGAGTATGCAAAGTTGGCCATATAAGAATTCACCAACTCCAAAAAAACTTTCCACCAGCAAGAAGATAAGGCATTCTTTGATGGAAGCCATTGCCTAGCAGCAAAACTGAAAGATAAAATGGTAAAAAAATGCTAAAAATATTACTCACCATTTGGAAGATATCAGAACCTTCATCAAAATCAACCATACCAAAGAACAGCTTGTTATTATAAGCCGGTGAGAATCGGAATGAGTTAGCTACGATCATGTACTCATCATACACATGCTGGCAGATAGCACATCGTCGTGACGGTGCCATCGCAGTAAACATTACAATGAAGGAGTAATCTCTTGGCGGTGATTTCACATACTCCTTGAATTTGTTTAAGTTCAGAGATACTATAGACTTCTTGGCAGTTAAGTCTGTTAACTGCTGGACTTTATCTTCAAGCTGAAATCATAATTAATAAAGTAATAAATTATAAATTTTGCTAGCGCAATCCTTTTTTTTCAAGTACTTATAAATCAAATCTGTTTTATATTCCATTCATTTAAATAGCATAATCAAGTTATAGTGTTCCCACTGCTGGGACACAAGCCTCCTCTCTGTGAGAGGGAGTGGCCTGTAATCTACCACACAGGCTCAGTGTGGATTGGTAGATATCACGTCTTCAAATTTTTGGTTAGGTCATGCCGGTTTCTGGTTTCATTTATATACTTACCTCTTCTAAATAAAAAATAAATGCCATAATTGTAGACAAGAGCATGAGTGGCTGTGGCTAGTTTTAAAACATGAACAGAAGCTTATTGGCTCAGTGCTTAATATGGCCTCGCATTTAAAATGACCTTAATATATTTTAGCTTTCGATTTATAAGTAAAGTTGAACAAAGCTTGGCCCCTTAAAGTGATGTGTAGTGTTAATAGTCACAAATAACACGCTTATTAAGGAAATGTACCATTCGTGATATTCCATACAGGTCTATTAGTAATCTATTTTCCCTAAATCTTTGACCACTGAAATTTGAGTTTACGAGGCTATAAAAATAAACCATCATCTGACTAGTAAACCCCTGGTGACATGAAGAGGAATATAATGAGCTCTTTATCGAGTGTTTCAAATAATTGCCTCGTTTAAGTGAAAGGTAACAAGAAAACGCCGGTATGATAATCACAAAGAATACTCCAACTTACCCCTTTTCCTCGTGTTTGAGCTGATCCTTCATAGTAAGTAAGAATAGTTGTAAGAAATAAAAGAAGTTTAAACTTCATTTTTATAACTTATTAATAAAAATCACCACAAAATTCTAAAATAGTGTAATGAATAAATCGTGTTTGACGTTTGCCACCTCAAAACAAACGTCAAAGTCAGAAATGAATGACGTGTACTTAACGTTCGTGAAGTGTGTTTAATTCATCTTTTTGATTTTGATGTCACTATCATCACTATTTATAAATTGAAAACAAAATCCCAACGTAGTTGCGAAAAAGTTAGGCAGATGATGATTATTGAAAAAAGATTTATAAAATAAGAAACTAACAATTTGTTATTGCGTACAAAATTTTTATACGAAACGTGAATTATTTTTTGTCCGTGGCCAGCGGCCACGTTCAACTAAATAAGGGCTGCAATACGCGGGCATCAAACGGACTAGAAAAAAAAGGACTCTGCGCCACGCGTATCGAAAGTGAAGCACCGTATCGATCTGTGTGCGTGATTTGACAAAGACGCCGCGCCGTCGTGTCACGCAATGGCGGCCGATCGGCATACTATGATGTAAATGTGTGCGTGAGGCGTTTGTACAGACACGGCCAGCAGGTCAAGCCACCCGAAACTGTCAAATTTTCCCAATCAACTTTGAACCTAATGCGCTAAAGATGAAAATCTATTAAAGAAATTTGACAGATTGTAATAGCTTGATGTGCTGGCGTCTGTACAAACGGTCCCGGTATACTTAGCCGACGGCGACGTTCACACGGATGTAAAAATATCGCGGCAGAGGATTTTATCGCGCACTGGATTTTCAACTCTCGGTGTTGATCCGAGCTTCGAGAGTCCAACTTAACAATAGAGTGCATCCCAGCGCGTCGAAAAAGAACTGTTGGATTTTCAACTCTCGGCGTTAAGGAGAGCGTTGAAAATCCAATGCGCGAAAAAACATCACCGCGATATTTTTACGTCCGTGCATACGCCGGTTTACTGTGCTTCACTTTCGTTCCATATGCGTGGCGCGGAGTCCTTTTTTTTCTAGTCAGTGGGGCGTCATAATAATATAGCAGCAGTCACACACACACCAGACTGATGGTGATGATTGATCTTTTCAAGCATAACGAACGGGCAGTTTGAGCAGTTGGGGCTGACCGCTGACGCAAATATAGGCAGGCCGCGCCAAATTGCAAAACTCCTCCTAAGTTGTAGTATAATGAGAATTTTTTTAAGTACCGACAGTCCAAGAGCTAGATCGAAGAGTTTACGATAAAATCTTTGATCTAGAACTTAGACTACACCTACTTAAAAATTCTAAACCTGTCACTTAGCGGAAAGTTGCGACTAAATCTGTGAGAAAACAGAGGGCCAATTCTCGTAATTAAAAACGTTCAAATTCCAAGTCGCAATGTCAGCCAGCGACAATCAAATGTCAAAAATGTAGGCAAACTCTATACAATTTTGACAGATTGAGACTGAGATGAGATTGCGAACGTTGTTATAAAAATACGGGAATTGCCCCTCAGATCTTCGCTAGGTGGCCTAGTTTTTGAGATATAAATGTGGCCAAGTTGGGGAGACGCTCTCCAGAACGGCCAGCAATGAACCAGTGACCGACAAATTCTGATATTTGGGGACAATTTTTCTGTGTAATCGAAATTAAAATCCCTCATGGTGGCCATGCCAGTGTCATTCAGTCACACGGTGAGAAGATCCCCAAATCGGCCACCTATAAACCCTTATTTATAACTCTTGAACCAGTGACCAACAAATTTATTGTTGTCAAAATTAAAATCCCCGATGGTGGCCACATGCCAGTGTCAGTCACACTTGGAGCAGCTGACCCTCGAATCTCTTATGCACCAAGGAAAAACTTTTTGGTATGATTTTCAGCCAGTTTAAAATTACTTTTTTAAACTAACACCACAGCCCCATAACACCCTAGGAATACAACCCTCTCCACGATCTCACGATCGACTTACGATCTCTCCAGTTGCCGAATACTTACGACCTATTTGACCCACAGGCCACACAACCCAGGATACTTTGTGTGTAGTCAGTAAGACTAGATAGTACTGACGAAATATGTGTACTATATAGGTACTTAAACCTCTGCCTAAACCTTTGTTGAAAACAGGCGTGATGGTACCTGTTATTCAGTAGACTCGTGTGTGATGGTGTGTAGAAGAGTCAATCCAACCACAGTCCAAATAAATGTGGCTACTTTGAAATCCTAAGATTCTGTCTCTCAGAATAACTTTTTCAAGAATGAAATGAGTCTGATTTGATTGTTTGTCTGATTTTATCTATACTGGTACTGAAATGTTGACATTGATTTCAAAGCAGCATTGTATCGGTCCAAAAGGATAAATGCATTTGAAACTAAAAGAGAATGGACTAGAGTGAAACAATTGATTCATAATTTACATTAGTTGTTTTCAAAATATTTTATTAACACAATTCATTCAATAACACCAAAGATTATAACATTCTCTAACATGAAACCTAAAATAAAATACAATTTTACCTAAATGTATTTTACTTACCAAATTTATAATCATTCAAACATCATTTCGACTATGAGGTATACAGAATAAATATATATTGAAATACTTTTTTCACATTATAAGTCATCAGAAATGTAATACTATTTTAATATTTATTATTATTATATAGTTATAATTTGAATGCGATAGTTGCTATATAATGTCATGAAAGCATCCGCCTTCCGAATACTCTATTTTCAATTGCTCGCATGAAGACCGAAAAGGAAAATAAAACACAGTATAATCAAGTAGAAACAAAATAATATGGAATGTACAAACCATGTTTATTTACTGATTCCTGGCAATACAATGTATGTGACTCGCTTTTGAATTTATCAATAGCCACTCTAAAGAGGATAACATTTACAGGCCCATTACAGTATGATAAGGATACATACATCCACTATAACACTGAAAGCAATATAGCATGGTACTTAAGCCAGGTTTTACCTTAACATTCTCAGCGATAGACATTGGTACACAGTACCCTGGGGTTTTAAATGTTTCATAAATTATTAAGATAACTTGTTTGGACTTAAATTTCTACTCTAACTGTACATTAGTTTCGCCTTAATGCTAAAATAATCTAAAAGTGATATCGTCGGATGGTACGAGATACGTTCGCGGGGGGTGTAAACGCGCAAATAAACTTCTGATATGTCGATAGGTGAAACAAAATCATCTCCTGTCACCGAAAATCAAAATAAAAATGCGGTAATAAATTAAGAAATAAATTACGCCGTCATCGCACGGTAGCATTTAAATTGTAAAACCATGATTGGGATTCGAAAATAGTGATCGTTATATTTATAAAATTGAAATAGAAAAATTATTTATACAATTCGCGTCTCTAGACGCGGTGCGGCCGCAGCATCAAGGCTGCACCGGGCCGGAGATATGCGAAAACATATAAATGATTAACGTTCTAACCAACAAGTACTATACAAGATGTTTTGAGGTGCTCCGAGGCCCTATGCGGGTCGTTTCGCTACCGGCGACGACTTCCTGTGCGCGACTGAGTGACTGAGCAGATTCTGTGGCATAGAAACTCGGAGCACGGGCGACGGGAGTAAGAGTGTGCTTAATGCGTTTACTGTTTCGTGTAAAGGTAGATGGCGACGATGAGACCGTATAGACCCAATACTTCAGCGAAAATGAGGATAAGGATCATGCCGACGAATAACCTGGGCTGTTGCGCGGTACCACGGACACCAGCGTCACCGACGATGCCTATGGCGAAGCCGGCCGCTAGACCGGAGAAACCTACGGCGAGACCTGCTCCCAGGTGGATGAACCCTCTGAAAAGACACACACAGACTTCATTAGTACAACAGCTATAGCAATGAGAGGCAACATGTTTAATTCAGGGGGAACAAAGCAGCAGACATTTAAACAATAGGCAATAAAATAAATACCAAATCAATAACTCCTATTTGTTAATATAACCGAAAAACCATTGAGGACAGACACCGTACTAGAAATATGTTGGTACACATTTATAAACTGCTCCCATTTCATTTCTACATGTGACAAGTTGTTATACAAAAAACTAGTCTCGAGGTCAATAGCATGAAACATGCTCGCACTTATAGTCGACGGCAATTATGAAATGAAAAATGTCCAAATAATGTTACTCGTGTGTAGCTACCATGGGTGTAATTATACACAATCAGTCCTAACATTAATGAGCCTGAGCTACATGACTAGTAGTAGTATGTGTAGTACATGACTGTATTATTGAATCAAAATAATATGAAAGATTTATAATATTGGTTAAGCTGAATACATAACTGATGGCGTCATTCTTGCGAAGTAGGTCAGTAAGTAATGAATATGGATTCCTGTCAGGAACTTCAGCATGAAAGAATACATGAGGCATGGAAAATGCCTCGTCGTGAATTATATACTCATAAAAATCAGGTTATTAGATTGTGCAATCTTCATTTATGTAATTTTGATATATATTGGTCTTATCAATTTGATCGACTGGTCACTTTACCGGCGAATATTTCCGTTATGTTGGTATGGAAATCAAAATTATAAGACTTCCGAATGTAAAAATTCTCGTAAACATTATTATTTTCGTATGCATGAACAAGATAATATCATCATGCCTGTCTTTTATGTACCTATTTACTCAACTGTAAGTACAAGAATGCATTACCTACATAAGTAAACTACATTCAACAAAAATATTATCCGCTAAAGTTGTAAGAACAAAATAGATCAATTGAACATTACAATAAATAAAAATTTCGACCAGACAGTGTGGACTGGCGAATACCAGACATGGGGACCATTAATTCCACCTATTGAGGACATAAAGTCTTAAGAGCTAGAATTATATTGTCGGGAAGTACATCCTGGCATGATGCCAAGATATGTAATACTAAAAAGTAGGGTACAGATATCAACCAATAAACTCTAGACTGTTATGATGGTTTTTATGTCATGTTCAGTTGTTTCTCTAGAGATTGACTTGTATACCAATCAGTCATTTTTATGTATCTTAAGACAGAAAATAGCTGCAAAAAATCTTCCCTTCATAAGCAAAGATTAAATTAGCATTATTATATTATCATTAAATTAGCATTATGGGAACTTGTTTCAGATGAGTTCAATAGCTGCTGTTGTGACTAAATATCATCATAATATGCTTAGAAAACGCGTAACAATAACTTTGCAATGAATAGCCTTGCTTATGTAACCTTGTTCAAGTCTAGCTACCAGGAAACCAGCGAACCATTGATGCATAATAATTGGGACACAGACATAAAAATTGACAGTAATAAAAAAAACTAGAAGAATGGATTGCATTTTTCTAGTCTAGATATACTAAATACAATGAGGACAGTTAAAACAGATTTTTATGTTATACTATATGACTTCAAAGTGTTAATAAGACAAGTAAACAAGATTACTGAAGTGGGCATGTTTGTAATCAAAACATGTAATTATTTAACGCCATTTTAATAAATTCGCAATTAACAGACTGCTTAATCTACACCATAAGCCTTGCATTCTTTTGTTCAGTGTGTGTTATACTATATCTCATCAGAAATGAAATGTACTTTCACTAAGATATATTTTCATGGTGTATTACATTTTCAGTGTGTGAAATAGGTATGACATTGCTATTTTAGGTACATGTTTGAAAAACTTCCAACACTTGGTGTGGCAGCAAGGGTTTCCAAACTGACTAATATTTACTCCCATGTTCATATGTATAACCAGTGTCATGCATAAAAAAACAAACAGTAACATTCTGGAAACATTTTGTCTTTTTATCTATAACTATCATAAACAGCTTATGTGGGAACATCAGCCTCCATAGGCCTCCTCTCCAAGAGAGAGCGGGCCAATACACTACTCTGGCCATGAGTGGGTTTGTGGATGTCACTTGTCTACGATTTTTATGTTCTAGGACATGCAGGTTTCTTCAAGCTGTTTTCCTTGACAGTTATAGGTGTTAATGAAAAATTTTACTCAAAGGTGCCTGTCAGTTAATTAAACCAACAACTAACAATTTGTAAGTTGCGGGGCCCCTTTTCACTGGGCCACTGCTGCTACATCTATGACTATGGCAGTCAAACGTTAAAATAATATCAAATTAAACTTACTTGTAAAGGGTGTAATTGTTTGAGGGGGATTCTAGGGATCCCGCAATCAGGACAGCCACTACCAGTCCGTAGATGGCAATGATACCCGCCATGACAACGGGAATGATGGATTTCATGATGAGCTCAGGCCGCATCACCGACATGGCGGCAATACCGGTTCCTGACTTGGCAGTTCCATAAGCAGCTCCCAGCGCTGAAATCATACAAGTTAAAACATTTAGTAAGAAACTGCATGGTTCTAAAGATGTCGAGCAGAGATCAAGGTATGAAGACCCTTATGCAAATCTTACATTAAAATGAATTGAAGATCAGTGGACATTGATTTTGATTGATTCAAAGAGGTTTTGATAACTTATTTATGAGGGTAGAAGAAAAAATTTTAAGTACTTTTTTTATGCACAATGAGTAAGAGACGGATAGATTCTAGCAAGATGATACTGGTGTAGCAGGTTTGTGCACAACTTAGTGAAGCATTGACCAATTCAGTTTCAGTTGCACTATACTGATTGACTTGCCACACCCCTTTTATTGAAATGGTAATTTTACAGGATTAGAGGCTTCCTCATGTTATTCTGGAATAATCATACAAGCCTTAAAAGAATTTAGATACTTGAAAGAAAACATGAAACGGAAAACTACCCTCAAATGTCACATGATATTTGAGGGTACATTGTTAGGATACTGATATTGTATCAGTGGTGGTAATCTAGGAGGCACTAACCAAAGAGTATCCTTTTAAACATAGAAACCAGTACATTCCCATTACTACCCCTTGTTCCCTTATCATGAACCAGGGTACCATTTTTATTTAGGAGGTATTTGTACATCAGAACTTAGATAAGAGAGGCATAAAATAGAACCTCTTTTGATACAAGTTCTAAAGCCTTTACATTCACATGACATAACCTTAATGTTTAAATACACAAGGGAGTCATGTGATTCAATCATTCATGGTTTATTAATGAATGCTGTTCAGTTATCCATTGTCACTGGCATTGTACTTATAATAGTGTTGATTGGATCTCTAGTACTTATCTAAGAATATCTTATCCAGTTACTTTATGTACTTGAGTGGTCATGTGATGACTTGAAATCAAGTTTTGTTCAATTAGTTTATGGGCGATTTGCATAATTAGGATCTTTCTTGTGAATAATGTAAATGCTTAAGTAATAATTATTTAAAGTAATAGTAGTTATAACATGAATGAACAGCTGACTCGATCACATGATTGTTAAGTTGGTCATGTGATGATCAAAACCATAGATTTTTCATTTATTTCCTTGTAAGGCTAGCTTTTTCCTGTACATTATTACCAGCCTGTTTGGCTAATACAAGACATGTATATTAAGAATTAAGACCAAGTTAGGTTGACATAACTATGTATAAAAGTGATTGTATTCCATGACTCAAGTTATTGAATGCAAATTGTGGAATAGGGAATCCCTCCTTACTAATTCCAGGCATACTGATCAAATGAGATGGGATTTTCCCGTGAATGATCGTTTTTCCCTAAACATACAATAACAATCACATTCACAAAATTCTAGAGTAGTTGACAGTAAGAGTTATCATTACGCTTATACTCTTTTGCCGATGCAGCCACACAATGCTACCAACCTAACTAAAGTACCACCAATAATCAATCACATGACAAATGATTCACATTTTTGTCACCGAAAACAACGCCCTGAAAACCACCCCTTTTCCCGCAAAATACTGCTTTACTCGAATCATTATCAAATTGGCTCAATTCGTCATGCATATCTATATATTTATGTAGGGATAGCTTATAGCGCAAGGTGCGGCTACTACTATAATTAGTGCTCCTAAAATAACCAGTATCGAACTAATATAATAGAGCAAGATCGTACAAAATGTTTACCACAAGCATTCCTGACATTTTAACACTGGCTTCAGAGATCCTGTAACCCATTTAGGGAAATCGATAACAATCAAGACAGCCATTTGTACGATAATGGACCACAAAATACATACCGCTAAAGATGATAGCAGACGCCGCCCCCATAACTCCAAAGAAGGGTCCGTAGATTGGGTTTTCCGCCATTTTGTAGGTTTATTGAGGGAGTATTTACAGGTCCCAAAAACTGTGATGACTATCTGCACACACTCACTCCACGGAACTACTTTTGCACAGACAAATATGGCCCAAGCTTTGCAGACTCGATAGAATGGGTCATATGACGATTGATGTTCAAGGCAGTGCTCGATATGTCCTAAGTTCTGATTGGTTTTCATACGTCACTTCCGAAATGCGCAGCCAATCCTGAGCTGAAGATTTGGCTGCGTTATGACGTAGATCATTGATGTGGATCGCTGGCCAGCACTTTTCTTGTGCGCATGTACTGTTTGATTGTTTCAATACTTTTAAGTGATAAAATTTCTTACAGTTATGGCATAATTTTAAAATATAGTTTTAAGAATTCAAATTATTAATAATCATGAAAGTTTGTTCCATTAATTAATTTATATATGAGAAAAATATTAACTTGAAAAATTAAATTAATTCTGTATTGATTAAGTTATAATGTTACCATGTCTTGAAATCTACTATCTAGAAATATTTGAACGTATTTCAAGATTGTTTTTTTTCTTTTGGAAAATTACATCAACTTAATTAATTCTATAAGCATAGATTCCATGGGCCTACCCATTGGGCAGCTGCCCACCCCCTGGATTTTGTATGCCTAAGTAATATTGTCGAAAAAAGTTATGTTAGAGTCACGTCACGTTGTCGTCGTCGTCGTTGTGTACTTACTTTACAATTAAGTACAATATTATTATGCATTAATTTTAGAAAAAACTGCGCTTTACGGCCATAAACCTGGCTTTATTAGTCTTTGAATTAAGCGACTGCATGCTAAGGCACCCCCTGTGGTGTACGAACCTCGGCTTAGGGTGTCGCTGGGGGGAGTATAGCAAGGAGGGATAGGCTGGATCATATCTGGATAATTATTAACTGCTACAGGCACAGCTGTGCCACTAGTTGGCACTCCTTCACGGATCAAGGGTCGGGGGGAATTAAGTGGGGTCGTCGTCGCAAGGGACCTTGGCGGTGAGGTCGAAATGTAGATTTATATTTGTAAACTGTACCGGTGGCCCTACTTTTCTCCTGGAGGAGGATAATGGGGTCATCGAGGTCGGTGAAAACATGCCTTGGACGGCGGACTTTTTTGATTTTGGAGGGAATATAACAAGCGGATTCGACAACCAGAGGGGTTGCGATGTTTCGCGGGGGTATCAAAAAATTATTTTATGAATCGATAGATAATTCGCATTTTAAGGTCTAGGTGGAGGATTTCATTCCAAACGAACCAAGGGGATCCCGTAGCCGTTCGGAGGAAACGATTTTGTAAGGTCTGCATCATATGGATGTGTCGGGACTTGCGTGTGCAAATACTGAATCTGCATAGGTCATGATTGGGAGAATGCACGCTGTATAGATGTGCAACTTGCACTTAAGTGACAATATGCGACGTGCATTCAAAACGAGACTGCTTTATGTGCAAAGAGGTGCTCATCGAGGGTCACATTTAGATATTTGGCT
Source organism: Cosmia pyralina (assembly GCA_946251885.1). Classification (NCBI taxonomy): domain Eukaryota; kingdom Metazoa; phylum Arthropoda; class Insecta; order Lepidoptera; family Noctuidae; genus Cosmia; species Cosmia pyralina. Next base: position 25,618,126 of record OX276349.1, on the reverse strand, counting down.
CGCTTCTCCCAAGGGACCGGCTTGCCAAACATGGTGATCTGTCGGTGGAAGGAGATCGATTGAGACGCGGTTTCAAAAAGAGAACCGCTTGACTTTTGTCGGGATTGACTTCGGTTCTTCACTTTCAAAACCACGTGCCGAGTTTATCGACTGCGGTTTGGAGAGTGCGAGATATCGTATCGGGTCTTGGCGTTGGCCGGAATAGTAAATGGCCGTATTGTCTGCAAACAGAGCCAAGTGTGCCTTTTTACTTTCCAGGATATCGCTAGTAAATAACGTTAAAATGACCACTCATTCCGTCCGTCAGGGCTCTGTGCTTTCTCCACAGAAAGCACAGAGCCCTGACGGACACCGGCGCCAATGAGATGGGGAAAGGATAGCACTCCTTCGATACCATAGCAAAAAGTGCGATAGGACAAAAAGTCTCGTAAGATGAGCTCGAGACGATCTGGCATACCGAGTTTGTAAAGCTTATATAATAAACCGTTGTGCCAGACTTTGTCAAACGCTTTCGCTACATCGAAATATATGATATTGTCTTTTTGAAGTTTCGAACCATAACACCGAGAGTCAACTTTCCGAAGTTTAATTCCGAAATGAAAATTGTTAATATTTATACGGTTAATGTCATTAATACTGGTGTAAGTAAATGAGAGATTTTCATGACGACCGTTTTAATAATTATGATGGAACCGCTTTCTTTAGTGGCCGACTTCTTCTTTAAATAAAAAGTACTCTGTGTTCTTTTCAATCCAAAAGTGCCTGTAAATGGTTGAAATTGATTGGAATAAATGCGAAAACAAAATATGTTAAAAAGTTACGTTAATATAATTAAACAAAAAGTCTTCTATAGTTTGTACCCAGTATGGGGAAATTATAATCTAATAAAAATAGAAGAAATCATAATATGCATTGGGTATCAATTATCTGCCAAAAAAGTTGGTAACTTTAAAATGTTTGGATACACGTTCAAGCTACGGTTGTATTAATTTTGAAATTCCAACGGGTTATCCCAGACTATTGCGTATTGTATCCGATTTGGGCTTATGGTATGTGCTATCACGTGATTTCAAGTTCATTTTTTCTCTTTTACTCTTATCGTAAATTGTATACCGCTTTCTCGCTTTAACGCTGTAAATTGCGTTATTTTAAACCTGTTGACATCTGTTCCCACCGGGCCGTTGATGTCTACTGTCAGTGTCAGTTAGTCATGTCAATTTTGTCAAATGTCAATGTCAAAACTTCACGTTGCGAGCTGCCCGTGCCCATGCTTTTTTTTTTAAAGTTTGGATTACGTTTGCGTAAATATTATTTTTGAAATCTAAGTGAAAAAGAATGTTTAATTATAATAATAAATTTAACTAATATACACGAAAATAGTTCCCAGTCTTCAAAATGAAGTTTCATTACAAGGTATAAGTTATAAAATATTTACATTTGAAGGTTTACTCTTGTTGTGGTCTTTGTTTACAAAATTAAAATAGAAGGAGACAGCTCTGTTCAGTAAAACGGCCATAATTAAATCCAATAAATATATATTTTTATGTTTTCAGTAAATTTCCAAGTCGAATGCTTTCAAAACGGTTTCAATAACATTTTGGTGTTTTTAAACATAACCTTTCTAAATGTTTCAGTTCCAAAATTTACTGGGTACAGTTTATCGGAGAGGTGATATCTTGTTTACTGGCGATGGAAACTGTGTCATAAGCCCTGTAGGAAACAAAATAACTGTATATAATTTGAAACAGTAAGTATAAAAATAATCATATAGCTTTATTATTCAGTTTTAGGTACTTTACCTAAGTACTTATATTTTTTACAGCCCACTCGTCTCTTTCATCACTATCCTCAACTCAACACTAGAATTAATGAATAAAAATAATTGACTAATTTGTTTTATTTTATTTATTTTAGAAACAAAAGCAACACACTTTCATTTGAGAGCTATTACAACTACACAGCGGTTGATGTGTCACCTAATGGATCTACTTTGTTGGCAGTCAATGAAAGTATGTATAGCCTTTCAATTAGAGCTAGGCAGATTGAATATATATATTCAATCTGCCTAGCTTTTTCCTATGTTAGGGTCGGCTTCCAGTCTAACCAGATGCAGCTGAATACCAGCATTTTATATGGAACTACTGCTTACCTGACCTCCACAACCCAAGTACTGGGTAATACAATACCCTTTGGTAGGACTGGTTGTCAGACTTTCGGGCTTCTGATGACCTGAAACAACTGTCAAATATCTACGAATGACAGCCGGGACCAACGGCTTAACGTGCTTTCCGAGGCACTGAGGAGTCTCGGTATGTAAAGATGGTCATCCATCGACTGACCAACCCCGGCAAGCGTAGGTTAACCTCATTGATCGACCCGTGCAGCTGTTATTACTTAGCTACAAGCTCCTCTGCGTGTGGATGTCAATACTATTTGAATTAGATTTTGTTTACAATTTCATAGTTTTGATTTTTATTGTGCAGATCCCCAATTCTTTTTCTAAAATAAAAGTAGCCTAAGTTACACCAGCTATCTACTAGTGAAAGACCCGTCAAAATCGGTCTAGCCATTTCCGAGATTAGCTGGAACAAACACAGACAGACAAAAATTTTATATAAAAATAGTTCTTTTGTTAGTACCGTATATCTTTCATATTATGCATTTAGTGAAAAGCTGTCACTTTGACATTACAAACAGACTATTAAATTTTATTTATTTGTAAAAACTATAGTGCCAAAAACAGCTAAAAACACAATCACATGCAATGCATATATGCACTGCATGTCATTGTGTGTTTTTAGCTGTTTACACACTCAAACATGCAAAATACACACACTTTAATGCTTGTATGCACATGCTTTAAAAGTCTAATTGAAAAAGAGAATAATGTATGGTGAGATTATCCTACAATTTGTGTAGAATTTGGAAAAAAAAAGACATAATTTTGCTGACTTGTGTCAGGCTGTGTTAAGCTGGCATTGGAAATATTTAAAATGCCAGCTCAAGTGAATAACAATGGACCTGTAATGGTATTGAACATGATTATTATTATAATTACGTATAAAATAGCAATGAAAGTAAACTTTTTACACAAAGCAAACATAATTTCGAAATTAACCAATATTCCCACTATACTAAAAACCTCGTATCTAACACACATACTTCTATTTTCCAGAGGGTGAAGCCCAGATGATCAGTCTACTGACATGCACAGTGATACACAAGTACAAGTTCAAGCAACAGGTGAATGCCGTCAAGTTCAGTCCGGACGGTAAATACTTTGCAGCCTGCTGTGATGATATAGGTATGGTATACGTTTTTTTATTATGACAAGTTCATCACTAATAATATTTTTTCCGCACTATTGCTTATGCTAGCACTAAAATTGTTAACTGCAGAAAAGGGGCTAAGCAGAAATCCTTGAAATTATTTCATCAAAATATTCAAGGTTTTTCATCTAAACAATTGGAAATTGAATTGTTTTTAGAAAAAACAATGTTTGACATTATTTGTTTAACTGAGCATTGGTTAAAAGATTACGAAATGTTAATTAATTATGAGAATTATAGTGTGGCCAGTTGTTTTAATCGAACATCAATGATGCGAGGTGGTTCACTAATCTTAATTAAAAATTGTATTAAATCAAAAACTCGTACAGACATAGTTGAACTATCGGTTGAACATAGCATTGAACTTTCCTGTGTTGAGCTGGATAAGCATGTCATAGTGTGCGTTTACAGACCTCCAAATTATCAAAACTACTCCATATTCGAGTCAGTAATGGAAGAAGTTTTGGCAAAACTTGCAGCTGGTAATAAGTCAGTAATTATCTGTGGTGACTTTAATATTAATATTTTAGAAAACAATTCAAATACCAGTAGATTGTTAAATTTGTTTAAATCATTCAATTTGTCAAATGTGTTTGTAGAACCAACCCGAATTACTACGACTACTGCTATTTAGATAAATCCATCGTTAATTATCTCCCTTCTGATCACAGCGGTCAAACTGTAACTTTTGAGTCCAACATACCAATACAAAAAGTGCAGATACAATCCAGACCAATAACATCTGCTAATTTAAAAAAAATTAATAGCACTTTAATTGGTAAGTTAAATGACCAAGAACTAACAATGAACAATGTTAATATTTTGTATGAAGAATTCTTTTCGGTAGTCCAAACAGAGTTCGATAAATCTTTTAAGAAGATCACAAAAACTGTAAGCCCTAAGTTTTTATTTAGTGACTGGGCAACTAGAGGACTCAGGAAAAGTAGGGAAAGACTTTTCGAGCTGTATGGCCTTAAGCCTTATATTAACACGGAATCTTTTAATAAGTATGTTTCTACTTACTCTAGAATTTTTAAGAATACTTGTAAGGCAGCTAAAGCTTTATACATTAGCAACAAGGTTAAATCAGCAGAGAATAAAATTAAGACAGTTTGGAAAATTATCAATAATGAAACTAATAGGATCAAAAAGCATAATTTTGATTACACACTGGAGACGTCATGTGGTCTCATTTGCGATAGCAAAGAAGTTGCTCAAGAATTTGTAAATTTCTTTACCAGTATCCCACTTAAAACTACTGAAATATTAAACTCCTCGCCCTCACTTTCTTTTGATTTAGTAAAGGCGAACGTTTCGGCCTGCCCGATTGAATTTAACTTTAAGCACATTAACCCCATAACAGTAATAAAAGCTTTTAAGCAAATTAAGATCAAACCGACCGAAGATCTTTGGGGAATGTCTATTAAAGTCTGTACCTCCATAATTGAGACTATAGCGCCTTACTTAGCCTTAATATTTAATTTGTGTGTGGATCAGGGAGTTTTCCCGGATTTAATGAAATACAGTAAGGTAATACCACTTTTTAAATCCGGGGACAGTAAGGACACAAATAATTATAGACCCGTATCCGTGTTGCCAGTTTTCAGCAAGGTTTTTGAAAAAGTAATGCTTAATCAAATGCTCAATCATTTTAACACGAATAAAATACTTCACGATCAACAGTTTGGTTTCACCAAAGGACGTTGTACGACCGACGCCGGTGTAACCTTATTAAAACACATTTTTAACGCGTGGGAAGAGGCCCAAGACGCCATAGGAATTTTTTGTGACCTCTCCAAGGCATTTGATTGCGTCGATCACGAAACCCTACTCTTGAAACTTGAGCATTACGGACTTGGAAAACTTGCGCTCAGTTTAGTAAAATCTTATTTAAATGATAGACAACAGCAAGTTCAAATAAATGGTATCACTTCACTTGGTTTAAATGTAAAAATGGGTGTTCCACAAGGCTCAATATTGGGTCCTTTCCTCTTTTTAGTGTATATTAATGATTTACTCCATTTATTAAAAAATCAACCACAAATGGTGTTATTTGCTGACGATACTTCCTTGATTTTTAAGGTAGGTAGACGTGATACAAATTTTGACGAAGTTAATAACGCCCTACTGCAGGTCCAAAATTGGTTCACTGCTAATAATTTAGTATTAAATGGGAAAAAAACTAAGTGCATTAGATTTTCTTTACCAAATGTAAAAAGTAGTGATTGTGAGATAGTATTGAATCAAGAGAAACTAGAATTCGTCGATAAAACCGTTTTCTTGGGGATCACGCTCGACTCTAGGCTACAATGGGGTCCTCATTTAACATCACTTGCAGGACGGCTAAGTTCAGCAGCATATGCTGTCAGAAAAATCCGTCAATTTACTGATGTAGATACTGCGCGGCTAGTCTATTTTAGTTACTTTCATAGTATCATGTCTTACGGTATTTTACTTTGGGGACGGGCTGCAGACATCGAGTCAATTTTTATTCTGCAGAAAAGAGCCATTAGAGCCATATATAATCTCCGCAAGCGCGATTCTCTAAGGGAACTGTTTAAGGAAATTAACATCATGACGGTACCTTGTCAATATATCTACGAAAATATCATGTACGTAAGGAAAAATTTACATCTTTTTAGTAAAAGAGGTGAAAGGCATAATTATAGTACTAGAAAAAGGGACCTATTAGCTCAACCAGGTTTCAGACTAGCTAAAGTAGACACGTCGTTCATGGGATACTGTTTAAAATGTTACAATAAAATACCTCCACACATACTTCAACTCAATGAGACTAAATTCAAAACTTGTATAAAACGCACACTATGCAGGCAGGCATATTATAAGTTTGGGGATTACATAACCGATAAAAATGCTTGGCTCAATGCTGGTCCTGCTCCACAACCACAACTAATTAATTAACATTTGAAGATACTGTTGGAGATGCTGAAGATTGTAAGACTACCATTGCATTGTATAGACTCAATCTCCTTTGTATTATATAATTGCATAGCACATGTGTGAGTACTATGTACATACTCTAAAGCTACCATTTACTGGGTACGTCTTTGTTTGACTTGAATGTGCACTGGCGACTGAGAGTATGTGACGCTCACACTAATGTCTCGCTGATGGTGGCGCGTGTTGGATCATTTAGCCAATCCATGCGTCAGGTTCGTGAATAAGCGCTGTCAGTGAAGGCTGGGCATACCTTAGCGGTCAGGGCTTATTTTAATTTAATTTAAATATTTGAATTGTTTTTTTTTTAAGGACGCTGTTAACGTTCTGCATCGTTCTCACATATGAAATTTCAACATGAATGATGTAACCATTATTTTGTAACCATATCTTGATTTAAAAGAGTGTCCGTGGAGTTTCTTGCCCGTTCTTCTCCATAGGTACCTACTATGCTTTGGAATGGGCGCCTAGCTTCATCTTTCTGACTGACCGACCCCTTGACAATTCAAAAGTGCCTGTAATTGGTTTAATTGAAATAAATGCTTTGAGTTTGAGTTTGAGTTTGAGTTTATGGTCAAGATGGACAACCTTGAGTCTACAATGTGACAAACAAATAAAACACTTAAATTCATTATGTTAAATTGTTGTGTTTATTCTAGAGATGAAATAGATCTCCAGTATCTGGCATATCCGGCCTAAATTCACTATCTGCCGGATACCGGATAATAACCGAGTATACGGCCGGATACCGGATTAAAAAAAATACGAAATATATAATTTAGGTACTTTCTGTACTACTTCGGGCCTCTGGCTTCAAGCACTACCGTCACCCAACATAGGTACTATGATGGGTGACACCACTTTCCGGCTCGCTACTTGTCTGCGTCTGGGCGCTCCTTGCGGGGCTCCGCATCGCTGCCAGTGCGGTAAAGCTGTCGACTGCCTCGGACATCATGGCCTATCCTGCAGTAAGAGTGCAGGCCGGATAGCACGGCACGCTAGCATTAATGACATCATCCGTCGTGCTCTTGTCACCGCTGGGGTGCCAGCTGTTTTATAACCCAACGGCTTGGCACGCGACGATGGAAAGAGACCTGACGGAATGACCATAATGCCTTGGAAGTTAGGTCGGCCTTTGGTATGGGATGCAACATGTGTCGATACCCTTGCGCCATCCCACCTTCCTAGTACAGTGGGCTGTGCTGGTGCGGCTGCTGCAGGTGCGGAAAACCTCAAACGGCGAAAATATTCAAACATTTTTCGGAGTTATATTTTCGAGCCGTTTGGGGTTGAAACACTAGGGCCATGGGGTCCGAGTGCACACTTGGTTTTTCAAGAGATCGCTAAACGGTTGGTCGACTCCTCACGTGACCAGAGGGCTGGCCTATTTTTTGGCCAAAGAATCAGCATTGCTATACAACGTGGCAATGCTGCCAGCCTTTTGGGCACTTTTCCTGTTGACAGCGATGCGGACGAATTTTTTGATGCCCTATGATCCTTTCCCCTCCTTTTTTACATACCATGTACATATTATTATTTTAAATCTGTTAGTTTATTTAATATGTAGGTACTTTTTATTTAATTCACATATTTAACAAAATAATCACCATATTTTTATTTCACAACAAAAAAAAATGTACTCATTCTGCACTAAGGGTCAAATTATGGTGAATGAATACCAATTTCTTTGTATTAAAAAGCAACAAACGGTTTTGCTTGTCTTCATAAAGGTCAGCTTCAGAAAAAAGTCTTTCGATGTACGAGTATACATTGCTACAGGGTGCTGAAACATAAGTTCTGGCTAACTTTGTTAGGTTTGGGTATCGCAAAATTTTTCGAGAATTATATACTTAAATACATACATACTTTTAAACAACCTCCAATTACAATAGTACGTTTTTTGATAACCTCAAATAATCGTGTTTGCAACCAATTCAACAATCAATGAAACCATAGATAATACACTATCTAAAGTAATATAGATGGGCAACTCAGGTTTTCGTTTTGTAAAAAGTGAGTACCCAATCCTAGAGATAGCGCTGCATGTCCTAATGTCTCCTTACCTAGCTCACTAGATGGCGCTTTTAAGAGTTTTTGTTTCTAGTATTAAATCCCTAAACATTGTATTGAAGAATGTATGTTATTTTATTTGTGGAATAAATTAATTCTTATGTGTAATAAGACTATGACAAATTCATATTCTAGAGGAAATGTAGAATTCGAAACATACACATAAGAATTTACTTATTTCACAAAATAAATAACATAAACATTCTTCAAAATCTTAAACTATAAATGCCATCATCAAGGGACATACCAATAAATGAAACGGAATAAAATGGTAGATAGAAATGAAATAATATTTATTTAAGAAAACAAGCACAGTCCTAAGTTGTAAAAGAGCACAAAACAGATCACCAGAACACACGAACACACGACACAGAAACAACGAACGAAACTGTACATTAATTTATGAAGTGTATTAACAAAAATAATAATGACGATTTGGAATCAAAATTAAATGGAATAAATAATAATTCCTAAAATATTGTTCAGGAATATGAAATTTGAACGAAACAGAAGAAATGTTTACAAAAGTCAACGGTACTGACTGTTCCTGTCTATCATCATTTACGTTTAGTTTCAATTGTGAAAAAGGTTTTATTTATTTTGCTACTATATTTAATAAATTTATTTCTAATGCAATAGTCAAATAATCAATAATGCTTATTTATTATTATTTATTTTGTATAGTAGCTATACTTTTGTTGTAGATACTAAGGTAGATAAAAGTAGCTCTATCTATCTGCTAAAATGTAAAACTATGGCCAAAGTTTCCGTTCCTTTTCCTTCAGACGGCAGCATTGTCTATGAATATTTTGTTTGAAGTCAATGTATGGAAGTTTCACCCCCCTGAATGAAACTCTTGCTAACTTCGCTCATGAACGAAAATACCCGAATTTACCCGGCTCCGCCCGATCGTTCGTGCGCCACCCACGAAAGGTCGCTCGTTACGATGCGCCAATCGGTAATTTTCGGCCGGATATCCGGTTTCAAGGTTGGCCGAATATCTGGTATCCGGTATCTGGCTAAAAAAAGATATATCCGATTCATCTCTAATTTATTTTATTTTATTCCAGTGTTCATAATGACAGCACCATGCACATTCACAGGGGAATTCCGATCATTTGTCATGAAACGAGTCTTCAAGAAAGCCAGAGACGAAGTGACTTGCCTGGACTGGTCTCCTTGCTCCAAACTCCTAGCAGTCGGTTCCAAAGACACAACCACTAAAATCTATACCATAGATTATTTAGACAACTTGAGCATGTATTCGCTCAGTGGTCACACTGATAAAATAGTAGGTGTCTTCTTTGAGAAGAAGAGTTTGGACTTGATAACCGTCAGTAGGAACGGTCAAATTTGTTTGTGGGAGGCTAACATTGATATTGATGACCTGGTGGTGTCCGATGTTCAGATATCTCACCGCAAGAAACGTAAGATGGTGAAGGATGAAGAGAGTGAGGATGAGGTTGATGAAAAGGCTGTTATTGAAAAGGATAAGGAATATGTAAGTACTTTTTAATTAATTTATTTATTTGTATTGCATCATTTCAGCTGAAAGACGTCCACTGTTGGAGATAGGCCTCCCCAAGCACCGCTACTTCGACCGGTTCTGTGCTTCCCTCATCCAGCGGATTCCTGCGGCCTTCACAAGGTCATCGGTCTACCTTGTGTGAGACCTTCCAACGTTACGTCTTCCGGGACGCGGTCGCGCCTACTCCAGAATCTTTCGGCCCCATCGGCCAACTATTCTGCGAGCCCTGACCACTGCCACTTAAGTTTGGCAATTCTTCAGGCAATGTCGGTTACCTTGGTTCTCTTACGGATCTCTTCATTTCTGGTTCGATCACGTAGGGATACTCCAAGCATAGCCATTCTTTGTATTAGTTTCACTTGAATGTTGAAAATATGAGTTCACTATCTCGTTGCAGTAGTGGTCGCAAGCGCGGCTGCTGTTCTGAGTTCGATTCCTACATGCAAAGTGTCAAAAGTCAAAGTCAAAGTCAAAGTCAAAGATTTATTTGCATACTAAGTGTACATTTTGAGGTCTTTTACAAAAATAGGTACTTACAACTTAGCGGCCTTTTCCAGGCATCGCAAACTTTGAGGGCTAACTAGCAAACATTTAAATTATAATTACTTAATAATGAAATTTATACCTTTTATCATTATGTAGGATTAATCAATCTAATAAATAACAACATAACACAACAACACACTAACTTAACATTCTAACGCATGCACATTAACATAATTAATTAACTCTGGTACTCTCTCTCTCTCTCTCTCTCTGGTTGTGTAAAATGTCTGTGAGCGAGGCAGGCGTCTGTATTATTTATTTAGTAATTCATTCAAGTAGGTATTTTCTTATTAATTATTCAATTATTTAAGTATGACTGAATTATTTCATTTGTAATTATTAAATTTTTTAATTATTTATCTATTCAATTATTTCATTATATAATTATTTTATTATTTTTTGTTTAATTATGTCATTATTTCTGATTAAAAAATTCCTCAATTGAGTAGTAGCAATTTTCCAAAAGAAATGTTTTCAATTTACTGTTAAACGGAGTGAATCTAGTTTCATTTTTTATCTCTTGAGGCAGCCTATTGTATATTCTTATTGCCATGTATTGTGGGCTTTGATGTAATATTTTAAGTCTTGATGGTGGTTGGTATAAGTCATGTTTGTGTCGGGTGTTATAAGTGTGTATCTCCTTTACTTTAGTGAATGTGTGCATGTTTTTGAATACGTAGATACATATATCGTGTAAATATATACATGGAAGCGTGAGTAATTTATATTTAAGGAAATAGGGTTTACAGCTTTGTCTATTGTTTATTTGGGCTAAGATTCTAACACATTTCTTTTGTAAAATAAATAGCTTCTGTATGTTTACACTGTTTCCCCACAACATAATACCATAGCTTAGCCATGAATATGCATAAGCGTAGTATGCTGATAGGGCGGTTTTTGTGTTCGTGCTATGTTTTAATTGGAATAGTGCGTAGGTGAATTTTGATAATTTAGTTGCCAGTTCTTCTATGTGACATTTCCAATTTAGGTGTGTGTCTATATTTATGCCCAGTAATTTAAAAAGTGTTCAAGTAAAGTGATATTGTATTTTCTACCAGGATTTCCTCAGTAACAGCCTGTTTGTATTTCTCCCCGGTTAATAGACTCGTCACCTATTGCATGGAACATGAACATAGCTGGCGAAATGTGAGTGTATATAGGTAATACGGGCTGGTCCGCAACTCATAGTAGAGCGCGTATTTTGCGTACGGGTGGAAAAATCGATTATTCGTTCCACCGCAGCTCCTTAAGGAACGCCAGCAAGGCCTTGATTCAGCTGAATCCGGTTAAACTGTAAACCGACTCCAACATAGTTAGGAAATTATAGTCTTGTTTAGTCCTCGATATCTTCTTATTTTCTCGCGTCTGCTACTAGATTGGTGATAGAGACGTGAGATTGTCAGTAACAACTGACAATCTCATGGAGGGTACCTGGGAAATATGAGTGTACTTATTCTGTTATTATATTTCTGATGAAATATTATTTTAATTTCCAGGAAAGTGACAATGAACCAGATCCTACAGAAAAAGAAATCAAAACGGAAGACAGTAAGCGGTTACTATACAAAAAGTTGGGGCGGCATTACATAGGAGATGACATCAGGCGGGCACATCATAAGGTCAAGCTTACTGCCGCGCAGTATCATAGAGATACTAAGATATTGGTTACAGGTGTGTATTCATTAAATTACTATTATTTCCCCATTTCTCATTATAACATTAAATAATTGGTGGTGCTTGAGGGAGGCCTATGTCAAGCAGTGGACGTCTTTCGGCTGAAATGCTGATGATAATGAATTGACCGAGCGAGCGAAGCGTCTCTGCTTCAAGTCTGGCAAAATTTGCTTTCGTCTGTCAGTTTGTTGGTACTCCTCTACAGGTCGTATTTTACAATCGATCTGGACGAAATTTGGTGTACAGGTTTTGCGACTTTATACAATTTTTTTGTCACTTTAAGTTGGTCTCGTAAAAAATTAGTGAAGATCTGGTGAGGATCTTCGGCGGAGCTCCTTAGAATTCAGTAAATTGCTCACTTTTAGATTTCTACCAGTGGAATCGGCCCTTTAACTACTAAGTAGGGATTGATGGAGCACCTGGGACCACCTTCTCATCACAAAACTAGATAATTCTGAAAATTATTCGCGAGGTCTACCTGTTCCCAGAACGCCTAGTAATTAACATTTATTTCGGGTTACAAATGGCCCTTAGAAAAAGTCATACCTTAAGCCTCCTGCGCGTCTTTTTGCGTAAAATTACATAAAAACCATAAGCATTTGTTTTCATGCACAAGCTGTCTCCTGCGCATTCAAATATTTTTATTACACTTGCGTGCAAAAAAATCGGCCCACCCTGTGCGCTTTGATTTTTAACAATTAATAAAAAAATACTTTTGATACCATTTAATAGGTGTAAAGGAAAATTTATTAAATCCTAGGATTCAATAAATTTATTTCAAATCGAAATTGAAAATTGCAAACTAACTCGACAGGCTTAAAACAAAAACGGTTTAATAATCACAAAATTTTATTCACCGATTTTCAACAATAAAATTGATTTTCTTATTAAAAAACAAATAATCTTGTTTCTATAGCTCGTATTGCCACCCTTGCCCTAATTGTAGGTTCGGTTTTCCATTCGGTTTTTATCGACCTTATTAAAGTTAAGATGAATTCCTGAGGGATACCGTCCCACTCCTCTTGGGTACCCACATGAAGTCTTGGAGGGTGTCTATGACCCCTGACCCTTCTTTTGAGAGCTCAAAAGAAAAACACGTATTTCCTGAACAACTTTTATGAAATTCAAACACTATTTTTAGTTCCATGTTATCGCATTCTCCTTACTCGTTAGGAGTTCTCACCTGCTTGGGTGAAACAACAACAAGCTTTTCGACCATGCTCGCGTTGACGATAGACGGACCGGGAAGGGCCCTCTTAGTTGTATATTTTTAATATACAATTCTTAATATACAATTTATTAAAATTCTCTCTTTTGTCATCAACCTAGCTGTAGGTAATATTTTAAGCTACCCATGTCGTCTCAACTTGTTGTTAACATGTAAACCTGCTTACTGTATTACCTGGACAGTAAACTATTTTCTATATTCTATTTCCAGGTTTCTCCACCGGCATATTCTTCCTTCACGAGATGCCAGACGTGAATCTCATCCACACACTGAGCATATCAGAACACAGGATCAGCAGCATCGCCATATCGTCCCCCGGGGATTGGATAGCATTCGGCTGCCCTAACATCGGACAGCTTCTGGTTTGGGAATGGCAGAGTAAGTGAAGTTTCAATTATTGTAAAAGTTTTGTCGAAACAATTAATAACTTTTGCATATCCAAGTCAGGGTGCTCAAATTTTCGAGCTTTAAGAATGCTTCGCTCGCTCTTCTCAGTAAAATCACAATGACAGCTAAATCTAGTATCTCAGTCAGCATGGTCTAATTTTCGAGCTCGCTTCGCTCGCTCTTGCATTCTTTTAGTAAAAAAAATCACGATGACAATTTTACCCAGTACCCGAGTCCGGATGCTCCAATTTTCTAGCACATTTCAATCGCTCTTTTATTCTCTTAGCAAAATACAATGAAAACTTAACCCCCGGGATGGGTTAAGTTCTAGAATGCTCCAATTTTCGGGCTCGCTTTGGTTATTAACAGCTCACCTGGGTTTAAAATCTCCTAGTAACGTAAGTACTTTCAGCAAAGTTAGAATAAAAAATAATAAGAGTGTCTAAAAGATCATCTTGCGTAGGCGCTAGTCCGAGTCTTTACCCCGGGCGCAGTTTAATATTCGCACGACTCTGACTAAACATACAGGCTTTTACGTCTGTCTTAAATGCTTTATCATTCTAATCTGTACCTTATTCCCTAAACATTAAGATCAATTTCCAACTAACGATCATTACGTCACATCTTCATAACAGCTGCAAATCTGCAGCTATTCGAATATCAACTTTGCGTCTTTCAACATACAATCCATATTTGCACTTGCAGGTGAACAATACGTAATGAAGCAACAAGGTCACTCTCTGGACATGACCTGCCTCGCTTACTCTCCGGACGGACTATACATAGTCACAGGAGGTTACGACGGCAAAGTCAAAGTGTGGAACACGACCAATGGCTTCTGTTTTGTGACCTTCAATGAACATAAGTCTACTGTGACGAGTATCACTTTTAGTGCTAATAAGAAGTTCTTTGTGTCGGCCAGTTTGGATGGGACGGTTAGGTGCTATGATTTGACTAGGTGAGTTGAGTTTTGTATGTAAATACTAGTAGGATTTTTAATAGCAGTAAAATCGGTCATATAATCAGTGCCTACTGATTTTGATCATTTATGTTAAACCGCATTGCATTATTGCATTGACTTTACAATTTTATTTTCGCTAGACGCGTGTTCTATGTTAGAAGGTTTTCAGTCAATTAGTCCTTCAGGGGGACTATTATGCGTGGGCCATGGCGGCCATCGCCGTCGGTGGTTATTCCAACCAGCCCACCCTCCAGAAGTTGATTACGTGTCCAGGACATACACGCACAATGGTCCACATGAAGGACTAACTGCGGAAACTAAATCCTTTAACATAGAACATAGTGTCCAGGATACGTTCACGTTCACGGACAAGTCTGTTCAGAACATCAGTGAAAGATCTGGATGTCCCGCTTTTTGTTATAATTTGGATGACGCCTGTGCATTCAAAGAGTACATGCGCAACGTTTTCCTCTGCTGGAGGGTGTTGAAAGTGTCCATAGCTAGTTACCGCCTTTGGTAAACCATCACCTATTGACATTTTATCGAAGAACCATTGGAAAACAAGAACGTGTCTTTAAAGGCATCCATTATTCGAGAATGCCAGTTCCACAAAGATTTATGCCCGTTTTCACTAACAATAGGTGACACCTAAATGATTGCCTAAATTAAGGAGGATGCGCTGTAGGTAGCCCGCGAAATTCAAATTTTCTGCAAATTGCATAAAACGCAAGAAAAATTGAATTTCGCGGGCTACCACAGCGCATCCTCCTTAAAGCGCGTTGTTAGATATTCAACGCTCAGCTCGAATATCTTAACAGCCCGATTTTATTAGCCCAGTGTTAGTCAAAACGGGAATTATATTATTAAAACCACTGGGCGAATTTCACCAATGAAACTGAATGCGTTCAGCCCGTCTAAACCGCGTTCAAGAGCTGTCAGTGTCAAATTGTTATCGAGTATGACACTGACAGATGTCAAACTCGGTTTATAAGTACTGATCGCGTTATGTTTCATTGGTGAAATCAGCAGTAGAATTTCTAATATATATTTTACTACATCAAAAAAGTCCAATCTGGGGTCGCGGTTAAAAGATGCCCATCCATAGATAAAATTTCACCCGTCTTTAAAGAATTCCATTGCCTATTTTAGGATGCATATCCGGTACGGCTTATCGCGCCCCCTGATCTACTCCTTGAATGCAGTTGAAACGCGAGGCAACAGGGGCTAGTGCAAATCTTTAGGTTCATTTGAGTAATCGAGTCTGGTCAATCCACGCTGGGGTTGGTGCAATTCATTCATTCATATATTTTACTGCATCAAAAAAATCAGACATGCATCGATGCAACCATAAAATATTTCAAAAATTCATCTTACCTTACAATCTAAACCCAACCTTACCTCACTAAACATAACACATAATTTCCAGATACCGTAACTTCCGTACCTTAACATCTCCGAGTCTGGTACAGTTCAGTTGCGTGGCCTTGGACGCTAGCAGCGAGTTATGTGCAGCGGGCGGGCAGGATGTCTTCGAGATATTCTTGTGGTCTATTAAATTTGGCAAGCTTTTGGATGTGAGTATTTTGCTCTAGTATTAAAACTATTATTCGAACTGATTGTTGGAAGACTGCGCATATTTTCTTGAGTATGGGCAAAGTCTGCGTTTGCGCAGATTTTAGAATGGGTCCCAAAGAAGATATTTTCACGCATTTCGGCTGCACGCAAAATCGATTTTTCTCCTCAATTTGCCTTATTCTTTTTCTTAAATTTGTATTTTTATGAAAAAAAAAAAACAGTTTTATTCGATAGCAATTTCAGTAAAATTTCGTCAACACGTTCACCATTAAAGACATAGAGGATTATGGGTTTATTTTAATGTAACAGAGCATATAAAATTTTAAAAATATATATTTTTTTATATTCTACGAATATATGCTCCATTTGGCCATACCAATGCTCCCGACGCCGTTACGATACCATTTCGCCTTAATAATACGGCAGAGTAGGTAGATCACACTTCACACTAATTTAATAAAAGCGAAAGTTTGTGAGTGTGTTTGTATGTTTGTTACTTCTTCACGCTCAAACGGCTGGACCGATTTGGATGAAATTTGGTATGTAGATAGCTTATACCCTGGATTAACACATAGGCTGCTTTTTTCTCGGTCTACGCGGGTGAAACCGTGGGGCGTTTTACGCTAAAACTGCTCATCCCTCCACTGCTTCTTGCATACACTTTTCAAATGTTTGGATAGAAATTTTTGTGGAGGGGCGTGCATTTTTTGGAGTAAAAGATCTCTAACACCTTTTAACAATGCCTTGATGTTCTCCAGTCCATGGCTTCATGGCCTTTCGAAATCATGCTTTAACTACTCAAATCTAACTTTGGTTATCATGTTAAATACAACTTCATGAAGCAAGTAAACTCTTAGTCAATCAATCTGCCTAGCCATTTCCCAACTATGTTGGGGTCGGCTTCCAGTCTAACCGGATGCAGCTGAATACCAGTATTTTACATGGAGCGACTGCCTATCTGACCTCCACAACCCAGTGACTGGGTAATATGATACCCCTTGGTAAGACTGATTGTCAGACTCGGGGTTCTGACGACCCGTAACGACTGTCAAAGATCCACGAATGACAGCCGGCACCAACGGCTTAACGTGCTTTCCGAGGCACAGAGGAGTCTCGGTATGTAAAGATGGTCACCCAGCCACGGATCAACCCCGGCAAGCGTAGCTTAACCTGATGGATCGACCCATGCAGCTGTTATCTTAGCCACGAGCTTCTCTTAGTACCCCATTGAATGGTGGTATTTACATTCTCTTGTAGGTACTATGGGCCAAAGTTCCGCATGATCACCTCAAAGGCGATAATCGCATAGCACGGCTCACGACTCTATCGCACAATGTTCGTTTGTCACTAGCTGCGCTCTCGTAGGAATATGTTCTTAAGTGAGCATGCTTAAGTTTTGTCCATAGTACATTTGACTTACCAATATCAGCAGAAACAGAATAAAATAAAATAATCACCAATATTAATACTATTTCCCTCCGCAGGTACTAGGGGGCCATGAAGCGCCAGTATCCTGCGTCACGTTCAGTCCCGCACTCGCTAGCTCCCGGCTCGTATCGGCTAGTTGGGACAAGACCGTCAGGATATGGAACTGTATAGAAAGCAGTGCCGATTGTGAGACCGTTCAGCTTACTTCGGACGCCCTGCAAGTCGCGTTTAGACCTGACGGCGAAGAGGTGAGTGGGTTTGAAGATTTTGTGTTAATAACATACGCAAATAAATAATTAAATGCGGATAAATTTTTCGACGCTATATTTTAGGTTGTGAATAGTTTTAGTTTTTAAGTTAGGATATAATTTTGTTATTTACATTTGACATATCTCGGGACCCTGGGGTCCCGGACCTTTGGAAAGCGCACGAGGCGCCGAAGCCAACTCGCAGAAGCCCCTTAGACAATTTTAAATGACGAGGAGGCACCAGCCGACGATTATCCCTGTATGCACTATGCAAGTGCACCGAAGGACAACCCTCGGTTGGTGCAGGACTATTGCACAACATGGAAACAAAACATATTGGGCTATGGGTTTGGGTGGCTATAGTGGATTAGGTACCTTGAACTATGCCCCTGCCTGACCAATGTTATATAATATACACAGATAAATTGGCACGGGGTGACTTGCACACTCAATAATGGGCCCCCGGAAACGGTCGCTAGCACATAGTGACGTAGCGACAAGAGGGCAATATGTCCTCAGGTGCTTGAGGAGTGGAAAGTGAAAATTTTGTTATTATTATTATTTAATTACAAAATGTTGTTAATTTATTGAAAATTAAATGATAAGAAACTGGAAAAGTAAAAAAAAAAAAACAAAAACCAAGAAAATGCACACGCCTTGAAACCTACGCTGTTTACCATTTCGATCGGCTTTATATCACTTATAAAGGTTAAGCTAAGCCTTTAATTTTTTTTTTGTAATCCTAACTAATATTATAAATGAGAAAGTGAGTTTGTTTGTTACGCTTTGACGCTAAAACGGCTGAACAGATTTGGATGAAATTTGGTACACGGGTTGACGACGACTTGGATTAACACATAGGGTATGCCCAGCACTTTTGCCAGCAGCTTAGCCCGTCTGGAGTTCGGAAATTATCTCACGCGAATGTACTACCGGGATAAAAAGTACCCTATGTCCTAATCCACGTCTACCCTTGTGCCAACATCCAAATCCGTTCAGCTGTTTCAACGTGAAAGCTTATTTATAATAGAAGTTAAGAGATTTCTAAAGTCATCCTATGAGCCATGGAAAACATCAATGAAGAAGATTTTTTCGAAGTTACACTACTGTGAGATGAGACTCCTTAAAAAAAATATCCTAATATTACGGTTATTAGGCTGAAAAATTCTCTGGATGCCTAATATTTGTACTAATTTTCCTTATATCGTCTTTAGATAGCTGTATCATCTTTAGACGGCAACATAACGTTCTTCAACACAACAACTGGCGACCAGACGGGCAGCATTGAAGGCAGAAATGACCTCGGGTCGGGTCGAGCTGAAACTGACCTTATCACTCCTGATAAGATGCTGAAGACTAAGTGAGTGTTACGTCTTACTTTCTAAGGCTCTATGGCTCATCATAATCAGCCTAAAACGTTCCCACTGCTGGGACACTGGCCTTTCTGTGTCAAATAATCCTTGCTAAGTGTCTAAAGTATCGTCCCACTAAGTCTAAGGGATCACCGTATATCTTAGCGAAGCGTAGTTCAGCGCCGTTGTCTTGACAAGTATACAAAATATGCTAGAATTTACGCACAATCCCTTAAGGGGTCATTGTACTCAACATTATGAACAACTTTTACTATGGGACCAAACCTGAAATCGCAAAAAAAACAGCCGTTCCCTACATTTATGCTCGCTTATCTCGTCAATATGTATAGAACACCAGATTTTTTTTTGCTATTTCAGGTTTGGTTCCATAGTAAAAGTTGTTCATAATGATGAGTACAATGACCCCTTAAGAGGTTGTGCGTTCATTCTGGGACAGATTGTATAGCAACGTTGCATACCGTAAAATAAAGTCGAAAATTAATAACCTAAGTCTTCAGGTCTATCCTATACTATTCAATGAGCAATGTTGGTATATAATATGTATTATATGTATTACATTTGTCATCACGTTGTCGAAAACGGCTCTAACGATTTCGATGGAAGTTACAATATAGCGGTTTACGGGGGCGAAAAATCGATCTAGCTAGGTCTCATATCTGGGAAAATTAGTTTTCTCTATTTTCATCCGAGCAGAGCTCGGTGGCCCAGGTACTATACTTTAATTAAGCTAATTTCAGTAAGCGTTTCATACGAAAATGAATCTTATTCGTATAAAACGCTTGATTTCATTCGCTTAAGGTTTATATTCGTATGAAACGCTTACTACTTTGCAAAGTTTAAATACGCTTAGCTTTAGAAGCTAACGGTTGTGAAGATAACTAAATCATCATCATCTGCCTTAGCCTTTGCTCAACTATGTTGGGGTCGGCTTCCAGTCTAACCGGATGCAGCTTTATCCTGGCAGGGTCGCCATATAATAGAGTGATGTGGTTATTAAATAAAGAGAACTGTTTGGTTCTACAGTCGATGTAATAATGCCAATTAATATGTGTGCAGTTACAGTTATATATTTTTTAGTTAGGCGAGCTGCACACTACATATGCCTCCCCCTGCGCCTGCTGGACAGCCCCCTTCTGCGGCACTGGGTTCAAGCACAAGTGCGTGTGCCTGGGGCCCCAGAGGGCGGCAAGTACATTAATTATTTTTTTAATAATGTTACTAACATAGTTTTTAAGTTGTATACTAACAATATTATGGGCATCTTGCCTGAAATAAATAGATTTTATTTTTATTATTATTTTTTTTTTTTATATGACTAAATATCAAACATTTTTGCAGAGCTTTCACGACAATATGCTACTCCGCCGATGGTTCCTGCATATTGGGCGGCGGTAACTCGAAACATGTCTGTCTGTACAGTGTGAAAGAATCTATACTCATAAAGAAGTTCGTTATCACGCAGAATAGGTCTTTGGATGCTGTTAATGTGAGTATACTCAAGTTTTTTATGGCAATGCGTCGGCATTGCCATAACAAAGACCAAACCAAAGACTGTCGAGTCGTTTGGATACATTACCAGTCGACAGCGTTGCGGATGAATTTTTCGACGCATGTTTTAGTTATGTTAGGACATAATTTTTGTTATTTTAAGGTTATATTTATATTACAAAGTGTTGGTAATGAATAAAAGTCATTATTAGAGTACTATTAATAAAAAAAGTTATTTATTATAAAGAATTAATGTTATATGGAGTAATAATGCAAATAATGGTAAGCAAATTTATGCTTCATACAAAATTTATTATAAAAATGCGCGGCTGAAAACGCGGTATTACTACTGTTTAACGGTTTTCTCGTTTTTAAAATTTTAAAGCGCTAGAATATTTTAATGAATTAGCATTTTCTTGACAGTACTTACATAGTAGAACCTAAAGTAACATTTGAAAAAAAAAAAACACCAAAACATTGTTTATTTTGTAAAAAAAAAAACTTTTTATGGAACTTTTTTCACTGCACTACTGTATGGATTCTCTGTGGTCTGTAAAAAAAGGTTAAGTCATTATTATGTAGAATCTGCAACGTTTGGTATTTCATCATAATCTTTCTGTTACCAGGACTTCATAAACCGTCGACTGATGACAGAGTTCGGTAACATGGCACTGGTGGAAGAGCGAGGCGACTTGGAAGGGGGTGACGTCAATGTGAGGCTACCAGGAGTCAAGGACGGGGATATGGCTGACAGGAGAGTTAAACCAGAGGTGATTCTAACTAAGTAAACATACGGCTAGATCTCCCAGAGAAAGTATGCGCTTCGTCAATCTAGTACAGAGCTGGTACAACCCTGGAAGTATTTAACTGTTTTGTATTACCAAATCAATCTGCCTGCCTTTTCCCAGCTATGTTTGGGTCGCCAATCTAACCGGATGCAGCTGAATACCAGTATTTTACATAGAGCGACTGCCTATCTGACCTCCACAACCCAGTAACTGACTGGTTATCAGGCTTTGAATCATCAAAATAAATGTCAACTGGGACCAACGGCTTATCGTGCTTGCACGGAGGAGTCTCGGTATGTAAAGATGGTCACCCATCCACGGACCAACCCCGGCAAGCGTAGCGTAAGCTGAAATATCGACTCGTGCGGCTGTTTTGTATTACCATGGTTACAAAAATCTTTTTCAAACTTGAGTTACAGATGACGAGGTACAACCAGAGAAAGCTGAAATTGATTCTGTTAGAACATATAACAATCTGGCATTTCCGCATGCGCTACTGCTGATGCCCTGGGATCGATTCGAGGGTTTTTCTATCTGAAATTTCTTACTAGCAGTCCAAAGTCTGGATTTGTGCCCGGTTGATGGCAATAGGCTCGCCCCCTATTACATGAGACTTTAACATATCTGGCGAAATGTGGGGGTACTATAGCTACGGTCAGCAACAGAAGTCGGTTAACACGGCTACTTTTTGACGTCATCTAAATTAACACAAAATGATTCGATAAATTGCTTTTTTTTTCGTTTAACTGTTTAGAGCGCTATCACAATTTCTCTTGTATTTGAGCGTTTGACTCGAGTTTTGATATGTGATTGTGGTTTTGTTAGAGCCACAAAATTAAAAAAAAACATATGCCCAAGAAAGCTTGATTATTTCTCTTGGGAGTGTTCTAAATAAATATTTCAATTTGTTTACAAAAATCAGTAAAAACCTTGTCTCTGCAAAGGATGTTTCATAAAATTTTACTTTTGGACATGTTTTGATGCTTTGTTACATCGAAGATATAATAATTTAATCATTTAAAAAAATGTCCTTGGAACAACTGTATCTTTAACTTTGGAGTGCTCAATTCAGTTTTTAATGTTTCATACAGTAATACACCAAAAATAATTCCGTAAACCAGAGAGTTACTGACAATTTTTCGTCCGAAATTATATTTTTTATCTACGAATGTATAATCCAAATTCATACAAAATGTATTTAATAAATAAGGTTACTATGTTACCTTGCTTGATAAAAAAAATTTGTCTATTTAAAAGTAAAATAATATGTTTAATTAATTATTGTATGCAGTGCTAAAAATCAATGTAAATCTCGGGACACGCGGTCTTTAGCTTTAGACGCCGACGCATCGCATTATGTAGCAATTTAGCAGTTGTGATTACGTTTATTTTGAGTCATACAATAATTATTTTTTTGTTTATAGTGTGCAATTTCAATTTATGAAAAAAACACGGTCAAAATGTAATAGCGCCCTTAAGGGTTTTACTTCTGTTCCGATTTGAATTAAATATTTCGCTTAATAATTAAGATTAAAAAACTGCAAGTGTTAATCGACTTTTGTTGCTGACTGTACACCTCTGCCTGAATCATCAGGGATTACAGGTGCTATATATTCATAGCCTTAAGACGGTTTTTAAACTGTTAATGCATCGATTATAGTTAAGAACATACTGAACAAAGCTGAACTGAACTGAATAGTTTTTTTTTTTTTTATATTTATTAATATACTTGTGGTACAGGTGCGAGTCCATTGCGTGAGGTTCTCTCCAACTGGAGACAGTTTCGCAGTCGCCGCTACTGAAGGTCTGCTGATATACAGCCAGAATGCCGGCATTGATGGCACGTTCCGGTGAGTTGTTATTGTAGGTCGTAGATTTGAACCCCGAGAGGCGACTTTGTGTAAATTATTTCATCACCACTGCTCTCAAAACGGTGAAGGAAAACATCGTGAGGAAACCGGCAAGTCCTAGAACCTAAAATTCGAAGACATGTGACACCCACCAACCCGCACTGGGCCCGCGTGGTAGATTACAGCTCACTCCCTCTCACAGAGAGGAGGCCTGTGTCCCAGCAGTGGGATCATTGTAGGCTGATTAAGTATGCTGTTGTGTTGATGCCGATTATCGCGATAAACAGATAAAAATACTCCCTTGCAAACAATTGTTTTAGGGTTGAAGACCTATCCGCCCTGATTCGTATTTTCTCGTAATTCTATCCCTTTCTTTCGCTACGAAACATTCTTCACTAGAGCGAGAAAGATTTCGTGCAAGCGCCTTCGCTCTTTGGCATCATAGTGACGACAAATTTCAGGGTGTGATACAGAACATCAAACCGAACAACTTTCTCCATGGGACCAACATCGTAATCGCGAAAAAATTATCGACTGTCTCATAGAAAACTTCTTTACCTACTCGACGCAAATGTATGAGATTGCTGATTTGCTTTTCGCGATTACGATGTTGGTGCCATGGAAAAAGTTGTTCGGTTTGATGGTCTATACCACATCCTTAAATTTGACGAGGATGCAAAACAACACGTTGTATAGCTACTTATTTATAGCGAGTTTCGAAAAAATGCGAATTCAGGCGGATGAGTCTGGCTGAGTCTTTAGAGTACATCACCTTGCAAGATTTCATCGTATTATTATATTCTAATAACCCAAAACATCAACAGGCCATACCGTTTAGAAGCGACTTCCACACCATACGCTGTGAAACAACTACTGTCACAAGAAGCATGGGGCTCTGCTCTAGTCGCCGCCATACAACTGAACGAGCACAATGTCATACAGCAATGCGTGGAGGCTGTACCGGCCAATGACAGTAAGTATAGTAAACATTTTACAGGAAAACCTCATTTCTAAAGAGTAGAATAAGATTTGGAGATAATTAATCTCTATATAGTTACAATTGATAGCCAAAACCACTGTTTATAAAGCGGAAAAAAGGGTTGAATAACAGATACTCCTCTAAAGAGCAATAATATCGACCATTACATCGTTTATCTCGTTCAAACATCGAGCGCTGTTCCTTAAAGTTTACCTTACCATACCAATTCTTTAGGCCTTTCTATGTGTGTTCTTCTGTCGTATCGGCAAGAAGTATATGTTGACATGAGCACAGTGCTCTTAAAAATTGGTCGTAAAGGTACTTAACCTTTCCAGTGACCGTGCATTTTAGTTTTGAGGCTATTGATAATAATATGTAGGTACTGTCGGCAAAACTTAAGCATGCTCAGTTTATAAACCAGGAAGGAGGATACTCCTTCCTGGTTTCGCCCAATTAGAGGACAATATGCATTTGTGTGAGTGTAACAAAAAACACAGCCATCGAGTCGTGAGCTCTGCTATGCGATTATCGCCTTAAAAGCGAGCATGCGGAACATACGTAAACTCAAGCCTTTTCCCATGGGAGTAGGCAGATACTACAGACCGCCACCTGCTACGATCCTTACATACTCCTTTTGCTTCGTTTACATCTGGTCATACACGCATGCCGGTTGCGATTAGGTGCTACGCACCTGACCTTTCAGAATAACATCATCACTATATGTCCTTCTAGAGCGTTCCGTATCGGCGTTCCACTCACATCTGCATTGTTAGATGTCTTTCATTCATCCTCTCAAGATGACTAAACAATCTAAGCATACTGTTATGTATAAATAAACTTATTAAATAATTCTCATTTTTTCCCACAGTAAACCTGACAATAGCCAACCTAGACGATGACTACGCAGACCGCTTACTGAACTCAATAGCACGTTTACTAGAAGACAGCAGGCATTTAGAACATCTACTGCTGTGGGTGAAGGCCATAGTGACCGTGAAGAGGAGGAAATTCCCGCCTAGTGTGTTACTGGCCTTAGAAAAAGTACTCACTGTTAAGTACTCGCAAATTAGTAAGATGTAAGTATTTTTTTTCTTTTTCTCATCTGTTTCGAGTTATGGAGTTTTAGAAGTTCAAAGTACTTAAACGGTTCCTTTGAAGAGCATTCAATCACTATTGTACCAGCGACAAAGCCAGGCCTTTCCATTTTGAAACAATGTTGGTTGTAAATATTTTGTGCCGTTCCGACTTTCTATTGTTTTACGAGAACAAAGGTTCATAGGGGCAGAGTTTCTTTAATGAATCAGTGAATACAAAAAGAAACTTTACGGTGTAAAGGCGTCCGTTTTGTCGATAGTACACACAGAGTGATTGGTAATTCTATACATTACTTGAAAGGGCATATACTGGAGGTAATTTGCAACACAGATCCCGATAACATGTGGTCGAAACTGGCCAAGTTTTTGTGTAATATTAATTTTGCGGCGCCTTTTCAAAGTTATGGGCATTTTTTGATGGATTGGTTTGGTTTTAAACGTCAAAGACGTGTCGATAAAACCCTAATCAGCTTTCAGGGCTCTTTACGGCTGCTTGTTTAAATTGAAGAACAAGCGTTTATAATAATTTTTATCTCCGTGTGAACATTTACTTGCAACGGAGTTGAAAATGACGTCATATACGACAGACAGGCGGCTGATTTTATTGCGTAACCATTTACACATCTCATGTCTGTGATAATTAAATTGACCAGATGACTCGACGAGTCCAGACAATATGAAACGTTTTTAAATTGCTATATATTCGTCCATTAGGTACTATTTGTATAAAGTTTTTTTCGTTGTTAATTTCTGGTAGCTAGATTAAAGATATTGAATTCCATGTTGTCTTATTAGGAGTCCAATTTTTAATGTGTGCTAGCCGACGTGAGCACGGACGTAAAAATATCGCGGCGTTATTTTATCGCGCACTGGATTTTCAACTCTCGTTGACAACAACGATTTTATATGCTCGGTTTGCGCCGAGCGTTGAGAATCCAACTTAACAACAACAGAGTGCATTCTAGCGCGTCGAAAAAACACATTGTTGCATTTTCAACTCTCGGTGCTAAGCAGAGCGTTGAAAATCCAGTGCGCAAAACAAAATCGCCGCGATATTTTTACGTCCGTGCGAACGTCGATTTAGTGTAGTGTCCCTCACAAGTTCGAGGATAAACTGCAGTGCAATATGCTATTGTCTCTGGCCTCTGACTCATACTAGTTCAAAGCGAAACCTGCGAATTTTTATATGATTTATTTATTTATTTATTCATAACAATTTTTACATTGTGTCGAATATTAGAAACAATTAAATAACTTAAAAAATACAAAAAAAAAAGAATAAAATAAAATACATGCCACAAAATTTTTAATTTTGAATAGGCGTTGTTAAATCTATTGCAATTCACATCTATTTATGAATAGGCATTGTTAAATCTATTGCAAAAACTTGTTGACAAACCATCCGTTACGAAGATACGCGATAAAAGAAATCGTTATAACGTTGATTTTAAGAGTAATTAAAAAAAAATAACTTAATAAAACTCATGACTACAACACGGACAGTCCTAAGTTTTCCGTCTCTAAAAAAATATTGAGTCCCAAAACCTTTAAATGGCGTAATGGGACCTGACCTAGACCAAATTAAACTTTTAGAACTTGACTTTGACTATACAAACTTGAAACTTATTAGATAAACATACGACAAAGTCTTCCAGTACTCAGAATGTCCCCAAACTTTGCTACACTAATCATCTGTACGGTGTACAGTACTTTTATCTAACGAAGTGACATGAGTCACGACCTTTATTTGTGTTTACCAAGTGTACCAACACGCTGTGACTGTGTGCGTAAGCGCAAGAGCTCTCGGTACTGTGAGGTCTCGAACCTCACAGTAGGAGATTTAAACTATTAAATAATACGAGAGGGACTCTATTTAAATGGGGCTGAAGCCCTCTTTATTTAAAGCTCAGATCAAATATCAAAATAACACTCCTACTAAATTAGTTCTATGCCGAGCCCTGACCAGATTCAATATCTCATCCTGTCAAGAAAACGAGGATTCTTTTCCTGACAGAAGATATTCCATATTTGAATGATTGAATGTCAGCTAGTATTATAATTAACGAGGCTTGATCAAAGCATCAATCCTTTACAGTACCGTCCGAGACAATGCCGAAGTCAGAAGTGTGAGCGGTGAGATTACATGCAATATCGATAAATCACGCACGATACGAACCGTGACGGCAGTAAGGTCAAGTGTTTTATAGCACTCGGTAGTTTGAAGGCTGAATAAAAATATTTTTAGATTTTTCGTGTATTCTGTGGGAAACTGAAAGTTGTAGGTGATTTTTCAGGACGCATCTTGAGTCTGCATGAGATTTTGACAAAGAAAAAATAGTTCCATTTCAATGCTATGTTGTTGAGTAACCGTGGAGTTTCTTGCCGGCTCTTCTCTTCATAGGATACGACCAATTGAAATCGTGCGTCTAGATTCTCACGTTTCATAAGTGCCCATGCAGGTTCATGTGAAATAATATTTTGATCTGATTAGATTTATTTAGACGGACTGTGCCTTATTTGAATTGATTTAATATAGTCATGTTCGAGACCCGGACTTGGCCATATATTTGATAGAATAATGAAATTTGGCAAGAAGTAAGGTCTCCTAGCACAAATAAAGGAAAAAGTCCGTAAATTATTCATTTGTAGTTTTATCACATAAAAAAAAAAATTTTTGGGATCCATTTTTAAGTTTGTTTTTGGGATAAATTCTTTTCAACTACGAGGTGCGTGTCCCGACACGCACTTGGCCGGTTTTTTTATATACTGGTTCATATTATTTTTTAAAAACTGTTCGATTTTAAATTATGTAAATAAATGAATTGAATTGAATAGTAGGTAAGTTATTTAACGATATTTGCCGGTCCAAGTTCCGACCTTTCGCGGTCCGGATATGGATCGCCTGTTGCCAACCGTTGGCTTAGGCCATAGTATTCCAAAGTTAGGGTGACGATAAACTCGTAAAACGATATCTTTCGAGAGACTATAAGCAGACTATTGGATTATACTTAGGTACTAAAAGGATCGGAAAACCGACATATTAATCATGCAGGGTTCCACTTTAAACAAACATTTACATATACTTATCATAAATCAAATTGATATATTGCATGTATTCTCTTTTTATGGCCTAGTTTGCAGGTATTTGCGTATCTGATAACGATAAGGTATTGATTTCTGGTTGAGCTGTTCTGAGAGTCTACCTGGGTGATGTCGTTTGTGAGTTATGAAAGAAATGGGTACCAGTAGGAACAATGTCCTTGTGGCTAAGTAATAACAGCCGCACGAGTCGATCGATCAGGTTAAGCTACGCTTGCCGCGGTTGTTCCGTGGATCTTTACATACAAAGACCCCTCCGTGCCTCGGAAAGCACATAGCCGTTGGTCTCGGCATCTTTGAAAGTCTTTACGGGTCGTCAGTAGCCTGAAAGTTTGACAACCAGTCTTACCAAGGGTTATCGTATTACCCAGTAACTGGGTTTTGGAGGTCAGGTAGGCAGTCGCTCCATGTAAAATACTGGTACTCAGCTGCGGATGTAGCGGATGGTTAGACTGGAAGCCGACCCCAACTTAGTTGGGAAAAAGTTAAGCAGATACAGTGTGTACGAACAGCCCCATGTTTTCTATGAAATCATATTCTGTATCACTTCCACTGCGCCACTTCGGCAATACTTCTAGTTGAAGTGTCCTTAAAACTACACAAACGTACATAAACTCACACCTTTTCACATGGGGGTGGGCAGAAACTACAGAACGCCACCTGCTACGATCCTTATAAATGCTCCTTTTGCCCCTTACTTACAACTCATAGATAGTTTGTGTGTTTTGTTTTGTTTGTTGTTTGTTTTGTTTGTTTGTTTGCGTTGGCTGCCTTGAGCATCACCGGTTAATTGATAAATTAATTAATCAATAATTAATTAATTTTATAATTATTAAATTAATAATTAATACATTTTATAATTAATTAATTTTGTAAGTAATTAATTCTATTGTTTATTTGTTGTTGTTTATTTATTTTTTTGCGATGCTTTAAGCATCACCGATGGGATCAGTAAATTTGTATGGGGCGTGGGAGCAATGCGTGGGGTGGTATGTTGGGCAGCCAACATGTTAAATGCATCAAAAAATATTGATTCCTATTATGAAACATTCGTACAGCATCTGCTAATATGCTATGATATCACCTACAAAATGTTAACTTCACGTGTCGCCTCAAACTTCACGTTTCGTCTCCGTTGACTCTTTCAATTTGCACGTGATAAAAATCAGCTGATTCCGCCTCGCGTGTACCAAAGAAACGAAATCTCAGCTGATTTGTAGGAAAAATTTGACGTTTGAAAATGTATTGGGTTTTAAAAATAAATGCCTAGATACTCTGACACAAAGACACTCATCATCTTTCTGCCTCTGTCCCAAGTTACGTGGGTTAGGCGCAACACGTTTTTCTCTTCCATTCTCCCCTGTCAATCGTCACACGACCATTCATTCCTTTACTTTCATATCCTTTCATATCATTCCTCACACAATCCATCCATCTTTTGCTTGGTATTCCTCTCCCTCTCCATCCAACAACATTTATAGTTTATAGGCAAACTTTTTTAGTCACATACGTTTCATTCCTCCTCATCAAATGCCCATACCAAGACAAACGATTCCCGTTCCACTTTTCTGTACCTAACACACGCCATTTCCAAACTACCCCTAATATACTCTAAGCACAAATTTGAGTGGTTCTTTCCTCAAAAGACCATTTACCACGTTATGTTCTGACCAAGATTATGTCTGGACTTTTAAAAAGAGACTTTCACCCCTGAGTTTGTTTCGCCATTTCTTCTCAGAAGTCAGATTATTTTTAGGATTCCGTACCTCAAAAGGAAAAAACGAAACCCTTGTCACTTTGTTGTCCGTCTGTCTGTCTGTCAGTGTATCAAGACCCTTTTTCTCAGGAACGCGTGGAGTTAGCATGTTGAAATTAATATCAACTACAACATAGGTCTATGGTCCCTTGAGCTCTAAAAAACAAGCTTCTAAATCAACGAAATAAAAAAATACGGCTATTTATGCGACATATTTTGATACTAGCAAGTAAACCAAAACCTATAGGGTACTTACCGTTTACCTAGAATCAAGAAATTTGGCAAGAAGCAAGCTCTTACAGCACAAGTAAAGGAAAAAGTTCGAAAATTGTTAATTTGTAATTTTAACATATAAAAATATTTTTTTTTGGGAATACAAAATTAAATTTACAATTATGAATTCCGCTGGAGAAACAGTAGGCTACTGTAATGTTGACTAGGCTAAAAAGATTATTTATTGAGATAATTACGTAAACGAAAGAAGACTAGCCAATGCTGATGTGTAAAATTATTATCAATATATATGAGAGATCATAAAATGATATTCAACTACAATTTAAGGTTTGTTATTGGGATAATTTTTTTTCAAATACGGAACCCTTCATTGTGCGTGGTCCGACACGCACTTGGCCGGTTTTTTTTTAATATGACGTGTAAAAGTGATTCCAATATCCTATTTACGAAATAAACAATTTCAATTCACTCAACAGATTCATTTGATTTTTCTGGTCTGTTAAAGTGCAGATCTAGAGTAAGGAATTAAGGATTTCTACGTTTTAAACCGGTATTTAAAAATGCAATATGTTAACTAGTGTCTCTTTCAAAGCCAGCTTTGACGACAGACGCTAGATAATATTTTTCATTTTACAATTTTACTTTGACTAACTAGTTAGTCAAAGTAAAATTCGAATGAGCGAAAAAGTATGAAAACAAAAATAAGTTCTCAAAGAGGCAAAGAGCTCTACTATTACTGAGCTCCAGTATTAATACTAAGCCAAGGTGAGCTCTATTATTTATACTTTACGTATCTTTCAAAGAGTTAAGTCAAATTGTAATGTTTTACAACAATTCGATGCATGTACTATAAGAAATAAAGGAGGAGAGAGGAGAGGAGCTCGTGGCTAAGTAATAACAGCCGCACGGGTCGATCCATCAGGTTACGCTACGCTTGCTGGGGTTGGTTCGTGGATGGGTGACCATCTTTACATACCGAGACTTCTCCGTGTCTCGGAAAGCATGTTAAGCCGTTGGCCCCGGCAGTCATTCGTGGATCTTTGATAGTCGTTACGGGTCGTCTGAAGCCCGAAAGTCTGAGAACCAGTGTTACCAATGGGTATCGTATTATCCAGTTATTGGGTTGTGGAGGTCATATAGACAGTCGCTCCATGTAAAAAACTGGTATTCAGCTGCATCCGGTTAGACTGGAAGCCGACCCCAACATAGTTCGGAAAAGGCTGGGAAGGCAAAGGATTGATTGGTTTTGAATTTACTACAAAGTAAAGTGGTAAATTCAAAACCACTGCTCTCAAAACGGTGAAGGAAAGCATCGTGACGAAAACTGCATGTCCTAGAACCAAAATATTTCGAAGACGAGACGTCTACCAACCTGCACTAGGCCCGCGTGGTGGATTACGGCCATGGAGAAAAGAATGAAGATTACGGCCCACTCCCTCTTACCGAGTGGAGGTCTGTGTCCCAGCCGTGGGAACATTATAGGGTGATTGTGATGATCCTATAGCATTTTGATATAAATTTTTGCGACAAGTACAATTAGTATAATCCATAGATATGAATAAAATCTTAGAACTAAAACAATATTATGTGCGAAACAAGTTTTTAAAAATTTTAAAATCATTGAAATTTACGTTACGTTTTCAAAACATACCGCAGTGATACGACCGTCATCAGCTGTTTTATCACTACGTCAAAGAACTAAATCAAGGCCATGAGTTACCTAGTGATGTACTCGACAGCAATCCGTCATCTTGTCTGATAGCACTGATAACAGACGGCAGTTTGATTTCGGAATTTAAAATAACATGATATAACTTGCAGTTATCTCATATAGATAAAATGCGATTTTCCAAATTCTGTTCCTAAGGCATGTAGGTATAAGTTTTATGAAACAATCTTTGTATACCTAAATAGATTGATGGAAAAAATATATCCAGAAAAATTAAGCTCTGATCTAACTGAGGCGAGTCAGAATTTCAATGATTAGGAAGTCACGCGATTATTCGCACAAATTTTAACACCATACAAGTTAGTTGACACAATCGATGCGATCAAATTTCGTAGATAGATAGATAGGATACTCTTTATTATGCATACCATAAAAATTACATATATAAATGTACTGCACCGCACCGCATCGCATTTACTGAAACTACGAAAACGTACCTATTTGTTAGGTACTGAAAGTATTTTTTCTTAACTCTAAAATAGATGACTTAGAACAAAACTCCCCTCCTTACCTCGAACAGTTTCAAACTTTCCCAGACTGACCCGTCTCCATGAATCACCTGTAGACGGGCGAATTGATGGAGCTGTCTGATGGTTTATTTTCACGAGTAAATATGTGCCGGTAGCTTGAACAGATAGATAAATGACTTTGACCTACAAAACTGTACACCAGGACAATACTCAAACATTGACTTATACTTTTGCTCAGTTTTTGTTTGAGTTGTTTCTTGTTATCTATCCTTTATGTTGCACCTGCCATGTCTTCTCTCTGCACCACCCTAAGGTTGGCTGGTAGAAAATGCCTCAGGCATTAAGTCCGCCTTTGTACGGTATTTTTTTTACTTGTGCATAAAGTTTTAATAAATAAATAAATAAATAAATAAAAATAAATAAAAAGCGAGAAATAAAAACTTTTTAACAAAAAAAAAACCGACTTCCAAAAATCACTACAAAGTGAAAAATAACTTTAATTTCGGAAGTCGGTGGCAAAAAACGAAAATACATTTAACCAGACACCCGAACCGACCGACTTCCGAAATTAAAGTTATTTTTCACTTTGTAGTGATTTTTGGAAGTCGGTTTTTTTTTTGTTAAAAAGTTTTTGTTCGCATAACTTATCAAAATGTAGGGAACAGCAGATTTTATTTTCGCGATTTCAGGTTTGGTCCCACAGTAAAAGTTGTTTGTTATCATGAGTACAATCATGTGTTATTATTATTAGCCTTGAATGGTGATCTAAACATGGAGCAGATGTTAAATATTGTGTCCTAATTGAAATTTGCGCGATGTGCTCGCACAACCGAATATAAAAATACATGATCACGACATCACGTTCTATTAGGACAATGCGTTTCCTGAGGAGAACTTGAATGTGTGACTCTTTTGTAAATCGTAGATCTCAATGGAAAATAATGGAAACTCCAAGGACACAAAAACAAAAAACAAAATCCACAAACAAAAACATATTACAAAATCCTGGGTACATTATTCTTGTTGCTTCTACAACATGTTCCAGAATTGAGTTCACAACCGCTTAAGGGGTCATGTACTCATGTTTATGAACAACTTTTATTGCGGGACCAAACCTGAAATCGCGAAAAAAAACCAGCTGCTCCCTACATTTTGACGAGTTAAGTATGATGTAGTTTTTTCGCGTTTTCAGGTTTGGTCCCATAGTAAAAGTTGTTCATAATGATGAGTACAATGATCCCTTAAGCGGTTCTGTATTCAATTCTGGGATATGTTGTGTATGTGAGAACGATGTAATAAAAAAAAATCGGGCAATTGCGTGTCGGACCACGCACAATGAAATTAGTAAGGGGGGGGGGGGGTGTAGTAGTTAGGATGAACTTATCCCAAGAACAAGCTTAACGTAGTAGTTAAAAAACATATTCTCCCATACATTCCAAACGGCAAATTTTAATGTACGTTTAAGACCATAGACTTCTTGTAGGTTTTCCTGTAATCTAAAAGTATAGAACTATTTTCTGTATTTTATTCAAAAAATGAGGCTCAGTAGTTTCGGAGATAAGGGGGAATGGTCAGTTTTCATCTATTTTCTTAAATAACTTTAAAACTAATTTATTTTAAAATTATAAAAAAATATATTTGAGACCCTCACAGTAAGCCCTTGGTACAGTTTGTAAAACTTTTTTTTTAAACGCTATTACATCGTTTTCGCTTAGCGTTCTTTCTGAATCGAAATAACACTGTCCTTTTGTTCACAGTTGTGACTTCAACAAATACACGATACGTTGCATCAAGACAGTTGGTGAGATGACGCCGAAAATGGAGATAGATGAACCGATGGACAGCGACAACGAGTCCAGTGGAAGAGGAACGGCTTCTGATAGCGATTGATAACGAATAAAGTGTTGAATTGTATTCTATGTGTTTTATTTTTAAGGATTAAAATTTTTCAGCTTTGAGGCCATCAGCGAACTCGAAGCATTAAACCATTTTTTAGGAACTTTTGAATTGTCTAGGAGCCGGTCAGTTAGTCAGAGAATGCTGTTGAAGCTGTCAATTTCCAGGTGTTCGTTAAGTAAAGCGTAGTTTCCTATAGGTAAGTGCAGTCAACAAAAGAGATATCTAGGCAGGGTATACTAACATATCTGTATGTGAATTGCTTCATGTTCAATTTTATATATAATATATTACTTTGTTTTTGCAGTACTCCTACATTGTAACACACCTACACAAAATTGTATATTTCCACGAAATTGAACATGAAGCAATTCACATACAAATATGTTAATATACCCTGCCTAGATAATTATCTCTTTTGTTGACCGTACATAGGACAAAAAAAAGTACTTCGTGTATTGCGAAGCCCACAGTCTCCTTTATTTCATTTAAAATACAAATATTTTTTATAAAAAAAATATAATTAAATTGTAGCCCACCAGTATCGGGAATAGGGTCCAAGCTACCGTGGCGGTCAGCGCTCCAAGAGAGAGCAACATCCTAACAATGAGATCTAGAAGTAATGCTTTCTGAATCAAGCCCATGATCCAGCTGCCCAACGTGAGCCTCGTCACGTGTTGGTCGAGGCTGTTGGCTATTAACGCATTGGCTGTCACGAAGATCGGCACAATGACCGCCGAGTCCACATCCCACATGTCGACAAGCTCGCGAGCCAAGTCAAGATATTTGATTTGTTTATCTTTGTAGTTTTATTGTTTAAATTCTGAAATAAGAGTGTCTTATTTTCCCCAAGCAGTTCACACCATTCATCATATCTGGGGAGCAATTGACTTGAATATTTTCGTAGTTTATTGTCTGTGCATATATCCTCGAGTTACTATTTTTGTAAATCACCTTTCTTAGATCGATGTACTCTTTGTTAATTCCTTGCATTGATAGAGCTTCCCATATAGAGCTGTGAGAAATTGAGTCGAACGCTTTGCTGTAGTCGATGAAGCACAGGTATAGTGCTTTGTCGTACTCGTATTTTTCCAAAACCATTTTCAGGGAGTGTATGTGGTATAACCTAAGCAGGCTACTCTTTGATATTCCTTGAAATCAAAAGAAGGAAAGTTCAAATAAAACGCATCCCTTAATCAATTTCCTTTATTAACATGTGTAACGCTGGGTCCCAATATAAAACTAACAGAGTTGCTGTTGCGGGGCCACGAGAGCAGCGCGTTGGCTCTCGCGACCGCTACCGCTGACGCTATAACCGCTATTATAGCGATTGTGAGCAGGAACCATCGAGCTAATTCCACGTAGCCTAGGAGTTTGTGGGAGTCGCGGAGTTCCTGTTGAATTGAGGCTGGGATTGTTGCTCCCTGAAAATAGTAAAATAATAGGTATTTAAAATTATACAGTTTATGGTATGATTTTATAAGTGTGTCGATTTATAGACTGAGGGCAAAATTCATAGTCCACAGTTTGACTTTACTTTGGCAAGTAAGGTAAGCGTCTCAGACGATTATGAACTTTATTCATTAAACATTTTTCCTAATTTTATGAAACGCTTGCTCACATTTACTACGAATACGAACTTTAAACTCGTGAAAATACGGTTCATATTTGTATGACAGATAAATCTCACATGCATTACTTGAAGAAAACTGTTTTGTTCAGGTATATTGTTCGGCAACCCAATTGCGTAATACTCTTTCACAATCCGAAAGATTTTGAAGGAAATTCCTAATAATGTTTCTACATAATATTTGAAAAATTCGTCTGCGAATGTTGTCGAATTGTCAAAATGAAAGAAATGGGCTGTTTCACCACCTACGATTAAGTTCTTATTAACTTACTTAGCAGATAATTTCATACATTTTCTGTTCCATTTTTGAATTTATTCGGTGAGTAGTGGCTATTCGGACATCCTGAAATAGGCCCTTAGTGTGCTAGCTAGCAACTACCCGCAGGTGTACAATTTATACGCGCCACCAAAGATGAAACTTGACACACCACGTGGTTTGACTTGCGCTGTAGACGATTTTAGATCTGAGGCACGGGAAGGGATCGGGCGGCGGAAAGAGCGTGGGAGGCGCGGTCAAGTCTCATCTTTCGTGGCGCTTATTCTAATACCCTAACACGGACCACGTTTGGAGATCGGTTTTTCTTAAAGTTTCAAAGTAGTAAGTTGTACCTACCCATTTTATGAATGCAAGGAGTTGGGGTCTACGAAAACAGAGATTATCGCTGTTTTCCTAGACTCAAAGGCCCAATTTGACTTAGGTAGGTACCTAAGTATAGTCATCTTTATCTGATAGAGCCGTTTTTGAGAACGTGATTCGGCAATCGCGTTCTCAAAAACGGCTCTCAACGATTTCGATGAAACTTGCAATACAGGGGTTAACGGGGGCGAAAAATCGATCTAGCTAGCGAGGCAATTGCGTAACACACTATCAATCTGAATCGGTTTCATTTTGACAGTTCAACAACATTCATTGCGACATTTACGTTGTCGAGCAGACAAATTTTTCGAACAAACGAAGCAATGGATTAGCAATTTGCTTCAAAATGATTCCGATTCCGATTGATGGTGTGTTATGCAATTAGTGCGCAGGTCTCATATCTGGGAAAATAAAAAACATAAAAATAAAATCGTTTTCGTGTGCAGATAACAATAAAATTTCTGCTAATTAGCGCGCGACGAGTTAATAATGTAAGAAGTACTGTCAGTCAAACGTTTATAGGCTTTCGATAGTGGACCTTTTATAAACTGAGTCTTCATAATATTGCAAAATCGGGATAAATGAACATGACACACGTGATTCTAATAAAATATTGCCCATGCATCAATCATTTACTATAGGCACCTACATTAAATTTGAATGATGTGGAACATCCTTTTAATCCGGGTTTTCCCAACGATCCCTACCTACTCCATCATGCCTTATGAAGTTATGAATGAATGGCAGTAATATTTTACTTTTAAAACATCTGGTTTCCATCCGATTGATTTCCTGCAACCCGTCTGCATTTACTCTTGGCAAAATGCCAGTGACTGGCTAAGGTCATAATAAATAAAAGGTTAAGATAAAAATATTCCTAAATATCCAGTCAGTAGGTAGCTATCTTTTACGAGAAACATTACAGCTACCTATATAAGATTAGATAAGAGATGAAATACGATAATTTTATTACAATAGATAAAAGCTGTCAGTGAATGAATGTAACTTTCCATACAACTCCACTCCACTCCATAAGGAATACCTAGGATACTATAAAAAGGTGTAAGTTTAATTGTCACAGTAAGATGGTTGTAGTCGTGATATAGTTATAGTTACCTATATCCCTAGGGATATAATATAGTTCTAAGAAAGCGGTTCATAACTATCGTTTCGGCCCCTCGACTCCTAAAAAAAGATTTGTTTATTAGTTTCCTTTCAACCCCTAAACATAGTTCACACTCGACCCTCATGGGGTGAGACTGAATTTTCATACAAAGGACAGGCATACCTCGTCCACTAGTTCTGTAAGTACCTACTTAAAATTATTATTTTGGTACAGTAAGCTACAGAAAAGCAAAATTAAGGATTTGATATTAAAATAAAGTAAACGAGCAATATTAGAGTAATTCTAGGTAATTCTTTTATAACGGTGGGCTCGGAGTCCTTTAACGCAACCACTGCATCATAGTTTAAAGATGGTAGTCTGTTTGAAATCTTTTGACACTCGTTCTTTACAAAGTGACATGATCTGTTGCAATTTATTTTTGGCACTATTAGTTTGACATAAATGCACAGCAGATTTGATAACATTACTTTCTACTTCTAATATTGTCACAGTTCCGTGACATGTAGGCCTATTAATACACCGCCAATATGATGTTCCATTTTTAAACTTTTTCTTGACATGGTATTGATGACCTTCCAGAAGCAGTACACGTCCTCCTTTCTGGGAAGTTATAAATTTTAAATACGGCCCTACTATCACTTGCAGGCGGTATATCAGACATGTGTGCAACTTGTGCATGCACCAATCACTTGATAACTACTAAAACGCAAATGATGAACTACGCATATTAAATTCCGTTAAGTATTAAAAAATATATATTGAGGGTATTTCAGTTAAATAGTATGCAACTATAGGGTAGACTGATGATTTATCATCGTAACTGACTGTACTTTGGGGGTCGGGAGCCTTAATTAAAACTTGCCTGGAAAATAAAATCCACTCTCGACCCTTGGGGGTCGAGAATAAACTATATTTAGGGGTCCAGTGGACACATTATTTATTGGGAGTCGAGGGGCCGAGAGTGGACTAAACGATAATTATCTTACTAGGAATATAAGTACTAGGGCACTCCGACCAAATAAGTTAGATTAGGTTAAAACTGTGACCCACTACGCGCGAGCCGAGCGAGCGAAGTGAGCGGTTCCGCGGTAGCGGCCGGCTGCGTTACGTCGAAATTGGTCGCAGTAGCAAAATTAAGGCACTCCGATAGTTTTCATATGTGTAACTATATTACGGCAGATAACTACACTTCTGGACACATCTATTGGCCCACCTTAGAGTTTAGGTTTCGATGGCCCCTACCGAAATATGATTGCTAGATTGAACAAAAACTGTTGATGCAGTTTTAAACCTGATACATTTTACCATCTTTTTCGATCGTATTGTTTTAAATTTGAATTCAGAATACCATACGACATGGAGCTACGCCTAACAAGTCGGATATGCGCCTTGTTAAAGGCAATTGATTTTTGAATAAAAAACATGTTTTATCAAATAAAGGTTTAATTTAATAACGCGTGTTGCCTCCATGGGCATCTACCACAGCTCTCATACGATTAGGCATAGAGTTTATCAACCGCTCTATGAAATTTTGAGGGATCATCTCCCATTCCTCTTCTATGGCAGTTTTCAACTCCTGCATCGTCTGGGCAACTGGCTGACGAGCCCTAACACGTCTTTTTAGCTCGTCCCACATGTGCTCAATGGGGTTCATGTCTGGGCTTCTGGCTGGCCAGTCCATAACTGTGATGTTCACATCCCGAAGATATTCCCTGACGATGCCGGCCGCATGGGCTCTTGCATTATCATGCATAAAAAGGAAATTTGGGCCCACATAGTCCGCGTATGGTATCACGTGAGGTTCTAAGCACTCACGAATGTACCTTTCAGCATTTAATGTTGGCAGCCGTGGTCCTGTAACAACCTCAAGTTGAGTTTTGCCGCTCGCGGATATACCGCCCCAGACAGTCCATGAGCCACCGCCATAAGCAACCCTCTCTTCAAAGCAGCATTGTGCGAAACGCTCTCCCTTACGTCGATAGACCTTCTTCCTTCCATCATTGCCATGTAACACAATTTTAGACTCATCAGAAAAGAGTACACGGCTCCAATCTTGCTGTGTCCAATTTAAATGACTGCGTGCGAAATGAAGGCGCGCTGTTCGGTGGGCTCGCGTTAGTTTGGGGCCATTAGCTGGCTTGTGAGGTACCATATCGCGTTCTCTTAACCTTCTCCGAACAGTTCGAGCGCTCACAGATACTCCGTGGAAGTCGCGAAGTTGGTTTTGTATCTCAATGGAGGTAAGGTGACGATTTGTCAAGCTGGTCGTCACGATGAATCGATCCTGCCTTTCAGTTGTGACCCGAGATCGTGGCCTTCCTTGGCGACGAACAAAGCCGCCAGTCTCTAGGTACCTCCGATAAACATTTCGGACCGCAGATCGACTTAAATTAAGTTGAGCACTCGCGTTTCTTTGGCTGTGTCCGGCCTGAATAAGTGCCACAGCTTGGGCGGCGACTTCAGGTGAAGTATCCATAGAATATTGATAGAACCTCACCTTAATGTTAAGAATAAGTAATGTTTGTTGCAAAACCAAAGATATCAATCACTTTTTCAAGAATTAAATCCAAGTAAACCAATAAAACCAAGTTTTCTTAGTATTCGATTGTTTGATATCAACAAACAGGCTCCAAATTGTCTTTTGTTTCTTTAAATTCTGCGTTCGAAATTCAAAAAAAGACTATTGAATGAAATTGTGAATGTGCCAGGTTCAAAACTGCATAAAAACTTTTTGCTCGACCTAATATAAAATTTTAGCTAGGACCAAACGAAACTGAAAATACAAGGTGGGCCAAAAGATGTGTCCAGAAGTGTAGTTATATCCCTAGGGATATAACTATATCACGGCTACATCTTACTGCGACATATAGGTACATACCAATCAATCTGCCTAGCCTTTTCCCAACTATGTTGGGGTCGACTTCCAGTCTAACCGGATGCAGCTGAATACCATTATTTTACATGGAGCGACTGCCTATCTGACCTCCACAACCTATTAACTGGGTAATACGATATCCCTTGGTAAGACTGATTGTCATAGTTTCGGGCTTCTGACGACCCGTAACGACTGTCAAAGATCCACGAATGACAGCCGGGACCAACGGCTTAACGTGCTTTCCGGGGCACGGAGGAGTCTCGGTATGTAAAGATGATCACCCATCCACGGACCAACCCCGGCAAGCGTAGCTTAACCTGATGGATCGAACCGTGCGGCTGTTATTACTTAGCCACGAGCTCCTCTCCACGAGACAATCAAATTAATTCTAGACGATATAGTTACATACATATATCGACTAGAATTAATTTGATTGTCTACAATTTGTGTTTCATAAAATCATAATACTGTAACAATGTGTACTATGTTTAGTGGCTACACATAAAATAAGAAGCAACAAAGATTGTAGACAAATTAATTCTTGTCGATGCATCTTTTTGAGGCTGATGGTAGGTATCTAACAGATTTTCAGTCCTAATGAGTTCAATCAGAGGATGCTGAGCGTTTTATTACAGGCATTAGGAAAGACTATTAAGAAGACGATCAGCATAATTGAATTGTTCTCAGATATCGTGACTCTGAAAGCCAACTTAGTTTAGGAGAGCTAACATCTGAATTTCTGATAATAGCGGAGCTAACTAAAGAATTTTCAGTGCTCTAAACACGTGCATATTTCTCGAAAATATCGAGTTAGGGTGTGAAATTTATGGATAAGGGCTTATCCTTGCAAGTTGGCAGGATAAAGTTTTCAGATACATGCACTTTATTGTACATATAGGTTAACCCCGCGTCCTAACCAAAGCGATAGGTCGCGCGAATACGCGATCGCTTAGGTTTGCTTACAACTTGTTATAAAGTCCAAGTGCAGTATGTGCCCTATATAAATCTGCCACACAAGTTTTCTATTCTAGTTTTAACATACCTAACATTTATGACATGTGTATGCAAATACAGTCAATGACAAAAGGCGATTGACATTAACGTTTTTTTTTATTTAAATTTATAAAATGTATTGAATAATTTTATGACAATTTAGATGATGATTGTGTGTTATCGACTGTGGCTGACTGTACCGTCGTACGTCTATAGTCCCTAAATATGTTAGGGTGAATTAGGGTGAACTACATGTAAGTAGTAGGTACGACATTTCACGATTGCCATCACAATACCGTGCTGACACATGCCATAAATAAAAATACGTGTCGAAGGTCGTGGTACTTTGTACTTGTACTTTTTTTTTTTGTTTTTTTTTTTTTTTGTGTAAATATCGTGAGGAAACCGCTATGTCCTAGAACCAAGCATTCAAAGACATGTGACATACATTCAACTAAACCTCCCTGGGTGGACATAGGAGTCCTGTGTCTCAGCAGTGGGATCATTATAGGCTAATTATGCTTAGTTATGGTAAAAGTTTTGTACATACCTCCTCAAGCCATAGCATCGGGAATAAGCCAGTGGGTACGCTCTTCAGCTGCGGGATGTTGTCAATCTTGCGCAGTTCTATATTGAACTGCAGCCGCTTCAGACCACTTAGGACTACGCCGGTTGTCTGTGAAAACACATTTTCATTTTAGTTCTTGCATAAAGTGGGTTTTCGGGCCCGACTTCCAATTTCCACTGCAAGTTGCCCTTCGGAAAGATACGGTCACATGTTCGGTACGGTAGCTGTTTCTATATTAGGTGTGAGCGCATAAGTCAACACGGGACTATTTCACCCGTTCTGATCGGTACCGACTTTTGTCTTTACCTGAATTCTTTATGCAAGTACCCAAAGGTGATGTAGCGGAATCTACATCGCCACATACGAACTACGCGTCACACTGACGTCACGCAATCCTGCATCGCGCAATCAGAGTTTACCGCGCGACTAGCACAACATCAACAGTCGCGTCGGGCAGTGTCCCACCGGACACGACACCCGTCTGGTCGGAGGATCCTCCCTTTTCTATTGGGGATGAGTGAACTTTACTCCCTGTTCCTCATGCCTCTATAGTGATGAGGTGATGATGATGGAGGAGGCGGGCTTTATTCTATACATATTTGTAACAAATTACAAGAATTATCAAAAAAAAGCCCTTTTTTAATTCTTGTTTCGTAACTGTTTGAGTTGAGCACTATTTGCTGATGGTGGTGTTGATGTGGTGATGGCTACACTAAAGCACGATTGCTAAGAAGAATTGGGATTTACTTGGGATTTTTAGAATATCCTGTACCTAGATTTTTCTGATCTCATTAGTTGGCCACCATTTCAGTTGTAGCTTTTTTTTTCGAACACTAATTTGTCTACCCTTTAAATTGCCATGTACTACAATGCTGTTTTGATAAATAAACAATTAGATTTTTTTTTTTTGATAGTTGGGCAATTATTTTTTAACCGACTTAAAAAATGGAGGAGGTTATTATGTTCGTCTGTATGTATATTTTTTTTCTATTGTATGTATGTTCATCGATATTTTCGTCAATTTTATTGTGGAAATGTAGACCGATTTTGAAATTTATTTTTTCATTTGTCAGAGGAAGCTTGTTCGATTCCCATATTTTTATTAACTTTGCTTGGGTTGTTTTTGAGTTAGCTTCGATAATACGTATTTAATCCACTTTGTGTATCTTGATGATGTTCTAATACTTCCTGTCTCTTTTGCTTTCATAGCAAGTAGTGGTATACGAATTAGTGTGGGGTAGGCATCATAACTGAAAAGTGAAAAACTAAATACTTTTTCAAAAAAAAAAACAAAACTTCCAAAAAAAAAAAACACGACAAAGTGAAAAATTACTTTAATTTCGGAAGTCGGTGGCAAAAAAATAAAATAAATATCTAGCCACAGACTTTCGAAATTAGGTAAAGTAATTTTTCACTTTGTAGTGCTTGTACCTATTTTTTGGAAAAAAGTTTTTTGTAGCAACAGTAGACTCGTGAAAAAAAAAGTAGGTATAGGAATTTGATTTATTTCAGGAAAATTGTTTAGTATAACGGGTACAATCACCCCCTTGACGGCCTTGCGGCCTTTTGGCATGTGACTAAATCGACCTCTATATTTTTACCAAAAACGTTAACAAAAACTCACGGGATCAATATAAACAAAAGAGTTATGCTTCTCCCTGTCGGGCATGACTCCTGACTGGAAGAACTCCAGCAGTTCTTCCGAGGCGAGGTAGAAGTGTGGCAGCGACGCGATGGCCGGAGCGCCCTGGCACGGCATCAGGTTCAACAGGCCCATGAGAAGGCAGCCGTCGTGTTTTGCGCTCCAATTCCTGAAGAAAAAATGTGAGTTTGGTCAAATATTCGTTTGGTAGAGTGTACAAACTGAAGTTCAAAACTCAAAGCATTAATTACAGGTACTTTTGAAATGTCAAGGAGTCAGTCGATCAGAAAGATGGGGCTGGTTGCCCATTCCAAAGCGAAGTAGATTGTTAAGGAACAGTATACCAAAAT
Source organism: Cosmia pyralina (assembly GCA_946251885.1). Classification (NCBI taxonomy): domain Eukaryota; kingdom Metazoa; phylum Arthropoda; class Insecta; order Lepidoptera; family Noctuidae; genus Cosmia; species Cosmia pyralina. Next base: position 25,573,617 of record OX276349.1, on the reverse strand, counting down.
GACCAACGGCTAACGTGCTTTCCGAGGCACGAAGGAGTCTCAGTATGTAAATATGGTCATCCATCCACGGATCGACCCCGGCAAGCATAGCTTCACCTGATGGATCGACCCGTGCAGCTGTTATTACTTAGCCACGAGCTCCTTTCAAATACCAAATCAAACTACAATAAAAAAAATACAAACTTTTTACAAAAACATTTGTTGTCATGGTTGGCACTCTTCGCTGCTAACGCTGACTCTGTGATCTCGTAGTAATAAGAGCTGATGTTGAATATCTCCTTCTTGCCGACTAGATCCACGTAAAGAGACCTGTGAAGCAAAGTTAAAGAAAATTTTATTGCTTATTGCTGTCGTTTGAGGGTTGCAAATCGTCTGCAGTGACTATAAGGACGGGATAAATGTTGGCTTGGGTGTAATAATGGCAAGAATTAGGTAATTGGGTAGTAATGTGAGGTTTTTTTCAGCTGACGTTATTTGTCTTTTGGGACTTGAAGATGTTATGATGCTCTTTTAAAAATACAAACAAATAAGGTGAAAAAAATGTAGGTAAGACGATAGATACGAGTAGGTAGGTGTTAGTATGTATTTAATTGGTTCAAACATTTTAAGGTAATCGTGTGATCGTAAAAAGGAGGAATCCCTCAATCAAAAATCTATCTGCCTAGCCTTTTCCGTGCCTTTTCCCAAATAAATTGGGGTCGGCTTCAAGTCTAACCGGATGCAGCTGAATACCAGTATTTTACATGGAGCGACTGCCTATCTGATCTCCACAACCCAGTGACTGGGTAATTCGATACCCCTTGGTAAGAACGGTATTGTCAAACTTTCGGGCTTCTGACGACCCGTAACGACTGACAAAGATCCACAAATGACAGCCGGGACCAACGTCTTAACGTGCTTTCCGAGGCACGGAGGAGTTTCGGTATGTAAAGATGGTCACCCATCCACGGACCAACCCCGGCAAGTGTAACTTAATCTGATGGATCGACCCGTGAGGTTGTTATTACTTCTATAAATATTATTATGAATCCTTCAATCAATTATCTCTATAAATATGGATTGGATCTCGCAAGGTTGTAAGAATAAGAGGACCTGTTAGATAGATTGCTATTATATGTTTTATTTCACGAGTGCAGCTTACCTATCATACTACTAGTCGTTGAAAATTACCTACCCTGTTTGCACTTCTGAAGAAGACCTGCTTTTGGCAATTCTAGGGATCCTAGGGTCCAGGATCTTGGATCGCCTTGGAAGGCGTACTAGGGGCCGAAGCTCGCAGAGGCTGGTTACACGCGTTTTTATTGAGGAAATAGTCTTCTGAAGAAGACGATCTTATTATTACCCTTGTACATTATCGTCATAATGGGCTAAATCGTTATATAATAGAAGTTTTTTCAAATTACCTGCAGATATCCGGTTCAAAAGTATAAAGCTTCTTGGACACGTTGCTCTCCTTAATCGGAGGGAATATGGACGAGTCTGAACCGTTGATCTGACCGCAGTATTTATCTCCCCAATTTTGCATGATGTGTTGGCCTTTGTAGGTGACGATGTTGCCGAGCTCATACACGTTGTCCCGCCCACGGTTCATCTCGTAAGGACCCGATTCTGAACGGTTCATCTGGAAATTGTTTAATAGAACTTATGAGCTCTATGTACGGTGTCTGTTTCAATATGCGTTTTCTGATTGACGTAGAAGGAAGGTAAATACTTGAAAAGGGAAGCGTTTATTTATTTATTTATAAAGGGTTACCAACTAAACACATACACAGCATTAACACAGCGTCTCTGTCTTATTAGAGATCTCGCATCTATCTAAATTATTGAGTTGATCTATTCTTGAGAAATATATGTACCAGCACATCGAGCTACTACAATCTGTCAAATTCCTTTAATAGATTTTCATCTTTATCACTAAAGCATTAGGTTCAAGGTTGATTGGGAAAATTTGACAGTTTCGGGTAGCTTGACCTGCTGGCGTCTGTACCTAAGAGGTACAGACAACAGCACATCAGGTTATACCAAACAGCCAAACTACATATATGTAATTGTTTACTAAGTAATAATATTAATATGCAGTGGCACCGAGTTGCCGTATCTGGCCATACCGCTGTTAAACCCGCGATGGTTTGTGTGGTATGTTTAAAGTCGTAAACTGTGTAACTGTGTTGTTGTGTGTAAACTGTTCTGAATATAAAAAAAAAATAATTAAACCTTAAAATGTTAAGGGTTAACTTCAACATCAAATGAGAAAATTTGACAGTTTGTAAGAACTTGACCTGCTGCGGTGTGTACATACAATTAACCCTGCAGGGTCGAAAGTCCACCGAAGCCTTTCCAAAATGATTAATCTACACATACCTACATGTCATACATACATAAATAAACTCACGCCTTCTTCCCATGGGGGTAGGCAGAAGCTATAGAACGCCACCTGCTACGATCCTTACAGTTAGGATACCTACTCCTTTCCCTCCCTACTCTAATCTGTTGCAAACTGCAATCGCAACTTATTGCAGCCTATCATATTATTACTATTCTAATTATTAATTGGACTGTCAGCTGCTGTATTGTTGATAAGGACTAATTAGACACCATTAGTTTTAATATTTCTACACCGGCAACGGTGTAGAAATGTGTGAAGCGGTGATGATATTGTACAGTCAGCGTCAATAATATCGGGTCGAACAGTCTGTTCAAAATGATCTAAACAACTATAAATATAACTATAATAACAGTCTGTTCGTCCCGATAGTTTTGACGCTGACTGTACCATGCACTCAGAAATAAATTATACCTATTCTATTCTTTCCTACTGAAGAGACCTAGCGCCAGCAACAACTGATTGAATAATTATAGAGCAAGATCCCAGGGCCGCCAGATCTTACTTATTTTCTGCCTGTCAAAACTTCCCCCAGACACAATTAACTGTGTCTGGGGATGTTTGACCGCTACGATTGATTTGGCTGCTTACAAATAGTACTGAAATAGTTTTTTGTTTTTTAGATTTCAATTAAAATTTATTTTTAATATATCTATCTCCTTAAAAGTAAATAACAAGTTTACTGAGTATCATTATATAAAAATTAGGACTCAAACTATAAGTAAGACGACGTCATTTTTTGCGAGCTTTAATGCGTCTGGCGGAAAAAACGTGGAACTGTCTGACAGTATTGATTATTAATTATTAACCATATTCTGTAAAACATGCTTAAAAACCAGCAGCCAGACTTTAAGAATAGTGAATAATATTTTTACGTAACTTTAGTACCTGATACCTGAAAATTGGCCGTCGGCCCGAAGTAGCAGGTACCTATAGGTATGCGTACGTTCAAAGTACGCACTAACACTACTCTAGGTCTGGCGGTTCTGGGATCTTGAACTGTTAGAAAATGTACATACATGCGAAAACATTGAGAAATAAAATCCATTGGCTCCTTCAGCTGCTCGCATGGTAGGCGGCATGTCTCCTTTTATTTTACCGCACACAAGTCCTGTAATGAAAAGGAATGGAAACATTCAATCTATACAAATAAATAAAATTGAAGTGTCCGCCTGTGCCGCTCAATTCACAATACCAAAGTTGTGTCAGCAGACTCAAAAGACGCAACATTCTACAAATATTATCCTAGCTTGTAGAGAGCTGCTTGTCTAATAAGAGCTCCCAGTATAACACTTCCCTGCCAGATACATCCTACACCTCATCTGCTCATAGTTTTGGAAACTGATTGCAATATAAGGCAAAGAAAAAAAAAATGTCTGTTTGTAATGTCAAAATAACAACTTTTTACTGTTCCAAGGAAAAGGAAGGAAGGAGGTGTCCGCGCAAAAAAATTAAAACGCATGAACAAAAAAAAAAATGGAATGAATTGTAAACAAAATCCGATTTAAATAGGGAAGTATTGACATTCACGCGGGCGCGGGCTGGTCATGAATAGATTATAGATGTCCCAAAAGTTTTGTAGGGTACATCGACCTAGGGTAAACCTTTCTGAGACCGCATTCAATTTGGTTAGACCGAAAGGGTCACGCAGTACGTGCTGTGGTAGCTGCAACCTAGAAATTTATTCATTTCACTATTTTCTTTGGGGTTTTTGAAGGAAGGCTTACTTGAATGTTAAAATGTGTGTCTCAAACAAGTAGATCGTCCTCGTATTTGCGTTATCAATAAGGTTGAATGTCAATTGCACGTTATAAAATAATAGAACCTATTTGTCTATGTGACAGTTAGATAGTTCCAACCGTAGTTCCAACCTTAGTGAAGTTTGATACATACATAAACTTACGCCTTCTTCCCATGGGGGTAGGCAGAAACTACAGAACGCACCTGATGAAGTCCTTACATACTCTTTTTGCTTCGTTTACGTTCGTACATCTGGTTATACACGCACGCCGATTGCGATACTACGCACCTGACCTTTCTGAACATATAGAACATACAAACATGTAGACATGTAGGTACATGTAAATTTTAAAGTCTATCTATTCATACGGGGTCATTGTACTCATCATTATGAACAACTTTTAGTATGGGACTAAACCTGTAATCTCGAAAAAAATCAGTAGTTCCCTACATTTAGACGAGTTATGCGAACATAACAGCTGATTTTTTTTCACGATTTCAGGTTTGGTTCCACTGTAAAAGTTGTCCATAATGATGAGTACAATGACTCTTTAAGAGATTTCGTGTATGAATAGATAGACCTTTTAAGTCCTTCTGGGGTAGTCCCTCCCCGCGTTTCCACTCACATCTGCCTTGTAAATACCTTTTGTTAGTCGCCTTTCATTCATCCTCTCAACATGAACAAACCATTCAATCACACTATGAAATTTGAATTTCTGAAATGACGTTTCAATTTACTGGGAATTGTTGTCAAAAGTGGTACACCAAGCATACTCTGAAGTTTTAATTTCTGAATTGCCGTTTCAATTTACTGGGAATTGTTGTCAAAAGTGGTACAAAAAATACGAGGTCGACTTTAGGTACATATCTTTTGGTCATTGTTTTAGGACGGGCATTGAACTTTTCCTTCATTTTCTGTAGTTGAATATGAATAAGGTGTGTAAGTCTAGACTGGTCCTATCTAATCATGAGTCCTCATATTGCAACATTTCTCTTAATGAACAGGTACAGGTTCATACAAACGAAATACCAAAATAGTTTGTAAATCAAACATCTTATGGTATTGTGTATTTATTCCGATTGGATTACATAATATCTAGGTTCTCAAATATACAGGGTTACTGAAAACATGTCACGATCTCTACTCTCTATCAATCTAGGGCTGAGAGTAGAGGTCATTAAGTATCAAATCACTCATGGGTACACGCGTCAAAAATGAACCAACTTCGAGATATTTTATTTTTTCAAAAACGGTGGAAATGAAATGTTAAGTTATTCAAGATGCATCTTTTCTATATTCCCGTCTCGTATGCTCTACAAAGGCACCCATTACATGAAATTCATGTTTGATATCGTAAAGTAGTTTTACTAGAACTACACGAGATGGCTTTAAATATGACACAGCGGTTTTTGATATTATGTATGAAATATAGAAGCAGAAAATTATGAAAAGTGCAAGCACCTAGCTCATGTTCTTCTCTTAAAAACTTACGAGCTTAGTAAAAGCAGCAAGTCAATGATAGATGGGCGTTATAAATAAAGGCTGTTGCTTGTCCACTTTTTAAGAACGAAACGTACTGACAGGGCCGGAAAATGGTCTAATATTTTTATTCGGAATCCACGATACGTCATTCAATTAATATACAGGGTGGCATGGAAACTCCATGGAATTCCCTTGAAAGGGGTTATACTAGAGGTCATTAACAACAAATTAAGTCCAGTTAACTAGGGGTCAACACTAGATAGTTACCGTGCTATCGGTTCCTCGATTTTCGAGATTTCGGGAGAGATTTCTGAGATTATGTAAGTTTTGGGTAAGCATGTAATTTTTTTAATGAACACTCCATTTTGAAAATTAACATTTAATTAATATCAAGTATCAATTAAATGTTTAGAGTGGAGTAGTTTTTTCATAATTAATTTTTTTTGGTAACAAGTCAGAAATATATTGTTGGACCTGCTGAAGATTAAGATGAGAGAAAACTTTCTTTGCATTGTTTAGATTCAATCTCTTAGTATTATATAATTGCATAGCACGTGTGAGCACTATGTAGATACTATTAAGCTACCTTTTACTGGGTACGTCTTTCACTGACTTGAGTGTGCCCTGGCGGTTGAGAGTATGTCATGCTCACTCAAATGTCTCGCTGATGGTGGCGTGTGTGTTGGATCATTAAGTTCCCTTCAAAATGGTTGAGCTAAATGGTGCTGATCCATGCGTCATGTTCGTGAACGGGCGCCGTCAGTTGGGACTGGTCGTCTCTTAGCTGCCATGGCTTATTTTTAATTTTAATATTTAATTTAGTTGTTTTAGTTATTATCTTTTTATTACGGACGCTTTTTAACGTGCACGTCTTTCTACATTGTTCTCACATGTATATTTTCAACTTGAACGATGTAACCAATATTTTGTAAAAATATTATGATTTAAAAGAGTGTCCGTGGAGTTTCTTGCCCGTTCTTCTCCATAGGGATCTACTACGCTTTGGAATGGGCAACTAGCTTCATCTTTCTGACTGACCGACCCATTGACAATTCAAAAGTGCCTGTAATTGGTTTATTTGAAATAAATGCTTTGAGTTTGAGTTTGAGTTTGAAAATTTCAGCTCGGTAAGCATCCAGTTTTGACGCCTAGTCAACAGGACTTAATTTGTTGGTAATAACCTCTAGTATAATCCGTCTCAAGGAATACGTCGAGTTTCCCGTCACCCTGTAGACACGGTTTCAAGGCGCAATAGTCGGGCACAGTGTTATTAGAATTTCTCAGTAGCAGCCCGGAGTCTCGATGACTACCCGACTGATGGCAACACTGGCTCGCCCCTTTATTGACGAAATGTGGAGATAACAACGTGTTAGGTACCATCGCGGACACTGGCGGTGAACCAGTTTTCAACCTTATTACTATGGTAATAAGATCCTCTAAGTCCTCTTCCGGGACTACAGTCGTAAAGTCATGTTATATATCCTTACGTACTTTTGCAAATAACAAATGAATTCTTACCTAAAGCGGCATTATCACCATCACAGCTCAAGTAGATGCCGTCAAAGAACAGGTCTCTCACTTTGACCCTCAGGAAGGCATCCTCGAGGCTCGGGAAGAACTGCTCCAGCGCTTTGTTTATCACTCCCGCCAAACTTGGCATCATGTCGTGAACTGTTAACAAGGCAGCCTGGAAGAAAGAGATAGAAAATGTGTATTAAAAAAATTATAATAATAAATCATTTATTTGCAATCCAAAAAGACAAAACGCATAAATTACAATGTGAGATGGATTAATTATTCATAGAATAGACATATGTACAGATAGCGAGACTAATGGCTAAACTAGGCCGTAGTCTGTAGTATAGACGCCGCAGCCAACTAGCTTAATTAGCGCTTTGGAAGTAACGCTCGCCGGCCGCTGCCGTGGCACCGCTCGCTTCGCTAGCTCTGCTCGCGCGCGGTTGGTCACAGTACCAACATAGTTAAATATCTTTCAGGCCGCTAGTTGAACCGCACCGTTTAGTTAAAAGGTTGGGCTGTTGCAAGGCTAATTAAGCTTGTTGGCTGCGACTTTGATAGGCATCAGAGCCCCGTTTCACATCACCTTCATCATTATTCACCAGAAAGATATGATGTCCACTACTGCCTATGGGCATCCCTCAAGCATCGTAACATCGACCGATATAAATCCATCAATTATAAATATTCTTATTCTTAGCTTAAAATAAATAAAATTATGAGGTTATATTTTTTTAAAGATTTAACTTAGATCACTGTGCACTTTTGGTAATATCAAAAACTTTCAGAACCGATGTAATTCGTAAATTGATAAATGACAAATCATTTTATTTCTGTAATTAGGTTTGTACCATGGTTTGTACAAACACTTTTACACGTCAATCATCACACTAATAATATAAAGGTGAAAGTTTGTGTGTGTGTGTTTATGTTTGTTACTTCTTCACGCTTAAACGGCTGGACTAATTTTGATAAAATTTGGTATGAAGGTAGCTGACACCCTGTATTAACACATAGGCTACTTTTTATCCCGCACCCTAATTGCGTAACATATTATCAATCGGATTTGACAGTTTAACAACATTCATTGCGTTATTTACGTTGCCGAGCAGACAAATTTTTCGAACATATGAAGCAATGGATTAGCAATTTGTATCAAAATGAAACCAACTCCGATTGATAATGTGTTACGCAATTAGGGTGCCGGTCTACGCAGGTGAAAGCGCGGGGCGCAGCTAGTATTTTAATAAAACTAGATGAGAACGGCCTTTCCTATCTGACTACTCTGAGAAGAAAGGCCGAAACAAACTCAGAGAACATTTTTTTTTTGTAACTCTTCTAAGAAAGATCAATATAACTTCCAATTAATCCTTACTATCCCTAGAATATCGTCATTCCTTTTGTGTCTCACCTCTATGTCTTATCCATACCTAGATTAGAGACGGCAAAGATTTGTCACAGTTCGTAGAAACATTGACCTGTGTTCAACTTCAAATCTACCCCAGGGAAAGGTCCCGGTTATTGCTCTTCCGCAATATTGAGTCCTTGAGGGCCAAACTCAATCAGATAGTAATTTGTTGCCGAGAATGGAAGAAATTTTATTCTGTTGTACCGAGAGATTAGTCCAGTTCAAGTTTACTTATAAATATTTGTTCGTACCCGGCGTAACCCGGGTGAATTTCATGTCTCTATCTCCAGTGGTTTAGGCTGTGTGTTTTTATACAAAAATACCATCAAAATTTCCGAATTTTGTGGTGAATTTTCCAAAAAACAAATCTGTCATACTCGTACAAACCTTGCCCTGACAATTACAAACACAATAAAAAAGAATTAACCAAATAGGTGCAACCGTTCTGAAGTGATGCGCTTACACACATTTTATTTATATAGATAATTTAAAGAAAACTCCAAAAATCTAACAACAGTCGTTTAGACCAAGAACAATATTAATCTTTTAAGTTTAGAGATAGAAGTACTCTGTGGTTCTGAGCTTATTGAAAAGCCTGCACGTTTTTATGTGGCAAAAAGTTTCGGATTTATGAAATGCTTGTTGTTTTTCGTGCGATGTTAAAATTATTTATCTAAGTACCATAGCTGATTTTCATTTTGCAACTTTTACAAAAAAAAATATGATGCCCGTTTCGTCTCTTGGGTTGTTAATAAACATTTCCTACATTAACGAAATGTAAACTAACGGGGAACTAGCTTTCTTTTCATGTGTATTTATTTTGAAAGGACATTTTCGACCTGAAATCCCGATCACCGGAAAAATCATTGTGACGAATCAACATAACACGCCAACTGAAGTTGAGAACATTTTTTTGTTTTCATTCGCGTGCTCGCCATCTGAGTAACCATCACTCGCATGGCAACAGTTCGCACATCACTCGCATCGTTCGTTCGACTCACTAGCGAGCTATTGCCGACAATAGCTCGCTAGTGCGTCGTAAGTACACAACTCGCAAGAGACTAGACAGCTACTCTTTTAATGAAAACAACCAATGCAAGCCGAGCTACTGACATGCGAGTACACAGTAAACCAGCCATTAGGCATCACACATCACTAAATGCATTTAAGGCTAGGTTGTTCGGGCCTGTAGGCCTTTGAAACGCTACCTCCGCCTCCCCCAAATGTAGCGCGACGTGTTTATTTACGACGCACCGCCGACGATTTCGCGGAAAATCTATGCTACAGTGTAAAATATTTGCAGTTGATCAACTTAATTAGTTTTTCTTAGGTCGATTTTTGTTCCTTAGGTTTACATTTTATGGTGTCTACGGTGGAGTGAACTAAGATTATTACATAAAATGTCGTTTTGTTTTCACATTATCAGATAACTGTACCAACACGATTCGATAACAATAGGTACAATTATTATCAGCCCCATGATATTGGTGAATATCGATGACCATCGCGACACGACAAACAACCACACTACTAAGTCGGCGGCAGTTTGAAAAAGTTTTCTCAATTGAAAGAATGCCCGCTACTCTCACCCCGCACTGTCTTCGCCGGTAGATATCGTGCCGATATCGGTATCGGTGTGTGTGGAAATCGGTTATCATGGTATGGGCATGTGATGCGGAGAAATGAAGAAAATGTCGTCTGGAATGTTTTGATTATGGATCTGGATGACTATACGAGTAAGGGAATACCAAAGAAACGATGGATGATCTGTGTGAAAGATGATGTGGCTAGAAAGGGAGTGACTATCGAGATGACGACTAATAGAGAAGTATGAAAGATAAAAACAAGTTGCATCGACCCCAAAAAAAATTGGGATAAGGGCAGGAGAATGCTGATAATCGGTATCGGTCGTTGTCTACGACGATATAAGTGACATTAAAACACAATGTAAAAGCGAATTATTCCATTACTTCATTGGGCTGAGTAGGAAACGAATATAGCAGATAGTTACAGATTGAACCTTTAAACGGCTATTTTAGTAAACTTTCATCAAACCAAATAGCTTAACGGTTCGACGACTGCTTTGCAAACCCGTGGTTAAAAGTTTGACTCTCAACTGTTATATTTTTTTCGATTCTTTTTTTTATATTTTGTTATATACCTACTGTTATTTGATAGTTCGCATAACGTACACAGAAAACATGAAGTTTAGGCCTCTGTTACCATCTATATTTATAATTAAAATAAATATCAATGGTTAGCTGACAGTTAATGAGAAATCCCGTGTGTACAATCTACTGTTATATTTTTTAGCGATAGCCGGGTTCGTTAGAAATAATCTGTAAGAATCACTCAGTGTATTCGTGTTATGCCATTAGGTATAAAATAAAAATAAATAAAATAAATTTATTTCAGGTAGGAACCCATATCATACAAAAATATACAAAAATCAAATCACACAAAAATAAACCTGTTCGTTCGTGTGTTATTGTACACCTGTTCGTGTCGTTCCTGTGCAGGAACGACACGAACAGGCGTTTGTTTATTTATCCACTAAAAACGAAAAACTTCGCAAGCAGTGGGAAATTGCTACTGAAGGCTGCGCGTTTCGACCTCAGGACAAGCTGCTTCGTCGTCGGTCGCTTGCTCTCGCGTCACCAGTCCTAACTCTCTGTGTATTTTGGCTGCTGAGAGAGACCACAACTACAAACGTACTGTAAAGGAAAGTTTTATAAAATGTGGCTGTTGTTTTAGTATATTGTGTGTCTAACTTGCATCCCCTATAACCCCTTTAGTGACTGAATAAAAAAAAAATTTTTAGAATGGGCTAAAAATGGTCGTACTGTTTTGCTTATGCTGCAAACATATTCTTTTGTTTTTGATGTTGACCACTGCTCATGAAGATCAGTAATTATTGACAACTACATATGAAGGAACAATTGCCGTACTTTATTATCAAGGGATGTACCTACTGTTACAGCTATAATTTATCGAATCTACTATTCTAAGACATCAAAATTAATTTAGTATATTGTCTAACCGGCCCCGCTCATGTGGGATTGCCGTCCCATAGGACTATTTACCTAAACAAAAGTGCAAGAATCAATATGATAAAAGTTACAAACCAACACTAGGATACGTCATCGACGAACTTGCTTTAGCACATGGGCACTGAGTGATACGGTTACCGCCTAACCATGGCTACGTTCACAAAGCGCTATTTTTCGAATGTATAGAACACGATATTTTATCGTATACTGTGACTTTTTGTACTCAAAACTGATCATGGGGTGTCGTTTTTATGGTTTTCGAGGGAGCCAAAGCCGGTAGTGAAGTCAAAATGAAAATTCAAGATGGCGGATGTGAAAATTTTATGTTTGTGTTTTAAATCATACGTTATAAGGAACTTCATTCCTGACGGTGGTCCCCAACCGCACATTTTTATTTTTTTCTAATTTTCACTGTTGTTGCCAGAGTGAAAGTTGATTATTATTAGTATCCAACCGACAACCGGACACATTGTATTTATATTATGTGTAATTTATGTAGGATATGGTAGTAGACTAGTAGTGAAGACAGTTCGATGGAGATTGAAAATACTAATGTGGATGAATCTGATGAAAAATCTTAGAAAAATGTGTTTTAAAACTTCTTCATAAAGGACCACGATAAAAAATTATAAACTACTCGCGCTTGACTATAATTTTATCGATAATAATTTGCAATGTGTCTTAACACTATCGTAAGATGACAATTAAACGTCATCATACCACATATAAATAATCACATTTTCGAAAACGATATTATGAATTTAAACTATAATATAATTACGAGATATTTTTTCTGAGCTGTCGCAATTTCATATCTAATGTGTTCGTCTTTTGTTTGAATTTTTTTGAACAACAGCAGGGAGAGCGAATTTTTAAAAATTTTGACACAGGTCCAACCTCGATGACGTCCCGCAGGACTCTGACCACGGTGCCATAGCTTAGAACAAAAGTAAGGGTAACATAACCGGCCAGTTTAGGTAGGCTTCTGCTTTTGGAGGTACACTACTCAATTCAATAGATTTTTAATTTACTCGTATAATAATATCAAAAGTTAAACTTACTAATTGATAGATGGCGCTGTTCTCAAATTGTTCATGGGTTTAGTTTAAACATTATGATCCATTTTAATCAGATTGTATTAAAATAACAACAATTTATATTTACAAATAAAAAATTAAGGAGTTGAGACATCTTTTTAATTAATTGTGTTAACTTAGAACGTTTGTTTATATGTATAAAATCATCCAATAACGCAACGCTAATTTTTGAAACTGTTTTCAATGAAGTGGAAAAAAAGGATCGCAACTCGCATAAATGTCAAATTTGTTGTTAAAAAAATTATTCCGTTGACCCAGTTTTTCTATTTTCGAGTGAATGGATGCGCTTCGTTATATTATTATGTATTTCGTGGATTTTTCTTGACTTGGATTCTGCTTCTAAACATTGACGGAAAAGTATTGGATACCGACGACATCACTTTATGTGATTGACCCTTACACGAAAATCTGGACTGTTTACTTGTTTGTGAAACGCAGTGATACCTATTGTGAAACATGAACGCGAGCAATTAATTTATTCATATATAATCGGTGTAAAGATACAAATAAATTATTATGTTGATTACGTAAAGATTATGATGTAGAATACAAAATTCAGGAGTTGGTCTTCATTTAATGTAAATAAAGATTGAATTAAAGTGTTTGGCAGTGTATCTAATGTTTTATTAATAGGAAAATAGGACAGGGCCTACTGCAGGTCTGCAGAATAGATTTGAAGCTAGCTATACTAAACCTAGTAGGCTTCTTGGATTGTTGTTTTTACTTATTGCTAGAGGGCGCTATGAAATGTTCGAGTGACGTCTCTATCCTCCTATATACAAATGTACTCTGTGACTCTGACCGCGAGCGGATTTAGCCTAATTTACTAATTTTGAGTTTATTTAAAAAAAATCTATTAAACTCAAAATTCCAACCGTTAAATTCTCTCCGAAATACGATTACCTCATGATAGTGATCGGATAATCGGATGCATATTTACCTAAAGTTAATATTTGGCTAACAAACTATGGAAGCGGCTTCTTAATATTTTTTTTCTTAATATAAATACCGGGATTCCAGAAAATGTGGGAATGTACAACTAATCGGATACATGGTATGGAAACGACTTCTTATAAAATGTAGTTTTATTTATTTAAAAATACCAGGAAATCGGGATCACATAAATATTCCGTTTGTTACACGTGGTCCCCGCGAAAAATACAAAGCTGCCGATTTAAAATGGATGTCCCTGGAAGGTCCGTCAATATATCGGTGGGGTTGTTTTCATAGGTTCGAGGGTGTTAAAGCCGATAATGACATTAAAATGTAAATCCAAGATGGCGGCTGCGAACATTTTCAATTTTTCGTCATGGGTGTCGTTTTCATGGTTTTCGAGAGTGTTAAAGCCGATAGTGACGTTAAAATGTAAATCCAAGATGGCGGCTGCGATTTTTTTTTAATTTTTCGTCATGGGTGTCGTTTCCATGGTTTTCGAGGGTTTTAAAGCCGATAGTGGCGTTAAAATGTAAATGCAAGATGGCGGCTGCAAAATTTTCAAACTTTTCGTCATGGGTGTCGTTTTTATGGTTTTCGAAGGTGTTAAAACCGATAGTAATGTTAAAATGTAAATCCAAGATGGCGGCTACAAACATTTTCAAATTTTTCGTCATGGGTGTCGTTTTCATGGTTTTCGAGAGTGTTAAAGCCGATATTGACGTCAAAATGTAAATCCAAGATGGTGGCTGCGATTTTTTTTAATTTTTCGTCATGGGTGTCGTTCTCATGGTTTTCGAGGGTTTTAAAGCCGATAGTGGCGTTAAAATGTAAATTCAAGATGGCGGCTACAAAATTTTCAAACTTTTCGTCATGGGTGACGTTTATATGGTTTTCGAAGGTGTTAAAACCGATAGTAATGTTAAAATGTAAATCCAAGATGGCGGCTACAAACATTTTCAAATTTTTCGTCATGGGTGTCGTTTTCATGGTTTTCGAGAGTGTTAAAGCCGATATTGACGTCAAAATGTAAATCCAAGATGGCGGCTGCGATTTTTTTAAATTTTTCGTCATGGGTGTCGTTCCCATGGTTTTCGAGGGTTTTAAAGCCGATAGTGGCGCTAAAATGTAAGTCCAAGATGGCGGCTGCAAAATTTTCAAACTTTTCGCCATGGCTGTCGTTTTCATGGTTTTCGAGAGTTTTAAAGCCGATAGTGGCGTTAAAATGTAAATCCAAAATGGCGGCTGCAAAATTTTCAAACTTTTCGTCATGGGTGTCGTTTTCATGGTTTTTGAGGGTGTTAAAGCCGATAGTGACGTTAAAATGTAAATCCAACATGGCGGTTGCCAACATTTTATTTTTTTTTGTCATGGGTGTCGTTTTCATGGTTTTCGAGGGTTTTAAAAACGATAGTTATGTTAAAATGTAAATTCTAGATGGCGGCTGCAAAATTTTCAAACTTCTTGTCATGTGTAGTTTTCATGGTTTACGACGGTTTTAAAGCCGATAGTGGCGTTTAAAAGTAAATCCAAGATGGCGGCTGCCAACATTTAAAAATATTTTGTCATGGGTGTCGTTTTCATGGTTTTCGAGGGTTTTAAAGCCGATAGTGGCGTTAAATTGTAAATCCAAGATGGCGGCTGTAAAATTTTCTAACTTATCGTCATGTGTGTCGTTTTCATGGTTTTCGAGAAAGCCGATAGTGGCGTTAAAATATAAATTGTTTTCATGGGTTTGGAGTGTGCTAATGCCGATAGTGAAGTCAAAATGCGTGGCGCTTGGCTGATGCTTAGTTAACTAACCCTGCGTCAGCGCAGCGTATCGCGTTTCAACCTGAAAACACGTGTGATAGTAATTAAAAAACCATCAATCATCTTGCATTTACATTTTAATGTCACTATCGGCTTTAACACCCTGGTAAAGTATGAAAACGACACCTATGACGAAAAATTTGAAAATGTTCGCAGCGGCCATCTTGGATTTATATTTTAATGTCACTGTCAGCTTTAACACCCTCAAAAAGCAAGAAAACGACACCCATGACGAAAAATTTTAAAATTTTCGCAGCAGCCATATTGGATTTATATTTTAATGTCACTGTCAGCTTTAACACCCTTGAAAAGCATAAAAACGACACCTATGCCGAATAATTTGAAAATATTCGCAGCCGCCATCTTGGATTTACATTTTAGTGTTACTATCGGCTTTAACGCCCTCGAAAGCCATAAAATCGACACCCATGACGAAAAATTTGAAAATGTTCGCAGCCGCCATCTTGGATTTACATTTTCATGTCACTATCAGCTATAACACCCTTGAAAACCATAAAAACGAAACCCATGACGAAAAATTTGAAAATATTCGCAGCCGCCATCTTGGATTTACATTTTCAGCAGCTTTCACTATGGGACCAACTCTGAAATCACGAAAAATTTACGATGTTTGATACAAAAGTTTAATACCTACTCGACCAAAATGTATGAAACAGCTGATTTATGTTTCGTGATTTAGGGTTGATCCCATAGTGAAAGTTGTTCATGAGAAAAACACCCCGTGAAAATTTAGTGATAAAAAAGTTACCCTCTAATAGTCAAAAAATACTTAATTTATCAATTCCGGAATCGCGACAATTTGACGATCGATACAAAAGTGCATTCCATATTAGCCAAAACCTAAACGTAACTAAATATACATTCCATTCTATAATCAGCACTCTAAATTTGTGAATCCCGGAATTCCGGGATTTTTTTGATACAATAGTGCAATCCATATTAGCCAACACCTGAACGCAAGTACCTAACTAAAACATTCGATTCCAAAATCAGAACTTAAAAATTGTCGTTCCGGAATCCCGGGATTTTTTCGATACATAAGTGCAATCCATATTAACTAACATCTGAACTTAAGCAAATTATACATTCCATTCTATAATCAGCACTCTAAATTTGTGAATCCCGGAATTCCGGGATTTTTTTGATACAATAGTGCAATCCATATTAGCCAACACCTGAACGCAAGTACCTAACTAAAACATTCGATTCCAAAATTAGAACTTAAAAATTGTCGTTCCGGAATCCCGGGATTTTTTCGATACATAAGTGCAATCCATATTAACTAACATCTGAACTTAAGCAAATTATACGTTCGATTCTTTAATCAGAAGTCAAAATTGGCCGATACCGGAATTTTGGGATTTTACAATCCAAAAGCCCACTCCATACTTAGCCAACACCTCAACTTTAGGTTAATATGCATCCGATTATCCGATCTCTATCATGATACATGCAATTTTCATAACATTTTATGCTGTAATTAGGAAATGAAACGGAAAATGGTTTTGAAATCGACCATGTTTCGGATTTTTTTTTTATCGAGGAAATTACAATTTATCGTGTTTTGAACCGTTAATTTCCCTAAAGCAAGGATGTAGCTATGGCATATATTTTTTTCAGGACCTTAATACACTAATTTGACCATTTAAAATTGATTCTGAAAACAGGAAAATTCGGATAACCCCCCGTTAACGCTAAACTAAAACATCGTTCTAATTCTGTCAATCGTTTGAAGACGACAGAGACGGAACTAGCGTTAAATGCATTTAGTGATATGTCGTACAAGCTTTAATAACAGAAAAAAAAAATCACGTTTCTTACCAAGTAAGAGAAATGTATGACGGTAACTTCATCGTCCTCCGTCAGCCCACCAGACGCTTCAGCATCGAACTCGAAGCGCTTGCGCAGCATATACTTAATGGTGTCGTTGGCGCCGTAGCCCAGGATCGTTCTCTCACGGTACTGTCTGGAAAGAGACAATAAAAAATCAATCAATTTGCCTAGCCTTTTCCCAACTATGTTGGGGTCGGCTTCCAGTCCAGAATACCAGTATACTTCACAACCCAGTAATTGGGTCATATGATACCCCTTGGTAAGACTGGTTGACGTTCAGGTTTCTAACGATACGTAACGACTGTCAAAGATTCACGTATGACAGCTGCCGGGACCAACAGATTAACGTGCTTTCCGAGGCACGCAGGAGTATCGGTATGTAAAGATGGTCACCCATTTACAAACCAACCCCGGCAAGCGTAGCTTAACCTGATGGTTCAACCCGTGCGGCTGTTATTACTTAGCCACGAGCTCCTCCAAAGAGAGCAGATAATAATTATCTAATTAGTGACAGAAAACCTCAAGCGGCGGAAGTATAATAACCTTATCGGTAATTATATTTTCGAGCCGTTTGGGGTTGAAACCCTTGGGCCGTGGGGTCCGAGTGCTCATAGTTTGACCAACGAAATCTCTAAACGGCTGGTTGACACTTCCCGTGACCCAAGGGCTGGCTTTTACCTTGGCCAGCGGCTTAGCATTGCCATACAACGTGGCAATGCCGCCAGTCTCTTGGGTACTTTACCAGTCGACAGCGATGCGGAGGAATTTTTCGACGCCATATTTTAGTTTTTTAAAAGTTTTAGTTATGTTACCTATTAAATTAATATTATTTAATGTATTGTAGAAATTATGAATTAAAGTACATATTATTATACATTAGACAAGTACAACGTGCCACCGCAATGACGACATTAATTAAAGATAGGTAGGACCAATTAGTGACGTTAATTGATATTTTCATAAAGAACAGTTGCCCCCTGTTTCTCGAAACTTGTTCAATTTAATACTTTACAATAGCAATTAATCACAACGGCTGTATACCTACTACCTAATCATTTTAAGATGAAAAATCACAATCGCTAACATTTTTTTACAGCAGGATTAATGAACAAATATTTGGCTTTCTAGAGGTAGTAGTTATCATTGCAAAAGTCAATTGCATTTAAAATATGTAAAAAAGTCCTATAGGACATAACATCACCCCTGTGATCTCCGAAACGTTAACGAGGGGCTCCTATTGTACTATGTATAACCACATTTCACCAGATATGTTTAAATCTCATGTAATAGGGGGCAAGCCTATTTCCATCAACCGGACACAAATCCAGACTCCGGGCTGCTACTGAGAAATTCCAGATGGAAATAACCCAATAACACTTTCCCCGACCCCGGAATCGAACTCCGGACCTCATACTTAGCAGTAACGCTTGCGATCACTAGACTAGCGAGGCCAGTCAGTGCTATAGAACTTTTACCAAATTCAATCACAAAACCTAGTTAATAGGTCTTTACCTATGAAATTGCCGTTTTGTATGAAAAAATTTAAACGAATTTTTTTCATGCATTTTTTATTTGTATTAATCGAAGTAATCACCCATGCAATCAATGCATCTTTGCCAACGCAGTGGCAGTTTATTGATGCCCTTCTTAAAGAAATCAGCTGGACGGGAGGCAACAAATTCTTCAAAGGCATTTTGTACTGCCTCTCGGGTATTGAATTTTTTTCCCGCCAAGAAGTTATCAAAATTCTGGAAAAAGTAGTAGTCTGTAGGCGCAAGGTCTGGTGAGTAGGGCGGATGACGGAGAGCTTGACGTAATTTTAACGTAAATTGGTAAAAGTTCTATAGGACTGACTGGCCTCGCTAGTCTAGTGGCCGCAAGCGTTACTGCGTTCAGGATCAAATTGGCAATGCCAAGGGAAACGGGAGTTTTATCGAATTTTCCGGAAAACTCTACGACTTCTACGACGTCGGGGACAGGGCGATGCACCTCAAGTGGAGTTGGACAGAACATCTAGTTAGACGCGGAGATGGCAAATGGAAAGCTGTGACCGAATGGTGGCCAAGCTTGGCCGTAGAAACCACGGCCGTCTCAAAGCGCGTTGGGGTGATGATATCGTCAAGGTCGCGGGGAACACCTGGATGAGAGACGCACGGAACCGGGAAGTATGGCAGAAAAAAGGGCCCTACACCCACCAGTGGCTGATTCCGGGCTGAAATGATGATGATCCTGAAAACAACACAAATAACTGAACAACATTTACATCGAGTACTTCGCAACTGTTAATGGATCAAGTTTTAAGTCAAGGTCGGGTATATGGGTTCATTAATTTAACTGTTTT
This sequence comes from Cosmia pyralina, assembly GCA_946251885.1. Classification (NCBI taxonomy): domain Eukaryota; kingdom Metazoa; phylum Arthropoda; class Insecta; order Lepidoptera; family Noctuidae; genus Cosmia; species Cosmia pyralina. The sequence goes on along the minus strand of OX276349.1, from coordinate 25,553,998 downwards.
GATTCCGGAAACAATCCCGGATTGTTAAACTTTCGTGTATATAAAGCTTTAATAAATGAAGAGGGCTGTTTGTTCCCATTTTCTTAGAAGGACATTAATAATAATAATAAACCATTTATTTCAGGCGACACAGGCCCATAGTCAAACATAATTCAATATAAACAAAATATAGATTAGCATAACTATTATTACTGACTGCCTTGTTGGTTGGCATTGCCTCGTGGTGTGGCAATGCTTAGCCTGTGGCCAAGGTAAAAGGCAGCCTATGGGTAACGGGAAGCGACAGCCAGGCGTCTACGACTTTCGTGAAAATGAAACTAATATTTTAAAAGCTCATCTCCTAGAAGTAATGTCGTGTTACATAAGTCAATCAATACAAGGGAAGGTAGTGCCTTTTTCAAGATCGATGGACATAATATACTGAGGTCCAGTACAGTAATCCTGTAGTATGTACGATAGCAGTAGATTAATTGCTGGTAATTGTTATCCTTCGCAATTGTAGAAAAAAGCGTCTTTGTTCTTATTTGTGTTGGTCTAGGGAAATCCTTAGAAGCAGTCCTCAGTCGAGATTTGAGCCCATATGATATATACAAGGTGTATCTTAAATAACGTACAACCTCTTAAGGGGTCATTGTACTCATCATTATGAACAACTTTTACTATGGGATGAAACCTTAAAATCGCGAAAAAATCAGCTGTTCCCTACATTTATGTTCGCATGTCAAAATGTAGGAAGCAGCAGATTTTTTTGGTCCCATAGTAAAAGTTGTTCTTAATGATGAGTACAGTGACCCCTTAGGAGGTTGTGCGTTATTTAAGGTACACCTTGTATATAGACACACCCTCCCCTGACCTCTTTTTGGTTTCTTCGTGTTTCCTATCCCACTAGGATAGGAAACACTGAACTCATCTATACTTACTATAAAATAAAGTCACTTTTCATGTCTGTCTGTATGGCCGCGTTGTTCTTCTAAACTACGCAACGAATTTTGATGTTGTTTTCTCTATCTCGGAAGGTTTATATGTTTAACACATTAATATTTAACTTAGATTATAAAATTATAATATAGAAACCTTCATATTTTGTCAGGTTGTAAAACCTGTGCGAAGCAGGGCCAGCAGTGCGATTCTGAATAACTGCAGTGCGATTCTGAATAACCATCTCACCGTGAATACTTAGGTGAAGTGAGCGTGGAGTGAGCTGTCAATAGTGTCAATTCCTAGCAAAAACAAACTCACTTCACCTAAGTTTTCACGGTGAGATTTTTACAGAATCGACCGGCAGGTCGCTAGTCAGTTATAAACATAATTTATTTTTGATGTGTAATACCTAGTTGTTTTTTTTTAAATAATTTACAATAATAAACAAAAGTAATTAATTTATCATTTGATTTACTTAACTAAACTCATTATTAAACGAAATATTTTTTATTATTATTTATTTTTTATCTTTATTCTTTTATTTTTAATAACTTATCGTGTTCTTTATGAAAATGTCATACTCGTAGAGGTTGTATTTTATTGCTATTTGGGTTTTACCAAGCTCTTTTGTATGTATTCCATATTTTTATATGCAAATTAAAGTTCAAGTTCAAAGTCTGGACATGATGGGATACTTTATATGCATTGGAAGTAATTGCAGCCTTATTTAAATCTCTTGCTTGATGCAGATTTTTACATTTTAGGAACTATGCAAAAATTCCCCAAAAAAGCGCTCGAACGAGGTTCACCTACAGGTCAGTGTAGGTATGTTTTGTTAAAAATTACTACTTATTACAAAACTTGACTAGGTAGCAAGGATCTAAGCCAGCCAGCCAGCCAGCCAGTTCCCAACGACAAATTGCATCGAATTATTGATTTGCAAGAGGTTTGGTGAACCTGGCCAGTCTGTTTATCATGAAAAAGTAAGTTGGAGTCTCATTTCCTACGAAATGTATAATATAAAGGTTTTTGTGATTTCTGACTTTTCTAGTACTCAAACGTCAGTTGGTCCCATAGAGCTTTTTGATCCTTATATAAAACAGGATCGATTGGCATCAATAAAAGTTTTTGTGAACCCATTATGAAAATGCCGACTGTACCTATAATTTTTTCGAAATCTGTTAGTGCATATTAAAATGTTTCAAAAAGTTAAGTACAGTCTCCTACGTTCATTTTCATTTAGTTACAACTACAACAATTAGTTCCTGCCCTCATTGGCCCTTCTCAAAAATCCACCCTGTAGGTATCCGCCTCAACTTTTTAATGGGCCTAATCCCCGAATAAAAAAAACTGTCTCCATTGTTTTAGGTAAATAAGTAGGACCTAATTGTACGGATTAGGATTAAGTTGTCTTTCAGACTTTCTTAGGAAGATTATTGTATCAGGTTGAATGTATGTACTATGGGCCAAAGTTCCGCATGATCACCTCAAAGGCGATAATCGCATGCACGGCGCACGACTCGATCGCACAATGTTCGTTTGTCACTAGCTGCGCTCGCACAGGAATATTTTCTTAAGTGAGCATGCTTAAGTTTTGTCGATGGTACATAAAAATTATAATATCCTGTCCTAATTAAAACTAAAATATGGCGTTGAAAAATTCTTCCGCATCGCTGTCGACACATAATGTACCCAAGAGACTGGCCTCTGGCCAAGGTAAAAGTCAGCCCTTGGGTTTGTTAGTGTTGGATGTCATAGGCCAAAAACTCAGCTGTTTAAAATGTCGCAACTACAGGTACTTTTTCCTGTATAATTCCTGCGGAAATACTATTATATACCTACTATTATTGTTTGTACATAGTTTAAGCGGTATCAGAAAACTATTTTACGAGTGATAAGTACATGATTGTGTCATGCAAATATTACCTAACAGATTATAGCACGTTATCGGGTTTAACCTTATCTTACCTTATGTTCGTTCCCGTACTCCTCTGAAACGGCTTGACCGATTCTCATGAAATTTTGTGAGCATATTGAGTAGGTCTGAGAATCGGCTAACATCTATTTTTCATACCGCTACTTTTTATCCCGGTCTACGCGGGTGAAACCGCGGGGCGCAGCTAGTTGAACTATAAATGCGTAAAATAGTACTGCGATAAAATATTCAATTATTAACCAAATACAGTATAGTCTTATGTTATTTTTGATACTTTTAGCATTTTGGCAAACTTAAGGTCTCTGAACGCAATGTCACCTACATTAATGTACCTACCGTCTTGAACCAAGGAAAAAATACAAAAATTAATATTTTGAACCAAAAATAAAACTAACTCATTAATAATATTTTTTTTCCTTAACAGGTATCAATGTTAATTAAGACGCAAACAAATCGATGTTTTCTTATACTTTGTAAAGGGCAACTTTTGTTACCATTGAATGTGACCGATAAATAAATAAAAAATATCTTTTAAAGAATCTCATAGCATGATCGCGTATGCAATGTTTAAACATTATACAGGGCTAAATTGAATTCATGGCATCCTCTTCAGGGGTAATTGTATTCATCATTATGAACAACTTTTACTACGATACCAAACCTGAAATCGCGAAATAAAAACAGGTGTTCCCTACATTTATGTTCGCATAACTTTTGAAAATGTAGGGAACAGCTGTTTTTTTTTCGCGATTTCTGGTTTGTATCCATAGTAAAAGTTGTTCATAACGATGAATACAATGATCCCTTAAGAGGATGCCCATGAATTCAATTTAATCCTGTAGAGTATCTAGTTGTCCTAACTGAGTACCAATCAATCTCAATCTGCCTAGCCTTTTCCCAACTATGATGGGGTCGGCTTCCAGTCTAACCGGATGCAGCTGAATACCAGTATTTTACATGGAGCGACTGCCTATCTGACCTCCACAACCCATTAACTGGGTAATACGATACCCTTTGGTAAGGCTGGTTGTCAGGTTTTCGGGCTTCTGACGACCCGTAACGACTGTCAAAGATCCACGAATGACAGCCGCGACCAACTGCTTAGCGTGCTATCCGAGGCACGGAGGAGTCTCGGTATGTAAAGGACCATCTTTACATACCGAGACTCCTCCGTGCCACCCATACACGGAGCAACCCCGGCAAGCGTAGCTTAACCTAATGGATCGCCCCGTGCGGCTGTTATTACTTAGCCACGAGCTCCTCAACTGAGAACCATTAGGTTGATAGAATACGTGACTTCATAACTGTTTGGCGTTTCCGAGTACTTTTTATGTGACCTACGCAAATGTCCTGCATCGTGTGACGGGTCGTTGTTGAGCTCTCTAAAATAGGGTTACAATAGCTACACGATGACTGATGCATGCCTGCCGTCTGTCGGGACAGGACAATTCAAAGCTCCAATGGCTCTTTTTTCAAAAAAGTCCTTACAGACATGGCCCTACATGCCATTAGGCACAATGCACTTAGGCATGGCTTTTTAAAAAAAAGAGGGCGCCATTGCAGCTGGTTGTCTCACGGGTTGGTTTTCACAGCGGTAATTGATCGGCGTCGAAGAATCGCGAAGGCCACCTGCAGTGCTATTCTGTAAACATCTCACCGTGATAACTTAGGTGAAGTGAGCGTGAAGTGAGCCGACATTCCACCTGATGCTAGGGGTTGACACTATTGACAGTTCACTTTAAGATCACTTCACCTAAGTTTTCACGGTGAGATTTTTACAGAATAGACCGGCTGGGGAGGCTTGCCTTCGCGATTCTTCGACGCCGATTAATGTTCGTATTCGTTCGTTAGGTACTTAAGTTTTTTGTTATGATCGCTATGACAACCATACCCGGTATCCTACTTAAAGAATTACCCATCATTTCATTTCATAATTATTTTATGGACATTCCACACACATTCCAGACACACAGACACACACACATTCACACACACACATGACACACACATTACACACACAGACACAGACACAGACATTTCTAAATTAACTAGATCCAGCCAATGTATTCTATAAAAATCTCACCATGAAAATTTAGCTGAAGTGAGCTGCCTTTCCAAGATCACTGCACCTAAGTTTTCACGGTATTTTTACAGAATAGATCAGCCGTTGAAAATGTGTTATTATCAGTTAATTTAATCACTGGGAAGTGATGTATAATGAGTTTTTGTAGCTTCTAAAGTGTTTTTCCTTAAGTGAATTTTATGATAGGCACGCTTATACAATATATTTATATATTTTGAATCTCCAACAAAATATATACATACACATAATTAAACCACAACATCAGATATTAAGGCCCTATGATCGCGCTCGAGCCGCGTAGAACTGAAGTAGACTCGCGAGTGGTTGCCTCGCGCATTTGGTAGGTATTTAAACATACTAATTATTTTAATCATTTTATCACGACAAATTAAGCGAATGGTGCTAAACAATCTTACTACCTTTTCATTTACTAAAATAAGAAAAAAATAAGTCTGTTTTGTAGCTAAGAGATTGATTAAACATTACGAAAAGGGGTAACTTTGGGACATTTTTCTATCCAGCAAAGTAAATCTAATTCATCATCTTCCTGCCCTTATCCCATTTTACTTGGGGTCGGCGCAACACGTTTTCTTCTTCCATTCTCCCCTGTCAACCGTCACGCTATCATTCACTCCCTTCTCTTTCATATCATTCCTGACACAATCCATCCATCTTTTCTTTGGCCTTCCTCTGCCTCTCCATCCATCAACATCTATATTCATCACTCTTTTAGTCACATGCGTTTTGTCTCTCCTCATTACATGCCATGCCATGCCTCATTGCATGCAAAGTAAATCTAATTGTGCTATTAAAATCAATTACCTATCCGCCAAATCCTTATATAAGATATAATATATCTTTTTTCAGAATTTTATACCACTGTTTTTATGTTTTCCATGTATTCAAAAAAACTAATAAGCGCGGTCCCTGTCGGGTCATAACGCCTTAAGTAGCTGTCCTCATTCGCTATATAGGAGACCAGTATGCACAATAAAGTTAACGACTAAACTAACTAAGTCATGTTCTACACATTATTGACATATATTAACGTAAGTAACAAGATTACAGTATGTCGTGATACTGATTAGCAGATAATTGCTTTTCCCACACTAATTTTAACATTAATCAAAGCTTAATTAAACGTGCCACGAAATTAATCAAACTAAATGACAAGATTTATCCCAGCAATAATATATTGAAAGGCTATTTGATTCGACTTCGAAATTTCCCTGACTTTGGTGATTTAAAATGATCCCTTAAAGTTACAGCCGGCTCAGTTAAACGAGGGTTGTTGAATGGTGTTTAATGTTTTTTTTTTTTTAAGTTTGTGTTAGTGTCTTGTTGAACTGTCATGAATACACGCACTTCAAAATGATGTCAATTATAAAATTGAGGTTATATAATATTAACCTCATTGTCAAATAAAAAACATCTTTGGTGATTTAAAATTAGAATTTTGGGTTTAACTATTAAAATAATCATATCAAAGCACTAAATGGCACTAAAATTTTGCATCCACGTGTATATTTTCTGACCCATTTGTTTTCATTTGCACCAAATACTTTTTTAGTCTGTTTCAAAAACAGACTATAAATTGTGATGTCTTACTTGTAAACATAAGGTCCAATCTCCTTCAGCACAGGTTTCTCCCCTTGGTTCACGTCGTCCGCGTTGGTGACGTTGAAGACATACACCTTGAAGTCGAGCGGCATCGGCAACTTCAGCCATTTGTCGAACATCATCGAATCCTTCTCTAGTTGGACATTCTGCAACAAAAATATGTGTTTGAAGGTAGTTTTCTTTTTTATCAAGACGGACGATGTATTATGAGGAAAGCTTATTTCGAGAAGTTGAAGCAACAGTAAAAGTTGCATCGTCTAAACAGTGTTTGATGCATATGCTTCAATTTTATTGTATGCTACAGGCAAGGAACTTGCATCCTGACAATTGGGCTTTAAGTATAGTCCGGCCGACGACGAGACAATGCGTTTTTGACACCTGTCAGTTTCGAATATGTGTTTTGCGAATTTGATACTTATTACTATACTAGAAATTGTCCAACTGACAGGTGACAGACACGCATTCTCTTGACGGCAGGACTGTAGTCAGTCAGCAAGGTGGCAGCGGGGCTGACTGCACAAGTACATAAAGGTTATATTCCAATGATCAAGACTGTAGCATAGCACACCATTACACCACATCCAAGGCGGAGGACATCGTGGAGTACATGCACCAGAAGACTAGGTACACGCCGAGGGTGCAGTTACTGGAATCGCGCTGCAACGTCAACTTCAAGGCGTTCGTGTTGCGTGTACCGAACTGTTACCTGTCCCTCGTCATGGAGGAAGACTTTTGGCTGCAGGACGTGGTGTTCCATCGCTTCAGCGGACGAGTTCCACAGGGCAGCACTTAAAGTCAAACTAGTGCATAAAGGAGTGCTTAAGCCTTTTTTATTAACACAGTTTTGTTTATCTTCAAATATGTATTTTTTTATTTATTTTATTTATTTATTTAAATAATGCATATTTACAATATTAAGGCTTAAACTAAAATGGTAGGTATATAATAATGGGCTTAACCTGAACTAGGATAAACCTGTATCTCAGGTATCATAAGTGCAAATTAGTTTACAAAAGTATTTCCTAAGATTGATGATAATACATAAATAATGAATAACATAACAGACTAAAGAAATGAAAACATTGAATTAAAAATAATATTTAACTTAAAACAACCAGTAACTTTTCTGTGTCATCATAAGACAATTTTTGTAACCAAGTTTTAATTACATTTTTGCAATGTACCGTGTTTAATGCAGACATAGACAAAATTGCGTTTACTTTATTATAAAGAAATGGTCCTAAGAATATAAAAAATCTATACATAAAAGAATGCCTTAATCTATAATTATCCATACAGATGTCTTTACGTCTTTTATCAGCGACAAATCTATTGTATATTTCGGTTAAGGTCTAGGGTTATCTATGGGCCAGTGTCGCCTGGAATAAATGGTTTATTTATTTATTTATAGGTAAACGGTTATAGGCGCGAAATAGCGACCAAGAGGTCGTGAGTTCAATCCCTAACCAAAATACTATTGAAGTCAAGTCACTCTTAGCAAAATCATGCATAAGTCACCGTATGGTTGTGAACACCGTAAGTGTATAATCTATTTCGCGAGATTGTAAACTGTTCATAAATTGTGAACTGTTCCTATTTATATATTATTGCTTACAATATAACGTATTAATTTTCGATAGTTTTTATAATCTATCCATGTCAAACCGTCAAATTATGAACGAACCTGAATCGACAGGGTTCACAATTTGCCCGATTTTATCACTCGTAAAATTTTTAACCGTCCCTAATTGGCGGTAGCCATATTGGTCGCAGTAACTAAGCCTGGGCTCCCCGACCATTTGGTCACAGTTCCAACCTAACCCATTTGGGTTAGGTTAGAACTGTGAGCAATCGTGAGCGAGCGGATCCACGGCAGCGGCTGGCGAGCGTTTCTTTCAAGTTGGTCGCAATTACTTGGCTATAATCATATTAGTGCAAGGTGCGTTCATCGATTGCAAGTTTGATAACACATTTCACAACTTGTTGAATTATTTAAACTATCATAAAAATAATGCGTTAAATGGTAAAATAATGGCTTGTTGCGTTCACAATTTTTCGATAGTTTATAATCTCGCGAGATAGATTATAAACTAACGAAGTTCATAATTAAATCCTTATAAAACACGTTGGAAGACAAAGGTCATTGGTGCAGTGCACTGATTGTGGAAATAGGTACAGTTGACAACAGACGATTGTTACTTTTTATGAGTCTGACAGTGTCCCAACTCTTCCAAGTATCCTTAACAGTCGGAACAGAATTAAAATCAAAAGAATATTAACTCTTACTTATTAATAAAATATAAGCTACACTTGCCGGGGTTGGTCCGTGGATCGGTGACCATCTTTACATACCTAGACTCCTCCGTGCCTCGGAAAGCACGTTAAGCCGTTGGTCCCGGCTGTCATTAATGGATCTTTGACAGTCGTTACGGGTCGTCAGAAGCCCGAAAGTCTGACAACCAGTCTTACCAAGGGGTATCGTTATACCCAGTTACCGGGTTGTGGAGGTCAGATAGGCAGTCGCTCCATGTAAAATACTGGTATTCAGTTGCATCCGGTTAGACTGGAAGCCGACCCCAACCTAGTTGGGAAAAGGCAAGGCAGATTGATTGAGTTATTAATAAAATATAAAATGCTGAAATCAAACGTATCGAATAATTTTGTGTCAATTTAAATGATGTGTGTGTAAAAGTTTTGTCGGTGACGCTGACGTTACTTCTATAATTAAAAAAAAAACAATAATTATGGTTGCTTAAACTTTATCAAGGTCTGGGTGAAATGCCTTTGATTATTGCAAGAAAAGAGTTTGCAGAATAGCGAATAATGATACTGGAGTTATGTATCTATAGTCAATAAGAAAATGTCTGTATTTGAGACGGATTATATTTTTTTCTGACACGTTGGAATGAGATGTAATTACAAGCCGAATAATAATAATGAACATAGTCACACTTTAATGTTATAAAGGCGAAAGTTTGTGAGTGTGTGTATGTGTTTGTATGTTTGTTACTTCTTCACGCTCAAACGGCTGGATCGATTTGGATGAAATTTGGTATGTAGATAGCTTATATCCTGGATTAACACATATGCTACTTTTATCCCGGTCTACGCGGGTGAAACCGCGGGGCGCAGCTAGTTGGTAATATTCTTCAGAAAAGTCAGGTGCGTAGGTAGTACCGGCTCGCGACCGGGCGTGCGTGTGTGTATGAACGTAAACGAAGTAGATATTAAGGAATAAAGAAGTTTTACAACGTAATTGATGAGCCAGGAGGATGATTTATTTATTTATCCTCCCAGTGGAACGCCATACAACAATTACACCAACGGAGCAAAAAATTACTTCCATCCATTCTGTGCGCGGATAATATTGATAAGTACCTAAATAAACAGGATCTATCAATACGAATCTATAAAGTTTTAATCCTCGATCAAAAAGATTTAAGTATTTATTTACGGTTTAAACCAGAGCAGGTAAGCACAGTGACATTGATCAAGTTTACGCTAAAATATTAAACAAAGGGTCACCCTTGTATACATTCCATTTTGTTCGGAATAAGGCGTCAAAATTTACCTAAGTAAATAAAAGCGATATTGTTACAGACAGTTACGGTAAAAAGACCTCAAAATGACATTATGGAAAAACAGAAGCTAATGTATTCATTATTATTGTCGTAAAATATGATGTCTGTCTGTAAGTTGTCACACGTGTTTTGTGTATAATGTCTGTCTATAATGATTGATAAGCTTCAAACAAAATAAACATTTATTTTTGACAATATTTTGCTAAGTTTAAGGTCAGCATCAGATTAACAACCTCTGCTAATAAGGATAAAACGGTTCAAAGAATGTATTAGTTTATTTGGAAACAATAAAGTTTTAGTGTTTGCTTTTGTATTTTATACTCCATTTATAAAAAGATTAGATTTACAGTCCGGTCAACCGATTTTAACGTATAATCCGTAGGCTTGCAAGACAGGCGTAAGCAAGGCAAAAAAGTGGTTACAATACCAACTGTTTACTGCAGCAGCCATTTGTCATGCCACCAACGCAATAGAAGTCAAATTCGGTTGAACGGACTGTAAAAAAGGTTTGTTTAAATGTCTAATGTTATTGTACATGGAGTCTAGTGGTAGGTATATAATGAATAGGTAATAATACCAAATGATTTACCTGAAGAGACCTCTGGAAGCTGTGACTGGTCACGTAAGGTCTGACATCACTTCGATTTCGGTTTTTGAATTGTCGATGTCCTTCGTGAGATGGAAAAAATGTTGAAGGGCGTTTATTTATATAAGAGGATACAAATACAGAGTGTAAGTGTGAACAGTGGCAACTTTTTAAGGGGTCATTGTACTCATCATTATGAACAACTTTTACTATGGGACCAAACCTGAAATCGCAAAAAAAATCAGCTGTGCAGTACATTTATGTTCGCATAATTCGTAAAAATGTAGGGAACAGCAGATTTTTTTTTCGCGATTTTAGGTTTGGTCCCATAGTAAAAGTTGTTCATAATGATGAGTATAATGACCCCTAAAAGATTACCACTGTTTACACTTACATTCTGTATATACACTGGATAAATTTCTTATACTAAATTTACTAACAAATTATTATAATAATAAAAATATATTAACTTAAACTAACTAAAACTAATAACAAACTATTTATGGTTTCGAAAACTTCCCCGCATCACAGTTGACTGGTAATGTACCTACCCAAGAGTTTGGCAGCATTGCCATGTTTTATGGCAATGCTTAGCCTCTGGCCAAGGTAAGAGCCAGCCCTTGGGTCACGGGAAGTGCCAACCATGGTTCATTCATTTAAAAAAGTGTCCATCATAAGAAGTTCAATAAGTTGTTTCGAGGATCAGTTGAATATCCTAACTTCCTAACTAATAATATAAATGCGAAAGTAAGTTTGTTTGTTACCTTTCCACGCTTAAACCACATAACCGATCATCCTGAAATTTAGCATATACGTTGTCAGGTGTACAGAAACGCACATAGGGTACCTTTCATCGCGAAAAACGTACTGTTCCCGAGGAAAACAACAATAACATGCTTATGATAATAGATGGCGCCACGTGTCTTTCGAATCATGATTGAATTAAATTATTACAAGTAGAGTACAACCCGAATAGATTGTCAAATTGTAAATTAACACGAGCAAAGCCGCGGGCAAAAGCTAGTAATATTTGTTATAAACGCGAAAGTGAGTTTATTTGTTTGTTTTTTACGCTTTCACGCTAAAATGGCTGAACGGATTTGGTTAAAATTTGGCACATGAGTAGACCCTGGAAAAGGACATAGGCTTCTTTTCATCCTAGATCGCAGACGAAGTCGCGCGCAACAACTTGTTTCCCATAAAATAAAGATCAGAATCTCTTGAACTGTCACACATTTACAAATAATCGCAATATTATTGATTGGTTCTCGATAGTAATCTAATTGTCGATGGTCATTGGACAACCATTATTCATGTACTTACGTAAGTCATGTTTAATTAATACACTTCTGGACACATCTTTTGGCCCACCTTGTATTTTCAGTTTCGTTTGGTCCTAGCTAAAATTTTATATTAGGTCGAGCAAAAAGTTTTTATGCAGTTTTGAACCTGGCACATTCACAATTTCATTCAATAGTCTTTTTTTGAATTTCGAACACAGAATTTAAAGAAACAAAAGACAATTTGGAGCCTGTTTGTTGATATCAAACAATCGAATACTAAGAAAACTTGGTTTTATTGGTTTACTTGGATTTAATTCTTGAAAAAGTGATTGATATCTTTGGTTTTGCAACAAACATTACTTATTCTTAACATTAAGGTGAGGTTATATCAATAATCTATGGATACTTCTCCTGAAGTCGCCGCCCAAGCTGTGGCACTTATTCAGGCCGGACACAGCCAAAGAAACGTGAGTGCTCAACTTAATTTAAGTCGATCTGCGGTCCGAAATGTTTATCGGAGGTACCTAGAGACTGGCGACTTTGTTCGTCGCCAAGGAAGGCCACGATCTCGGGTCACAACGGAAAGGCAGGATCGATTCATCGTGACGACCAGCTTGAGAAATCGTCACCTTACCTCCATTGAGATACAAAACCAACTTCGCGACTTCCACGGAGTATCTGTGAGCGCTCGAACTGTTCGGAGAACGTTAAAAGAACGCGATATGGTACCACACAAGCCAGCTAATGGCCCCAAACTAACGCGAGCCCACCGAACAGCGCGCCTTCATTTCGCACGCAGTCATTTAAATTGGACACAGCAAGATTGGAGCCGTGTACTCTTTTCTGATGAGTCTAAAATTGTGTTACATGGCAATGATGGAAGGAAGAAGGTCTACCGACGTAAGGGAGAGCGTTTCGCACAATGCTGCTTTGAAGAGAGGGTTGCTTATGGCGGTGGCTCATGGACTGTCTGGGGCGGTATATCCGCGAGCGGCAAAACTCAACTTGAGGTTGTTACAGGACCACGGCTGCCAACATTAAATGCTGAAAGGTACATTCGTGAGTGCTTAGAACCTCACGTGATACCATACGCGGACTATGTGGGCCCAAATTTCCTTTTTATGCATGATAATGCAAGAGCCCATGCGGCCGGCATCGTCAGGGAATATCTTCGGGATGTGAACATCACAGTTATGGACTGGCCAGCCAGAAGCCCAGACATGAACCCCATTGAGCACATGTGGGACGAGCTAAAAAGACGTGTTGGGGCTCGTCAGCCAGTTGCCCAGACGATGCAGGAGTTGAAAACTGCCATAGAAGAGGAATGGGAGATGATCCCTCAAAATTTCATAGAGCGGTTGATAAACTCTATGCCTAATCATATGAGAGCTGTGGTAGATGCCCATGGAGGCAACACGCGTTATTAAATTAAACCTTTATTTGATAAAACACGTTTTTTATTAAAAAATCAATTGCCTTTAACAAGGCGCATATCCGACTTGTTAGGCGTAGCTCCATGTCGTATGGTATTCTGAATTCAAATTTAAAACAATACGATCGAAAAAGATGGTAAAATGTATCAGGTTTAAAACTGCATCAACAGTTTTTGTTCAATCTAGCAATCATATTTCGGTAGGGGCCATCGAAACCTAAACTCTAAGGTGGGCCAATAGATGTGTCCAGAAGTGTATGTTACCGTTAAAGTTATAAAAGTTGCAGCTAAATTGGAATTGACCGATAATTTGGTTGGGACTTGGGTTAGTGTTAACTAATTCTAAATGGAGTGTATATAAAACAAGTGTTAACACCTCAAACGGCGCAAATACTCTAATCTTATTGGAACTTATATGTTTGAGCCGTTTGGGGTTGAAACACTAGGGCCATGGGGTCCGAGTGCCCTTTTAGTTTTTCGGGACATCGCCAAGCGGTTGGTCGACTCTACACATGACCAAAGGGCTGGCCTATTTTTTGGCCAAAGAATTAGCATTGCCATACAACGTGGCAATGCTGCCAGCCTTTTGGGCACTTTTCCTGTCGACAGCGATGCGGACGAATTTTTTGATGCCCTATGATTATTTCCCCTCCTTTTTTATATACTTGTACATATTTTTTTGTTTTTATGATTGTTAGATTTTAAATTATGTAAATATTCATTGATTGATGATTTTCAGTGTTTACTAGTAAGGCTGTTGATTAAAAATTTTATTTTGTTCGTTGTTTTTAAAAAATATTGGACACGTACTTTTTCTTTTTTTTACATAATCAAAAGATTACGGCGATACATTTAGTTAAAATGTGGCATGACGTCACTCCTTGCTAGATTTTATGTAGTCTGTTACAGTTGTGACGTAGCGAGCCCCCACTCCCCAAGTTTAATGCGTTTTATCTAAGTAATTTTTGACTAATATGATAAAGCCAAAAAATACGTGTCTAATATTTTTTTATTATCTGACTGACGGACTAAATAGAATTTCTTTTTTTTTTCACCCAGGAAACATCCCTATTTTAAAGACATAATATTCCGAAAGTACCTACCTAGTATCATCACAAAATCAATTGCGTTCCGCGGCTCGAAAAAAGTAAGCCGACGTACGCACGGATGTAAAAATATCGCGGCGGGATTTTATCGCGCACTAGATTTTCAACTCTCGGTGTTGAGCCGAGCATTGAGAATCCAACCTAACAACAACGGAATGCATCCCAGCGCATCGGAAAAACACACTGTTGGATTTTTAACTCTCGGCGCTAAGCAGAGCGCGAAAAAAAATCGCCGCGATACTTTTACGTCCGTGCGAACGTCGGCTAACGGGATAAATATATTTCGGTTCCTTCGTTCAAAAACTTCACTGCCAACCATTCGAAGTAGCTTAATTCGGTGTTGCTATCATTAGTTAGTGTAAATTACTGTGAACAATTCCTTTTACTCTACTAACAATAAAATTAATCACAATCCGATTTGCCCAGATAGGCAGTTGGTAGTTTTAAAAACATAGCTAGGTAGGTACTCGTATCTCCAGCTACACTTACATAAAACATTATAAAATAATTTAAAACATTTTTTTTTGTTAGCGTCGTTGTTCAAGTGGTTGCAAGCGCTACTGCTAAGCATGAGGTCTTGGGATCGTTTCCGGGGCCCAAAAAAGTGTTATTGGTTATTTCCATCTAGAATTTCTCATTGCCCGGAGTCTGGATTAGTCCCCGGTTGATGGCAATAGGCTCGCCCTGAGATCAAAAAACACAGGAGATATGGCAAGGAGGCGTGGCGCTTGCGAATGCATCTGGCCGCAATCCGCAAAGCGGCAAGGCGGCTGGTTTCAGTCAATAAGTAGTTGAATGTTGACTTGCGACGTCTTCGCTGCTTATGATTTTTGACAATATGACGCGTTGTTCAGGGATTTTTTGCAAAAATAACAGGGTGATAGTTTTCTGTATTGTAAATTACATGAAAGATAGCATCTCCTTTTTCACGTTAGTACTAAAATATTATTGTTTTTCTTATTACATTCATTAAAACATTACTCCGTTAGACTAGAAAACACTAGTTATTTTCCAAAACAATAGACGTCCCAAAGGGTCGTGGGTTCAAACCTGTCAGTAGATGAGGTTGTTTCGAACAACGGTAAACAATGTTACAGCTCTTTGTTTCAAAACTATAATATATCTTGTTCAGTGACGTATGCGCAGGTAAAGGTTAAAAAATTAGGTACTTTACTTATTTAGCAGGTACTTTTTCTAACATAATGTGGGTATTTTCGATCTGTGAGTTCATTCACGTTTCATTGTTTTTATTTTGAAGTGGCAGATAACTAATTTTGTTCTCATATTTTTCTATTATGTGTTTTCTTATGAACAATAAAGTGTTTTTTGTAAAAAAAACTAAAAAAAAAATTAAAATTCGATTAAATCACATCGAATAGAACAAATTAATGAACATGCAATTATTGAAAGGATTTATTTTAATTTCTGATTCATTTTTCATAGCTGGTTGATAATAAAGAGTATGGATTCAGCCAGATCTTAAAAATAAATAAATTTATGAGATATTTTATGCAGGGGTGAACCTAAGTAAAAGAAGAGGTTTTTAATTAATTAAATATTATATTATATAATTTCTGCGCAGTTTTATGTGAATTATTATTTTTCTAAAGGTATTTCTAACGAGAATAGGGATGACGCCTGGGTAAAAAAAAAAGAAATTCTATTTAACCGTCAGTCAGATAATAAAAAAATATTAGACACGTATTTTTTGCTTTTTCATATTAATAGAAAATGACATATATAAAACGCATTAAAGTTGGGGAGTGGGGGCTCGCTACGTCACTTGTACATACGTATAAAATCTAGCTACACGTGACGTCACGCGATGTTTTAACTCAATGTATCGCCGTAATCTTTTGATTTTATAAAAAAATAAAAAATACGTGTCCAATATTTTGTAATAATCTACTTGACGGACAAAAGAAACATTTTTAGTCATCATCCCTATTAGCAATCTAATTAAATTGTAAAACCTTAAGATAAATAATATGAGGAAAATATCTACAAGTAAATGATACACATTTGTGGCTTTAGCACGGTATAGATCGTAGAGGTGTGTTCACAATGAAATGATAACTCAACGATGACATCCTTGTATCTGGTCTTAAAATTATTTGTCTTACCTTATTGTCATAGTCATTCCCCTGCCTTTATCTCAATCTATTGTATTTCTTCCACCATATTATTTTTTTGAACATAGGTTTTAAATTGGGAGTAAGAGAGCCTACAGAGGAACATCATGCGAGTCAGTTGAAAGAAACTACTGCGGTTTCGCTGCTATGGTTTCACGGCGGAGGTGTGCTAAGCGCCTCAGAAGCATCAAATTTTGTTTTTTTCCTTGTGCATTTATATAAAGAACGTGAGCATTTATTTATTTATCAAGAACAATTTATATTGTGTGTGATACATTACATACTTCATTAACTTAATTTAATATTAATATAAATTCTAAAAGTGAACATGCAGCAATAATAAAAAATACATTAAAAAAAAAACAACATAATTATTAAAAACAATAATAATAGATTTTTTTTTTTTTTAAATAGAAAATTAAATCATATTAAATTACAGTTCTTCTATTGAGTATAAGTTCTTATCCAACAGAAATGCTTTGAGCTTAGCTTTAAAAGAGCTAGTATATAACAAAATTTTCAAATCTGCTGGCAGTCTATTAAATATTTGAACAGCTTGGTATTGAGGGCTATGCTTGACAATGTTGAAATTAGGTTTAATTTTATTATTGAAATCTTTTCTACGAGTTTTTTCCCTGGCTATTCTTTCTTCCCCAGATTCGTATTCATGGACATATTTTTTAAAATTAACTAACAACACAAGTATGTATAAGCTGGGCAATGTTAGTATATTTAGACGCTGAAAATGAGATCGACAGCTTTCTCTTTGCGTGATTCTGACAATTGTACGTATTGCTCTTTTTTGGAGAATGAAGGCTCGCTGAGAATTATATCCGTAGCTTTTCCCCCAGAACTGTATACTGTATCGAAGTCTGGATTCGACTAGAGCATAATAAACCATCTTTAACTGACCCGTATTTATTTCGTCTCTCAATGTCCTCAACGCATAACACGCAGATGATATAGTGGAGTCTATGTGTGCTAGTTCTTTTTTCCAGTTGAGGAATTCATCCAAATGTATACCAAGAAATTTGACGTCTCTCACTAACTCTATCTTTTCATTGTTAAGGGTTATATCCATATTATCTTTATTACCTGCAGTAGTTCGAAACAACATGATGTTCGTTTTCTTAATATTTATTATTAATCTATTTGTATTGAACCAAAACTGAAATGCTGACAACGTAGTATTCACCTTGTCTGTCAGGTCACTAATACTTTTCGCCGCTACTACAGCATTTGTGTCATCGGCAAAGACCACAAGATTAATTTCTGGAATGATTTTTTTTATATAATTGATCAGATCGTTAGTAAAAATAATAAACAGAATGGGACCTAATATGGAACCCTGCGGAACGCCAGTGGTAATATTAATCATGGATGATTGGTATGTTTTCCGTTGTCCATCCTGTTCTATAGTGCTGGTTTCTACATACATTTTCCTGTTTCTTAAATACGATGTAAATAATTGCAGGGCTACTCCTCTGACACCATAATAATTTAATTTAGTAATAAGTAGATTGTGATCAATCGTATCAAATGCGGAAGATAAATCTAGAAAAATCCCTGCTACCTTTAATTTATGGTTTATTTTGCTAATCACATCATCTAAAAGTTTACAAATGGCGTCTCCAGTGCCAATTCCTTTTTGGTAACCGAACTGTCTCTCATGTAGAACTTTATTTAAATGAAGATGAGTCAATAGCCGAGATTTTAATATTTTTTCAAAAATTTTTGAAAGTGTGGGTAGAATAGAAATTGGTCTGTAATTTTTAGGGTCCGTTTTTGAACCCTTTTTATAAACTGGCACAACCTTTGCAATTTTTAATTGTTCCGGAAAAATACCTTGCTCAAGACAGTTGTTAAAGAATGTAGATAGTGGCCCAGCCAATATGTTTGTGTGCTCTTTAAGAACAGCAATAGGGATTTCATCATATCCACTGGAGTGCTTATTAGTCATAGTTTTAATTATTTGTGTTATTTCTTTGGGTGTAGTAGGCGTGAGTGACATATCATTTATAACCCTTTCGCAACTTTGTTGAAGAAGCAATAGAGCTTCCTCCGTCTTAGTTTCAGCTGAATCACAATTAAGATTGAACTGCTTTGCTAATCTGTTTGCTACGGCAGTTGGTGAGTCAATAATTTGATCGTCAAGTTTTAGTAAAAGTGGTTCCTGTTGCACTTTTTTTACTCTGTTTGTGCGGTTATTAATTACTTTCCAAACTTCTTTACTTACATTTTTAGACTTATCGATTTTCTCTGCGACGGCAATTTTTTTGGCTGTTGTCATGACCCTTCTATATATGCGAATATATTTATTTTTATAATTTAGAACACTTTCATGAACATGATTACCAGTATTAGTGCATAAAACTCTTTTCATTTTACTAGACGTTTTTACTCCTTTAGTTACCCACTTTAACTGTGATCCCCTTTTCAAATTAATTTTTATTTCCCGTTTTTTGTAACTTTTCCGAAAAGTATTATTAAAATTTCTCAAAAATGAATTTATTCCCATTGAACTCCAATTTTGATGCAAAAGTCTGTTCTTGTAAGATAAATTATTTCTACGATTAAAGATTCTTTTATTAATTACTAAAAATTGATTATTTCTATGTTCTAATATATTTTCTAGTAAAAATTCACCCAATTGTGCTCCATGTCCGTCTCCTAAACCATTGTGGTCAATTACACTTCTTAAAACCTGTTCTTCTTGTAGATTCGTAATCATATTGTCTAAGCAAGAATACGAGTTGTTACGAACAAAAGTGGGGCTATCAAAAAGACATCTAAAATTATAACATGCCAGCAGACTCAAAAACTCAGTACGTTTTTTGTTTTCCAGAAGCAAATTGACATTATAATCTCCGCAAATAATGCATTTCTTATTGAGCAAAAATCCGAGCAATAGTTCCATTTTCCTCATAAAGACATCAAAGTTCTTATCATTAGGATTTCGATACACACAACATACATACACTCCAATTTTGACATCTTTTATGCAGCATACCTCAAAACTCTCTACAGCGTACAATCTATCAATTGCTATTACATTCTCTACTTTCCTATCTGCTTGAGCTAAAATTAAGCTTCCTCCTCTCTTTTTCTTATTTCGTGTATTATAAGAAACTAAATTGTAACCATCCAAGCTAAAAGAAGTTACTGACACGCTACTTAAGAAATGCTCAGTTAAGCAAAGGTAGTCTACCTTTTTCGCAAGTGTTTGTATATAGGCTTCTAATTCGTTTATCTTATTAGAAATACCACATACATTCTGATGAAAGATTATTAAATTCGTACAAATCATTGGGACAGTATTAACATTGTTACTACATTTTACAGATGTATCTTTGTTGTTGCTATTCACGAAAAAAATCTTGTTGTAGAGTTAAGTCGTTTGTTTTCATCGCCGTATCAAAATCATCAGTCTGAACACCAACATTTTTGTAATTTTTTGTAGGCTGTTGACTACTCCGACTAACTAGATTTTCAGTATAAGTTTGATAATTATATTTATAATTTATATGTAGAATCTGTCTATGTATTAATCTACAAGCATGCAACTTATTTACGTGCATTGAGGAAGGATTATTGAAAATTCATCCACACTGCGCTTCATAACTCAAGTAGCGGACGTTGGAGAAAAAACTGCCATGTACGCTGAAGTGGGAGTGGGTTGGCCACGTCGTACTAATGCACCCGGAGAGATGGGCAAAGATCGTCACCCACTGGATGCTTGAGGGAGGACATCGTCGTCGAGGTAGACCGCGGCGAAGGTGGTGAGACGATCTGATCATGTTTGCAGAGCCGACATGGCCAGAGATCGCACAAGACAGAAATGTTTGGAAGGAAAAAGGAGAGGCCTTTGCCCAGCAGACAACAGAAATCCCCAAATGGGTTAAATAGGGGATGAAAATTTGTATGGAAGTTTGTCATTTGTGCCGATGGAGCTCGTGGCTAAGTAATAACAGCCACATGGGTCGATTAAGTTATGCTTGCCGGGGTGGTCCATTGATGGGTGGCCATTTTTACATACCGACATTTCTCCATGTCTCGGAAGGCACGTTAAGCCGTTGGTCCCGGCTGTCATTCGTGGATCTTTATCAGTCGTTACGTATCGTCAGAAGCCCGAAAGTCTGACAACCAGTCTTACCACAGGGTATGGTAGGTATTACCCAATTACTGGATTGTGAAGGTCAGATAGGCAGTCGCTAGATGTAAAGTACTGCTGCAACATAGTTAGGAAAAGACTAGGTAGATTTGGATATACCATTGCCGGATACTCGGCTTCTAGATTCAAGATTCTTTATTTGTCAAAACATGAATAAACGTACAGAGCATGCAAGTTGTTCAATTCTACTAATATTATAAATGTGAAAGTTTGTATGTTTGTTTCTCAATCACGTAAAAACGGCTGAGCGGATTAGGATGAAATTTGGCAGAAATATATAAAAAAAAATATCCCACGAAATATCCCACGGGAATGTACAGACGCCAGCACATCAAGCCACCCGAAACTGTCAAATTTTCCCAATCAACCTTGAACCTAATGCTTTAGCGATAAAGATGAAAATCTATTAAAGAAATTAGACAGATTGTAGTAGCTTGATGTGCTGGCGTCTGTACTACCGGGATAAAAAGTATTCTATGTGTTCATAGAATACTTTTTACCCCGGAGTACATTCCCGTGGGATATTTTCCGATATCCACGCGGGCGAAGCCGCAGGCAAAAGCTAGTAAAAAATTGTATGCATATGACTTCACTGACACATCCAATATAAACGCGCCCTTACGTCATGATTGCTGGCCGAGTGCGACTACGTAAGGATGGTACTCGCTCAAGGATAGCCAGTAACTCGATTCAGTAAATCAAATGGAGTAATATCGTACCTACTTATTTCTCAAGCAGGGCTTATCGTGCATCAATGTCCGCATCTGTATCTATATGTATAGGTACTAATAATAAAACTGAAGAGTTTGTTTGTTTGTATGTTTGAACGCACTAATCTCTGGAACTACCAGTCAGATTTGAAAAAATATTTTTGGGCAATTTTTCAGGATAAGGCTATTTAACATTACGCTAAAACCCTTAGGAGCCGAGCAAAAATAAAGTCTGAAGAATGCTAATCAAAAACAAAGTAATGATGCGATGAGACGGGGTGGGTCGGGAGAACAAGAAATTTTACGCGGACAAAGTCGATTTTGCCAGCGCGAGCGGGTTCGCCCTCAACGAGGTCGAAAATTATCCCAGGGGAACGTACCAACGGGATAAAACTATGCTAAGTATGGTCATGGTCTACCTGCTGTGTGCCGTTAAGGTGTGAAAAAGTTACAGACGGATATACAGTTAGGTACTTTTACATATTGATGCGATTTTCACGCACGAATATTTTTGAACCATTTTAAATAAGTAAACTCATCTTTTATATTTCCACTAACGGTCGACCCCAATAATCTACTGTCAGTATAAAAACTTTTTTACAAAAAAATACAACCGACTTCCAAAAACAACACTACAAAGTGAGAAATAACTTTAATTTCGTAAGTCGGTGTCTAGTTAAATGTATTTTCGTTTTTTGCCACCGACTTCCGAAATTAAAGTTATTTTTCACTTTGTAGTGTTGTTTTTGGAAGTCGGTTGTATGTTTTTGTAAAAAAGTTTTTATTTTTCACTTTTTAGTTGTGGTACCTACCCCACACAAATTCTAATACCACTACCTGCAAAACAAACTAGAACATCATCCATATAAAAGTGGGGAAAAAATACGTATTATTGAAGCTAACTCAAAAACTACCGAAGCAAAGTTAATCAATTTTATATGGGACCAACTGTGATGTATACCCTCTCGAATAAAACAAAAAAATCCAAATCGGTCCAGCCATCTTCGAGTAATCGGGGAACATACATAAAAAAAAAAAAAAAGGTTCCGACGAATTGAGAACCTCCTCCTTTTTGAAGTCGGTTAAAAAGACGATCGCTACAGATGGTAGACAATATAATTCTATCTGTCCTTACGTTCCTTTCGTTCGTTCGTGTTCTTTTGTTTTATCTGTCTTAGATTATGGGGACGTTAAAACCATAGATAGATAGGTTTTTCTATCACCAGTATGTCAAAACTGGTGAGAGATAGGTTATTGGGTTCGGCCGTAAGTAGGTAGGTACTAGAAATATACCACTGCTATATAGTTAACATTGATGTTAGTTTATGAAAGCATCATTATGTGCCCAGCCTTTTCCCAACTGTTTTGGGGTTGGCTTCCAGTCCTACCGAAGCGACTGCCTATCTGATCTCCGCAACCCAGTTACTGGGTAATACGTTACCCCTTGGTAAGACTGGTTGTCAGACTTTCGGGCTTCAGACGACCCGTAACGACTGTCAAAGATACACGAATGACAGCCGGGCTCAACAGCTTAACGTGCTTTCCGAGGCACGGAGGGCTCTTGGAATATAAAGATGGTCACCCATCCAAGGACCAACCGTGGCAAGAGTAGCTTAACCTGTGCGGCTGTTATCACTTAGCCACAAGCCCCACAAAGCAAAGTTGTAATAAACACAAAAGTGCATTAAATACCTAACTTATTATTTTAAATTCTTGTACTTATTCCCTTATAATTTCAGCAACCTAAAGATTTATTTCTAAAGAACTTGTACTGTTCAAGTTGGTAACTGTAAACAAGCATTAGGTAGGTACTACTGAACTTTGCACCACAAACTCGACCGACGAACTTGGTATAAAAACACGAGTTTTCTTCATGATCTAATAAAACGATTCTGCGAATTTTAACACTATTTTAATATTCTCGGAATCTGAATGTCGTGTAGCACAATACTACAATTTTTTTTTTTAAATATCTGGCGTTGTGACTTGCACATTTTCTAGTATGCCTGTTAACTTTTTCGTGTTTTTATTACAAACCCGCGATTTCACCCGTGTAAACCAGGATAAAAAGTAGCCATGTGTAAATCCAGGATGTCAGCTACCTCCATACCAATTTTTAAAATAGTTGTTTAAAATAGTTCTATATCTGTAGATTACAGGAAAACCTATAAGAAGTCTATGGTCTTAAAATAACATGGTTATTCCTCAATATTTCGTCCCAACTACGGAACCATTCATTTTGCGTGGTCCGACACGCACTTGGCCGGTTTTTATTATTTTTTGGTGGTTTCTCTTCCTTCACTCCACATAACGAAAATTATGTATAACAAAGAAAAAGCTCAGTTGAGTTTCGTTAGAGTTTACAGCATAACTTGAAAAGTGAAGTAGTGATATGTAGTTGATGATGTCATGGCCTATTCTAATATTTTAATAATAATCATGTGAAATTGGCAAACTGTATTCCAAATAAAGTGCGCACTTTGATCTATAACTCTCTAATCAAATCGCATTTAGAATATTTAATTGAGATATGGGGATCCGCAGCAGTAACTAATTTAAACTCACTTCAAAGAGTTCAAAACAAAATAATTAAAACTCGCACTCCAACAAAGGCCTTATACGAAAAAACTAAACTATTAAATATTAGACAGCTATACATTTACTACACTTGCATTCTTATTAAAAACATAACTACAAACTCAATACAAACTAACATACAACTAAAGAAAAAAACAATGTCATATAGCCTGAGAAATAGATATAGAAACAAACTTGAAGTCACCAGCGTACGCACTAATAACGGTAGAAAGACCATATTATTTGAAGGAGCACAGCTGTACAATGGATTGCCGGACGATATTAAAGAGTGCGATAACATGAATTCATTTAAGAATAAGCTTAAGAAGCATGTACGTACACTATAACTTCCAATAGGTACTCTGGAGGAATTGTATTGTAATGTATCATCACACTTACTACTTTGTATCTCATTATAAGTGAACTGTAAGTTCTTATGAGAAATAAATTTCTTTAAACCGAAATTAGCTAAGATAAAGCTTTATAACCTTATTTAATTATATTTGTACTTTATTTCGATAATTACCTAATGGGATTATTGTGAGAAAGCTACCGCCACGTGTTTCTATGAGAACTGCTGTAATACCCTACGTACTGAATTTTCATATATCTTTACGATTTGTTGGTGATAGCAGTGGGCGTGCGAAAACCTATACAATAAAATAAAGTCGCTTTTCATGTCTGTATGTGTGGCCGCGTTGTTCTTCTAAACTACGCAACGGATTATGATGCAGTTTTCACTATCATTTAGAGAATTTATTCCGGAAGGTTTATATGTGTAATACATTAATATTTATTTATTTATTGACACACCAACGACTTATTCACTAAATCATAACATTAAATTATATTCTATAACAACAGCTTTGCGGTGAATTTGTCACTTATAGGTGTGCACAGCACTTGTATGATCAATAATAAAAATTAAAATGGAAATAACAAAATTAAAATTAAAATTTACAAAGCCTTCATTGAATTTAAAATGACAAGTAGTTAAATTAAAATACAGTATAATACAAAAATTAAAAAAAAAAACATCAACTAAATTGGAATAATTATAAATTGAAACTGTAAAAATACAAATAAATTAGTTAAATTGGAATATTATAAAAATTGTAAATTGAAACATATATATAATTTATATTTAATTAATTTTGATAAACATTACCCCACATACACATACACACGCACACATATAAATCTCGCACACACTCGTATAAATTGATCGCATTTTTTCCTTGTTTTGTTTCTTTATACATATACCTATTTGTACTCGTAAGTTTCTAATGTAAGGGAAGAGCGGAGCCTTCAACTACAGGCATATTATATGCCTAAATGGAGACTCCTCGACAGGCATTGTAAGCCAAATATGCTATATGAAATAAATTTATTATTTATATTTATTTGATATTTAATTTATATATAATATAGAAACCTTCATGTTTTGTCAAGTCGTAACAACCGTTCGAAGCAGGGCCAGGTCCCTAGTTATATAAATAAAGAGAGAAGTCCTAACGACTGACTGACTCATCAACGCCCAGCCCAAACCAATAATGTAAGTAGACAAGGAATAAGGAACGATTTCTCGGTAGTACTTTCCCGTGGGATATTTTCCGACATTCACGCAAAAGCTAGGCATATGCAGCATATAATAGGCATGCAATAAACATATGTAGGCATGTAATTAACTCAAATAATTCCCATTTTGCTTTTTTTTTAAATATTATTAAACACTCTAATATAATGATTGTGCCTCTTTTTTGTGAACCTCAAACAATTCCTATTTTTTAGATCCTAAATATACTAAAATAGCTCATGCCCGCACCTTCGCACGCTAAAAGCTCGGAAATTATCCCACGGGAACAAACTACCGGGATAAAAAGTATCTTATGTCCTAATACAGGTCATGGTCTACCTGTACGCCAAATTTCATCCAAATCCGCTCAGCCGTTTGAGCATTTGAGCGTAACAAACACGCAAACTCACTTTCGCATTTATAAATACTACTCTGCAACGAACTTGGATGTAATAGCTCGCTGGACGCTGCGCATGCGGTTGGTCACATATCTAACCTAACCCGTTTGGTCAAGGTACCCTAGCTTAGTTACTGCGACCAACTGTGAGAAAAGGTCAGAAGGGTTTTTAAGAGGCTCAATAATTTAAAAAGTGTGCATCATTAGAAGGTCAATAAGTTTTTAGAGGATCAGATAAATATTTGCCCATAATATATTGTATACCAACACAAACGTTTGCTTTTTCAGGTGAGATTCTGAAACTTAATGCTATGAACATCCTTTTGATTTATTACAAAACATTTTCTTTGTAGGATTTGGTCTTCACCGCAACTTTGATCTTTATCAGCAACTCAGGTGCTAAAATACTAAAGTATTTTAGGATAATAGGCTTAAGTAATAGATATTTTAAGCTTATTACACTCACACCTAACACACACACTAACATCTAACTTTACACTCACATCTAAGAGTTGATTCTCAGATGTTTTCTGAATAAATAAAAAAACAAAATCTCTTTTGTAAATGCTTCGCTTCAAACTTAGTTCTTGGCCTTCTAACTCGTGTTAAATAAAAATCTGTCTAGCCTTTTGCCTTTGGGGTTGGTTTCCAGTCTAACCGAATGCAGATGAATTCAGTACGACAACATTCAAAGGTTCCATCATTAAACTTTATCTTCGGGAAAACCGAATGTTGCCGAATTAAATGTGACTGGTCCAATAAGGGAGTGACGGAATTAGTGCTCTATCTATAATAATTTCGGTAGGAATATAAAGCAATTTCTATTGGTCGATAGTCACATTTTATTTGCTATATATTTCGGTTTTTCCGAAGATAAACGAACATGCCCCTCCCCTATCTCTTTGAACATTGTCGT
Organism: Cosmia pyralina; assembly: GCA_946251885.1. Classification (NCBI taxonomy): domain Eukaryota; kingdom Metazoa; phylum Arthropoda; class Insecta; order Lepidoptera; family Noctuidae; genus Cosmia; species Cosmia pyralina. The sequence continues at coordinate 25,526,971 of OX276349.1, read as the reverse complement.
ACTGTACCAGTATTTGACATTCAGCCTATCGACGACGTAATGACAGCCTGGACTAACGGCTTAACATGCTTTCCGAGGCATGAAGGGGTCTAGATATAATAGGTTGGGGAAAAAGTTTCTTCGCATTTTTAAAGAAAATTCTAAACATTTTTTAATATACATTATTTATCTAAAGTATGTAGGTACCATTTTGTTCGATAACTTTTTGCCATCTTGTAAGTAGGGACAAGATTCCATTGCTATAGAAATTTTGGGACTTCTGATCAAAATACCGCGACAAGTGGTTTTGGCAGTCCTCTCGTGATGTTAACCTGACACTGCCTAAAGAATTCTGAAGAGACCGAAACAGGTGGAAATCTGAAGGTACAAGGTCAGGACTATACGGCGGATGCATTAACACCTCCCAGCCAAACTCTCTTAATTTTTGCTGAGTGGCTAAAGATGTGTGAGGTCTAGCGTTATCATGATGAAAAACCACACCCCTTCTGTTGATTAATTCCGGCCACTTTCTCTCAACTTCTTGCTTTAATCTCATCAGTTGTTCGCAGTAGAGTTCAGGATCGATGGTCCTGTCTGGTGGTAACAGCTCATAATGAATAATGCCCTTCCAATCCCACCACACACACAGCATCACCTTGTTGCGAGTTAACCCGGGTTTAGCCACAGTCTGTGAAGCCTGACCGGCCTTTGACCACGACCTTTTTCGCACGTTCTTGTCGTACGTGATCCACTTTTCATCACCAGTTATCAGCTTCTTCAAAAATGGTTCGGTTTCGTTACGTCGTAATAAAGAATCACAAATGAGTACACGGTTCATTAGGTTTCTTTCAGTGAGCTCGTGAGGTACCCAAATATCGAGCTTTTTTGTGTACCCAGTTTTTTTCAAATGCGCCAAAACTATTTTGTGGTCAATTCCCAGTTCTTCAGCTACGTCGTAACTACTGATATGCCAATCTTGCTTCACTTTTTCAAAAATGGCATCCATTTTATCCGTAATAGGGCGACCAGAGCGACGTGCATCTTTGACATCAAAATTTCCGGATTGAAAACGCTTAAACCAAATTTGTGCTACTCTCACAGAAACTGCACTGGGTTCATAAACATCGCAAATTTTATTCGCGGCTTGCGTCGCATTTTTACCTTTTTTATAGTAAAATTTTAAAATGTATCGAATTTTTTCATTAGATTCACTCATCTTGACAGTACGAAAAACCAAATGAAAATCACACATTTTTCTAATTTGAATTTGGAATTATGTTCTTTAAAATTTAAACTTTCAATGATACCAAAACCAGCCAGATACAAATAGTATAGCCAAAGAGATTTTATTTTAAGTTCATACATACTATAATGCGAAAAGACTTTTTCCCCAACCTAATATAATGGATGGCCACCCATCCACGAACCGACCGCGCTAGCGTAGGTTAACCTTCGATCGACCCGTGCGGCTGTTATTATTTAGCCACAAGCCCCCGTGTTAAACAATCCGTATTAAACAATAAAACGAATTTCATTGTTTCTTCAGTTGCAAGTGTAAGCAGTGCAATTGTTCTCAACTCGTATGCAATCCTAAATAATTCAAGTACAGTGTGTACTTGTTTATTTAGAGTAGGTACGTTCCGGGAACGATAATTTTAAGTAATTTTCAATAAAATTCCTTAGCCATATATTTAACGTTTTTTTTTTCATCAGGTCTTCACCAAATTTTTATGAGAGCAACTTAAAGAAACCTTTCAAATAAAAAAATAACCATCGAAATCGGATTTCATAAGGCAGAGATATCAGTAGCTCCCCTTGTTGCCCCTTTTTGGAGGAAGTACGCTTCCAATAAAATCCCCGCCGAAAAATAATTCTATAAATTCGTAAAACCTGTTTACCAAGTTTCGTTCAGAATGGTTGTAAAATACGACCTGTAGAGGAGTAGCAACAAACTGACAGACGAAAGCAAATTTTGCCAGACTTCAAGTCTGGCAAAATTTCAAAGACGCTTCACTCGCTTCGTTCGCTCGGTCAAAAATTGTAACGAAGTCAAAACTATTACATGGGATTTAAGTCGCGGTAAGTCGCAAATCTTCAAGATTAGGTAGTAAATCATAAAGGTATACGAATGCGGTTGAAAATGTATAACATTTAAAACTTATTTTCGCGTAAAAAAGCAAAAAAAAAAATTGGAATTTTGACCTTCAATATCTCCGTACCCAGAAGAATCCCAGATATGGTTCAGAACAAAAAAAAAAAAATTTCAATGTCGCGGAGAACAGTGACTCGATTTCGTTGAGCGTCTTTTTCACCAGTTATTTATTCTATGACTGTATATAGCCCAAGTTTATTCTACATCGTTGTGGCACACGTCAGTGGCATTGTTTAAAATTTTACTGTTTATTTTACAACTCTATTCAGACCACAACTGTTCAATTGGAACACCATTAAATATATAACACGTGTGTAGATACTGTTTTGCAATAAGTGTGATAAAATGTAAAGAAAAATATTAAAGGCAGGCACTATGGTGAAAACCATAGATATACGAAAGAAGTTTTTTATATTTCTATGGTGAAAACCTAGAATATCGGCTACACAGAATTTGGTATTCTGGCACGTTATCAAGAACGACGGTCAAGCTTGTACGAACGCTGACAGTTTTGTATTGATAATTTAGTTCTAACCTAAGGGACAATCAACAATCAAATTTAAAATGCAGTTAATTTATATTATGTGTGCGACCGAGAATTGTCTATAGGAAAAAAATGTTGTTCATGTCATAGTAAACTATTAAAATACTAAGTGCAATTGCACATTGGAATTGACGTAACGATATATTAAACGTAAGAATTCTATAAAATGGTGTTTAGTTATATAACTAAATACGATTCAGCAATATTATATGTATTGGTTATATTTCTATATATCTCCAAGTATTTTATTAATAAGGAGGCTAGTCTATAAATATTGCATAGGGATGACATGACACGAGTCTCCTTAATAGTCAGAGAGTTTCTATTCTCCCATTTTGAGGCATCTTGTGGAGAGGATGGCCATGTGAGAAATTTGGACATCTTCTATGCAAAATGCTTCAAACTCTAAAAATTACCTCATAATACTATAATAATAATATTGCTTACTGAGCCCTGACCGCCGGTAGCTTGGACGCTATTCCCGGTACCGGTGGTACTTTTAACCGACTTCAAAAAGGAGGAGGTTCTCAATTCGTCGGAACCTTTTTTTTTAATTTTTTTTTTATGTATGTTCCCCGATTACTCGAAGATGGCTGGACCGATTTGGATTTTTTTTGTTTTGTTCGAGAGTGTATACATCACAGTTGGTCCCATATAAAATTGATTAACTTTGCTTCGGTAGTTTTTCAGTTAGCTTCAATAATACGTATTTTTTCCCCACTTTTATATGGATGATGTTCTAGTTTGTTTTGCAGGTAGTGGTATTACAATTTGTGTGGGGTAGGTACACAACTAAAAAGTGAAAAATAAAAACTTTTTTACAAAAAAATACAACCGACTTCCAAAAACAACACTACAAAGTGAAAAATAACTTTAATTTCGGAAGTCGGTGGCAAAAAACGAAAATACATTTAACTAGACACCGACTTCCGAAATTAAAGTTATTTCTCACTTTGTAGTGTTGTTTTTGGAAGTCGGTTGTATTTTTTTGTAAAAAAGTTTTTATTTTTTGTATATATATAAATGAAATAAAAGAAATAATATTACTTACTAACACTAGCTACAAGGTATTACTAACGTTATGGATCTTTGTTGTTCAAATAAAGAAATTTTGATTTAATGTTTCGCATGCAAATTACAGACACAAATAAAAAGCCATTGTGTGGCCTGAGCCTGTGGGCTTCTTACGACATTTGAGAAGTTAACCATTAAGAAACGAAGAGTCAACAGTTGAAGATGATATTTTGTTATAATATCCTTGTTATTGGTACAGACGCCAGCAGGTCAAGCCACCCGAAACTGTCAAATTTTCCCAATCAACATTGAACCTAATGCTTTAGCGATAAAGATGAAAATCTATTAAATAAATTTGACAGATTATAGTAGCTTGATGTGCAGGCGTCTGTACTTTAGAACTACTTACACAATTAATTTCCATGCTTAAGTATCCCAGTATGTACAACATAACTACAATGTTAAAAACAAAACACAAAAAAAAAAAATAAAAAAAAAAACTGATGATATTGGTGATTTGGGATACAGGTTTTTTATATAAACCAAGTTCAGGGTCTCTCATAGAGTTAGCTTCTAGTTTATGCACTATTGTCAACTGTTAGCTAATGCTAAGTTAAGTACTATCTAAGTATAAAATTCTAAGATAATATGAAGTAAACTCACTTTTTGTATTTGTTTATCAACAATTTTCTGGAAACCCCACGACGCCAGAATAATGGCGACCACCAAAAACCCCATGGACACAGCAAAAATTAGTTTAGAATGTTTCCCCAACATTTTTGACACTTTGTTATTTTTTACTTTAACACTTTTTAATTTTTGAAATTTTAATTTTAGTTTTTTTTAGCGACGCGACATCAGTCCGTCTGCTTCACCACCTGAACTGTAATTGTTAAAGGATTATTATTCTCACAAAGTTTTCCTCATGACGACTTTTTTTTGTAAACAAATGATTAACTTATCAAGGAACTGGTTTTAGATGTGAATGGGGTAATATCTGCAGTGATTTAGGATTCGCGACTAAATTTTTTGGCATTTTAGTTTTAAAATTTTGTTTTTGTTTTATCGTAAATATTTTCAGTTGCTTTGTTTTAACGGGAGTGAATTTGAAATGCAGTTTTTAAATTACATTTGTAGACATTGTATTTTAAGTGTTTCTCTGTGTTTCCAATAAACTCGAATTGAATTGTTTCTTGAAATATTTATAACGCGATTTTACATGTTTTTTATTTGTGATTTTATGGTCCGTTTACAGTAGATCAATATACCTACTTAGTTATAAGAGACCTCTCTCGCTCACCTGGAACCAAATTTTTAAGATTGATGCTTTCATGAAAAATGTAATCAATTAGCGAACTAGTAAATCATATTAATTTAATAATTAATTATTAAAAACACATTTTTACTGTGTTATCTAATAAACTCAGCTCAAATAGTATTCTGATCTGTTTTTGAGACGAGTTAAATAAATGCCACAGTAAAAATGTGATTTTAATAATGACCTATTAAATTAGTATTATTTACTAGTTTGCTAATTGATTAAATTTTTCAAAAAAGTATATTTTCATTCAACATTCCTGGTATTTTGGTTCCGTGTGAGCGAGAGAGGTGACAAAATGCGACAGGCCTCTTTAAGTCGATTATTCAATCAACTCAGTACACAACATCTATACAGGGTGAAATTGAATTCATGGGCAATATTTTAAGGGTCATTGTACTCATCATTATGAACAACTTTTACTATGGGAGCAAACTTGAAATCGCGAAAAAAAAATCAGCTGTTCCCGACATGTTGACGAGTTATGCGAACATAATGTACTGAACAGCTGATTTTTTTTCGTGACTTCAGGTTTGTTCCCATAATAAAATTTGTTCATAATGATGAGTACAATGACCCCTTAATTTTACTCATCATTATGACCCCTTAAAGTATTGCCCATGAATTCAATTTCACCCTGTATAGAGGAAACTCCGTGCATATATAGTTTTACCTATTCGGAATTACCATCAGATGTTGTTTTAAATAATAATACCAGCGTTTTATTGTCTGTTTGGCCTAACACTGTCTCCTAAGATACAGGACTACCTAGTTTAGGAGACAGGGTTACATAATCTGTGTAGATTTATGTAGATATCTGTGTTTTGTTGTTTTGTACATCTGCTTTTGTGTACCTATCATGAATCTTGTGTGTGTAATAAATATTATTCTTATTCTTCTTATTCTTATTCCACTACTGGGCAAAGGCCTCTTCTCATACAGAGAAGGCACGAGCATTGATCACCACGCTTGCTCAAGACGGGTTGTTTTATTAATTAAGAATTCCTGTAAGTATAAATATAAGCCTATAACGTATTCAAAAATGAACTCTAAAAACTTTATGGAGTGCTTTAGACCATCGAACTGAATAACTTTTACGGACTAAGTTTGAAATCGCGAAAAAAAAATCAGCTGTTCTGTACATTTTGACGATTTATGCAAACGTACATTTTAATGTAGGCAACAGCTGATTTTTCGCGATTTCAAAGTTAGTCCCATAATAAAAGTTATTCAGTTCGATGGTGTAAAGCACTACATAAAGTTTTTAGAGTTAATTTTTTAACACCTTTTAAGGTAATTAGTGACCGAAACTTAAACACATAATTGTACTCATGATAAAAAACAACTTTTACTCAATCAATCTGCCTAGCCTTTTCCCAACTATGTTGGGGTCGGCTTCCAGTCTAACCGGATGCAGCTGTAAACCATTATTTTACATGGAGCGACTGCCTAACTGACCTCCGCAACCCATTAACTGAGTAATACGATACCCCTTGGTAAGACTGATTGTCAGACTTTCGGGCTTCTGACGACCCGTAACGACTGTCAAAGATCCACGGATGACAGCCGGGACCACCGGCTTAACGTGCTTTCCGAGGCACGGAGGAGTCTCGGTATGTAAAGATGGTCACCCATCCACGGACCAACCCTGGCAAGCGTAGCTTAACCTGATGGATCGACCCGTGCGGCTGTTATTACTTAGCCACGAGCTCCTCCTTTAAAAAACAACTTTTACTATGGGACAAAATTTGAAATCGCGAAAAAAAAAGTCAGTTGCTCCCTACATTTTGACGAGTTATGCGAACATAAATGTAGGGAGCAGCTGATTTTGTTTCGCGGTTTCAGGTTTGGTCCCACAGTAAAAGTTGTTTGTTATCATGAGCACAATCATGTGTTTAGGTATCGGTCACTAATTACCAGTTACCCTTTATATATTTCTGTCGAGAAACTAATGAATCATACCAAAAATAGCACAAACTGGTTTCTGCTATTTTGTAGTTACAAGAAACAGAAACCTGAGTAAATATTTAATAATAGTCAATAAAAGATAATTATTATCTTAGGTCATCGAAATCATAAAAAATTAAATGGAGAAGTTTCTTCCTTGTATATACTTTGCTTCTTGAGAATCCTATGAATGACGTCCTATAAATTAAATAAAGAAAAGATTTGTAGTCGCTATCCAACCAAAATTGTGAGAATTGACTTGTTGCTTTTAGCGGAATTGAGGAGAATACTACATCCTACAGCAGTGGTAAGCCCATAGATAGAGAAGTAAGAAGGTAACCCAGTAGTACCTAAAGGCCGCGACTTACAAGTTGTAGGTCCTAGGTTCGAACCCTGAGGCGCTTTACTTTGTGTAAATTATTGCATCACCACTGCTCTCAAAAACGTTAAATTGAAGGACACAAACATCGCGAGGAAACCGGCATATCATAGAACCAAAAATTCGAAGACATGTGACATCTACCAACCCACACTGGGCCCGCGTGGTGGATTACTGCCCGCTCCCTCTCACCGAGACGAGGCTTGTGTCTCAGCAGTGGGATGCTACACCTTACATCCTTCATTGAGAGCTTACATGTTATTTTATCTTATATATAAAATTCTCGTGTCACAATGTTCGTTCCCGTACTCCTCCGAAACGGCTTGACCGATTCTCATGAAATTTTGTGAGCATATTGAGTAGGTCTGAGAATCGGCTAACATCTATTTTTCATACCGCTACTTTTTATCCCGGTCTACGCGGGTGAAACCGCGGGGCGCAGCTAGTTGTAAGTATATACTTTCCGAGTTTATCTTAGACATTACTGACATCGAAGGCAAACATCGTAAGGAAACCTGGACTTATAGTCAATATAAGTCTGAAATCACCACTGCCCGTCTTGAGCATGCGTGGTGATCAATGCTCGTGCCTTCTGTGTATGAGAAGAGAGCTTTGTCCTGCAATGGGATAATAATAGGCTGGTATTCCTCATCAAAATTTGTTGGTACGGCAAATCTACTAGGATCATAATTATCTTCATGTGTATCTACTGTTATTCATTCTTCAATAATGCTTATAATATTTCGCGTTTTTCTGCCAGTATTTTTGTGTTAACAAAACGTTACATTTATAGGTCAACCAGCACATAAAAGATTGAATAATTTTTATTAAGTCTACTGATACGGATGTCTTAATAACATTATAAATTCTTTCGAACTAAAATATACGGGAAGGCTAATTAAATTATTATAAATGATAGCTCACAAAAAGCCCTACAAACAATGTAATTTGCATTATCTCAGTAGATACCTACTATGTTATTTCACACGCTATTGTTTGCTAAATAGTACTAATTGTACGTGAGGGTCTTAGACTTGAAGTCAGTGTTATCATTTTTGTATAGTACTTCAGCAAAATATTCATTTAATTCTTCGAAAAAAAAATTTAAATAACGTTAGGACCAATCAGTAGGTATATTTTCGTTTTTAGTTTAAATTAAAATGTTAAAAGTTTTTTTAGTGATGAATGATATAGCAGTGTTGAAGTTTTTTTTTGTTTTAATTTAAGTACACGGTAGTTTTTAAGTGATTAAAATAATTTTAATTGAGACATATTTACGAAACTGTCCATTGTCTGTAGGTACCTACTTATTAACGTTTACACTTTTCTCAGGAACGGCATTGTATGATAATTATTTTATTATTATAACTAGTTACCTACTCAATAGGTACTAGAAATAGAAATAATGCGAAAATTATTATAATAAAAGTAATTTAGGATTATATTTCAGCAATTTGAATTAATAGTTTTTAATGATATTATTTAACAAAAATCTCAAAATATTTCTACTCAATAGGTACTAGAAATAGAAATAATGCGAAAATTATTATAATAAAAGTAATTTAGGATTATATTTCAGCAATTTGAATTAATAGTTTTTAATGATATTATTTAACAAAAATCTCAAAATATTTTATAAGTAATTATTTTAAAACAACATTGTTAAAATGTTAAACGATTTTTTTACTTTGTCAATTTTTAATTTTCTTATTCTTAACACAGCACAGCACTCGTACCATAGGAACACAATTATTATAGACGTTAGAACCAAACCCTAGATCGTATGAATACTGAGCAGTAACACACCATAGTCACGCTATTGTCACACATAATTGCAAACACACACTACCGTGTATAAAGCTTTAATAGTGTTGTACTTGTAATGGATATTAGTCGGATAATTTGACTCATTTGGGATATTTTACCGACTAATCGTTTGGGTTTACATCAGGACTGCTCAGTGGACTCCCAAACTATTAGAACGCTTTTGATGTTCAAAAGTAACAATAAAATAACATCACGCTTTATTTACCCGAAGGGTTGGGCAGAGGTGTAAAAAAAAGTAAATATTGTTCAATTTAACAATCGCATTGATGAGTTAATATTAGAGCATATTTGGATTCTGGTTTCTATTCCATTGGTAATCCCTTTTTAGGTACTTTCGACAATGCCGATGTTGAGATAGTCATAATTTCAGCCGAAAGACGTCCACTGCTGGACTTAGGCCTCCCCTAATATAGTCGGTTCCCTTTAATTTATGAGAAAGCACCACGTCTGTAGTGCTGTGGGTGTAGATAATTCTCAGCTATTTGTCAAAACCTACACAGGAAATACAATAAAACTAAATTTGCAAAATCCAAGAGTGCACGCCTACAGACAGAAACATGTCGACGATAAATTTTTCGGAAATAATCTAAGAAAAATTCATCGATTTTTGTTAATATCTTTTGAACGGTTATAAGTTTAATAACGAAAATCAATAGGGCTCATCCGAAGGATGAACTTATAGAAGAAGATATAGAATAATCCATTGTGTGTGACGACAAACAGACACACTTCCCTACGGAATGCACTACATATAATTTTATTTTTTTTTTGTTCACAAGGTACCCATAATTATAAGATAAATATATTTTTAGATAGATATCTACTTATCTAAAATATATTAATCTTATAATTTCAAGCCTCTAGTTTATAAAACTTCCCTGCTAATATGAATTCCATGTATAACTGAGAATATAGGAACGATTTTTTGTTGGAAAATGTTGACAAGACGACATATTATAGAGAGTAGATCAATCTCGCACAGTGAAGCGTTGCCGCGTTGTGACTCGTGTAATAAGGTAAGTAGATTCTTTCACAGTTTTCCTAAACACCCTAATTCATAATAAGCTAGTTGACAGTTTTTAGAAAAAATATTAAAAATGTTCCTTGTGGTCTATTTTTCTTATAACATGAATATTTCACCAAAATATTAACATTGACAATTCTAATTTTTAATTTATAAAACTCCATTTAATTTTCATAATAAAAACGGGACACACAGTAATGGCGGCTCGCTCGAGTGATGTCATCATCTTTATAGGCCTGAGTCACAGAATAAATAATAGTACTAATATTAGGTCTTTACCTATGAAATTGCCGTTCTGCAGCACTGGCCATTTCAAATCAAAATAATTTTTGTTTGGCTAAGAATTCTAATTTCAAATTAATTTTATTTTAAAAACATGGATTTTTTTTTCCAAAAGTAGTCATTTGTTTATTGATTAGTGTTACATTTTCATCGCATTTCAATCTTTTTCGTCATCATGGATACGTTAAAAATTCGAGTAATTATGGAATATGAGTACCGTCGTGGCAGCAACGCGGCACAAGCGGCACGCAACATCAACGACGTTTACGGAGCTAACACTACAAACCAACGCACCCCTTGTTATTGGTTTGCTCGCTTCGGTTCTGGAATTTTCGACCTGAAAAATGAACCTCGCGGTCGTCCGAAGACTTTGGTCGACAATGACGAATTAAAGGCGATTGTGGAAGCTGATGATACACAATCTACGGCTGAATTAGCAGCAGCTTTCGACGTTAGCGTCAAAACAATATTGGTCCATTTGCGTCAAATTGGCAAGGTAAAAAAGCTTGACAAATGGGTGCCCCACGAACTCAATGATCGCCAGCGCGAAGTACGCGTCAAGACGTGCCTTGCACTGCTCAACAGACACACAAATGAAGGAATTTTGAACCGCATTGTTATCTGCGATGAAAAATGGATTCTGTTTGATAACCGCAAGCGCTCAGCAAGTTGGTTGGATCCTGGTTCAGCACCTAAACAATGCCCTAAACGAAAACTTACCCCTAGAAAAGTGATGGTCACTGTTTGGTGGTCTAGCGCCGGTGTGATTCATCACAGCTTCTTACCAAACGGTGTGAGCATTACTTCAGATGTGTACTGTGAAGAACTGAACACAATGATGGAGAAGCTGGCACATCTCCAACCAGCATTGGTCAATCGCTCGTCTCCGCTGCTCCTGCACGACAACGCGCGACCTCATACTGCACAGCAGACGGTCTCCAAGTTGCAAGAACTGGGGTTGGAAGCTCTCCGTCATCCGCCCTACTCACCAGACCTTGCGCCTACAGACTAGTACTTTTTCCAGAATTTGGATAACTTCTTGGCGGGAAAAAAATTCAATACCCGAGAGGCAGTACAAAATGCCTTTGAAGAATTTGTTGCCTCCCGTCCAGCTGATTTCTTTAAGAAGGGCATCAATAAACTGCCACTGCGTTGGCAAAGATGCATTGATTGCATGGGTGTTTACTTCGATTAATACAAATAAAAAATGCATGAAAAAAATTCGTTTAAATTTTTTCATACAAAACGGCAATTTCATAGGTAAAGACCTATTATACCTGGGTTCACAAACATTCAAACCACCTGTTAGGTATTTAAACAGTTGGAGTCGTCAAATCTGTGACATCTGTGACAGATTGTTTGCTGTTTAAAAACAAGTAAAAACAAATAAATCAGTGTTTCTACCCTCTGCTTTGGATTTCCCCGATATGGTCGATATCGAATCAAATAATCGATTATTTATTTGTAAGTTTTTTTTTTATTAATTAATGAATCCAAAAAATAAATAAATAATCGATACTATCGATTAATACTGTCGAATCAAATCTATTAATTGCGATTTCAAAATAAAGAAGTAATGGCAGTGGTCTAAATATCTGAAACGCAAGCGGAACGGACACACAATAGCTCGTTTTTGAAAACGCATAATCTGACGTTTCCATTTTGATATTTCTTAAAATTATTAATTTCAATCGTATTTTTCTGAGTATTACATAAATAAATATGCGAATGCTATTTACTTTTTCTAAAGTTACTTATTTAGTCAAAGTGACATGACTGATAGTGAGACGTGTCACGCTCTGATTGGCGTTCATAAACAACGTGACCAATGGCTATATTTTTACGTAATCATTTCTCAAAAATATTAATTAATCTAAAATCATTTACAAAACTAAGTTCAATTTTAATACTTTTAGCTGACAACTATTCTACATAACAGAATTCATAAGGTATTTTTCTTACTGACAACTAGCCTATTCTCCATTTTCTCATAATAAAGATGACGCCTGGGTAAAAAAAAAAAATCTATTTAGTCCGTCAGTCAGATAATAAAAAAATATTAGACACGTATTTTTTGCTTTATCATAATAATAGAAAATTACACTTCTGGACACATCTATTGGCCCACCTTAGAGTTTAGGTTTCGATGGCCCCTACCGAAATATGATTGCTAGATTGAACAAAAACTGTTGATGCAGTTTTAAACCTGATACATTTTACCATCTTTTTCGATCGTATTGTTTTAAATTTGAATTCAGAATACCATACGACATGGAGCTACGCCTAACAAGTCGGATATGCGCCTTGTTAAAGCCAATTGATTTTTGAATAAAAAACATGTTTTATCAAATAAAGGTTTAATTTAATAACGCGTGTTGCCTCCATGGGCATCTACCATAGCTCTCATACGATTAGGCATAGAGTTTATCAACCGCTCTATGAAATTTTGAGTGATCATCTCCCATTCCTCTTCTATGGCAGTTTTCAACTCCTGCATCGTCTGGGCAACTGGCTGACGAGCCCTAACACGTCTTTTTAGCTCGTCCCACATGTGCTCAATGGGGTTCATGTCTGGGCTTCTGGCTGGCCAGTCCATAACTGTGATGTTCACATCCCGAAGATATTCCCTGACGATGCCGGCCGCATGGGTTCTTGCATTATCATGCATAAAAAGGAAATTTGGGCCCATATAGTCCGCGTATGGTATCACGTGAGGTTCTAAGCACTCACGAATGTACCTTTCAGCATTTAATGTTGGCAGCCGTGGTCCTGTAACAACCTCAAGTTGAGTTTTGCCGCTCGCGGATATACCGCCCCAGACAGTCCATGAGCCACCGCCATAAGCAACCCTCTCTTCAAAGCAGCATTGTGCGAAACGCTCTCCCTTACGTCGGTAGACCTTCTTCCTTCCATCATTGCCATGTAACACAATTTTAGACTCATCAGAAAAGAGTACACGGCTCCAATCTTGCTGTGTCCAATTTAAATGACTGCGTGCGAAATGAAGGCGCGCTGTTCGGTGGGCTCGCGTTAGTTTGGGGCCATTAGCTGGCTTGTGTGGTACCATATCGCGTTCTTTTAACCTTCTCCGAACAGTTCGAGCGCTCACAGATACTCCGTGGAAGTCGCGAAGTTGGTTTTGTATCTCAATGGAGGTAAGGTGACGATTTCTCAAGCTGGTCGTCACGATGAATCGATCCTGCCTTTCAGTTGTGACCCGAGATCGTGGCCTTCCTTGGCGACGAACAAAGCCGCCAGTCACTAGGTACCTCCGATAAACATTTCGGACCGCAGATCGACTTAAATTAAGTTGAGCACTCACGTTTCTTTGGCTGTGTCCGGCCTGAATAAGTGCCACAGCTTGGGCGGCGACTTCAGGTGAAGTATCCATAGATTATTGATAGAACCTCACCTTAATGTTAAGAATAAGTAATGTTTGTTGCAAAACCAAAGATATCAATCACTTTTTCAAGAATTAAATCCAAGTAAACCAATAAAACCAAGTTTTCATAGTATTCGATTGTTTGATATCAACAAACAGGCTCCAAATTGTCTTTTGTTTCTTTAAATTCTGTGTTCGAAATTCAAAAAAAGACTATTGAATGAAATTGTGAATGTGCCAGGTTCAAAACTGCATAAAAACTTTTTGCTCGACCTAATATAAAATTTTAGCTAGGACCAAACGAAACTGAAAATACAAGGTGGGCCAAAAGATGTGTCCAGAAGTGTACTTATATAACACGCATTAAAGTTGGGGAGTGGGGGCTCGTACGTCACTTGTACGTATAAAATCTAGCTACACGTGACGTCACGCGATGTTTTAACTTAATGTATCGCCTTAATCTTTTGATTTTGTAAAAAAAGAAAAAATATGTGTCCAATATTTTCTAATAATCTACATGAAGGACAAATGAAAAATTTTTAGTCCTCGTCTCTATTATCAGTGCTCTTTCTGTTTCCCATAAAATAATAAAAGATTAGAACTTAATTATATAAGTTAAATATACCCCCAGGAATAGGTAATATACGAATACTTTATGATACCTTTAAAACTCCAAATATACCCATGGGCATTTACGTCTAACCTATCAAGATAAAAAAATACTTATTGTACAAAGTACAAGCAATCATAATTTTAATATTAATGAAACAGTTCATGTGTTACGTTCTGAAACAATATTAATAAATAATGTTGCTTTTTCCTTGATTGATTATGAATGATGCCTAGATAAGAAAAGAAATTCTATTTGGTCCATAAGTCAGCTAATAAAAATATTAGACACGTATTTTTGATTCAACATATTAATGAAAAATGACTTAGATAACACGCATTAAAGTTGGGGAGTGGGTGCTTCTACGTATAAAATATTAATATAAAATATTAATAATATTTGATTCGACCGCTCGACTCGTTCGTGTGCGCAGCACTAATAACGTTCTCCGTGTTTAATATTCACAAAAAGTATTAGATAGTGTACATATAAAGCCAAAAGTTATACCAATGTGAAGCTCAAGAAAAGTTCTGTGCTCTGTGATAGTGATCATTTAAATCGGACCTATATTACCGAAGATATCACAGTATTAAGTAAAACCAAGGTCAGTAAACTCTGATCAGCTGTTTGTCTCGGGTGAGTCACCGCATGCGCCGACCGATCCACTCGTCACACTATCGCTGTCGCTGCCGCCTTCTGTGTGTGCGGACTATTGCTACGCTGCTCGCTCACGTACCACGCACCTCCACGCACTCAACGCGTGTAGTGCTCGCCACTCTAGCCAGCTGACTCACTGCCTTTGTTTACGAACGAGAGCTTTATTTTGCTGTTTTTAAAATGAATTCAATTTGTGATGCTTGTAAACAAGATATTACTTCTAACAGATCGGTTAACTGTATTCGGTGTGAGAAAAACTACCACCCGATTTGTGTAAATGTAACACTTGACTCCTTACGGCAAAATGAAAACTGGGTATGTCCTTCTTGCCGCTCTAAAACACCACGGACTGATAACAGCAACACGCCTGTCTGCCCATCTACATCTGCTGAGCTCGACGTCTCGCGCGTCAACACGCAATCTCGCGCTTACAAACGCATTGCTATCGGTTCACCCAGCCGGGACGGCGTTGAAGGTTCCGTTTCTTTTTCTGAGCTGGTTACAGAAATTCGCCTTATGCGCTCGGACATGGCAGAGGTCAAACTCACTCTAGAAAAAATGTTTGACGGAATGGACAAATTTAATGGCCGTTTAGACGTTTTTGAGGAGCGCATCGCTGCGCTTGAACAAAACTCCACTCAAGTGACTGAAATGAACGCAATGATATGCTCATTAAAGGACCAACTGAATCAGCAGTCGCAGGCGGGCATGAGAAATGAAATTGAGATCATAGGAGTGGAAGAAACTGCCAATGAAAATCTTCATCATATTGCTATGGTTGCGTCAACTAAGATTGGGGTCAACTTAGCCATAGAGGATATCGACTGGACCGCCCGTGCAGGCCTGAAGAAGAAAGGCCAAACGTCTACCCCTGACTCCAATTTCCCCCGCCCTGTCATAGTCAAACTACTGCGTCGAGCAAAAAAGGACGAAATTATAAAAGCATTTAAAACAAGGCGCAATCTATCATCCCAGGATATTGAGATTCAGGGCCCTATCAGGAAGATTTTCATTAACGAACACCTCACAAAAGATAATCGGATCTTATTTCGGGAAGCCAGAGTTCGAGCTAAGAACGCTGGATTTAAGTTTTGCTGGACGAGCAGAGGCCAAGTGCTTGTTCGTCAAATAGAAGGGAAGACAGCTATACAAATTAAAAACAATAGAGACCTTGACCACTTTCTTGGCACATTCCCCTCAACTTCAAATCCCTTTCCGGATGTCTCGAATTGAACTCTGTGCTTATATAAAGTATCGATACTTATGTGTTATAATTATCCAAATTTTTCATATTGATGTTTTACTAAAAAGTGTTTATTATAAGTATTACTTAAAGTCTCGCTTTACGTTTGGAAACGGTTGCGTTAATTTACTATGTACTACAGTTAATGATGCTTATGTTCACCTAAAAACTTTTAGCTCCGAACTCTCCACATTCGCGGAGCTAACCACTATACTCACCCCTAAAAATCAAGTGCTACGTTTAACCAACAATTTCTCATACTTACTGTTACGAAATCAACATAGTATTTACAAATCACTCATCGCTTACTCACATCATACACACAGCAAACTCCTGTCCAAACACACTGGTCAACGCGACCAAACCCTTCTCTCTGGCACAAAAGCGGCAACAAGCTCCATTAAGCCATATTTCAGTATTTTTACAATGTTTTTAGATAATGGATAAAGTTGATTTAACAGACGAAATTGACGAAACGCTTACGTTAGCTTGCCGCATCATTGAGAGACCAGAGTTGTGCCGAGATATATTAGTGGAGCACGATTTTAAAGTGCTAACTTGCAATATTAGAAGCTTAAAGAAGAACTTTCCTGAGCTTGTAACGGTACTTCATCGCCTCGACTGCCAATTCGATGTAATAGTGCTAACAGAGTGCTGGCTAAACGACAACTCTATAGTCAATCAGTTGCCAGGGTATAACTGCTTTCATACTCGGAAACTTATCAACAAAAGTGGTGGAGTAACTGTGTACGTGCGAGATACTTGGCCAGTTTCAGTTAACGAGCCGGATTTTGATGACGCCAATTGTCTTGCTGTCAAAATTAACACAAATATCACACTACTGGGAATCTACCGCTCACCTTCATTTAGTAATACAGATAGATTTCTGAACTCATTAGAAAACTCGCTAACAGGTCTGAATAGTCCATGCGTTATTGTTACAGGGGACATGAATATAAACCTCCTTGATAATAACCCCAATGCCATTTGTATCGCTTATCAGTGTCTCCTATCTGAATTCGGCCTCCTTCCTACAATCACTAAACCTACTAGAGGCGAAGCTTGTTTAGATCACGCGTTTATTAGAAGTAAAGGCTCAACTCAAGGAGTAGTCTGTAAATCCTCGATAACGGACCATGACCTTGTTATCCTAGGCACAAACCTGCTAAAAGTTAGTAATCCACCACGCAACAGATTTAGAATAAAAATAGATTACGCTAAGATCGCCGAAGATATTAGCAAACGCGACTGGACGGAAGTTACGTCCAAAACCGAAGTAAATGACGCGATGTTACTGTTCAACAAAATACTAACAGAGACCATAAACAAACACACGGAAAAAATCAAAATTAGCCGCTCTAAGTTTAATTTGAAGCCGTGGGTTACTCCCGGCTTGATTCGGTGCGTGCGCCATCGAGACACGCTGCATGCTCAAGTGAAGGCGCAACCATCGAACCAACAGTTAAAAGCCATATATACTCGATATAGAAACCACTGTAACGTCATCCTTCATAAACGCAAGGTAGAGTATGAGGGTAAAGAGTTAGAGAATCACAGTAGCCAACCGAAAAAGCTCTGGCGAGTCATTAAAGACATTTGTGAATTCCCAAAAAAAATCAACGACAATCAGGAACTCTTAAAGTCTGCAGGAAATGGCATCTCATCCATTAACATCTGCAACAGTCATTTCGTATCGGTAGGTAAGCGTTTGGCTCTCAACATCTTAAACAAACTCCAGACCACAGAGAGCGAACTCTGCAAGGATGCCGCTCTTGCAAACCGATCCAGGGACTCTCTGTTCTTTCACCCAACAGACGAATGTGAAGTTGACAGTCTCATTACCGATATGAAAGACGACAGCGCACCTGGATCTGACGGGATCCGTCCACTCCTCCTCAAGTACATCAAACCGTTTATACTGAATCCCCTAACGCATATCTGTAACTTGAGCATGTCAGTGGGTAAATTTCCTGACTTCTGGAGGGTCGCCGCTGTAACGCCGATTCACAAGAAGGGCGAAAAAGACTGTCCTGACAACTACAGGCCTATTTCTTTGCTTTGTGTACTGTCGAAGATCTTAGAGAAGCTCGTTAACAACCGTGTCATCAGCTTTCTCGAAAAACACAGACTATTGTCCGGACGCCAATACGGCTTTAGACGCGGGAAGTCCACAGAGCAAGCCGTAGGGCTTTTAACTGACATTGTCTCTTCAAAGATTGATGGGGGGAAACGGGCAATTGGTGTCTTTCTTGACCTAGCCAAGGCATTTGACACAGTTTCCATTCAAATACTATTAAAAAAGCTAGATTGCCTTGGCGTAAGAGGCATCGCTTGGGACTGGTTTAGAAGCTATTTAATGGATAGACAGCAGTATGTTGTGATCGCGGACAGTGTCAGTGATAGCCTTCCAGTAACGTTTGGGGTGCCACAGGGAAGTGTCCTTGGGCCGACATTGTTCACCATGTACATGGATGACATATTGAGGCTAACTATCCCACGGTCAGATATGATCTGTTACGCAGATGACACAGCAATCATATTTTACGGTGACACATGGGAGGACGCCACAGACGCCGCAGAAAATGGCATGCGTACTATATCTGACTGGCTCGATAGAAATCTCTTAACCTTAAACGTCGAAAAAACTAATTTTATAACGTTTTACGTCAGTCGTTCCTGCTGTCCGGAGATCGATCATATCAAAATTCATAACATCCACTGTCATGCAACAAATTGCTGCTGTAATTATATAGGCAGAGTCAAGTCAACCAAATATTTAGGTGTCATAATTGACCAAAACTTGTCTTTTAAGGAACATATCTCGTCACTCTCTAAAAAAATCCGTAAGTTCATTTATATATTTAAATCCCTACGTGCCAGTGCCCCGAAGGACATCTGCAGAAGAGTTTATCTAGCACTTTGTCAATCGCTGCTGCAGTACTGTGTAGGCGTCTGGGGTAGCGCGGCCAAGTCCTATTTGCTTGAACTCGAACTTGCTCAACGGGCTGTTCTTAAAGTTTTCCTTGGAAAACCGCGCCGTTATCCAACAGACAAACTGTACAAGGAAGCAGGCGTCTTGCGTGTCCGACAGCTTTATATACAGAAGTCCCTTCTTAAACTGATTGCTGAGTCAGGGAATCAATTCACATACATCCAAAGAGGTAGGATAGGAGCTGATAGACTACCAATCCCAAGAGTAAGAACGGTTTTAGCTACACGATTGTCACTCTTTCTGCCTATTCGAGTCTTTAATACAGTCAATAAATCTACACTAAAGATCCCTGGTAATATTCTCGAAGCCAAGATTATTATAAAGACATGGCTTCAGGACCTGACCTATGATGAGACAGAAAATCTCTTGTGTCCCTTGAAGTAACTAGCACTCAAACGACACTCATATAGTCGAGACCTTTCCCTCCCCCTGTCCTGTTTTATACTGTCTAACAAACACACACTCACACACATGCACACACCCTCCACACACACATGCACACACCCTCCACACACATATGCACACTCTCACATGCACGCACACTCTCGAAGACACACTATGCCATATTGATGCCATCATGTTTGATGATGTTTATAATTTCGCATGTTGATCTTATGTTTAATCTTTAATTTTATTTTGGTTCTTTTGTTTTGAATATTCATTTTATTGATTGGTATTCTTGTTTTATTTCTGAATGACCTTTGACTATTGTTTGTTTATTGATGATTTTAATTTGATTTTTTTTTAATGTTCATTTTGTTGCCTGCAAGATTAATATTATTATTATTTTTATTGTTTACTTATAATTTCAAATTTAACTGTTTCTTGTATCTTGTAGCGCTGTGTCACGCTGAACAGTCAGTTATTCAATCTGCCTTTACTGTCTATATTGGGCCACCAAGATACAGGCTGTGCCTAGTTTGGGGCCCACGGATTCTTCTAGTTTTGTACTCTTCTAACTATGCTCACTGCTTTTGTTTTCTTGTTTGTATAATATGTAACCTGTGTGTGTCAATAAATTGATTTATTTATTTATTTATTTATTTATTTAAAATCTAGCTAGGCGTGACGTCATGACATATTTTTATAATCTTTGCGCTCTAGCATGGTGCGGGTGACATTTGACGAACTGTTCCTTTTCACTCTGAACGTTATCGCGATTTACAATCATGATTTAATATTTTAGCTGCACCCTAAATATCATAATCGTAAAATACGGATTCAATAATAACTGTAGTATATGAAATAAATTATCCTGCCAAAATGTTATTATCTACAAATAAAATCAAATTTAAAGAAAAATGAAGCAAAGTGATAGGCGTAACGCCATAGAACGCCATAGATATGTTTAGTGATGAGATGTATTGCTATTATGGGATTTTATCGATAGTCGATATTTTTTATAGAAAAGAAGTTTACTGTATGTATTTTTAAATTTATGTTGTTAGACATTTATAGAGTTAAATTATCCGAAACAATGAGAACGAGATTTTTTCTGTAAGAATCGTTATCGATAAAATTGAATTGTGCATATTGTCACTGACCTAGTCATGCCATACTGACATGTGTCACCCGCACCATGCTAGGGCGCAAATCAAATCAAATCAAATCAAATAATTTATTTCAGATAAATCAGTATCCATATAAAAGTAAAATTAAAATAAAATAAAATTAAAATTAATGTCAAAATTAAAATCAAAATTAAAACAAAATTACAAATTAACATCAAAATTAATAAACAAAATTAAAATCAAAAATCAAAATTAAAAAATATTAAAATTAAAATCAAAATTAAGAATATTAAAATTAAAAATAAAAATAAATACACATATTACATTACATAATAATCGCAGGCGCTGGCATGCAGCTGCAGCCACCTCCGCAAAAAAGGCGAGTCCCACCGCTCGGACAACACACTGAGGAGCCCGTTCGAGCCGCCACGGCTACGGCGCAGAAGCGACAAAGATTGTAACAAATTTTTAAGTCATCATCCCTATTGTATGGCACTGAATCATTGATTGTCTGAGGTCCGGGTTTTTAATCACCCTTGTTTACAGTACACTGTTCTTTCTGCTCTTTGTAAGTAGGGAAGTAACTTCAATCCATAAGTTTCGCAGAATACCACTATGATTAACCCTTCATTGCTTATTAAGAAAATAGCTTTGGGCCGTACTTTGATCACGTGAGAATTTTTAGGCCACTTTTATATCCTTCCTCCCCCTTTGTGATAAGTAGTGTGGTTTTAGGCTAGAGCCCCAGCACGTGTACTTTTTAATACTGAAAAGATCAGATATTTTTAGAACTTGAAAAACATTTAATAAATGTTAATAAAATTGAGAATTTCGTTGGTATTTACTGCACATGAAGCTTTAAGCACTATGATATTATCACCTACGTTTCACATTAATTGTCACATCATCACATCCCCCCCCTATCGTGATAATCGTGATTTTTTACTGACCCCCTCCCACCCTGTTGGAACTTCACGTGATTAATAAATGATAAAGTTTTTAGTTATAATAATTTTTATAATTCCTTTTTGTTTTATAAAAAATATATTTTGAATCAGAAAAAGATATATAAGATCTGAATTAAATTTAAGACGATTTATTATTTTAGTTTTATTATTTGTTTTTTCAATAATATTATTAATTATTAGTCCTAATATTATTAGAATTAAACATAAGCGAGTCGATTATCTGTTTTCCAAATAACCCTGAAAAATCTCAACTTAAGGACGCTGTTGCAAATGGGTAGTCAAATCATTACTTTTTTACACAAAAGTATGTTTAATAAATAAAATGTGTTTTTTGGTCAAATTATTGATAGATGTGCATATTGCAGATTCTGAACTAAAAATATAATTTTATATAAGTAAATTTTCTCAATAAATGTACCGAAGTAAAATTTTTCACTCCGGTACATTTATTGAGAAACTGTATCTATCTAAAATTATATTTATAGTTCAGATTCGTACCATGCACATCTATCAACAATTAGGATAAAAAATATTTTAAGAATGTAAAGCATTTTATTTAATAAGCATACTTTTGTGTAAAAAAGTAATGATTTGTCTAGCCATTTGTAACAGCGTCCTTAATACCTACATTTCTGGGAAAGGTAATATTTGTAACAATTTTCAATTTGATTTTTTTTTGTAACACTTCCACATTAGCTTCTATATTTAGACTTATAATCAAATTTTCGTGTCTGTCAGTGTGGCCGCGTTGTTCTTCTAAACTACGCAGCGGATTTTGATGCGGTTTTCATTGTCATTTAGAGAATTTATTCCAGAAGGTTTAATAATATATCAATATTCAACTTAGACATTGATAAAAATATGTTGGTTGTTTTAAAGATGATCTAATCAATTATTTTTGTGGTTAGATCTACTAAATATAGATATACTTAGACATAATATAGAAACCTTCTACTTTTGTCGGTCGGGTCGCTGGTTTAAAATAAAAAATAGCAAAATCAGTAGTCTCTAGAGTTCACGGCCAATCCAATTTATATAAAATTTCTTCTCAGTGGTGGAGGCTTATTCTCAATCAACAAACGACGTGAAGCCACTGTCAGCGAGCCCCAGGAGGAGTATTCAGTACCGCATTTCCTAGAAAAGTTCTGAAGGCAGGGTTCAGCACTTCGATGCTCCGGCTTGGAAATAAAATCTTGGTAGTGTTTGATTATGTCTTTTTTTTTGTTATGTATTTTTGTGGTGTACAATAAAGTATATTAAATAAATAAATAATAAATAAATCACCGGCTCCCAAACGGAACAAATATTTGTACAGCTTATTACAATAAATGCTAATATTTCTATTATATTCTCTGTAATATTTTGTTTTCCTCCGTTTTTTTTTTGTTTTTAGCTGCAAGATCTGGCAGAACCAGTACAGGGATCTTTTTCTGTTGCCGGTTGAGCATACAATGTGCAGTGTGTTTGTCAGTGCAATTCAAATTATGGCGATACATCGGTGACTGTAGGCTTCTCCTAATCATAAATATGTATTGTCTATATAAAGTTTGGTAACACGAGAGAAGGGAGACCATTTTGTGAATTAAGTCTGCGAATTGATCGAGGAACAGTGGTGGCCCAGTGGTAGTGGCCCCGACTTAAGAGTTGTAGGTCGTGGGTTCGAAACCAGGCAGGCGCTTTACTTTGTGTAAATAATTTCATTACCGCTGCTCTCAAAACGGTGAAGGAAAACATCGTGGGGAAATTGGCATGTCCTAGAACTAAAAATTCGAAGACATGTGACATCTACCAACCTGAAATGGGCCGGCGTGGTAGATTACAGCGCAATCTCTCTCGAAGAGAGGAGGCCTGTGTATGTTATGGGAACATTATAAGCTGATTATTTATGTTATGTAATAGATACTATCGAGACTCTATCGCGTTTTATGTCCGTTGTCACTCGAACCCTACCCCTATTTGCAAGAAGCCCGACTTAGGACGTTGCTTATTTGAAAATCTAATTATTTATTTAACAAAGTGGTCCTAGTGGCCTTGAACTTTTTCCGATAATTATTTTTTTAAATCCCTCCTGATTGAGGTTGGTTATGATTTTCTAGAAACGTTGATTTTGTGATAAGTCGGTTGAACATAATATATTAAGAGAAACTTCCTTTTTTAGATTATTGTTTACTGTAAAGTTATTTTATATTCTTCATGATTTTTCTTTCAAAAGATATCTTTTTTTAGCCTGATTTTAAGTTATTTATTGAAGAGAAAGAACCATTATTAGGTAGCATAATATAGGTGGTAGATCTTCCTTTCTATATACGTAAAATACAGTTTGGTTTCTCTCGAGTTAAAATAAAATTAATATTGACATTAAATGTAGACAATGGTGTGCTGGTACCAACGCTTATGTATGGAAGTGAATGTTGGGTGTGGCAAAAGAAGCATGAAAGTAGAATAAATGCTGTGGAATATGCGTTCCTTGCGAAGCTTGTATGGTGTGACTATGAATGATAGTTGCGCGGTAAAGATGTAGTGACAAAAATTTAAAAGAGTATGTTTAGATGGTTTGGTCATGTTGAGAGTATGAATGAAAGGCGATAACAAAGGTAAATACCAAGACAAATCTGATTGAAAGTGACAAAACAAGCCGGGAGGGGACGCCCTAGGAAGACATAAAGTGACCTTATTGGTGATGTTCTTCAGAAAGGTCAGGTGCGTAGTACTCGCAACCGGCGTGCGTGTATGACCAGATGTATGAACGTAAACGAGGCAAAAGCAGTATGTAAGGATTGCAGGTGGCGTTCTGTAGTTTCTGCCTCACCCCGTGGGAAGAAGGCGCGAGTAACTCACGCCTTACATACATTCTTGAGACGATAACAAATGTCATGTTTAATGACATATGTCAAAACAACATAAGTATTGTCATTAAAGTACAGAATACAGAATATTACGAAAATTACAAAATTGCCCAATCAGCCACGGATCAAATGACAATGAGATTACTTCCTGTAATACTTTATTTTATGACAAAAAACATTAGCGTACTACGTTTATTCGGTAATTTTAAATGGACATAGAAATTATACAAAACCTTTGACCGGCAATACGGTTTATGTGAACGTCAAACAAAATTATGAGTCATGATAAAACGGGCGCCCGCGCCGTCAGTTGGGACTGGTCACCTCTTAGTTGCCACGGTTTATTTTAATTCAGTTTTTCTCTTGAATTGTAAAATAATAGCTGTTCAAGTAGATTAATAAACAAAATAAATCTGGACACTTTTTAACATGCACGGCTCTAAACCATTGTTCTCGCATATACAATGAATCTATATCACATACAAATTATTGATGTAATCCTAACTAATATTACAAATGCGAAAACGGCTGAACGGATATGTATGAAATTTGGCACATGAATAGGATGCTTTTTATCCTGGATCGCAGAAGTCGCGGGCAATAGCTAGTCTGTAATATATTTTGATTTTTGCCCGTTCTTCTCCATAGGAACCTACTACTTTTGCCCGTTCTTCTCCATAGGAACCTACTACTTTTGTCCGTTCTTCTCCATAAGAACCTACTATTTTTGCCCGTTCTTCTCCATAGGAACCTACTATTTGGAATACTACTAGTTTCGACTGACTGATAAGCTGCAAAAAGCTGAAGGCACTTTTGAATTCTCGAGGAGTTCCTTGACAATGCAAAAGTATCTATTGATAGTTTAATTGAAATAAATATTTTGAGTCTGTTAATTTTATAAGAGACTAGCTTTTGCCCGCGGCTTCGCCCGCATGGATGTTGGAAAATAGCCCACGGAAACGTGCTAGCGGGAAATCCTTCCTTATTCCTTGTTTACATTATAATGGGAACTTCTGTGCAAAATTTCAGCTTTCTAGGTTCAAGGGTTTGGGCTGGGCGTTGATGAGTCAGTCAGTCAGGACTTCTCTTTTCATTTATATAGATTAATTTCGCCAATCCGTCTAAAAAGGCAGCTTGTGACGAATGGGGAATCACACAATTATGACATGAATGTTAATGAAGATTAATTCAAGAATCACATTATTCTTCTCTTCTCCATCTTCTCAGAATATAGAAATCTTGACTCTATCTAGCTTATTTTTTTTTTTTTTTAATATTACCTGTAAAAGTGATTACTATATCCTATTTACAGAATAAACAATTTCATTTCATTTCATTCATCAATCTGTTTCTCCATAGTATATTTTTGACTGTCCTGGTTACTGTAATAATAATAATACCAGCCTCACTCATTGCAAGACAAAGCTCTCTTCTCATACAGATAAGGCATGAGCATTGATCACCACGCTTGCTCAAGACGGGTTGGCGATTTCAGACTTCAAGTTCAGCTTTCCTCACGATGTTTTCCTTCACCAATGTCAGTAATGTCTAAGATAAATTCAGATAAGATATTTAATCATTATTATCCTATGATGTTCCCACTGCTGGGACACAGTCCTTCTCTCTGTGAGAGGGATTGGTACTTGCCAGGATTTGAATCCACAACCTCTTGCATGCCTTAACCATCTCGTTATACTCATACAAAAATACACATTATTACGAATACGTACCTCCTTTTATCGTGTATGTATTATGTATTATTACTATAGTGATAAGGTTGAAAATTTCATCGTTTTACTTGTTGTACTTAGTCTTTTGTTATTGTTCCGAAATATTTTTTCTTATTATTTATTATTCATTGTTTCACCGCGAATGTTCGCGATGGTACGGTCAGCAACATAAGTCGATTAACACTGCTACTTTTACACATCATGTAAATTAATATAAAATGATTTGATTATCTCCTTTATTCCTAAAATACCTAAGTCTAGTAGATTTTTAAATTATTGTACTTCTGTTCCGATTTTAATTAAATATCTTGCTCAATAATTAAGATTTAAAAAACTGAAGTGTTAATCGACTTTTGTTGCTAACTGTACCTATATATTTTTCCCATATAGCGTGTCATTTTCAATGCTAACTACCTAATCGATAGTTTAGCGTGCAGTGGGTAAGTAATTAAAATACTTATGTGTTTAATGATTCGAACAGCTGTAATTTAAATATGAAAACATCATATTGCCAATATATTAGCATAGCAAAGACTTTTTGCTACCCGACTGCCAAGGAAGGGTTATGTTTTTCGCGTGTATCTTGTATGTATGTTTGTAAATTTCTTTGTTACCTCGTATCTTCCAAACGGCTGGATAGATTTCGACAATTTAGGTATCGTTAGATTTGTCTCAAAAACCCGTGTCCTTAGATAGGTGCTTAAAAAAAATCAAAATGGCGGATTTTTGGCGCTAAATAGTGACGTTGATAAAAAAAAACCAAACCGATCGTGTGGGATGTTAAATTGAAGGAAATTAAAAGGTTAGTCTTTCAGTTAAACCGAAGTACTTTGTTTATTGTTTATTTTAAATTTTGTTTTCATTCTCAATCTTGTTTCAGTCTTTTTAGTGCATTGCTTATAAGTTGATTTTTTTGCAGTCAGGTTTTTTGTTTTCTTTTTTTTTGTGTTATTTAGGTCTCGTAATTACTTTACCACTTCTAACAACAATTCCCATTAAATTGAAACTTCACTCAGGGGGCCAACCACCACTTCTTGAAGCAGTTGTTACTTCAGTGTGAGAAAGAGATGGAGCTATACAGGACGACTAGCTCCATATCTTTCCCACACTCATGTAAGATTAAAATAATACTGCTTTAAGAGGTGGTGGTCTAGCTCCAGGTTGTAACTATCTAACCGTCACATAGATAAATATACCTTGTCATGTTATTACGTGCAAGTGACATTCTACCTTTGGGTACAGTGTGCTCAGGTATGTGAGCGGTGAGACGGGGGAGGTACACAAACGACAAGCTAACTCAGTCTGCGAATCTTGTCAATCGCGCCCTACCCCATCTCACCGCTTACGTACCTATGACGGTGACTAGCACTTGCGCGCACACTATAATAAAGCAACTACATACGATACGATTATACTTTTTCGATACTCAGAATTAGATGGTTATTATGGAAAATTATTATTCTGATTTAAGTTTTGAATACTTTGTATTGTACAGATTGAGTATAATAATTTTATTCATTAATAAATTGTCCTTCTTAAGTGGAAAGGTAGGGAACAGCAAACATGATTTATTTACATTCTGGGATTCCTGGCTGTCATTCATAGACCTTTGACTGTCGGTACGAGTAGTCAGAAGCCAGAGAGTCTTACCAAGAGGTATCGTGTTACCCAGTAACTGGGTTGTGGAAGTCTAATAGGCAGTTGCTCCATGTAAAATACTGGTATTCGGCTGAATCCGTTTAGACTGGAATCTGACCCAAACATAGTTGGAAAAAGGGTAATGATGGGGCAATGATGATTTCTGGAATTCTTTATAAATTTATGGCAATAGGTTCAACCCCTATTACACGGGATTTACATTCCAACCCCTCATGACGACCTCAAAGGAATTGTCTGCCCCCTCTCTTGCTCGGAGAAGATGTGCCAGCTGGTGGCGTAACTGAGCTATTAGCTTTAAATTCGCCTGCCAATAATAATTATCCAGACTTGATTCAGCCTGACCCATCTTGCTGTCCTCCCCCCAGCGACGCCCTAAACCGAGGTTCGTACCCCACAGGGACAGGGGGTGCTCTTAGCGTGCAGTTTCTTAGTTTCGCCCTTGGCTGGACGCTTTGAGTTCGGTTAAGGCAGCCACAGGATTGTCCAGTTAAGTAGTAACGGCCTCTCAAGGTCAAATACGAGATGCCGACATAAAAAAAAAATCACTGTTGTCAAGTGTTTTGCTGCTCCTAACAATGCATAGATAAGTCAATCTAATCTAATGAATACGTTTATTTTGGAGACATTATTTTCACTGTCTGTTTATATTTGTATTTTAGAAATCAAATATAAAAAAATAATAATAATTAATACCTTGTGTTTAATAATGAAGGTTGTCGTGAGCGATATTGTTTTCAACACTGAACTATAAAATTATTACCATTAAATTGCATTTCAATCAGATTAGAACCTTAATAGCTTAAATGTATTGATTAGAACTGTAATGTCAAGGTAATATTCATCATTGTTTCATCGTTTTGCTTTGATACGGAATTATTTGTTGGTTCTTTGGGACTTACTGAAACTAAATTGTGACTCAAGGTTATGAATTAGGGAAATCCCCGTGGAAAGTTTAATGGTTATTTTCATGAAATAAAAAGTTTCGATTATAAAATATTTTTAGAATTTTGATAAATAAGGTGACTGGTAATTAGTGACCGATACCTAAACACATGATTGTGCTCATGATAACAAACAACTTTTACTATGGGACCTAACCTGAAATCGCGAAAAAAAATCAGCTGTTCCCTACATTTTGACAAGTTATGCGAACATGAATGTATGGGGCAGCGAATTTTTTTTGCGATTTCAGGTTTGGTCCCATAGTAAAAGTTGTTTGTTATCATGAGTGTAATCATGTGTTTAAGTATCGGTCACTAATTACCAGTCACCCTATAGATTTGATTTACTCGACTGCCTCCTTGTGATCTGCTGAATATGAGGTCCTGGTTTCGATTCCTGGGTCAGGCAAAGTGTTATTGGGTTTCTACACCAGGAATGTCTCAATAGCAGCCCTAAGTGTAGATTAGTGCCCGATTAAAGGCAATAGGCTCGCCCCATATTACACTGGATTTAAACATAACTGGCGAAATGAGGGTGTACATAGGTAGGTACACCTCTGCATCACCTTTCGGGGACTAAAGGGGTGATGTTCTGTATGTTGATTTACTCCAAAAAATATACCTTTTTTTTGTTTATTAAATTCCACTGGTTATAATTGGGCCTCAAGCCTATTAAAATCATCATTATTTTTAATTGAAGGATATAAAAAGGAAGAACTTTGATTTCATTAAGATAATGCTCAAGTTTCTTTACTCTTTAGATCATTAATATCTTACTTTAACACACATATTATATGCTATTGAATAAATTACCGTGACGACACGACCATCACGGGGTACCGTCATTAGATTAAATAATGTTAAAAGGAAAATTACATGGAATAGTTGGAGGTCACGTAATGAAGTATGGTGATTGTTATGACGAAAGGAAATAGCCTACATTGTCTTGTGATGGCTGTCATTCTGTGGGATATTATCATAAAATATACAATATTTCCGTTCTTTTATTTAGAGACACCATCGGAAAGTCGATCTCAGTATTGAGATTTATCATAGGAATGATGTAAAAGAGTTTCCTTGGAATTTCTTGCCTGTTCTTAAAGGGTAGGTCCCTTTGGAATGGGCAACTATACTCCATCGGTTTAGGTAATTAAATAAAGGTAAACAAAAAAAAAACACGTGTCGGTTAACCGACTAAACGTAATACCTGTCACTTCAGTCGTCATGCTACGACTACGACACAGTTGTACTCTTCAATTTAGCAACGTTATACAACGAATTATAAAGTTGTTAAATTGAAGAGTTCAACTGTGTCGTAGCATGACAACTGAAGTGACAGTACGTTTAGTCGGTTAACCTAGGCACGTGTTTTTTTTTATTACCTTTATTTAATCACCTAAACCGATGGAGTATAGGTTCATCTATCTATTCTATTTAATTTCTTCACCACTGCTCTCAAAAATGGTGAAGGAAAACATACTGAGGAAACCGGCATGTCCTGGAACTAAAAATTCGAAGCACTCTGGGCACTCCCTCTCATAGAGAGGAAGCCTGTGTCCCAGCAGTGGGAACATACTGACATATACTGATTATGCTATGCTATGCTTATGCTTCATCTTTGTGATTGACCGATCTCTTGACAGTTCAAAAGTGCATTAGCTTAATTGAAATAAATGGTGTGAGTTTAAGTTGGGTTTAAAAGACAAAAAAAACAAATCCGGGAAATCTATTTTCCCATCTTGAATCACGTGGGAAAGGGGATGGTAAACAATGGTCTCCCTTGACTGTTATGGGCTAAAGTAACCAGACTGTGGGTTCCACAAAATAGGAAGTGGGGAATTCTGGTGTGGGGTCCAGGGAATTTGTAAAAATCTAGCACTTAAGGGTCCTATGTAATCTGTTACTAGTTTTTAGGGTTCCGTGCCTCAAAAGGAAAAAAGAAAAACCGGCCAAGTGCGAGTTGGACTCGCGCACGAAGGGTTCCGTACCATTATCTATAAAAACGGCAAAAAAATCACGTTTGTTGTATGGGAGCCTCCTTAAATATTTATTTTATTCTGTTTTTTAGTATTTGTTGTTATAGCGGCAACAGAAATATATCATCTGTAAAAAATTCAACTGTCTAACTATCATGGTTCATGAGATACAGCCTGGTGACAGACGGACAGACGGACGGACAGCGGAGTCTTAGTAATAGCTTAGGGTCCCGTTTTACCCTTTGGGTACGGAACCCTAAAAACGGAACCCTTATAGGACCTCTCGTGTGTGTCTGTCTGTCTGTCCGTCTGTCACAGCCAATTTGCTCCGAATCTAATGGACTGCTATAGTTGAAATTATAATTTCTGTGACCCAAACACGGACGTGTAACGTACATAAATAAATTTTTGATGCTTTTGGGGGCCAAATAAGAAAATTAAAAAAAAAGTTTTGCAAACTATACCGTGTAGGTACATATCAAATGAAGCCGCTTACTGTGGAGGTCTCAAATTGTTTTTTTTTTTTATATAATTTTAAAACAAATTGTTTTAAAGTTATTTAAGAAAATTGACGGTAATTGACCATTTCCCTTATCT
Organism: Cosmia pyralina; assembly: GCA_946251885.1. Taxonomy (NCBI): domain Eukaryota; kingdom Metazoa; phylum Arthropoda; class Insecta; order Lepidoptera; family Noctuidae; genus Cosmia; species Cosmia pyralina. The sequence continues at coordinate 25,495,393 of OX276349.1, read as the reverse complement.
CCGAAACTACTAAGCCTAAAGTTTTGAAAAAATTACAGAAAATAGTTCTGTACCTATAGATTACAGGAAAACCTATAAGAAGTCTATGGTCTTAAAAAAAAACATGGTAAATCTCTCAATATTGTGCGTACAAACTTTCATTTGCAGTGGGAATTTATGGGAGAACATGTTTTTCAATTACAATGTTACGTTTGTTCTTGTGATAAATTCATCCCACACGACACGCACTCTGCAGGTTTTTAGGGTTCCGTACCTCAAAAGGAAAAACGGAACTCTTATCTCTCTCTTCTCTCTCTCTCTTATATATCACTTCGTTGTCCGTCTGTCTTTCAGTCTTTCAAGACCCTTTTTCTCAGGAACGCGTCGAGGTATCAAGTTTAAAACATAATTTTAACCATAAAAATCATCAATAGGTATATCTCTCTAAGTTAATTTTTGAAAATTAACTGCATAGGTCTAAAATTGCATAAAACGCAAGAAAATTTGAATTTCGCGGGCTATCACAGTGCATCCCCCTTAACTGATTATATGTATGTATTAACCTCAAATAGGGAATATTCCGCAAAACTGAGACAGCAGATGACGCTACAGGGGGGGTTTACGCAGGGTAAACTAAGGAAACTGTCAGAGGCGCGTTGCAACATTTTTCAGCGTTTAGGGTTCCGTACCTCAAAAGGAAAAAACGGAACCCATATAGTATCACTTCGTTGTCCGTCCGTAAAAAGTCCGAAAATCGTTACCTACTTAATTTGTAATAATATCACATACCTAATTTTTTTTTTTGGGATTACAAACTTTTTGCAGTTGGAGAATTGACCATGAAGTATATCCGTGTATGGGAGAATATGTTTTTCAACTAAAATGTTAAGTTTGTTTTTGGCATAAATTCTTTTCAACTACGGAACCCTTAATTGTGCGTGGTTCGACACGTTCTTAATTGGCCGGTTATTTCAATATTATTTCAGCTTTGTTTCATCCTTGTTACTATAATGTTGTAGGTTAAAACAATACCAAAAGGTTAAAAAACATGCATAAAAGAATTTCAAACATAATTTGTTTTTTGTGATATTGAACTACTTTACATATCACTTTTAACGATACATTCAAGTAAAGAGCAGAAAAACTATTGTGTTTTTACATAAGGTTAAAATCCTTCTCTTCTTATAGTCTGTGTTTTTACATTATGTTTATGCCCTGACCTGTAAAAAATCCTTCATTCTTCTTCTTATAGTCTTCAGCTCTATAAACTTTAATGTTTTGTGACTCTAAAGTGTAAAAAAAAGTAAAAAATCCAATCACACCCTAGTAGGGACATAACATATTTCCGTTTAGCATAAATACACAATTTATGTCGCATATAGAATTACAAAATTGATATTGGAGATGTTGGTTCGCCATCAAATTACGGTTTATAGCGTAGAGCTACTGCATATAATATTGTACTTAAGGAGGCCAGTCAAGTAAGACCTGTGTATGTATCCGACTCAAAGGACCAGGTGGATCATTTGATATTGGGCGATCGTCTAAGATTGATGGCATGTTCTTGTGCGCTGGTTCTGGTGTACAATGTAACAGCTGTTTGGTTTAGATTTACGGTTTTAAACCGAATGTGTTGTAAGTTTGTATATAATACGTAATTGTTTAGGATAGTCATTATTGAGGATTCATTCTTGTTTGTTAGGGTTATATAAAGTAAAGTCCCAGTCGCCGCAGGAGACGCCCTGGGCGGCGGGAATCAGTAGCCGATTCCCGGCCACCGTAGGCACGGGCCTGCGGATGGCGAGTAATGGGCAGCTCGCCGTCCGGTAAGGACCAGGTCCGGATCGACGGCGCGTCGTGTTCCACGCGCGCCTCAAAGAGATGTCAGTAATGATGGGGTCCGATAGGGCCGATGCCGCCGGGGTCGCGGGTAGTTCGAAAGAGATACGGTGGCCCTGGCACGGGCAACTGTAGGAACACGGGTGGGTTTTAGTCAGTAAAAGTCTGTCCCGCTCCGCCCAGAGCGAAAGAAGTAATATGATGATTTCTCACCAACAAAAAAAAAAAAAAGTATCTAAATGAAAGAGTTCAGCCAATCAATATATACAGGGTGTTAGGTTAAATGAGGGACATACTTTAACGGAGTGTAGTACTCATGAAAATTAACAACTTTTGCCTTGGAACTAACCCTGAATTTTTTTTAAATTTTTTTATTAGCCTACATTGTGTCCCACTGCTGGGCAAAGGCCTCCCCTTTTTCCTTCCAAACCTCCCTGTCTTGTGCGATCTCTGGGCCGGACACGTCGCACGAATGCACCCGGAGAGATGGGCAAAGATCGTCACCCATTGGACGCCTGAGGGAGGACATCACCCTGAACTATGAAAACAAAAATCAGCTGTCTCGTACATTTTGATCGCGTAGGTTTAGCACTTTGTAGAGAACAGCTGTTTTTCTTTTTCATATTTCAGGGTTAGTTCCATGGTGAAAGTTGTTCATTTTCATGAGTACTACACTCCGTTAAAGTATGAAACCCTGTATATCCCGACTTCTCCTACTGCTGTATCTGGGTCTCTCTTTGCGTGCGCCAATCCCCATGTCGGTTCAGTCAGTAAGTAGGTAACTGGTGCACTATTTAATAATCTCTCGAATTGTGAATGAAATTAGTTTAAAAAAATATAACATGGATGTACCTATACAGGGTGTATCACTGAACAACTTTCTCCATGGGACTAACATCGTAATCGAGAAAAAATTATCAGCCATCCCATGCATTTGGATCGAGCAGGTATTGAAGTCTTGTACAGGACAGCTGATATTTTTTTCTCGATTACGATGTTGGTCCCATGGAGAAAGTTGTTCAGTTTGATGTTTTGTACCAAACCCTTAAATATGACCACACCTTTCTGATACACCCTGTATATTATTTTTAGTCAGTAGCTCATGGTTGACAAAACCTGATACACTTGAGCGTTCCTTGAGGTCAATTGTTGCACAGTCGTACAAAACCTCCTCTACCAAAACTCTAGCTCCCTCTAGCTCCCTCTAGCTCCTTCTACCTAAACTCCTTAAAAATCAACTGCTTTCGCAGCAAAATGGAAAGTAAATACCTACCTGATCATTATGATTAGGATGACGTCATCACAAGGAAAAGTCTACAACATTGGAATTTCTCTCACCCGGATTTAGGATGCGTGGTCACGGTCGTATATCACTTGCAATGAATACGTCACATTATTTACAGGTAAGCTTGAGCACACAGTTGCGATTTGTTGGCAAAAGAAACACGACTTTAAATCCTAATAATTTAAAGTTCAATTCATTTATTTCAATTAGGCACATTTGAAATAAATGATCATTCCCCTTGTTTGCTGTGTGTGAGTACATAAATAAGTAGTAAGTTAATAAATAAATCAAATCGTGGAGTCTCTAGCCTGTTTTTGTCCATACAAAACTACCTTTTACAATCAATTCTATTTTCTTATAAATTTCTTATAAAGACAAAAACGGGCTAGAGACTCCACGATTTGATTTATTTATTAACTTACTACATATTTATGTACTCACACACAGCAAACAAGGGAAACAAACATACAGTAAAACTTCAAGTAGGAGGGGAGTCCGTTTCTACGCAGTAAAGTAGTAATCGGGGTGGATCTGCACTAAGTCCACCCACATTCAACTCAACCTAGCTGGGGGGTTTGAGTACGCACGTCGACATGACGCATTCGGATACAGGTCATCGAATATGCCTGTTATCTCATTCGAGAGGCTCGCACGGCGCCAGTCCGTCAGCCGCAACACATACGCAAACTTCAAGTAGGTACCAAGACTTATTTCTATTGGAATTCTGATAGTAGACCGGTGACAGGATAGGTTGATGAACAGACGAACGACGACAAAGCGTGTCCTTTGCCCACATTATCTTATCAGATTGATTAAGGAGATTTGTAAAAGGCGAACTGAGCGGGAATAAGAAAGTGACAGAGTCAATTACTTCCACATGCGAAAAAATAGAGCGCAACGGAAACAAAATAAAAACCCAAAACCAAATAAAAATTGTTTAAAAATAAATTAAGGTATATAACAAAAATATTTTCAGCCAGAGTTTTCAATCAACTAATATATTTTTTTAATAGTTTTTTGAGTTTTAGCGAGGCGAGGGAATTGATTTTTATATACTATAAGAGAAGATAAATTAGAATTGCAAAGTTAACCAACAAAATAACTTTTAGTTGTGGAAATAAACAAAGAATATAATCAATAGAGAAAGAAATTCAATTATTTATATAATTTTCTTACAAATTCTTAACATTCACGACAAATGTCGCAAACCGGTGTTGTTAGGAGCAATGAACATCGTAAGCGCCCAAACGAGGGACGATTTGGCATGCGATTCTTTGACAATGTGCGCCTAACGTTACATTGCTACTACATTTTACATTCAAGGCACACTATTCCTCGATCGACAAATGTTTCCATTATTTATTAGTATAACGGTGTACTTGTCTTGCGTTTGTGTACACTTGCGACTAATTTGTCGCATACGCAACTGTTTTATACTATGATCTTATTTATGTTTGTCGTTCAGATAATTGTTACTCCTGAAGTAGGTACCTACTTAATAACAATAGGTACTAAGTGTATTGGCACCACTTGAAGTAAGAAGCTAGATAATAGACATTGCAAACATAGAGTAGTAAGGTTTCCTACTCAATTACCTACTAATTGGATAACAAGATGCTGTTAGTAACTCCTTCTGACCTCTTATCATTATACCTATTGCCTACAATTTTTTTAATTGAAACTTGACTTATGAACCCAGGTAGGTAATAATTTAGTTCAATTAACAACAGGATCATTACATTATTATTTTCTTTTATTTCATTTTAATCAATCTGCCTAGCCCTTTCCCAACTATGTTGGGGTCGGCTTCCAGTCTAATCGGATGCAGCTGAATACCATTATTTTTACATGGAGCGACTGCCTATCTGACCTATACGATACCCCTAGGTAAGATTGATTGTCAGACTTTCGGGCTTCTGACGACCCGTAACGACTGTCAAGGATCCACGAATGACAGCCGGGACCAACGGCTTAACGTGCTTTCCGAGGCACGGAGGAATCTCGGTATGTAAAGATGGTCACCCATCCACGGACCAACCCCGGCAAGCGTAGCTTAACCTGATAGATCGACCCGTGCGGCTGTTATTACTTAGCCACGAGCTCCTCATTTCATTTACATTTTAAATATTTTTATAAAAACATTTAATAAAAAAATATATATTTAAAATATAAAAAATAGTAACCCACAGGTATCGGAAACTGGTTTAATTACATTAATTATTATAATCTTGATTCTGAGGAAATCTCCAAAATGTTCGTACTTTCACCTACTACGTTTCTTTTAATTCCAAATGTGACTAATCGTCCACGACAAGTCGCAAGTGTGTCCCAGAACTATTGGGCGAGTACCTTAGGCCGAGCACATACGTTTGCTAAAGCCCCGAAGGTTATCACTATCTGGTGTTATGACAGAAAAATCCAATTAAACTATATGTGGGTGATTTGTATACTGTTCAAATGAAGAGATAAAAGTGTCATATAAAACGTGGAGTGAACAGTGAGCCCTTATTTTGTGAAAAAACAACGAAGCACTAACAATGTATAGTTTGAAACAAGTTTTAGTTTTAACACTGAGTTTTTTGAGTTCAGGTGAGTTGGGAGCATTTTAAATTTTGCTCGTGAAATCGATCGTGTTTTGTGTCCTCGGTCAGTGGTTAAAAGTTTTTATTGCTTCAGGTTCAGGTTATACGATCATTTTGGGGTTTCGGGGTTCTAAATGAAATATATGATTAAACTCATTCCATCATTGTTAACATCCTATAATCATCCTGTGCCTATATTCTATTATTTCTTTATTTTTTATTTTATGATTATACTATAATGTACACAACAAAAATCAATCAATCTGCCTAGCCTTTTCCCAACTTTGTAGGTGTCGGTTTCCAGTCTAACCGGATGCAGCTGAATATCAATAATTTACACGAAGCGACTGACTATCTGACCTCCACGACCCATTATTTGGATAATACACTACCCCTTGGTCAGACTGGATGTCAGACTTTCGGGCTTCTGACGACCCATAACGACTGTCAAAGATCTATGAAATGACAGCCGGGACCAACGGCTTAACGTGCTTTCCGAGGCACGGAGGAGGTTTGGTTTGTACAGATGGTCCCGTCCACGGACCAACCCCGACAAGCGAAACTTAACCTAATGGACCGACCCGTGCGACTGTTATTACTTAGCCACGAGCTTCTGAACACCAAAAAACAATACACAAATACATACAAAAAATATTATATGAAACACTACAAAACATGCAATGGGCGGCCTTATCGCTTTCTGCGGTCTCTTCCAGGCATCCTTGGAATGGACAGTGATTTCCCTGGACATAAACTAGTGTACCTACTCCATATCAATATTCCATATCATCCATTTGTCCATATTTTCAAATTCTTTAAAATTCCTGATAAGAACTAATTCTTTAATTAAAACTTTGAAATTCATTGCAGTCTCAAAGTCAAAAAGTCAATGTCAAATAATTTATTTCAAATAGGCACATGAAAGGCACATTTGAACATCAATCAGAAGAATGGGCAAAAAACTCCACCGTTACTCTTTTAAAATTTAAAAGAGTAACGGTGGAGTTTTTTGCCCATTCTTCTCCATACGAAACTACCATTTGGAAGATGTTGATGTTCAAATGTGCCTTTCATGTGCCTATTTGAAATAAATTATTTGACATTGACTTTTTGACTTTGAGACTGCTGTTTTACAATATTTTGTACATTGTATCATTATATGTGAAGACAATGCACCTAGAATAAAATTACTATACCGCAATAGGTAAAAAAATAAATAAAAAATAAATTAATTATGTGATAGATACTCTCTCTTTAATGTCACTGGACTGTAAACTTTATCAATTAGCCTGCGACTTATCGTGCTTATATTCTTCTTCTGAGAAATTTACGAACTACATATTATGTACCCATATTTACAAAATAAAATTCTATTCTATTCTATCGTTCATCCTTCTTGAAATTTTGTAGCTTTAAAAAAATATGTCAAGCAACTGTGAAGTAGTTACAAACAAAATCATTTATGTCATATAATAATTGTGTTCTGTCAGTTCTGTGTGGACAAACAGGCCCTAAATCAATCAGCTTCCCGATTGACTAAGGGCCTGTTTCACCACCTACGATTTAGTTCCTATTAACTTACATGGCATATCATTTAATGCAAAATCTGTTCCATTTTTGAATTTATTCGGTAAGTAGTGGCTATTCAGACATCGTGAAGTAGGCCCTTACAGTAGAGGAACAATCCTGAACGGTCCTGGAATCGTGAAAACGTACTAAGCACACTTAACAATCAGTTTGTTTCTTCTCCAATGTTGTCATTTCTCTTTATTAAGAACTAGCTTTTGTCCGCGGCTTCGCCCGCATTTATGTCGGAAATTATCCCACAGGAACGTCCAGTCAGCGTCAATAATATCGAGACGAACAGACTGTTCAAAATTATATAAACAACTATGAAAATTAAAATATTAAATCAATGATACGAGGGATGTTTCAGAATGAAGACAGTACACGCCAACTGTCATTCTGACAAGAACTTTATCCAATTGAGATAAAGTTTAATTTTCTTAGTTGTTGAGATCATTTTGAACAGTTTGTTCGTTCCGATATTTTTGACGCTGACTGTACTACCGGGGTAAAAAGTATCCTATATCCTAAACCAGGTCATAGTCTACTCATGTGACAAATTTCATCCAAATCCGTTCAGTCGTGTTAGCGTGAAAGCGTAACAAACAAACAAACTCACTTTCGCATTTATAATATTAAGTTAGGATGGCTACTCGTAGACAGCTCTACCACAACGTGACATGTCTGTTTCGTTGCGCAAGCGCTACTGCTGAGAATATTCGGGGTTTGTTTCCCAGCTCAGGTAAAGTGTTATTGGGTTTGTCCATCCGGAATTTCTCAGTAGCAGCCCGGAGTCTAGTTTTGTGCCCGGTTGATGGCACTAGGCTCGCCCCACATTACATGGCGTTATACATAACTAGCAATGTTTTTTCTTTTCAAGTATTCTAGTGTTTGTATTTTATTTTATTTGATTTTATTCCCCTTGCTATTTTTAATTGATATCCGTGGGTATGTCCGTGGCATCACACAGGCCCTATCAGAATACCAGCGTTGCGGTATTTATTTTTTAAATATCGCAGCTTTATGTTGAGATGGGAGCCTTTTTGGCCTCGCACAGGTCTCTTTTTTTTTTTAGTCTGATTTCTTTTTTTTTTTTTGTTTTTTAATGTTTATTTTGTTACTTTTATATGCTCTTTTTTAAATGTATTTCCTGTGCATGTCCCAAATAAAATATTTTTCTTTCTTTCTTTCAATGGCGTACTATAGGTAAAGAAAGAAAGAAAGAAAAAGGCGTAGAACACATAACACATAACATCACACCTGTATTCCCCGAAGAGTTAGGCAGAGGTGTACCTGCACCGCCATTTTGCAAGTTATGTTTTAGTCCCATGTTATAGGGGGCGAGCCCTTTGCCATCAACCGGGCACGAATTCAGAGTCCTGAGAAATTCCGGATGGAAATCCCAATAACACTTTGCTAATATTTGTTTATCTCTGTCCTGTAATAAATGTATGCACTAAAATTTGCACGCCACACTTGGCAGAATGTGATGATACCATTGACTAATCTAAAGACCTTTTAATGCTCCATTTTTTGACAAATTGATGAGGAGCTTGTGGCTAAGTAATAACAGCCGCACAGGTCGATCCATCAGGTTAAGCTACGCTTGCCGAGGTTGGTCCATGGTTGGGTGACCAACTTTACATACCGAGACTCGGAAAGCACATTATGCCGTTGGTCCCGGCTGTCATTGGTGGATCTTTAACAGTCGTTACGGGTCGTCAGAAGCCCGAAAGTCTGACAACCAGTTTTACCAAGAGGTATCGTATTACCCAGTTACTGGGTTGTGGAGGTAAGATAGGCTGTCGCTTCATATAAAATACTGGTATTCAGCTGCATCCGGTTAGACTGGAAGCTGACCCCAACATAATTGGGAAAAGGCTTGGCAGATTGATTGAAATGATTATGATTATGCCGACCTGGGAATCGAACCCATGACCTTATGCTCAGCAGTTGCGCTTGCGACCGCTAGCCCAACGAGGCAGACAACAAGTACTATAAGTACACCTGCTTAACCCTTCGGGGATCGTATACCTACTATTTCTTTTTCCGAACAGTAGCTGTGCTGCAGCTAACAGTTATACGATGAAAACTAAACGTTCCCTATCACATTCCAGTGTCACCATTCGACTTCGACTTCCCCCATATCCCCACAGTAGAAGAACTCCTGTATGGTCCAGCACCATTTGATGACAGGATCGTGGGAGGCCAGAACGCAAGCATAGAGGACCATCCGTACCAGGTGTCTTTCATCGTAAACAACTCTTACTTCTGCGGGGGCTTCATCGTCAGCGAGAGTTATATACTAACGGCGGCGCATTGTGCTCAGAAGTAAGTATAACAACTAAGAAGAATATTTCGAAAACATAAATGTAAAAAAGAGACCAAGGTCACCGATCAAAAAATTGAGATCTAGATGGGTGTGAAGTTCTATGAAGTTGAAAGAAAGTTTATTATGTTCTTTGCTACTGAATGCAATTTAATAATTTTTCAACGCTCAATAGTTACTAATAAATAAGTGTTCACTCCTAAGGCAGGGCTTGCATGGAGGCTGTGGAAACCGTTGCGCACGTGCGCTTTGAATGCACAGACGTCATCCAGATTAAAACAGAAACCCTCGGGGCACCCAGATCTTTCACAGATATTCTTAAAAGACCAGGGGACTTGATTTGCTAGCCCAATTCTTCAGAAAGGTTATTTAACATCACGCTATGATCCTTAGGAGCCGAGCAAAAAGAAAAAAAAGTCAGAAAGAACGCTAAGGAAAACGAAATAATAGCGCGGGCGGGCGTTGCGATGCGACGTGGTGGGACGGCAGAGCGAGAAATTTCACGCGGGCGGAGTCGCGGGCAGAAGCTAGTTCATAATAATATATTAATGAAGACAAATTATTTACATACTTAGTTAAAACTCCCTGAATCATCAAATTGTATCTCTTGACCAATTGAAAGCAAAGTCAAAACAATAACAATTTGCAATACAGTGGAAACCTTGCTTTTTTATACAAACAAAAGTAATTTTATTGTATACCTACGAGGATAATTATTATGAACTTAACAATGTCAACTTGTTTGTAGTATCAATTACGTATTAACGCATTCAATTATACCCTTGGTAGACAACATAATATATTAATTTATCTGTACTAACTATACATAATAATATTAAAGATGCAGAGTTTGTTTGTTTTATAGAGGTATGAGGACCGAAAAGTTCACTCATCCTCTATAGTAAATGGAGGATCTTCCGACTAGACGGGTGTTTTGTCTGGTGGTCAACTGCCCGACGGTGACGATTGATGTCGGGACGTTGTATATAGTGCGACTGGTAATTAGTGACCGATACTTAAACACATGATTATACTCATGATAACAAACAACTTTTACTATGGGACCAAACCTGAAATCGCGAATAAAAATCAGCTGCCCCATACATTCATGTTCGCATAACTCGTCAAAATGTAGGCAGTAGCTGATTTTTTTTCGCGATTTCAGGTTTGGTCCCATATTAAAATTTGTTTGTTATCATGAGTATAATCATGTGTTTAAGTATCGGTCACTAATTACCAGTCACCATATATATCATGCTAGTCGCGCGGTAAACAATGATTGCGCGATGCAAGATTTTGCGTGACGTCATCAGTGTGATGCGTAGTTTGCATGTGGCGATGTAGATGCTGCCACATCACTCCCTTCCGGGGACCGGAGGTCGATAGTGGGCTGGGTCGTGTATCTTGCGATGCTTGCCAGGGCCAGTTGAGGTCCCAGTGAGTCGGCACCAGGTGCCGCATAGATCAGGTGGAGTCGGAACTGTTTGCGGTGATTCCCTAGTGAGTCGGGGTGGTGCTGCGTTGTGCTCCAGTGAGTCCGGTGTGATGCGTAGTTTGCATGTGGCGATGTAGATGCTGCCATATCAATATAGAGGTATAAGGAACAGGGTGTAAAGTTCACTCATCCTCTATAGTAAAAGGAGGACCCTCCGATCAGACGGGTGTTGTGTCTGGTGGGGTACTGCCCGACGATTGATGTCGGGACGTTGCTAGTTGTGCGGTAAACTCTGATTGCGCGATGCAGGATTTCGCGTGACATCAGTGTGATGCGAAGTTCGCATGTGTCGATGCAGATGACGCCGGCCCACTACCAGCTGGGTTTGAAAAATTCTTTTCGCGTTAGATAGCTCAATTTTTGAAGAAGGTTTAGGCTATTCAACATCAGGCTACGATTCTTAGACGTCGAGCAAAAAGAAAAAAGTCTTAAAGAACGCTAATTGAAAACGAAGTAATAGCGCGGGCGGGCGATGCGATGCGACGCGGTGGGCTGGGAGCCGAGGGAGTTTTATAAAAATGTGGCTGTTATTTTACTTTATTCTGTATCTTACGACTTCTACGCAAACGAAGTCGCGGGCAGAAACTAATTAATTAAATTGTTAATTTTCAGCGTGCCAACGATTTCCCATACTTAATTACAGCTGGATCTGAAAGGCGATCGATTTATTAATTCGTGCACTGTGTTTTGTTTGTTGCTGCTCCTGAAAGCGGTCCCCAATGTGTCAATCCCAATTATATGCTTCGGTTAATTCTCCCAATAATTATGGTCTAAAAAAGTAATCTGATTAATTCTTCTGTTCTGTGAATTGTTGTAGTAGGGTTGTTGCAAAGGCAAAAACAGGAAAGAAAATATGTTTATTTGACATATGTCACAAGTAGGTAAACAAAAAAAGAAAAGAAGGATCTTGGTATATATCTAAATGCTTTACACCTACGCACGATTCAACGGTCATTTTCTCCTGAAAATGTGGTGTCACAAACATTCGAGTACCTAGTATTTCGAAACTACAAAATTGTGAAATTGATCCTTTCTCAAAGTTGCAATCGTAATTTCAAGAGAAAATCGCTTTTGAATTTTGCGTATATGAAAGGCATTTAAGTAATATGGGATAATATGTAATGTAATATGGGATAAGGGCAGGAAGAAGGGTATTTATACTTATGTCTGTACGACGATTTAAATGAATCTTTATAAGTCTGTTTTATGCCCGTAGCTGTATGTACTTGTCTGCTGCAGAGCTAAAATTTACCCCAATTCTTACAGTGTAGATCCATCAACAGTGGTCCTTCGAGCCGGCAGCACATGGAGGAAGAACGGCACCATCATACCGATAGCCGAAGTGATCCCCCACCCGCAGTACGACAGCCCCAGGTTCGACAAGGATGTGGCGGTGATGAAGACGGTGGAACCCATAGAATTCACTGACACGGTCCAGCCTGTTAAATTGCCGAAGAAGAGCAGGCCGTTGAAGGATAATTCTATTGTCATGGTCAGCGGGTGGGGAAGGACTGAGGTAAGATATTCCACCAATATTTATTTTTCGACAAGCCTTGATGGGATTTCTCATCGACAAAAATGACGAATTTCCATTTAACCTGTTTAGGGGTCGAATTACCAAAAAGATGTGGTCAAATTTAAGGGTGTGGGGTGTGGACCATCAAACTGAACAACTTTCTTCATGGGACCAACATCATAACCGCGAAAAAATTATCAGCCGTCCCATACATTTGCGTCAAGTAGGTATTGAAGTTTTCTATGGGATAGCTGATATTTTTTTCGCGAATACGATGTTGTTCCCATGGAGAAAGTTGTTTAGTTTGATAGTCTGTACCACACCCTTAAATTTGACCTCACCTTTCTGGTACATCCTGTATAAGGAATTTCATGTTTATAGACCCAGCGGTTGGCTGTGCTTTGTCTGTTCGTGTATAAATGAATTTAAGATTTTATGGAGTAGATTTTCAAGCTCGAATATAATCTGAATCGAATTTTGTTGATGATGTATTTAATGTGAAAAAATAAACAGCACACTCGTCCAACGGTCATGAGGGCCTAAACAAGTGGCAAAATGGCTTTCAAAGCCTTTCGTATTTCTACACGACTTCCAACAGGATTGACATATTCTTTTCGGTTGCTCATGTCAGTCCCAGTATTATAATATAAGTACCATTATTATGCCAGTCATGTGCCTCGGGAAGGATGTTAACCCGTTAGTCCCGGTTGTCATACGTATGTAGATCTTTGACTGTCGTTACGGGCAGTCAGAAGCCCAAAAGTCTGACAACTAGTTCTAACAAAGGGGTATCGTGTTACCCAGTAACTGGGTTGTGGAGGTCAGATAGGCAGTTGCTCCATGTATAATACTGGTAAAGAGCTTCTTCCAGTTAGACTGGAAGCCGACCCCATTATAGTTGGGAAATGGCTAAGCAGATTCATTGATGTCAGTTCCAACTCCCAATACATTTGTGACTTTCCACTATCGTTACCGCTGATAGAAAGTCACTCCTGTCCTTCTGGCTTCGTTAACTGAAAACTTTCTCAAGTTTCTGTCAAGTTAACTGGCATTCTATAAATATGCTATAACAGATAGCATAGCTAATAATAATATTTTTTGTTGATTGTTGAACAATTGTTGAACAATCAACAAAAATTGCCAATCTGGGGGCACGGAAGTGTCCCGCCAAATCGAGCAAAACAAAGGCACATCCTTTTCTCGAAGCCATTCGGACCATTTTCGACCCCTGTAACTTCGTTGTGGAAAAAACTAGAAGCCTAAATTTTACTACAGATACAATTGAACAGCTACTGGGAAGTGGAGGTCAGATAGGCAGTCGCTCCATGTAAAATACTGGTATTCAACTGCATCCCTTTAGACTGGAAGCCGACCCCAACATAATTGGGAAAAGGCTAGGCAGATTAATTGTATTGAGGTACCACAAATAAAGATCGTAGTTTCCCGAGTATACCTTCGGAGAAGACACAATATTACATAATTATACTTTCTTTGTCGACCTCATTATTGTCGGTGTGTAGCATGGTAAAGTTACGAGTACATCAATATTATGTCGAATATGCGACGTGTTCTGTAACTAATACATTATTTGATGAGTTTTGTGACTCAAGGATAGGTTAGGTCACGTCTGTGACTCAAGTTTAAGTTAGGTCATGTCGGGTTGTCAGGTCCCTATTACGTATAGTACTTGAAATCGGCGCGCACGTATTACCAAATGTATGAACGTATACAAACAGAAAAAGGCATATTATGTATGTGAGTTTATCGATGCAGGCATGGAATTTGACGCCATCTTAACTAATGTTATAAATGCGAAAGTGAGTTTGTTACGCTTTAATGCTAAAACGGCAGAACCGATTTGGATGAAATTTGGTACATGAGTAGACCATGACCTGGATTAAGACATGGGATACTTTTTATTTAGATATTCTTAAGGGATCAACCCTTACGCGGGTTAAACCGCGGGGTGCAGCTAGTTAAACATAAATACCACTAATACCACTTATTTCAATGAGACAAAAGTTCTAAACTAACACAAACTAGGGTTATTTTGTAATAAAAAAAGCACTTAATAAAGCAAAAGATGAAAATGTAGAATCATTATTGGATCAAATATATTTTTAGTTGGACATTCGACACCAACAGTTTCTATTTTCCGCTTTGAAAAGCGAATATAAAACTAAACTTAGCGTTTTTATATTAAATATGCAGGAACACGCGCTTGCCTGTTTCAGGGCCAAAACTTTTTAGAATGCCTGAAGTTATTAACTAGCTTAAATTAAAAGCATCGTTGAATTTTTACAAGGCTGGGTTTTAGGTATTTTTGGGGTAGAGACCCCAAAATTTCTATAACTTGTTCCGGCAAAATTGTAGGAACTAGTTGAATATTATAAAAATAATTTAACGAAACCGTAAGCCGAGGTACTCATTAGAATAGCTTGGTAATACGCGCCACGAAAGATGAGACTTGACCGTGCTTCCCGCGCTCAGACCCCATACCGCTAAAGAGACCTAAATCATCTAATGCGCAAGTCAAACCACGTGGTGTGTCAAGTCTCATCTTTAGTGGCTCGTGCTGTACCTTCTCGAAGATTCTCCAACTAATTAGTCTGAATTCATACCTACGTATTCCTTTTTGAAGTGAATTGTTTCCAAGCAGGTATACTAAAAACTTGAGACAATCATGCTCTTTTTGTGTGATCTTATAGAGTTCTTCTATTTTTTATACTCTTAAATAATTAATTGTTTATTTGCATTTAAAAATAAGACCCGACATGTATTGATTTAAGGCGGGACGTTTTAGGTTGTAACTAAAGGCCAAAAATTACTTGGCACATTATTCTAGCTGAGCATGAGGTTCTGAGTTCGATTCCCGGGTTGGTTAACGTGTTATTGGGTTTCCATCTGGAATTTCTCAGTAGCAGCCCGGAGTCTGAATTTCTATCCGGTTGATGGCAATAGGCTCGCCTTCTGTTACATGAAACTTAAACATAACAGGCGAAATACTATAAGTACACCTCTGCCTTACCCGTCAAGGAATACAGGCGAGGCGTTATGTTATATATTTCTAGCAAGGAGCAAGTTCCATACCGGAACATCTGATGGACGTGGAGATCCCGGTGGTGCCGTACTGGCAGTGCATGGCAGTCTACTTCACCGTGCTGACCAGGAACATGTGGTGCGGAGGTAACTTTATCCTCGGGGGTAAAGGGACATGTCAGGTGAGTGCAGATCTTTTGAAGCAAGATATTTTTAGGGTTCCGTACATCAAAAGGAAAAAATGGAACCCTTATAGGATCACTTGGTTGTCCGTCTGTCTCAGTCTATCTGTCTGTTAGCCCTTTTTCTCAGGAACGCGTAAAGGTATCAAGTTGAAATTAACACCAAATACGTAGGTCTATGGTCCCTTAGAGCTTTAAAAAAATCAAGCTTCTAAATCAACGCAATAAAAAAATACAGTCATTTATTCGAAATATTTTGATAGTTACTCGTAAGTACTATCGAACCGTTACCGTTATTGTTGACCAAGAATCACGAAATTTGGCAAGAAACTGGGTCTCACAGCACAAGTAAAGAAAATTTTATCATATAAAATTTTGAAATTTTTTTTCCTTTCTTTCTTTTTTTTGTAGGTCCAATGGTCTATGAATCTCTATGTTAAAATGTTCTGTATTCTGTGTTATGGTAAATAAAATATATTATTGCCTTTGAAAATTTTCAATAGAATATAGAGATTCATGGACCCTAATACCTTATCACCACCGTAGCATTAAACACACACCACAGCACAATTCCAACGTTAACCTTTGCTATTTTATTTTGTGTTCAGAATCACACGAATGTTTTATTTTATTTTCACTCTTACGTTTTGTTATGAAAAATGTGTAATTATATAACATCTTTATACTGAAAGTCACCTTTATAACTTTGTAAAAGTCCTACTCCCGAGCCACAAGATACAAGCGAAGCTTACCGAATATGTCACATTGTATTGTTACTTTTTGATGAATACATTCTATTAATTTAAAATTGTGGTGATAAATTCTTATTCCATAAAAAAAAAAATAACGCTTTTCTCTACATGACTGAAAAATGACATTTTATTTCTGTAAATTGGATGTAAAAAAAATAACTTTACAAGTAAAACTGGATGACAGTGTTTCCTAATCGACTACGTACTCTGAGAAGAAACATCGAAACCAACTCAGAGGTCATGATGTCCTGCATGTTATGTTACGATACCTATGAAATAACTTCTTTATTTCATTATACAGGGTGACTCCGGCGGTGCAGCAGTCCAAGATGGTCAAGCTATAGGCATCGTCTCGTTCGGTCGTGGTTGCGGCCAGCAGTTCTCACCCAGCGTGTTCGCAGACATCGCCGCACCCCCCATAAGGGACTTCATTACGAAACATACTGGGTTGTGAGAAGTGACGTAAAATATTTGGCAAGAAATAGAGTGAACGATTCGTTTTTAAGTTTATTTATGTTTAATTTTAAGTAAATCGTACCATTGCTTACTATATGGTGCATACTGGGTAGGCTCTAATTCTTATCTATATTCTAAGGGCATGTTTTCCCTAGCATTATCGTGCCCCCCAGTCTACTCCTTGATATGCAGTGGTCTCTGTTGCACCATGTAACATGAGGCAACAGGGTCTAGTGTGAATCTTTGGGTTCATTCGAGTAATCGAGTCTGGTCAAACGACGCTGGGGTCGGTGCATTTCATTCATTCAATCAATTGCACCTAACTGAAAACAAGAGATAAAAAGAAAAACTGAACCGAGACTAAATTGAAACCATGGTTTTTAACATCACATCACGCCTAGCCTAATAATATTTAAATCAATACAAATCTAAATGTCAGTCAAATGTTACATTGCCATTGTTGTGACAACATAATAATTAATGTAACTACGTAATATTAGCAAATAAATAATTTAATGCATTTTATTTTTCGATTTAATTCACTTATTTAGTAATCTTTGCTAAGAAATGTATTTTACGCAATCTTTAAAGTATGTTTTTAATGTAAGCAAGGTTGGAATTAAACACCCAAATTTTCAAACCATTAAAATGAAATTAACAGAATATTAATTACGCTGTGCTGCAACCATCATTTCAAAAGTACATAGAAGCAACATAATACATAATTATTGATAAATAAAGACAGATTTTTCAGTTTCAAGGAAATAAGTCACATGCAAAGAATCCAATCGGATAATCATCAAATCATTTTTAATCATACAGTAAGCAGGATGTTTTGGCTCGTCAAGGGTACGCTAAGTGCTCGTCATCATGACTTTAAATACGTGTAATTGCTAGATCATGTGAATACTTTGAGATTGGATTAGGGATCCCTATTTCGTGTGTCAGTTGGTTTGTTTTTGCTCGCAGATCGTGAGTATTGATTATAAAAGTTGGTCATTGTTTAATAGCATCAACTTTGAATTCTCATTGTCTGCTAATTTACAAGTATTTAAATTAATTAGGTACCCAGGTATATTTGCTTACTTTTGTTGTCTCTGAAGCAGACGCGGCGAGTCCATTCAAGAACTCGCTGAAGCTGAAAATTATAACTTCTTGTGTGACTGCAATAACCCCTTAGAGGGCTACTTGACCTAAAGCGCGGTCACTGTCGGAATGCACAGAAAAGAAAGAGAAGCGCGATGACACAGCGCTGGTAATTTATTGCAAATTATGAAGCAAATTTCTACTTACAAAAAACGAATGTTTGGACTAAAATTAAATCACTATTACGTTAGTATGTTGCTTGTAGAATAATCTGACAAAAAACCAGAATGATTACATGTACTCTCGGCTACATATCAAGATAAACTATTCCATTATAAGCTGATCTCGCATTGTATAAGATTTCCGTACAATGAGAGGTTAGCTTATACTGGAAATGTATAGCTTGATGTGTAGCCGTGTGTAGTAAGGTAGGTTATTAATCGTTCAAATACATTTTTTGAGGTATCTTTGTGATTATTTTCTATCATAACAAATTTGTTGTATTATGTTTTCAACACACTACTAGCATATATCCTGAACAATATCATATATTTTTTGATTTTGTTTACTGCAGTGGGTCATATAATTTTAGGCATTATAATACTTGCATTTAGGTCCTGTAGTCCTCTAACACTGTGTTACTTTTGGAATATGTCGTGGCTCTGCCCTGTACTAGCTCTTTCGCAAAGAGCTCTTAGGCTGCACCTCACGCATTATAAGCTGATGAGGGCGCTCCGATGTGACGGTCTCGGTGGCCTGCACCGGCGGCGGCGTGGCGGCGCGGCGGGGGCCGAACCTGCGTCATCTACGGGCCAGCTCTTCCACTCCTCTGTAGTAGCATGCAGCAGCAGGGAAAATAATCATAAGTTGCTCACATTTTTAGTCAGATGAGGTAGACTTTTTTGTTTAAAAAAAATCAACACTAAACCTCCTAGGTTCGAAGCCAACTTGGGTTAACACCAAAAACGGCTGTCTTTGGCAATAACTTCTATGTGAACATAGGAAATTTCAAAATATTCCATATCTCCAGACTTATGATTTTTTTTCTCAATGGTGGCGCTAGTTGGCGGCACCACTCGCCTTAACTGCTGTTGAGGGTTGAGGAGGTGTGATGCCTACTCGATCGCGTTTACGTTAACGTAAACTTATATCAATTGTGTATGGAATAATTGCGTTTCCCATTATAGTCACCAGATGGCGCTTGTTCAGTTTCAGTACAAATTGAAGTTTATATAAAAACTCGCACTGAGGCCTCAGCTAAGATGTCGCATCATGTGAAATACTGGTATTCAGTTTCATTCGGTTAGATTGAAAGCCAACCCCAACATAGTAGGGAAAAAGGCTGGATGTTGATATTCAATATTTAAAACCAAGATAATTTATTTACGAGTATGTATCATATTATAAATTAAAGCCACG
The DNA here is from genome assembly GCA_946251885.1 of Cosmia pyralina. Taxonomy (NCBI): domain Eukaryota; kingdom Metazoa; phylum Arthropoda; class Insecta; order Lepidoptera; family Noctuidae; genus Cosmia; species Cosmia pyralina. The sequence continues at coordinate 25,475,868 of OX276349.1, read as the reverse complement.
AGCTCGTGGCTAAGTAATAACAGCCGAATGGGTCGATCCATCAGGTTAAGCTACGCTTGCCGGGGTCAGTTCGTGGATGGGTGACCATCTTTACATACCGAGACTCCTCCGTGCCTCGGAAAGCACGTTAAGCTGTTGGTCCCGGCTGTCATTCTTGGATCTTTGACAGTCGTTACGGGTCGTCAGAAGGCTGAAAGTCTGACAACCAGTCTTACCAAGGGGTATCGTATTACCCAGTAACTGGGTTGTGGAGGTCAGATAGGCAGTCGCTCCATGTAAAATACTGGTATTCAGCTGCATCCGGTTAGACTGGAAGCCGACCCCAACATAGTTGGGAAAAGGCTAGGCAGATTATAAATTAAAGCCACTTTTCGTGTCTGCTGTGTGGCCGCGTTGTTCTTCTAACTCCGCAACGGATTTTGTTGCGGTTTTCACCATCATTAAGAGAATATTTGTTTCAGAAGTTTTATGTGTATAATACATTAGTAGGTATTAAACTTGTATAATTATATTAAAGAAATAACGATACTGTTAGAGAATAATAATATAGTTGGACCACAGATAAGTGTTTATAGACTCTGTGGTTGTGATATATGGCAACTCTGTTTTTAGTTTATATAGAGCGTCGGGTTCAAAGAAAATTATTGTAAGCAAGCTTCGTACGTAATAACTCCGAATAAAATCTTTTAATAAAACACCCAACGTGTAAAATAATTTAACAGATAGGTACTTTGTCAAGTCGTAAAAAACAGTGCGAAGGGGCGGGTCGCTACTAAAGCATAAAATAATATTCTTACATACTTTTTCCTTATGCGAAATGTCGCTACAATGTATAGGATGTAATTGTAGTGTATTACTACAATGTGTCTGCGGTCCAGTGAACTTTGATACGCAGATAGCTGAGGTATCATTAGATACGGCATTGATTGAAATAGCTGGGGATCACCACACATGATGCAGGGTCGTTATTACGAGTCGTGAACGATACCGTGCTTTACTGATGTATGTAATCTTAACATAGAGGATGTGGGAATTGATTGACGATAATAATATGTCAAGAGTTTATTTAAAAATGTTTATACAAATTAGACTGAACTTTGTTCTTTTCGACGTCATGATAGACTATCATCATGACGTTGAAAAAAATAACGTTTCGTTGTCATTAACTATCGTAGGTACAGTCAGCAACAAAAGTCGATTAACACTTGCAGTTTTTTAATCTTAATTATTAAGCGAAATATTTAATTCAAATCGGAACAGAAGTACTTAAAAATTTTAAGAACATTCACTCTTAACAGTTAAACGAAAAAAAAGCAGTTTATCGAATCATTGTGTTAATTTAGATGATGTCAAAAAGTAGCAGTGTTATCCGACTTCTGTTGCTGACCGTACAACAGACTGTTCAAAATGATCTCAACAACTAAGAAAATTAAACTTTATCTCAATTGAATAAAGTTCTTGTCAGAATGACAGTTGTCGTGTACTGTCTTCATTCTGAAACATTCCTTGTATTATTGAGTTAATATTTCATTTTCCTATTTGTTTAGATCATTTTGAACAGTCTGTTCGTCCCGATATTGTTGACGTTGACTACCTACGTAACTTAATAATTTGGAATAACTTTTTAACAAATTAAAGTTGTAATTATTAATTAATTACTAAATAAATAAATAATTACAGCCACTGAGATAAAAAACCGATTTTTCATCTGACCTGCCAGATTTAGAGAGAGTTAATTATTCTGAATTGTCTGATTTGGTAACCTTGAAAAAATAACCACGTCGTTCAGCATTCGTTCATCATTCAGTCACAATATGGTCACAACTAAAGCAAATGTAGGAGCTTTGACACTTTTGACAGGTGCCCAGAACTGAAGTCTCAGTGTTGCCATCTAGAGAACATCATTTCAGAAAACCCTCATAATTTGATCCACCCACACTTCCGAGCTTCCTAGTATTGAACGCTTGGTAGAAACATGTTATTAACTGAAAACATGGTACGTAAACATTGATCAAAGGCTATGAATGTAGCTTATGTAGCAATTATAGGTAGGTATATGGGTAGGGTAGGTAGCTATAATGTAAACATGTGGGTACTATATGAGTGCGTAAATCTTAATTACTACCTTCTAAAATATAAACGCGTCCATGATTTTCGCGGAAAATTATGCCAGTCTCTACAAAATACAGACTGTAGGTAATATCTATACTAAGAGTATAAATTTTAAGTTTCTGACATGTGAATAATACTTATTATCAAACTGTGTAAGCCTGTGTGTAAGGTAAATATTTACGCGACTTACATAATATGATATACCAATAATAAAACAGTTTGTTTTTCGTTTGTATAAACGCGCTAATCCTGAGATTAGCGCTCGGATTTGAAAAATTATTTTTGCATTTGATAGCCCAATTCTTGAGGACGGCTGTTGCTCGGCTCCTGAGAGTCCAAGAATATGCCTATATTCTTAAAAAGAAAAATAGTATGCAGGCGATACGATGCGACGGGGTGGGTCGGAGGAGCAAGAAACACGCAGAGGAAGCCGCGGGCAGAAGCTGGTGTATAACATGGCTACAGTTGGAGGTCCAAAAATGAGCAGTAATCATATTATTTAGTAGCTATGTAGGTAATTATTGTATTGTAGAATTAAATAAATCCTTGAAAAACACTTTTTTTACAAAAAAAAAAATAAAAATATAGCAGCTTCCAAAACTTTAATTTCGGAAGTCGGCGACTTCCGAAATAAATTTTTCACTTTGTAGTGGTTTTTTTTGGGAATCGGCCTTTTTTTTGTAATTTTTTTATCTTTCACTTTTTAGTGAATCAGTTTGTAATTTATGTAAGTCAACTGCTAATGTCAACTGCTCATCACTTTTTACAAAACACTGCTCTTCCCGATGCAGAGACTTTAATTATTGAGGAGTCCTCCTAGTAAGAACTAGGAGAACTGGAGCTAATGGTGAAGTCACCATCAACATTATGTATTGTGACGAGCATAAATTACTTAGCAACCATGTAAAGTAATCGAATCGCAACCCGTGAAATACTTAGGTATAATTCAGTAGTTTCGATGGCCATCTGTGGTCTTCAACATCAGTTCCACTTCACCAAATGATGATTTCCGAGAACAATTGCACGAAATTTGAGGGTGGCCCTCGATTTCCATGGGATTCCCTCATCAGATTCTGACTTGGTGACAATGTAACCACCTCGAGAGCACAAACTTTAAAAAAAATCAAAATCGGTCCACAATTGACGGAGAAATCGCGTAACAAACACACACACAAAAAAAAAACATACAGTCGAATTGAGAACCTCCTCCTTTTGGAAGTCGGTTAAAAAGAAGAGGAACATCCAATCCAATGAAGACATATTTGAAATATCATTATTTGACATCTGCCAACATCACAATAAAAATACAACAAAAAAGTCAAAGTACCTACTTACAACTTTATTAAATTATTTACAACAAGGCACAATAATAATAATCATCACATTTTACATTAAATAATAAGTCATCGTCATCACAAATCACAGTTCTTTTACAATCGCCATGATTGCATACGTCACTCCTGAGAACATGGCCACTAAAGCGAATATTCCTATGACCACGTTCTTCCATACAACGAAACAACATGGCGTAATGTCTCTGTTCCACCTGAAGACGGTTTCTGTGATGGCTGGTAATAGGAGCCCCATGACGGACAAACAGATGGCCCCAACTAACTCCATGAAGAGTTCCAGTCTTGGGACCGCACTGGCGATGCCGACTGTGGAAGAAAAAAAAAAAACAATTGCTTTAGAATTTGTTTGTCGCGACTTCGGTGGAGGAAGGTTCAACTGCACTAAGCGTGATGTATGTGAACGGTCATTTTGACACAAATTAATTAAAACTACATGCTTCAAAAAAGAGAACTCACCACAGTGCAGTAGTAGCTACCTACTCACACGCAGTGCATGTTTTTACTGTATTTATCTTATAATCCCACTTTATACTGAACCTACTTATTATATACCTTATTCTGTGCTGAAGGAAAAGCAACAATAAACGCAGCTACTGATTGCCTTATTCATAAAAAAATAAAACGCTCCATAAACCTTTTTAGTTATAATATAAGTGTTTTGTTATCTTTTAAACAGATCATTCGAAGGAAATTGACAAAATTCTTCTATAACTAAAATAGGTTTCTATAGCGTTTTAGTTTTTGAATAATTAATTTGACGCGTAAATCAACCCTTGAGACGCCTGATGTTAGTCTATGAGCAGCGCGCAGCGTAACAACGTCAGTCAGGCGCTTAATGCATAAGTTACGTTCTCCTACTACTTTATGATGGGTTGCACCATCTTAATTTAACAATAACAAACATCGCATCTTCAGTGCGTTGGTTGTTATAGTTAAAGTAAGATGGTGCAACCCACGCTTGTTGAACTCCCTGTTAGACAAAAAACGCGTTGTTCCATTTGACAGTTTGTTACCTGACGTCATAACCGCCAACGCTTCGCTGGTAAAAGTTATTGTTAAATATCTGTCACTTCTGTCAGACGCTTTGAATATCATGTCCCTGCTCCGAAGTCATTTGACATGGCGGTGCAACATAATGATGGTGTTATTATTGAAATTAACTTTGACCGAAACTATAACGTAGCCCTCGGTGCAACCCACCCTAAGTTTAACGAGAATGCCGGCGACCTCGCCTCGACTCATAAGTTTATAAGTAAAATATTGTATATAAAAGACGCAACTTTGTGAATGTCGCGTCTTCGTGCTTCTACGACACTAGCAGTCTCTTAAACTATGTGTGGTGATTAACTTGAGTGGTTGTGGTTTTTGTGTTAGAAAAAGTGAATGAAACTTGTGGAAGGAGAAACATATCATTGGTGTGTTCTTAGAAAAATAGTTTCGTATACTATAAAAACATCCTAGAACCATATATACATAATCAGACTTTAACGTTCCCACTGCTGTGACACAGGCCTCCTCTCGATGAGAGGGTGTGGGCCGTAATCTACCACGCGGGCCCAGTGCGGGATGGTAGATGTCACATCTCTTCGAATTTTTGGTTTGAAAGAAAAAAAAGAAAGTAAGAAAATACGTTCGTTCGTTCGTTCGTTGTTCGTTCGTTCGTTCGTTCGTTCGTTAGTTCGTTCGTTCGTTTCGTTCGTTCGTTACGTTTCGTTCGTTCGTTCGTTTGTTCGTACGTTCGTTCGTTCGTTCGTTCGTTCGTTCGTTCGTTCGTTTCAGGACATGCCGGTTTCCTCACGATGTTTTTCTTAACCGTTTTGAGAGCAGTGGTGATTAAATTATTTACACAAAGTAAAGCATCTGCCTGGGTTCGATCCCACGACCTACAACTCGTAAGTCGGGGCCGTTACCACTGGGCCACCACAGCTCTTAGATCCATATATACTGAGAAATTAAAACTTATTATAAAACTTATCAGACAGCCTGCATTAATTATGTACCACTCAATGCTTTACTAATTACTGTAGACTGTAGGAATTATTTAACGACTATTATATTTCCACTGTGTGCCTTGTGTTTTTTTTTGGAACGAAGAAGAACGGCTTGAACTGGTAGAACTTACAACGTAGGTAAACGTACGTAAAACGTTATGTTCAGTTTCAAGATCCCAAGTTTTAACCGTTAAAAGTTTTTGTATTTTAATACAGAGCCATCTAGTACTCTAATACATTATATACTACTCTAATACATAATTTAAAGCGAAAGGAACTTCCTTCCAACCGAGTGTTTCACGACATTCCAGACTTTTTTTAAAATAATTCAGCGTATATTTTCCCCACAAAGGTTGTTCCAGTATTTAAAATATATTCAACGTTTCAGCCATTTTCACGATATTGTTCAACACCATTTTGATGTGTCCTTGGCGCCTCCACTAGTATCAATACTTTATATAATCATGATCATGAGCTTGTCTCATTATAGTTCAGGAATCGTCCTGAACTTTCTATCGAGAAAAATGAAAAACTGCAAAGTTTATGGTTCTGACTTACCTAACAGCAAGGTCCCAGCGAACCTAATTCCGGCGAGGGCCCACCGGTGTCCTCTGGCCGGTATCCTGTCCTGCAGCCGCCTCCATACCACGTCAACAGGCACGTAGTACACCAGCGTGAAGGATAGCAGCATAACACATGCTACCAGGAGCTTTGCAGTTTGGGCCAGACTGGAATAGAATAGAATAGAATACTCTTTATTATGCACACCATTTAAATTACAGGTTACAATGTTACAATGTTGAAATTTTACATAGAGTGACACAATGGGCGGTCTTATCGCTAAAAGCGATCTTTTACAGACAACCTTTGGATGGAGTATGGGGACAAGGAGAGACAATTCTGTAGGTAGTCCGTGGTGTACCATATATATGTACAACATATACATACATTAATAAATTTATATATATATTTATACAATAATAAACATGAAACAAGAGCAAGGAACTATACACGTAATAATGACGTTTAAAGAGAGAGGAAGTGTTTTTTTACCAGAATTTTAAAAGTGGCCAAAGTTTGAGCTCGCCTCAACACGGGCAAGGCATTTCATAATCGTACTGCTTGAATAGTAGTTAAATGAGACATTATTTCCACGTTTGTTTTAAAGGCTCGGATTTTGATGCTCTGGACAAACATTGACTACTGACAGCAAGCCTTAGAAGACATTGATTAACTTGGTCTTGGTAAATATTATATAAGAAATAGTCCAATTCTTCTTCTTTTCGAGTTGATGGTTAGGTACATATTATATTAAATGAGTTGGGCATAGTAGTTGGCCACGCCAATCGCGGCATCAGTGCTGTTTTGTCAGTAACCCAATAAACACAACACTTACGAACATCGACGTCTTTTTCGTCTTTTTCCCTGAAGAATGTTGAGTATCGTATACCTATTGAATGAATCATTCCTTTTATAACGATTCCTGTTATTTCAACTTTTGAGTTTTCTTGATTTCATTAACGCTACGTCAAACAAATTGTCTTTTCAGACACCTCGCCATCGACTGCCGAGAGTACAGTCAGAAATAAAAATTCAGTATGTGGAAAATCAATGAACTCCTATTTCTCTACCCTTAGGAGTGGATTTTTGTTTTTTCAATTTTAAATAGGACCAACTTCGAGGACACCCAACTCAACCAACTCTACCAAGCTCCCTATTCAATAAAAAAATCGTCAAAGCCAGAACTCCTTCTTTAATTCGTCGGTTAAAAAATGAATGAAATAGGGAAGTAGAAAATAGAAATAGAAAAGTTATTTTAATGTAGATCAGAATAGAATAATATAAATAGAATTTAGATAAGAGTTTACCATACTTACATTTCCTCCTGCGGTAAGTTAAGAGTCAAGCTCCCTCTGACTTCATCACCATACTTCAGGTATCCGATGAAACCGACAAACCCATACATGACAGCTATAGCCGACATGGCCGCGTTGAGTACTCCTGGACAGCCGAGGAAGTCCTGTGGCTTCTTCATCTCGTTCTCAATTGGCATCACCACGCCGATGCCTTCCATCGCGAAGAGACTTGTGCTGGAAAAGGAGAAGAGGCAAATTAGTGATGTGGGAAGGTAGACCGTGGATAAATGTCTGGCGATACTTTCATCATAAATATTGGTAATACGTAGATAATGAAAGATCATTGCAAAGGAGCTAGTGCGGAAATTACCATCATAGCTTTTGCATGGCTGCTCATTCGGGTAAAAGAATCCCGTGTTAAAAAGACACAGCAATATTCAGTCTCATCTCTAAAGTAAGCAAGGAATTGGCAAACTTCAGGTGTCAATCAATCAAATAGTTGAAAATAACGAAGTCCGAAGTTTAGTAGGTTCCAAGAGCATTTTTAACGGTAAAATCTTTAATGCAGGTTTTGAGCCACTGTAAGCTGTATAAGATTTTAATAATGAACGAACGAGCCTGCTTTTACGGCTAACTCATTAAGTACCATGTGTTCAAAATATTGATGCATCAGGAATTTGCGCCCAGAGAATTATAATTTGGAATCATATTTGGTACGATTTGAGGTTGAATTTTATCTATTAGGTTAGGTTTTATTTTATTTTATATGAGAAGAGTAGATTTCTGTATTTTTATTTAACGTGCGTTATTGCAAGGATTATGGGTTGAAAAAAAAACAAAGTTTAAAAAAGTTAATATGTATTTTATTTTAGCAAACTATGCTACTCATAAATTACATATTTGAGGCGTTTAAAACATATTTTTTGGAAACATGTGCGTCCGCAGTTTTCATCGAAAATAAATCAAGCTAGAACATTTTTCAATAAACGCAATATGTCACTTTTATGCAAAATTGATAGCCCATTTTTGAGGTTTAAATTTTTTTCAAACTGCCATTGAAATCGTTTTTATGATGAATGTTCATCGGCAACTAATTCATTTTCAATTACTTTCTCAGGTATCTTTAAAGTGGATACTACTTACTATTCTGTAAGAGAAGCAAAGACCGTCTCAAAGTTTAAAGATAGGTACTAAATACTAGCTTCTGCCCTCGACTTCGTCTTCGTGAAATTTCTTGTTCCCAACCCACCCCGTCGCATCGCATCGCTCGTCCGCGCTATTACTTCGTTATCGCTTAGCGTTCTTTGTGACTTTTTTTCTTTTGCGATGCGATGCAATGCGACGGGGTGGAATGGGGTAGGTAAGAAGAAATTTCACGCGGACGATTCGCGGCCCGCGGGCAGTACACTGCCTCCTCCCTAGCGTGTTGGATCATTTAGCTAATCCATGCGTCAGGTTCGTGAACAAGCGCTGTCAGTGAAGGCTGGTCATACCTTAGCGGCCACGGCTTATTTTAATTTAATTTAAATATTTGAATTGTTTTTTTTTTTAAGGACGCTTTTAACGTTCTGCATCGTTCTCACATGTAAAATTTCAACATTAATGATGTAACCATTATTTTGTAACCATATCTTGATTTAAAAGAGTGTCCGTGGAGTTTCTTGCCCGTTCTTCTCCATAGGTACCTACTATGCTTTGGAATGGGCGCCTAACTTCATCTTTCTGACTGACCGACCCCTTGCCAATTCAAAAGTGCCTGTAATTGGTTTAATTGAAATAAATGCTTTGAGTTTGAGTTTGAGTAAAAAACCTTCCTAAAAAACTAGGCCATCAAATGAAATAAGAATTTTTCAAATCCGACTGCTAGTTCCAGAGATTAGCGCGTTTAAAGGCTTGGAATTGAGCTGCTCCAATAAATTTACACAAATTAATGTTGATTTAATTATTTTGCAAAATTTTTTTTTCGCTATTTAAATACTTTCTTACATTACTTACATGAATATTTACTTTGTAAAGTACTATATTATTTTTAATTATTGTGAATGTGAAGACTACGTGGGTCATTGTTTTTTTTTATCCTTTTCTCCGATAGTTTTTAATCATAGTCTTGCAGTTTGAGTAATTTATATGGCCTACCTAAATGTCTTTTCTTTGGTACTGTTCGTCGAATCGTTGAGCTCCTAAAACTTAAGGAGCTCATCGAGTTGAGCTGCACGATTACTGACAAATGCGTGTACTGACTGGACAGGTCCACTCAATCTGCGTGGTTCTTTCCTGAAAAAACTATTTCACTCACATGATCTGACCAAGATTATGTCTGGACTTTAAAAGAGACTGTAACCTCTGAGTTTGTTTCGGCCTTTCTGCTCAGAGTAGTCAGATTGGAAACGCCGACCTCATTAACCGACTTCAAAAAGGAGGAGGTTATCAATTCGTCGGAACCTTTTTTTTTTTTTTTTTATTTTTTTTTTTATGTATGTTCCCCGATTACTCGAAGATGGCTGGACCGATTTGGATTATTTTTTTTTTGTTTGAAAGGGTATACTTCTCAGGTGGTTCCATGATCATCAAGTCAGGATCTGATGATGGGATCCTGGAGAAATAGAGAGAACTCTTCCAATTTTATAGGCACACTTGAAGCGATTTGGATAGTTTTTGGAAGAGTACTTTCTTGGAGTGGTCCCATTTCAATTTGGTGAAGATCTGATGAAGAACTTCTGAGATAGGCAACGGAACTCCTCAATAAATGATAGCAAATGGACTGGGATTGCTGAAATCTCATGTCTGTTTGTTGTTCACACCAGTTCATAACATAACATCACGCCAGTACGCTGTGAAGGGGTAAGCACATGTGAACCACTAAAAAGTGAAAAATAAAAACTTTTTTACAAAAAAATACAACCGACTTCCAAAAAAAACACTACAAAGTGAAAAATAACTTTAATTTCGGAAGTCGGTGTCTGATTAAATGTATTTTCGTTTTTGCCACCGACTTCCGAAATTAAAGTTATTTTTCACTTTGTAGTGTTGTTTTTGGAAGTCGGTTGTATTTTTTTGTAAAAAAGTTTTTATTTAGTTTTTATTAAAAATATGATTGACGTGTAGGTATGTGTGACGGGTGTTTGTACAAACCCACTAACAGAAATAAATCAGTTATCAAACATACAAACAAACTCTTCAGATTTACTATTAGTATAGATACAGAGTACCTTTTTAAAATCCCTTGCTTGCATTTTCTAGACTGAACAAACTCTAAAGCAGCAAATGCGAAATTTATTGAACACGGAATAAGGTGACAATGCCTTCTTGAAAGAAAGCATTGTCACCTTCAATACGAAGATAACGGCTATTCTTTAAGGTGAATTCGTTTCCTAAAGTATCGAACAAGCGTCTAGACTCCGAATCCTGGTACAGACTACCTAGTCTAGACTGGTAAGCTTCAGTATTTTGTAGGTTCCTCTACCCTTACCACAGTCTATACTATCTACTTTTATAGTTTAGTTTCCGGAAGAAAGAGTTTGGCATCTGCACGCGTAGCATGACGACGTTTTATCGACGGAAGAATAGACAAAATGACACATTGCTATGCTTATACGCGTAGAATTCGTAGAAATATTTCTAGAATCTATCATTTTGTCTATTCTTCCGTCGACAAAAGCCGTAACTTAATTTTAATCTTTCTTAATATACAGGGTTATTTTAAATTGGCTAGCTAAACTCCGCAGACGCGTTGGCCATCGGTATCTAAACATGATAAAAAAAAATTAATCAATTGACGAACTAATAAATAATATTAATTAAACAGCTTATTATTAAAAACACATTTCTATTGTGCTATCTAATAAACTCAGCTCTAAAAGTATTATGATCTGTTTTGAGATGAGTTAAATAAATACAACAATAAAAATGTGTTTTTATTACATTAACATTATTTATTAGTTCGCCAATCTTTAATATATAAAAAGAAAAGTCCTGACTGACTGACTCATTAACGCCCAGCCCAAACCATTGGACCTAGAAAGCTGAAATTTTGCACAGAGGTCCACTTTATAAAGTAGACAAGGAATAAGAAAGGATTTTTGTTCCCGTGGGATATTTTCCGACATCCAGGCGAGAAATAATCGAAAACCAATTAGTAAACGGTACCAGTACAAATCTGTTGTCGGAATAATTTGATCTAGTTTGATTATATTGTTTAGAGACAATCAATGTTACCATCTAAGGTTCTTACCATCTCTAAAACTAGCTAATAAGCACTAGGTTTTTAAGTTTTTGTTTAGACCTTTCGAGACATGTGTACTGTCGGCAACAACAGTCGTTTAAGCTAGTTCTCCGTAAAAAGCGCGGTCACTGTCGGACTGCATAGAAAAGAAAGAGAAGCGCGATGATACACCGCTGGTAATTTATTGCAAAATATGAAGCAATTATCTATTTACAAAATAATCTACTGATTGGAATAAAAAAGTAATGACATGAAATCATTCCTTATTAGTTTGTAGAGAACTGTATTTTATGAACACTTTTAATAAAAATTGTAGGAGTAATATGGTGAAAACTAGAAATAGACATGAATTTAGTTTTTTTCTTTAGTTCTATAAGCTAAAACAGATTTCAGGACAAATGAAATCATTTCAGTATTGTAGATTACTGAGTATTTTTCCTATCAAAAAGATGCTACAGTTACTGTAAAAGATGGACACAAAGTTACTTAGTATCGCCGTATTTTATGGAGGACAACCCTTATCACATCCGAAGTTACAAGACACCGCTCCACTAAGGTTTGCAAAAAAGCAACTTTAAGGTGTAAAGGCGTTCGTTTACAACGCTTTTGAGTTAACGCTTGTATTTCACTCCTCATAAAATTTTCAAACTGGGGGCCATAAATTAAAATCGATTCTAAAGGATTAAACTCCAAAAATATAATAGCGTCACTAAGAGCGTATTTGATCGACTGGAGTGAAACTAGGTACTTGTTTAATTATTGGTGCTGGGGGCACCCTATTAGGCTTGATTATTGGAATAGAATAGAATGGAATACTTTTTATTATGCTATTATGCTTTTTTCTTGATTATTTAGTACTATACTAAGACCAAAAAAATAATAGGAATGGCGTTCAATAATTTTATAAATGTTATCTTCTACGACTTATTTTGTCAACTGTACCAAGCAGTCGCATTTCTCATTCCTCTATCGTCCCTATCCCTACAAAACATTGAATGTCACTTGAAATAACTACAGAGATTGGAATTTTCGGATCAAGTGCCCGGTCTTTGCCCCTTGCATTCTCTATTTTAGCTTGTCTACGGAATATGCATATTTCACTAACTTTTTATCTTAAAATCCTTATAAAAGAGATCTACGTGTTAAGATGAATATTTATGTTGGATGAAATGATATGTCATTTGTTTTAACAGCATTTTTGAAGGATTTTGCAGAAAAAATTTCAGGGTTTGGTGCGCGGCGAGGGTATGAATGGCTGAGGAGTAGTGTCATCTGCAATTGATATTTTCAGTTGTAGATGGTGCATCAGTTACTAGCGCACCCCCAGCCAGGGTACGAGTGGCCCCCCTGGTTGGGTTATAAATGTACACTTACCTAGGAACAGGGGGTGCCCCTAGGTGTACTTTTTAGATCCCCCACACTCGTGGGAATTAATATGGAAAATTTAAAAAATAAAACTAAATTAGATGATGAGGTAGGAGTTGCGTCAGAGTCTGACGCCACATCGGTGATGAGCTTTGGAAGCGCGGAAAGTGTAGGAAGTAGTGTGCAGTGCAAGGGCAAGCTCTGGCATAAGCGCACACACGGAGAGGCAAAATGCTTGGGGTCGGATTCGAGCTCGGGCGAAGAGGCGGCACCAGTTCCTGAGGTTGGTACTGCACAAAGAGGGAGAGAACGGCCAGTGTCAACGGGCAAGTACCTAAAGAAAGCAGCAGAGGAGGAACGGGGCAGAATTCCCGAAATATTGGCAAAAGACTTGAACATCAAGGTTCAGGATGCCGTGGCGACGATGCAGAGGGTGCGCAAGGTATCAAAGGGCTTAAGTGGGCCCGACCACCGTGCCCTCAAAATGGTGTTAGCCGCAATAGCAGAGGCCGCGGAAGCACTCACAAAGCAGACATCTTCCACAGAGACAACCCGTCTGCAGGCGGAGAATGACCGCCTTGCTTCGCAGGTGGCACAACAACAGAAGGAACTTGAAGACATTCGAGCCCATCTCGCAAAATTGGACCAGGAGCGGCAGAAAGAGACGCGGGGGGAAGAGAGTCAGGTTACGCCGACAGTGGACAAGATTGCCCGCCTGGAAGAAGCCATTGTGGGCATGAATGCTAAATTCTCCACCTTGGAGGACAAGCTTTTGCGGCCACCCTTGGCAGCAGATCGTAGAACTCAGCAAGCGCAGGCGCCAAGTTACGCAACGAAAACTGCTGTGACACCCCAGGGTGCGTCAGCCACTCCGGGTCCGTTGGTGTCGCTGACCTCGATGGCAAAACCAATGAAGGGAAGGAGGGCAGGTTCTGCCAGTCAGGCTGCACCAATTACATCTGCTCCACTGTCTCCTGAACAGCAGCATTCTGAATGGCAGACTGCAGGGGCGAAAAATGCGAAGAAAAAGGCTCGCAAGAAAGCCAAAAAGGAGGAGGCCAAAAAGCTAAAAGAGGCGAAAAAACAGGCGGTCAGACTTAGAGCCCCCCGATATACGGCCGTAGTGCTCACACTAAAGCCTGAGGCGGTAGCGAGAAAGGTGACCTACGCAGATGTGATAGGCAGAGCCAAGGATGCCATTAGGCTCGAGGACCTTGGCATCACGAGCATACGCACTAAGAATGCAGTGACCGGTGCCCGCATGCTGTTGGTTCCTGGTGCCACAAGTGGCCCACTGGCGGATACGCTGGCTGGTAAACTTAGAGAATCTTTTGGTGAGGAAATTCAAGTGACCAGGCCAATTAAATCTGTCGATCTGCGGATATCAGGCCTGGATGACTCCGTCACGGCCGATGCAGTTGTGACTGCAGTGGTCAGAGATGGAGGGTGTGCCCCAGAGCATGTTAAAACTTCGGAGATCTACAGCGTGGCCGGCTTGAGGTCGACAGTGATCAGTTGTCCGGTATCAGCGGCCAATAAAATCATTAAAAGCCGCAGAATGGTTGTGGGTTGGGCGTCAGCGCAGGTGAAATTGCTTGCCGCCAGACCATTGAGGTGCTATCGGTGTCTTGAAGATGGACACGTTGCAGCGCAATGCACTTCGGCGGTTGATCGCAGCAAGTTATGCTACCGCTGCGGTCAGTCCGGACACATAGCCAAGAGTTGCGAGGCCACGCCACACTGCTTTATTTGTGCGGCATCAGGAAATCCATCCGAACACCGGGCAGGCAGTAAGACCTGTGCTGCACCCAAGGGCAACGCCATGGGTCGACCCAGAGCCAAGGCGGCAGTTTCAGCTTCACAGTCGTCGTCGCAGCAGGTAGCTGCAACAGAGGCCACGCAAATGGCCATCGGGGTGGAGAATAAAGATATTGACTGTGTATAATGGCTCAATATCTTAGTGTCCTCCAGAGTAATATCAACCACTGTGCTAGGGCTCAGGACTTACTTCTTCAGAGTATGGCACAGTGGTCGATCCATGTTGCTGTAGTTGCAGAGCCGTACTTTGTCCTACCCAGGGATGACTGGGTGAGTGACTCCAGCGGCTTGGTAGCCCTCATATTACGGGCTTCCATTGGATTTCCGTCCTTTGTAAACATTACCCGGGGGCGGGGATTTGTGGCAGCATACCTTGGGGACTTGGTAGTGGTCGGGGTGTACCACTCCCCAAACAGGTCTCTCGCCGACTTTCGTAGTCTTATAGCGGAGTTGGGCACTGTCGTCAGTCGTAGCCATCCTGTTCCCGTTTTGGTCCTTGGGGACTTTAATGCAAAATCCACGGCCTGGGGTTCCCTTAGAACAGATGCACGGGGTCAGGTCTTGGAGCAGTGGGCCGTAGAGGCCGGCTTGCTCATCCTCAATCGAGGGTCGGTGCTCACGTGCGTGCGTCAGCGAGGCGGGTCAATAGTGGATATTTCATTTGCTAGCCCCGCTATAGCGCGCCGTGTCCAGGGCTGGCGTGTGATGGAAGAGGTGGAGACATTGTCGGATCACCGATATATCCGCTTTAACATCTCCGCCCAAGCTGCCAGTAGTCCGGCCCGGCTGGCTTCTGAAGGGGAGGGTCCGCGTTGGGCACTAAAAAAGCTGGATCGGGAGGCGTTACTGGAAGCCTCAATCGTCCAGGCCTGGGTATCTGCACCGGATAGGCCTGCCAATATTAACGAGGAGGTGGAATGGCTCCAGGAAGCGCTGACCATTATTTGCGATGCGGCGATGCCACGGTCGCAGCGCGGACCTGCCAAACGCCAGGTGTACTGGTGGTCGCTTGAAATTGCGCACTTACGCGAAGCGTGCGTAGCAGCACGGCGCCGGTATGCCAGGCACCGCAGGAGGCGTATTCGCATACCAAATGCAGAAGCCATAGAGGCAGAGCTGTATGAGGGGTACAGAGCTGCGAAGGAAGCCATGAAGACGGCGATTCGAAGGGCTAAAACTCAGGCCCGCGAGGAGTTGCTGGCGACTCTGGACCAAGATCCGTGGGGGCGACCTTACCTTATGGTCAGGAATAAGCTTCGCCCATGGGCTCCACCTCTTACCCAGAGTCTCCAACCACAAGTCCTCGATCAGGTGGTCAGCGCTCTTTTCCCTTCAAGGGCAGAGCACATTCCTCCACCGCTCGTACCCCCTGCAGAGCTCGGTGAGGATGCCATCGAAGTTGATGCAGATGACGATGACGACGTACCTGTAGTGACCCAGATAGAAGTGAGAGCCGGGGTGTTGCGGTTACAAGCCAAAAACACCGCCCCAGGGCCGGACGGCGTACCAGGCCGTGCACTAGCATTGTCTATGCGGGCTCTCTGGCCCCGATTTGCAGCCCTTTTCAGCGCATGCTTTGAGCGGGGTCAGTTTCCACGACAGTGGAAAGCTGGCAAGCTGGTCCTGCTGAGGAAGGAGGGGCGCCCTGCTGACTCTACGTCAGCATACAGGCCCATTGTGCTTTTGGACGAGACGAGCAAGCTTTTAGAGAGAATCATCGCTGACCGCCTCGTCCAGCACTTGACTGACGTGGGGCCAGATTTGGCGGATAACCAGTTCGGTTTTCGCCGGGGGCGCTCCACTGTGGATGCCATCATGCGTGTAAGGGCTCTAGCGGAGGAAGCAGTTGCCCAGGGTGAGGTCGTTTTGGCGGTGTCTCTGGATATCGCCAACGCCTTTAACACCTTGCCCTGGAGTTGCATAAGGGAGGCACTCGTATATCATCGTGTGCCTGCCTACCTCCGTCGCATTATCGGGGACTATCTAGCGGAGAGAGCCGTAATCTACCCGGGTCGGGAAGGATGGAGCCGGCGAGAAACGTCGTGCGGTGTTCCACAGGGTTCGGTGTTAGGGCCACTGCTGTGGAACATTGGTTACGACTGGGTGCTGCGCGTTGCACTTCCCCACGGTGTCAACGTAATCTGTTACGCTGATGACACACTGGTGACGGCCCAGGGGCAAACGCACCGGCAATCACCGGCAATCGGCCATGCTGGCCACGGCAGGGGTTGCGCAGGTCATTGGAAGGATCCAGCGTTTGGGTCTTGAGGTAGCTTTGCACAAGTCTGAGGCTCTCTGTTTCCATGGGCCTCGGAACAAACCACCTCGGGATTTACACATAGTGGTAGGAGGCGTCCGCATCGCTGTCGAGTCGACGATGAAATACCTGGGGCTCGTCCTCGACAGTCGGTGGGACTTTGGGCCACACATTCAGCGGATGGTCCCCAGATTGATGAACGTTGCAGCTGCTCTTGCGCGACTGCTACCCAATTTGGGAGGGCCCAACGCCTCCTGCCGGAGGCTGTACGTGGGGATCGTACGGTCCATGGCTCTGTATGGAGCACCCGTGTGGGCGGACACCCTGACAGCCCGCAACGTCGCAATATTACGACGGCCGCAGAGAGCGATGGCTGTTAGGGTGATAAGGGGATACCGTACGATCTCCTACGAGGCAGCAACTCTCCTGGCCGGATCAGTGCCCTGGGATCTGGACGCAAAAATCCTTGCGTCCCTTTATCGCTGGCGGAAGATGGAGCAAGCGCGTGGTCAGTGTCCAGGTCCCCGGGAATTCGAGGCACGAAGGACCGAGCTCCGTCGGATCCTTGTGGCTGAATGGAGGGAGCGACTTGTACAACCCAGGTGGGGGCTCGCCACAATAGTGGCGGTAAGGCCGGTTATGGAGGAATGGCTGGAGAGGCAGCATGGCGCCCTCAGTTTTCGGCTGACGCAGGTGCTTACTGGACATGGATGTTTCGGGAAGTACCTGCGTCGCATAGGTCGGGAGCGGACGCCCGCTTGTCATCACTGTGTGGACTGCCTCGAGGACACGGCGCAACATACGCTGGAGGAGTGCTCAGCTTGGGCCCAACAGCGATGTGCCCTCGTCGCGACACTTGGTGCGGGTGATCTCACACTTCCAGCCGTGGTTCAATCCATGGTTGGAAGCGAAAACGCGTGGGATGCAGTCGCCTCTTTTTGCGAGGAGGTGATGCATGCAAAGGAGACGGCGGAGAGGGAGAGAGAGCATACCTCTCATTCCACCCGCATCAGAAGAGCAGCGGGGCGTCGAAGGGCGCTTAACGATCTCCAGCCACCATAAGGAGGGGCCTGCGGGCGGCGAAACTGGGCCGGTGTCGCCACTCGAGCAGACAGGCTCAAAGAGGTGGCACGCATAACATGCGCGCCTTAATGGGAAGACGTGCGGTCGTGTGATCGGCCGCACTTGGTGATGGGGCCCGCTAGGCAGGGCGGGCTGATACCAGTCGGGGGTGCGGTGAATGTACAAGTATCTCCCGGGCCCCCGACTCATGGTGCTAGAAGGAACAGTGGGGTTTTAGTCGGTAAAAGTCCGACATAACCCTCCGTTGTTCCCAGACGGAGGGTATCCATGAGGATTTCCCCACGAAAAAAAAAAAAAAAAAAAAGGCAGGCAGGCAGTGTCAAGCCGAAAGTAATAAAGGCATAAATTCTACTTGCATCGCCAAGTAGTTTTCAGTTGTTAGCATCACAACAACACTAGGTATAATCATACATTCTGATGGTAAAACTATTATGTTTTATTGTAGGTAGTTTATAAAAACGAAATTTGCTTCGTCTAAAACAGTCTTATTTTTTGTTGTTTTTCTCGAATCTGTTATGTAAGACTTGTACTGCTATAATCCGTTTATTCAAAGGTGTAGTTCTTCAATTATTTTACGGTTTTACCTATTGTGATATAGTAATGTTATTCTAGTGCATCCACATATAATTATAATTAATGTATACAAAATATTGTAAAGCATTTTAATAGAGTAATGGCAACCGAAGACCTGTTATGATAAGAGTGGCATCCTGTTTAGTCCTCTGGGTACCCAGGTTAGGGGGTCAGATAGGCAGTCGCTCCATGTAAATACTGGTATTCAGTTGTATCGAAAAGACATACACTGACATTATTGGTGATGTGTTCTTCATATAGGGCAAGTGAGTAGAATCTACTTGCAACCGGCGTGTGTGTATGACCAGCACGCGTAGCGTGACTACCATAGATACGGGTTTTGTCGACGGAAGAATAGACAAAATGACAGATTGTAGAAATATTTCTACGCATTCTACGCGTCTAAGCAAGGAAATGTGTAATTTTTCTATTCTTCTGTCGACAAAACGCCGTCATACTACGCGTGCTGATGTATGAACGTTATCACAGCAAAATGAGTACCTATGTAAGGATTGTAGCAGATAGTTTAGTTTCTGCCTACCGCCATGGGAAAAACCGTGAGTTTACATAAACTCACTAACGTACATATTTTATTATGTAAAAAAAAGAAAATACTCACTCACCTTATAAAAGTCGGCAATCCACTGATAGACGTCACAAGACTCTTATTAGAAAAGTCCGGGGTCTCCCTCAAACAGTAATAAAGGCAGATACAGATCGACCCCAGCCACACGAAGTTCGCTAGTGCCGAGAATGGTACCAGGTACTTCAGCGTAGTGATCTGCGTTAGTGGCAGTAGCACTACTAGTGTCAAACCGCAGAAGACCGTCACTGACCAGTCGGGGCCTCCGTACACAATTGAGACCTGGAAGAAGAAGATTGTTGACAGTCTTTAATAAAAACGTACTAATGAGCTAAACTGAACGGCCTTAAAGCCGAATCTTACAGGAAAGAAGAAAGAACAAGTTGTGGATGTTGCATCATTCGGTTCTCTACAAAATGGTTGAGCTCGATGGTGCTGATCCACGCGTCATGTTCATGATCGGGTGCCGTCAGTTGAGACTGGTCATCTCAAACGTCGGACGTACACCAAGTAACGTAAGAAGAAAACTATATAATAATATGTATTATAAACGTATATCCTACAAGGTTACTTGTAATTCGACGTATTCCATGCAGGACGTCATAGTTGGGTTAAAATGCAACAAATTAAGCCACCAAATGTTCTACCGAAATTCAGTATATTTTTTTGTAATATTTGTCTAAGGAAAATGTAAATTACGAAAAATAAAATGTTTAATTAGTGATCTCTGTCAAAGTTTCAGGCATTTTTCAACAATTTTAACAAAGATCTGCTACGGCATCAGCTATGATAATAACTTAAATTCCAGTAAAGTCGCGCTGTAAATCATTTATTGAATTGTATTTTTCTTAAAAAAACAAAAAATCTAACTAACCCAAAAACTATTGAATTTCGGTAGAACATTTGGTGGCTTTTGTTGCATTTTAACCCTACTACGACGTCCTGCAAGGAATACGTCGAATTACAAGTCAATCAATCTGCCTAGCCTTTTCCCAACTAAGTTGGGGTCGGCTTCCAGTCCAGTATTTTACATGGAGCGACTGCCTATCTGACCTCCACAACCCATTAACTGGGTAATACGATACCTCTTGGTAAGACTGGTTGTCAGACTTTCGGGCTTCTGACAACCCGTAACGACTGTCAAAGATCCACGAATGACAGCCGGGACCAACGGCTTAACATGCTTTCCGAGGCACGGAGGAGTCTCGATATGTAAAGATGGTCACCCATCCACGGACAACCCCGGCAAGCGTAGCTTAACCTGATGGATCGATCCGTGCGGCTGTTATTACTTAGCCACGAGCTCCTCCACGTCGAATTACAAGTAACTCTGTTTATACATATATAAAAAATGTAAAATACCATCATCCGATGCGACCGCGGGCTTACAGTAGTTGTGAACCAGCGGGGTTCGGTAGACATTCGAGCACACATTGACATGAACTTATGGGGTTCATAAGTATAGAAATAGGTGTCTGACGGGTTAACTGCCAAGGCATATTTTTAATCTTATATTTTGAATTATTTTAAATATGTATTTTTTTACATTATTCTCACTTAAAGAAGCAACAAGAATAATGTACCCAGGAAAGACTGTCCGTGGAGTTTCTTGCCCATTCTTCTTCATAGAGATCTACGTTTTGGAATTGGGCTACTACTCGTAGCTTCAACTTTCTGACTAACCGATCGATTGACAATTCAAAAGTGCCTGTATTTGTTTTTTTTATTATTATTGTTGTTTATTAATTAAAAAAAATCAGTTTATAAGCATTTGTTGAAACTTTGAACATACCACACAAACCATTGCGGGTTTAACAGCGGTATGGCCGTATTATTAACAGCTTAACAGTATTGAAATAACTCTTTTGAGTTCGAGTTGAATCAATACAATACAATTCAATACAATACAATCAACTTTATTTTTCTCACCACAATTTGTATATATATTACTGTACATTGATCAGATTCGACACTGAATACACAATTCAGATAAGTAGGTATACAATATTGTGGGAGACTGGTGCCTAAGCTAGGCTCGTGGCCTGTGTTTCAGGACACCAGGATCCCACCCCTTAACATTTTCATTTCGTAAATTATGCATTCCAAGCGCGCTGACAGAATGTAGTAAGGAAACAAATAATATTTATTTTGATTAATATTTAAAGATTGATTGATTTTTATTTTTTTAAATTTAATATCCCATGAATACAATAATTACGTATTACTAACAAAGAAATTGATCTTTTTCAAATCAACATGAGTTTAGTTTTTCTCACAACTAATTTAGATAACTAAGATTATGGTAATCTTGTAGTTTTCTACTTCAACCAAGCTTTATTGTTAGTAATGGAAGTGGATTCACGACGATAGTGCAACGAGTGGCATTCGCCAGTCGGTGACAGTTCAACAACATTCATTGCGTTATTTACGTTGTCGAGCAGACAAATTTTTCGAACATATGAAGCAATGGATTAGCAATTTGTTTCAAAATGAAACCAACTCCGATTGATAATGTGTTACGCAATTAGGGTGCTGATGCCTTGGCCGTTGAATTGTTATTACTTACTTGTCTAAAAGACTCTGCTATGACTACGACGTACACGCAGCAAGCACCCATGTGTGTAAGTGCTAACGCCCAGTCTGCTAGCTCCCTGAAAACAAGTGTTGATTTATTCAGTAATTGTTTCACTGTTATACAGAAAAAGTTTTGAAGCAGTGCGCAAATTTTCACAGGGTATTCTCCCCATGAATATGAGTAACTTTCGCTATGGGACCAACTCTGAAATCAAGAAAAAAATTCTGCTGATTCATACATATTGGTCGAGTACGTGAGTATTGAACTTTTGTATAGCTGTAGCTGTTTCAGCTGGTTTTTTTTTTCGTGATTTCAGAGTTGGTCTCATAGTGAAAGTTGCTCATATTCATGGGTAGAACACCCTGTGCAAATTTGCGCACTGCTTCAAAACTTTTCCTGTGTAGGTAGAGTTACCGAGTTCTTTCCAAAAGAGTGATACCCTCACTCTTTTGGAAAGTTCTTATATTTAGAACTTTTCCGTGTCACGATTTTGGGGTCAACGTTCTTAATAATGTATTTTAGGTATTTATTTCTTATCCACATTTGTGGTTTACCTATTTTTTTTTTTATGTATGTTCCCCGATTACTCGAAGATGGCTGCACCGATTTGGATTTTTTTTTGTTTTATTCGAGGGGGTACCTATACATCACAGTTGGTTCCATATGAAATTGATTAACTTTGCTTCGGTAGTTTTTGAGTTAGCTTCAAAATAATACGTATTTTTTCCCCACTTTTATATGGATGATGTTCTAGTTTGTTTTGCAGGTAGTGGTATTAGAATTTGTGTGGGGTAGGTACATAACTAAAAAGTGAAAAATAACTTTAATTTCGGAAGTCGGTGGCAAAAAACGAAAATACATTTAACTAGACACCGACTTCCGATAATAAAGTTATTTTTCACTTTGTAGTGTTGTTTTTGGAAGCCGGTTGTATTTTTTTGTAAAAAAGTTTTTATATCAGGAGATATTCATTATTCAAGCACTAGGGTGGCGATGTTGCGCCATCGCCCGATCAGCGTTTAATTTTGGTGTATGTTTAGTTAAAAAACTTTAGCATTGCTCATTTAAGTGTGACTCTAAAGTTTCATAAAAACATAGTGGAAAGTCTGTCTACTTAAATCATTAGCTGTACAGTCACACAAAGCGATAAGTACACAAGGAGCTAACTTGCAATTGCATACATATTTTTTTTATGCATGTTTACCCAATTATTTTGCAGACTGTACTACAATAATGTCGGAGAGTGTACTGCATCTTTTCGCTTTAGAACTCACCTGGAAAAAGGCGCAAATTTTCTAACCGGTTTCGGTCCATGTTGGAACACGAGGTCGCATGTGTCTGCATATCCTAGACTTGGCTTCTTGAGTTCAACGCACAATTGTTGTGATGTTTTTACCTGAAAGCACAAGCAATAGAATAGGTTAGTTTTAACTAAAATATATTTGGAAAAAGGATTACCTTTAGATTAGGATTACCTTAAAGAAAACCATAAGGTTTTCTTATCAAACTAGCTGATTGGATTAAGCCAAAAAAATGCCGTGATAAGAGTTCACAGTTGATTTTGGACAACTGCAGTGTCAAAATCAAATTGATATTTAGTTTCGGTGCAAAACGTTTGCTGCTGGGTTGCAGTCAGAGGTAAAATTACAATGAAAGTAATCAATCAATGGGGAAGGCAACTGTCAAAATGGCGCTGTCGTAGCTAGTTCCCAACACAAGCTAATAATACAAGGCGTGAGGTGGTTTTATTTTATTTTTGCGAAAATGACGCGTTGTTGTGTTCCTAAATACTTCGAAATTTGAATCCTCCATTTCCCGAGAGACTCTAAAATTAGAAGATTGTGGATTAAAGCTATTCGAAAAAGATTAAAAAAAAATTTAACAGAGTTCGAAACAAAGAGATTAAAGTATCGGATTACGATTTTGTTCGCTATGTCCCGTCTATTGTTAAGTAATATTTAATGTCTTTGGTTCGAAATATTTTGAAGAAAGTGATTAAGTACAAGTAAATATTTAAGGTTTTAAATTCCAACACTTTCCATAGTAATATTCTTATTGTTAGTTTTTTTTTTATTATATCTATGCTGATTAAGTCAAATCAGAAGACTGATTCTAATATGTACAAAACCTACCGTGATTTATCGGACTGTGACTGCTGATTGATAGAGAAACAAAAGTAATATTGTTATTGTTAGTATTTTTTTTTATTGTAGCTAAGTTGTAATTAATTCAAATCAGAAGACTGATTGTAAGTATAATACCTATTGTGATTTACCGAACTGTGACTGATTGATAGAGAAACAAAACTAATATTCTTATTGTTAGTACTTTTAATTTTTTGTAACGTTGAGTTGCGCCAAACCAACATTAGTTTAATGGAGACATTAAATTCATGCCATCCCTTATATTATGTATCAAAAAGAAAGTGACAGCATTAATTAAGAGTTTCCATTAATTAATGTTGGTTTTGTGCAACACACAACTATAATTGAACACTTCACACAACTGACGTCTCACCTCAAAAGATAGTAAATTTGCACTAGTTCTCTTATTAATGTGCATCATTCCGGCTGCCCATAGGGCCCCGTGAGTAAGAGAGAGAGAACCGTTTGTTTGCTTGTTTTGAAATCTATTGTTTATTTGCACCGAGTAAATTCCCGGATTGATTGTCATAAGTACAAGACCTACTGTGATTTTTCGAACTGTGACTGATTGACAGAGAAACAAAAGTATTTATTTATTTATTTATCTTCATACATGTGCCATAACAGGACAACCCAATGCGGTACATGCGCTTATCCTAACTTAATCTATGCTAACATCTATAACTAATTATAAATAATACATTCCTTGTGAATTCACTCAGAGAGCAACAGAATAAATCCGTCCCACTCCCTATGAGGTTGAGCGTGCGGAGTGCACGCGTCAGAGGCGCCTCCCTTAAAAGGTTGGTCCGAGCACGCGGTTCCACTAGCAGAGGCGGCTGCCGTCGTCGCCACACATACCTGTCCGGCACGCACAGACTCACCTGCCCTAAAATAACCGCATTATGCATCTTCCCTCTCAGTAGTTTAAATATATATGAGGTGAGTGCAAGATCCCTCCTAACCCTTAGCTCATTGTATCCTACCATACCTAATATAAATAAGGTTGGATACATTAACGGGTAAAAGGGATAGACTCCGTAATAACGCTTACATAAATATCTTATAAACTTATTTTGTACCCTCTCCAGCATGAGACTATATTTAGCTTCATGCGGAGCCCAGATGACTGCATTACATTCTAACTGGCTCCTCACCAATGCATTATATAACGCTATAATAGCTTTCACATTCGTGAACCCTCAGACCATACGAAGCATGAAACCCAAATTTCTATAAGATCTTTTACAGATACGCATGATGTGATCCCGAAAAGTCAAACATGTGTTAAAGCCTACTCCCAAGTCCTTGACTTCTGTGACCAGCGCCATAGGCAACCCGTCAATATGGTAGGTATGTGAGATGGGATTGTGTGCGCGAGAAAAAGAGATGGTCACACACTTCGAGCTATTAAACTGCAAGAGATTTTCTTTGCTCCAGCTCACTACCCTATCAATGTCGAGGGACAATTTGAGGTCGTCGGCAAACAACAAACTCGACTTACCCTAGACCTCGTGAAATATGGACCTGACACGTGTCCCGCATATTCCACATATTGTTGCCTATCGCTCAAATAACTGGCAAAAAAGTGGAGTGAGTGTGGGGTGAAACCAACACGTGCTAACGATCTAAGCAACATGTCATTTTCGACTAGATCGAATGCTTTTTTGAAATCAAAGTAAGCAGCATCAGTTTGCCCCCCACTATCCACCGAGTAATTTTCTTATTGTTAGTAATTTTAATTTTTTGATATTGTAACTAAGTTAGGTTAGGTAAGAGGAGCTCGTGGCTAAGTAATAATAGCACCGGTCGATCCATCAGGTTAAACTACGCTTGCCAGGGTCAGTCCGTGGATGGGTGACCAATGACCATCTTTACATACCGAGACTCCTCCGTGCCTCGGAAAGCACGTTAAGCCGTTGGTCCCGGCTGTCATTCGTGGATCTTTGACAGCCCGAAAATCTGACAACCAGTCTTACCAAGGGGTATCGTATTACCCAGTTAATGGTTGTGGGGGTCAGATAGGCAGTCGCTCCATGTAAAATACTGGTATTCAGCTGCATCCGGTTAGACTGGAAGCCGACCCCTAACATAGTTGGGAAAAGGCTAGGCAGATTGATATTGTAACTAAGTTGAATTAAGTCAAATCAGAAGACTGATTGTACGTATCTAATTGTACCTACAATACCTGCTGTGATTTATGGGACTGTGGCTGATTGATAGAAAAACAAAAAAGTAATTTATTTATAAACAGATGATCATAAACCCGAACCACTAGTCTTTTATTTAATGTAATGTTGCTTATAATGTGTGGCATTACTTTTAAGAACTAATAAGTAAATTAAATTCTATGGGGGACAAATAGGAATAAAAAGTGACATCTGTCCACCATCTGTCCATCTGTCATCTGTCAACAGATCGAACTTTTCTTTGCCAATCTGTCCCCCCGGGGGGACAAAGCAGGGGGACAGATCGAAATAATTCTTATATCACACTAATATTATAAAGACGAAAGTTTGTGAGTGTGTGTTTTTGTATGTTTGTTACTAAACTTCTTCACGCTCAAACGGCTGGACCGATTTGTATTAAATTTGGTATGTAGATAGCTTATACCCTGGATACTTTTTGTCCCGGTATACGCGGGTGAAACCGCGGGATGCAGATAGTTATAATTGGGCAACAGTTGGCCCTTCTATTTATTACCGAATACGAAACTCTGAGGTTTATTTACACTATTTGTTAGTAGTTATTACACAATTCCTTTCTCCATTACTTGGAAGTTGGCCACAGAGCCCATAACAATGTTATGTGGGTCATGGTGTTCTGAATCATGAGGGTCTTACGTAAGTTCGATAATTATTTTGTCGATGGTTTATATCGGTACATTGACTTTCATTTCGAACATTATTCGTAACAGTAAACAGGGTCTGTTACAAATCACTCTTGGGTTTATCGCCTGTAAGTATATCCTAATAAAGTGTTGCAAGTTGAATGAAAATAGAATTTCATGTCGTGTAAGCAAGAGAAAAGAAAAAAAAAGAAAGAAAAATTGTCCCTGAATTTGAACAGAACTGATGTAAGGCATGTTCCATACAATTCTATCCCAACCAAATGGCGACGATGCGAAGCGTTTGTTCGAATTCATGGCCACGTCTTGTGAACGTACAATTGTTTAGGATACGATAGGACTGACATACGCTATGCGTAAAAAAAAAAAACAAAAACCCAGCAAACCAAACGAAACCAAACCTATAAACAAGTAAAGAAAAAAAAAAGAAAAATTATTTATTCTGCACAAACAAAACGCTCATTACAAAAAAAAAAAAAACTTAAAATACACACATACAAAGTAGCCAAAAAACTCCCTCCTGCTTCTTTTAGGCCGTTTGTCCATCGTCACATCAAAGGGATGACAACGGGACGTCAAAGAGAACGAGATGACTTATCTATACTTATTATAAATTAAAGTCGCTTTTCGTGTCTGTCTGTGTGGCCGCGTTGATCTTCTAAACTTCGAAACGGATTTTGATGCGGTTTTTACCATCATTTATTTTAGAGAGAGAGAATTTATTACAGAAGGTTTTTAAGTATAATACACTAGATATAATATAGAAACCTTCATGTTTTGTCAAGTCGTAAAAACCGTGCGAAGAAACCGGGTCGCTAGTATTTACTATACGTCACCGGGACGTCATCTTCGGTTTGAATAATCTCGTTTCTCGTTGACGTCCAGTTAACGTAGTGCGGGGGACAAATAGTGCCAGAGTTAGTATTTGGCACTTTCGATTTACGTAGGGATAGTTCCTGTGCTTTCGGTAACTTACTGTTCGATAAAAAACTATCTGTTAGCATGATACAGGAACACAAAATAAAAAAAAAAAAAAAAAATAAATAATTTTATTTACGTCCTTTTTACAAAGTAATACATTTACAAAACTTTCAAATTCTTAGTAGTACCAAGTTCTTAACAGATTAGCTTACCTAAATACTTTTATAGAAACTAGTATTATTTAATTTACACATGTTTGTTACCTATGAAAGGTGCGTTGGTACTACATTATAACTTGTGGCGACCTGCCTGAGCTAGGTTAATAAAAACCTGTGTTTCAGGCCATCCCCAGACTAAGCGATCAGCTGATTATTTCTCCATAGTTAATTAGTTATTGAAATAATACTATCCTACTTATATTACTAAATACAAATAAAAAATACCAATTTAATATAATATCTACATAATTATTGAAGCACTTCTAGAAGTTTTTCTGTGGCTGTGTAATCAAGTCCACCCAAATATTCGCATATCTTCAGACTACAATGTTTATAAGTAGCACTATAAATATTAAGTATCCTATTTAGCTTATTATATAAATGGGGTCCTAAATAGATATAGAACCGGTTTACAAAAGCATGCCTAGTTTAGAGGTAAAATAATTGAAGATGTAGGTACTGTAGAAGTTTGATGCTTTGATCAAGCCTCGACAATGTTATACTGGCTGACATTCAATCATTCAAATTTTGAATGTGTTCTAGAAAGAAAAACGAACATCGTTTTTCTTTGTAGGATGACAGATGAGGAGGTAAAGAACAAAACCTTACTTCCGTGTTTTTGTTAATTTTTTTTTCTGAAGCAGAATGATAAAACTTATCATTGCAAAAATATTACACATCCAAACCACTTATTTTTAATAGGAAAAAATTCGTAAATTCAATAGTTCCGTTCAAAATCACATCATTCCACAAAATTATGGCATTCAAAACTAATATAAAATATCCAGTAATAGTTTAATTCTTTTTGGTAAATATCATCTATCAACCTACCTACATACATACATATCACTTTGGTTTTCCAGAAATTCAAACGAAAACCTTACCTTTCCAAAAAAGTCACAACAAAACGTCACTTTCCCATTTTTCTTTTAAAAAAATTAGCAACGTTACTCATCATTATAATTACGAATAAGCCATTTTAAACTCAGTACAAAACCTTGTTTAAAATGACATAATCAAAATAAATGCACTAATTTTGTAGGGTAAATTAATTACATTTTATTATTTTTCCTAAAGTTTTGAAAAGTGGAAAATGTGAGGTTTTGTTCTATATCTCCTCAGATAGATTCTGGTAGGGCTCCGTGTAGAACCAATTTAGTTAAGGAGTGTGAATTATAATTTATCTGAAGCTTAAAATATAGCGGGCATCAGCCCCATATAACTACTCGTTTCATTATTAATATAGCATATCTCCTACTGTGAGGTTCGAGCCTTTACAGTACCTACCAATACATGGTTATTCGTAAAACACCAACAAACTCTTAAGGGACCATTTTACTCATCGGTACGAACAACTTTTACTATGGGACCAAACCTGAAATCGCGAAACTGTTCAGTACATTTATCTACACCAAACTGGTCAGAATGTAGGAAGTATAGCAGATTTTTTTTTTCGCGATTTCGGGTTTAGTCCTATAATAAAAGTTGTTCATAATGATGAGTACAATAACTCCTTAAGAGGTTGTTGGTGTTTTACCAATAACCCTGTATAGCTTTTAACTACTCTATGCTATAACATCAAACCTCATTGTGATCATTAGAAAGTGTCATGGGATTCAATTACCGAAAACACCGTGGAGAATGGGAACCACAACGTTTAAAGTTACGTAATGTAATGGTTTTATATAGTGTAAGTGTTAACGCGTACTTCCACGGTTACGTTTGCGGTTACAGCTTGATGAGATTGCGCTGTATGCCCAGAATGTTTTTGTGTGCAATAAAAGACCCTCTCTCATACAACATAATGAAATAACTTTAAATAACTTTTGAGTTGTTTGAGCAATTTCGGGTAAAAGTTTTGAAAGGATAAGTTTACAAATACTAAGAAATAGTTTAATTTAAGAGTCTTGTAGTTTTAATGCAGAATAGTATCTATGTACATAATTAAGGGTCAAACATTTGTACTTTCAGAGTTAGGGGCCATTATTAAGTTTTAAAGAATATCAAGAATTTGAAAATGACTTCAACATGACTGAACTCAAGTATATTTTTCGTTCACAGAAAAAAAAGTCAAGCCGGTTACTAAACTTACTAAAGTCGTCATTAGCATTAAACTAAAACCTTTTCTTCTCAAAGTAAAGCAATTTGTTCAACATACGTCTATGCAAATATAGATTAAAGGTTACTGAAGGTTGTCTGTATCACGGGTGTGAGTTGTAGGGCTACCAAATTGCTGACTGAGTCGTAAAATCTTTCTAAATCAAAATCAAAAGTCATTTATTGAAAAAAACTAAGCTGAGAATTAGCACTTTCTGAACGTCAAAATTACATAAGACAGTCCCCCAAAACGCCCGCCCTTCACCACTTCCTAGAAAGAAAACTCCCCAGCAGTGAAGCATTGAACAAAGAACTGCGGAGTTTAAGTGAAAAATCCGGTAATTTTTCACAAATCCGCCGCTAATGCAGAGAGCAGTGGTGGTCCAGTGGTATCGGCCCCGACTTACAAGTTGTAGGGCGTGATTTCGAACCTAGACAGGCACTTTACTTTGTGTATTTCAATTTTCATCACCACTGCTCTGAAAACGCAGAAGGAAAACGTCGTGAGGAAACCTGCTTGTCCTAGAACCAAAAATTTGAAGACATGTGACCTCCATTGGTGGAGGTCACATGTCTTCAAATTTTGCCGCAATGGAAGGCCAGCAGTGGGAAAGTTATAGGCTGATTATGCCGTGAATTTATTTGCGCACAAAATGCTGCGTATCTTTTCTTATACACAATTCAGTCCGAATTTCAGGACTATAAAACCAGGATACGCTTGAAACTTAAGTGGCAGAGCAAACTGTGTGTCGGTTCACAGCAAAACAGACGCTGAACTGTCGCATGCGACTGTCATCAGGTGTGCGAGTGCACCGTGTGTCTAGTCGCTGCGATAAGTAGCGAGTAGAGCGTGCGACTCCACTAGCCTATCGTTGCGACTCTTCAACTCGACGCCAAGCGTGCGGAGCTTTGAACAAAATAGATGAAAACTAGCTTTTGCCAGCGGCTTCGCCCACGTGGATTTCGAATTTAACAATTTAAAAAGTAGCCTATGTGCTATTTCAGACTATTATCTATCTCTGTGCCAAATTTCATCCAGATCCGTTCAGTCGTTCTGGCGTGATTGAGTAACAAACTTATAAATATCCAAACTTTCGCATTTATAATATTAGTAGGATCGTCGGCAGCAGCCTGTCGTTGCGACTAGTTCCGCCGTGCTGTTGCAGTCGCATTGTGTGCGCCATGTCTAAACCAAATTCAAAGGAAACTCCAACAGATGGCAGCCCTATATAAATTTCAAATATAACATTATCGTCATGAGCACATCTTTATCTGCGTATGACATACTTTTGCGACGAAAACGTGCTGTTGTGTCGTAAACTTTATCTTTTGTAATAAAATGAATACTCTCATAAAGTGTCGGAAGAAAATCTTCTGCAAGGCTTATGATTTACCTTTTTCCGGATTTGTGATGTCAGTGAGAATTTTTTGTGTTTATTATTATGTAACGTACACAGGGCTAACATGACACACACGACAACTACCCAGTCTGGCGTCGAATAGATATGTCTATTTCAGTCACTTTTCTCGTTCCTTGACAGAGCGCTACCTTACAAAGTACTCGACTCGTTCTGTCAAACTTGATATTTTCTCTACAAGCCCTAATATGGCACTTAAGTTATCTCAAATTTTGACAGTTTCACCTGAGATATAACCAATTCTTCTGTCATTCTGTCGTCCTCGATTTTGAAGACAAGAAGAGCAGATAAAATTAAGACAAATTAATCTCCAAAAATAACATGGCAGTTTCACAGTACTTATTTTAGTCATCAATTTATTTTACAATAACCTATGAAAATACTTAGCTCTAAACTAGTAAGTACCTATTTATATTGGAACGAAGTTCCTTCGTTGGGCCGCGATACAAACTGTGGCGGAGGGGAGCACTATTACGTAGATGTGCATCACTTTCAGTAATAACCGGTCTCTTTGTCAATTACGGTGATTAACGAAATATAGAGAGTTATGGCTGTATGGCAATATCAAACCTCCGCAACATAATTACTAAAATCGCCATTTCATTTCCCAAGGATGGTGATTAACAACTTTTAGTGTTTTATGGTTATAATAGTGAAATCAACCAAGCTGCATATTTATGTGAACGGCAGTCCTTTTAAACGGCTGCGCTAAATAATAAGACCAGTTCAGCATGAATCAATTAGTACCTGACGCTGGTTTTCAACTAGCTTACAACGCCTTAGTGTTGCAGATAGGTACTTGCTTATGAACACAAGCCTTCTGTCTTCAGAACTGATCCTTCAGAGTCGACCTTTATCTATTTGAAAGTGAAATGAAATTGTGACTTACCAGCACGTGTATAGTATGACAGCACACAAATCCAATGATTAATGTACCGAGGCTGCCTATCACCAGTCCTGCAGAACTAAAGGCGAGGGGCATCGCCAGAACTCCTGACCCCAGAGACGCCTTTAGAAGATGAGCTAGCGCACCGAAACTCCTGGAAATAAAAGAAAGTGTAAATGATAAATGATTTTATTTTTTTAAGTAGGTTTGTAAAAACACTTTTACACGTCAATCATATTTTTAAAACAAGATGAGTTCAGTGTTTTCTATCTGACTACTCTGAAAAGAAAGGCCGAAACAAACTCAGAGGTCACAGTCTCTTTTAAAGTCCAGACATGATCTTAGTTAAACCGTGTGAGGACATTGTAGATTTTGATTAAAGAACCACACACATTTGAGTGGACCGATCCAGTCAGTGCACGCACTCGTGCAGCTCAGAACTTACGTGATGAGGATAGTCGATTTAAAGAGTGAAATATAAAAGCGGGGGTTTAAAGTACCTACAGTCACTTTAAGCTAATTGTGCTATTAAGTTACATGTAAAAGGAGGCGAGCTTATTACCACAAATCAGGCACAAAACGAGACTTCGGGGCGCAACCAAAAACTTCCCAATAGAAAAATTCAATTACATTCTACTCGTCCTTGGATTCGAACCCAAGGCAAGACCACCGAGGCAATTACAAATTTTAGGCCCTTCATAGAAATTAGGACTTCATAAGGTTCGGAATTATCTCTCCGTTTCGGCCTCTTTAATTTCATAATCATAATCAGCCTATAGTGTTTCCACTGCTGGGACACAGGCCTCTTTCTTTGATAGGGAGTGGGCTAAGTTGATAAAAGTAAGCAAAATATGTGGAACTATTCCTTTTATGTACTATGGGCCAAAGTTCCGCATGATCACCTCAAAGGCGATAATCGCATGCACGGCTCACGACTCGATAGCACATTGTTCGTTTGTCACTAGCTGCGCTCTCATAGGAATATCTTCTTAAGTGAGCATGCTTAAGTTTTGTCCATAGTACCATATTTTATGCGAATAAAGATATTCTATTCTATTCGATCTACCACGCGGGCTCAGTGCGGGTTGGAATTTTTGGTTCTAGGACATGCCGGTTTCCTCACGATATTTTCCTTCACCTCTTTAATTTAATCTATTATAATTTTCAAATCTCATGTCAAGTGTTTTGATTGCCTGTTGTTATCCGCCAATCTATGATGACAGCTAACACATCATTTCACAACAGTTTTAATGATAAAAAACTTTATCTATGCGTTGAATGACTAGAAAATTAGAAATCAAATCCATATCTGTAGAAAAAGTGATAATCTATTTAAATTAAAATAGAAGTCCAGCCCTAACCCTTGGACGTAGAAAGCTGATTTTTTTTTATAGATGTTCCCTTTATAACGTAGACGAGGAATAAGGAAGGATTTTTGGAAATTCTATCCCTAAGGGGTACAAATAGGGGATGAAACTTTGTATGAAAAATCTTATTCCCTGAGTTAGTAGACTTGAAACTTAGCACGAATCCTTATCTAAGTAAATTATAAAGTTTATTAATTGACATTTTTAGTTTTCTTATACTACTCCCTAAGGAGGAATTGGGGGTCTCAAAGTTTGTATTGAGGAATTTTAACTCGCGGTCCGATTAACTCGAAACT
Organism: Cosmia pyralina; assembly: GCA_946251885.1. Lineage (NCBI taxonomy): Eukaryota > Metazoa > Arthropoda > Insecta > Lepidoptera > Noctuidae > Cosmia > Cosmia pyralina. Next base: position 25,441,886 of record OX276349.1, on the reverse strand, counting down.
CAGCATTTATACTTGAGACCAAAAATGAAGAATAACGTGAATCACAGTTTTTCGAAAATCTACCCCTAAAGGGGTGAAAAGGGATAGTCAATTTTACAGGGCAGGATTTTACTGTGACTTGATTAACTAGAAAATTGGTGTAATAATCTTTCAGTCAAGTTACGGAAATACACCAAGCGATTTTTTAAAATTCCATCCCTGTGGAGGTGAAAAGAGGGAATATAGTTTATATGAAAATTTTTATTCATTTGGTTAATTAACCTGAAACTTGGCATAAATACTTGCCTAAGTAAGTAATAAAGTTTGTCATTAATAGTTTTTCAAAACTACCCCGAAGGGAAGGGTAGAGAGGGACGGGGAAGGAGAAAGGGTGGTGATGAGGGAAATGGGAAGGGAAGGGTTTGTTGAGAGGGTGGGTGAGGCGGTGAAGAATTGGAGGGGTGGTGAGAAGGGTGAGGGGGAGGGTGATGGAGGGAGGAGGAGAGGGAGGAGTTGGTGAGGAGGGAGAGGGATAGGAGAGTGTAGTGTGGTTGGAGAAGGGAGAAGAGGGGAAAGAGAGGGGGAGGTGGAGGGGTGGTGATTGAAGAGGGCTGAGGAGGAGTTAGCGAGGGGGAGTGTTGGAGGGGGAAGTGGTGAAGGGGGTGTGAGCGGGGAGGGGGAGGTTTTCGGGAAGGGGATGTAGTGAGGGGGTGAGAAGGGGAGGGGGTTGGGCATAGGGAGGGTGAGGGGGTGGGGTTAGAGAGACAAGGGAGCAATGAGAACTGGGGTAATAGGGTTTAAAGGGAGTGGGGGAGGGGTGAGAGGGGGTTGAGAGTGAGAGGACGTGGGGTGAGAGGGTTTAGAAGGAGAGGAGTGGGGTGAGAGGGGGGACGAGTGCCTTTACACCTTAAAGTTGCTTTTTGTACAGCACTGATTCATTGAAGAAACCCAGCCCGATAGAAATGACTGAAATTTTTCAGTCATTTCTATCGGGCTGGGTTCCTGTTTTTTGGGTCATTCCGACTTTCTATTTAGAAAGTCGGAATGACACAAAAAACAGGCATAAACTCCAGTCGTGCATCGGAGCTGACACACACACTTTTTTTTGTTTGTTTGAACGCGGTACTCTCTGGAACTACCGGTCGGACTTTAAAAATTCCTTCTTCCATTTGATAGCCCAATTCTTAGGAAAAGCTATAGGCATATTTAACATCACTCTAGGCCTATTAGGTGCCGAGCAAAAAAAAAGTCAGCTTTCTGATTTGGCTTCTTTTTTTGGCTTTCTGCCCGCGCTATTGCTTCGAAGCAATAGCGCGGGCAGGCAATGCGATGCGACGGGGTGGGTTGGGGGAACAAGAAATTCCACACATACGAAGTCGCGGGCAGAAGCTATCTCATTTTATAAAAAGAAAAGTCATGACTGATTGACTGCCTCATCAACCCAAACCAAGCCCAAACCCTTGGACCTAGAAAGTTGAAATTTTGCACAGAGGTTCCCTTTATAATGTAGACAAGGTATTCTTTGTCTTGGGAACGATAATCCTTCCTTATCAGGAAGGATTATCGTTCCCATGGGATATTTTACGACATCCACGCGGGCGAAGCCGCGGGCAAAATGTAGTTAATCTATAAAACTAGACTTCCTGTGTTCAAAGTTTCACTTTTTAACAACCAAATTAGCATAGAAACTGGCACACATTTAATTATATAAATATTATATAACATTACTTCCCACGGTCTAGATTCTGTTATCAGCGTAAAATCTCCAAATGTCACAAGTCATTATCATTTGGTGTCGGTTTCCTAATGAAACAATAGTTGTGACCCTTGTTATCTTTTGAAACTGGTTAAGCTATGAAGATTATGATTACTGGATGAGATGACTCGTTTGTACTACCTGTTTTAGCTGTATTTACTAGAATCTGTGGGGCCATTCCCGTATTTAAGAACATTCACATTCTAAGCTTAGTCTCAATCTGTCAAAAATACATCAATTTACTTGTTGACATTGACTGTCGCGGCTGAGATGATATTGCAACTTGAATTTGAACGTTTTTTAAGTAGGTTCGAGATTCGGCCTTCTGTTTATTTTATAATCAATACAGAGATCGGATAACCGGATGCATATTTACCTAATTGAGGTGTTGGCTATTATGAAATGCACTTTTGTGTTGAAAAAATCCCGGGATTCCGGGATTGATTGTATATTTACATACTTTCAGGTGTTGGATAATATATAATGCTTATTTGTATCGATTGTAAAAAGCTCGCGATTCCAGACTTGATAAATTTAGTACCTTTTGACTATAGAATCGAATGCAAGCTAATGTTATAAAGTAGGTTGCCAGACTGGCATAGCAAAATTCACATAAGTATGTAATATTAAAAATGAATTTCTTGTAAACAAGCTTACGAATTGATGATGATGATGATGATGATGTGATCCCGGTGTCCCGGTATTTTTAACACATATTTAAGAAGTCGTTTCCATACCATGAATCCGATTAGTTGTGCATTCCCGGATTTTTTGGAATCCGGGCATTCATATTAAGAAAAAAAAAAAAAAAATTTAAGAAGCCGCTTACACAATATCTTAGCCAAAAATTTACTTTAGGCTTTTAGACAGACAGACAGACAGACTGAGTCGCATCACGGATACGGAACCATAAAAAAGAATGAAGAAGAATTTCCTCAGACATACTCCTGCGCACTGAAAGTTTACTCTATGTTACACAAAATAAGACGATATATTCGTAAGTTAGCTGTTGCACACCACAATAATAATCAATCTGCCTAGCCTTTTCCCAACTATGTTGGGTTCGGTTTCCAGTCTAACCGGATCCAACTGAATACCATTTTATATGGAGCGAGTGCCTATTTGACCTCCACAACCCAGTTACTGGATAATATGATACCCCTTGGTTGTCAGATTTTCGGGCTTCTGACGACCAGTAACGACTGTCAAAGATCCACGAATGTCAGCCGGGACCAACGGCTGAACGTGCTTTCCGAGGCACGGAGGAGTCTCGGTATGTAAAAATGGTCACCCATCCACGGGCCGACCCCGGCAAGCGCAGCTTAACCTGATGGATCGACCAATGCGGCTGTTATTACTTAGCCACGAGCTCCTCCACCACAGCATTAATCCTCAGACAAATTCTCCTATGCATGAGTTTACAAATCCGTTCATTCTCAGTAAGACCTTGCTTTAGAATTAATCTAGCTAGTTTAATTTTAGCCAATAGTTTTAGCGTGTGTACAAAGCCGACTAATATATTTTAATAGCTTTAGAGTACAAATGTTAACCAGTGTTAGTTTACGAGGATTATGTAGGAAACTGTCCTATCTACAATTTCCTATCTAAGGTCGCTCACACAATAAAGACAACCACAGACGGTTTAGTGATTACGAAAAGTGAGAAAAGTTCGCGAAATCTCTTTGAGTTGTCTTTACGTTTGAAGGAGTTTTCGGGATTTGATTGATCATCAATACTTATAATTGTCAAATGAATGTTAGAAAGTCAGTCAATGATAGTGTGTTTGTACAGATACATAGTTTATAGATTTTCGATAATATCCGTGATCCGTAACGACTGTAAGTCGACGTTCGCACGGATGTAAAAGTATCGCGGCGATTTTTTTTCGTGCACTGGATTTTCAACGCTCTGCTTAGCGCCGAGAGTGCAAAATCCAACAGTGTGTTTTTTCGACGCGCTAGAATGTACTCTGTTATTGTTAAGTTGGATTCTCAACGCTCGGCTCAACAACGAGAGTTGAAAATCCAGTGCGCGATAAAATCCCGCCGCGATTTTATTCCGCCCGTGGGAACGGGGGCTTACACTGTTTGCCCACTGCACCGGGAACGGGACGTCTACGAGAAAACATGACGGCGCCATAGTAAATGTACTATCGCTACTCAATACTGAATTCTTTATTGCATTCCATATGTATTAATTAGGTGGTGTAATAAAACAAAACATCAATATGGACCCTGTCGGGCACAGCAACATTAGGAGAGAGGAAGAGGGCAAGTAGTAGTAGTAGTACGAGTAATTCAAGCAATTCAATATTATTATAAATTATTTGATGGATTTAATTGAGTGTATAATTATATATATATATATATATTATTAGGTTTGTGTATGTAGTACCTAGTGTGTGCGTGTATAGTATATTAGTTATTTTTATTTTATGTATTGCATAAGAATATTGTAGGTAATTATTATGAAAATCTTAGAAGTATTTCCATTATTATTAAATTATGTTATTGTTTATTTATTCACGTCTCGTTCCCGGTGCGGTGGACAATCAGTCTAATGCTTGATGTCTGCGTTGAATTATAAACTTCAAGACAATATTGATACAGTAAAAATTCAGTGTAATTAAAAAATGCTCGAGCATTCGCGAGTATTTGTTTCGTTTGGTGGAGTCTGACCCTAACAGTGTTACCTACGGATTGTACCGAAAATCTGAAAACTAGCTGTACAAACACTAATAAAATTCGTGGCGTCATCGGAAGTGCGTGGAGCGCACATCGTCGTATACACACGTCATTTGTGTCGTAGTGCGAGGGATGCTTGGTTGTATGGAAAGTTGGAAAGGCGTGTCCGTGCTCTGTGGTTATAGGCCTATAAACCCACGTACGCACGGATGTAAAAACATCGCGGCGGGATTTTATCGCGCATTGGATTTACAACTGTCAGTGTTGAGCCGAGCGTTGAGAATCCATCATAGTGAATCCCAGCGCGTCGAAAAAATACACTGTTGGATTTTCTACTCTCGGCGCTAAGCAGAGCGTTGGAAATCCAGTGCGTGAAAAAAAATCGCCGCGGGAAAAATCGCCCGTGCATACCTGGGCTGATAGGCCCAGAATACGAAATCGCTGCGCCAGCAGCGTCTAGAAACAGCAGTACTAATGATAAAATTCGTGGCCCCGAAAGTGCGTTGAGCGCATAAATTCTGTCCCAGATCACAAGCAAAGCCGTTTGTATAATTACGTCATTTGTATCGAAGTGCGAGTGACGCTTGGTTTGTATGGAAAGTTTTGACAATGCTGCCTCTAGCAGCGGCCAGTGCTGAGGCTTGTCCGTGATCTGTGGTTAAAGGGCCCATGCATGCACGGACGTAAAAATATCGCGGCAGGATTTTATCGTGCACTGGATTCTCAACTCTCGGTGTTGAGCCGAGCGTTGAGAATCTAACAAATACACACTGTTGGATTTTCAACTCTCGGCACTAAGCAGAGCGTTGAAAATCCAATGCGCAAAAAAAACGCCGCGGGAAAAAACCGCGTATTCGAATTTACAAGTAGTATTTTTGAATCTCCTATTTACAGTGTACAATATCTTAATTCCGTAATCCTGGGCCATCGTTTCCTTAATTGATCGGGATAGACTTAATTGGTTCATTAAGATTGTTACGTGAACTGAAAAAATCGTGCGTCAAAGCGTTTTTCAGATTAAATAACAATTTTGATGAATTATTAGTAGGCCTTCTGGATGAAATATAAAGGAATTATTGTAACTATGGAGGCATAATGTGTGTTCTTCTAATTCTATCGTTTTGCTTTCGAATTGATTTCGTTTGAAGGCTACCTATGTGGTGTAAATATTAAAAGAGCCTAAGTAAGTCACGACTTCAATATATTGACGCACCCTGGACAATTAGTCCTGTTACCTGATTGGCTTAGCTTTTCACTAGAAATGGACTAGCCTTGCTCTGACTGCTGCAATTTTATAATTTGCTGACTTTGACGAAGCCGATAAAAGAATTTGCACAGCAATGAATATCTTACTTAACCAGAGAGATAAGTTCAGCAAAAAATATAAAATTAAAAAGTACAGTCAACCACACATCAGTGGTAACAATTTGACATTGGCAGCGCCTTTATGTCGCATTTAGCAACAAAGAAGGTTTTCGTGGTGCAAGTTCTTCGTAGCGTGTCGATGGCAAAAGAACACACAAAATATATATTTTTTAAATTTGTTTGCCCCAAAATTCAGCAACGCATAAACCGTTCGCTGACGCAGGCATTAGGTCCTCATGTGGGCATGCGGCGCAAGATAAAAGGTGGGCCAAGGTCTGTGGAGAGACGCCGCATACGCACCGGAGGTCTGAGCCGTCCATGAACCCCCCACTTGTGGAGATTGTCTTTGCTGCGGCCAACTTGGGTACAAAGTCTATTTAAGGTTTTCCAAGTCGGCCACGGCAACTTGTGTTCAGATAGGAGGCTCTTTGATGGTCCAATAAAGGGTCTGGGGGTTTAAGCAGCTCTTGCCAAAGGTGGCATCTTGCTTTCGAGGGATTGTCAGCGTTGCGTCTTGCTTTGGAGGGATTGCCAAAGGTTGCATCTTGCTTTCAAGGGTTGTCAAGGTTGCATCTTGCTTTGGAGGGATTGTCAAGGTCGCATCATGCTTTGGAGGGATTGTCAAGGTTGCATCTTGCTTTGGAGGGATTGCCAAAGGTTGCATCTTGCTTTGGAGGGATTTTCAACGTCGCATCTTGCTTTGGAGGGATTGTCAAAGGTTGCATCTTGGTTTGAAGGGATTGTCAAGGTTACATCTTGCTTTGGAGGGATTGTCAAAGTCGCATCTTGCTTTGGACGGATTGTCAACGTCGCATCTGGCTTCGGAGGGATTGATAAATGATAAATGATTTATTTCTGTAAGTACAAACACTTTTACACGTCAATAATATTTTTAAAACCAAGATGAGGTTGGTGTTTCCTATCTGACTACTCTGAGAAGAAAGGCCGAATCAAGCTCAGAGGTCACAGTCTCTTTTATAGTCCAGACATAATCTTGGTCAGATCATGTGAAGACCATGAGATTGGTGTCTGAAATGGATTGTCAAAGGTTGCATCTTGCTTTGGTGAAATTGTCAAGGTCGCATCTTGCTTTGGAGGGATTGTCAACTTGTAGTGCAAGTGTTATCACTGATGTGAAGTTGACTGTACAACAATAAAGAAAATAAACACTACTTACGATGTGTTCGATGCAATCGGTCTGTGTTGTGAAGGAATGTAGGGGTCCAAGTCTTCTCTAGAGCCATTGTAAGCTAGCTCGATTCTGTAAGACAAAAATAAAATAATTAAACAAATAGAAAGGTAGGACAAGGTTACGAAATAAACGTTTATCTAACATTATCTTTCTATACGGCAATTTAAATACTATGTTAAGGCTGAATAAAGAGAATTACATGTGGCATACTGAGTTCAGGAAAATTGAGGTGAATTTAATTAACTACCAACATAATTTTACATCAGAGATGGATAATATGAATAAATTAGAAATATAAACTTTGATAATAATTGGAAAAATAAATGTAATATTTTTTGATAAAGGAATGTTAATTAAATTTGAGGTTAAATAACTACATATTAAACATAGTATAGTTTTTTGGAGAAATATTTACAAAAAAAGTTTACAAGAGAAAAGCTTTCAGAAGTCCAGATTTCTGTTTCTGAAAGGTCAATTAAGTCTATGTTTAGCTAATCTGCTGTTGAAGCACAAGTTGGTGATCAACTGTCAACCAATCAGGTAGGTTGACATCTCATTCGACAGCAGATTAAATTATAATTACACTCAGAAACAAGGGGTCAGCCTCGGCAACCACCCAACCGCGCGTTAAAACCGGATATTGGTCTGGACAACCACCCAACTGCGTGTTAAAAAACCGGGTATTAACCTGGGCAAACAACCAACCTCACACCAAAAACCGGATATAACCTCAAAAATATACGTACAATTTTCTTACCCCAGCCCGCAGAAATTAGTTACTTGATCACAAAAATCTCCATAGATTTTCAATGCACGACTGTACCACTTTGACATATCAGATCGTTCTCGCTTACAAAGTGGTGTCTCTCGAATATAACCCACGCAATATATTAGGTACTTAGCTTATTGACAGGAATCATAATGTGTTAACCCCAATATTCAGGCGTCAATCGGTGTATTGATGAAATACTTATTTATCATTGCATCATGCAATTGAAGGAGCTGTTCATTGATTTTATTATTTTATTTCTGCACGTGGTGTCTGCTTTCTTATTAACATGTTTAATGGGTTATTTGTAAGGGATTTGTTTGTTTGTATTGGTAAATATAAGGTGTATCTATTCATACACGAAATCTCTTAAGGGGTCATTGTACTCATCATTATGAACAGCTTTTACTATGGGACCAAACCTGAAATCGCAAAAAAAAAAACCAGCTATTCAGTACATTTATCTCTATCGAACTCGTCAAACTGTTGGGCGCAGTTGGTTTTGTTTTCGCGATTTTAGGTTTGGTCCCATAGTGAAACTGGTTCATGATGATGAGTACAATGAACCCTTAAGAGATTTCGAATAGATACAACCTTATATACAGGAAAAGTTTTTAAGCAGTGCGCAAATTTTCACATGGTGTTCTACCCATGAATGTAAACAACTTTCACTATGGGATCAACTCTGAAATCAGGAAAAAAAAATCAGCTGTTTCATACATTTTGGTCGAGTAGGTATTGAGCTTTTGTGTGAAACAGCGATTTTTTTTTTGTGATTTCAGAAATGGTCCCATAGTGAAAGTTGTTCATATGCATGGGTAGAACACCCTGAGAAAATTTGCGCACTGCTTAAAAACTTTTCCTGAATAAGCAGAACACGTAGATAAATTGATGGTGAATGACATTAACCGTCTTATTACAAAACAAAGTTCATCTTCAAACCCAGGTTTAAACCATGGACCCTTTTTTGAATTTCGAACTTTATTCCGACACATTAAGTTGTTAGTTTTACAAAACTGACAACTTAGTAGGTACCGGACTAAGTTGTCTGTTTTGTATAAAGAACTGTATTTCTATCACATCTAGGTTCTTATTACAAAAACTGGCTCGATGGTTTAAACCATGACAGAAGAAAAACCTCGTTTTTTAATAAGACCGTTAAAGGTTTTCCTCATTTAAAGTTAAACTTCATTAATGATACTTTGAGACACATAGTTATTTTAATCAATTTTGTTTTCAGGAAACTTGTTGGATACCGGTTGCCATGTTGATCAGCAACACTATGAATGAGGTCCTGGGTTCGATTCCCGGGTCGGGCAAAGTGTTATTGGGATTTCCGGAAATTCTCAGTGGCAACCCGGAGTTTGGATTTGTGCCCGGTTGATGGTAATAGACTCGCCCCCTGTTAAATCATCATCACAGCCTTTTCTCAACTAACTACCTTTATATTATATGGACCGACTGCCTATCTGACCTCCACAACCCAGTTACTGGGTAATACGATACCCCTTGATAAGACTGGTTGTCAGACTTTAGAGCTTCCGACGACCCGTAACGACTGTCAAAGATCCACGAATGACAGCCGGGACCAATGACTTAGTGTGCTTTGCGAGGCCCAGAGAGGTCTTGGTATGTAAAGATGGTCACCCACCCACGGAACAACCGCGGCAAGAGTAGCTTAACCTGATCGTTCGACCCTTGTGACTTTTATTACTTAGCCACGAGCCTCACTACTACATGGGATTTAAAAATAATTGGCGAAATGTGGGTTTACTATAGGTAGGTACACCTCTGCATCACCCTTCGGGGATTATGGCAAGTAAATATAACGTATTTATTTCACTTTTTAGGGTTCCGTACCTCAAAAGGAAAAAACGGAACCCTTATAGGATCACTCGTGTGTCTGTCTGACTTTCTGTCACAGCTAGTTTGCTCCGAATCTAATAATACGGACCGATTAAGTTGAAATTTGGTACACATATGAAATTTGTGACCCAAACACGGGCGGGTAAAGTAAATAAATGAATTTTGAATATGGGGCTCACTTTTGGGCGGCAAATAAGAAAATAAAAAAAAAGTTTTGCAAACTATACCTTGTGAAATATCAAATGAAAGGGCTTACTATGAGGGTCGCAAATATAATTTTTTTATAATTTTAAAATAAATTTCATTAAAGTTATTTAAGTAAACAGACGAACATTTACCATTCCCCCCCTTTTCCTAACATTAAAAAAAAAATACAGAAAATAGTTCTTTACCTGTACATTACAGGAAATTTGTACTCATGTACAAACTTACATTTACAGTTGGAATGTATGGCAGAACATGTTTTCAACTACATTGTTAAGTTTGTTCTTGGGATAAATTCATCCCAACTACGGAATCCTTCATTGTGCGTGGTCTGACACGCACTTGGCCGGTTTTTTCCTATAATAAGACTTTTACAACCCACAGTGGGCCCGCGTGGTGGATTACGGCCCACTCCCCCTCTCCGACAGAAGGCCTGTGTCCCAGCAATAGGAACATTATAGGCTGATTATGAAGACTTTTACACAGAGGAATAATAAAACCTACCGGTTTCTGAACTCTTATGAAATTTACTACAATAGCCTCCAACATATTGTAGAGAATTCTAAAATCCTCCGCCTGAATCTTAATGAAACGAATTGTGAAAACATTTCAATACTTTTAATAAAACGAAATGTCAATGTGGTTTATAATAAATCTGAAATTGCTTTGCGGTCAAGTATTCATTTCCATAAGTATTTTTGTGATACATTGTTTTACATACATACATAAAGTCTCGCCTTCTTCCCATGGGGGTAGGCAGAAACTACAGCACGCCACCTGCTACGATCCTTACATACTCCTTTTGCCTCGTTTACGTTCATACATCTGGTCATACACGCACGCCGGTTGCGAGTTCACCTGACCTTTCTGATAATAATTTAAATTAAATAAAAGATCAATTCAAGAATTGAAGAATAAAACTAGCTTTTGGCCGCGGCCTTGCCCGCGTGGATATCGGAAAATATCCCATGAGAACGTACTACCGGGAAATCTTTCCTTACACACACACACACACAAAACAACACAACACATCACAAAGGGAACATCACAAAGGGGGGGGGGGGGGGGGGTCTACATTATAAAGGGAACCTTTGTGCAAAAAGTTCTATGAAAAAATATACTAATATATTAAGGAAGCATATAAATTGATTAACAGTTTCGAATATCGAGCGTTTTTTTTTGCGGTAAATCATCGTAGCGGGTCAATTAAAAAAGAACCCACAAATAAGTTTATAGTGCATATCCGGAATCCGGATGTGCTGATCCCTCAAAAAATAAATACAGAACCACATGAAGTTATGTAAATTACTAATATTACGATGTAAACATTCACCTAAAGCCGCTGAGGGACTTGAGCATTCATTTGTAATGAGCATTCTGGCGAATGTTCAAATGAAGCGTTTTAGTGAGCATTAGCGAAACGACAGTAAATTTGTTTCGAGCTTTTTGCCAAACCGAGCAGTTTTCAAGTCAAGTCTGAGATCTTCGTGAGGAATACATTTTTAACGAGTATTTATTAGAGCGTTCGCTAGAATGATCGTGAAAATATTCGTAGCGATGTTTGGCTCTATGCTTGGCTCTGTTCGTTGTTCAGTTCGACAAATTTAAAAACGGCGAATGCGCCATGTTCTCTTACAAGTGAATACTCAAGTCTGTCAGCGGCTATACATTGTTTCCTGATTAGTCAATTATCACACTTCAATTGTCTATGTGTCGTGCAAATTGTCAAGTCAACTGAGATCAATATGTTTCAGTGATATTTGTTGACCTTCAACTAGTAACCTCTAATATTTTATTGTATGCCCGACTAGATTTACACAGTCATTAACTGTATTGTATAAGCGAATCATGGAAAATGGGTCGCGTTTTTAGGGTTCCGTTCCGTAGTCAACAAGGAACCTTTATAGTTTCGCTTAGTTCAGAGACTCTTAGTACTAGAAAGCTATAATTTGGCATGGGTATATATATTTATCACGCCGACAAAGTGGTAAAATAAAATCAAGAAAAAAAAATTTTTTTAAGGTACCTTCTGTACACGTAAAGTGGGGATGTTTTTTTTTTCTCGTCCACCCCATAGTATGGGGTGTTGTTGGATGCGTCTTTCAAAAATATTGTGGGTTTGTCGAAACAATTTTTCGATTTAGGGATCCGTTTCTGAAATATTAAGCATTAAAGTGCAAATTTTTGTTAGAGTCAAGTGTCTCCCCCTGCCAGCTAAACGGTTAGTTTTGGATGGGTGAATAAAATCACAGTAGTAGTATAACGAAGTTAAAAGGAAAACAGCTAAGTAGGCTTTTCAAGTTTACAAGTAATAGTCAACTAACTTACATTTGCAGTTGAAATGTATGGCAGGACATGTTTTTCAACTACAGTATTAAGTTTGTTTTTGGGATAAATTCATCCCAACTACGGAACCCTTCATTGTGCGTGGTCTGACACGCACTTGGCCGGTTTTATTTCAAATAAAAGGCTGTTGTTATAGAAAAACAAATTAATTTTTTGACATAAAAAATATTACCTGTCTACAGATAGATATGCGAACATTCAGGAGGCACTAAAATGTAGTCAAAAGTTAAAACTTTTCTTCTCTATCCTACACGTTATGCTTAGTAAAAAATTGAGCTTGCTTGAAATGTCAATCATCATCTTCCTGCCCTTATCCCATATTACTTGGGGTCGGCGCAACACGTTTTCTTCTTCCATTCTCCCCTGTCAACCGTCACGCTGTCATTCACTCCCTTCTCTTTCATATCATTCCTCACGCAATCCATCCATCTTTTCTTTGGCCTTCCTCTGCCTCTCCATCCATCAACATGTATATTCATCACTCTTTTAGTCACATGCGTTTCGTCTCTCCTCATTACATGCCCATACCTACTTGAATACTTTTAATATGCTTTGTTTATTCTAAAAATTCAAATTCAAAATCATTTATTTGCTAATATGGGTTAAAACAACACACACATTGTTCATTGTTCGGTGTTCATTTGTTTGGGTACATAAAGTTGTTAAAAAATAGAGCATAGTTCAACCATATTACGCCTTGAGGCATGCAAATGTCAAGGTTTAAACTGTAGGTATCACATTGTTATACCTACAATTATTTGCAATAATAATTTATAATTAGGCAATAACAATTTTGATCATTTCATCATGGCAAATAATAATTAAACATTAGCAAATTTTAATGTCACTAGAATAATTATTATTAAAGATCAAAATGTCATGTATTAAATGAAAATGTCAAGATATATTTGTAAATAAATGTTAAAGTAATAATAATGATAACTAGTTAGTGCATTAAGCACATGTCACATCAACAATAATATTTCTGAGAACAATATGTCCTTACATCCTCTGTTAAATAATCCTGAATACTATAATAAATAAATAAATAAATATGTTTGGACATATCACACAACGCCATCTAGCCCCAAGCTAAGCAACCTAATGCTTGTGTTATGGTAACGAGATGGCTGATAAACTACTTATATACATTTTTTTTTTGTAAATACATACATATTATAGATAGAAAAACACCCAGACTCGGAACAAATACTTGTAGGTCGTACAAATATTTGTTCCGTGCGGGAATCGAACCTGCGACATGCTGCGCAGCAGTCAATCGCTCAACCACTGCGCCAACCGTGTCGTCCAATAATAACATTTAAATAACAAGAATCTTTTTAATCTCTTTTTAAATTCATCGATGGATAGAGTTTCTAGTATAGACTTTGGTAAGTGATTGTATATACGCGGCGCCATACTGAAAATGCTTCTGGCATATAAGGCCGTCTTGTTAGACAAATCTTATCACTATGCCGCTTATTTCTGTACTTATCAAAAAGATGATTGTTAGTTTTTGCGAAGCAAGCAATCTCATAAATGTAGACACACGGCAATGTTAATATATTATATTTGATAAAATATGGTCTGCAGCTATCATTCTGGTTGATATTAAACATACCCCTAATACACCAAAAATATGAAGCATATCTTCTTGACGTCTCGTTAAAAAAACTTAGAAAGTTATAAATTATAATAAATACATGCGAGGTTGCTTTTTTCATTTTAAGGTGAATGTGCTTATCAATATAATTGAGATTAATTACACTTTATCCGACTGCATAAAAGGATTTAGTTTTTTTTATATGTCGCTTTTAATAATGGCTGTCCGATAGGACTTTTAAAACGCCTCAAATTCTAAATAGTTTAATAAAATCTGCTGTTTCCTACATTTTGTAATTTTTTTCAACAACTTCAAGTATGGTCTCGCAGTAAAAGTTGTTTTTTTTTTTCTATATAAATAATAAGTTTATTGTACAAGGAGATACACATGTTTATAATGATGAGTACAATGACCCCTTATCAGGTACAAGACCATTTATGTAGGTTCCACCTTGTAAGAATTTAATACAGCGTCAAATTAAATTAGCTAGCGAAACTCCGCAGACATAATGGGATAGATATCTAAAGCTAAACACGACAAAATAAAAATTAAAAAGATTTGATGAGTTTTTTTGGGGTCAGTGACCGCAGGTAGTAGTTACTTGAAGTGTGAGTTGATAAAATCTGTTTTATCGTGTTGATACATTGATACCCGTCTGTCAAATTTACAAACAAAAAAAAAATTATTTTTAAACTGATATTTATAGTCACTATAGGCGGTTGATGACCCCAAAAAATACACATCATGAATTAGTACATTTTGATACAATGGCGGAATTAACACCCGAGCCGTAGGCGAGGTTGTTTTTGAGCCGAGGACTGCAATAACAAGTGTCCACGTGTATCAAACGACGTTGTTCAATACACTTTTGAAGAAATAAAATAAAATAACGAAAAATATTTTTGTCATGAATTATTAGGAAACTATGATTTAAATTTTCTTTTTTTTTCCGCGCTTTGCTTTCGCCTCGTTGAAGGAGAAGCAAAGGTGTAAAGCCGATGAAAAGCCTAATATAAAAATAGAAAATTCAAATATTTTTGAGTCAAGAATACAAATAAATGTTAATTTGTTCATAAACGTTTTTTTTATTGTAATAATAATGGTTTTGGATGCTATTCTATTTATAAACATTATTTAATATTCACAAAATATTAACGCCGTAAAGACGCATATCTCTTTGCCGAGATTAAAAAAAAACTACATTCACCTCCGAATAGACAGGACCGGTGTGAATAGAGGCATTGAACCAATTTGGATTAAGTATAGGTATAAGTTATCTGTGGCAATTTTTATTCCCGCACACGTGTTGGAAAATGAAAAATCGCATGCGTGGGAAATACATTGCATTGTGAACCTAATCGTAGTGCGATATGAACCAGTTTTCGAGGAAGTGAATTGAAAATCTTTTTTGTTTTATCATGTTTAGACCCTTGACTGCGGAGTTTCGCTAGCTAATTTTATTTGACCCTGTATACTGATAATGATGCAATACTCCTAGCTATGTTCTGGACTAAAACAATTTAGATTGCCATCAGACGGCAGAACCGTGTGCCTTCGTAACAGTAGAGCAGTACCTATACCAAATCTTAATCTATCATCAGTTTTATGTTATACCGAACATGGCTTCACTGCGATGAATGAATCTATTGTCCGAATAGACAATAGATACTAAATAAATAGACAAGAATACATTTAAAAAAATCGGTTTAACTTATATTGATGATTATTTAACAGGTTAAGGCAGGCAATAGGGTCGCCTCTGACACGCGACACAAAGGCAGCGCAAGTTACTTTTATGTTAGGTTTCCCAATACTAATTCCAGCATATAATATTGAAACATTTCCACGAAAATTGTGCAAAAATTATGGAGAGAATATTCTGCACGAAAATTGTTGTAAATAGTTGTAGGTATAGGGGTTGTAGGTGGTAGGTGTAGGTATAGTTGTAGATACCGTGGCCCTGGCACGGGCAACTGAAGGAACATGGGTGGGTTTTAGTCAGTAAAAGTCTGACACGCCCTCCCGCTCTGCCCAGAGCGGGAGAAGTCATTTGATAATTTCCCATCCACAAAAAAAAAAAAAAAAAAAAAAAAAGGTATACCTTAAACACCGTGGATAAGCAAGTTGTAACTTAAATAACGCACCATCTTTTAAGGGGTCATTGTACTCATCTTTATGAACAACTTTTACTATGGGACCAAATCTGAAATCACGAAAAAAAATCAGTTGTCCCTAATGATGAGTACAATGACCCCTTAAGAGCTCCCCAGACAGAGGGTATCCATGACGATTTCCTCACGGAAGGTACACTGTCTTTTTTTTTTGTGGATGGGAAATCATCATATGACTTCTCCCGCTCTGGGCGGAGCGGGAGGGCGTGTCAGACTTTTACTGATTAAAACCCACCCGTGTTCCTACAGTTGCCTGTGCCAGGGCCACGGTATCTCTTTCGAACTATCCGCGACCCCGGCGGCATCGGCCCTATTGGACCCCGTCACTGCTGACATCTCTTTGAGGCGCGCGTGGAACACAACGCGCCGTCGACCCGGGCCCGGTCTTTACCGGATGGCGAGCTGCCCATTACTCGTCGTCCGCAAGCCCTCGCCTACGGTGGCCGGGAATCGGCGATAGATTCCCGCCGCCCAGGGCATCTCCTACGGCGGCTAGGGGCGCGAGGGCGCGGCTGTTGCCTCTCCCTCACGCGTTCCGCCTCCTCCTTAGCGATCATAACTGCTTCGCAGAAGGAGGTGACGGCCTCCCATGCACTCTCGCTCCGCACCATGGCCTGGACCAGGTTTGAACGCGAGAGATCACCGCTGCCGATCGGCTCCGTGAGAACACGGCGGCGCTCCGCCCAAGCCGGGCAGACCTCCACTGTATGCTCCACCGTGTCCTCCGGGCGATCCAAACAATGGTGACACCCGGGCGTTTCCTCCCGCCTAGGTACACTGTCTTCACATATAATTATAATTAATGTATACAAAATATTGTAAAACATTTTAAAAGAGTAACTACGGAGTTTCTTGTCTATTCTTCTGTATACGAAAGTATATTTTGGACTTGTAAACTTAGACGTTCAAAACAGCCTTATAAATAATGTAATAATGATTTTACTTTGATTTCGTTTCTCGTATTTTCTTTCGACTTTATTTGGTTAAGGTTTAGATAGTAGAAAAAGGATTTGTCTCTCCAGACAGGTGAATAATATTGGCACATGTCTAGACAAGTAACGAAGATATTTTTATAGGTCCGTACACCTGTGACCGCACATTATAAGATTTCCATTCAGAATAACTTGATATTCCGTTTGTATTTCCTGAAGGGGTGGGTAGAGATGTAGGTATGTTAAACCTACATTTCACTAGTGGTGCTATAAGTCGTATTATATAAAAGAGGGCCTTTTGCCATTAACTGAGCACAAATCCATCTCTAACCTATGAAATCTGGCCCATTTCTGAGAATTTCTCGTTCTGAGAATTTCTTCTTCATAATGGAAAAATCCTTAAAACTTCCCGAGCTAGGGGATTTCAGAAATATGTTTTTATTCTTATTTCTGAGATCCTACTTTATGACCAATAATGTTCACTATTTTGTACAACGTCATCATCATCTGCCTAGCCTTTTTCCAACTATGTTGGGGTACCTTTCATCCAGAAAAAAAAGTAATGTTCCCGAGGAAAACAACAATAACGTTCTTATGATAATAGATGGCGCCACGTGTATTTCAAATCATGATTGAATTATATTATTACAAGCAGAGTACAACCCGAATTGATCGTCTAATTCTAAATTAACGCGAGCGAAGCCGCGGGCAAAAGCTAGTGTAATAATAAATTCAACATTGATGATGTAACTAATATTTTGTAACAATCAATTTAAAAGTGTCCGTGGAGTTTCTTGCCTTGAGTACTACGCTTTAGAATGGGCAACTAGCCTTATATTTCTGACTGAACGACTCTATGATTTATTAAAAACTACCTGCAAATGGTTTAATTGAAATAAATGCTTTGAGTTTGAGCGTTTCAAAACGTTTAAATTTATTGGTTTAACCTAACAAACATCTGATTTTGACTTTAGGAACCAGAAAAATATTTTTTTAAGAAAATCATTAATTTGAGGGGCTTGTGGCTGAGTAATAACACCCGCACGGGTCGATCGACCGGGTTAAGCTACGCTTGCCTCGGTTGGCCCGCGGATGGATGACCATCTTTACATACCAAGACCCCTCCGTGACTCGGAAAGCACGTTGTCCTGGCTGTCATTCTTGGATCTTTGACAGTCGTTACGGGTCGTCAGAAGCCCGAAAGTCTGACAACCCCTTTGGTATTACCCAGTAAGTGGGTTGTGGAGGTCAGATAGGCAGTCGCTCCTTGTAAAAATACTGGTATTCACCTGCATCCGTAAGACTGGAAGTCGAACCAAAATATTTGGGAAAAGACTAGTCAGATGATTCATTTGAGGGTAATTTGTTATCTGGCATTTTGTTTTCGGATTGCAAATAAATATTTACGGTCTTACGTAATTTTAACACATTTGACCTCAGTATGGCCTTATGAATCGGTCGCCATTATCAATTAAGTCACTTACTTTGAGCTATAGTTGTCTGAAACCGTGTGAATGGGGGGCGCCGAAGGTTTTGTTTTCTCCATTTTGCCAGTGCAATTTGTGCCGTATTTTTCAAAGACGAAGGTTTAAAATCGTCAGGTGCTTTCAGGTTTTGGTTGCTGAATCATCAATCCATTGCCAAAGATTATCTGCGAAAAGGAAATACGTAATTAAATTCGATTGCTTTTTATAAGGGAACGAATTTAATATAATTTGGTACCAAAAGTTTTGAACATTATTTGTTTTTAAAGGTAGGTAGGATTTTAAAGGTAGGAACCTACAGCAGAAATTGCGCCACTTCTTCTTGCCATCAGCTAAAGCACTACGAAGTGCTGAAGGACGGGCGTTTTGGGGAACTGTCTTATGTAATTTTGACGTTATAAAAGTACTGATTCTCAGCTTTATTTGAATAAATGACTTTTGATTAGAAGAGATAATAAGAAGTACAAACAATAACATAATTTTCTTAAAGTACCTAGGAATAAAAAAAAAACTTTATTTTATACAAAAAAAAAAAACCTTCAACAATGTTTAAAAACTAGGTAGCATGAATTGCAATGAATCCGTGCCTCGGAAAGCACGTTAAACCGTTGGTCCCGGCTGTCATTCGTGAATCTTTGACAGTCGTTACGGGTCGTCAGAAGCCCGAAAGTCTGACAACCAGTCTTACCAAGGGGTATCGTATTACCTAGTTCTGGGTTGTGGAAGTCAGATAGGCAGTCGCTCCATGTAAAACACTGGTATTCAGCTGTACCCGGTTAGACTGGAAACCGACCTCAACATAGTTGGGAAAAGGCTCGGCAGATGATGATGAATTGCAATGAATAAAGGTCATACAGATTGTGTAAACCCTGATTCCCAAACTAGGAGATCCTGTGACTTAGGAGTCAGTGTTCTGCTGTCACTATGATACCAAAAACCTTTAGTAAAAAACCGGCCAAGTGCGTGTCGGACCACGCACAATGAAGGGTTCCGTAGTTGGGATGAATTTATCTTAAGAACAAACTTAACATTGTAGTTGAAAAACATGTTCTCCCATACATTCCAACTGTAAATGTAAGTTTGTACTCACAATATTGATAGATTTACCATAATATTTTAAGACCACAGACTTCTTATAGGTTTTCCTGTAATCTACATGTAATGATCTATTTTCTGTATTTTTATCAAAATTTTAGGCTAAGTAGTTTCGGAGATAAGGGGGGGGGGGGGGGAATGGTCAATTTTCATCAATTTTCTTAAATAACTTTAAAACAATTTATTTCAAAATTATAAAAAAAAATATTTTTGAGACTCATAGTAAGCCCTTTCATTTGACATGCCATATGGTGTAGTTTGCAAAACTTTTTTTTTTTATTTTCTTATTTGTCCCCCAAAAGTGACCTCTATATTCAAAATTCATTTATTTACTTTAGCCGTCCGTGTTTGGGTCACAGAAATTCATATGTGTACCAAATTTCAACTTAATCGGTCCATTAGATTCGGAGAAAATTGGCTGTGACAGACGGACAGACAGACAGACAGACACACGAGTGATCCTATAAGGGTTCCGTTTTTTCCTTTTGAGGTACGGAACCCTAAAAAGTACACAAATACATGGCAAAAAGCAGGTTTTCAGGTTTGGTTTGCTGTTTGGGTTGTTTGGTATAATTGCATGAGCTGCAAAAAATTTGTGATCGAATTGTGATGAAAAAGATTACATTGCGTTGTATGTATTTCGATATTGATTACTTGATTAAAAATTGACTTTAAAAAAAGTAAAAACCGACTTCAAAACCAAAAATTTATAAAATAACTTTCATAAAAACAACAGCTTCTGAAGTCGGTGTCAAACTGAACTGCATTGAAGAATTGAAGACACCGACTTCAGAAGCTGTTAAGTGTTTTAAGAAAGTTATTTTATTCGTTTTTGGTTTTGAAGTCGGTTTTTCCTTTTTTTAAAGTAAATTTATTTTTCCATTTTTAATTGAATATACAATTACAAGACGAACGAAAAGAAGAATCATCAAAAATCGGCTTAGAAATGCCCGAGATACAGTACATTTATGCATATAGCTTCTTACATAAGAATATTTACATAATGTATTATATACTAAAACCTTCCTGAAAGTATGTAGATTACGATAGTGAAAAAATAATCAAAATTGGTTCATTAGTTTTTGAGAAAATCGCGGACAAACAAACATACATACATACATACTTACATACACATATACATACATACATAAATACATATGGGTCGAATACAGAACCTCATTTTTTGAAGTCGGTTAAAAATAATATGAATTGAAAATACTTAGTTTGGTGGTTAGTATGTTCTCATTCATTCATTTATCAACATAATACAAATGTACGTATTTTCCTGTCTTTCTTCTGGTCTGTTTATTTGTATTTAAAATAAATAATTGCAACTGTTAAATAAATAATTGATTCTTCAAGTTAGTACACGGTTCTGAAATGATACGGAACCTACATTTTAGAACTTTTCCTAAGTGAAATGCTTTTCATTTTAGAGAAATTTTAAGTACTACCCGTAGGTCAGCCTCAACTAAATATTCAACAATAATACATCTTGGTTTTCTTAGGTGTAGGTACCCAACAGGGTGTAGCTATATAATATAGTGCCTTAACTAAATAGTCATGCAATCACTAACACTCTTATCAGTCAGTGTTTTTGCAAACATAAACGATTACAACAGATACTTTTATTAATAATAGATTTCTAATGCTTGTTTTCAGTAACACTAGATGTCGTCAACTGAAGCCCGAAAGTCTGACAACCAGCCTTACCAAGGGGTATCGTATTACCCAGTTAATGGGTTGTGGAGGTCAGATAGGCAGTCGCTCCATGTAAAATACTGGTATTCAGCTGCATCTGGTTAGACTGGAAGGCGACCCCAACATAATTGGGAAAAGGCTAGGCAGATTGATTGGTTGATTTGATGACGTTGGCTTAGGTCAAGATCACGACTTGCTGCAGAATGATGAAAAGGGCTAGGTTGAGCTATCCTGGTTATTTGGTAAAAAACATTGCTTTAGTAATATCATGATGGCCCAGTAGTTAAGGCATCGCCTTTAATGCACGATGTTGTGGGTTCAAATCATGGCAAGTACGAATCTTGGATATTAGTGACATTGGTGAAGGAAAAACATCATGAGGAAACCTGGACTGAACCACCAACCCGTCTTGAGCAAGTGTGGTGATCAATGCTCGTGCCTTCTCTGTATGAGAAGAGGCCTTGAATAGTAGGCTGGTATTAATATTATTGTTTTAGTGACAGAAGTGAGCCGACTCCTAGAAACATAACACCGAATATCTTGTATGGGGATTATTTTGTTGAATCAATATTAATATTAAGAATTGGTTAAATCAATCATTAACTCATTATACTAAACTAGGATTATCAAAGATTAAAAACAACGCATTTTTTTTTGTCCATTTCTTTAGATATAATTCTCCAAATCCATGTTAAATGCATTGGTTAAAAATATTATTATCTAAGTATCATTTTAAATATGAATTAGGTATTGATTTTTTTTTAATTCGTTAAAAAAAGATTTGCTAATGGCTAAAGATCCCACAAACAGGTGTGACATGCGACGCGAATCGCACGCGACACAAAGGCACCGCGTGTCTTGTTCTAGCGGTGCCTTTATATTGGCAGCGATTCGCGTCGCGTGTCGCGCCTGTTTGATTGAGCCTTTATTCTACCGTATGTTTGGTTTTCAGCTCACGTTTTAGTTCTAAGAATGTAATTCCCTACAGTATCGAGTTACTTAAGGTTACTAAGTACCTAAGGTAGAGGAAGAGGTACCTAAGTAGCTGAAATCCATTTCCTTTAACCGAGTATGGGCACAAAAGGTTTAGTAATAAATAATGAAGTGAAAAGGTATCTTGCAAGTTTTAGGTACATTCAATGTTCGGGGTTAATTTTATTATACAGGGTCAAATAAAATTAGCTAGCGAAACTCTGCAGACGTGGGTATCGATATGAAATAGATTTGATGTTTTTTGTGGGGTCGACGACGGCTGGCAGTGTTCTTACTTAAAGTTTAAGTTGAGAAAATCTGTTTTCTTTAGTATTGTCGTGTTTGGATACCGTTACGTTTTTCCGCGATTTGGACAATTTCTTAAAGGGTAAAAAAAATTCTTCCCAGGAAGGAATACCAAATGGCTTCACACAGTTTGTTGAGTCCAGGTCCCCAGAGTTCTACCGCAAAGACTTAAATGACCTTCCCATGAGATAGAAGAAACGTATAGTCAATGAGGGTGAATACAAATTTATATTTTACCTTAGGAAAAAAATTGATTTAATTTTTCAGTACAAAACGCAATTTCATATTTAAACCCCAATACTACTATTGATTTCTGCCAACAGATGTTTCGTGGAAGGAAGACACAAAGGCGACGCATTCCTTTATGGCATAGTAAAATATTTTTCATAAATATACGAAAAACACTTGTTGGTGTAGAATAGATGAATAATAGTTTGCGGTGCTCGTACGCCAAAACTATACCTTAAATTAAAGGAAATTGTCTCTAGTTTAATTTTGTACATTAATATTTTATCTTAAAATGAGTCGGAAAGGATATATTGTCAAAAAACTGCTATTAGGCGACATTTTTCCAACATAGCGGCGCGAGCGGCAAAGATACGAGGTGGCAAAGTGTAAATTCGAAGAGAGCACGTCGAATTCACTAAAATCACCAATTTTCAAAACTCCCGGAAAACTTTCCAGCTAAAACTACCAAATGACTGGACTAATGGCGATGGCCAAAGTCAGGCTGAGCGATGAGGGGATGATTTTCCAAAAACGCCAAACCACGTCATTCGTAATTTCTAAACAAAAGGCTTAAGGATGTAGTAGCTCGTGAAATTCAAATTTTCTTGCGTTTTTTGCAATTTGCAGGTCAGTATAACGTTGTATCTTGATGAAAATATGATTCGCGAAAATAAGAAATATATATTTACATAATTTTAATCATAAACATCGTCAATACATCTATTTAAATTAGATTTCCTCCGGGTTCATTTGATTTTCGAAATCAAGAAACAACCTGACACTGACCTGCAAATTGCAAAAAAAAACACGAAAATTTAAATTTCGCGGACTAACTTACCGCATCCCCCTTAATACCAATTTTTTCCTTACAAACTTTCATCCCCTATTTTTCCCCCTTAGGGGATGATTTTTCAAAAACTCTGAAACATGTGTTTTTTATTTATTTATTAGGGGTAGGCTGGATTGTTAAGTTACGGTTTCCTAGAACGTCATGTGTAATATGTGTGTGTGTGTGTGTGTCATGTGTGTGCGTGTGTGTGCCATGTGTGTGTGTGTGTGTGTGTGTGTGTGTGTGTGTGTGTGTGTGTGAGTCGGTTTCGTCGGTCATCATGTACCTACTTACTTAACTACTATACAAACGGACGAGGTTGTTAACCTTAACAGCTGGTTAAAAAATACCAGGGTCAGTTTCACTGAACCATTGAACCATTTCGCTCATGTCACAAAACAAACCAATTATTTGTTGCGGTTATGTGACATTGACACATAAACAGCTACTCGTTGGTTTGAGCATTTCATACAACTAGACCTCGAGACTTTCAAGTTGTTATTATAATTCTTTGTTACTGCTGTTAGCTAAGTTATTTAAATTAATAGTTAAGATATTATTAAACTAATTTGCAGCGACTTATATTCCTACCTATGTTATATTGTGTGTTTATAACAGTAATTTAACTATATAAATTGTTATAAAATTTTATTTCATGTTTTGTAGTATTGAATTAGCATAAAAAGTAACTGATGTTGATCAGAGGTTTCGAGTGCTTTTAGATTAAAAATGGCTTTTATTGTTATGTATTTAATCGCTTTTTTTTTAATATGAAATCGTCTAGAATAATCTTGGTATTAAATTTTATCAATGACTAGAAATTATGCTTTCGTTTAAAAGCAATTATAATCAAAAATATACTTAGTTAAAAGCAGATTTACAACTTTAAAACGAATATTACAACTGACACTAGTTCCAACCTAACAAATTAATTAGAACATCTCAGAATGAAAATGAAAATTAATTCAAATTCTAAATAACCGTGTACATTTAAATTACAATAATTTAATATTACTTACAAGTGTCATAGGTTAATGTATTATTATTATGTAAATCTTTAAATAAATGAGAATGGAGAGGCTCTAGGCTATAGGCAGACAGGCGCGACGCGACTAGTAGAATTTCTATGAAAACTTCATGAAAGTTGCTGTCTGGACCAACTGCCTCGTTGGTATAGTGGTCGCGCTACTGCTGAGCATGAGGTCCTGGGTTCGATTCCCAGGTCGGGCAAAGTGTTATTGGGCTTTCTATTAAGAATTTCTCAGTAGCAACCCGCAGTCTGGATTTGTGACCGGTTGATGGCAATAGGCGCGCCTATTATTACATGCGAATTAAACTTATCTGGCAAAAGTGGTTTTTAATTTTGGGGATTACAGGTTTGATGTTATTTCATGTTACGTGTAAGTGTTTGATAAAACTTTTTTACAAAAAAATACAACCGACTTCCAAAAACAACACTACAAAGTGAAAAATAACTTTAATTTCGGAAGTCGGTGTCTAGTTAAATGTATTTTCGTTTTTTGCCACCGACTTCCGAAATTAAAGTTATTTTTCACATTGTAGTGTTGTTTTTGGAAGTCGGTTGTATTTTTTTGTAAAAAAGTTTTTATTTTTCACTTTTTAGTTGTGTACCTACCCCACACAAATTCAAATACCACTACCTGCAAAACAAACTAGAACATCATCCATATAAAAGTGGGGAAAAAATACGTATTAGTATTATTGAAGCTAACTCAAAAACTACCGAAGCAAAGTTAATCAATTTTATATGGGACCAACTACACACACACATACACTACATACACTCTCGAACAAAACAAAAAAAATCCTCGAGTAATCGGGGAACATACGTAAAAAAAAAAAAAAAGGTTCCGTTGAATTGAGAACCTCCTCCTTTTTGAAGTCGGTTAAAAAAGATAAATTATGTTACCAAAGGTCTTCTGATTTAATTAGTGGTTTTCAGAGTTTTACTGGAGCTTGTCTTATAAATACCATACCTGTATTCAATAGATAATTACATAAGTAGAAGGATTAAATTACATGCGATTTTTGGAGGGTAATTAATGTTTCATCAAGAAAATCTTCTCTCTTCCCTTCATAGTAAACTAATTAATGTAATTAGGTAAGTATACGAATTAATTAAGTAATTCCAGTTTATTTTCTGAAACCCCGGAAAGTAAATTATAGACTAATTCTGTGAAATGAATGAAATCGTCTAATCTCTCTGTTGTTTAAATCAGTCATGTTGATGAGCTAATTCATTTTATTCACTCCTAATTACGTAACACAGATTCAATCACAATCCAGAGTTTCGAAGGATATTTCTAATCTATTCAAACTCAAACTCAAAGCATTTATTTCAAATAAACCAATTACAGGCACTTTTGAATTTTCAAGGGGTCGGTCAGTCAGAAAGATGAAGCTAGTCGCCCATCATTCTAAAGCGTAGTAGGTACAGTCAGCAACAGAAGTCGACTAACACTTGCAGTTTTTTAATCTTAATTATTAAGTGAAATATTTAATTCAAATCGAAACAGAAGTACCTACTTAAAATTTTAAGAACATGTACTCTTAACAGTTAAAACGAAAAAGAAGCAGTTTATCGAACCATTTTGTGTTAATTTAGATGATGTCAATGTACCTATGGAGAAGAACGGGCAAGAAACTCCACGGGCACTCTTTTAGATCAAAATCAATCAATCAATCTGCCTAGTCTTTTTCCAACTATGTTGGGCTCGGTTTCCAGTCTAACCGGATGCAGCTGAATACCATTATTTTACATGGTATTCTTTTAGATCAAAATATGGTTACAAAATATTGGTTACATCATTTATGTTGAAATTACACATGTGGGAACGACGCAGAAGGTTAAAAGCATCCTTATTAAAAAAAAAAAAAAAAAAATTATTATTTCCTTTATTTTATTTACATACATATGAATTATATTTTTAAATATTTTTATAAAAACATAAAATTAAAAAAAACATTTAAAAATATAAAAAATAGTAGCCCACCGGTATCGGGAACAGGGTCCAAGCTACCGGTGGTCAGGGCTCTAGAGAGAGGAACCTCCTCACTATGCGTGCCGTGTCCAGGAGTACTGCTTTCTGAATCAAGCCCTTGACCCAGCCGCGCAATGAGAGCCTCCTGAGGTGTTGGTCGAGACTCTCCGCTATTAGGCCATTAACCGTAACGATTATCGGTACAATGATTGCAGAGTCCACGTCCCACATGTCGACAACCTCGTGTGCTAAGTCAAGATACTTGATTTTTTTATCTTTCTCAGCTTTCACGAGATTCTCGTCATGAGGGACAGCGATATCAACAATCATTGCACGGCGCTCTCGTCGATCTATCACCACAATATCAGGCTTATTGGCTACAATAGTCCTGTCAGTGATGATAGATCGATCCCAGTACAATGTGGCGTGACCATTCTCGAGAACTGGGTCGGGCACATACCTGTAATATGGTACTTCGGATTCCACAAGGTTGTACTGCAAGGCAAGTTGCTGGTGGATAATCCTAGCCACTAGATTGTGTCTGTGCAAGTACTCGCCGTTAGCAAGACGAGAACAACCGGAAACAATGTGTCGGATTGATTCACCGGGACGGTGGCATGCCCGACAGATGTCAACCGTACCATCCTTGACAATGTATTTCCGATAATTATTCGTCATGATAACTTCATCCATAATTGCACAGACAAAACCTTCGGTTTCCCCGAAGAGGTCGCCGAAACGTAACCAGGATACAGACGTCAAAAAGTCTACATCAGGCCCATGGAGGGCCCGGAAAAAGCGTCCGTGAAGCTCTTTGCCTTGCCATACTTCCTTACGATCGTTAGTATCAAGTACTGCAGGTTTGCGCCAGTTCTCTTTCGCCAAGGAGAGTGGGGTGAGGCCCTTGTCCACCGCGACCACATCTCGATGCATCCCCACGTCGGCTTCTAGGAAATATTCCCTGAGACTGCATATCTCGCGATTGTGGAGGGTCTTAGCATTTAAAAAGCCTCGACCTCCACACTTTCGCGGGATATACAGTCTCATTACCGATGACCGTGGGTGATGCATTCGATACGTAGTCAGTAGCGTACGGACTCTCCTATCCAGGGCGTCGAGTTCGGTCTGAGTCCATTTGAGTATACCGAAAGAGTACATCAAGACCGGCATGACCCAACCGTTGAAGGCGCGCACCTTGTTTCCGCCTGATAGAAGACTATTAAATACTTTCTTCAGGCGGCCAAAGAAGCGCTCCTTCAACGATTGCTTCATGTCAGTAGCATTGATGCCCAACGCTTCCGACATACCCAAATATTTGTAGGTTTCGGTTGACGAGAGGGATCTAAGATGTATGGAATCCGAGAGTTGGGTTCCCACGGATTCCATAATCTCCCCTCGCTTTACATGCAAATTATTATTATTATTATTTTATTTTACTGTTCTCTGAATGAGTTCACAAAGATTACTTTACATGTGTTATGTTATACTTAACTTATTGTTACTTTAAGTACTTATTGTTGCTTTACTTATTGTTTGAGGCCACGCTACCGATTTGGGGCAACCTGTAATGTTAGTTGTGTTGGGAATAATAAATAAATAAATAATAAATAAATTAAAAAAAGCCGTGGCAGTTAGGATTAATCTTAAAAAAATAACCTGGTTTTAGAATTGCTTTTTTTTTAATATTAGCCTACACTATCCCCACTACTGAGCAAAGGCTTCTCCAAAATCCTTCCAAGCATCCCTTTTCGATCCAATCCTTGCGGTAAGCATCTAGGTCGTCTCGCCATCTCTTCCTGGGCCAGCCTAGACTACTACTAGTAGTAGGTACTCGTCATATTAACAAATTTTCGGATGCAGAATAAAATAGGCAGGTTTTTTTAATAGAAATTAAATATACGCTTGAAAACTCCCAACTTCATTATCTTTGGTATAAGAAAACCCATCTGTATTATTTTTTTTTCTTGATTGTAAACTACCTTTCGTATACTTTTCAAAGAATTGATAGTAAATAATAATGTTTAAGTAACTGCATTTATGTAAAACAATAGTTAGGTACTAAACATAAGAAGTGACGCTACAAGCAATGATAATGTATGTGTGAGCACTGATACATGTGTCGCAGTTACATCCAATCATAATTAGATGTCAACCAACTGTAAAAAAAAATAAATGATTATTCATTTGTGAACACAGTAATAAGCACGAGTATAATTTGCGCAATAAATCAATTAGGTAATTTAAACAAAACAAATGAACAATCATCGAAACTGTCTCTGTTTAAATTAAGAATCTTTTATAAGAAACAAAGAGCAGACGAATTTTCAAACATGTGAAGCAATGGATTAGCAATTTGCTTCAAAATGATTCAGATTCCGATTGATAGTGTATTACGCAATTAGGGTGCTGGCCAGTCGTGCTTCACCTTTTTGTCTAACTAATACTTTTATCACGGCATGGCATACGGCTCGTGCCCATACAAAATAAAATCTAGTTGATAAAAAATAATTTACCCCAAAAATCAATCTGAATTCCTTAAAAACTCTCACTGCCAACCACTGCTCAATACTTAAGATAACAGAAAGAAAATAAAAACGCGGAGTACACAATGTATGATTCTCACCTTCAATAGTTTAAAAACACTATTTACTCACTTTTATCTCAAAAGATGCGCTTATCACAACGTGTACACTACTTCATAGCTACATACCAAGTACTTTATTCGACAAGCAATCAACGGTCTTTGAAAACTGCGGCAGAGACAATACAGCGTGTATTATTAAATAAAACTGCCCACGGTTTTATTCGCACCTTAAAAAAAACTTCATGGTGTTGTGATTATATGAATATTTTAAAAAGTATAGCATAATATCATGCCTGTTTTCCCCGAAAGGTTCGGCAGGCGTGTATATACGGGGTAAGGAATGGATAGCCTTGAAATATTATATAATAGACCTCATTATTCGGTCGTTCTAAAAAATACAAACAAAAAATATATCACATAAATACAGGCTGTAAAAATTTACTTTAAAAAAAGTAAAAACCGACTTCAAAACCAAAAACGATTAAAATAACTTTCATAAAACACTTAACAGCTTCTGAAGTCGGTGTCAAGCTAAAGTGTATTGAAGAATTGAAGACACCGACTTCAGAAACTGTTAAGTGTTTTATGAAAGTTATTTTATTCGTTTTTGGTTTTGAAGTCGGTTTTTACTTTTTTTAAAGTAAATTTATTTTTCGATTTTTAGTTGAATATACAATTACATAAGTAGGTAAGCCGAAGTCGAACCAAAAGAAGAATCATCAAAATCCGCTTAGAAATGCGGGAGATACCTACGGTGCATTTATACATATAACTTCGTACATAAGAATAATTATACCTTATTAAACCTTCCTAAAAGTATGTAGATCACGTTAGTGAAATAATCATCAAAATTGATCAAAATTTTTGAGAAAATCTCGGACAAACAAACATACATACAGACATACATACTGGTCGAATACAGAACCTCCTTTTTTGAAGTCGGTTAAAAAGGAGGAGCTCGTGGCTAAATAATAACAACCATTCAGGTCGATCCATCAGGTTAAGCTGCGCTTGCCGGGGTTGGTCCGTGGATGGGTGACCATCTTTACATACCGAGATTCCTCCATGCCTCGGAAAGCACGTTAAGCCGTTGGTCCCGGCTGTCATTCTTGGATTATTGACAGTCGTTACGGGTCGTCAGAAGCCCGAAAGTCTGACTACCAGTCTCACCAAGAAGGGTATCGTATTACTCAGTAATTGGGTTGTGGAGGTCAGATAGGCAGTCGATCCATATAAAATACTGGTATTCAGCTGCATCCGGTTAGACTGGAAGCCGACCGTAAAAAGACATCACAAAGCTGTCAACTACGCTTACTGTACATCTAACTAAGTAGCTTTGCGTAAAAATTATTGTCACTAACTTACCACTTAACTTCCTTACCTATTTTATTTAAATTTCTTTCCAAACTTTTCTAGAGATTGTAACAAGAACTTCACTGTTAAACTTTTATTTAAAACACTTTTAAGTCGATTTCACGAAAATAAATCACAGCGGGGCCAATTCCCGTATTTTTAAGAACGTTCACATTCCAATCTCAGTGCCAATCTGTCAGAAATGCCTCTAAATTATTTGCCTTTTTAACCGACTTCAGAAAAGGAGAAGGTTATTATGTTCGCCTGTATGTCAATCTGCCTAGCCGTATGTATGTATGTTTTTTTATATGCTTGTTCATCGATATTTTCGTCAATTGTAGACCGATTTTGAAAATGATTTTTTAATTTGGTAGCTGAAGCTTTTGCGCTGGTTTAATATAAATTTTATTAACTTTGCTTGGGTAGTTTTTGAGTTAGCTTTGATATGTATTTAATCCACTTTGCGTATCTTGATGATGTAAATAAAAATAATAAATTTTATTAAATATAATAAAATATACTTCGTGAAAAAGTAAAAAAAAAAACAATTTTACAAAAAAAAAAAAACTACAAAGTGAAAAATAACTTTAATTGCGGAAGTCGGCAAAATCCAAAGACACCGACTTCCAAAATTAAAGTTATTTTTCACTTTTTGTAGTGTTGTTTTTGGAGGTCGGTTGTTTTTTTTTTTGTTTGACAAATTTTTTGTAAAATTGTTGCCGAGATAAGGCTACAACTTTATTAAGAACATTATTATTAAATACGGAATCGGGCCTTCACAATTCAGATTAAACTTACAGAAAACACTATTTTGCAAGAAATTTATCATGAAGAAAATCCGCGTTCTCAGTCCAGGATGAGGTATGAGGTTCCCGTTTGAATTTCGGGTTGGGCCAAAAAGCCGCCGGGGTCGCGGGTTGTTCGAAAGAGATACCGTGGCCCTGGCACGGGCAACTGAAGGATCATGGGTGGGTTTTAGTCAGTAAAAGTCTGACACGCCCCCGTATTTTAATTAGTTGAAATTGCAAGTTTTTGCATTTCATTGATTTCGTGACTCGTTTTATTGTGTAATCTGCTGATAATTGCAGAAGGGAATGGTTATACTTTATTTGAAGTTTCATTATTAAAATCTTTTTTGTTTCTGCACGAATCAAATGGTATCTCGTTATTAAATGCTTACCGCATAGACTAACCAATCGGATATGTTTGGTAAGAGCTTAAAGGGTAACTGCTGCAGTAATTGGCCACGCTTTAATAACTGGCCACTCATAAAAAAAGAGGTAATAAAAATGCTTGCTTGCACTTTTCACAAAAGAACAAAAAAAAATTTTCCCGTCCTTTTGCTACTTCTCCTTGTTTCTTACCTACCTCTTTTTTTATGAGTGGCCAGTTACTAAAGCGTGGTCAATAACTATAGCAGTTACCCTATAAGGTAGTCTGTAAAAGATCGCTTTTAGCGATAAGATCGCCTATTGTGTCACCCTATGTAAAATTTCATCATTTATTCTACGAGTACAAACAAATCACACACAGCGCTGTGTCTCACATGAGGTCACAGCATTATGCTGAGCGATGGCCGTTTTGCGCGGGTGTGACGCATATTTTCCCCCAACTCATTTTTTTGCGTCATGTTCTTACCGCTAATACATATTTTCTTTCTTTGTTATATATTTTTAAACAGCCTGTAGCTAAATAGTACGTACCTAACTATCTATGTTAAACAACATTGTCTTTAAATCGTTCAAGATTATCATTGAGATATGTGTTCATACGTAACAGAGTTAATGCCTCTGCGGAATGTCTCGCCTTAAATTGACATGTCGTTTTGTCACCTCTCTCGCTCACACGGAACCTTAAGAAATTTAAATGAACAGATGCTTTTTTAAAAAATGTAATCAATCAAAGGCCTAGTAAATAACGTTAATTTAATAGGTAACTATTAAAAACACATTTATAATGTGGCATTTATTTAACTCATCTCAAAAACAGTGAGTGTGTGAGTGAGTTTATTAGATAACACACTATAAATGTGTTTTAATAGTTTAGGGACCTATTAAATTATCATTATAGGGTGATTACGAATCCATTAATCGTGACATTTGTAAGACTGACTGGGAAAGTGAGTTCGCAGTAAGGTCAGCTGACGATTCTGTAAGTTTTTTCAATAACGTTATCTATAATCTTCAATCGAAATATATTCCTCAGAAACTTAGTCGTACTAAATCATGTCCGACCTGGTACAGTTCCTCATTAATAAAAACAATAAAAGAGAAATATAAATACTTTAAAAAACTTAAAACCTATGGCAATAAAGCTGACGAACTAACATTTAAACTTCTTCGTGACAGGGTAAAAGTGTTAGAAAGTCAGTGTTACGTAAATTATTTACCGAAACGTCTATTAAAAATAACCCGAAACATTTTTGGACTTTTGTTAAAAAACGTCATAATATAAATGCAATTCCGAGCACGTTCAATTTTAAAAATGAAACACTGCGCACCGGGGAATCCATATGTGAGGCATTTTCAATTTATTTTCATTCCATATTTCTAGATCCCAACCTTAGTCATGGTGATAGCTCTAATTCCTCTTCCTCTTCTTTTACTGAATCATCAATCCTGACGTCCGATATCAGCCGTATCACGGTGAACGATGAAGACAAATAATAGACAGAAAATTAAAGAATTAGAATTCGAAACAGTAAGTGAAAATGTCTAAACTGTGAAAAACGTACAGACCTCTTAAATTGATGAAGATGGGAGTCGCGCGATTATGTCCTTTTTTTTTAAAGTAGCGATCTAAGTCGTGGTTATGAATAATGGTACTTAAGTAGATATCTGTGTCGAAAACAGTGACTAAGTCGACGTTCGCACGGACGTAAAAAAATCGCGATTTTATTTCGCGCACTGGATTTTCAACGCTCTGCTTAGCGCCGCGAATTGAAAATCCAATATTATGTTTTTTTCGACGCGCTAGAATGCACTCTGTTGTTGTTAAGTTGGATTCTCAATGCTCGTATCAACAAAGAGGGTTGAAAATCCAGTGCGCGATAAAATTCCGCCGCGATATTTTTACGTCCATGCGAACGTAGGCTTAGGGAATATTTATCTCTCTTAACTCAATGATTGCAGGAAACGCGGATCTACGAAAGACACAATGGCTTTTTAATTGTTTCTTTAATTAATTTCGGCCTACGAAAGGTTAAACCACCAGTGTTTGGAGCAGTAATGGCCCAGTGATATCGGCCCCGACTTAAGACTTGTTGGTCGCGATTCCGAAACAGAACACTACAAGTGAAAAATAACTTCCAATTTTGGAAGTCTGTGGTAAAAAACTAAAATCCAAAGACACCGACTTCCGGAATTAAAGTTATTTTATACTTTGCACTGCTTATTTTGAGCAGTTAATTTTATACTGAGCAGGGGTGGACTTACGAATTGTAGGTCGTGGGTTCGTACCTAGGCAGGCACTTTACATTTGCAATTTATTTTATCACGACTGCTGTAAAAATGGTGTAGGAAATTATCGTAAAGCCCAACCCGCACTGTGTCTGCGTTGTGAACTACGGCCCACTCCCTCTTACAGGGAAGAGGCGTGTGTCCCAGCAGTGGGAACGTTAAAGGCTGATTAAGCATTGTGCATATACCATTGCCAAGCGTACCTAGTAGGTAATCATTGCAATTTCCATACTGATAATAAGAACGAATAAAATGAGCACCCTTTGATTAATATCATCACTTAAGAGCTAGATTAAGCCAATCTCCTGGGATCATATTCATAAAGATAATCCTGGTGGGATTATTCTGTAATCTCGCGCTCGCATCATCATCCTCAATAATCTTAGCAGTCGGAAAGAACATGATCGATAAGAAGATTGTGATGTTGTTATAGATTGTCAGATAATAACTGTCAGTTATATCTAAGTATATTCGTAGGGGGCCTATTATTTAGGAGATTTTTTTTTAAATGACGAAATCATGAAGGGCTAACATGTATTAGTAGCTTTTCAGGAATCTTGCCAAACGATGCTAATATCGAAACGAAAATTCTAATAAGCTGCAATCCTTAAAATGCAGCTTTTTAGGATTCATGGTTCAAGAAATTTATTTCTCGATAAAAAATTACAAGGATTTCACTGACTTTACTATACCTACGTATACTTTAGAACATATTATTATGAACTTAAAATACAGTAACAAAATTATAAGCTACTATTTCTACATATTTCAGTCACACAAAGAGCTTCTTGAGATATTTTACCATGTTAACCCCGCTTCCTAACCATGCCATGCCATGTTAATCTGCCTAGCCTTTTTCCAACTATGTTGGGGTCGGCTTCCAGTCTAACTGGATGCAGCTGAATAACAGTATTTTACATGGAGCGACTGCCTGTCTGACCTTCACAACCCTGGGTAAAGGTACAATCCCCTTGGTAAGTCTGGTTGTCAGACTTTCGGGTTTCTGACGACCCGTAACGACTGTCAAAGATCCACGAATGACCGCCGGTACCAACGGTATGTAAATATGGTCACCAATTCACGGACCAAGCGTGGCAAGCAAAGCTTAACCTGAACGATCGACCCGTGCGGCTATTATTACTTAGCCATCAGCCCCGCTACTAACAACGTTAATTGGTTAATCAATCATCATCATCACCATCATGATCATCATGATGATCCAATTAGCGTGATGACAAACAACACACGCACACATGACATTTACAAGAATACTTGTCAAGTATACTTGTAAATGTCACGTTCAAACGAAATAAAAAGAAGACATAATAAGATAGACAATAAAAAATAAACCACAGATATATGAAATGATTTCCTTAAATTCATTGACTATGGGTTTTTTCCTGGTTTTTCCCGACCACTCTTAAGGCAAGCTCGTCTTCAAAAATTAAAAGTCATGTTTTCATTGTAGTCGTAATTTATTGATGAGTGACCACAGACTGAGTCAATATGTCAATCATTACACAAGATATCTCGTAATAATTTATTATGCTCTTATTTACCTAAGCTTATTATTCTAGTCTTTGAAATCGGGGTTTTGACCAGAAATAAACTAATTGAAGGATCTTTCACCCACTATAGACGATAAGATTAGTTGTCTAACAGTGGATCCCGAAAGGTTCGGCAGAGGTGTACCTATAGTACTGATACATTCCGCCAGTTATATTTAATTGTGATACATACTATGCTAGACACATACAAAAGTAGATAATTATTATAAAAACACATACATGGCAGACTGACACACTTCACAAGTTTTGTTAATTTTGTAAGATAGCTTAAAGCTGATCACTGTCTCTTAAGACACAAGGTCACCCTGGTTTAAGAGGCAGGGCTCACCCAATTCATGTACAGACCTGTGGTTACAGCATACATATGTAATACTTAGGTACTCGTACCTGTCTTTTCTCGTATGCCAACCAGTTGTAATCCATTTTTTACCTAATTTTAACCGTAACAACTACATATATGTATTTTCGTCTGTAATCTTAATTGAAATAAATACATTTTATTATTATTTATTATTATTAATGGTGACTGGTAAAGTGGCGAGCCTATTGCCATCAACCAGGCAACTAAACTACGGATAAGGTGAACTTAAAGATAATAAGAATTATAGTCAATGGTGAAGCAATGTTGTTTTGACTGTGGTATTAAATCTCACTGGTATAGGCAGTTAAGGCACTGTCGCACCGCTAACGAGTATGCGACTAGCTATCAACAATTACATCGCTCATGAAACTTCCAAAAGATTGTAAAAGAAAAAGAAAGAAAATACATTTATTTGTGGTAAACATGACGCAAAGAAAGAACACGTTGGAGGAAAATATGCGTCACATCCACGCAAAACGGCCATCGCTCAGCATAATGCTGCGACCCCATGCGAGACAGAAACCCAGCGCTGGTTTTCAGTGACTGCCGGCGTTGACGTGATGACGTCGACCGGTGCAGGATACAATATTGTAGATCTAGTGTAAGTAAAAGAGATAGAAGACGGTTGTTTTTTTTTTTTGTAAAAAAGTTTTTTATTTTTCAATTTTTAGTGGGTCAGTCTGTAATTCATCTAAGTTACAATAGCCTAATGTCAACTGCTCACCACCTTTTACAAAATATTGCTTTTTCCGATACAAGGACGTTAATTGTTGAGGAGTTCTCCCAGTAAGGAACCAGGAGAACTGGAACTGATGGTGAAGTCACCATCAGCTTCATTTCAACGTATGTATTGTGACGAGCATAAATTACTTATCAATAATCGAATCGCAACCCGTGAAATACGTATTATTGAGTAGTTGTGATGGCCATCTCTGGTCTTCCTCATCAGTTCCACTTCACTAAATGGTGCTTTCCGGAAGTAAATGCACGATTTACTATAAAAAATACTGAAATCGTTATAGGTGTGCCTATAAAATTTGAAGGTTCCCCTCGATTTCTCTGGGATTCCATTATCAGATCCTGTTTTCCTTATCATATTACCACCCTTGGGATATCTCCTTTTCAACAAAAAAAGAATCATAAAAATCGGTTCATAAACGACGAAGTTATCCGCGAACACACACATAAAAAAAAATATATACGGTCGAATTGAGTAACCTCCTTTTTTTGAAATCGGTTAAAAAAGAGTACTCGCTCAGTGACGCTCGCTTGGTGGGCAGAATACTCACTGTGACTTTGAGACTCACGCTTGGTACACACAGCAGCAGGTCAAGTTACTACAAACTGTAAAATTATGTCATTCGATTTTGAACTTAACCGTCAACATTTTAAGGTTTAAAATCATTTGGAGAAATTTGACAGTTTGGTATAACCTGATGTACTGTTGTCTGTACACCCATGAGAGGTTAGTGTAAACTGGAAATGTATAGCTTGATGTGTAGCCGTGTGTACTAAGTTGATCTTGTAGTTCAGACTTTGAATAATCTCTTTTGGTTCTTTTTCGTTTAAAGAATTATTTACACCTGCACCGTATTGATAAAACCGAATCTAAAATAAAAAGAGTGTATACATATTCTAGACCTGTTTCATTAAATTAATTTAGCACAAAAACGAGACTGGCAATAAAACAGAATTTATGCATTCAATCTCGTGAATACTTACTGTTATCTTAGTTTATTTTCTATCAATATTAGTGGGTCAATAAATGGCAAATGGCGCTTGATTTTAAAATTATAAACATAATTACGTAGTAGTAATGGAAGAGGAGCTCGTGGCTAAGTAATAACAGCTGCACGGATCGATCCATCAGGTTAAGCTACGCTTACTGAGACTCCTCCTTGCCTCGGAAAACACCCCGGCTTGTCCCGGTTTTCATTCGTGTATCTTTGACAGTCGTTACGGGTCGTCAGAAGCCCGAAAGTCTGACAACCAGTATTACCAAGGGGTATCGTATTACCCAGTTACCGGGTTGTGGAGGTCAGATAGGCAGTAGCTCCATGTTTTTATTGGTATTCAGTTGCATCCGGTTAGACTGGAAGCCGACCCCAACAAGGCAAGGCAGGTTTAATTACGTACTTAGCAGTAATGATTAGTTTGTGCGCGAATCTATGTTAGCTTCTTAGAAATTGGCCTTTCTGCCAGACGTTTAATTATATTGGCCTTCTCAATGGTCTTCTTTAGTAACGATTACTGAGTAAAA
This sequence comes from Cosmia pyralina, assembly GCA_946251885.1. Lineage (NCBI taxonomy): Eukaryota > Metazoa > Arthropoda > Insecta > Lepidoptera > Noctuidae > Cosmia > Cosmia pyralina. The sequence continues at coordinate 25,403,818 of OX276349.1, read as the reverse complement.
CTATTCGTTTTCGAAGTAGAAACGAATAACAATAACGGCCGAACTTAATAACCTACTGTCAGTAAAAGACAGATCGCTACCTACTGATGATAGACACTGGTGTCGATTCTCTTGTGAACGCACTAGACTAAAACTAGAGAATCGCTATCTTTTACTAACAGGCAGCGGGAGAAAAGGACGGCTATAGATATGAACTAAGTTGGAGATGTCAAATTAGTTCACGCCTTGCGGCTTCACCGTGTTTTTAGTCGACATGTTTTTACGTGTCGTCTAAATGTCTATGGAGAAATTAGTTCTAACTAATTTGACAGCTCTAATTTACTTCCGTCCCTTTCTTGTCATAATAGACAGAAAAAGTTAGCAATAGCCTAAATTAAGTTTAGTTTGTGCACAACAGAATCGGCACCAATATAATTCTATCTATCCTTACGTTCCTTTCGTTCGTTCGTGTTCTTTTGTTTTGTCAGTCTTAGATTATTGGGACGTTTAAACCATAGGTAGATAGGTTTTTCTATCCCCAGTAAGCCCAAAACTGGTTAGTGCACAGATAGGTTATTGGGTTCGGCGGTAATAGTACTTAGTTATTAACGATTAGCAGTCAACCACTGCTGACTATTGTTTATTGTACGTTTGAAATATAGAAATTCGCGATGGTCTGCTTCTCGCAATAACATAATATATTACCATAGTCCATCATACAGTCGTCCTACGAAGCAAATTGCTAATCGGTTGTTTCATAATATGTTAAAAAAAATTGTCTGTTCGTACAACGTAAATAATGTAATGAATGTTGTTGAACTGTCAAAATGAAACCGATTCCGATTGATAATGTGTTACGCAATTTTGCGTAGATGTGACGCATATTTTCCCCAAAACTTGCTTTTTACATTCTTATTTTATTTTGTTGTCCTTTGCGTCATGTTTACCGCAAATGAACGTATTTTCTTTCTTTCTTTCAATTGCCTCGCTGGACGAGTGTCGGATCTCAGGTATTCACATTTTATGATACATTGTAAAGTTCTTCAGACTGGAACTTTAATATTCTCTTATCATTTAATAGTTTACACACGAGACAAGTAATTGAAGTTCCTAATCACTTCGAGATATTATTGAAGTTTCATAGTGATTCGAAGTGGTAGCAAACATAGTGAAAGACTATCACTTCATAGAAAGGATGACTGGAAGGATGACTTTCATAAAAGACACCCAACATGGTCCCAATGAATGTCCTCACCTGGAAGTGTTTAAATATACTCCGGTACCAGGTAGACCGAAGCAAGGAAAACCTACTCAGGTGGAGATTCACAGATCAGATGACTCCGCCCTGGAGTATAATGTGATGCTGTTCCACAAACAATGGGCCACTTAATATCTTGTCCAGCAGCTGATCGACGCCACTGAAGGTGAAGAAGCCGTTGCCAAATCCTACGCTGAACTGGGGAAAAGTGCCGTTTAATTTTAAATTAGTTTTAGTTTTGTTGTATTTTATTTTATTGTAATGAGGAATTTTATTAACATAGTTATAAGTGTTACTAACAACAATATGAATCATGTGTTCGAGTTAAATAAATAATAATAAATTAAAAAAATAATAATGGTCTACTTAAAATAAATGATTTGATTTGAAAACGAGGAGCTCGTGGCTAAGTAATAACAGCCGCACGGGTCGATCCATCAGGTTAAGCTACGCTTGCCGGGGTTGTCCGTGGATGGGTGACTATCTTTACATGACGAGACTCCTCCGTACCTCGGAAAGCACGTTAAGCCGTTGGTCCCGGCTGTCATTCGTGGATCTTTGACAGTCGTCACGGGTCGTCAGAAGCCCGAAAGTCTGACAACCAGTCTTACCAAGAGGTACCGTATTACCCAGTTAATGGTTTGTGGAGGTCAGATAGACAGTCGCTCCATGTAAAATACTGGTATTCAGCTGCATCCGGTTAGACTGGAAGCCGACCCCAACATAGTTGGGAAAAGGCTAGGCAGATTGATATTTTTTTAAAATAAATGATTTGACTTTGAAGGAACGATTTTCAAATGTTGCAACAGAATGCACCAGCATCACCTACACCCAATGGTAATAACCTCAAATCATAACTAATAAGCGCATTATCAACTATTTGTAAATTGTTTTAACACCACTTTTACAGAAAGGTAAAAAGGAAACATCAAAAGGAAAAAAAAAACATGTCCTAGAACTAAAAATTTCCATGACTATACCAAACGCACTGGTAGATTACGGCCCACTCCATTGCGGAGAGAAGATACTACTCCACTACTAGAGTGGATACCCAAATGGAGTGGGCCGTACTTTTTTAAATATCGCAGTTTTATGCTGAGATAGGAGCCTTTTTGGCCTCGCACAGGTTTTTTTTAGTTAGAATTTTTATTTTTTAATGTTTATTTTGTTACTTTTATATGCTCCTTCTTTACTGCCTTCCCTATGCGTGTGTGGAGTGTACTCTAGTGGAGACTCCTATACACATGGGGTGCAGAAAGCCTTTGAGGGGTTATATAATATCTGAATCATTCTTAGAAATACGGCATAAGTGGGTAGCACATCTTCGGGACCATCACACTGACGTCAAACGGCGCCGGTTGTTAAGCCTTTTGATGACGACAGACAACGGTTGCTGTGATTATCAAACGTAGTGATTATGGAATTAATTGCTGAAGGTCGGTCATTGTACTGTGTTTAGAAAAGGCCCAAGATTTGTACTTTTGGCTGATAAGATATTAGTAATCACGTGTAGGTTCTTGATCAGAGTCATCTTGTTCCAAAAAGCGGCGAGAAGCGTTTTACTTATCTACCTAGCATTTTCTCAATTATGTTGGAGTCGACTTCCAGTCTAACCAGATGCAGCTGAATACCACAGTAGCGACTGCCTATCTGACCTCCATAACACAGTTACTGGCCAACACAATACCCCTTGGTGAGACTGGTTATCAGACCTTCGGGCTAGTGACTATCCGTAACGACGACTGTCAAAGATCTTCAAAGAAAGAAAAATATTTTATTTGGGACACGCATAGGGAAGGAAGTAAAGAAGGAGCATACAAAAGTAAAAAAATAAGCATTAAAAAACAAAAAAAAATTCAAACTAAAAAAAACCCTGTTCGAGGCCAAAAAGGCTCCTATCTAAAAGATACAGCAAAAAAAATGACAACGGCTTCTTGTGCTTTCTGAGGCACGGAAGGATTTCGGTGTGTAATGGACGGTCACGCATCCACGGACCGAGCTCTGCAAGCGTTACTTAACCTTGAAGATCGACCCGTGCGGCTTTTATTATTTACGCACAGCCCCCCGGCGAGCAGCGTTTTTATAACATACTTATTGCTTTTGTCCAACACACAACAGGTACCTACATAATTTTAGGCCTCTCCATTCACGCCTAACGACCTTTGATTTGACCTCAACATGGCTAATGACCCGGAAAGGTAGCTACTGTGGTAGCTATTGAACTATATCGCGAACCATCGGTTTAATTGATTTGAGGGATTATCTTATATGCCCTTTGATAGGTTTGGTCAATTTGCTTCTCTTCTCGATTTGATAAAACATAAAGTAACTACGAGTGTAGCACATGCGCGACATGTCCTACATGTCTCTAACTTGCACAAAACTATGCAAGTATAGAGCGCCATTATTGAGGAGCTCGTGGCTAAGTAATAACAGCCGCACGGGTCGATCCATCAGGTTAAGCGACGCTTGCCGGAGTCGGTCCGTGGATGGGTGAACATCTTTACTTACCGAGACTCATCCGTAATTCGGAAAGCACGTTAAGCCGTTGGTCCCGGCTGTCATTCGTGGATCTTTGACGTCGTTACGGGTCGTCAGAAGCCCGAAAGTTTGACAACCAGTCCTACCAAGGGGTATCGTATTACCCAGTTAATGGGTTGTGGAGGTCAGAAAAGCAGTCGCTCCATGTAAAATACTGGTATTCAGCTGCATCCGGTTAGACTGGAAACTGACCCCAACATAGTTGAGAAACTGCTAGGCAGACTGATTGATTTTTGTGACATTCACCACTCAGAAGTTGTTGTGATAATAAATCATTCAAGTCGGGCAACAAAGACCTATAAAATAGACCCTAAGAATTTAATCGCACGCGGGCTGGCAACGTCGCATTTCTAGGGGTTTTTCGTGATTATTTCATTAAATTTTAATCAAAGGACAATTTTCTCTGACAAATTCTTAGATCGTTGGTATTTATAATATGTTTGTTTTTTACAGTTACTTTGATAATTACTCTAGGAAAATAGAAAATACTTGACAATATGTAATTTTCAAATTATACACATTACTGTCTCCCATTGAAGCCGTGGCATATTTTTATAGCACCTTATATCAGTACTAGCTTCTGCCCGCGACTTCGCCCGCGTGAAATTTCTTGTCCCCCTCCCCCCACCCCGTCGAATCGCATCGCATCGTCTGCCCGCGCTATTACTTCGTTTGCGCTTAGCGTTTTTTCTGACTTTTTTTTGTGGCGGAATCTGCATCGCCACATACGAACTACGCGTCACACTGACGTCACGCAATCCTGCATCGCGCAATCAGAGTTTACCGCGCGACTAGCATATCAACCGACATCAACCGTCGGGCAGTTGCCCACCAGACACAACATCCGTCTGGTCGGAGGATCCTCCCTTTTCAACAGAGGATGAGTGAACTTTACACCCTGTTCCTCATGCCTCTAAATCCACCAAACCAGCATCCACGGCTTCATCGGGTATCCTGACCACCAGCATGCAGCGGACGCGCATTCCTGGTCATCACCTTCAGCCTCAACCTCAACCCAGCGCTGTACACTCCGACTCACTGGAGCATAACGCAGCGCCATCCCGACTCACTGGGGAATCACCGCAGACAGTTCCGACTCACCGTGAACTACGCGGCACCCGGTTCTGACTCACTGGAACCACAACTGGCACTGGCAAGCATCGCAAGATACACGACTCAGCCCACCATTGACCTCCGGTCTCCGGAGGGGAGTGATGTGGCGGAATCTACATCGCCACATACGAACTACGCGTCACACTGACGTCACGCAATCCTGCATTTTTTTCTTTTTGCTCTGCTCCTAAGGGCCCTAGCGTCATGTTAAATAGCCTATATCCTTCAGCATCGCCTGCCCGCTCTATTACATCGTTTGCGCTTAGCGTTCTTTCTGACTTTTTTTTCTTTTTGCTCGACTCCTATGGGCCCTAGTGTGATGTTCAATATAGCCTATTAGCCTTTCTCAAGACTTGGGTTTTTTTTATCCAGAGATTAGGGCTTTTAAACAAACTAAAAGAAAAACACACTCTTCCGCTTTATTCCACCAACAATATTGAAATAATAAATCGAGAGGGTCATCAATCCGCGGAAAATCTCGCAATTTAGAGAAATAACGTATTTGCACAACGCATTCTATGGGTAAATGGATAAAACATCCGCACTAAGCGTGTCCTATGCTAGTAATTTTATATTATCTCCGAAACTGTATGACCAGTTGGCATACTGTACAGGGTAAACCTTAAAAGGGTCTATGATGTCTATGTCTATGATGTTCTTGTGACAAAATAATTTATTTTGTTAAGGAGTAGTATTTTGTTGTTTAAATAATCATCCAAACGTAAGTATGTCGAAAAAAAAAAACTTTTTTAAAACAATAAAAGAACTATAAAAGGTAAAATATACAAGATAGAAATATGGTATCGCGGATTTTTTGTAAAATTATTTAAGACGTACTAGGTTGCCATTCATTGTTTTCAATTTTAAACAACTGTTTAGGCAGCGCATGCAAATCATCCTGTTTTAAGAGGTATTTCTTTCCGACTTGCTAGACAAAATTGTGATAGCGCGGCTAATATGTATGATATAAATTTAATTTATAGCCTCGGGAATAAGGTAGCTTTCTACAAGTGAAAAAATTTCAGAATTGGATCATTAGTTTCGGAGATTAACCCCACGTACAAACATACAAACTTACAAACAAATCTTACCTCTTTATAATATTAAAGTATAGATTTTGATTTTATTGATAAATAACGTAGTGTTGTGTTGTGTTGTAACATTACATAATAAATAAAATTATCACATGCAGAAACAATACATTCAAAAGCCTAATTAAAAATGATGTGAAATGTTTAGTTCAAGAGTCAATTAATTATTATTTTAGTACATATTATGAATATTTTGTGCAAAAAATAAATACATTTTCTATCTACCTACTCACTAACTGATATTTTTGTATAATATGGTGTGTCAATAAAAATCTTCTGAAAATGCGATATCCAAAAATAAACTCCATTAATATATTTTGACCTCAAAACTAATTGATTCCTTTTTGGGAAGTATAATAAAAAACTGGCAAGTTCGATAAAAAAGTCCGCAAAACAAGTTTGAAGACACTACATTTTAATGTAAATGCAAAATGAGACCTTTTGGGTTATGCATTCGAAAATATATCTTTTTACAGCACATTGCGTAATGGACATTCAAATAAAATGAGTACCTATAACTATCAAAACCATTATTATTTTATTTTATTTAAATTACAAACAAGGTGAACGCATGAATTTATTAGTTATGTATCTTGAAAGCATCGAAAATGGGTCAAAATAATGACCTTTGATTGTAGAGAGATCGTGATGAGTGGGTAAAGTGACAGTTTTCTCTGTAAGTATATTAAGTACCTATGTATTAATAACTCGACTGCCGAAAACGCGGATCTACGTGAGATACAATGGATTTTAATTGTTTCTGTAATTACGGAATTCAACAACAACGTTTCAGATAACTAATTGATTTAAAACCGGCCAAGTGCGAGTCGGCCTCGCGCACGTGCCTTTATCTATAAAAACGGCAAAAAAATCATGTCTGTTGTATGGGAGCCTCCTTAAATATTTATTTTATTCTGTTTTTCAGTATTTGTATAGCGACAACAGAAATACATCATCTGTGAAAATTTCAACTGTCTAACTATCATGGTTCATGACATGAGACAGACAGACAGACAGACGGACGGACAGCGGAGTCTTAGTAATAGGGTCCCGTTTTACCCTTTGGGTACGGAACCCTAAAAAAAAGTGTCGTGCCGTCAAAATGTTATTTTTTTTTCAGTTTAGCTCTAATTCGCCAAGTGTGAAGAGTATAGTGCGATAGGGACCTCCGTTCTAACAATTAAAACTCAATTCCATCGTTTCCAACAACGCTTTTAATTTCTTACTTCGCATGTAAGGGACTAACTATAAACAGGGTGTAAGTGTAAACAGTGGCAATATTTTAAGGGGTCATTGTACTCATCATTATGAACAACTTTTACTATGGGACCAAACCTGAAATCGCGAAAAAAATCACTGTTTCCTACATTTTGACGAATTATGCGAACATAAATGTACTGAACAGCTGATTTTTTTTCGGGATTTCAGGTTTGGTCCCATAGTCAGAGCCCTTAAAATATTGCCACTGTTTACACTTACACCCTGTATACTTAAACGAACACAAGTACATGTTTGTGAAAGTCGATTCAATTTTTTGGTTATTTATTGATCCAGGAGAAATTTTCGGGTTAATTTTTTTACTACGATTGAATAAGGGACTAACTACACTTATTCAGCTCAATTCAGCTTTTGTCCATAAAAAAACTTTTTTACAAAAAAATACAACCGACTTCCAAAAACAACACTACAAAGTGAAAAATAACTTTAATTACGGAAGTCGGTGTCTAGTTAAATGTATTTTCGTTTTTTGCCACCGACTTCCGAAATTAAAGTTATTTTTCACTTTGTAGTGTTGTTTTTGGAAGTCGGTTGTATTCTTTTGTAAAAAAGTTTTTATTTTTCACTTTTTAGTTGTGTACCTACCCCACATAAATTCTAATACCTGTAAAACAAACTAGAACATCATCCATATAAAAGTGTGGAAAAAATACGTATTATTGAAGCTAACTCAAAAACTACCCAAGCAAAGTTAATCAATTTTATATGAGACCAACTGTGATGTATACCCTCTCGAATAAAACAAAAAAAACATCAAATCGGTCCAGCCATCTTCGAGTAATCGGGGAACATACATAAAAAAAAAATAAAAAAAAAAGGTTCCGACGAATTGAGAACCTCCTCCTTTTTGAAGTCGGTTAAAAAACACCGTCTCCACAAAACTGGTATGTTCTATGGACAAAAGCTGAACACGTGTAGTTAGTCCCTTATTCAATCGTCGTAAAAAAATAAACATGAAAATGTCTCCTGGATAATAAATAACCACAAAAAATACACTCAACTTTCACAAACACGGACTTGGGTTCCTTTGAAATGTCAATAACCTGTACGAAGCCTTAAAAGATGACTTTAAGAAAAAGTGCAGTCTCGTGTTATTTTAAGCTCGCGGAAGTGAATGTTATAACTTTGTGGGGATACCTACATCGAGAAATTTTGTGTTTTTAAAATTCCTATAAAACCATATGTTACTCTTTTATACCTCCGATCACCCTTTGCGGTGTCAGTCTGAATAGGGTTAACCATTTTAAGTACCTGGGCCACTGGGTCACAGATAACTTGTCTGACAATGAGGACATCGAGCGGGAACGTAGGGCGCTGTCGGTTCGCTGTAACATGTTGGCACGTAGGTTTGCACGCTGTACTGAACAAGTAAAGGTGGCCTTATTTAAAGCCTATTGTCAGTCTTTTTATGCGTGCAGCCTATGGGCCAACTATGTGCAGCGAGTATACAGTGCCTTACGCGTACAGTACAACAATGCGTTTAGGGTGCTGCTAGGGCTGCCGCGGTTTTGCAGCGCTTCAACTATGTTCGCGCAGGCGCAAACTGATGACTTTTATGCTATTATTAGGAAACGGAGCGCCTCGCTGCTAAGTCGCTTCCGATGCAGCACTAACAGTATCCTGAGCGTATTGTCCGAGCGGTGGGACTCGGTGCTGTTGGAGAGGTGGATGCACCTGCATGCCAGTTCGTCACCATTTATTAAATGATTTTTATTTTAGTTTTTAATAGTTTTAGTTTAAGTGATTATTGTTTAATTATAATGGTATTAATGTGGCGTGTATTTTATTCTATTGTTACTAACATAATTTTTAAGTAGGTACCTGTACTAACATAACTATGGATCATTGTGTCTGACATAAATAAATAAATAAAAAAAATAAATAAATATGTGGTTAAATCATCTGGATTTTCCAAATGTGTTATTTGACTTAATGATCTTAGAAAAAAAATCCAAAGTAGCACACTCTATTTTCTGTTTTATACGATTATACGTAAACAGTTCCTTATTGTGCAGTAAAATTTGCTTTAAATCGAAAGTATTTAAATATTATGTTGAGAAAAAACATTTTTTTAAGTGAAAAAATTGTAGTGGACGAGGTGGTTTTTTAATGGTAAAATTAGAATTTCCGGAATTCAAATAATCGAATCAAAGCACTCAATTTAAAAGTGGCACTACAAATTGACAGGAGTGTTTTCTGATCTATTTGTTTACATTTTCATTAGATATTTTGGAACAGACCATAGATCTTTGATTATAGCTATGGCTTCCTAGAAGAGCGGTCACCGCACTTAACGGCCGCATTGATAGCTGTCATGAAAATGAAGGCAGTGGGAAAGAGTGAAATCGTCAGATTCGCCCTACCGCATTAAAAGGTAGTCGCATTTCTAATACGTTTTGACACCTCTGGCACACAATGACGCAGTGACTAAGTACACTTCAATATCATGGAAACGCTTTTTAATAATGTGTAAGCTCACTCTTCTCAGTATGGACACTTTTTCTTGTGACTAAGTAAGGTGAGGGCAAATCTATCGATTTAAATCTTTGGGCGGGCTTTGGCTTAATGTCAAATAGGTATGGTAAAAATGTCTGTTTTCATGGCGGCCGTTAAAATATGACAGTTCCAGAGATTAGCCCTACATACAAACTTACAAACAAACAAATTTTATCTCTCTAGAATATTAAGTATAGTGATAATATCACGCGTTTATTCTCTGAAAGGTGTGTACATCCACATTTCGCCAGTTATGTTTAGTCCCATGTAATAGGGGGGGGGGGGGGGGGGCGAGCTTATTGCCATCAACTGGGCACAAACCCAGACCCGAGCTCCTACCGAGAAATTCCCCATGGAAAAACCCAATAACGCTTTTTTTCACGTGTGTGAGAATGTTACCTGAATGCAAATACTACTTAAAGAGCGGTGCCGGCCAGTGGTTTAATAAAAGGAAAATTCTGTCAAATCACCAGTATCGCCTAACTCCTACTTTCCTTATGAATCACGGGAATTAACTTAAGACGTGCGTCAACCAGTGAGCAGCGATGGCACAGTTGTATCACAGAATAACAAAGCTACAGTAGTTTATCTGGGCAGAGACCTTGAATTAATTACCTACGGCCGCTCGGTAGTTATATACGCGTCCGTGCGGGCGTAACTGCCACGCAGTCGAATTGTTGCATACTGCTATATACTGGTATATACTGAGATTTTGAAGCGGATTGTTACGGGCGTTTTCTATGAAGATGTAATACTGCTTACTTTATTATACTGTGGTGGTATCGGTCCCGACTTACGAGTTAGGTCGTGCGCTCGAACCTAAGCAGGCACTTTATTTTGTGTAATTTATTTCCTCACTACTGCTCTCAAAACGGTGAAGGAAAACAACATCGTGAGGAAATGTCCTAGAACTGAAAATTCGAAGACATATGACATCTACTAACCCGCACTAGACCTGCGTGATGGATTACGGCCCACTCTCTCTCAACATTATAGGCTGATTTTGCCTATACTGCGTCAATTTTACCTATACCTACCTACCTATCTTTTAATATAAAAAAAAATATAAAACAAATATTTCGGAACAATAACAAAAGACAGTACAACAAGTAAAACGATGATAGCTGCAAAATTATAAACTGTAGCGCACCCAACAACGCCCTTCTCCAGATACAAAATAGACCAAATAGACCTATCTTTTAATAACCAAAGCAAGTCATTTGAAGGTAGATAAATCAGTTTATCCTTAAGTATACTTGGTATGTACGAGTATTTAATGTCATCTTCAATGTCACTGTCACCAAGCCTTTAAAAGCCAAAATCGAAAAGCCTTGAGGCACATAAGGAAACACATTTCCTTACAAAGAGTTCTTTAAATGTGAAGGTTAGAATGATAATTATTGAGACTATTTTGGCAAGATTTATGTGAAAAGAATGAGGTCAAAATGAAATACAATTTGGGAGCATGGTTAAGGTTACGCCTAAATCTTGTCTAGTAGATAAATATTGAATGGGGAAGGTTCTCCAGGAATATAGGTCAGGTAAATTGTTGTCAGGTGAATATAGTGATATTTACTTCGACAACTTTACATTTCTATCTTTCTTTCTTTATTAAAAGTTTTTACGGTCCCCGTTCCTCCTGATTGGGAAAACTAAGTTTGCCATTCATGATTTCATATTTAGGTACACCATTCTAAAAGGATAACAGCTATTTGGCTAAGTGGCAAAAACGGTAGTACTATCCCCGGAACTTCTCAGTAGTACGGTCAGTACTCTGCATTACCTGACCCCTCCTACATGGAAGAAGAGGGGGTCAGATTATAGAGGTCACTGACTGTACTTCCACCAACAACGTCTTCCACAAGGAGCTCTCCTCCTCCTGCCGTTTTCCTATTTATCTACGTCTTTTTCGTCTACACAATTGTATTCTCAGGGTTCACTTCCTTGCTAACCACAAATTATAATCTTTCACACTATTGATCTGCACTTGTAGTTACCTACCACTACTGCTAAAAATAACCATCGTATCATTTGCAAATTAAACACCATTTTTTGTCAAAAAATATATCAACGTACTATTTGAACATTTTTATTTTTAAGTACAGTATCAGTGATGATTTGCAATACGTTGAGAATAAAACAAATATTTGGCTCGCCACTTTTTCCTCCACATTGACATTGCATTATAGAGCCTTGTTCTACTTTAATAAGGTCAGCAGAGTGATGCATTCAACGTTTATAATTTATTAATGTACAAGTGTCATTTAAGTGGTCGTTTATTTGTTGTGGTGTAAAATACTATCTGATTAAAGAAAATACAAAAGTTATTGATGTTCTTACCAAAATAGACCAACAAAAGTGCAGATGGACAGGCCACATGTTAAGAGGCATTCATGACAAGTGGAGTAAAGTTATGACAGAATGGTACCCCAGAGACGGCAAAAGGAACACGGGAAGACAATACAAAAGATGGGAAGACGATTGAAACTCATAGCGGGTTCAAATTGGAGAAGAGTTGCGAGAGATAGGAGTCAGTGGAAGTTGTAAGAGGAGACCTTTTCCAAAAGGCACACTGAACTAAGAGACATTCTGTGAACTACTGAAAATACCACAACGAAAAGATGTTCAGAATAAAAAGGGCTTATTATTAACATACTATCCCCTTTAATAAGGGGGGGGGGGGGGGGGGGGCACAGTTATGACAAACTTAATCCTCCAATAATGTATTGGTTGCAACTTAACTATGTGTTACTGTAGTACAACTCACCATTTGCCTAGTCTTTTACCAAGTATGTTAGGGTCGACTTCCAGTCTAATCGGATGCAGCTGAATACTCAGACTTTACATGGAGCGAGTGCCTATCCCATCGCCACAACCCAGTTACTGGGTATCACGATACTAACTTTGTTAAGATTGGGTGTCAGACTTTCGGGCTACTGAGTGCCCGTAACGAATGTCAAAGATTACACTGCAGTGTAAATGCAAAAGAGAATTTAGAAACATGATTTATACAAAAGTCAATGACGTCAGCGAATTCTCGTTACAAGAGTACGTTCCCAATTTTCAAATACAGAAACACATTTTCCGAATACAATTTTTCAAACTTATTGCCCTCTTTTCCCCTAATTCCTTGTTACGAAATAGATGGAGCGAGGCTTACGTTTCATGTCCAGGATTTACAAGACTAATCTGATTATTTTGATCAATTTATTAGAAGGAGGTAGGTACCTCTTGACTTTGTCGTTTGTTTCTTATCTGAAAAGTACCTCTGTCCTTTGAAAACGTATCTCAAGTGGTTCGCGTGACGATAAACTACTGATAGTATTTATGTGTGGAAGATAATACTAAGGTACTCGTATATTCCCCGAAGACAATGTATTTAGCAAAAGTAAAAGGAGTAGATAGGTATGTAAGGAGGAGGAAGGTGGCGTTCTGTAGTTTCAACCAATCCCCTTGGGAAGAAGGCGGTGTGTGTCTACATTGTATTTGGTATTATGGTCAACTACACATCAGTGGTAACATTTGCTCTACGACAACCGCCCTTACTTCTACGACATAAAAACGCTGTCAATGGCAAATTGTTGCCAGTGATGTGCCGTTGGTTGGTTTTAACTATTTAAAACATGAGTAAATATGATGTTTGGTATTTATGAGCATAGAATGCATATTATGCATCAATTTGTTTAAAGTAATTTGTTCACAAGAGAAATTGTGTTAACGCAAAAGTATAAAAGCAGATTGTCTGTATTGCCTTCAACAGTTTGTGTCTGTATCCTATGAAACTATTCAGACTCATTTTTCTGTTCACGCGAGCGTTTTCAGGTTTTCTGAAAACTTAATTATACTCTGTGTTTTCTAGTTTTCAGAGAACCTGAAAACGGTCGCGTGAAACGAAAACTTCAGTTGAAACGGGGACTTTAACATTTAGAGGTGGTTTAATATTCAGGGTTAGAGAGAACAACCATCCTCTTTTTTGTGATCAAGACGACCCGTGAGACAGCTGAAAACTAAGCAGCGTCGTCTAATAAATGAACGTGTTTTTGTAATGAATCACGGCTCCTAGAAAAGGTGGATTTTTTAGAAGGGCCCGTGAAGGCACCATAACCGTGGTAGCTACAGGAAAATATTCTTAGACCCTTTGTCTCGACTACGGCAAAGCAAAAAGGAGGGTTATGATTTTGACCGGAACGTATGTATGTGTGTTCTATGTATGTTCGTCCGTTCCCTCATTACTTCTAAATTACTTATCATAATTTGACAAATGAGGTATCGTTCGAAGCGTTTTCGTCGTCCGCTGGTTATAGGCTATGTGACGTCACATTAAATTGAATATGGCGCCCTCCACCCGATAATTGGGAACAATTTCTAAAATCACGCCTCAGATGTGAGCCAAACATATTTTCTCTCCAAACCTACCCAAAATACATTTATATAATAATTATTCTTCTTTAAAAATATAAATTGGCTCGTAACATAAACGAAATTACAACCCCAAAATAATTTAAATAAAACCCCTTACTTAGCTTACACCCTGTATACTTTTCGCAGAAAAATGGTTGTGGAACAGTAGCCGCACATCCTTGGTAACACTTAGCTAACCGAGCTGGCCTTAGTACGGAGTTTTAATACATAGAATAAGAGGCCTGCTTATACTGGTATCGAGTAGTGGTGACCATTGGTGACGGCGGCGGCGCGGCCGCAACTTATGAGTTGTTGGTTCTAACCCAGGCAGGCACTTCCTTTACACCCGCGCTGAAACGAGCGTGAGTTTCACTTTTTTTTTAAATTTACTTTTTGCGAACGCAAACGGCATTGATCGATCGTGACTGTCGCTCGAAACGGATAACGCGGCGTTTTTTAAAGGTATTTTTTTTTTGTAAATCCTCTATTTCGGAAAAACCGTCGGGTGTAAAAGGTTATTGTGTATAAATTATTTCATCACCACTGCTCTCAAAACGGTGAAGGAAAACATCGTGAGGATACGGCGGTTGTCCTAGAACCCAAAATTCGAAGACATGTGACATCTACCAACCCGTACTGAACTCGCGTGATGGATTACGGCCCACTCTCTCTCAACATTGTAGGCTGATTTTGGTTATACTAGTTTTGTGGCCTACTGTACTTAAGTTTAGCGTCGTTAGTCTTCTACCGAGAATCCTTGGAAGCCCTGATAATAGCTTAATATAAGATCACGCCTAAATGCCTCAAGGGGGAAGTCGGAGGTGTAGGAATTGTACACATATTTCAATAGTTTTGTTTAAGTCCGATTGTTATAATGGGTGTAACATTCCGCTCGGAGTCAAAATTAAATAAACTTAATGATAAACATTTTTGACTGAGCGACCGAAGCATCTCTGCTTCAAATCTGGCAAAATTTGCTTTCGTCTGTCAGTTTTGCTACTCCTCTACAGCTCGTATTTTAGAACCGATCTGGACGAAACTTGGTATGCAGACTTTACGACTTTATGGAATTTTTTGTTGTCGAGAATTTTTGATTGCAGGCTTACTTTCTCCAAAAAGGCCAAAAAGGGGGGGCTACTGGTTATCTCCGCCTCATGAGATCCGATTTCGATGATTCTTTTTTATTAGAAAGTTAGTAAGTAAGTTTAAATTGGTCTCATAAAAATTTTGTGAAGATATGATGAAAAAAAAAACCAGCCAAGTGCGTGTCGAAACACTCACAATGAAGGGTTCCGTGGTTGAAAAGAATTTTCCCCAAAAACAAACATAGTTAACAATGAATCCCAAAAAAAAAAAAATTATGTCATTAAACTACAAATTAACTATTATTATTATTATATATTTGGTCTTTTTCCTTTTCAGCACCTCATTTCCTTTTTAGCTGGGAGACCTTGCTTTTTGCCAAATTTCATTACTCTAGGTCAACGGGAAGTACCCTATCGGTCTTATTACAAAACGAAGTTTTTCTTCTGTCATGATTTAAACCATCGAGCCAGTTTTTGTAATAAGAACCTAGCTGTGATAGACATACAGTTCTTTATACAAAACTGACAACTTAGTCCGGTACTAAGTTGTCAGTTTTGTAAAACTGACCACTTAATGTGTCGGAATAAAGTTTGAAATTCAAAAAAGGATCCATGGTTTAAACCTGGGTTTCAAGATGAACCTTGTTTTGTAATAAGACTGTATTATAGGTTTTGATTTACTTGCGACAGTTGCGAGTGTCAAAATGAGTCGCAAAATGGCCGTATTTTTTTACTACGTTGACTTAGAAGCTTGATTTTTTTAGAACTTTAAGTAACCACAGATTTACGTATTTGACATTAATTTCAACTTGATATCTTCACGAGTCCTTGAGAAAAAGGGTCATGACAGACTGACAGAGTTGGATTTTTTTTTTTATATGATAGAATTACAAATTAACAATTTTCGGACTTTTCCCTTATTTGTGCTGTGAGAGCTTGCTTCTTGCCGAATTTCATGATTCTAGGATAACGGGAAGTAACCTATACGTTTTGATTTAATTGCGAGTATCGAAATGTGTCGCATAAATGGCCGTTTGTTTTTATTGCGTTGACTTAGAAGCTTGAGTTTTTTAGAACTCCAAGAGACCACAGACTTACGTGTTTGATATTAATTTCAACTTGATACCTCCATGCGTTCCTGAGAAAACGGGTCTTGGGTCTTTTTTTGGTACAAAAGTTTTTTATGTAGGTATGTTATAAAGACATCTACAGATACTGCAAACCAAGAAATATGGACATTCATCGCTAAGTACAACCTGTTCCATACCTATAACAAGTTCCTGACTACTACTTTAAAAGTATACTTATGCTTAGGTAAAATAAGGGTATCAAGGCGAAATGTGTCGTTTTAACCTTCAACATTCTTTGTATTTCGCATGAAAATTACAATAAAGAAAACCAAATGTGGAGAACACGTTTTTATAAAGGACTTTAGTGATGAGAAGCTTACTTATTGCAAGGAATTTTCATCGACTTGTCGTTCTTGTTTTGAAGGAAAATGCTGGTGTTAGGGGTTTTTCGATTGACGTCACCTGACTGACACATTGGTTAAGTGTTCGTAAGTGCAATTGCTGAGTGTGCTAGGTTTGATTCCCAGGTTGGGCAATTGTTTTTTTTTTGTTTTTTCTTTCCTTTTTTGTCTGCAGTAGCCCGGAGTCTGGAATTGTGCTCGGTTGATGGCTATAGCAAATATTAATATTAAATATAGCAAATATTAAAACTGGTGAAATATGAGAGTACTATGCACCTATAGACTTCGGAGTGGTTTCTTAAGGACGCTGTTACAAATGGGTAGTCAAATCACTATTTTTTACACAAAAGTATGTTTATTAAATAAAATACTTCGCATTCTTAAAATCTTTTTTGATGGAATTGTTGATAGATGTGCAAGGTACGATTCTGAACTATAAATATAATTTTTTTATGAAACAATTTCTCAATAAATGTATCGAAGTGGATTTTTTTATTTATAAAATTATATTTACAGTTCAGAATCGTACCTTGCACATCTATCAACAATTCGGCCAAAAAACATTTTAAGAATGCAAAACATTTTATTTAATAAACATACTTTTGTGTTAAAAAGTAATGATTTGACTACCCATTTGTAACAGCGTCCTTAAGAAAGTGGTGAATGGTCACACAATAACGTCTGTACAAAAACAGAACGTTTTTTGACAATTTAATGTCAAGTACAGGTGAAAATGACAGATTTTCATGACGGCCGTCATATTATATGACGGAACCGCTTTTAAAGGATACCGTATCTTTAGCGAGTACAACAGTGATGTTATGTTAGACTTATTTTGAAGGAAAATGCAAATATAGGTAAGTACGTGGTTTTACGATTGACGTCATAACCCAAGTTTTAACTGAAGATTGCGCATACACTGCGGGCGTTCTCCGTATCGAATCTGACCACATTATTCGTCGTGATTTTGATCACGAAGGTATATCATCTGTGGTTTGATTGCAGAATCTGATCACGTTTACTTAAAAGTTTATGGCTCATGTTTTGTTACTGAAATGACGATATTACTGGAATTCTTATCTTTCGCTACACGTATTTTCCTATACCTACAAGCCTACAACTAACAATGCCACCTTCTGTTGAAAATCTCGCAACTGGACGTAAGTTGCCTAGGCTTACGTGAAAGGCTTCAAATTAACACTAGATTCAGATTGGCAGAAGCAAGGAAAACCTGCTCAGGTGGAGCACAGATGACGAGACAGAGAGCATTCCAACCCTGGAGTATAGATGGGAGCTGTTCCACAAACAATTGTAACAATATTGCGAACTAGCTCTTCTCGCACGCTTTCGCCCGCGTGGTTGTCGAAAAATATCCCACAGGAATAAAAATTCTTAAGGAAATAAGTCTACATTAGAAAAGGAACCTCTGCGCAAAATTGCCGCTTTTTATGTCCAATGGTTTGGGCTGGGCGATGATGAGTCAGTCAATCAGTCAGGACTTTTTCTTTTTAATCGACTTCAAAAGGAGGAGGTTCTCAATTCGTTGGAACTTTTTTTTTTATGTATGTTCCCCGATTACTCGAAGATGGCTGGACCGATTTGAATTTTTTTTATTTTATTCGAGAGGGTATACATCACAGTTGGTCCCATATAAAATTGATTAACTTTGCTTGGTTAGTTTTTGAGTTAGCTTCAATAATACGTATTTTTTCCCCACTTTTTATATGGATGATGTTCAAGTTTGTTTTGCAGATAGTGGTAATAGAATTTGTGTGGGATAGGTACACAACTAAAAAGTGAAAAATAAAAACGTTTTTACAAAAAAATACAACCGACTTCCAAAAACAACACCACAAATTAAAAAATAACTTTCATTTCGGAAGTCGGTGGCAAAAAACGAAAATACATTTAACTAGACATCGACATCCGAAATGAAAGTTATTTTTCACTTTGTAGTGTTGTTTTTGGAAGTCGGTTGTATTTTTTTTGTAAAAACGTTTTTATATATTAAATAATATAATATTAAAAAGATTAAAAGAGAGTCCGTGGAGGTTGTTGCCCGTTCTTCTCCATAGGAACCTACAACGCTTGGAATGGGCAACTAGCTTCATCTTTCTGACTGACCCACACCTTGACAATTCAAATAGTGCCTGTAATTGGTTTATTTGAAAGAAATGGTTTGAGTTTGAATGGGGCACTTAATATCGAGTCCAGCATATCCTGTTGTCTGCACGTTACAAGAACTGACGGACGCAACTGAAGGTCCCAAACTAGTAGACAAATTCTGGGCTGACACTATTTGGATTCCCATCGCCATGCAACTTACACACACAGCCAGCCTTCCTAACAACGTTACTGATTGACTGATGTTTACAGTTTAAACCATAAAATGAAGTATTTAAATTTTCATTCAACTCTAATCATCGTAGTAAAAAGAACCTATCTTAAGGGGATAAATCGATAAATTTTGTATTTTTAAAATTCCTTTAGAACCAAATGTGTATGGTTAAATCATTTTGATTTTCTATACCTATGTGTTATTTGACTATATTGTCTACTGCTGTACTAAAACCAAAACATGATCACTTGAAAAAAATTCCAAAGTAGCACCGTCTATTTTCTGTTTTATACGATTATACGTAAACAGTTCCTTATTGTGCAGTAAAACATGCTTTAAATCAAACGTATTTAAATATGTTACGAATTTACTAAGCTAAAAATTGATATAAGTATAGCATTTTGTCATAAATAGAAAGAAAGAAGAAGGAACTAGACAGCCAAACGCCATTTCGGTTACACACCGAGCTAAACCATTTTGATGTGTCCTCTTAAAATAAATGAGTCCTATTTTTTTCCTTGAAACTCCAAAATTAAACGTTTTACTGTAAATAAAGTATGTACCTAATTAATTTGAAAAGCAAAGTTTATTACTATTTACGTCATTTAGGTATTATGCTACATGTTTATATTCTTAAAACGAGTGTAAGGTAATATGTTTTTGTACAATGTAGTAAACAATACCATAAAATATAACAATAATCTATTGAAATAGAAACACGAGTACGTGACAAATATATTTAAACAAAAGCTGGTTAATTAGGTATTAAATAAACGTGAAATGAGACTTCTTAAGGCGAATGCGTCAGGGTAGCCCTCGAAAATCAAATTTTCTTACTTATCAATCATTAAAGTTATCAATACAACTCTTTAAGACGAAGCAATGCTATTGAATGACTATTTCATGAAATCTTGACATTTGAGGATTATATTTACTAACTTAGGCGTTGTATTATAATTCTAATGATTATAATTCTGTAAGTACATATGTGTTACGGTCGCGAATCATACTTTAATCAACATACAACCTAATACTGTCCTGCAAATTGCAAAAAAACGTAAGAAAATTTGAATTTTGCGGGCTACCCTGTCGCTTCCCCCTTAAAACATTTTTCAATTGTAGATCTCTCTGTGAAACAGTATTTCAGGAAACCTACCAGGTATAATAGGCGGTAGAAATAGGTATCAGGAAATGAAATGAAGACTGTCAAGTGTGTTTTTAACCGACTTCAAAAAGGAGGAGGTTCTCAATTCGTCGGGACCTTTTTTTTTTATTATTATTTTTTTTTATGTATGTTCCCCGATTACTTGAAGATGGCTGGACCGATTTGGTTTTTTTTTTTTGTTTTATATCACAGTTGGTCCCATATAAAATTGATTAACGTTGCTTCGGTAGTTTTTGAGTTAGCTTCAATAATACGTATTTTTTTCCCCACTTTTATATGGATGATGTTCTAGTTTGTTTTGCAGGTAGTGGTATTAGAATTTATGTGGGGTAGCTACTACAACTAAAAAGTGAAAAATAAAAACTTTTTTACAAAAAAATACAACCGACTTCCAAAAACAACACTACAAAGTGAAAAATAACTTTAATTTCGGAAGTCGGTGGCAAAAAACGAAAATACATTTAACTAGACACCGACTTCCGAAATTAAAGTTTTTTTTCACTTTGTAGTGTTGTTTTTGGAAGTCGGTTGTATTTTTTTGTAAAAAAGTTTTTATTTATACCGTTTGGTTTGACCCCATTATGATGTCACGGGAAATTCAAAATGGCAGACGCTAAACGTCAAAATGTCAAGGTTCCTACATTTCCGACCGGTTTCCGTGGTCGGGTTTTAGTATTTATTTCTTTTTTCTCATGTTATAATGTAACTGTATTTTTCATATTGCTAAACAATAAGCGATGATTGACGGTTTATTATAGAAGCGTGACATTTGTTCGAAATGGCCTTGGGTAGCGGGGCATTGGACGAGAACGTAATCGCTTGCAGTGGCACTTGATGTTACAGCTGTGCAGTTAATACAATGTTCTTTTTTTAAATCATGTTTTTTAATGTTTTTTTTTTTTGCTTTATTGGTCGAGTGTTTCCATTGGCTGAAAATGTAATGAAAAATAAATGTTTTCCCGTTATTGGATAAATAAATAAAAAGTAAGTATTCAAATTCAGAAACAGGATTTTACCAAACCGTTATCAGTATTACGCAATCTTTGTAATTGTACAGCTGTTGGTATTATTTCATTTATTTTCATCATAATAATGAAATTAATTTAAATACAAAAACTGAATTTTAATTAACCATGTGTTACATAATCAACGTCAAGCATGATATAAAACCATTCAACATAGCCTGTTCAGACGTCCTTGGTTTGTGGGTACAGATATGCATAGAAATGAGATTGTGACTGCTTTCAGACTACGTTCAGGACATGTTCCATTGAATAGCTTCATATTTTTAATGAAATTGTTCTGAGTGTGATAAGGTAGAGGATACCACTCATATTTTAGCGGAATGTGTCCGGAACGAGGTTGAGAGGAGTAACTATTTCGTAGAAAATGGTTTTAACTCTATTAATGTTGGCATGTACTCGTATAATAGTATCTTGGCTGCTCCCTTGTCCAGGACAGCAAACACATTATATAAAACTGTACATCTAGGTATTAAGCATAGATAAACATAGAATGCCCCTATGAGGGTGACATGGTCGTACTGATCAAACCCTCTATAAATTAATAAAGATAAAAAAAAAAAACGTGATGAGTATGATGACTAATTTAGCGTACAAATCACATAATAATTAAATTTTTAAAAAATACAAAGAAACGTTAATTCATAGATAATTAAAAAGGCAACTGGGGATAATTCAGGAGATTCTTTCAGCTTTACTAATACCTCTGGTTTGATCTCGAGGTTTTGAAAAAAGATCTTTAACCCGACAAAAAGTAAATCTATTGATGATCTTTATAGTCGTTGATATTTACTTAGTGAAGATCAAAATCCGGCCCTTCATCTTTTTAATGTCACTTTTGAGAGATAAAGAGATGAAGATTATTTATTTGTCCAAAACATGAGTGCACACGTGGCATGCAAGATGTTCAATAAAATTTTCTCAGTCATGTTTTGCCTCATCGGCGTACAAATATAAATAGGTACCTAGGTTATTTATTACTTATACGTCAAATAATTATTAAACATTATTCAAATAATTAACAGTCCCAATTAATAATTTAAAAATGAAAATGTCCTACAAAACACTGTCATCAACTCATAATAGAATATAATAAAATTAATCAGTTCAATGTCAAAATAATTATTAGATATTCAAATTAGATTAATTTATCATTCACAAATTCGTCGATGCTATAATAGGCTTTTTCTAAAAGAAGGCTTTTTAACCTTCTTCTTAATGTTTCCGTTGTAAATTCCCTCCAATATTTTGGCAACGTATTACAAAGGATGGGCGCCATACATAATACACTTTTCCGCATTAGAGCTGTCCTGGACCTAGGAATGCAAAGTTTGGTATTGTCACGTCTATTTCTAATTACTTTTCTGACAATAGAGGGAATAGGTGTGTGTTCGATTTGGCAAACAGAATGGTCTCTAAAATGTACATGGATGGAAGGGTTAATATTTTATATTTTTTGAAAATGGTTTGCAGCTCTCAGTAACATAAAACCCAAACATAGTTCTGAGGCAGGATTCATTTTTTAGCTGGGTTTTACTCTAAGGATTTAATTTTACAATTAGTTAGATTTAGAAATTTAAATTTAAGATTTTTTTTTTATAATATATTATATGACCCAAAAGAGGTCTTTTGGGTTGTAAAAATAACATTCTTATTTGTTGAATTGCCCCAAAAAAATACTCCGTATCTTTTATCCGTGGCTTTGTTTGAAATAGATAATAATGTATATTATATTTATTCCGACATTTGGCAGAAAAAGAAAATTTGGCTGATGATGATAGCTGACAGGCTCGGCTAACCAAACATTAGACGCTGCACGCTGGACTTGCACGCGTCACCTACAGTGGTGAGTCACTAACATAAATGTTGATATTGCGGTGATTTTTGTTTTGTTTTGTATTGTATTGTAATGTAATGTTGAATTGTCTGTTGAGTATGTAATGTATTAAATATTATGTACTAGCTGCGCCCCGCGGTTTCACCCACGTAGACCGGGATAAAAAGAAGCCGATGTGTTAATCCAGGGTGTCAGCTATCTCCATATCAAATTTTATCAAAATTGATCCAGCCGTTTCAGCGTGAAGAAGTAACAAACATACAAACACACACACTCACAAACTTTCGCCTTTATTATAATAATAATATTAGTGTGATGTGATAGTGTGATGACATGATGAGTCATGTAACTTGATTTAATGAAATTAATAATAATAGTTGACATCGGCAGAAAATTACCTATATGTATGAATTGCTGAAAAGAATTAAGGGTAATTTGCAAAAACTCCGTTCCATACACCAACCCGTTTAAGACCCGGTTGCGTATCAACAACCTGCTATAATTTAAGAGATAGTTTTTTACTTCTTTTTTTAAAAATCCGGTCTTCATTGACGTTATCTATAATCGCCTTTTCTGCCAAAAAAAAAAAACAAAAGCTGATGAAAATGTCATCAGCTTTTGTCTTTTTTCAACGAAAAAAAAGTCATAATTCTTGCGTGGGCGACTTAGAAACCTAGAAATTGGTGGGCGAAGGATAAGTATACACTGAAAATATTTTTTCAATTATTACAAATCGTGCTTCTGGATTCATAATACTTAGTCCTGTTTTTGTTACTGAAGGATAAACTAGAACTTGTTATAATTACTTTTATTCATAACTTTTCTCCTGATACCTACGGATTTTGAAAGCCCGGGTAAAAATTATGTTCAGAAAATCTGCTGTTAAGAGAATATATTGAAGCGTGGTTTACCTTGGTGGGTAAGTAAAATGGCGTTATGGCTCTCTAGTTTGACGCGCGAGATAGAAGACTCTCACGCTTACCGCAATTCTATGTTCTATGTTAAGGATTTGGTTTCTGTACTTGGTCTTTCAATTGCACCATTGTGCGTGGGCTATGGCGGCCGTCAGGGGTTATTCCAATCAGCCCACCTCCCTCCAGAACTTAATCAAATGTACCGCAAATTTAAACGCGCTTCGTTTAAATGTAGATTTATGACAAAAGGCTATACTTAAATCAATTTTTAGCTGATTAAATTCTTAAAATAATTAAATACCTTCGATTAAAAGCAAATTTTACTGCACAGTAAGGAACTGTTTACGTATAATCGTATAAAACAGAAAATAGACGGTGCTACTTTGGAATTTTTTTCTATGGAAAAAATTTCAAGTAATCGTGTTTCGGTTTTAGTACAGCAGTAGACAAAATAATCAATTATCACATAATTATGGAAAATCCAAGTGATTTATTTGGTTTGGTTTTATAAGAATTTTAAAAACACAAAATTATCGATGTATCCCCTTAAATGTTACGTTTACTTTTATGATTGGGCGACAAAAATAAATTAAGTCTTTCAGACTTTCTTTGCTTTAGAATAGCCTCGATGAGAGATGCGTTGAAAAGCGGGGGAGAAAAGGGCTAATTGTAACTGGGGTACATACTGAATAAGGCACGCAAGGCAAGTTTATAATAAAAAAAAATGTGTTTGTTAATTATTACTTTGTTCTTTGTTCTTTTCAGTGTTTCTTTTTTGAGTGAGGTTTCTAGCTTTGGAGACTATTAATTTCTTCTGCATATATACGAAATACTCAGTTATGAAACTTTTTCCACGCGATTCCAAAATAATGTGTGTTAAAAACTTTAAAAACCCCCATCGTGTGTGTGGTAAAAACAATAAAAAGCAATGGCAATGCAATTTACGCGGATTGTGCCATCTGTCAGTCAAGGCAACAGCGCTGAGTAACAGCTCCGCTGCGTCAATGCCGCGAGTCCACGATTGACACCTTCAGCATTGGCATGTACAGTTTAAATGAATTGAGAGCAACCGTTTTTAAAGTTAGAAACTTTTTTCTACACGATTTTCTGTTTTTTTACGTCTGCGTAAATAACGGGTGGATTTTGTGATAAGAGTTTTTACTCGTTTCCCGTACTTACCTACTATAATTCAGCTAAAATTGCTCATTCCCTCAGAGCTGAAGCTCCGGAAGGCCAGTTTTGTTACACAAACAAAGCGCCTGTTTTCCCCACAGGGTTAGGCAGAGGTATACCTATAGTACATTTAGCTAGAGCGTTGATCGCGTGCGGGCTGGCAACGTCACATTCAAAACCTCTAGGGTTTTTCGTGATTATTTAATTAAATTTAAATCAAAGGACAAATTCTTAGGTCGTTGGTATTTATAAGTACGTATATGCTATTTTTTAACAGTTATTTTTGTAATTTCTCTTAGAAAAAAAAAAAAATTTATTTTCAAATAATTTTTTATTTTTATAATATTTTTATTTTTTTTTAATTTTTGTAATAAATTAAATATAAAATAATTGGCAATATGTAATTGTACCGGGCACGAATCCAGACTCTGAGCTGCAACTAAGAAAATCCTGACGGAAAACCCAATACCACTGCCCTACATGGGAATTGAACCAACGACCTCACGCAACCACTACACTAACGAGGCTGTTTATAGTACCTACCTAAGTGGGTAATTACGATAACTAATTAATACAACTACTTATCGCTTATTATTAAACTCGCGCTGTACCTAGCTATGATTACAATACAATAATTATGTCATAAGAGCTGAACATTATGTCATAGAATGAAATCATTTATGTTTTCAGTATGTTAACAGTTGGCCAAATTGGTTGATTGATATAATTGAACCTACTGATTTCGCTCTGATGCTCGACTGAGTCAATCGGGTTCGTTGACCTCTGAGATTGCAGTTGCCAAAAAAATACCTGCCTACATCGAGAAAATTATTTGTAAAACCTTAAACATCCTAATTAATTATATTTTTTTATCGTATATCACCCCAGCGACCCGCCCCAGCTTCGCATAATTTTTACGACTTGACAAAACAGACCAAGTTTTCTTATCATAAATGTAAGTTTAATAATAATATATATTAACCTGCCTTGCCTTTTCCCAACTATGTTGGGGTCGGCTTCCAGTCTAACCGGATGCAGCTGAATACCAGTATTTTACATGGAGCGACTGCCTATCTGACCTCCACAACCCAGTAACTGGGTAATACGATATCCCTTGGTAAGACTGGTTGTCAGACTTTCGGGCTTCTGACGACTCGTAACGACTGTCAAAGATCCACGTATGACAGCCGGGACCAACGGCTTAACGTGCTTTCCGAGGCACGGAGGAGTCTCGTTAAGTAAAGATGGTCACCCATCCACTGACCAACCCCGGCAAGCGTAGCTTATCCTGATGGATCGACCCGTGCGGCTGTTATTACTTAGCCACGAGCTCTCTAATTATAATATATATCATACACATTAAGCCTTCCGGAATAAATTCTCAAAATTATTGTGAAAACCGCATTAAAATAATATACGTTTGCATCACAAACATTTTGTACTCCTGTGGGAGCCTGGACTGGTGAACCTTAATGCAGGTTTCCACCATGTAACATAGCTAGGACATTAATTGTTACTTTCTTTACGATGTAAAGAAATGTTCCCTTAATAAAAAAAATATATTTACACCGAAATTTTATTTATTGAAAAAAAAAAACCGGCCAAGTACAAGTTGGACTCGCGCACGAAGGGTTCCGTACCATTATTTATAAAAACGTGAAAAAAAATCACGTTTGTTGTATGGGAGCCCCCTTAAATATTTATTTTATTCTGTTTTTTTAGTATTTGTTGTTCTATAGGCAACTGAAATACATCATTTGTGAAAATTTTAACTGTCTAACTAGTGATAGTTAGACAGTTAAAATTTTCATGAGACAGACAGACTGACGGACGGACGGACAGCGGAGTCTTAGTAATAGGGTCCCGTTTTACCCTTTGGGTACGGAACCCTAAAAAAGAAAAAAACGAAAATTGTTTATTAAATAAAAAACATAAAAATAAAATCCGATGCGAAGTTTAGAAGAACAACGCGGTCACACAGACAGTCACCAACAGCGATTGCAACTTATAGTACGTAGGTATACTTAGATTGCTAAGCATAACGATGCCCGTTTCATTTGGGTAAACCAATTTTTTATTACGAAGTAACATAATAATTATGTATTTTTGGGTGAGTACAAATGTATCTAACCTGAACCTATAGTAATAGTAAAATCCATTTATTTGTCTAATTATTGTTATATATTTGTTACATAATTTTAAAAGTTCGTATTATTCTGCCGTTTTCGGCGTACAAATACATTTTACTGGTTTTGGTTTGTTTGACTCCTTGAAGGCTTTTTGCACCCCATGTGTGCATAAGGAAAAACCCTTTAGGTACATAATAGGTATATAAGCTTATATTATATATATATAAACGTAAAAAAACATCAGCCGATGGAAAAAAAATCATTTTAAGTAGTTGTGAACCTATGGGGTTCGCAACGAACCCCCCAAGGGGGTTTTGGGTTTATAAATTAGTATATTGTATCACCTGAAGAGTTAAGTAGGCTTAACCTAATTAAAACTGCAATTTTTTTTTTCTTACTATCTGACCCAACAGACATTGTCCTGTCCAAACAATAATTCATACAAAATTCCCATAGAAACCGAATTTTCCAATCTTCCCGGCAAATTTTCCAATTTTTCTCTTCCTAGGAACCTTTCTCGGACTTCAACGAATGTTCAAAAAAAATAAAAGCCGAATTATCCCAGCCGTTCCCGAGTTTTGCGCTTAGCCATTCATTTTTATTTATATACATTTACACTGTTCTATTTTATTGATGTACTGTAACTGATTTTTTTTAATAGTTATTTTAGTATGGTTATAAAATTATGTTATCGGAAATCGATTCAGTATTTGACTTTGAACAATTTTTTTCCGGTTTTACTTTTATTCTGTTATGCTCTGCTACATCAATATTGTGATGATAGAGTTTATTGATATAGTCACTGCAATAACATCGATTATTATTATAACATAGTAGTTGTTATATTTATGCACAGAATGGAAAACATACGTTAAATAGACCAATACGCCCATTGTTCTTTTTTTCCCGTAGGTATTTATATTTTTATATTTCTGTTCGACATGCACCCTAATTGCGAACACATTATCAATCGAAATTTGAATAATTTTGAAACAAATTGCTAATCCATTGGTTCTTAAGTTGGAAAAATTTGTCTGCTCGACAACGTAAATAACGCAATGAATGTTGTTGAACTGTCCAAATGAAACCAACTCTGATTGATAATGTGTTCGATACGCAATTAGGGTGCTGGGACATAACTTTGAATCAACTCCACTGGTTTTATAAAATTTCACACCATTAAAATTTATAATCGCTTTTTCAATTATGTTTTGCTTATCTGTAAATAATTGCATCGTAATCTATTACAGTACCTAAATCAGTTTTAATGAATGGCTTCCATTTGATAGAATTCTAAAACAAACGTTATATTTAATATCGAAGTAATTGTTTAACCTAAAACAAAACAAAAAACATTTCGCGAAAGTAATTAAAAGTAAAATGCATAAAGATTAAAAATAAAAAAAAAACGTAATCATAAAAAAATAAAGACAAAAAAAAATTACTCACGTCTCAAAAAAACAAAACTGTCCACTTAAAACAAAACTGAACTCAAATCACACACAAAAATGTTTTTATTAACAAAAAAAATATTATTATAATTTTCAGAGCGCGAATTTAACACAGCGCGCGCGTGCAAGCACTCTGTATATAATATAAACATTGAGCCACGGCAGAGGCTGCGGTAACAAGTGTGCGCGGCGTGCAATGCAAGGCTTATCGAAAGGGAATGCGAATGCGACAAAAGGTAAACAAACAACATGGAAGTAGAAGGGTATTGGTAAGATTTTTAGGCTTCCGCATCTCATAAGGAAAAAAGGGAACTCTTATAGGATCGCTTCGTTGTCCGTCTGTCTGTCTGTCAGTCTCTCAAGACCATATTTCTCAGGAATGCGTGGAGGTATCTCTGAAATTATTATCAAAAACGTAGGTCTACGGTCCCTTGGAGTTAAAAAAATCAAACTCCTAAGCCAACGCAATATTATTTATAATAGTATTTTGACACTCGCAATTAAATCCAGACCTATGTGGTACTTTCCGTTGACCTAGAATCATCAAATTTTGCCCAGAACAAGTAAAGGAAAAAGTCCGAAAGTCGTAAATTTATGGTTTTATCACACAATATTTTTTTTTGCCATTACAAACTTACATTTGCAGTTGGAGAACTGACCACGGGACCAAATTTTTAGATTGTGAAATGAAAAGATGCTTTTTTGAAAAATGTAATCAACTAACTTTTTCCAGCGGCTTTGCTCGCGTGGATGTCAGAAAATATCCCACGGGAACGTACTACCGGGAATTCCTTCCTTATTCCTTGTTTACTGGGAACCTCTGTGCAAAATTTCAGCTTTCTATAGGTCCAAGGGTTTGGGCTGGACGTTGATGAGTCAGTCAATCAGTCAGTCAGTCAGGACTCTCTTTTTATTTATATAAATAAAAAGAGAGTCCTGACTGACTGACTGATAGTAGATATATAGGGTGACTGGTAATTAGTGACCGATACTTAAACACATGATTATGCTCATGATATCAAACAACTTTTACTATGGAACCAAACCTGAAATCGCGAAAAAAAAATCAGCTGTCCCGAACATTCATGTTCGCATAACTCGTCAAAATGTAGGGTGTAGCTGATTTTTTTTTCTTTTTTTTTGCTTATCTGCTCGTTTTATTTGGTTCAGCTAATAAAGCTGGTTTAGCTGAACCAAATAAAACGAGCAGATAAGCAAAAAGTTTTTTTTTTTTTGTATAATTTTGAGTGCGTCAAATGACAATTATTGTAATACTAGCTTTTGGCCGCGGCTTCGCCCGCGTGGATGTCGGGAAATATCCCACGGGAACGTCCTACCGGGAAATCCTTCCTTATTCCTTGTCTACATTATAAAGGGAACTTCTGTGCAAAATTTCAGCTTTCTGGGTCCAAGGGTTTGGGCGTTGATGAGTCAATCAATCAGTCAGTCAGTCAGGACTTCTCTTTTTATTATTTAAATAGATTCTCACACTGTTATTTTACTAGGAATGTATTTAAAAATGGCCAAACTTTCTATTTTCTCTCA
The DNA here is from genome assembly GCA_946251885.1 of Cosmia pyralina. NCBI lineage: Eukaryota > Metazoa > Arthropoda > Insecta > Lepidoptera > Noctuidae > Cosmia > Cosmia pyralina. The sequence continues at coordinate 25,373,531 of OX276349.1, read as the reverse complement.
GAATTAAGATTATTGCACTTATACAACTTCAAATAATTCCTAACTTTCGTTTTCGTTGGCACAACACAATCGGTTGGCATAATATTTTCCATCCAATTAGCGCATTGTCGTCGGCTTCTAAGAGAATTTGAGAAAATAACCGTACAAGTAAAAATCTTGAAAAACTACGCTCTCGCCGTTATCAGAATACCATTCATGTTACCTCTCATAAAACCGCATTTTTCGGTAAAAGTGTGCTGGGTATGGCCCCAAAAATATGTAACAGTATACCAGCAGCTATTCGAAATAAAGAGTGTTTGGGATCCTTTAAGAGGTGTTTGTTTAAATTACTTTTAGATAGATGTTACTACTCCATCACTGAGTTTACTACTGATAAACAGAGGTATGACGATCCCGACTTGCTAATTAAAGGCTTATGATTTTATTTATTTATTTAGTAGGGATGTGTTATATTTTATTGATGATCTGTTAACCTAATTGACATATTTTAAATTGTATTGTTATTGTTTTTATATTTTTACATACTTATTTGTGTTAATTTTGTACGCCATATATTGGCAAAACATAGCGCGCATGTATTTTTTTTTTTAAATATACTATCTGTAATCATACCTATGTTTTACAAAATAAATGATTGATTGATTGATTATCCAATCGCGTGAAAAATTTTCCATTTTCCCGTTTTAAAGAAATGTGTGTTTCAAGGTCCAAGCAATTCGCTTGTTAGTTGAGCTATAAACAAAAAATGTTACAAATAGACAAATCACATTGGACTTTATAATAATGTACTCGTATTATTGAATTGATATTGTATTTGATCTGTGTTACATAATTATATGCCTTTTCCCAACTATTTTGGGGTCAGCTTCCAGTCTAACCGGATTCAGCTAAATACCAGTACATGGAGCGACTGCCTATCTGACCTCCACAACGCAATTTCTGGGTAATACGATACCCCTTGGTAAGACTATCACATTTTCGGGTTTCTAACTACCTGTAACGACTCTGAAAGATCTGCAAAAGTCATAGAGGAGTCTCTTTATGTAATGGATGGTCACCCATCTACGGGCCGACCTCGGCAAGCGTAGCTTAACCTCGATCGCCATTCTATCTATTTGTACGTAATATTTTTATCTTATTATTAAAGTCGGTTATGATGACGGTATTAAATCCGTTTTCATTCAACTAGCTCATTCAAAACAGTTAAACTTGTCCATCACTATATGCACCAAAAACGTAAAAAAAAACAAATGAGCGCACTCCAATCTCATTAAGTTTACTTGTTTACGCTGTACTCTTGAATCATGAAGCAACGCAGTGTTCCACTCCCGCGCAGGGTCAAATAGTTTCGCCATAAAATGGAATTCTGCATACAAATCTTGTCCATAACACTAATGTTGTAATTTATATTGTAAAGAAATAACTACTATGTAAATTGGCGATAAAAAAAATGTAAACTATGTATTATGACAAGGCGAATTCGGCATTAGCAAAAAATAAAATAACGTGCCGAAATGAGAGCAAGTTTTTTTTAAACCTATATCCGGTTTTATTATCCTATACTATTAAATATTGAGATTGATATAGATTGATTGATACTTTGATTGATTAATTTTTTTTATAATTTTTTTTGCTTTTTATATCAGAATTCTATCTATCTAATTCTAAATGAACAATATTTGTATATATATAAGACTAGCTGACCTGACAGACGTTGCTCTGTCCAAATGTCATGTATGAGAAAATGAATTTTCTTCATATTTTTTTTGTGAATTTTTACTATGTTTTAATAGTTATTCTGCTATTTGGGGCGGAGATAAATCCAACAAATCAAACGTTGGAAAATCTGTCCAACCGTTCTTCAGTTATAAATGGTGTAAATAACCCGACTTTCTTTTATATTATATAGATATACCTGTATATATTTGTAATCACCTTCTCGAAAACGGCTCTGACGATTTCGATGAAACTTGCAATGGTTTACGAGGGTGAAAAATCGATCTGGCTGGGTCTCATACATTGGGAAATTAAAAAAAATAATAAATAGTTTTCTCTATTTTCACCCGAGCAGAGCTCGGTCAACCAGGTCTTATAATTATGTTAATGTTGAAACGTGTTCGCTAAATTGATTTATTAATTAAATCTGACCTAGTCATATAATATAATTATGAGCCTATTAAAAAAGTATCAAACGTAAAAGTTTAACACCGATATATTATAATTTCATTAAATAAATATAAATATAAAAAAAAATTGACTGATGATCACGAAGCAGTTGGTTTTCCCATAGTATTTAGAAGGATGCTACTGCACATCTTATAGGAGCGAACATAAATGTAGGGAACAGCTGATTTTTTTTCACGATTTCAGGTTTGTTCCCATAGTAAAAGTTGTTCATAATGATGAGTACAATGACCCCTATTGGAAAAAGCAAGAGGCAAAGCCTTAGCCTTTCCTTTGCCAGTGACAAGTCAAAATCCCCCAGTCATTCATCATCTGCCTAGAATTTTACCGACTATTTTGAGTTCAGCTTCCGGGATAACCGGATTCGGCTGAATATCAGTATTTTACATGGAGAGACTTACATCTGGCCTCGGCAACTCAGTTACTGGGTAACACGATACCTTTTCGTAAAACTGGTTGTCAGAGTTTCAGGCTTCTGAGTGCCCGTAACGACTGTCAAAGATCTACAAATGACAGCCGGGAGCAACGGCTTAGCGTGGTTTCCGACACACGTAGAGGTCTCGGTGTATAATGGATCGTCACGCAACCACAGACCGACCTCGACAATCGTAACTTTACCTTGATTGACTCGTGCGGCTATTATAACTTAGTCACAAGCCCCCCAGATTAGCTAGTCAGTCAGTCAGCCGTGTGAAATAGTACAGGTGTACCAAAGAAAGTTTGAGTCATTAACCAATTTCGTTCTTTCTTCGTACTGTTTTCCGCAAATGGTTTTGAACTATGCTCGTCATAGATATCCCGTACTTTCCCCATTAGGTTTTCCTTCGGGGGATTACCGATTACTTTCATAAGTTTTTTATTTAGACATTGTAGAAGAAAAAAAATATGTGTTTATTTATCTCCACAAATTACATTCCTATATTTCCTTGACAGATATTTAGACAATTTGTAATTTGTGGAAGATCTGGAGTCTAAACTCAGCCTGGGCCTGTATTTTCGAACTCCAGGATCCCCCAATATATCTCACAGTTAAGGTTGTTGTTGGTTGGTTGTTGGGTGGTTGTAAGTTAGTCAGTATAGGCACCAAACACTAATTCGGGTCGGATTCTTATTATAGGTGCTTCTTTCTCCTCCTCGTTCTTTTTGATTTTTTTAGGGTTCCGTACCTAAAAAGGATTACATACGTACGTCATTCTGTCAAGACCTTTTTCAACACGCTTTTTTTTACTATTAGCTTCACCTGTATTTATGTTTGTATGTAACGGAATCTTTGAACTCAATTTTTACCCACTTTAAATGGTCAGATTAAATCGAAATTTTGCACATTTATCAGGACATGATGACAATACAATAATTAAAAAATTTTGTCCCATTATCCTGATCAGGATCATCAGGATTAACGATTTATCTCTAAAAAAATAAAAAATAAATTATAGTTTAAAAAACTAAAAAACACGATTTAATACCATTAAACTGAACTAAAGAGAGAAGAAAAAAATAAATTTTCAATATAAGAATAAAGTGATTAACGAGAAAATTAATGTAATTGTAAATAAAAAGCGAGGGGTGCTTTGTACGATATTCTTACTCTAACTCTGTAATTCAAAATATAAATAGTAGTAACATATCTTGGTAAAAAGTAATTAAACAAAAATAAAAAATGCATTTCGTATTTTTTTATTACGTTGACATAGAAGCTTGATTTTTTTTCAGCTCTAAGGGACTATTAGACCTACGTATTTGATATTAATTTCAACTTGATACCTCGACGCGTTCTTAAGAAAAAGGGTCTTGACAGACCTACAGCCGATAGATGGACAACGAAGTGATCCTATAAGGGTTCCGTTTTTTCCTATTGAGGTACGGAACCCTAAAAAACAGACTCTTCAGCTTATTATGAATCTCTTCAGCTTAATTGCAGCTAATTATCTTTTGTCGACTACAGTGTTCTTTACACTGTGCCTCGGAAAGCACTCTCGGCTGTCGGCTGTCGGCAGACGGCTGTCATTCGCGGATCTTTGCCAGTCGTTACGGGTCGTCAGAAGCCCGAAAGTCTGGCAACCAGTCTTACCGAGGGGTATCGTATTACCCAGTCACTGGGTTGTGGAGGTCAGATAGGCAGTCGCTCCATGTAAAATACTGGTATTCAGCTGCATCCGGTTAGACTGTAAGCCGACCCCAACATAGTTGGGAAAAGGCTAGGCAGATTGATAAGTTGAAGAGAATTATAACTAAGATGAAGAGTTTGTTTTTTAGGGTTCCGCACCTCAAAAGCAAAAAAAATAATCCTTATAGGATCACTTCGTTGTCCGTCTGTCTGTCTGTAAGTCTGTCAAGACCCTTTTTATAAGGTTTTTTAAACTAAAACTTCAAAACAGTTAAGAGACCATAAAACTTAAAAAATACGCAATATTTACCAAACATTCTGGCAATAAATTATTTACTTTCGTCTCAACCATAACAGAATTGGCAACCCGAAGATAAAGTCAAGTCCTGTTAATTATAAATTCAAACGTGTATGCAGAAGTACTAACCGAACCAGTTTCTCGAGGTCATTGACTTTTCAATTGGGATAATTTAAAACATAAATTATAACCCTTCAACAATTCCACAAAGTTCAAAATAATTTTTTTGTTTTAAACCTTTTTACTTTGTTTTAGATCCGCGTTTTACGTTGATTAATCCCTGATCTCTTCTCAAAGCGTACCTAGTTATTATAGCTTTGAATCCTTATAACAATTCATTCTAAGCCGACGTTCGCACGGACGTGAAAATATAGCGGTGATTTTTTTTCGCGCACTGGATTTTCAACGTACTGCTTAGCGCCGAGAGTTGAAATCCAACAGTGTTTTTTCGACGCGCTAGAATGCACTCTGTTGATGTTAAGTTTGATTCTCAATTCTCGGCACAACACCGAGAGTTGAAAATCCAGTGCGCGATAAAATCCTGCCGCGATATTTTTACCGGCTTAAGGCATTTAAAAAGAAAATTGCACTCCGAATTATTTTCAATAGACAAAACGATCGTCATTATAAAACAACACTGAGAACGGGTCTTCTCGCGATATTCGTTTTCGTTTTGTTTTAGGATTTTGAACTTTGTTTCTATTCTTGAAACGTTAGGTAAATTAATTATTGTCTATGTCAGCATGCACTAGTTCATATCATTAGAATATCAGTTCACCATCGCTCCCACGAGACACGGAAACTAACTTAACTATGTATGTTAAGCGAATAATTGTTTTATAATACAATTATTTCCTTATTTAAACGTTATTAGCGTTGCCTTGTCGATTTAAACTCTCATTTATGAATTAACTAGCAGCGCTCTGCGGCTTCACCCACGTAAATCTCGAATCTGTAAGAATATGGGGATAAAATGTATCCTTTAAGTTCATAGATTGCTAGCCCAGTCGCTTAGCGACATACTTAAGGTAGTGGTTAAGGAGCAACGTATTTGCTGCAAAAATAGTACAGCCGCTGCGATATTTGAAAACAAAAATAACGTAGTAAAAGCAAGAAATATTTTACGATTTGTTGTTTTTTATGATTTTAAAGATAAATACAGTGAAATACTTTTACTTACATATGGTAAGTGATTCCGTGAGATACGAAGTTTTTAATATCACTTCGGTTTTTGCAGGAAACCACTGAACAACACGGCATTTTTATAATTTATCGTGACCATGGTCGAAAGCGTACTAGTTCGCGGAGACGGCCATTTGGCGAGTAAAGGCACAGCGTGCGCATAACGCGTGGACACAGGCACGCCCGCATGCCACTTCTCCTGTTTTTTATATTTCTATGTTTAAGTTAATCAAGGTTATGAACTATATGTGTGCCAAATTACATCAAAATCCGTTCAGTAGTTTTAGCGTGAAAGAGTAACTAACATCTATCCATCCATCATTACAAATACGTCATAACCAGAGGTCAGAATAGGTAGAGTAGATTTACCTTAACTTCGAGGAAGGAAGTAACATAGAGTGGATAATACCTCCTCTAAAATCCCGGAATCATAAACATGACGATTAACTCCCGAAATTTAAGAAATTGCGAATTATGTATTGCACTTTGAATACATTCGTACCAAATTAATATTTTGAAGAATCTTATTAAATTAGGGTTTATTATTTATACAGAGTGTAAGTGCAGACAGTGGCAATCTTTTAAGGGGTAATTTGTACTCATCATTATGATCAACTTTTACTATGGGACGATACCTGAAATCGCGAAAAACAAACAGCTCTTCCCTCCACTTATGTTCGCATAACTCGTCAAAATGTACGGAACAGTTGTTTTTTTTTTTTCATTATTGTAATATTTTTTTTTAATATCATCAAAATAAGCGCGTCATCGGGAGAAAAAAAAAACGTTATTTGGCTCTCCTGTAAAATTTTCCTCATTTGAGATTCGCCCCTTTGCGGTGTTGGCGACGAATTGCACTCATCATTATGATCAACTTTTACTATGGGACCAAACCTGAAATCGCGAAAAACAAACAGCTCTTCCCTCCACTTATGTTCGCATAACTCGTCAAAATCTACGGAACAGTTGTTTTTTTTTTTTGTTCGGCAACCGCACTTGCGACTATTAGCACCAATGCCATGAGGCGTCTTTTTTGTTCTTAAAATAAACGTGTTACTCTGTTTGATTTCAACATTTGTTTGTTTTTGTTTGCTTGGTTTGTGTTCATTATAAGGCCTCTGCCTCGAATTTCGCGGGCAGCGGGGCGGCGGCGGCGACGGCGCGTCTCGCATTGTCCCGCCCCGCTACCGCGCCGCTGTTTTCGAGGTCCGGTCCATTTGTTTTTATGCATAAAATCCTGCCGCTCCCGCGCCGCTGCCGCCCCGCTGCCCGCGAAATTCGAGGCAGAGGCCTGAATCTTAGTTGGTATAAAAATATAATGTAATGAATTGGGAGAAGGCGCTAAAATCAGATATACAGTTTCGTACCTAGTTTGGGTTTCAGAGGCTTCATATTTTTGTAACTCTAATTTATTTCAAAAAAGATTTACCTATTTATTTTATTTTTTTATTTCACACTTTAAAAACCAATTTATCAAAAACCTTTTATGTAGTCTTGCAGTTTTTTAATCTCAATTATTAAGCGAAATATTCAATTCAAATCGGAACTCTTAACAGTTAATCGAAAAATAAAACAGTTTATTGAATCATTTTGTGTTAATTTAGATGATGTCAAAAAGTAGCAGTGTTAACCGACTTCTGTTGCTGACCGTACTATGTGGTTTGCATAGTAGTGTGTGAGTACGGAAGGTAAATTTTTCCTAACATGAGTAATTCAGGTGAATCAATACAATTGTAGAAAAACCCTTTATATTAGTTATTGTTTAATTATGCCGAGTAACGTCAATTAACGGAATTCTTATTACCATACTAAAACGAACTCTTCGATCTAGCTCTTACAAATTGCCTATACTTACAAATTGAACTCATTATTATCTTTTAAACTAAGACCCGACCAAATCTGTGACTTGGCGAAAATTAGCGACTAAATTTAGGAGAAAACAGATCTTAACTAGGTGACCTAGTTTTTGATATACAGGTTGTAAGGGTAAACAGTGGCAATCTTTTAAGGGGTCATTGTACTCATCATTGTGAACAACTTTTACTATGGGACCAAAGCCAAAATTGCGAAAAAAAAAAAATCAGCTGATCAGTAGGTATACAATGTTCGCATAATTCGTCAAAATAACAACAAACAGCTGATTTGCTTTTCGCGATTTCAGGTTTTTTTTTTTTTTTTTTTTTGGCTGGCAAATCATCAAATGACTTCTCCCGCTCTGGGCGGAGCGGGAGGGCGTGTCAGACTTTTACTTACTAAAACCCACCCGTGTTCCTTCAGTTGCCTGTGCCAGGGCCACCGTGTCTCTTTCGAACAACCCGCGACCCCGGCAGCATGACCCCTTCCTTAAAAGATTGCCACTGTTTACACTTACAGCCTGTCTAAATGTAGTTATATCGTTGAATAACTATTTCAAATGGTATATAAGGGTCATAATCCTATCGCAATATTCCCATGAAGCAGATGCAAACCAAGTAGAATTTACTTTGGCTGCTCAATTGATTTATCTACTTAGGTACTGCTAAACATTGGTCACCAGAGACCATCTTACTTCACTTTATTAAAAAATCCCAATATGGTACTCCCAAAAGGGTTTTCGAAACTATTCTAATATGAAGTAGGTTTGTAGGTTTTTCTCATAGTTGCATATTAGTTATCAATACATTATTATAAAAACAAAGTCTCCCGCCGCGTCTGTCTGCCTGGTTGTTTGTATGTTCGCGTTGATCTCAAAAACTACTGAACGGATTTTTATACAATTTTCACCAATGGACGGAGTGATTCATGAGGAAGGTTTAGTTGTATAATTCATTAAAGGTTTTTTGTAAATTGGCTGAACTATGACGATGATTGTTGAAGATGTCGGAAAAAATCATGCCGACTGGGAGCGTTACAGGCGTACGCGTTACGACAGTATTTTGCGTAAGTGTAAGGTGTTTATGCTCATGACTGTACCTACCTACATAGTTTGTTTAGCGTAGGCAATCACTTTTACGCACCATAATTTATCTTTAAAATGATGACTGCGGCATTGACACGAAACTTGTGAAGAGGATAATCATTTGATGACTAAACATCGTAGGTTCCAGTACCTACGATGTTTGATGTACGTAAATACTTCAGGTGTACGCAATATTCTAAAATATTGCGTACACCTGAAGTATTTACGTGTTATCTGTATAAATAAAGATGCATGGCTAAATCTATACAGTGTTACTTGTGATTCGACGTATTCCTTGCAGGACGTCATAATAGGTTTAAAATGCAATAAATTAAGCCACCAAATGTTCTACCAAAATTCAATGCTAAAACTGGCAATGGTCTATCTATGTGGCAAATTTCATCCAAATCCGCTCAGCTGTTTTAGCGTGAAAGCGTAAGAAACAAACTCGCTTTCGATTAATATTAAGTTAGGAAGTTAGAATGAGACGTAAATTAAATAAGAATATTTCATTTACGTCTCATCCATTATTTGGACTTATTGTAAACAAACTTCTATCATTTTTCTTGAAGATAATAACTAACAACACTTAACACTTCCTTGGCAAACTCTTTCTTATATAGTTCAATTTTCTTTTTCGTGAGATCCGCCAGAAAACTTATAATGAAGCTTTTTATTTGTTATAAATCGCAGGGAAACGTACAGTGGGCTTGCGGACGACGAGTAATGGGCAGCTCGCCGTCCGGTAAGGACCAGGCCCGGGTCGACGGCGCATTGTGTTCCACGCGCGCCTCAAAGAGATGTCAGCAGTGACGGGGTCAATTGCGCCGATGCCGCCGGGGTCGCGGGTAGTTCGAAAGAGATACCGTGGCCCTAGCACGGCCAGCTGAAGGAACATGGGTGGGTTTTAGTCAGTAAAAGTCTGACACACCCTCCCGCTCTGCCCAGAGCGGGAGAAGTCATTTGATGATTTCCCATCCACAAAAAAAAAAAAGGGAAACGTACAGTCTGTTTCAAATGTAGTTGTTGAAAATGTAAACAAATGGATCAGAAAACGTAACTTGTGGATGCTAATTTGTAATGCCCCTTACAAATTGAGAGCTTTGACTAAGGGCTGATTGTTCAATAGTCAGATAATTTTTATTTGAGGAATAAATATGGCGGTCTGACAGCTATTTTATTGAAAATATGTCAAACTGTCACATTTATTCTTCAGGTAAAAGTTATCTGCCTATTGAACAATCAGCCCTTATTCGAAATTCTAATGTTAAATAAAATTGTCTGAAGGATATTTTTCATTTGACAATTGACGTTAATTTTATAACCTCAATTCCCATCACTTTTTTCCATACGATTTTTCATATTTAAACAATAATTGTTGGAAAAAGTAGTGAGATATAAAGTTAAACCTTCTAATATAGATAAAAGTGTTACCAACCCCCTTTAGTGAGTGATTGCATAAGAATTTAACCTGACCGGAGTTTGTTTACTCTTTTGTCAGATACTTTTGGAACTGATCACAACATGTATCATTTTGTGGATCAATTTCCGTGTCTATAAATAGAGCAAAAAGCTAATCAGTTTCTTTATAATATACTATTATTATTGTAGTATTAGTGCACTGTAATTGGTATTCGTTCCCTTTCAATGTTTGGCCTTCATCGGATGGTTGGCGGCCTTGCATATGTATGCTAGTCGCCCAGCCACTGAGATGTTTGAATTATCTAATATAGTTAAATTATATTACTCATTTATTTTACAGCAAACCAAATTAAGGGAGCTACTGAATCTGTAAACAAATTTTATAATAATAGATGTTGATTTTATGTGTAAGTTTAACTTTTATATGAGAAACTGTGTAGTCGGGCGTATTGAAATTCCCAAGAGCACGCATTTATTTTCGGGGTTCGTGGTTAAGCAATATCATACTCTTGCTGAGGTCAGTACGAGACCCCTCCGTGCATCGGAAGGCACGTGAAGACGCTGGTCCCGGCTTCGTAAATCTTACCTTATTTATTTAAGGGGTATCCTGTTACCCAGTAACTGTATTATGGTGGTCACAGGCAGTTGCTCTATGTAACATACTGATATTCAACTCCATCCGGTCAGACTGGAAGCCGACTCCAACATAGTTGGGAAAAGGCTAATGGATGAGACGTATTTATTTTCAATTTGCATAACACACTATCGATCGGAATCGGATTCATTTTGACAGTTCTACGACATTCATTGCGTTATTTACGTTGTTGAGCAGACAAATTCGAACATATTAGCATATTATTATGATTTATTAGCAATTTGATTCAAAATGATTAAGATTCCGATTGATAGTGCGTTACGCAATTAGGGTGCTGGGGTTTGTATCAAAAGACCAAAAGTCAAATGAGACTGTAGATATTAACTAACTAACCCAAAAGTATGTATAGATGGTGGACTATAAAACAACCATTGCATTTAATTACTATTAACTACCTGTAGCTATAAAAGCATTATACTTCATCCGTATAAGTAATTAAATAAAGTTAAACAAAAAAAAAAAAAAACACGTGCCTGGTTAACCGACTAAACGTAATACCTGTACCTTCAGTCGTCATGCTACGACACATTTGTACTCTTCAATTTAGCAACGTTATACCACGAATTATAATGTATAAATAATAAATAAGCGATGGAGTATAGGTATACCAAAACTGTGGCACATTACTTACAGCAAAATCTATTATTACATCTACCTGCTAATATATACTACTGTTTTGAAATAGCTATCTTAGTCCTAAACGTGACTACAGTACTTCGTGTTCAAGTATTGGTTGCGTATTTTCTGTAGTGTTTGTACCTATTGCTTAACTTTTGGGAGGCACCTTAATGGCCGATTCCTATAATTTACGGACCGTTATTGGTTAAAATTAAGACTTCTTGTATCTTTACCTATAATGACGCAAAGACCTCATAGCTTTGCATGTAGACCCTCCCATATGGAAGTAGCTTTTACGGGTAAAATTAGCTTACGAATCTATTTATATGCCCAGTTTGACAATAAAAATGCTACCATTGGTAAACAAAACGATTCGTTTTTGTTTATAGGAACCGAGCATAAGTCATTGACTGTCCACCAAGGGTTATTGTGTTACCTAGTACAGTCCTACCAACTTATCTGTGAACTGGAAGAGGACGCCACCGTCGATGCGTCGGCACAATCGAATGACATGCGTCGGCACAATCGAAGACATTTCAACATGACGGCCGTAGTTCCAATTTTCGGCATTTCACAGATAATTTGGTAGGAGTGTAACTGGATTGCGGAGGTCTGATAGGCAGTCGCTTTATGTAAAATACTGGTGCTGCATCCGTTTAGACTGGAAGCCGACCCCAATATACATAGTCTTGTCAAGGCATTGACTGTATTCATCGAAATTAAGAAAGACGATTTTTTGGTGTTTTGTTTATAAGCTAAAATGAATTGGAGGAAAATAGATATCAATACTGTTAGGTCTCTGCCTCGAATTTCGCGGGCAGCGGGGCGGCAGCGGCGACGGCGCGGGAGCGGCAGGATTTTATGCATAAAAACAAATGGACCGGACCTCGAAAACAGCGGCGCGGAAGCGGGGCGGGACAATGCGAGACGCGCCGCCGCCGCTGCCCGCAAAATTCGAGGCAGAGGCCTTAGGCACCAAATGAAATGCAGATAAGGTGCAATCGGGTATAATTGTTTGGAAAAAACACGCAAGCCACCCCTTCTCACCGACTCTGATGACCCCATAACCCTCCTTCAGGAGAGTAGCAAGGCCACCAGGTTTACAAACGCAAACCACCTAGGAATACATTCCGACCTCGCCGCCGAGGTCGCAATCGTAACCGCCCTCCCCCCCCCCCCTATCCCCTACTCGGTGAAGCTGTGCCTGCTGGGGGCACAGCTGAGCTTGTTGTACTTAACCCCCCTATCATGATCCAGCCTGCCCCGTCTGGCTGCTCTATTATTAGCGACGTTCAGTCGTCTAATATTTTACCCTAGTTTTTAAGCCTGGCCGGAGGCTTTGTTCGCTTAAAGCACCCACAGGAAACGCTCAGTTAAGCAGTCTCGACCCTCAGTGGTCAACTGCGAGATGCCATTCATAACTAACTAACGCAAGCCACCCCTTCGCTAGAGCCAACCATCCCCAAACAGCCAGCAACGGGGTTGCCAGATGTGTCGCCAACAATTACCATTGATAGAGAACGTCTCAGTTATGTGGGATAAAACCGCAGTTATTTGATCTGAGTTAAACAAGGAAACTGATAGTTATTCATTTCCGAGCAGTAACCTCCTCATAGACTTAAATTTAAATAGTAGTGTTTACAAAGCATGCATATCGCACATTTACTGAGCGCAATTCCAACATTGAGCTCTGGCTGATAATACGAAATAATATTAAGAGCCTAATACTAATTCAAATGGCTTAGCATGATCCTCCGTTATGTCGAAAATACTGCAGCATTAATTTTGAAAGAAATATAGGCATGGTAAAGTTGAGGATTAATGATAAGTACTATGTTTGACGAAAACACGATTCCATAAAATTTTCTCGATGGAAAAAAATCCAAAGTTACCTCCAAACCGAACAATAAACCGCTGGATTCATTCTAATTTGTTTCAGGATCTAATTTGAAGTATTTTTTACTTCAAATTAGATCATGAAACTTTGCATAATAACTGAACAAACTATAAAGGAGGTATTATGTTTTTATTTATTTTTTTAATTACCATTATTTTCACCGTAAAAAACAATTACCTAAACTATCGGCACCCAGCACCGCACTCAGTCTCGCTCTCACTCAGTCCGTGAGCAGTACCGTGCGAGCGAGATAAAAAGCTGAGGTAGTATGGCTTCTACACATGCCTAAGGATCGGAAACAGGACAAAGATAAAGGTAGCCAATACAGTGGCAAGATTGTTATCTCAACAAGCTGTAAAGAATAATAACAAAACTGTTGCTAAATCGACTAACTATATTGGGGCTAAGAGCGACAATTATTTAATTTAGACTAATACTCGTAATTGTTCTGTGAGTTAAAACAATTATTGTACATTTATTTGGTACGACAGAAGTCTACTTTTGAAACACAATTTACACAATGATTAGATGAATTTGTATTCAGCATTTCCAGTATTATCATACAAGAGTAAAATAACTTTTAATTTTACTTTTGTTCCGATTTTAATTATATCTTTATCTCAATAAAAACAAATTAATTTATTCAAAATAAAATTAGATCGATTCAAAAACTAATATTTTCGAAAAACAGCGGCGAAAGTCGAGAAAAAGAATCGCAAAGTTTTTGGATGTAAATAATATTTTTATGTTAATTAAACAATCCGGATTCCAAAAAAATAAAACTACATTTTTGGCAATAGGTATATCAATTGTTTTGAAAGAAATTGGGAAAAGATCACTGAAAACAAACATTGTGCTGCTGTTTTGTCAAAAAAAAATAGTGTGTACAATAGAGTATGATATTTTGTTTGATATTGTAGAGGGTATAAAAAAAGAGGAAATAAATCTCTAAAATTAATTAAATAATATAATGCAAGACACTGTTATTATCCAACGTACAAAATGGTGGAGATAGTGAAAGAATCATGGCAGAATTTGGTCTGGACTTTTTTTTGGCGCCCATATATTTTATTTAAATGAATCAAATTTAACGACGATTTTTCAATTATTTACTCCTTCTCGTAAAGGCCGGAGTTATTTTATGTTTTTAAAAGCTTATCAAATGATGTTCGAATTAGGTACATTCGAAATGTTACCATTAAAATAGTGGTGTGAATACAAATAGTATGAATGCAATTTATCTGTATCAATTATTAAACGAATTATCGATAAAATCGACCGTTCGATCGACCCCTGTAGAGTTGGTTTTGTTTTTAACATAATTGTTGAAATGTTCTATTATTTTGTCTTTAATCAACCGATATCTATGAAAATATGCTTCTACTTTTAAATCCAATTAATAATGGTTCAAAATATCACAGGATCGTTTCAGTGTCTTATCGATTCTTAAGAAAACCGCATCGAAACGTGGAGCACTACTTTTGTCTTTGACAGTGACATGTCTGTGGTTGTCTGTCAAGACGCTACAGAATGCTTCCGCGTTTTTCATCTCGGTTGCGTTTTGTGTTTATATTTGGCTTTCTATTTATTTTTCCCGACTTGGACTGTTTATGGATTGATAAATACTACCCTGTGTCACTAGTGCAAACAATATTATGTGTACATTTTAATTTAAAATAATATTCCTGGCAGAACCGGCATAGTCGAATATTGCTGCAGTTGTTTAGTTGGCTGGCGCACTGTAGGCTGCTGCGGATACACTGTGACCTTAGTGTGGTATCTAGGATGGGCCAGACATCAAGAACACATCTCGGCACCAGCAGGTTTCCTTGATGAGATAATAATACGAGACGAGGATGAGGAATAAAATAAATATGTTTAATAAAGTGTGTGTTTTTATTTGCCCTAACAATAGGTATTACAACCCTCAGTTTTAGTGTTTACGGGGCAAGAGCATTTTTTTTTTAAATACGAGCCCAGCTTTCGTAAACATACAATTGAGTACTACTCTACACCGAGGGTTGAATTTATTTGGGTTTTTCTCATTTTATCCGTAAATACTCTTATCCTCACTTAGACCACACCACATATCCATTTCTTTATGATTTAATTTCAATCTGCGATGTTTTATAGATAATTGTTGTTTGACGTTCATTCATAACCTAAAAATTCAAACATCGAAATCTTTTATTTCCGGCTTTCCCAGATGAAAATAGTCTCATTTATAGATTCTGGAGGTAACGCCAAATCTTTTAACACATTTTTCATTAAGGGGCGCTTCAATTTGATCCCAGACAATTCTTAGTATGGAGACCTGCCATTGTTCTTTGAATTCGAATGTATCGTACCGCAGGGTAGTATATTAGGACCGCCATTATTCCTATTATTCATATAATAGACATAATGCCATGATATCTTTGGTTGGTTTGGAAGCTCGTTAATATACAATAATTAATTGTATTATTAACGATCGGCCAAACATAATTATCCACCTTTGCGTGTATGCTGATGATTCAATTATATTCATTTCAAATGAATATTCTAATCTTTTTAATAACGAAAGTGAAATAAACTGATTGGACAATAAATTAAAAGTTTACCAATTTAGAAATTATAAAAGTAAACCTACTAAACTGAATGTAACCGTGAATTATGTAGTGATTTAATAAGTTAAAGACACAAGCCACATATTGAACGATTAATAAAAAAAATATTGAGTGCTACTACTCATTGTCAATCCTGACAGAAACTACAAATAAAAGTGTTACTAGAAACGCTTCTTTTGGAAAAATGTTTATCTACTGTTAACTTATGGTGTTATTACTGAGGAAACTCGACAAACGTACAATCCACATTAATTTTCCCGAAAAAATGTCTTAGGGAAATACATAGTACCCATTCGTTCCGAGATGTTTTCAGAACCGAGGATTTCCTAACGCTGACACCCTATTTATATACTCGAATTATGTATGATTTTTTGTTAAAATTAAACAATATTTTAACCAAATCTGATTCTAAGAGAAACATTGTCAAACAATATAAATATGTCATTAATTTACTAGGTATTAACAATATGAAAAATTATAAAAGAACAGACGCCAGCACATCAAGCTACTACAATCTGTCAAATTTCTTTAATAGATTTTCATCTTTATCGCTAAAGCGAAATTAGGTTCAAGGTTGATTGGGAAAATTTGACAGTTTCGGGTGGCTTGATCTGCTGGCGTCTGTACCTATGTAACTGTTATTCGTGTACACAACCAGTTATGTCCTGCCAGCTATTATGCAATAAAATGTAAATATGTTTAAAAAACAAATTTTAAAAAGAAATAAAAGTGTTTTTTATAATTTGAATGAGTTTTTTTTGGGAAAAAATAATGTGAGTAAGTAATTTATTTGCAATTATTTTTAATACTATTGCATATCTGACATGGGTAGAATGTTGGGCCTAAAAATGTATAATAGTTATTGTTTAAAATAAGAACTGATAAATACATTTCTTAAATCCTACTAATATTATAAATCTGAAAGTTTGTATGTTTGGATGTTTGGCTGTTTGGATGTTTGTTACTCAATCACGCAAAAGCGGCTGAACGGATTTGGATGAAATTTGGTATACAGATAGTTTGTAACCTGGATTAAGACATAGGATACTACTCATCCCGGTAGAAGGTTCCCGTGGGATAATTTCCGACATGCACGCGGGCGAAGCCGCTGTCAAAAGCTAGTTGTAATTGTTTTTTTTTATTTAAAAGTTTAATTATTATGAATTTTATTCTTTTACCAAAAGTGTGATATTTTATAACAATGTTTTTTTTTTAATAATAATATGTTAAATAATACGAAAATAGCTCCTACACCATTACTAAATATTAGTATTAAATAATATTATTATCTAATAAAAGACGAGCCAGTCAGCAAGATTGGTAAAAAAGCTGACTGTCCATTTAGAGCCAGACTAGATAGATAATACCTAACTACTTCAGCGAATTACACCAATGAAACTGAACACGATCAGCACATCAAAGCCGCGTTGAAGAGCTGTCAGCGTCATCATGTTACAGAATGTTGACACTGACATGCAAAAGCATAATAATAATTAATTTGGAGTAATTTCTGAAAAAAATTAAACCGTATTCAAAAGAATACGGTTTAATTTTTTTCAGAACTTACTCCTTTTAATTACTTCATTAGATACAAAACACGATTTATTCATTTTTTTTTTACGGTAACGTTATTAATACACTATATACCATCTTGCATTTTATGTGACATCATATTATATAACTATTAACGCGCACAGAACAGATAAAGAGATTATCTTTTCTGTGCGCAGAACGATATGACGCTTCCAACGATACCTTGTTTGACGTCCTTAGGTATACGACGAATAGTAGGTATAAGAGATAATACGGAACAGATAAACATGCATTTAAAAATCATAACCTTCCTTTGGCTTTGTCGTAGTCGTGTAAAACTGCAAAGTTATTAACATAGTAAATTCGACACATGGCTAGAGTAATGTTGAAACCAAAAGTCACGTAAAGACAGGTTAATGACCTGTGATTGCGGTTAACAATACAACAGAAACTCATAGTAATGTTTTGGAGAGTCATTCATCATTAGTGAGAAATGTCTATGAAATGTTTGCATTGTCTTAAGCTCATTGGTTTAGTGGTTCAATCCTGGGGTCGGGCATCGTTCTTAGGTTTTCCATTAAAAAATTCTCAGAACCAGCTCGTAGTCTGGATATGTGTGATAAACTGCATTATATGAATAATTGACAAAACCAGGTATCGTGTTTATGACTCCTTTACACGGATTCCTCCCAATGTGCATCCACGACTGATGTCTGCTTCTTGGCATGGCTTGAGTGAGGCCCCATTTTTACGATGCAAGTTTCTTGCCCGTTACAAACTGCTACTTTTATTGTTACTTCAATTCTTCTATGGTTTACCACAGACAATTTAATGGCACTGTGTAAATCGGGTTTAAAACTTTTGATCTATATCATCATCATCATCACCATAATTTCAGCGGAAAGATGTCCACTGCTGGAAATAAGTAAGCACCGTCACTTCGACCAGTTCTGTGCTTCCCGCATCCAGCGGATTCCTGCGGCTTTCACAAGGTCATCGGTCCACCTTGTGGGAAGCTTTCCAATGCTACGTCTTCCGGTACCCGGTCGCCACTCCAGAATCTTTTGGCCCCATCGGCCATCTGTTCTGCGAGCAATGTGCCCTGCCCACTGCCACTTAAGTTTGGCAATGCTTCGGGCTATGTCGGTTACTTTGGTTCTCCTGCGGATCTCTTCATTTCTGATTCGATCACGTAGAGAAACTCCAAGCATAGTCTCTCCATTGCTCTTTGGGTGACGTTTAGCCTTTAATAAAGCCCATTGTGAGCGACCACGTTTCAATCTATTTTCCTTTAATTGTAAAAAACTTTTTTACAAAAAAATACAACCGACTTCCAAAAACAACAGTACAAAGTGAAAAATAACTTTAATTTCGGAAGTCGGTGTCTGATTAAATGTATTTTCGTTTTTGCCACCGACTTCCGAAATTATAGTTATTTTTCACTTTGTAGTGTTGTTTTTGGAAGTCGGTTGTATTTTTTTTGTAAAAAAGTTTTTATTTTTCACTTTTTAGTGGTTCAAATGTGCTTACCCCTTCACAGCGTACCGGCGTGATGTTATGTTATGAACTGGTGTAAACAGTAAACAGACATGAGATTTCAGCAATCCCAGTCCATTTGCTATCACTCATTGAGGAGTTCTGTTGCCTATCTCAGAAGTTCTTCATCAGATCCTCACCAAATTAAAATGGGACCACTCCGAGAAAGTACTCTTCCAAAAACTATCCACATCGCTTCACGTGTGCCTATAAAATTGGAAGAGTTCTCTCTATTTCTCCAGTATCCCATCATCAGATCCTGACTTAATGATCATGGGACCACCTGGGAAGTATACCCTTTCAAACAAAAAAAAAAAATCCAAATCGGTCCAGCCATCTTCGAGTAATCGGGAACATACATAAAAAAAATAAAAAAAAAGGTTCCGACGAATTGAGAACCTCCTCCTTTTTGAAGTCGGTTAAAAAGTCCCATCTAAACAGGTGCTCCTCGTAAATCTCGCTGCAGAGTGTGCGGTCTTGGGTTCAATTTCAAGAAAAGCTAATATAGCGTTATCGTCACCACCACTGCCACTCACTTTAATTAGAAACAGGCGTAACGAGGTCTTCACATGTATTTATTTCTTTTTATCTTATTTTAACATAATTCGTTTTGTAGACCAGCCATCTTATGCAACTCAATTCTATCATTTCATATCCGCAATAATTGGCACTAATTTGTCTGTTACAAAACACATGCATCTACATTCTATTATGTAAGAGGCAATTATATTAACACTTATATGTATTACATATTCGGTGGTTATTATCTGCAGTTTTTTTATTTGTTTATAGCCTCGATTTGTTGTGTAATTCATCTAGCCGGGTACCATGCATTTTCTTCTCTTTTGTTTTCGCACCCCATTATTAGCTCCCCAATTTGTCGAATTGCCGTCCCATCAGACGGACTGTGAGAGTGAGAGAATAGGGATCCTGTGTTTGCGCATACACTTGTGCACTATAATACTATAATTATCTTCTATGTAGGTAGTTGGATTGATAATTATTAAATATTAAAAGATTGTTGAATAATGTGATGTAAATTGTAAGAATAGTCTGTTAAAATAAAAATAAAAAATGAATAATGATAATTAATATAATATAATGTAAATTGTATATCTGTAATATTGAGTACCTACGTTTACCTATGTTTTATTTTTTTTTAATATTTAAGACAAAAGTTCTAAGAACCTACTATTGTTAACATCTTCAAAATTATACACTTAGTTCGCAATAAAGAATTTGAATTTGAAATCTTTGTTGAGACTGGCTGCTGTGACCAAAAATTCGGTATTATTATTGGCGAGAAGAAGCACAGCATCATGAGAAGTGGAAGGAATGAGGGAGGCCTTTGCCCAGGCATAGAACAGAGGGCCAACCACCACTTCTTAAAGCAGTATTATTTTAATGTTACTTCAGTGTGAGAAAGAGATGGAGCTATACAGGACGTCTAGCTCCATCTCTTTCCCACACTCATGTAAGATTAAAATAATACTGCTTTAAGAGGTGGTGGTCTAGCTCCAGATCAGGCTAAAAAACCGGTCAAGTGCGAGTCGGACTCGCGCACGAAGGGTCCCGTACCATTATCTATAAAAACGGCAAAAAAATCACGTTTGTTGTACGAGAGCCCCCATTAAATATTTGTTTTATTTTAATTTAATTATTTATTTTTAAAGTGAATACCTATATAACTAAAAATTCTGTGAATATTTCAAGCGACTAACTGTTGCTGTTAGCAATATCGAGCAAAAACGAGCAAAAATATCACGTTTGTTGTTTGAGAGCCCCCTTAAATATTTATTTTATTCTATTTTTTTAGTATTTGTTGTTATAGCGGCAACAGAAATACATCATCTGTGAAAATTTCAACTGTCTAACTATCACGGTTCATGAGATTCAACCTGGTGACAGACGGACAGACAGACGGATGGACAGTGGAGTCTTAGTAATACGGTCCCCTTTGGGTACGGAACCCTAAAAAACAGTTGGTGTCTTGGTGTATTTCTAATATGTATTTTTTTTTTCGAATAATGTTTTGGCCTATTGCCACAAACATGGCGCATTCTCTAGTCCAAGCAGATGTAGGTAATATCTGACCATAATTTCCGCTAAAATAAGGCTGATCCACTTCCCACAAATCATTAGCACCTTCATAGTAGTCCGCTTATAATTAATTATTATTTATAATTAATGTAATGAAATGAAATAAAAATAACTTTCGCTGTGTATGTTTGTTTGACTTCAGTCTTACCAAGGGGTATAGTATAACCCAGTTACTGGTTTGTGGAGGTATTCAGCTGCAATCCGGTTAGACTGGAAGCCGACCATAACATAGTTGAAAAAAAGCCTAGACAAATGATGATGTTTGACTTTTCTTTAGTTGAAACCTGAAGCCCTACTGTGCTAGTTCAACATGGCTCTTTCAATAACTCCATAAAGGCCAAAACCATCTCCATAAGGCATAAACTTTATTGCCAGTTCAACTTTATTCCTTTCCAAAAAACAAAAGAACCAATTTTTATGAGCTTCTTGCCCCAGCCTGGGAAACCCACGACTTTTGCAAATATATGGTCCTTCGAGACGAGACTTAAAAAGTTGGTCAAATAAAAAACAAAAAAGAACTCTCATAGTATTTTATTAACTTGACGCTTTTTAGTGTTACTTACAAACTAATGTTACAATTAATGATATCACATTTCTTTTTTCACAATAACAAAAACTTATTTGACATTATTATTAAAATAGATGATTATTGTAATAATTGTACTCGGCAGTTTGTTTATTCTTGAGAACGGAATGTAAAGAGAAAAGTTTGAAAGAAAATTAAGAAGAAAATTCAAAGTTCAAATACAAAGTTTGTTTCATGCTGCATTGAAGTTTTTAGTAGAAGATTTTAGAGAGATACAATATATATCACAATATTGGGTATTGACTCAGTGATAATGAAATGATTTTGTTCGAAGTTCAACAGTTAAACAGATTAAAGTTCCTTCAACAGGAGCGACACGCGACGCGAATCGCACGCGACACGCAGTGCCTTTGTGTCACGAGCGATTCGCATCGCGTGTTACGTCTGTTGAAGGAGCCTAGGACTAGAAAAAAAAGAAGGACTCCGCGCCACGCGTATTGAAAGTGAAGCACCGTACCGATCGATGTGTGCGTGATTTGATAAAGACGCCGCCGCCGTCGTGTCACGTAGGTAATGGCGGCCGGCCGGCATACTATGATGTAAATATGTGCATGAGCCATGTTTGTACAAACGGTCTGCGACATACTTACTGTGCTTCACTTTCGATATGCGTGGCGCGGAGTCCTTCTTTTTTTCTATTCTAGTCCGTAATTAGAGTATTATTATTTATTACTTTAACATTTCGATAGCATGTGGTTGCTCAACGGTTTCTATCATTTGTAAAGAGTATTTTTTGTAAAGAATATCAGTTGCGAATACTCATCTACTGAACAATTTAATTAAACTCGGTAAGCTACTTACGATAATTACTAACTTATAAAGATTATCTAATGTATGTATCTATGGTAATAGGATATAAGTATTAAACATGTTTCTTAAAATCTTAGAAAATTATTGATTCAAGTTACTCTAACCGTAACGTAAGATTCAAAATGGCATCTGAAGAAATAATAATTATTATTGTTAGCTACCTACACGTTAACACAGGGAGTAAAAATACGCATATCGAAGCCGAGATTCACGGCATACGGGTCGTTCTTCTTGTTATTACGATATTTTTTTTTGTACTGGACCGTAGAATGCGTGCCACGAAAGATAAGACTTGACGAGCGCAGTATCGCGCCTCCCGTGCTTTTTCCGCTGCCGAACGCAAAGGGTGTGGGCCTTTGTGTTCTAGGTTCTTTGGAAAGGTGGTTAGGTACGGTATTTGCCAAAAGCCGTGAGGTAGTATCGGCATTACGAACAAAGTTAGTCTGTGGTTGAAAATCAGTTTGCGGAACGAGAGGCGCGCGCGGGGGGCGTTTGTTTACCGAGATTATTGTTCGTATTTCAAAACTTTGGAAGAGCAAAGGTAAATATTATGATGTCATTAGATTTGACAAATAGGCAATATTTAAGGCAAAAAAAAAAAAAATAGAGATCGCTTTAGATTTTGAAATAATATTTTAATTGTTTTTTACTGGCGGCAATATAAACAAACACTTTTTTTTATTGAAAAAAAAAACTAGGTCATCTATTGTTCTAAATAAAAATTCGTAATCTAGCCTAGTCTATCCACTTTAGGAAACAGTCATTCGTTGAATGTCCCTTGATACAAATTTTTTGTGTACAATCCGTGTAACATAAGTGGCTAGGCGCCCCGTCGCGCGCCGATTAAAATTCTCATATTTCTCAAGGACAATACTAATGACGTCACGCGGAGGAGCCGGGCGCGTTACTGGACATGTCATTATAATCATTCTGATTTTTTGTCAGATTATTCTACAAGCAACATATTAACTTAATAGTGTTATAATTTTTTAGTCCAATATAGATTTTTTTGTAAATATACAGGGTGTTAGTGTAAACAGTGTCAACCTTTTAAGAGGTCATTATACTCATTATTATTAACTACTTTTACTATGGGACCAAACCTGAAATCACGAAAAAAAATCAGCTGTTCCCTACATTTTGGCGTATTATGCGAACATGTATGTACTGAACAGCTGATTTTTTTTGTCGCGATTTCAGGTTTGCTCCCAAAGTAAAAGTTGTTCATAATGACGAGTACAATGACCACTTAAAAGGTTGCTACTGTTTACATTTAGACCCTGTATAATTGCTTAATTATATATTTTGCTATAAATTACCAGCTTAGTGTCATCGCGCTTCTCTTTCTTTTCTATGCAGTCCGACAGTCACCGCGCTTTAGGTCCTGTAGTCCCCTTAAGTAGTTTGATGAACAGCATGCGTAGATGACAGATCGTGATGGGTGTTGCTTATCCTGTTTGTAGCAGGGTAAAAACTAGAGAAAATTCTATTAATAAAGAGTAGGAGATAGAAGAGATGAAATACATTGAAAACATTTTACAAACTGCATATCGATAACACTGCCTTTTACATTTTGATCGCAAAAAGTGAACTTTTTCTTTTTATTTTTTGCGATCATAATATGTGGATTAAACTTTTGTTTTTTATAAATTGTAAAATTATAGTAGTACAGCTTAAAAGTATGCTTATATTAAAGATTACTTATTTATAACTAAAGTTAAATTGGCAATTCGTAAGATGGTTGTATAGTCTAAGTTTGTATGAACATCTTGTACAAATTATTTTTCATACAATTCAATTAATTTCTTACAGGCTTTTTGCTAAAAATACAATGAAACTAAAATTATTTATAAAAATTATGAATTCTGTTTCATTAAGGACGCTGTTACAAATGGGTAGTCAAATCATTACTTTTTTACACAAAAGTATGTTTAATAAATAAAATGCTTTGCATTCTTAAAATGTTTTTTACCCAAATTGTAGATAGATGTGCATGGTACTATTGTGAGCTATAAATATAATTTTAGATATGTACAGTTTCTCAATGAAAACCGGAGTGAAAATTTTTACTTCGGTACATTTATTGAGAAAATGTACCTATTTAAAATTATATTTATAGTTCAAAATCGTACCATGCACATCTATCTATAATTTGGGTAAAAAACATTTTAAGAATGCAAAGCATTTTATTTAATAAACATACTTTTGTGTAAAAAAGTAATGATTTGACTACCCATTTGTAACAGAGTCCTTAACAGTGAGCGACAAACTGAATATTTTATTAATAATATTAGTTAAATAATATCTATTTCTTACGACAGTTTTTGATAGTTAGACGTGGAAAATATTATACAATATATTTTAAATCACTTATAATCATTTACATATCTAAATAGATATGAAGAAGTATAAGCTTAGAAACGGCTTAGAATACAGTACTAGAAACTTAGAAAATAATAAAACTAATGGTAGATAATAGGCAGAACAAAGGAATATAGAAAATATCAGAAAAGCATTGCTTTTCGTATTAAGGCCCCTTCAAATTGTAGGAGCCTTTGAATATATAATTTTCAGACAGGCAATCAATACCTTAAGGCCTTTTGTAATTAAAAATCACAACCTAATTAGAGAGTTTAAAGTCCGTGGGACTACCTTAATTATAACAACTCGACTAAGTAGTACTATCAATTTAATGGAATGTCAACATCTCTGAGTTAAAATTTAGGACGGAATTTCCATTATTACAAAGACGAATTTACCTAAAGATATATTAATTTGTCTGTGACAGGTTAGACAGCTGTCTGATGTAACGATTAACTAACTAACCTGTCTTTTTAATTAGCCTAAAGGTATTCACAAATTCCATTTGAAGACGTTGTACCTTATCAAAATAATGTCAAAATGTCATGGTCCATGTACATATAGCTCCCAAATCATACGCTCATCGTATCGTTCATAGAAATGCTGGTCACATTAGCTACTACCTCCAAAACTGGAGTTTCATAGAACTTGTCCACCATGCTCCTGATTGAAGTAAAGGATCCAGCAAAGAGAGCCACGAGAGCAATCATGGCGATGAAGAGGTTCTTCCAAAGTTTCCAGTTGAAGGGTCCAAGTCCTCTGTCCCAATTGTGGACGGTGTCAATGATGGCTGGAGTGAGGAGGCCGAGTGTCGAGAGGAAGATGGCACCACTCAAGTTGATGAACAGCTCCAGGTCGGGAAAAGCTGCTGCGAGGGCAACTGCGGTAAAAAAACAAACGTTAGGAAATCTTAATTATTTTCCTGAATTGATGTATGGTTTTATAAGATCACAGGATAGTTTATTAATAGTATTATTTAAACCATTTTCATTTTCCGTCATCATTCTCCTGCCCGTATAAAAACGTATGAAATAAACACAGAATATATTTATACATTATATTTTGTGGTTATTTCATACGTTTTTGTAAACAAAAATTATCGGCGTTTCTAAAATTATGACAAGCTATATTCTTTCAACCTTATTAAAATAAAGCTGCTTTTGTTTCGTGAACATATTAAATTACATTTTTGCCAAACTAGGGTGATCCATGGAAATTATTATGTATGTAGGACGGTCCCGTCCGGAATAATAAAAAAGTTTCAAAAAAATTTTTCACAATTCATTCTCAAATATTTTTAGTCCTCATTTAGGCTTGTAATCTCTAGGGATATATCATGAAACCCGAAACGATTTTTGTAGCTCTTAAATAATATTAATATTTTTTGAAACCCCTTATTTATTTCAAGCTTTACTTCAAGTAAAACAGGTTCTTCGCTTCAATGTTTATTCTAGAAAAAGGAATAGAAAATTTTGGTATCTTTACATTTCCTTTACCCGTCCTGATAATCATAGCGGGTCAGTGATTTCCAATTTGGTTTTTCGGTACGGACATTATTTAAGATAGGTAATTCTCACCTGATCCAACAACAGCAGTGGTCCTAATAGCAATCTGGGTGATATTCTGGTATCTCACAGATACCTTGTTGTGTAGCTGCCTCCAGATCATCTCCATTGGCACGTAGAACTGAAGACTGTAGGTGAAGAGGATCGCTAGTGCCATCAGGATCTTTGCGCTTTGGGCAAGACTGGAAGAAAAAAAAATACAATTCTAGTGCGAAGTCTTGGCCGCTTATCACTTTCAATGTCCAAATTTTTTATGAAACGCTTTTTTTTGATTAAACTTCGTTTCTTACTTTTTGTCTCTTGAGGGAATCCGTTAGGTACCGGTCATTTCACTGATTAATCTGTAGTGTTTTCTGGAAAATACTTTCTCTTGTACCTAATATTCCTCTACCGCTAGCAACCAATAATTATATTATTTCTGTCTGTTCAGAAGGTTGGAACCCAAAAAAGTACTCACACTTCATCCTGCGGCAGATTCAAGGTGACACTTCCCCTAACATCGTCTCCATACTTCATGTAGCCAAAGAACCCGACGATTCCGTACAGAGAGATCACGATGGTCATAGCCACATTGAGCACTCCAGGACAGCCCAGAAACTGTTGAGGTTTAGCCATCTCGTTCTCAACCGGCATCACGACGCCAATGCCTTCCATGGCGAAGATCACAGTGCTGGAAAGAGATGGATATATTTAGAATGTTTCGTGGTTTGCAGCCAATGGACTATAGTACACTGGATAACGGTAAAGACAAAGGAACTGTGTTGCTGGAATGGACTGGGCGCAGAAGATTAGGCCTTCACAGATACACAGTCAATTGCAGCTTGACGTGTCCAAGTCCCAACAAGGGCTGTGGCGGGATTTGGCAGATGCCTATGCTCAGCAGAGGTATGCGGTAGAACGTGTACTAACTAAGTAAGCAAATTAAATATATACTCGTACATATTTAATTTGCTTACTTAGTTAGTACAAATATTTGCTGTTTTTTTTTTTTTGCTGTATGGGTGGGTAATAATCAATCAAAGTTTATTGGAACTAATTGCTCTTTTAATAATTTTGTAGTTCACCAACTCAAATGCGTAAAATTTCATCCATTAAAACGCGGATAAGTGCCAATGGCCTTGAGTGGCTAGCTTGCTTGTTCTGTGCTGAGCGTCATACGTCGTCGTCAAATTAGACGCATTATTAATGTATTATACATAAAACAAAACGTATTATATTAAAACACGTATACTAAATACAGTTAAATTATCTTAAAAATTCGCTAGATACTTTTTGCGTGATTCTTAGTTTTTTATTTGCGTTAGACAATTAGACATACATTTACAAATTAATTACACATAATCCATAACATACACATAATAAACCTAATCCAAAATATTCACATACTAAATTATTTAAAAAATGCTCTAATTTAACATAAATATTTTTTCCAAATCATTAGCACTACTCGTTTCGACGTGATATTCAGTTTGAAATCATTAAAAGTCGGTTATGCTCGCCTTAATACAACCTTTGTAATAACTATATTTCAGTCAATTGTAATTAAAAGTTTTGGAGCTGTACAAATTCTAATCGTTTTTATTAGTATTGAAATCAGGACCGTCGTTAGTTCTAATTGTTCTAGAGATTTTAGTAGTTATTTTGATTACATTTCATGAACACCTCTTGAATTTAAAGTACGATTTAATGTGTTAGAAGTAATGTTGTTTTGTTGGTGAAGTTTTATTTGAGTGCAGAATTTGAGGGTCTTGGTTTGGTGATAAAGATTTTTAAGTATGCAGTGCATTTTATCGTCTCCATTCTTCATACAGCCGAAGAGTGGTTGGTCGAGGATTTAAGAAGCAAGTTATAGAATCTGAAGAAGGCGCTTACATCACAATTGGATCGGAAGTAGAAAGTCCAACCTCGAAATCATAATTAGCGTAAAAGTCAAAAACCTATCGTCAACAGGATGACCGGCAGCATCCTTATGTCAAACAGTATGACTGTGATAATTTCTCTTTGCATCATTGCACGGACAAAAAACAATTTTTTTTTTTTTTTTTTTTAAATTTACCCCGAAGGGAAGGCTATAGTCTTTCGACCATATTGCCTAGTCTTACGTCCAAGTATTTTCTTTCGTGATAAGTTTTAACAATAATGTCTTTCGTATTTTTCATATTTATTTATTTAGTTTTCATAATCTGTTTATAGTAAGTCCATGAAAAATTCGTCATATCCATTTTTGTCAAATCCAAGGTAACTAAACGTCATTTTAGATTTCTATGTCAAGTCAAACGACTTGAACATAAAATACATCCTAACCTAAATCATAAATGTCAAATTGAAACTAGCTTCTCCTCAAAAACATAACCTACAAAATACTATGAACAACAATTTTAATAAAGGTTAAATTTAAATTAAATGTATTATACAATTAATATACACTAAAAAACACGAAATGTAACCTAAATATCATTTACAGTCTCTGTTAAAAATTTGTACAAATATATATAAGTTGAGGCATTCATAAGTAGCTCCTGAATGCATTGCGGGACCCTATCAGGTTTTTTATAAATTTTTAGAAGCTCATCAGACAACACAAGGCGCTGAATGTTGAAAGACGAACACTCAAAGAAGATGTGATGCAAAGATTGAACTTTTTGTGATTGACAATACTCACAATATGGAGAGTTAACCATTTTAAGACGATGAAGATGATAATTTAAACGACAGTGACCAAAACGCATACGACAAATAAATGAATAAAACTTTCTATTTATAAAACTGCTATTTCTGCAAAACCAAGGTGTGGAGTTTATTTGTTTATCTAGAGATGCATACCAAGTGCCTTTATTTTCAATCTGTGTGGACTGGTATGAATGTCTCCCCCACGATTGACACATACGCTGTCTTAAAAGACTAACAGCGTCTGTATGCGGTATGGAAACATTCATATCAGCATCAGCATTTGGAATTAGTTCATCTAGATCAACAATCTTTTTGGCCAGATAATCAGCCTTTTCATTTCCTGCAACGCCAATGTGTGAAGGCACCCAAACAAAACTAACTTCAATATTGAATTGAGACAGTTCGATCCATAGTTCTTTTATTAGATAGATTAAGTAGTTAGTGTTAGCATGTTTATTATTCGCTAGATTTTTCAGAACACTCATGCTGTCACTTACTACAACCCACTTGCTATGACCTGAATTGCAATTTTTTATATGTTTCAAAGCACTCAAAATAGCAACAGCTTCAGCTGTAAAAATACTGGCATTTTTATCAATTTTTCGACCAAGACCTATATTTGAGGTTGGCTCAAAAATAGCGAAAGACACTGCACTATCATTTTTGGAACCATCACTATACACAAATTTATGATCTGACCACTCTGACAACAGTGCAATAACTTCCTCTATTGAGGACAGGTCCTTTTTATTTTTCATAATTATATTTATGTCTGGAAATTTTGCATTATAAGCTCCTTGATAACAAGGCAGAATACAAGATGATTGATAAATGTTTATATTTTTAATGAAATTTATGAAACTATGAATATCCTGTAACATATAAAATGGCTTTACACCTAATCTAGAATTGGGATGCAACAAATTGTCCAAGAGACTATTATTAGTTACACTAAAAAGTTTTAGTATAAATCTTTCTTTTAAATAATCGAATCGGATTCTTAATGGTGGAACATTACATTCAATCTGCATTGCATTTATAGGAGTACTTCTGAATGCCCCAGTGATAACACGCAAGCATTTATTTTGCAGGACATCTAAACTATATACAATTTTGGTATCTACAGCAAAACAGTAAAAACCATATTCAAAGTGACTACGAACTAAAGATTTGTACAACAATAGCAAACTTTTTGGGTCTGCACCCCAGTATGTACCAGATAATGATTTCAATATATTAAAACCTTTATTTGCTTTATTAATTATATGTTTGGTATAATTATTCCAGGTTAAATTATATGAAAAAAGGACCCCTAAAAATTTGACTTCATGTGAATTGGGCAATGCACAATTGTTATATTGTACGGGAGGCATATTATGACACTGTTTACCAAACACAACCACTTTGGACTTTGACGGATTGACATTGAGATCAAGGTAAGAGAAATATTTACACAGATTTGACAAGGCATCATTGACTATATGAACAACCTGTGATAAATTGGTTCCAGAAGCATAAACAACTAAATCATCTGCAAATTGTAAATTTTTAACTTGAGACCCTAAAATTAAATTTAATCTACGTATATACAATATAAATAATAAAGGAGATAGTATACCTCCTTGACAAACTCCCTTCGAAGCAAGTCTAGGACCATAAAGATGTCTATTAAATTTAACAAATACTTTTCTGTTGCTCAGAAAATTTCTGATCCATATTATAATTTTTCCAGGAATCCCTATTTGTAGTTCATGGCATAAAATGTCTATATTTACACTATTAAAAGCCCCAGCCACATCGAAGAATACTCCAACCAAATTATTATTGGCCACTAAAGAGTTATGTATATCCAGCTGCAATTGACAGACACTTTCCCTAGCAGACCGATTTCTACGAAAACCAAATTGATTAGAAGGTAGAATATGATTTTTTTCAACATAAAACTCTAACCGCTGCTTCAACAGTTGCTCAAATAATTTACCAACACAAGAAGTAAGTGCTATGGGGCGGTAAGAATCGGGACATAATTTGGGTTTTTCTGGTTTTAAAATTGGTACAAGACAATCCACTTTCCACTCTTGAGGTATAATATTATGTTCCCATAAAATATTCAGGACTTCTAAGAATATTTTTACACCAGAAGTGCTAAGTTTTTTAAATAATATGTATGGCATTCCATCAAGACCATAAGTAGTGTCTCTTCGGGAGGAGATGGCAGATATTAATTCACTGATTGTAAAAGGATTAAGTAAAAAACTATGGCTGGAGTTAGTACTGTCATCAAACGAAGAACTTGGGGTATGTGACACGAAATCTGGAGTGTATTTCTTCAAAAAATCAAAAATCCATGTGTCATTTTCATGATTGTTAAAATTATATGTTTTGTTATATTTGCGCATGAATTTCCATATGATAGATATTGGCGTGCATCTGTTGAAAGTTTCGCATAGAGACATCCAACTTTTTTGACGTTCTGTTTTTATAATTAATTTTTTAAGTGCTCGTAGTCTTTTAAATTGAATATAAGTTTCTTCTGATGGATTATTTTTAAAATTTATGTAAGCCGTTTTGAAATTTGACACGGCCTCTGTACACTTTTGATTCCACCAAGGAAGGGCAGTTCTACTAATCCTTTTTCTAGGACATGAGTGATTGCTGGTATTTTTATGGACCTTACAATTTGGAATGGAATTAGCAGCAGCTGTATGTAAAATTGTACAAAAATGATGATATGAATCGAGAGGACATACATTAACTGTTTTGAAATCAAGTAATAATTCATCCACATTATTACTATACATTTGCCAATCTACCATTTTGTAATTTGGATAGGTCGGCAAATGTTCAGTACTTGAACAATCTCCACAGGAATCATTATTTTGACTATTACTAATCACTACTTTTATAATTACAGGGATGTGATAACTACTACCAAGAGGACTATCATGTACTTGCCATTCACAATTAAGTGCCAATGATGAAGAAACCAAAGGGATGAATGAAAAGCAGTTGCATGCAGCTGAGATGAGAATGCTAAGAGGGATGTGTGGTGTTACACGAATGGATAGAATAAGAAATGAGTACATAAGAGGAAGTCTAAAAGTGGCACCGGTGACTGAAAAGTTGTGCGGAAATCGGCTGTCATGGTATGGGCATGTGATGCGGAGGAGTGAGGAAAATGTCGTGAGGAAAGTCTTGAGTATGAATGTCGATGGCTATAAGAGTAGGGGAAGACCAAAGAAACGATGGATGGATTGTGTGAAAGATGACATGGCTAGAAAGGGGGTGACTACCGAGATGACGAATAATAGAGAAGTATGGAAAAAAAGGACATGTTGCGCCGACCCCAAATAGACTGGGATAAGGGCAGGAGAATGATGAATGATGATGATGAAGAAACCAAAGACAAATCCAGTGCATTAGGACGCCATGTTAGAGAGCCAACAGTTGTTGCCTGACCATTATTAAGCAAAATTAAATTATTTTCGTCAATGACTTCTAAGACATTTCGACCACGTGGAGAGTCAGAACCACAACCCCAAGATGTGTGATGAGCATTAAAGTCCCCAGCAAATATAAAAGGACCAGGAATAGACTTCACCAATGAATCAAATTTATCCTTACTGAAAGCTGGATTAGAATTTAAGGGACTATAGAAACTGACTATACTCATCTCCTTATTATTAACTGTGATTTTTACACAAATATTTTGTAAAGAATTGTCGTAATAAGTGTTAATTTTATTATAAATAATACTTTTATGAATTATTAGGGCAACTCCGTTGTGTTTGTTACCACAATCATTCCTTTCAATATTGTAATTTTTTATTTTAAAATTTTGATACGATTTAAACCATGTTTCACTAATTATTGCAATGTGAATATTGTGTGTGTAGAGGAAATTGGTAAATAAATGTTTGTTGCTATTAAGACTTTGTGCATTCCATTGCATTATGTTTAAAGGAGAATGGGCATTTTGGGCGGTCGGCGGCCAGTTTTCAAATTAGTGTCAAATGAAAGTACTGTTAGTTAGGAATAACTTTTACTATGGGCGTTACGTTGTGTTTCATTTAGAAAAAGAGATATTTAAATATCAGTACAATGTTATTGTATAGAGCATTTTTGCATAATTATTATATTATAAGTGTGTGTAATGCTTTAATATTACTTCAAAACGTGTCGTGACACGTGTTATTTTCACTTATTATCATCAACACAACAAAACCCACCGGTTTGACTCAACTACCTGCTCACGCGGAGGACCAATCAGCTTCGAGCAAGAACAAAGCAACCCTGTTAACGCGGAAGACTAATTAGCTTCTTGCAAGAACAAAGCAACCCTGTTAAAGCGGAGGACCAATCAGCTTCGAGCAAGAACAAAGCAACTGGCAAGCGGTGCGCGCGCGCTTCTTCCGCGCAGTCCTTCGGTTACGCTTGTGTCGTTGTGTACTGTGCGATTGTTCATCGATTTACCTTGTGCTTCTATAAACCTTTCGACCTCTGCTTGCATACTGGACTTTGTTTACTCCTATCCTAAATTGATCACTTGGCATACGTTTTTGGACTCGATTCTACTTACAAACCGGGTTTAGTTGAATATGGCGGAAAATCGACCAGTGTGTGTTTTGTGCAATCGGTCAGTGGTTAACAGAAGATCATTCGAGATAACCCATGCATTTTTTGAGGAAAATGCCGCAAATGCTCAATATATTATTGAAGCTATTGCCCCACATCAAGTAAGTTTTTTTAATGTTAATAATAATAGTCTTGGACGAACATAACAGTAAATAACATATTACTACAGTTGTCACAGCGAAACATGACCTTTGAGTTCTAGTGAGTAGAGTCGTCCTGTAATAAATGTCAGTAACAATAGGAATGTGCTAACGACTTGCGAAACATCGACAGTTTGCTACCTGCTGACTTGCATGAGTCATTTCTTTTGTTTTATTTTACCTGTAAAACACTTCAGACGATTTTTTTATTAATGTTACACATCACTAGGTATGTAGTTTACTTATAAGTTAATATGATTTTTCCAGATTGAATATAACGGTCTGGAATACGTTTGTCGACCATGCTGGCAACGAGCTCAACGTGCTGTCCAGCCTAATCCAAACCCGGCCTCGCACGAATGTGTACTACAGATTGATGAGTATTCTAGAGTGCCTAACAATGCAGCGGTCTGTATGTTTGAGAGATGTAGAAATACTACACGTCATCGGATTCCTCAAAATATACGGATATCACTTCTTATGGATGCCAACTTATATATACCAAAAGAAACAAGAGTATGTGAAACACATCTAAGGTCCAATGACTGGGACGAGATCATTGATAGTCCAATTCTAAGACATGATTTTAATAGTACTCATTTCTTACACATGATGGGTCTTATGAAAGAAGCTGTGTCAAGAAGCTCTGTTCTAGATTTTGAAAATATTGAAAATATGGACACCAATGAAGTACATATGCGCTTGGGTCTTAGTCGAGAACAATTCTACGATATTTTGGAACAAACGCCTTCCTTGTCTAGTTCACATTCCAAAACTGCTCTAGCCATTTATTTGATGAAGTTGCGGACTGGTGAATGCAACGAAAGACTTGCCACGCTCTTTCAAATGAGTAGGAGAACTCTTGAAAGACATTTGAAAACCGCAAGAGATTGTTTATTTGCCGAGTTTGTGCCTAGGCACCTGGGTTTCAATCACGTCGACAGAAGAATGCTCGTTGAACGCAATCTCTACGTACCGAATGCTTTGTTTGGAAACCCTGATTCAACATTAGACGACAGACATGCAATAGCGATAATGGACGGAACATACATCTACATTCAGAAGAGTTCCAATTATTCTTTCCAAAGAAATACGTATAGTTTACACAAGTTTTCCAACCTTTTAAAACCATTCATTATAGTAAGCTGCGATGGTTATATTTTAGATGTTTGTGGACCCTACGCAGCTACTGATTCAGACGCAACTATATTACAAAGAATGTTATATGACGAGGAAGGTACATTTCATTGGTTCTTTCGTCGTAACGATATATTTATACTAGATCGTGGGTTTAGAGACGCCCTTCCTGATTTGTCACAATTTCATTACTCTGCTTATATGCCTGAAAGTAAAGACCGCGGTGCAGATCAGCTCACAACCGAACAAGCGAATAGGTCTAGATTGGTCACCATTTGCCGCTGGGTGGTAGAAGTAATAAATGGTCGATTCAAGCGTGACTTCAAATTGTTTCGCCAAGACTATTTTAATCGGGCTTTAAACCATATGTTTGAAGACTTTAAAATAGCAGCTGCACTAATTAACGCTTTTCAGGAGCCCATACATGATAGCGTACATGCAGCCACATTTGTGGATATTATAAACGACCGCTTGAATCGACCAAATCACCTGGCGGACTATGTTGTTCGTAATAATATAAACAGACAAAGAGCAACGTTCCAAAGCATCACCGGTGATCAGCCTGTTTTTGACGATTTCCCAAATCTTACAGAGGATGATCTTATTCTGTTTGCTCTCGGTACGTACCAAGTCAAGTTAGCCCGCAGTTATTATGCTGAGCACCTAGTACAGGGCTTGTATAATATTGAAGTGTACCGAGAGCAGCAAATAAGGGGTCTTAGCGATTACATTGCAGAGCAAGACGTTTGGTTATTACGTGTCAGAATACAGTCTAGACATGTAAGGTCTAGGATTTATTATTCATATATTGTTATTGACCGACAAATGAACGGCCGGGAAGCTATCGCTCATTACTATTGTTCATGTCTGAGTGGAAGGCGCACGATAGGATGCTGCGCACATGTTATGTGTGTGGTGTGGTATTTAGGCTGGGCAAGAAATCAAACCGAGGATATCCGGTTACCAGCAGCGGAATTAAGTGCGATTATAGAGCATGATGAGTAGGCACTATTATTATAGCTATGGAATATCAGATTAATCGGTGGTTTAGTATTGTAAAACTAACTAACTTATAGTAATTACATCGTATGTAACATGTAATACGTAGTATGGTAATTGTTCATACTAACAATGTAATATATAGATAATTATATATTAAATATCTTTGAGCCTATCTAGAATAGTTTTGTTTTCAGAAATCACTTTCCTTTTCTATTTTTGCATTGTACATAAGCCTAAGCATAAGCATAAGCTATACAAAGTGTAACGTTAAATGCGCAAAACCTCTTAAGGGGTCATTGTACTCATCATTATGAACAACTTTTACTATGGTACCAATCTTGAAATCGCAAAAAAAATCAGCTGTTTAGTACATTTTGACGAGTTACTCGAACATAAATGTAGGAAACAACTGATTTTTTTTTCGCGATTTCAGCTTTGGTCCCATAGTAAAAGTTGTTCATAATGATGAGTACAATGACCCCTTAAGAGGTTTTGCGCATTTAACGTTACACGTTGTATAAAGTGTTCGGAAATAAAAATGTATTTTAGCCGGTTTAGAAGTACACCACAGTGATAAAACTTCTACACGGTAATTTTAGGACTAAACCACATCAATAAACAACAAAATCATCCTTGGCCGCGGACCGCCCACGCTCCATACAAAATTGCCCATTCTGATATACCCATTATGGAGGTGAAGGAATTTTATTACTTAAAGTTTTTTTTAAAACCTCTTTAATTGATGATGTGTTTATAGGGACGTCTTTATTACTAACTATTTTGGTTATTGTCTCTACTAATATATTTATAAATTTATCGGATTTCATTAAGTTATTAATTTATACATCTACATTTTTTGCTGTTAAAGCTGGAAAAGTATTAATATTAAAAAGATCAGAGTATGTGGCACTTTTTGACTTTATTTTATTTTCTTCAATTTTTTGTTTTTTTATAGGACAAGATGAGGAGATAGCTATGTGATCGCCCTTGCAATTTACACACTTAGCATCTTTTGGGTTGACTAGACAATTCTTAAAACTATGATTTAATGTACAAATTGAACAAACCTCGCTATTGCGACAAAATTTGGCAATATGTCCATACCGAAGGCACTTTAAACATTGCTTTACTGGTGGGACATATTTGCTTACCTCGTGACGCCATGAGTCTAGATAAACATAAGGAGGAAGAATGGTGGAAGCGAAGGTAACAGCAACTGCCTGCGTTGGAATAAATTCAACGCCGCCAAAACCCTTTACCCTGCGCATGAAGCGCCTGACCTGTATTACATTTTTCGAGCTACCAATCAATGAAAAAATTTCCTTATTGCCCATGTCGACAGGGACTGAAGTGAGTACCCCAGTTACCTCTGTGTCTGCGGCAGGGATGGATGCTCTTAATGTTAACTGTTCCAATAATTTTTTATTTTTTATAAACATATTTGCATTATTCGGCAAATCAAATGTGATGCCGACTTTGTATTTATTGATGGAGCGCAAATGCATGACACCTGAGACTCCATGCTCACGTATTCCTTTAGATAAAGCCATACGATCTCTATCGCTAAATGGTTTATTTTCTTCCAGGTGGTTCAAGAATACAACCAACTCTTTTTGACTAGTATCTTCTGGGTAGTAGCGAGTGTATCCCTTTACATTAAAAATTTTATATTTGTCCTTCGGGTCCTTGTCAGCAATAGATTCCTTGTAAGATAAGCAAGTTACCGCCGATTCCGCTGAGTCAGAATCGGTGGCTACTACCTGCTGGGGATCCGGAGGCGGTTCCCCCTCCTTCCTTTTTCTCTTCTTAACCATTCTAATTAAAAACGAACACTTAACACTAACTATTAATAAATAATTACAAATAAAATATTTTGAAATCAAAAAAGCGCGCCTTGACCCTATCACGTTTTCCCGCCTTTTCCTGACTGACGCTTGCTTTACTTATTGCGTTTCCGGACAAAAAACAAATGACAAACTCGGCGACCGCTGCTAGAGACGGTACTGTCACCACATTATATAAAAACTTTTTTACAAAAAAATACAACCGACTTCCAAAAACAACACTACAAAGTGAAAAATAACTTTAATTTCGGATGTCGGCGTCTAGTTAAATGTATTTTCGTTTTTTGCCACCGACTTCAGAAATTAAAGTTATTTTTCACTTTGTAGTGTTGTTTTTGGAAGTCGGTTGTATTTTTTTGTAACAAAGTTTTTATTTTTCACTTTTTAGTTATGTACCTACCCCACACAAATTCAAATATCACTACCTGCAAAACAAACTAGAACATCATCCATATAAAAGTGGGGAAAAAATACGTATTATTGAAGCTAACTCAAAAACTACCGAAGCAAAGTTAATCAATTTTATATGGGTCCAACTGTGATGTACTAGTACGAATACACTCTCGAACAAAACAAAAAAAATCCAAATCGGTCTAGCCATCTTCGACTAATCGGGGAACATACATAAAAAAAAAAAATAAAAAAAAAGGTTCCGACGAATTGAGAACCTCCTCCTTTTTGAAGTCGGTTAACAAAGGGATCGTCACACTTTACTCATAGAATCATACAGCCCGTGATGATAGGGATGATGACAAAATTTGTATTTTTGTCCGTCATTAAAAAATATTGGACACGTACTTTTTCTTTTTTTATTTACGTACTTAGTCTATACGGCGGATTACGGCGGCGATACATTTAGTTAAAATGTAGCATTACGTCACTCCTTGCTAGATTTTATACGTAGATTGTTCTAGTTGTGACGTAGCGAGCCCCCACTCCCCAAGTTTAATGCGTTTTATCAAGTATTTTTTTGTTAATATGATAAAGCAAAAAATACGTGTCTAGTATTTTTTTATTATCTGACTGACGGACTAAATAGAGTTTCTTTTTTAGGGTTCCGTACCTCAAAAGGATAAAACGGAACCCTTATAGGATCACTCGTGTGTCTGTTTGTCTGTCCGTCTGTCACAGCCAATTTGCTCCGAATCTAATGGACTGATTAAGTTGAAATTTGGTACACATATGAATTTCTGTGAACCAAACACGAACAGGTAAAGTAAAGAAATGAATTTTGAATATGGGGTTCACTTTTGGGGGGCAAATAAGAAAACCAAAAAAAAAAGTTTTGCAAACTATACCGTGTTACATATCAAATGAAAGGAATTACTATGAGGGCCTCAAATATATTTTTTTTATAATTTTACAATGAATTGTTTTAATGTTATTTAAGAAAATAGACGAAAAATTGACCATTCCCCCCTTATCTCCGAAACTACTGAGCCTAAAACTTAAAAAAAAAAAAAAATACAGAAAATAGATCTTTATCTGTAGATTACAGGAAAACCTATAAGAAGTCTGTGGTTTTAAAATAACATGGTAAATCTCTCAATATTGTGAGTACAAACTTACATTTACAGTTGGAATGTATGGAAGAACATGTTTTTCAACTACAATATTAAGTTTGTTCTTGGAATAATTCGTTCCAACTACGGAACCCTTCATTGTGCGTGGTCCGACACGCACTTGGTCGGTTCTTTTACCCAGGCATCATCCCTATTAAAATGATGCCCAGTGCAATGATGCAAGCTTGCGCTCAGTTGCGCCAAAGGAGATGTTTCAAAATGGGTCAGGCCTGTATACACCACCTCAAAAAAAAAAAAAAAAAAAAATCCGTAGGATTCGGGAAAAATACAGATGATTCATTTAAATGTTTGAATTGATGATTATCAATTATTTTTATCAACTTTCAACATGGCGTCTCACCGATTTAGTTACTCTGTGCATAAAAACAATGACAGTAAACCATAGATCGACCATTGATCATAGAAAGAGAACTTTCAGCTGTAACAACAGTCACTTTCGACAGAAATAAACATGCCAACGTCATTCATCAATCATAATGACAGCTTACCGCCATGACCGGTTACTGTTGTGTATTGCAATTTCAAGTGTAATTTCTCTTGTTTTACCAGTAAAAAAAGCCATTTTAAAGTAATTGGAGAGTTTTAAATGTATTTACCCATTTTTAAGTATACACACATCAAAAGTGTCTAGGGATCAACATATATTTTTGCAATAACTTTTCTCCTGATTGATATTAATTAAAATTTTCTTTAAGGATTTTTCAAATAAAGTGTTTTCGTTTGTCACAGTAACGATAAACCAAGTCACCTTTGCATTAATAAAGAAATTTGCCATTTTCCTAATAAAGGGATTTTTGACATTTGAACCACTAACATTAAAGTTCGAAAAAAAGACTGAAATAACAGTTTTCTTTAAAATTTTATTGGGTAACTTAAACAATTAATAATCCGTGTTTCTACCGCGAACACTAACAACACAAGAACATCGGTTTGGCATACTCAAAATGAGTTCATCCAAATCACGCTGTGGAATGGCCGCCCATGTTCGTTGCAACAACAAAAAAAGGTCTTCTTGCGACTGGATACCCTCCATATTCGGCAGAGCTCTTCTCTGTAGCATATCCCATGCATGCTCAATCGGGTTCAAGTCTGGCGACTGAGCAGGCCAGGGCAGGACATTGATGTTAGCTGCGGCGAGAGTCTGTCTTACAACTCTTGCGGTGTGCGGTCGTGCATTATCATGCATTAACTGAAATAAGGGACCGATTTGCACTTGTAGAGGAACGATGACGTCTGATACAATCGTCTCAGCATAAATTTGAGCGTTGAGGTTGCCTCTGATCCAAATCAACTCAGTTCTTCCGCCGATCCAAATACCCGCCCATACCATGATGGTTCCACCACTATAAGGATGGACTTCCTGGCAGGATTTTAATCGCTGTTGGCGTCCAGGGGTTCTCCAGTGTCGTATACGTCTTGTATCCGGTCTCATACCAAAACGAGACTCATCAGAAAAGCACACGAAACGCCATTGTTCTTCTGCCCAATTTCTGTGTTCAAGAGCCCATTGATATCGAATCCTACGATTGTGCATTGCTATAGGTGGTACCCGTAGCGGTCTTCGGGAATGAAGGTTCACTTCATGCAAGCGGTTTCTGACTGTTTGGTCGCTAATTAAGTTCCCTGAAGAGTGATGAAGCCTCACGGCTAACATCATGGCGGTTATAGTTGGAGCTCTTCGAGTTAAGATTTGAATGTATCGGTCTTGTCTCCGTGTGGTGCAGCGATACCGTCCTCCATGGCGCTCAGCCACGGTACCAGTGCTTCGGTAACGTGTCCAAAGTCGACTGATAACACTCTGACTTGTATTCAGAGCTAAAGCCACAGTACGTTGCCGGGAACCAGCTTCTATCATTCCCACGGCTCTGAGCATTTCTTCCCTGCTTAAATGACGTCGCCGCTCCATAATAACGTTGGTTTTAATCAGTAGTAGGGAAACAGTAGCACTAATAATGTCTTCAATGCGTTGTATGTTTTTATAGGGAAAATATTGACAGCTGATTTTCATCTTTTACTCGAATTTGATTCACAGTTCCTGATTCAAATTATGAAATGCACCAAAAAGGATCCATATAAATTTATAAAATCATAAATTTATTACAAAGCCACATCTCAATCTCAAGAAATCCGCATAAAAATGCTTGATCCCTAGACACTTTTGATGTGTGTATATGTAGTATACAAGGACCTGGCCCAGGCTCCATACATTTTGGAACATCTCCTTTGGAGACGATTATTATTTGTAAATTTGTAACGATGTTTCTACCAGCTGCCAGCGCGGCAATTTCGGGCTCTGTGAAGAAAACATAGAAGTTCACAATATTCTCACCTTATAAACAAGGGCCACTGTGTTACACTAGCCACCACCTCCCTCCCCTCAGGTTTGGGTAAATCACTGAAGATATAATACATGGTGATGGCAAAACAAATCACCAGGAACACGTTAGCTATCGCCGAGAATGGTACCAGCCACTTTAAGTTCCTGATCTGACAGATAAGTACCAGTGGCACTAGCGTTAGTGCGCAGTAGGCTTCTACTGATAACTTGTATTCAGGGATGTATTCGTCTAGGACCTGAAACAA
Organism: Cosmia pyralina; assembly: GCA_946251885.1. NCBI lineage: Eukaryota > Metazoa > Arthropoda > Insecta > Lepidoptera > Noctuidae > Cosmia > Cosmia pyralina. The sequence continues at coordinate 25,331,539 of OX276349.1, read as the reverse complement.
ATGAATGCGGTCAATGTAGGAGCAGTGATTGAGCGGCAGCTTTGGATATTATTATTGGATAAAACATTTTTTTTTATAAAATATTAATATAAGTATAATATATTAAATAATATAATTTATATCAATAAATAAATATTTATATAAAATAAATAAATAACATCATCACGGCTATGTTTTCTAAAGAAGTGAACAAAGGTGTACAATCTTGTTATGACAGTTTTTTTATAAGTTTCGTATTATGAAGAGAGCATAAAGGCATAAACACTTTCCAACCATTTATTTCACTTTTGACATTTGCACGCCCATGAATTTCCTTATTTATTGACAGGCACCCTGCACCCATAGATGAAAAAATGCAATACTTCATGGACGCTAGAGTAAAATAAATAATTGGAAAGATTATAATGGCATTAACCTGGCACAAATCCAGATTCCGACGCCTAATGTGTTCATTTTAGCAACTTACTCGTAGTACACGAATGAGTTTTGTAGTAGTGCTCTTTATGGGGGTCCAATTTTATCAGTGAGCTTATTGTAAAGTCAATCAATCTGCCTAGCTTTTTCCGAACTATGTTGGAGTCGGCTTCCAGTCTAACCAAATGCAGCTGAAAACCAGTATTTTACATGGAGCGACTACCTATCGGACCTTCACATCCCAGTAACTGAGGAATACGACACTTACACCTTGGTAAGACTGGTTGTCAGACTTTCGGGCTTCTAACGACCCGTAACGACTGTCAAAGATCAACGAATGACAGCCGGAACCAACGGCTTAACGTGCTTTCCGAGGCACGGAGGGGTCTCGGTATGTAAAGATGGACACTCATCCACGGACCAACCCGTGCGGCTTTTATTAATTACCGACCAGTTCCTCAGTAGGCTTACTGTGAAGTAATAGTAAAAATATGTCAAAAACAAAATAATACACAATGTTTTAAGCAACAGTCACAAGACCACGTGCCTATAATAATTAGTTTTATCAAAGAGACTTAGAAAATTACAATCAAAGAAAACCTAACTAAAGCTACCAAACATTACTCTCAATATTACTTAGTCAGAAAATTAATTTTATTTATTTTAATTAATTTTATAGCTGTAGTAGGAAAGTTTTGCAATTAATAACAAAGCTTGCTGATGCTTACAGAATGTTTTCTGTTTCTTCGAGAAAGTACTTTAAGACAAAGAGAAAAGTTAGAAGAGATAATTCAAATACACAACAGAGGTTAAGTTGGAGGAGCTCATGGCTAAGTAATAACAGCCGCACGGGTCGATCCATCAGGTTACTCGGAAAGCACATAAAGCCCTTGGTCCCAGCTGTCATTCGTGGATCTTTGTCAGTCGTTACGGGTCGTCAGAAGTCCGAAAGTCTGACAACCAGTCTTAACAAAGGGGTATCGTGTTACCCAGTTACTGGGTAGTGGTGGTCAGATAGGCAGTCGCTCCATGTAAAATACTGGTATTCAGCTGCATCCGGTTAGAATGGAAGCCGACCCCAACATGTTGGGAAAAGGCTGGGCACATTGATTGAACAGAGGTTAAGGCGCTATGACCCGACAGAGAGCGCGCTTACTAGTTTTTTTAGTTCATGGGAAAGAAAAAACAATGTTATAAAATTCTGAAAAAAAAAAAGATCTTATCGGATAGCCAACTCGATTAGATTTACTTTGCTGGATAGAAAAAAAATCCCAAAGTTACCCCTTTTTGTTACAAGCTACAAAATAGATGTTTTTTTCTTATGTTATTTTTATATAAATGAAAAGGTAGTAAAATTGTTTAGTACATTTCGGTGTGTTTGTCATGATCAAATGATTATAATAATTATAACTATGTTTAAATACCTATCAAGTCCACGAGGCAACCACTCGTGAGCCTACTTCAGTTCAGTAAGTACGCGGCTCGAGGGCTGGATCATAGGGCCTTAATCATTTTGAACGTCAAAAATGTATAAAGAACACCAAAGTCTTTCCACTGTATTAGGTTCCTACAAACATTTATCTGAAAAGAAAAAAATATTTTCCGGTAAAATAATTAATTTTCTTACCTCTTTAAAATTTTCAGCGATGAATACAATGTAAACACACAGAGCTGCTAAATATGTGCAAGTCATCGCATAATCCACGAACGTTCTGGAAAAGAAGAGAAGTAATGTGTCATAAAATATGCTAAACACTGAGAATGGTTAAATTGGGAAGTGAGTAGGAATCTCACTAGTAATTTTTTGTGATCAAGTGCTATTCTCTGAGGTACCTACCTCTTTTACTGACATAGAAATGTTATCTTTATCTATTTATATATTAGGTACACCAACAGTAGTACATACAAATAAAATACAGAGTAATAAGATAATAGAATTACTGGTATGTATGCCTATTTCAGGTTCATACACAGCATTCACCACAAAACAACAACGTAATTAACATTAAAAAAAAACTTACATACACACAAAATATAATATAATAGGTACAGTTAGAATTCAAAATTTAAAATGTTGGCACGGAAGGTGAAATGGTATGAGTGTGGGATAAACTAAGATTAAATTTTAACATGAATTACAAAAAATAATAATAATTTATTGGTTAGTTTATGCACTCCCAATGGTAGGAGCTCATGGCTAAGTAATAACAGCCGCACGGGTCGATCCATCAGGTTAAGCTACGCTTGCCGGGGTTGGTCCGTGGATGGGTGACCATCTTTACATAGGTACCGAGACTCCTCCGTGCCTCGGAAAGCACGTTAAGCCGTTGGTCCCGGCTGTCATTCGTGGATCTTTGACAGTCGATACGGGTCGTCAGAAGCCCGAAAGTCTGACAACCAGTCTTACGAAGGGGTATCGTATTACCCAGTAACTGGGTTGTGGAGTTCAGATAGGCAGTCGCTCTATGTAAAATACTGGTATTCAGCTGCATCCGGTTAGACTGGAAGCCGACCCCAACATAGTTGGGAAAAGGCTAAGCAGATGATGATGCACTCCCAATGCCTCAGAGACTGATCTTCTAAATTTGTTGAGAGTTACACCGTGTAAGTTGGTTTCTGACAATTCTTTATATCTTTCATTTCTATTCTTCGATATCTTTTATTTGACAGACTTTTCGGGATTATATTATGTAAACCACCGTAAACTTGACCCTCCCGATCGCGATGGTTTGGGACACAGGTGGTGGTGCGCTCAACCACGGAACCGATCTATTCCGTGCGCTCAACCAATCGGCTGGTCTGTCGCTGTCCTGCGGAAATTATCAACTCTCCCGTACAAAGCTTCAATACCTACTCAACCCAAATGACGGCTGATAAATTTTTCTCGATTACGATGTTGGTCCTATGGAGAAAGTTGTTCACTTTGATGGTCTGTACCACACCCTTAAATTTGACCACACCTTTCTGATACACCCTGTCTATGTAGGTAGGTATTATACTAGCGGACCCCACAGAAGTTGCCTGCTTGAAGGTTTTTCGTAAAAAAAAAAACAATTGATCCTAAATCTCTATCGCAGCGCCAGCTACCGGGTTCAATTGTGAATCTAAACCATCCAGGGTCCCACTTAAATACACACACAAATTTTCATCAAAATCTGCCAAGCTTTTTAGGAGTAGGTAGTTCAGTGAGACACGTACAGAAGCATTATTTATACTCTATAAAACCAATACATACCTACATGTAAATAATAATATACAAATAAATAACATTACGTGTCTGTTTGTAATGTCAATAGAACAGATTTTAACTAAATGTATAAGAAAGTACGGTACCTACTAAAAACAATTTTAAAAATTTTTGTCTGTCTGTCTATCTGTCTCTTTGTTTCGGCTAATATCCGAAACGGCCGGCCGATTTTGACGGGACATTTACTGGCAGACAGCTGATGTTATAAGGAATAACTTAGGCTACTTTTATTTTAGAAAAAGAATTAGGGTTCATCGCAAAATAATGAAAACCCGTGACATTGTACAGACTTTGCCATACTAAGGGCCTATTTCACGATGTCCGAATAGCCACTACTCACCGAATAAATTCAAAAATGGAACAGAATTTGTTTGAAATTATTTGCCAAGTAAGTTATTAGGAACTTAATCGTAGGTGGTGAAACAGGCCCTTAGCCATATTTGTAAGGCATCTTACCTAGCAAAATTAGCCCATGGCCTTAATCTTTTAGGTCCAAACTCGAAGGCAGCACCACAAGTCTCAGCGAAGCCCATCGATGGCTTCTTAGCGTCCACGCATACTTCTTGCGACGTTTTGACCTGAGAAAAAACATGTCTTTAAGTATCAAATCCGATTGTAACTTGGTAGGGAGTAAAAAAACTTTTTTACAAAAAAATGCAACCGACTTCCAAAAACAATACTACAAAGTGAAAAATAACTTTAATTTCGGAAGTCGGTGATGTATTTTCGTTTTTGTCACCGACTTCAGAAATTAAAGTTATTTTTCACTTTGTTGTGTTGTTCTTGGAAGTCGGTTGTATTTTTTTTATAAAAAAGTTTTTATTTTTCACCCTTTTAGTTGTGGTACCTACACCCATACAAATTCTAATAGCGCTACCTGCAAAAGATACTAGAAAAAAAGATCCATATAAAAAGTGAGGAAAAATATGTATTATTGAAGCTAACTCAAAAACTACCCAAGCAAAGTTAATACATTTTATATGGGACTAACTTTGAGGTATAAATGTTTAAAATCGAACGACTCTGTAAAAATTCATGCGTGCTGATAAATAAAAAATAAAAAAAAAATATACATGTTAAATTGAGAACCTCCTTCTATTTCGTCGTTGGTTAAAAAAATACGCCGATTTATGCGGGTTGTCCCTACCGTAAGGGATAATAAAACAACACTATATTCAAATTGGGTCTGTGACACAGTTTGGTGGGCTTATAAATGATTTATTCATGTGTTTTTACTTCAGAGAATGTTTATTGACACAAGCATAGGAATTTAAATATCCTCAAGCACATAGCCAAAAGAATACTTCTTAGGTAGGAAAAATCTAAACATTTTCAGAAGTTTAGAAACCTCAACATTTTATAAATATTTATCGCATAACCTATTTCATATTTTTTTAGGCGGCAGCTTAGTACCCTTACCTTAGTTCTTAGAAAGAGTAGGCTGATATCAAAGGCCAGAGAGCTTTAAATACGGATAAACAACAATAACATCCTTAGCAACCAATTCTTAAAAAAAAAGTCTAGAAGTTAAATTTTTGGAAAATCGTATCCCTTTTAGTGTTCCGTACCTCAAAAGGAAAAAACGGAACCCTTATAGGATCACTTCGTTGTCTGTCTGTCAGTCTGACAAGACACTTTTTCTCAGGAACGCGTGGAGGTATCAAGTTGAAATTAATATCAAATACGTATAGATATATGGTCTCTTGGAGCTCTAAAAAAATCAAGTTTCCAAGTCAACACATTATATAATTATGTGTATTTAATTAATTAATAAATACTAACCCTTAGTTGACAAGTTTTTGTTTTTGTACTAACCAGTGGACCAATGTTGTCAAATAAAATAAAATAAATAAATACGGCCATTTATGCGAAATATTTTGATACTCGCAAGTAAATCAGAACCTACAGGGTACTTACCTTTGACCTAGAATCATGAAGCAAGGTCTCACAGCACAAGTAAAGGAAATAGTCCGAAAATCGCAAGAAAATATTTTTTTATGTGTTAATTGTACTTAACACACAAAAAAAAAATTTTTTTTTTATTACAAACTTAAAGTCGTTGGGGAATCGACCACAGAACAGAACAGAACATGTTTTTCAACTATAATGTTAAGTTTTTTGGGATAAATTCTTTTCAATTACCCTTCATTGTGCGTGTTCCGACACCTACTTGGCCAGTTTTTTACGGGTACAGTACCAACGCTGAGATTTTACGGATCATTAATTTTGAAACTACATATTGTGTGAACTGACTTCCTTGTCCTTAATTATAATAATTATTATTGTGGCAGTAGTACTGCTGTGGCATAGCCAAGGCAGAGCTTAATATCCTACTCATAATCAGCTTATAAAGTTCCCACTGCTGGGACACAGGCCTCCTCTCAGTGAGAGGGATCCTATTGCTAAATATAATATTATAAATGCGAAAGTAATTTGTTTGTTTGTTACGCTTACATGCTAAAACGGCTGAACGGATTTGAATGAAATTAGGTACATGGATGGACAAAATATCAATCAATCAATCTGCCTAGCCTTTTCCCAACTATGTTGGGGTCAGCTTCCAGTTTAACCGGATGCAGCTGAATAACATTATTTTACATGGAGCGACTGCCTATCTGACCTCCACAACCCAGTAACTGGGTGATACTGGTGATACTACCCCTTGGTGAGACTGGTTATCAGACTTTCGGGCTGCTGACGACCCGTAACGATTGTCAAAGATCCACGAATGACAGCCGGGACCAATGGCTTAACGTACTTTCCGAGGCACAGAGAAGTCTCGATATATAAAGATGGTCACCCATCCACTGACCAACCCTGGCAAGCGTAGCTTAACCTGATGGATCGACCCGTGTGGCTGTTATTACTTAGCCACGAGCTCCTCAGACCATGACCTGGAAAATGACATTGTCTACTTTTCATCCTGAATCACAGACGAAGTCGCGGGCTACAGCTAAAAGAGTGTTATTTTGTCTAGGCTCCTTTGTTATTTATAATTTTTAACGTTTAATAAACAATGAACCTAACCACAATAAAGAAAAACAACAGTCACGGAACATTGATGAATAGATGTAATCTCCTAAGCGCTGAATCGCTAAGTTACCTTGGCCTTCACAGTGCTTCCTTCTAATGGCGTAAGCAGACGAGTGACGAGACTGCAAATAGTCGTATAAATGACATTTACATGAGAGCAGTGATAGCCCAGTGATAACGGCCCCGACTTACGAGTGTAGGTCGTGGGTTTGAACCCAGCCAGGGGCTTTACTTTGTGTAAATAATTTCATCACCACTGCTCTCAAAACAGTGAACGAAAACATCGTGAGAAAACCAGTATATCCTAGAACCAAAAAATCGAAGACTTGCGACATCCACCAACACGTACTGGGCTCGCGTGGTGGATTATAGCCTACTCCCTTTCGAAGAGAGGAGGCCTGTGTCCCAGCAGTGGGAACATTATAGGCTGATTATGATAACATTTACATAAGATTTCCAAGAAACAAATATGGTCAAGATTATCCGGGAGCTATAACATCCAATTATTGACTTAAAACTAAAATATTTGTATCGAATCGATAGAGAAACCAGCCAAGTTCACTATAAACAGAAATGGTCTTAAATGTCAATAAAATAAGATCACTCTTACTGTACTGGACGGGCGTGATCGTCGGACGCGGTGTGTTGAAGGAGTGTGTAATGCCTATCCAGGTGTATCCCTGCTTGAGGTTAGGCCTCCTAGTCCAAACGGCGCTGACGTCCTGTACCTATAGGCTCAGGATAACTGCAGACTGGCGACCAGTAGCTATGTGTGAAGTCTTGACGGGGAAGGGTTTCTTGAAGATGAAATAATAACAGCGATTTTGATAAGTCTTCAGGAGATTTCAGGAGACGATTTGCGTAACTCTTCAGGAACAGAACGATGAATAGGTACCATGCCGATGGCTACGATTCTATGTTTTCGCTTGCGCGCTAAGGTACCTCGAAACTTTACCTTAACGAGAACCGCGAACCGTCTCCTGGTTTAGAGTTTATTTTTATTTCAAAAATTTTACAAAAGTGCTTATTAGCAGCTGAAAAATGGCTATAATAACATCATATTATACACCGTTACAATCGTCATTAGATTGTCCAGCGATTGAGACACCTGCATTTCCTGTAACTATATTCGCTGAAAAGATTTCAGCGTGTAAATACAAAAATGTTAATTGTTTTGATTTTAAATTATTTTTCAAACTATTTTATTCGATAACCAAAGAAGATATTTCAACGGGGTAAGCAGGTATCTCAAGCTGGTCTAATGACCTAAAAAACTATGAAAAATTCATTATTACATCTATATTTTTCAGGGCGTGACAGGCCCTGAAAACCTAAATTGCTAAAACGAGTCACCAAAAAACAGCAAATTAAAGTTTCCGACCCCTATAAATCCAATCAAGTAGGCTTTTCAGGACTATAATGGTACGTCCAGGGCTAGGTCTCGGTCTAGGGTACCTGGACGCACCAATTAAACTATAATTTCGGCTATGTAGCCCACTTAATTGGAGTTTATAGGGGTGGTACTCACGTTTTCCTTAGGAAACACTATTTTTCACTGTTTTCTAACTATAAAACACTATTTGAACTGATTTTACTGTTATTCTTAATAAATTAAACTATAAACAACTGTTTGGTGACGCATCGTAGCGAACAAAAACGTAGCTCATTCGCGACTCGGTACGTTATACGATGGCGGTCCCTCCGCTACTTGCGCTAGCGTGCGCCAGATAGGGTCTCGCAGCTGACACTATGGAAACGCCTAACTTTTCATGTTTTTGATGATGCGTCGTCGCGAACATCTCTCCCGCCGTGCAGCGCTGTGACGACTCGTAGCGGCGTCGGCGCGGCGCTGCATCTTCTCCGGTGAGCGACGACTGTAGCTACGGCGCTCGCTGCTGCGACGCCCGCCGCCACGACGCTCTGCGGTCGCGACGCTCGCCGCCACGACGCTCGCCGCCACGACGCTCTGCCTTCGCGACGCTCGCCGTCGCGGCGCTATGCCGTCGCGACGCTATGCTGCTACTTCGGTAATGGGACGAGTTTCTTCACCGGACGCTTCAAGGTGCCGCCGGCAGTGCGCACCTCAGCGATCCGGACTTCTCCGTCGGCCCCGGGGAATATGGTGACTATGCGGCCTCGCGGCCACGTGTTACGAGGCAGCTGGCCGTCTGCGATGAGCACGGGGTCGCCCACCTGTAGTCCGGGTCCGCGGCTATGCGGCTCCCGCCGGTTTTGAAGCTCCGGCAGGTATTCTCTGACCCAGCGACGCCAGAACATGTCGGCGAGTATCTGTGTTCGACGCCATAGCCTCTTATTGTTTACGTCTTCCTCGGAGAACACGCCGGGTGATGGTAATCGCGCCGACCCACCAAGTAGAAAGTGGTTCGGTGTGATTGACTCGTCGTCTTCGCTGTCCACGGATACGTGCGTCAGCGGTCGGCTGTTTACTGTGTACTCTGCCTCACACAACAGTGTGGACAGCACCTCTTCGTGTGGGTGCTTTTCTGTGAGCACAGTATATAGTGCGGACTTCACACAGCGCACTAGACGCTCCCAGGCGCCTCCCATGAATGGCGCCGATGGCGTTATAAAGCGCCACACGATGCCTCGACGACTGGCCTCCTCTCGGAAGGCGTCTCGGAGCTCCTTGTCGGCCCCGTGCATGTTGGTGCCGTTGTCGGAGTGTATTTCGGTTGGGCAGCCTCGACGAGCAGCGAATCGGCGCAGCGCCTGTATAGCGGAGTCTGCGCTGAGGCTAGCGGCGATCTCGAGGTGGACGGCTCTGGTGGTGAGACACGTGAACAGAGCTACGTATCTCTTCTGATGTTGACGACCGACGGTGACTGATAGCGGGCCGAAATAATCTAGCCCGGTGTATGTGAACGGCCTCTGATGATGCGCGAGGCGCGTCTTCGGATGATCGCCGGTCGCCGGAACGGGTGCTTGGGCCTTGCGAATTCGACACTGTAGGCACTGTGCTACCACCTTCTTCACTGTTGGTCGCATCTTGACGACCCAGTAATGCTGCCGTACTTCGTTAATTGTGAGTTCTGTCCCACTATGCTGTAGACTGCGATGTGTCCAGTCTATGTACATCTGTGTGATGTGATGGTCACCGTGTAATATAGGTGGACGTTTCACATCATCGGTGATCTCGTTGGTCGCTGCTATACGGCTTCTTAGTCGTATAACGTTGTCTATGATTTCTATTTGCAGCGGCCGCAGTCGACTATCTTTTCCTAGTGTCTTCTGTTCTCGGAGTCTGGCTATTTCTGCTGCAAATGACTGTTGCTGCGCGACTTGTACGAGTATCTTCTCTGCTTGATGGAGAAATTCAGCTTCTATAATTTGTTTCTTAGCCGTTTCTGATGGCTTCGACGTTCGTTTCGGTGGGAGAGGTGCTGTTTTTTTCTGTTTTCGCCAGTCAGGATCCTTCTCTGTGTTCTGTCTTGTTCTTTTGTAGAACGTTCTCTCCTTCTGTCCTCGGCAAAGAGATATAAAGCGTAGTACGCTTGCTGTAGCTCGGAGCAGTCGTTCCCACTTTGAGAACTTTGTAGGATCTGGTATGGCTTCTATTAATTTACTGACGTCGGTTTCTTCGACGGCGGTTAGAGTCCTTTCTTCCCCTGTCTCCCCTGTTATGGGAGGTCTCTCTGTTGGCCACATAGACGGCTCTTCGTACAGGAACTTGGGGCCACAATACCACTCATGATGTGAGTCAAAGTGATGTGGCACGTCACGGGTAGCGATGTCAGCGATATTCATCTTTGTAGGTACCCATCGCCAGTCTTCGACTTTGCTATTCTCTTCTATGGCAGCTATTCTATGGGCGACGAACGGCTTGTATACTCGTGCCCCTCTCCTTATCCATGTCAGAACGGTTTTGCTGTCTGACCAGTATGTCACCGATGCGGGCTTGATGTGGTGCTCGCGTATGACAGCTGCTGCTACACGGGTTCCCATTACCGCGGCCTGTAGTTCGAGGCGCGGTATCGATTGCAGCTTCAATGGTGCCACCTTTGCCTTGGCCATGACGAGGCTGACGTGATGCTGGCCGTCTTCTGTCGTGGCTCGCCAGTATACTGCTGTTGCGTATGCCGTTTCGCTTGCGTCGGTGAACACGTGGACCTGTGTCTCTCTGGCTTCGCTGTAACCTGGATAGCATCTTGGTATGCTGACATTCTTGAGCTGTTGCAGGTGCTGTATCCAGCTCTTCCACTGGGTCGCTAGGTCTTCGTCTAGCGACTGGTCCCAGTCGATTCCTCGCCTCCATGCCTCTTGCAGTATTTGCTTGGCTCGAATTGTTACTGGTGAAGCGAGTCCGAGCGGATCGTATAGTGACATGACGATTCTCAATGCCTCTCTCTTGGTTGGCACCTCCTTTTCTATGACGCCTTTCGGTAGGCGGGCGAGTGTCAGGTTGAAGCCTAACGTGTCTTCTCTCGGTCGCCATATCAGGCCGAGTATCTTCTCTGTATCTATATTTCCGATGCTGACGACTTCAGTTCGGATCTGTGTGGCGTCTATATTTTCTATGAGTTGCGTGCTGTTTGAAACCCATTTTCTTAGTTCAAACTTCGCCTGTTGGTGAATTTTCTTCACCGCTGTTGCGATACGTGTCGCTTCTTCTACTGTCGCGTAGCTATCGAGGTAATCATCCATATAATGATTCTGTATGATGGCTTCCACTGCTTCTGGATGCTCTTCTGTATGCCTTCTCGCGTTCCAATTCTTCGCGAAGATGGCTGTGCACGGCGAGCTTGCCGCGCCGAATATGATGGACGTCATGCGGTATTCTTCGGGCGACCCTTCTCTTCTATTGCCTCTCCACAGGTATCGAAGGGCGTCTCTGTCCTGTGGTCGCACCTTCACCTGCATAAACATCTCCGCTATGTCACCGGAAATGGCTATACGGTGACGTCGAAATCTCATCATGACGCCGGGTAGCGACTGCAGCAAGTCCGGTCCAGTAAGAAGGAAGTCATTGAGTGACAGCCCTCCTGACTTGGCGGCAGCGTCATGTACTATGCGGAGTTTTTCAGGCTTCATTGGATTGAACACGTCGAAGTGAGGCAGGTACCAAGTTCTACCCGGTGTGGTGGTTTTGGGCGCCTTCTCAGCGTATCCCTTTCGGATGAGTGAGTCCATCTGTTCTGTGTATCTGTCTCGAAGAGCCGGTTTGCTATCGAGCTTCTTTTCTATTGAGACGAGCCTTTTGAGTGCTGTCCCGTAACTATCTGGCATTTCTATGTTTTCATTTTTCCACAGCATGGCTGTTTCTATGTGTCCATCTTCTAGTTGCTGAGTGTGACGAGTCAAGATATCTTCTGCTTTCTTCTCGGGATCGGAGTCTGGTCGTCTCGGATTGATAACCAGCGATTCTATAGCGAAGAATTCACGAAGCTGTTCGTTTAGATCTTCATCGCTAGCTGTAAGTCGGTTGACGTAATGCACCTGCTGACCCAGTATTCTAGTGTGCGCGCCGTGAAGTGTCCAGCCCAGTGTGGTTAGCGACGCAACAGGCTGGTGTTTCGGTCCTCTTCGAATCTCACTGGCCAATAATAGGTGCCAGTTATCTTGACCGATGAGTATCTTCGGTGCGCCTAAGTCGTAAATCAGCTGTTGCCTGAGGTCATCTAGATGTTTGCAATGTGCAACGTCCTCTTCGCTGACTGTCTGCGGTGCGAGGTTGAGCTTCGGTATGGTGCGCGCTCTGAATGGCACCCTATTCTTCAGCTGGCTTGCGAGAGTTACGGTGATTCTTCGAGAACAAGGAGTGTCGATTGTGGTGTTTCCGATCGCACCTATCTTCAGAGGGTCGATATGGCCCTCCGCTCCGACTTGCTTCGATATTTCTTCGTCGATCAAGGAAACGGTAGATCCATCATCGAGAAGTGCGAATGTAGAAGCTTCTCCCGCCGGTCCTATGACTCGAACCGGTACTATTTTGAGGTAGGCGTGACTTGATGTTGATCTTGAGCTGGCTACCGTTTCCTGAGCTTCCTTCTTCTGTTCCGAAGCGTCGGGCTTCTCGACATCCGTTGCTGCTGGCTTCTTGTTGTAGTGAAGAAGCCGATGATGCGTGGCTATACATCCCTTGACGTCACACTTCTTCGCTTTGCATGTGTGACCATTGCGACGGCTTCGCAGGCATCGGAAACAGAGATTGAGTTTCTTCGCGAGTTCCCATCTCTCGTCACTGGATCCCTCTTTGAACTTCTTGCAATCAGAAGCATAGTGTCCCTCCTTATCGCAGATACGGCATTTATTGGCTGTGTTGTCTGTAGCTGCGTGAGTTCTCTGTATGACACGCTTGGAGGATGTCGCTTCAACAGGGCTGATGTTCTCTGGCGGGGCGAAGGCGCTGCAGAAACGAGCTTGCTCGGTGATGAAGTCGCTGAAGAGTGAGAGATCTGGAAGCGACTGGTACTTCTCGGTATATGTTCGGTACCACTGTACACGCAGGGAGTTCGGCATCTTCTCTGTCAGTAATCGCATCAGCTCAGCGTTGATCAAGTAATGTTCTTTCTTCAGTGCGCGCAGAGTGACTACGCCGCTTCTGACTCGACTTGCGAAGTTGCAGATATCTTTTGGTGATTCGCTGCAGCGCGGCAACCCACGTAGCCTGTCTGTTTCAGCTTGAGCGATTGAGTCTGGACGGCCGAATTGCAGCTCGAGTTCCCTCATGATGTCATCAGGTCTGGCATTTCCAATGAGTTCTGAGCTCACTGTTTCCAACGCACGTCCACGCAGGCTTCTTCGGAGTCTTGCTGTGTTCTCAACATCATTGAAGTATGTTCTTGTTGTTTCATAGATGGCACGAAATGAAAGCCATTCTGTATGTGCTCCACTGAAGTTCGGTAAGGTCATGATGGCCTTTGACGCCGAGGGCTGGTTCGATGTCCACTGTTCTGTTTTCCTGTCGGCGAGCGACGCTATAGCGGACGTCAACTCCGTTATGAAAGGACGGAGTGAGTCTTTCCCCTTGGTGTCTTCTATTGCTTCTTTGGAGGGCACTGTGTTGTTTCTCACTTCATTTACTGTAGGATTCGATTGCGTCTGGAGGCCCGCTATAGCATCGGCGACCACAGGGGGGGGCTGTTGCACACGGCTTCTATTTCTGTAGTCCCCCTCGGCGGCGTTGTCCCCTTTCGGCGGCGCTGGTTCTGGTGCCTCTTCAAGCCAGGAACGCACGTACTCATTGTTTGAGCTTCTATCATCCATATATTCGCCATCGGAGTCTTCTTCCTCGGCTTTTTGAAGTGCTATTTGAGCAAGTTCCAACTTAATCTTCAATAAGTCTTCACGTGCTCTTGAAATTTTTCTGTTTGACCGCGTCGTTCTATTCGTAGTCGAAGGCGGCTTGTTCTGTTCGGTACGGGCGTCACCCCGGGTAGTCATCGGCATGGTTCGGCGGTGTTCCTGTTCTGATTCTTTTTCTATTCTCGGCTGTACTGTTCTGTTTACTGTTTCATCTGAAGTTCCCTCCGACTGGGTTCCCTCTCCTGAAATATACGGCTGCTCTTCAGACTGTGCTCGTACAGGCAGATCTTCTCCCTCCCGGGGGGCGGGGCGCTGCTCGGTTCCTTCGACGGTGGACGGTGATCGTGGTGGTTGCTCATGACGGATGCCCGTAGTACTGCGTTCTCTGCCCACCTCCATCGTCGAGGATTCCGGTGCTCTGCCTTGTGATCTTGTAAACCTCATTATGGATCTTCAGTCTTCGCAACGAATCTTCAAACTTGAATTGTGTGATAAGGTTTCAGTGATAAATCTTCAGTCTTCGAGCTTGACTCTTCAATCTTGAATCTTCTATAATAAATCTTCAGAGATCTATCTTCATTCTTCAGTCTTGAATCTTCTATAATAAATCTTCAGGACATATCTTCAGTCTTGAATCTTCTATAATAAATCTTCAGAAATCTTCAGAGATCTATCTTCATTCTTCACAGGAACAGATGATCCCAGCCGCAGCGATCCGGCTCGCAAGGACCAGAAAATGTACTGGACGGGCCGGTTCGCTGCTGGTCCCAGTTTCTATCCGGCTCGTAAGGACCAGAAAATGTACTGGACGGGCGTGATCGTCGGACGCGGTGTGTTGAAGGAGTGTGTAATGCCTATCCAGGTGTATCCCTGCTTGAGGTTAGGCCTCCTAGTCCAAACGGCGCTGACGTCCTGTACCTATAGGCTCAGGATAACTGCAGACTGGCGACCAGTAGCTATGTGTGAAGTCTTGACGGGGAAGGGTTTCTTGAAGATGAAATAATAACAGCGATTTTGATAAGTCTTCAGGAGATTTCAGGAGACGATTTGCGTAACTCTTCAGGAACAGAACGATGAATAGGTACCATGCCGATGGCTACGATTCTATGTTTTCGCTTGCGCGCTAAGGTACCTCGAAACTTTACCTTAACGAGAACCGCGAACCGTCTCCTGGTTTAGAGTTTATTTTTATTTCAAAAATTTTACAAAAGTGCTTATTAGCAGCTGAAAAATGGCTATAATAACATCATATTATACACCGTTACAATCGTCATTAGATTGTCCAGCGATTGAGACACCTGCATTTCCTGTAACTATATTCGCTGAAAAGATTTCAGCGTGTAAATACAAAAATGTTAATTGTTTTGATTTTAAATTATTTTTCAAACTATTTTATTCGATAACCAAAGAAGATATTTCAACGGGGTAAGCAGGTATCTCAAGCTGGTCTAATGACCTAAAAAACTATGAAAAATTCATTATTACATCTATATTTTTCAGGGCGTGACAGGCCCTGAAAACCTAAATTGCTAAAACGAGTCACCAAAAAACAGCAAATTAAAGTTTCCGACCCCTATAAATCCAATCAAGTAGGCTTTTCAGGACTATAATGGTACGTCCAGGGCTAGGTCTCGGTCTAGGGTACCTGGACGCACCAATTAAACTATAATTTCGGCTATGTAGCCCACTTAATTGGAGTTTATAGGGGTGGTACTCACGTTTTCCTTAGGAAACACTATTTTTCACTGTTTTCTAACTATAAAACACTATTTGAACTGATTTTACTGTTATTCTTAATAAATTAAACTATAAACAACTGTTTGGTGACGCATCGTAGCGAACAAAAACGTAGCTCATTCGCGACTCGGTACGTTATACGATGGCGGTCCCTCCGCTACTTGCGCTAGCGTGCGCCAGATAGGGTCTCGCAGCTGACACTATGGAAACGCCTAACTTTTCATGTTTTTGATGATGCGTCGTCGCGAACACTTACGTCCATGTAGTTTTGGGCAAAGATGTTACTGTGTGGCGGTATCT
This sequence comes from Cosmia pyralina, assembly GCA_946251885.1. Classification (NCBI taxonomy): domain Eukaryota; kingdom Metazoa; phylum Arthropoda; class Insecta; order Lepidoptera; family Noctuidae; genus Cosmia; species Cosmia pyralina. The sequence continues at coordinate 25,315,545 of OX276349.1, read as the reverse complement.
ACAATGCCACATGCGAATTATGCATTAAAGAGCTGTCTTCATACAAATCCCGCATCACGTAAACAGAGTTTACCACGCGTCTAGCATATACAATACAACATCACGACATCAACCGTCGGGCAACTGCCCGCATCGCGTCGGGCATTGTGTCTGGTAGGCAACTGCCTACCAGACACAATGCCCGCCTGATCGGAGGATCCTCCCTTTTCTATGGAATATGAGTGATGAGATTTAAACCTTGTCCCTCATGCCTCTATACTGGTGACCCCGAACATGAACGTCAGCGCAGTCTTCGTGTAACTACTTCAGCGTGACGTCATCATCACTTCCTCAAGCTTTAGAGTAAGCAAAGCAGCCTCATACCTCTAAAACTGGACACGGTCATTAGAAGCCCGAGTTCGCCGAAAAGTGTAAAAAAGAAAGAACCCACCGCGCACAAAAAGTTTGCACAACAGTTTAGAACTAAGCTTATTCTGCCTTGGGCATAATTTAAGTATAAGTAATTTGAACACACGTAATTCATAACAAATAACAATCTAAAAAAATAGTTTGGCCCAAAATTCAATCAATCTGTTTAAACGAGTACTTAGGTATGTCATGAATAGTCTGCTACTCATACAGTCGTCCGACGAAGCCCGAGCTGCGTACGAAGTTCGGCGAACTACGTAAGCAGCTCGGTCTCTCGTCGGACGACTGTATGATGTATTAAACTGTGGTACGATTAATACGATAGATACCCCTTGGTAAGACTGATTATCAGAGTTTCGGGCTTCTGACAACCGTAACGACTGTCAAAATCCACGAATGGCAGCCGGGACCAACAGCTAAAGGCAAGTAGTAATGCCAACTAGCGTCACCATTGAGTAAAAAATCATAAGTGGAGCTAAGGAACATTTTGAAATTACCTATATTCACATTTTTAGTCAGATGAGGTATCAAAAAAAATCAACACTAAACCTCCTAAGTTTAAGCCTTAGCAGTTAACGGCGAAAACGGCGGTTTATTGCTAACTGGTTAACTGCTTAGGCTTCGATAGGTTTGGTGTTGATTTTTTTGACCTCATCTGACTAAAAATATGAGCATAGGAAATTTCAAAATGTTCCATATCTCCAGACTTATGATTTTTTTCTCAATGGTGGTGCTAGTTGGCATTACTACTCGCCTTAATGTATTTTCCGAGGCACGGAGGAATCTCGTCAGCCCTGGCAAGCGTAGCTTAACCTGATGGATCGATCCGTGCGGCTGTTATTTCGGCTTCCATTTGGGTGAAAATATGTATTATGTCCTAAGTACAACTGAACTAATAAAACCACTTTGGTAGCAATATTAATACGTTATAACAGGTAAAGCAATCTGCCTAGCCTTTTTCCAACTATGTTGGGGTCGGCTTCCAGTCTTACCGGATGCAGCTGAATACTGGTATTCAGCTGCATCATGTTTCATCAGATAGGCAACAGATAGGCAGTCGCCTATCTTACCTCCACAACCCAGTGACTGGGTAATACGATACCCCTTGGTAAGACTGGTTGACAGACTTTCGGGCTTCTGACGACCCGTAACGACTCTCAAAGATCCACGAATGACAACTGGGATCAACGGCTTAACGTGCTTTCCGAGGCACGGATGAGTCTCCGTATGTAAAAATGGTCACCCATCCACGGACCAACCCCGGCAAGCGTAGCTTAACCTGGTGGATCGACCCGTGCGGCTGTTATTACTTAGCCACGAGCTCCTCAACAAGACAAATATTATTAAATCATAATAACCATGTAAATGAGTACGGAAGTCGATGAAATAACGCGTTCAAACGATCCATTGGCTGTTGGAGACCATGGCATTAAAGACTTCGCATTACTTTTGAAATCATTGTTCGCATAGTACGAGACTTACGAGTTTTGACAATCACAATCTTATTTCCTTTCATTAAAATATATTTCTTTGTATGGATCTAGTTAAAAAGGCTGATAAAACAAATAGAAGGATGCAAGCAGGAAAGTAGCAAGTTATCGGAAAATTTTGAAAGGAAAAGCTTCAACCTTTTTTTTTCGAATTTCTGCTTTCTTATATAAAGCATGAAAACTGTAGCCTGTATCTTGTAAAAGCAGTACACTTTTTTTACAATAAATATCTATTGTAAAGCCACTGTTTTATTTCTCTGAAAGCCTAGTTCAGTAGTTAGAAAATGAGGAACTTTGTAAAGCCGCGGAAATAACCATGGATTAATGTCGTTTACACTAAAATATGTGTATGATTCTGCCAGAGATCTCTTTTTATGTGGTGAAGACTTGGGAAATAACCTATGATTTAAGATCCCTGAAATGCAGAGTCGTCTATCGTATTTATTTATAGTCATTTATTTTATAATGTGCCTCTTATTTGTGCCTTTGTGTTGTGTTACTAATCAATTCAAAATGGCAGAATAAATAAAACGAAATCTTACCAGAACATAAACGCAGTGTGTACAAATAAATCCGACAACTAGTGTGCCGATGGCTCCGGCTGCTAAACCAGCATTCTTGAACGCAGCAGGCATAGCCAGGATACCAGACCCCAGCGAAGACTTTAGCAGATGTACCAGAGATCCTATTGTTCTGAAATCAGTGAATATTTGTTAGTCATCTAAAGAGATCTTAGTGCGTAGAGAATAGAGACTATTGAAAGAGTACACTGTGGAAGAGAAAAACCTTTAGAACTACCGCAGTCTATATGAATGTATACAAATCAAAAAGGTCGACTTAAAAAAATAGGTCCCATTGAAATTTTGACGAAAGAGGGATTTGTTTTGTGTCAAGAGCTTTTTCTTTCCAACAATTTATAGCGGAGATTCCGTAGTGATAAATCAATTCCACTGATTCATGAAAATCATATTATATTCCACGCGCGCCTCAAAGAGATGTCAGCAGTGACGGGGTCCAATAGGGCCGATGCCACCAGGGTCGCGGGTAGTTCGAAAGAGATACCGTGGCCCTGGCACGGGCACTGAAGGAACACGGGTGGGTTTTAGTCAGTAAAAGTCTGACACGCCCTCCCGCTCCGCCCAGAGCGGGAGAAGTCATTTAATGATTTCCCATCCACAAAAAAAAAAGAAAAAAGCTATTTTTGTTTTGGCCATTTCCGAGATTGGAAGGAGCTTATGTTGTGTTTAATGAAATGTTGAAAAACAGCAAACATGGCTGTATGTTAATATAGACAGGAATAAGCTCTATACTCTGAGGGGGTATGTAGTCTTTTTCGTTTTTTTTCTTTTTCAAACTTTTCATTTGACTTTCTTGAGCAATGTTTCCTGTGTGAAATGTTGGGTACCAATTTTCTCTTGAATTAGCAGAACTTTCTTCCTGTCGCTAACACAATTTGTTTTAAATGTAACTAGCAATTTAACTTCTAAAATACGACTCCTAATAACGTTTGCAAGTACAGTCTGCGTCAAAAAGATGTATAAACGGATTAAGATTCATAATCTTTGTTTCATAATATTGAATCAATTTGTGGCTAAGATTATGTACCTACGAGTAATATGTTTTGTTGCCACAAATTGATACAAAAAAAAAAACTTTTTTACAAAAAACGAAAATACATTTAACCAGACACCGACTTCCGAAATTAAAGTTATTTTTCACTTTATAGTGATGTTTTTGGAAGTCGGTTGTATTTTTTTGTAAAAAAGTTTTTATATTTCACTAGTTGTGGTACCTACTGCACACAAATTTAAATACTACTACTTGCAAAACAAACTAGAACATCATCCATATAAAAGTGGGAAAAAAATTCGTATTATTGAAATTAACTCAAAAACTACCTAAGCAAAGTTAATCAATTTTATTATATATGAGACCGATTTTGAGATATAGCCTCTTGAATAAAACAAAACTTTTTCAAATCGGACGACTGTAAAAAGTTATGCGTGGTCATACATAAAAAAATATATACGTGTTGAATTGGGAACCTTCTTTTTTATTACGAATTACGTATATGAACCAAAGATTGTGGACAGTTAAATCAACCTTTGTTCACATACGAACTACGCGTCACACTGACGTTACGCAATCGACATCAACCGTTGGGCAGTTGCCCACCAGACACAACACCCGTCTGGTCGGAGGATCCTCCCTTTTCTATGGAGGATGAGTGAACTTTACACCCTGTTCCTCATGCCTCTATACATCTTTTTGGCGCTGACTGTACAAGTTAATGAATTAATTAGTTTCAGAATGTTACTTACGAGTTAGGGTGCTCCACCTTTCTATGTTCGAATGGGTTGTAGGCTTTTTCATTGATTACTTCTTTTGAGCCTAAACTTAGTGTTGACTGGAAGCCTGGATTCGTTGCGAGATTCGCCCTGGAAAAATAATTTAATGTCAGATTTATATGGGATTTTCTTGTTTTCTGTTCGATTTTGGAATTCGGATTCAGTTTATTGGAATATTTGAGTCCTATAGAATCAAAAGCGGATATCTGCATTTTGACTAGAATAGTGACAATGAAAGAAAAACGATTCATGTTTGATTTTGAATCTATTACAGAAAACTGTGACTTTTGAGTAGATGTTCTGTGAAAGATAGCCATCTCTGATATGGACATTAAAATTATTTGGAAAGTATTTAAAATTCTGAATGTTGCCTTATTCACAATTTGTTTTTACTAAAAAACGTCAGTTAGCCGGATATGACTCTATAAGACTCGTTTTATAAAGCCTGCGAAGTTGAAATATTGGCTCGTGACTGCGGACTGAGGTTGGTGGCTGCAGATCTAATCTGGCCAGATGGGGGATCATCGACCTATCCCAAACAGTAGAAGTGTGGAGCTCGGTTACAGGATATGCCACATCTGTTTCTTCTGCACACAACTACTTCCATACTCCAGGCCTTAAATGAGGCAAATGACAGAGCTTTCCAGGTCACTACGTACCTACGTCGGACAAAATATGAGTCATCGACATAAGAAGATTACAAATAGCTATGAGGACACTGTTGACTATTTTATTGTGTACCTATATGTCTTATTTGAAGAGCCATTTCTTGGCCAAAGTCCTCGAGGAATTATTAGTAAGTGTTTTTACTTTTAAATAAATAAGTAATAATCACACAAACATTCTAAAGGCGACAGTTAGTGAATGTGTGTGTTCGTATGTTTGTTACTTCTTCATGCTCGAACGGCTGGACCGATTTGAATGAAATTTGGTATGTAGCTAGCTTGTACCCTGGATTAACCCATAGGCTACTTTTTATCTCGGTCTACTGGGTGAAACCGCGGGGCACAGCTAGTAAAAAAAATAGGTAGTCTTCCAGACCAAATTTCGGCCGTGCATGGCGACCAATCGAAGCGGAGATCAGCCTTCGGCGCGGGAGATATATAGTGCACAAGTGTGTGGGCAGACGCAGGTGCATTCTCACTTCCCTCACTGTCATAGTCCGATGGGACGGCAATCCGGACCGGAGACAGATCAGGCGCAGGGCCAACGGCTTAACGTGCTTTCCGAGGCACGGGGTATCACATCGCCAATTACCAAATCCCGGGCTGTTACTAAGAGATTTCTAATAGGAAAACCCAGTAACACTTTGCCCGACCTGGGAATCGAACCCAGGATCCCACGCTCAGCAGTCGCGCTTGCAACCACGAGGCCAACGGGGCAGTCAAATAAAAATAAGAAATAAATAAATATATATAGTCCTCCTTATCGATTTCGATAACGGCGACCCTTCGAAATCACTTCCTTGCGTGTGCTCTTAGATGGCTCGCTAGACCGAATTTAGTTTTGAACACCCGGTCACAACTAAAACAATAAAGTTGGCCTGTAGTGTTGTATGTATACGTGTAGGAGGGCTTAGGTCTCTCTTTGCGTATTTGGCGCTTCTCAATAATAGCGTCGTGTCGCTTTTCTTCGAAAGTTTTGGTACCTTTGTGAAAAGTAAATAAATAGAAAGGCATCGAAGCATCGAAAAAAAAATAACACTGTTATCCAATTCTCATGAAATAACTAATTCCCAAACCACATAACGCGGAGTGGAACTCAAAACCGCAAATTTAATATTCGGCAGGTACTTAACTACTTAATTGAAACCTACTGGAGGTTTAAGGCTCTTACAAACAGGCGCGACACATGACGCAAATCGCACGCGACATAAAGGCACTGCTCGTCCTACGACACGCGATGCCTTTGTGTCGCGTGCGAATAGCGTCGCGTGTCGCACCTGTTCGTAGGAGCCTTTACCCAAGCAATTCTATTACTTTAATAACTTACGTCACAATTACATAGTAAAGTTAGGGAAAGTATTGTTTATCAAATTGACTATCAACTTAAATTGTCTGAATATTAAAATCACGACAGTCATTATTTTACAGTTGACACGGCAAATTGACGTAGTGTGTCAATTTGAGAACCAATTAATTTCCCAGACCGTACCTACTGTCTAAAGCTTTCTTAAACTCGTCTAATATACATGGTGTAACTTAAATAACGCAAAACCTCTTAAGGGGTCATTGTACAAACATTATGAACAACTTTTACTATGGAAGTAATTTTAAAACTGCGAAAAAAAAATGCCGGTCCCTACATTTAAGTTTCTTGTAACTCGTCAAAATGTAGGGAACAGTCGATTTCAGGTTTGTTGCCATAGTAAAAAAAAAATATTCATAATGATGAGTAAAATGACCCCTTAAGAGTTTGAGTTATTTAAGTTACACCTTGTGTATAATTATGCTTAACTTAACCTCTAAACGTAGACCCAGAAGCACAAAGACATTTAACTTTAAGATAAGGCTAACTGCTTACTCGTACTAAGTAACAGAATTGTCACTTTAACAAATGACTGTGCCAATAAGTGCTGCCATTCAGCAAGCTGGCTTCGAATTGGTTGACCACCCCCCTTATTCAACAGATCTGGCGCCTAGCGATTTTTATCTGTTCCCCAAATTGAAAGAATACTTAAGGGGAAACAGGTACGAAGACGATAACGAGGTGATGGATGCCGTGGAGAGCTTTTTGCAGGACCAAGACAAAATTTTTTTTTTGAAAGGGATTGAAGTCTTGGAAAAGCGCTGGACTCGGTGTGTAGAGAAACCCGGAGACTATGTAGAAAATTAAATTATTAAGTTATCAATAGTCATTATAATCTATCTCATTCTCACTACTTTTTGATCCCCCCTCGTAAGAACTAAATGTCACCTGAGGCAGACTTCACAAACATTTTCAATTCTTTTAGGTTTTAACGCTTCGAAGATCGAAGACGACATTGTCTAGGTGTCATAGGAGAAATTCCGTTTCTTTTTTAGGGTTCCGTACGTCCTAATGAAAAAAAAGGAACTCTTATAAGATCACTCGCGTAGGTATCTGTCTGTAAGTTCGTCTGTCACAGCACTCGTAGGCAATTTGCTATAAATCTAATGGACCTATTTAGTTAAAATTTTTTACACATATCAATTTTTGTGGCCCAAACACGGACGTGTAACGTAAATAAAAGAATTGTGGGGGTCATTTGGGAGACAAATAAGAAAGATAAAAAAAAGTTTCGTACCGTGCCATATATCAAATGAAAGGGCTTACTGTGAGAGTTTCAAGTATATTTTTTATTATTTTCATTAAATAGTTTAAAGTTATTTGCGAAAATAGATAAAATTTACTATTCCACCCCCTTAACTTCGAAACTACTGAGCCTGAAAATTTTGAAAAAAAAAAACACAAAATAGTTCTAAACTTATAGATTACAGGAAAATCTGTAAGAAGTCTATGGTTTCAAAATTACATGGTAAATCTCCAAATATGTGCGTACAAACTTACATTTGTAGTTGGAATGTATGGGAGTACATGTTTTTCAATTACAATGTTAAGTTTGTTCTTGGGATAAATTCATCCCAACTACTGAACCCTTCATTGTGCGTGGTCTGACACGCACTTGGCCGATTTTTTTTACGTGGGACTGTTGACTTTAATTTTGAAAAGGTCGTCTTATTTTTCTTGCAAAAGAAAATAGTCCTTAGGTACAGACAACAGCAGATCAGGTTATACCAAACTGTCAAATTTCTCCAAATGATTTTAAACCTTAAAATGTTAGTGTTCAAAATGGAATGAGAAAATTTGACAGTTCGTAGGAACTTGACCTGCTGCTTTGTGTACCCACATATTCAACATAACATCACGCCTGTATTTCTCGAAGGGTTAGGCAGAGGTGTACCTGCGCCAGTTATGTTTAAGTCCAATGTAATAGGGGGATAATCTAACTAAATTGATCGATAAATGCTATAATATTAATTAGCACAGAACAGATAAATCTGATCTGTGTTAATTAGGATCAATTTCTCGCGATGGTCATTATAGGTTGAACCATGATACGCCTATGATAAATTTTCTTTGAATTTAAGATCTTAAGTCGACGTTCGCACGGACGTAATAATATCGCGGCGATTTTTTTTCGCGCACTGGATTTTCAACGCTCTGCTTAGCGCCGAGAGTGCGAAATCCTACAGTGTGTTTTTCGACGCGCTAGAATGTACTCTGTTATTGTTAAGTTGGATTCTCAACGCTCGGCTCAACAACGAGAGTTGAAAATCCAGTGAGCGATAAAATCCCGCCGCGATTTTATTACGCCTGTGGGAACGGGGGCTTATAGTGGGTGGGCGGGTTTGCCTCTGGTATTATGTATTAGATCAGTTACTAATCTCATAATACATAATACCTTGTATACTTACCTTATTTACTTTTAATGTGAAGTATAGAATTTAGAGTAGGTTGTGTCATAATTTCCAAATAATAATAAGTTTTGTTAATGTAAAAATACTAAATATAAAGTTAAAAGTATGTGATTTGACTCCAATGATTTTTTATCTGTGTATTCGTGAAGTTAAAAAGTGTCTCAAATGACAGTTGCCGCCAAAATTAATGGATTTTTCTAGCAGAATGTAGGTAATGGAAACGTGATATTTGGAGCGTCGTGTCGCCTAGTTTCTAAGGTAGTTCTGTTCGATCCTCGGAACCTAAAGGTTTTCTAGACATCTAGTCTATACTGATATTTATTGAGTGCCTAGTTAAATAGTTTGTTAAATATGGCTACCTATCCTATACCAGTTTTCGCAATGAAAAAGGTGTATCATTTCAGTCGATACTTACGTGGAATTAAAGTTCTCGAGCACAATGCTGCCTTTTTTCTCTCCGGTCCCCATTATGCCGTGTTTCTGCAAAGAAAGATAATAGATTAAAGTTGCTTTAGTTCAGTAATCGAACTCGCCACTGCAGTCTTTGGCCGCCGGACCCTCGATGCGCTCGGGCCAGTGCTGCGAGACTGGCTCGAGCGGTCGCACGGGTTCCTCTCCTTCCGTCTGACGCAGGTGCTGTCCGGACACGGCTGTTTCGGGTCGTACCTGCACCGAATCGGACGGGAGGAGACGCCGTCGTGCCACGGTTGCGGCGCGGCGGAGGACACGGCGCAGCACACCCTCGGGTCGTGCCCGTCGTGGTCCGAGACGCGCCGCGATCTGGTCGCGGTGATAGGACCGGACCTCTCGCTCCCCGGCGTGGTTAACGCCATGCTGGTGGATGAGAGGTCCTGGGCGGCGGTCGCCTCCTTCTGCGAACACGTCATGTCCCAGAAGGAGGCGGCGGAGCGGGCGCGGGAGGATGATCCTCACGCGGCGCCGCTCCGAAGGCGGAGGAGGGGTCGAAGAAGACGTGAGTTTGATACTCATCTCCGACTCCTCCCAGGTGGAGGCCAGCAGGCAACGGGTGCGGGGGCACCCTTGCCTGTATCGCACGGACCTCCACCAGTGCCGGACGGGAATGGTCAGGTGCTCCCGGCCATTCCCGTAGCCCCTCAACCTGCTGGGGGGCAAGCGGGGCCCGCCAGCTAGGCGGGCATGCGCCGGGAGGGTTGTGGATGTAAAGGCTGAGCCAGTTTCCCATGACCCTCCCGTCACGGCGATGCGGGAGCGCCGCTGGGTCGTTTAGTGGGTATACCGGATTTACCGGGGAGTCCCACATACCCCACCCGTCCCCCGACGGGTGGGCATGCGTAATGCATTTTTCCCAGCGTAAACAAAAAAAAAAAAAAAAAAGTTCAGTAATGCTTGTTAGGATACCGTACCCAAACGGTGCCAACGGGAACCTATTACTAAAGCTGCGCTGTCCGTTCGTCTATAACAGTGTTGTATCTTTTGATACTTAGTATGGTAAATAATGGCTGCTTTAACAACAAATAATAAAAATAAAATTAATTAATTAAAAGTTAAAGGTAAAAAAAAAGTTATTTTCGGCGTTTTTTGCTCGATCTTAATAATGGCAATGTTAAATATTGTACGGTGGTACGGATCCTTCTTGTGTTAGTCCCACTCGCACTTTACCGCAATTTTTTTACTACAAGTGAGCCGTGACATTAATTTTACTTAACGACTGTTTCTAACACTTTGAACTTAAATAAGTTTATTATCGGCCGACTTAATGATGTAGATATTACGTGGCTAAAAGACGGCAGAGAAAAGGAATTTATAAGTGTGTCAGTGGGAATAAAAATAGATGATTCTTTTAAAGGACTTTTTTAGTTTACTTTTATTTTGGGATACTTAGCAAACTATGACGGTCTCCAACCCATTGTAATTTGTCTCCATACGTGTGGCTCTGGTACAGAGTCAAGCTTCTAGTCTATCATCGGCATCGTGAACATTTGAGGTTTCAACCTTATTACATTATCAATAAGGTCGAAAAGTGGTACTTAACTCGTTACACTGGGAACGAAGCCAAGTTCGTTTAGCTTCGCTCATGTAGCTACCGCGTGTTTGCATACTTCGGTTAACACTGCAAACTGTGAACCGGAGCACATGTGATCGAAGTATGAAAAGACGAGGTAGCTAAACGAGCGAAGCTAAACGAACTTTACTTTGTTCCCAGTGTGGCCTCCGCTTTAGAAAAAAGATGAAATAAGTACACGACCATTACGTGATGTAAATCTTTCATACTTTCTGTTTAATCCTATTATCTAATAACCCATAAGCCGTGCCTTTTTTGAAAAAAAAAAATCATGAAGCTACAATAAAAAAAAAAAAACATGATTACCGTTACGTCACGCAGGTAATTTTCATTTCGTCAACTGTCTGGTAAGAATACAGACCAACATAATTAGACAGACGGCGAATCATGGAACTATAATTTTAAGTACAGAATTTTGTATATTATCGGTCGTTTCCTTTGCAAGTGGCGCCGGAGAAAAGAGTCAAGGTATAATGGACGCGTTGTAAGATAATAATTGTTGATTATCGTATGAAGCGTACATTTGACGCGTACGTAATCGGTGTCAAGTAAGCCGAAGTGGGACGCGGTGAAACGCACCACTGATCTACAGACACTGGATGCGTTACAATTTTGACTTACATACAGTCTCAGTAGCTATGTTAATAAGTAAGTACTTATGGCCGTTTCCTAAAATATATCTCAATCCCGATCTTGATCCTTTTTAACCAACGATTTTTATTTTTTTCACGTATAAACTTTATACTGAGTCGTCCTATTTCAAAAATTTTTATTTTGTTCGAGAGGGTATATATATCTCGAAGTTGGTCCCATATAAAATTTATTAACTTTGCTTGGGTAGTTTTTGAGTTAGCTTCAATAATACGTATTTTTTCCCCACTTTTTAAGTAGATGATGTTCTAGTTTGTTTTGCAGGTAGTGGTATTAGAATTTGTGTGGCGTAGGTACCACAAATAAAAAGTAAAAAATGTAAACTTTTTTACAAAAAAATACAACTGACTTCCAAAAACAACACTACAAAGTGAAAAATAACTTTAATTTCGGAAGTTGGTGGCAAAGAACGGAAATACATTTAACCAGACACCGACTTCCGAAATTGAAGTTATTTTTCACTTTGTAGTGTTGTTTTTGGAAGTCGGTTTAATTTTTTTGTAAATAGTTTTTATTCTGTAACCAACCAACGCAAAAGTTTGTCAATCTGAATCATTGAGAGGGCAAATCACAAGCAGCCGTCAAAGACTGCGAATCAAGATTGGAATTGAGATACAAATTATTGATTTTCCGGCTTTTTGTAATGTGTTTCTTTGATAGGTGTCAGAAAATTAAATCTCCTTTTATTGTAGCCTAGCGTTATCGAAACTACGAGTAAATTAAATCTTTATTTCTTTACGTAGATCTTTTAAAGACTACATTTACACTTGTCAATTTTAGTCAATATTTTAAGACCAGATGGTGCCGGCCAGATAATAATAATTATGATAGATCGCTCACGGCTCCGATTTCGTAACCGGCACAGAATTGAGCACAAACAATTCACGATGAGTCACCGTGGCTGCGTAGGCCTAGCATAATAGTAATTTATCAAGGCTTCATCCAGTCTTGTATATCTCTAAAGATACCAACGTCGGCGGTATGATAAACGAGTTCAACTTTTTTCGCCGGCAAACATTTGGAAACGAGCCCCCATTATGTTTTTTTGCAGACACCGGACAGCCGGTAATTGGAAATCGGAATTTTTAACGATGAAAATTAAAATTGCGAATTTTAAATCGGCGTGTTTTTTCGGCTTGTTCTGTAGACATGCTGGGTATTTTGATTTCTGATGTTGATGTTGGGGAGTACTTAAGCTATTTTGTGTAGGGTTATTGAACTCTTGGCACAGATAGGGTTTGTCATAATCAGAGATTGGATAGTCGGAGCGGCTACTTAATATTTTATTTTCTTAATATCAATCCCGGAATTTCAGTAAATCCTTGAATGCACAACTGTTCGGATACATGTTATGGAAACGACTTCTTAATTAAGTGGTAAGTATTATTTATTTTAAAATACCGGGACTTCGGAATCATTTAACTATTCAATGCTTATTTACTTGAAATCCATTTTTAACATTACTTACTTACTTACATTTGCTATGCCTGTTTGGAAACCTACTTTACAACCTTAGCTGGCATTCGATTCTATAGAAAAGTAATAAATTTATCAAGTCTGGAATCGTGAAATTTTTATGATCGATACAATATTAGTCAACACTTGAACGTAAGCAAATATATACATTCGATTCTATAATCAGAACTTAAATTAGTCGATCCAGGAATCCCGGGATTTTTCGATACAAAAGTGCATACCATAATAGCCAATATTAATTTGAACTTTAGCTAAATATGCATCTGATTATTCGATCTCTGGTCATAATGTATCAAAGTCACCCACCGGAAATTTCCGAGAACACCTCTGGAAGGAGTGGCACAAAGTCTTTTTAGTCAGTAGGAGTTCAACATATACAAGGATTAATACACGGTAATTAATTTATGCCAGGACTTATAACAAGTACAAACTGCCGCATCACCATTTCCTGATGGATTAACATTAGCTCATTTACCACCTGTCCAGCGTGATTGCTGTCACCAAAACTCACTAATAATTATGTGCGTTACATTATGTATAGATTCCTAAATATATGCTTTTATTTTGTTTGTATACAATTATACTACAATAGTTAAGTAATAATGTATACGTATCAATTTAATAATATCAAAATAATTAAAAAAATAGGGGGCCTGGGTAGCTTAAATTTAAAAATGTGGGTCTGCAAACCCTACAGAACATATAAGTACAATCTTATATGTATTTTTTAAATTATTAGTCACACTAAAAATCATAATATGTTGTAATAAGTTAAAAGAGGTGTCTTAGCCTATAACATCGCTCGGATTATTGTTAACTTGTGTTTACCTTTCTGTAAATAAAGATCTTTATGAATCAAAATCAATCAATCAATACTCGGTATAATAAGGTAGCTGCACCATTATTTGAAACAAGCCATAACTTAACAAGTGGTGAAATCGATTTGATTCAGTCTTCTGATTGATTTTGCATTCACTGCCCGTAATCTGATAGAGTTCCATCTGTGTCCAAACTCAATTGGATTAAAGCCTTAGTGTAATACAAACAACAATTATAGCTGATAGCTGGGCTCGTTGCTAAATATTAACAGCCGCACGGGTTGGTCGTAAGTAAAGCTACGCTTGCTACGGTCGGTTTGTTGATGGGTTACCATTACATACGGAGACCACTCCATGCCTCGGAAATCACGTTATACCGTTGATCTCGGCTGTCATTCGTAGATCAGATACAGGTAGTCAGAAGACCGAAAAAGTCTGACAACCAGTCTAACCAAGGGGTATCGTGATACCCAGCAGTAACTGGGTTGTGGACGTCAGATAGGCAGTCGCTCCATGTAAAATACTGGTATTCAGCTGCATTCGGTTAGTCTAAAATCCAATCTCAACATAGTTGATAAAAGACTACGCAGGTGATGACTACGCTGTTAGGGCTGATGGTGGAGACGGAAAGTAATACTGAAATAGCTCATTTACGAGACCTTCTTAGTCGTCATCTTCCTGCCAGTATCCCATGTACGTGGGGTCGGCGCATCCCGTTTTCTTCTTCCATTCTTCCCTGTCAACCTTCACGCTATCATTCACTCCCTTCTCTTTCATATCATTCCTCACACAATGCATCCATCTTTTCTTTGGCTTTTCTCTTCCCATCCATCAACATGCATATTCAAGGGTTAGTCACATGCGTTTCGTCGAGACCTTCGAGACCTTCATAATATGTAAGCTAATGTTACTACTTTGCATATATATATCAGGATATCAGGATAAAACCGCAGTTTTGTAAACACCGTTCTCATGACACAATTGCATTTGATTGTGACTGAATTAGCATATGGTGGCATTGAAAAGAGCCTCCGTCAGTACCTACATGAAAAGAATTACAACGTCAATGTTAATATGTATTGGGTTTTTAACACTTTTTGTTATGTGAGTCACTAATTAGGAGCTGGTATAGTCAGCGTCAAAAATATCTGGACGAACAGACTGTTCAAAATGATCTCAACAACTAAGAAAATTAAACTTTATCTCAATTGGATAAAGTTCTTGTCAGAATGAAAGTTGTCGTTTACTGTCTTCATTCTGAAACATTCCTTCTGTCACTGAGTTAATATTAGGTCTTTGCCTATGAAATTGCCGTTCTGCAGTACTGGTCATTTCAAATCAAAATAATTTTTGTTTGGCTAAGAATTCTAATTTCAAATTAATTTTATTTTAAAACATGGATTTTTTTTTCCAAAAGTAGTCATTTGTTTATTGATTAGTGTTACATTTTCATCGCATTTCAATCTTTTTCGTCATCATGGATACGTTAAAAATTCGAGTAATTATGGAATATGAGTACCGTCGTGGCAGCAACGCGGCACAAGCGGCACGCAACATCAACGACGTTTACGGAGCTAATACTACAAACCAACGCACCACTTGTTATTGGTTTGCTCGCTTCCGTTCTGGAAATTTCGACCTGAAAAATTAACCTCGCGGTCGTCCGAAGACTTTAGTCGACAATGACGAATTAAAGGCGATTGTGGAAGCTGATGAAACACAATCTACGGCTGAATTAGCAGCAGCTTTCGACGTTAGCGTCAAAACAATATTGGTCCATTTGCGTCAAATTGGCAAGGTAAAAAAGCTTGACAAATGGGTGCCCCACGAAGTACGCGTCGAGACGTGCCTTGCACTGCTCAACAGACACACAAATGAAGGAATTTTGAACCGCATTGTTACCTGCGATGAAAAATGGATTCTGTTTAATAACCGCAAGCGCTTGTTAGATAAATGTAATTATTATGTGTCTAATATTTAAAAATAAATACTTGAGATTACCTTGATTCCGGAAGTTAGTTCGGTTGTGATTAAAATCATCGAATCATTGTAAAACAACCTTTAGATTATTAGAATAACTGTTTGTTGGATATTGACATCTGTCACATTTACGAAGCTTGAGACCAATGTAGAAGTATCTAAAGGACTCTTAACTTGTCAAAATCGTACAGATGTTAATACTATAAATAATTAAATAATATTTGATAGTAACTGTAGTATATCTTAGAATTTATATTGCTATTTTAATATAACAGGTTGTTTGAAACGATTGATACAATACTGTCAGTTGATGTTTGATGGGAAGGGATAAATGGAAGGGGTGGTAGGATATAAAAAGGATTGTAATGACATTCTCGAGGCAAACCCGACCAGCGACCTTGAGCATGTCGCAGCGGTCGAGAAACACCTTGGTGCCTACTTCGCGCCGCCGATAGCTCCCGAAGAAGACCCAGTGTTTTTCTCGCCTGGCGCAGTTAGACGCGCCATCCTGAACACAAAGCCCCGCAAGGCCCCTGGTGCTGACGGTATCACCAACGCAGTGCTGCGCCACCTGCCGTACCGTATGGTAGCGGCGCTGGCGCGCCTGTTCACGGCGGTACTGCGCACCGGGGCTTTTCCCGCGGTGTGGAAGGAAGGGCGCGTCATCATGCTGCCCAAGGCGGGGAAGAACATACTGAAGCCGGAGAGCTATCGGCCGATAACTCTGCTGTCCACGATTTCCAAGGTGTTCGAAGTACTCCTGCTGCGACACCTCCAACCTCACATCGCGCCGCGTCCGGAGCAGTTCGGGTTCCGGGCGGAACACAGCACGACGCTCCAGCTGTCGAGGGTACTGCACCAACTCACAGCTGCACAGAACAAGAAGGAGCACTCGGTCGCAGTACTCCTCGACATGGAGAAGGCCTTCGACCGTGTGTGGCATGACGGCCTTGTATATAAGCTGGCCACCTCGGATGCGCCCCGTCGCGTCGTCAGGGTGGTTTCCAACTTTCTCTCCAACAGGACGTTCCGTGTGGTGGTCGACGGCGCGCTCTCGGGCGCCCGCCCGGTGCTGGCGGGTGTACCCCAGGGGAGCTGCGTGTCGCCTGCGTGTTACTCACGATACACGGACGACATCCCCACTACAGCAGAGACGATGCTCGCGCTGTACGCCGACGACGCCGCGTATATCGCTTCTTCAATGAATGTGAAGTACGCGGCGGTCAAAATGCAGCGCGTCCTCGACCTCCTCCCCGACTGGCTGTCCAAGTGGCGGCTGTCGGTGAACGTGAGTAAGACGCAGGCGCTTGTCACGGGACGAGCGCGCCTCCCGCCACCCCTGAAGCTGCAAGGAGTCGACATCGATTGGGCGCCCCAGGTCAAGTACTTGGGTGTGACCATCGATCGTCGGCTCTCTATGGGGCCACACGTCCGCAGAGTCGCCGCACAAGGTAGGGTCGCCCGCAACCTGCTCAGACCAGTGCTCTCATCCCGCCTCCCTCATAGTGTCAAGTTGGGCGTGTACAAGTTGTACGTTCGCCCAATCTTGACCTATGCCGCCCCCGCTTGGTTCGCCCTCACAAGCGAGTCGAGCCGAAAATCGCTCCGCGCGCAGCAGAGTCTCGCGCTGCGGACGATAGTTGACGCTCCTCTCGTCGTGAGGAACGACGTGCTTCACCGCGACCTCGGGATTGAGAGCCTGGACGAGTTTGTGGGCCGCCTAGCGAAGGGAATGTTCGCGCGTGCCGACGCGTCTGCTTGGCCCCATGTCAAGCAGATAGCGCCGTGGCATGCGCGCCCCCCTGACGCGAGGCCCCTACCCCGCGATTTACTTGCGGACGGTGACCCCATCTCCGCACCGGACTGACCTCCAAGTGAGTCGCTCCCGGCTACACGCGGCTCACTTGTGACACTAATGCTTTCACCACATATTACATACGCTGTCACGTGATGCGTGCTAGGATAATTTAGGCGTGTCGCGTGACAAACTACAGACACTCACCTCTAAACAGGCGCAGAGACACACACGTTGAGGCGTCGTGCGGGCGGCGACTCGCGTAAGATACCTGGGTGACGTCACACAGTTCAATGTCACCCATACACTCAGTACACGGTCTCCCTAACCCGTGCCAGGCTCGGCTAGCTCTGAAAGTGGGGCGGGCGGGAGCCATCCACCCCATCCGTAGGAACGTCGAGTCCGCGTCTCTGTCGCTGGTCGCTCTCTGCTGGGCTTCACGCATGTAGGTGTGTGTTCCACCCGGTAGGGGTTGACCGCCGGGACGCGGTGAAGAAAGCGGCAGTATGCATATGTCGTGACGAGCTTACGGATACATATACAGATTACTGTTTACATGGGCGTGTTAATGCAGCACGTCCAAACATACCATTGCCAGTGGCAAGCAGAAGGAGAGGCCCGTTGTTACGGGCCGCAGTATAGCCTCCGCGGCAAGGGGGCGTATGCCCCGGTTCCGCACGCCACGCCCCTTGCGGGGCGTCGCGACATCTCACTTCGTCTCGAGGCAGTTGCTCAGTGGCTGTTCAAGTGGCTAGTGCTAGTGTCGTTGTGATGTGAAATATATATACCAGGTGTCATGTAAGTTACGTAATTTCATATTATACCTTAAATATTGTTATTATGTTGCTATTATTCTGAGTGATAGAATTAACTGTTTGAGATAACTATAAATTGTGGAAAATATAAGAGATGTGTTGATAAAATACTATAATACTGTTTCCATGGAGTTTCTTGTCCTTCTTCTCCATGAAGACCTAGTTTTGCGAACGGACAATAGCTTTCTCATTAAAGATGAATAATTATTGACAAGCCTAATTGAAATAATAAATATCTAGTCTTGTCTTTCTGTGCTTTTCTTTATGAAATCCTTCCCTTACACACCATATTCATAATAATTTCATACTCAATAAATAACCAATGACCATTCTGACATGTAAGGTTTGCTATTTGCGAAGTAGCTATATATACGCTTATAATTATATATTATATCAAATCTAACACGCTCAGCAAGTTGGTTAGATCCTGGTTCAGCACCTAAACAATGCCCTAAACGAAAACTTACCCCTAGAAAAGTGATGGTCACTGTTTGGTGGTCTAGCGCCGGTGTGATTCATCACAGCTTCTTACCAAACGGGGTGAGCATTACTTCAGATGTGTACTGTGAAGAACTGAACACAATGATGGAGAAGCTGGCACATCTCCAACCAGCATTGGTCAATCGCTCGTCTCCGCTGCTCCTGCACGACAACGCGCGACCTCATACTGCACAGCAGACGGTCTCCAAGTTGCAAGAACTGGGGTTGGAAGCTCTCCGTCATCCGCCCTACTCACCAGACCTTGCGCCTACAGACTACTACTTTTTCCAGAATTTGGATAACTTCTTGGCGGGAAAAAAATTCAATACCCGAGAGGCAGTATAAAATGCCTTTGAAGAATTTGTTGCCTCCCGTCCAGCTGATTTCTTTAAGAAGGGCATCAATAAACTGCCACTGCGTTGGCAAAGATGCATTGATTGCATACGTGATTACTTCGATTAATACAAATAAAAAATGCATGAAAAAAATTCGTTTAAATTTTTTCATACAAAACGGCAATTTCATAGGTAAAGACCTATTATTTAATTTTCATAGTTGTTTTGATTCTAAACAACTATAAAAATTAAATATTAACTCTGAAATGATCGAAACTTTAGATCATTTTGAACAGTCTGTTCGTCCCGATATTATTGACGCTGACTGTACTATGGACAAAACTTAAGCATGCTCACTTAAGAAAATATTCCTGTGAGAGCGCAGCTAGTGACAAACGAACATTATGCGATAGAGTCGTGAGCCGTGCTATGCGATTATCGCCTTTGAGGTGATCATGCGGAACTTTGGCCCCTACTACATACTGGCATGACAAAAAATAATTTCAAAACTATAGTTTTAGTAGCTATAGCTATGAGATAATCTAGCTGAATGACCTGGCCATCATCATCTGACTAGCCTTTACCTACTATATTGGTGTCGACTTCCAGTCTAGCCGGATGCAGCTGAATACCAGTATTTTACATAGAGCGACTGCTTATCTGACCTCCACAACCCAGTAATTGGATAATACGATATCCATTGGTAAGACTGGTTGTCAGACGAATGACTTAGCCATGTTTGCCGTAAAATCGATAGCCGTTGGGGTAGACGTGCTCGTGGTGGAGACCGGTGCAGGCAGGTGGAAAGATGTTCTTCGCGGAGAGAAATTTGTCCAAATTTGACTGATGCTATGGTATATTTGGGTTATTTATATCGCGGTCACCATTATAGAGGTATGAGGAACAGGGTGTAAAGTTCACTCATCTTCCATAGAAAAGGGAGGATCTTCAGACCAGACGGGTGTTGTGCGTTGAAAGTGACGACTCATAAAGGTTCAAGTTCAAAATAGCAACATAATAAAGTGAGTCATCTAGAAAACACATTATATCTAAACGAGTATTTTTAGAATCAAAAACAGGTTCGTACTACGGACTCTCGTAGTAAGTACAATGTTTTTTTCGTTGGTGCGAATTCGCAGTACTTAGCTAGCATGATTCATTTCGTTAATGTCTAATTATTCTCAGAACTATCAAGTTTATTTTTCTCGGGTTTGCTTATCTATGTGCGAAATAGGCACCTTGATGCATAGACAAATATCATTAGAACCTAGCTTATGTAAAGTCAACAAAAGAGATATCTAGGCAGGGTATATTTGTATGTGAATTGCTTCATGTTCAATTTCGTGACAATATAAAATTTTGTGTTGGTGTATTGCAAAAACAAAGTAGTATATATAAAAATGAACATGAACCATACCCTGCTTAGATATCTCTTTTGTTGACTGTACCTACATCACCAGATCCTAAAGACATATCAATCAAAGGCTGTTGTTATAAATAAAATGGTTACTAAAGTTAAAATCATATACGAGTAACATGTCGTTTTGCATCCTCGTCAAATTTCAAGGTGTGATACAGAACACCAAACCGAACAACTTTCTCCATGGGACCAACATCGTATTCGCGAAAAAAATTTTAACTGTCCCATAAAAAAACTTCAATATCTACTCGACGCAAATGTATGAGACGGCTGATTATTTTTTCCGCGATTACGATGTTGGTGCCATGGAAAAAGTTATTCGGTTTGATGGTCACGCATCCTTTTTGACGAGGATGACGACACAAACAAAAAAAAAACACAAAACAACACGTTGTATAAATAACGTCAGATGAACGGGTGAGTATTAACACATAATCAATGGGATTAGAACGATGTTCAACATAGCCAAAACTATCGCTGATCATAATTAGAAATGACAACTTAAAAAAAAAAAAAAAAAAAATTCATAATACGAGTAACATAAGCATTCCATAGATGTTACGATGTAACCGCCTAAGCATACGAGTATATTCAATGAGCAAAGGCCACCATAGCAAACCCACGTGTCAAGGTCTAACTTAACCTGTTGATGTTGTAAGCCAATTTGCATTATAGCGCCAATGTTATTTTAAGGTATTTTATTGTTGGTACAAGATTTTAGTAAAGTAGGAACATTCACACTATGAACAAAATTTTAATATTCGGAAGGAGGTAAGGTAAGGTTCTGACAAAATGCGGGACGAAAAACCATCAGGCAAAAGAAGACACTGTTTCTCAACCGTACAACGTCTTCGGGATGTCAACGAGAAACGGGATTATTCGAACTGAAAGTGACGTCCCGGTGGTGGTGTGCAGTGAACACGCGGCCATAGTAAAATGTATGTATCGCTACTTCGGCGCCGTCATCTCGTTCTCGTTGACGTCTCATTGACGTGGCAGTAGATAAACGGCCAAGACTTCTCTCGTATTCTTTGCATGTGAGAGTATGTCCTATATTTCGAGAATGGCTCATGTCGCGTTGCAAAGTTTAGTCAGTCGGTAAAGTTGGTATTGGAACTGACTATCTAGGGCATGCCATGCACACTGGTGATGGCACTAATGCATCTCAATAAGAACACGGTGCTTTGAAATAAATAAACGAAAAATTTGACAAAGAAAGAATAATGAATGATGTCAGAGCGGTGAGAAGGACATCGTAGAAGATGATCGTTGGTAGAACGAAGATTTTTAGTACATAGACCCTGAATATTATCTAGGACCAGAGTCCTTGTCAAGACGAATCAAACGAGCTCAAACTATTAAGTTTGAGCTCGACGCAACCCCATTAGGGGTTGCGTCATTTTATTACGGAGTTCTCATGGCCACTTTCCGAATCCATCAACAGATCAGCTCCATGTGTTACGAAGCCAACCTGCAAGCTTAGCACATTGTACCGACAAAGGGACTGAATGCATGACGACACCGCGCTTCCGATATCACTGACTATTGTCATCGCCTTTCCTTTACCTAACTTCGGTGGGAACGGACACTGCTACATTAAACCTAACTAATAAGAAATCTATTTTATAATTTTTATGTGAAGTTTGTGAACTTTAAAATATATTTCGTAACCTAAAAAGGACTTATTCATTGAAGAGTTTCCCGACACACGCCCCCACACATATCTCATGTCATAATAATATTGTATTGTCAACTGATTTATATATGCATACAAAATTTCAGCTCAATCCGAAATTGGGAAGTAGGTCAAATTTAACTTGCAAGATTTCATCACCAGACACCGGGACAGGTGAAACTAAATATTAGCTTCTAATAAAAAAGAAAAGGCATTTATTCGGAATAGGCTATAAGGCACACAACATTACCAGATTAAAAACAAACTATCCAGTTATCATCATCTGCCTAGGCTTTCCCAACTATGTTGGGGTCGGCTTCCATTACCAACTTTGCGCTGGTATTCTGCGAAGCCTTGGTCAAGCCAGCATTAAGACTTAAGGCTACAGCGAGACTAACTTAAATGTGACGGATTTGTCCGCAACTTTAATATTTATAGCTCTTCTCAAAAGCCTAGGGATAGGCCGCCCCTATTACCTTGAATCTTTATGCATGATCGGTGACCCGTGACAATTGATGACTGATAGCACACCTCTGAGTACTTTCAAGGATTACTCAACCGGATTGTTCTAAAATACCTATGATTTTATAATCCGAAAGAGTTAAGTGTCATGGCGCTACCTAAAAATAAATGTCCAGGGCTCTGATGAGCTGAGACAATAGATCTAAAGTAACAAATTAAAGGATTACTCAGAAAACGAGAAAAAATCTGATGAAACTACTGATTGACTTTGATGACAAAAGATTGCTATCAGGGCCGTTGAATGAATAGCAGGGTAATCGAATGTCATTACAATGATTAAACATCGTTTTTAGGGTTCCGTACCTCAAAAGGAAAAAACGGAACCCTTATCGGATCACTCGTGTGTCTGTCTGTCCGTCTGTCACAGCCAATTTGCTCCGAATCTAATGGACCGATTGTTGAAATTTGGTACACATATGATTTTCTGTGACCCAAACACGGACGGGTAAAGTAAATAAATGAATTTTGAATATAGAAGTCACTTTTGGTGAGCAAATAAGAAAATTCAAAAAAAAGTTTTGGAAACTACACCACGTGTAAGTCAAATAAAGGGGCTTACTATGAGGGTCTCAAAAATATTTTTTTAAATTATTTTAAAATAAATTGTTTTAAAGTTATTTAAGAAAATAGACGAGAAATGACCAGTCCCCCCCCCCCTTATCTCCGAAACTACTGAGCCTAAAATTTTGAAAAAAAAATACAGAAAATAGATCTTTACCTGTAAATTACAGGAAAACCTGTAAGAAGTCTGTGGTCTTAAAATAACATGGTAAATCTATCAATATTGTGAGTACAAACTTACATTTACAGTTGGAATGTATGGGAGAACATGTTTTTCAACTACAATGTTAAGTTTGTTCTTAAGATAAATTCATCCCAACTACGGAACCCTTCATTGTGCGTGGTCCGACACGCACTGGGCCGGTTTTTTTTTTCAGGGTTACGTTGACGATCATAATTTTTTAAAGTGCAGAATTACAACAGTTTTTGGGTTAACCGTTTACGGCTTTCTTTGCAGTTAACCTTTTTATGTCTGGCGAAAGTCATGGAAAAACTGCTTTTCTCTTTAGTAAAAGTAATATACAGATCTCCCAGAAAAAATATGCGTTTCGGCAATCATCGTATATCTTCGGAAATACAAACGAGCGATTATGAGATCTAACAAAGAGCCGTCTGACCTTGGTATACTTGCCTACTTTGTCTTAGAGCTGTAGCATGTTTTTAATTATGAAAATGATGATACATAATCTGTCATAGCTCCAAAAGAAAGATTGAATAAGCCGCAACGCAATATTATAAGGCCTGGCCTTATAATATAAGGCATTAACAGTCTAGAGGTGTCCCGTGACAAATCATCTAAATCCACGCTAATGACATCGCTCACGGGTGATGGTCGATCCAATCACCCCTCTATTGTCTTAAGATAGGATTATGTTACACTTAAAGCAGATACTATCCGCTCACCCCAGCAGGAGCGCCCGCAAAAAAAACTAGTCGATTGTACCACCCGCTGACGTCATTCGGCCCGCTGCGCGCGTTTGTTTACAAACTGCGATAGCGGCACAGCTTCTAGGAATTCTGTAGCTCCTGTTCATTTTTTGGAAAGCTTTTGTCTAGATCTCTATTATGGTGTGTGTTTCGTTTGAATTTGTTATTGTTTACATTTCTAGAAATGGTTAAAAAGACGAACAAAAACAATTTAGCTTCAGATTTCAATGAAATGGCTCTAGTAAGAAAAAACAAGCTAAAGTAACAGTAATAATAATAATACCAGTCTATTATTGTCCCTCTGCAGGCTATAGGCTTCTTCCCATACAGAGAAGGTGCGAGCATTGATCACCATGGCACGCTTGCTCAAGACGGGTTGGCGACTTCTGATTTATATCACAGTCTGTACATGATACAGTCGTCCGACGAGAGCCCGAGCTGCTTACGAAGTTCACCGAACTTCGTAAGCAGCTCGGGCTTCGTCGGACGACTGTATGATGTACAGACTGTGCTTATATTAAGTATAAGTCCAGGATACTCCTCACTATGTTTTTGCTGTACTGATGTCAGTTAATGTCTAAAATAAAGTAAAAAATTACATTTGAATTGAAAAAATCACATTGGTACGTACCCGGATTCGATCCCACAACCTCGTGCATGAGAGACGAGCCCTTAACCACTAGGCCATCACACGACAAAAAAAAAGTAAACAGTATTTAAGTAAAAAAAAAAAAAACAATTGGCCGTTGTTTTAAATGCAGTATCATCCAAGAGGCTGATCCAAAGACAGGAATTATAATTATAGACATTTCTTGGTCTGAAATATGGTACATACATTATTCATTAGGATATAATAACCGGTGACTGAAAAGATGTGTGGAAATCATTTGTCATGGACTCATGGTATGGGCATGTGATGCGGAGGAATTAGGAAAAAGTTGTCAGGAAAGTTTTGAGTATGAACGTGGATGGCCATATTGGCTATACGAGAAGGGAAAGACCAAAGAAATGATGGATGGACTATGTCAAAGATCATATAGCTAGAAAGGGGCTGACTACCGAGATGACGACTAATAGAGAAGTATGGAAGAAAAAGATATATTGCGCCGACCCCAAATAAATTGGGATAAGGGCAGGAGAATGTTGACACCGTGAAAACTTAGGTGAAGTGAGCTGTCATTTCATCTGAGGCTAGGGATTGACACTATTGACAGTTCACAGGGTGAGATTTTTACAGAATATACCGGCTGGTACTCCATTCAGATCCTTTAGATAGATTATTGAATCAATAAATTAATTGGTTGAAAGACATTGAACGAGACACAATAAAACTTTTATTGTTATTACGTAAGTGTTTATAGATTTCATAGTTCATACGTATATACTGTCGCATAGTAATGAGGTTACACGTTTCTTAGTTTGAGAAGAGAACGTAGCTTTTGATGGAACACAACCTTTAGAGTCTCATAACAAATTGGAGCCATATTGAATGAAGTTAATGTCTTATTGTTTGTTTGTTTTGGAATGTAATAGTATTTTTATTAGCACTTAATGTCATGGAGGAAAACGTTTACTAAATTCAATTGATTTATGAGAATATTTTTACGATGAAGGAAGATTATCTATAGCTAATAAATTTCAGATATGTTCTTAGGAGAAAAAAAACATCGTTAGTCATGGAAGTGCTTACTGAAGTGAAAACTTGACAGCGCAACACGTCACATTAGCATGTCGCGTGACGCGAACTCATAAGATTTCCTACCTACCAAAAATCACTCAATGCGCCTAAAGAAGTTTGACTTCAAAAATCCCTGTTGAATCAAATATTGCTTGAATAGTTGATTGAAACAAGTCGTGAAGAAACAATGTTCCATTGAAATAATTAAGGACTGATTTTTCAATATTCAGATAACTTTTAACTGAAGAATAACTAAGACAGTTTGACATATTTTTTATTCAAACTCTGTTAAACCGCCATATTTATTCCATAAATAAAAGTTACCTGACGATTGAAAAATTTGCCCTTAGTCAGATAGGTAATTGTTTAAATGACAATGAATTCTGTTGATTTTTGAATGAAAATAAAAGTGATTGAAGTAGAAAAACACCGACACACACAAAGGAAAACAAGGACTTGCTGTATTTGATTTGAATTTGGAGATATTTAACACGAAGGTAGCAAAGCTATACGATCTACTCGTGAGTTCTGTAATTCTGTTTCTATAAAGCTTTTGCTCTGTAGTCCTAAAATTATCCATAATAATTATTTGTGAATGAATAAATAAAGGCTCCCGTAGAAAGGCGCGACGCGACACTGGTAGGACAATTTTAATGAAGTTTTCATAGAAATTGTTCCACCAGAGTCGCATCGCACCTGTCTGCACGAGCCTTAACTTTTTCTGTCAGTCTGTGTCTCTTACCTTTTAACGACTGAATGGATTTCAATAAAATTGGCAAGCAGATAGAACATGACCTGGAATAGGATACTTTTTATCCCGGTACACGTTCCCGTGGGATAATTTCCGATATAAACGCGGGCAAAGCCACGGGAAAAACTTAGTGTTAAAATATAATATCTCACATGTACGGGTAATAACAGCTATATTATGTGCCTAAAATTGTATTACAAAATACCAAATTCCATAAAAACTCAACCATTTGCTAGATTTAAAAATAATTTGACGAGGTTTTTAAGTGAAAAATGCTTTTATAGTGTACATGAGTTTTTAGATTACAAATTATAAGTTTTGTAAATTGCATGGTCATTCTATATTATTATTATTTTTTTTTATTGTGTGGCAAATCTCTTCCATTATTGACATGATTATTATTGACATTTATGACTATTAATTTGATTAATTTTACACTATTTTATTAATGTTTATTTAATTCAATACTACAATTTTAATGGGATTATCTGTTTAATGACTGCATGTTTATGATCCATAATTAATTTAAATAAAATATTAATATGATTTTATATTTGCACGCCGAAATTAAAGGCAGGACAATTTTATAAATATTCCCAACCTTCTGTACCTTATTTATGCAAATAAATGATTTTGATTTTTTTTATAGCAACAATGTTGTTCTTCCAGTTTCAAAATTGCAAAAAGGAAGTAAAAACACGTCATAAATAATGCAATGCACCGGTAAATAAATTATACCTATAAACATACTGATAATCACAGAATTAATGCGATCAACCGAATTAATTATAATTTATGTAAATTATACTGACACTAACTGTTCGTTCAGCGTATGATTACTGATAATAGCAATATCGAAGTGGAACCTTAATTTGATTGTTGCAAATAAACAGATTGCTGAATTAAGTTTATAGGTTTCCATTAAACATAATACAGGGTTATTTATAATCATCATTTCAACAGAAAGCCTTCCCCTAGCACTGCCACTTCGACCGGTTCTGTGCTTCCCGCATCTAGCGGAATCCTGCGGGCTTCACAATGATCAATTCAATGTGGTCAAATCAGAAATGAAGAGATCCGCAGGAGAACCAATGTAACCGACATAGCCCGGAGAATTGCCAAACTTAAGTGGCAATAATTGCAATTTTTTTAGACCAGCTTTTGCACGCGGCGTCGGCCGCGTGGATGTCGGAAAATATCTCACGCGATCATACTACCAGGATTAAAAGTACCATAGGTGTTAATCCAAGTTATAAACTATTTCCGTCTTATTCTTCGTTCTTATTTCGTCTTCAAACCCAGGTTTAAACCATGGACCCTTTTTTAAATTTCGAACTTTATTCCGACACATTAAGTTGTCTGTTCTACAAAACTGACAACTTAGTACCGGACTAAGTTGTCACTGTTGTATAAAGAACTGTATTTCTATTACAGCTAGGTTCTTATTACAAAAACTGGCTCATTGGTTTAAACCATGACAGAAGAAAAACCACGTTTTGTAATAAGACTGTATGTGTGCTAAATCTCAGCCAAATCCGTTCAGCTGGTTTTTGCGCCAATCCGGAACATACACCCAGATAAATAGACAAAAATTCTTCGGTACTAATTATTTTATTATATGTGCTAGAGATAATTATTTAAATAAACAGTTAGTTGCAAAGAAGGAAGAAAATCTTTATACGAGTGTGGATTTCAGACACGATGAAATGCGAATTAAGCCAGGTGCAATATTGTTCCTTGCAGAAATTGCAAGAAAAACCACAGAACTCCGCTTCATTTACATGAAATAGAAACCACCCCTACTCTTGAGCCCGTTACTCTAGTAGTTTCGTATGCAGGTATGTTTAACATGATAGGATAAAAACATTACACCCCTTCTTTGTGGCAGTCGTGTAAAAAAAGGTAAGTACTACCTATATCAACAGTCGGTCTATAAGTCAGTGGTAAGTTAGAAAATTTTATGAGGCTATATAATTGTATGTTTATATTTAAATTAGTGAATATTTTTTGTTTTCATGTATTTTGCTTTCTCTTCTACTCTTAAGCTCCGGTGCAAATTTCTGGAAAGCTCAAGAGTAATAATTGCATGCCACAAAGCACGTTCAATTATATTGCCATTCAAGAATTGCATGCAAGTTTTTACACGAGTGCGATACCATAAAATGGCATACAAAATAAATTAATACAAGTTTTGTCATTCAATAAAATCGCATGCGACTTAATTGAACGTGTTGTTAGACGGTGCCAGATAATTGCCCTTCAATTTTATAGTATGCCACAGGCAATAAACTTGTACCGTATACCTAAATGGAGCTTTACACATCTCTACCTACTTTCCTATCGCAGGTGTGGTGAAAAAGATCTCTTTAGAAATAAGCATCACCTTTGTACGTATTTTTAACCGACTTCAAAAAGGAGGAGGTTTTTTAATTTTTTTTTTATGTATGTTCCCCGATTACTCGAAGATGGCGGGACCGATTTGGATTTTTTTTGTTTTGTTCGAGAGTGTATACATTACAGTTGGTCCCATATAAAATTGATCAACTTTACTTCGGTAGTTTTTGAGTTAGCTTCAATAATACGTATTTTTTCCCCACTTTTATATGGATGATGTTCTAGTTTGTTTTGCAGGTAGTGGTATTTGAATTTGTGTGGGGTAGGTACACAACTAAAAAGTGAAAACTAAAAACTTTTTTACATAAAAATACAACCGACTACCAAAAACAACACTACAAAGTGAAAAATAACTTTAATTTCGGAAGTCGGTGGCAAAAAACGAAAATACATTTAACTAGACACCGACTTCCGAAATTAAAGTTATTTTTCACTTTGTAGTGTTGTTTTTGGAAGTCGGTTGTATTTTTTTGTAAAAAAGTTTTTTTCAGTTCATTTCTTCTTGTCTGTATATATGTGTAAATTGTTAAATAAATAAAAAGTGGTGGCTTAGTACGGGAAATATAGCTCAATCATTCAACGTCATCGCGTAGGTATTTATTTAGAGAAGTCCTGACTGACTGACTCATCAACGCCCAGCCCAGACCCTTGAATCTAGAAAGCTGTAATTTTGCACAGAGGATCCCTTTATAAAGTAGACAAGGAATAAGGAAGGATTTCCCGGTAGTATGTTTCCGGGGGATATTAACCAATAACCACGCGGGCGAAGCCGCAGGCAATAGCTAGTCATTTATAATGATGAACTACCAACCTTCATTGATATAATACTAAGAAATCAATGCGGAATCAAGACGATGTGGACTTAATTAGAAGGTATTTATGGCGTTCATACAAGGAGGTAAACAGATAATTATTTATTTGTATGGACATAGTGTTCTTTTTACAATAACATAGCTTTTGTTATGGTTTCAAGTTGTTTGTGTGGTCGAAAAATATTGAAATAACCGAAAATAACGAAAAAGAGAAATAAAACCAATCTCATGAATGAACGCAAAATCAAATTTATTATAGCCCTTCGGGACCAAGGCAATGATCACGATATCTACAATTAGCTTGGCCCGACCTTCCCCATTGTCAGAATTTGTCAATATCACAATTTTAATTTGGTCTGACATGTAAAGAAGATGGTTGAATATCAATCTGCGGTATTGACATTTGTATGTATATGCTTAGGTTCTATTTAACGATGGCCGAATAGCCACTACTCACCGAATAAATTCAAAAATGGAACAAAATTTGTATGAAATTATCTGCCAATAAGTTAATAGGAACTTAATCGTAGGTGGTGAAACAGGCCCTTAGTCGGTTGCCCGAACATATTTTGTGTGTGTGTGTGTGTGTGTGTGTATACTTAGTAATAAGGTTACATAAATAAGTATGAGTTATTAGAGAAGTTACAAAATTTTACTTTAGTAGATAAGCCTAAATTACTGTAAATGCTACTAGTACCATAAATATTGTATTGTACTCGTAGGCATCGACGATTGTAGGTCAATGTTTTACAATGCGTTTAAAATACAACACCTACAACGTGACACAATACAAGTCTATGACTCCGCAAAAAATACCAAAAAACAATAACATTTGTATCAGATTACTGTAGAAAATAACATGTAATAAAATTATTGTCGTAATCAGCACAGCATGGCGCCACTCATTCAAGTTAAAACGCTGTCATTCACTGCAATTTAATGAGGAAGTAACGCAGTTGTAAAATAAATCTAAGTAATTGATTTATTGGAAAAGTAATTCAATAAATGTTTCATTTACAATTCATATGGTCGTATAATACAAATAAAACCGTGTGAAACTTGATACCGTTGAGGAAAATACATTGTTTTGTTTCTTTATATTATTCGCAGAAGATACGGGAGTTTGTTAGCAAGCGTTTTGAGGTCGTACAGAAAGGTCCATTATCTGCCTAGCCTTTTCCCAACTATGTTGGGGTCGGCTTCCAGTCTAACCGGATGCAGCTGAATACCAGTATTTTATATGGAGCGACTGCCTATCTGACCTCCACAACCCATTAACTGGGTAATACGATACCACTGGGTAAGACTGGTTGTCAGACTTTCGGGCTTCTGACGACCCGTAACGACTGTCAAAGATTCACAAATGACAGCCGGGATCAACGGCTTAACGTGCTATCCGAGGCCCGGAGGAGTTTCGGTATATAAAGATGGTCACCCATCCACGGACCGACCCAGGCATGCGTAGCGTAACCTGATGGATCGACCCGTGTGGCTGTTATTACTTAACCACGAGCTCCTCGTACAGAAAGGTATTTTCCGAATAAATGCGAAAACTAAACAATAAAATGCAACTTTTACTTAGGAATTCAAGTGTCTTATATAATAAATACAAGATAATTATTGTAAAAATCAATCGTTAAAAAAATAACTAAAAGAATACGGGTGTAATAATGTGTTTCCAAAGGCTTTTTCAATTTCGCATGCCAACTGAACCACGGAAAGCCTTTCGTATTTAAAACTGAACTTGCTCATGGAAAGTGAGCGTCTATACCTACCAATGATAAAAAAAAGAAAGAAAGAAAATACTTTTATTTGCGGTAAACATGACGCAAAGGACAACAAAATAAAATAAACAATGTAAAAAGCAAGTTTTGGGGTTTTGGGGTTTATTTGTTTATTTTTTATTGGATTGTAGGAATATAAGTACTTCTTATCTCAATAAATTAAAATCTTTACAAGCAGGTAAATTCCTTGGCTCAGCTACTAAGCGGCTATTGAATACTTACCACAAAAATCATCATCTTCCTGCCCTTATCCCATGTACGTGGGGTCGGCGCAACCCGTTTCCTTCTTCCATTCTCCCCTGACAACCGTCACGCTATCATTCACTCCCTTCTCTTTCATATCATTCCTCACACAATCCATCCACCTTTTCTTCGGCCTACCTCTCCCTCTCCATCCATCAAAATTTATATTAAACATTAACATTTTTTTCAATAAACTTTAAA
Source organism: Cosmia pyralina (assembly GCA_946251885.1). NCBI lineage: Eukaryota > Metazoa > Arthropoda > Insecta > Lepidoptera > Noctuidae > Cosmia > Cosmia pyralina. The sequence goes on along the minus strand of OX276349.1, from coordinate 25,283,498 downwards.
TTTTTATTTTAATAAGGTCGAAGGAAAGAGTGCCATCGTTAATAAGCTGCATTCTGCAACGATCACACTTTCTGCTATTAAATACCAGTTTTTCCGTTACTTTCCCAAACCTACTTTCTTGCAATTAACTGTTTATATGTTACTCGTTAATTGCATTTAAAACTTCTTGAAAAAAAAAATCAACTTTAATGTTTATGGGCGGGGAAGATGTTCTTAACTTAAAATATTTGCTGCTTCTTGAAATGAATGAGAATGTTTTTTAAAGTACCGTTGTTTGTTTACCCGATTACGGCGAAGCAAAAAGGAGGGTTTTGATTTTGACCGGTTTGTATATGGGTATGTAGGTATGTTCATCTGTTCCTTCATAACTTCTTAACATAATTTCACAAATGAGGTCTCGTTGGAAGCATCTTTGATTGTTCGCTAAAAATCCGGAGTCAGGTTAGTGCTTAGATGAAACAGAATACATGTGACTCCGGATTTCTAAATTGTCTGTCTTTTTCAAATTTCAGATGAGAATATTATTTTCTTGTTTCATACTTTTTAGTGTGTGATTTTTCAGTAGTCGGGTTTTTAAACTTTGTTTATTTGTGTCTGAAAAAGAAAAGAATCCGACTATCAATTTTTCCAAGGGGTATCGTGTCGCTCCATGTAAAATACTGGTATTCAGCTGCACCCGGTTAGGCAGGAAACCGACTAATTAAATGATGAAAGTGTCTGACCAATTTTTTTGTAACACTTTGACATCGGCCCATATTATTAGGCAATGCTTCTTATTTTGCCTTCATCTCGATATGTTAGAAAATCGAACAATTATAGAAGCAAACACGTGTTAAATAGAAACCTACGAAGCATAAATAAATGTCTAATAATACATATTCAGTAGTTATCTCACCGTTTAAAGTCACCATTGTGCATTTAACTGCCAGTTCCCATCCGTTGGCTGTCATTATAATATGCAGGACGTAAATAAATGTTATGTAGGTACTTCCCAAGGATCTTGTACACGATTGCCCACGATGGCCTTGACCCTGACCCGGATTTACATAGTCTATGGATATCTGCACATCTTCATTACCAATGTTTAAAGACACCGGCATCCGAATTTAAAGTTATTTTTCACTTTGGTTTCTCAATTCAACCGTATATTTTTTTTTATGTGTGTTCGCGGATAACTTCGTCGCTTATAAACCAATTTTGATGATTATTTTTTTGTTGGAAAGGAGATATTCTAAGGTTGGTACTATGATAAGGGAACCAGGATCTGATGATGGCATCCCAGAGCAATCGAGGGGAACCTTCAAATTTTATAGGCACATCTATAGCGATTTGGGTATTTTTTATAGTAACTTGTGCATTTGCTCCCGGAAAGCACCATTTGGTGAAGTGGAACTGACGAGGAAGACCACAGATGGCCATCGGAACTACTCAATAATACGTATTTCACGGGTTGTGATTTGATTATTGCTAAGCATTTTATAGTCGTCAATACATTAGTAGAAGAGGACTTCACTATCAGTTCCAGTTCTCCTGGTTCCTTACTGGGAGAACTCCTCAACAATTAACGTCCTTGTATCGGGAAAAGCAATATTTTGTAAAAGGTGATAAGCAGTTGACATTAGGCTATTGTAACTCAGATAAATTAAGACTGACCCACAAAAAAATGAAAAATAAAAAACTTTTTTACAAAAAAAAAAAAAAACAACCGACTTACAAAAAATACTAGAAAGTGAAAAATAACTTTAATTTCGGAAGTCGGTGGCACAAACTATAAAACAGATCCAAAGAGACCGACTTCTGAAATTAAAGTTACTTTTCAATTTCTAGTATTTTTTTGGAAGTCGGTTGTTTTTTTTTTCGTAAAAAAGTTTTTTTTTTGGGAATCGGTAGTTTTCTTTTTCTTAAAAACAGTTTTTCACTATCTAAGCAACACGAAAATATGTTAATTAATAACCGTGGCGTTGTTTACCAATAACAAAGGACTAAATGAAGGTTAACCTTCACTTGATGTGATATCTTCCACGAAAATATGACACTACTGATATTCGAGGCGTTTACTTCCTTATTATGAGAACTAAAAGAACACAAAGTATTTGTGTTCCGCGAAAAGTTAAGGTCTTATAGAGTACAATCGACTGAACGTCGATGGTAACACTTTGGCCTTAAGCTGGCCTAGCGCTGTACGGCGGTTCAATAGAATGTAAGGCCAGCTTATACTGAGTATCTTATTACTGAAGGTACTTAAAACATGAATCATTCTGAATGATCGCAGCATGTAACTGATCTTTTGTTGTATAATGTCAAAGTTGAAATCATGACTGGTAGTCAGGCCTCATGCCTTAGTAATAACAGCCGCACGGGTCGATCCATCAGGTTAAGCTACGCTTGCCGGGGTTGTTCCGTGGATGGGTGACCATCTTTACATACCGAGACTTCTCCGTGCCTCGGAAAGCACGTACAACCGTTGGTCCCAGCTGTCATTCGTGGACCTTTGACAGTCGTTACGGGTCGCCAGAAGCCCGACTGTCAGACAACCAGTCTTACCAAGGGGTATCGTATTACCTAGTTACTGGGTTGTGGCGGTCAGATAGGCAGTCGCTTCATGTAAAATGTTAGTATTCAGCTGCATCTGGTTAGACTGGAAGCTGACCCCAACATAGTTGGGAAAAGGCTGGGCAGATTGATTTAGTCAGTCCATACCTACCTACCATTCCTACCTAGTCATTATCTTTTAGGGTTGAGGTTGTTCTGATGACGCATAGAGGACTCTATAGAAAACAAATCAAAAAATGAAAGCGTTTGTGAGTGTGTGTGTATGTTTGTTACTTCTTCACGCCCAAACGGCGGGACCAAGTCTTGCCCAGATCTTTGGACACGTCCTTCAACTTCCGAAGACTGCACGATAAAAAATCGTTTTGAATCTCCTGCCGTCTGTGTCTCCAATATTCACAATGGAATCCAATGAAATTGACCATTGTGTGACGCATAGAGTAGTTATGACAGATACATTTTACGCACCTAACTGTAAACTCAAAACTCAAACTCAAATCATTTATTTCAAACCAATTTCAGGCACTTTTGAATTGTCAAAGATTCGGTCAGTTAGTCAGAAAGTTGAAGCTAGTTGCCCATTCCAAAACATAGATCTCTATGGAGAAGAATGGGCAAGAAACTCCACGGACACTCTTTTAAATCAAGATTTACAAAATACTGGGTACATTACTCTTGTTGTTTCAAAATATATGTGAGAACAATGTAAAAAATAATAATAATAACAATTCAAAATATAAGGATTAAAAATAAGCCCTGGCAGATAAGAGATGACCAGTCTCAACTGACGGCGCCCGTTCAAGAACATGACGCGTGGATCAGCACCATCGAGCTCAACCGTGATGAGCTACGTGGTTTTGGCTAATCGGTAACTTATGTCCTGAAAAATTTTTTTCAGCGAAAAAAAACCATTTCGCCCATTTTTGAAAACCATTTTTTTTTCGTTTTTTTTTTTCTGTCTGATTGGAGCGTCAGATCAAAAAACCATAGGTAAGCACCACTGCATTTGCAGCTGAAAGTAACAGTCGCTTCGCTGATAGTGCCTGAAAATTACATGTACGGTTACGTGTCATTTTCTTTGACTAAAAATGTGAGCATAGGAAATTTCAAAATGTTCCTTATCTCCAGACTTATGATTTTTTTTCTCAATGGCGGGCGGCGCAAGTTGGCGGCACTACTCGCCTTACATATATTTTAGCTCTATCAGTGAAAATAACCTCGCAAACCACTTCTGTTGTAAAACGAAGTACGGTACCAAGTAATTTAAAAACGGTACTTCCGGCTGTCTAGACGTTCAAGGCCCGATTTATGAAATATTAATCACAAAACCGTGTAACTGTAAAATGAAAGGGATATTTTATTCTTTACAATCAAAACGTAGTAGCAGCCATATTGGAAATTGTTAGATACAATAAAATAACTTGATGATTTATTAAATATTTCGTGAAATTCGGTAGACATTTTTTTGTTGGCTATCATTTATATGCATTTGAAAACATTATGTTTTTATTAAGGTTTTTAAAATAAAAGTGTTTTTGCAAGTAGTCTTAAAAAAAAGTAAGTTTAAAAACAAGAACCCGACTACTGTAAAATCACGCTCTAAAAAGTATGAAACAAGAAAATATTCTCATCTGATATTAGAAAAAGACAGATAAATTAAACATCCGGAGTCACACGTAATCTGTTCGATTTTGGGCCTGTTTCACCATCTACGATTATGTTCTAATTAACTTACTTGGCAGATAATTTCATACAAAATCTATTCCATTTTTGAATTTATTCGGTGAGTAGTGGCTATTCGGACATCGTGAAATAGGCCCTTATACATTCCGTGTGACTCCGGATTTTTGATTTGTCCGTCTTTTTCTAATTTAGAAGTTATACATATACATGTATACATACCGGTCAAAATCATAATCCTCCTTTTTGCTTCGCCGTAGTCGGGTAAAAATATATAATACTATGAGAAAAACCTACATCTTACGTAGGTTAGGTTCTTTAAAGTTATGTAAATTAATCACGTATAAAAAGTATTATGTACTAACTGTCTATCGGTTGAAACCCTCAGGCCGTGGGGTCCGACACTTCCTCGGATTAACACTTCGCGTGACCCAAGGGCTGGCGTTTACCCAGAGGCTAAGCATCGCCATACAACGTGGCAATGCCGCCAGTCTCTTGGGTACCTACATCACAAGTCGACAGAGATGAGGAAGAATTTTTCGATGCCATATTTTAGTTTGTGAATAGGTTTAGTGTTAGGATATAATTTTGTTATTTATATTAATAATTAGGTATAAGTTATTATTTACGTAAATATTATTTTAATACTGAGATTGTAATAATTCACAGGATTTCATTGGTTCTCGAAAATCCCGATTTCAGAAATAGGTCAAATGTCAAGTGATTTGATTGCTTCTTATTGTTGTCAACCAATCAGACACCTAACAAGAGATTTAGTAATCCGAGACTTGATTAACCTTTCAGAAACTGGGTGAGATTTGCTTATACATAATTTAATAAAAATATTTTGGTAATCCCATACTGAGAGTTTAGTTTCAAAATTGAACTTTACCAATTTGGAACTACGAGTATGTAGTTACGAGTATAATGAACTGGTATTCTTATTGCGTCAAAATATGAAAGGCAACAAAGCGTAGGAGCAGTTTTGTTTCGTTTTGTTTTACTTTTAAATTTCATTAGATAATACTATAAAAAAGTAATATATATAGTAGTATATATATATGAGTAGTTTTGTAGTGAAGAATTAAGTATCTTTGTACTCCAAATTATAATTATGTTACTCGTATAAATGTATTTTACTGTGTATGTACATTAAATAATAAAATAAACAAAATGAAAATATATTTTTTTATCATCTTACATAAATCTATGTACACCTAGGTTCAGTCACATTTGTTGCAGACGTGGTCCAACTAAGGTGGGTAAGGTACACTGACAATAATCGTAACTTGGTTTAATGTTGAAGCACTGAAACATGATGTTATTTCAGTACGTGGTGTTAATACTAATCTCAGTAGAAACTAGAGGTAACTTTAATTAATACCTAGCGTTTGAAGCTATATTAATATTGTTGTCGTAGATCACGGTTTATCTACGAGTACAATCTGACATGTAATGTGGTTTTACCTGTTCTAGGCCAGGGGATTCTCAACATTATTGATAAGTAGGTATTATAACTACATACTCACTAATTTCGCACACACTACTTTTTGTTACACATAGTTTAAAGGGTCAAATTAAATTAGCTAGCGAAACTCTGCTGACGTGCTATCGATATCTAAACACGATAAAATAAAAAGATTTGATTTTTTTTAGGGTTGCGTACCTCAAAAGAAAAAACGGAACCCTTATAGTATCAGTTGTCCGTCTGTCAGTCAATATATCAAGAACCTATTTCTCAGGAACACGTGGAGGTATCAACTTGAAATGAATACCAAATATCTAAGTTAACCGTCTCTTGGAGCTCTAAAAAAATCAAGCTTCTAAGTCAAAGCAATAAAAAAATAAGGCCATTTATGCGACTTTTACATATTGCAAACGAATCAAAACCTTGAGTTTTGCTAACTAATTTAATTTGCAGAACAAAGTGACTAGACACTTACTTGTTGGAACCCAGCAGGGGATTTTACGACCCTTTCTATTTCAACCTTCTGAAGAGTTTCATCAGCTCTATTCTGGTTTACTCAATCTCGGTACTTTTAAAAACTGAAGTGAAGTTTTTAAATTAAGTTACCTTGCACTTTTTATTTTACTTAAGTACTTGAGAGATTACAGAATCATGCCAAAATACCTGACTTACTCATTTCAAAAAATTTAAATTGGTAAGCAAAACTGTACGAGCACGCTCGACAATTTTATCCTGACACCCGCGATCACATATACTTACGTTTATACATTACTAGCTGCGCCCCGCGGTTTCACCCGCGTAGACCGGGATAAAAAGTAACATATATTTTAATCCAGGCTATAAGCTATCTACATACCAAATTTCATCCAAATCGGTTCAGCCGTTGGAGCGTGAAGAAGTAACAAACATATACACACTCACAAACTTTCGCATTTATAATATTAGTGTTATTACGCGTATTACTGTAATTAATTCAGTTCAATAAATCTGCTTGGTGAATACACATGTCGGTGTTTTCTTCCTCATTATACATAAGAATTCCCGGCACACATCGCACCTCAGCGGTAGGACTGCACATATATTTTGGTCATTCGAGTCTATAAGCACACAGTCGTCCGACGAGAGCCCGAGCTGCTTACTTATTTCGGAGAACTTCGTATGCAGCTCGGGCTTCCTCGGACGATTGTATGATGTATAGACTGTGATATAAATAAGTGAAGTGTGAGAGAAGGTGTCTTCATCAATAGCGAATCGGCTTGGCTAGCCTCCCACAAGCGGGCCTCCCTAGTTAAATTGAGAAGGCGAAGGCGAATATTGGTGACGGGCATCAGCTCACGCGGAACTAACAGAACCAGTGGCACACAAATCCACAACAAACTCGTCTGTCTCTGGCAGTGATTACAACAGACAACTAGTTTCTTCAACACATCTACTACAGTGGAAGGGCTACTACAACGTCAACAAATCATTGCTGAAGATAAACAGAAGATTTCTAAAAACATAAAGAAACATTCTGCAATTCGGAAAACTGCCGAGTACACAAGAAAACGGCTAGTGAATCTTGAAGAATTGTGGGATGGTTCGACAACAATCACAAAAAACTTACAGTGCTTTGTGATAACAAATACGAGTACCTTCAGTCTGATGCTTACCTCTCCGTAAAAGAGCTCTACACAGCTACATGTGCTCTGCTGACCAACCGAAGTCATCTGCGACTCAACTTATTTATCAATCTGCCTAGCCCTTTCCCAACTATGTTGGGGTTGGCTTCCAGTCTCCGCCGGGGTCGCGGGCCCGCCGGGGTCGCGAGTAGTTCGAAAGAGATACCGTGGCCCTGGCACGGGCAACTGAAGGAACATGGGTGGGTTTTAGTCAGTAAAAGTCTGACACGCCCTCCCGCTCTGCCCAGAGCGGGAGAAGTCATTTGATGATTTCCCATCCACAAAAAAAAAAAAAAAAAAATGGCTTCCAGTCTAACCGGATGCAGCTGAATACCAGTATTTTACATGGAGCGACTGCCTATCTGAACTTCACAACCCAGTTACTGGGTAATACGATATCCCTTTGGTAAGACTGGTTGTCAGACTTTCGGGCTTCTGACGACCCGTAACGACTATCAAGGATCCACGAATGACAGCCGGGACCAACGGCTTAACGTGCTTTCCGAGGCAAATCGGTTACTTATCTGCGCATCATTAAATCACATGCCTATTATAATTATTATCCATAAGTTTTTCACCAGGTTACAATCACGCTCACATATCATGCTATATACTTCGCATAAATAGACAAAGTACACAACTATTTATGTAAAAAGTTTCTGCATTCTTCCACATACGTCATCTGACGTGAGACAAAGTCATTTCATAGTCACGTCAGACTTTGTTTTACGAGTATTATCTTGATTGATATCATTTAGATACGGAATACGATCGTTTTAGTATGTAACGTGCTCTAAAAGTAACTAACTGTTTACCCTTGAAGCTTATTATTAGAACGTTACTAGATTATAAGGGATCACCGAAACTATCAATCGCAATTTGATCACTTACTATCAATTTCTATTGTATATTAGTCAATCGCTGCAATTGCACTTGGTAGACGATCAATTTGCGCATCAACGTGTAAAAAGTTGACAATTATTGCAATGGACCGTTTGAGGGATTCTTTACATAGTTTCACGTCTGAGTTCCCATAAAATGGTAATCCATACCTACTTATTTTATATGCGTAAGTGTGTTTGTTATGTTTTTACGACTAAACTGTTTGACTTAATTCGATGCAATTTAGTACGGAGACTCCTTGAAATGTAAGGAAGGCCATGCTTTAAAAAAAGCCGTCGAAGGAGTAAAATGGAGTGTTGAAGTTTGTAAGAAGGGGAAAGTCGAAATCCACGAAGACGTAGACACGTCTGAATTGAAGTTTATTTGCGGAGCTTCTTATTGAGTCAGTAAAAAGACATAAAGTTAAGAAAGAGCGCACCTTATTTATATTAATATTATAAAAACAAGAAAAAGTTTTGCAATAATATTCTATTATTAGTTTAGTGAATAAAATTGTTTCAATAAAAAAGCAATAGTATTTGCTCTCAGGAGCGCGGAGACGTTCGAAGTGTTTTCAAGAGTTAAGGAAAAAAGGTGAAGATATTCATAAAATGAATCAAAGTAAAACATTAAAGCAAGAAGTTACAATGAATGAGCAGTTTATTTCAAATCTTGGCTTTGTGACATCCGTAAAGGTTTTTATTCGAGTACTCTAGACCGTGACGTCCTGTCCAAATTTGAATAATTCATACAAAATTCCTATAGAAAATGCACTTTCAGTTTTCACTAATATTCCCATTTTTCCAACATCTTTTCCAATTTTTGTTTTCATAAGAACCTTCAACGTATATTTGAAGAAATATATTAGCTGAATTGGTCCAGTCGTTGTTGTTTTGCGCTTAGCAACACTTAAGTCGACGTTCGCACGGACGTAAAAATATCGCGGGGATTTTGTTTCGTGCACTGGATTTTCAACGCTTTGCTTAGCGCCGAGAGCTACGAGAGTAAAACCCAACAGTGTTTTTTCGACGCGCTAGAATGCACTCTGTTGTTGTTAAGTTGGCTTCTTAATGCTCGGCTCAATAACGAGATTTGAAAAACCAGTGCGCGATTCGTGTGTGTGTGCGAACGTCGGCTTCGCCATTCATTTTTATTTTTATATTTTATGCATCTATATTACATTACAAAATCAGCCTAAGTATGCTAATATTCCCACCGCTGGAATTTAGGCCTCTTCTCTGTGCCAAAAAGTGGGCTAAAATTATGTTAAATTAGAGTATTTTCTTAATAACTTAATATGTGAATATTTAAGTTTATATTTATATTACATACTGTAATTAATTTGTAAAGTAATGTCTAACGCGGATAAAAAACTGAGAATCACGCAAAAACTATGAAAAGTATTTTTATGAAACCTTCACCATTTTAAAGATAATTTAATTATTTAGTATAGGCACGTGTTTTAATATAAAACCTTTAGTTTTATGTGTAATAAATTTATAATGCGTCTAATTTGGGACAACGCTCCTTGATGGGCGAGTCCTATTACAGGCTGCTATAACAAATATGTATTTACATAATTTTATCCACAGAAATCATAAATACATCTTTCCAAGTTAGATTTCCTGAGGATTGGCCTGATTTCGAAAATTAGACGAATGCACAGGAAATCTAATTTAGAAAGATGTATTGATGATTTTTGTGGTTAAAATGATGTAAATACATATTTGTTATAGCCGCGTATCATATTTTTATCAACATACAACCTGACACTGACCTGCAAATTAAAAAAAAAAACTGAATTGAATTTCGCGACTACTACTGCGGATCCCCGTTAAGGAGTCGTATCTATCAAGAGAACAACATGACAATGCGAAATATCGCCGGCTAACTCTGTTTAGCAAATTCAATTTGAGATTGTCGAGACAGATATTTGTTGATATTATACTCCCAAAATCAGCTTCAGGCCGGGTTTAACGAATAGATGTAAGATAATATCTATACCTTTAAATCGGCTTATATGAAATCCAAGATCTTGTTTTTGCAAGCATTATTGTAAGCCTCCTTTGCTAACGAGCATGTAGGTTTAAGTATTGTTATTAAATAATAGAATTCACTATAACAAAAAAATTGTACCTAATATTTTGTACTTAGTACCGGTTGAGTTTCAATCCTATGATGTCATGGTGCGGGCCGCTAAAATGCCGCTTACGCGTGTCTATGTAATTAAATAAGGTAATGACTGCTTTTATTATTAATCGTGCAGAAGATTTTATCGTCAATCAGTTTTTAATGGTTTTCAATACCTATGTATTATTATTGTTGCAAGATGATCTAATTGAAATTTTATCAGTAAACACAAAGTAACTTGGTTATAATTATAAGTAACATAATATAAAGGCTAAGGAAAACGGTAAAGAAAGGCAAAATCCTTTCACCTTGGTAAAACTTTTAAGGAAAAGATCTTACCTTATTCTTAGGATGTTGCAAAGCGGTTCTTGTAGGGAATTCTAAAAAAGATTTTCCTGTTTAGTGACATTTGTAGGTACCTACATATCTTCAGGTTTTTCCCGGACACCTCACAGATGCGTCACTGTTTGGAGATCAAATACGCATTATAATGTCCTATCAATGGTTACGAACTAATACTTCGGTAGGTACATTGTCAACAGTAAAACGTTAACATTATAACGATCATTGAACTTTGGTAGAAACACTAAAATTAATAGCAAAAAGCAACATTTTATCTGTCTAGCGTGTGTATTGTTAAAACCGGATCTCCAAAAAAGAAGGTCAATCATAGTAATGTACATTTATGTTCGTATTAGTATTAATTAGTCATATTGTTATCTCATCCATGCTATCTAAACTATAATATCACTACATATTATAAAACAAAGTCCCCCGCCGTGTCTGTCTATATGTTCGCGATGATCTTAAATCCTACTGAACTGGATTTTCATATGGTTTTCAGAAGGGTTTTCATCAATAGACGAAGTGATTCATGAGAAAGGTTTAGGTGTATAATTATTATTATATTCCTTTATTTTTTTATTTATTATTATTTATTTATATATACTTTATTGTACACCACAAAAATACATAACAAAAAAAAAGACACAAACTACAAAATATACAATGGGCGGCCTTATCGCTTTCTGCAATCTCTAATTTAATTTATTTTTTTATTAATTAAGGTTTTTTTTGTAAATTGGCTGCAATATAACAATGATTGTTAAAGACGTTGAAAAAATCATGCTGACTGGGAGCGTTACGAGCATGCGCGTTACGTTAGTACGTTTCCGTGGGATTATTTCCGACCTCCACACGGGCGAAGCCGCGTGCAAAACCTAGTATAATATAATATTGTGTTCTTAATTTGCTCACTTTTACGCGTTTAAAATATAACTGTTGTTTAATAAACACAATCGCCGCTCATTCAATTTTGAAACCAATTCTAAATTCGTTTGAGTGATCGAATGCAACCAGAGTAATTTTTCTACTAGCCTGCATGATGAAAGTTCAGACAATTATTAATTCATTACCTTAACTATGTTTCTGTCTACCTACTTTGTTAAACTAGTTTTAAACTAGCGATAAATAAATTGGTCTGGGCAATAAAAAAAAAATAATTTAAAAAATCAAAAACACGACTGCGTGAAAAGTGAATCTTTAAAAACCGGTCAAGTGCGAGTCGGACTGGCGCACGAAGGGTTCCGTACCATTTTCTGTAAAAACGGCAAAAAAAACACGTTTTTTGTAGGGAGCTCCCCTTACATATTTGTTTTATTTTAATTTAATTATTAATTTATAAAGTGAATATATAACTAAATATTATGTGAATATTTCAAGCGTCTACCTGTTGCCGTTATCAATATCGAGCAAAAACGAGCAAAAAAATCACGTTTGTTGTATGGAAGCCCCTTAAATATTTATTTTATTCTATTTTTTTGTATTTTTTGTTATAGCGGCAACAGAAATACATCATCTGCGTCAATTTCAACTGTCTAACAATCACGGTCAATGAGATACAGCCTGGTGACAGACGGACAGGTAGACGGACGGACAGCGGAGTCTTAGTAATAGGGTCCTGTTTTACCCTTTGCGTACGGGACCCTAAAAAGATGGAAACAAGATGGCCTATTTCTGTCTCCTATTCTACTACATATAAACAATCTCATGCAGTCGGAGGCTAGGTCTTGATAACAAGATGCCTCTGACTGCATCTAGCACCTTGATCGGTGATATCGAGCCAGCTGGTAGTGTAGCTGAGCCTGTAGCTTTAAACACCTTGATTTGATCCAGCCTGTCCCTCCTTGCTGTCCTCCCCACAGCGACGCCCTAAGCCGAGGTCAGTACCCCACAGGGGGTGCCCTTAACGTGCAGTCGCATAGTTTATAAGTTAGTTCGTATACAGGGTGACTGGTAATTAGTGACCGATACTTAAACACATAATTGTACTCATGACAACAAACAACTTTTACTACGAGACCAAAACTGAAATTGAGAAAAAAAATCTGCTGTTCCCTACACTTTAACGAGTTAAGCGAACATAAATGTAGGGAGCAGCTGATTTTTTTTTCGCGAGTTCAGGTTTGGTCCCATAGTAAAAGTTGTTTGTTATCATGAGTACAATCATGTGTTTAAGTATCGGTCACTAATTACCGGTCACCCTGTATAAGCCCTGGCTGGAGGCTTTGAACTCGCTTAAGGCACCCACAGGAAAGTCCGGTTAAGTAGTCGAGATCTCTCATGGTCACATTACGGGATGCCATTTCAAAATAAAAAGAAAAAAGCATCTAGCACCTAAGGACATATTATAACCTGATACTAGTTTTTTCTTTATTTATTGTACCTTGTTTTTCTGAACTGAATAAAGTTTTTTTTTTTTTACTGCATGAGATAAATGGGTGTTATCGACCTCGAATCTTATTCACTCCAAAAGTTCGGAAATGTTTTTTATATAATTTCTCATTCCAAATTACATATAAACATATAATTTGTATATATTTTGTGTTCACCTTTTAAAACCCTTCCCGTTCGATAGTTTGGGAGTTTTTTTTTGTTGAAATCATGTACTTTTGGCGACATAAATCCGCCCTTTTCTATAATTTCAATATGCCCAGTGATACTCGCGTAATAAAGATGCAGCTAACGACATATCATTCATCAAAATCGGTTCACACGTTTAGTAGTTACGAGGGAACATAGTAAAGGGCATACATAACACAGATGAAACACATAACCCTCCTTTTTGGCTTCGCCGCAGTCGGGTAAAAATAGAGTTTGTAAGTTGAAACTTATTTATAGGTAAAACAATCAAAGCAATATTGAAGTTTTACCCGAAATAGGGCCATTCACAATAAAAGTGATTGATCGCTTTATTAACGTCAATCAAAAAGTTTATAATACAATATAATTACTTAAAACATTGTACAGATGTTGAAAAATTGTTTCTTTATTACTCTAGACTTTGCAAATATTGTGATACTTTCTTGACCTACTTTTACTAAACTAAAAAGGAAAGATATTTAGGACAGATTACCTATTTATTAAAAATATGATACTCTCTTGTTCTACTTTTGTATGAGGAGCTCGTGGCTAAGTAATAACAGCCGCATGAGGCAATTCATCAGGTTAAGCTGTTGCTGGGGTTGGTCCATGGATGGGTGACCATCTTTACATACCGAGACTCCTCCGTGCCTCTTTTGCCCCGGTGTCATTCGTGATCTTTGACAGTCGTTACGGTTATCGTATTACCCAGTTACTGGGTTGTGGAGGTCAGATAGGCAGTCGCTCCATGTAAAATACTAGTATTCAGCTGCATCGGGTTAGACTGGAAGCCGACCCCAACATAGTTGGGAAAAGGTTAGACGGATTGATTGGTCTATTGTCTAGCTAAAATGGAAACAGTTTTTTGATTATTCAAATGTATTATGTAAAGATAATGTGTTCAATTAAATTCTCGCATAAACGTCGTGCCAACACGTGTGAGGTATTTAATTTAACTAGTGTTTGTTTGGTACCCTGACAAGAGATTGTCTGACCCTTTTCAAACACACAATGTTAGGTTAGAGGATGGATTGAAGCGCCAACCTCTCAGATAGTACCTATATAATGTTAACAGGGTGAATTTTTCAAGTGGACGTGGATGGCCAAATTCGAAACTATGAGGAATATTATAAAGCTGAATGCGGTACAATCCTTGAGACGTCGAATATGATGTATTGAAAACAATGGTAATCATTTTGAACAATGAATCAGTTAAGGTTTAATAGGTAGCGGGTAGGTAATAGGTAATACGGGCTGGTATCCGCAACTCCACGACAATGCGCGTATTTTGCGTATGGGTGGAAAAATCGATTATTCGATCCACCCCAGCTCCTCATAGGTAGCGGGTAACATTTATAAGTAAAATAACAAAAGTATTATGTTTCTTTCAAAACACAATAATACTCGTAGAAGAAAGCATCTCAATTATTGCCTTATATACTATAAATAGTTAAGATATACGTACTTACATTCCCTTTTAGTTACCTGTGTTCTTTCAACATGTAAGAAATCTTGCGGTGACTATGGTCTTAGCGAGCTAGAGTTGTCACTGTCAAGTGTCATTCATAGCGTCTAAATTTTTGCCGCCAATGTATACGTAAAATATTTTCGCTCGATAATTTTAATCGAAAATGAGTAAAGTTTCAGTTAAAACTTTATTAAAAGTGAATAAGAATAGTGCTTGTGGTAAGTGATATATAGTGTTACGCTGATCGTGAGTCAGCGAAGTGCCGAAGTGGAGATCGATACCTCAAAATATTTACATGGTCGCCAGTGCCTTTGGAGAGCAACCGTTTGTATTTCGATTCTCCTAAGTGCTGTAATGGGGAAGAACGCTCTTCCCACCGGCTAAAACCAGGGTAATGAGATCGAAATGATTTCCTGTAAGACCGACCTACTCTATGCACTTACCTACAACCGAATGAGTACTAAGAGTAGCCAAGTAAGTGTTAAGTTTCTGCTAACATGACACAATTTCCACATTATATCACCAAACCTTACTAAGACGACCCACTGACCTTACTCAGACACATTATCAATAAACTTCTAACCTGCTTCTTGCTATTATTTACATTAGAAGCGCATTGTTGTTTTCTAAACAACCCGGTTGTGTCTAACTAAATAGACAGAAATATTACAACTTAAAGATTTCAGTGCAAATTATGATAATTAGGTAGTAATTCCTAAAGCAAATGCAGAATGTCTGAGGAGCTAAAGCTATTCAAGCAGTTTTTGACATTCAACCATGAAAAGTTATAATCCGTTATAAGAAAACCTTACATTTATGCTCACTCACCCCATGTGTTTCACACAGTGCATTAGAAGTAAATGAGTACTTATGCCACTCAACAAAACTAAATCCTACTATTTAGCCCCCGCGGAGGGAGTTTTGGCTGGGATTTCTAATGTAGGTCTAGAGCAGGCAGAGCTAGCTGCTAAAGTAAGGTCTACAGGGACTTGTTATTTGGGCAGCAACCTACCCACTACAATTGTATCCTACTTTCCCTTTCGGAAGTCCAAACACTCCCATCGAGAAGTGTATTTAAATTACAATTTTATTGTTTATGCTTGCAGGTGGTATGCAATTGTTACTTTCATTGTAACAAAAGATAAGTTAGTTTTTTAAATCACTTTAAAATAATTATTTGTATATATTTACTATTTCTGGTTAAGCTGTGTACTTTTTAAGTGACAAACTCACCACACTAATAAAATAAAGTTCTTTTGTAATATGTTATTAATGCATAAGTTGTTGGAGTACCTATATATAAATAAATAAATTAATTAAAGAGGTTCAGCACCTCTTATGAACTCTAATCTGCAATTAGAACATTAAAATACTACTAAATAAAGTTTACATCAAGTTTTATAGGTACTTAACTAATAAGCAGTACTAAATAAAAAAATAAAAATAAAAAAAAAAAAAAATAAAAAAAAATATATAATTTAAAATGGTATACTGTATATTTTTTCTATATTTTGTAATAATTATGGAAATCTTATAATTATGAGCAGGATCATAAGTGCTCTATCAAAATTAGAAATGGAACAAATACAGCCACCAAACAATTTAAAACTGACAAGATATTATTTAGAGCAGGAATAGTTCTTTGATTATTTTAAAAACATGATAAATTGGATCATAGCAACAATAACTAGGCCAAGATTCATAATTTTGACAAGATTCAGGCTGCCTAAGGAACCATGTAAAAGCTTGGGAATGAAAGACTGCAAACCTGTTTCTGTTCCTGAAGATCATAACAGGAAATGAAGTACTGAAAATATTAACATTCAATACAATTCTACTTTGAGCTATATATATTAAGTAATAAAGCTACTAGTTAAAATAATTAATACAAATTAAATCTATAATAGTCTATGCAGAAATCTAAGATTATGATTATAATCAAATAGCCTATTGTTTACACTCTGTTATTACTAAAAAGTAAGACGGAAGCAATGATATGTTAATGAAGGGAAATTGTTCACACGAGTTGACAGAACACCCTTTTGACATTTCTTCAGTGCCCTGGTTATGTGAAGCGGTGGGCAACTGAATGACAGAGAATTTGAGAGCCTGTGGTATCTGCATTCTTGTTTATTTAGTTTAGATAATTTCCTACTGGTCCACTAGGAAAAGATGCATTTTTGATTTCTGTCCCGGAGACTCTGGGTCCTAACAAAGCTTGGGTGACGAGTGAATTTCCTAAGTCAATTCTAAACCTCAATCAGGAGCTACAATAGGTAGGCCTTCTTTGATCACTGCTACCAATCACAAGGCCCGGCCTGCAGGCAAGGTTGAAAGGAAGATAATAATATCAACACTTTGTTCCCTGAAACAAGTTCATAGTTCATTAACACAAAAATGTTGTTATCCCTGTATGGGAATGCTTGTTGCCAGACAAATATTTGAGAAGGGCAGACCAGGACAAATGGAAAAAGGTTGCCCCGCTGGTTTGCATAGAGTTAATGTGGTGGCCAGAGGCTACTGATAGACCACAGCTCAGTTCACTTACACAGGGGTAGAGTAACCCACTTCCTGTCCACACTTTCCGTGGAGGAAGGGTAAGGAGCCTACATGAACGGGCTAATATATTCATGCAAAGGGAGTCCAAAGGATGTCTTTAAAATATCGCTTTTAGTGATAAGACTGCCCATTGTGTCACCCTAGTGGTAAGGTGTACATAATAAAGAATATTCTATTATATCCTACTCTAGTCAGGAACTTGACCAAACCAGAAAAAATTGTACTTGAACTTGCGAGAGATGTTTGCCATATATGCAGTATTGCCAAAAAGCCAGTTTTCAGAGTGCACATATTAGATTCAGAGTTCAATACGACAACAGACCATTTGTCGCACATTTAAGATGAGCGAGGGATACGTCCCCTAGCGTTTCTGAACCTAATTTGCAAGATGGAAGTTAGCTGATTAGCTGAACACTCTGTTAGCGGTTTACCTCCCGGGGAGGTTAAAAGTGTAACAACGGGTTAGCCGACCGCTTATCTAGGAACAGACCAGCAGAAGTGGCTCCTGTTGCTCCAGGCCCCAGGCCTCGGAGGCCATGTTACAAAGTGGGGCGTCCCCGGCATCGACGTTTTCACGTCAGATAAGTCGGCCGTTTGTGCGACAGTACGTCATATGGGACTCAAATGATGGCTTGGCAAGCTTCTGCGATGCTTTCAGTCAGAGGTGACAGCATCAACTAGCATGGGTTTTTCTTCGCCCGACTTAAGAGAGAGTGCTCAGTCATGTGAACTCGGAAATGGGACGGGGACGTACTATGTAGAAATCGCCCCATACTGAACCCAATGTGACTGGCTCCCGTATTTGGAGAAGGCCTCGGAGAGTCAGTACCAGTATAAGATCTATGTAAGATCGTCTTAGACCTGATAAGCTGCAACTCCTACCCTGGAAAGTTGGGGGGGAGGGGGGCAATCAGGTTGCAAGGCTTGGTAGACAAGAACCTTGCTAAAGTGTAATTGGAGATAATCTACAGTAATTACTTATAAAGCTCCTATTCAGAGGTGAATATCATAGTGTAGAGTGCATGGCATTAGTCCTAAATAATCTGATCCCAATTTATTTATATTTACGCATAAAGCACATAATTATGGTACCAACCAACAGATGTTAGATCTAAACAGTTTTGTGTCCATTGTTTCAAAAGCATTATCCTTAGCTAAACCACTACCCAGAAAGTCATGAAATGAAATTAATTCCAGAATGATGAGGCTGCCAGAAGAGTTTTACATACTCTAATATTGTAAGTCACAGCTTTTAAATGTTGAATAACAGTGCAACCAAGGTGTGGTTCAATCAAGAAGTTTACTTAAAATCTACCATAATCGTTGTTGATTTTGATTTACAATAACGTGTGTGGCTAAGCTTGCTTGAAATATTTTTAAACAGACTAAGTTACGAAAAGCCTTCTGGAGGTACATAAAGTAGTCTGTGGTAGTCTTCGGGAGGCTGACTGGAGAATAGTTCATCAAATGAAATCAAACTGGAAGAGCCACTAGGCTTACAGAATTATTACTTTTGTAAAGTAGTAAAGGAGATGGTTACCTCTCAAGATAATTTAGAATGCCCAGCCTATAAGATTCCCACTTTTGGAACAAAGGTCACCTCTCTGTGAGAGAATAGGGTTTATCATTATGATAATTATTAATTCCCTATGAAAATATTTATAATATTTATTAAATATATTTGTGTAGAGGTACATGATTCACATTTCAAGACATTTTAATTGATAAATGAAGAGACTTATACTAGAATTCCTTCTTAGATCATTTACATGTGTCTACTACTTAGACTAATCTGTTGACCAAAGTACTTAGTGTAAAGAAGGGTCCTAAATATATTTTAGTTTCAATGGAATTTTAACTGTGTCATGCATGAATGACATTGATTTTGTTTTTCCACATCTTTATAAAATTATGAGATTCAGAAATATTTGTTGATTGATCTCATAACTTCCAAGTACTCATATCCAACATTACCTAACTTGTGTTAATTAAGTATATGAGTGATCCAATTATCCTTTAGTAATGAGATTATGATTTTAATTCAGTTTTAGATCTTATTGATTTTGGATTATCATTAAAGCTTGATAATTCATGTTCACCTTAAATAAGGTACTTAAATAGATTTGATTCAACTGTCGACCAACCTCATAGAGGTTGGTAACAACAATATAGTGATTAAATTGTGTCTCATAGCATGACAGTTGAACGTTTCTATAACATTTCATGGGATTTGTTCATTTTTGCAGTTTCTAGGATAAATAGATGGAAAACTCTTAATTATTTATTTGAATATTTAATGAATACCTACAGACCGAAATATTCGATCATTCCATTATAATATTATAATTCACATAGCGTCTACATCCTTCAGGTATTCTTTCACCAGCAGATATCAAACAGGTCTTCTACGAGTATTATTGTGTTTTGAAAGAAACATAATAGAAATGTTTTGCATTAAAACAAAACAGTTATTATGTTATGAAAAACACAATAATACTCGAGTAAGGCGCTTGCTGTTGAATTTTGAAGACTTCTATGAATGACACTTGACAGTGACAACTCTAGCTCGCTAAGACCATAGTCACCGCAAGATTTCTTACATGTTGAAAGAACACAGGTAACTAAAAGGGAATGTAAGTACGTATATCTTAACTATTTATAGTATATAAGGCAATAATTGAGATGCTTTCTTCTACGAGTATTATTGTGTTTTTCATAACATAATAACTGTTTTGTTTTAATGCAAAACATTTCTATTTTGTTAAAAATAAGCTCTTTTCTTTAGTTTGCCGTATGTCATTTATTATTACTTCCCAGAATTCGATCCTTATTAGCGACACTATCAAATGGTGTAATAATACAGTGTGTTTTTTTTCAAAATCAATATTTCTAGTCAGGAATCGAACCCGTTGTTCGATTCCTGGCTAGAAATATAGATTTTTTAAAAATCTAAAGATGTAGTTTTAGTTTTCATCAAAATCGAAACCGAGACTCCTTTGAGTACTTTTCGCTATTCCTCATAGTTTCAGATCTGGCCATCCTCGCCCACTTGAAAAATTCACCCTGTATATAATATGTCACCGCCAACTAGCTAAATTAGCCGTTTAATAGCCTAGCCTTTTAACTAAACGGCACCGTTCAACTAGCGGCCTGAATGATATTCAACTATAGTTTAGGTTGGAACTGTGACCAACCACGCGCGAGCCGAATTGGTCGCAGAAACTAAGTCTGGGCACCCCGACCGAAAAGGTTAGGTTAGAACTGTGACAAACCGCGCGCGAGCCGAGCGAGCGAAGCGAGTGGTGCCGAGGCAGCGACCGGCGAGCGCTACTTCCAAAGGCTAGGCTGTTAACTAAACGTCTAATTAAGACTTTTCTGTACAATGTTGGGGTCGGCTTCCAGTCTAATCGAACGCAGCTGATAATTATAAACTGATTCTGCCAACAAAAGCATTTTGTTTTGATTTATCTTTGCAGCGAATATTGTGAGTTCCATATTCGTCATTGGATGTACAAATGTATGGCACAAATCCAGACTCCGGGCTGCTACTGAGAAATCCCAGATGGTATACTTTGCCGGGAATTGAACTTATTATGGTGCTGACCATAGCGCGTAGTAGCGCTTGCGACCTCTTGACCAACGAGGCAGTCAAATAATCTCAACAGACTAAACATAAAAAGACTGTAAACTCAAACTCAAAGCATTTATTTCAAATAAACCAATTACAGGCACTTTTGAATTGTCAAGAAAGATGAAGCTAGTTGCCCATTCCAAAGCGTAGTAGGTGCATATGGGAAGAACGGGCAAGAAACTCCACGGAGACTCTTTTATATCAAAATATTGGTTACATCGTTCATGTTGAGATTATACATTCTATCTATTAATGAGTCTTAAAAATAATGGTTTAAGTTGCAACATAAATGAGTTGCCTAATAAGCCTCGTGGTGATATTAAACCATAATATTTTATGGTTTGACTTGAGGTCAATACACTCTGATAGGTCATAGAAGGGCCCATGAGGTATAGCTAGCTATGGTAGGTACCTATGTATGTTGCATTTTAAATATCAATACCTAGAGTCTTGGCTCGGTAGTAATAGGGTGCGTTTCCACTGACGTAGAGCTGGACGGAGTGGAGAGGAGCGGACCGTGAATTGACCAATCACAGTGCTCGTAATCTCCATTCCGCGTCAGTGGAAACAGTGTAAGTGGACCGGAGCGGACTTTCTTGCCCGTTTGCTGCCCGTTGCCCGTTTCTTGCCCGTTCTTCTCCATAGGTACCTACTATACTTTGGAATGGGCGCCTAGCTTCATCTTTCTGACTGACCGACCCCTTGACAATTCAAAAGTGCCTGTAATTGGTTTAATTGAAATAAATGCTTTGAGTTTGAGTTGAGTTTGAGTTTGAGTTTCAAATAAAACGAGGCCCCAAGCCGGACCGAACGGAGTTGAGCAGGGCGGTGGTACGTGAATTTACCAATCATATTGCTCAAAATCTCCACTCCGCTTCAATGGAAACACTTGCCACTTTTCACTGCTCTTCTCCGCTCCGCTCCGCCCAGTTCCGCGTCAGTGGAAACGCACACTTAAGCCTTATAATTCCTAGAAGCTGCTGGGTTAAACTAGATAATTATGAAACAAGTTCCAACGTATGATAAAGATTCGACTAATTACTTCACTCCGGTTAATTGAAATACTAATGATCAACAGGGCTGGTTTTAGTCTGTAAGCCGACGGCATTAACGTTGGGAAAAGAGAGATTATATTCTCAACAAACAAATATTAAAAATAATTAAAAATAAAACACTTCTATAACAATTTAAAATAACTAAGAAACTTAATAGTAGAATTACGTCAAAATATTTGCTAGCGGAGTTGTGGAATATTTTGGACATTATAAGGGATGTTTTTTTTTCGAAATAGGTAAATATTAGTGAAACCAGCAGATTTTTTTCTGTATTTCAGTTGCTAGTGTCATTAATTGCACCAAATACTATTAAGTTTCAATTTAAAGACCGAATTTTTTTTTCTTCTGTCAGCCCTTGTCCCAAGTTTCTTGTGTCTTCTGTATTTGTATCCTTATTCACGCAACTCATTCCCCTTTACTTTAGTCTCTCTCTCTCACCACCTCCAAACATTCAATAACATTTATTGCAATTATTTGCATGATAAATATCTACACATTCTACTAGATAAACGAATACATTAGTTACTTCAAGAGATCTGATATGAATGTTAGAACGGTACATATAACATGTCGATGAACTCCTACCAACCGATGGTCGTTCGTTGACTGTTCCAGATCAATATGTTATTTGATTTATTATGTAGGAGGTATGAAGCATTGTCATGGTAATTTATGAGTAATACATAGTTGAACGCACTGGTAAGAGCAGTACGCGTAACATCGCCATCGTTGAGTTTGCTGTTGTCCTGGTTTCTAAAATAAATAAAATGGTGACACGAGGCATGATGATTCTCAGTCAGTGTTCCCAAACCATCCACTAAACAACATCAGCAAAAAATACGTCCACTGTTGCGCGTAGCCTCCAAGAATTATGCAAGGAATGGTTACACTGCCCACATCCTTCCATTCCCACAACCATAAAATTACAACCTCATATTTGACGACACGGTTGGCGCAGTGGTTGAGCGATTGACTGCTGCGCAGCATGTCGCGGGTTCGATTCCCGCACGGAACAAATATTTGTACGACCTACAAGTATTTGTTCCGAGTCTGGGTGTGTTTCTATCTATAATATGTATGTATTTACAAAAAAAAAAAAATGTATATAAGTAGTTTATCAGCCATCTCGTTACCATAACACAAGCATTAGGTTGCTTAGCTTGGGGCTAGATGGCGTTGTGTGATAAGTCCAAACATATTTATTTATTTATTTATTATATCGATGCATTCATCACCTACATTTCTTTACGATCAGCTGATACAATCAATTACGAAGTAAGTTGTATAACAAAAAGCGGAACACATGCACATTGTAACTAATATAACGGACACCAGACACGTGCTGACCCGGATATGATCCGTGATAATACTGCATCGGTATTCACAGTGCATGATTCTATAACGGACTGTGTGACATCGGCTTTATTAAAAGCGAAGTAGTTAGCGCCGGTGAGGGATAAAAGTAAAATAAAACCCATGTGGTTTGGTGTAGGTAATATAAGTGGTTATATAGTCTATCTTTTTTGGTAGTGCACTGTGAAGTAGTGGATTGGGGAATAATGTCCGAGTGTAAAGTTTCATATTATTGCTTGATACGGTTGCATACTCGTCTTCCCTACCATTATCGCGCCCCCGGTGTACTCCTTGATATGCAATGGTCTCTGTTGCACCATGTAACATGCGGTAACAGGGGCTAGTGTGAATCTTTGGGTTCATTCGAGTAATCGAGTTTGGTTAAACCACGCTGGGGTCGGTGAATTTCATTCATTCATTCATAAGGGTCGGTACCAGGAAACAGTGTTATGGGTTTTGGATGAGTTTATATAAAAAACTTAAAGTAAACTTAGAGTTTATACAAAAAAAAAATTGCGTTTGACGAGCTCAAGAGTTTCACCAGTCAGTGAAAAAATCGGATTGAGGATAAACCTTATGTGATTGTTAAAAAAAAATGAATATCACTAAAAACGTGCAAAAAGCAATGTCGTATTTTGATAACTTTGGCATAAATAAGAAGTCACCTAATTTCCTCTTTTTTCCCATCTACTTTTTCTAACCACGTATATTTCAGTTTTCCATAAAATTACTTCAGTTTTGCGTAAAAAGTCCGAAAATTTCGTAAATTTTCACGCCCGAAATCTCTATTCAAATTACTATGGCGAAAATTCAAAAACATTCAGAACTTTTTACGGAAAACAGAAGCAATGATATGGAAAACAGAACAAGTCAGTGGGTTCACTGTTCTTTGATTCTTTGTTGTCTTTATTTAAGTACAATCTGCCTAGCCTTTTCCCAACTATGTTGGGGTCGGCTTCCAGTCTAACCGGATGCAGCTGAATACCATAATTTTTCATGGAGCGACTGCCTATCTGACCTCCACAGCCCATTAACTGGGTAATACGATACCCCTTGGTAAGACTGGTTGTCAGACTTTCGGGCTTCTGACGACCCGTACCGACTGTCAAAGATCCACGAATGACAGCCGGGACCAACGGCTTAACGTGCTTTCCGAGGCACGGAGGAGTCTCGATATGTAAAGATGGTCACCCATCCACGGACCGACCCCGGCAAGCGTGCTTAACCTGATGGATCGACCCGTGCGGCTTTTATTATTTACCCACGAGCTCGTCTTTATTTAAGTACATACAATATTAATTAATAAAATTAATGTAGGGAGCGCACCTGTTGCCATCAACTGGCACACATCCAGATTCAGAATAATACTTATGTAAGTATTGGATAACGTTGAATAGAATCAGGGATTTTTTTTAGGAAATGAGTGATTCTTTGCCGTAATTGTAAAGCGATATTAGCAATCTGTTAACATGCCTAGACATAGTTACCTGAATGCATAGTAATTGCTTGCCAAAACGTGTTTTATTATGGAAATGATTGGCCAATATATGTTTATTAATGTTTTTTAAAAGTTTATTATATTTTGCCGTTTGATTTAATTTTATCTTCGATTTCGAGTTCAACTCTTTAAAATTCTAGACACAATAATATAAACATGCATAAAAAACATGTCTGCTTCTATTCAAAATAGTTTCTTTTTTATCAAAAAGGATAGGAAAAGTAGACCATGCATGGTTTGGGTTTGGTCTGGGTCGGATCTTAGCCTACAAATGTATATTGATTTTTTTTTGGTCCGAACGATTGAATAGAGCACAATAAATTAACTACTGAATAGAGTAATAGTGAATAGGGTAGCCAGACATGACGCGTTAGTAAAATTAGTTTTGGTAGGTAGGTATTGATGGGCAGACAACATTGTTACCATCGCGGGTATAACCTGGATGAGGCTGGCATAGGAGTGTGGGGATTGGCACAAGAAAAGGCCTATGCCCAGCAGTGGATGAAATCGGGCTGTGGATGATGATGATGAGGTAGGTATTATAAGAGCTCCGCAGCCTTAGTACCAGAAAGATTGATGCGAAGCTGGCATTGAAAGGCTATGCTGGATTTTATTGACCGAGCGAGCGATCGAGCGAGCGTAGCGAGTGAAGCGTCTCTGCTTCAAGTCTGGCAAAACTTGCTTTCGTCTGTCAGTTTGTTGTTACTCCTCTACAGGTCGTATTTTACAACTGATCTGGCCGAAACTTGGTATACAGGTTTTAACCTATATACCAAGTTTCGGCCACATCTTAAGACTTTATATTTTTTTTTGTCGGGGATTTTTGATTGGACTTCCTCCAAAAAGGGGCAAAGAGGGGGCTACCGGATATCTCCGCCTTATGACATCCGATTTCGATGGTTCTTTTCTTATATGAAAGGTAATTACTTTAAATTGGTCTGCCATGCCTTGCCGTGATAAAAGTATTAGTTAGACAAAAAGGTCTAATGGCGTAACACACTATCAATCGGAATTTGAATCATTTTGATGCAAATTGTTAATCCATTGCTTCTCATGTTTGAAGAATTCGTCTGCTCGACAACGTAAATAACGCAATTATTGTAGTTGAACTGTCAAAATGAAACCGATTCCGATTGATAGCGTGTTACGCAATGGCCCCGCGGGACGCGTCGGATGTTGTAAAATAATTAAAATAAGAAAGTGACGTTTTTTCTTTCATGTTACATTTTTCATAAACTTAATAGTTTGTTTCTTTTATAAGATTCCTAATTTAAACTGAGACAGTTAACATTATTGTTTATTTGTATTGTTTAAATTAAATGATTTATTGCGCAAATTGTACACGTGCTTATTACTGTGTATTGGTTCACAAATGAATATCATCATCATTCTCCTGCCCTTATCCCAATCTATTTGGGGTCGGCGCAACATGTCCTTTTTTTCCATACTTCTCTATTATTCGTCATCTCGGTAGTCACCCCCTTTCTAGCCATGTCATCTTTCACACAATCCATCCATCGTTTCTTTGGTCTTCCCCTGCTCTTATAGCCATCGACATTCATACTTAAAACTTTCCTCACGACATTTTCCTCACTCCTCCGCATCACATGCCCATACCATGACAGCCGATTTCCGCACAACTTTTCAGTCACCGGTGCCACTTTTAGACTTCACAAATGAATAATCTTTTGTTTTTTTTTACAGTCGGTTGACATCTAATTATGATTGGATGTAACTGCGACACATGTATCAGTGCCCACACATACATTATCATTGCTTGTAACGTTACTTCTTATGTTTAGTACCTAACTATTGTTATAAAGAAATGCAATTAGTTTAACATTATTATTTAGGTAATATCGATTCTTTGAAAAAAAATCCTTCTCTTTTTCAACTTCTTTCTTATTTCTTTGAAAATACGGTAAAAGGTATTTTACAACCAAGCAAAATAATAATACAGATTAGGTTTACTTTTACCAAAGAAAAAAAAAATTTAGGGTTTTCAAGAGTACTTGTATTTAATTTCTGTTTAAAGTTTTGAAAACTGGCTATTTTATTCTGCACCCGAAAATTTGTTAATATGACGAGTACTAATAGTACAGTCCAGGCTGGCGGGTAATTGCGTTACAGTACACATATAAGTTTACTTTAAAAAAAGTAAAACCGACTTCAAAATCCAAAAACTAATAAAATAACTTTCATAAAAAACTTAACAGCTACTAAAGTCGGTGCCAAGCTAAGGTGCATTGATGAATTGAAGACCCCGACTTCAGAAGCTGTTAAGTTTTTATGAGTTATTTTATTAGTTTTGGTAATTGAAGTCGGTTTTTACTTTTTTTGAAGTAAAACTATTTTTCAATTTTTATTTGAATATATAATTACATACGTAAGCCCAAGACGAACGAAAAGAAGAATCATCAAAATCAGCTTAGAAATGCCGGAGATACAGTATATTTATGCTTATAACTTCGTACATAAGAATAATTACATAATGTATTATACTAAAACCTTTCTGAAATTATGTAGATCACGTTAGTGAAAGAATCATCAAAATTGGTTCATTAGTTTTTGAGAAAATCATGGACATGTCTACAAACATACATACATATATACGGGTCGAAAACAGAATCTCCTTTTTTGAAGTCGGTTAAAAATTAGTGAAGATCTGATGAAAAAGCAACATGTACACATCCCGTTCTATATAACTTTAGTGATATATTAATTGTTGCAAAAAGTTTATGCACGCGAGGTCTGCTGTTCGCAGAACTACTAGTCTATTTATTTTCAAGAAGACCTTGTTTTCACTTTTGCGCGACTTTGTTTAGACGCGCAAAAGTGAAAATATGTCTTCTACCTTACAATAAAATAAACTCTTTTTCTACAATTTTTAATTTCGCTAGAGTGATCGAATCCAACCAGATAAAGTTTTCTGTCAGCCTTCATGGCGAGAGGTTCCCTTCGCACAGAAACTTTACAGTGGTGCCGATTCTCTTGTGAACGCACTAAACTAAAATTAGAGAATCGCTATCTTTTACTAACAGGCAGCGCGAGAAAAGGACGGCTATAGCTATGAACTAAGTTGGAGATGTCAAACTAATTCACGCCTTGCGCTTCACCGTGTTTTTTAGTCGACATGTTTTTACGTGTCGTCTAAATGTCTATGGAAAAATTAGTTCTAACTAATTTGACAGCTCTAATTTACTTTTGTCCCTTTCTTGTCATAATAAGAGAGAAAAAGTTAGCAATAGCCTAAATTAAGTTTGGTTTGTGCACAACAGAATCGGCACCAGTACCTACTTTTAATTAGTTTCGCTCTGTTCCTGAACACAAACAAATACAAAAAAACCAAAATCCGTTGCGTGCCGTGCGTGCGTTGCAGCCGGTGCGGACCAGTGGACGTTCACCTGTAGATTCTTACTATAGTCAGGTCTTTCTGAATACAAATATGCCAGGTTTTTGACAAGGGTGATCCTGAGTGCGCATCTAAGAGATGCAGTCACACTCTTCTGTGACTGCATTGAACAACAAACAATTAGGTCCTTATAGCTTTGTATCGTATTGTGTTTGCACTACATTGCATTGCGCTATGTCCTAATGGAAGTAGAGGTACCTACTGCTTCAGTTGTAGATAAAACAGAGGCTGTGATGATAGGTACTAATGGCATACATGACAAACTTCACTTTATGCTCTTGACCGATATAATCTCAAAACGATTTCCAAATAAGATGTTTATCAATATTAAGATTGATGCAGTCAACACAAATATACTTACTTATGATGAAAATTAAGTATTTTTTTGTAAATTCCTTAAAGCATCCTACGAACAGGCGTGACACGCGATATGATCGCGCGTGACATAAGTCGACGTTCGCACGGACGTAATAATATCGCGGCGATTTTTTTTCGCGCACTGGATTTTCAACGCTCTGCTTAGCGCCGAGAGTGCAAAATACAACAGTGTGTTTTATCGACGCGCTAGATTGTACTCTGTTATTGTTAAGTTGGATTCTCAACGCTCGACTCAACAACGAGAATTGAAAATCCAGTGCGCGATAAAATCCCGCCGCGATTTTATTACGCCCGTGGAAACAGGGGCTTATAGCACCGCTCGTCGCGCGACACGTGGTGTCTTTGTGTCGGGCGCGATTATATCGCGTGTCGCGCCTGTTAGAAGGAGTCGTAAAGCATTAGTGGATTTTATTTTGATTGTTTGATTAGTAGAGAGTTTAGCTATTTTCCAGACATTTAAACTAGTTTTTGGTACTTGGTTGTGGAAGTCAGATAGGCATTCACTCCATGTAAAGTGCCGGTAATACTGGAAGCTGACCCCAACATATTTAGGAAAAGGCTAGGCTGATTGATTTTTGTTTTGCTGTCCATTTTAATTGGGACCAGTTTGTTATATTAAATCATTGTTAAGGACGCTGTTACAAATGGGTAGTCAAATCATTACTTTTTTACACAAAAGCATGTTTATTAAATAAAATGCTTTACATTCTTAAAATGTTTTTTGGACAAATTGTTGATAGATGTGCATGGTACGATTCTGAACTACAAATATAATTTTAGAAAGGTACTGTTTCTCAATAAATGTACCGAACTGAAAATTTTTACTTCGGTACATATACCTATTATATTGAGAAAATGTACCTATTTAAAATTATATTTATAGTTCAGAATCGTACTATGCACATCTATCAACAATTTGGCCAAAAAACATTTTAAGAATGCAAAGCATTTTTAACAGACTTCAAAAAGGAGGAGGTTCTCAATTCGTCGGAACCTTTTTTTTTATATGTTTTTTTATGTATGTTCCCCGATTACTCGAAGATGGCTGGACCGATTCGAATTTTTTTTGTTTTGTTTGAGAGGGTACACAGGTACCACAGGGTATCACAGTTGGTCCCATATAAAATTGATTAACTTTGCTTGGGTAGTTTTTGAGTTAGCTTCAATAATACGTATTTTTTCTCCACTTTTATATGGATGATGTTCTAATTTGTTTTGCAGGTAGTGGTATTAGAATTTTTGTGGAGTAGGTACACAACTAAAAAGTGTAAATTTCGCAAGTCGGTGG
The DNA here is from genome assembly GCA_946251885.1 of Cosmia pyralina. Classification (NCBI taxonomy): domain Eukaryota; kingdom Metazoa; phylum Arthropoda; class Insecta; order Lepidoptera; family Noctuidae; genus Cosmia; species Cosmia pyralina. The sequence goes on along the minus strand of OX276349.1, from coordinate 25,253,563 downwards.
CAAAAAACGAAAATACATTTAACAAGACACCGACTGCCGAAATTAAAGTTATTTTTCACTTTGTAGTGTTGTTTTTGGAAGTCGGTTGTATTTTTTTGTAAAAAAGTTTTATTTAATAAACATACTTTTGTGTAAAAAAGTAATGATTTGACTACCCATTTGTAACAGCGTCCTTAAATATTTATTGATTCCATGATTTCCACGTCAGTAGCAATATATCGGGCCTTATCTAACGTCACTAACGTGTATAGCTAATCTTTCACGAATTATATTGCAATGTTGCATAGTAACTTCACAAACAGATTTCTAACATTCCAAGCCTTATCGGACAGTAGGTATCTAGATATCAAAGATTACCGCAACAAACACTTCATCCTATCTGTTATTATTTTATCATTGCCATAGATTTGTCCTCATTTCACAACTTAACTAATGCATATGTTACGGTTAATGTGATTAATTGAAAATTATTAATTAATCCATCATTATTAATAATTACCTCATGATTTGGTAAATGTGAATATTAAATAGAAATTCATCAGTTTTAGCAGTTGTTATTAATAATTCACTACTCTCGTCGGAAAAGTAATAAGTACTAAAAAAACTTTTTTACAAAAAAAAAAAACAACCGACTTCCAAAAAATACTACAAAGTGAAAAATAACTTTAATTTCGGAAGTCGGTGCCTTTGGATCTGTATTTTAGTTTTTGCCACCGACTTCCGAAATTAAAGTTATTTTTCACATTGTAGTATTTTTTTGGAAGTCGGTTGTTTTTTTTTTTTGTAAAAAAGTTTTTTATTTTTCACTTTTTAGTGGGTTAGTCTGTAATTTATCTAAGTTACTATAGCCTAATGTCAACTGCTCATTACAAAATATTGCTTTTCCCGATACAAGGAAGTTAATTGTTGAGGAGTTCTCCCAGTAAGGAACCAGGAGAACTGGATCTGATGGTGAAGCCACCATCAGCTCCTCTTCAATATATGTATTGTGACGAGCATAAATTGGTTAGCAATAATCAAATCGCAACCCGTGAATTACGTATTATTAAGTAGTTCTGATGGCCATATGTGGTCTTCCTCACCAGTTCCACTTCATCAAATGGTGCGAGCAAATGCCCGAGTTACTAAAAAAATACCCAAATCGCTATAGGTGTGCCTATAAAATTTGAAGGTTCCCCTCGATTTCTGTGGGATGCCATCATCAGATCCTGGTTTACTTGTCATGGCACCATCCTGGGGATATCTCCTTTCCAAAAACAAAGAATCAACGAGAATAAACGACTAAGTTATCCGCGAACACACATAAAAAATAATATATATATGCGGTCGAATTGAGTAACCTGCTTTTTTAGAATTCGGTTAAAAATAAAATAAGACTCGAAAGTTATTTGTCCAATAGTTATTTATTTATAATACCACAGTTCTTACAAATATATAACTAAAAGAAACTTATATGCAAGATCGTTTATTCTTTGGTTTTGCTTAAAAATGTAAGCACAATCATAGACTCCGTAAATTCAACATTAAAAATTAAAATAAAATAGGTATTTATTGATAATACCTAACGCAATACTTAAAGGTAAGTACTGAACTAAAATAATAAATAAACATTGAAAATTATTACGGTTATCGGTACTAAGGTTACATTTTTAATAATCACCGGTAAATGTGATTAATTTCTTACTTTTACCTCGACTTTCGGTAGTTATTAATAATGATAGACAATTATTAATAATTTTTAATTAATCATACACATACACTAATAAGTATTATAAGTTTGTTGCATTTAATATGTAATCTAGCAATATTTAAATACAGACTATTATTTTTAGAGACAAACAAGGGGCTCGTGGCTAAATAATAACAACTACACGGGTTGATCGAAAGTTAAATTTCGCTTGCCGCTGTCTGTTCAAAATGATCTAAACAACTATGAAAATGAAATATTAACTCAAAGGAATGTTTCAGAATGAAGACTGTACACGACAACTGGCATTCTGGCAAGAACATTATCCAATTGAGATAAAGTCTAATTTTCTTAGTTGTTGAGATAATTTTGAACAGTCTGTTCGTCCCGTACCCAAAGGGTAAAACAGGACCCTATTACTAAGACTCCGCTGTCCGTCCGTCTGTCACCAGGCTGTATCTCATGAACCGTGATAGTTAGACAGTTGAAATTTTCACAGATGATGTATTTCTGTTGCCGCTATAACAACAAATACTAAAAAAAACGGAATAAAATAAATATTTAAGGGGCTTCCATACAACAAACGTGATTTTTTTGCTCGTTTTTGCTCGATATTGATAACGGCAACAGGTAGACGCTTGAAATATTCACAGAATATTTAGTTATGTATGCACTATAAAAATAAACAATTAAATTAAAATAAAACAAATATTTAAGGGGGGCTCCCATACAACAAACGTGACTTTTTTGCCGTTTTCATAGATAACTAACTAGCTGACCCGCCAGACGTTGTCCTGTCAAAATTTTAATTTCTTTTTTTTCCCCTATTTTTACTCTCAACTCCGCTCCATTCCAGTAAAGACCAGAAAACAAAAAAAAAAAAAAATTCATATCGGTCAAGCCGTTCTCAAATTATGGCGTGACCAAGGGAAATATGGATTCATTTTTATATTATAGATGATACGGAACCCTACGTGCGCGAGTCCAACTCGCACTTGGCCGGTTTTATAAAATCAGCGAGGCTACTACAATAATCGGGACACGAAAGTGGTCTCGTATATATTTTATTTTTATGGGTGTAATGCTTTTGAACTTTATAGATTACATGATTTCTTCATCATCATCTGTCAGTCCTGAACTCATAAATAGTATTGACGAACGATGTGTTACTAATGTCCTCACTTCGCACACACTAACACATCACACATATTGCAGAAATGTTACGTCAATACTCGAGACCAAATATTTATTTGGTCTGAGCATCAATATAACTCCAACGAGTTAGCAAAGCGTCCTACTTTACAACCAAATTATTAACCTACTGCACTTGTTATGAGTTATGTTTTTAATTTGTCTAATAACAATTACAAAAAAAAAATATGATGTAACATGATCCACTACTATCGTTTTTTTTTCGAGTTTACACGAGCTATTATGAGAGCTATCTATAAACATGTCGCTCGCTAAGCTACGCTTGCCGGGGTCAGTCCGTGGATGGGTGACCATCTTTACATACCGAGATTCCTCCGTGCATCGGAAAGCACGTTAAGCCGTTGGTCCCGGCTGTCATTCGTGGATCTTTGATAGTCGTTACGGGTCGTCAGAAGCCCGAAAGTCTGACAACCAGTCTTACCAAGGGGTGTCGTATTACCCAGTTACTGGGTTGTGGAGGTCAGATAGGCAGTCGCTCCATGTAAAATACTGTATTCAGCTGCATCCAGTTAGACTGGAAGCCGGCCCCAACATGTTGGGAAAAGGCTAGGCAGATTGATTGATCTATAAATATGTCATCAAAAAAATATTAGGAAGTCCAAACCTTCTGCAATATATATTATTAATATTGTCCATTCAAACGTTTTTTTTTTTATTCATTTTAAGGGCTGATTTTTCAATAGCCAGATAACTTTTATTTGAGCAATAAATACATAATTATGTCGGCTTTGACAACTTTCTTCTAAGAAATATTATGTCAAATCACCATATTCATTCTTCTGCTAAAGTTATCTGAACCGGGAACGGGAACGGGGTGTGGTCATTGAGAAACGAAATTATTCAGCCAAAGTAAATTGTTGCTACTTCGGCGCCGTCATCTGTTTTCTCGTTGATGTATCACCTGTTGGCAACCGATGATATGGTCGACAATGGAACACATTTGCTTAAAGTAACCTATTCATACTTGAGTTGAAACTCCCAAGTCATTAGGAGACAGAGTGGTATTCAAAGAGGAAACGCTATTGTACGGTTAGTATTCTGCATTACCTGACCCCTCTTACAAAGAAAAAGAGGGGAGAACGGGTCAGGTTATGTGGGTCACTGACTGTACACATAGGCGTTATTGTTTATCTATTAACCCGCAATTGTTATAAGTCACATATTACTTATGTTATGATAGGAGAATTACAAACAATCAACGACGACCAGGACAATGACACCGAGAAAATTACGTCACTACCTCCATTAAGTGACGTCATGAAAATTAGGAACTTTTGACAATGACATCATCAAAAACCACAGCCTTCCTACAGACCACAACATAAGTACACTCGCGGATTGAAAGAGAAATCGTGAGATAGCGCGGTTAGGCAATGCAGCTCAGTAATTGTTCGTGTCGACATAGCTCAGCTTGTGTGCCTGACTGTCCGTCGTTATGATTTTATCAGGAGATAGTTGCACGGATATAATTTGTTGAAATATTTTCACGTTGTTATCTATTTTAGTTCAATGGAGATTGAACGTTAAACATTGCGGGTAAAAAATATCCTATGTTGCGATAAAAATATCCTATGTTGTGATAAAAATATCCTATGTTGCGATAAAAATATCCTATGTTGCGATAAAAATATCCTATGTTGCGATAAAAAATATCCTATGTTGTGATAAAAATAATCCAAATTAGCTAGAAAATTAGCCATTGCTTTCAAAGCATTTCGTATTTCTACAGGATGGACATAATTATTTCGGTAGTTTATGTCGTACTGTCTATTTTTATTTATTCATATTTTTTGGAACGAAGTTCCTTATCGCGCGTTGTGAAAGGGGGCTAGACGGAAAAAATTCTCACGAAAAGATGTAGCGACACTTTTTGCTATAGTAAGCTATTGTAAGCTGTGCGACGTGCGCATGTTTCTCTGTCTGTCTCTCTCTCTCTCTTATAGAAAGCAAGCCAGATATAAAAAAAAAACTAAAAAAAAAAACTAAAAAAAAATAAATAAAAATAATTAAAAAAAAAATAAACAAAAAAAAATATTACAATTCCTTCACTAATTAATCGAAAGAAACTTCGTTCCATCCGGGTGTCCCTTGACACCTCTCAACTTTTTTTTTTTATTTTTCATCATCGTTATCAATGAAAATAATGTCACTTTGCCCTCAAAGTCGAAAAAAAAAATATTTGCAAATAATTATACCATAATTATTAATACCACAGACGAATAAACTCTGATTTATTCATCCATACTCATACTGCCGGGCTTTTGGAAATTCTGCCATCCTTTGGAGAATAATATTTTTTCAATTACCTAGTGTTAATTAAGTTCACGAATTTAATGCAATTTCCCTGATCACATTAATAAATCGTCCACTAGTTTGACTGCCTCTAATTATAGGTAATAAGTGAGAGAATTGGCAACAAATTGTATGTTGGTAACTAAGTATTATTAATTCTCAAAATCCTGAAGTAATAAGCATTAAAACTTTAATATGTGTGTGTGTCAGTTTTTGCCATCACAGCTCCTAAACGGATGAACGGCTTACGGTGCAGTTTTTTGCTCAAAAACATGTTTGAACATGATTATTCTTCTTCGACTTGTGCGTTTTTTGGATTTTTTGTTATATTGATTAACTGTGCTTATCTTGTTTGTCTAATTTTCACACGAATTATTTCATAGTTGGGAGCAGTGGTGGTCCAGTGGTAACGGCCCCGACACCGGTAGTTCTTGGGTTCGAACCCAAGCAGGCGCTTTACTTTGTGTGAATAATTTCATCACCACTGTCTCAAAACGGTGAAGGATAACATCGTGAGGAAATCGGCATGTCCTAGAACCAAAAAAATCGAAGTCTTGTGACATCTACCAACCCGCACTGGGCCCGCGTGGTTGGATTACAACCCACTCCCCCTAGAAGATAGGAAGGCCTGTGTCCCAGCAGTGGGAAAATTATAGGCTGATTACCTATGCTATTTCATAGTTTCGGTAACACGACGTAGTTTAAGGTTTTTTTAAGGAATAACAGACTAACTACATAAGTTCCCATTACTGCATATACAGGGTTATTTGGTAAAACACCAACAACCTCTCAAGGCTATTAAGGTACCTTTATTATGGGACCAAACCTGTTATCGCGAAAAAAATATCAACTGTTCAGTACATTATCTACATCAAACTCATCAAAATGTAGGGAGCAGCTGATTGTTTTTCGCGATTTCTGGTTTGTATCCATAATGATGAGTACAGTGACCTCTTAAGAGATTGTTGGTAAGTTTTACCAATAACCCTGTAGCTGGTTGCATAATGCCTACTTCGTTGCTAATGCATATTCCGATAACGTCAAGAGATATCTAAATGTAGCTAAAACTAGTATCCCGTAGTTGCCAAACAGCTTATTTATATTAAATTATTGACGTCACTTAAAGGGAAAATTCTGATCCCGGTAACCGGTGGAGTTTTTAAAGCACCTTGTTCAGAGTGAGACCTGTTACAAGAGCTATGTTTGGACGAGTCATTTCTTATGACGTCAATAGTCCTACCTTTGGTAGCTGCTGGCATTGAAGATTTTCTTGCTAAATTATAAGTCATGGCGTGTGGGTTATTAAGGTCAAATCGACATTCGTACGTAAGGTTTTCTGCTTATAAAGTGCAATTAGCATTCAAGCCTTTATTTGTCCATATTTGTGGGAAAATTGGTAGAATTTCCTTTGGACGTTATTGTTGATTTACGTTTTGTTTAACGTCACAGTATCTACGTCACTTGGTCGAATATTGGACAAACCAATGTTGTTTGTTTTGCGTCAAATCTATTAATTTAAATATTATGTCTTAAGTGGTGCTAATAACTCAGTCACAGTTTCTTGAATCTCTAGGACCCCCAAACTAAGCATGCAGTAAAACATCAACAACCTATAACTTTACACGTCAGACTGGTGAGCAAGAGGTCCTGAGTTCAATCCGCCCCTCTCGTTGCTAGAAATTAACCCCATATTGTGTTGATAGCCCCTGGGTTAGGGCTTCGCGTCTCATATGTGAGTTTTTCAATTCATATGTACTTTCTCAGTTTATCTTGGACATCTCTGACATAGGTTAAAGAAAAAATCGTGAGGAAACCGAAATCGTCAATCCGCCTTGAGCATATAGATTTATCAAACTCAGACATGAATCTTCCTCCTCTTATCTTGGCTGTATTTTTAGTGTGTATTTGTGTTTTTATTGTTGTACTCATGTGTGTTTAAGTGTTACTACTAACATAGTTTTTTAAGTTTGTACTGATTACTAACACGCTATGGGCCGTCGACGCCTGAAAATAAACGATTTTTTTTTTTTTTTTTTTTTATAGATTGGTGAAGTAGTAAGCAATGCACATGCCTTCTCTGCACAAGAAGAGGCCTATAAATATAAATAAATAAATAAATAAATAAATATGTTTGGACATATCACACAACGCCATCTAGCCCCAAGCTAAGCAACCTAATGCTTGTGTTATGGTAACGAGATGGCTGATAAACTACTTATATACATTTTTTTTTTTTTTTTTTTTTTTGTAAATACATACATATTATAGATAGAAAAACACCCAGACTCGGAACAAATACTTGTAGGTCGTACAAATATTTGTTCCGTGCGGGAATCGAACCCGCGACATGCTGCGCAGCAGTCAATCGCTCAACCACTGCGCCAACCGTGTCGTCAAAATATATGCCCTGCAGTGGGATAGTATAGGCTGGTATTATTATTATCATCATCATCCAAGCCTTAGGTGATGATGATACTAAGGCTTTACAGCCGCGGGTGGGCCTTACACCTTAGCCTGGTCAAGTATATTTCTCCAACATTACCTATTTTTGGCTTTAACTCTCCAATTTCTCGCTCCAACAGTTCTTAAATCTTGGTCTACGTCATTCAACCATCTGAGCTTGGGCCGCCCTCGACTTTCCGACTATACTGCTCAATAAACGTTTGGGTGCTCTGGTCTCGTCCATTCTTGCAGCATGTCCTGCCCATCGAAGACGTCCTATTTTGATGGTTCTAATTACTTTATTACAGGCTCGCCGTACATCTCGTAGAGCTCATTGTTGTATCGCGTTCGCTTTTACTCGTCTTCCAGGACTGCATCAAATATACGCCTGAGGGTTTTTCGTTCCTATGCACATTATGTTTAGCTTACATTTAGGAGTCACCGTAACTAGCTAGTCATTAAAAAAACATGCATTTACAGTCTAATTTGCTGCAGTTAGGTCCGATTAAAGTGTTATCAGTGAAGGTAATTTATCGATGTTATTAGCAGAATTACAGGTAATTGAAGGATTACTGCCGGCAAAAGTAACCAATGCTGCAAAAGTGAACAAATCATATTTTTGTGACGAATTAGAATTATTAATAGACATTTTAATAAAACTGGAGAATGTCAAATCAATAAATAAATTGACAGTCATTGAAAAGAATCAATGTTGATTTACTTTTTTGCAGAATGGATGACCGTTGGGGTATATACATGGTCATGAGTCGAGACTGCAAATTGGTCAACGTAGTAGAAGTCAGCCCCAGACTAGGTAGAGATACGATCAGATCAGGGTAGCTGGTGGCAGCTGGATGTATAGGTAGGTGTCTCAATCACACGACATTGGCAATGGACTGGCCATATTAGCCGTAGAACCGATGACCTGTAGTGGAGATCGCGAATCGGCAAACGTAAGGTAGGACGACCTCAGGCTAGGTGGAGCGACGATCTTCGCAGGGTGGCTGGTGGCAGCTGGATGTCCAGCAGTGGACTGCTGTAGACTATTGATGATGATGATTCGCACGTCATTTAACTTCATCCTTGGCTATGCTACCAGCTGGTAACCGGCTGGTTTAGCAAAACCAGCGTATAATGATCCTACTCGTAAGACACATGCCTCCTATAGACGAGAGAGAGTGGACCGTAATCCACCACGCGGGATCGATGGAATGGTGTGATGGATGGTCTTAGAATTTTGGTTCTAAGACATCGTTTTCTCAGACGTTTTTATTCACTTTCAGGAGTAATGGGCAGCTCGCCGTCCGGTAAGGACCAGGCCCGGGTCGACGGCGCGTTGTGTTCCACGCGCGCCTCAAAGAGATGTCAGCAGTGACGGGGTCAATTGGGCCGATGCCGCCGGGGTCGCGGGTAGTTCGAAAGAGATACCGTGGCCCTGCCACGGGCAACTGAAGGAACATGGGTGGGTTTTAGTCAGTAAAAGTCTGACACGTCCTCCCGCTCTGCCCAGAACGGGAGAAGTCATTTGATGATTTCCCATCCACAAAAAAAAAAAAAAAGGTGGCTTATATTATTTTGATTGAATTTTGATTGTGATTTTGATTTTAATTTTGATTGTAATATTAATTTTAATTTTGATTTTAAGTTTAATTTTTACTTTGATTTTGATTTTAACACTAAAAACTACACTACGAATTAAATGATTGAATTGAATTGAATATTGTAGCTTAACGTAGCCTGATGCCGTCCTATCTTACGTATGCCGATTCGCGGTCTCCACCACAAATTAATACAGATGGGACACTCAGCAGTTTAGGTGTGAAGCTACAAGTACGCGGCGGGCTCATCTCACTGGGTCAATTCAGTGTGGGCTACCGCGCACCGGCCGGCTCGCACGTTAGTTCGATATTCACTCACACGCCGCGTCTTAAAAGAAGACAACTCTAACGAGCCAGAAGGTATAAGAGTTACGCTATAGAAAGAGAGGCAACTTATAGGTGAATATAACTGTAGGTAATGAAGCTTTGTGCGACCTGAATTGCACTTTGCTGTGTCGTAGCAAAAGTAGCTTTTTATTTAAATGATCTTGCAGAGTGTCCCATCAGTATTAATCTGTGTCTCCACTCAAGAACACGTCTACTCCATCCATAAACAGTTCTACGGCTAATATGGCCAACTCATGGCGCTTCAGCTTGCTTATTCTATAGGATGTGTTGACTACTTTGTATTATGTATTACCAAGTTGTATGTAACACTTTACAAATGATAGGGAAGAGAAAGGGTAACCCTTGTGCAAGTGGCTAATAAATGGGCTCGCTATGACTCACTAAGTAGTCAGTTTTGGTTTCACAATAGCGTTGATAATCATTATAAAGGTGTGTACAGACAGTGCAACAAAACATATAAGACGAATCTGGGCAAATGGCACTCGCAAGAGTTGCAAGTATGTCTCGTTTTATCAATTATATAGATTTATTGTTACTTATCATAGCTCTGTCCTTATAATTGTACTATTAGCAATTAGATTAATCCAGAATTTCTTGTAAACATTTTTCTAGCATCAATTAATTACACATCGGGTTAGAGATGTCTTTATTATTATTTCCCATAAGAAATTTCACTTACATGAGAAATATTTAACTATTTTATAAACATAAATGATTTAACGTAGGTACAGTTTTGGCAAAAAAAACACACGTACACACACACAGCACACATACACACACACACACAAACACACACACACACACACACAAACACACACACACACACACACACACACATAGCGTAGACATAGCATTATGGCAGGTATTCAATCTTAGACTTTCCCAACTTATTAAAAAAAAAAGCATGGATTTTCCTGAAGGATATGAAACCGTTATTAAAACAATCAAGTAATAAACAATTAAAATACAGAGGCAATAAAAACACGTGACTGTCTGCGGTTTTCTTGTGAACGAAATAACTATTGACATTCGCAAAAAAACCGGGATTTTTTATACGCACTGTTGGATTTTCAGAACCAGTTTTGATAATATCATTTTACATAGCCGGATTTTGTAACATATTGTGTGTAGCTTGTTTGCAGATTTTTTAAGTATTTTTTTGTAAACGAGGTTAATGTATGTAACTAAACTGCAGTTTACACAAAATATCAAGATCATTTTGACAATATCTCAGCTGATAAGCAGTCCACTGTTGGACATAGCCAAGCCTTTTTTCCTAATCCTAATTTCTTTGGGGTCAACGCAACATGTCTTTTTCTTCCATACTTCTCTATTTGTCGACATCTTAAAAGTCACCCTCTTCTAGCCATATCTTATCAGAAAGCGTTAGTATGTCAATTTTCCTCGAGATAATACTTTTAATTTATTTCTCTGATACCAAAAACTATAGAGAAAAAAATTATGAATGAAACTATCACACGCAATTCTTGACGACATCGTAAAAAGTCAGATTTAAGGCCAGGATATTCGAGCGCAGTAGGCATTTAGCGTTACCTCCCACCCCGCGTGGCAAGTCGCGCGAACGCGCAGTTCAAATGAACTCGCTGACCCCGCTCTGCAAAATAATTTTCCCATAATTTAAACTTAATTACCACTATAATTATAATACAACTTAAACTAAGATCTACAGTTTAATTATACACTACAACAATATTTACAGACTGATTTTTAAAACTAATAAACAAACACGGAAAATAACAATAATATGACAAATATTTCGATCGATTAGCGGAGGGACGCAGCGAGCCAGCAAAAACGACACAGGTCCTGCCTCGGAAACGCCTAGCGGGCTACTGAAGCGAAGCGCGTGCGCCGCTTAGTTTGTATAATCATTTGTTAAAATAATAAAAAACTGTTTTGAGAAAAAGTAACCGGAGAATGTTCTCCTAAACGTTATTGCCTATTTTTTGACATATTTTTTTTTGAGTAAAAGTTTGGTCTACTTCAAGTACGACTTGAAAAACGATCACAAATATCTCTGTTTTCGCGATTTTTTATGATCGAGTGAAAATTTAAATATCGTGTTTTGAACCGGAGAATAATCAAGAATGTTTATTAAAGTACAACATATATTTTTACCAAATCAAAACTAAGAATATTTGATTGTTTAATGTTGAATCAAAAATAGGTCGATTTTGAGGAACCTGGCCTTAAGTGGATAATAAATAACTCGTTCAGAGAAGGTCAACAAGTTGTCAGGCTTCATTTCAATATTAAAGCCTCCACCACATTTTAATTAAGCCGATGTGTAGCAAGACAAAAAGATACAAAATCTTCAGTTGTCGGGATAAAGATAATCAGTTACCTACGTACATTTTATCAGGTATCAATCTTTTATGATGCCAATGTCATTTTCATAAAGGTATCGTTATAATATTATTTATTTTAGTATTACATCCAATTAAAAACTATTTATAATTTTTTGAAAAATATGCAGGAACGGTACGCATAGAAAATAGGGATCACTAGCTATCCTATTTTGTTTAAAATAGGAATCAAAATAACATATATCAAAATCTTTCATTTAAGTAGCACACTGGGATATTTTTCATTGTTTGAATAAAGAATCGATCGTGAATCTATATTTATTTAATATTATTTTAAGTTTATAACCTATTCTATTTATATTATGTAAGTTAGCTATTCTATTTAAAATTCGTAAGGATTTTTTTATCATTGTTCCTCTCAAACAGCTCGGGTCGAACCATCAGGTTAAGGTACGCTTGCCGGGATTGGTCCGTGGACCATCATAACATTCATAACATACCGAGATTTGATCCCGCCTGTCATTCGTGGATCTTTAAATATTGCGCTTGACTCGATTGAACTACTTACATAGTTTAGAAGTCCGGGTATGCTATAAGATCATCGTCATTATTCAATAGTTACTAACAAAACATCATGCCAATCAAACAAAAATAAAAAAACTTCCTCGTCAATACAATCAACAAAAAAGTTAAAAATATTATTACCTATATACCGAAACCTTTTTCACATCACGCAAAAAATATTCCAATTTATTTTGATCGTAAATAAAAGATTAAGCTGGGTAAAGGCAGTTATAGGATCATAATTAAATTAAATTAAATAGGTACTAATAACACTAACATAGCATTTAAACACAATCTGTTACTAACCACTAACAATTTATGGATTCCAGGTCTGAAATAAAGGTATTTTATTTATAACCAAGACAGGTTCACATTGAACCCACAATTTGCACCAATTATTCACCGCACGCAATTTTTGCGCAAATCAAGAAAACTCGCACTACCCGCAGGAGAAAAAATAAGTAATCAATTATTAGTTAACATTCTCCAAGCGCGCCATTAGACTAAAGGATATTACGATAAAACAACATGTCTGATTTAAATGAAATAATCAATTAAGTAATCTACCAAGCGAAAAACTACGAAAATAATTCGATATCAGTAAAAACATCAAGGCAGTACAAAAAATACGCATGACAAGAAACATAAACAAAAAAAAATGTTGCGTACCTCAGGTCAGTGACTGTCAAAATATCCCTTCACTCAGCCCTTTCCACATACATCACTTTCGTCACGATCAATTGTGCGAAGACGTCAACACTATATTTTAACTTGTCAATAACGTACAATCCGCACGACGACCGAACCAACACTGCACTCACTGCTTGCGTTGCCAAATGCGCGAACGCAGAATTACAACACCAGTTTACATTGACCTTTAAATCCAACCTACTTTTCCCTCAATCACAAACGTTTTGTACGTATCCAGAGCGGCATGGGAGGTCTAAGTCCACCGGTGGTTTTTATAGGCAATGATTTGGCTCATATAAGGACGGTCGAAAGGCTTTGCCAGGGTTCAATGACTCTCAAAGTTGCTGGAAGAGGGGAAATCCGAATGCAGTTCGGTTTGCCAAGTAACCAGGTCATGGCTGTACTTATTTACTAAGTTAATATTTATTTACTGAGTTATAGGATTTAGCTATACTTGTTATAATTTAGTTAGTTGGTAAGTTATAAATGGAGGATAGTCGAGGATTAATTTTGCAAGTTAGAATTGAACTTTTATTTATTGGTTAATTTTCCTAATAACGTCATAAAAGGTTAGACTATAGCAAATTATATATGGACTATGCGAGTAGTTATTCCCAACTCCGGGGAAAAACGAGGAATCTCTTAGCAGAAAAACTATAACAGTTTGTCCGAAATGGGATTCAAAATCAGAACTTCAAAGTCGGTAGTTGTCAACACTTTTTTTTTTTACTATTTTTCTGATTGCAAGGCCAAAGCAAGCAAGTTCAACATTCACTTTAGCACTAGCATGATCAGCCTATAATGTTCCCACTGCTGGGTTGCTGGGGGACAGGCGTTGGTAGATGTCACATGTCTTCGAATTTTTGGTTCTAGGACATGCCAGTTTCCTCACGATGTTTTCCTTCAGCGTTTTAAGTGCAGTGACGATGAAACTACACAAAGTAAAGCGCCTGTCTGGGTTCGAACTGTAGCACTAATTAGTAGGTAATTTGATAAACCATTTTTTAAAAAAAAAAAACTAGCTGTTGCCCGCGGCTTCGACCGTCTGGATGTCAATATTTCCTTATTTGAATCGAATTTTGTTCACAATTTCATTGGTTTTAATTTGTTTGTGCAGAACCCTAATTATTTTTCTAAAATAAAAGTAGCCTAAGTTACTTTTATATCATAACATCAGCTTTCTGCCAGTGAAAGTCCTATCAAAATGGTCCAGACGTTTTGGAGATTAGACGGAACAAACAGACAGACAAAAAAAAATGTTTTTTTGTTGTTTAGGTACCGTATATACTTTGGTATGCATTTAGTAAAAGCACTAGGATTCCCTGTGTCTTGGAGACTAGAAAAAAAACCGGCCAAGTGCGTTTCGGAACACGCACAATGAATGGTTCCGTAGTTGAAAAGAATTTATCCCAAAAACAAACTTAACAATGGATCCCAAAAAAGCAAATTTTTATGTCATAAATCTACAAATTAACACGTTTCAGACTTTTCCTTTATTTGTGCTATGAGAGCTTGCTTCTTGCCAAATTTCATGATTCTAGGACAACGGGAAATACCCTATAGGTTTTGATTTACTTGCGAGTATCAAAATGTGTCGCATAAATGGCTGTATGTTTTTATTGCGTTGACTTAGAAGCTTGAGTTTTTTAGGACTCTAAGAGACCATAGACTAACGTATTTGGTATTGATTTCAACTTGATACCTCCACGCGTTCCTGAGAAAAAGTGTTTTGACAGACAGACAGACGGACGGACAGACTAGTGATCCTATAAGGGTTCCGTTTTTTCCTTTTGAGGTACGGAATTCTAAAAATAAAAAATAATATATATACCTATAAAAAATGGTACCATTTTTTTACGAAATGACAGATAAGAAGTGTCATTTTACTGCAGCAAATTAAAATTCCGAGCATAGTGGTTTTTTAAAAACTTGTTTTTCTAGTCACGTTTCAAAATCATCAGCAGTTTTTGACGTAAATATAACGCACCGGATGGTTTTACAACTTTAGCACATTGGTAGATACCTACCACGTGTTTAATTAAAAGTTGATACACTTCTGAGATAGCTGACTTTATTGAAACAACGCATTGTATTCTATGTTCTATGTTATAGGATTTGGTTTCCGCACTTAGTCCTTCATGTGGACCATTGTGCGTGAACGCATTGTATTTTTTCTTATTAGTTAACGTGATTGCCCAGTGGTTAAAACCTCTCATGCACGAGGTTGTGGGTTCAAAACCAATGTGACTTTTTCAATTCATTTGTACTTTCCGAGTTTATTACTGATATCGGTGAAGGAAAAAATCGTCAGGAAACTTGTTTATCATATGAAATTGCCGATTTTTGATACCGGCTGGTGTGAAGATCAATAGCATTCATTTTTAGAATTTGTACAACCAATCTGCCTAGCCTTTTCCCAACTATGTTGGGGTCGGCTTCCAGTCTAACCAGATGCAGCTGAATACCAGTATTTTTACATGGAGCGACTGCCTATCTGACCTCCACAACCCATTAACTGGGTAATACGATACCCCTTGGTAAGACTGGTTGTCAGAATTTCGGGCTTCTAACGACCCGTAACGACTGTCAAAGATCCAGGAATGACAGCCGGGACCAACGGCTTAACGTGCTTTCTGAGGCACGGAGGAGTCTCGGTGTGTAAAGATGCATCCATGGACCGACCCGGCAAGCGTAGCTTAACCTGATGGATCGACCCGTGCGGCTGTTGTTACTTAGCCACGAGCTCCTCTTTCTCTCGAATTTTTAGAATTCGTACATCAACCACAATTACAATTTTTAGTTCTTTCTTTTTGCAGTTCCATTTTTTGATAGCTAAGCTACGCCACACACGCTACCATCCTGTGCGCCAATCGCGTTTCTAGATAACGGGCGGAAACGCTCTATTCAAATCTTATTACATAATTAGCTGAATAAAACTTGATGCTTATCAGTTAATTATTTTATCATTAAACCTCACTAGTATTCACAAATACAAAGGTGTTTTCAGAATTAAAGTTAAATTAGAAGCTTCATTGCTTTCTGTAGTTTCATTATTATTATTTTACAAAACTTCTGTAATTCAAGGAATTTAATTAAACAACAGGTATTCATTTGTGAATTGCTGTGTAAAATGATTTTATTACTTCATAGTCTGTATTCAATTATTGAAACTTATTTAGTTCTCGTATTAAATTGTTACATTCCGTTATTGATCTTATAAATCGTAATCCTCGCCATTTATTAGAATTTCAGAGACGCTTCACTCGCTACGCTCGCTCGGTCAATTAAAGATTTTCAACCAAACAATAGTAAATACTTAACAATAAATTTGACTTAACAAGTGTTGAAAATTCTTGAATTAACATTAAATAGTTTTCGTAATCTACCTGTATAGCTGTTGTTTTTCTAGAATGATGCGAGAGAAATGTTTTCTTATGTAAATTAACTGAAAATATAATAAAGCATTGTTTAGTCAGATGCGTTACATGCCAATTAGTCGGGGTCTATGTTTACCGGTTGCCAATTTTTCTGTTATCGTACCGAAGTATTTACTTCAGTTTATTAATATTTTAACAATGTCAAATTTTTTTTACCGATTTCATTAAAGGAGTAGGTTTAATATGTTCGTCTGTACTTTTTTTATGTAGGTACCTGTATTTATCGATGTTTTCCGAAAGTCAACCAGTCTTACCAAAGGGTATCGTATTACCCAGTAACTGGGTTGTGGAGGTCAGATAGGCAGTCGCTCCATGTAAATTACTGGTATTCAGCTGCATCCGGTTAGACTGGAAGCCGACCCCAACATAGTTGGGAAAAAGCTAGGCAGATTGATATTGTTAATTGATATTTTCGTCAATATTGTGGCCCGATTTTGAATGTTTTTTAGGGTTCCGTACCTCAAAAGGAAAAAATGGAACCCTTATAGGATCACTCGTGTGTCTGTCTGTCTGTCTGTCCGTCTGTCACAGCCAATTTGCTCCCACTCGAATGGACAGATTAAGTTGATATTTGGTACACATATGAATTTCTGTGACCCAAACACGGACGAGTAAAGTAAATAAATGAATTTTGAATATAGAGGTCACTTTTGGGGGGCAAATAAGAAAATTAAAAAAAAAGTTTTTGAAACTACACCATGTCGCATGTCAAATGAAAGGGCTTACTACGAGGGTTTCAAATATATTTTTTTAATCATTTTAAAATAAATTGTTTTAAAGTTATTTAAGAAAATAGACGAAAATTGACCATTCCCCCCCCCCCCCTTATCTCCGAAACTACTGAGCCTAAAATTTTGAAAAAAATAGAGAAAATAGATCTTTACCTGAAGATTACAGGAAAACCTATAAGAAGTCTGTGGTCTTAAAATAACATGGTAAATCTATCAATATTTTGAGTAAAAACTTACATTTACAGTTGGAATGTATGGGAGAACATATTTTTCAACTACAATGTTAACGTAATTTATTACGCATTGAATGTTGTTGAACTGTCAAAATGAAACCGATTCCTATTAGTTGTGTGTTATGCAATTAGGGTGCTGCTTTTAAAATTAAAATTATTTTTCACGCTGTGGTGTTTTCTTTGGAAATCGGTCGTTGTTTTATGGTATCTTTTTTTTTATTAATTTCTAATTTGTAGATTAGGTTAGCTTGTCAATAAAGTTTTTTGCATTTAGTAAATATCCACAACGTTTACTATTGAAAGTTTTTTGGCTTACTTTATAATAGATAGTATTTTCTGTATTCAATAATAGGTACTTTAGACCAAAAAGGAAAATAAGAAATTCCAATTTCCTTTAACTTCGAAACAGGAAACATAAATATCTTAAAACTGCTTAGATTTACAATGTAATTTTAACTTTCTAAATTATTTATTAAAACACTTCCTTAATAAAATGAATGCGCAATGACAGAAATAGGAAGCATAATATTGTCATTGTTTACGCTTATCCTATAAAGATAATCATTCGTATTCCGGTTTGTTTAAATAGAAGAGGGCTGTGGTACCTTGCACAGATAACTTGCTAGATAGTCTTCTTTTTAACCGACTTCAAAAAGACTTTTTTTTTTTTCTTTTTTTTTTATTTATGTTCCCCGTTTACTCGAAGATGGCTAGACCGATTTGGATTTTTTTTGTTTTATTCGAGAGGGTCCCATACACACACACATCACAGTTGGTCCCATATAAAATTGATTAACTTTGCTTAGGTAGTTTTTGAGTTAGCTTCAACAATACGTATTTTTTCCCCACTTTTATATGGATGATGTTCTAGTTTGTTTTGCAGGTAGTGGTATTAGAATTTGTGTGGGGTAGGTACACAACTAAAAACTGAAAAATAAAAACTTTTTTACAAAAAAATACAACCGACTTCCAAAAACAACACTACAAAGTGAAATATAACTTTAATTTCGGAAGTCGGTGGCAAAAAACGAAAATACATTTAACTAGACACCGACTTCTGAAATTAAAGTTATTTTTCACTTTGTAGTGTTGTTTTTGGAAGTCGGTTGTATTTTTTTGTAAAAAAGTTTTTTTCAATGACATTTTTCTTCTTTTTTGCAACATCCTTTAATCAAAACCAAGGTCCAGGTTCAGTCGGCAGTATGAGTGACCAGAGGACTCCCTCTTCACAGGGAGTCATCTGGTCAAGAATACGAATATAGTTTAAAATAACCGGCAAAGTGCGTGTCGGACCACGCACAATGAAGGGTTCCGTAGTTGGGATGAATTTATCCCAAAAACAAACTTAACAGTGTAGTTCAAAAACATGGTCTCCCATACATTCCAACTGCAAATGTAAGTTGGTTGACTATTACTCTAAACTTGAAAAGCCTACTTAGCTGTGCTAGTTTTCCTTTTAACTTCGTTATATATACTACTACCGTGAATTTTTTCACCCATCCAAAACTAACCGTTTAGCTGGCAGGGGGGGGGGGGCACAAACTTGACTCTAACAAAAATTAGCACTTTAAAGTTTAATATTTCAGAAACGGATCCCTAAATCGGTTTTTTTTTTATTTTACCACTTTGTCGGCGTGATGAATATGTATATTCATGGCAAATTATAGCTTTCCAGTACTAAGATTCTCTGAGCTAAGCTGCGTACGGACAGACGGACATAGCGAAACTATAAGGGTTCCTTGTTGACTACGGAACTAAAAACTGTAACCCGACTGGAACCAGACTAAGGGAATGACATTTTGGAGCCAAAAATCGCCATTTAGATTTTTTTATTATTTTAAAATATCCAGAGGCACTCTCGCACTAAAGACAAATCTCAACGACACATCACTCAGCAAAATCGATTGAGCCGTTGAGTAGTTATGAGGGGACATAGGAACGGGCATACATACATAGGTACTGGTCAACGCATAACCCTCCCCCGCAGAAGGTAAAAGGGAGACGTGCCGTCAGCCCTGCTTTTTCAGCACTTTTTGTATCGAAACGGAGGCCTGTTCTAAACGTAAAAGAACACGAAAATATTCAATGAAAAAGGAATTTATGTAAAAATTTTCGTAACGATAGCGGACACAATTTTATAACAACCAGAGCACCCGGTTTCGGATATTTTGGAAAAAAAGAAGACAGAAAAGAAAAAGGCTTCCGTAAATTGGAAGAATATTAAATTAAACTAAAGATGCGGATATAAATTTTCACAATACAGGTACAAAAAATCTTGGAGTTAGGAGTTAGCAGTTGACGTTAAGGGTTACTAAGTATAGGAAGGTGTTAAATATATCCAGGAGCAGCATATTTCATTTTTTATTGACAGCCAAATGACAGCCGAGATCATAGGATCCCGGCTGTCATTCGTACATCTTTGACAGTCGTTACGGGTAATCAGAATCAAAAAAGTTTGACAACCCATCTACGTTACCAAGGGGTAAAGTGTTACCCAGTAACTGGGTTTCCACAACACAGTTACTGAATCAGATATGAAGTTGCTCTATGTAAATAAGTACTGGTATTCAGCTGCGTCCGGGTAGACAGGAAGCTGACCCCAACGTAATTGGGAAAAAGAAGTTTTGCGTGACTGTAGCACGTCTGAGCAAACGAGCAAAGGTAACAGAAACTCAGTTTCTATTAATAATCCTATTTGGAATATTTCTAAATAAAAATATTTCACAGTCTCTTTAGATAATCCCTATTATAATATTTCTGAATAAAAACATCTTATGAAAAAACATGTTTACGTTTCATATTTATTTTTAGCAACAATATTCAATTCTCGTCGAGCCTATAAAGGTAGTGTGGTTAGGTTTTTTGAGTATTCCTGACGAAGATTGATTCACATATTTTTGTTACCCGCTCTCGATGACGCGAAAATATTTAACTCATAAAATAAATATATTTCATGAAAATAAGTCACGTTCAGAGTTCGAGACAGTCCGATAAATATATCCCAGTAGTGTTTCAATTTACAAAATTAATATACGCAAAAGTTAATAAATATATGGTCCACTCGAATCTTAATTTCAATCTAGGTGACAAATACATTTAGGACAATAATTATGAGGCCTCTTCGTTCGCCATTGCTTGCATTGACTGGACTGGTCCATTTTAATCTGTATTGTTCTTTCCTCAAAATACCAGTGCAGACACTAATCTACATGGTTCTCACATGATCTGATCAAGAATATGTCGAACTTTAAAGGAGACTGACCCCTGAGTTTGTTTCGCAATTTCTTCTCAGGGGTAGTCAGGTAGGAAATGTCGACTCCACCTAGCTTATTATAAGGTTCCATACCTCAAAAGGTAAAAACGGAACCATTATAAGATCACTTCGTTGTCCGTCTATCTGTCTGTCAGTCTGTCAGTCTGTCAGTCAGTCTGTCAAGGTCTGTTTTCTTCTCAAGAACTCGTGGAAGTATCAAGTTGAAAATAATATCAATAACGTAAGTCTATGGTCTCTTGGAGCTCTAAAAAAATCAAGCTTCTAAGTCAATGTAGCACAAAAATACAGCCATTTATGCGACAAATGTTGATACTCGCAAGTAAAACAAAACCACCCGGGGTACTTGCCGTTGACCCAGAATCATGAAATTTGGTAAGAAGCACGGTCTCACGGCACAAGTAAAGGAAAAAGTCCGATAATTGTCAATATTTATTTTTTTGGGAAAGCTAGTTTTTCGTTTGTTTTTGGGATACATTCTTTTTAACTACGGAACCCTTCATTGTGCGTGGTCCGACACGCACTTGGCTGGTTTTTTTTTAATATGACGTGTAAAAATGATTCTGATGTCCTATTTACAGAATAAACAATTTCATTTCATTGTGTCACCAATAATTTTATCTTTTAACGTTTTGAAGGATACGGCCATAGCAGTAATAACAATAAAACTTCTATTGAGTCTCGTTTTTGTCCCTCAAAGCGTTAAAACATTTATTTTTTCATAGACGATCATCTATGGAAAAAAGTTAAGTCCTAAGTTATTAATTTATTCATTCATTTGTAGTCAACACATTTTCCATTTTAATCTAAAGTCTGCTGAAAATTACTTGAATAATGTTTCGAAGCTAATGGATGATTCGAAATTAATGAAGACAATTAACTTGATTCTGTTTTCGGAGTTGTACTTTACTTTACTTTGTAGCCAACACTGGAAGTGTGTGTTTTGGGAAGTACGCCGTGAATGAATCTTTCAAATTGCAGGAGGCGATTAATGTATTCAATATTGGTCTTTGTGCTCTTTAGATAATATGAACTAGTCCTTTGTGATGTTAGTTCTTGGTCTTTTGAGCTTTCTTCAGATTTTTCGTCTCGTAAATTCATACCTAGAAATACCTACCTTTTTTTTTTGTGGATGGGAAATCATCAAATGACTTCTCCCGCTCTGGGCAGAGCGTGGGCGTGTCAGACTTTTACTGACTAAAACCCAACCATGTTCCTTCAGTTGCCCGTGCCAGGCCCACGGTATCTCTTTCGAACTACCCGCGACCCCGGCGGCATCGGCCCAATTGACCCCGTCACTGCTGACATCTCTTTGAGGTGCGCGTGGAACACAACGCGTCGTAGAAGCACCTACCTGGGTGCAATTCCCACGTCGGACAAAGTGCTATTGGGTTTTCTCTCTAGGGATTTCTCAATAGCAGTCCGGAGGTTGGAAGTTGGTGGTGTGACCCTCGTGCCTCGGAAAGCACGTAAAGCCGTTGATCCTGCGCCTGATCTCTCCCGGAGCGTGTTGGATTGCCGTCTCTTTGAGGGAGGGAGTGCACGTGTGTTTGCGCACGCTCTTGTACACTGTAATATCTCCTGAGTAATTGGCTAATCTCCGTTGAGATTGGCCGCTATGAGCGAAATTCATCATTATCATCATCATTTCAGCTTAAAGAGA
Organism: Cosmia pyralina; assembly: GCA_946251885.1. NCBI lineage: Eukaryota > Metazoa > Arthropoda > Insecta > Lepidoptera > Noctuidae > Cosmia > Cosmia pyralina. The sequence continues at coordinate 25,231,068 of OX276349.1, read as the reverse complement.
TCCACTGCTGGATTTAGGCCTCCCCAAGCACCGCCACTTCGACTGGTTCCGTGCTTCCCGTATCCAGCGGATTCCTGCGGCCTTCACAAGGTCATTGGTCCACCTTGTGGGAAGCTTTCCAATACTACGTCTTCTGGTACGCGGTTGATGCTCTGTTCTTCGAGCAATGTATCCTGCCCACTGCCACTTTAATTCTTCAGGCTATGTCGGTTACCTTGGTTCTTCTGCGGGTATTGGGTTCATTTCTGATTCGATCACGTAGGGAAACTCCAAGCATAGCGCAATTCGGTCGGGAGGATATTGCGATAAAAATAATAGTTATAACTTGCGAAAATGCCTATTTCATAATGCGTATAGTTCATAGGCCTACTTATTAAATAGCTATAATAACCTGGATGGCTCGACGATGTGTTTTGATGTGCCAAGAAAAGGGAATAATCAAAGGTGATTGTATTTTGCGAGTCTAATCACACATTACGTAATGATTCGTAATGATGATTACGATAATAATAATAAAAGGGATAAATGAAAAGCAGTTGCATGCAGCTGAGATGAGAATGCTAAGAGGGATGTGTGGTGTTACACGAATGGATAGAATAAGAAATGAGTATATAAGAGGAAGTCTAAAAGTGGCACCGGTGACTGAAAAGTTGTGCGGAAATCGGCTGTCATGGTATGGGCATGTGATGCGGAGGAGTGAGGAAAATGTCGTGAGGAAAGTTTTGAGTATGAATGTCGATGGCTATAAGAGTAGGGGAAGACCAAAGAAACGATGGATGGATTGTGTGAAAGATGACATGGCTAGAAAGGGGGTGACTACCGAGATGACGAATAATAGAGAAGTATGGAAAAAAAGGACATGTTGCGCCGACCCCAAATAGATTGGGATAAGGGCAGGAGAATGATGATTACGATAATACATTATCCATTATAAGTTTTCTCACTCATTGTACTGAACTCTATAGAACGACAGACCGATTAGGTTTGTTTTTTATTATTATTCTCGGATCAGCATAATGTTATGATCATTTCGTAAGAAAACAGACGGTAACTAGGTACTAACCATCCGTGACGGTTCACGACCATAAAATTTTAGGGTTCTGTAGCTAAATGTAAGCGTGAAAGTTGACTGAGTCACTATATATTTATACGAAAGAAGAATTCATGAGGCGTACTTGTACTTTTAGATATCAATCAATCTGCCTGGCCTTTTCCGAACTATGTTGGGGTCGGCTTCCAGTCTAACCGGATGCAGCTGGATACTAGTATTTTACATGGACCGACTGCCTATCTGACCTCCATAACGCAGTAACTGGGTAATATGATACCCCTTGGTAAGACTGGTTGTCAGACTTTCGGACTTCTGACGACCTGTAACGACTGTCAATGATTCACGAATGACAGCCGGGACCAATGGTTTAACGTGCTTTCCGAGGCACGGAGGAGTCTCGGTGTGTAAAGATGGTCACCCATCCATGGACCAACCGCGGCAAGCGTAGCTTAACCTGATTGATCGACCCGTGCGACTTTTATTAGTTAGCCACGAGCACCTCCTTTTAGGTGAGTTCAAATTAAAGATGTATTTGTTTTGGCTTTCATGATAGTTTTATTTGTACAAAGCATCTACCAATAATAAGATTCCTTCCGGTTGACCTTTCTTGATGCCTCTAAAATTATGTTTGTCCATTATCATCATCATTTCAGCCTAAAGACGTCCAATGCCGGATATAGGCCTCCCCGCATCGTCATTTCGACCGGTTCTGTGTTTTTCGCATTCAGGATATAATATATAATATTATCTGCGGTCTTTATTTGTGTCCAATTTGGTTTTTTGCAAGCTTCCCTCAGATAAACTTTTACTCTTCACCTCAAATAATTTGCTATGTAATTTAGTAAATATTTGACTCTTGTTGTTGCGTAACGTATTATGTTATAAGTATTAGTAATTATATTAATAGTAATTTATTTTCAAACTTTAGTATAAGCAGTTTTTATTGACAACGATACATTTTGCATGTTTATGAATAGCAAAACTAATCTATACATATAATAAAATAGTAACGAAATCAAAACTGCATTGAATATTTTTTGAAACAAAACTATTTTACAAAAAAAATAACAACTGACTCAAAACAAAAAAAATCACTGCAAAATGAAAAATAATTTTAATTAAGGAAATCGGCGACGTTGGATCTGTATTTTAGTTTCTTGCCACCGATTTCCGAATTTAAAGTTATTTTTCACTTGGTAGTGTTTTTTTTTTTTTGTAAAAAAGTTTTTATTCTTCACTTTTTTTAATGGGTCTGTTTGTAATTTATCTAAGTAACAATAGCCTTATTGTCAACTGCTCATCACCTTTTACAAAATATTACTTTTCCCGATGCAGGGACGTTGATTGTTGAGGAGGTTAAGTAATCGAATCGCAACCCATGAAATAGGTCCGACACACTCCGATGGCCATCTATGGTATTCATTTCACCAATGGCGCTTTCCAAGAGCAAATGCACGAGTTACTATAAAAAATACCCAAATCGCTATAGACGTGCCTATAAAATTTAAGGGTTTTCCTCGATTTCCATGGGATCCCCTCATCAGATTTCAACTTGGTGACAACGGGACTACCTCGAAAGCACACCCTTCCAAACAAAAAAGAATTTTTAAAATCGGTCTTCGATTATCGGAGAAATTGCGTAAAAGAATTTGTATGAAATTATCTGCCAAGTAAGTTAATCAGGCCCTTAATCCGCTAGGCCTAAGGAAAGTAGGTACAAAGGTTCTAGACTAATCTAAATGTTAGTTGAGCGTAGCCACCAAGTCTGTGGGTTGCGCGCAGTGCATGAAGTGTGAAGCCATTATGATGAGCCACCAGTGTGACGGCCCTGACATGCTTTTAGATAAGTTCGTAATTTATATTGTCAACATGAGTTTTGAGGATTCTTAATGAATTATTCATTATGATGACTGAGTAACATCAACAGCATGCTGCACCGGTCGACGTCATCGCGTCAACGCCGGCTATCGCTGAAAACCAGCGCTGGGGCTCCGTTTCGCATGGGGTTGCGGCATTATGCTGAGCGGTAGCCGTTTTGCGTAGATGTGACGCATATTTTCCCCAAAAATTGCTTTTTACTTTGTTTTATTTTATTTTGTTGTCCTTTGCGTCATGTTTACCGCAAATAAACGTATTTTCTTTCTTTTTTTCTTTCTTTTTCTTTCATTGATTGAATGTACTTACCATACTCCATACTAATATTCTACATGCTAAAGTGTGCTTGTCTGTTTGTTATGTCTTACCAATTTTGATAATTATTTAACTTTATTAATTAAATTAGTAAAACTGCATTTTTTAAAGTACTATGTAACTGACAAACCTTTTTTGTTTTTGTTCAACAGAAGAAACATGTATTCAACTTTGAATTTAGAACTTACAAAATGTTCTTTCTATTTGTATTCTATTTAAGGTCGATTTTTCAACTGTCAGTTAGCTTTTATTTGAGGAATAAATATGGCGGTTTGAAATATTTTTACAAAAGCTGTCAAAACGTCAAACATATTCCCCAGATAAAAGTTATCTGACGATTGAAATATCAGCCCTTAGAGAATCTCAAGCCCGTCAACAATTCTGTTTACATACCTGAAAATAAATATTTTTTCTGAAACCGTTATTATTACTAATCTCCGTGAAAATCAAGCACAGCATTTTATTTAGGTAACTGACGCCTCCCGTGGGTATCGCCGCAATGTCAGAAAGTTCGCCGTCCCTTAACTTATTGCTCCTTACTATTTATCAGGCGCTTGAGACACTGAATATTTTGTAAATCCTGGCGATACTGTTCGTGACGACCCTCGAGAAAAGCTAACATACGTGGCTCGTAAAGTAGAAGGGACGACGTTGGGTGGGTTACAGTAAATAAATACGTCGCGCTAAAGTAGCGTTTCAAAAGCTTAAAGGCCCGAATAACCTGGCCTTCCTCTAAAGGAAGATACTTAAGGCCTGTTTCACCACCTATGATTAACGATACGATTAGAACGAGTTAGAAAATGGAACAATGTGTGGCAGCAATTTAGCAACGATCGCTGAAGTCGCATATCAATAGCTATGCCTTACAAACATATTGTGTGTGTAAGTTAGGGCTTATTTCACGATGTCCGAATAGCCATGACTACATGACACAGGCCGTTAGGGCCTGTTTCGCCACCTACGATTAAGTTCCGATTAACTTACTTGGCCGATAATTTCATACAAATTCTGTTCCATTTTTTAATTTATTCGGTGAGTAGTGGCTATTCGGACATCGTGAAATAGGCCCTAAGTGTCGTAACTTTTTGACGTGTAACACCTTTCCTCTCGCTTTACTATAATTAAGGGAAGTGCAAATATTTTTCTAAAAGTGATTGACAGATTGAAATGTGGTATCGAACTAGGAAGTACTTTTACCAAGGTGAGATGGCAGTTAATAATTTGTTGACAATTAATAAAAAGGTCAGTTTTTACTTTTAAAATATATTTTATATTAAAGTTCAGTGTCTCGAGCAGAAGAAAAATAAAATGACTTCTTTAATATTTCATGTTTATGTGTGGTATGACTATAGCGATTTCATGAAATCATGAGTTTTGAGGTCAATTCTAACTTATTCTAGTTACGGCCGCGAATCATATTTTAATCAACATAGAACCTGACTCTGACCTGCAAATTGCAAAAAACGTACGAAAATTTGAATTTCGCGGGCTACCTAAACTTAATACAGGATGCGCTCTTAAAAATAAAACGATTAATAATGACAAAACCATTTTAATTAATTTATCAATTCGACTTATTTTCCTCAGTGTTGAACAAAAATATCCTAAATATAATTTTGCGCATAAAAACGTCAAACAGTTAAGGCATCCGTGACGTTTGAGCTTGTAGGTACCCTTAGCACTAAAGCGTAATAATATATATTTATTTTATAATTATAAAATACTGTACAATATAACTGCAACAATGGACACATAGGATTTTTCCTATTATAATACATACCTAGGTTTCTATAATATAATAACCCTCCCAAAATGCTCTGCAAACTATATTTTAGTATAATTCTAGTGTATTTTTATATTATTGTTCTTTTTTTATGTAATAAAACGAATTTTCCTTTTCCCACTTAATCGTTTGCCATCAAATAAGGCAATAGTGTGTTTTTTTTATGTCTTATTAAATTAAAACCCTCCAATACCTCCATTAATAAGCTTAATTAAGTTTGTAAAATAGTAAAAATATTGTTATACAGGGTGTAAGTGTAAACAGTGGCAATCTTTTAAGGGGTCATTAAAAATCGCGCTTTTAAGGGGTCAAAAAAAGAAATCGCGAAAAAAAATCTAGTACATTTATGTACGTATAATTCGTCAAAATGTAGGAAACAGTAGATTTTTTTTCAGTAACAACAGTAGATCCCATAGTAAAAGTTGTTCATAATGACGACCCCTTAAAATATTGTCACTGTTTACACTTACCCTATATCAAAAAATAAGGATCATAGTTTATTTAAAACTTTTTTTCACAGTAATAAAATTAAAGGAGCACCTAATCCTAGCAATTATTTCATGATAAAATATAGGTACAGGATAATTTAAAAAAATAAATGAAATGCAGATTAAAGTACTGCCTACACTTTACATTACTGTCATTTACTCCTAGGCCAACGAAATTAATATAATATTTATTATAAAATCTCATTATTATTAAGCTATCACAATGGTTTAAAGCTGATGATGATGGCGACACTATTCCATAAATGACGCTGATGACTGTAAGCACCTTATTTAATATTAATTATAATTTTGTTGTTTTAAAATCATAACGGTGTGTTACAAAAGCAATAAAAAAAGTTTCAACTTTTATTTATATACAAAACAGGTACCATTATTTCGTTGTTGTGATATTGTTAATTTCTTTTTGCTATTCAAATTTATAATCCTCCTTTTGCATTGTCTTCTCCGGAATCGTTAATTCTATTTATTTCTGATTTTTACAAAAACTCTAACAAAAATTTAAAAAATACAAGATTACTTCAATGAATATTTGTGTATTACACGTGTTTTTTTTTAATGTTAAAAATATCTATAAACTGTAGAGATATTTGTAACCAGATTACAACTTGACTTTAAAACAACAACATGTGTATAACAAATGCTCTAGTAAATAGCTTATCTATGAGCACCTTATGTCTATAATAACAATAAAATTACTCAGAGTTTTATACTTCATTTTTAATAAATTAATGTCATTGACAGGTCTGTCACCTTCCAAAATAAAATATTTCAAAAATTAAATCAGCATCTTTTGAAATTCAAAATGTTTCTACATTATCTTTATTTTGTGCAGTTTTTGGTACGATCATCTTTGATATTTAAAATCTTTTAAAGCAACTACTTATAGCTATATCTACACCTTTTTTTTAAATAAAAGCTCTCCTTTACGTTCCCCTACTAAAATCCCGAACTTCTTGAATTTGCATCGATATAGCAAAAACCTTTCATAATTTGCTCTCTTCTGTCGCATATATAATTCAGTCAAGGAAAAAAATATATATGATTTAAAAGAATTAAAATTAAATGTGCAATATTGCCCTTTTATTTATAAATAGGTAACTATCTTCCTCAAAGGGAGTTGTCTCGTTCAAAATTCTAAAGATACCTAATACAAAAAAGTTTCGATCAAAGAATTTTAGTGAAATTAAGAAAATGCTTTACGGTAACATATCCTCTCAAATCTTCTGCAGAACCAAGTCCAACATCCAAAATTGCTAAATATTTCATTTGAACTTAGACAAAATGCCTAAACTTAGTCGATACAAACCCTTCATAATTAAAATTTGTGCTAACATCGACATTATTAGGCATTGATAAGGCCTTTCTATCACATTGAATTTGAACAATGCTTTTCAGGCAGCGACAGTATAACTCAAGGAATCTAATTGTTATGAAGAAGTCTTCGTTTTCAGGAGAAGAACAGGCCAGTACATTGTGACAAAGAGAAGAAATAAGGCAGGGAACACCACGCGAGACAGTTTGTCTATCTCCCTCCAAAGCACTCGCTCTTGACCGGTGTCGGCGTCTAACCAGGCAACCTGCAAAGAAAAGAAACCGTTGATCATTTCATAAGCTAATCCGTCGTTAAAAATAACCGGGATTCATCCCGGTTCGTTCAAGATTTAAAAAGAACATCCCCTAAACGCCGATTTATCAATAGACAAACATAACTTTTATCTGAAGAATAAATATGGCGGCTTGAGCTTCTGTACAGAAAATAAAATAATGTCTATGTTAATCTACCATAATAAATATGGTATTTTAACATATAATTTTCTATTTATCCTATAAATAAAAGTTATCTGCATATTGAAAAATTCGCCCCTAATGAGTGAAATGGAGCATTAAAGATTGTTTGGCAAATTCGAATCCACGCGGAAAAAGTCGCAAGTAAGGCACAGTGCTAACACTAAGTTAGCTGGACAGTGGTATTAGTGTTATGAATAAATACAGAAATAAATTGTATGAATGTCTCTGACCTTTGAAATAAAGTACTTTACTTATAATTAAAGGACAAGGACCAACACTACAACAGGATATACAGGGTGTTTGGCAGAACGTTGAACATACGAAAATGGTGGATAGGTGGGGTCATCTGCTACTTACTCAGCCCTAATTTATTTGGCCCTGGCCCTCTGGATATTTAAAATTTTTTTTTTTTTGCTTTTTTCTAGTTTCACCACTTTCTTAACTTTAAAGTGTAATTTTTATTAAAAATGGGTAAAACAGGCAATACTTTGTTTTTTTTTTAATCTTTAATGTTGGCAGATTCTTATAAAATTATTGTTTTATTCAGATGTTAGCTAGAAAAAAAGTTATGAGTCCTCAAACTTACAGAAAGGTGTAAAAAATTACTTAAATCTTAATTTCAACTTTAAAAAAAACGAAAAATGATTGAGGAGTTCCAATTCTAGCAAAACATCCCTAGTATGTGACCTTTCTAATGGTATGTAATTTGCTTTTATAAAAAAAAAACTTTAAGAGTTATTTCATAATTTTATCAAGTAGGAAATTTTTGACGAAAATCTACCTTTACGGAAAGTGAAATGTTTTGCGAAATTTAATACTGCAAGGTTCTTAAAATTTAAATGATCGATTAAAATTATGTAATTTCTTGAATTAAGTACAAAGAAAATAGCTGTACCAGTTAGGAGCGCTAATGACACAATTCAATAATTTTAAATAATTTATTTAATTAATAAATTACAGATGTTCGAATTGACGCCCTACATTTACAATACAGACGCGGCATCTACGTCTGATTTCTACATTTGTTGTGCGCAGTGCAGCAGCATCTCCTGTCGCATAACTTCGAAAGCAGCATTAATTCGATTTATCAAATCTTCTCGACTTTCTACTTCTGTAGTGTAAACTAGTTCCTTTGCCCTTCCCCACACGAAAAAATCGAGCTGAGTGAGGTCGGGCGATCGCGGAGGCCAGGGAATTGGTCCGGTCCTCCCCTGCCAATCCACGAATTTGGGAAACAATTATCCAAATGTTCACGTACAATCAGACTCCAGTGAGCTGGGCAGCCATCGTGTTGAATCGTCTACCTGCTTTGTGTAACCATCCCAAGGGAATAGTGAATGTCAATTTGCACCACTGCTACTGGCAAGCCTTCGATCATTTAAATTTTACGAACCTTGCAGTATTAAATTTCGCAAAACATTTCACTTTCCGTCAAGGTAGAGTTTCGTCAAAAATTTCCTACTTGATAAAATTATGAAATAACTCTTAAAGTTTTTTTTTTATAAAAGCAAATTACATACCATTAGAAAGGTCACACACTAGGGATGTTTTGCTAGAATTGGAACTCCTCAATCATTTTTTGTTTTTTTTTAAATGCAAGTTCAAATTAAGATTTAAGTAATTTTTTACACCTTTCTGTAAGTTTGAGGACTCATAACTTTTTTTCTAGCTAACATCTGAATAAAACAATAATTTTATAAGAATCTGCCAACATTAAAGATTAAAAAAAAAAAAAAAGTATTGCCTGTTTTAGCCATTTTTAATAAAAATAACACTTTAGAGTTAAGAAAGTGGTGAAACTAGAAAAAAGCAAAAAAAAAACATTTAAAATATCCAGAGGGCCAGAGCCAAATAAATTAGGGCTGAGTAAGTAGCAGATGACCCCACCTATCCACCATTTTCGTATGTTCAACGTTCTGCCAAACACCCTGTATTTGGCAAAATGTGGGTGTGCTATAGATACACCTCTGCCTAACCTACGGAGATCCTACGGGCGTGATGTTATGCTAAGTTCATGTTGTCGGACAAGGAAATTCATTAAACCGTCTGTTAGGCTTACACAATAGTGTAAATCCAACTGTTTCAAAGTCCATACAACCTTTCAAAGCTTCTAATTTATGAATATTTAACTAAGGAACATTGGAACAGCGGATAAGACATCCTTCCTTAACTGAGAAGAACAAATGTACTAATTAATTTTGAACTGTAGCGTTTGTGTAGAATTATAATGATGTTGTTCAAATATTGTACTCGTAGGTGTATAAAGAGCAGTGGTGGCCCAGTAGTAACGGCCCCGACTTACGAGTTCAAGGTCGTGGGTTCGAACCCAGGCAGGCACTTTACTTTGTGTAAATAATTTCATCACCACTGCTCTCAAAACGGTGAAGGAAAAGATCGTGAAGAATCCGGCATGAACCAACAATACAACCAACAATTCAAAGACATGTGACATCCACCAACCCGCACTGGGCTCGCGGTGGTGGATTACAGTCCACTCCCTCTCGAAGAGAGGAAGCCTGTGTCGCAGCAGTGGGAATATTATAGGCTGATTATGCTATGAGGTTTATAGTTCTACAAGGTGTCTCACGACAGAATAAAGATTTTAAATATTATATAATACTTATAAAACCGTTTGTATTGAGCGCGGTTGGAGGGGCGCAGTAAATGTCGTGCGTGCTGATTCGTCAGTCGCGATGTCGCACTGGTCGTGTGCGCACCGTGCGTACGCTACCGAAGCATTTTTGAAGAGAGGAGAATCGAACGTTACGGCTCGGAGGCAGTTTGGTTTCCACTACAATATCAGATGTTTTCGAGGTGGACCAAGTGAAAACTATTAAAATATAAATCAACCACGTCCTAGGCTCATGCAGAACTTCAAACTTCCTCAAAAATTTATATTCTGCTTTGGTGATATCGCATGGCCTCCGCGGCGGTCACCAGATTTGACACCCATAGATTTTTTTCTATGGACTATCTGACACTCCAGTGTTGACGTAAAATTTACTTTTCATGATAGTCCAGTATATTGTCGGCTATATTCCTCGGGGAATATAGCCGAGATAAAAGAAAATATCCATCGTAAAGTGCGCGAAATTGGATCCATGTTTAGGCGTGTTATACAGAATGTGATGAAAAGATTCCGTGAGTGCGTGTTACGAAATGGAAGACATCTGGAAGACGTAATCTTTGAAACATAAAATTTGCGTTACCATTTATTAATTATCAATAAAAAGAATGTGACGAAAATTTGTATAGTTTCTTAAAGTGAACACTTCTAGGCGCATTGAGCGATTATTGGTAGGGGGAAATCTTACGTGTTCGCGTCACCGAGTCACCGCGACACCTACGTTTAAGTTTTCACTTCTGTCGGCAGTCCCCATATTTTCTTTCATTTGGAAATCCTAAGCCGACGTTCGCACGGACTTAAAATATCGGGGCGGGATTTTATCGCGCACTGGATTTTCAACTCTCGTTGTTGAGCCGAGCGTTGAGAATCCAGTGCGCGAAATAAAATCACCGCGATATTTTTACGTCCGTACGAACATCGACTAACTCTGCCGTAAGACACCTGTTATTATTCTGTGATGAAGCAATAAGTATTTTGTTTTGAGTGCTGGTTCAGAATAAGATTATTGATGTTAATAAGCTACTGAAAAGACTCATATTTTTTAGCTCAAAATTCTCATCTTTTACCATTTGTCTTTATCACTGTCAAATTGTTACCGTAGACCCAACTAAAGTCATTTTAATCAAAAGTTAAGAAGGTACCTGTAGTATACTCTGCCGTCTCTCGACGCCAACCAGATGCGCTGTAGTATGCGTGGCGGATGGTGCAGGATGGACAGCCGGCGTGGCCGCAGGGGGTGAGGTCGGTGACGTCAGGTCCACCTTCCGACACCTCACTTGATTCCCCTCCCAGGCCGCCAGCGTCCCGCACGAGCCCTTCTCTCCATTCAGACGCTGCCAAAGATAACGGAACATCTTTGTCTGAATAATCTTGATTCAATTTCGAACTGGTTGATGTGATTGAGGTCATGGAGTGCAAGTCATGGAGTGCTGTCTGTTTGGGGATTTCGACTAAGGGCTTTTTCAGGTTGACGAAGTGTAAAGTTCAAAGAGAAAATGAAAATAATTAGGCATTGTATTTAAGGGGGATACGCCGACTAGAATATTAGTGGAACTAAACTTAAGTTACAACTTTTTGTTTTTGAGGATCGCGTGACGTAAACGTCATGTAAATTCGAACGATTTTCGAAGTAAAATTACATAAATATTATATTATTTATATTGTATATTATTTATTTATTACATTTATTTAATTGCATTTTGGTTTTAATTTTTTCAAGGACCATTAATAAGATACGAGCCAACATCCACAGATATGAATAAAGTCCTAAAACTATGTAAATATTATGTGCGAAGTGAGTATTTTCAATTTAAAAATCGTTCGAATTTACTTTACGTTAAGTAACTCCGCACTTATGTGCTACGCTCATTCTTTTAAATATTTAAGGCTCTCAAAGTTCTTGGTTAATTCCTGATAGTGAATCAAATTTCATGCAGCAAGAAGATAATATTTACCACCGGAATGATTCTGGGCATGGACTCCTGGGCCTTTGTCTTGTTCATCTGGTACTGCTTGTCCAAGACCTTCACGACGACGAACTCTCCCAGGGCAGCAAACACGAACATCATGCAACCAGCCATCCATAGATCCAATGCCTGCAGGATGAAGGAAAAGAAGAAAATTCAAAAATATTTAGTTACGAATGAGCACTGTTTGACGTAGCGTTGGAAGACCTCCCACAAGATCGACCGTGTGAAGGCTGCAGAAACCCACTGGATGCGGGATGAAAACCGGTCGTAATGGCGGTGCATGGGGGAAACCTATGTCCAGAAGTGGACGTCTTTTGGCTGAAATGACGAGCACTTTTTAAATATCAAAAGTTATAAAAGAAAGCCTGGGGGCTTTCTTTTATAACTTTTTGAAGCTCATGGCCGCGGGGTTGGGACCCCGCGGCAATGAGCTTCGTGATATAGCAACACGCGTCTTGCGACAGCGACTGCGGGAAAACAATTGAAAGAAGTTGTTTAGTTAGAGCATGCCACGAGTCACCACGACTTGTGGAGCGACGGATGGAAACAGGCGACGCGTGCGCGTGTCGCGGTGAACGGGGCCTAAATGGCCACCCTCCCCACATCCTAGTTTTTGAGCTGGGTAGTAGAAGTAGCGCCACAAACTCGCGTTTCCCGACTACTGTAGTAGCCTCGCTGAGTTTATAAAAAAAAACGTTAAAAAAAATATTACCTATTATTTTGTACAATAAATTAAATAGGAAATTAAGTATCTATAAATTAAATAATTACGACTGTAAAAACATTATTCTGCAATTTTTACTTATTGGTCTCCATTGTTAATTTAAAATTTAAAATTCTAAACACCTGTCTAGCCTGAAACACAGGTTCTACCTAGTTCAGGCAAATGAGCAAGTGTGTCCTCTAAATGTTTAAGTTATGTTATTCTAAATCTGCACCATTTATATAAATAAACAATATAAACGATTGGTATACAGTATTAACATTGATTAATGAATTAACGAAAAAAATAAAAAAAAACTTTCTGTCAGCGGACACGCAAGCGGCTAAATGAACCACATAAAAATATTAGGGGGAACAAGCAAAGTAAAATAAACATTTGCATAGGATGTTTCTATTTCTATAGTTTCTCATCAACATTCATCTTTCTCCTGCCTTTATCCCAATTTATTTGGGATTGGTGCAATATAATATAATATCTTCTTCTCCCATACTTCTCTATTACTCTTCATCTCAGTAGTCACCGCTTTCCAGCAATATCATCTTTGACACATTCCATTCATCATTTATTTAGTCTTCCTCTATAACACTTATAGCTTAACATACATACTCAAAACTGTTTCTATAAGTAAATATTGTGAGCCCGTTTGACATTTAACTACATTAGCGGGAAAAACTTTTCCTATTTCTTCTGAGTTACTGTACTTGAAACGTGTTTTGAATCAAAGGAAATTCTATTTGAAAATGATGTAACATATTTTGTTTGTACCTTTTTATTAACCATTTACTATTCTCTATTGCCAATTTAGTCAATATTTCATTCAAAATGTTCACGTTCTTTAAGTATCCTGATTTCGGGGTCTTAACTCTCTTGCTGAATTTAAATTGGGGGGAACAGGTCTCAATTATTTTGAAGCAACAAGGTTTTATTGAAATACAGTTTATTGCTGAGATTCTAACAAGTACTTCACTATTACTTATTTATTAAGACACCGTTTTACAATTTATACGTTAGTTTAGTAACCTTTTTAACCGACTTCAAAAAGGAGGAGGTTCTCAATTCGTCGGAACCTTTTTTTTTTTTTATGTATGTTCCCCGATTACTCGAAGATGGCTGGACCGATTTGGATTATTTTTTTTTTGTTTGAAAGGTTATACTTCCCAGGTGGTCCCATGATCATCAAGTCAGGATCTGATGATGGGATCCTGGATAAATAGAGAGAACTCTTCCAATTTCATAGGCACACTTGAAGCGATTTGAATCGTTTTTGGAAGAGTACTTTCTTGGAGTGGTCCCATTTCAATTTGGTGACGATCTGATGAAGAACTTCTGAGATAGGCAACGGAACTCCTCAATAAATGATAGCAAATGGACTGGGATTGCTGAAATCTCATGTCTGTTTGTTGTTCACACCAGTTCATAACATAACATCACGCCAGTACGCTGTGAAGGGGTAAGCACATGTGAACCACTAAAAAGTGAAAAATAAAAACTTTTTTACAAAAAAATACAACCGACTTCCAAAAACAACACTACAAAGTAAAAAATAACTTTAATTTCGGAAGTCGGTGGCAAAAACGAAAATCAGACACCGACTTCCGAAATTAAAGTTATTTTTCACTTTGTAGTGTTGTTTTTGGAAGTCGGTTGTATTTTTTTGTAAAAAAGTTTTTTGTTAAGTAGAGAACGTAAATATTTTCAAAGTCAAAGTGGATACTTTGACAACTTGACTTTTTATGTCTTAACAATTCAAAAGTACCTTTTTTGGACACAAAAAGGTACTTTTGAATTGTTAAGAAGTTAGCTGCTCGTTCCCAAGTGTTGTTTCAGCTGAATAACGAACAACAAACTTTTTTGCCACGTTTTTACCCGACTGCGGCGAAGCCCAAAAGGAGGGTTATGTGTTTGACCTGTATGTGTGTAAGTATGTATGTATGTCCGTTTCTTTGTTCCCTCGTAACTACTAAACGAATAAACGGATTTGGATAAATTATACGTCTTTAGATTTGTCTTGGTAGCGCGAATGTCACTGGCTATATTAAAATAAAAAACAAATAAAAATGGCGGATTTGGGGTGCCAACTCGGATATCAAAATGAAGGGTTTTAAAAGGTGATTACAAAAATATATGCAACTTATATGGTTAAAAGTAATTCAAAGTCGTAGACAAATCGTAAAAAAAACACGTAAAAAAAAGGCTTGGCAATTTTTGTGCACTTGATCCAAAAAATCTTTTAAATAACTCTCACGACCAAAACTCAGGGCAAGAACTAAATCGTCCGCGAAATCTTTCACATTTGTAAACTAAAACGCTGGAAAAAAAAAAGTATTTAAAAAAATTAAAAAAACCCGACTGCGGTAAAAAACTGAAAGTTACAAACAAGCTTACTTTAAATTAAATTAAAGTTGGAAGCAGGCGGGACCCATTCCATTTTTATATTTTCTAACTCAAATGGGTCCCGCCTGCTTCCAACTTTTATTTAATTTAAAATGGGCTTGTTTGTAGCTTTTCAGATTTTTACCGCAGTCGGGTTTTTTAGTTTTTTGAATTACTTTTTTTTTCATTATAATACATCATTCATAATTCGCCTTTTCCAGAATTTTACGTTATACTTATTATACATAGTATATATAATTTTAGCATACATTCCAAAATAAACGCATGTTCGGGAGATGCAACAACTATATATACTATATACTGCAGTAATTACCTTAACATAAGCTACAGGTGGAATATCAGCTCTCAATCCCGTAAACATTGTGACCAGGGTCAACATGCAGGTGACCAAGAGCGTCACTCTCCCGGGAATGGCATCCAGATCGAGCCAAAAACTGAACCAGGACAGCATCACCACCAAAGAAGACGGAGCGAAAGTTTGAATCAAGTGGTGGCCGATCTGACGCTCGAATCTGAAGTATACTACTAATCTTGAGTAGTTACCTGAAAACAAAATGGCAGTTGCTGTAATATAAAAGTTTATGAGTGGGCTAAGTGAATGGGCCTTTAAAATTATTCAGTTTTTCTTTCGTAACTTTTTTATTTTGTCATTATATTAATACTGGAGCCAATGAGTTTGGATAAAAGAGTAGGAGAAGACCAAAGGAAACGATGGATGGACTGTGTGAAAGATGATATGGCTAGAAAGGGGGTGACTATCGAGATGACGACTAATAAATAGGGATAAGGGCAGGAGAATGATGATGATTTTAATACTGAAACAAATGAAGTGTACAATATCTTTGAAAATGTTATGGCAATGAGATTGTACTTAAATTGGACTTGATAGGTCTTTAATAATAAAATTATCCTTTCACTCTAAATTAAGTACAGAAAAGTGTAGATTAGAAAAGTTTAATAAACGAAAAAAATCACTTGAGTAATAAATTCTTTAAACACCTAGTATGAAATGCCCATTCATATTTCATTATAACAATCTCGCTGAATGAAATAAAGCATACATAAATTAATCGTACTTTATTACTAGGGGTGCATTCGATACCGATACCGGTGCCGATATATCGACATCGGCGATATTTTTATTGGCAGTACAACGATTCTTTTCAAATTTCGCGCTTCAAAAAGTAATGTAAATGCGCGTGATGTTTCCTCTATTTCGTTGCAAAGGAGGCACAAACTATCCAAACCTGAAAAAAATTGTGCAGAAATGCTTTAGTTTCCAAATGAGTTCTGTCGCAACTGGGAGACTATTTTCCACCGCAGCCGCAGGTCCCAATCAAACAGACCTGCGCAATCGCCTATCTCCGTAAAACTTAGTATCTAGTTGTTTTTGAACGAAAATCTTATTATTGTTAATTTTAATTACTACCCACTTGCGCGACCGCGGGAACTTTGTTCCCCAACAGTAGGTTGTCCGTGGGAACAAAGTTCCCAAGACAATCTTTTTTTACTTTTAACCTTGTTCCACCACTATTAAGTAGGAATATCCAATTCCATGCATTTGCTGTGATAGATTATCTGTGTTCAAACCTTTCGAGATACGACAACACTCACTGAACTAGTCCATGACATTAAAAAAATATTATTTTCGCTGTCATAAAATCTAAATTAAACAATAACAAGTTTTTGTCTCAACTTCGGACGCTTGTAAATAATGAATATTGTACTGTGGTAAGTGGTTTTCCACTATTAACTTTAATTTATTATTATTTTTAAAACTAATAATCTCAGAATATCTGTAATATTTTTATATATATATTTTTTTTAATTTTTTTTTTATGTTTGGACATATCACACAACGCCATCTAGCCCCAAGCTAAGCAACCTAATGCTTGTGTTATGGTAACGAGATGGCTGATAAACTACTTATATACATTTTTTTTTTGTAAATACATACATATTATAGATAGAAAAACACCCAGACTCGGAACAAATACTTGTAGGTCGTACAAATATTTGTTCCGTGCGGGAATCGAACCCGCGACATGCTGCGCAGCAGTCAATCGCTCAACCACTGCGCCAACCGTGTCGTCTAATTTACCCAATCTGCGTTTTATTTATTTTACCTTAATTTAAATTCAATGAGCGTATATTCGGTATCGGTATCGTATCGGCAAAAAGGCGTATCGATGCATCTCTATTTTTATTACGTTTTGTCACGAGTTACAAAAACATTTCGTAATATCGACTTTTTGGCAGCTGACCTACAAAAGAATTCCCATAAAACTTATAATAAGGAAAAGTTCTATGATACTTTAATTATACTGGACAAGACTCAATGATTCTGAGGAAAGCTCCAATAAAGTACTGGGTTGTTGACGTCAATAAGTTTGAGGAAAATTTGCTCCAAATGGGCCACGTCAACAGGAAATCTTAAAAATAACTTTGGGAATAAGACGGTATTATGACGTGATCGATGTCCGAACTAGGGGAAAATCACAGAACAGATAATGTTCTGTGGGGAAAACAGCAGTGTTTTATGAATAAAGGAATAGAGAAAGACCAAAAAAAAACGACCAAGTGCGAGTCGGACTCGCAAACGAAGCGTTCAGTACCATCGTACAATTGAACAGTAGGTATTAAATAAAACTATTAAAAAATACTTCAGTATAAAAAAAAACACGTTTTTTGTATGGGTACCTCCCTATAATCTTTAGCTTTATTTTATTACTAGCTTCCACCCGCGCCCGCGTGCAATGTCGATAAAAAGTAGCATGTCCTTTTGCAGGTCATGCTCTACCCGTGTGCCAAATTTCATCCAAATCCGTTTAGCCGTTTTAGCGTGAAAGCGTTACAAACAAACAAACCAATCAACAAACAAACTCACTTTTGTTGTTATAGCGGCAATAGAAATACACAATCTGTGTAATTCGTCGATAAAACTGTTTTCCTGGGGATCACGCTTGACTCAAGGCTGCAATGGGGTCCGCATTTAACATCTCTTGCAGGACGGCTAGTTCAGCAGTATATGCGGTGAGAAAAATCCGTCAATTCACTGATGTAGATACCGCGAGGCTAGTCTATTTCAGTTACTTTCATAGTGTTATGTCTTACGGTATTTTACTATGGGGACGGGCTGCAGACATAGAGTCTATTTTCATTCTGCAGAAAAAAGCCATCAGAGCAATATATGGCCTCCGCAGACGCGATTCTCTAAGGGAACTGTTTAAAGATATTAACATCATGACGGTACCTTGTCAATATATCTACGAAAACATCATGTACGTAAGGAAAAATCTAAATCTTTTCGGTAAAAGAGGTGAAGGACACAATTATAGGACTAGAACTATTTCTAGTCCAAATGTATTACAAATATGTATATATGTTATATTGTTTAAGTAAATAAATATGTTTAAATTGTTAAAAATAAGTAAAAGTGGAGGTAAATAATATTAATTTCAGACCGACCGCGGCGAGCGTGATTTTTCAGTAGCCGGGTTTTAGTTTTTGAACTTACTTTTTATTATATAAAGTAGCTTTTGGAAAAGTCTTCGCTCGTGATATTCAGTTACCATGATGTCTGTGTAACGTGCAATTAATATCTAGAAACGCGCATCTCCTCGGTTTTGAAGTTTGAAGTTGTCGCATGGAGGATGTTGTCATGAATTTATTAATTAAAGCCACCGAATTTCAAGTACCTGTTAGTACATTTGCACCTGGCCTGGTATGAATAAAACAGGTTTACCGCATATGCGAATTATAAAGTTACCGCATATGCCAATTATAAAGTTTGGAACAAGGAATTGAGGTTTGAACATAATCTTTTTTTTTAGTGCCCCATTTTTAGATTATTCTCGTATCCTATTTCGTTCTACGTTGTTTGGAAGCATGCCACCTAATAGATAACTACAAATATTTTGTGATTAATGTTTGTATCGTTAAGCAAACAAATATTAATTCATTTTAAGGAAGCAGACAATATAATTATATTATACATTAAACATTGTATTATATTATCCAATATTATTGTGGTGAACATAATAGGTATACCCCTTAATTGCCCCTAAGTTAGGTTGTGTGTTCTTTAGTTATTAGGATTATTTCTGGCATATTATGTGTAATGAATGTTATGTGGCTGTGATTTTTTACCCGACTGCGGCGGAGGGTTATGTGTTTGACCTGTATGTTTAAATGTTCGTTCCTATGTCCGCTCGTAACTACTCAGCGGCTCAACCGATTTTGATGAATGATATGTCATTAGATTTGTCTTTTGCGCGAGTGTCACTGGGCATATTAACATTATAAAAAATCAAAATGGTGGATTTTGGCGTTTTCAAAAAAAGCATCTCTTAAACCTATCGATATCAAAATTAAGGGTTTTAAAAGGTGATTACAAAAAAATATCCAAATTATATGTTTAAATGTAATTTGGAATAAGAAATAATAAAAAAAACAATCCCGAACTTTTGGAATGCATGGATAAGAGGCCGTTATCATCCGATTATAAAAGGACGTACGCACGAGAGTTAATTATTATAATATAATTATTTAAATCGAGTGACAAACCCAGAAATTTACTACTTTGCAAGATAGCGTTACGATACAGTGAGAGAAAAATAATCCTAACTAAAAAGTGTAAAATAAAAAGTAGGTAATTTAAAAAAAATCCAAAACCCGACTGCATATTTATTGTTAAATTGAAGAAGATGGCTCTCGATGGTTTTAGAGTATTAAGTGGGATTGGAGACATAAATAGGTCATATTGTTTACATCTGTTTTAAAGTTCACTTTTTATGCAGTCAGGTTTTAGATTTTTTAAATTTACTTTTTTATTTGTAAATAACTAAATTAACATTTTCAAATTGTGAAGTCAAGATTGTAAAGCATCTCACCATCCTTGTCGATCATGTATCCATTGGTTTCTTCCAGTCTTAACGGTTCTCCGATGTGGTACTGTAGCAGTTTCAACTCAGGGTTGATGGTTACGCCTGCTTCGCTCCAGCGAAACCGCACCTTTTGGTTGCTGTATGAAACTAAAAAGAAAAAGATACGGTTATGTAAAATAAAAATAAAACCTGTTTTTTCCTTAATAATATTTACTTTGTGTACTTAATTTGATCACTACCGTTCTCAAACCAAAATTTCGAAGACATGGACTTCTCCCAACCCACACTGGGCCCGCGTGGTGGATTATAACCCACTCCCTCATCTTGCAGGGAGAAGGCCTGTGTCTCAGCAGTGGGAACGTTATAGGCTGTTAATGTATTCCATAATAGAAACGATATACAAGGTCAAATTAAATTAGCTAGCGAAACTCCGCAGGCGTGAAGAGTAGGTATTGATCTAAACATAACAAAACGACATACACACCATACATTGTTAGTTGTGCATGCTTCTACAAAATTAAGAAAATATATTCATCGTATTCGCATGTGAATGGGTCATCATTCAGCTATGGTGTGGCAACATTAAGTTAATTTTTGTAACATGCAACACCATTAGCGCTAATTTTCAGTGACGATTGTTATTAAACATACGTTGATAAATGAAAAAATTGCATTAGTTGCAGATGTAAAAAGCTTCAAACATTTAATAAACAGTTTTAGTAATTTCAGTGCAATGCAAGAATTAAAAAAAAAAAAAAAACTTTATTCAGTTCAGAAACACGGAACAATAAAAAAAAACTAGTTGCAAACTAATTTGCTCACTAAAATCTGTGAAAACAGCACAAAATCCATGCATTAATAATTGAATTGCCGAAATGTCAATGGCGTATTTGCTTGCAATTCATTTCTGTAAACATGGATTTAGTTAGGTATAGACATTTAATTATTGTTAAGGAAAAAAGTATAAGTATTTAAAAGTTTTGTTTTTATTAGTATTTTGGAAATATCTTTGGCGTTAACATTTTATGCTAACTAATAACTTGCTATGAATGCAAATAAAACGGTCGTCACAGAAACTTTGTAGAAGATGTGAAATGTTTATGCTTCTCATGATGAGAAACAAAACAACACTTGGGAACAAAACTTTTAAATGCAAGATACTTTTTCCCTTAACAATAATTAAATGCGATACTGTTAATATTCAGGCCGTCTAAATCCATGTTTAAATTAATGTATTGAAAGCAAATACGCCAGACATTTTGGCAATTCAATTATTAATGCATGGATTTTGTGCTGATTTCACAGATTTTAGTGAGCAAATTAGTTTGCAACTAGTTTTTTTTTTATTGTTCCATGTTTCTGAACTGAATAAAGTTTTTTTTTTTTTAATTCTTGCATAGCACTTTGCTTAGCAATTACTAAAATTGTTCACTAAATGTTTTAAGCTTTTTATTAGATCTGCAACTACTGCAATTTTTTCATTCGCAGCCAAAAATACCCACAGCTGGGTATAGGGGCTTCGGAAGCATCGCCACAATGGTTCAGCGTTGCATTCTGTGGATTCCTAGGACCTATGCTTCTGATCTGATTACAGGTCAAATTTAATTAGCTAGCGAAACTTCGCAGACGTGATAGGGTACCGATGTCTAAACATGATAAAACAAAAATTTGAGAGCGTGACGTGATGCGAACTCATAAGATTTCTCCCTACTAAAAATCGCTCAAAGCGCCTAAGAAGCTTTTTTTTGGGATCATCATCGTCAATACAAATAAATTGGGACAAGGGCAGGAAGAATGATGATACAAACATTGTAATCAGTATTGCAGGTACCACAACCGTAAGTCAGGAGGCTAACCAAGTCAGCATACACTTCTATCAGGAGTCAGTTAGTTTCTTCTTCTTCTTCTTCTATCTTCTATCAGTCAGGGACGAAAGTAAAATCTCATGCAATTTTCTACTTCGGGGTATACGTGGTAACTGTCACCTTGACCTGCCCAAATGATTACGGTAGGGCTCCAATCAGTAGTCAATCTGCCTAGCCTTTTCCCAATTATGTTGGGGTCGGCTTCCAGTCTAACCTGATGCAGCTGAATACTAGTATTTTACATGGAGTGACTGCCTACATTAACTGGGTAATACGATACCCCTTGGTAAGACTGGTTGTCAGACTTTCGGGCTTCTGACGACCCGTAACGACTGTTAAAGATCCACAAATGACAGCCGGGACCAACGGCTTAACGTGCTTTCCGAGGCACGGAGGAGTCTCGGTATGTAAAGATGGTCACCCATCCACGGACCGACCCGGCAAGCGTAGCTTAACCTGATGGATCGACCCGTGCAGCTGTTATTACTTAGCCACGAGCTCCTCCGGCTCCAATCAGCAGTAAAAGACAAAATTATTGAAAAATACTTACAGCTCTCAATATAAATAGGGCAGGACTGTATATCCATGGGGTACAGTTGGAACTCCATCTGGCAGGCAATGATGGCATGCATCCTGGCTGAGTACCTGACCGTCTGGTTCCTGTACAGCGTCACCGAAGAAAACTTGTGCGTCAGCTCGGCGATTTCTGAAAATAATGTTAAAGCGCAAACTTTAGATGGGCAACACACTCTCTCTTTCAATCTTTACTACAATTTACTGAGTATCCATTCTGTCCTGAATACAATGGATACCAATAATATAAATGCGAAAGTAACTCTGTCTGTTTGTCCGTATATTACCTTTTCACGCCTTAAGATACATCGATAATGTATGTGTTTTTAAAATTCATATAAAACCAAATGTGGTTTAATCATGACTATGGGAGTGACGGAATTAGTACGGCAATCTAGGTATAATAATTTCGGTGCGAATATAAAGCAATTTCTATTGCTCGTCACATTTTATTCGCTACTAACTGATCCGCCAGACGGTGTCCTGTCAAAATTTCAATTTATTTTTTCCTATTTTTTTTTGTTCCTATATTAGAGCAAACAAAACAAAAAAAAAAAAAAAAACAAATCGGTCAAGCCGTTTTTGAGTTTTAGCGAGACTGACGATTAGCAATTGGTTTTTATATAAGTACCTATAAGGTATTTAGTGGTTTTACCGAACATAAACGATAGAATTTTTGAACGTTGTCATACTGTAGCGACTATTTATTAAACTTTTCTTGCAACAAAACTTGCAGCTATGAACTGTACCATTTTTTTTATTTATTATGGTTCGGTAATCATCAAATGATTTCTCCCGCTCTGGGCGGAGTGGGAGGGCGTGTCAGACTTTTACTGACTAAAACCCACCCGTGTTCCTTCAGTTGCCTGTGCCAGGGCCACGGTATCTCTTTCGAACAACCCGCGACCCCGGCGCCGGTGGCATCGGCCCTATCAGACCCCATCACTGTTGACATCTCTTTGAGGCGCACGTGGATCACGACGCGCTGTCGACCCGCACCCTAATTGCGTAACACATTATAAATCGGAGTTGGTTTCATTTTGACAGTTCAAAAACATTCATTGCGTTATTTACGTTTTCGAGCAGACAAATTTTTAGAACATATGAAGCAATGGATTAGCAATTTGTTTCAAAATGAAACCAACTCCGATCGATAATGCGTTACGCAATTAGGGTGCCGGACCCGGTCCTTACTGGACGGCGAGCTACCCATTGCTACACAACCCTAAACCTAGACCAGACTTTTAATTAGCTGCAGTAAAATGACACTTCTTATTGTCATTTCGTTAAAAAATGGTATGACAGTTAGAAGTTTCATTTTACTACAGCTAATTAAAAGTCCGACCATAAGACTGCACTTATAAATAGAGGGCCGGCGCGTTTTGGCACCTCTCTCGCTCACACGGAACCAAATTTTTTAGAATTTTAAATGAAAAGATGCTTTTTTGAAAAATGTAATCAATCAAAGGACTAGTAAATAATGTTAATTAAATAGGTACCTAATTATGAAAACATATTTATATTGTGATATTTAATAAACTCGGTTCAAAAAGTATTATCTGTTTTTGAGATAAGTTAAATAAATGCCACAATAAAATGTGTTCTTAATATTAAAATAACATTATTTACTAGTCCTTTTGATTACATTTTTCAAAAAAGCATCTTTTCATTTAACATTCTTAAAAATTTGGTCCCGTGTGAGCGAGAAAGGTGACAAAATGCAACAGCCCTCTTAAGATAAATGACACTGTAACACTATAAAGACGTTAACAAGGGAACTGTGTCTAGAAGTGCTAACCTTACACCGACTTTGTAGGTACTGCAATATTTATTGTACAAACGTTTGCAGTTCCATGAAATAGTGCTTAGTTTGTGAACACTAGTACTAGACTAGGTATTTCTTGGAACTGGAAGCGTACTGTAGTACAACAAGGCAAGTCCAAGGGTATCAAATTATAATCAGAACGTAGTCTCTTCTGGTTATGTAGATAATTGTGTTGATTATCACACTAATATTATGTTAGGTTCCGATGTCAATAATAAGTATTTGATACGATTATATTTTAATTTATTTTGTAATCGATTATTTATTGCAATCGACTAAATGTGCTTGCAACACCGACGGTTGAATTTGTGATTATCTGTGGTAAAGCTGTGAGTGTGCCGTAATGGCGGGCGACGGCTTTTCTAAACGCTCTCTTTTCGTTTGGCGCTCGTCGAGGTCGGACGCACAATTCGTCTTTTGCATTCGATAGCAGTACCTATATATATATAAAATATTATAAAATAAAATATTGTAATACGGGTTGTCTAAAACCCTAACACTTCGTAGCATCGAAATAAATACTATAGTGGAGTGCAGCAGTTTTATTACATTTCAGAAGTGGTAAGTACACGCCTATTTATATACATAATAATTATGTGATTTGATTTTTTTTTATTACGTGTTTTATCCCAGTGATAATCTATTACGATTTAATTACGTTTGTAACAATCATATGCCGTTAAAATTACGATTTGACAATAATTAAATATGAGGGTAGGCCAAAAAAAGAAAAACATTTTTTTTTTTATGGATTTATGATGCTTATCGGGGTTTCCGGGGCTACCAAAAGGGGTTGAAATTTTCGTTATTTTTGACCGCAGACGCACCGTTCCGAGATATTTTCGAAATACTTACCCTACACCAAAAAAAAAAAAAAAAAATTTACGGTGTAGTTAGTTTGGTGTACTTGTTCTAAGCCCAGTTTTATTTCTGTTCTATGGATTTAAACCATGCCACGCGATCGAGCGACTACCTCGCGGCGCTTATCAACGCCAATAAGGGGTCCATCACGCCACGCAGCCGAAGTACGGTCGACAGCGCAAGACAACGGCAGTGCTAGGCGAAGCAGTCACGGGCGCCTTCGAAGTCGAAGTCGTCATGCAGCTGAAGCAAGATCAAGAGCTGGTAGCGGCGTCAGTGCGAGGCGTCTTCGAAGTCGAAGTCGCGGTCGCAGTCGTCGTCGGAGCCCTACATTGAGTCAACGCGAGAAGGAGCTGGAACGAGAACGGGAGCGCCTGAACGCTTTGGAAAACGAGGTGAGGAGAGCTCGTAATCGTTTATCGTCAAAGCGCCGGTATAGTCCATGTTCGCGTGAATCTTCCGTACATCGCGAAAAATATGCTAAGCCAAATCGCCATCGTACGAATAATCGCAACAGCCATGATAATGTTTCCAATAATGCGGAACAACCTGTGAGATCTAGTAGCGTTTCCTTTAGTGCTAAAGATATAGCTCATTTGTTATGTTCTATTAAACAACTGGCGTCCCAGCCATCAACAACTTCACAGATGAACCGTAGTGGTGATTCTAAAAATATTTTAGCAGAGTTTAACCCTTCATTGAAAAACCAACGCATTGACGTTTGGCTTAAAAAAGTTAATGAGTGTGCTGCTGTTTATGGATGGGACGAGAGAACAACCATTCATCACGCGATGCAGAAACTTCAGGGATTGGCCAAAACCTGGTACGAAAGTCTAAATTCCATTTTGTTTACGTGGCCTGAGTGGCAAGAAAAGTTACTGAGTGCATTCCCATTCGAACAAAATTATGGCCAAGCCCTAGAAGAGATGCTGAAGCGAAGAAGTAGATACAATGAACCCATTGAAAACTATTTTTATGATAAACTGGCTCTCTTAAATCAGTGTGATATTTTCGATAAACGCGCGGTTGACTGTATTATTTACGGTATTGGTGATAAGTCACTAAAATCTGCGGCTTTGGCACTAAGGTGCAGTCATCCCGATCAATTATTGCAGTATCTGATGAGCAGCAAAGATAATAATGTAGGTGAACGCGTAGCTAATTCTCGATTCAGATCAGGGAACGATTCAGACTTAGCAAATGCTAAGCCAACAACCAAAACTAATGGTCCCTCAAATATTCATTGTTTTAATTGCAAGGAAAAAGGACATGTATTCTCTAGATGCCCAAAGCCTCTCATAACGTGTACTAAGTGTAATAAAATTGGCCATAGTGCTGATAAATGTCATTCTAACTCTGACACGAACAAAGCTAAGGATCCAAGCAAAACTTTGCTTATTTCCGCATCTAAACCGAATTCTAAATTCATTAAAACAATAAAAATTAATGGTCAGAATGTGAAGTCTTTCATAGATTTTGGTAGCGAAGTCTCCTTGATTACAGAGTCTCTTGTAGTAGAACTAGGACTTCAGCATGACCGCGTACAAACGGTTCTGAAAGGCTTTGGTAACGAATTAGTACAATCGGTAGGAAAAGTTAACGTTGAACTTTCCGTAGACAATGTACTCGCTAACATTACTTGCCGTGTGGTGAGCGACAAATACTTAGATGTACCTGTTTTAGTTGGTCAGACTTTTACAGAACAGCCTCACGTTGTTGTGCATAAAACTGCAACAGTTTTGAAATTTATAAACGTTGATGATGAAATGCCATTTTCACAAAGTCATACGGACAGGGATAATAAGGTCAAAGTTAGTGTGCCCAACAGCGTGATGTTATGTGGAAGAGCTTCGGTAAGAGTTTTAGTAGAGCCACGTTGTGAGGGGTACATTATGCTAGATGGCAAGATGTTAGGTAAGCCACATCAGCAGTGTGTAGTGGCGGGTGGACTACACTTGGTCAAGCATGGGAGAACGGTTGTCGATTTAACACCTCTTAGTTCAGAATTCTTATTACCTTTAGGGTCAAACCTAGGCCGAGCAGTAGTCGTTAAGGTTGTAAATCGAGTCCTTGTACCAGACACGTCAGTCTCTTCGAAACTCTGTAATGATCTTGACATTAGCCAGATTCGCGTAGGAGAAAATATAACTAATTCTGACAGGTCAAGGCTATTCGATCTATTGCAAAAATACAGGCATTGTTTTGCTTCTTCGCTCGAAGAACTAGGCTGCACCAATGTTGTAGAGATGAGCATCGAGGTTAATAGCAAAACATCGGTTGTTTACCGTCCATATCGTTTGGCCCACAGTGAGCGTCAAAAAGTTCGCGAAATGGTAGATGACATGCTCGGCGCCGGGATCATCAGAGAGTCGGCATCCGAGTATGCAAGTCCTATTGTATTGATTCGGAAAAAGGATGGCAAGCTCCGGTTATGCATTGATTACAGGATGCTCAATTCTATAACGGTAAAAGAACGTTACCCCATGCCAATAATAGATGATGAAATTGCTAGGTTGTCCGGACAAGCTTGCTTTATCTCTCTAGATTTAGCATCTGGGTACTACCAAGTGCCTATCGCCGAGAATTCAAAACCGCTGACTTCTTTCGTGACGCCGGACGGCCAATACGAATTTAATCGTATGCCGTTCGGCTTGGCAAATGCACCAGCTGTTTTTCAGCGCATGATGAACAAGGTTTTGGGTTCTGCGCGGTTTACTGAAGCTACAGCATATTTAGATGACCTTCTTATTTATGGAACAAGCGTAGATAACTGTTTGATTAAGTTAGAGCACATATTGAAGTTGCTTGAGAAAGCCAACTTAACGCTTAACTTAACCAAATGCGATTTTTTGAAAGACAAGTTAGATTATCTAGGATACGAAATTAGCTCCGCGGGCGTTAGGCCTGGTATGAAAAAGATACAGTCAGTAACAGATTTTCCTCGTCCCTTGAATCAACATGGTGTACGCCAGTTTTTGGGGTTAGCGAGTTACTTTCGCAAGTTTATTCAGGATTTTGCTCAGGTTGCGCACCCTCTCAGTAAACTGTTAAAGAAAGACGTTACTTGGTTGTGGTCGTGCGAGCAGGAGCAGGCATTCAATTCCCTTAAAGAAAAACTCGTCTCAAGACCTGTGCTGGCAATCTATGACCCGTCTGCCGAAACTGAGCTGCATACTGACGCTAGCCGTGTCGGAATCGGTGGAATTCTTTTGCAGCGTTCGTCTGGCTCGAAGTCATTTAATCCCGTAGCTTTTTACAGCCGCCAAACTTCTCCGGAAGAGAAAAACTTCCACTCTTATGAGTTAGAAACACTAGCGGTCATCTGTTCTCTAAAAAAATTTAGGGTGTATTTGTTAGGGCAGAAATTTAAAATCGTGTCAGACTGCGGAGCACTACGAACTACTTTTACCAAACGTGATTTAATTCCCCGAATCGCGAGATGGTGGCTCATGATGCAGGAGTTCGAATGCGTGATTGAATACCGTCCTGGTGTCAAGATGTCGCATGTTGACGCTTTATCTAGAAATCCCCAAACTCGGAGTCAGTCTAGTGAAGTGGATACATATCCCATGGTAATGATGTTGAACACTGATGATTGGTTGCTTACCCTTCAGTTGGGTGATTCCGAGTTGAATAGGATACGCGACATTTTGCACACAAAATTAGATCCAGAAGGGCTAAAATACATCAAAGATAACTACGTTATTAAAGATAACGGGCTTTACAAACGTGTCGATGGTGACCCTGTCAAACTTCGTTGGGTAGTCCCGAAGGGAGCTAGGTGGCAGTTGTGTCGTCTTAATCACGATGACATTGGTCATCTTGGCGTTGAAAAGACTTTAGATCGTATTAGAGGGACTTATTGGTTCCCTCGTATGACAAAATTCGTAAAAAAATACGTGAATGCGTGTCTCGAATGTGCGTACTCCAAAACAAGGTCAAACCAGTCCGAGGGCTTATTACACCCTATACCCAAGATAGAAATCCCGTTTCATACGCTCCACATCGACCACCTAGGTCCCTTCGTGAAGTCTAAGAAAGGTAACTCTTACTTGTTAGTGGTAGTTGACGGTTTTACTAAATTTTCATTTAAAAAACCGGTAAGAAATACGAAAACTTTAACCGCTATAAATGTATTGTTAGATATTTTTGACGTTTTTAGACCACCCGATCGCATAATTAGCGATCGCGGTACATGTTTTACCTCTCATGCGTTCAAGAGATTCTGTACCGAAAGGGGTATTAAGCATGTGTTGAATGCAGTCGCTAGTCCGCAATCGAACGGACAAGTGGAAAGGTATAACCGTACTATTCTGAATTCCTTGACGGCGCAGAATCTCGGGGACGACGAAAGGGTTTGGGACACCAAGGTTGGCAAAATTCAGTGGGGTTTAAATAACACCGTACAGAAGACAACAGGGAGAACTCCAGCGGATGTAATGTTCGGTACTCACATGAATAGTGAAATAGATCCACGTTTAAATGAAATACGTCAAACTACTAGGGACGCAACTGATCTTGTCACAATTCGCGAGCAGGTAAAAGATAGGATCGATGAGGAACAGACTAAACAAAAACAGCGTTACGATAAGAATAGGCGACCGGCTCGTACCTACGCAATAGGAGACTTAGTCAAAATTACAAAAACTTCATTTAGTAATGACGGCAAAAGCAAAAAGCTCAGTCCGGCTTACGTAGGTCCATATCGCGTAGTTTCTTCGCTCGGTAATGATCGATACGAGTTAGCCGCAATTCCCGGATTAAGTACCACGAAGAACAAACGTAAGACGGTAGTAGCCGCTAAACGAATGTTACCATGGGTTCATGTAGCTGCTTTAGAGCTTTACGAAAGTAGTACTGATGATGATGAAATTGATAAAGCAAGCGACTAATATGTAATTCTAGTATATTATTTTTCGCTTGGAATCATATTGTGTCTACATTATTTTGGTAAAATATGGTCGTAAATTATTTAAAATGCAATATGAGTTGTTTGATATAAAAGTATGATTTTTGTGATGACATGTATTATTTTTGAAAATTGTTTAAAAGTGTCATGAATTAAAATCAATAAACTATACTATAGAATAATTAGTAATAGATATAATTAGTCTAAAATCGTAATGTTTTGATGTGTCCCTATTGTATTGAGGAACCTAGAGAGCTCCATAAGTTGGAGAAACATATGGGGAACCTCCAAAAGTTGGAGAAGTTTAGGGAACTCCAAAAGTTGGAGAACTCCAAAAGTTGGAGACGTAAGGGGAAATTCTAAAAGTTGAAAAAGCTTAGGGAACTCCAAAAGTTGGAGAACTCCAAAAGTTGGAGACGTAAAGGGGAAAAGCTTAGGGAACTCCAAAAGTTGGAGAACTCCAAAAGTTGGAGACGTAAGAGGGAATTCCAAAAGTTGGAAAAGCATATTGAACTCCAAAAGTTGGAGAACTCCAAAAGTTGGAGACGTAAGGGGGAATTCCAAAAGTTGGAAAAGCATAGTGAACTCCAAAAGTTGGAGAACTCCAAAAGTTGGAGACTTAAGCGGGAATTCCAAAAGTTGGAAGACTGAGAAGTATGGGGACTTCAAAATATAAGAGTTATTTTTCTATATTTTTTTTCTTTACTCATTTGATTTATATAAGTTTTAATGCATGCGTGTTTTTGTTTGTAGGTATACATCTTTAATAGGTAGTCACTGTTCATGGTAGCTTAGTTATAATAATGTACTTAGCCGAGTGTTAGGTTTTGGCCTTTACCTGAGAGCGTGTATGAGGACATACACGTTGTCAGGATGGACGAGTGTTAGGTTCCGATGTCAATAATAAGTATTTGATACGATTATATTTTAATTTATTTTGTAATCGATTATTTATTGCAATCGACTAAATGTGCTTGCAACACCGACGGTTGAATTTGTGATTATCTGTGGTAAAGCTGTGAGTGTGCCGTAATGGCGGGCGACGGCTTTTCTAAACGCTCTCTTTTCGTTTGGCGCTCGTCGAGGTCGGACGCACAATTCGTCTTTTGCATTCGATAGCAGTACCTATATATATATAAAATATTATAAAATAAAATATTGTAATACGGGTTGTCTAAAACCCTAACACTTCGTAGCATCGAAATAAATACTATAGTGGAGTGCAGCAGTTTTATTACAATTACAAAGGCGAAAGTTTGAGTGTGTGTGTGTGTTTGTTACTTCTTCACGCGCAAACGGCTGGACCGATTTGGATGGAATTTGGCATGTAGGTAACTTATACCCCGGATAAACACATAGGCTACTTTTCATCCCGGTCTACGCGGGTGAAACCGCGGGACGCAGGTAGTTTTGTATAAAAACTGTATATGCAACCATTAGTAGACCCATCGTAAAATAACGTGTTACACACATACGTACCTACATTACACACACACACGTACGTCACAGCACTAGTATCTCGATAGCGGTCCGGTCACGACGCAACCAATCACAAATGTGTTGTGTACGATGGAGCTTAGATTGATTCGAAATTAAGTTGTCCCTTGTTGAAATCCTTTTTTGTGCATCACAAATTCTGCTAAATGTTTTATTTATGAGTGACTAAGGCATTTCATAAAACTAAGATCCTTTATACATTACAATACTTGCAAGCAGAGACCATTTTGGTTACCCATTGAAAGGGTTTTCGATACGGTTTTTCTAAGCAGTTAAAAAAAACCTATACGATGTGAGAAACCCTTTGGAATAGCTTAAATTAAGCCGTTCAAAAGGGTTAAGCTTCGACTCTCTTTAAAACGATACCAGCGTAACATTCCAACTCTGAGCAATGTAATACGATCTCTGGTTGATGGGCGTACGTTGCAAATTGCTAATAATTATGGTTACCCGTACAAAACCCTTATTTTATATAGTTTATCTTAATGAAGGGGTAACCCTTTCACTGGATTTCAAGTATAAAACCCATTCGATGGGTTATCCATATTGAAGGGATAACCTTTTTACTGGGTTTCAAGGCTAAATTCCATTCAAGGAGTTCTACATGATATAGGTAACCTCATAAACGGCTTATCCCTTCGAAAGACTTAACTCTTAACCGGGGTTGTGCGGTCCCTGCTTGCAAGGGACGATACTTCAACCGCATACCAATAAAATACTTGTTCGCTACTCGAGGTTCGTACATTACGCTACTGAAAACAAAGAAAATTTCATCATTTGCATTTGTAGCACGAACCGCTAGGACGTTTTTAATTATGTTGAGTGATTCAGTGACGAAGAAGCACTTGCAGTGTATCTTTTATTCAGGAATAGAAACAAATAGAAAATACTGTACTCTTTTGACGATTAATTGAAATTTATTTCCAATTTCTCCCTAAACCTTCTCGGTCGTATCTTTTCTCATATTAACTCAAATGTCCCGATCTCCGTGCACTGCTGTTCTGCCGCCATTTTGCCGAGATTTGTAGGAGACACGACGCTCGGGCGACGACACGGTGTGTATCGCGAAACTAGTAGCTGACACGTAGGATACCGGTAGCGAAGTGCAGCTATGTTTGATTAGCTTCTCTCATGTAGCCACCGCGTGTTTGCATATTTCGGCACAGATTAATACAGATAGGACACTCCGCATTTTAGGTACGAAGCTACAAATACGCAGCGGGCTCATCTTACTGGGTCAATTCAGTGTGGGCTGCCGCGCACCGGCCGGCTCGCACGTTAGTTCGATACTCACTCACGCGCCGCGTCGTAAAAGTAGACAACCCTAACGAGTATAAGCTAAGAAGTTATAAGAGTTACGCCATAGAAAGAGAGGCAACTTATACCTAGGTGAATATAACTGTAGGTAATGAAGCGTTGTGCGACCTGAATTGCGCTTTATTGTGTCGTAGCAAGAGTCGCTTTTTATTTAAAGAATTTTGCGGAGTGTCCCATCTGTATTAATCTGTGACTTCGGTTCACACCGCGATAGAATCGAAGTGTGAAAAGACGCGGTAGCTACATGAGCGAAGCTGAACGAATGCTTCATTCCTAGTGTGGCCTGCGCTTTAGTTGTGTCCCTAAGTTATGTATTCCAAGGTAATATTATGTCGAAGAAAACAATCCATATGATGGAGTTCATTGCCCTGCATATTGGGTATTCAAATTCTGTGGTCCTATTAGTATACCTAAGTGAGAATCCCATAAATCGACGAGTTCGGCAGTTTTTGGCCCAATAGAGGGAAACGTAGGGAATTGTATAATTACTCAGGGATTGCGTTTTATTTAAATTGTGCATTACTATGATTAGTGTATTGAAACTGGGATACCTAATTATTCGTTATAGGCAACTAAACTCAACTTTACGTGGTATTTGTTTTTTTAAATATTTATGTAAAGTCAATAAAAGAGATATCTAGGCAGGGTATACTAACATATTTGTATGTGAATTGCTTCATGTTCAATTTCGTGAAAATATACAATTTTGTGTTGATGTATTACAATGTAGGAGTATTGCAAAAACAAAGTAATATACAGGGTGGCCAGAACATTGACGTCCAAAAATAAAATTTAGGTCCCTCGTATCGTGGGGTATCCGAATCACCCCCATGTATGTTCCGCGACTTTTCATAGTTTTCGAGTTACGAATTTTTTTCTGATTTTTTGAGAATGATCGACCTGACCAATCTAAAAAAATTAAAAAAAAAAGTACATGGCTTTGTCGCGATTTTTTTTTTGCAACTGAATCTTCGTGAGTAGTACTTTTATGCATAAAATAATCAGCTTCGTAACTGTGATGAAAGTTATGAAAAAGCCTACTTAGGAACCATGAAGTCAACTGTTTTAATTTTTTATTTAAAGTTGAAAAGCTAAGTCATAATTTACCGAACGTAATTTTTTCACTTTAGACCAACTTTTTCATAACTTTCATCACAGTTACGAAGCTGATTATTTTATGCATAAAAGTACTACTCATGAAGATTCAGTTGTAAAAAAAAAATCTCGACAAAGCCATGTACTTTTTTTTTAAATTTTTTTTAGATTGGTCAGGTCGATCATTCTCAAAAAATCAGAAAAAAATTCGTAACTCGAAAACTATGAAAAGTCGCGGAACATACATGGGGGTGATTCGGATACCCCACGATACGAGGGACCTAAATTTTATTTTTGGACGTCAATGTTCCGGCCACCCTGTATATAAAATTGAACATGAAGTAATCCACATACAAATATGTTAGTATACCCTGCCTAGATATCTCTTTTGTTGACTGTACATACAGTAAAGTTAGAGATACAATATTATTTAAATTTGGATTACAAAGATACTGCTTATTTCTTGAGAAATTTCTTCCAGCAGAACTGCGAAAGGAGAAATTAAAAAGAAATGTAGACAATTAGAAAACAAATATAAAGGGTTCTGCGTGTAAGTTTTTAGCCTTTAACTATAAGTGAGAAAATTCTAAAATAAGTTAATAGTGCACATAATCTTATTTTTATATCCAAGATTGAGCGCTACCACGTCAAGTTTTATGAAATAAATAGTTTGAATTTTTTTTTATCGTGTGTGAGAACAAGAAGACAAAAAAAAAATGAATATGTGAAGTCTTAATCTAAAATAAAAAAAAATATATATTGTATATTTAGTATCTAGTAATAGTTACTTGTATAATAAGGTTTACCTACATAATATATAATAATTTCACGTTATTCTGACTAAACTAAAAGTATTTAGGAGCCTCCAACTTTATACCTACCAATAAGATCTCCAGTTTTTGTAGTAAGATATCTTTCATCACAAAACGTGCCAAGGTTGGTTGGTAGTAGGTGTTTGCGATGAGAAGATGAAAATAGGTTTTTTTCTTTTCCTGGAAATTATATTTCAAACACAATGACCACAGGTTTTCAGGTTATTACGAGTAATCGTGTGCTGAACTAAATCCTCTTATTATATACAATAAAGCCCTTTTTTTTGTGTATGGGAAATCATCAAAAGACTTCTCCCGCTTTGAGCGGAGCGGGAGGGCGTGTCTTTTACTGACTAAAACCCACCCGTGTTCCTTCAGTTGCCTGTGCCAGGGCCACGGTATCTCTATCGAACAACCCGCGACCCGGCGGCGGCATACAATAAAGCCCTGACTGACTCATCAATGCCCAGCCCAAACCCTTAGACATAGAAAACTGAAATTTTGCACCCTTTATGATTAACCTAGACCGACCGACCGTTCGACCTAGTTGTGTACGACAAGCTGTGGCAGAAGTTGTCGAGTGAGACTGAACTTCCTGACGAATTCACGTCGCTTCTTAAATATTGGTATGGCAATCAGCGTAACAATATCAGGTGGGCGGGATCACTTTCTGGTGCGTATAGGTTGGAGTGTGGCGTAAGACAGGGTGGTCTGACTTCGCCAAAGCTCTTTAACCTGTACGTGGATCGGCTGGTCCGTGAGCTCAGCAGCACTCAGGTGGGTTGTTCGATTGATGGAGTTTTTGTTAACAATATAAGTTACGCCGACGATATGGTGCTGCTGAGCCCATCGATCAGTGCTCTCAGGCGCTTAATAAAGGTATGTGAGTGCTATGCGGAGGCCCATGGGCTCAGGTATAACACGACTAAGAGTGAAGTGATGTTATTCAAATCCGGTACGAAGAGCTATGACACCGTACCTCAGGTCACATTGGGCGGCAGTGCTCTCAAAAGAGTGGCGCAGTTTAAGTACCTGGGCCACTGGGTCACCGAGGCCCTCACAGTTGATGTGGATGTTGAGAGGGAACGCAGGGCACTGTCAGTCAGAGCCAATATGCTGACCCGTAGGTTTGCACGCTGTACTGCACAGGTAAAAATAACTTTATTCAAGGCGTACTGTCAGTCTTTTTATACGTGCAGCCTATGGGTAAAGCATACGCAGAAAACGTACAGTGCCCTGCGTGTCCAGTACAATAACGCGTTCAGGATGTTGATGGGGTTGCCACGGTTTTGTAGCGCATCAGGTATGTTTGCAGAAGCTCAAGTAGATGGCTTTCAAGCGATACAACGCAAAAGAATTGCGTCTCTGATGCGCCGCATACGGGGCAGCCCCAACAGCGTCCTGCAGCTTATTGCAGGGAGAATGGATGTGGATTGCTCCTTAATGCAACATTGGACAACACTACATCTGCGAGTAATGCGGTCCTGATTCAATGTTTTTATTGTTTTGTGTCTATGTCTGTTTCTTGTGTTCGTGTTATATATTTATTTTATTTTTTTTTTTTAATGTATGGGATTAAGTTGGGATTTTTCGGAATTCTTACGGATATAATAATAACATAGAGCGGACGAAGTCACTGACAAAGTGCTAAGTAAACAATAAACAATAATTTAGTTCTGAATTCGGTTTATTAAAGGTGAACGTCCACTGGTTCGCACCGGCCGCAACGCACGTACAGCACGCAACGGATTTTCGTTTGCTTTGTATAAATTCATAAAACACTGCGTCTATTTTATTTTTAATGTATTTGGGTGGCTTACATCTATCAATATAATACAGAAGTTGTAGTGAGGTAATCCAAGACAAGCCATTTACAAGCCTCGTGTAAATGCTTGTAAATGGCTTGTCTTGAATTACCTCAGTTAGCAATAGAGTATTAAAAGTTTTGAAAGTGATTAACTAATCATAAGGTCTACTATCGATACCGCCCGCACCGTAAAAATATAAAAACCTATGGCTCACACTGACCACTCGGATCAATTCTTCATACAAAGCAAAACAAAATCCAGTGCGTGCTATGTGTGCGTTACGGCCGGTGCGGACCAGTGTACGTTCATCATAAATCAGAGACCTTAGTGCGAGTTTTTATACTTACTCGATCACGTTAACGTAAACGTCGATTTGTACTGAAACTGAATAAGCGCCGTCTGGTGACTATAATGGGAAACACAATTATTCCATACAAATTGACGTAAGTTATCGTTAACGTAAACGGGATCGAGTAAGTATAAAAACTTGCACTAAGGCCACAAAATTTATGAGTGTTATGTACATAAATGTCTGTTATTGACAGACTAATATTTACTCGATATAATATATTCTCACATAGGTCTTGTCCTTTTTATTTCTTTTTTGTGCCGTTCCGACTTTCTTTTGTTGGACGAAAACCAAACAACAAAACATAGGAAACAAAGGAAAGGACCATAGGGGCTGGGTTTCTTCAATAAATCAGTGCTATACAAAAAGCAACTTTGAGGTGTAAAGTTCGTTTTGTTTTACGTTGCGCAGCAAAACGTAACAACTCTTTTGAGTTAACGCTTGTATTTCACTCGGAGGCCTTATATTAAAATCGATTCTTCAGGAGTAAACTCCAAAAAGAATCTCTTTTAATCCCAACTTAAACAAGATGATTTTTTTTTTGTGATATTAATAACTTTAATGCGTGAAAAAAGTAAAAACAATTTTATTTTGGAACTAGCGTGGTAAGCCAAAGATCATATTAGTGACTATACAGTGATAATAATAAGTGCTCCAACCGAGTGTTCACCAAAGCTGCCCTAAGCTATTACGTTAAAGTGACTTGATAAATTAGTGACCGTCATTAAGTTAGTTATCTACTGGTAAGTAATTCGAGACAGGACGAAATTACGCGTTAATGTGAAATTTTATAACTTAAGAGCTTAACTACAGAATCTAAGGTCTAAGGAGTGACTATAATGTGTTTTGATACTTGAATTAATACACTTCTGGACACATCTATTGACCCACCTTAGAGTTTAGGTTTCGATGGCCCCTACCGAAATATGATTGCTAGATTGAACAAAAACTGTTGATGCAGTTTTAAACCTGATACATTTTACCATCTTTTTCGATCGTATTGTTTTAAATTTGAATTCAGAATACCATACGACATGGAGCTACGCCTAACAAGTCGGATATGCGCCTTGTTAAAGGCAATTGATTTTTGAATAAAAAACATGTTTTATCAAATAAAGGTTTAATTTAATAACGCGTGTTGCCTCCATGGGCATCTACCACAGCTCTCATACGATTAGGCATAGAGTTTATCAACCGCTCTATGAAATTTTGAGGGATCATCTCCCATTCCTCTTCTATGGCAGTTTTCAACTCCTGCATGGTCTGGGCAACTGGCTGACGAGCCCTAACACGTCTTTTTAGCTCGTCCCACATGTGCTCAATGGGGTTCATGTCTGGGCTTCTGGCTGGCCAGTCCATAACTGTGATGTTCACATCCCGAAGATATTCCCTGACGATGCCGGCCGCATGGGCTCTTGCATTATCATGCATAAAAAGGAAATTTGGGCCCACATAGTCCGCGTATGGTATCACGTGAGGTTCTAAGCACTCACGAATGTACCTTTCAGCATTTAATGTTGGCAGCCGTGGTCCTGTAACAACCTCAAGTTGAGTTTTGCCGCTCGCGGATATACCGCCCCAGACAGTCCATGAGCCACCGCCATAAGCAACCCTCTCTTCAAAGCAGCATTGTGCGAAACGCTCTCCCTTACGTCGGTAGACCTTCTTCCTTCCATCATTGCCATGTAACACAATTTTAGACTCATCAGAAAAGAGTACACGGCTCCAATCTTGCTGTGTCCAATTTAAATGACTGCGTGCGAAATGAAGGCGCGCTGTTCGGTGGGCTCGCGTTAGTTTGGGGCCATTAGCTGGCTTGTGTGGTACCATATCGCGTTCTTTTAACCTTCTCCGAACAGTTCGAGCGCTCACAGATACTCCGTGGAAGTCGCGAAGTTGGTTTTGTATCTCAAAGGAGGTAAGGTGACGATTTCTCAAGCTGGTCGTCACGATGAATCGATCCTGCCTTTCAGTTGTGACCCGAGATCGTGGCCTTCCTTGGCGACGAACAAAGCCGCCAGTCTCTAGGTACCTCCGATAAACATTTCGGACCGCAGATCGACTTAAATTAAGTTGAGCACTCACGTTTCTTTGGCTGTGTCCGGCCTGAATAAGTGCCACAGCTTGGGCGGCGACTTCAGGTGAAGTATCCATAGATTATTGATAGAACCTCACCTTAATGTTAAGAATAAGTAATGTTTGTTGCAAAACCAAAGATATCAATCACTTTTTCAAG
Organism: Cosmia pyralina; assembly: GCA_946251885.1. Taxonomy (NCBI): domain Eukaryota; kingdom Metazoa; phylum Arthropoda; class Insecta; order Lepidoptera; family Noctuidae; genus Cosmia; species Cosmia pyralina. The sequence goes on along the minus strand of OX276349.1, from coordinate 25,192,000 downwards.
AATTAAATCCAAGTAAACCAATAAAACCAAGTTTTCTTAGTATTCGATTGTTTGATATCAACAAACAGGCTCCAAATTGTCTTTTGTTTCTTTAAATTCTGTGTTCGAAATTCAAAAAAAGACTATTGAATGAAATTGTGAATGTGCCAGATTCAAAACTGCATAAAAACATTTTGCTCGACCTAATATAAAATTTTAGCTAGGACCAAACGAAACTGAAAATACAAGGTGGGCCAAAAGATGTATCCAGAAGTGTATAATTGACAAAACAAGTTTTTTTCTATGTTGTGTTTGTGTTGTGTGTTGTTTCATGATTTTTTTAAAGAATTATCCAAAGATTCATTTCACAACATAATCAGCCCACTGCTGTTACACAGGCCTCCTCTCGGTGAGAGGGAGCGGGCAGTAATCTCCCACGCGGGCCCAGTGCGGGTTGGTAGATGTCACATTTCTTCGAATTTTCGGTTCTAGGACATGCCGGTTTTCTCACTATGTTTTCCTTCACCGTTTTGATAGCAGTGACGATGAAATAATTTACACAAAGTAAAGCGACTGTCAGGGATTAAACCTGCGACCTACAACTCGTAAGTCACGGTCGTTACCACTCCACCACCCACCTCTGCTTCCACAATGAATAAAAAAATGTTGTTATATTACTTCTAAATAAAACAAAGAGCTTCGCCGAAAGAGTCTTAAGAAATAGTAAAAGTTCATTGGTTGAGTGACAAATAAAACTCGGTTAAGGTATATAATACAAAAGTTTGTGTCGGTTTTACGACATTAGGTGAATAAGAATATTAAGATAGGGAAAAAACATGCAAGACAGTTCAAAACTTGACAGGACACTATTGCAAAACTTTTACGATGCCAACAGTTGTGGTTTTTCCTCTATTTTAGAAGCAACTTTAATTTATTTTCTTCCTATTCTTCATTTTCATTGTCCTCATTCTTTCTTGCATTTGTGTTGAGGATTTAATTCTGTAATAACTAAAATAGTTGGCAAGCAACTTATTGGTATTATCAAGCCTAATTTTGCAAGTGAAAACTCAGTGAGTGAAGGAAAGCATTCATTGTTTTGCAAGTGATTTAAAAGCCCGTTGTACATATTATTTATTTAATACAAAATTAGTAGTTTTTTACATAATTATATGGGTCAGCAAAAGCCCTTTAGACTCACTTACTCATAGATAGAGCACACATTCTGTGATAAAGGAAAAAAATAATAAAAATAAGTTGCCATCCTTTCTTATTTCCCACATTGTTGCCAACAATCTCGATGAAATTGTAATCGTTATCTAATACATAAAAATAAAATAATCAATCTGCCTAGCCTTTTCCCAATTATGTTGGGGTCGGCTTCCAGTCTAACCAGATGCAGCTGAATACCAGTATTTTACATGGAGCTACTGCCTATCTGACCTCCACAACCCATTAACTGGGTAATACGATACCCATTGGTAAGACTTTCGGGCTTCTGACGACCCGTAACGACTGTCAAAGATCCACGAATGACAGCCGGGACTAACGGCTTAACGTGCTTTCCGAGGCACGGAGGAGTCTCGGTATGTAAAGATGGTCACCCATCCACAGACCGACCCCGGCAAGCGCAGCTTAACCTGATGGATCAACCCGTGCGGCTGTTATTACTTAGCCGCGAGCTCCACATACATAATAATAAAATAGTAACGAAGTAATTGCGACGAGGTTTAGGAACGAATCTGATGCCAAAAATATAGTTTTTAAAATTTTTGTCCTTTTGTCTCTTTGTCTGGATGTATTTTCCAGATTGGCGTAAAAACGGCTGAACAAATTCGAATGAAATTTGTCACAAATAAAGTTTACCGCCAAGTTTGCCAGCGGCTTCCCCTGCGTGGATATCGGAAAATATTCCACGGGGATGTACTACCGGGAAATCCTTCCTTATTCCTTGTCTACGTTATAAAGGGAACCCCTGTGCAAAATTTCAGCTTTCTAGGTTCAAATCTGGGCTGGGCGTTGATGAGTCAGTCAATCAGTCAGTCAGCCAGTCAGGACTTCTCTTTTTATTTATATAGATAACCTAGATTAACAAATAGAGCACTCTTAATCCCGGTAATACGTTCCCGTGGGATATTTTTCGACATCAACGCGGGCGTAGCCGCGGGCAAAAGCCAGTTTTTTTAATATTAGGCATAATCCTAACTAATTTCAGAAGCCTAGTAAAAGGATTCGTATTTACAGAATGCTACTTAAAAGTATCAAGATGAGAGATGTGACCTTTTACAACACTCTTCTTATTGGAAAAAATAACTCGGAAATTGGTACTTCATAACAACATTGTGTATTCCCTACAAACGATGCAGCTCAAAAATTCCAGTTTCATTCATAGAGATAAAAAATATCTCAGTGAAAATTGTGAATTGTGTTGTCAATATTTCTGAACGAGTGCACATACACATTGTACACATTCCGTGAGCTCCATTATCAGTTTGTTATGAATATTTCTATTTCGTGGAAACGCGTAAACACTCCTGAGTAAATTGCGTTTGTTGGGAAGTTATGAGAGAAAATATGCAAAGTTTTTGTGAGTGAATGAATGCGCTTCAAAATTCTGATGAAATAATAATTTCAATTGAAATGAAAGATCGTACTCAAATTATGATCCTATCACACAGAGATATTTGTCTATATTCAGTCTACTAGGTTATTCATTTTTTGACACCTGTCAGTTGGAGAATTTCTAGTTGTATTAAGGATCAAATTCGCAAAACACACTGTCGTTAATATGAAACTAACAGGTTTCAAAAAGTGAATAACCTAGTGGGCAGAGTGTTATGTAGACTCATACACACACTAAATTTAACACTAAAACCTCTATACGCTAATTTTTTTCTGCCACGCCAGCATTCGAATTCCGAATTCGCGAACATTTATTTGAATAGGTTTGTACCAAAAAAATAATACCATATATAAGTATTTAGCTGACCTGTCAAAATTTCAATTTCGATTTTTTCAGCTGTTCCTTTGGGTTTTACCTAATTTTCTTTTTTCCTAAACCACCCCAATGATGAGACGAACAAAAAAAAACAAACAAAAAAAAAAACAAATCAGTCGACTCATTTTCGAGATTTTGCGAGAAAACGGCAATTGATTTATATTATATAAAATATAGATAAAAGATGGCAACTTATGTATCATGAAATAACAAACACTATAAATCTTGTAGGTATTTTACAAACAAACGATAAATCCTTTGTTTCTTCAAAAACAACAAAAAGATATTCTAAGAAGCTAATGCATTTAATAGCAGTATGTACAACGGGCTTTGGTGACAAAGGAGCTTTGATAAACTTTCATATTACCGGGTGACCGTGGTTTGTAATGCATTGCTCCTCCTAAAAAGCAAAACTTTGTTAGACTTAAGTATATTTACTTAAAACTTAGTTAAATTAACTTTGAACATGAATTAAGAAGATAAGTTAATGAATAAAGAAGTTTGTCAAACATTTGATGAATTTTTGGGATAGCTTAGGTGAACAAACAGCCTGGTGACATTTAATGGTTAAAATTTCAGAATTATCAAAATCTGCTTCATAAAATGAAGGTAAAACACAAAATATACAAAAAGTATGTTTTTATTGCAACAGTCATATTAGAAAAAAATGTTTTCGGTTTTAAAACTCAAGCAAATCCTACGATCTCATTTTCCTGTACTTTTATTCGAAATGTTCCTTTTCTTTTTGTTAATATTTTTGGTAATTTTTACTGGATCACTCATTAATACTTTGGGAGGAGTAAAAAAATATCACTGTCTTAGTTTTCACGAAAAAATCAGAAATTGTCGAAACCCATCTCAATTCCAATAATAATTTTCCCCGTATACCTACAAATTATAACGATTAAATCTGAGCTTTGCTTTTAACTTCATAAATTCCATTACATCATTAGTAATTTCAAAGAAAAAAGTATTATGCTTGAAATAATAAATAATATTTTGTTTATTTTCGATCAGTACTGTTTCAAATATACTTAGATCTTTGCTATCAAATACCATCAAAGTATTTACCTGTGACCTTGGAGTTCAAGAAGTAAGGGTCAGGATGCCACAGGTTATCGAAGAACTCTGGTGGCAGGGTCACATGGTCGTCTCCCTCTTCGAAAATATCCTCTGGCAGCTGAAGCCGGCTCTCACTCCAGGTCTGTCTTATGAACATGTCCACTCTGAAAGAAAAAGAAAGAGTTTCCTTGTAAAACAAAAAAAAAAAACTAATAAACTTTTTTTTTTAAAACAGTTCCATGACTGAATGACGCAAACCCTAAACTAATAAAGAAAGGCGCGAAGGTTTATAATTCATTTCCTCAACAGGGTTGGGTAAATTGGCAAAACAATGGTAAAAAAAAGGGATAGGTAAACAGCTCAGGCAGAGTACCAAAGTTGTCGACATAGCTAAATAAGCAAGCTGAAGTGGCAATGGACCGGCCATATTAGCCGTAGAACCGACGACTGTCGGGGAAGACGTGTTCTTGAGTGGAGACCGCGAATCAGCAAACGTAAGGTAGGATGCCCTGAGGCTAGGTGGAGGGACGATCTTCGGAGGGTAGCTGATAGCAGCTGGACGAAAGTTGCCGAGAATGGAGCTAAATGACGTGCAATTGGAGAGGCCTGTGTCCAGCAATATACTGCTTTATGCTGATGATGATGAAACAGCTCAGGGGCCGTACTATGACGTCACAAAAGATCATGATTCCGTTGAGAAAAAAGGATGGTGCTATACGTCGTATATAGCTCCGTCTCTCTCTCTCTCTCACTGGATCCATGATCTTTTTTCACGTCATAGTACGGCCCCTGAAACTATTCTCTCTTTAGCAAAAGTTTGCTTGTTATTTTGTGCATCTAATTACAAATACGTGTGGAAGTTTGGGTGCAAATTAGAACAGAAAACTCGAATTAACAGCCTTTTTTTTTTTTTTTTGTGGATGGGAAATCATCAAATGACTTCTCCCGCTCTGGGCAGAGCGGGAGGGCGTGTCAGACTTTTACTGACTAAAACCCACCCATGCTCCTTCAACTGCCCGTGCCAGGGCCACGGTATCTCTTTCGAACTACCCGCGACCCCGGCGGCATCGGTCCAATTGACCCCGTCACTGCTGACATCTCTTTGAGGCGCGCGTGGAACACAACGCGCCGTCGACCCGGGCCTGTTCCTTACCGGACGGCGAGCTGCCCATTACTCGTCGTCCGCAAGCCCGCGCCTACGGTGGCCGGGAATCGGCAATCGATTCCCGCCGCCCAGGGCGTCTCCTACGGCGGCTAGGGGCCCGAGGGCGCGGCTGTTGCCTCTGCCTCACGCGTTCCGCTTCCTCCTTCGCGAGCATTACTGCTTCGCAGAAGGAGGTGACGGCTTCCCATACACTCTCGCTCCGCACCATGGCCTGGACCAGGTTTGGACGCGAGAGATCACCGCCGCCGATCGCCTCCGTGAGAACACGGCGGTGCTCCGCCCAAGCCGGGCAGACCTCCACTGTATGCTCCACCGTGTCCTCTGGGCGATCCACACAATGGTGACACCCGGGCGTTTCCTCCCGCCTTATCCGAAACAGGAACCTCCCGAAACAACCGTGTCCGGCGAGGACCTGCGTCAGGCGGAAGGTGAGGACGCCGTGGCGCCTCTCCAACCACTCCTCAAAGAGGGGACTTATCGCCGCAATTGTGGCGTGCCCAGCGCTGGGTTGCGACAATCGCACTCTCCATGTCGCCATGAGATCCCGCCGGAGCTCTGTCCGCTGTACCGTGATTTCTCGCGGCAGCGGAGTTACGCCCCGGCGTTTCGCCTCCTCGCGCCACTCCCACACGTGCGCGAGGACTTTTGCCTCCAGATCCCATGGTGGTAATCCGGCAAGGAGGCATGCCGCCTCACAGGAGACCGTGCGGTATCCCCGGACTAGCCGGATGGCCATGACCCTCTGGGACGCGTTCAAAAGGCGGCGAATTAACAGCCTGGAAAGTTTCAGAAATACGAAAACATGGGTAACGTTAGTATCCTACATAACTACTTTGCCCGAAGGCAATGCTTGGCAAGAATCTCCTCGTGCGAACAATGTTTTTACGTACTTATCCAACATTTAAAAGAAAATTCTTAGAACACCTCCCATATAGGACCACATTGAGTTTGATCGAATCGCTGTTCTTCGCTTCGCCAAACACATTTATTCTGTTTTGTATGTGAAAAGAACATATGGCGTTTTCCTGAAACGTTAACAACTGCTTACGAGTCTTTTCAAAAGTATTTACAGAAAGCAAAAAGTATGCAGACGAGAAAAAAATCTCAAAATCTCACGATCATCATTTTCATGTAACGTTTTAAGACAGAGCTCAGACGAACAACGTAAAAAATTTTTACTACGTAATACGCAACTTGGGTTGAAGGAATTTGTAAATTGCCTGCGTACCGTACTCTCTTTTGTTCACTGTACAATAATTTAAGAGCAGTATTATTACACACACTTAATCCGAAATCCTAAAACATCTTTACTATATTACAAAATTATGTCAGGAATTTAAATAAGAGCAATGTTAATATATTAAAGGACCTGAATGCGGTTACTATTACTCTATTTTTGAATACAAAAAGCGGCCAAGTGCGTGTCGGGCCACGCACAGTAATAGGGTTCTGTAGTTGCACAATAATGCGGACTAAGAAAAGGGTTTTTTCTCGTTTCATGAATATTTGACTATTACTTTATTACGCGTACAGAAGGTACCCTAAACAATTTTTTTTTATGATTTTATTTTACCACTTTGTCGGCGTGATGAATATGTAGCTGCATCATTGGATACCCCAGTTGTATTAAAATTTTAATACAACTGGGGTACCCAATTGATGGAGCCCACTGTACATGCCAAATTATAGCTTTCTAGTACTAAGAGTCTCTGAGCTAAGTTCCTTAGGTTCGTTAGTAGGTTCCTTGTTGACTACGGAGCCCTAAAAATTATGTAACTAGATCACTCCTCGTGTGTGTATTTTTTGGGGACAAATAGCAAAACTATTGATTAAGTTAGCAAACAAGTTTAGTGATATGCCTCATCTATTAGAAAGTGGCTGAATACTAAGCACATCACTTAACATAAGCGATGCGTTTCCAGCTTTGAGTAATGGTTGGCATACACAGTGCGAGCTGCTGACTAGATAGTAGACAGCTGCTCGTATTATGTACTCGTATGTCGGTAGCTCAGCTTGCCTTCGCTGTTTATATTATGAGAGTAGCTGCCTAGTGAGTTGTATGGTTGGAAAGATTATAGAGGATCCTCTTGCGATTGACTGGTGAGCTAACACCAAATGCGTCCGAACATCATATAATAAAATTATTATATTATTGTAGTCCACGTGTGTGCCCAGCGCAACCTCATTGCTTGTCTTGTTGCCTTAAGAGTCTGTGGCACTTTATTGCATGTGCTAGCATCACTATAAGCAAAGGAATGCAGGCCCCGATACTCCGCCAAAAAAAAAAAAACATTACGACTGCTCCATGTTTGCGCCATGATCACAAGACCTGCAAATCCTGCTAGAAATAGAGTAGAATAAAGTCAAGTTACTTTAAAGCAACTCGACAAAGTCTACAAGTTCCTTTTAATTACCTAAGTGACCATTTCATTTTTATTTTTTTTTTATTGAGGAGGAGCTCGTGGCTAAGTAATAACAGCCGCACGGGTCGATCCATCAGGTTAAGCTGCGCTTGCCGGGGTTGGTCCGTGAATGGGTGACCATCTTTACATACCGAGACTCCTCTGTGCCTCGGAAAGCACGTTAAGCCGTTGGTCCCGGCTGTCATTCGTGGATCTTTGACAGTCGTTACGGGTCGTCAGAAGAACGAAAGTCTGACAGTCTTAGCAAGAGGTATCGTATTACCCAGTTACTGGGTTGTGGAGGTCAGATATGCAGTCGCTCCATGTAAAATACTGGTATTCAGCTGCATCCGGTTAGACTGGAAGCCAACCCTAATATAGTGAGGAAAAGGCTAGGCAGATTGATTTTTTTTTATTTCAATTTCTATCTCCTCACTTAACTATACTTTTAATGGGTCGGAGATGAAGTAGGAGTGTAAAATGGAACGTGTCTTCACTTCAAGAGAAATACGTGTTTCTACTGTTTGCGACCATTTGCGTAATTATACAATATTCTTGAGTGAGTGAACATTAAATTGGTATAATAGTTTGTCGGGACTGTTATTTTAAAACAATGTTCTCTTTGAAAAGGGTAATGGACGAGAGAGAATTTCGTTACGTTAGGAAACGCATAAAACAACGTTTCAAAGTTAAGTGAAACGAGTGAGTGAGTGTTCTTTTGTGATGAGAATGGATCTTAAACTGATGTTTTTTTTTTAACCTGAGTAAAAGAGGTTGGTTGCACTTAACTTTGGCCCGCATTTTTATAGTCGGATATGTAAAAGTTTAAAACGTACGTCCCCTAGGTAGCAGGTAGCAGTCGTTGAGAACTCAATAATAACCTATATTGACCTCTCAACGACTGCTACAATTTACTGGTCAAAAAGGAAACTACCATAATCTTCTCGCAATGCTAAGTTTCCGGATTAATAGTCCGCATGAGTCTCGGGAAATGCAGTATCATGCGATCCCCAAATTTACTGGCGAAATGTACCATCCGATGGCACTGACCATCAGATACCAATTTTATACCATAACTAGGGACCCGGCCCTGCTTCGCACGGTTTTTACGACTTGACAAAACATGAAGGTTTCTATATTATATATAAATTAAATATTAATTTATTATACGTACAAACCTTCCGAAATAAATTCTCAAAATCCGTTTTGTAGTTTAGAAGAGCAACGCGGCCACACACGAAAAGCGACTTTATTTTGTAATAAGTATAGATAGATCCCGAAAAAGAAAAAACTTCCCAGAGAAAAATGTTAAATTAAGTTAATCGCAAGACATTTGTACTCGTATGTTACTGCTACATATAATCGATTACTGTATCTGTCATCATATTTTATCTGTGGTCAATACATTCCTTCTTGGTTCTGATCTCATTGTACAACCGGTGTTTTATTTTCTTAAATCTAAAACTAAATAAATAGAGCACTAATTCGTTACATAATTGCAACAATTAACAAAAAATAGTCCCAAAAAAAAAAAACTAAAAAGCGTTACAGCAGGACGAACATGGTAAAAAATAATAGTAATAGTAGTTAGTTAAAGACCAACGACCGCAGCAACGCAACTTAAGATCCCAAAACAAACTAGCGCAGCCAAGTTCAAAACTTGCTATGTATCATTCAGGACCGCTTGTAATGTGCATAAAAATTTACAACAGATTACCAAAGGACATTAAAAATATAGAACATGAAAATAAATTTGTAGACGCACTTAAGAAATACCTTATACAGAAGTGTTATTATAGCCTCAAAGAATTCTTTACTTAAAAAGGTTATTTCGTACTAGATTGTGCAAATAGAATAATGTTAATCAATTAATTAATAATAATATGTATAATAAAATTATAAAAATGTCATTAATTATGGTAATAATAATGTATGAATGATATAAAATGTTAATCTCATGTAATTAATATAATGTATTGACTCAATGTGAAATTTCCATTTCATAATAAGTTAATGTTTATGTAATTAATTAATAATGTAAGTTAATTTAATATATCTATCTGCAAATATGTTGCTGTGCCCTAGCAGGGTTCATGTTTGAAACATAAACAACACATAACATCTTTTACAACATGAATGCAATAAATAAATAAATAAATAAATAAATAATAAATAATAGTAGCAGCGTTGTAAGCGGTGTGATAGTCTTACCTGAAGTCCATGTCTTCAACATTGATCGAGTTGACGTCTACCACATAGATGCTGAACTCCACGATGACCGGTTGGCCCTTCCGCGCCGGTGGCCGCATTTCTAAATAAACAAAGTGAACATAAAAATAAGGTTTTTAACGAAAAAGTTTTTTTTTTAAGTTTCTTGGATCTGTCACAATCGTTGCGGGTAGTTAGAAGCCCGAAATTCTGACGAACTACCAATATCGTGTCACCCAGTAACTGAATTGTGGAGGTCAGGTAAGCAGTCGCTCTATGTAAAATACTGGCATTCAGCTGCATCTGGTTAGACTGGAAGCCGACCTTAACATAGTTAGGAAAAGGTCAGACTAAAATTATTTTACCATGACATTATGTAAGTACAGTCACGATCACTAATATATATACACTAAGCAACATTTAAAAGTGATTTTCTCCTACTGTAGATTGTAATTGTAATTTGTAGATTGTAATTTTTAGTTGTTACGAACAATAGTATTTTGGAAGCCATAGTAATGTGAAATAGGTGTTATCTCAAAGTTTCAGTCGCTACTACACGAGAAAATCGCTTTTGAATTTATTTTGCTATAAGTAAATATGTATTAAAGGACGTTACTGTACCTATATTCTGACAAATAAATTTTATTTCATTTCAAGGCTAGGCAGATTGATTGAAGAATAAAGTTTTGGTTATTTGGCTCAACATTATAGCTATCCACAATTCCTGAGGTAAACATAAAACATAAAATCATGTCTTTTTTCCCGAAAATTTCGGTAAACCTGTATCTATTTTAGTAGTTTATGAGGTGTCTTATTTTAATATTATGTTCTTCAAATTGTTAGCTCTTGAGAATGGTTGACCAAACATAGCATTTGATATTGCAGCCCTTCTTCAGGAAGTGTTGCGTAGATACATCCTACTAATATTATAAATGTGAAAGTTTGTATGTTTGTGACTCAATCACGCAAAAATGGATGAACGGATTTGGATGAAATTTGGCACACAGATACTTTATAACCTGGATTAAAACATAGGATACTTTTTTTATCCCGATAGTAGCTAAGTACATAATAAAATAAATAAATAAACATAATTCATTCGAACCTAAGCAAGCATTTTATGCAATTTATTTCATCACCGCTGCTCCCTAAACGATTATGGAAAACATTGTGAGGAAACCAACAGGTTTGGGTGTTTTAGGACATGTTGGTTTCGTCACAAGAAGAAATGAGACATCCACCAACCCACATTGGGCCCACATGATGTTCAGCCCCTCTAACAAAGGAGGCTTGTGTCCCAGCAGTGGGAACGTTGTAGGCTAACATGCTTATGCTATGCTATGTGCGATTGTTATCGTAGGTCATCATAAAATGACTTTATATCGACGTTATCGATTTACCTACTGCAACTGAGCCTATCATGTAAATTATTCATAGAGCGTGCTTATTGATGTTAGGTAATAGATACGCCTACCTTTGACATAGTTTTCAGGTAGAACAACCCGTGGTTTTAGTGTGTGGTTCCTCTTCGATGCGACATCATTGCAAAGCCTGAAATAGAACGAAAAAATCATGGTTATTTCTGTCTGTATTACTCCCCTTATTCTCTAAAACTAAAACGCTCTACCACGGACTAGAAAAAAAAGAAGGACTCCGCGCCACGCGTATCGAAAGTGAAGCACCGTACCGATTGTGGTGTGGAGTAGTAGTAGTAGTATATACTACCACAATAAATATAAGTAACAATAGATATAGCTGTATGTATGTAATCGTTAATCAGGCACATTGATTTTTATTAATAAATAATAAATTTATTGCACAAACAAAAATCACATTGCACTGCATGCATTCAGTTGACATAATCCAATATAAGTTTAACCTCTGAGTACAATAATTTTACACTCTATCCCTTAAACTAGGTCTGGCCTGTATCTTAAGACATAGAGTTCAGCCATTGTGTAGGACTAAATTATATTTACTATAAGACAAGTGAAGCCAGCGACGATGTGGTACCTAAAACCGTGCATAAAGTAGTATAGTTTGCACCTTCAACCTGATCGCATGTGTTTTATTGATTCTCCCGATCGCCAAACCGCACACGATCTATGTGTGCGTGATTTGACATAGACGCCCTCGTGTCACGTAATGGCGGCCGGTCGGCATACCTACTATGATGTAAATGTGTGCATGAGGCGTGTTTGTACAAACGGTCTCGGCATACTTACTGTGCTTCACTTTCGATATACGTGGCGCGGAGTCCTTCTTTTTATTCTAGTCCGTGCGCTCTGCAAACCTATTTTAGTTAAAATTGTGTTTTGTCAATTTCTTTCGAATTATGATTTGAGTTTGAAAGAAGAACACAAAACATTATTTTAACTGAAATAGCTTTGTAGAGCGTTTAAGTTTTTTATGAATAAGGGGTTCGTGTTTTGAAAAGAATACTAACAAAACACTGGGATTTAAAGGAATGTTGAAATAAGGCCGTTTGTTCACACACAACATCTGTATCCAACGGGCATACTACGACGTCGTCAATGAGCAACGCAGGAAGACGCGGCGAGTGGACCGGACACGCAACATGATCGCGCGGCATTGCATCGTCCGACACGACCGCGCTCGGACATACCTTTTGATACGTACTTGGTTGCTATATTATTTGTGAACCACCTTTACACAGTCCGCTTGCTTTCATTCCAACTGGGCCCATACACCGTTCTTACATTACGCTACTTACAGACAAACGTATCCTACGTCAGTACCTACCAAATAAAAACTTTTTAACAAAAAAAAAAACCGACTTCCAAAAATCACTACAGTAAGTCGGTTTTTGTTTTTGTTAAAAAGTTTTTATTTCTCGCTTTTTAGTGGGTCTGTTTATAATTTGTATAAGTTACAATAGTCTAATGTCAATTGCTCATCACATGTTACAAAATATTGGCGACACGGTTGGCGCAGTGGTTGAGCGATTGACTGCTGCGCAGCATGTCGCGGGTTCGATTCCCGCACGGAACAAATATTTGTACGACCTACAAGTATTTGTTCCGAGTCTGGGTGTTTTTCTATCTATAATATGTATGTATTTACAAAAAAAAAAAAATGTATATAAGTAGTTTATCAGCCATCTCGTTACCATAACACAAGCATTAGGTTGCTTAGCTTGGGGCTAGATGGCGTTGTGTGATATGTCCAAACATATTTATTTATTTATTTTTATTTATTGCTTTTCCCGATGCTGGGACGTTAATTGTTGAGGAGTTCTGCTGGTAAGAACCAGGAGAACTCCTCAACAACCACTCATCACACGCATTGTGTGACAAGCGGAAAATGATTAGCAACCACATTAAAGTAATCGAATCGCAACCCGTGAAATATTTATCATTGTGTAGTTCCGGTAGCCATCTGTGGTCTTCATTATCAGTTCCACTTCACCAAGTGGTGCTTTCCAAGAGCAAATGCACGAGCTACTACAAAAATTACCCAAATCGCTATAGGTGTGCCTATAATATTTGAAGAGTTCCTTCGATTTCTCCAGGATCCCATCATCAGAACTGGACTTTGACAAAAATGGGACCATTTGGAAAGTATACCCTTTCCAACAAAAAAATAATTTTTCAAATCGGTTGGCAAGCGACGGAGTTATGCGCGAACAAACATAAAAAAAAAAAAAAAAAATACAAACATCCGAATTGAGAACCTCCTCCTTTTTTAGAAGTCGGTTAAAAACCGGCCAAATGCGTATCGGACCACGCACAATGAAGGGTTCCGTAGTTGATTGACTATTACTTGTAAACTTGAAAAGCCTACTTAGCTGTGATAGTTTTCCTTTTAATTTCGTTATACGAGTATATACTACTACTGTGAATTTTATAACCCACTCAAAACTAAACTCTAACAAAAATTAACACTTTAAAGCTTAATATTTCAGAAACGGATCCCTAAATCGGAAAATTGTTTTCACAAACCCGCAATATTTTTGAAAGACCCATGCAACAACACCCCACACCATGGGGTAAACGAAAAAAAAAATACATCCCCACCAGTGTACAGAAGGTACCCTAAAAAATTTTATTTTCATGATTTTATTTTTCCACTTTGTCGGCGTGATGAATATGTATATCCATGCCAAATTTTAGCTTTCTAGTACTAAGTCTCTGAGTTAAGCTGCGGATGGACAGACGGACATAGCGAAACTATAAGGGTTCCTTGATGACTACGAATCCCTAAAAAAATGACTCGCCAAGGAGGACACACACGACATTTGTATGGTGAGTCGCGTATCGTCTCTTGCGAGTATCTAAGAACGGCCTTACAGTAAAAAATATTTGCTCAAAGAAACTTTTTAGTTTAGGGACACAATTATTAGGACTTAAGACTTTGCTATTGAAAACGAATTGAAAACCAAAAATAAAGTTATGAATACGATGATCAACAAAACTGTGACCAGCGTAATGAAGTGCTTATGCCAGAAGTTCCTTAGGGAAGTCCGGTCATTGACAGCTGGTCCGGTCCGGCAGCAGTTTTTGGTGAAACTAGTACATGCTTAGTCAATCATTCAAGCTGTAATCTCCTCTTACATTAATAGTATTATAATAATCATTTTATTATCAGGCAACTAATAATAAAATACATATTAATAAATCTTATTATACTATAATGAAACTATAACACGACACGACACGACACGACACGACACGACACACACGACACGACACACAACGTAACACGACACACACACACGACACGTAACACACGACACGACACGACACGTAACGTCGTCGGCGTCGTGTGTCGCTGCGTGGTGTCGCGTAACCGTCTTCGGAAACGTCGAAATATGACACCTTTCGGCCAAAAGTCCTCTTTTAATAAGGGTCTGTAGATGGTGGGTTGGAACTCGTACCACGAACGACATGAAGTTGTTGTTGTGGCGCGATTCCAACCTTTCGACCCTTTTTTTTTTTTTTTTTTTTTTGTGGATGGGAAATCATCAAATGACTTCTCCCGCTCTGGGCAGAGCGGGAGGGCGTGTCAGACTTTTACTGACTAAAACCCACCCATGCTCCTTCAGTTGCCCGTGCCAGGGCCACGGTATCTCTTTCGAACTACCCGCGACCCCGGCGGCATCGGCCCAATTGACCCCGTCACTGCTGACATCTCTTTGAGGCGCGCGTGGAACACAACGCGCCGTCGACCCGGGCCTGGTCCTTACCGGACGGCGAGCTGCCCATTACTTGTCGTCCGCAAGCCCGCGCGCTCTCCTTCACGCGTTCCGCTTCCTCCTTCGCGAGCATTACTGCTTCGCAGAAGGAGGTGACGGCTTCCCATGCACTCTCGCTCCGCACCATGGCCTGGACCAGGTTTAACCTTTCGACCCTCAGAGTCCAGTCGGTCCTCACTTCCAAATACTGCACGACTTCCTCAATCCTTGTGGAGTGATACAGACGCGAAATGTACAGCTACGCAGCTGGCACAGCAGGGCGCAGCAGCATGTTGGGTCTACTCGGTGCAGTACCACACTGGTTACGAGAACATGGCTTCTTCTTCTTTTCTAATTTAGTGAAACCCTCTTCATCAACTTGGCCTGTTCTTGCTAAGGAGCTACGGACCGCAGTCAGGGCAGGTTGAGGACTCAAAATGCTTCACAAAACAAGGCGAGAAAATCGTTCTTTACAGAAATATATAATTGCAGTTTATTGATAAGGAAAAGCAATAATCATGATGATATCTCTAAGTTTTAACCTAAACATGAAAACATACCTAAAATCTAAATAAATCTATAATAGGTATATAAGATATTTATAATAATAGGAAATACTCGTATATTGTTAGAGTTTGTCTCTAGAGGAAAACGATCCAGATAGCTGGATCGTTTTCCTTGACAAACGCTTTCACCATATTAAAGTTTCAATAGTTTAAAGTGAATTTAAAGGTTACAAACTTAGAAGCGTATGCACTGGGACTAGACTGTTGCAGACAGGTTAATTTATTATTGTTCGAGTAAAGTTTAGTTGACTATATCATTGTATATTACATGAATAGTCGCAAGGCTATCCATGTAGAACGCAGCTGCACAGCTATCGTCACAAAGAGTATATTGTTTCAAATTCCTTTTCTGAGTTTTTAATTATTGTTGTTTGTGTTTTCTGCCTATATCCTTAATCGGAAGCCATCTTTTTTTTCCATTACATTTCCATCTACTGTCATGTCAATGTTCAGTTCCTAGGTAAACACACAAACAAAAATGCCTGTAGAAAATATGCATGGTGATATATGGGTATATATTATCAATTTATCACCATCCATATTTTCTATAGCCATTTTTGTTTGTGTTATAATTATTTCCTAAGATAGTTTTGTGAACTTTGTAATGCGCACCTGTTTTTTCTCTCATAGTCCAAAAATCTAGTCTTTGCTAGTTACAATTTTCTTTTTTTTTATCGTGGAGAAATGCTCATGCATACTGCACTACCACGGGGAGATAGTGCAGTTATGTGGGACTCTAGCCCCTAAAACTCCACGGTGTCTTCCTCTGCCGCTTACGGCGGGAATACGGGCACGCGTTAGCATTCATCCGTGAACCCGCCGCGGCTGTCCGTCAGCGGACCCTCCTCTGGGGATTTTTGCTAGCTATTGCATTAGCAATGTCAGTAAGTTGCACGAAACTACATTAGTTTAATAGAGACATTAAATTGATGTTTTTTGATACAAAATGTAAGGGATGGCATAAAGTTTCCGTTAAACTAATATTGGTTTCGTACAACTCAACGGTTAGTGTGTTATACATTAGTTATTTTACCTCTACTACCAAACTAATTGGAATTTCTGCATTAAAAAAAAATAATACTACATGTTTATGACTTAGTAATATTTATCTAAGTACCTGAATAAAATGTATATTGATAGCTAACTAGATAGACTGACAAAATTTACTGTGACATTTCTTTTATTAGATACGCGATTAATTATAAGTCTTTTAGTGCTGAAAAATTACTTTTGAAACTTGAAAGTTCTCATTAAACTTTGAGGGATGGTAAAAAGTTGATTATTCTCCGAAATAATTCATTGAGGTGGTAATTATTACTCACTCTTTGTTCAACCCTTGCCTAATAAGAGAATTAACTTTATTACTTGACGTTCAACAGTAAAGTACTAAAATTAATTCTCACATTAGGCAAGGTTTTTTAATGAATCTAAAACGTGGTGCATTTAAAACCTTAAAACAATGTGCACATGTAAGTTTCCGTGTAACGTTGAAATGATAAAGAGACACAAACAAAAACATAATCGATGAACACGAGCAGTGAACAAAATGTTTTGTAATAATTTCATTTGTCTCTCATTAGTAAAGTCAAGGAAATTAATTAAAAAATTATCCGTAAATTCCAATCACAACTGTCTTTCTTCGAAAGTTGAATGCAAGGGCTATCACACGGCAAATTAGTAGTGTGTCAATTAAATAATCTAATAAATTATACTATAATAAATAATCTATCAATATACACGCACGCCGGTTGCGAGTACTACACACCAGAACTTTCTGAAGAATATCACCAATAAACTCACTATATGTCCTCCTAGGGCGTCCCCTCCCGGCGTTTCCACTCACCTTGCCTTGTAAATACCTTTTGTTAGTCACCTTTCATTCATCCTCTCAACATGACCAAACCATCTAAGCATACTCTTTGTCACAACATCTTCTTTACCGCACCGTTGTCTTATCACATCATTCCTCAGCCTATCATTCATAGTCCTACCACACAAGCTTCGCAAGGAACGCATTTCCACAGCATTTATTCTACTTTCATGCTTCTTTTGCCACACCCAACATTCACTTCCATACATAAGCGTAGGTACCAGCACACCACTGTGAACAGCCAGTCGAACCTTTTTGGACAGCAACGGGTTGTATGCTCACAATCGAACGTATAGCACCATTCTCTTTATTTCCCACATTTACTCTCCTTTCCACATCTTCATCAATCTTTCCATCCCTTGTAACAGACTCCCGAAATAAACAAACTTCCAACCATTTTATTTTGGTAAAACTTAGTTTGTACAAATTTGCAAACAAAAAAACTATCAAGATAATTTATGTAAAAGCCTGCACTATTTTTAGGCTTAATAAAAGTGGAATTTAAAGTAGTTAGTAAATTCCGTTTCAGTTTTACGAGTCAACTGATATGTGAACTTAAAAACTTTTCTGGAATTCAACATCAACTTTGATCTTTATTTCCGTAGCCTTAAGGGCGTCATTATTATGTGGTGTAGCATGAGCCGAAATTTTTAATGAAAGATACTAAATATAAAAATAAAGGTAGGATATTCAACCTTACAAGAGAAGGAATAAAGTTTATTTGGTAGATGTTGCAAGCTATGACGTAAATGAAAATTGTTATTATGCTAACTTAGCGTGGTATATTTAAATTTAGTGCCAGCACGTGAGTGCCTATTCGTATATGCGTGTCTGGCCTATTTTGGTATAAAATTGAAAGTTTTAGTGTACTACGAAGGCATTCGTTGTCAGTTATGTACTGGATTCTAGTATATATTTAAATATTTGAAGAAATTAGAAGTCTTTATAAATCGTCTCTGCCACATTCATTAACTTCATGATTAAAGGATCAGCTGCTTACCAAATTCCTCATCTTGTTGTTACGAATCCCAATACAAAACCACTATAGTACGAGTAGGTACAAGCCCTTTTTGTTTTAGAAGAATCCCTGAGTACTTACACCTAGGTCAATCAATCTGCCTAGCCTTTTTCCAACTATGTTGGGGTTGGCTACCAGTTTAACCGGATGCAGCTGAATACCAGTATTTTACATGAAGCGACTGCCTATCTGACATCTACAACCCAGTTCTGGGTAACACGGTATCCCTTACGGTACACCCAGGTATTCTTCCAAAAGTAAAAGGCCTCTTCTTGTTTACAGAAGGAATGAGCTGATAGACTAAGACAATAAACAAGCAATATAAGAGAATACAAATTATTATATAATTATTTCAAAATGAACAAATATTTCCATGTTAACTGTCGAAATTTTAATTTTCACTACTCAACCTTTCGGAATTCATGGAATTCAATTAAGCTCTACAAAACTATCCCGAGAATTTGTAATAATGAAGCTTTAATTATTGGAAGAGTACAATACAGCTGTAGAATTGAACACTGAATTGAAAATAACTCATTAAGATGAGGCCTGTTTTAAGGCAGTGGCGGCCTTAGGGCGTGGCGAGCAGGGCAACCACCCAGGGCCTCGCTCTTGCAGGGGCTTCGCACAGCAACCCGAGTAGAAAAAAGCTAACATTTAAACCTTGGTTTATCCTTAGGTATTAAAACAACAAAAAACGATTAAAGATTATATTGATTATATATATAATTATACACCATGGACTATATTGCCAACGCAGTGCTGGCAGATTTTCCCGCCACGGCTCCATTAACGTCATCATCAAACGCACGCTTGCCACCATCAATGTTCCTTCTCTATTAGAACCTTTAGGGATGGTTCGTGATGATGGCAGGCGTCCGGACGGCCTGACGTTGATCCCCTGGGAGCGGGGAAGGGCTCTTGTTTGGGACGCTACATGTGTCGACACGTTAGCCCCTTCCCATCTCAGCGGTTCGGTTTTAAGGGCCGGAGCCGCGGCGGAAGCCGTAGAAGAGGCCAAGCGACGCAAATATGTGACGCTTTCTAGCGACTACATATTTGTACCGCTTGGTTTCGAAACTTTTGGTCCATGGGGTCCCAGTACAAAAAAATTTTTTCAAGCAATTGTTTCCTCGATTAGTCGACGCCGCTGGTGACAGGAGGGCTGGCTCATTTCTCGCACAGAGGATAGCTATTGCTATTCAACGCGGAAATGCAGCCAGTGTTCTTGGCACCATGTCTCATGGACACCCACTTTTGTTAGATTTTTAAGGTTTAGTTTTAGTTTTGTATTTAATTTTACCCTATTAAAGATTTATAAATTATGTACCTAAAATCATCAGTGAAAAGGGTAAAGTCCGGGGTAGATAGCCCTACTTACTTTGATGAAGTATTGCAAAGATGAGCAGAAGATGCAGCGATTTGTGTCTCTGACAGTAGGATAAACATGTTTATCCATTTATATGAAGGACACGACGAAATTATCTCGGTAGGTACTGAAATATACCTATAATAGAAAAAAAAAACTAAAGCGTGTTGGAATATTCCTGAGAATTATTACCACCATACCTGTGACAGTTGCGTCTACAGAAAGGAGATTTTCGTAATAAAAAAATATTATAACATGTTTGGGGAATAAATGGAGGGGCTCGTGGCTAAATAATATCAGCCGCACGGCTCGATGCACTAGGTTAAGCTACGCTTGCCGGGGTAGGTCAGTGAATGGGTGACCATCTTTACATACCAAGACTCCTCCGTGCCTCGAAAAACATGTGAAGCCGTTGGTACCGGCTTTCATTCGTGGATCTTTGGCAGTTGATACGGGTCGTCAGAAGCCCGAAAGTCTGTCAACCAGTCTTACCAAGGGGTATCGTATTACCTAGTTACTGGATTGTGATGGTCAGATAGGCAGTCGTTTCATGTAAAATACTGGTAATCAGCTGATTTGATTTTTTTTTGAGATTTGTGGACTAAAAGTTTACAAATCCACATTGGTGGGATCGTCAATAAGGATTTTTGGAATAACCCAAGACGTCAGCGTAATTGTGTAACACACTTTCAATCACATTCCGAAAGATTTTGGAGGAAACTGCCAATCCATTGCAAAGAACATCGTAAAGAACGCAATGAATGTTGTTGAACTTTCAAAATAAAAGGAAGCCATTATGAATCTACGGTTTCCTTCAAGAGCGGTGGTTACCATATAGCGTCTGCAAGACGTCACTTTAACGTTATTTTTATGAAAGTAAGTTTGTGTGTTTTCCTAGAAAGCGTTTTTTGACAGCGTAAAGTCAAACCCCGCTGCCATCATTTTCATAACGGCTGTCTCTACGACCGTTATGTAGCGGCCACCGCTTTTCTAAGATACCGTAGTTAAGTGTCTTACTCAATCACCACGCTGTTCTGACACGAAAGAAGAAAAAGCATTATAAATTCCGTCAGCGTCTTTATCAAAACCCGATTAAATAAAACCCAGGGCAAAATACAAACAAACAGCATAAGACACAGATATACTCGTATGCCAATGGCCTTGAATGGTTAGCTTGCGTGTTCTGTGCTTAGCTCACGCAATGCGTCGTACGTCCACCCAGAAATAGGACTCGCCCATCAAGGAACGCTGTCCCAAATTAGACGCATTATTAATTTATTATACATTAAAAAAAAAATTAGATATAACACGTATGCCTAAAAATATACGTTTTGGTTTCTATATTAACACGTCTTGTTATGGAAGAGCGGACTCTCCTAATACAGGCACTATCTGCCTAAAAGGAGGATCCAATCATAAATGTTGTTTATACCTAAATTTGTTTTATCAATAAACTATTTTTATTTATTTTTTTTTACCTACTAAAAGATAAATAATAAAATTATGTTTAAAATGGTGAAGGTTTCATAAAAATACGCTTAATAGTTTTTGCATGATTCTTAGTTTTTTTATACAGGCACTATCTGCCTAAAAGGAGGATCCAATCATAAATGTTGTTTATACCTAAATTTGTTTTATCAATAAACTATTTTTATTTATTTTTTTTTACCTACTAAAAGATAAATAATAAAATTATGTTTAAAATGGTGAAGGTTTCATAAAAATATGCTTAATAGTTTTTGCATGATTCTTAGTTTTTTATCCGCGTTAAAGACACACCTTTACAAATTGATTACACTATGTATAAACATAATCTAAAATATTTACAGAATACGTTAATATGAAAATGCTCTAATTTAACATACTTTCTTATATTTTTCACAAATCGTTAACACTACCTACTCGTTTAGACGTAATCTTCAGTTTAAAATCATTAAAAGTCGGTTAAAATCGCCTTGAGTCTATTAATAAACATCCTAATGACACGGCAATCGTGTTATAATTTTTCTTTTTTCTTTCACTTTATAAACTTACCTAATACAGGTCTAAATCCCTACCACCTCTACAGGGACATCCGAGGGTGTTAGCATGAAAAATTGTTGCAAAACTGACAAGTGAGTTGAATGTCGCAGTCATTTACGCATTGCGACGGACTGAATAAAATTTATACCAACAGATAATGTGTAACACCTACAGTGTAATGGGAGGTAGGTGTAAATTTATGACTTTAAGGTTGTAACTTGCACTATAATGCTATTTATTAATTTCATTATTTCGGATAAGGTACAGTGATCCATATTGTGTTACTATTACAAAACAACTTATATTCTAGTGTTGGTAGTACTGATATAATTAAACTAAATTGAACCCTAAGACGAGCCATGCGAAGCGCAAGGGCACTACCTACCTACCTTTTCTCGAAGCGCTACGTCGTTTTTTTGAACCCTCATAACTTGGTTTTGGATCATACCAGATAAACCAAATTTTTGGAATATAATGTCAATAGTAGACTCAAAAAAACATATAAAGTGTCAATTGTATAACCCTTATACTTTAGATTTTGTTGATATCTAAAAAACCCCGATTTCGTCACTGACTCACTGATGATCATCAAAATTCTTAGGGTACTTCCTGAAATCCTAAAAAGCTGAAATTTGGTATACATGCTAGTATTAGTACCTACACATACAACAAAAAAAATCTAAAACTTGGAACTATTAACCCACAACCCCTTAAACTAGTACTAGGGGATGGAAGTTTGTAAGAGACTTCCGCAAATTTTGATGCTAGAGGTCTGAAAATTGACATAGGGACTCCTTGTTATAAATAATAAGATACATATTTAAGGATTTTTTGTAAATCACCCCCCACCCTTTAAATTAGGGAAGTTTGGGTTTTCCCATTCGCTTATTACAAACAGTAACACCCAACAAAGAAAAAAGCCAAAGATAGAGAGTGGGCTAAGAAAAAAGGCACCTCTGATGTGCAAGAAATACACCCCAAAAAAAGAAAGAAAAAATGAACAAAATAAAAAAATATTGTCATATGCAACTTAGAAAAAGAAGTGAAATCCCGCCAAAAACATTTTCATGTTAAATGTTGCCAAGACAAGACCATATGGCTCGCACTGTCAAAAGGTAGATCTCATCTACATGCCAAGCCAACAGGCTCTACAGCCAAGCTTCTAATTCTAGCCCTAACTTCACAAACTTTATACGTTAGTATAATGTTAACAATGTGAAAAATTATCGATAGGGTTGGTTGGTTAGGTTGACTTTGGCCGTTGCTGCCGATTCCATAAATGCTGAGTATCTCAGAGTGTTCAGCGTTCCCTCATCTTCTTCGTACCTCTACGACAACAAGCTCTTCTCGCCATCATTTCCTACTTTTTCCTGGTTGGAGATTGGATCAAGGAAACTACCGGCGAGGTATATTTACTCAGAGTTTTGTTTAGAACGTTGCACCTCTTCATCTTGCCTTGACAGAAAAAGGCAGAGGTGGTGCCACGCCCACTGGCATGCAGGAACAAAGCCATCCCTCGTGGGACCACCTTTATTTTTGAAGAAACTATGAAGCCTAGAGACACCATTTTGGAATTAAATTAAAGATAATTTAATTTACTACAAATTCTTTTTTGATAACTTTTCTCTATAGATCAGCCGATACGTGTTTTGGCAAAAAATAGTTCGCAGTTTTTCGAGCACCACAGCTGTAGCACAAAGTTTTCAGTGTTTCAGACTTGGGTAAAGACTATACTCAAGGGACCTAACAACATATAAAAGAATCGTAACATGCGCGTTTGTGATGTTTGCATTTTTTTGTGTCGATTATGACTTCGCTACAGAAATATGGGACTCAGTAAACATTTCCGAGGCGCTGCAGAAACGGCGCAGTCGCAACAACATCCTGAAAGCATTGTTCTTTGTTTAAATTTTCTTAAATGGGCTTAGAATAGCCAAAATGAACCAACCCACAACCTGTACTCGAATTACCATATTCGGAATGAATCGAAATATTGAATTTCCGTGAATTACCTGAAACTAATCCACTAGGTATTCCAAATGTTTCATCATCGTCCTCATTTCAGCCGAAACACGTCTACTACTGGACATAGTCCTCCCCCAAGCACCGCCACTTCCGGATGTTCATAGAAAAATAATCCAATTTACATCCAAAACTCATGCTAAGTATAGATTTAAAATTAACCAATATTACCTTTCCAAAATCATTACCTACAATACTTCGGTAAATGGGAGAGAGATGAAGATTAGGGTTGTTTCATTTTTGCAGAAAGCTCGAATAGTTTCTAGAAACTTACTTTACAAAATCAATCATTTTGTCTGGCCTTTTCCCAACAATGTTAGGGTCGGCTTCCAGTCTAACCGGATGCAGCTGAATACCAGTATTTTACATGGAGCGACTGCTTATCTGACCTCCACAACCCAGTTACTGGGTAACACAATACCCCTCGGTAAGACTGGTAGTCAGAGAGGCACGGAGGGGTCTCGGTAAGCGAAGCTTAACCTGATCGATTGACCCGTGCAGCTGTTATCACTTAGCCACGAGCCCGTCTTACTAACTTACTTTACAAAATAATGCAGAATAACACAGATTGCAAATACGTTTAATACCTATACTGTCGTCGGGATATATAATATTTAATCCGTCGCGCACTTAGTAGCCTATGTTGTAATTCATTACGAAGAGGGAAATGGCTTTTCCTGATATCCCCAGGTGTCCCATAAATTAGGCGTACTATTTCATTAATATCAAAAGATTGATTTTGTTTCTGCTTTTTTAAGTTATCGTTTTTCTTCCACGAGATAGCAATGTAATAAATAATTGATGATGATTATTTAAATCGCAGTTCAATCTAAAGGCATATTTGTAACAATTGTTACTAATGAACTACTTAAATACATTTAACGATTCAAGGGCCATGCCATTGGCTCTTATTAGTTGAATATTGTTGATCACAGTTTATTTATAAGCAGACGCATCTGATACCTCTTGATTGACCTTAAGGCTCCCGCAGACAGCCGCGACGCGACAGTGCAACGCGATTCTGGTAGAACCATTTCCATGAACTTTTTTTAGAAATTGTTCTACTTTAATAGAGTCTCAACGCGCTGTTGCGTCGCGCATGTCTACGGAAAACTTTAGGCCTCAGTTGAGGATAGGTAATACGGGCTGGTATCTGCAACTCAATAACAATGCGCATATTTTGCGTATGGATTAGTTGAAGATAAAATACGCTCATGAGAAGAGGCCCGAATCTCAGGACGGGCAAAGTGTTATTGGGATTTTTCTTAAGGAATTAGTCAGTAGCTGCCCGGAGTCTGCATTTGTGCCCGGTTGATGGCAATAGGCTCGCCCCCTATAATATAGGACTTGACCATAACTGGCGAAATGTGAGTGTACTAGGTACTGCACCTCTCTCTTTGGGGAATACAGGGGTGATGTTATGATAGATACTTTTTGCATAGATAGTTGATAGTTGTTTGTTGTGCTAGATAGTTTGTTAGTTAGTGTGATCTTTGCCACTAAAGATAAGTACTGTATTGTATTGCATAGTTACTGATGGAAAAGCAATCTGTAACACTATTTTTGAAACAATAAATTATTCTTATTCTTAGTTTAAAATGACCTTGACCTTGAATGCATCTCAAAATACTGTACATACCTACTTATCGTCTCTGATTCTTGAAACACATACGAGGGGGGATCAAAAAGTAGTGAGAATGAGATAGATTATAATGCCTATTGATAACTTAATAATTTATTTTTCTACATAGTCTCCGAGTCTCTCTACACACCGAGTCCAGCGCTTTTCCAAGACTTCAATCCCTTTCAAAAAAACAGTTTTGTCTTGGTCCTGCAAAAAGCTCTCCACGGCATCCATCACCTCGTTATCGTCTTCATACCTGTTTCCCCTTAAGTATTCTTTCAATTTGGGGAACAGATAAATATCGCTAGGCGCCAGATCTGGTGAAAAAGGGGGGTGGTCAACAAATTCGAAGTCAGCTTTCTGAATGGCAGCCATCGCAACTGCCGACCTGTGCGCGGGTGCGTTGTCGTGATGAAACAGCACGCCCCTTCGAAGTTTCCCTCTCCTTTTCTCTTTGATGGCATTCCTCAACTTAGGAATTAAAGCTGCATAATATTGGCCTGTAATAGTGGTTCCACGCTCCAGGCTTCAGTCCCAAAATATTGAGGCCATAACCTTGCCAGCCGATGCCACGGCACGAAACTTCTTCGGGGTCGGTGATGATGGCCGTTTCCATTGCGAAGATTGCTGTTTTGTCTCGGGATCAAAATGATGGACCCGTGTTTTGTCCATTGTTACGAAACGAGACAAAAAGTTTTTAGAATCTTCTTGAAACTTGTCCAACAATATCTTCGAAATGTCAAGTCGATTTTGTTTCTGACTGTCGGTTAACATTCTCGGCATCCATCTTGCGGAGACTTTTCTCATATTCAAAGATTGTTTCGATATGGATTGAATACTTCCTTATGAAATGCCCGTTTCTTGAATTAAGTATCGGATGGTAACTCTTCGATCGCTCAATACAATTTTCTCGACTTTCGCAACATTTTTTTGGGTGACTGACGTCGATGGACGGCCGCAACGATGTTCGTCTTCCGTGCTCGTTCTCACTACTCGAAATTGAGAAGCCCACCTTGCGACCGTGGAATAAGGCGGAGCAGACTCTCCTAATGTTGCCTCCAAATCGCAATGAATCTCTTGCGTCGTTAACTTTTTTAAACAGAGGTATTTAATAACGGCTCGCACTTCGTTTTTCTCCATTTTCGAGAACACGTTCCGACACGAAGCAAACAAATGACTACATTCAGAACAAAACAAAAGAGAATCGAAGTTTTTTTTCTTTATTAATATTACAAATATGTATCTGAGCTATGACTGCCAGTATTTATTTTTTTTCTTACCAAGGAGTATGTCGTTCTCACTACTTTTTGATCCCCCCCGTACAACTTAACAAATGAATGCAACACGCGTAAGAGTTCAAACAACCAGTTACGTCGACTTTATATGGCTACCGCGAAATGTCTACCTATTGACTGAACCTTCATGGACAGTGCGTGGATAATAATGATACAACCTCCTAGGCCGTATTACCTGGCGCTCTGCCTAACCCATAACCAGTCCAGTGCGATGATATAAATGCAAATTCACGAATAACATGGTAAATGTACCAATTTCGGGCCAAGGTAACAACATCGATTGAGGTGTAGGTACTGTACCTACTACAATGCACGCTATGTGTCTATATTTAGAATGAAAAAAAAAAACTCGCCGCGTGGTTTGTATTAGTATTGATTGCTCGGTAATAAGTGGTCGCAGTGCGGTTTCTCTTACTGCTTACCTCCTTTTATGGTGGATTTAATGGGATTTTTATATGGAAAATGCATGGGAAGTCATCCATTTATCGTTAGGGGGATTTCTGGACATTTTTTTTTAAGATTCCAATCCCCTCCCCCCCTAACGGGGACTATCAGGGGGGATTTCCAGACGTTTATCTTAGACTAGCTTTTGCCAGCGGCTTCCCCCCGTGGATGTCGGAAAATATCCCGCGAGAACGTACTGTCGGCCAATCCTTCCTTATTCGTTGTCTACATTATAAAGGGAACCTCTGTGCAAAATTTCAGCTTTCTAGGTCCAAGGGTTTGGGCTGGGCGTTGATGAGTCAGTCAATCAGTCAGTCAGGACTTCTCTTTTTATTTATATAGATAGATTCCACTTTTCCCCCTAAGAGGGACTTTTAGGGGGAATTTGTGGAATAAGCCGGCAAAATGATTCAACGAATGAAGGCGTGACGTTATAAATAGATTAAATAAATCCACAAAATAATAAGTTAAATTGAAATATGAAATCTTTTTCTTACGAAACCCACGTTACACAAATATTGATTCAATTAAAAAGTTTAGTTTCAAATCGGTGACTATCCCAATTTCCGACTACTGTGAAACCTTGCAAGCCTCCATTGAAACAAAACAAATGAAATATTATTTACTTGGTAACGTTCTACTATCGTGTGTAAAATTAAGCACTTAAAATTTAAGCCTAGTTTACTCAAAATGAGTAGCTGGGTCGAAAATTCTGTGTAAATTTTGGCCGAGAAATTGCTTGGCCTAATTAGAGTTTATAGTCATTATTATAAAAAGGGTTTGTTAATTGATTCGTTCTATTAAAACGTGAAGATTAAAAGGCAGAGGAATTAAGCAATTGTGAGAGAAATTATGCATATTTCATTAAATCCGAGTTTGCTGTTGAAAACTGTATAATTATGTTACCGGTAAAGCATATAATTCAGGCACAATAATATTATATATAGGGTGACTGGTAATTAGTGACCGATACCTAAACACATGATTGTGCTCATGATAACAAACAACTATTACAATGGGACCAAACCTGTAATCACGAAAAAAAATCAGCTGTTCCCTACATTTTGACGAGGTATGCGAACATTAATGTAAGGGGCAGCTGATTTTGTTTTCGCGATTTCAGTTTTGTGTTAGTCCCGGCTATCATTCTTGGATCTTTGACAGTCGTTACGGGTCGTCAAAAGCCCGAAAGTCTGACAACCAAGGGGTATCGTATTACCCAGTTACTGGGTTGTGGAGGTCAGATAGGCAGTTGCTCCATACAAAATACTAGCTGTTGCCGGCGGCTTCGCTCGCGTGAATGTCGGAAATTGTCCCACGGGAACCTACTACCGGAATGAAAAGTATCCTATGTCTTAATCCAGGTTATAAACTATCTGTATACCAAATTTAATCCAAATCCGTTCAGCCGTTTTTGCGTGATTGAGTAACAAACATCCATACATACAAACTTACACATTTATAATATTAGTAGGATTGGTATTTAGCTGCATTCGGTTAGACTGGAAGCCGACCCTAACATAGTTAGGAAAAGGCTAGGCAGATTGATTTGAGAGATAGAGAACATTGAGTGAAATTATGACTCAGTTCTATAAACTATGAAATGTTAGACTCTGTGTTAGAAATATTGATTTGTTTTGATGTTAGTCATAGATTGTTACTCTTAATTATTGAGAAAATTGCTCATAGTTTTGTTTGTATTCTAGCTGTAGTTAGGAGACTGAATCATTTTAGTTTTGTTTTAACCAATTCATATTTTAATTAAAAACCGTTTGATTCGTTATTTTTCTTCTTTTAGAGTCGATGGAAAATAAATGTATTTTGTTAAATGATTTGGGCCCGATATGTGGCTACGCTTGTAATCAAATAATTCAAAACGTAAGTGAAATGGCAACATAATTATGTTTTAGGCTTCCTGTACATGATGCCGGAGCCGTACCGGGGCGACGGACCGAATGCTCGTTGTTTTACTATATAACGTGGTATCAATGCGGTGTACACGTGTCTCCGGTGCGGCGGCGGTTCGGTGCTTGGGCGATATACTCGTACATTCGTATACACAAGCATGCGGTTCGGCGCCGGTGCGGCTTCGGCGTGGTGCATATGAAGCCTTATCGATTGGAGCAGGGACATCGACGCACAAACCCGTCATCATGGATTCAGTACATAGTTCTGAACCCCTGCCTTAAAATTTTTGTCGGTTATTAAAAAAAAAAATAGTTTTCCCATA
Organism: Cosmia pyralina; assembly: GCA_946251885.1. Lineage (NCBI taxonomy): Eukaryota > Metazoa > Arthropoda > Insecta > Lepidoptera > Noctuidae > Cosmia > Cosmia pyralina. Next base: position 25,162,535 of record OX276349.1, on the reverse strand, counting down.
CATTTTGACCACACCGCGTAGATATTGCACTTTTGTAGGAAACAGAAGATTTTTTTTTGCAAGACGAAAGTTGAGCCATTGTCCGTGGAGAGACGCCGCATTAACGTCGGAGATCTAAGCCGTCCACAGAAAAGATTACTCTTTATCTGTTCTATGAAGCCGTCCATGAGCCCGCTGCAGCCAACTTGGGTATAACGAAGTCTATTTAACGTTTTAACAGTAGGCCACGGTAACTTGTGCCTGGATGGGAGACTCTTTGATGGTTCAATAAAGAAATCAGGAGATTTAAGCAGGTCTTGCCAAAGATCACATCTTTCTGTGGAAGGGTTGCCATCGGCTGGATCCATACAGCTCTAAATGAGACATGCCAGATTATTACTGGTTATTACTGGTATCTTTGGCATCGAGTCTCCAGAAATTTGCAGGACAGCAAGACTATAGCCAGCTGCATCGAGAAGGCGAAGCTACTGGATGATCCACGTCACAACTTTAACAACTTTAACCCAGGGCCATAAAGCTCGTGTAGTTAAGATATGCCTTCGGAAGATTCAAGCGATTCCTTTTAATTTGTATTCCATTTTCTGAGTTTTATTTTCAGTAAGACAGTCAGTTGCTAGAGTTAATTATCTACGTCCTACAAGCAGTTCCTTTAAAAGATCAATTTGACACAATCTTTTAACCTATAAACTCTGACAGGTCAACTTATCACTTACTGCTGAAGTTTCGTGAGACATGGAAATAAAAGTAATTAATTCATTTTCTGTCCACAGAAAAAATAACCCGAGGTCAACAGTGTCCACAGAAAAAGTACCCAAGGTCAACATTGACAACTAAACCCAACCCTCTCAATGCTACGTTCAGGTTAGCCGTAAAGAAATCTTACAGCATTGCAGACTGCCAACCGAGGGTCAAGGTCAGTTTAACTCATTAATCAAGGTGATACGTTACACAAAGTGTTAGTTCATTGTCAACTGTGCGAAGTTTTCAAGTAAAACTTGGCTATTTTCTTGACCATCGCATGCAGGAAGGCCGAAGTGTACTATCGTAACGTTGGACACATATAATGTTTTTTTTCAACTATGTACCTATTCTTTATGTCGACTTGTCATGTTAATCGCAACATGTTATCACCACTGTACACGATCCAACCATCTATGTCAAAGTCAATATTCATTGATCAGCATTAGGCGAATTCTAAGAACGAATAATTTTAAGGTAACGCTTCATATTTGAGGGTATTTAATTAATTGATTAGTTAGTAAAGTTCAAGTCGTCAAGTTCAAGGTCAAATAATTTATACCAGTCAATTAAACACGTCACATTCCGTGATCATATAAAAAGTGATATCAAAATTGGCATCAGTTTAGAAGCTTTCAAAATAGTTGATTACACTGCAGTGTTAATAGTCGACGATTAGCTTCTATCGTTTAAGGTCAAGGGCGCGTTCCATAGATGGAAAAAAGTAGTTGTGGGTGATGGGTTATTATCTATGTAATTAACTATTATTTGTTTATTTTTATTTGTTTATTTATATCCAATACACGTATTAATTAAGTACAATTGGTTTTAGCCACACAAAGAAAACCTCTCAGGGCTTATCTGTGTGCTGGCAAGCCGCTCATTTAAATTTACAAAAATGTTTATTACTGCAATGATACATAAAATATTTATATAATGATGATAACAATTTATTGGTGCATTAAGAGAAATCTTGTGTAAAAAAACGTTTGGATTTGTACTTATAACTTTTCGAACTCATCCTGTATAACATTTGCAAGTCCTCTGGAAGTTTATTAAGGAAAAATGGTACCAAATATTCTGCAATCCTCATGCCGTACACGTTATTGAACTTTGGTAGGATGTATTTACTTTTAATTGGTATCGTTCTCAAAAAGTCAGGTCTTATTTTTTCGGTTAGCAGCACAGGACTATTGACTTCCGCAAGAGTAAAAAATTCAACTTTATTGAACACATTCATAACATTACAATATTTATAGAGGTCGTCGTCACTGTTTTTGAATTTCTTGTTTATATGTTCTTGTTTACTATGTTCCATTACGTTAAATGTCACATAATGCCTGTATTCCCCAAAGATTAAGGCATAAGTATATAAATAGTATAGTAGGTATACTCACACATTTTGTCTACACTAAACACACTTTACTACATTTTAACTATACTAGGTAACTACTGCCTTTACTAAGTATGTCACACTATCAATCTGCCTTGCCTTTTCCCAACTATGTTGGGGTCGGCTTCCAGTCTAATCAGATGCAGCTGAATAGCAGTATTTTACATGGAGAGACTGCCTATCTCTCTCTACAATCCAGTTACTGGGTAATACGATACCCCTTGGTTAGACTGGTTGTCAGAATTTCGGGCTTCTGACAACCCGTAACGACTGTTAAAGATCCACGAATGACTGCCGGGACCAACGGCTTAACATGCTTTTCGAGACACGGAGGAGTCTCAGTATGTAAAGATGGTCACCCATCCACGGACCAACCCCGGCAAGCGTAGCTTAACCTGAACGATCGACCCGGGTGGCAGTTATTACTTAGCCACGAGCTCCTGAGGATGTCACACACATAATTATTGTTATTATTTATTCAGTTGGCTAAACCACCATGTCATTCGACTATCTTCGTTGTCGTTAGTTTTGAATGGACTCGACTTCGTTTACATGAAAGATTACGAAAGGGCTAGCGAGTTCACATTTTGACTTTCACTCATTAGAAATACATAACACCATTGCTTCAGGGGACTACAGGACCTAAACGCAACTAAACGTAAGTTTTATAATAACTAAAAGTATAATATGATCTACTGCAGTAAACAAAATCAGAAAAATATATGATATTCTTCAGGATATATGTTAGTTAGATAGAGTGTTGAAAACATAATGCAATCATTTTGATACGATAGAAAAAAATCACGGAGATATCTCTAAAAATGTGTTTTAACGATTAAAAACCATAGTAATATTAGGTCTTTACCTATGAAATTGCCGTTCTGCAGTACTGGCCATTTCAAATCAAAATAATTTTTGTTTGGCTAAGAATTCTAATTTCAAATTAATTTTATTTTTAAACATGGATTTTTTTTTCCAAAAGTAGTCATTTGTTTATTGATTAGTGTTACATTTTCATCGCATTTCAATATTTTTCGTCATCATGGATACGTTAAAAATTCGAGTAATTATGGAATATGAGTACCGTCGTGGCAGCAACGCGGCACAAGCGGCACGCAACATCAACGACGTTTACGGAGCTAACACTACAAACCAACGCACCACTTGTTATTGGTTTGCTCGCTTCCGTTCTGGAAATTTCGACCTGAAAAATGAACCTCGCGGTCGTCCGAAGACTTTGGTCGACAATGACGAATTAAAGGCGATTGTGGAAGCTGATGATACACAATCTACGGCTGAATTAGCAGCAGCTTTCGACGTTAGCGTCAAAACAATATTGGTCCATTGGCGTCAAATTGGCAAGGTAAAAAAGCTTGACAAATGGGTGCCCCACGAACTCAATGATCGCCAGCGCGAAGTACGCGTCGAGACGTGCCTTGCACTGCTCAACAGACGCACAAATGAAGGAATTTTGAACCGCATTGTTACCTGCTATGAAAAATGGATTCTGTTTGATAACCGCAAGCGCTCAGCAAAATGGTTGGATCCTGGTTCAGCACCTAAACAATGCCCTAAACGAAAACTTACCCCTAGAAAAGTGATGGTCACTGTTTGGTGGTCTAGCGCCGGTGTGATTCATCACAGCTTCTTACCAAACGGGGTGAGCATTACTTCAGATGTGTACTGTGAAGAACTGAACACAATGATGGAGAAGCTGGCACATCTCCAACCAGCATTGGTCAATCGCTCGTCTCCGCTGCTCCTGCACGACAACGCGCGACCTCATACTGCACAGCAGACGGTCTCCAGTTGCAAGAACTGGGGCTGGAAGCTCTCCGTCATCCGCCCTACTCACCAGACCTTGCGCCTACAGGCTACTACTTTTTCCAGAATTTGGATAACTTCTTGGCGGGGAAAAAATTCAATACCCGAGAGGCAGTACAAAATGCCTTTGAAGAATTTGTTGCCTCCCGTCCAGCTGATTTCTTTAAGAAGGGCATCAATAAACTGCCACTGCGTTGGCAAAGATGCATTGATTGCATGGGTGATTACTTCGATTAATACAAATAAAAAATGCATGAAAAAAATTCGTTTAAATTTTTTCATACAAAACGGCAATTTCATAGGTAAAGACCTATTATTAGTATGCAATCATTCTGATTTTTTGTCAGATTATTCTACAAGCAACATAAACGTAATAGTGTTTTAATGTTTTAGTCCAACCATAAGATTTTTTGTACAATAATTGCTTCATATTTTGCGATAAAATACCATCGTTGTGTCATCGCGCTTCTCTTTCTTTTCTATGCAGTCTGACAGTGACTGCGCTTTAGGTCCTGTAGTTCCCTTAACCGAACGATAAATTTACAAATAATATGAGTATCGAAAAGCTACGCAAGTAACAGCGAAGAGCGTAGCTTCTTTATTTGAAGAAAAAATTACACATCAGTAGCGATAATGAAGTAGTAGATATTTAGGTCTTATTATCTACAATCGGATTTTTCTGGTACTAGGTCCAATTTGCGACCCTATCTCGGCACAAATCTTAATTACGTGATTCTACTAATAAGAGTTTCTTAACAAAAAAGCACAATTACGAAAAAGCTGAATTATAAATTAAAAAAAACAGGCCATGTGCGTGTCGAACCACGCGTAGTGAAGGGTTCCGTAGTTGGGATTAACATTTACGCAGGCACAGTATTGATTTTATACACGGCAAAATTAAGTTCTTAGTATTTCTAAAAAAATCTAGGAAAAAACAAAGTTATTTCTGCGGCTGTAACCGAAAACATTCCATATCTAACAACTTAAATAAAAAAAAAAACATCATAACCTTTTTAGGGTTCCGTTGTCATTAATTATGGGATCCAATGATGCCGATATGGGATACAAACGCTTATTTTGATTTGAATTGTTTTTTTATTCCTCGGTTGCATGTATGGGTAGTGTCAATCCTATTTTTTTACTGTTTCTCTACCGCCCCGTTGTATCGATTGTGTACAGACAGACATACCGCCCGAAGACATAAATTTGTCTAGGTAGCCGTGAACTCGTCGAAAAAATAGCGTCTAACTGTTCGCCACAATTTGCACGCACACTAGAAAAGTACAACGCAAGCATAATGACATATTTATTTTATTTATTTCTTATAGTTAATTAAAACGGTACAACACAATTACATTAATTAACAAAGAAAAAAATATTATGATGACAATAATTAAGTTGTTTATAATTTAATTTAAAACTAACATGGAACAGTGGGCTCCCTTGCATACTTTCTCTCACAGAACACCAGCACCCTAATTGCGTAACACATTATCGATCGGAGTTGGTTTCATTTTGAAACAAATTGCTAAACCATTGCTTCATATGTTCGAAAAATTTGTCTGCTCAGCAACGTAAATGACGCAATGAATGTTGTTGAACTGTCAAAATGAAACCAACTCCAATTGATAATGTGTTACGCAGTAAGGGTGCAGTTTATTAATAGCTTAGCCTTATAACACCGTCACATACAGAATAGTCAAAATAACTTGCTGTATATTTTGCTCCGCTTGATAATGGTGCCGATTCTGTTGTACACGGAACTAAACTAACTAAACTATCACTAAAATTCCTTACTTTTTGCTATGAGAATCTTAGAGCTATTCTGCAAAAAAAAAACCTCTAAATTTAATAAAAATTTTGACACAACTAAAATCGAGTTTGACAATCGTGACTCCGCGTGGTATAGTGCCTGTAGTATATTTGACCCGGTGGCTTTAATTGGAACTAACGAAATCACTATGAAGTGACAGGCTTGTCATATTTTGTTTACCGACATCGCTGTCGTTACCGGGTCAAATATCTTTTAGAGCTGGAGGGGCGCAGGGAGGGGGCAGCTTCAACGTGTTTTATATGGAATGTAAGTACATTTTTTTTTTGTACCTTTTTTTTGGTGCCTTTTTTTTGGTACCTTTTTTTTTGGTACTTTTTTTTTTGGTGCCTACATGTTGAGTCATAGGGGTTCATGGGTTTTATAAATGGGGGCCAAATTTTCATTATTTTTGCGATAGGACTCACCGTTTTCGAGATATATGCAAAAGAAAAGAAAAAAATACACTACTGTTTTTGCATCCGAAGTCAAGGTCTCGGTGTGAATTTTAGTTCATGTCAACTAATTTTATTCCACACCTTTTTAATCGCGATTAAACATAGTCTGATTTAGTTTGACAATTAAAATTTTAGGTGAAAACCATGTGAAAACAGTCAAATTCAGAATAGCAAAATTGCCATTTTAACTAAACTAATAACTCCGTACAATCTTAGTCCTGTCAAACTAAAATATAGTTAAGTTGTGTCACTTTAGTCAATTTCAGAATGGGAAATCGTCGTTTGACAGGAATAAACTAAATTTTAGTGATTTTTAGTCTAGTTTAGAGGCATTGGTGACAAGAGAATCGGCACCAATGTGTTACGCAATTAGGGTGCTGATATATACGCATAATTTGACTCCATTCATCCAATGCCACTTGGCGCACGACTGTATTTAAGACGTCAGCTGTCACGCACACCTGCCGGTCTATTCTGTAAAAATCTCACCGTGAAAACTTAGGTGAAGTGAGTAAGATAGTGTTTTACTAACATCATATGGATCAAGGTCCGAAATAAATTATTTTTTTTTTTTTTTTATTTAAAGTGAACTGTCAATAGTGTCAAACCCTAGCATCAGGTGGAATCACAGCTCACTTCACGCTCACTTCACCTAAGTTATCACGGTGAGATTTTTACAGAATAGCACTACAGCATAACCAAGTTGGCCTGTTTATTTTAGTTCTTAGCAGCGCGACACTCTATATCTAGACATTAATAATCAAAGATCTCCATTCCAATTCATCGATATTTGCCAATAGTCACCGAGTAAAATGGCTGTGTGAAACTCAAACACAAAGCATTTATTTCAATTAAACCAATTACAGGCACTTTTGAACTGTCAAAGAGTCGGTCAGTTAGTCAGAAAGTTGAAGCTAGATGCGCATTCCAAAACGTAGATCTCTATGGAGAAGAACGGGCAAGAAACTCCACGGACACTATTTTAAATCAAGATAAGTATTACAAAATCCTGCGTACATTATTCTTGTGTGTGTGTGTGTGTGTGATCCGGACGCTTGGACAGACGGACATAACGAAATTAAATGGTTCCGTTTTCGCCATTTGGCTACAGAACTCTAGAAATGATATCTACTATTTTTTTATTTCTAAAACATTAAAAAAAAAGTAATAAAAAAGGTCGCTGAAGCTAAAACTGCCAACTACACATAAATTCCAACCCTTACAACGTTATTCATTCGTAATCACTGCAGTGTTCATAGTTCATGATAACTCAAGGTCAAGGTCAAATAACATCATAAATCAAGTTAATACGATAGTAGCAACGGCAGGGTTGTGTGTTTGTGTCATTTCCTGTTAGCAGTGGAGGGTTAAGTGATGGACGCTAAGATTTTGAGATTGATAGGTGTTATACAAATTACGTGGTAGGTTCATAATGGTAGTGTATTATTAGATTATGTTTTGTTTTATATGGGGGTGTAATGCTATGTTGTGGTGGATAGTGATAGTTTGAATGCCTGAAAGTATGCAAATACAAATTTTGTGGCCGAGCTGCATGACGGTGTGATTTTACACGCCAGAGTGCGGGAGAAGTCATGTGATGATTTCCCATCCCCAAAAAAAAAAAGGGTGCGGGAGAATATCGCGTTGTCCGAGAAATTAATAACAGTGAGTACCTACCTAGGTAGGTCAAAAATTTGGTGTGTAGGTATTTTGTGTGTACCTGCTACACGTACGGGAGCAGTGGACGCTCGTTCTAATTTTATGTCAAATCGGTTATGTTCGGTTTCTCGAGCTGACTTTTAGGGCATTCCACTGCGAGTTTTGTGGGAACTTGTACAAAGCATTAATTTACCACATTTCAGCAAATGAACTAAAATCTCCACGGAAGCTAATTTGCCGATAAATCATTGAGGATTTTCACGTTCTCTTCGAATTAGGAAAAAATATATTAGCCATAAAAGTGCTTTTATTTCGTACCCTTAGACGAATACCAATTTTCACAATATTACCATAATGTTTGTAAAAAATATTCCGAGAGGAACCAATAATAATTTTTGTGCTGTTAATTCAGCGATTTCGTATTTTACCAATATAAATGCAAATCTTTTGTAAACCAGTTTTAAGTACCTATTGAATAATTTTTTGTCTCCAGAGAGTTAAAATGTTATAATAATCGGGGCCAACCCGAGATCTCGTCTATAATTATTCCTAAAGTTTTATTTGATATTCTGTTAGAATGCTTTTAATCTAGTTATGTAGTAAATATTATAGGATAGCAAGACCCCTTGCACCGTGTAAATGGGGCTCAAGTCTCCTCTAAATTTTGTATTTATTTGTATAGTTAGTTAGTTAATCATTTAATAAGGTAACTAAAAAAAAAAAGTTAAGTAAATAGATAGTGATCTTTTAGTTGTACATAAGCATTTTAGGAGCTCGTGGCTAAGAAATATCAGTCGCACGGGTCGATCGATCAGATTAAGCTACGTTTGCGGCATTTGGTCCGTGGACGGATGACTATCTTTACATACCGAGACTCATCCATGCCTCGGAAAGCACGTTGCCGTTGGTCCCGGCTGTCATTCGTGGATCTTTGACAGTCGTTACGGGTCGTCAGAAGCCCGAAAGTCAAACAGCCTGTCTTACCAAGGGATATCGTATTACCCAGTTACTGGGTTATGAAGATGTCAGATAGGCAGTCACTCCATGTAAAATACTGGTAGTCAGCTGCATCCAGTCAGACTGGAAGCCAATCCCAACATAATTGAGAAAAGGCTAATACCTAGGCTAGGCATAATTCAGCAGATGATATTAATCATGCAGCCAGTATCTGGGACACAGGCCTCCTCTCGGTGAGAGGGAGCGGGCCGTAATCCACCACGCGGGCCCAGTGCGGGTTGGTAGATGTCACATGTCTTCGAATTTTTGGTTCTAGGACATGCTGATTTCCTCATGATGTTTTCCTTCACCGTTTTGAGAGCAGTGATGATGTAATAATTTACACAAAATAAAGCGCCTGTCTAGGTTCGAACTTATGATCTACAACTCGTAAGTCGCGGCCGTTACCACTGGGGCACAATGCTCATCACATGATATTAAAGGAGTTTATTTCCCAAATACATTTCACGGTTGCAACTGTCGGAGACTTGTTGCCTTTTCTTTTTTTTTTTGATGTCAACGCATAGTGAGAAAGTTCCCTTATACCGATAATACTAGGAATATAGTCCAGAACACTAGTTGCGTCCCAAGAGATGACCAAGGACGTGTGTTCGTGGAATCAGAAATTGAAACATGAAACCAAAGCATCGTTGTTCGAGAGTAGCACTGGAGAACAAGAGAAGTGTGGCCTCAAAATTACGATAGGTATACTTGCGCAAGTTTAGACTTCCACAAGTCTGCGTGACACCGAATGGATCGGATACTTGTGCAAGTCCAATTTTGCGCAAGTATATAAAGAAAGAAAATGTACTTATTGAGACTCAAAATTAAAAATGCTCTTAAATAAAAACATGAAAATAATAAAAATAAAGTCCTGTACGAGGCCAAAAGGCTCGTATCTCAGCATGATGCTGCGACATTTAAAAGTAAGTGTCGCTGTGCTGGTATTCTAATAGGTATTCCCGTTGTGATGTCACGGACAGATACAGAAATAAATAATAAATAAAATTAACAATGAATGTGTGAAATAACATGAGGAGCTCGTGGCTAAGGAGGAGCTCGTGGCTAAGCAATAACAGCCGCACGGGTCGATCCATCAGGTTAAGCTACGCTTGCCGGGGTTGGTCAGTGGATGGGTGACCATCTTTACATACCGAGACTCCTCCGTGCCTCGGAAAGCATGTTAAGCCGTTGGTCCCGGCTGTCATTCGTGGATCTTTGACAGTCGTTACGGGTCGTCAGAAGCCCGAAAGTCTGACAACCAGTCTTACCAAGGGGTATCGTATTACCCAGTTACTGGGTTGTGGAGGTCAGATAGGCAGTCGCTCCATGTAAAATAATGGTATTCAGCAGCATCCGGTTAGACTGGAAGCCGACCCCAACATAGTTGGGAAAAGGCTAGGCAGATTGATTGTGTGAAATAACATATAAAAATATTTTTTTACTAAATAAAATTGTTTTATTATTTATCGTAACGTGTGTGGGCCTTTTTTTTTTTTTTTTTTTTTGTGGATGGGAAATCATCAAATGACTTCTCCCGCTCTGGGCAGAGCGGGAGGGCGTGTCAGACTTTTACTGACTAAAACCCACCCATGTTCCTTCAGCTGCCCGTGCCAGGGCCACGGTATCTCTTTCGAACTACTCGCGACCCCGGCGGCATCGGCCCAATTGACCCCGTCACTGCTGACATCTCTTTGAGGCGCGCGTGGAACACAACGCGCCGTCGACCCGGGCCTGGTCCTTACCGGACGGCGAGCTGCCCATTACTCGTCGTCCGCAAGCCCGCGCCTACGGTGGCCGGGAATCGGCAATCGATTCCCGCCGCCCAGGGCGTCTCCTACGGCGGCTAGGGGCGCGAGGGCGCGGCTGTTGCCTCTCCCTCACGCGTTCCGCTTCCTCCTTCGCGAGCATTACTGCTTCGCAGAAGGAGGTGACGGCTTCCCATGCACTCTCGCTCCGCACCATGGCCTGGACCAGGTTTGGACGCGAGAGATCGCCGCCACCGATCGCCTCCGTGAGAACACGGCGGTGCTCCGCCCAAGCCGCAGACCTCCACTGTATGCTCCACCGTGTCCTCCGGGCGATCCACACAATGGTGACACCCGGGCGTTTCCTCCCGCCTTATCCGAAACAGGAACCTCCCGAAACAACCGTGTCCGGTGAGGACCTGCGTCAGGCGGAAGGTGAGGACGCCGTGGCGCCTCTCCAACCACTCCTCAAAGAGGGGACTTATCGCCGCAATTGTGGCGTGCCCAGCGCTGGGTTGCGACAATCGCACTCTCCATGTCGCCATGAGATCCCGCCGGAGCTCTGTCCGCTGTACCGTGATTTCTCGCGGCAGCGGAGTTACGCCCCGGCGTTTCACCTCCTCGCGCCACTCCCACACGTGCGCGAGGACTTTTGTCTCCAGATCCCATGGCGGTAATCCGGCAAGGAGGCACGCCGCCTCACAGGAGACCGTGCGGTATCCCCGGACTAGCCGGATGGCCATGACCTTCTGGGACGCGTTCAACCGGCGGGCTGGTCGCAGCCTCAGGGAACGCGCCCACACCGGTGCCCCGTAAAGGGCCATGGACCGCACGACCCCCGCGTAAAGCCTCCGGCAGGAGGCGTTTGGGCCCCCCAGATTGGGCAGGAGCCGCTTCAAGGCAGCCCCGGCCCGCTCCAGTCTGGGAGCCAAACGTCGGAAATGCTCCACGAAGTTCCACCGGCTGTCGAGGACGAGTCCCAGGTACTTCATCGTCGACTCGACTCCGATGTGAACCCCTCCTACCGTTATTTGGGAACCCGACGGTGGCGCGTTCCGAGGACCATGAAAACACATGACCTCGGACTTGTGCAGGGCCACATCGAGTCCCAACTGCCGGATCCTCTCTACGATTTTCGCAACCCCGCGTGTCGCTAGTTCAGCCGCCGCCTGGTGCGACCTCCCCTGCGCCAGGACCAGCGTGTCGTCAGCGTAACATACAACGCTGACGCCGCTAGGGAGGTCGGCGCGCAGCACCCAGTCATACCCGATGTCCCACAGATGTGGCCCCAGGACCGATCCCTGTGGTACACCGCACGACATCTCTCGCCGGTTCCACTCCCCCAGATGACCGGGGTAGATGACGGCCCTGTCCGTCAAATAGGCCTCGACCACTCGACGGAGGTAGGTTGGCACCCGGTGATACCGGAGTGCCTCCCTGATGCAACTCCAGGGCAGGGTATTGAAGGCGTTGGCGATGTCTAGAGACACCGCCAAGACGACCCCACCCCGGGCCACAGCATCCCCCGTCGTGAGGGCTCGCACGCGCATGATGGCGTCCACCGTAGAGCGCCCCCTGCGGAAACCAAACTGGCTCTCCGCCAAATCCGGCCCCTCCTGCACCAGCCACCCGACGAGGCGGTCTGCAATGACTCTTTCAAAGAGCTTGCCCACCTCGTCGAGCAGCACGATGGGCCGGTAAGCGGACGGAAAGTCCGCAGGGCGCCCCGGCTTCTTAATGAGGACCAGTTTCCCTGTCTTCCAACGAAGTGGGAACTGGCCCCTCTCCACGCAAACGTGTGTGGGCCTGCATTAGTAAATTGGTTATATTTGATGATTGAAATACGTACAAAATGAATGCCATGTAGTTCAGGTGTTATACCATTATATACCTACATGATACATGCCTATATTTTTGTTAAAACATTAGTTTCTTACAAGAATTTAAACCTTAATCTGAAATTTTTAGATGAGATTAAAAAGCATGCACTATAGAGCTTCTTGCCCATTCTTCCTCATACGAAACTACCTTTTTGATGGGGCGACTAGAATCAATTATAGTTGTTTGTAAATCTCGACTTTGAAAGTTACTTAAAATAAATGATGTCACTTTGACATGTGGAATTATGTGGTCCCGAAGGTTCTATTTAGAAATTCTTCCATTGACCTGATTGATTAATCTTCAAAATAAAGGATATTGTAGCTCGCATCACTGTTTGAAAGAAACATTTCAATGTGGGATAAGAATTATTTCTGTCTATCCCCTGCATGTGAAAGGCGTGATGTTGTGCGTTAAGGCCCGGTATTAGCTCAGTATTCACAAATTTGGTTTCTTGGTTTGTCGAGTATGACGTAACGCAAAGAAACTATCCGACGCAAAGAATACAGTGGACAGAGAAGGGTTAAAAGAAAAATTGTAACCGAATAGGATAGTAAAAAATAGGTAGTATTCCCAATAAAAAATTTGGAAGTCTCCACAAAAATAAACTTTGGCGTCGGACATCTCTGTATTTTACGCGATAACAACATTCTTTTTTAAGAACTTAATAGAATTAGCATTTTTTTAAAACTTTAACTGGACAATTATTTAATTTATTGTGTATATTCTAAAGAAAACCCTGAAAATAAATGCACATTCACAGCTTAGTCACATCTCGGCAACACAAATATTATTTTCAATTTTCAACCTTATTTCAAGCCAGCTAATGGTGACAATAGATTACGCAGTTGTGTGCCGTTTAAAATCGAACTCAGTCCGCGCCTTAATGTAATAGCTGTTATCTAAGCAACGAACACCAAAATTACGATACCGAAAAAAGCGAGAAAAAATAAATTTATTTACCAGTAGATAAAATACACAAGATAACAAAGAATGGTCAAGATTGATGATTAAGTCTATTCTACCTTGAATGTCTGAGTTTATACACTTGAGGACAAAAGAAAGTGTACAAAACAGTTCTTTTAAAATAGAATTTTCATCAATACATTTTTTGGTTGACAGGAAAATGAATAGGTATTACATTAACGAAATTGTTTTTCGATGTACAATTTAGATGTCCATTTTAATAATAATATATCAAGTTGAAAGCATTTCAAAAATGTATACATCATGTCCACGAAAGTCTAGTAGGTAATGGGTTTTGATAAAGTTATTGTTTTATTTAACCTATTCTTCGGTCGCTAACCTCGGCGAAGGTACTTTCTTGTGAAGTTAAACATTATTTTGTTACTTTGTTTGAAAAGTCAAGATAATAAATACAGGAAAGTCATATGAGTCGAGGTGTTTACTTTCCGACTAATATCATTAATGTTTTCAAGTAATAATTTGAGTTGTTCAAGGTCATCTGTTGCAGAGGACTGGCTGTTGATACCTACGTAGACCGATACGTAGACTTATTTGTCTTATACATTGTCAAATATCACCGGTGTTACACTCAATCAATCTGCATAGCCTTTTCCCAACTATGTTGGGGTCGGCTTCCAGTCTAACCGGAAGCAGCTGAATACCAGTAATTTACATGGGGTGACAGCCTATCTGGCCTCCGCAACCCAGTACCCCAACCCATACGTTGATGAGACTGGTTGTCAAACTTTCGGGCTTCTGACGACCCGTAACGACTGTCAAAGATCCACGAATGACAGGCGGGATCAACGGCTTAACGTGTTTTCCGAGGCACGGAGGAGTCTCGGTATGTAAAGATGGTCACCCACCCACTGACCAACCCTGGCAAGCGTAGCTTACCGTGATGGATCGTCCCGTGTAGCTGTTATTACTTAGCCACGAGCTCCTCCACTGGTGTTAAACTACAGGGTGTAATTAAATTAGCAAGCGAAACTCTGCAGACGTCAATATTATAAACACAACCAAATAAAAATAATTTGGTGATTTTTTTTTAGGTCAACGACCGCTGTTAGTGGTGTTACTTGAAGTATGAGTTAGAACTCTGTTTTTTTTTATTTTATCGTATGAAGATATCGATATCCATCACGTCTGTGAAGTTTACACAAAAAAAAACAGTTTTTAAACCGATATTTTAACTACAACGCGGTTGAGGACCCCAAAAACAAATCAAAAAATTAATACATTTTTTGCTTTATTATGTTCCGATATACATACCATCACGTCTGCAGAGTTTATAATTAATACCAGTGATTACCCTGTAATTAACACCAGTGATAATAATATCGATAAATGAAAATTTGTTTTTATAAAGCCAACGAAATAATAAACTTGAGTTAGAAGTGCAGTTGGTACTTTAGGCTGCATTACCCCCTAACGCAACCATTTATCACTTAGCTCGGCCGCCAGTGTACCGCCGATAGGTGAGACAGGCTCGCTCTTATCTTAACGACACTGCTGACCTTCGCCGATAAGAGGCGATAGTGGCCAGCACGCTAACAGTAGCCGGTAAAGTATAGCCTTTGGTGTTCATGGTCCAAATGCCGCAGACCGCAATGTTAGGTCTCGAGGACAGTGGACTAATGTATTACTAGCTTTATCTACGTGGCCTTTTGCCCTTGTCGGTGTAGAAGGAATTTTAATATAGTTAATTAATTTGCGGGACTTGTGCTACCTAATATTATTTGGTTCAGGTCGTTTTGTGTCTGGAATTGTGTGACTAATTAAAAGGTAAAACTGTTAAGTACTTTGGGTGTGAGAAAAAAGCTACTATAGTTGGTAGAAAATGGCAAGAAAGATAATACTGAAGTGACAACTGATAGAAATGTACGAAAAAAAAAACTTAAAAACATGAGACATCAACGTCCTCGTTCTTAAACTTTAAGATAAGCCTCAAGCTGTTAAGAAAATATAAATTTTCTGTTTACGTAAGTTTTGTTTAGTACTTTTTAGTTCATAAAAAGCTTGTTTAAAAAAAATCGTTTATTTATTTTTTATTCGAGAACAAAAACGTAAACAAAGGTGTTGCCGATTTAAAATAAAAACCTCTGTGTAGTTTGTCGAAAAGTACTTTAATTTAGTGATATAATTGTAGGCATATCTTAAAATACACACATCAAAAGTGTCTAGGGATCAACATATATTTTTGCAATAACTTTTCTCCTGATTGATATTAATTAAAATTTTCTTTAAGGATTCATCAAATAAAGTGTTTTCGTTTGTCACAGTAACGATAAACCAAGTCACCTTTGCATTAATAAAGAAATTTGCCATTTTCCTAATAAAGGGATTTTTGACATTTGAACCACTAACATTAAAGTTCGAAAAAAAGACTGAAATAACAGTTTTCTTTAAAATTTTATTGGGTAACTTAAACAATTAATAATCCGTGTTTCTACCGCGAACACTAACAACACAAGAACATCGGTTTGGCATACTCAAAATGAGTTCATCCAAATCACGCTGTGGAATGGCCGCCCATGTTCGTTGCAACAACAAAAAAAGGTCTTCTTGCGACTGGATACCCTCCATATTCGGCAGAGCTCTTCTCTGTAGCATATCCCATGCATGCTCAATCGGGTTCAAGTCTGGCGACTGAGCAGGCCAGGGCAGGACATTGATGTTAGCTGCGGCGAGAGTCTGTCTTACAACTCTTGCGGTGTGCGGTCGTGCATTATCATGCATTAACTGAAATAAGGGACCGATTTGCACTTGTAGAGGAACGATGACGTCTGATACAATCGTCTCAGCATAAATTTGAGCGTTGAGGTTGCCTCTGATCCAAATCAACTCAGTTCTTCCGCCGATCCAAATACCCGCCCATACCATGATGGTTCCACCACTATAAGGATGGACTTCCTGGCAGGATTTTAATCGCTGTTGGCGTCCAGGGGTTCTCCAGTGTCGTATACGTCTTGTATCCGGTCTCATACCAAAACGAGACTCATCAGAAAAGCACACGAAACGCCATTGTTCTTCTGTCCAATTTCTGTGTTCAAGAGCCCATTGATATCGAATCCTACGATTGTGCATTGCTATAGGTGGTACCCGTAGCGGTCTTCGGGAATGAAGGTTCACTTCATGCAAGCGGTTTCTGACTGTTTGGTCGCTAATTAAGTTCCCTGAAGAGTGATGAAGCCTCACGGCTAACATCATGGCGGTTATAGTTGGAGCTCTTCGAGTTAAGATTTGAATGTATCGGTCTTGTCTCCGTGTGGTGCAGCGATACCGTCCTCCATGGCGCTCAGCCACGGTACCAGTGCTTCGGTAACGTGTCCAAAGTCGACTGATAACACTCTGACTTGTATTCAGAGCTAAAGCCACAGTACGTTGCCGGGAACCAGCTTCTATCATTCCCACGGCTCTGAGCATTTCTTCCCTGCTTAAATGACGTCGCCGCTCCATAATAACGTTGGTTTTAATCAGTAGTAGGGAAACAGTAGCACTAATAATGTCTTCAATGCGTTGTATGTTTTTATAGGGAAAATATTGACAGCTGATTTTCATCTTTTACTCGAATTTGATTCACAGTTCCTGATTCAAATTATGAAATGCACCAAAAAGGATCCATATAAATTTATAAAATCATAAATTTATTACAAAGCCACATCTCAATCTCAAGAAATCCGCATAAAAATGCTTGATCCCTAGACACTTTTGATGTGTGTATAATATTGCATACAGTTTTCAGCTTTAAACTGACCTAAACTACGATCCTAGAATAAAATATAAATGTTTGAAATAAAATCGTGCAAATTATTTTAACGACACTGGCAATAAGGCAGAAGCTCTAAAGATTTGGACTTTCATTTATTATTTTCTATTTATAAAATGTTTTTCTTTCTAAACAAGACAATCGTTGAAAAAAACGTAAATAATATTGTGTTAAACTAATAATCGATTCAAATTGGGTGTCTCTACGCTGGTCGCCATTTTGTTTTGGTTATTCGGCTTATAGGAAAGTAATAATGTCATTCAGTTTCTTCTGACGTTTGTCGTAATTGAATGTGTCCCTGTGAGTTTTTCTTTGTTGTAATTTACGTTTTCAAAATTTCAAAATTAAATAATTGGAATGACTAGGGGAATATTGACTATCCCTGAACCGTCACTTTGACAGTGACATTTCGTTGTTTACATTTTTGGTCTCAAATTTCATTTTCGATATTAGTTAAGTAATTTCTATCTAATTTACATAAATATTTTATTAATAGTCGACCAATTTAGTAACTTAGTAACAATAGTCGACCATCGTACCCTAGTATCAGTGTACTTGTCAAGTCGAATCAAATGAGCCCAAACTCGATCGGGTTGCGTCGTTAAGGTGACTATGGGAAGTCTGTAAACTTCCCATAAGCACCTTCCAGAATGCCACCTTCTGGCTCCATCATCAGACCCTGGATATCATCTAGAACTAGTCATTGTCAAGACGAAACAAACGAGCTCAAATTCGATGGGGAAGCGTCGTTCTATTACAGAGTTCCCATGGCCACCTTCCGGTTCCATCATCAGATCAGCTCCATGTTATAATAATATTGTATTGTCATCCTATTTACATATGCAAGCAAAATTTCAGCTCAATCGAAAACCGAAAAGTGGGTCAAAAACTTGCAAGATTAGATTACAGCCAGACACCGGGACAGGTGAAACTAAATAAAAGTTTGAAAACAAATTAAACCGATCCCAAATAAATTGGAATAAGTTTAGGGTAGGAGAATAACTCCAAACTCCAATAAGACTCTGGGTTTCCATTTCATGACAAAAAATGCCAAGCGTGATTTTTCCAAATTACCAAAATGGCCTCATCAAAGAACAACACGAAAATTTTCCAATTGTGACTTCAGAAAATCGAATTTACATTTCAATCGATCCCTCAAAGCTGATGTTTCAATGAGATACGACATTCTATGGAGCAGGCTTACACTTCCGTGGAAGTTTCGCTGACAGGGGGTTTGGCACTGAATTCTTCCATAAACCAACACTGTCGTAAATTGAAATCTAAATCCGATATCCTGATGATTGAAATCGTTTCTTATATTGCTGAGTATCGTAGATCGTAAAATTTTTGATAAAGGGAAACGCTTATTACGTATTCCTTAAGCGTTTTAATTAAATTACGAGTCGATGGATCTGTTCAATATTATAATTAAGTGGAGTTTTATTAGTTCAGGGATGGCACGTGTCGCTTGAAAAAGTATTTATTCATTACTATCAACTCTTAAAAGGATATTGTTATCGGAAAATACGTGGACTTTGTTTAGAATATTACAATACTAATCGGTAGGGTTAAGCACGGTTTTTCAAATAAATTATGTGTTGCAGAGCTTGTAGTTAGGTTTATATTTTATTAAGTATATTGAAAAATTTAAAATTGTATACCAACCAATGTAATAATTGTAAATAAGCATTTCAAGGGCTCGGGGCTCGTGGGTTTAGCATTTTAGGGGCTCGCGGCTAAGTAATAACAGCCGCAAGCGTCGATCGATCAGGTTAAGCTACGCTAGCCGCGGTTGATCCGTAGATGGGTGACCATCTTTACATACCGAGATCTCTCCGTGCCTCGGAAAGCACGTTAAGCCGTTGGTCCCACCTGTAATTCGTGGAGCCCGAAAGTCTGATAACTAGTCTTACTAAGGGGTATCATATTACCCAGTAACTGGGTTGTGCAGATAGGCAGTCGCTTCATGTAAAATATTGGTATTCAATTGCATCTGGTTAGACTGGAAGTCGACTCCAAAATAGTTGGGAAAATGCTAGGCAGATGATGATCTAATAATTTATAATTAATGAATAATTTGTAATCTTTAAATTTTTATTTTATTTATTTATTTATTTTATTTTATTTATTGGTCTATCTACAAACGTTACACTGTTTTATCAATTAACACAAGTCATAATACAAGCCAAGTGCACACTATTAACCGATAGACACAGCATGCAAAAACAATATTAAAATTAAAAAACAAAAAATGTAAATAATATAATGTTTATAATTTTATATGGGTGTATTCCTGAAATATTTTCTTTTTATTTGATTATTCGTCGAAGACAAAGTCGCTTTCAGATTTTACTACGAGTATCTAACAACAATGATACCTAAAAATATCATAAATGCGGAAGTTAGTGTGTCTGTCTGTCTGTTTGTTACCTTTTCTGTCTGGCTGAACGGATTTAGATGAAATGTGGCACACGATTTGTCTAGACCAAGACCTGGGTTAGGATATACTTTTTATCCCGGTAGTACGTCCCGCGGGATAGCTTCCAACATCAACGAGGGCCAAGAAGCGGGCAAAAGCTTCAAGTGTATCACACTAACATTATAAAGGCGAAAGTTTGTGAGAGTGTGTGTGTGTGTTTGTATGTTTGTTACTTCTTAACGCTCAAACGGCTGGACCGATTTGCATGAAATTTGGTATGATGATAGCTTACCCTGGATTAACACATAGGTTACTTTTTATCCTGGTCTACGCGGGTGAAACCGCGGGGCGTAGCTAGTTATTCTATAAGTTCATGATCACGTATGCCTTACTTTAACGCGACGATACCCGACTTTTAATGATTTAAAACTGAATATCATGTCTATACTGGTGCCTAGTTTTAATTATTTAGGAAAAATATATGTTAAATTATAGGATTTTCGTACGAACTTAATATTTATTTTTTATTATGTTTATATTACCTACATAGTTGGAAAAAGGCGAGGCAGATATTGTTTATATTACCTACATAGTGTAATTATTTTGAGTGTCCGTGGAGTTTCTTGCCCGTTCTTCTCCATAGGTACCTACTATGCTTTGGAATGGGCGCCTAGCTTAATCTTTTTGACTGACCGACCCCTTGACAATTCAAAAGTGCCTGTAATTGGTTTAATTGAAATAAATGCTTTGAGTTTGAGTTGAGTTTGAGTTTTGTAAAGTTATGTCTAACGCGGATAAAAAACTGAGAATCATGCAAAAACTTTATTTATTATTTATATATACTTTATTGTACACCACAAAAATACATAACAAAAAAAAAAAAGACACAAACTACAAAATATACAATGGGCGGCCTTATCGCTTTCTGCAATCTCTTCCAGGCAACCATAGAATGGACAGTGATTTGCCTGGATATGAAATGGGGCTGTCTTTGGTGCAAATAATAAGTGCCTACTTACAATATTATACTAAAATAGATACATACATAACCTAAATAATAGATACATAAATAAATACATACTAAATATAAGCAACGAAAACAAATGAAGACTAAAGATATTTACAGTTACGTGAACACGATCACAACGACAAATAATGTTCCTTTACGAGCCTTTTAAACATAGGTAACGACTGCGCGCGTTTTATACCCCCTAATACCCCTTTACCCTTCTAATATTATATAATTTATCTTTAAATACATGTTTTAATATAATACCTTTTATTATTAGTAGGTACTTATAATAAATGAATAATGCGTATAGTTTGGGACAGCGCTCCTTGATGTCCTTTACGGGGTGGACGTACGACGTGTTGCGTGAGCTTAGCACAGAACATACAACCTAACCACTCAAGGTCGTTGGCATTTATCTGCGTCTTAAATAATCGCTATCATAGCTACTCATTGCTTATGGCTAGGCTTGTATAGCCAAAACCTCAAAGATATCATAAAACGGTAAAATAACTGCTTAGATTTTCAATAAGACAAGAATTTGTCATGTCACACTGAAAATCTTTATAGATCTTAGCGCTTTAATAATAGGCATTAAACGCAAGTCACACATTTAATGCTAAGTGTAGATAAAATTCAGTGTAATAGATACCTACTTATTATAAAATTGTTAGGTTCCGATGTCAATAATAAGTATTTGATACGATTATATTTTAATTTATTTTCTAATCGATTATTTATTGCAATCGACTAAATGTGCTTGCAACACCGACGGTTGAATTTGTGATTATCTGTGGTAAAGCTGTGAGTGTGCCGTAATGGCGGGCGACGGCTTTTATAAACTTTTTTCTTATCGTTTGGCGCTCGTCGAGGTCGGACGCACAATTCGTCTTTTGTATTCGATAGCAGTACCTTTATATATAAAATATTATAAAATAAAATATTGTAATACGGGTTGTCTAAAACCCTAACACTTCATAGCATCGAAATAAATACTATAGTGGAGTGCAGCAGTTTTATTACATAAAGTCGCTTTTCGTATCTGGCTGTGTGGCCGCGTTGTTCTTCTAAACTACGCAACGGATCTTGATCCGGTTTTCACTATCATTTACAAAATTTATTCCGAAAGGTTTATATAAACCTTCATGTTTTGCCAAGTCGTAAAAACCGTACGAAGCAGGGCTGGGTCGCTAGTAAAATATTATAAATTAAAGTCTCTTTTCGAGTCTCTGTGTGGTTGAGTTGTTTTTCTAAACTGCGCAACTGATTTTGATGCGGTTATCATCATCATACAGATAATTTATTCCGGAAGGTTTATATGTAATGTAATTTTTATTATTATTTATAGACATGGGCATTATTGCTACTTTTAGAAAATCTATTGTATAAGGAGACGAGTGTGTTTAGCCACAATTGAATTGTAAGTTAATCGTTAATTAGTTAATTAGTTAATTAGTTAGAACAAAAAAAAAAAATGTATATAAGTAGTTTATCAGCCATCTCGTTACCATAACACAAGCATTAGGTTGCTTAGCTTGGGGCTAGATGGCGTTGTGTGATATGTCCAAACATATTTTTTTTTTTTTTTTTTATCATATGAGCGTTTTGGATGGTATGTCTGTTAGCTCGTAAGACCAATTGAATAAAAAAATAAATAAAATAAATAAATAAATATGTATAATACATTAATATTAAACTTATATATAAAAAAGAAATCTCGATGTTTTTTTCACCCGGAAACACCGTGCGAGCCGGTGGCGTGTCGACAGTACACATAAAATGTATTTAAGTAAAGACGCCAAAATTAATTGGGTACTCCGTATTATTAAAAGGTAAATCAATGAAATATGGAGTAAACAGGGTAATTATATTAATTAGTTAAACTTCGTAGAGGTATGGGTATCGATATCTAATAACGATAAAACAAACATATTAATTTCAGTTTGATACCTTAACGCGAGAGGAGCTCATGGCTAAGTAATAACAACCGCACGGGTCGATCCATCAGGTTAAGCTACGCTTGCCGGGGTTGGTCCGTGGATAGGTGACCATCTTTACATACCGAGACTCCTCCGTGCCTCGGAAAGCACGTTAAGCCGTTGGTCCCGGCTGTCATTCGTGGATCTTTGACAGTCGTTACGGGTCGTCAGAAGCCCGAAAGTCTGACAATCAGTCTTACCAAGGGGTATCGTATTACCCAGTTAATGGGTTGTGGAGGTCAGATAGGCAGTCGCTCCATGTAAAATAATGGTATTCAGCTGCATCCGGTTAGACTGGAAGCCGACCCCAATATAGTTGGGAAAAGGCTAGGCAGATTGATTGACCTTAACGCGTTTCTGAGAAAAAGGGTTTTGACAGACAGACAAGGAAGTGTACCTAAAAGGGTTCCGTTTTTTTCTTTTTGAGGTAAGGAACCCTAAAAAACAACATAACAAATAACGTCACATCTGTAATACCTGAAGAGCTGGGCAGAGGTGTACCTATAGTACATCCACATTTCGCAAGTTATGTATAGTTTCAGGCTCATGTAAAAAGGGACGAACCTATTGCCATCAACCGGCACAAATCCAGACTCCGGGCTACTGCTGAGAAATCCCTGACGGAAAAACACAATAATACTTTGCCCGACCGGGAAATTGAACCCAGGATCTCATGCTCAGCGTTTGCAACTACTATACCAACGAGGTAGATGAAATACTGTGACAATTTATTACACTCAAAAAACTTTTTTACAAAAAAATACAACCGACTTCCAAAAACAACACTACAAAGTGAAAAATAACTTTAATTTCGGAAGTCGGTGTCGGTGTCGGTGTTAAATGTATTTTCGTTTTTTGCCACCGACTTCCGAAATTAAAGTTATTTTTCACTTTGTAGCGTTGTTTTTGGAAGTCGGTTGTATTTTTTTGTAAAAAAGTTTTTAGTTTTCACTTTTTAGTTGTGGTACCTACCCCACACAAATTCTAATACCACTACCTGCAAAACAAACTAGAACATCATCCATATAAAACTGGGGAAAAAATACGTATTATTGAAGCTAACTCAAAAACTACCGAAGCAAAGTTAATCAATTTTATATGGGACCAACTGTGATGTATACCCTCTCGAATAAAACAAAAAAAAAAAAATCCAAATCGGTCCAGCCATCTTCGAGAAATCGGGGAACCGACGAATTGAGAACCTCCTCCTTTTTGAAGTCGGTTAAAAAGTATACAATTTTTCACTTCTATGAGAAAAATGTCGGTTTCGCTGGGTTATAAACGATTTTTTTTATTTTTATTTATTTACTTAACACTACACTTCTATCATTACAAAAATATACCAAAGCGATAGGATGGTACTTATTCAATGTATTCTAATAGTTATTTTACAATTTGTAACATAAATGGTATGCAGTTATTCTTGTGAATTCATTCAATGAACAGGAAAAAAAGTCAATCCTTTTGGCGACTTCATTGAGTGTACGTAAGCGAGTAAGCCCTGCCGCGCGGCCCAGCCAGCAGCTGCGGCCGTCTCCGCCTCAACACGTAGTTGTCGGGCACGCACAGATTTACCTCATTTAACACCCCCTGATTTTCAATTATACCATTGATTAATAAATGGCGAGAGTCATATCCCTTCTTTATTCTAACTTAACTAAAATTAAAATACAGAAAAAAACTTACAATTCAAACACCATTCAGAACATGGTGCTTTAATAGCCTTTTCAAAATTGGATGTGATTTCGATTCCCTAATTACTTTAGGTATATATTTGAGCCCCATATAATTATACAAGATCTTTCTTCCGTAGTTTGTCCTCAGTGCTTTTAAACTTATATGGTTAGCCGGTCTCGTCATGCGTTTTTGATTTTGCATTATTGTTGTAAATGTTATTTATTTTATGTACAAGTATTTTATAAATTTGATCAATATTCATTTAGCCCGTCAGATGCATAGTTATATACTTTATGAACTCTATAGGTTCATGTCAATGTGTGCCCGAATGTCAACCGAAACCCATAGGTTCACAACTAGGCACTGTAAGCTCGCGGTCGCCATCGGATGATGGTATTTTACGTTTGTATACAGATTATAATAAAGTTTTAAGACAACAGTCACTATTAAGTGTTATCTTGACTTTGTACTGTGTTTGTGATTATGAGAACAATAAAGAATATTTTCTCCTGACGCATACCATGTGTGCGCTTTATATATTCTTCTAAAACCTTTTGAGAAGATGTGAAATAATCAAAATGGAAATTATGAGTATAGATTTGTTATCATTATTAGATTTCAATGCCCAACACGTCTATGAAGTTTTGCAAGCTAATTTAATTTCGCGCAAAACCATTTGGTCGCCTACACCTACCTCATCTGTACACGATGAACCCGGTGAATGATAAGGTTTTGATAACTGCTAGCGGACTATTCATCGCGTAGAATAATTAACTACAGAACAATTAATTAAATATTAACATCACAAACATTTAATTTCCACTTACGATTACTCAAGGATGGCCAGAATAAGGAGGCCTGGGTAAAAAAAAAAGAAATTATATTTAGTCCGTCACTTAGTTAATAAAAAAAATATTAGACACGTACTTTTTGCTTTATGACTTAAACAAAACGCATTAAAGTTGGGTAGTGGGGGCTCGTTACTCGTCACAATTTGGTATAAAATCTAGCAAGGCGTGACGTCATGCCACATTTTAACTCCATGTATCGCCGTTATCTTTTGATTACGTAAAAAAAGAAAAAATACATGTCAAATATTTTTTATTAATCTACCAGACTAACAAAAAAAAAATTTTTTTAGTCATCATCAAAGCGATAAATAAACCTTTGTTAATGTTAACTTTATTTTCTTACTGACTTTGAACTCATAATCATCCCTGCCTTATTAGCTGCTAGAATTTACCTGCAACTAAACATTATTTTGTAACAACTCACCTTTAAACCGATATTGTATGCAAATTAATATTTTCTATTCTATTGTAAAGGGTGAACATTCTAATATATCTTCCAACGCCAGTAAGGAGGCTATCAATAAATTCAAAGTCAGCCGATATAAAGATAAGTACGTAATTTATGTCGTTATGAACTACTAGAGTTACATACAAGCCACCCATGAGTATTCGCAAGATGGTTTAACTATTTCAGAATAAAACTGTTAGCATGGTACACTACAGACAATAGTACCAACCTTTGAAACGGGAGAGGCCTATGTCCTGCAGTGGTCTGCGATAGGCTGGGTAGAGAAAATAGAGAGGTCACTTAGGTGTAAATTAAGTACAGAGTACCTATTTCTATTTAATGGGATACATTACCATATCAAAAAGAACAGTGCCGTAGGCCAGGAGCATTTCATCTTCAAGGGGGGATGCACACACTGTGAGCGCGTTGGAGGTCATTCCAATGTCAACCGTTTATCTGAAACAAAGGGTTTAATTTTAACTGGAGTTGGGGCTACGAGTTTATTGCAGAGTGCTACGTCACGTAGCAGGAAGCCCGCCGCGTAGCAGGACGCCTACACAGCGTAGCAGGACGTCTTAGGTAGTATTTTTGAAAACCACTCGTACAAAAGCTTGCGGATGGCCAAAAGGTAACATTGGTATGTATGTTCTGAAGTTAGTCATTCCAGGTCTAAGGCTCGCTTGCACTACAAATCAATAATGTATTTTTGTGGTGCCCGAGGACCGAAGTTTGTGTGTTCTTAACGCACCTTACAAAAGAAATCGCTTATAATGAAATGATTTTTTTGAATATGAAGGAGCTTATCCATTTGTAAAATATCTCCGCGATGACTAACTTATTCAAACCGTAGTAATAACCTACTCAATTATCGGGGTAGGCCGTGTTCACAGTCTGATGGTTTGTCGTAAAATCTATTCGTTTGACGATAAAGAGAATAATTTATGTAATTATTCTCTTTACTCCCCGTTTGTAATGACAAATTCTGGGAAGATTTTGTGTCTCTAGGGAATACGATAGAAGTTTGATCAGTATTATCAGAAAATTCCTGAAATTCTATAAGGCCTAATAACATAAAATTCGCAGAACATAATAAATTGCCTAATTCATTACACATTCTAAAAGAACAATTTAATATTATTAAATCAGTAAGTTTACAGGGCGAGGACACTCACTTGGTCCGTACGACGCCTACAGCTAATCATTTAATAATAAGATATCGATTCCATCACAGATCGATGGACCGACCTACTGACCGGTGTTGTACCAAGAAACTATTTACAATGCAAAGGAAATTGAAAGAAAATACAAGGGTTTAGCAAGAATGAATGTGTGTTGAGCCGATAACTGACCAAAATATTGGCTGGTTGATGTTATAATACGGTATTTTACTCTATATGAGAAAAAAAATTAAAATATATTATTTAGATAGCTTAGGAGAAAGCAGTCGGAAAATGTTAGTTTTAATTAATAAAATAACAATATAAATATTAAAATTCAATTCAAAATTTTCAGTTTTTAATCTGTTTTCTAACACCATGAAAGTCGCCGCCATGTTATTACGTCACATGTCACTATATCAAGTGTCAATGTCAACTGTCAACTGATCAGCGTATATAAAGTGTTTGTTTACACAGCCAACTGACATCATGACCACAGAGCAATATGACGTCCACTGCGTCCAGGGTTTTCCATTACGCGCGAAATTTGAAGATGTAAAATTTTAATGTAATTTTATGGAATTTATCTATTAAATAAAATTTTTGTGTTTTTTTCAGTGGGTTACTAGCCCTATAGAATCTAATTGAGACACTTTTCAAAAATGGGTGTAATACCTTATTATGCTGGAGATTTCAGGTCTGGTTAAATATGGCGTTTTATCTCAAGAACTATGTAAGAGTACCTTTTGTTTTCATAATTTCATACTGAATACTGGATTTGTTTAAATAAAGAAGTTTCTATGTATTTTATTTTTCACTGATGCTATGCACCGAAATACAGAAGAATAGATCGTGTAAAAAAAGGCGAAATAATTTTCGAAAAGTCTCTTCATTATATCAAAAAGAAAAAAAAAAAAGCATTCCTTAGATACCTTTACAAGCACTTGTACGGGTATTATCCTCTCTTGTATCCCACTAAATTCCTGTTGGGTTGCTTAAGTTTCAATTCTCTTGAAGTAAGACGGTCACGCGATCAGATGACTGTAATATTTAAAATTCTTAGGGGGATTATTGATGTTCCTGATCTCCATAATGAAATCTGCAATCTATTTGTCCCAAACAATTATTGTCGTAGCAGAAAACACCGCTTACTGGCTGTTCCAACTTGTCGTACTGTTGCACGCTCCAAGTCACCTATTCCTCGGACATTAGCCGCTGTTAACGCTCTCCTGAACTCAAACACAGATCTTGATGTGTTTGTGACTGAATGGAAGATGATTCTGTCAGAGTGCTTGAATTTTTGTGAGAAGAATGCATGACTGTGTTAAATAAATTATATATTATGTAGTGTAAGTAATTATATTTAAATAATGTAATTGGTTTCGGCCGTTCTATTTAAAATAAATAAATAAATATCCGAGTTTGAAGAGAGAAAAACCGAATGATCTTTCGTCTCAGAGCAGTCGGTTAGGAAACACCGAAATTATAGAAAGAAATAAAGAAACAGAAATATTTTATTTGGGACACCGAAAAAAAACCGGCCAAGTGCGTGTCGGGACAAGCGCAGTAATAGGGTTCCGTAGTGCACGCCGCCGCCCGTCGTTATTCGAGCATAAATATTATTAATTTAGAAATCATTATTAATAAGAATGTTATGATTTTATTTTTAACCGACTTCAAAAAGGAGGAGGTTCTCAATTCGTCGGAACCTTTTTTTTTTTCTTTTTTTTTTATGTATGTTCCCCGATTACTCGAAGATGGCTGGACCGATTTGGATTTTTTTTTGTTTTGACAGTTAGTCCCATATAAAATTGATTAACTTTGCTTGGGTAGTTTTTGAGTTAGCTTCAATAATACGTATTTTTTCCCCACTTTTATATGGATGATGTTCTAGTTTGTTTTGCAGATAGTGGTATTAGAATTTGTGTGGGGTAGGTACACAACTAAAAAGTGAAAAATAAAAACTTTTTTACAAAAAAATACAACCGATTTCCAAAAACAACACTAAAAAGTGAAAAATAACTTTAATTTCGGAAGTCGGTGGCAAAAAACGAAAATACATTTAACTAGACACCGACTTCCGAAATTAAAGTTATTTTTCACTTTGTAGTGTTGTTTTTGGAAGTCGGTTGTATTTTTTTGTAAAAAAGTTTTTTTGTATATTTTGTATATTTTTACATGGTCCCTAAACTTATATTTACTACCTGTTTTACACAACGAATAACGTTATATAAGTAATTTTTATGGAATTTGTACAACATATTTACTGTTCCAAGTACGCGGGGGGGGGGGGGGGGGGGGGGGGGGGGGGGCACTTGACTCTAACAAACAAAAATTAACACTTTAAAGCTTAATATTCCAGAAACGGATCCCTAAATCGAAAAATTGTTTCCATAAACCCGCAATATTCGCAATATTTTTGAAAGACCTATCCAACAACAACCCACAATATGGGATAGACGAGAAAAAAAAACATCCCAACTTTACGAGTAGGTACAGAAGTTACCCTAAAAAATTTTTTTTTCATGATTTTATTTTACCACTTTGTCGGCGTGATGAATATGTATATCCATACCAAATTATAGCTTTCTAGTACTAAGAGACTCTGAGCTGAGCTAAGCTGCGGACGGACGGACATACAGACAGATGGGCGGACATAGCGAACCCTAAAAAATCTGTTATTTTTTAAACATAATTTATTTTTGACGTGTAAAAGTGTTTAATAAAATAAATAAAATCATTTATCCTTCTAGCATTTATAATTGTTCTGTTCCTGTCAGACACTGGAATCACAGAAATGTAAATTAATAAACGATTTCCATAAAAGAAACAATGTTATCGTTGTAAAATCAGTGAACCAATTTTCTCATCACGAAAAAAATTAGAGTCACTTTGTTTTCATTTCAACTCGTTACTTTTAAAATTTAATAGACTGACTCGTATTTGTGATAAACGAATTATAAAAAAACAAAATCTACCGTTTTAAATATGTTTGGCTATTTTTAATATGGCAGCGATATTGACAAGCTTTTCATCAGGGAATTTAATTGTTGACCTAATTGACTAATAAATTGCTAGTACATTTATTCAAATCACAACTGTCATCCTTTGACAGTCAGTTGTATCACATGGCTTATAACACGGCAAATTAGCGTAGTGTGACAATTTAAATTTAATACTTAAACAATTAATTTTCCTGACTATAAATGTCATCTACGTTAAACCTAAAAATTACTAACTGGCAGTAGCACGTAAGTCCATTAAATTTAATTCCCCATTAAAAAGTCATGCTGTCACTTTCTGATACGTTCCGTTAGACAGAGACAGCACTATGTTTAATGGGGAATTAAATTTAATGGACTTACGTGCAACTGGCGGTTAATGTATTCTGTGCTCAACCAAGGATGATCTGTTCAGCGTTCTGTTGAATGACCTTATAATTCACTTAAAACGTGAAGTGGCAGAGTTCAATTAGGAGGTGAGAAACCTCCTGTTAGTGTTAGCAGCCTTCAATCATAATAAACATAATTTATGTGTGCAGGTAGTGGTTATAACAAAAGTCTATGCTTTTTAAAAAGGCAATTAAAAGAAAGAAAAAAAGAAAGAAAGAAAGAAAATATGTTTATTCGTTCGTTTTCGTTTATTTCAATTGTGACAGCTTTCTTGGAATACTCCCACATCCCTTACGCCTTTGACCCAAGAGTAACTAAGTAAGGGCACCCCAACAACAACATGGGTTAAGAAGGCTGTCGCATTTTGTCACCTCTCTCTCTCACACGGGACCAAATTTTTAAGATTTTGAAATGAAAAGATGCTTTTTTGAAAATTGTAATCATTTAGCGAACTAGTAAATAATGTTAATTTAATAGGTAGGTAGGTTTTTTAGGTTTTTATAGGTAGGTAGGTTTGGTAGGTAATTATTTAAACACATTTCTATTGTGTTATCTAATAAACTCAGTTCAAAAATTATTAAGTATCTGTTTTTGAAATCGGTTAAATAAATGCCACGATAAAAATGTGTTTTTAATAGTTACATTAAATTAACATTATTTACTATACTCCATCACTACATAGTGTAAAACAAAGTCGCTTCCCGCTGTCTGTCTGTCCCTATGAATGCTTAGATCTTTAAAACTACGCAACGGATTTTGATGCGGTTTTATTTAATAGATGGAGTGATTCAAGAGGCAGGTTTATATGTATAATAAACGTGGGCGAAACCGCGGGCAAAAGCTAGTTCACAATAAAATTAGATATTTAAACAAACTTTTTTACAGTCCGTTCAATCGATGTTGAATTCTATTGCGTTAGTGGCATGACAAATGACAGCTGCAGTAAACAGTTGGTATTGTAACCACTTTTTTGCCTTTAATGCCATCCTTAAGCCTACAGAATAGAAGTCAAAATCGGTTGAACGGACTGTAAAAAAGGTTTGTTTAAATGTCTAATCTTATTGTAAATGCAGTATAATCCTACTATAATTGATTACATTTTTCAAAAAAGCATCTTTTTATTTAACAATCTTAAAAATTTGGTCCCGTGTGAGCGAGAGAGGTGACAAAATGCGACAGCCTTCTTAACTCAGCGAACCACGCGAGACCTGAGCGAGCGAAGCGAGTGGTGGCCCAGCAGCGGCCGGCGACCCATACCTCCAAGTTGGTCGCAATTACTTGGCTATTTAGTATTTTTAGGACAACAAAAATGTGGGAATTAGTAGACGCTCTTAAATAGAGGCTTATTTATTACTTTAGAGTGTCCATTAATCATAGACATTCATGGATCTTTACAGTCGTTACGTGTCGTCAGAAGCCCGAAAATCTGACGAAGACGTCCAGTCTTACTAAGGGGTATCGTATTTTACCCAGTTACTGGGTTGTGGACGTCAGATAGGCAGTCGCTCCATGTAAAATACTGGTATTCAACTGCATCCGGTCAGACTGGAAGCCGACCCCGACATGGTTGGGAAAAGGCTAGGCAAATTGATAGTGTCCATGAATATTTTTAGGAAATCTAAATGGGTATTATTTGGGGTTTCAATTAAGTATATGCCTTTCTATTATAATCACACTAATATTATAAAGGCGAAAGTTTGTGAGTGTGTGTGTGTGTGTGTGTATGTTTGTTACTTCTTCACGCTCAAACGGCTGGACCGATTTGGATAAAATTCGGTATGTACACAGCTTATAACCTGGATTAACACATAGGCTACTTTTTATCCCGGAAAAATGTAGTGCTCCCGTGGGATGAGCAAGAAATTCAAATATATTTGCTACTCTTTCAAACTCAAACGCCTCGACCGATTTTGATGAAATTTGGTGTGGAAGTAGCTGACACTCTGGATAAACACATAGGCTACTTTTTATCTCGAAAAATAGAGAAAGAAAGAAAAAGTATTTATTGTGACTAGCACAGGAAGATCACCAACTAAACAAAAAACACAATAATAAAAGTTTGAAAACAAAAAAACAAAAATAAATAATCACACTAATATTATAAAGGCGAAAGTTTGTGAGAGTGTGTGTGTGTGTGTGTGTATGTTTGTTACTTCTTCACGCTGAAACGGCTGGACCGATTTGGATGAAATTCGGTATGTAGACAGCTTATAACCTGGATTAACACATAGGCTACTTTTTATCCCGGAAAAATGTAGTGCTCCCGTGGGATGAGCAAGAAATTCATATATATTTACTACTCTTTCAAACTCAAACGCCTCGACCGATTTTGATGAAATTTGGTGTGGAAGTAGCTGACACTCTGGTTAAACACTAGGCTACTTTTTATCCCGAAAAAATAGAGAAAGAAAGAAAAAGTATTTATTGTGACTAGCACAGGAAGATCAGCAACTCAACAAAAAACACAATAATAAAAGTTTGAAAACAAAAAAAACAAAAATAAATAATCACACTATCACACTAATAATATAATATCACACTTAATATTATAAAGGCGAAAGTTTGTGAGTGTGTGTGTGCGTGTGTATGTTTGTTACTTCTTCACGCTCAAACGGCTGGACCGATTTGGATGAAATTCGGTATGTAGACAGCTTATACCCTGGGTTAACACATAGGCTACTTTTTTATCCCGGAAAAATGTAGTGCTCCCGTGGGATGAGCAAGGAATTCAAATATATTTGTTACTCCTTCAAACTCAAACGGCTCGACCGATTTTGATAAAATTTGGTGTGGAAGTAGCAGACATCCTGTATACACATATCACACATAGGCTACTTTACATCCTGAAAAAATGTAGTAATCCCGTGGGATGAGCAATTTTTTTGTGAATACTTTTCTCACCGATTAAATAATACACGTTTTAGTGTATCTCATAAACCGCGGGTAACACCGCGGGGCGCAACTAGTATAATATATCATGACAGATTTAATATGCATACTTTCACCATACTGTTAAAGATATAGGTACCTACGTACAATTGCGTTGAACTACGGCTTAAACTGAATCCTCTTGAATAATTAAAAAAAAATATTTCAGACATATTTGGCCCATAATATTGCTTCAATTAACTTTAGTGCTTCAATTAATTTTAGAACTCCATCAAATAATCCCCTTCAGTTACACGTGGGGACAGATCCGATAGCTACACGTGTTAGATATAAAAGTTCACATTTTCACCGTACTGTTAAAGATGTACATAAAATTGCGTTGAACTACCGCTTAATCCTCGAGTAAATAATATTGCTTCAATTAATATTGGAACTCCACCAAATAATCCCGTTCAGTTACACGTGATGACGGATCCGTTTGTTGTTCAATCTCGTAGAGCAAATTGCTCTACGAGATTGAACAACAAACAGTGTAATCACGTAATGTGCCACGTGTAACTGCTGAACGGGATTATTTGATGGAATTCCAATAGAGTGCATAATTTATTTTCTTTTTGTAACCCTATCCTAACTAATATTATAAATGCGGAAATAAGTTTGTTTGTTATTTTTTCACGCCTAAACCACTGAACTGATCATCCTGAAATTTTGCATATACGTTGCCAGGTGTACCTTTCATCCCGAAAAAAAGTACTTTTCTCGAGAAAAACATTAATAACGTTCTTATGATAGTAGATGGCGCCACGTGTCACGTGTCACGTGTCGTGTCAAATCATGATTGAATTATATTACAACAAGCAGAGTACAACCCGAATTGATTGTCAAATCCTAAATTAATGCGAGCGAAGCCGCGGGCAAAAGCTAGTACTATGTATAAATCAATTGCTAACCGTTAGTCTCGCTAAAACTCAAAAATGGCTTGATCGATTTGAACATTTTTTTTGTTTTATTCTCCTCTTTACTGGGGTGATTTAAAACAAAAAAAAAAAAAAATAGAAATTGAAATTTTGACAGGACAACGTCTGGCGGGTCAGCTAGTATTAAACATGTTTTATGTTAAATGTTTTTTTTTTAGCTTTCCTCATGTAATACCCAGCGTCTGGGGAGAACGGAGGATTATGTCGGACTCTTACCGATTCAAATCCCACCGGGGTCGCGGGTAGTTCGAAAGAGATACCGTGGCCCTGGCACGGGCAACTGAAGGAACACGGGTGGGTTTTAGTCAGTGAAAGTCTGACACGCCCTCCCGCTCTGCCCAGAGCGGGAGAATTCATTTGATGATTTCCCATCCAAAAAAATGGTACCTACCTTACACTACCAAAGGTGGCACTATGAAGTGTCTCCACAATCCTACTTCCTGACTAATATTATAAATGCGAAAGTGAGTTTGTTTGTTACGCTTTCGCGCTAAAACGGCTGAAGGATTTGGATGAAACTTGGCAAATGGGTAGACCATGCCCTGTGTTCGGGTCGCGACCTAAGTGGTATTGACTATTGGGATGGCTACTAAAAACACTGAGTTTAACTTGCTAAAAACAATTTATTTTGTAACGATTAAAAGGCTATGCTAAACTGATGGCTAATGACAATGAGACGAATGCACCGAATATGCACTGTTGTCGGCGCGCGCTCAATGCGGCCTTATTGATTCGCTAAATCAGCAAAAGGGTATTCGAATAACGTCGAACACCCTGGATTAGGACATATGATACTTTTTACTCCACGTGAGCAAAGCCGCGGGCAAAAGCACTTCTCTCTGGACCCAATTCTAAAGTCCACGCAGACATAGTCATGGGCAGAAGATATTATTTAATAAAAATTAGAACTAACAATATCGCAATAACAATCCCAGATAATTCTGAAGGTCGTTCTAAGGATTGCCTTTACCCCTGAGCATTGTCACTGAGTATAATACATATCAACCTGCTAATGTCTCCTGCAGAATGTTGCCTCCCTTATGAACGATCTGGGGTTGCGATAAAAACTACACTTAGCTGCAGATTAGTGTTTGGGGCTCTATTGTTCTACCAGTGAAACCTAGTAACGTAGAATAACATTACGCCTGTAATCCCTGAAGTGGTTAGCAGAGGTGAACACTGTACGGTCACTAGCACAAACACCTACCTATATGCATAAGTGACGCAGGATTTAAAAGTGATTTTTTAATTGAAGTGAAAACTTCTTTAAGCGCATTGAGCGATTTTTGGTAGGGAAGATTAATAGATATTTTATGGTGTACCGAATATAGTATTCTCGAACCCAGTTGTTTAGTAAAAATCTTCAATAAATTAATTCTCGGACAGACAACGCATAGCCAAAACTGCTGGGTCTAGAAGCATGAAACTTTGCACAAGAGTTCCTTAAACAGGATGTCAGGTAAAGAATGGATAACCAGCATACAGGGTGTCCCGTAATTAAAGGACCACCTCTAATAGGGTCATTGTACTCATCATTATGAACAACTTTTACTATGGGACCAAACCAGAAATCGTGAAAAAAAAATCAGTTGTTACCTACATTTATGTTCGCATAACTCGTTAAAATGTAGGGATTGAACAACTGATTTTCGCGATTTCTGGTTTGGTCTCATGGTAAAAGTTGTTCATAATGATGAGTACAATGACCCCTTAAGAGGTGGACCATTAATTACGGGACACCTTGTATAATAGACTTTAAGGTCGTTTAAAAAAAAACTTGGGATTTTTTTTTTGTATTTTTTTTAAGTAGGTAGGTATCCATTCTTCACTGGACACCCTATATAACAAAATTGCGCACTAAGGCCTCGTTTACGGACATGTCTGGCGTCGCGCGGCGCAGCCCGCACTAAATTCAAACATATATAGGGCGTTCAATGAGAGCGTTTGCGGAGACGCAATTTTACACGCGTTTGTTTGAATTGTAGCGTCGCATGTGTTGGGTGAAGCGATGGGCGACGCCGCGGCGGACGCAGCCGGTGACGCAGTGGGAGACGCGGCGAGTTTCTTCGGTTTAACTTCTTTATAACATACTTAATGACACCGCGTGCGGCGCCGCGTGTGACACCGCGAGCGCCACCGCGTGCGCCGTTCGAGCACCACCGCTTGCGCCGCCGCGTGCGTGCCATAAACGTAGAAAACGCTTGAAGCCCCGCAGCCCGCCCCGCGCACCACGCCGTCTGATGCTCCGCGTGTCCGTAAACGAGGCCTAAAGCGCGTCGCTCACACGAGCTAGAGTCGAGGTGGCGTCAAGGCGCGGGCGCACAAGCGGCGCGCCGCATCTACGTTTTCTTTAGGAATAAATGGCAGTCGCGCTCATATATAGTTAATATATCTCACGAAAGCAGGTTAGTTATTGCAATTTAAACCATATGATTAACAACATGAAGGCTTCATGAGATAAATTAACTCTACTGGACCTTTCCGCGACGCCGTGCCGCGCCACCGCGTCCTCTAGCGACGCGCCTATAGAACACTTTTTGGAAATTCATCCCCTAAACAAGTTAAATAGGGGATGAAAGGATGAAAGTATGAAAGTTCGACATTTTGTCTAGAGGAAATCTCATCGTTCGCACGGCTCGCACTATTATGAAAGAGATCTTTTCTCAAAGTTAATTTTTTCTTTCTCGAGAAAAATGCTGTTCAAATTTTGCGTACCTAACTGATTGTGGTTATGCTCGTGACTGTACAACCTCATATTTCGCCAGTTATGTCTTTGACCAAAGAATAGTAACTTCCCATTTCCATATTGCCATATTCTTGTTAATTATTCTCCAAGTGTAACTTAATAACAGGGTTATCGCCCGGATTTTCACTGAACCGAAAAGCACAATTTTCTCTGGTGTTAAACTTGCTAACTTAACTAGAAAATTGTAATTATAGGATGAAAAGGAAACTTTACTAATTTTCCTGCTAAAAATTTATCAATTGAATAAAATACATTTTTAATTTTCTTTCTAATGCTTTCTTTTCATTAGGGTTCCGTACCAAAGTGGTAAAAAGGAACCGTTATGGTGTGACTCAGTCGTCTGTCTGTCCGTCTGTCACAGCTATTTGAAGAAATACAATTGCTATCAACTTGTTTGGAACAGTTTTAGATGACGTTTGCCCAACTACTGTTTGCACCGGGGACTGAAAGGAGATCTTAAAAATTCGAAGTGGGACTGCTAGAGCATGTGGAGATTCATATGAAAGAGCGCTTTTTGCACAATCTTAAATATTTTTTTTCTTTTTTTTTAGGCCGCATAGTTTTCGACTTTTACTAAAAAATGTAAAAAAAATACCGTCCCCCCTTATCTACGAAGTTTGCATCGAAAAAAAATGAATGTCATAGAAGTAATAGAATAGAAGTAATAAAATAGCAGTAAAGATTATAGGAAAAATAAAACGATGTCTCTAAATAGCATACTTTTTTAGAAATCGGAACGGAACCCTTGGTGCGCGATTTCGACTCGCTCTTGACCGGTTTTTTTTTTATTTTTAACCTGGCAGTCTCGCGTTACTAAGTCCACATACGCACGGGCGCTTTTTAACGCGACGTTTTTTGAGAATCTAATACAGCGCAACCCTAACGCATTAAAAAAGCACATTGATGGAATCTTAGATTGATGAAAATTATTGAAACAAAGATAGTTGACCATTGAATCAATTAGTGTCGATGTACCATCGGCAAACTTTCCGGTGAACCACTTTTGAACCTTATTGCGTTAGTAATAAGGTCTAAAAGGGGTTAACCGGAAAGTTTGCCGATGGTATGCATGTACATGCATATACATGTTTTTGAGGCTCACTGTACCGCTTTGTTCGGTCAAGCTACGATTGTCTAGAAGAGCGGTTTCATCATAATTATAACGGACCCATGAAAACCTGTAATTTTCACCAGTATTTGACATTAAGGTGTCAAAGAACGCTCCGTATTTTGACAGCTGTTATTGTGTGATCGTTCAAAACTTTATTAGGAAACCAAACCTTCGTCTCCGCTCTGCTCCGCCCAGGTCCGCGTCAGTGGAAACACACCCTTAACCTTCGCCAAGAACAAGCACAAAATAAACTCCCGGACACCTGTATCGAGCCACCCTGGTCCCTGCATGTTTTTGTTTAAAGGTGAAAATAATGGAGTTCAATGAAATAATGTGGTTTTGAAGCCAGTCACTCGCTTTCAATTCAGTTTGTCTTTCCTTGAAATCGGAATACAAAAATAAGTTTATTTGCAATAAGTCTTTTCGTGTTTGTCAGCGTCAAAATTAGCGTGTAATTTTTGAAGAAAACAATGGTTTACATAGAGAAATCTTTTACTTAGTAACTTGTGTTACCTCCAAAATCATTTACGACGGCCGTCATGAGGTTCGGCATGGAATTAATTCCAATAATAATAATAAGCCGTATCTTTTTTTTTTTTTGTGGATGGGTAATCATCAAATGACTTCTCCCGCTCTGGGCGGAGCGGGAGGGCGTGTCAGACTTTTACTGACTAAAACCCACCCGTGTTCCTTCAGTTACCTATGCCAGGGCCGCGGTATCTCTTTCGAACTACTCGCGACGTCGTAGTGGGGCTTGCGCACTCCAAACTGTAGGTCTGTGCCGGTAGAGTTTAATTTGCCGGAACAGGTGTAGGATGAGGAGCCAGACCAAGAGAGATACATGAACCCGCAGGGCAGCATGTGGCGAGCTGTTGGGCAGTAGCGACCCCAC
This sequence comes from Cosmia pyralina, assembly GCA_946251885.1. Taxonomy (NCBI): domain Eukaryota; kingdom Metazoa; phylum Arthropoda; class Insecta; order Lepidoptera; family Noctuidae; genus Cosmia; species Cosmia pyralina. The sequence goes on along the minus strand of OX276349.1, from coordinate 25,123,749 downwards.
GGACCCTATCTCCCAGGAGAAGTCTTGTTCCTCATTTCTGGCTTGCCTTTATTGGCCGGCTGGAGTGACCACTGATGAGGACAGAGGAACAGAGCTCTCACCTCATTCTTGTTTTTATTGGCCGATTTGAGTGGAGATTCGCAAGAGCAAAGGTCCCGAGATATGTTAAGGACAATAATAATATTGACGTTTAGCAAATGTTCTATGAACACCTGTCAGTTTGATCCCATTGGCTGGCTTATCAGGTTTCAGACCAAGTTCTTCGAGCCTCCTTATAACAGTCCGAGCGCAAAAACTCAGGCCATGAAAGTTTCGAAGCTGTCCTTGGACCTGTATTGAGGTCAAGTGACGATTACGCAGGGTGGTGGTAAAGATAAACCGATCTTGTCGTGCTGTAGAGACCCGGTGTCGTGGTTCTCCTGGACGACGCATGAAGCCGCCAATCTCCAGGTATCCACAGATCCAGGTAGGACAGATTAACTTACGTTTTGCTGACTAAGACCAGACTGAAGAAGTGCCACAGCTTGTGCGGCTACTTCAGGTGCAGTATCCATAATTTGAACATGAGAATGGATAAAATAATCTGGGAAAACAATTTCGATACTCTTTTTATGCAAAGCAAAACAAATAACAAAATAACTATGACTTATAGATGCTCTAATCAAAGCTTGCTGCTTCTCTTTACAAGCTCCGAACCAAGCTCCGATTTTCATTTCTTTTCTTTTTCAAATTGTGAATTCAAATTTGGAACAATGGTGATATCAAAATTATGGCTAGTACGAGTATATCAACTTCAAAACTGCATAAAAACTTTTTCTCTGACTTATCATTATTTTGATGTTTTATAGGCCAGTCACCTAGACACAAAAATCGCGCTAGGCCGCAAAAAAATGTACTGCACTAATTTTTTGGTTGTTGTTATGATAGATGCCAATAGTGTAAAACCAAGTTTGCAGCTTTGAAAAACCTGTGCTATCTGCGTGATGGTCGAAAAACGTCGAAATTTTCGGACCTCCTTTAGATTTTGACTAATAACTTCTAAAAGGTGCATCCTACTTATAAGTCCTACTAAATTTACTACCTATTGTTTAAGCGAAAGCGTATCTCTATAGGTCGAAAGAAACTGAGATACCGTACCTCAAACATTGGCCATTTTTCCAAAAAAGTTCAAAATTCAGTTTAGTTTTAGCCGTCTTCCGAGCCGGTATCGGTAAAATTCTCATTCTACGAGGAAAATCATGGGAGATAAAGGACGCATCACTAAAACGTGTCATTCTGCATCCTCGTCAAATTTCAGGGTGTGATACAGAACATTAAACCGAACAACTTTATCCATTGGACCAACATCGTAATCGCGAAAAAAATTTCAACTGACCCATAGAAAATTTCAATACCTACTCGACACAAATGTATGGGACGGCTCATTATTTTTTCGCGATTAGTTAAAGGTTTTGGATGTGGTATAGATAGACAAAGAAACCGAACAACTTTATCCATAGGACCAACATCGTAATCGCGAAAAAAATTTCAACTGACCCATAGAAAATTTCAATACCTACTCGACACAAATGTATGGGACGGCTCATTATTTTTTCGCGATTAGTTAAAGGTTTTGGATGTGGTATAGATAGACAAAGAAACCGAACAACTTTCTCCATGACACCAACATCGTAATCAATCAATCTGTCTAGCCTTTTCCCAACTATGTTGGGGTCGGCTTCCAGTCTAACCGAATGCAGCTGAATACTATTATTTTACATGGAGCGACTGCCTATCTGACCTCCACAACCCATTAACTAGGTAATACGATACGCCTTGGTAAGACTGATTGTCAGGCTTCTGACGACCCGTAACGACTGTCAAAGATCCACGAATGACAGCCGTGACCAACGGCTTAACGTGCTTTCCGAGGCACGGAGGAGTCTCGGTATGTAAAGATGGTCACCCATCCACTGACCAACCCCGGCAAGCGTAGCTTAACCTGATGGATCGAACAGTGCGGCTGTTATTACTTAGCCACGATCTCCTACACCGTACACCAACATCGTAATCTAAAAAAAAGAAAGAAAGGACCACCAGAACACATTCCACGGCGTGACTACCCCAGGGACTAAACCAGCACATGGGTGCCTGACGACCCCGTGTCTGGGCACCCTTGGCCCCCTGCGATGGGTCAGGTCATTGGCCTCACCGCCTGCCAGTTTTCGACCGCAAAGGATAGGGATAATTGGATAAACTACATTTTTATACTTTCTGATCTAAAAACAAAGACTTAGAAGCCAACAAACTCAGACATTCCGATACGAACGCCCGCCACGAGCGGACGCACTCAACGCACAGCCAACCGACGCCAACTGAGCCATAATCGACTTCGCCACTCAGGAGCCAGCAGCCGGAAGAAGAAACTGAGCGTCGACTACGGTCCGCCAGTGGAGCCCTACCTGCCGCCAGCGCCCCCTACTGTGCGCACACCCATCCACCGCGACGCGTTGCGAATAATAATAATTATCCTCGAACGGTTAAAAACGGTCATAAAAAAGGCGCGAAACCGGTTCGCGCCCGCGTAAATAAGATACTTGTGCGCGTAATTAATTAAACAGTGATAATAGTGTTTTAGTGACATTGTTCAAGTGACATTGCTAGTGACTTTGGACGGTTATCCAATTACGAAGAGTTAATTCTGACTTTGTAAGCAGAGACGCTTCGTGTTAATAATAAGTGATTTGTGTACTCGTTCCAGTGCGTGCCGCTAGGATTGAGTAGACACGTAAGTACAGGGGTTAATTACTCAACCAAGTGCTACCTGATCCAGAACCCTTAGGGTTACTCAATCCCATCAACTGACTATCTACACGACCACCCACCCACCTCCCTGTCGTATAGGCAGGGAGGGTAGACTTTACCCTCACCCCCGGGCTTAGCCCAGGGACCAGTTTCTTTGTTAGGCCCACGGTCAGCCATCACCACGATGGCTACCCCCGAGGCACTGTCCCTAATGTGGGAAATTTTCTCCAGCGACCCGTACATACGGGAGAAATATGGAGAGCGCATGGCAGCGCTAAACCTACTGCCAGTCGCCCCGGCCCCGATTCGGAAACCTATCCCGGATAGCCCCGAAAGCCCCACCAGCACGGGGACCCCCCCAAGCCCCGCCTTCTCTTTAGGCCCCCTGAGCCCGCCGAGTACCTACTCGTACTCTACCCCCCCGACCCCCACCCCTGTGGACGAAGACATGGAAGGATACAACTCCGCCATGTCCGACGCCGACGAGGCTACTCCCCCCACCGCTTCCACTTCTGCTACTGATGGCTTCACCACAGTAACAAATAAGAAGAACAAGCGCAAGGCCAAGGCCCGCTCGACCGACTCTCCTCCCCCACCTGCGAAGAAGCAGACCACCTTGCCCACCCCAAACAAGGGCACCCCCCAGGGCAGCCGCCCCTCATCCCCCAAGCCGGGCGCTCAGCCCGCGGCCCCCGCGGCGCTCAAGGCCCCGACCCCTCCCCCCCTTTACATACACTCGAAGGAGCTCTGGACCACAGTGTCCAAAGCTTGCGCCCAAGAGCGTATAAACTACACCCACGCCCGCCCTACGGCAGTGGGAATTAAGGTACAAGTACCTACGTCAGCTGACTTCCGTTCGCTTACCAGGATGCTCAAGGAACGTAAGGTGGAATTCCACACTTACGCCCTCCCAGAAGACAGATTATTCAGATGCGTTGTCAAGCGCATGCCGAATGAAATAACGATTGACGAGATCTCTGAAGATCTCAAGTCACAGGGCTTCCCGGTCGTGGAAGTGCACCGCATGCATCGCGGTCGCAACGGAGCCCCATACGATATGGTCATCGTTGTCACGGAGAATACTCCGGCCGGCAAGGCCATTTGCGACATTAAGTCGATTTGCTGCCTTTCCGGCATAAAGATAGAGCGTCCTCACGCTAATAAACTCCCCGGTCAATGCCACAACTGTCAGTTGTATGGCCATGCACAGCGCCATTGTTTCGCACGCCCTAGATGCGTGAAATGCCTTGGCGACCACGCTACGGCTGCCTGCACCCGCCCACGGGACATAGCCGATTGCACTGAACCACCTAGTTGCGTACTATGTGGAGAGGTTGGCCACCCCGCGAGCTATCGCGGGTGCCCTAAAGCCCCTCGGGCCAAACCGCAGCATAACAACAAGCTGCCCGGCCTCTCCCAACCGCAAAATAACATCGATCTTCGCCCACAGAGACCATCCCCGTGGAACCTGTTGAATAGTCAACAGGCTTTCCCGGCTCTGAGGCCCACTCAAATACCACCACAACCAGCTATTCCACAGCTGATGGCGCGCCCCATTGCGACCCCCCCAGGCATGTTGGCCCGTAAGCCAACATTCCAACCCCCCACCCCCGCGCAAACTATAGCCCCTCGCGCACCAGCGCACGGCCTCGCGACCACACCGGCCCCGTATAACCCCAGTACTTTTGAGGTACTTGCGAGGTTCTTTGACCCGGCTATCATTGCCCGTAGCAATGAACTCCACGCCAAACTACGCGCAGTAGAAGGCAACCTCCAGGCCACTATGGCATTAATGTCGGAATACGCCGACTTGTCCTCGTTCTTTATCAATTTTAAACCGTAATGCTCCCCCCAAACACGAGTAGCAGAGTCAAGCCTAGTTCCCTAAAAATAGGTTACTTCAATGCAAACAGCATAGCAGGTCAACGAGATGAGATCGCGACTTTCCTTCGCGATCATCAACTTGACCTATTCCTAATTCAAGAAACATTTTTAAAACCGTCACTACGGGTACCTAAAGTTGCTAACTATCGGGTTGTACGCAACGATAGGGCCGGTAGGCAAGGGGGTGGCACCCTCATATATTACAGGAATTCCCTACATTGCATGCCCATAGATACCCCTCCCCTTTCGCATATTGAGGCCTCTATATGTCGACTAGGTATGACCGGTCACCCATCCATCACCATAATATCGGCCTACATACCACCTGCAAGTAATATCATTGCCAGCTCGATTAGTATCGAGCCGGACATTAACACCCTAATGAGCTTAGATAGCACCGTCATTATGGCGGGCGATCTCAATGCTAAAAGCCCCATATGGAACTCTCGACTTTCCACCCCGAGAGGCAATGAGCTTGCTCGCTTGTCTGCCAAATACAGCTTCGACGTCATCGCCCCGATGACGCCTACTCACTATCCCAATAACGTAAATCACTGCCCCGACATTCTCGATGTAGCGTTGCTAAAGAATATAACCCTAAGGTTACGTTCAATAGAAACCCTACAAGAACTTGACTCCGATCATAGACCAGTGATCCTAGCTTTAGCCCAACGCACAGGTCCCACAGATCCTGGTTGTCCCCCCCCCACTAAACTAGTTACCGACTGGCGCAAGGTAGAACATCGCCTAAAAGACGTCACGTCGGCACACTTAGATAAAGTCCCAGAAAATCTAGAATCAGTTTCAGACGCACTAGGTGCAATCGACTCACTCACCAGTCACGTACAAGCGGCAGTGAGCGAAAGCTCACGGCGGGAACCAGCGTTGGATGGCCAGCGCTGGAAACTGCCAGCCGATGTACGTGCACTGCTGACTAAGAAGAATGCAGCCATCCGTGCCTATGACGCCTTCCCCGACGCCACCAACCGCGCTCGCATGCGTGAACTACAGCGTGCTGTAAAGTCACGCATAAGCGAGATGCGGGCGGAGCGATGGGACAAGCTCATGGGCACCATAGAGCCCTCCCATCATGCTTTTTGGCAACTCACCAAAGCACTAAAGTCCGATACGGTGACCGACATGCCTCCGCTCACACGTCCTAATCAAAGCGTAGCCTTTGAAGACGCTGACAAGGCTGAATGCCTAGCCGACAGCCTAGAAGCTCAATGCTCGCCAAGCCTACTACCTGTAGACCTAGAACACTGCGACATAGTGGACGCAGAGGTTGAACGTAGATCCACCCTCCCCCCCCATGAGGACCCCGATAAACCCCTCCCCCCAGTGACCCCCGACGAGGTACTCTCACTAGTGAGAAACCTCAAATCCAGGAAAGCTCCTGGTGCCGACGGCATCACTAATAAAGTGGTGAAACTCTTCCCCGCCCCGTTAATTGTACTAATGACAGCTATTTTTAATGTTGCATTAAACAATAACCTCTTTCCACAAGCGTGGAAAGAGGCCACAGTCATCGGCTTTCATAAGCCCGGCAAGCCCAAAGCTGACCCGTCCAGTTACCGGCCCATAAGTCTCCTCAGCACAATGGGGAAGATTTATGAACGTATAATCTTTAAAAGATTAATGGACTATGCCGAGTCCAATAAACTCATCCCCGACGAACAGTTTGGATTTCGAACCAAGCACTGCTGTGTCCGCCAAGTCCACCGAATTGTCGAGTACATAAGTACTGGATATCAAACGGGACGATTGACAGGCGCGCTCTTCTTTGATGTAGCGAAAGCATTCGACAAAGTCTGGCACAACGGCTTAATTTATAAGCTGTACCTACTTAAAGTGCCTGACCGTCTCGTACTCATCATACGGGACTACTTGTCGAATCGCACCTTTCGCTACCGCGTAGGAGAAGCCCTGTCCTCCCCCCACTTGATCCGAGCCGGCGTCCCTCAAGGATCCGTGCTATCCCCCCCCCTTTTTTCACTCTACACGAGTGACATACCCCGACATAGTAAGTGTCAGTTGGCCCTATTCGCCGACGACACAGCTATTTACTACTCGCACACAAATGCCAGTAGAATCTCTGACCAACTCCAATCGGCAGCCGACGCTCTCGAGCAATGGTTCCGTAAATGGCGGATAGAATTAAACCCGACCAAAAGTGCCGCCATACTTTTTACCAAGCGTGGTAAAAAAGCAAATGTGCAAACCCGCACCCGACCCATCTCTATGTCCGGTCAACCTATCCCATGGGATAAAAAGGTAAAATACCTAGGGGTTACCCTCGACAATCGTTTAAGTTTCGCCGAGCACGTAAAGATAGTACGTAACCGTGCTTCATTCGCGCTCGGTCGCCTTCACTCACTTCTCAATGCACGAAGTAAACTCGACCTTAAGTCAAAGGTACGAATTTACACTACGTGCATACGCCCTATTATGACGTATGCTTGTGTCGCGTTCGCGCACGCCAGACCGTCACTCATTAAGAAACTCCAAGTCCTCCAAAATCGATTCATGCGACGTGCCACGGGCTGCCCCTGGTACGTTCGTAACGATCAATTACATATCGATTTAAAATTGCCGACCATCAAGCATTTTATTAAAAATATTAGCAAACGCTATTTCGATTCTGCTACCACTCACACTAACCCACTAGTGGCAGCAGCTGCCAGATACACACCATCCCAAATATCACGCACACGTCGTCCTAAACACGTCCTATTAGATAAGGACGATGACATCACTCTCCTTCAAGAGAGTCTCAGATTAGCACACCAAAACACAACACATGACCGACACCCTACCTTTAGGTACCGTACTCGACGGCGAGTACCAACGCGTAATAGTAGAGTTCAATGACCTCCCCGACCCTTGACCCCGCCCGCCCGCCCGCGCGGAGCGAGTAGTTTCAAAAATAATGTCCCTGCCCGGCGGTACAAAATGGCCCGCTTTTTATACACTGAGGCGTACCCCCTCTACCGTCTCCTCACCCTTCCTCACCCCCGCTATTGTTTATTTATTTTTCTATTCTATGTACATGTTCTACCTTGTTCTATTTATTCCAATATACATTATAATCTATTTTCTACTATTTAAACCTATCTAATACAAATATAGGTCTGCTCTCTGCGACGTTCCATTAATTCTACTGTGGGCGTCGCAGGGGCAAGAAAATAAATCACACAATGTTATTTATTAGACTAACACACATAACACACAATTACACATAATAAAAATACAACTCTTATAACTTATTTTCTACCGTTTACAAGGATATTATAATTTTACATAAAACTATCGTAATAACTATTATATTAACGCCCGGCCCGTTACTTGCGCTTATGAACGAGGTGAGCTAATGGCGTTGCGCACAGCTGATGTTAGCGCCCGGCCCGCTACTTGCGCTTAGGAACGAGGTGACCTTAGGGCGTCGTGCACAGTTCTTTGATGTTTTAAGTTCTCAGAAATGATTCTCTTTTAAAGTTAAAGGGGTGGTGAAAAGTGTAGCAGGATTATTTAAAGTGTAAGAATTCATTGAATGTATTTTTGACTTGACTTCTTGTTATCAATTTTGATACTATCTATCAATTCGATAATAGTAGGTACCTCTATTTGGAAAAACTTTTGCTATTTTTGTAAAAATTCATTAATTTAATTTTTTATTATTAAATTGGATAACTACCCAGTTATATTTCAGATAGAACGGTAAAATATTGAAGATAAGAGAGACTAGACTAAACAAATGTTATATTAGATACTGTGAAGGCTTTTCTAAGGTCATGTAGGCAGACTAAATGAAAATAATAAGCCCATAGTTCGCAACATAGTGGTATAAACTCGCCACTAAATATCTCCACCTTCAAAGTAATAAAACATTCATATAAATACAAATGAATGTCAGTGTCTTGTCTATTTTTACGGCTAAAACATCTGAACCGATTTTGAAGAATTTGGCATAAAAATAAATAAATAAATAATAATAATTTTTATTTCAGAAAAAACACATTTACGATTCACAAAAACAATTTTCCAAATAAAAATAGAATATTCCAGAAAGAAGTGTATCGTTAGTGGCATAAGATAAGTAGTTTGAACTAATAAGAAGATATAACATATAAAAGAAAAAATTAAAAACCCAATTTCACACTAAATTCATCATTTGCCTAGAGCCTCCTCCCAACCACTTGGGGGCGGCTTCCAATCTAACCGGATGTACCTGAATATCAGTATTTTACATGAAGCAACTTCCTATCTGACCTCCGCAACCTAGTTACTGGGTAATACGATGCCCCTTTCTAAGACTGGTTGTCAGACTTTCGAGCTTCTGAAGACCCTTAACTACTGTAAAGATCCACGAATGACAGCCGGGGCCAATGGCTTAACGTGCTTTTGCCCCACGGGTGTACAGCCCGCTTAAGAGTTAATGACAAACAAGTTACGGGCAGCCTAGATAGTTATAAAATTTGGATGTGCTCACGTTTCCAACTGATTTAACTTAAGTGTAAGCATGCGCTAAAGTAAACGTAGTGTTGGCCTTTAGGCAGTTTAAGACTCGGGTTATTGAACCGATTTTAATAATATTTTGGCTGGTAGTTGGATTTGTTATTTTATTTAGTTGTCCTTTGCGTCATGTTTACCGCAAGTAAACGTATTTTCTTTCTTTTTCTTTCTGTAATTACAGACAAAGGCAAACGGAAAGTTTTCGTTCTGAGAAGTTGTAAAACGTAGGCGAACACAAGCGAGCACAGCTGTTAGGTACTACACAGTCTCAAACTCATAAATTTTGGGGTAGAAGTTGGGATAGTAAAGAAAATGAAGTAAGTTTAACATAATTTTACATAAGTCTTGAAACACGAAATCTAATACATATAATAAAATAGTAACAAAGAATTTGTGTCACGTTTATCTGTTTGTCTGGATGTACGTTCCGGTTTGGTGCAAAAACGGCTGAACGGATATGGATGAAATTTGGCACACAGATAGTTATATCATTTGATCCAGGTAGTACATTCTAGTGGGATGTTTTCCAAAATTCACGCTGGAGAAGCCGTGGGTAAAAGCTAGTATAAATATAAAAAAGTGAAATGCTTTTAAATCAACAGTGTCCTCACAGACACACAATGTGTACTGTGTGTGTACTATACACTAAGTACCTCTGTTATAAAAGGACATAATATATATTTCGAGTTGAGAATAAAACAAAATATGTGCTAGGACACTTGTCCCCGACTGTTACGGGGGCTAATTAGCGCTAAGGTAGCCCACGAAATTCAAATTTTCTTACGATTTTTGTAGTTTACAGCTCAATATCTGCGTGTATGTTGATTAAAGTATGATTCGCGACCATAAAACATTTTGTATTTACATAATTATAATCATTAGAATCAATAATGCAACTCCTTAAGTTACTATAATCCTCAAATGTCAGGATTTCATGATATAGTCATTCAATAGAATAATATGAACTTAGAGAGTTGTATCGATAATTTTAATGATTATCTATATCTATACTTATGTTTTGTTTTATTTCTCCATAGTAGATTATTCCGCGGACATTGGTGTGGGCTACCTTTATTACCCAAGTTTGTTATTTACTAAAATTTTAACGTATAACTGTTTCATGTCCCAAGAAAATAAAATAAATAGTCGCATAAACTTTTTAAACTTTCGCGATTTGTACACATTATAAACAAAACTGAGAAGGCACCTGACTGAGACTGAGTAGGTACCTGTTTCAAATGGAATATCGCGAGAAGACCCGTTCTCAGTTTTGTTTATAATAGTCGCTTTTCGTGTCTGCCTGTGTGGCCGCGTTGTTCTTCTAAACCACGCAAGGGATTTTGATGCGGTTTTCACTATCAGTTAGAGAATATATTCTGGAAGGTTTATATAATATATTAAAATTTAACTTATATATAATAGAGAAGCCATCATGTTTTGTCAAGTCGTAAAAACCGTGTGAAGCAGGGCCGGGTCTCTAGTAAATCTATAAATACAGATTTGTTATGGTCGCGAACCGTATTCAGATCAACATACAACCTGAAAATTTAAAAAAACGTAATTTAAATTTCACGGGCTGCCCTGGTGCTTTTATACATACACTATGAAGTTTTGACAGACGTATTGGCGCAGTTTCTGGCTTGCCCCATTCAATTTAGGAAGTTTTGGTAACCTCGCGTGGGATAAAGGACGTAGAATTATGTCAATCGTGTGTAATAAGGGCCAATTTGGGATATCATTGGATTGCGGAGGTGGGATGGCTGCTACTTATGGAACTATGCTTACGGTCTTGGTTGATTGGAATACGTGGTTAAAAAAGAGTTTAGGCCGATAACCCATTGTTTGGTACTTTATTTTATAATAATGATACTTTAAAAATTGAACCAATCACAGCCCATACAAGATGATAATAACAACATCACATAACATTACACCTGTTTTCCCCGAAAGGTTAAGCAGAGGTGTAGCTATAAGACTTTAGTCCCACGAAATAGGGGGCGAACCTATTGCTATCAAACGGCCAAAAATCCAGACTCCGGGCTGCTACTGAGAAATTCTATACGATGGAAAAACCCACTAGGTACTTTCTTCCAGTTTACATAAAAGTTAAGAGTGGATATCAATCATTTCTAAAACATACTAATATTAACATACTACCCTTGGCTAACGGACCGGTACCCTCTAACATTTTATCACCGCTTAGAGAAAGTTCTACCGCATATTTTTTGATATACTAAACTAGTAACTTTTTACAAGTTAGAAAGTCCAAAGAGCTTTTAAGCTAGTAACAAACTTATTTGATCTTTGCAACATGTCCAACACCGAGTTTACACCAAGTCATAAACACTGCAAAGTAACTGTTTTCGTTTATCGTTCACATTGAAAAGAAGTCGTAAAGACTAGTGATCTTCAAAACTTGCAGAAAACTTGTCACAAGTGGCAAAAAGTTAAACACAATAGTTAATAAGACATTTCTGAAACAATAGCTATTACATTTGTACTCAACATGTTTGCTTGTACATGTTTTTGACAAGTCTATTACAAGACTTATTGAAAACAAGTATCACAACTTGTATAATACAGGCATAAACGCGGGGTACTTAAAGGTTGTTACATAATCCAAAACAAATAAAAAGCAATAATTACCTACCCTTGTTCAAACAGTTATTGCGAACACAAATTAAATTTAAGACCTATTGAGGAAGGAACACGCAAGTATCAATGCGATTGTGATCATCAACTTCCATACAAGGTTTTATCTTCACTTGGCATGCGATCGTTTTCACTACCAGAGTTCTAGCCAAACTTAGGCTCTGGCCACAACCCGCGCGGGATATGGGACGCGACGACGGCGCGCGTTTATTTATTTATTGAGGACCTCCAACAAAAGGTGTACACAAAAATAGCACAATTTATAGGAAAATTAAGTTGTAATAAAGTGCACTTCTTCAGTTACAGAAGGCCACAGCATGCTTTAAACAAATCCTAAAATGCGCGCCTCACAGAGAAGAAACATGTTGACGATAAATTTTACGGAAATAAATCTAAGAAAATTTGATATAACGAAAATCAACAGGACTCATCCAAAGGATGAAAGAAGACTTATAGAAGAAAATTAAGTTTAATTCAAACGACAAACAGACACACTTTCCAATGAAAAGCACTACACGTAATTTTTTCAATTGCATTTTTGTTATATAGATCACGGTACTATCTAAAAATATATTAAACCTATAATTTCAATTCTCAAGTCTCTTGTTTTTAAAACTTCCCTGCTAATATGAATACCATGTATGTATAATTGAGAGTCTAAAAACGATTTTAAGTTGGAAAATTTTGACAAGGTGACATATCGAGAGTAGGGCACACACACGATGAAGAGTTGTGAGGCGTGCAATTATTGTTGTAATGAATTCCTATTCATTCAGTCGCGCCAACCTGAACATCTCCATACAAGTTAGTAGACATAATCGCCGCGAGCAAATTTCATTCTGAATACCGCGCGGTATTTGCCTTAGTGTGGCCAGAGCTTAATGCTTCGTCTGTATTGTTTTAGTGCTCTTTGAGCGAACAGTTATTAGTTCGATTGAACTAAGAACTAAGATGATATCGGTTATTAAGGTGGAATCCATTTGCCATTGTATCCGTTCCAAATCTGGTGCTATTGGATTTTCTGTTACGTTCCTTAATAATATACTTAATACCTACACATATTTTGTGTTTAAATATGTGCTTGATAATGTGGATCTATTTATTTTATTACTTTATATGTTTATTGAATTTAGGTTATACTTTTCTTCCTGCTCAAGTACGAACTTTCTCATTCAACTTTAGAAGATATGTTTTAGAATAGTTTAACAGTTTTATACTAGATATATATAGATGTGTTTGGACAACTTTGTCAAGTCTTCTCGTCACCTATCCCGCAATGTTTGAAAACTATAGTTTACAACCTGTGCGTCCTGCCCGTTGTGACATATGGTGCCGAAACGTGAACACTGACAGTCGAGCTGGTCCAAAAATTCAAGGTCGTTTAGCGCGCTATGGAGCAGAATAAAATCAGGGATGAATTTATCCAGAAAAGAACTGGAATAACCGACAAAAGGAAACTGAAGTGGCAGTGGGCTGGCCGTGTTTGTTGAATGATCGATAGCCGTTGGAGCATATGAGTCCTGTAGTGGAGACCGTGTATCGGCAAGTGAAGTGTGGGACGCCCCCCAGCTAAATGGACCGACGACCTTAAGAAAAGACCGGATGCGGAAGGCGGAGGACAAGGTGTTGTGGCGAAACCGGGCAGAGGCCTATGTCCAGCAGTGGACTGCGACAGGCTGAGTTGATTGTTGATTGACACTAGATATATTATTAGTTTTCAGTTACTCACACGCATTTTGTTCATAGTCCTGACGTAGTTCAGAAGTTGATTTAAGGAAACAAGTAACTACAAAGTTTGTGGACGATGACGTACATTTCAAGTCATTACTAATGCAATGTTTCTCGCTAGTCGATTAATAGTACTCGTTCTGTCAAATAATATTGTGTCATTTTAATCACTTTACCTTTACAGTTTCCAAATATCTTTTGTGTACTTGGCAAACGTCATACGTTAACGAAAATATAATAGAACACTAAAGACTCGCCTCTGCAGACACGAACAAACATCAACATTTCTTTATTATAATTGTAAGTTTAATATTAATGGATTATACGAATAATCTTTCCGGAATCAATTCTTTAAATTTTGTCGAAAACCGCATCAAAATCCGTTGCGTAGTGAAGAACGATGCGGTCACACAGACACACGAAAAGTGACTTCATTTTATAATAATTTATATACATAGAAATTAATATAAATTGAAACACAGAGAATTAGCATGGCGCCGCCAGTTCAGAATAAAAAGTGTAAAGAAGTAGGGCACAGTATATTACCTTTAGGGACACCGCAATATTCTTTATAGTGACTTTATACTATTTCTTTAAGATATTAAATACTAACTTAGAAAACTCTCACGTGTTCACCTTAATTAAAATGAAAAACAAAAGGTCAAATGGTAAAACTAGTTTCAATGTCTTTATTATAATGTTCAGTGTATCGTTAGCCTTTTATAAGAACATTTAAATGCGACATGACGTGTAGCTTAGTTAGCATGGTTGCTTTGTTTGTTATGAATTGAAAAGACAAACAAATAATTTTGTTGTTCTTTTTTATTTTTTTCAATTCATTTTTTTTTTTTTTTTTTTGCTATGCAGACTGATTGAATAAAATGACTCAGTCATGATGTTATTTAAGTAAATTTTTTTAAGGCAACCATTTTTAACCGCCTTCCAAAAAGGAGCAGGATGTTCGACTATATGTATGTTTTTTTTTTATGTGTTCACCGATTTCTTGGAGACCGATTTTTAAAATTCTTTTTTTTTTAAAGGATATGCTGTCGAGGTGGTCTCTTTGTCACTAATTCAGAATGTGATGAGGGGATCCCATGAAAATCGAGGGAAAACCTCAAATTTTATAGGCACACCTATAGCGATTTGGGTATTTTTTATAGTAACTTGTGCATTTGTTTCATTTGGTGTAGTGGAACTTATGATGAAGAACACAGGTGGCCATCGGAAGTACTCAATAATAGTGAAAAATTAGGTGAAGTGAGCTGACATTTCACCTGATGCTATACGCGGATCGACTCTATTGACGCTCACTTCACCTACCGTTTTAAAGTGAGTTTTTTACATAATAGACGTAGATGACTCGTGCTAGAGGCACAAAAGCACAATTCATGAAAAAGTAAATAAAAGACAAATCCTACGGGTGACTGAGTTCACAGAGTAAATAATTACACAAAAACTGAAGGTAAATTCGTGTCACCGTACTTTCGTGCACAGGTCCAAACAGAAAAGGTTTTATTGTACCGAAAAGGTATCTGCTCGTGTGAACACGCGATTTAAAGTTTTAAACCCCAAAGTATTTTTGGTCGTTGTTTTAACGGATAACTGGTGCTATTTAGGGTTCAATTTAACTTTTAGTTTAAAGAAAATTAAATTAATTTTGTTTGTTCAAAAAACAATTGCTTTTGGTAGAAATGCTAGGATCTTGTAGCAAGCTGACTTGGAACGCGTTGTGGTATACTGTGTACATTTTATGGTGATTAAAATGACACAAATAATAGGTCTTTACCTATGAAATTGCCGTTTTGTATGAAAAAATTTAAACGAATTTTTTTCATGCATTTTTATTTGTATTAATCGAAGTAATCACCCATGCAATCAATGCATCTTTGCCAACGCAGTGGCAGTTTATTGATGCCCTTCTTAAAGAAATCAGCTGGACGGGACAACAAATTCAACAAATTCTTCAAAGGCATTTTGTACTGCCTCTCGGGTATTGAATTTTTTTCCCGCCAAGAAGTTATCCAA
The DNA here is from genome assembly GCA_946251885.1 of Cosmia pyralina. Classification (NCBI taxonomy): domain Eukaryota; kingdom Metazoa; phylum Arthropoda; class Insecta; order Lepidoptera; family Noctuidae; genus Cosmia; species Cosmia pyralina. The sequence continues at coordinate 25,108,161 of OX276349.1, read as the reverse complement.
ATTCTGGAAAAAGTAGTAGTCTGTAGGCGCAAGGTCTGGTGAGTAGGGCGGATGACGGAGAGCTTCCAACCCCAGTTCTTGCAACTTGGAGACCGTCTGCTGTGCAGTATGAGGTCGCGCGTTGTCGTGCAGGAGCAGCGGAGACGAGCATTGACCAATGCTGGTTGGAGATGTGCCAGCTTCTCCATCATTGTGTTCAGTTCTTCACAGTACACATCTGAAGTAATGCTCACCCCGTTTGGTAAGAAGCTGTGATGAATCACACCGGCGCTAGACCACCAAACAGTGACCATCACTTTTCTAGGGGTAAGTTTTCGTTTAGGGCATTGTTTAGGTGCTGAACCAGGATCCAACCAACTTGCTGAGCGCTTGCGGATATCAAACAGAATCCTTTTTTCATCGCAGGTAACAATGCGGTTCAAAATTCCTTCATTTGTGTGTCTGTTGAGCAGTGCAAGGCACGTCTCGATGCGTACTTCCCGCTGGCGATCATTGACTTCGTGGGACACCCATTTGTCAAGCTTTTTTACCTTGCCAATTTGACGCAAATGGACCAATATTGTTTTGACGCTAACGTCGAAAGCTGCTGCTAATTCAGCCGTAGATTGTGTATCTGATGATACACAATCCACTTCCACAATCGCTTTTAATTCGTCATTGTCGACCAAAGTCTTCGGACGACCACGAGGTTCATTTTTCAGGTCGAAATTTCCAGAACGGAAGCGAGCAAACCAATAACAAGTGGTGCGTTGGTTTGTAGTGTTAGCTCCGTAAACGTCGTTGATGTTGCGTGCCGCTTGTGCCGCGTTGCTGCCACGACGGTACTCATATTCCATAATTACTCGAATTTTTAACGTATCCATGATGACGAAAAAGATTGAAATGCGATGAAAATGTAACACTAATCAATAAACAAATGACTTACTTTTGGAAAAAAAAATCCATGTTTTTAAAATAAAATTAATTTGTAAATTAGAATTCTTAGGCAAACAAAAATTATTTTGATTTGAAATGGCCAGTACTGCAGAACGGCAATTTCATAGGTAAAGACCTAATATAAAAGTTGGTTGTCACATCGGACATAAAGTGGAAAAGTATTTAAAGCAAAATATGAAAAATTTAATCAAATGAGCAATCGAAACATTGCCTTTATTATGAATTACTTCTCGAGCCACACAGAATAATTCCAGACTTTACATTTAACTCGAACCATCTGCTGAAGTAGATAAAGAAGCTACCTTGTTTCTCAAACAATATTGTATTTTTAGTACTTACTAGTAAGTCATAGTATATTTTCTACGAAGTTTATGAAAGTAACACTACTCCCCGAGCAGTCATGGTATCTACTGTATTTCTTTTGAAGGACTTATCTAACTTACAAAATAAGGACATATTTTTTTTTAATATTTACTTATCTTTATATTGTTGTATACTATGTGATATTACATACATAATATCGTGTCTGTACGATGGGTTAAGCACAGGTGTACCTATAGTACACTCACAATTCGCCAGTTATGTTCGAGTCCCATGTAATAGGGGGCGAGCCTATAGCCATTAACAGGGCACAAATCTTGACTTCGGGTTTCTGTTGAGAAATTTCAAGTGGAAAACCCAATAACACTATGCACGGCCCGCGAATCGAACCCAGTCTGTGCCGTGGACCGAGGATATGAATATTAATACTAGAAATTTTGCGGACGCCGAGGCCCCCCATACGTACAGGAAGAGTAGCGGTCGTCCATGGCCACATTTAAGATCGAAGATAAAGTATGCCGGATATTTTTGTCCATTCTTTTCACACAGGACCTCATGCTCGGTAGTAGCGTTTGTGACCACTAGACCAACGACGCAGTCAAGGCACAATGTAATATTGTTTAAGTAATACCTGTTTTTTTTTGCTTCGACCTTGATTACTACATACATACCTAGATTCAGGAAGTGGAACTGTATTATTTACCGAAAAAAACATAATTTATGTCAAATTAAAGAATTGTACTAAACGATTCTTTAATTTAACAAAACCAGTATAATAACATCGGTGTGCCTGCCAAAATCGTTATGTGCATTTTTTTTATTATTATTTTTTTCGCTTGATGGCCTTACAACCGAATTGCGCATCGACCACAAAAACAACTACTTATGAGTTTTTTACTTCTAGAAATCGATTTGACAGGATCTATAAGTGCACCTAATTTTCATTTCTGGCAATGAAAAATTGGCTGTGTTTCTTCTTATTGGTACACAATTCATATCAAAATGGCAAAAAAATATATTTAATTATTTTTTTGCCACCATACTGCATTTTAAATTTATTAATAAGTCCATCAATCAATATATAAAATAGTTTATGTCTCCCCTGAAAACTTGACAAAAAACACATAGGGGTTTTGGCAAGCGCAACGACGATGCTGGCTTAAACTGGAAAATTTCAAAATGTTACCACAGACACGCAGTCGACTGTATTTAGTTTCGCATTACAAATCATTTATTTATACGTCTAAAAATTAATAGTCTTTCGAATTGTTACCCGAAGTTTCTACCCGTTTATTGACCATGATTTAGAATATCGCCATTCATATGAGTTACGACTGTATCATACAGCTATTCAACCCAAGAGTTGTATACAAATAGTTATACGAGATTGCTCTAATATGAACACATTGTTAACTCAACTCCCACGACATACGACACGGTAAATAGTGTACATTATGCACGCTTGTCGCGTCTTGTTTGAATATATTTCTCGGTACTAGACTCGTACTTGTTACTTTAGTCAGTGTAGTCTAGACTGCACCTTATTCTTAGATCTGCTGCAACAAATGGGTAGTGTTGTCGTTGTTATAGTAAAAGCCAAGAGCATTAAGGGGGATGCGTTGTGGTAGCCCGGGAAATTATTTTTTTTTTGGGTTTTTTGCAATTTGCAGGTCCGTGTCAGGTTGTATCTTGATCAAAATATGATACGCGGCAATAAAACATATGAACTTACATAACTTTAACCATAAAAATCATCAATACCTCTCTCTAAGTCAGATTTCGTGCAGATTCTTCGAATGTTATGTAAATGCAATTGTCGCGTATCATATTTTGATCAAGACACAATCTGACACGGACCTGCAAATTGCGTAAAACGCAAGAAAATAAAAATTTCGCGGGCAACCACAGCGCATCCCCCGAGAAATCTGTTCTGTCAGAAATGGGTTTGGAAGAAAGTTAGCGTTAGGATTTCCTTTATTATTTACTCTTTATAAAAAGTAAATAGGTAAAAGTAATAAATTTTAACATTCAAATATTAATTATTAGCTTAGCTATTCCTGCGGCTCTTCTCGCCTAGAGAAATATATCAATAGGTCCGTGGATGTGTGACCATCTATACCAAGACCTCTCCGTGCCTCGGAAAGCACGTTAAACCGTTGGTCCCGGCTATCATTCCTGGATCTTTGACAGTCGTAACGGGTCATCAGAAGCCTGAAAGTCTGACAACTAGTCTTACCAAGGTGTATTGTTTACCCAGTAAATAGATTGTGGAAGTCAATTGACAGTCGCTCCATGTAAAATACTGGTTTTCAGCTGCATCTGGTTAGACTGGAAGCCGACCCCAACATAGTTGAGAAAAGGCTAGGCAGATGATGATATACGTATAATATATACTAAAACTAATAAATTGAAATCAAGGAAATTTGGTGAATGATTCTCTAGTTAGAAGCGCACTGACGTACAGAGTCACGTGTTATTAACAACTAGCTGTTGCTCGTGACTTCGTCTGCAATCCAGGATGAAAATTAGCCTGTGTCCTTTTCCAGGTCCCAGGTCCCATTATTCATGTAGGTAGTATTGGATTTAGAAATAAAACAAACGTGTTTCCATTGAGATGAACCGAATGTAATAATGGAATGAGTGCCACAAAGCCACATAGAAAGTGACCACAGATAAAACATACATTATAATGCATATTCTACACAAGATGAACTTACATGATCTGTACTAGCCTTATTTTTATATAAACTAACAGGTAGAACGGTTCAAAGGTTTAGTCATGAAAAAGTAACAGAGAGACAGACAGAGTTACTTTCGTATTTATAATGTATGGATACCTATATAATGAAACGGCTGAAATGAAATCGTAAAAAAAAAACAGTTGTTCCCCAAATTTATGTTCGCTTAACTTGTCAAAATGTAGGGTACAGCAGACTTTAATCGAGATTTCAGGTTTGGTCCTATAGTAAAAGTTGTTCATAACGATGATTACAATGGCCCCTTAAGAGGATAACGGTGATTAAAATTACACCCAGTATAAAGATGTATTTCGTCAGCATGAATCAACCTTTTTACGGAGTTTCCTTTCGGAACATGGCCTATTGGCAGATTAGACCTCTAAGTGGATGATGAGGCAGTTACTCCCGGAAAAGATTATTAACCTTGACCGCCATGCTAAACCCCAGGTCAAGGATATGGAGATCGTTAAAATTATGATTTTGGGATGATTCATCATATAATTAGTACTTAGTGAGATGATATCCCATCACGTGTCAAGGTTGCTGGGTTCTGTTGAGATGCCGCCTGTTTTACAAATTAAATTAACGTCACGAAATATCAAATATCTCTGGGAAGCAAATAGTGTGTAATTGTATACTCTTTGCACAATTGCGAAGAACCTGCAATATCAAAACTTTACAAATGAACTATACTAACTAACTAACTTACTAGTGAAGATAGTAAAGTGAAAATGAAGTTGTAGTTAGAAAAATAATAAAAACAACAATGAAGACTTCAACTACTAAGTTTTTATGTAAGTATCTAATAGTTAGAAAGAAAATTGTTTCTAGATGAGAAAATCACTTGTACTACTCGTATATAGTCTATATTACAAATATTACATAATATTCAAAGAGAACCTTGTGTTAAGTAATAACAGCCGTACGGGTCGATCCATCAGGTTAAGCTACGCTTGCCGGGCTTGGTCCGTGGATGGGTGACCATCTTTACATACCGAGAATCCTCCGTGCCTCGGAAAGCATGTTAAGCCGTTGGTCCAGACTGTCATTCGTGGATCTTTCACAGTCGTTACGGTTCGTCAGAAGCCAGAAAGTCTGACAACCAGTCTTACCAAGGGATATCGTATTACCCAGTTACTGGGTTGTGGAGGTCAGATAGGCAGTCGCTCCATGTAAAATACTGATAGTCAGCTGCATGCGGTTAGACTGAGAGCCGACCCCAACATAGTTGGGAAAAGGCTGGGCAGATTGATTCAAAGAAATATACATTTAATGACTATATTTCACTGCCGTATATTGTTTTTTGTATCGTAGTTACTTATTTACGTCCCACTCCATATTGAGAAACAAGAAAAGATGATAAGAACCACTGTTATGTACCTGGATATTTAAATATTACATCATTGTATCAATATAAATATAAATATTATTTGTTTTATCATTGACGTCTTTTGTTTCATTCTAGGAACTGACTATTGGTTCAAATGATTAGATTTTTTAAACACCTAGATACGTCTAAACCTAGGGCCTAATGTCCGTTTTCACCAACTCTAAGTGACACATAAATGAATCCCTAAATAAAAGTGCACTGTTAGATTTTCAACGCTAGGCTTGACGGCGCCGAGAGTTGAAAATCTAACAGTGCAATTGTATTTAGGGATTAATTTAAGTATCACTTAGGATTGGTGAAAACGGGCATTTGTCTAGTAATTTACAAACATTGTAATCATAGACTGTTTTTTTTGACAGATTTTGTATGGCAAATCATATTTACTTTGTGGACGCAATGGAGATACCATTGCAACGTTTGAAAATTGGTAGACGTGGCCTCCTGATAGAAACAATTACCAATCAATTGGTTTATGATGCGCATTGACTTTAGTCATTTGTTTTATCACCGACGTCCATTCTTGTCTTCTATTGCTTCATAAGATTAGATCCTATCCACCTATTTGTACTACATCATTACAAGAACACACATGAGTTCGTGTAAAATTGTAATCACGAAGACGGAACAGCGTGCTCCCGTAAATCAAGCGTCCCCTTGAAGTCTTATTAGGCTGATCGTCTGCTTATCCTTCCCGGACACGGACAACGAGCTCTAACTGGAAACGTAATTGATCACCTGTTTCTTTGAGGTGGGATAGCTATTGAAATTTAAATTTTCTGGGTACTGTTCCTAGTGGAGTAATTGTGTTACACACGCACAATGGCAACACCTTTGATTTTGACAGTTCGATAACATTCATTGCTTTATTTACGTTGTCAGCAGACGAATTTTTCAAGAGTATGAAGCAATATATTATGAATTTCGTTCTTAGCCAACTTTCTCACGGACGTAAAAATATCGCGGCGCGGCATTTTATCGCACACTGGATTTTCAACTCTCGGTGCTAAGCAGAGCGTTGAAAATCCAGTGCGCGAAAAAAATCGCCGCGATATTTTTACGTCCGTGCGAACGTCGGCCTAATCCTTCGGATTGTTATTCAAAGTTGGGTGCAGGTTTCTCTTTTCATTCTAGCACTCTTTGAAAGTTTGAGTGTCTTTTAGGTACAATTATTTCGGGATTGCTGTCGTTTCGGATATTGAGTGTCTCAGAAAGGCGTGGCGAAAATTAAGGATGTGACCATTAAACTAAAACAAAGCGCACCCCCTATTTATGTAAACACCTATGCATGTAAATACCTATGTTTCACAAATAAACTATTGATTGATTGATTGATTGATTGACTAAACAACTTTCTCCATGGGACTAACATCGTAATCGCGAAAAAATTATCAGTCGTCCCATAAAATTAGTTCGAATTGAAGTTTTGTATGGGACATGGAAAAAGTTTTTCAGTTTGATGGTATGGTACCCACACCCTTAATTTTCAGCAAACCTTTCTAAGACACATTGACTGACATTGTATGGAATTGTAATGTGTAGTTCTGTGAAAACTTTAGTAAAGTGTTGGAGTGCAGCTGTCATATTACTGGATTTTGCTTTCGACATATTTTCTGTTTTCCTAGTAACCAAAAGGTGAAAATTAAATAAAAGAGAAAATGTCTGCAGTGCAGTTTTGGTTTACTAGCGATGCGGCCCTGCTTCACCCAGTTTTTATGACTACACAAAACATGAAGGTTTCTATTATCTACAAGTTAAATATTAATTTACAAACATTCCGGAATAAATTCTCTAAATGATAGTGAAAACCGCATCAAAATCCGTTGCCTAGTTTAGAAGAACAACGCGGTCACACGGACAGACATGAAAAGTGAATTTATTTTATGATAGGTATAGAAGTAAGAAGTATAGAAGCTAGCGCATTTGTTTCTTAAGTTTTAAAACTTTTCGCTAATACCCGGTTTTTGAGGTTTCAAAGGGAGTTTATCCTTTCGATTGTGATTATTGATTCGATATCGTGTTTCTAAACACTTCTTTAAGGAAGAATTTAGCTTAAAAGTCGAGTGATTTACTATCAAGAGTTTATCTGAGGACCTCAAAAACCGAGCGTAAGGTAGGAATTCGCTTAAATACATAATTTTGTCGAATCAATAACTATTGACAGTTTAAACTCTGTTTAAGAATTCTTCAGGAACCGGGTATAATTTCTTAATTATTTATTATTATTATAATCTCAAAAATATTGATATGAAACTACACAAATAATCAATTATTGTGGCTTCACTTTCAAATTAACTACTCTAAAATCTGGAGCAGACATTGGCTTACCTTAATAGGCAACCAGCGACCTTTAGCTAATGGTAATCGTAGGTAAAACATGTCACAAATGTATGCCGATATTTAGGTCTAGGCTAACACTAACTTCAAAACCACAGTACGACACAACTTAGATGTAGCATCGGCAAAATTCGTAAAACCGATCACCACCCGAACTGACTGCGCCTTCAAAATCATCAATCTTTATTACTGCTTTAAGCGACAATGTTCTTTACGCAAACGCAATAACTTGTAAAGTCATATAACCAAATACATTCGTAAAATTAAAATGAATATCTAAGTTGTGTCGTACGTTATTATCATTGGAATTAAACTGAACACCAAGTTACCAACATTATTTCCTCTCGATACCTCCAAGGTCTGTCTCTTCATTTATATGACAAAACCTATAAACACGAGTATCTATTGTATAGTACCTATTGTATACTGTAACCGCTAAACTACGTCTAGACATGATAATCTATTTCTCTATTGATTTTACATAATTTTCAGTATAATAAGACTCTTCCACGCTAATGTAGACGTGCAAAAATGTGATTAAATTTTTTTACAAAAAAATTTTATACTTAAGTAAAAAATTTTAATCCAGTGAAATTTTAATTATTATAATCTCACTGGTACCTACTTAATGTACAAAAAAAACCAGTCTCATTTTTCTCTATCAATTAATTTTGAACCTAGCTGAGTCCTATCAGACGTCTTGTCAACATTTCAATTTAGATTTTTCTGCTGTTCCTTTGGATTTTTCTAAAGAAAAACCTCTCTCTCTCTCTTTTTTCTTACTTGGGTGGTTTATAAAAATAGAAACATTAGTTTTATTTACAAACACAAACAAAAAAAAAATGTATATTCAAATCGGTCGAGCCATTTTCGAGTTTTTGCGAAGACTAGTGCACGACACTTGATTTTTATATATCACACTAATATTGTAAAGGCGAAAGATTGTGAGTGTGTGTGTGTGTGCTTGTTTGTTTGTTACTTCTTCAGTTAAGCCTGAAGACGGCTGGACCGATTTGGATGAAATTTGTTATGTGGATAGCTTTTTATCCCGGTCTACGCGGGTGAAAACGCAGGGCGCAGATAGTATAAGATAAATCATGATTCATACTTTCAATTCTGTCCTGCTAAGAAAGATTTGCAATAATAAAATATACACTAGATATTATAAATAATAATTACGAAGTACAAACTAAACTCGACACAGATGATGAAGACCCAGCTACAGAGCCAGTAGACCTAAACGATAATGTTGAAGAAGAACGTGAGGAAACCCACACGGTTATGATAAAATGTAACGTGTTTAATGCCTAGAGTATGGAAAACGGTAGCGTCGTTTGTCATACTGGACTCATATTGTAAGGTGACGTGTAGAATACGTTCATTAAGTCAACTGAAATTATTACTGTGGCTTAGTTTTGGTACTATTTTAATTCAGGAGACAGGTTGTTATGTGCTCATTTCAACAAGTTTTTAAATGCTAGTTGTAATAACGATATGTAATTGTGTTTTATTTCATTTGTGTTTGATATTAAGAGAGGCTTGTGGCTAAGTAATAACAGCCGCACGGGGCGATCGACCAGGTCCGTGGATGGATGACCAATGACCAGTTTTACATACCAAGACCCCTCCGTGCCTCGGAAAGCACGTTAAGCCGTTGGTCCCGGCTGTCATTTTTACATCTTTGGCAGTCGTTACGCGTCATCAGAAGCCTGAAAGTCTGACAACCAGTCTTACCAACGGGTATCGTGTTATCCAGTAACAGGATTGTAGAAGTCAGATAGGTAGTCGCTCTATGTAAAATACTAGTATGCAGCTGCATCCGGTTAGACTAGAAGCCGACCCCAACGTAGTTGGGAAAAGTCAAACACAAAAACCAATCAATCTGCCTAACCTTTTTATTAATTGGATAAAAGACCTTTGCAATCATCATCATGTTCTTGCCCAATTTATTTGGTGTTGGCGCAACATATCTTGTTCCTACATTTTCTCCATGAGACCTTTGCAACCAATATCAAAAATTGTTTTATTACGACAAAGTATTTTAGGGAAAAGAAAATATAATTTACTTACTTCTTCGTCTTGTCGATGATTCCATTTACACCTATATTTTAAAGTAGCACTTCCTTGGGGAAAATATCCCACGGGAACAAAAATCCTTCCATATTCCTTGTCTACATTATAAAGGGAACATCTGTGCAAAATTTCAGCTTTCTAGGTCCAAGGGTTAGGGCTGGGCGTTGATGAGTCAGTCAATCAGTCAGTCAATCAGAACTTCTCTTTTTTTATTTAAACAGATCAGCTTCGACCAGAATTTGGCTACCTACTAATGTACCTACTATGTAATCGAATATTTTCCGCAGCTAGTCCCTTAGCAATCTTGAATGTGAAGCATTCACAGATAATTAGCTCACATGGGAATTTGTAATTGATCGTATAGATACTAACAAGTAAGATGTAACAAAAAATAACTACACGAAATGATAAGTAGGTCACCCGCTACGAATTTTTAGAATGAGCTTTATTAAATCTAAGTTTCTTATTAATGTATTAATTATAAGTTAATCTGGATGACACCACATTCCGGCTCGCTCCATGTTTGTGTCTAGGTGCTCCACATCGCTGTTAATGCGGTGAAAGAGTCGCCTGTCTTGGACACCATGGTTTATCCTGCTGTAAGAGCGCTAGTTGAATGGCACGGCACGCCAGCATTAACGACATCATCCGTCGGGCTCTTGTCATGGGTGTCAACTGTTTTAGAACCCAATGGCTTGGCACGCGATGATGGGAAGAGACCAGACGGAATGACTATAATGCATTGGAAGCTAGGTAGGCCTTTGGTGTGCAGTGCAGCCTGTGTCGACACCCTCGCGCCATTCCATCTTCCTAGCACGGCGCGGCGGGCTGTGCTGCGGGAGCAGAAATTCTCAAACGGCGCAAATATAACTTATTATTATTTGGAGCTATATGTTTGTTTGGGGTTAAACACTATGGCCTTGGGGTCCAAGCTGCTGCTGATCGAGTATTTCTGGACATCGCGAAGCGGTTGGTCGACTCTTTACGGGACCAGAGGGCTGGCCTATTTTTAGGCCAAAGAATCAGCATTGCTATTCAACGTGGCAATGCTGTCAGACTTTTGGGCAATTTCTCATTGACAGCAATGCGGACGAATTTTTGATGCCTAATGAGCTCTTCCTCTATTTATTTATTTTTTTATTATATACTTGTACATAATGTAATGTAATTTTGGTGCTAGTTTGTACAGTGTAAAAGATTATTAATGTTATGAACTATATTTTAGGTTGGGGAAAGTCTTTTCGTATTATACACTTCTGGACACATCTATTGGCCCACCTTAGAGTTTAGGTTTCGATGGCCCCTACCGAAATAGATTGCTAGATTGAACAAAAACTGTTGATGCAGTTTTAAACCTGATACATTTTACCATCTTTTTCGATCGTATTGTTTTAAATTTGAATTCAGAATACCATACGACATGGAGCTACGCCTAACAAGTCGGATATGCGCCTTGTTAAAGGCAATTGATTTTTGAATAAAAAACATGTTTTATCAAATAAAGGTTTAATTTAATAACGCGTGTTGCCTCCATGGGCATCTACCACAGCTCTCATACGATTAGGCATAGAGTTTATCAACCGCTCTATGAAATTTTGAGGGATCATCTCCCATTCCTCTTCTATGGCAGTTTTCAACTCCTGCATCGTCTGGGCAACTGGCTGACGAGCCCTAACACGTCTTTTTAGCTCGTCCCACATGTGCTCAATGGGGTTCATGTCTGGGCTTCTGGCTGGCCAGTCCATAACTGTGATGTTCACATCCCGAAGATATTCCCTGACGATGCCGGCCGCATGGGCTCTTGCATTATCATGCATAAAAAGGAAATTTGGGCCCACATAGTCCGCGTATGGTATCACGTGAGGTTCTAAGCACTCACGAATGTACCTTTCAGCATTTAATGTTGGCAGCCGTTGTCCTGTAACAACCTCAAGTTGAGTTTTGCCGCTCGCGGATATACCGCCCCAGACAGTCCATGAGCCACCGCCATAAGCAACCCTCTCTTCAAAGCAGCATTGTGCGAAACGCTCTCCCTTACGTCGGTAGGCCTTCTTCTTTCCATCATTGCCATGTAACACAATTTTAGACTCATCAGAAAAGAGTACACGGCTCCAATCTTGCTGTGTCCAATTTAAATGACTGCGTGCGAAATGAAGGCGCGCTGTTCGGTGGGCTCGCGTTAGTTTGGGGCCATTAGCTGGCTTGTGTGGTACCATATCGCGTTCTTTTAACCTTCTCCGAACAGTTCGAGCGCTCACAGATACTTCGTGGAAGTCGCGAAGTTGGTTTTGTATCTCAATGGAGGTAAAATGACGATTTCTCAAGCTGGTCGTCACGATGAATCGATCCTGCCTTTCAGTTGTGACCTGAGATCGTGGCCTTCCTTGGCGACGAACAAAGCCGGCCAGTCTCTAGGTACCTCCGATAAACATTTCGGACCGCAGATCGACTTAAATTAAGTTGAGCACTCACGTTTCTTTGGCTGTGTCCGGCCTGAATAAGTGCCACAGCTTGGGCGGCGACTTCAGGTGAAGTATCCATAGATTATTGATATAACCTCACCTTAATGTTAAGAATAAGTAATGTTTGTTGCAAAACCAAAGATATCAATCACTTTTTCAAGAATTAAATCCAAGTAAACCAATAAAACCAAGTTTTCTTAGTATTCGATTGTTTGATATCAACAAACAGGCTCCAAATTGTCTTTTGTTTCTTTAAATTCTGTGTTCGAAATTCAAAAAAAGACTATTGAATGAAATTGTGAATGTGCCAGGTTCAAAACTGCATAAAAACTGTTTGCTCGACCTAATATAAAATTTTAGCTAGGACCAAACGAAACTGAAAATACAAGGTGGGCCAAAAGATGTGTCCAGAAGTGTAGTATGTATGAACTTAAAATAAAATCTCTTTGGCTATATTATCTGTATCTGGCTGGTTTTAGTATCATTGAAAGTTTAAATTTTAATGAACATAATTCCAAATTCAAATTAGGAAAATGTGTGATTTTCATTTGTTTTTCGTACTGTCAAGATGAGTGAATCTAATGAAGAAATTCGATACATATTAAAATTTTACTACAAAAAAGGTAAAAATGCAACGCAAGCCGCGAAAAAAATTTGCGATGTTTATGGACCCAGTGCAGTGTCTGCCAGAGTAGCACAAATTTGGTTTAAGCGATTTCAATTCGGACATTTTGATGTCAAAGGCGCACGTCGCTCTGGTCGCCTATTAAGGATAAAATGGATGCCATTTTTGAAAAAGTGGAGCAAGATCGGCATATCAGTAGTTACGACGTAGCTGAAGAACTAGGAATTGACCACAAAACATTTTTGGCGCATTTGAAAATAACTGGGTACACAAAAAAGCTCGATATTTGGGTACCTCACGAGCTCACTGAAAGAAACCTAATGAACCGTGTACTCATTTGTGATTCTTTATTACGACGTAATGAAACCGAACCATTTTTGAAGAAGCTGATAATTGGTGATGAAAAGTGGATCACGTACGACAAGAACGTGCGAAAAAGGTCGTGATCAAAGGCCGGTCAGGCTTCACAGACTTGGCAAAACCCGGGTTAACTCACAACAAGGTGATGCTGTGTGTGTGGTGGGATTGGAAGGGCATTATTCATTATGAGCTGTTATCACCAGGCAGGACCATCGATTCTGAACTCTACTGCGCACAACTGATGAGATTAAAGCAAGAAGTTGAGAGAAAGCGGCTGGAATTAATCAACAGAAGGGGTGTGGTTTTTCGTCATGATAACCTTACACATCTTTAACCACTCAGCAAAAATTAAGAGAGTTTGGCTGGGAGGTGTTAATGCATCCGCCGTATAGTTTGACCTTGACCTTCAGATTTCCACCTGTTTCGGTCTCTTCAGAATTATTTTGGCAGTGTCAGGTTAACATCATCAGAGGACTGCCAAAACCACTTGTCGCGGTATTTTGATCAGAAGTCCCAAAATTTCTATAACAATGGGATCATGTCCCTACCAACAAGATGGAAAAAAGTTATCGAACAAAATGGTACCTACATACTTTAGATAAATGTAAATAATGTATATTAAAAAATGTTTTGAATTTTCTTAAAAAATGCGAAGAAACTTTTTCCCCAACCTATTATTATGAACAAATAAACCTTCCGGAATAATTTCTCTAAATGATGTTAAAACCGCATCGAAATTTCGTTGAGAAGTTTATGTAATAAGAAATATGTAGTCACAAAGACAGATACTCGTAAGTACGAAAAAATTAGACACCTTGACATGACAACTAATGATGAGTCACAGACAATTCCAACAGAAAAGTTCCAAGAAAAAATGAAAATCCACAGTCAATAGATTCCGTCTACGTCGAGACTCTCATTATGGTAACTGCACATCCTCATTTCATTGTGTACACAATGTCGCTTCAGACGTAACGTAACGTTTGAGTAATTTCAAACAACGATGGTGGAACTCGGTTTTTGACGGGAAGCCTTTCCATAGCTACATCGTTCATTGATCATGCTCATGTATGAGTACTGGTATTTAAGACATTAACAATGAAATACTCCCGGATAATGTTGCTTTTGATGTCACTTAGGCAATTAATGAAGAAGATTATTTTTTTGAATACATGAATTTTGTTGATCCAAATGCTGTTGTATCATCTTCTTTTCTAGAGTTACAGATAAAAATATCAAATTCATCTGAATAAAAATATTATTTGAGCTAGTTTACCTAAGCAATATTTGTCATATTAAGATTTAAATATTAATTATGGTTTCTGTGTTAATCATTACTGAGCCAAATCTAAAAACTTTACCTCGCTCTCACTCTGTTTTTTAGCTGCCTCGTTAGCGTTTCCAAGAAAATAGTGGTAATTAGTTTGCCAACCCTAACTTGTTTCTAGCAAAAGTTTAATATTTACATACATAATCAGCCTACAATGTTCCCAATGCTGAGACACAGGCCTCCTCTCTTTACGAGGGAGTGGGCTGATGTAATCCACCACGCGGGCCCAGTGCAGTTGGTAGATGTCCCACGTCTTCGAATCTTTGATTCTAGGACATGCCGGTTTCTTCACAATGTTTTCCTTCACCGTTTTGACAGCAGTGGTGATGAAATAATTTACACAAAGTAAATCACCTGTCAGGGTTTGAACCTACGACCTACAAATCGTAAGTCGCAGTCGTTACCATTGTTCTATATTTATTTAGGTTGGCATATTTCACTTTGTAGATTAGCTATATATTTCCAAGGATTTCAATGTAAAGCGTGTTTTTCATAACAACTTTATACGTAATTCAATTTAGCTTCCACGTGTGGCTTAACACTGAAATAGGGTTCAAGTTTAGAACAAAGTTATCTGTGATTCCACGAAGAAAATGCCTGAGGTTAAGACTTGAACAAAGTTATTCAACAGAAGTCAGAGCAAACTGTATACTAGATACAAGAGGTTGATAGGAAAAGATAACTATCCAATTCGATTGCAGTTTTCGTGTCCGCAGACGAATAGAGATATAGATAGTTCTATTGGCAAAGTTCAGGAAGTTTCTCGTAGAGTTCTTAAAGATTTATAAGAACTTTCAATAGTTCAAATTGCAAGTATTTTATTTTAACAAAACTGGGACCTATGCTGACGGTTTCTTAAAATTCTTTGAGATTTTTGATATTTTTGATGTTGGGTTGTATTGTAGGTAGGTACTTGATGATGATTGTCAATTGATAGCATTTCAAATGTTATTTTCTCTTATATTAAAAGATGGGCATCGATTCTGTCTTGTTTTAGATAAACTGATTTATAAAACGTCACCTTTAGATACTTATCTAAAATGGTAAAAGTCTTAAGTGGTTTTGTCATATTTATTTACCACAAGCCAAATTAGAACCAGTACGTTTAACGTAAATAGTCACTGGGAGTTTTGCAAGCAAAATTATTACAGCAATTATATAGATGCAAAGTTATTATAGAACTGAACAATCTAAGTAATTATTGAACGTAGAAAAACTGGGAGTGGACCTTGAAACTAACCACCTAATACAACAAAAATATCGACAACACCATTAATTTGCTAAAATAACTTCCCTTTTTCTGTTTAAGATTTTAATGATTGAAACAAACTCACGTACCACCACCGTAATATAGCACACCAATCCTTAACACATCACAACACAACACTGTAACTTCGCGTTTCACTATGTACACCGTTAGCCGGTCGGTTCGAACCCCGACGTAGTTTTGAACTGAAAACTTGATGCAAAAGCGGTTCGCGTGTTGAGCCGCTAGCAACCCACAGCAAGACAGTTGCACATAACATTTGAATAAAAAAATAGGCTCGACACAAAAATTATTATTAATTAATGTTTTTTTTTTGTTTTGTCTGTTGAGAATGACGTGTTACTTCTAGTATGATTCAGGATTAGTAGTTAGTATTCTAGTGTGTCGTATTAATTGTTTGTTGATGTCCTGTTGGCATGGTTACGCGAGGAATTGTACCTGTGAGTTGTATACTTTTTGTTTGAGACTGAAAAAGTGTTTGAGAAATATGTTTCTGCCTTTGTTTTTCCAGTTTGAGTATTTTGTTTACGTCTTAGTTTTAATGGTTTTGTGTTTTATAACTTTGATTAGAAATGTAAGCTGTAAAAATCTGAGGAGTTTAGCGAATACCTATAACTGAAAGGTGGTCTGATTTTAGTACCCCATAAAAGCGGAGATATTAAATTGATAAGAAAACCTAATTTAGAATTCAGCTTAAGAATAATAAATTCAAAAGAAAAATGAGAGTTATCATAAATTATGATGCCCAATAGTCATAAAAAGGTTTAATTTTATTTTTTACCAAGCTTCTCGTAAAACTTAGACTTTTTCACATAATTTGCTGTCTCGTAAATTAAAAGTATTTACTTATAGCTAATATTCAATTTTAAAACTTCTATGCAGTAACTGATATTGTTCTCTTTTAAAATGAATCCGAGTAAAACTATAATAATGAAAACTTATTCTTTATTAGGTTTTTTTAGCTGTAGGTAATCTATAACTACTGAAGTTGTACCTTTCGCCGTGATTTAGGGGATAAATCAATTTTGCTGAAAGTCGGCTTCAGTAATCCTATTCAGTATAATTAATCCCTTTCTAAATCTCATGTTGATTAACGTGATTGGTTGTGGGTGTGTGGTAGCTTAAAGTCTATTTTTAATCTCGTAGACAAATTTGTCATTTCAAATGGACCATGTATAATTTTTTAATTTCATAGTTTGACATTTGCACCTGTCAAAATAGTCTCCGAGATTAAAAAACAGACTTTAGAACAGTTTTTAAGAGATTTAAATTGATTACCAGTTATTTAAATTTCGTTTATTCATTTTTTTTTCTTAATAAAATACATTTTTAAATATTTCTTAAAAAATATATAAAAAACATTTAAAAATATAAAAAATAGTAGCCCACCGGTATCGGGAACAGGGTCCAAGCTACCGGCGGTCAGGGCTCCAGAGAGAGGAACCTCCTAACAATGCGGGCCGTGTCCAGAAGTACTGCTTTCTGAATCAAGCCCTTGATCCAGCTTCCCAACGAGAGCCTCCTTAGGTGTTGGTTGAGGCTCTTGGCAATTAAGCCATTGGCTGATACGACTATCGGCACAATGATTGCTGAGTCCACATCCCACATGTCGACAACCTCGCGAGCCAAGTCAAGATACTTGATTTGTTTATCTTTCTCGGCTTTCACGAGGTTCTCGTCATGCGGGACTGTTATGTCAATAATCATTGCGCGCCGCTCTATTCTTATTTAAATTATTATTGAGAGATTTGTTTGACACATACGGGTACTGGCTCGTTGGTCTAGTGGTCACAACCGCAACTGCTGATCATGGGGTTCGATTTTCAGGACGGGCAAGGTATTACTGGGTTTTTCTATCTGGAATTTCTCAGTAACAGCCCGGAGTCTGGATCTGTGCCGGTTGATAGCAACAGGCTCGCCGCTTGTTACATGGGACAACTCATCATGAACTCATCAACAACTCATCAACTCATCTTCTCATGGGGGAACTCGCGAAATGTGGGTGTACTACACCCCTGCCCAACTCTTCGCGGAAACAAGGCTTGATGTTATGTTATGCTGTGTATATATTAGGGAATAACCTTTTTGACTGGCGATTTTATATTTTCTACTAGCGGAGGTACCCTGGGAATTTGTTGTCTGGCTAATATTTTTTACCACGTTATTAACCTATTCTCCCTTAGTTTGTGCATAATATGGATAAAAAAGGAGAAAATGTCTTTCAGAAATTGTCGGTATTTGTAAGCATAATTATTTAAAGAATTTTAGAAGTAAAAACGTATAATAAAATATTATTGTTTAGAGAAAACACTACGATTACTACCTCTATAAACTCTATCCACACAAAAACAAATCTGAAACCTTTTATGACTCATCTTTTTCCTATAATACAGATGTCATGTAAAACTGACGCAAAAAAAAATGTTGAGCACCCCTCCACGAACGTTGGTGTATCAGTAATATGACATTTGAGTGCGGCACTCGCGACGTCGCCGCCTCGGCAGCGCTGGCACGCGACATTGACCAGCCCGCGACCTTGGGGAATCACTGGAATTGTCGTGAACGTAGGAAGAGGAGTCATAATTATGGACGCTTTGTTCATAGGTTTGTTTAATGGTAAAAGGATTATTAATAATTTTGGAAATAAACAGCGAGTACTTTTTTTTTATTTCTCAAAATATTTTAATACATAATGAATAAAAATACAACGAAAGAGACAGAATGACGATTCGTGGATATTTTCACAAAACATAATGTTCTTGAAAATAAATACATCTGAATATCCCATCATGACGTAAATCGTATGCAGGTACCAACCCATCACAAAAAATCCATAAAACAAAAAGTTGGACATTTCTACAATTTTGAACATAAAATTCAATAAAATCACTGTACTTTTATGTTGTAAGCATTCGCAGCCTATTTCCACGTCGGGTCGAAGTCCTAATCGTAATTTTTCAAAACTCTAGTTTATTTATTGGAAAGAGGCATTGAACCCTTTATTTTATGTCCCCACGCAACGTCTAAGGAACCGAGTTTATTGAAATAATCAAACTGTTTCATAACTATGTATTGTTATATTAGTTTTGTAGGAAGGCACGGTAGTCGGTAGGAAATCTGCAGTATAGACTGTAGATGACGTACCGACTTCCGTGCATAGGTTTGAATTAAAGTTGTATGTTTTTATGTTGATTTTTAGGGTTTCGTACCTCAAAAGGAAAAAACGGAACCCTTATAGGATCACTCGTGTGTCTGGCTGTCTTTCTGTCGCAGCCAATTTGCTCCGAATGTAATGAACCAATTAAGTTGAAATTTGTTACAAATATGAATTTGTGTGACCCAAACACGAACATGTAACGTACATAAATTAATTGAAAATATGGGGGTCACTTTTGAGGGGCAAATAAGACAATTAAAAACAACAGTTTTGCAAATTGTACCGTGTGGCATATCAAATGAAAGGGCTTAAATAGATTTTTTTTTTTATAATTTTAAAATAAATTGTTCTACAGTTATTTAAGAAAATAGATGAAAATTGACCATTCCCGGGCCTTATCTCTGAAACTACTGAGCCTAAAATTAAAAACAAAAAGTCTGAAAATAGTTCTTTAACTATAGATTACAGGAAACCTATAAGAAGTCTATGGTCTTAAAATAACATGGTAAATCTCTCAATATTGTGCGTACAAATTTACATTTGCAGTTGGTATGTATGGGAGAACATGTTTTTCAACTACAATGTTAAGTTTGTTCTTGGGATAAATTCATTCCAACTACGGAACCCTTCATTGTACGTGGTCCGACACGCACTTGGCTGATTTTTGCAGTGCATCGACCCACCCCAAACCCACTGCATGTATAGAAGCCCTTCAGAGGATATGCTTCACCTTCTTTTCTGCCCAATATACAAAACCACCCGCAACTTCCAGGATTTGAATGCGACAAATGACAGCTTTCTAGGTAGGTGTACCTAAGTACTGGTTGGACAGAGTAGGTAGTCAAGCGACACGGAATGAAAAAGATGTTACTTTTGAACTGGATAATTTCATTAGTCAGGCGTGTGACTTTGTGAAGACAACCCTGGAAATGAGTAAACTTAAGCTCTCCAACAAAACAAAAAATATTTAGACAGTTCAAAGTTTACAAAGTAAAAAAAAATCATTTAAGTATTTAAACTAGGCTGAGAATCCGAACTTTTTGTTGAAAGTCAAAATTACATAAAAAAAGTTCCATAAACCCATCAACACTTTCTAGTGATATAGCATAAAACCTTTTCATCCTATCCTTTTCAAATCTCTAGAATCATAAGAAATCACTGTTCTTTATTATTCTTTAATATATATAGCACTTTAAAATATTGTAAAGTTAAACCTTTTCTCTGCGAATAGAATTCAAAGCTAAACTTTATACGAATAAGAGAGATAAGAAATACTTTTAGGAATATTTTAATGTTCCTTTCCGACATTTCCATTAAATTGTCGGCATTTAATCAAAACAGCTTTTGGATTTGTTTGCTAAATATTTAAATTAGTCTCGTCTGCTTTCGAAATAGTTTCTTTGTTTACAACTTCAAAGTAATTATGAAAGGAAGTTTAATTTTATTTTGACTTTGAGCAGGGATGATGAATTGTAGTCGATCTATTTTGACAATTATAGAGTAGTAAAGACCATTTTTGCCTGAAGCAGTAACAAAGATTGGTGATGTTGAAGGCGCACTTAGTTCTGATCGTGATCGGTTTTCCGATTTTGCCGATGCTACATCTAAGTCGTGTCGTACTGTACTAGACTGCCTCGTTGTTTTAGTGGTCGCAAGTGTTACTGTTGAGCATAAGGGGTTCGATTCCCAGGTCGGGCAAAGTGTTATAGGGTTTTTGCGAGAGATTAACCATTCTAAAAATGAACGCCCCTCCACAGCGGTTATACTCACATGCAATGAAGGTGTATAGACGCAATACTCATAATTGGTCTTTGACATTGGTTGCCGTAGCTCAGTCACCGGCAAGACATGAAAGTGGGACCACGCGTCGATTTCACCACAAAAGTGCGGTCAACAACTAAACTATATAAATACCTTACAGATTAACATGCATAAAAATATGTACCTACAATAACACTGTTTTATTTTTTGCAAACGGTACCTACCCGACTTGCCCAAACACCGAACAGTCGAATTTGTCGGCCAACTAGTGCATAAATAACACGAACGCGCGACAGAGCGAACGTGTCGTTCCATACAAAGCTCACGCTCCACGGCGTATAATGCTAGTGCCGGGAATGATCGCACCATTAATTGAGGTCTAAGTGCGGCGACGAGTCCTCGTTTACAGTAAAGTCGGCGCACGCACACAAGTAAAGTGTTGCAATAAGTATTTCTTCTCACACATTGAAATAATCACGCTTTTTTGGAGGGGCGTTCATTCTTAGAATGGTTTATCTCTACCTCTGTTTTCTGTCAATGTATCGTCTGCTTTTGCTTTGTGTTGTCCCACAACCTGTTGAATCGAAACTTGTTTGACGTTTGATAACTCTTGACATGTTTTACCCAACAATTAGTCTTGAAATCTGTCTAAAAAATTACCCGATTTTATATTTAGTGCGAATGATGCAACAAAATAAGTTGTGAGATATGTTTCATGTCAGAAGTCACTTGTTTCTTGACATTGTGTAGAAAGTGTAAAAAACAAACAAAACCAGTACATAACAAACAGTAAATAACAAAATCTTATTAATTAACAATAGTTATGAATAATGTTATAATAAGAATATAACGTCAAAAATAAAATATGAAATAAAAAAATAATATTATTCCAAATTCCATTTTAAAAACATTCCGGTCAAAAATAAAAAAAATTGTGTCAAAAATAAAATTCAATTCTAAATACCTACAACAAGAATTTCTTAATGGTAATGATAATAATCCAAATATTCCTGCTAATCCAAGAACATTACTGTCGTTTATTATCTTCTAGAAACTCGTCAACACTATGTTACCCCTTCCTCAATAAGTATGTCTTGAATTTGTTACAAGTTTCAAAACGCTTGCATGTTTAACGTTGTCTGGTGCGAACGCAAAGGTATACCCTGGATATACCCTGTTAGGGTATATCCTGTGTAGGATATACCCTGTTTTTGAAAAGCTAATAAACTCATGTCAAGTAATTAGATTACTAATTAGCATGAGTTTGACAGCCTGTTTGTTGTGTTAATAACCCTTTCTGAAACACTTAGATGCTTAAATGTTTTAAACAAGTAGGTACGTATGTCATGAATAAAAGTTTGCTACTCAACATCTGCCTAGCCTTTTCCCAACTATGTTGGGGTTGGCTTCCAATCTAACCTGATGCAGCTGAGTACTAGTATTTTACATGGAGCGACTACCTATCTTACCTCCACATCCCAGTTACTGGGATATAAGATACCTCTTGGTAAGACTGGTTGTCAGACTTTCGGGCTTCTGACGACCCGTAACGACTGTCAAAGATCCAAAAATGACAGCCGGGACCAACGGCTTAACGTGCTTTCCGAGGCACGGAGGGGTCTCGGTATGGTAAATATGGTCATCCATCCATGGACCAAGCATAGCTTAACCGATAGATGCCTGCTACTAAGGTAAACTAACTATAAATAAATATTAACTTAAATCTAGGCCTAAATCAAATCCAATAAATTCTAGCTAAGCCGTTTCATAATTGATCCTTAACACGAAGCAATCAAAAAGGATTCTATTCAACCCTTCACAAATGCCTTTGAAACTAGCCGAAGGCCAAATCACAAATCTAGAGCTATTCATTGAAATATTCAGTTCTCTCTTGTAATAAAATCAGACGATGACTGATTTCATTTTATCCAAAGTTAAAAAGCTTTACAGAAATTCTCGTAGTTGAATGGGGCAGAATCATTAGTACGGATAATAGTTTTCAGTTAGAAAAACTTTTGTTTTTTAATGGCGGTTTCATGACTTTAAAGTTGAGGAATGTCACAAGGACAGGCTGATATTGGTTCTAATGGTCATCATGTAGGTACAGCAGGCTGCACGTCAATGGTAACAAAACCAGTAGGTATTAGGCGATCTTTTATTCTATTGACACTATCTACTGCGCTACGCCAGATCAAGGTCTGCATGCACATTAGATAATATAAAAACCGAACGTGTCATCTTTTTTATACCTACGATGACTTCACCCCAGCCATTTAGTGATGTGTTCAACGTAAACAGAATCGTTTCAATCGCTAAGCGTCAGAGAGCTATCAGACTTTTTTATATCCTCGACGACACTACTCGCCACTGGCGCGGTCGAACACAAACTAAAGTAGTAGCGCGTCAAGTATGTGCATAGCACAAACATGCCGGGGGCACGCTTGGTCGGATGGCTTGTGGTATCTAGTCTACCCTAAATCTGTGGTTACCACCATCGTGCGGACGACGTACCTATAGCTTTTTCGTCCATTTGCAGGGTATACCCCTAATAAAGCCCAAGCTTCTTCGATTTATCCAGCATAAGTCACAGAGTCTTTCTGATCAGCCTTACGATGTGACCAATCTTTTCATGTGTGACGTGTTCCGTATGTACAAAATGTATTTCCATCACCGCTTCTCAGAATAATCCTTTTCCCAACTGTGTTGGGGTCGGCTTCCGGTCAAATCGAATGCAGCTGAATACCAGTATTTTACATGAAGTGACTAGGCTGCTTATCTGACCTCCACAACCCAGTAACTGAGTAATACGATACCCCTTTTTTTGGACTGAAGAAGACTTTCGGGCTTCTGAGGACCCGTAACGACTGTCACATATCTAAGAATGTCAGTCGAGACCAACAGCTTAACGTGTTTTCCCAGGCACGGTTTTGAAAAGAGATGTCAAAGAAAATTTTGCCTTTTTTTTACACATACATAAACTTAAACATTTTCCCCCTGCTGGAAAACATCCTTACATCCTTAGATAAGAATAAGGATAATTTATTTATACACACACACACACTCACACATAACATATGAAATAGCCGTGGGCCCCAAACTAGGCACAGCCTGTATCTTGGTGGCCCAATAATTAGTAAAAACAGATTGAGTTGCGGAACGTTGAATGTGACACAGCACAGCCAGACAAGTAACGGTAATTAATAGGTAATAGAATAGTGTTTTTTTTAAAAAAACTGGAGGTTAAACAGGCAGTCGGTTCATGTAAAATACTGGTATTTAGCTGCATCCAGTTAGATTGGAAGCCGATCCTAACATACTTCGTAAAAGGCTAGGCAGATTGAGACTAACTCAAAAAAACCTTCCAAGTGCGTGTCAGATCACGCACAATGAATGGTTCCGTAGTTGAAAAGAATATTTCCCAATAACAAACTTAACAATGGATCCCAAAAAAAAAAAAAATTATGTGTTGAAACTACAAATGAACAATTTTCGGACTTTTTCCTTTATTTGTGCTGTGAGACCTTGCTTCTTGCTAAATTTCATTATTCTAGGTCAACGGGAAGCACCCTATAGGTTTTGATTTACTTACGACAGTTGCGAGTATCAAAATGTGTCGCAAAATGGCCGTATTTTTTTATTGCTTTGATTTAGAAACTTGATTTTTTTAGAACTCTAAGGTAACATTGACTTACGTATTTGATATTAATTTCAGCTTGATATCTCCACGCGTCCTTGAGAAAAGGGTCTTGACTCTTAACAGACTGTCAGACTTGAAATTTTTTTTATGTTGTAGAATTACAAATTAACATTTTTCAGACTTTTTCCTTTACTTGTGCTGTGACACTTTGCTTCTTGCCAAATTTCATGATTCTAAGACAACGGGAAGTACCCTATAGGTTTTGATTTACTTGCGAGTATCAAAATATGTCGCATAAATGGCCGTATGTTTTTACTGCGTTGACTGAGAAGCTTGAGTTTTTTAGAACTCCAAGAGACCATAGACTTACGTATTTGATATTAATTTCAACTTAATACCTCCACGCGTTCCTGAGAAAAAGGGTCGTGACAGACTGACAGACAGACAGACAGACAGACGGACAACGAAGTGATCCTATAAGGGTTCAGTTTTTTTCCTTTTGAGGTACGGAACTCTAAAAAACTTAAAAATAAAAAAAATATAATGAAAATAAACATAATAACAATCGGAAAGTAACATAAAACATTTAAATACACGACTGAGAATATGAATGAACATACCTAAATAAAACAAAATAAACACTCCAGTAACATAACGTAATTACTTATTACTTAGTGGAGTGGTGAAAGAGACTAGTGTTTGTGTAGTTGTGTGTGTGCGTAAATGGGAGTGTGTGCGTGTGTGTGGGTGTGTGTGCATCTGTGTGGATGTGTGTGCGTACATGTTTGGGAATTAGAAAATATGAACTGATCTTGAAGTGTGCTGTCAATAGTATAAATCCCTAAGATCAGGTGGAATGGTTCACTTCACCTTAGTTTTCACGGTGAGATTTCTACATAATACACCGGATGGTCATACAAGCTCGCGCCGGTTGCGATGATTGTGAGTACTACGCACAAATCCTTCTGCCTTTCCTTTCATCTCAGATTAACTATAATATTTACCTAAAGTCTGTTTTTTTTAATAAATGAGTACCGAATATTTTGACTGAGTTGCTATTGGTCCACGTAATCAACATAAAGTCAGTTCCACACAAACCAAACATGTACATTCGTTAAGTCATCGGCTATACCTGCGCGTCGCACGTGTTTTAGTGAGTGAACCAGACGATATTGTTTGTGCGTGAGTCATGGCGGACATGTCTCCTGTACAGTAAATTTTAGAAATATTCAATATGAACAGGCCTTAACAATTTCTAAACAAAACAAAGGCGTTGGACCCACTCCGACCAATGACCCATCTCACTCTGTCAATATCGAAAATGTGCGAGAGACATAACTCAGTACTCGTTTGTTAAACAAAATAGACTATAGCACAATAATTGAATATCCTGCTACCTCCACTAGGGTTGAACGTAAAGTTTCATAGCCAACTTTTACTAACGGTCATAATTCTTCAGTATAATTGCGAAGGCCTCAACCTTGAGGCAGGATCGATAGTAACCATACGTTAATGGTAACACGTAGGGGTTTCTGGTTAAAATGATTTTATCGACTATTTATAGCTTTTATATAATTAAATATTTATGACTTCGATGGTTGTGTAAGTAGTTAAACAATTAGTTTTACTTGAAGATTTATTTCAGTTTTACTTTGGGGTCAAAACGCTAGGGTCATAGGGCCCGAGTGCGCGTCTCTTTTTTAAGGAAATTTCTCGCCGACTGGTCGACACTTCATCTGACCAGAGGGCTGGCTCGTTCTTTATCCAAATATCGTTCTTTATTGCCATTCAATGTGGCAATGCTGCCATTTTTATCAGCACGTTTCCTACTTTGACGCCTATGTGTCATTTTGTTTTTACCCAACTGTCCCAGAAGGAGGGTAATGTTTTTCGAGAGTACGTATGTATGTATGTCCATTTCTTTGGCACGCTCTGTAGCCTAAACGGCTTGATGGATTTTAACATAATATAAGATGTCGTTAGATTCGTCTTAATTATGGAATATAATAATATTGCATCTGGAAATACAAA
Organism: Cosmia pyralina; assembly: GCA_946251885.1. Lineage (NCBI taxonomy): Eukaryota > Metazoa > Arthropoda > Insecta > Lepidoptera > Noctuidae > Cosmia > Cosmia pyralina. Next base: position 25,081,739 of record OX276349.1, on the reverse strand, counting down.
AAAATGGAAGGTGAATGTTTTTTTTCTCAATAAAAACCAAAAAACCCGACTGCAAAAACACAACTAAAAAGAGAAAAACAAGTATTATAATCTAGGTATATAATTTTAGTATTGCAGGCAGAGACAAACCAATAACCCGAAATATGGTGTAACTTTTCTTTGTCCCCCCGCCTGCAATACCAAAATTCTATAGATTATAATGCTTGTTTTTCTCTTTTCAGTTATGTGTTTTTGCAGTCGAATTTTTTGTTTTTTTAAATAATTTGTTGTATTTATTTGTATAGTTAGTTAGTCTTAGCCCTACCTACCTACCTACCTACCTACCTACCTACCTACCTACCTACCTACCTATACCTACCTACCTACCTACCTACCTACCCACCTACCTACCACCCCCGTACCGTATTTGTTACCTATTGTAAACTTCATTAGGAAAATGAAGTCGTTCAATTAAACTAGGTGGATTGCTAGATACTAAGAGAGAATTAAATCAGAGCATCATCAACGATATTTGGACCTATGAATAATAAATGGAGACCCGTCTATTTACAATTGAATATATTTACGGGTTTAAGATTTAATGTGTCTTAGTGGCAGACTGGGATTGTGCTGAATTTAGACTTTACCCGCCTGAAATGGATTTAGGTCAAGAGAACCAACAGCAACGTTCTATTGGCTGCCAATCACACCGAACTAAAATGTTCAATCTGGGAGCAAGAGGATTTTTGCAATTCCTCCTGATCGTTAAATGAAGTATTAGAATGTCCTATGTCCACTAGACAATTTATATCTCTGAATTTGAAAATGAATCCCATAATAAGGAGAGAACTGTAAACACAGCAAATATCCCTTCGGAGCTGAAAGTAAATAATAAAATATTAAAACATTACGTGCAGTAATGAACACGCATTGCATGCACAATTGCACAAATTGCGTCATAACTATGCCTAGTAATAATAATAATACAAAACTGTTCCTTAATACAAAACTTGTACTTTTACTTCAACAGCGACCGACTTAGTGCCCATTTTGCACAGATAGTCAATTGACAAAATAGTTGGACGTTTATATTGGAGCTAATGGTACCTATATAGTTACTGACGATAGTTACTATGTATTATGGAGAGCTCATGCGCATTTTACGTGTCAATCAAGTATATAGCGGGACTGATTGAAGCAACGTGTCACGTTCGTACTTACTAAGAAAAGTTGAAGTTTTTATATAATTCCTGGATGGGACGGAGTGGATAGTGTTGTACTTACGTTTCATTATGATGTGTCAATATTTTTTGTAGGGAGAGTACCGTTCTAGTCGTGGCAAAGTAATAACAGCCGCACGGGTCGATCCATCAGGTTAAGCTACGCTTGCCGGGGTTGGTCAGTGGATGGGTAACCATTCTTTACATACCGAGACTCCTCCGTGCCTCGGAAAGCACGTTAAGCCGTTGGTCCCGGCTGTCATTCGTGGATCTTTGACAGTCGTTACGGGTCGTCAGAAGCCCGAAAGTCTGACAACCAGTCTTACCAAGGGGTATCGTATTACCCAGTAACTGGGTTGTGGAGGTCAGATAGGCAGTCGCTCCATGTAAAATACTGGTACTCAGCTGCATCCGGTTAGACTGGAAGCCGACCCCAACATAGTTGGGAAAAGGCTAAGCAGGTGATGATGAGTTCTAGTCGTGGCGAACTTTTGGCGTCGAGTATTAGTCGAGTACAACATTTCTAAACTTCATTATTATAAATTGGTAGATATCAGACAATGCAATGGTTTGGTTTGCGATGGCTGCCAACAAAGCCTTATTTACATATAGGTATAGTCACAGAGTACTCTATGATAATACATAACATATTATATATACATACATAAACTTACGTCTTCTTCCCATGGTACCCACATGGGAGTGGGCCTGGGCAGAAACTACAGAACGCCACTTGCTACGATCCTTACATACTCATTCTGCCTCGTTTACGTTCAGACATCTGGTCATACACGCACACCGCAAAGTCTTATTTGTAACTAGCTTTTGCCAGCGGCTTCGCCCGCGTGGATTCCGGAAAATATCCCACGGGGATGTACTACCGGGAAATCCTTCCTTATTCCTTGTCTACATTATAAAGAGAACCTCTGTGCAAAATTTCAGCTTTCTAGTTTCAAGGGTTTTGGGCTGGGCGTTGATGCTACGTCAGTCAGGACTTCTCTTATTAATTATTTATATAGATGGATTATCTCTTTAATAATAGACTAGGATAGAATAGTCATTTATTTTTCAAATATGGGTAATACAAATAATAGGTGTTACCTAGTTATCAGATAAACCGTGTTTTAATAGGTTAATAACATGCAAGTACATAAATGCGTTGAACTCTAAACTTATATAAAAAGAAAGAAAATACGTTTATTTGACGCAAAGAAACAACACAAGCACAAAAAAATAAAATTTGGGAGAAAATATCCGTTACGTCGTCATCTTCAAACGGTGAACGATGTTTTAAATTCGTTTTACCCTAATAAATGCGTTTAGTGGTTTGTGGTGCAAGCGATGACGGGGTAATTATCTTGATGGCCGTGTATGGTACAATAGCTCGTGTGAGCACCAGCCTATTTGTTCCATTAATTTTCAAAAAAATGTACTTTAAGTGTTTTCTCCCATACAAAAAACACAATACTTTTTTTTTCACGCGTGGAGTTATTACATTTTTGTTTAACTCCTTATTTTAAGTTTGTATGAGTATGGAGCTCGATTTTCAGACCACTGTGCGACGGGGTAGTTGCGTAACATAACTACATAAAATTGACAATTGATAGCAATGAGTTTCATTTTGACAGTTCACTCATTGCGTTATTTAGGTACGTTGTTGAGCAGACGAATTCTTCAAACCTATGATGCAATGAGTCGCAGGTTTCCTTCCTTAAAAACTCTCGGTTTGTGATTTAAAAGCGTGTTACGTAATTAGGGTAAAGTGTTCAATTTAAAATACTATTTCAAAAAACATCGCAAACTCAAAAAACAACGAACCCACATATTTATGTAAACCTATAAAATATATTCCACATTGCACTCGCCCTTGAACTTGCGCCAGTGGCTAGTGCAATTCGCCGGAGACGCGACGGGAAGCGTTAGATTGGTGCCAGTTGTAAATTCAAAAGGCAAGCGTTCCCAATGTACCTGGTCAGTGGGCGACATAGATTAGATTATTTGTTACAGAGTAGTCTATGTAGGCAACTTTACTACGTGAGCTGGCGAAAGCTAATAAAGTTGTCGCATATGCATAGTCGGCAACAAAAGTTTTTTATAACCCGCATGAAAGTTTCGCAAAAGTTAGTCATGAACGTTGCAGTTGCGTTGTTGTATCTGAGGGGCAATTCCTGTATTTTTAACAACGTCCGCAATGTCATCTCAGTTTCAATCTGTCAAAAATTCTATAGCGTTTGTCTACATTTTTGACATTTGATTAGAATTAGAATAGAATTTTATTCAAAAATAAAAATTTGTAAAATACAGTATAAATCTTAGAAATAATGTAGGTACCTATTACAAAGTACACAGTGGTAGTATAAGTTAATAATAAGTTAAAATTTACTTATACACTAATAATTAAGGCTATAAGGGGTATGTAGATAATTTCTTTAATAATTACAGAAAATAGTTCGTATCACTTAGTTATACGATTATGATTGCGTCTGCAGTACTTATTATTAATGAGGTCAAAACAAATATTGCTGTAAGGCTACTCGTACATTAGATTTTTGAAGCGGTCGCTTTGTCGCTTAGTATTGTCGCTGGTATGAGATTCAATCAATCTGCCTAGCCTTCTCCCAATTATGTTGGGGTCGGCTTCCAGTCTAACCGGATGCAGCTGAATAGCAGTATTTTACATGGAGCGAATGCCTATCTGACCTCCACAACCCATTAACTGGGTAATACAATATACCCCTTGGTAAGATTGGTTGTCAGACTTTCGGGCTTCTGACGACCCATAAAGACTGTCAAAGATCCACGAATGACAGCCGGGACCAACGGCTTAACGTGATTTCCGAGGCACGGAGGGGTCTCGGTATGTAATTTTGGTTACCTATCCATGGACGTGACTGTTATTACTTAGATGATCACGAAAATGATTGATAAAAAAAATGGACACTAAGAAATACATATTACAAACAAAAAGAAAGTAAAAATACAAAAAAAGTATTTGTGTTTCTATATCTGTGTGTGAAATTATGAGAGTTGATGAGTGTATATGTGTAAGTGTGCATGCGGTGGAAGTGTGTTGTGTGTGTGCATATGAGAGTGAGTGAGTGTCTGGTTTGGTTAGCACCTTTGAATGTGTGTAAGAACGGGAAGAAGTAAGAATGGATGACAGTGTGTATGGATTTTAGATCATATTATGTTATGAATGTGAATAAACCTTCAGTCTCCTGATGGTCCATCTTTTGGAGCCAGTCTGCTACTTTCTTTTTCATTTCCCGCCGGCACATTTCACCTAAGTTTAGCTTTTTGTTTGCGAGATTGTAAAGTTTGCTGCTTAAGCTATTAAACTGGTGTTTGGCAAATGAGGTCCGGCAGGGTATAGTATATGGAGGATTTGCTGCGCTTTTTTGGGTCAGGTAAGGGAACATTTCCTTGTTTTCTTTGGATGGATTTGAGCACATAGAGCTGGCGGACAGTGAGGACTTTAAGTTCAGAGAATAATTGTGAGGTGGGAAACCTGTATGGTTTCTTGGTCATAACCTTGAGCACAGCTATCTGTGCTAACTCCAATCCCAGCAGGTAGGTCTCTGCTGCACCTCCCCACACGGTTATGCAGTATTGGTTAATGGACTGACATAGGGCTAGGTAGACTAGTTTTAGGTTTTCCAGTGTTGCAGAATCCCTTATGGTCCTGAAAACATTTATATGTCGCGTAGTTCTGTTAATGATCGATCCAATCTGCCTGTCTCACCTCAGTCCGTCATCCATCATCACTCCCAAATATTTTGCCTATAACCTGGCAGGTACAATTGTGTCGGTTCTTGCAAGTATGTGCTGTTATAGAGTAGTCAGGCAAGGGTTTAGGGTTGGGTCTCAAGGAATAGGGTAGGAATTGTGTTTTGTTCAGGTTTAGTGTAAGGAGAGTTAGTCTTAGCCAGGTCCTTGTTTTGGAAAGGGAGTATTCGGCTCTATCCTTGACCACCTGCCAATTCTTTCCCCATACAAATACTGCTGTATCATTTGCATATGTAAACATTTTGGTGTGTTGAAGCGACATTGTGCAGAGGTCATTTATATATACCAAAAACAACAGGGCCCCCAAAAAACTCCCCTGTGGGAACCCCTAAGAGGATTGTGCATTCCTCGCTAAGACAATCGCCTATTTTCACATATTGCTTACGCTGGAAAAGATAGTCTTCAAATATATTTAAGATCACTATCTTAAATCCTTGTACTCCTATTCGTTCTAGCTTTGATAAGAGGATAGGGACAGAAACTGTATCAAACGCCTTGGAGAGATCTAGAAATATACAAAGGCATCTATTTCTTTTGTCTAAGTTTTCCACTACTTGTTCCGTCAAATCCAAGACTGCGTCCTCTCTAGAGACACTTGATCTGAATCCGTACAGGTTGTCGGCTAAGATTTTAAAGCAATTCAAAAAGTTTTTGAGCGATTTGTAGAGAATTTTTTTCAAGATCTTTGATTCCAAGTCCAAGTCTTTAACCAAAAAACTTGGTTAAAGACTACACTTTTCTCAATTCGAAAAAGAAAACAAATTACTAAACACATTATAAATATAAAAACGGTCTATGAGAAAACAGTTTAAATCAGACTAATGTCTAGCTATAAGCTTAAATGGATCACTGTTCACTATTTCTCGTTGAAACTATTTTGTGCAGTTCGTAACTTAACGCAGGATCTATTTATCGTGAATGTGAGTTTTAAAAAGTGATTTGTTTCTTCAATCCCCAAATGACTGTTTTCCTTTACTTCAGTTACTTACCATTTACAGTTAGGTATATTTTATTTGGCAGGTTTGTATTATTAGAAACTTGTTGCAATTTTAAAATGTTGTTTCTTTGTATACAGGGTTATCTATACAGATAAAAACTTTTTTACAAAAAAATACAACCGACTTCCAAAAACAACACTACAAAGTGAAAAATAACTTTAATTTTGGAAGTCGGTGTCTGGTTAAATGTATTTTCGTTTTTTGCCACCGACTTCCGAAATTAAAGTTATTTTTCACTTTGTAGTGTTGTTTTTGGAAGTCGGTTGTATTTTTTTGTAAAAAAGTTTTTATCTTTCACTTTTTAGTTGTGGTACCTACCCCACACAAATTCTAATACCACTACCTGCAAAACAAACTAGAACATCATCCATATAAAAGTGGTGAAAAAATACGTATTATTGAAGCTAACTCAAAAACTGCCAAAGCAAAGTTAATCAAATTTATATGGGACCAACTGTGATGTACCCTCTCCAATAAAACAAAAAAAATCCAAATCAGTTTAGCCATCTTCGAGTAATCAGGGAACATACATAAAAAACGAATTGAGAACCTCCTTCTTTATGAAGTCGGTTAAAAATGAGAAGCCCTGACTGACTGACTGACTGATTGACTGACTGATTGACTGACTCATCAACGCCCAGCCCTAACCCTTGGACCTAGAAAGCTGAAATTTTGGACAGAGGTTCCCTTTATAATGTAGACAAGGAATAAGTTATGAATTCCCGGTAGTACTGTGGCGGAATCTACATCGTGCAATTAGAGTTTACCACGTGACTAGCATATATGTATACAACGTCTGGTCGGAGGATCCTCCCATTTCAATAGAGGATGAGTGAACTTTACACCCTGTTCCTCATACCTCTATTATATTATATTAGATATTATATATATTTTCCGACATCCACGCGGGCGAAGTCGCTGGCAAAAGCTCATTGTTAATATGTCGACAGTCTACTAAGGGAATGTAAGACAGGTCATTTGCAACCAATTGATAATTTTTGACCCTGCAAATGTCAAACATTTTCGAGTAATTTGATATTTTATACTTTTTTGAAGATATGTGCGGCAGACAACTTAAAAAAAACAATGCATAGTTTATTATTATTATCTGCTTGCTAATATTTCGATACATAATAATCAACCATAAAATAACAATTATCTACGAGTATAATAGTTTTTAAATCAGAGCTACAAATAGTTTTTCATAATTGAGCTCGAAACTCAAACAAACGTTTGAGCTCGATCAAACTGAGGAACTACTAACCATTCTGACATAACTCGCAACATTCCATACAATAACACGTAATACAGTCACCGACATCTTTGATAAAACAAAAAAAAACACCAAGCTAACTCAAACAGTCTTACACTCAACACCACCACATCCACATACTCCTCATAACACACTCACACAACACAAAATACACAAGTTTCCCTGTCACACACATACACACCGCAAACAAAACACACGAATCCCAGTCACACATACAGAATCATCTACACAGTCATTTTACTTTTTAATTTTAATCTTAATTTAACTTTATAATTATTTTTTTTACTTTTATTTAGTTTTTCAAAATATATGTTTTTTTTTATTTTTTTTTCTTAAAATCATTACGTCATATCGACGATGAAGTGACATGAACCTCTATCTACCAAAACATAATTTTACAGGAAACGAAAAAAACGTTTCATTTTTTTTAAACACAAGGTATGAATAAAACTAATATTGGTTGTATATTATATAAGAAGCGTGTATCGAGGGATGTGTGAGACTTGTAGATATCCAATCAACTTTTTGATTTAGGCGTAGATAGGTGATATTGGCAACCTAGGCTTTAAAAATATACATATTAATAGCCAAGATAGAAGATCTTTCTAGTAAGGAAATGCTAAGATATTTTAAATAAAAGGCGTGATTTTTATAGAAATTTTGAGTTTTTTAACATTTAATGAACTTTAACATTATTTCAAATGTTTACAAAATAATAGTGGCGTATTGTCGTACTATTACAATAGGTGATAGAACATAAAAATGGCTACATTGCTTTCGACACGTAATTAAAAGACAAGAGAATAATCAGTTTATAACAAATTAAGTTTTATAATGAAAAAGAAGAAATATTTCAAACAAATGGCAAAGTGTCATAAAAATTATGGCAGTCTTTAGGTAATACTGCTTTAAGTTGTTGCAGGTGGTTGTACTTCGTTGCTTTAATTGGAATTTTGTTGGGATGCAGTTGAGGATAGGTCGCTTCCGAAGCTAGTAACCTAGGTCTGTTCGGTAGAGGAATCCACTCTCCGTCAAAATCCAGTTTAACTTCGATTGTCATCGTATTGTACTTTATTACTCTGATATCTACAACTTGTGGATCGCCAGCTTTGCGGCCTGGTCGAATGCTTTTATAAAGCAAATTTTGAAGTCGGGCATAATCCTTAACAAAGTCATGATCAACATGAACTGCTTCATAGGGGTTAGGGCTTCGTGCCTCTTTAGTAATAGTGACATAATCACTGGGCAAATGTATTTCCCGATTTTTGAGCTTTCGCTCAATATTACTGTGAACAGAGTCACACTCCATCTGAGTGTGACCTGGTTCTAAAAATTTTTGCGTAATGATTACGTTATATTTTTTGCTCAAAAGGAGCAGCGCATTTGCAAGCACAGAATTACGATTCTGGTACGTGCACCCATCAGAGTAAATAACAATTGGTAACTGATGTGGAATGCAATGTCTTTCTAAATAATCAATTAGAAATGTTGCAAAAGTGCTAGATGTTAAATCAGCAGCAGTTTCGTCGAACCAATAGCAACTGCAGTGCTTGGTTACCAAATTAAAAACGGTAAAATTATGGCACGTTAACTTTGTCTTGAAATACAAAGCACTAGCAGTAAGGTAAGGGCAAACCTTCACAGCTTCTAAATCCATAGTCAAAAGAATAAATTCTCCGGCAGCTGCTTTTTTCTTGTCCTCTTCTTTTTCTTTTCTAGCCCTTTCTTTCTTAATTATATGTATTTGGTAATCTGGTTCATTTAAATTACCTGAATTGTAACTAGAACAGGTGTCACACATGTCCTTTTTAAGCGTGAATAGTGACAAGTTTTTTTCACGAAAATTCTTTTCAAATGTAAATCTACTAACATGTGGTTGACTAGTTTCAGTGCAATATTTCTGATAAGCTTTGTATAAATCGGTAAGTGAACGATAGTTTGGTTCTATGAAGAGTTTAGATGTGTCTTTTCTAGCGTAATGAGATGGCAATTTCGGCAAACTTGTAAAAAAAATATCTAAAATTGAAAGTTTTCTTTCTACTTCTGCTCTTGGAGTCTTGGTTTTTGAATCATAAATTGCCTCATGGTTTGAAGTCATACCAAACTCACTCTTTTTGACCCATGCTTGTACAGTGAACGATCCCAGTGAAAAAGTGTTTAAAAACATTTGTTTACATACCTGTACTTTATTCGAACAGTCTTTCTCAATTGGCAAAAAATATGATAGAGTTCCTTCCCGCCTAGATCTTTCACTAGCTGATTTTGTCTTCCGAGATGTAATGGATCGTGTCACCAATCCCGTAACATAAACTCTTCTTTGGTCCCAGGTCATTTTCTTCCAAAAACTGCTATGTAAGTCCTTTCGACAATCCTCGGTAAACCTATCACAGCCTCTTACCTTACTCTTCTTACAAAAATCGGAAACGCATGTTGGTCCCATTTGTCTTGCCTGTCTTATAGTATCTTGCTGGAACTTCCTATCTTTTGGTTTAGAGTAGCCTAGATACTCTTCACCTCGCATTCGCTTCAATAGGGCTTTATTCTTTTTCCAAGATTTAGGATCAGCAATGTGACGACGTTTTCGACCTTCTTCCATATCTCCATAATCTTGTAGGTTCTCAGTCACCAATTCTTCAGCAGAACTCCTGTCATCAGGAATTTGACAAACATCATCCGATATAAATTCGATCCGATCCGGTCTGGCAAACGCAATGAAATCAAGACTAATGGTCATGTCCAACATCGCCGGGACCGACGGCGATTTTTTTAAGGAATTAATCGTATTGTTGGTATCCTGTGTTAAATCAGATAATGACCAAGACCTTACTTCGAGACGACGACGGCCGCATGAACGTAAGGAAGTAGATTCATAGTAAGTATTGTCAAGGATTTCTGTGGGCTCAAAGTTACAGACATTTGGTGGACTTAAAACATCAACGTTGGTGATGATAGCTTCCTTTGGATTAGCATTAGGGGTGAGATCGCTTTGATTAGGACTACAGCAATTGCCAGAAAAAGGCGTGTTGAAATCTTCTTCAGGCTAAAAAGAAAAATTGTAATCTTTATAAAATGTACAGTAAAGGAGTTCTTACAAACGTCCTGCAAAGCGGGAGAACTTTACAAGCAATATTTTCGCCTGACTTTTAATATCTTACCATTTCGTGTTGATTTCCAAATATCTCTTCATATTCCTCAGCAGTAGAATGTCTTAGGTTTGTTACCAAACTATCTTTTTGAAGTTCGTTAAGAATCCTTTTACCTCTCACTCCTTGAAGAAATCGAGCCATAGCGGTAATTTTGTTTCTCTATAAAAATTATAATAATTATTATTATTATTGATGATTAAACATCAGTAATTTTGTGTCAGTGCGAAATAGAAGTTATGGTTCCATACTGATTAAACGAGAACAATTGCTTATCTACTTAAAATATACAAATAAAAATTGTACGCTCAAACAATAACTTCTATCTTCTTGAAACATACAAATAAAAATTAAGATTACACAAAAATATTATGATATTATTTAAGTATACAACTTTATATAAGTAAATAAACAACAAAAGCAACTATTTTATTAATACAGGACGAAAAAAAAACAATAAAACATCAGTGATAAAAAACACTGTTATTTGAACATTATTAACGATTTCAATAATCGTCGTAAATAATAAATTCAAAAAAAACAATACTTCTGTATAGGTTTTAACTGTATTAGCGTACTGTTAGACATAAAATAATTACCTGGTATAATAAAAATCCCACTTTTTACACTAAAAACAACAAAAACACTCCTTCCGCAAACTTTCACGTTGCAACTTGCACCAAATTTAAACGAAATGACAGAAGAAAATAGGTAAAACGAATATCGCATGGTGATTCTATCTCCGTCTCGTACTCCCACAAATCACCGTCTAGCTCACGCATTATTAGCCTATGAAATTATCCTTCCTAGATGTCAGCAAGACCAGCCAGTCGGCCGGGAGCAGCGCGAGAGTAAAGACGTAATCTAGCAGGAGTGAAGATAGGAGGTCTTGACAGAAATAATTACGCTAACGTTATTTAGGTGTTATTGTTATTAGTTCATTAGGTGATACTGCCAGCAAATGTAACGCACATTTGCTTAATAGTTATTGTCAATTATCAATAGTTCGTTAAAAAATAAGATAATCAGTTATCTGTTATTGCCAGCTCACGTAAACGATTATTTAAAGTCTATCTACGTAAAAAAACTAAAATCGCCAAAATGTCAGTTAGGAGTTCATGTCACTTCATCGTCGATATATTCTTTTTGTATAGCATCAGCTTAATAGCTCTTAATTTCCATAAGGGTTTAGAGTGTCCAAGTGGCAGTAGAACACCGACTCCTAACCTAAGTCACAGGTATTCCTAGTTTAGGAGCCAGGGTTTCAACTTTTGTGCACCTTTTATTGTGATTTTTGTAAGGATTTGTATCGCGATAAATTAAAGTAAATATAAAGTAATTTTGAGCAGATTTTTTAATTACACGTTCGATTTCATCAAAAAAAAAGTGGTTGACAATTATGCAATTTTCAACCACTTTTTTTTTGAGGTTTGGTTGCAAATGACCTCTCCTACATCCCCTTCATGGATTGCCGATATATTAGCAATAACCCTGTATATTATGAAGTATTTTATAAATCCCATCTTCGTTTTAATCCTCTTAGTAGGTAATAAAGGACAGACTCACATTTCAACATAAACTGTGTACCAATTCAGATTTCGGACAACAGCCCGAGGCTGGAGACCCGAGTCATTTCGGGGAGAAAATGAAAATTTCCTCAAATCCATTACCTCACGCTCAAGTTTACAGCACCTGATACCTCTTAACCATCAAAGCAGTCTATCAATTGGTGTTTGAATGAAACGTCATTCAAACACCAATACGTCGGACAGGGGGCATAGTTAGTCAACATTTTGTGCAATTTTTTTGTGATGGTAGCGTTAGTTCTGATTTGGCCACGCACCGAAATTACCTTGCAGCACTCCACGTGTTAAGGCTCCCGCACACAGGCGCGACGCGACTCCGGTATACAAATTTTAATTAAGTTTTCATATATGTCGTGGATTCTGAACGGATCGTCAAGTTGTACCGACTTGGATGTGTTCGGAAATGGGGGTTGGCATCACTGTGCGAGCTGTCAATGTCATTTTGAGTTTGCGGGGGAAAATAACGGTGAGAGATGACGGCTGTCATTCAAGGTTCCTGTACTTGACGAGGACTTCATGATTAGACACCGAACTGAACGGTCTTGCGCTACCAACCTCGCCCCGACCTCGCCGCGTTCCGATACGAATCCAGTTCCATCCGATTCATGTGTGCTACTTTTTAACTGATTGTTTGTAAAATCGATCTAATTAAAACTGTACAGTGCATATTGAGTCTTATTTTCAGCTACAACAATGGACGACGACCAGTCCGGCAACGAACGCTGACATTCTCCTCCGACATTATAAATGGTTCCACCAGAGTCGCGCTGTTCCGTCGCGTCAAGCATGTCTATTTTGCTCCTTCAATTTACGTTTAAAGATCTCGGCCTGAGTCTTTCAGTGTCGCATCTACAATCGCCATCTTTGCTCTGACGTCGACAATGGCTCGCAATGATTGTAGCGCCGCCGCCGCGAATAAGGATATGTCGTCTGCGCAACGACTGCTTGCCATTAACTAACGATTAGGCTCTGGATAATTGACGTCACTTTAACATGGGGTACCTATGTGGATGTGATGGAAAATTAAAGGTACTGCTGCATGCATGTTGTGATTATTTCGCGAAAGAAGCGGCATTGTCAATACTTACCGTGCAAAGTGTGTCACCGATTACTCGCACTACGATACAAATGATGTAGTTATAGAAACTATAGCTTTGAAGGCGATGTGCTCTGTGGTACAATTAAACATTTAGACACTGGTCAATTTGACTATTTTTCACAGTGATGTAGTACTTCAAAATGTTTAATGTAACATTTATGGCCTATTTCACGACGTCTGAATAGCCACTACTCACCGAATAAATTAAAAAAAGAACAGAATTTGTATGAAATTATCTGCCAAGTAAGTTATTAGGAACTTAATCGTAGGTTGGTGAAACAGGCCCTTAGTAACTAAAAGAGCTTGAAGTTGACTGCAAAGGTGCAAAACCTTAGATTAGACAGCGATTAGTACGTGTTCAAACTTGATATTATAATTGCGAAAGTAACTCTGTCCGTCTCTCTATCTGTCTTCCTGTCTGTTACATTTTCACGCCTTAACAGCTGAACGGATTTCGATGAAATTTTTCACACAATATACTAGACCATGACTTGCACCCTAATTGGACAGGTCAACAACATTCATTGGGCTATTAACGTTGTCGAGCAGACAAATTTTTCGAACATACGAAGCAATGGATTAGCAATTTGTTTTAAAATGAAACCAACTCCGATTGGTAATGTGTTACGCAATTAGAGTGCTGGGCTAGACTGTTTGTCTACCGCACCGGGAAAGGGACGTCAACTAGAAAACTGATCATGGTGCCAAATTAACGACAGTACATTTACTATGGCGCCGTCATCTGTTTTCTTGTTGACGTCCCTTTCCCGGTGCGGTGGAGAAACAGAGAAACAGGGATAGAATACTTTTTGTCCCGGTAGTACGTTCCTGTGGGATAATGTCGGACCTCTACGCGGACAAATCTAGTTTTTAATGGGTAAATATTTTTTACAACTATTATTTAAACATTAAAGAGGTTATTATGATTAGTTGAAGAAATTGGCCGGTAATAAAAATAAAATTGGTCAGTTATTTCATCCTACAATGTCAGAATGTCAGTACAAAAAAATACTCAAGTAGTAGAGATCTTTTACCATAAAACTGCACGCCTCTCCACTAAAATGTATATACAAGAAAAGTGTATGCAAGAAGCAGTGGAGGGACGTGCAATTTTATAGTGAAGGATCTCTAGTGTAATAAATGAATGGCCAGTAAAAATGTTGGAATGGACTAACCACGTGCGAGCCAAATCAATCAATCTGCCTAGCCTTTTCCCAACCATGTTGGGGTCGGCTTCCAGTCTAACCGGATGCAGCTGAATACCAGTATTTTATGTGGAGCGACTGCCTATCTGACCTCCACAACCCAGTGACTGGGTAATACGATACCCCTTGGTAAGACTGGTTGTCAGACTTTCGGGCTTCTGACGACCCGTAACGACTGTCAAAGATCCACGAATGACATCCGGGACCAACGGCTTAACGTGCTTTCCGAGGCACGGAGGAGTCTCGGTATGTAAAGATGGTCACCCATCCACGGACCAACCCCGGCAAGCGTAGCTTAACCTTATGGATCGACCCGTACGGCTGTTATTACTTAGCCACGAGCGAGCCAAATCGATCGCAGTAAATAAACCACGGCCCCCCAACCAAATGGGTTAGGTTAGAACTGTGATTAATCGCGTCCGAGCCGAGCGAGCGAATCGAGCGGTGCCACGGTAGCGGCCGGCGACCGCGTTAACTGCCCACACGTAACAGCCCGGTCAATATTTTTTTTAATTAACCATTAGTGTTTAGTATAAATTCTAGAACGCTATCGTCCTTTTCCTGAGGTGGGCGTTAATTCCTACGACACAGTATTTTACTAATGTAGGTATTATCGCTCTAAATGTTATTGTCGTACTGTGTTTTTTGTTCAATAAACAATTTTATTATTATTATTATTTTATTATTATTTAAATATTTGTTATATACTGTACATTTTTTACTGTCGAACTTGTTAATAAACATGCATTTTGTAATTTTTAGTTTACCAAAACTACATTAAACAACTGTTGCTTTAAATCTGTTTCCGTTTTTAATATGACCTTCGTTTGTTTCTATCTGTCTGGAATTCTGGATAGTTGAAAACAGTTAGAGCCTGTTTCACCACCTACGATTAAGTTCACTATTAACTAACTTGGCAGATAATTTCATGTAAATCTGTTCCATTTTTGAATTTATTCGGTGAGTAGTGGCTATTCGGACATCGTGAAATAGGCCTTTAGCATTACTTTGGAAGTCAGAAATACTCCTTCAAGTTTAAATGTACTTTTGGGAAATCCTCCTGAGGATTGAGGCTTTATTATCTTCAGAATGCTTGATTAGAAATAGTTCAGATTAGTAAATAAGGTTTGTTCTGCTGGTTGAATGTAACAATACTCTCACAAGACGTTGTCGACGTAGCAACCCGCATACCTTAGGGTACTAATAGAACATTGTTTAGGTTTAATCAGGACCAAACCCCAATTTACGGCTAAACTTAATTATTAAACTAACAAGTATCTAAACTACTGAAAATAAACAGAAAAACACACACATACTACTATAGTACTGTAAATAATTCTAGACCAGTTGGTTCTAGAATTATTTACAGTACTAGAAGATTGGTAGATTGTTAATTGATAATGTTGTGGTGTTACTAAAAAAATAGTAGATTGTACAACTAGTGCAAAAAACTATGGAGTTTTGTGCACTAGTTGTACAATCTACTATTTCACTTCTCATGCTCTAAAAGTTCGTCTTTATGTTGTGCGTAGGCGACATAAAGTCGCTTTTTATGGTCTAGTGCATAATTTTTTTTTTCTAAGACTAAGATAATCAGGCTCAGTCACACGCACAATAAAACGTCGCAGGTTAAGATGTTATTTTTATCACTTCCGTATTTTCTATCATTAATTTAATAAAACGAAATAAAATAGTTGCCACTTATTATTTAAAAACGCAAAGATACGTTTTTATGACTTGGCAGTATGAAGTACCCAAGTCGAATGACACCATGTTAAAAATTTAAAAAAAAAGTTTCGTGGCTGGAATTAGCTTCAATTTTGCAACATTTTTGAACAGTGAAAAGTGATTACACATAAATAATGGAATATTTAAGTGACGAAGAAATTATTACACCTTCACCTAACACGCTCTTAGAGCAGAATGCGAAAAACGTGGTAGAAGAAATAATAGGGGTTAAAGTATGTAATTGAAGTTTATTGTATTAGGAACTTCGAATTGACATAGAACCTTCATGGTTTGAGATTTTTGAGTGAAACTTTTTTCACATGGTACCTATGAAGTTCTTCTTTTAAAAAATGTGCAACATTCGATTATCGATCGACTTTCAGTTGTTTTTTTTTATTCAGCTTAGACAAGAAAGATGGATACTTCGAAAATTCGAGTTCTTTTTGAATACGGGTTCCGACGCGGAACTAACGCGGCAGAAACAGCTCGCAATATCAATGTTGCGTTTGGAGAGGGGACTGCTAATGAACGTACTGTGCGATTTTGGATTAAACGCTTTCGTGATGGAAACTTTAATTTGAAGAACGAACCACGTGGAAGACCGCCCACACAGGTGAATAACAATGAATTGAAAGAGATGGTGGAAGCCGATCCGAGCCAAACTACCCAGGAATTAGCGACAAGGTTTAACGTTACCCTACCAACAATATTGACTCATTTGCGTCAAACCAATAAAATAAAAGAATATGAGAAATGGGTGCCTCATGATTTGACTGATCTGCAGAAAGAAACGCGTGTTGAAACTTGTGTTGCCTTGTTGAATCGATACAGAAATGAAGGAATATTGGATCGAATTGTGACATGTGATGAAAATTGGATTCTTTACGATAACCGTAAGCGAAAAATGCAATGGCTGACCCCAGGTCAAACGCCGCAACAGTGTCCTAAAGCAAAGCTTACCAATAAAAAGGCAATGGTAACTGTTTGGTGGTCTCAGCATGGTGTTATTCACTATAGCTTTCTCCGATCTGGTCAAGCAATAACGGCAGATGTCTACTGTGCCGAACTCCGAACAATGATAGCAAAACTAGCAGTGAAACAGCCCCGACTCATGAATCGATCTTCACCATTATTGCTCCATGATAACGCGAGACCTCATACAGCACGAGAAACCGTTTTAACTCTACAGGAACTGCAATTAGAAACCATTCGTCACCCTCCGTATTCACCAGACCTTGCTCCAACGGACTAGCATTTTTTTCGCGATTTGGACAATTTTCGACGTGATAAAAAGTTTTCTTCTCAGGAGGCAGTGCAAAATGCTTTCACACAGTTTGTCGAATCTAGATCACGAGAGTTCTATCGCAAAGGCTTATATCGCAAAGGTATCGCACACGGCAGGTAATAGGGCGAAATAAATTTGCAGTCATGCTTTCTTATTAAATGGCAGCAATGTATAAATAATAATGGTAAGTAATTATTTTGATTAAATAAATATGTTAAATTAAAAAAAAAACAAATTTCAATTTTTCAGTACAAATCGGCAATTTCATACTTTAACCCCTAATAATAGGTCTTTACCTATGAAATTGCCGTTTTGTATGAAAAAATTTAAACTAACTTTTTTCATGCATTTTTTATTTGTATTAATCGAAGTAATCACCCATGCAATCAATGCATCTTTGCCAACGCAGTGGCAGTTTATTGATGCCCTTCTTAAAGAAATCAGCTGGACGGGAGGCAACAAATTCTTCAAAGGCATTTTGTACTGCCTCTCGGGTATTGAATTTTTTTCCCGTCAAGAAGTTATCCAAATTCTGGAAAAAGTAGTAGTCTGTAGGCGCAAGGTCTGGTGAGTAGGGCGGATGACGGAGAGCTTCCAACCCCAGTTCTTGCAACTTGGAGACCGTCTGCTGTGCAGTATGAGGTCGCGCGTTGTCGTGCAGGAGCAGCGGAGACGAGCGATTGACCAATACTGGTTGGAGATGTGCCACTTCTCCATCATTGTGTTCAGTTCTTCACAGTACACATCTGAAGTAATGCTCACCCCGTTTGGTAAGAAGCTGTGATGAATCACACCGGCGCTAGACCACCAAACAGTGACCATCACTTTTCTAGGGGTAAGTTTTCGTTTAGGGCATTGTTTAGGTGCTGAACCAGGATCCAACCAACTTGCTGAGCGCTTGCGGTTATCAAACAGAATCCATTTTTCATCGCAGGTAACAATGCGGTTCAAAATTCCTTCATTTGTGTGTCTGTTGAGCAGTGCAAGGCACGTCTCGACGCGTACTTCCCGCTGGCGATCATTGAGTTCGTGGGGCACCCATTTGTCAAGCTTTTTTACCTGGCCAGTTTGACGCAAATGGACCAATATTTTTTTGACGCTAACGTCGAAAGCTGCTGCTAATTCAGCTGTAGATTGTGTATCATCAGCTTCCACAATCGCCTTTAATTCGTCATTGTCGACCAAAGTCTTCGGACGACCGCGAGGTTCATTTTTCAGTTCGAAATTTCCAGAACGGAAGCGAGCAAACCAATAACAAGTGGTGCGTTGGTTTGTAGTGTTAGCTCCGTAAACGTCGTTGATGTTGCGTGCCGCTTGTGCCGCGTTGCTGCCACGACGGTACTCATATTCCATAATTACTCGAATTTTTAACGTATCCATGATGACGAAAAAGATTGAAATGCGATGAAAATGTAACACTAATCAATAAACAAATGACTACTTTTGGAAAAAAAAAAGCCATGTTTTTAAAATAAAATTAATTTGAAATTAGAATTCTTAGCCAAACAAAAATTATTTTGATTTGAAATGGCCAGTACTGCAGAACGGCAATTTCATAGGTAAATACCTAATATTACCGCCGCGAAATTCAAGCAACTTTATCTCAACACGTACGACAATTTCATGCCTTGGAGATCAAACAAACAAGTTTAGTAAATACTTTAACGGAGAGTATTTTCTTGACCTGTTTTGATGAATTATTCAAAAATAACAAGCCGTCTACACTTTTGAGTATATATTCCATGTTGGGAGCTACTGTACTAGTCAAAAACGATGTGAACATAAAGACTTATGCGAAGCTTGCAAGTTTTCTAAAAAGGGTTTTCGTTGGGCACAAAAGCAAAAAATAAAAGGTCTTCACGGCGAAGCAAGTGGTAATATTTTTAAATACCGCCCCCGACGAGAGATATTTGGCCACAAAAGTACGTAAAATTGTTATTTATTTGTATAACCCCTCACACGAGCGCGGTGTGAATCTCATTTTACCTAAAATTGTACGTGGTATGAGTTCTATACCAAGAAAATATTTTTTTATTATTACTTAATAGTGATGGAACAACGTTAATAATAAAAAAAATATTTTCTTGGTATAGAACTCATACCACGTACAATATTAGGTAAAATGACTCACGGACCCGATTCACACCGCACTCGTGACTTACACCTATCAATTTATTTTAACATTGTCTGTGTAACGTTTAAAGCAAAGTTGAACATATTCATGACATGAATATGTACAACTTTATAGTTAATCCATAATTTTATTGCTTTTGTGGCAGAAAGCTTTAAAATTTGGCATTAGCGGAGCATGTCGCTATTGAACTGACAAATATTACTGTAAATAATGTTAATACTGACACGATATTGCAAGCTATAAACTTGCCCAACACAAAAACTAACCAAGAAAGGACATTCATCATCAGAGGCAAATATCTAAATATTGTAAAAAAATATCAAGCACAGATTTCTCTTAAATAATCAAAACGGTAAATGCACACGGCAAGTAATAGGGCGAAATAAATTTGCAGTTATGCCTAAAGAAATTGCAGTTTTTCTCAAATTAGACAATCCAGAAAATTATACAGGCCATTGCTTTAGGCGAACTTCAGCCACTCTGTTAGCCGACTCGGGAGCAAACATCACAACGATAAAGCGTTATAGTGGCTGGAAATCCGACCAGGTGGCTGAGGGCTATATAGAAGAATCTGTGAAGAACAAATCGAAGATATCAGACTGTATTACCGAAGCAATTAATTTAATTCCTAATGAGCCGCAGCCGAGTACATCAGATGTTGTTCATGATATGATTCAGCCGCAGCCATCCAATAACAATCCCGTAATATCAGGAACGTCACAAATAAACACTGTAAATATGCCAGAAAAGACAATACATTTCAATATTACGAATTGTACAAATTTCACTTTAAATTTTAATTAAATATTGGTACTTTAGGCCTGTTTCATTTTCTCGCAATCGAAGTGAAAAGAAGACTCGGGCATACATGAGCCATTTTACAAAAAATGTTTTTCACACCACCTGATCGATAATGTCAAATTACATAAATGTGATGCAAGAGATCAAGACGGACAGTAATATGAATTTCATTATAACCCGCTGCTTAATAATGTGATTTGGATTTGGAACCTTCATAAAAATTTTAAGGGTTCGAAAATCGAATTGCTTTATTGCTTCGCAGAAGGTGTAAAAAGTACAAATAAAGGTGCCCCCTCGGGCATAAGGGTGCGTTTCCGCTGACGCAGAGCTGGGCGGAGCGGAGAGGAGACGTGCAGAATCGTGGATTATACCAATCATAATGATTGAAATCCTTAGTTTTACGTTTAAGTTTTCATTTCTGTCGGTTAAGTACCAATTTTCTGTTTTAAACTACTAAGTAAAACTTTTTTTGTCTGTGTTAATAAACGTTTAATAAAGGCCTCTAATAAAAATCATAATAAGTGGTATTACTACAACCGTTGTGCGTTAATTATAGTGCTGTTGGTTCTTTTTTAAATAAATATAAACTACACAAGAAGAATATCTATTAGAGATTCAGGGATCACCAATTAGTTTTACAGAGGGTCCGTTTAAAAAAATAATATGAGTATCGTGGTCAGTTTTGTATAGATGATTACTAGCAGCCAAGATTAAAAATATCTATTAAGAAATAAAACGAAAATAAAAATTTCAAGTACAAGTTATTAAGTAATGAACAAGAATAACAAAGTAGGTAAGTAATTATTATAAATGTTTTTTTTTTCTTAGCACTTTGAACTATCCGTCTCTATTCTGGATTAAAGGTACAAGCTAAAACTCAAAACTTTTATTATAATATAAATTTTTGATTATACTAGCTTTTGCCCGCGGCTTCGTCCGCGTGGATGTCGGAAAATATCCCACGTGAACGTGCTACCGGGAAATCCTTCCTTATTCCTTGTCTACATTATAAAGGGAACCTCTGTGCAAAATTTGGGTTACCTATGTTTTAACGAAAAGAAATTGACAAATAATCACTTCCCAAACAATTTTCCGCATAATTTCATTTGCCAAATTATTACTTAGCAAAAAATCTCTTCACAAATAATTGTAACGCAAACCTAATGTTTGGCAAGTGAACGTTTAAACAATAACTTGTTTACCAACTAGTACTTTTACCAGTTTTTATGAAGTCAAATATTTCAGTTGGAATAATACATTTTACGCAAAATAAAATAAGGCAAATATTTAGTATCGGCAGTTTTCAATTTACCATTTTTTTTCTATATAATCTAGTCGTTTCTGGCACTCGCCGGCTGCTACCGCGGCACCGCTCGCTCGGCTCGTGCGAAGGAGGTCACAGTTCTAACCTAACCTAACCTAACCATTTTTCTTTTAATAATTAACCTCGTCTAAGGGCTGATTTGACCAAAGTCGAAATAATATCTTTTATCCGTGGAATAAAATTGATGACTGACAGTTTTTGTATGGAGAAACTGTCAAAAATTCAAAATTTATTCGAAGATTTAGACTTATACTGGGTATAAAAGTTTGGTCGAATTCACCCTAAATAGTTTAGTTCTCGATAGCCTGCTAAAAATAATCTCTTTTTTTCCATATTTTTTTTATATGTAATTTTGTCGTTTCTGGCACTCGCCGGCCGCTGCCGCGGAACCGCTTGCTTCGCTCGCTCGGCTCGTGCGTAGGAGGTCACAGTTCTAACCTAACCTAACCTAAAAAATTTTTTAATAGTTATCCTCATCCTAATTCGGTTCTCAATAGGCTGCTAAAAATAAACTCTTTTTTTCCATATTTTTTTTCTATTTAATCTAGTCGTTCTTGGCACTCGCCGGCCGCTACCGCGGCAAAATTAAAATTAATAAATGAATTAAAATATAATTAAATTTAAAATTGTAAGTTACAAATCTTTTGTATTAAATAAATGATTATATTAAAATAAAATTGCATTTTTTAATTATATAATTCCCAAAAAATATAATTTTTGCCTATATATTTTTTGTCATAGCAAATCATTTGATCAAACGTTTCTTATTTAAAGATTGTTTGCTGTAATAAATCATTTCATTAAAGATCAAATGCAATACTGACATTATCCTTGGTAATATTCTGCCAAGTAAAAATTTGACAAAATGAAAAAGTGCGGACTAAAATCATTACAAATATTGCATTGGTATAAAAAAAGGTTGCTAAAATTTGTTTGGGTATTGAAATTTTGTCAAAATCTTTTCGGCAAAACGGCAGGCTCCCGCAAAATTTCAGATTGCAAGGTTAAGGGTTTGGGCTGGACGTTGATGAGTCAGTCAGTCAGGACTTCTCTTTTTATTTATAAAGATTTTAGTTTTATATCACGTTCACCTGACCGCACGAAATAGGTCAGTGGTCCGGATTCGGACCGCGGTCCGCTATTTGGTGACTCCTGATTTTTAAAATTCTTTTATGCTATCTTTATTCTTGGAAACTAGATTCGTATTAGATTCCTTTACTCTTAGAAAATCAAAAAATAAAGGACCTTAAAAAGAAGCGTAAAACATTTTTACTTAGAAAACCTAGGCATCTCTTTCATCGTCAAGGTTAGATTCTTAATAAAGTCGATCTTTTCTAGGTATAAAAAGAGTAGGTCTGTTTTCTTGGAAATAATTATTTGAGTCACGGCTAGCTTTAATTAAAATGTGTCTATGTGAAATTAATTAGTTAGTATTTATAGTTTCTTTCATGGAACTAAAGATCGCTTAGGTCCCGCGCCCACTGGTGGCACAGCACGGCAGGGGATCCTTCGCCGTCACTATATGCAAACGTTAACTGACGGCAACGATGCCGCGGTATCCTTACGCATGCCGGAACGTCCTTAGATCACTGAAATTTAAATTTTAAGTCATACTTTTAGGTTATATTCCTATTCATCGTGTATAAACCTTTGCCTTGCCGTGCCAGTGGGGTGCAGGCCGTTAGGTCGTGTGTCCACCGCATGGTCAACGAGACGTCAACGAGAAACCATCATGTTATCCTGTTTGTTTCTGATGCATACGAGTATGTTATGGACCAAATGATAAATTGGGCATTATACATAATGCCCGGTCATTATGAAAAATGCCCAATATTAGAGTGCAATTTGATAATAATTATTCAAATAATCAAATTGACCGGGCATTATACATATTGTCCATCACCTTTTAGGCAGAGTAATACAAACATATGTAATTACTATTTTATTATTGTTATTGTCATTTAACTTAAAATAAACTAAATATTAAACCATTTAAATAATCAGACTCATTATTTTGATTAATTATCAAGGACTTCTACATTAAGAATTTTTGCATTTAAAACTTAAGGAAAGTCATGTTAACAAAACAACATAAAACGTATTAAATTTAAAACAAAAATATCACAACATATCTTTGTTTTATAGAAATGACTTATTATTATAAAACATAAAATAAACTAAAGTTTAAGCAATCAGACTCATTATTTGGCATAATTAGCATCTTCTCGTAATAAAAGTCAAATGAAAATATAAGTAAAATTTAACTTATGAAAATATAGCTGACAATGCAAAACTAAACAAAAACAACACCGCTTTAAGTCCGCCGCACGAGCCGCACGCTGAATGGCGGTCTCTGATTGGTCAAAGCGTGTCACGACTCACACCATGCGCGCTTCCCTCCCCGCCCTCGCACCGCGTCAAATTTAGCTTTATTATGAAATTGCCCAATTGTCATGTAGCAATATAATAATGACCATGCAATGTGATAAATAATGAAGTTAAGATAGTAATTAATCACTTAGCCCGATAGAGCTAGACATTATTCATAATGCTCGTACATTATTAATAATGCCCGCATTAATCACCTGGTCTATAACACATATATTATGTGTAGCTACTAAATTGTAAATCAGTAATTGGCTGTAAGATTAGTTTGTAAACTAATAAATATGTCGGATCCGGTCAATAGTACGGACGCGTAACGAATTGCAAGCGCGCCACTGGCGACATCACGTGAGATGCCCACGCCTACAACGCGCTTCTACAGAGTCGTGATGTTCTAACCTCATGGCGAGCAGAACAGTCTAGTGTCAGATCGCATCGGAGCAACATCGGGGTTACTACGCCACGGAACTGTATTCGATTCGTTGTGCTTAGTGATTGTGTTTGATTGTGATTTTAAACACCGTGTATCGCACCCAGTGTGTTTTCATTGCACGAAACCCATCTTCTGCCCACGTGTCTGTCTAAATCTAACTGAGTAAATCCTGACGTTCCGACAAATAAATAAACGAGATTATTCGAAACGAACGTGACGTCCCTGTGACGGTGATTTTTTGTCCAATGTTACCAAACTCGGTGGTTCAGTATACTATGCATGATAGACAAAACAAAAGCCGGGTGAACACTAGCGTGATGTAATGTAAAATGTATTTATAGTTATTAGTTATTTATATATGGCATCTCGCAGTTGACCACTAAGGGTCGAGACTGCTCAACCGGGCGTTTCCTGTGGGTTCTTTAAGCGAACTTAAAGCCCCCGGCCAGGCCTAAAACTAAGGTAAATTATTAGTCGACTGAGCGTCGCTAATAACAATATGACAGCCAGACGGGGCAGGCTGGATCATGACGGGGGGACAAGTGCTACAGGCTCAGCTGTGCCCCCAGCTGGCACAGCTTCACCGAGTAGGGGATAGGGGGGGGGGCGGTTACGATTGCGACCTCGGCGGCGAGGTCGGAATGTATTCCGGGGTGGTCTACGTTTATAAACCGTACTGGTGGCCTTGCTACTCTCCTGAAGGAGGGTTATGGGGTCATCAGGGTCGGTGAGAATATGACGCGGACGGCGAGTCTTACTAATTTGAGAGGGGGTATAACGCGCGGCCTCGACAACCAAAGGGTTGCGATGCTTCGCGGCGGCATCAAAGAAACGCTTCGAGCCGCGCTTCAAAAATTGATGGATCGTGGGGATCCTGAGGTCAAGGTGGAGGTCCGCGTTCCGAACGAACCAAGGGGCGCCCGTTATCCTTCGGAGGAAACGGTTCTGTAATGTCTGCATCCGATGCAGATAGCGGGGTTTGGCGTGTGCAAATACCGAACCCGCATACGTCATGATGGGACGAATGCACGCAGTGTAAATGCGCAATTTGCACTTAAGAGATAGTTTGCTGCGTGCATTTAAAACGTAATGTAATCTACCGAGGGCAAAAGCGGCCCGTGAACGTACCAGCTTAATGTGCTCCGCAAAGGAGAGGCGTTGATCGAGAGTCACCCCCAGATATTTGGCTCGCTTCTCCCAAGGGATCGGCTTACCAAACATGGTGATTGGTCGGGGAATGGAACGTGAGAAATACGGTTTCAAAAAGAGAACCGCTTGACTCTTGTCAGGATTGACCTCGATTCTCCACCGACGGAACCAGCAGCCGAGGGTATCGACTGCTGTTTGGAGATTACGAGCTATCACGTTTTGGTCACGTCCCGAACAGTATATGGCCGTATCGTCTGCAAACAGAGCCAACTGAGCCTTTTTACTTTTCGGGATGTCGCTAGTAAATAGTGTGAAAATAAGAGGAGAAATTACGGAGCCCTGTGGGACACCCGCGCGAATCGGGTGGGGGGCAGAAAGTGCCCCTTCAATACGGTAACGAAACGTACGGTTCGACAAAAAGTCTCGTAGGATGAGCACGAGACGGTCAGGCACTCCGAGTTTGTACAGCTTATAAATTAAGCCGTTGTGCCAGACTTTGTCAAACGCTTTCGCTATATCGAAAAAGACCGCGCCCGTCATCAAACTGCGCTGAAAATTAGCGCTTATGTGTTCGACGATACGGTGAACCTGTTGCACACAGGAGTGCTGGGTTCGGAACCCATACTGTTCGTTCGGGATGAGGCCCTTTGTCTCGGCATAATCCCTGAGTCGCTTATAAATAAGTCTCTCATAGATCTTGCCGAGAACATTGAGCAAGCTAATGGGGCGGTAACTAGTGGGCTCGCTCTTGGGCTTGCCGGGCTTAGGTATACCGATAACGGTGGCCTGTTTCCAGGCTTGGGGGAAAATATTATTACTCATGGCACCATTGAAGATGATGGTCATTAGCATAATTAAATTTGCTGGGAACAGTTGGAACACCCTATTGGTGAGTCCATCTGAACCAGGGGCCTTGCGGGGTTTTAGACCCTTGATTATCTCCTGCACCTCGTCCGGCGTGACGGGGGGCAGGGGACAATCAGGGTCCTCAACGGGAGGAAGGGAAGCTCTACGTTCGACTTCCGCGTCGACCTCAGAGAGGTGAGCTTGGTCAACCGGTAGAGCGCTAGGTGTGCATTGCGCCTCGAGACTGTCAGCAAGGCATTCCGCCTTGTCGACATCGTCAAACGCGATGGTGTTATCGGGGCGGACTAGAGGGGGCATAGAGGTAAATCCTCGGGACGTGAGTTTCTTCTGGAGCTGCCAGAAGGCAAGATGGTTTGGCTCTAAATCGCTCAGCATCTTATCCCAGCTAGCGGAACGCAGATCCTCCATACGAGTCTTTACAGATTTCTGTAAATAACGCATGTGGACTTTGTTCGCACGACAAGGAAAGCTGCTGTAGGCACGGACAGCCGCGTTCTTCTCATTTAACAGCTCACGTACATCGTCCGGCAACCTCCCGCGATGGTCATCCATCACAGGAACTTCCCTTGAACAATCGTTCAGGACAGATTGTACGTGTTCCGTAAATGAGTCGATCGCGGCCGTCGTGTCAGCGATAGAGTCAAACTGGTCGGGGATGGAATCTAAGTGGGGGGAAGAGGAGGATTTCAGGCACTCGCTTACTTTCCTCCAATCCGTCACTTTTTTAGTAGGTAAAGGTTGGGTGGGGTCAAAGTGACCAAGGCGGGAGACCAGCTTAACGACGACTGGTCGGTGGTCAGAGTTTAATTCATGTATCGCTTCTATAGAGTCCAATCGAAGATTGACATTCTTTAGAAGCGCTACATCAAGTACATCCGGGCGGTGGTCAAGGTTACCGGGGAAATGAGTCGGAGTCATTGGGGCAATGACGTCGAAATTTAAAAGGGAACAAAGGTCAAATAAGCGTTTGCCTCTGGTGTTGGTTGCGCTGCTATTCCAAGCGGAATGCTTGGCGTTGAGATCACCCGCAATAATTACGGAGTCACTCAAGCCAAGTAGGATCGCGAGGTCAACGTTAAGTATTTCAAAATTTTCTGTAGTGGAAATGGGGGGAAGGTAAGCCGATACCAAGGTGATCGGCTGGTGAC
The DNA here is from genome assembly GCA_946251885.1 of Cosmia pyralina. NCBI lineage: Eukaryota > Metazoa > Arthropoda > Insecta > Lepidoptera > Noctuidae > Cosmia > Cosmia pyralina. The sequence continues at coordinate 25,054,196 of OX276349.1, read as the reverse complement.
CTGTCATGCCAAGGCGGCAGACAGACACTTCCAAACGTGAGAGAGGGGGGGGATCCAAAGGGATGCAATATAGAGTAGACTTATAATAAATCAAGGTACCGCCCTTGTGACACCGAGTCCTATCATTGCGAATTACGCGATAATTCGCAATTGACGGATTACGGTGGCTGGGTTTTAAAAAGGTTTCCTGTACGAGGAGGACATCTAAATCGTGGTCGCGGAGGAAAGCGGAGACCTCATCGCGTTGGCCTTTCAGGCCATTGGCGTTAAAAAACCCTAATTTAAGGGATCGGGGCTTAACTCTTGCAATAACTCCTCTATCCATTACGGGTTGGATTTAGTGGAGAGGGAGACAAGGGCTTGCGTAATCTCCGGGTACGCATTATAGATATTTCGGATCCTGAGCAGATCGCCGGCGCTAGTGGCGGCGGTCAGCTCATTAGCCATCTGGATAGCACGGGGGGTGCAAAAAGTAAGGAACGTCCCAGTGATAATGTTGAACGAGTCAACCTGACTGGGACCGGCCACCGGGGTGGTGATAGGGGCTAGAGGCGGGGTAGCCTTAGCGGCGGTATTGACGGCTGCCTTAGGAGCCTGCGCAGGTTTAGGGGGGGGGGCAAGGGGGGGTTTAGGGATGCTAAGTCCCATGGGAGCCGGGGGTGGTTGCGTGGGTACCAACGCAGGAAAAGCCTGCTGATGGAGACCTGAAAACCACGGGTTAGGTCTCTGGGGACTTAGCCGCGTAGGCAACTCAGATGAGGGGATTTTAAAACCGGAAGGGCATTCCCTCTGCTGACGAGCGTCCGCACGCTTGTTCAGCTTTCCGGATGAACTTTTTGGGGCTTTCGGACAGCCCCGATAATTGGCTGGGTGACCAGCCTCACCACACAGCACACAGCTGGGTGGCTCCGTGGATACCGTGCGATCACGAGAACAATCGGAAGTGCCATGATCACCCAGGCACTTGACGCACCTGGGCCTCGCATAGCAGTTCCGCTGCGAATGCCCATAGAGTTGGCACCGGTGGCATTGACCAACGGTGCCATTCTTTCTGGGCTTCTCTATCTCGAAACCCACGAGACCACAGATGGTCCTAACCTTAAAAATGGGGTGGTACCCCTCAGAGGGGGAACAGACCACGAGGACCATGTCGTAAGCATCCTTCCCTCTGGAGCGATGCATCCGGTGGACCTCGTCCACGGGGATATTTTGCGACTGAAGGTCGGCTTTAATATCCTCTACCGGGATTTCTTTGGGGATCCTACGGATCACGACCCTAGTCTGACGCTCCTCAGGTAGGGAGTAGGTGTGAAAGGACACACCTCTCGCCCTGAGAAGCTTCGTTAATTCCCTAAAATCACTCGATGTAGGGATCGAGATTTTAATACCCTGTTGGGTAGAGCGGGCGTTGGTGTACGCGATCTTATGATCTGTGCACCATTTCGACACGTCGGTCCACTTCGCCTTGTCCTGAAGGTAAACAGGGGGCGGGGGGGCCGACTTTTTAGGGGCAGATTTCGCCTCCTGCGAGGAGGACGGGTTGGATACGGGGGGGGCAGAGGAGGTCACGGGGGGGGTAAGGGTAGGAGGAGAAGAAGGGGAAGTAGGGGGGGAAGAAAGATTCTTCCCCTTCTTTGCCTTGGAGGAGGAGGCGGCTGAGCGTTTCGCCTTCCTCTTCTTCTTCTGTCCTAGGACCGGCTGAAAGCCGTCATCCTCGGAAGAAGAAGAAGGGGAGGCGGGAGCGTCCTGAGCAGAATGCTCCGACTCCATATCAGATAGAATTTGTGGGGGAATGTCCTCCGCGTCCATAGACTCGGATTCGGAAAGGCATTCCTCCACTACGGGGAGACGCAGGGTGGGCTCAAGAGCATCGCTGAAAGTAGCGATGTCTGAGACGGGGGCAGGGGGAGAGGGGGGGAGGGGGCTATGCTGAGACTCAGCTAGTTTTGCTCCGATTTTGGCTCGGAAGTCGGGCACGGAAAGCAGAGCGTTAATAAAGGAGTCCGGGTCCTTAAGGATATCCTCAAGGACGGACCTCTTTACCGACGCAGCTGACTTTGCCATCGCTGCCATGGCAAAAGAAACGTAAAACCCTAACCAGTCCTAACACCTAACACCCCGGGTGGGACAGCTCGGGGGTGCCTAACCCTCCCTGCCGGTGACGACAGGGAGGCCTGACCCTACTGGCGAGCCCTAGCTGAGAACCCGTCGCCAGTCTTATTGTGCGACGGGGCCCTAACTACCACTAGCGCGAAGGGTGTAGACACACCCTAAAGACACTAGGTGCAAGCTGTGGAAGGAAAACAGTACACCAGTGCCGACTAGGAGATCCCCCAAGGCCGGTTAACACTGGGACCCGTCCAACTGTCTGCCTCCCCCGGAAGGGGTTCGGCGGGTGTGTTGGGTCAACACCCCACTCGGCTACGTTGGCACCGTAAGGTTTCCACCGAGGACCACGAAACTGTGGATTTTACCCGTAAGGGGCCAAAAGTGCAGCTACACACGTTTTGACAATAACTATTAAGAAACAGTAGTCTTGAAAAAGACTCTTTGGTGATCGTAAGTCGAGGAATTAATTAAATAAATAATTAATTCGTCGAACGATCGGACGTAGTCGGGGCGACTACGATGCGCGCCGCGAGAGCGCAGCGCAGTGACGGGTGGGGAGCGATGACTCAGCGAGCCGGGGCAGCGGGAGGGAGCGGCAGCACACAACCGCTCGCAACGGCAGCCAAGCGTCGAATCCTTTGCCTTTGTAAAATGTATGTATATAAGAGACGTTATATACTATATCGACACACATCTATTAACTACCTAAACTTCTAACACTAAGAACGTCAGGTTACTAAAAAACCTGTCCTAAACACACAGTCTAATACTTGTCACCCTACTAATATAACCTAGCCTTACGTAAATAGGTATACACACAATATATCCTTATCACCCCATTAATATTGGTGAACTATACTCTATCGGTTTAGGTAATTAAATAAAGGTAAACAAAAAAAAACCACGTGTCTGGTTTTAATTTACCAACTTTTTAACCCGTTGTATCATCATCATTCTCCTGCCCTTATCCCAATCTATTTGGGGTCGGCGCAACATGTCCTTTTTTTCCATACTTCTCTATTATTCGTCATCTCGGTAGTCACCCCCATTCTAGCCATGCCATCTTTCACACAATCCATCCATCGTTTCTTTGGTCTTCCCCTACTCTTATAGCCATCGACATTCATACTCAAAACTTTCCTCACGACATTTTCCTCACTCCTCCGCATCACATGCCCATATCATGACAGCCGATTTCCGCACAACTTTTTATGTACTCATTTATTCTATCCATTCGTGTAACACCACACATCCCTTTTAGCATTCTCATCTCAGCTGCATGCAACTGCTTTTCATTCATCCCTTTTGTGGCCCAACATTCTGATCCATACAAGACAGCACGTCTAACCATTGTTTTATATATCTTCCTCTTAAGTTTAAGGGGAATGCGGGAGTCGCAGATTGTTCCCGTGACCTGCCGCCATTTCATCCATCCAGTGTTAATCCTATGCTTAACCGTCCGATCTACTTCGCCATCGCTTTGCACGAGTGAACCGAGATACCTAAAGTCGGAGCAGACTGGGAGAAGCGCGCCATCAAGCGCTATGGCTCCAGAACTGGAGCCATACTGAACTTTTTAATACGTTGTATAACGTTGCTAAATTGAAGAGTACAACTATGTCGTAGCATGACGACTGAATTGACAGGTATTACGTTTAGTCGGTTAACCACACACGTGTTTTTTTTGTTTATCTTTATATAATTACCTAAACCGATGGAGTATAGATTGACGTAGGTAAATATATTTTAGAGGTAAGTTTCAAGACTGTACCTATATACATAAATGTCGCATATATATGTATGCTGATGATACTTGTCTAGTTTATGCAGGTAAAGATTTAGATTTAATTGAAAGTAACATTCAAGAGGATTTTACTAATATCATCAAATGGGCACACGACAATGGCATCATAATCAATATAAATAAAACCAAATGTATGCGTATACGTTCGCCTTATCTTAAAAAGATCGAACGTCTGCCGCGCATAGTGGGGCATAGCTATGAGTGTCTGCACAGTGGTGGACTGACGTTGTGTGAGTGTGCAAACATTGAGGTGGCGAAGGAATACAGGTACTTGGGTTTAGTCATAGATAACAGCTTCTCATGGAAAACCCACATTTTAAACTTATGTGACAAACTCAGGTATGTACTTGTGAAATTCCACCACCTTAGTTTTGTTCTGGATAGGGCAACATTGTACATGGTCTACCATGCGCTGGTGGACTCACTGCTTTCTTATGGGCTGGCGTGCTATGGTAACACTTTAAAAACATATTTAGATAAAATAAAAAAACTGCAAATCAGATTCATGAAACTATTAGTAGATAAAAACACAAAAAAACCGTTGTAAAAGTAGTGATTACGAAGAATTATTTTTGGAATGTAAAATGCTGCCGGTTCATGAGAGGGTAGTGTTGTCAGTAGCTTTAGAACAGTACAGCAGCAATGAATTTACGAGCAATATTATACGCACAAGATCTCAAAGGAACAATAATAATATGAGAAGATTTGTTGTGCCCATTTCTAATAATAATTACTATGGTCGAAGGTGTAGAAGTTTTTTAGTCCCAACTATTTTTAATAACCTTCCAGTCGATATAAACAGTTGTATCACAAAAACTGTCTGTAAAAATAAAATTCATAATTACCTCCTTAATATTTTTTGTCAAAGTCTCACTGAATAGTAGTTTATGTGAAAGAGTGTCACTATTATAAAAAATATGAAATGTACAAAGAAAAAGGGGGCTACGTCTGCCAACAAACTGCTTTGCAGTTTGGCAGAAGTAATATGTATTTGAAAAAATATTTCGGTGAATAAACACTTTTTCATTTTTTTTTTCATTAATACCACTTACAATAATTAATACCACTTACAATAATTTAGCAGCTTATCCTTTCAGGGCCACTTTCTATCTCAAGGTCTACCTTCAGCGAAGTTATTTGCGAGCGGAACACATTATTACGTGTTCTATACAGGGTGGAAAAACATAGTCGATGGAGGAAAATATTCTAAATGATATATATTTTCAATCTTATTAATAAATCTGTCGATTGCTAATGCTACATTTTTAGGGTATCGCACACAAAGGGTGCAACGGGTCCCTATTACTAAGACTCCGCTGTCCATCCGGCCGTCTTTCATCAGGCACCCTCATGCCCTTCGCATCTCTCTCTCTTTTCTCTTGGCCCTTTCTCATGAACCGTGATAGTTAGACAGTTGAAATTTTCACAGATGATGTATTTCTGTTACCGCTATAACAACAAATACTAAAAAGCAGAATAAAATAAATATTTAAGGGGGCTCTCATACAACAAACGTGATTTTGTTGTTTGTTGTTGTTTTTCTTTGTTTGTTTTTCTTGCCGTTTTTATAGATAATGGTACGGAGCCCTTTTTTCACCGTCTTAAAAGAAATAAGATATGTTAAGTGAACGGAGTAGAAGCCTATGGCAAACTTAGTTTTTTTTTTTTAATGGCTTAGACAGAATAAATATTGTATCAATAAATACTACAAATTTGATGTAAACTTTTCATATTAAAACAATGAAAACAGAAATTTTGAAAAAAAAAATTATGAATTGTTTAAAAATATCTAAATTCAAATCATACGCAACCTGCATATGATTTTAATTTTGGTTTAAAAAAAAAAACATTAGGTATGCCATAGGCTTCTACTCCGTTCACCTATTATAGCCTATTTTTTTCAAGACGGTAAAAAATGTCATCCAGTATTATAATATATTATATTATGTCATTGTCGTCGGGTTATGAAAGAGAATGATGTGAAAGAGAAGGAAGTGAATGATAGCGTGACGGTCGACAGACTGGAAGAAAAAAACGTGTTGCGCCGACCTCAAGTGACACGGGATAAGGGCAGGAAGATGATGATGATTTTCGTCGAATTTATGATTCAGAAAGGCAATCTAGTTACAAAAATTGTTCAAAAGCGACTTATTACAGCATACTTGTCGAAATAAAAGTAACTCTTCTTTGAGTACAAAATTAGCTATCAATTTAAGTACTTTCCTTCATTGACCTTTTTTCCACCCTGTATAATGGCGTCGTTAATAATATAATAATCTGAATACGGTGTTTGGCTCAATGGGTCAAGTTCGTATTGATTGCATTTGTTTTCACATAGAACCTTAACCTATTTTATTTGTTTTTCTTTTATTTCTGAAGGTTTTTCCACTATTCGATAATGCTGAGGGCATAGACAAATGACAATCGTTTTCAAAGCGATGCTTATTTCTACAACGACTTTCAACAGAATTGACATAAGCTTTTTGGTAGCTAAATAATCTTTCCTAACATTTATTTTACTTTATCGTTCACAAAGTATTGCATTTTTATGTATATGGCTGCCTGTCTATACATAAAGACCTTCATAGCGTCCATGAAGTATTGCATTTTTTGTATATGGTTTACCTATCAATAAATAAGGAACTTCATAGTGTCCATGGAGTATTGCATTTTTTCGTCTATTGTTGCCTATCAATAAATAAGGAACATCATAGCGCCCATGAAGTAATGCATTAATTCGTACATGGTTGCCTGTGAATCAATAAGGAACTTCATAGCGTCCATGAAAGTCTAGAACCGCTGGTCTTGGATGAGCAAACGACCATAATTCATTTCATGTCCTTGCCAGCTCTTCTTAAACAGACAATACAGGATATACACATATTTTTGAGATGGGGCAGGTGCCTTAACCGTTGTAGCTACAGGAAAACGTTCTTAGAAGACTGTGGTTAACTTTTAGAGTAATTGCTAACTGAGTTTATATATAATATTTTGGATAAATCGTACCTAACGTCAATTCTCATATTTATTTTATGATGTAAATCTATGCAATTTCTTACAAGGATTAAAAGACTTCATGCTAACTGAGATTACTTATTTATTTATTACAAAATTACAGTACTAGAAATGCCACAAATCGTAAAAACTTTGTCAAATATTATATTTCGTAAGAAATTCAAAATTCAAAAAGCAGCAAGAACTGACAGTTTTCATTTAAAAAGAATTATAAGAGATTCCGTTGTCAGTTGTTGGGATCTTTGTCCGTTACGTAATATGTTTGCGTCTTCTCCTGGCCTTGTATAAAAACCAAAGATGCAGCGGTAATTACTATTGAAGTGCTCCGAGCTTAAAGACTTGTTGTTTCAAGTACTCTTTGCACAGGTTACAGAAACAACTTTTTTGTTGTTGTGTTCAGTGTCTAAGTAGGTATAAGTTGTCGTGTAAGAATTTAATAAATATTTTTTATTTATACTCATATCGTAAAAATTTTAAAAATAGTACCATAATGACATGTCACTCAAATAAAATTAAAAAGTTATATTATGATACAGATTTCTTCTTTTCTTCTTTATTGATTTTGACTTATTGCTATAAATAACTAATTTTCTATTAAAGTACACTTCGGAACGACCAGAGTTTTGAATTCGATTTTTATTATCTATCTTTAAAAAAAGAGAAGTCCTGACTGACTGACTCATCAACGCCCAGCTCAAATCCTTAAACCTAGAAAGCTAAAATTTTGCACAGGGGTTCCCATTATAATGTAGACAAGGAATAAGGAAGGATTTCTCGGTAGTACGTTCCCGTGGGATATGGCGGGCGAAGCCGCGGGCAAAAGCTAGTCATTGTATATGGGGAGCACGTTTGGCCGCATGCGCGGTTGACCGATGATATGGTTTCGGAGCCATTATTGCGTTTGTTTACTTTTTGCTAACTTTGTTTTTTTATTAAATAACTACCTATTGCATGAGTATATGTAAAGTAGTGTATGAAACTTTACGTAACTAGGTATTAAAACACGAGTGTTTTAATACCCCTTATTATACAATCTGATTCCTTTTTGTTGTGTAAATAAAGTCAGGGAAATAAATTATTGAACAAATTGACTAACAAATTAAATTGTCCGAATATTTAAATCACAACGGTCATTCTTTGACAGTTGTCTATAGTGGCAATGACACGGCAATTTGACATAGGGTGTCAATTTGCTTAAAAATAATTTCGCTAACTGTATATCAAGTAAATTTCTTAGAACACAGTTGAGCTGTTTCAGTAATTTTAAGAGAAACAATGTCATTCAAACAACATATTCTATTATCTAGTTCAGACGAGTTTAGTAACAGCTGTGCAGTACACATTGTACTTGTTTTCACAATACGAAGTTAAGCTCTGTTCTAGAATTTGGAGTGAGAAAACCGGGTGTAACATGTAACAGGCATGCCAGGTGGCATGAACACGATAGCATACGGCTTTGTGTTAAATAACTGCATCCAGGGGGTACCTAAGTGAAAAAATAAGATTGTTTATGAGCTAATTTAATAATTAAATCGGTAAATATCTTAAGCGTTACCACGTAAACCCACGACTAGTGACTTAAATCAGGCCAAAACCAAACAAGGAAATATACTTCACACAACTAATAGTACATTCTTGTAAGTCACAAATTACAACATAATAATGTATTTCTTTGTCAATTGCACGAAATGGCTATAACTATTAATCTGCGCTATAATACACAAATTGACGTACAGTCCGGCCGTTGCGAAAATGCGTTCGTGACATTTGTCAGTTGGACAATTTCTAGTAAAAAGAAGGATCAAATATGCAAAATACATATTCGTTAGTATGTAACTGACAGCTGTCAATAACGCATTCTCTTGACGCCCGGACTGTAGTCTGTCAATTTGATAAACAATTTATTTGCCTGCCCTAATAATTGCTTACAATAAAACATTTCGTAATATTCCTAGTTACAAAAGTCGGCATGAAACAAGACGAGTGCCCACTATAGGTTTATGCTGCAAAGAACAACCTTTCGTTACATTCTGTTTAAAAAAAACGTCTTTGTTTAAGTTTCCATAGAATATAGATTTAATAAAAACTCTAGACATTCTGCTTAAATCCTAAATTCTCAAAAAAACTACGACATAAGTACTCTATAAACACCTCTAGGGTTACTACACAAGTTCCTCTGCAAACAGACTTGGACGACGTGCCACGAGAAGCAATGAGCTCTTTATTTGACGAGGGCTTAACTCTAGAGCAGGGATGGCTAACCTTTTACATCAATATGCCATTTTAATTAAAAATAATAAAACTTTGACCGTAACGTATGATGTTACCAAACAAAAGCAAACAATCAAAAATAATATTAAAATCAAATGGGCGATTCATTTGACACAATTATAATAACAATAAATGTAACAATTTTTATGGATGAAGTTATCATGACGAATAATTATCGGAAACACATTGTCAAGGATGGTACGGTTGACATCTGTCGAGCATGCCACTGTCCCGGTGAATCAATCCGACACATTGTTTCCGGTTGTTCTCGTCTTGCTAACGGCGAGTACTTGCGCAGACACAATCTAGTGGCTAGGATTATCCACCAGCAACTTGCCTTGCAGTACAACCTTGTGGAATCCGAAGTACCATATTACAGGTATGTGCCCGACCCAGTTCTCGAGAATGGTCACGCCACATTGTACTGGGATCGATCTATCATCACTGACAGGACTATTGTAGCCAATAAGCCTGATATTGTGGTGATAGATCGACGAGAGCGCCGTGCAATGATTGTTGATATCGCTGTCCCTCATGACGAGAATCTCGTGAAAGCTGAGAAAGATAAAAAAATCAAGTATCTTGACTTAGCACACGAGGTTGTCGACATGTGGGACGTGGACTCTGCAATCATTGTACCGATAATCGTTACGGTTAATGGCTTAATAGCGGAGAGTCTCGACCAACACCTCAGGAGGCTCTCATTGCGCGGCTGGGTCAAGGGCTTGATTCAGAAAGCAGTACTCCTGGACACGGCACGCATAGTGAGGAGGTTCCTCTCTCTAGAGCCCTGACCACCGGTAGCTTGGACCCTGTTCCCGATACCGGTGGGCTACTATTTTTTATATTTTTAAATGTTTTTTGATTTTATGTTTTTATGAAAATATTTAAAAGTGTAATTCATATGTATGTAAATAAAATAAAGGAAATGAATGTAACAATTTAATCATGATGCAATGTCGCTGGGGTGATTACGATAATGGGGTAATTCCAAATGGTGATAATTTTTACCAAACGCAGTGGCATTTTATATAGTGGCAGCGAAAGACGATGGCCAATAAAATGGCGTCTAATCATTATGTTGCCAATGTTATATTATGTAAAATGCCGCTGCTTTTGGTAGAAATTATCATCAATCGGAATTTATTGGGGTAATTACGATACCCACTATCGTAATTACCCCACTAAATCTTACTATGTTTTATCTCTGCATCACAATCAGGTATAAAAAACGCTTGAGGCCACCTTTTTACGGTTATTTTAACTTTTGCGCAAGATTTAATAAATAAATTATGCATTGTGTTATGCTGTATGCTTGTTATCAAAAACTCTTCTGAGTGACTTTTGTTTTTGATGTACCCCGAATTTTCTGTCCTGCCTTAGGTTTGCCATCCCTGCCCTAACGCAATTGGCAAGTGCGTTGGCAAGTAGGTGAAGTAGATTTTCGTGTGGCATCGGTTGCAAACAGGCTAGCTAGGCAGCTAGTTCATTAACCTTTCTCAAAACCCACAAAAGAGAGAGCTGCTCACTTTTTGTGGGTTTTGAGAGTTGGCTAATGAATTTGTATAACATCATCAGATCCCAGGGCCGCCAGACCTTACTTATTTTCTGATCAACAAAATGTATGGGATGAGTAGTGCTAGTATATATTTTGAATGTACGCATACCTGCTAGCTTGAAACGACGGCCAATTTTCAGATATCAGGTGCTATAAAGTTACGTAAAAATATTACTCACTTTTCTTAAAGTTTGACTGCTGATTTTTATATATGTTTTACAGAATATTGTTAATAATTAATAATCAATACTGTCAGACCCTTCTTATCGGCGGTTTTTTTCCGCCAGACGTCATCTGACTTATAGTTTGAGTCTTAATTTGTATATAATGATACTCTGGGAACTATTTCAATATTAATTGTAAGCAGCCAGATCAATCTTACGCCCAGACACAGTCAACTGTGTCTGGGGGATGATTCTGTTACATTTTAATATTTAAAAATATAATCTAAATGTATGAAATAGAGGATAAGAATACATAAATAATAAATGTTTATTACCATGATATCTGATCTGATCCGGCGAGATGGGTGGACGACATTGTTACCATCGTGCATGCGGGTAGAACCTGGATGAGGTTGGCACTGGAGCGTGGGGATTGGCACAAGATAAAAACTTTTTTACAAAAAAAATACAACCGACTTCCAAAAACAACTACAAAGTGAAAAATAACTTTAATTTTGGAAGTCGGTGTCTAGTTAAATGTATTTTCGTTTTTTTCCACCGACTTCCGAAATTAAAGTTATTTTTCACTTTGTAGTTGTTTTTGGAAGTCGGTTGTATTTTTTTTTGTAAAAAAGTTTTTATTTTTCACTTTTTAGTTGTGGAACCTACCCCACACAAATTCTAATACCACTACCTGCAAAACAAAGTACTCGTAGAACATCATCCATATAAAATTGGGGAAAAATACGTATCATTGAAGCTAACTCAAAAACTACCAAAGCAAAGTTAATAAATTTTATATGGGACCAACTGTGATGTATACCCTCTCGAATAAAACAAAAACAATCCAAATCGGTCCAGCCATCTTCGAGTAATCGGGGAACATACATAAAAAAAAAAAAATAAAAAAAAAAAAAAAAAAAAAAAGGTTCCGACGAATTGATAACCTCCTCCTTTTTGAAGTCGGTTAAAAAGAGAGGCCTATGCCCAGCAGTGGGTGAAGTAGGGCTGTGGAGGATGATGATGATGACCTTGATCTCTACGAAATGATAACCTATATCACCTAATAAATTATTTATGATACAATACACATTACCGCAACGAAATAAATATTTAAAAAAAAACACTACACTTCTTTTTGTGTAAGTAAGTAAGTAAGTAAGTCGTGTAATAACGTATATATTTTTTTTTAATTTTCTGAATTACATCCTAAAAAAATAAAAAAAGGAATAAAAAGGAATCAATGTCAGATATTTAAAAAAAAATATGATTTAATAGGAAAATAGTATTAAATAAAATTTTTAAGGTATTTTAATAAGAATAGAATTTTGACGAGATAAAGTTTTAGCCCCGTATCTTGCTTTGAACAAACCTATCAAAAAGAACATAGCCTGTAGGAATTGCAATTCCCCAAGTTCGACTGTTTTAACAAGCAAATCGTTATCTTTAAGGCGAAAGCTAAAAATTTATACTCGGTCAATGAGTATACCAAAATTGTAATTAACTGTGAAATAAGTTAACTAAACAAGAGAATTAGACATAAGAATAGTTTAATAAGGATTTAATAAAACATTAATAAGGTTATCTTTTGATCCTGGAGTGGGTCTTAGGTATGGTGACTGAAATCAACCAATTCGCCGCATTACTCGACGTGTGGGGATGGAGGTGGACGTATCCCTTTGAAATTCTTCTGACTCGAATGGTTCAGGCCGTATTATAGTTGGAGCCTGTATTATAGGAGAGCTGGCTTGGTAACATCCAAATGCGCTAGCTATGGACCTATTTCAATTTTCAAATTCGGAGAATCTTCATATTTAAAATCGGAAAAATCATTGTTACGAGTAGAATGGGTACACCGTAAATATATCAAAAAGGCAGCTTCACAACGTTATTATGCCAAGGAAATTAACTGGTTTATTACTTATATGAAAAGATATGGGTTAAATAAAAATCAGTCTCTGATGACCACGGTGCCATAGCTTAGAACAAAAGTAAGGGTAACATAACCGGCCAGTTTAGGTAGGCTTCTGCTTTTGGAGGTACACTACTCAATTCAATTGATTTTTAATTTACTCGTATAATAATATCAAAAGTTAAACTTACTAATTGATAGATGACGCTGTTCTCAAATTGTTCATGGGTTTAGTTTAAACATTATGATCCATTTTACTCAGATTGTATTAAAATAACAACAATTTATATTTACAAATAAAAAAATTAAGGAGTTGAGACATCTTTTTAATTAATTGTGTTAACTTAGAACGTTTGTTTATATGTATAAAATCATCCAATAACACAACGCTAATTTTTGAAACTGTTTTCAATTGAAGAGGAAAAAAAGGATCGCAACTCGCGTAAATGTCAAATTTGTTGTTAAAAAAATTATTCCGTTGACCCAGTTTTTCTCTTTTCGAGTGAATGGATGCGCTTCGTTATATTATGTATTTCGTGGATTTTTCTTGACTTGGATTCTGCTTCTAAAAATTGACGGAAAAGTATTGGATACCGACGACATCACTTTATGTGATTGACCCTTACATGAAAATCTGGATTGTTTACTTGTTTGTGAAACGCAGTGATACCTATTGTGTTGTGTTGTTTATAAACATGAACGCGAGCAATTAATTTATTCATATATAATCGGTGTAAAGATACAAATAAATTATTATGTTGATTACGTAAAGATTATGATGTAGAATACAAAATTCAGGAGTTGGTCTTCATTTAATGTAAATATAGATTGAATTAAAGTGTTTGGCAGTGTATCTAATGTTTTATTAATAGGAAAATAGGACAGGGCCTACTGCAGGCCTGCAGAATAGATTTGAAGCTAGCTATACTAAACCTAGTAGGCTTCTTGGATTGTTGTTTTTACTTGTTGCTAGAGGGCGCTATGAAATGTTCGAGTGACGTCTCTATCCTCCTATATACAAATGTACTCTGTGCTGATGACAACGAAAATTCGGAAATCACTGAAAAACTCTGACAAAACAAAACGGAATGTTCCGTCATCCGAATTTAAAATCAGGAGGAAAAATTTTGAGATAAAACAGCCATCATAAAGTTTTGAACGAGTTTATATACTTCTCCAAATTGAAAAAGTATTGATGCGAAAATTTTTATAACGATTATATCGTAGAATGGATAATTCTACAGTAGGTACAATAAATTCTGCTTAATCTTGCTCACATAATACGAGGCAAGAAAAGTTTTGCCTGTTAAGATAATCAAGCTCACAAAATTTAAAAAAAAAATCAAATTAATATTAATGAGTTAGTTTTCCAGTAGTTAGATTAAAACATATAAAATTTTATGGATATAATTTTATTGAAAAAGTTAGTCTATATCGCTGAACTGCGATTAAAAAAACTCTCTATAGTCATCATCATTCATCATTCTCCTGCCCTTATCCCAATCTATTTGGGGTCGGCGCAACATGTCCTTTTTTTCCATACTTCTCTATTATTCGTCGTCTCGGTAGTCACCCCCTTTCTAGCCATGTCATCTTTCACAAAATCCATCCATCGTTTCTTTGGTCTTCACTCTCAAAAACTCTCTATAGTATAGCGACTAATTTTGAAACAACAGTGTTTGAACTTAATTAACACAATCTGCTTAAATGCTAATAACTTGGGAGGTTGTTAAAAATGTAAGTTAAAATTGAGCAAAAAGGGTCGTTTTTTTGACTCACTGTATAAATACCGAGTTCAAAACGATTATGTTGGAAACGACAATCAATCTGTGTAGCCTTTTCCCAACTATGTCGGTGTCAGCTTCCAGTCTAACCAGATGCAGCTGAATACAAGTACGAGTATTTACATGGAGCAACTGCCTATCTGACCTCCACAACCCAGTAACTGGGTAATACGATACCCCTTAGTAAGACTATTTGTCAGACTTTCGGGCTTCTGACGATCCGTAACGACTGTCAATGATCCACGATTGACAGCGGGGACTAAAGGCTTAACGTGCTTTCCGAGGCACGGAGGAGTCTTGGTATGTAAAGATCGTCACCCATCTACGGACAACCCCGGCAAGCGTAGCTTAACCTGATGGATCGACCCGTGCGGCTGTTATTACTTAGCCACAAGCTCTTCTTATGTTGGAAAAGACAGTTCTCAGTAATTAACAATATACAGGGTGTTTGGTGCATCGTTTGCCAAATTGAATTGGCCGAAAGAAGAGGTCATTTGCTATCGCTTCAGGCTCAAGTACTCATTTTTGGCCACACCGGTTTTTTTATTACAACTTTCTAATTTTTATTTTGAAAAAATCCAAAACTCAGCATTAAAGCTTAAATTAAAAAAAAGTTTTAAGTGTAGTCGTCAAATTTCATTTTTATTTACATATGTACTGTTGTATGGCTCTATCAAATTTAAAATTACTTGCCAGTTACATCTAGTTTTTTTTTAATAAATCACAAAGTTTTTGGAAAAATAAAAAATTAACTTAAAACTCAACTTTAAATAGCTATAAAAAAAAAACTAAAAGCGATCGGGATCTTCGAATTATTTTAAAAAGTTCTCTAGTCTATCCCCTTTGCAACGGTATGTAATGTGTTAAAAAACTCTTTTAATATCTTTAATAATTAGCTAAATGTGTAGTCGAGACACATCAGGCTGATATTGGATATTACGTTTAACCCTTAAATTGGCAGTGTACTCCACCAAAGACATAAACTTTGAAAAAAATAATTGTAGTACTAATCTTAAAAAGAATACCATTTATGTTTTTTTTTTACTTGCAATACTTTTATATTTTGGTAGAAAAAATATTAGGATGTGGTAACATCGAAAATTGTCTGTCAAATTCAAAATGTCTTCGAAGCGGTTTGGTGTCTCTGCGTCACGGGTAAGTTTTTTAAGTTTTTCTAAACTTTTTTGAATGGGACTTGAGGTTATTGGGCTGTACATTGCTTATGGACATTATAAATAATATCAATCGTTCGTAATTTATTGTGTAAATTACGTAATCATCATTTTATGAGTTCGAAACTTTGTGTGTACTCCGTGAATACCGTTGCCAAGTACTTAGTAAAGAATACAAAATAAAGTTCGGTATACATGAAGTACATTGCCAAGAACATAAAGAGATGCAAACTGGTTTTTTTTGGTTGTTTTGATATAAAATAGTATCGGTTGAGGTGTGCATTGTATGTCGTACAGCATGTTCTTTTTTTCTTTTTCTACAGTGCTTGAACCTGACACGATCGCATAAGATATTAGCTTTGATCCCGAAAGAAAATGCATGTTCCGGTGACAGTAATTCTAGTTCTGAAGACGAATCACACTTCCTTCCGCCATCTTCACCTAAGCTCAGTTCCGACCCACCTTCATTAGACTCCTCATATGAAAGACTGAACATTCTAGAAGACGACCCCAACGACTCTGATAACGTATTTGACTGTAACATTGATGATGTGCCGCTAACACCAACGCTTCAAGAAGTTTTTCCATCTCCTTCAACTAATAATTACGATGCAATACCCACATTGAATTCAATTCAATCGTTACCCACTCCATCTGTAGAATTTCTGCAGTCACCAGTTCCTAGCACGTCAAAAGCTTTGCCTGTTCTAATCACTAGATCTAAACGCAAGAAGCCTTCAGTAGTTGTCAAAAAAGTTAAGAAAACTAAATTTTCACTGAATTACAGCTGGAAAAAAACTTATTTACGCCATAGGGGCTACGTGGATGAGGGAGTACACGAGCTTCATAAAACTCAAAATGAAACAGTATTGGAATACTTTCGCTGTTTTTTTTCACCGGACATCATTTCAGAAATTGTTCACAACACAAACTTATATGCGGTTCAACAACATGGCAAATCTCTACAGTTGACAAATGAAGAGTTAGAAAGTTTTCTTGCTATTGAAATGTTAATGGGAGTAGTTCACATGCCAGCATACACTGATTACTGGGCAAGAAAAACCCGATATCCTCTAATAGCCGATGAAATGCCCCTAAAACGTTATCAACAGATACGCCGCAACATTCACTTTGTGGATAATAGCATGGAGAACTCAGATCGCTATTACAAAATACGCCCTGTTATGGAAAAAATCAGACAAAATTGTTTGAAAATAGAGGAAGAAGGGCAGTACTCAATAGATGAGATGATGATCCCATATAAAGGTACGAAAGCTGGGAAAAGGAGGCAGTATATAAAGAACAAGCCAAAAAAATGGGGTTTCAAAAACTTTGTACGCGCCGGAGTTTCAGGCATTATATATGATTTCATAATGTACGGTGGAGATGACACATTTCGTGAACATACTTTCACAGCCAAAGAAGCTTCACTTGGGGTTGGCGGCATGGTGGTAATAGCGTTATGCAAAACAATAAAAAATAAGCCATCCATCATATACGCGGACAACTTCTTTACTTCTCCAGAGCTTATTTACTTGTTGCGGGAAGAATATGGAATATTTAGCCTGGGAACAATAAGAACAAACCGGCTCAGGGGTTGTCAAGATCTGTTACCCTCTGAAAAAGAAATAAAAAAGAAAAGAAGAGGATACAGTTCCCAAGTTGTGTGCAATAGCAACAAGCTAGCTGTCGTGAAGTGGAACGATAACAAGGTGGTAACGCTTATAAGTTCCTACGTGGATTCTCATCCTATTGAAAAGATAAGGAGATACTCGAAGGAAGACAAACGCAAGGTTGACGTTGACTGCCCTCAACTTGTAAAACAGTACAATAAGCATATGGGGGGCGTAGATCTTGCAGATATGCTTATATCTTTGTACCGAACTCCGTTCAAGAGCCGTCGGTGGTATTTGGGTATATTTTCGCAATTGCTGGATATATGCGTAAACAACGGCTGGCTTCTTTACAGGCGAGATGGGAGACCTAAAAAGTCTCTAAAAGAGTTCAGACTTGATTTATTTGAAGGACTTTGTCAGGCTGGAAAACTCGCCAAGTCTAATGGAAGTATGGAGAAGATAAAAGGAAGAATAATTCAGAAACCTACAGCTGATAGGCCGGTAGATAGTGTCAGGTACGATGCTATCGGACATTTTCCAGAATCGGCAAATAAGCAATCACGCTGTAGGTTTTGCAAAGAGGGAAGAACCAAAGTGTTTTGCATAAAGTGCAAAATGCATCTGTGTTTTGTGGTAGGAGAAACAAACAAAAGAAATTGCTTCCGCCAATTTCACACCCAATAAATATTGTTCAGTAAGAATTTTGAAATTATGATTAAAAAACTAAAGATTTAACTTAGATGTGTTTTATTGATACCTTGGCACCGTACTCTACGTAGTACAAACATATGAAGATATATTTTATACTATAGTTGGCAATGTACTCTCCGGAGTACATAGATTTTCGCGAAAACTGTAATAGGTAATTTTTTTTTTACCATTTTTTTCAGTTCTCTGGGATCATAATGAACCAGGAAATAACAAAAAAATATTACATTTTAGAAATAGATTCATTTGCCAATTTAAGGGTTAAAACACTAGTTTTCGCATAAATTACATGCTATTAGTAGATAGATACTGTTATCTCACGTCTTACGTAGTCTCTTATCTCGTTCTTACATAGGGAACTTTCCTCGAAATTGAAAAAAAAATACATTATTACAAAAATAATCATTTATTAATAAGTAATTTAATTACATACTAATCTTACAAGAATTAGAATTTCTGCAAACAGAGTTGCCCTTATTATTAGCTGATTTGCCAATTTTCAGTGAAGACAGGTCTTTTGTTTTCCAACATGACGGTTGTCCCGCTCATTGGAGAATAACCGTCAGGGAGTACTTGAATGATGCATTCCCGGACTCATGGATTGGGAGGGATGGCCCTATTCCTTGGCCTCCACGTTCTCCAGACTTAACTCCGTTGGATTTTTACGTCTGGGGACGGGCCAAAGAACTCGTCTACGCCACGGAAGTTGAGACAAGAGATGATTTAGTCCAACGCATTGAGGCGGCTTTCATGACGATCAAAGCAGAAATGCGTTTACGCACCACTACAGTTGAGATAAGACGAAGATGTCGCGCGTGCATACGCAATAGTGGTAGACAGTTTGAACAAGACTTGTAAGATTAGTATGTAATTAAATTACTTATTAATAAATGATTATTTTTGTAATAATGTATTTTTTTTTCAATTTCGAGGAAAGTTCCCTATGTAAGAACGAGATAAGAGACTACGTAAGACGTGAGATAACAGTATCTATCTACTAATAGCATGTAATTTATGCGAAAACTAGTGTTTTAAACGTAATATCCAATATCAGCCTGATGTGTCTCGACTACACATTTAGCTAATTATTAAAGATATTAAAAGAGTTTTTTAACACATTGCATACCGTTGGAAAGGGGATAGACTAGAGAACTTTTTAAAATAATTCGAAGATCCCGATCGCTTTTAGTTTTTTTTTTATAGCTATTTAAAGTTGAGTTTTAAGTTCATTTTTTATTTTTCCAAAAACTTTGTGATTTATTAAAAAAAAACTAGATGTAACTGGCAAGTAATTTTAAATTTGATAGAGCCATACAACAGTACATATGTAAATAAAAATGAAATTTGACGACTACACTTAAAACTTTTTTTTAATTTAAGCTTTAATGCTGAGTTTTGGATTTTTTCAAAATAAAAATTAGAAAGTTGTAATAAAAAAACCGGTGTGGCCAAAAATGAGTACTTGAGCCTGAAGCGATAGCAAATGACCTCTTCTTTCGGCCAATTCAATTTGGCAAACGATGCACCAAACACCCTGTATTTATTTTTTTACCAAAAACGTCGTCATCGTTTTTTAACCAACGAAAAAAAAGGAGGAGCGAGTAATTAATACATCTTTTTATGTTCGACCACGCATTACTTTTTATATGTAGAGTTGTCCAATTTAAACGGTTCTTGTTTTATTCCATTACTAGCCGTTGGCCGCAACTTCATACTCGTGGATGTCGGAAATTATCCCACGGGTACAGATAGGATACTTTTTTTATCCTATCTTATAATCCAGGTTATAAATTATCTGTGTGCCAAATTTCATCCAAATCCATTGAGACGTTTTTGCGTGATTGAGTAACAAAGACCTAAACAACTTCACAAACTTTCACATTTATAGTATATAATATAGTAGGATTAAAATTAACTTTGCTTGGGTAGTTTTGAGTTAGTTTCAATAATACTTATTTTTCCCACCTATTTGTGTATTGTAGATGATATTATAATAAAAGTTAGTGGCAAAAACCGAAAATACAAAACCAAAGGCTCTTTTGTAGTGTTTTTTTTTGATGGCGAACTGCCATTAAAAAAAAAACAAAACTAAAACCAAAAAAAAAACTAAAAACAAAAACACACAAAAAACTAAAACTACAACTAAAACTTTTTTACAAAAAAAAAGAACTTTTTTTTTGTAAAAAAGTTTTTTTAATGTGAAATAACTTAGTAAAATGAATTCTGATTAACAATAGAACCTCATACCGATAGCAAACACAATCTCTTCACATAGCATGAAGTTGTTCGATGGCAGATGCCCAATAAATTGCTTAACACGCTTTCAATCACAATCCAAAGGATTTTGAACAAAAATCCTAATCCATCCATCGTAAGTACTGTACGGAAAAATTGTATACTAAGCAACGTAAATAACACAATTAATGTTATTAAACTTTAAAAACGAATGTCATTTCCACTGTAAGTGTGTTACGCAATTTCCTCTCTGATAATTCTACAACAGACGAAATCACTTAGGAAACTCCAACTTTAACATGACGTCACGCCCGTTTTCTCTGAGACGTAGGCGTAAATGAAAACTTATAGCTATAAATACTCGACAAGTTGCTAATGAGAATTTCCTAACTAATAACAAAGTAGGCAGCCAAAACATAACATCTTTAGTCAAAAGTTCAAAACCAAAACATCATGCCACCGAGCTTCTGTAGGTAGTATTCATGCAAAATAAACTCCTGTCGCCCACACCACTTAAGACTCCATAGAAGCACAATCAAACCCAGCCGTGTGATTCTGTAAGACCTAATTCTAAACTTCGAATCTGAATCCACTGTGAGTTTCTTGATTGGCATTCTAAAAACTCGGTTGATAATTCAAATTTACACTAGCGCTACCCTTGCGAGTGTGTCAGCAAGTTGAACTAAATTAACCGTAAGATTTTGACAGATAATGTATGAGATGACGTAAGAAGTGGCATTCAGTAAGGTAATTCCCCCGTCACTTCGACGCTCACTTCGCACTCGAACCCGATTCAAAGTGTCAAATAAAAAGCATCTACTCGTATTTTATGAGTGAGAGTGAAAAGTAATGTGAGATGCGAGTTGTTGTTTCAATTTTACAGAATCGACGTGCAGGTAACAATGAAATCGATATTACAGAGCATGATATTTTGCAAGTATAATGTCGACACAAGGATTCCGTTGCCGTGCTCAGATTCAGTATCAACTCAGTTACCTACATTTAGCTCTAGATTGGAATACTAATCAAATATCGAAGTGGAAGAATTTAATTTTATAGAGTTGTTTGGCTTGCTTTGTTTGTTTGAGGAGCTCGAGACTAAGTAATAACAGCCGTACGGGTCGATTCATCAGCTTGTCGTGGTTGGTCCGTGGATGAGTGACCATCTTTACATACCAAGACTCCATGCCTCGGAAAGCACGTTAAGCCGTTAGTCCCGGTTGTCATTCGTGGATCTTTAACAGTCGTTACGGGTCGTCAGAAGCCCGAAAGTGTGACAACCAGTCTTACCAAGTATTACCCATTAATTGGATTGTGGAGGTCAGATAGGCAATCGCACCATGTAAAATACTGGTATGTTTAATAAATTACCTAAATTCTAAGTAGCAGCAGTTTAGCCCCAATTATCTTCGGAACCAATCAACCCGTCTCACAAACAAACAAAACATAGTTGGCAAAGGCTAGGCAGATTGAATGGCTATCAATCTGCCTAGCCTTTGCCAACTATGTTGGGGTCAGCTTCCAGTCTAACCGGATGCAGCTGAATATCAGTAAAATTAAAAAAGTCACCTTTGAACGACAAAAATTAACAAGAAAATAGAATTGATTCTAGTTGCTCCTTCCAAAAGGTAGTATATTAGATGGAGAGAGTGCCTATCTGACCTCCACAACCCAAGTACTGAGTAACACGATCACCATTGGCAAGACTGGTTGTCAGTCTTTTGGGCTTGTGACTACCTAAAACGTCTGTCAAAGATCTACGAATGTCAGCTGGGTCCTACGGCTTAACGCGCTTTCCAAGCCACGGAGGGGTCACAATGAATGGTCACCCACCTATGAACCAACCGCAGCAAGCGTAGCTTAACCTTCAGTCAACCCACTAAACCTAAATAAATAAATTCAACGTTTATTGATCCAAAGATACATAGACACATTTTGTATTCATGTTACATCCTAACCTCTCACTAAGTTGCAACAATATTCATTATTTTTCGACAGTCTAAAATAATATACAGAAATCTGAAAAATATATTTTATTTTACATATAGCGTACATCGTCTCCCGAAGGAAATAAGCCGACTTATGTTACCAATGAAGATACGTGATCATGTAACGAGATGAATGTTCCAATTACTGATACTTCGAGTCAAAGATATGGTTTTTATTCATCTTTATTGACACATTTTTTTGGTGATCAAGGACAACGAAAGCAGATGTATTGAACGCTACTTTTTTTTGTGAGCACTTAGAGTGCTGTATGTATTTTGACAAACAGTTTTACCAAGGCCTACCGTATTACCCAGTTACTGGGTTCTGGAGGTCAGATAGGCAGTCGTTCCATGTAAAATACTGGTATTCAGCTACATCCGGTTAGACTGGAAGCCGACACCAACATAGTTGGGAAAAGGCTAGGCTGATTGATTTAAGGGACCCATTAATTAGCAGCAGTACCATCCATTAATATTTCCTCATTCGCCCTAATTTATTACAAGAATTACAGAAGCAAAATTGTAGAGGAAATCATTAATTTGATTTACTAACTTCGGTTTATACTTGTCTAAGTATGCCAAGTGTAAAATAAAAGAGTAATTCATATAAACTTTGTTTATTTATTACAAAAATACATAATATTGCAATTTAAATTGTAATATTTACTGTATGGCAACCTCTTTGTTACTATTTATACCAGCATAAATTTATACAATAAAATACCACCAAAACTAATATTACAAAATTGTACTTACTGATAGCGGGTGATGTTAACTCCACGAACGTTGGACACAGACCGAGCTCGCAATGTAGTTATTTAGTAGTAGTTATTTATATATGGCATCTCGCAGTTGACCACTAAGGGTCGAGACTGCTCAACCGGGCGTTTCCTGTGGGTTCTTTAAGCGAACTTAAAGCCCCCGGCCAGGCTTAAAACTAGAGTAAATTATTAGTCGACTGATCGTCGCTAATAACAATATGACAGCCAGACGGGGCAGGCTGGATCATGACGGGGGGGACAAGTGCTACAGGTTCAGCTGTGCCCCCAGCTGGCACAGCTTCACCGAGTAGGGGATAGGGGGGGGGGCGGTAACGATTGCGACCTCGGCGGCGAGGTCGGAATGTATTCCGGGGTGGTCTACGTTTATAAACCGTACTGGTGGCCTTGCTACTCTCCTGAAGGAGGGTTATGGGGTCATCAGGGTCGGTGAGAATATGACGCGGACGGCGAGTCTTACTAATTTGAGAGGGGGTATAACGCGCGGCCTCGACAACCAAAGGGTTGCGATGCTTCGCGGCGGCATCAAAGAAACGCTTCGAGCCGCGCTTCAAAAATTGATGGATCGTGGGGAGCTCGCAATGGTGGCGGCACGTCCTTTTATACAAAAAAGGTAGGGATGGCGCCATGATTGCGAGCTTGCCAGTTAAAATTATTTTAATATTGTTTTGCAGCTAAATTACGATTTTAGGTCAGTAATAATCTGTATTTATTTAACAATAAGTAATGTAATATAAAATAACATATTAGGAAACATAAAATGACACGTGCTTATATAAAATAACCTGAAACGCACAATTGAGTACGTGACTGAGCAATTGTGTGTTTACAGTCGGCCATCCAAGCAAATTGTAAGTACGTCCCCGTACTTAGCTGCAAATCAATAAATAAATATAAAATGAGAACAATTCAGTACAATAGCAATTGTATAAACAAAAATTAGATAGATCCATTAGTCTAAATTAAGATGCATGCTTTATTAGTTAATCAATAGATTTGACCCCATTGGTCCTTATAAATATATTTGACCCCATTGGTCCTTATAAATATATTTGACCCCATTGGTCCTTATAAATATATTTGACCCCATTGGTCCTTATAAATAAATTTGACCCCATTGGTCCTTATAAATAAATTTGACCCCATTGGTCCTTATAAATAAATTTGACCCCATTGGTCCTTATAAATAAATTTGACCCCATTGGTCCTTATAAATAGATTTGACCCCATTGGTCCTTATAAATAGATTTGACCCCATTGGTCTTAAAGTGTTGACCCCATTGGTCTTAAAGTGTTGACCCCATTGGTCTGAATAATTACGAAACTATAAAATACGTAAATCAATGAGAATTTCCGTAACCCGAGTTTTCGCTTAAGACGTCATCATGTGGTCTGTTGAAACAAACCCATGGCTTTATCTTATCCACAGCAATTATATTAGAATATTTTTTGTTTCCTTTTTTTGTAAGAGGCGTGTCCTCTATTTGGTAACGGTCATGATTGAAAACATTAGTAATTCTGTAAGGGCCCTGATACTTTGGAATTAACTTTTTACTACCACCCGTAGAGGGAATTTGCCGTTCAACTCTTACTAAATCGCCAATATTATATTTAATAGGTTTGCAACGAGATTTATCAAAAGTTGCTTTTTGAGTTTCCTGTGTGGATTCAATGTGAGAGGATATCTCAGTACGAATTTCTTCGAGACTTTTGTCTATTGACGTGATATCGTCATCGATTGCAGAAATTACTCTACTATCACTTGAGCCCTGTGGCCTTATCCCAAAAAGAGCCTCTGCAGGTGTCTTGTTGATACCTTTGTTGAAGGTATTGTTGATACCCCACTGGACATCGGGCAGGTGGTCTTCCCATTTGCTTTCAGATGTGCTAATACATTTAGCTGTTAAGGAGTCAACAATAACTTTATTATACCTCTCCACCTGACCGTTGGCCCTTGGAGTAGCAACTGCATTTAATACATGTTTGATGCCTTTATCTAATACAAACTTTTTAAAGAGATCACTTGTAAATGATGTACCTCGGTCAGATATAATTCGTTTAGGAACGCCAAATATACTAATGAACTCGCGCAAAATTCTAACAGTAGTGCTTGATTTTGTATTTTTCACCGGTTTCAAATAGATGTATTTTGTGAAAGCGTCAATTAACACAAGAATATACACATTACCCCTACTACTACGTATAAATGGACCCGTATGATCCATGTGTATAGTATCGAAGGGCACGTCTACTTTATGTATTGGGTGCAGAAACCCGGGTCTTTTCCCACCAGGTGCTTTACTATACGCGCACTCTAGACACGAGGATACATATTTTGTTACAAACTCACGCATATCTGGGAACCAATAATGATTTTGTATTTTTTTCAACGTTTTGTCTAAAGCGAAGTGGCCGATATCGTCATGATTTTGTTTGACAATTTGCCATCGAACTCCTTTAGGCACAACCCATCTATCTCCATCAGGTGTGATTCTAAAAAGCTTACCATTTTTAATTTTATATTTTTCTTTTATTTCTAAAACGTCGTTAAATTCAGAGTTACTTAAAATACCAATAATCCGTTGAAGTTCTGAATCTGAATTCTGGACTGTTGAGAGCCAATCTGTTTTTGTTATCGAATTAACCATTTTTTCCGAGTGATTATTACTGATGGATGGGTTGCGACTCAAAGCGTCCACATGAGCCATAGAAGATCCCGCTTTGTACTCGATTTCAAAATCAAATTCTTGCATTTGGGTCCACCATCTGGCTACCCGGGGAATCATATCGCGTTTCATGAAAGTAGATCTTAACGAATTACAATCGGTCACGATCTTAAAATGTATCCCTACTAAATATACACGAAATTTCTGTAACGAGGCTACAACTGCTAGAGTTTCTAAGTCATAAGAGCAATCATTTTGTTCTTCAGGGCTATTTTGTCTGCTAAAATAAGCTACAGGTTTTAAAATATTCTGTTCATTTCTTTGGAATAGTATACCACCGATACCTATTTTGCATGCGTCGGTGTGCAATTCTGTTATGGATTTTGAATTATACAGGGCTAATATCGGTTTTTTAATTAAAATTGTTTTTAAAGTATTGAATGCATTTTGTTGATCGGGCCCCCAAACCCAAACAGCATTTTTTTTTAGTAACTGTGTCAATGGCTTTGCAATAACTGAGAACCCCTTCACAAACCTACGGAAAAAACTCGCTAGCCCTAAAAACTGTCTTACGTTGTGTTGATCTTTTGGTACGGGAAATTTTTCTACTGCCTCTATTTTAGCTGACCCTGGTTGGATACCTTCACTTGAAATATTAAATCCCAAGTAAGTTATCGAGCGGCCAAAGAAAACACATTTTGACAAATTGAGAGTAAGTCCTGCTTCCGACAGCAAAATTAATACTGTTTCTAATTGCCTCATACCCTCTTGTATTGATTTTGATGGGATGATTATATCATCCAAGTAGGCTAGTGCCTCTCTATGACGTAAGTTGCCTAGAACCTGATGCATCATTCGTTGGAACGTTGCTGGAGCATTAGCCAAGCCGAAAGGCGTTCGGTTAAATTCGAAATGGCCTTCCGGCGTGACGAACGCTGTTTTGTGCCTATCCTGCTCCCTGATAGATATCTGGTAGTACCCAGATGCCAAATCAAGAGCTGTGAAGTACATGTTACCAGCTAACATATCGATCTGATCATCTATAAGTGGCATTGGGTAATTTTCGCGTATAGTATTTTTATTCAAGGCTCTATAATCAATGCAAAGGCGGTAACCGCCAGTTTTTTTTCGCACGAGTACAATCGGACTAGCAAAAAGGGGAAACTGAAGGACGTACTATATCGTTTTGAACTAGTTCATCTACCATATTCCTAACTATTTCTTTCTCTTTTATTGCTAGCCTGTAAGGCCTATAGACTACAGGTTTATCACAGTGCAGGTCAATGCCCATTTCACATAGTGAGGAATGCCCCAACTCAGAGAGCGAAAATGCAAAGCAACGTCGATAATTATTTAACAAACAAAGCAAGTCATCAATCACCTTTTGGCTTAGCTCACCAGAAACGTTTAGGTCCGAAGAAAAGATTAGACTCATTTGTTGATCTTGTAGTTTAGAATCGGCTACACGCAGAACTTTTATCTCATTTTCTTGATTAGCAATGATACCTCGTGCAATTAAAGTATTGTCTTCTAAACATTGAGGCTCGGAACTTAGGCTATTTACAACAATTTGTCCGTAACCATCATTGTTAAATTGATAAATTCCAGTCGGAACAAAATAGAAAAAGTTATTTTTGTTACGCAAGCTTCCCTCAACATAAAGGTCACCAGTGAATTTGGGTTCTGTATAGACTTCTAAAATTGTCAAACCTAATAACTGAATATTTTTACGGTTAAAAATCCTTACTTTTTGGTATTGGTTATCGATGTGATTTTGTAAAATTTCAAGATGTTCACTTGTTTTTTTGATTAATACGTGAGGTTGTTCAGTAAAAGTTTGACCTATCATAAGGGGAACCTGCATAACACAGTCTGGGACTATTAATAATTCGACTTCAGCCTTGACGCCGTCAATTTCAATTATAGTATTGACCTTACCCAATGTATGCACAACAGAATTACCAAACCCTCTGAGTACAGGTAGATCTGTAGTTTTTATTTCTATATTTCCCAATTTGGCTAACTGAGATTGTTTAAGCATCGAGCATTCACTACCAAGATCAACAAAGGAATTAATTTCTATGTCGTTAATACGCACAGTTTTAAAATATTTATCTGAAATTGCACCATTGATGTCTACCCTGTTAACAGATTTTTGAACCGGAATAATTTTTGAAAAACAGTTTTCCGTCTCATGACCAATTCTCATACATTTAGTACACTTTTTAATTGGTTGAGTACATTGACCTACAAAATGACCTTCCTGTTTACAGTTATTACAACGAAGGACTCTGGCACTTGGATTCTTTGGTTTATTATCCGAGGAGTTCGTACCAGGTTGATTTTTAATATTGGATTTACGGTCTACATTTTGTTTCAAACTTTTTGTATTTCTTAAATAAGTAAGCAATTTATCTAAGTCCTCGTACTGAGCCGCTTCGGCACCTAACCTGACAGCGCGATCATCTATGCCGTGTAAAACACATTCTACCGCGCGTTTACCAGTAATTCCACATCGGTTAATAAGGGTAATTTTGTCGTAAAAATAATCTTCGAGGGAGTCTCCATAACGTGCACGCCTAGCCAACATGTCTGCTAACATTTGACCGTAGTTTTCTTCCGAGGGGAAAGCGGTTATTAATTTTGCCTGCCATTCGTCCCAAGAAAAGAGCACTGATGGTAATCCTTCATACCAACGTTTTGCTATGCCTTGAAGTTTAGGCAGTGCATAATGGACTATTTGATTTTCATTCCATGAATAAATGACGGCACACTCATTCACCTTGTGCAGCCACATACCCATCGTTTGCTCTTTTCTTGCAGGGTCAAATTCGGGTATAGTATTATTAAAAGAACCTATGTTTCCATGATTCGGGGCAAGGGACCTCAATGCCTGCACTAACATATTTAAATCACCACTGCCTCCGTTAGAAACAGTGGTGGTACCTTTAGTTCCTTGTAATGCTGCGTTGCGATTGGAGCCGTGTTGTTGGCTGGTGCCGTGTTGTTGGCTGCTCGCCCGCTGGCTGCTGCGCCGTGGGCTGCTGCGCCGCGAGCTGCTGCGCCGCGGGCTGCTGCGCCGCTGGCTGCTGCGCCGCGGGCTGCTGGCCCGCAGGCTGCTGCGCCGCGGGCTGCTGGCCCGCTGGCTGCTGCGCCGCGGGCTGCTGGCCCGCTGGCTGCTGCGCCGCGGGCTGCTGGCCCGCTGGCTGCTGCGCCGCGGGCTGCTGGCCCGCTGGCTGCTGCGCCGCGGGCTGCTGGCCCGCTGGCTGCTGCGCCGCGGGCTGCTGGCCCGCTGGCTGCTGCGCCGCGGGCTGCTGGCCCGCTGGCTGCTGCGCCGCGGGCTGCTGGCCCGCTGGCTGCTGCGCCGCGGGCTGCTGGCCCGCTGGCTGCTGCGCCGCGGGCTGCTGGCCCGCTGGCTGCTGCGCCGCGGACTGCTGCGCCTCTGCTCGCTGCGCCGCGGACTGCTGCGCCTCTGCTCGCTGCGCCGCGGACTGCTGCGCCTCTGCTCGCTGCGCCGCGGACTGCTGCGCCTCTGCTCGCTGCGCCGCGGACTGCTGCGCCTCTGCTCGCTGCGCCGCGGACTGCTGCGCCTCTGCTCGCTGCGCCGCGGACTGCTGCGCCTCTGCTCGCTGCGCCTCTGGCTGCTACGCCTCTGACTGCTGCGCAAAGGGCTGCGTGATCGACTGTTGTTTGGTCGATGGCAAGTTGAGCTCATCACACAACCTGGTGTCTGCTGCAAACTCAGTCTTGAATCTTGTGATTGCTGCTTCAAAGAGTGATGGCGTCTATGGTCATCTTTACTCTCGATTGGTTCCGCTTGAGCACTTCCCAGAATCGGAGAAACAAGCACTCTTTGTCTATCCATGTTCCTTGACCGAAAAAGAAAAGAAATAAAAATACACATTAATATGAGTTACTTATCCCACTTCTGAATTGTAAAATAAAAGAGTAATTCATATAAACTTTGTTTATTTATTACAAAAATACATAATATTGCAATTTAAATTGTAATATTTACTGTATGGCAACCTCTTTGTTACTATTTATACCAGCATAAATTTATACAATAAAATACCACCAAAACTAATATTACAAAATTGTACTTACTGATAGCGGGTGATGTTAACTCCACGAACGTTGGACACAGACCGAGCTCGCAATGGTGGCGGCACGTCCTTTTATACAAAAAAGGTAGGGATGGCGCCATGATTGCGAGCTTGCCAGTTAAAATTATTTTAATATTGTTTTGCAGCTAAATTACGATTTTAGGTCAGTAATAATCTGTATTTATTTAACAATAAGTAATGTAATATAAAATAACATATTAGGAAACATAAAATGACACGTGCTTATATAAAATAACCTGAAACGCACAATTGAGTACGTGACTGAGCAATTGTGTGTTTACACAAGATAGTGAGAGAATTAATCTGACAGTAGATGAGCGAATGTTTGACTGTTCTGTGCCTTATCTGTGGTAGTTTCGTGAAGTAGATTATTTACTACGGTAGAATGGGGTTGCTTTGATACACGGGATTACTTTGATACCAACTTTCGACTTACGAAAAACGAATTTTATTCGGTCTGTGAATAAGGTTTTTGTTGGTGTACCGGCTACTGGGCATTTTTAAGGTAAGAAAATCTTTTGTTGCCTCCAAAAATCTATAGCCGTTTGTTTTTTTCATAAGATAACAGTTGTTATCAAAGTAACCCCATTCTACCGTAGCCTTTGCTTCCCTTAATTTAGAATTTGACAATCAATTCGGGTTGTACTCTGCTTGTTATAACATAATTCAATCATGATTCGAAAGACACGTGGCGCCATCTATTATCATAAGCACGTTATTGTTGTTTTCCTCGGCAACAGTACTTTTTTTCGGAATAAAAGGTTCGTTTCTGTACACCTGACAACGTATATGCAAAATTTCAGGATGATCGGTTCAGTGGCTTAGGCGTGAAAAGGTAACAAACAAACTTACTTTCGCTTTATAATATTAGTTAGGATTTTTTGCTTTATTTTTGTTCGAACTATTAGAGTCTGGTAACGACATTGGGGTATTACCGGTCGATTACTCTGAGGTAAGCGTATTATGGACCTATGACCGTAAATCCCGTAAAGACCGTAATTCTGTGAATTTGACCATTGCTTTCATAGCAAATCGGCTCTACCTAGTAACGAAAAACCAGCAGCCAAATTCTTGTGGCTTTGTTGAATACTGAAGTTCAGCCGACTCTAAAGTTACATGGTAAGCTCTCGTCAGATAAAAATATAAGAATGTATAAGAAACATTATTATCTATAACCAGAAGTCACGTGCAAGCCAGCTGAACAGTACAAATCAGTAACCGGCAGAAATTACCCGATCCACAGGAATTTGTTCTAACAACGCAATGATTGCTAGAAGTGACTGGACGAGAACTACTCAATTGACACTTCCTACTTTACAAAATATTAGCACTTTTGTGATTGCTTACAATGTCAGCTGATTTACTGGAATTGTTCATTTTGAAAACAGGCATACTTAGCTAAATATATTTTTATTGAACGTAAGAAAATTAATGTATCTACTTAAGTAAACTTTATTGTTATACTAGCTTTTGCCCGCGGCTTCACCTGCGTGTATGTCGGAAATTGTCCCACGGGAACCTACTACCGGGATGAAAAGTATCCTTTGTGTTAATTCAGGTTATAAACTATCTGTGTGCCGAATTTCATCCAAATCCGTTTATCCGTTTTTGCGTGATTGAGTAACAAACATCTAAACGTACAAACTGTCACATTTATAATATTAGAAGAATAAAGAACAAATTTACACAAGGTTTAATTTTATTAAATATTATACTGTTTTTTTTTTTTCCTCGTATTTTTGGTAATTGTGTTGTGTTGTTCACACTTTCTTTCCAATCTGGTTTTTTGAAATGATGACTTTTAATTGGCTGTCAGTCCCACATAATATTTTTTATTCTGTTTGTTTTAGCTGTAAGTCATCCATAGTTAATAAATAAATACTAAGTAAGTAGGTAAAAATACATACAAAAACAAAAAGGTTTTTGTATGTAGATAGAAACCATAACAAAAAGGAAATTTCACAAGGCGTCAAAGTACTCCTCCACATCGCTGTCACCTGGAAACCTGCCCAGGAGACTGGTTTAGAGGTGAAACATAAAAATTGGGTTAAGATCTGAAAATTGATTTTATGACCATAAGATTCCATGCCATTTTCAACTACAGCTAAGAATATATCTAGAATCTTTAGATCTACCAATCCCTATTAATTCCTTTTGGTTTAGTAATAAAGCAAAATCAGCTATAATGAATAAGTGCCTAACAATGATCGAGACCGTAGAAGGTGAAAATATAATCAACCATGTTTTGTAAACTTATCTTCGTTTGGTACGCACGGCTGCAAATCAAGCTATACATTTCCAGTATTAGCTGATCTCGCATTGTATAGGATTTCCTTACATGAGAGGTCACTGTAAACTGGAAATGTATAGCTTGATGTGTAGCCGTGACTTTAATTTTGGAAGTCGGTGTCTAGTTAAATGTATTTTCGTTTTTTGCCACCGACTTCCGAAATTAAAGTTTTTGGAAGTCGGTTGTATTTTTTTGTAAAAAAGTTTTTATTTTTCACTTTTTAGTTGTGGTAAGTACCTACCCCACACAAATTCTAATACCACTACCTGCAAAACAAACTAGAACATCATCCATATAAAAGTGGGGAAAAAATACGTATTATTGAAGCTAACTCAAAAACTACCCAAGCAAAGTTAATCAATTTTATATGGGACCAACTGTGATGTATACCCTCTCGAATAAAACAAAAAAAATTCAAATCGGTCTAGCCATCTTCGAGTAATTGGGGAACATACATAAAAAAAAAAAAAAAAATGGTTCCGACGAATTGAGAACCTCCTCCTTTTTGAAGTCGGTTAAAAAGAAAAGTCCTGACTGACTGACTGACTCATCAACTAAATTTTGCACAAAGGTTTCCTTTATAATGTAAACAAGGAATAAGGAAGGATTTTCGTTCCCGTGGGATATTTTCCGACATCCACGCGGGCGAAGCCGCGCGGGAAGTGCTAGTTTGTTAGTACAATATCATAGCTCCTACCTCCTTACGAATAAACGTGGAGAAGAGTGTTCCATATATTCGAAGATTTAAATCGTAAACCGCGGAGGCGTTCATTAATAAGTGGGCTATGTTAAATTACATTGGTAGGAACATCTATTTGTAACTGGGATAATAGCAAAACCAGTTTCTGGTAAATTGGACCCTTGAGGTCAGATCTTGCATTCTGTTACCAATTAATTATATCTCTTCGCGGAATACAGAGGCGATGTTGTACTCGTATTATTCATTCTACAATGTTGCGTGTTAGCCAATAATTTTGAAGTAAAAGCTCCATTTACACGACGCAAGTTTATTACCTGAGGCAACCCATAAAATTTAAGGGAATATATCTGGCACCGTCTAAAACAACACGTACAATATTGTTGCACGATACGGGCAAATTAGTTGCCGTTCAAAACTGGTATACCTAGGTGTAAAAAGCACATACAATAAAATTGCACGTACAGGCAACAAAAGAGATATCTAGGTAGGATAGACTAACTTATTTGTATGTACGAGTATATTGCTTCAAGTTCAATTTGATATACGAGTATATTACTTTGTTTTTTCAATACTCCTACGTTGTAACACACCAACACAAAATTGTATATTGTCACGAAATTGAACATGAAGCAATACACATACAAATATGTTAGTATACCCTGCCTAGATATCTCTTTTGTTGACGTACCTACAATAAAATCGCATACAATTCTGGCATGAACATTTGAAATAGCAAAACTTGCATTCAACTATTGTATGCATGCAATTCTTGAAATGGCATGCGATTATTGCTCTTGAACGTTCAAGAAACTTGCACCATGTAAACGGAGGTTTATTAACCTATGTACCTATTTAGGTTACAGGGCATTCCTAGCATAAAATGAACGAACGATTTGCCCTATCTTTCTTTATTAGATTACTGACAAAGGTTGAAGCCAGTTAAGTGCGACCTGTATCAGTCTAGGTGTTGTGTTCCACAATGGTAGACGGTAAGAATAATACTTTTATGTTCTATTACTGGCTTGTTATTTTTCGTTTTGTACAATAAAATTGTAGTTTATTTACTTATTGTTTCATCGCAAATATGTTGAAAAAGCAGTGATGCTCCTTTGTGTAAATTATTTCATCACCACTGCACTCAAAACGATGTAGGAAAACATCGTGAGAAAACCGACATGTCGTAGAACCAAAAATTTGAAATCATGTGACACCGACCGCACTGGGCCCACTCCCTCTCACCAAGAGGAGGCCTGCGTCCCAGCAGTGGGAATATTATAGGCTGATTATTGTTATTTGAATGTTGAAAAACATTGTTTGATACGCGTGAGCATTTGTCATTGTACTCTCGGCTCCTTGCATCAACATATACTTACCATAGATCCCATCATCACCCATAGATGCCAACATACACTGCTGCTCGCAGGATTCACAGGAATGTCATGAGGATTATACTCCATAGTCACTTAATCAGTGATTAAGTGATTACATAATCCTGTTGCACGTACTTCTGGTCATACACGTACGCCGGTTGCAAGTACTATGCACCTGACCTTCCTGAAGAACATCTGATGTTATTCTTACCATACCGGAAGGCGCAGCAGTTGTAGGCTCCTCACAACCTGGCGTTACGACTTAGTTTAGATCGAGGGAATTCACTGGATGTGGGTATCGTCAGAACCAGTAGTTATCGTGGTACTCAGGGAAGGCCTATGTCCAACTGAGTACAGTACGACAATTTTCAAAGGTTCCAAGTTAACCTTCAGACTAGCTTTTTCCCGCGGCTTTGCTCACGTTAATTTAGAATTTAACAATCAATTCGGGTTGTACTCTGCTTGTAATAATATAATTCAATCATGATTCGAAAGACACGTGGTGCCATCTATTATCATAAGAACGTTATTGTTGTTTTCCTCGGGAACAGTACTTTTTTTCGGGATGAAACTTAACCTATATCCGTTTCTGTACACCTGACAACGTATATGCAAAATTTCAGGATGATCGGTTCAGTGGTTTAGGCGTGAAAAGGTAACAAACAAACTTACTTTTGCGTTTATAATATTAGTTGGGATTAAGATTAGGATATATCGAAATAAAGCGAATAAAATATGTATATGAATCTAATACTAATCTATAATAATCCACTTAAATTATTTATATTGACGCACTAATTCTGCCACTTCCAAATTGGGCCAGTCACATTAATTCGGCAAAGTTCGGTTTTTACGAAGATAAAAGATGGAATCTTTGAACGTTGTGGTACTGTACGTCTTTCAGCAAACATAGATATAGATAGATAAAACAATATTCGGTGCACACAAAAGGCACAGCACAACACACAAAAGTACATTAAATTATTACAATTTATATGAATTTAAATAAACATTTAAAAACAAGGTGCCAACATACAAAAAAAACTTCAAACAACGAATATATACAGTGCGGTGTGCGAATATAATGATGACGACTCACCAATTTCCAATCCTTACAGTTGTTGATCCCGGAGTTGTCAAGACAGGTGCCTACAAATACGAAGATGGTACTCGCTATGTTGGCG
This sequence comes from Cosmia pyralina, assembly GCA_946251885.1. Lineage (NCBI taxonomy): Eukaryota > Metazoa > Arthropoda > Insecta > Lepidoptera > Noctuidae > Cosmia > Cosmia pyralina. Next base: position 25,018,744 of record OX276349.1, on the reverse strand, counting down.
AGTGGAATTCTAAGGGCCAGAAGCATGGCATGGGACATTTGGTACTACCTGATGGTACAAGATACGATGGATCGCTGATTGGAGGCCTTTGCTCTGGATTGGGTGTCATGGCGTTTCCTGATGGTGCTAAGTGAGTTTAATTCTTCTTATTCTACCTCAAAAAGGAGAAAATTATACGTACGGTGAGATTTTATTTCTACAATATAGAACTCCGATACGTCTTCATTTCGACAATAGTTCGAAATAGCTTAAGTCCGACATTACCGTACTCCGACAAAGCTTAATGACAAAGCTGTGACGTGACTTAACTAGGAAAAGATGCGACTTCGACGACATACTTCTTCGACATTTTGACAGCCCACTTGATGGTAAATGGTCACCGCTGCCATCCACCATCATCTGCATGGACATCTGCAATACGCTGCCTGGCTCAAAGTCAAAGTCAAAGTCAAAGTCAAAGTATTTTATTTGTTGAACATAGGTAATATGGTACATGGTATAAAATTTCAAGCACGGTACACACACACACGACACGGCACATTACTCGCAAATCTTTATGAGCCCTCTGAACGTAGGCCCGAGTACGAAACAGCGCATGGTACCAGTTGAGTCCACAATCATTATTGTAACCTACCTATATGCCTACCTACAGCATTGATTTGTTCATCACAAAAATAATTAACTATTAATATACTGCGCAGCTACTTGCGTGCAACATCCGAGAGATTATAAGCTTTTGCGCATACAACACTGCCACGGAAGAGTTCCTTAAAAAAGAACTACAATGAAACTAGGTAGTATTTTAATAGTACTATGAAGTATACTTTTCGTGCCACGAGGATTCAAGAGAAAGAATTCTCTCATTTTTCCGATAGCGTATTTTGATAACCTGTCAATAAAAAGTAAGTTTAAAAACTAAAACCTGACTACTGAAAAATCACGCTCTAAAAAGTATAAAACAAGAAAATATTCTCAAGACAGAAACATTAAAAATCCGGAATCACACGTAATCTGTTCGATTTATGCCCTTACATGACGTGTGACCCCGGGTGTTTAATCTGTCTGTCTTTTTCTAATTTCAAATGAGAATATTTTCTTGTTTCATACTTTTTACCCGACTGCGGCGAAGCCCAAAAGGAGGGTTATGTGTTTGACCTGTATGTATGTATGAATGTATGTATGTATGTCCGTTTCTTTGTTCCCTCGTAACTCCTAAACGAATGAACGGATTTGGATAAATTATACGTCTTTAGATTTGTCTTGGTAGCGCGAGTGTCACTGGCTACATTTAAATCAAAAACAAAGTAAAATGGCGGATTTGGGGTGCCATATTGTGGAGATTAAAATTTTTTTTTTTCTTCTAATACCATCGAGTGGGATATCAAAATGAAGGGTTTTAAAAGGTGATTACAAAAATATATGCAACTTATATGGTTAAAAGTAATTCAAAGTGACAAATCGTAAAAAACACGTAAAAAAAGGCTTGGCTATTTTTGTGCACTTGATCCAAAAAAATTACTCTCATGACCAAAACTCCTTGCTAGAACTAAATCGTCTGCGAAATCTTTCACATTTATAAACTAAAAAGCTGGAAATAAAAAAAGGTAATTAAAAAAACTAAAAAACCCGACTGCGGTAAAAAACTGAAAAGCTAAAAACAAGCCCATTTTAAATTAAATAAAAGTTGGAAGCAGGTGGGACCCATTCCATTTTTTATATATTATTTTCTAACTCAAGTGGGTCCCGCCTGTGGGTAACTTTTATTTAATTTAAAATGGGCTTGTTTTTAGCTTTTCAGTTTTTTACCGCAGTCGGGTTTTTTTAGGTTTTTTAATTACTTTTTTTTTAGAGCGTGGTTTTTCAGTAGTTGGGTGTTAGTTGTTAAACTTACTTTTTATTTCAAATTATTTCGGGTTTATAGTTTCTTTTTATAGTATTTGCAGGCCCACTTCATTATTATATTATATGTATTTTGGGTAGGTTTGGAGAGAAATGATGGCTCAATCTGATTCGTGATTTTAGAAATTATTCCCAATAATCGGGTGCACGCAAGCAAAGCCGCGAGCAATAGCAACAATATATATATATATATTAAAAAAAAAATTTAAAAAAAAATTTCAAATAAAATGAAAAAAATGAAATGTGCAAACATTTCAAATATATATATGTATATATATTTGAAATGTGCAAACTAAGCCGTTTCATTTGATACCCAATACGGCTTAATTAATAAAAAAATTTTTAGTTCCTATGTTTATGTCCTCTAGAGGGCGCCATGTTTAATTTAATATGACGTAACATAGCCTATAATAACCAGCGGACAATCAAGACGCTTCCAACGATACATCATTTGCTAAATTATGATAAGTAGTTTAGAAGTTACGAGGGAACAGATGAACATACATACATACTGGTCAAAATCATAACCCTCCTTTTTGCTTCGCCGTAGTCGGGTAAAAAATATTGAACTAAATTCTAAGTAACTAGGGCCAAAAAATACTCTGTCAGCTTAAACGCCCTTGTCGCTCTTTATTTACTTTATTTCAAAGTAACAATATTCTTATATTACTTTCGTCGGGTCGCAAGAAAATCAGCACCATTCACATTCCTTAATGCATTCTTAAAAGTAAACATTACTTTCATATCTTCACAACCACTTTATTCATAAAATTTTATTGTTTAGAATGAAAATATTTACAGAGCTAGAGCCACTTCGCACGGTCGGGACTCTGAATTGAGAAATATAAAATGTCTGTTTGTTATTGCACTACTTCTACCGAGCACCCTTCAAACGCAATGGCGAAATAAAGTTGATATTTATTATCACTGTTGTAACATTATTTTGAATTCTTCTTCAGAAAACCTTGTGTTTTCTTTTGTAGTTATTTTCAACTCCTGCTATGATACAATTATTGAGATTCTTTAGTATGCTTTCGCTGGGACGTTGGTTCTATTACACACATCGTTCTTCTCATAGAGGAAGGCAGAAACTACAGAACGTATCCTGCTACGATCCTTACATACTCCTTTTGCCTCGTTTACGTTCATACATCTGGTCATACACGCATTTATTTATTTATATTTATTTATATATACTTTATTGTACACCACAAAAATACATAACAAAAAAAAAAAGACAATCAAACACTACAAAATATACAATGGGCGGCCTTATCGCTTTCTGCAATCTCTTCCAGGCAACCTTAGAATGGACAGTGATTTGCCTGGATATGAAATGGGGCTGTCTTTGGTGCAAATAATAAGTGCCAACTTTTTTTTTTTTTTTTTTTTTGTGGATGGGAAATCATCAAATGACTTCTCCCGCTCCGGGCAGAGCGGGAGGGCGTGTCAGACTTTTACTGACTAAAACCCACCCGTGTTCCTTCAGTTGCCCGTGCCAGGGCCACGGTATCTCTTTCGAACTACCCGCGACCCCGGCGGCTTCGGCCCTATTGGACCCCGTCACTGCTGACATCTCTTTGAGGCGCGCGTGGAACACAACGCGCCGTCGACCCGGGCCTGGTCCTTACTGGACGGCGAGCTGCCCATTACTCGTCGTCCGCAAGCCCGCGCCTACGGTGGCCGGGAATCGGCGATAGATTCCCGCCGCCCAGGGCGTCTTCTGCGGCGGCTAGGGGCACGAGGGCGTGGCTGTTGCCTCTCCCTCTCGCGTTCCGCCTCCTCCTTTGCGAGCATTACTGCTTCGCAGAAGGAGGTGACGGCCTCCCATGCACTCTCGCACCGCACCATGGCCTGAATAAGTGCCTACTTACAATATTATACTAAAATAGATACATACATAAATACATAGGTACATACTAAATATAAGCAACGAAAACATATGAAGACTAAAGATATTTACAGTTACGTGAACACGATCACAACGACAAATAATGTTCCTTTACGAGCCTTTTAAACATAGGTAACGACTGCGCGCGTTTTATTTGAACTGGCAATGCATTCCACAAACGAGCAGCCTGGACAGTAAAGGATTTATCGAGGAAAGTTGTGGAATGCATAGGCATTTTGAGCTTTAAATTATCAGATGACCTTAAAAATTTCGTGTGGGAGTCGCAAAGAAACTGGAAACGTTTCTTGAGATAGACAGGGGTGGTAGGGGAAAAGAGCACAATATTATACAAAAGGAAAAGGATATGAGCATTCCAGCGATGGCGAATTGGTAACCACTTGAGCTTCACACGAAATTCAGCAACATGGTCATATTTGACGCATGTCGGTTACGAGTACTACGCACCCGAACAAGTTCACTATAATATGTCTGCCCAGGCCGTTCCCTGCCGGCGTTTCCACTCACATATGCCTTGTACCTTTTATTAGTCGCCTTTCATTCATCCTCTCAACATGATGGATGAAACCCTTTACCTTTCTCCTCTCGTTGGTTCCAATAATTGTGTTTTTTTGCAAATTTACGTCAAACTAAAATTTACGACCGTTTTATGGGAATCTTTTGACCCTCGTCATTAGCAGAAAGTTGAAAAATACTTTTGACTTGACTATATAATATACGAGTAACTGACAATAGATAAGGTCCAAAATAGAGCTCAAAGTGGTATGTTTTGTAGTGTTCTAGATTTAGGTCTACTATACAAACTTTTTATGGTTCTCCGTTGTCTCTAATATTACGTATGTGAAAGTCATGCATACCTGTTATTTGAATGGTTACTAAAACGCCAATTTTTTATGTTATTTTAATTTGAATTGTAAGTGACTGTGCTGTTGGTGTGCTTATTATACTTAGGTATATAAATAGGACATAATTTTAAGGCAAAATATGTCAAAATAGGCACATTTTCACGACAGGTGCTGTTTATAAAGCAGAAAACTTCGAAAAAGAACATATAAATTTGTCGGATTGACGCCTCTCACCTGTCGGTTTTGTTAAATTTAATATTAATTAAATATTAAATTAATATAATTTAATTTAATATTTCTGAACTAGGTTATGAATATGGACTCTGTCTCCCACATATGGTATAAATAAGATAAATCCTACTAATATTATAAATGTGAAAGTTTGCGAAGATATTTGGATATTTGTTACTCAATCACGCAAAAACGGCTGAACGGATTTAGATGAAATTTGGCACACAGATAGTTTATAACCTGGATTAACACATAGGATACTTTTCATCCCGATAATAGGTTCCCGTGGGATAATTTCTGACATTCACGCGGGTGAAGCCGCGGGCAATGGCTACTATAATAATATTATATACTGTTTGACCGTGTCACAGTTTGTGTTTTGTCCGTTTGAGATCCATATCGGTAAACTTAACTAAACTTATTCGAGAGCAGGGTGAGGGGGGAGGAGGCATTTCAGGGGGCTTAGGGCAAAGTAATAACAGCCACACGGGTCGATCGATCAGGTTAAGCTACGCTTGCCACGGTTGGTACGTGGATGGGTGCATCATCTGCTTAACCTTTTCCCAACTATGTTGGGGTCGGCTCCTAGTCTTTAACCGCATGCACTTCACAACCCAGTTACTGGGTAACACTTTTATGCCTTTATTAATTTTTTATATAATTTACTAAGTTACATAGTCTTAGAAAATGATATAATAGGTCTTTACCTATGAAATTGCCGTTTTGTATGAAAAAATTTAAACTAATTTTTTTCATGCATTTTTTATTTGTATTAATCGAAGTAATCATCCATGCAATCAATGCATCTTTGCCAACGCAGTGGCAGTTTATTGATGCCCTTTTTAAAGAAATCAGCTGGACGGGAGGCAACAAATTCTTCAAAGGCATTTTGTACTGCCTCTCGGGTATTGAATTTTTTTCCCGCCAAGAAGTTATCCAAATTCTGGAAAAAGTAGTAGTCTGTAGGCGCAAGGTCTGGTGAGTAGGGCGGATGACGGAGAGCTGCCAACCCCAGTTCTTGCAACTTGGAGACCGTCTGCTGTGCAGTATGAGGTCGCGCGTTGTCGTGCAGGAGCAGCGGAGACGAGCGATTGACCAATGCTGGTTGGAGATGTGCCAGCTTCTCCATCATTGTGTTCAGTTCTTCACAGTACACATCTGAAGTAATGCTCACCCCGTTTGGTAAGTAGCTGTGATGAATCACACCGGCGCTAGACCACCAAACAGTGACCATCACTTTTCTAGGGGTAAGTTTTCGTTTAGGGCATTGTTTAGGTGCTAAACCAGGATCCAACCAACTTGCTGAGCGCTTGCAGTTATCAAACAGAATCCATTTTTCATCGCAGGTAACAATGCGGTTCAAAATTCCTTCATTTGTGTGTCTGTTGAGCAGTGCAAGGCACGTCTCGACGCGTATTTCGCGCTGGCGATCATTGAGTTCGTGGGGCACCCATTTGTCAAGCTTTTTTACCTTGCCAATTTGACGCAAATGGACCAATATTGTTTTGACGCTAACGTCGAAAGCTGCTGCTAATTCAGCCGTAGATTGTGTATCATCAGCTTCCACAATCGCCTTTAATTCGTCATTGTGGACCAAAGTCTTCGGACGACCGCGATGTTCATTTTTCAGGTCGAAATTTCCAGAACGGAAGCGAGCAAACCAATAACAAGTGGTGCGTTGGTTTGTAGTGTTAGCTCCGTAAACGTCGTTGATGTTGCGTGCCGCTTGTGCCGCGTTGCTGCCACGACGGTACTCATATTCCATAATTACTCGAATTTTTAACGTATCCATGATGACGAAAAATATTGAAATGCGATGAAAATGTAACACTAATCAATAAACAAATGACTACTTTTGGAAAAAAAAATCCATGTTTTTAAAATAAAATTAATTTGAAATTAGAATTCTTAGCCAAACAAAAATTATTTTGATTTGAAATGGCCAGTACTGCAGAACAGCAATTTCATAGGTAAAGACCTAATATTACATCCTGACAAATATTGACAGCGCTAAATTCAGTCTTGAGAATTTTTATCTTGTTATTTCAGCTCAAAGAAACACTGTAACTTTTGTCGTAAGCCCAAATTCTTTTCTTGCAGTTTGGAGACCTTATTTATTTCTTCCCTAATTCTGAAGATTAACCGAGCGTAAGCTGCGTCCTAACCAAAGCGATTGTCGCGCAAACATGCGACTGTCGCGTTTTTTGACGAACCTGAACGCGTGTTCACGCCGACAGATTTGCTGAAGGCCCTACCTTGAAAATATATAGTAGCTTAATGGTCGTGGCTTATTTTCCCCGCACGCAGGGAGTGGCAGTTCCATCTTCCGTGGTCGGTCGGTCACCGCCACAAACTTTATTTGAACCACTGCTCAAAACTGGAATTGACGAAATCACTGAACGGAATTTAAAAACGTTACTTACTTAGCATGAGCTTTGGCTACGCATTATTTTTGTCACTGTCGCACAATTTATTTCAATATATCACCTTAAATACCTTCCGGTTTTCCGAACAAAGAGTCATATATTATGACCACAACGATCCCGTATTCACGCCACCGATCTCTTTGGTTCGGGCGCGGGGTTATAGCTAACGCACCTAGATATATCACCATGATTTATCTCTAAAGATTGGCTATAAATACCTCAAAGTCTACCAAAAAAAAACGAAAGATGTATAGCATCCTCATTTCCGATATATTTCTTTTCATCGAAATGTAAAATAAGAAGGTTGGATGACATTCCAGTTTCCACGTATTTGATCAGGATCGCTCGGTAAACAGGATGGATTTTTTTTCAAAGGGGATCGCACTATTGGCTAAAAGTATCGTTACTTCCTTTTCCTTAAGAAAGTAAATGGAACATTTTTCCCGTTAATATGTCAAAATCAGAACCAATTTTTTTGTCATTATTTGCGCAATCTTGTAACTAAGCATTTTGTTTGAGTATATTGTATCTGCCTGTTTCTTTATAGTCCATGCAGCAGTTTTAATAATGACGAATCAAATCAGTCTTTTTTTTTCACTATTTAAGTATGTATTATTATTTTGCTTTTATGCAAGATAACTAGAAGTCTTATATTGAATTGTAGAAGTTATTATGGGCTAACAAGAAATTATATCGCCAGGGTTTTCTCATCACGAACCGTTGCTAACCAGCCACGCGCCAAATGCATGAAATTCACCAGTACAGTAAATCGCAAAACGACCGAACGGACGAGACTTACCAGATAAAAAACGAGTGGGGCGAGCGCATTTCGCTTCTTAGTTTTTAATTTTTTGCCATTTTGTGTGTCGACCCACCCCTTGCGTTCCAGGTTATTTGGAAAGGTGGTTAGGTGTAGTATATTTGTTGGGTTTTCTGCGTCAGGTCGTCGTCGTGTCAGCGTCGTTGGATGGAATCAGACACCAGGCTCCTTGTGATGACGTGTAACATCGAATTTTAACAGTTTGTAGTCTTTTTCACAATATAAATTGCAGTGGTGATAATTTGCGTGCAATCGATGATGGCTTGTCATTAGGACAGTGAAAATCCGCAGGGCGTCGCTAGCGTCGCGCTGATGTGCTTGCTTCCCCGCGCGCCGCATTCGTCCCGTCGGTTGGTATTATTTGTTGCCAGCAGATGGCTCTGTGGTCTTCAACAATATTTTTGCCAAAAGCCGTGAGATTGTATCGGCATTATGAACAAAGTTAGTATGTGGTTGAAAATCAATTTACGACACGGGAGGCGTGCGCCCCAGGGCGTTTTTTACCGAGATTATTGTTCGTATTTAAAAACTTTGGAAGAACAAAGGTAAATATTATGATGTCATTTGATTATTTGACACATAGGCAATATTTTAGGCAAAAAAAAACATGGGGTGATCGCTTTTGATTTTTTTTATTGGCGGTAATATAAACAAATTGCTTTTTTTTGGGTATTGAAAAAAATTCTAAGTCATCTCTTACTTTAAGAAACAGTCATTAGTTTACTGTCAGTTCATAGAAATATTTTGCATAGAAGCCGTGTGTAGGTCCGCATGAGTGCCCGTTGCGCGCCGACAAAAAATGTTCGGGGGCGTGCGAAGGAGCGTCGCGCGGGGGGAGTCTGGGTGGGTAAGATGAGCGGAGGAGGACAAAAGTTTCGAGTTTTCAGTGACTTAGTTACATATTTGCTTCAAAACTCGATTGTGAATTACAACTCCTGTGACCAGTGACTCTGTTCATATTGTATCTTGAAAGAAAAATGAATATCATCGAGTTCATCATTGCGGTTTACAAAGTGTAAAACAACTCAAGAGGGTTCCTTGGGATAAATTTATTTTTACCCGACTACGGGGAAGCAAAAAGGAGGGTATGGGACCGGTATGTGTGTATGTTAATCCGTTCCATCTTAGCTTCTAAGCTGCTTATTATAATTTGACAAATGAGGTATGGTTGTGAAGCGTTTTGGTCGTCTAGGCTATGTGTAGTCACATTAAATTTAATATGGCGCCCTCTAGAAGACTAATAAAGTCATGACCTAAAAAAAAAATTTATGAATTTATGATCATATGAAAGGGCTTAATTAGCACATTTCAAAATTATGCATATTGTAGCTATTGCTTGCGGATTTGCTTGCATGCACCCGGTAATTAGAAATAGTTTCTAAAACCACCAAAATACATATATAATAATTATTCTTCTTTAAAAATGTAAAGTGGCTCTGCAAATACTTTATCACGAAATTATAACCGAGAAATAATTTAAATAAAAGTAAGTTTAAAAACCTAAACCTGACTACTGAAAAATCGAAAAATCACGCTCTAAAAAGTATGAAACAAGAAAATATTGCCATCTGAAATTGTGACTCCGGATTTTTAATTTGTCTGTCTTTTTAACTGACTTCAAAAAAGGAGGTTCTGTATTCGACCCGTATGTATGTATGTTTGTTTGTCTGCGATTTTCTCAAAAAACTAATGAAATTAATAATTTTGATGATTCTTTCACTATCGTAATCTACATACTTTCAGGAAGGTTTTAGTAAATAATACATTAGGTAATTATTCTTATGTACGAATTTATATGCATTAATGTACTGTATCTTCGACATTTCTAAGCAGATTTTGTGATGATTTTTTTTTTTTCATTCGTCTTGGGCTCATGTAATTGTCCTAATTGTATATTCAACTAAAAATTTGAAAAATAAATTTACCTACTTTTAAAAAAGTAAAAACCGACTTCAAAACCAAAAACTTAACAGCTTCAGAAGTCGATGTCTTCCATTCATCAATGCACCTTAGCTTGACACCGACTTCAGAAGCTGTTAAGTTTTTTTTTTTTAAGTTATTTTATTGGTTTTAGGTTTTGAAGTCGGTTTTTCCTTTTTTTAAAGTAAACTTTTCTAATTTCAGATGACAATATTTTCTTGTTTCATACTTTTTAGAGCGTGATTTTTCAGTAGTCGGGTTTTAGTATTTAAACTTACTTTTTTATAATAGACAAAAGTTTAACTGTAATATAGAATCAGATGCTTTTTATCCCACATATAATGATATAATATCTGCTTAATAATATTGCTTGGTGTTGGAACGTGTGTTGTGTTTTGCCATTTCATTTTGTGTAGGAGAGCGTAGGATGTGAATAGAATATTCTGTTAAACTCACAAATGATACCAACGCAAATAAAATGTTAAATTATTTTTAAGGATTTATTCCGCAGTGGCTAAGTGCTGGCTTTTTGCACTGCAGACTATGAGTCACAATAAACAAGTATTAGTAAGTAATACAATTTAAAGTTATTTTTAGTCTGCTTAGTGACAAGCCACTAGTTTCTTTCATAATAAATAATAAATATTTATTCAGAATTAAAATTTGTAAAATATAAACATAAAAATCTGGCATTCAGCTGCATCCGGTCAGGTTGGAAGCAGAATGATGATGGCGATTAACATATAAATCTTAGAAATTATCATTATCATTATTAAAAATGTATAATGTAAAACACAAGTGAAAAAAAATATCTTAATCTATTTATCTATCGTAAATAAATAAAAAAAAAAAATAATAACTAAAAAGAGATACCCTGACTGACTGACTGACTAATGCCTGGTTTCTGAGGTATTTAAACGGAGTTTATCCACCCGATAGTGATTATTGGTTCGATATCGTGTTTCTGAAATATACGCTAAGGCAGAATTTAGCTTAAAAGTCGAGCATAAGGATGGAATTCGCTTAAATCGATGATTTTTTCGAATCAATAGCCATTGACAGTTTCAGAAACAGGGCATGATTTACTGACTCATCAACGCCCAGCCCAAACTTTTTGACGTAGAAAGCTGAAATTTTGCACAGACGTTTCCTTTATAATGTAGACAAGGAATAAGGAAAAATTTCCCGGTAGTACGTTCCCGTGGGATATTTTCCGGCATCCACGCGGGCGAAGCCGGCAAAATTAAGTAATAATATAATTTTGTAAATGTCTTTTTAATTTTTATTTATTGTGATGTTAGATGCCTGTAGTAGGATCAATCTGTATTACAGGCGACAGAACCTGTAGTAATTGTTGGACAATCAAATTATAAACAATATTTAACGTTAGAATGTTGAAATAGTGATCAAATTAAATTAATTAAATAAGTGAAAAACCTTGTAATAAATAAATAAAAAAATTTTCGTAATTCATATATTTTTTTCTTAATTTACTCAAATATTATTAACCTGTTTAGTGTTAACATAAAAATAACTAAAAAGTCTTAAACAGGTAATTTATTATTTATCTTGCGTAAAATAGTTTCTTGCACTTTATAACCTAGTCACACACAATGATATAATTTTGCGTCTGTAAATTGATAAATGGGTCAATGTTGACCAAAATTAAGTAGCATTCGATGCTATGTGTATATTTGATTTTTGCAGCGGGTGACTAACATGCTTGATTATCAACAACATCGAGGGTTTGTAGACTAGCGCAGTTTAATGTTGAATCGTTTGGCTTAGTGTATGACGTCATATGTAGATGATAATCAATAGAGTTGATGTACCTGTACTCTGCTATTTCACTAGCAGGGCACTCAATGTCTCCCGTTTTGTGGCTGTTGGGCTTTTCAAAAAGCGAGCCTGTTGCACATTTCGGTGTGTCAGCTTTCTTCACCGCAGTGGCCTGACGTAGATTTCAACTTTCTGCATGTTCTTGTTATTGCATGACCGGAGGTATTGTTGGCAAATGCCAACAATAAATATTATTAAATGTAGCATCTGGTAACCAGTGTGAAGTCACTGATAGGACAGGAAGTCCCTTTTTTTTTGTCTATATTGGCTGGTACTTCGATCCGGGTTTTGCGTTAGTTGGGTCCATCGGCGCAAGTTCAGATGTTATGTAGAGATTTGGACTGCGTGCTTGAGTTTATCAGCATAATGTTTCGTCTCGGTACTAATAATAACGCCTCCACTTTTGGTCTTACGGACACCACGTATATGCAGCTTCATTTTATCAAAGCGTATAATTTTTTGCACGAGGTCTTTTATTTCGCCATTCGACGTTAATTTATTGTTAGGATAAATGGCTCCAGACTCAATCAATCTGCCTAGCCGTTTCCCAACTATGTTAGGGTCGGCTTCCAGTCTAACCAGATGCAGCTGAATACCAGTATTTTATATGGAGCGACTGCCTATCTGACCTCCACAACCTAATTACTGGGTAATACGGTACCCCTTGGTAAGACGGGTTGTCAGACTTTCGGGCTTCTGACGACCCGTAACGACTGTCAAAAATCCACGAATGACAGCTGGGACCAACGGCTTAACGTGCTTTCCGAGGCACGGAGGAGTCTCGGTATGTAAAGATGGTCACCCATCCACGGACCAACCCCGGCAAACGTAGATTAACTTGATGGATCGATCCGTACGGCTGTTATTACTCAGTCACGAGCTCCTCTGGAATAAACAAATGGCTCCAGACTACAGAGCTTAAATTATTTGGTCGAACGAAATCATTTACTCCCTTCTTCATCATATCGGCAAACGAAACATTTCACCAGATGGTTCTGCGGGAAATGTGTGAACTTCCTCGGGTTCTTCCTTAATCGTCTGTTTGAGGTCCGAGATGTGTTCTGTCAGGTGGTGCTTGTTTTTGAATAATATAGGACTGCCAAATGGCAGATTGCCAGAACCTAGATTTTTTTTTCTGTTCCGTTTACAAGTTCACTATTTCGTGTCCATTACTCACTAAAAGTACACACTAAGCAAAATTACAGTTGCATTACATTAGTAATCCACTAAAGGAGGTCTATTAAAGTATTTTTTAAATCTATTTGACGACTCAATTTATGAAGATAGCCAAACTTTAAAAGCGTGGAGCCCATTGTAAAATTGATTGGTTAAAAGGTACATAATGAAAAATTGAAAGCAGAATATTGACAAAAGAGCCCTAAAAGCTTTTCAGTTGACTTTTTCAGGCAAAATTAACGGTTCAGAGGACAGTAGAGCTTACAAGAAAGTTTAAAAATATTAAAAAAATAACGGATGAAATCTCGGGAAATATAGGGATGATTTTTGAGGCATGGATCCTACTTTTATTGTGTTCGAATAGAAAACCTATATAACGTTATTATTTTATGGATTGCATTTATAAATAGCTCTAAAAATAAATATATAGCTCTTTAAATAAGTTTATTGCAGTTTCCGGGTCTCGAAGGCTTACGTAAGTACAGTCCAACCCTACTGATGGTTGCGCTTAGAGGAATAATTTAGTTGCGCTTAGATGGTTGCGAAACAGTTGCGCTTTGAGGAATACCCCAAAAAATCTGGTTAAATAAGACCTAAGAAGCATACCACTTTTGAAGTTAGATACTAAAGCAACTTATGGGAAATTTCAAGCTATTTCTGATATTGATTGCTTATAGGTATTGAGACTTCTACTTCTTCTTCTTCTTGTATAGATAGAAGTCTAGACATAGGTTTAAATACAAAACAAAATACCCGATTATCACAAAAAAAAAAAACTTTGGAAGACGTGCTTGGCATCAGAAAGTTTAATTTTCAGCAGGGATCTAAAGTGACGTGCAAAACTCGCAAATAACTCTAGAATAAATAAACTTCTTAATCTCAATCTTAGGAATAAGATAGTTTATAAGTTAAAAGTGTGATAATTAAAGGTTAGTTTTAATACTCTACTTAGGTGTTATTTAGAATTATTTTGAAATATCGCAAGTTCACGCAATAAAGAAAATTAAACATCGTTTATTATGTAAAAACCTTTGAATTAATAAAAAAAATCCTGATCCAAAAAGATCACACATAGCTGGGCAATCAGATTTTTTATGCTTTACAAAATATTTGTTAGGTACTTGCCAAAATCACTTTGATGAATGAAATATTGGCTTAAAAATAAACACCAACCTAAGCCTGTTTTAAATTAAAGAAGCACATTGTTTCGTCTTAATTTATTTGACTAAGTTAATGAACAAATTTTCTTCGCAAATGAAAAATGTCTGAAGCCGAAAATAGTTCCCATCTGACAGAGTTTTTAATTAAAGCAATCCTCGAAAAGGCCATTCGGAAATTATTCAAGTCTGGCAACATTAATCGTAGACTGCGAAATCTCCAGCGTACATTGTGGGTCAATCAAGACAAATTGGACCGAGTTCAATGTGATGCGCATCCATTATCCAGACTTATATTAATATATAATAAAATTGAGAAAGTAACTTTGTGTGCCTGTCTGCCTGTTATCTTTTCTGGATTATAAATGCAAAAGTAACTTTACAGTGCATCATCTTCCTGCCCTTATCCCGTGTTACGTGGGTTAGGCGCAACACGTTTTCTCTTTCCATTCTCCCCTGTCTACCGTCACGTTATCATTCACCCGTTCTCTTTCATATCATTCCTCACACAATCCATCTTTTCTTTGGCCTTCCTCTGCCTCTCCATCTATCAACATGTATATTCATCACTCTTTTATTCAAATGCGTTTCGTCCCTCCTCATCAAGTGCTCATACCAAGCCAAACGATTTCGTTTCAACTTTTCTGTCACTGGCGCCACTTTCAAACTTCCTCATACTCATTTCTTACTTTATTCATACTCGTCACTTCACACATCCATCTCAATATTCTCATCTGTGCTGCTAGTAACTTTACAATGTAACTTTACTTTTCTTTACTTGAAAATAGCGTTTTTCAAGCAACCAAATTGTGCGGAAAGTGCCACTTTTTCGCACTAGTGCTTTTTACTTTTCAGTTTTTTTTATTACATTTTTAACTCGGCGTCAGTTCGACGCAGAGTTTTTATTATTTGAGATTTTTTACAAATTAATCAAGTACACCATTATTATTCATATAAAAGGTAGGTACAATAAAACTAATACTTTATTAAACGCGTTATTAATTACTCTAGATTTAGATTTTGATTAATAAATTATTTTTAAATATTCATTATGTATGATTGACTGAACGTATATTTTGCTCGTGCCTTTTTGCGATACGACGTGGCAGCTATTTGCACTTGCGCAGTAGTAGATATGCTGAGCGCGCATGAATTTAAAATAAGCCCGCCATTTTACTAATTTTTTGCTTAATTCGGAGTAGATATGAGCGCCGATGGCCAATTCCACGGCGGCGGCGTGGCCTGTTAATTTTCACAGCGGCGGCGGCGTCGCGGCGGCGTGACGTGGCCGGTCGTGGGCCTGAGTTTTTTTTTTATCAGGGAGAGTTTTCTTAAAAATAACATAAAGAAAACCATATTGTTATTACCAAAAAAAGCTTTATAAAGGAACGTATTTATTAATTACAATTTTACAGTCTTCTAAATAATAATTGGAGATCACGTTTACTGAAAAATAATCATTTCTCTCTCATCTCATCTCGAAGTTGCTGCCATCGTTAACACAACACAATAATACACGTTTACTCGGTAAAATATTGAACTCGACTGCGTAAGCGACGAGTGTGCCGAAACGACTAGGCGAACTAACGCGGTCGGGCCAAGAAGCACAAAATGCCAACAACAGCCTCTTACCGGCTAAATCCAAAGAAAAATACTTTTTCAATATATTTTATTTATTTCCCCGCACAATGCATATTAAAACGTTTATACACGTACGTGAGATTATTTCCGACTAATAATAATTCGAATAAATCACCTACTTTCCGCAATTGTAGCTTATATAACTATTGGCTATCTGTCCGATACCTTTTCTTGTCGGCTGAACGGATTCCAATAAAAAATTCTCATACAGGCAGACCATAATATGCTAGTTGTAGTTTTACAAATCTTTGAACTGCTTATTTATGAGATTTTAAGCAAGAAATAACTGTACTCCTTTTATGGGTATGATCTTGTGCAAGTCTTTCAATTTCTTTCTTTGGTCTCGCTTCTTCCTTAAGATCTTTGATCTAGCGTCGGTAGGTACTCCTGAGGACCAAAGTAACATTGGATTAGCGATGACGCTAGTAGAAAAGCCAAAAAAATTATAGGGTTGACATAAGCTATCTAAATATCACGTGATCATGTCAATGTCATTTTGAAGCTGTAGCGATTGTAGAAATAGAATCGCTTTGAAGCGAATGGCATTTGTCTATGCCTTCTGTTTGCTTAAAGTATCGTAACGCAAGTCAAAAACACAAAATTGAAACTTTGTTCTAATTCAACGCTGAGAAAAATCTTATATTGTATGTATGAGATTTGTATTTGTACTAGCATTTGTCTGCGGCTTTGCCCGCGTGGATGTCGGGAAATATCCCACGGGAACGTACTACGGGGAATTCCTTCCTAAGGTATTCCTTGTCTACTTGTTAAAATTTCAGCTTTCTAGGTCCAAGGGTTAGCGCTGGGCGTTGATGAGTCAGTCAATCAGTTAGTCAGTCAGGACTTCTCTTATTATTTATATAGATAGATAGCTTCAGCCAAAATTCTTAAATTCCTTACTGCTGATGCTACCCACGCTATTATTTCGTTTTTGCTTAGCGTTCTTTCTGACTTTTTTCTTTTTGCTCGGCACTCTACATAACAGAATTCTACTGAAAATAACAACGTTTTTGTTGAACAGGGACGCTGTCGGTGTATCTGTCAGTGCAGCAATAGAACCAAATAGTTTTGATGTAACACGAAAGTTTAATTGGATTCCGAGAAAACCACACATTGTTGGGAATTTTTGATTGAAAATAACCATTGTTTTGTCTGTATTTGGCGCAAGATTTTTGGCACGTGTGTAGTCTGAATTTGCTACAAAGCTTGGATTCATAATAAATCAGTTGTTCTCAACGTAACATAGCACTCGATCCCAATAAGTGGATCAGGTGTGGTACTTTTAGAAGTCCAACGTTCCTACGGCATTATCAGTCTATAAGGTTCCCACTGCTGGCACAGGCTTCCTCACTGTGAGAAAGAGTGGGCCGCAATCCACCCCGCGGGTCCATTTCGTGATGCTGTGTCTTCGTATTTTTGGTTCTAGGACATGCTGGTTTCCTCACGATGTTTTCGTTCACAATTTTAAGATCAGTTTATATAAATATGATAAATATGAGCAGTTGTAATGAACTATAATGAGAAGCACGTGCCTAAATAATAACAGCCGCACGGGTCAATCCATCAGGTTAAGCTACGTTTGCCGGGGTTGTTCCGTGAATACCGAGACTCCTCCGTGCCTCGGATAGCTCGTTAAGCCGTTAGTCCCGGCTGTCATTCGTGGATATTTGATAGTCGTTACGGGTCGTCAGAAGCCCGAAAGTCTGACAACCAGTATTACCCAGTTTCTTGGTTGTGGAGCTCAGATAGGCAGTCGCTCCATGTAAAATACTGGTAATCAGCTGCACCCGGTTAGACTAGAAACTGACCCCAACATAGTAGAGAAAAGTCTAGGCAGATTGATTTTTGACCTATTATTATTTAAGTGTCGTTATTTGTAATTCCAGATATGAAGGCGAGTTCATGCAGGGCTGGTTCCATGGTCACGGTGTGTTCTGGCGAGCTGATGGCATGAAGTTCGAAGGAGAGTTCCGTGGAGGAAGAGTATGGGGACTAGGTAAGAAGATTTTTAACTTATCGATTGAATTAAGTATGTAGTTTCTTTTTCATAAAAGAATGTCAGGGAATTTGTTAAGTAAGATTATTCACATAAATTCAAAAGTTCGACTTTCGTTAGTTTACACTAGTAGATAATTACCTTTGTCATCAACTCAGACTATCGCAGGTCCACAGCTGGCCATATGATAGGCCTCTGAAAAATAAAAGAGAATTCTACAAAAAATATTCCACTAATGAAATAAAACGTTACCGTTAACGGAAAAAACACGAAATATTTGCATATACAGGGTGTAAGTGTAAACAGTGGCAACCTTTTAAGGTGTCATTGTGCTCATCATTATGAACAACTTTTACTATGAGACCAAACCTGAAATCGCGAAAAAAAAATCAGCTGCTCAGTACATTTATGTTCGCAGAATTCGTCAAAATGTAGGGAACAGCTGATTTATTTTTCGCGATTTCAAGTTTGGTCCCATAGTAAAAGTTGTTCATAATGATGAGTGCAATGACCTCTTAAAAGGTTGCCACTGTTTACACTTACACCCTCTATAGACGCTAATATAACTTCGCCTCAACCCTTAATTGGGTAACATTTCACATCGGGACACCAGAACAAAACCAATTTATTTTAAACTATGGGGTAACCAACGTCTAAAATTATTAGTCCACAACAATTCTCAACTAGGTGACTAAAATAAAAGTTTGGGGCACCTACACATTCGCTGGGTATTCAACAATAAATAAAAATAAAAATTGTTTATTGTTTGTTTTATTGTTTATTTTTGTTTGTTGTTTGTTTGTTTTTTTTTTTTGTTTATTATTATTTGTTTATTAGTTTCTTCTCACAATAGAACTGGAATGGAATTATAATAGCCGTAGTTTATTTTTACACAGGCTTGTAAAGTCAGGGATATTATTTGTTAAACAAATTGACATACTACGTCACTTTGTCGTGTAATAGCCATTTCATAAAACTGTCAAGAATAACAGTTGTGATTTGAATAAACGGATAATAATTTAACTTTGAAACAGAGCACCTGCCATATAATCTCATTACCACACTTGGTTGACTGGTAGAGAATGCCTATGGAATTAAGTCTGCCTTTGTACCTTTTTTTTGGTGCAAAAATTTTAAATAATTAAAAGTAAGTAGTCAATTTGTTTAACAATTAATTTCCCTCGCCTTATAAACATACAAAAATGGCATGTTAAATTAAAAATATAATAGTAAAGAAGTTTTTAGAAACTTGATTAATCTATTAAAACGTAGCCTTTCGGAAAATATAGTAGACCAGCTCCTGCCCGCGGCTTCGCTCGCATGGATTTCAATACTTCCATATTTGAATCGGATTTTGTTCACAATTTTTTGGGCTTTATTAACTTTAAGCGGAATCTTAATTCTTCTTTTAAAATAAAAGTAGGTAGCTTAAGTTACTCCATAAAACATCAGTTATCTGCCAGTGAAAGTCCCGTTAAATTTGGTCCCGCCGTTTCGGAGAATAGCCGAAACAAACAGACAGACAAAAATTTTAAAAATTGTTTTTTTGTAGTAAAGACAGTATAATATAATTTCGCATTTAGTAAAAAGCTGTTATTTTGACATGATAAACAGACACTTCAATTTTATTTATTTATATAGATGTATATAACTTTGATATGGACACCATTATTCAACCTCAGTGTGCTTCACAATTTCGAGATTAATTTCGAACGTATAATGGGATAATATTATATTATTATTGTAACATATTACAATGGGATCAGGTTCATAAGATTACCTACCAATGCAAGTTACATCGTTAATTTCTCTTGATGCCGATGAAACGCCTTGTTAAAGATAATATTGATTAATTACATTCAAGAGAATATAACCATACATTTTTGACGTTTAAACGTCCCTTTTTTTTGGATGGGAAATCATCAATGACTTCTCCCGCTCTGAGCGAAGCGGGAGGGCGTGTCAGACTTTTACTGACTAAAACCCACCCGTGTTCCTTCAGTTGCCTGTGCCAGGGCCACGGTATCTCTTTCGAATAACCCGCGATCCTGGCAGGATGTTTAAACGTCCCTTCAACGTTCATAAATAAACCCCCAAGTGATGCAAAAGCCATTCATTGTGAGAACTTAGCCAGGCCTTTACTCAAAATCCGTAAAACTAATCTACAAAGAGCGGTTCTTTTAAAGCAGTTTTCTAGGTCATGAATCCTCATAATCGGCATAATTATGCAAGTCTCTTTTAAGTGTTACTTACGATGTATTTTTTTTTTTAATTTTTTTTTTACTTTCTTCCTTAACACAATTAATCATCTCATTCAATCAATCTGCCTAGCCTTTTCTCAACTATGTTGGGGTCGACTTCCAGTCTAACCAGATATAGCTGAATACCAGTATTTTACATGGAGCGACTGCCTATCTGACGTCCACAACCCTGTTACTAGGTAACACGATACCTCTTGGTAAGACTATTTGTCAGACTTTGGGGCTTCTGATGACCTCTAACAACTGTCAAAAATCCACGAATGACATCCAGGAATAACGCAGGCAGAAAATACTGTAAAAACCAATTATTTTTAAAAGAGTAGGTAACCGTGGACTTCTTTGCCGGCTCTTCTCAATAGAAAACCACCAGTCGGAACCGTGCACCTAGCTTTAGGCGTTTCCTAAGTGCCCATGTAGGTTTATGTGAAATAAAATATTTTGATTTTGACCTATAAAATTCCGATAACATCCAGGGATGAAATTTAATACAAAACATTTCGTTCATTTTAACTTAATTTGCAAGTTTTCCAATTTTATATTGTGTCATTAAAGAGACACTTTACATCACGATAGCTAACCATAATTTAGTTCGTACTGTGACATAATAGATGGCGCTACGTGTCTATAATTCAATTCAAATGGTATAGTTTCTCAGTTTATTCTTACCAAGTTTACCAAGCAATTTGTTATATGTGTATGGGCATTCTACACATATTTCAGAATAAATAAAGTCACTATTCGTGTCTGTGTTTGTTGACCACTTAGATCTTCTTAACTAAACAATAAATGATGCAGTTTTCACCATTATAATTAGAGGATTTGTGTATAAAATATTAATATTTACCATAGATACCTATAGTCCTAGGGTTTTTATAGATTCCTCCCGCTTAAAGTCAAAAGTGATTCTGCGTGAAATCTGATCCTGGGCTGCTTCGAGTGAGTAGTGGTCACTTACTCGTATGACGTCATCGACTTATGCTTCGTTCAGTAGTATTCAATACTCAATACTCAATATATATTTCGTTCCACAACGTTAACGTAGGTGGTAGGTACATTATAAAATATACATAATTTTAGAACATTGTGGACCCTGTCGGGCACAGCAAGATAGGATAGAGGAGGAGGGCTATTATTATATTATTATTTCAAAAAGTAATATTTTTTTTTCTACTACTCACTTCCACTTTGATTTTATTTATTATTTTTGGTATTCATTTTTAATTATTCATTTAATTTAACATTAAAATACTAATTCATATTATAATAGCATTTATGGATTAGGTATTGTTTTAGTTTATTTATAAATATATTAAATTTTTGTTCATTTGTAATTGCTTCTGGTAATTTATTATATATCTTTACTGACATTACTGAAGACTTTTAGTGAAGTAAATATATTCTATTCTAATATATTCTATTCTATTTTATTCTATTCTATTCTATTCTATTCTATTACTAAAGTGCTTGTTAAGTGCATTTTCAGCTTAGAGCCACCAGGTAGGTTTAGTCTATTTTTGTGTCGTAGTGTAAGTATATGTAGTTTGTATGTTTTCTCGTGTAGTGAATAATTGTTGGTTGTTTCTAGCAAATTTTCATATTTCTAATAATAGGTCTTTACCTATGAAATTGCCGTTTTGTATGAAAAAATTTAAACGAATTTTTTTCATGCATTTTTTATTTGTATTAATCGAAGTAATCACCCATGCAATCAATGCATCTTTGCCAACGCAGTGGCAGTTTATTGATGCCCTTCTTAAAGAAATCAGCTGGACGGGAGGCAACAAATTCTTCAAAGGCATTTTGTACTGCCTCTCGGGTATTGAATTTTTTTCCCGCCAAGAAGTTATCTAAATTCTGGAAAAAGTAGTAGTGTGTAGGCGCAAGGTCTGGTGAGTAGGGCGGATGACGGAGAGCTTCCAACCCCAGTTCTTGCAACTTGGAGACCGTCTGCTGTGCAGTATGAGGTCGCGCGTTGTCGTGCAGGAGCAGCGGAGACGAGCGATTGACCAATGCTGGTTGGAGATGTGCCAGTTTCTCCATCATTGTGTTCAGTTCTTCACAGTACACATCTGAAGTAATGCTCACCCCGTTTGGTAAGAAGCTGTGATGAATCACACCGGCGCTAGACCACCAAACACTGACCATCACTTTTCTAGGGGTAAGTTTTCGTTTAGGGCATTGTTTAGGTGCTGAACCAGGATCCAACCAACTTGCTGAGCGCTTGCGGTTATCAAACAGAATCCATTTTTCATCGCAGGTAACAATGCGGTTCAAAAATCCTTCATTTGTGTGTCTGTTGAGCAGTGCAAGGCACGTCTCGACGCGTACTTCGCGCTGGCGATCATTGAGTTCGTGGGACACCCATTTGTCAAGCTTTTTTACCTTGCCAATTTGACGCAAATGGACCAATATTGTTTTGACGCTAACGTCGAAAGCTCCTGCTAATTCAGCCGTAGATTGTGTATCATCAGCTTCCACAATCGCCTTTAATTCGTCATTGTCGACCAAAGTCTTCGGACGACCGCGAGGTTCATTTTTCAGGTCGAAATTTCCAGAACGGAAGCGAGCAAACCAATAACAAGTGGTGCGTTGGTTTGTAGTGTTAGCTCCGTAAACGTCGTTGATGTTGCGTGCCGCTTGTGCCGCGTTGCTGCCACGACGGTACTCATATTCCATAATTACTCGAATTTTTAACGTATCCATGATGACGAAAAAGATTGAAATGCGATGAAAATGTAACACTAATCAATAAACAAATGACTACTTTTGGAAAAAAAAATCCATGTTTTTAAAATAAAATTAATTTGAAATTAGAATTCTTAGCCAAACAAAAATTATTTTGATTTGAAATGGCCAGTACTGCAGAACGGCAATTTCATAGGTAAAGACCTAATATATATAATATATATACAGGGAAGTGTTAAAAAGTACTTTGGCTGCCGTGGGGTATTTGTAGCCATCATCGTATGCAAGTTGTTTGATGGTTCTCATGGCTAGCCACGGTGCACACTTATTGTCATAAGTGTGCACCGTGGCTAAATCACTATGTTTTGTCAAGTCGTAAAACCGTGCGAAGCAGGGGCCAGTCACATACCAGTAAATCTGTCCTAAGATTAAACTTGTAACTTTAAGGTGACTCCTTGAACTGTACACAAAACCATTATTCACTACGTCTTCATTCTTGTATTAATCGAAAATTAATGTATTAACTGTCATTCGTACACTAATGTAGATTTATATAACTATGAGCTTAATATAATATATCACCTGTCACATTAGATCGCAGACGATAAAGGTTTTGAGGGAAAAAAAAATCTAGGCTTATCTTCTTGAATGGCATTTGTGATATACTGTTCAAAATGTAGAGCGCAACTCAAATGGTAGCGCCGCATACAGTCCTGTTCTAACCCTTGTGGAGACCAGGCGGTTCCATTTGAGTTGTTGTGTACTTACTGATAATTCAGTGGTTTTCCTCTAAACCCAAAGAACTAACAAGTGATTCTTGTGAACACTACAGCATTATTGGCGGCTATAAAATTATTAGAATAGGCATGTGAGGAGCGTAGCAGGTGGCGTTCTGTAGTTTCTGCCTACCCCCATGGGAAGAAGGAGTGAGTTTATGTATGTATAAAATTATTGAGGGTTTAAGATGGAAAATTCAAGTATTTATTAATTAGTAATTCGGCCAAACATTATTTTCAAGTAACTCTAACTATTTACGCAGCGCACAACATGGAAGTTCTCGAAATGGACGAATATCATCAATAATCATCTTAACTTTAGTTTTTAGGGTTCCGTACCTCAGAAGGAAAAAACGGAACCCTTATAGGATCACTCGTGTGTCTGTCTGTCTGTCCGTCTGTCACAGCCAATTTGCTCCGAATGTAATGGACCGATTAAGTTGAAATTTGGTACACATATGAACTTCTGTGACTCAAACACGGTCGGCTAAAGTAAATAAATGAATTTTGAATATGAGAGTCACTTTTGGGGGGCAAATAAGAAAAATTAAAAAAAAAACTTTTGCAAACTATAGGTACCTATAGTTTGCAAAAGTTTTTTTTTTGCCATTTTTTTACCATTTTTTTTTGTACCATGTGACATATCAAATGAAAGGGCTTACTATGGGGGTCTCAAATATATTTTTTATAATTTTAAAATAAACTGTTTTAAAATTATTTAAGAAAATAGACGAAAATTGACCATTCCCCCTTATCTCCGAAACTACTGAGCCTTCTTTACCTGTAGACTACAGGAAACCCTATAAAAGTCTGTAGTCTTAAAATAACATGGTAAATCTCTCAATATCGTGAGTACAAACTTATATTTATAGTTGGAATGTATGGGAGAACATATTTTCCAATACAATATTAAGTTTGTCCTTGGGATAAATTCATCCCAACTACGGAACCCTTCATTTTGCGTGTCCGATACGCACTTTGCCGGTTTTTTTTTGTATATATTTACAATTAATGCATAACCTATGTTCATCTGGCATAGTGTACCAAATGGTGCAAGAATTTCTTAAATAGGAGCTGATTCCTGAGATTACCCTATAGATTATAGACAAAAACTCACAAAATTCGGTCTGAAGATCTCTTTATATGTAACTAGCTTGTCAGAAAATATCCCACCGGAACGTCCTACCGGGAAATCCTTCCTTATTCCTTGTCTACATTATAAAGGGAACCTCTGTGCAAAATTTCAGTTTTCTAAGTCCAAGGGTTTGGGCTGGGCGTTGATGAGTCAGTCAATCAGTCAGCACTTCTGTTTTTATTTATAAAGATAGATAGATTAGTATAGGTTTTCACAATAATATACCAGGACAGATTGGAAAGGCACTAGCGATCTGGATGCCGCACTGAAAACAAGAAGTTACAAAAAAGACTTAAAAGGAAAGACATCGTGCAGTCCATCCACACCTTTGTGAACCTAATCACGAATACGGAGTATCTCTTCTCGCCAATGTTTACCTCCATCTCATCCGCTATAAGTACAAAAGTGATCGCGGAATGCAATAAAAAAACTTTATTCATTTGATTTCGACGATCCTGGCTTCAAAATAACAAGATTATCCTAATTGAGTTGGGTGGATTTGTCGACATAAGACTCTTTGAAAGCATAAATTAATCATGTTACATTAAATTATATTTCAAAGTACGTTATATCCCAATGAAAGAAGCATTTATGAAAACCGCAATTCACTGCGGCTTTTTGAAACTTTCATTAATTATTTTCATTGCTTAATATTTTAATATAAATAAGCATAATATTTTAATGAAAAGCGATGGTCTGTTTGTGAAACAAAAATATATTTGCCTTTTCTTTATAAAATTTGATTTGTATAATTAAAAACCCAGTAAATATTTATTTACAATGTGTAAAACTTGATGGTTCTTGCAGTCAATGACCGATGTTTTTAGTAACAAAACACTGTAAAAGGGGAACATAATTACAGTCCGCGAGGTCTAAACTGAGCTTTGCATTTGTTTGAGTGCACATAGATAGTGTAGGTGTGACATCGGCCTAGAGCGCGACGCGTCCTTTGCTTGGTTTAAAACCGGTTTATACTGCTTTTTGGCAATGGGCCTGAGGCGCGGTGCGTCCGTCGCGCGACGCAACTCCGCAGCTTTGGGACTCACACAAATGCAAAGCTCAGCTTAGGCTTCGCGGACTGGTCGCGGGTAGTTCGAAAGAGATACCGTGGCCCTGGCACGGGCAGTTGAAGGAGCATGGGTGGGTTTGAGCGGGAGAAATCATTTGATGATTCCCATCCACAAAAAAAAAAAAAAAAAAAAAAAAAAGGCTTCGCGGACTGTATCACCTTGGGACACGGTTAGCTATTGCAGTTTGTTGCAACTAGCAAATAAATAATTAAAGGTCAACGCACACGTAGGTATAATCACTGCACGGGATCGGCGGCGTCTCTTCACCTCATTGCCGTCAACACATTCAACTGCTGTTTAGAACTGATCACCGACTGCCCCGTTTCATTGGTCTCGTGGTCGCAAGCGTGACTGCTATGCATGGGGTCTTGAATTTGATTCCCGAGTCGGGCAAAGTGTTATTGGGTTTTTCCATTAGGAATTCCTTAATATTACAGCCCGGAGTTTGTAAATTGGCAGTAAGATACCCCCGTGCCTCGCAAAGTACGTTAAGCTGTATTGGCCCTGCACCTGATCTCTCTCCAGTCGTGTCGGATTGCCGTCCCATCGGATTACGAGTGAGGGAAGAGACAGTGCACCTGTGTCTGCACACACACTTGTGCACTATATATCTCCCGCGCCAAAGCCTAGTCTCCACTGAGATTGGTCGCCATGGCCGAAATTCGGTCTAGAGGACTATTACTAGCTGAACGCATTGCAGTATAAAGTTTCATAGAAAGAATCCTGAACTGCTGGAGTTAAGGCAATGCTGATCCCGTGCAGTGCTTATGGGTACGTGTGTGTTGACCTTTAGACCTCACATTAAAAACTGCATTATTCTTTGCGTCTCTTTTGTTTTTTCGATGTCTGCGGTTGGGGGTCCCCCGACTGCAAACGTTTTTTTTTAATAACCGACGAAAAATTGTTTCGCTGGGGGTCTAGAATCAAGTACGAATGTATTAAAACCGTGTATTCTCTGTTTCAGGTCTGGTGACATTCAGCGATGGCAGTAATGGTTTCCCTCGCAACGAGGGCTTTTTCCAAGACTGCCGGCTGGTACGTCGCAAGCGCTGCCCTGAAGTGGTTCAACGTGCACAGAAAGTAGCGTATATGGCGCGTGCGCAGTGCCAGCAGATATAGTGCTACTAAATATAGTACTTACTGTTGGTAGCCATGTTTTTTATTTGAATATAGTCACCTCCCTCAAAAATGTAATGCAAAGGCTAGCATGCTTTTTTAACGGATTCTCAAGAAACAATTCTTTTAATCACTCTCAGATAAACCGAGTTATTATAAATTGGCTAGCGGAACTTCACAAACGTGATGGGTATCGATATCTAAACACGATCAAACAAAATAAAACAGTTTTTCTAATGTCATACTTCAAGCAATAATAATAACAGCGGTCGTTGACCTCCCAAAAACGATCATCAATTTTTTTCTTATTTATTTCATCATGTTTAGATTATTTTATTTTATATTTTATTTTATTTTACAATTTTAAGAAAGCTTACAGTCTAATACACGTAAATGGTAACAAAAAATAACAACTGACAATCGCTAATTATAAGGTTCCACTAATCTACTTTTATCTACTTACTAATGAAAAATTATAATATAAATTAAATTAATAATAAAAAAATACCCATTGCGTCTGCTGAGTTTAGCTAGCCAATTTAAAATAACCCAATCAATCTGCCTAGCCTTTTACCAACTATGTTAGGGTCGGCTTCCAGTCTAACCGGATACAGCTGAATACCAGTATTTCATATCGACGCCTGTGACTTCCACAACCCAGTAACTGGTAAATACTGGTTAATACCCTTGGTAAGACTGGTTGTCAGACTTTCGGCCTTCTGACGACCCGTAACGACTGTCAAAGATCCACGAATGACAGCCGAAACCAAAGGCTTAACGTGCTTTCCGAGGCACGGAGGAGTCTTGGTATGTAAAGATGGTCACCCATCCACGGACAACCCCGGCAAGCGTAGCTTAACCGGATGGATCGATCCGTGCGGCTGTTATTACTTAGCCACTTAGCTTAAAATAACCCTATATACATAACAATTTATTTCGCTTCTGTAAGGATCATCATAATCCTGAATCACTGTCATCTGCCTAGCCTTTTTCCAACTATGTCGACTTTTAGTCTAACCAGATACAAATTATTAGTACCTGCATTATTTTACATGCAGCAACTGCCTATCTGACCACCACAAGTCTCCTTGGTAAGACTGGTTGGTAAGTATAGTTGAAATTCATAGCCCTTTATAACGTAATAGGTACTTATTTAGGGCAAATTTTACCAATGAAACTGAACGCGTTAGGCACATCTAAACTGCGTTTAAGAGCTGTCAGTGTCAAAATTGTTGTGGTATATTGACACTGACAGCTCTTGAACGGAGTTTAGAAGTGTTGCTCGCGATCAGTTTCATTGGTGAAATCCGCACTTAATTGATTAAATGTTGTTATACCTAGGCAATACACGAACAGGGAACAATAAAGTAACTTTGAGCTCACAACTGCTGCGGTCATACCTTGATAAATGTGGGACCATTAACACTTTGCGTTTTAAGGAATCCCTGTTAGGTACTCTTGTTGTTAATCCTACTTCAAGAGTAGTTAATTAGACAGGTTATTATGTGAGAGGTAAGAAGGATTACTTTTATGGTAGGTACTTGCGGGGTTGGTTAATGTTTGCTTTACTGGGATGGATTGCGGTTTTCATCAATAGTAAGATTCTAGAATAATAATTCAACTATGAATAACTAACGAACAGACAACAGGACAACTGTTACTATATTATGTAAGCAATCCAAATATTTGTTGTGTGCGGGCATCGAACCCGTGTATGAGCCCTTTGAACGCAGGCCCAATAACAAAACCGCGCATGGTACTGCAGTTGAGTGCAGAAATATTATTGAAAGATTTGAAATATTTTTTATTGTACCTAAATACCTAGCTATTAATACCTATTTACCAAGACTCCTCCGTGCCTCGGAAAGCACGTTAAGCCGTTGGTCCCGGCTGTCATTCGTGGATTTTTGACAGTCGTTACGGGTCGTCAGAAGCCCGAAAGTCTGACAACCAGTCTTACCAAGGGGTATCGTATTACCCAGTTACTGGGTTATGGAGGTCAGATAGGCAGTCGCTCCATGTAAAATAAGGTATTCAGGTATTCAGCTGCATCCGGTTAGACTGGAAGCCGACCCCAACATAGTTGGGAAAAGGCTTGGCAGATTGATTGATACCTAGCTATTAATATTGGTACTTTTAAGTCACTCGCGTGCAGCTTCCAAGAGCTCATAAGGTTTTGAGTGTACTGTGGAACACGTAGCTCACCAATCGCTTGACACCACAGGACTGCTTTCAACGTTATCTCAATATAACAATGTACAATTACAATATGAATAAATATGCACTCAATAAAACTCAACCCTAAAAATATAATAAAAATATTTTATTAAGCATTTACAAAGCCTCTACAGAGAGCTAACAATAACATTAAAACTAAGTTTAGAATAAATTAATGTACACAATTTTAGTTTTTTATAATTACGTTAATTAGATTTCAATTTTCTCTTAGCTATAGTTTCTTCGTCGTCGAGGCATTGGCCGTACCTGACTTCCATGCATTTGCTTCCCTGAAAGTAAAAGAAAACATTTATTTAGTAAAGTGGTCGAGAAAATCTTGATCAGTGTCACTCGGGCGACCGTTCTTCGGTTAATTGTTCTTTCGACCAACAGTTTATCGGTCACACGTTCATTCGGGCAAACGTTCTTTTGTCAATCGGTCTTTCAACCAACAGATCATTCGGGCGAAAGTTCTTTGGATAAGTAAGTGAACTTCGGGCAATCGTGATACACCCTAGAAATACTATTGTTGCCGAAAGAAACATGCAGAAGCGCTTTGTAATCGCCATCATAACTAGAGTTCAAAACTCTATAATTCGTATGTTGTAATATTTTTACGTAACTTTAGTATCTGATACCTGGAAAATGGCCGTTGCGTACACATAAATACTAACATTACGCTATCCCATACATTTTGTTAATCAAAAAATAAGAAAGGTCTGGCGGCCCTGCTACCTGGATAATAAACTATATTATATTTCTATTTCTAACTAGATTGCTAATCGTGGTGATTATTCATGTTTATTGCAGATGTTTCTAACTACTTTAAACATTATACATTTGTTTATGTCTATGTAAGATAACAATTTATGCCTTAACAAAGAATATTAGCAAACCAACAAGGTCGTAGCGAGGCTAACTGCTAACTACGCCGGCGCCGCCAGACGCTGGTAAAACCAGGGAAATTAATTGTTAATTAAATTGGCTCCCAACTTAAATTGTTCGTATAAAAATTAATCTCCTTGATTGTACTATACAAGGTTGAATTTAAATAACGCACAAACTCTTAAGGGGTAATTGTACTCATCATTATAAACAACTTTTACTATGGGACCAAAACTGAAACCGCAAAAAAAAGTCTGCTGTTTCCTACATTTTGACGAATTATGCGAACATAAAATGTGGTGGGAACAGCTGATTTTTTTTCGCGATTTCTGGTTTGGTTGGTTGGTAGTAAAATTTGTTCATAATGATAAGTACAATCACCCCTTGTTAATTACACCTTGTATTTTATCATCAATATATTTGGGTTATTAAAAAATATTGGACACGTATTTTTTCTTTTTTTACATAACGACACGGTTGGCGCAGTGGTTGAGCGTTTGACTGCTGCGCAGCATGTCGCGGGTTCGATTCCCGCACGGAACAAATATTTGTACGACCTACAAGTATTTGTCCCGAGTCTGGGTGTTTTTCTATCTATAATATGTATGTATTTACAAAAAAAAAAAAAATATATAAGTAGTTTATCAGCCATCTCGTTACCATAACACAAGCATTAGGTTGCTTAGCTTGGGGCTAGATGGCGTTGTGTGATATGTCCAAACATATTTATTTATTTATTTATTTATTTATAATCAAAAGATAACGGTAATAATTGATTTAAAATATGGCATGACGTCACACCTCGCTAGATTTTATATGTAGAAGTGACGTAGCGAACCCCCACTCCCCAACTTTAATGCGTGTTATCTAAGTAATTTTTCATTAATATGACAAAGCAAAAAACATGGAGCCAATATTTTTTTAGTATCTGGCTGACGAACTAAATAGAATTTCTTTTTTTTACCCAGGCATCGTATTGTGGAGGCCATTTTAATGTTTGAGATTTATGGTCATTGTGAATAATTCAAAAGAATTACGTGCTTATAGTGTATGAATTTATTCTAATTGTAGGTAAATATATATCATAACAATATTACTCTTTCCATAGCAAAAAAAGTAGTAAAACAAACCTTTTACGATAGCTCAAAATATCTTTTTAGGAGTTTATACGAAAACCAATATTTTATTCAAGAGTTTCCATTGTATTTGCTAGAGTATCTAACAGTAAATAAAGATGTATTTAAAAACCGATGAAAAAACTTTTCTGTTGTCCACTTTAAGACACTCGCACATTCTTTTTTATTCAAAGAGTAAATATTTCTTATCTTTTATCGGTTGATAAAAAAATTACTTTTTTATATAAAAAATGGCTGCACCTTATGTCACTTAGCTTGGTGAAATATTTATTTAAACCTCGCCTGTTAACATAATATAATTATTATCTACAAATAAAATGAAAAAATACAACGTTGGGTAACAGTAACTTATGTTCTCGAGTTTGTAAACTTACGGACAAATAGAACGGGAGACGATGCTTATAATAATAATATTATGAAAGGATATAAAGATGGCGACTCCAATCAGTAGCAGAGTGCTCCAGCGAGCCTAGACAAAGTTTTATTTCTTCATTCAACAGCGATAACAATGATGGAAATAATCAAATTTTTTTTAGGAATAGTTGAAATTTACCCCGGAATAGTTAAATCAATATGAGAAAATAAAGTAATTAAATAAACATTTACTTTATTCTGCATAACGTGGTTCAAACAACGCGCGATGTGTCACTTCGTCAATGCAAACAATTGCTACCTCTTTTTAGAAAGAGGTAGCAATTGTTTTCATTGACGCGATTGTTTGTTTCATTCACAGAACAGCTAGCTGTTCTGTGAATGAACACTAATTACTACGAAACGCTTTCATACAAATAAATCAATTCAAATATATACGCACATTTTTTTGTTTGTATGAAAAAATTTATGACATAAGATCAAGCATTTATCTTCAATATTGTAATCTATATGTAACAATACTGTCTCCCATTACAGCCATGGCAGATATTTTTATAGCACCTAACATTCTTTGATCTACCAATTTTTTTACATTGAAACTGAACACTTTTCGAGTCTCCTCTCCTCCTCCGTTCCGCACTTTACTCTAAAATGCCAAGCTATTGACACAAACCAAAGAACTTTAGACCTACTAACACAAAAACAAACGAAACTTTCTTCACAGCAGTAAGCTTCACACTTCACACCTACTATTGACACAATACTTTCATCTTCCTCTACTAAGATACTTAAGGAAAGTAAAATGATCCGTGACATAACGGAACTCGACTGCCAGCCGCGGTAACTTTCACTCGGAAGAGTTTACATAACGTCTACCGACGTAACCGTACCTTCTCATTAATCTTCGGTTTAAATCTATTTATTATTCGTGAAATACGTTTTGGGCCGGTGAGTTTCGTGAGCGTAGGGCCGGCTTTGGAAAAGCTTTTACGTAATTAATATGTATGGGAATTGATAGTAGAGAAATAGTTTAAGGGGGATGCATTGTGGTAGCTCGCGAAATTCAAATTTTCTTACGTTTTATGCAATTTGCAGGTCCGTGTCAGGTTGTATCTTGATCAAAATATGATATACGGTACTAAAACATATGTATTTACATAATTTTAACCATAAAAATCATTATTACATCTCTCTAAGTTAGATTTCGTGCAGAATCGTCGAACGAACGAAATCTATCGAAGCTGCAATAAATCTAACTTAGAGAGATGTATTGATGTTTTTATGGTTAAAATTATGTAAATACATATGTTTTATTGCCGCGTATCATATTTTGATCAAGATACAACCTGACACGGACCTGCAAACTGCATAAAACGCAAGAAAATTTGAATTTCGCGGGCTATCACAGTACATCCCCCTTAAGGTCTATTAAATACCTATAATACAGAGAGAGATGTCAATAGACTGGATGGATCAGACAGACCCTTATCACCTTATCACAGTAATCTCTCTAATTTATTTGAAGGGTTAAATAGTATCTTCTTAACCATTTTAATTTGTTATCTTTCCATGCAGAACGATTTATCATAGCTGTATTTCTCAAAATTTTAATAGATTCACTTAGGATCATCAAATTTATTGGTCAATCAATTATTGTTGATTGTTCCACTGTTCAATTTATGCCCAAGTCTTCTAAACATTTATAAAGATTTCAAACCACTTTTAACTAACCTTAGCAATATACGCTTTCATGTAGAAGTTTCCGAACAGGATGATAAAGGAAATCATGTAGATGATGAGCACGTAGTGCATCCACAGCGGGAACTCGCAGCCAGTCCTGATGCCGTTGATACCGAGGACCAATGCGCAGGTGAATTGGATCTGAAACCAGAAGATATTTTGTTAGAGGAAGATAGTGACGGCAAAATCTCAGTAATATTAGATTTGATATTATCTCAGACACCGGAAATAATTCTATGGCTACTGTATTGAATTATTTCCTGTATAACACGAAGTAACTTATAGCTAACACATACGTGACTGATCAAAGGACGGCATTATGCCTTCGCTTAAAGTGTATAAAGTAACGAACTACAATGCAGAAAATTAATTCATTCAAAAATTACATGTTAAAAATTAAATCAATGAGATTGACACATATGATGCAAATAAAGATAAAAAGAAATCACTTTTCAGAATTAATTTTTGACAATAGACGATCAGCACTGATTGCTTGGAATATACAGATTGTACTGAAACTGTTATTATGGTACTTGAAATTATCGTAACTGAAAACCATCTTTCGACTCGCTAGGGGGCAGACCATCTCAGAAAAGTATTGTGGAAAAAAAGCAAATGTCATCTGGAAACTTGATTGATGAACCCACTATTTATTTTGGCAAGGGTGTTTTTTTTCACAAGTTTATCAATTTCTATGACAGCGATCTTCTGCTTTTATTTGCATATCGCACAAGGATCTATCCTTGTACTGACCTGATACATTTACTGAATACTCAACTATAGAAATCCAATATCAAGAGGAGAAAATAATTATTTTTACATTTACGACTGCCTACTCGTAAAAGTAAAAAATCTACCATATCGATTTCTTTCCTCGACAGTCGTTTAAATGTACTTACCTTACCTTAAAAGACCATCGAGGAGCGAGATTGATGTTTTATTACGAATGGAAGAAACAAAATTGTTCCCTTATTTGATTGTGATTAGTTTGGTTTGAATGTTTTTGTGTCGAATATGGTCGAATGCCATTTCAATAACTAACCTTTATTTTCAGACCAATTTCTAACATGTTCTTATCTACTGAAAATTGAAAAATTCGAACCTTAACTGAAATAGGCGACCAAATAAATATAGTAACATCTATACAAAAAAATACAAAAAGTTTTATTGGCAAGAGAAAAGGTGATGACAGACTTCAATAAACACAAATTTAACTTTGTACATCACAACAATGTATGATTTGACCGTTGACCCACAAACTAAGCAGGGCTTGTATCTTGTGGGTCGGGATCTAAAGCAGAATTCTCATTAAGTACGAGTATTTATATTGGAAATAGGGAGAAGTGTCTTGACGCTGCGTGACAGCGTAAGCGTGGGTAACCCATGGTCGCGCGTTCGATGTCCAGCGCGCACAGGATGGATGGAAAGCAGCAGATGAAGTAATTTTTTGCTCTGTTGGTGTAATTGCTGTATGGCGTTCCAGTTGGAGGATAAATAAATAAATAAATATTTATATTGTTCTCATAATTGGGAGTAACTTTTTTATAAACGATAATAAGGGCGTAGTTTTTAGGGTAGCGTACCTCAAAAGGAAAAAACGGAACCCTTATAGCATCACTCGTGTATCTGTCTGTCTGTCTGTCATAGTCAATTTTCTCAGAATCTAATAGACCGATTAAGTTGAAATTTGGTAGACATATGAATTTCTGTGACCCTAACCCGGACTTGTAGCGTAAATAAATATTTTTTTTTAATATGGGTCACTTTTGGGGGGCCAGTAAAAAAAATAAAAAAAAAAGTTTTGAAATCTCTACCGTGTGACCTATCAAATGAAAGGGCTTAATGTTTTAAAATAAATTGTTTATGAAAATATACTAAAATTTACCTATTTCCTCTCTCCGAAACTACCGAGCCTAAAATTTTGAAAAAAATACAGAAAATAGTTCCATATTTATAGATTACAGGAAAACCTATAAGAAATCTATGGTTTTAAAATAACATGGTAATCTCTCAATATTGTGCGTACAAACTTACATTTGCAGTTGGAATGTTTGGGAGAACATGTTTTTTAACTACAATGTTAAGTTTATTCTTGGGATAAATTCATCCCAACTACGGAACCCTTCATTGTGCGTGGTCCGACACGCACTTGGCCGGTTTTCTTTAATAAGAAGGTCACTTGCTCACTAAAGGAGACAAGCGTTCAAAATGATGGTCACGTTGGGTCTTTCATTATCTTTCATAATACTAGCGCAGACTAGTTTTATTATGAGTCTCAAAAATAAATACCTATAAATTCGTATCTACGAGTATATATGCATAAGCATTCTACTGTAATAGTAGACAAATTAAAAAAGAAACGGCGATAAGGACGCCACATTTTGCAGGTGGAGGACACATTGGCGTAAAAGATACTGGGTGCACTACAATGATCTGTTGGTAAACCAGAGTCATCAGATTAACGTAAAGACAAGAGTTAAAGATATTGAACTGATCACAGCAATCATCTGTGCTATTAGCGAGGATTTTCAGAAAGGAAGGGCGGAATCATAAGCCTAATACTTTCTGCAGTATTGACCTGTCAATGATGAGAATAATTACTAAAACGACCACTCATTGTTCAGCTAATAACATCGGTATTTAATAAATGAACTAATGAAAACTAATTCCATATTATTTCCATCCACAGTCACTTGGGTCAGACAGATGTAACCCAAAACTATAGTAATAATTACGTCCTATTGCTAAAGCTTTTAAAGCTTTAGAGGAGCTCGTGGCTAAGTAATAACAGCCGCACGGGTCGATCCATCAGGTTAAGCTACGCTTGCCGGGGTTGGTCCGTGGATGGGTGACCATCTTTACATACCGAGACTCCTCCGTGCCTCGGAAAGCACGTTAAGCCGTTGGTCACGGCTGTCATTCGTGGATCTTTGACAGTCGTTACGGGTCGTCAGAAGCCCGAAAGTCTGACAATCAGTCTTACCAAGGGGGGGGGGGGGGGGTATTACTCAGTTAATGGGTTGTGGAGGTCAGATAGGCAGTAACTCCATGTAAAATAATGGTATTCAGCTGCATCCGGTTAGGCTGGAAGCCGACCCCAATATAGTTGGGAAAAGGCTAGGCAGATTGATTGATTGCTAAAGCTTTTAAAACCAGTGCTGTATTTAAATTTAAAGGCCCTTTTCAATCCGGATGAGCGTAGTTATATAAACATTAATCAGTATAGTAAATGTTCGTAATATTACGGAGGTAACGTAAGTATTTCATAACATTGACAGAAAACAAAGGAGTATCAACACGCAATGCGTGTGGCTTGTTGCCGCAAACTCCGATTATATACAAATGTATAGTCAACAAAAGAGATATCTGGACAAGGTGTACTAACATATTTGTGTGTGAATTGCTTCATGTTTATTTATTTAACCTTTTCGCACATAAAACGTACAAAGGCGGACTTAATGCCTTAGGCATTCTCTACCAGTCAACCAAGGGTGGTGAAGAGATTAGATGGCAGGTGCTCAGTATGAGAGGAATAATTATAAAAAGAACACTAAAAATATATCTTAATTAATTATAAATAGACTGTATACAAGCACATAAATAGGTTATAAACCAATAATACACATACATACACTTACTATAAGATATACCTATACATATCATGTTTAATTTCGTGAAAATATACAATTTTGTGTTGGTGTGTTACAATGTAGGAGTATTGTAAAAACAAAGTAATATTTATAAAATTGAACAAGAAGCAATTCACATACAAATATGTTAGTATACCCTGCCTAGATATCTCTTTTGTTGATTGTACATAGTTTAGTTAATAGTGACGCATAAACTTTACTAATCCGGTTTCAGATTGCGGTTTCGCTGGTTGTTTCCCGTGACTTCGTTACCATGCAAAGTTTTACCAACATTTCAATTGCTTAAGGGTTGAGTTTCAAACAATCATTTCTTAGTTAAGTAGGATTCCGTACCAAAATGATAAAAAGAAATCCTTATGGTGCGACTCAGTCTGTCTGTCCGTCTCTCACAGCGGGATATCTCGAGAACTACTAATGCTATCAACTTGAAATTTGGAACAGTTTGAAATGACGTTTGCCCAACTATTTTGCAAATAAGAATGTTTTTTTTTCTGCAACAGTGACTGAATGATAGTTTTAAAAATTCGATGTTGGGCTATTAGGGCATGTGGGGTAACATACAAAAGAACGCTGTTTGCTTATTCTCAAACATGTTTTTTTTCTTATAGAGAAAAATCTGATAGAAGTTTATGTAAAGATTACAGAAAAAATAAAACAATGTCTCTAAATAGCACACTTTTTCAGATATCGGAACGGAACCCTCGGTGCGCCAGTCCGAATTGCTCTTGACCGATTTTTTTTAAATCAACACACAATTTTATCTTCAAAGATTTTCGGTGAGAAATTAACTATTATTCTCAGAATTGTTTTGACTGTAATTTGCTCCATGCACATATTCCATAGAAAGATCTTAATTGAACAGTAACAAGGCAAGTCATGTCAGCGGAAAGTTGCATTCGAAACGTCTTGTTTTAATATGTAATATTGGAAAATATTTACTAGAAATTATTTACTGAATGTTTCACTTAGTTTGTTAAGTAACAGGATGAATTTTACGTTATATTTCAAACAGAGAGTTTACATTAATAAAATACTTTTGTAAGAAGAAAATGTTTAAGTTCAGATGTAGTAAAAGTAGGTCGGTATCCCTAAATATTCTAAGGAGCCTATCCTTAGAATATTTAGGGTATGTAGATACCGACCAGATTCCTGAAAATTCTTGACGCAATGTTCATAAATTATGCGGCCCTCTAGTTTGCTATTTATGATATTATGTGCCTTGATATCTGTACCTAAATAGTTCAAGTACCTAATCACACTTCACACTAATATTATAAAGGCGAAAGTTTGTGCCTGTGTGTGTATGTTTGTTGCTTCTTCACGCTCAAACTGCTGGACCGATTTGGATTAAATTTGGTATGTAGACAGCTTATACCCTAGATTAACACATATGTTACTTTTTATACCGAAAAAATGTAGTACTCTCGTGGAATGAGCAAGGAATTCAAATTTATTTGCTACTCTTTCAAACTCAAACGGCTTGACCGATTTTGATGAAATTTGGTGTGGAAGTAGATGACACCCTGGATTAAGGTGAAAATTTGTGAGAGTGTGTGGGGGGGTGTGTGTGTGTGCGTGTGTGTGTGTGTATGTTTGTTACTACTTCACGCTGAAACGGCTGGACCGATTTGAATGAAATTTGGTATGTAGACAGCTTATAAACTGGATTTACACATAGGCTACGTTTATGCGGTCTACGCGAGTGAAACCGCGGGGCGCAGCTACTGTATGTTATAAATGCGAAAGTTTGGATTGATGGATGGATGTTTGTTACTCAATCATGCCAGAACGGCTGAACTGATTTAGATGAAATTTGGCACAGCTAAAAATTATAGTCTGGAATATTACATGAGCTCATTTTTGTCTCGGAAAAATGTTCGGTTCCCGTGGGATAATTTCCGACATAAACGCGAGCGAAGCCGTTGGCAAAAGATAGTGTAACAATAAACTTACTTGTTGATATTCTTAGAATACCGGACATAGAATAGTTTGGGCTTTATTTGGCAACTTATGTCGGTAAAAAAAGAGTTGGTCTGCAAAATATAGTTTATCTACCTAAGTGTTTTTGGCATAA
Source organism: Cosmia pyralina (assembly GCA_946251885.1). Lineage (NCBI taxonomy): Eukaryota > Metazoa > Arthropoda > Insecta > Lepidoptera > Noctuidae > Cosmia > Cosmia pyralina. The sequence continues at coordinate 24,979,768 of OX276349.1, read as the reverse complement.
TTATGAGAGTTGACACAATTAACCAAATCAAGTCGAATATAAAAGATGGCTGAGATTGACTGCGGCCCGAGAGTCGAGGTCAGTGGCGTGCAATTGAAGAGGTTCATGTCCTTTAGTAAGAGTATTCTAAATGAATAGGGATGAAAAAAAAAAGAAATTCTATTTAGTTCGTCAGTCAGATAATAAAAAAATATTGGACATGTATTTTTTGCTTTATCATATTAATAAAAAATTACTTAGATATAACACCTTCGATAACACGCATTAAAGTTGGCGAGTGGGGGTTCGCTACGTCACTTCTACGTATAAAATCTAGCTAGACACTCCTGTCTAGATTTTATAAGTAGAAGTGACGTAGCCACATTTTAACTCAATGTATCGCCGTTATCTTTTGATTACGTAAAAAAAAAATACGTGTCCAATATTTTTTAATAATCTGCATGATGGACAAAAAAAGTTTTAGTCATCATCCATAGGGATAAGAAAAGTAGGAGGAAGGAGGAGGGGGGGTGGAAGGAGGGGGGAGGGGGGAAATAAGTGACATTAATACATAAAAATAACTCCAATGAATAGTCATTGGAGTTATTTTTATGTATTAATGTCACTTATTTTTGTCACAGAAAAAATATAAAAAATAAAAACTAATTATTTTTATGTCTTGCTTCGTTAATCTGTATAAATTTAGAATGAGTATTATGTACCTATACATATAGAAATATTTTTTGTAGGTACTACATTGCTTCAAAAGGACCATTGGTTTATTGGATCTATGCCATTTATGTCTTTGCCAATTGTCGTCATGTACGTACTATATAACGAAGACATAACTGGCGAAATATGCGAAATCTTCGAGGAGTTTAGGCACAATATTAAGGCCATGTAATTATTATCTCCTCCTACATAATAATATGACATCTACCAACCCGCACTGAACCCACGAGGTGGATTACGGCCTGCTATCTCTTACAAAGTAGAGGCCTGTGTCCCAGCAGTGGGAACGTAATAAGCTGACTATGCTATGCTATTAGGTCCTAGTATAAAACTCACCAGCTGCATGATGGTGAGGTACTTCTTCCACCAGAGGTACTTGCTGACAGCAGGCCCGAAGACTGACAGTCCGTAGTAAGTGTACATGAGCACGTGGATGCCACTGTTCACCATGGCGGGGAGGAAAGCTGGAAAGGAATTGTGGTGTTAATAACATGAAAATCAAATCATTGTATTGATAAAATGGCAATAGGTATAAGAAAATAAGATGGCATCTATACATTATAAAATAAAGTCGCTTTTCGTGTCTGTCTGTGTGGCCGCGTTGTTCTTCTAAAGTACGCAACGGATTTTGATGCGGTTTTCACTACCATTTAGAGAATTTATTCCGAAAGGTTTATATGTATAATACATGATATTAAACTTATATATAATATACACCACTATTTTTTTAATAGTACAAAAAAAAATGGGGCTGTGTCCACACCCTTTACTGATCATATTTGTGTAGTCAAAAGTAAAAAAAACGAAATACCAAAATTGTCTACGAAAATTTTTCATAATTGGTAAATTCATGATTATTATACGATAACAGCTGTTGGAGGCAGGGCAAGTTCGAGTGAGAGCACGCAAACGCGAGAGCGAGAGAATATGATTAATGAATACTACAGTGTGTAAATTTCCATAAATTGAGTGACATTTTGGGATATAAACAAACGATAATAACTTTGCTGTTTATGAATATTATTTATTGAGACTTTACATATATAACAACAAGACCTTCTCTAATAAGCCCTTTAAGTATTTGTACTAATTAAAAATTAGTGGTGTAGAAACCTTCATGTTTTATCAAATCGCAAAAACCGTGCGAAGCAGGGCCAATAGTTAGTCAGGCCGTTAGTCAATAATACTATGACAATGATTTTTGATAGTAATAAAAACTTGACTACCGTACTACACTATTTTATTAGCTTCTTTTAAAAGCAACAGATATTTTTTTTGTTTTTATATAATTATAATATAATATTTATACTTACACACATTATTATTGTGTGTCAATCTGGGTCAAATAAATTTACTTTTTTTTCTTTCTTTCTAAAAATATAATAATTATGTGTGGTTTTTTGTACTACCTACAATTCGAAAATACTAGCTCTAAGGTAAATTACCCAATTCAGTACCTACTAATTAATTTAATACACATTTTTCTTAGAACGAGTTTTTTTTTAGCTGTGTTGAGTCTCAAAAGCCTTTCAAATAGGCTATTTATTAAATAGAAAACTTAAAATATAATAAATTACGAAGTCAAAAAAACATCCAGTTTCAATATAGCAGATAGTATGGAGGAGGTCAAGATCGGTTTCATTCATGTAACCCTAGACATTCATCACGAATTCATGAAATCTTTTCACGGGCAATAAAAAATTAAAAGCCCTTAATTGCCTAATATCTGAAAATAGCGATAAGGCCGCCCATTGTATATTATATTTTGTAGTGTTTGATTGTGTCTTTTTTTGTTATGTATTTTTGTGGTGTACAATAAAGTATATATAAATAAATAATAAATAGCTGTGACTAAGTGAATTTTGGACAGGCTTCCCAATAATGTCACTTTATTAGATCTCAGCTAGTTTTATTAAAAATATTAATGCTTAAAGTCAGTTCGAATGTAGGTGTTCAAGTTTTAAAAACCTTCTATTAGCTTTAAAATTTTCCGGTAAGTAGGTAATCCTTAGAGCTCAGTTATAATATTATAATCGAAGGAAACGGTAGGAAATAATTTTGAATTCAATTTTTTTTTTACCTTTTATAGAAAATACGATGAAGATAAGTCTGAAAGCACTACACTTTTTATTATTAATCTGCTGTGTATTATTTTGTGTGCCTTTTAGTCTGTGCTAAATCAATATATTTTCTTTCTTTCTTTCTTTAGAAAGATTTTGTACGAGTCACTTTTTCGCAAATCACGTCATTATACTCCCTAAACCCAGCGTACGGTTTAATAAATTAGGTCCCAATCGATCCATTGAAGTCTAGACAATCTGAATAAAGGAATAATGTTTCCCGATAAAAGGACTTGTGGCTAACTAATAAGAGCCGCACGGGTCAATCGATCAGGTTAAGCTAAGCTTGCCGCGGTTGGTCCGTGGATGGCCCGGGAACCAATGACTATCTTTAAATACCAAGACCCCGCTGTGCCTCGGAAAACAGATGATGCATTCCGAGAAAGAAAATATTTAACTTCCTTAACATTCAATCAATCTGCCTAGCCTTTTCCCAACTATGGGGGTCGGCTTCCAGTCTAATCGGATGCAGCTGCATACAAGTATTTTACATGGAGCGACTGCCTATCTGACCTCCACAACCCAGTAACTGGGTAATACGATACCCCTTGGTAAGACTGGTTGTCAGACTTTCGGGCTTCTTACGACCCGTAACGACTGTCAAAGATCGACGAATGACAGCAAGGATCAAAGGCTTAACACGCTTTCCGAAGCACGGAAGGGCCAAATCGGTCCAGCTGTTTCAGCGTGAAGAAGTAACGAACCTACACACGCACTTCCACACGCACAGACACACAGACACAGACACAATTTATAATCGTCGAAAATAAAATTTCCTGTGCCCTTCGATTTATTTGACATCTGTCATTAGAGGTGTTTGTGCTAAAATATTTATTTAGCAAACATTTTTAACGCAAAAATAATTCATCTTCGCGGTTGAATGGAAATGGTAATAGTTGATTGAAGATGCGAATCCTAATGGGTTAACCCAAAAATACCATAGATGGTAAACTTACGGCCGTATGATATTCATAAGGTCAGTCTCCACCAAATGGAAAAGCTCTCGCGGATGCTCGAGCACTTATTTATTTAAGTAACTGAAACACTGACAATTTAAATTAAGATAAGATAAGATAAGATTTATTTTTTCTCACCACAATATTACAGAATACATAATACACCATGTATCAGAGTCAGACAACATTTTCATATTGTGGGAGACTGGTGCCTAAAGATAGTTCTAGGCCTGTATTTCAGGAAACCACAACCGACCTGGTTGTGGTTTCCTGAAATACAGGCCTATTTCAATTCTTCAATGCTTTTTAGCTTGACCCGACTTCAGAAGCTGTTAAGTGTTTTATGAAAGTTATTTTATTCGTTTTTGGTTTTGAAGTCGGTTTTTATTACGATTAAAATTATGTACTAAAGTACATAAGTACGAGTATTTCTTACTGTCGCGAGTCATATTTTGATCGAGATTGAATCTTACCTGCAAAATGCAAAAAAAACGCAAGAAAATTTTTAATTTCGTGGGCTACCACAGCGGATCAACCTTATGTATAAAATTCGAAGCACATGCTTGAGGATTTTTTTTTTGCGGAAGAGGAGGAGGATGTCTGATTCGTCTCCTTGCACTTGCTCCAGGCCCCAGTCGCGAATATCCGCAAGCCTACCCCAGCATGCTCGAGGCCGCACGAGCACACCCGAAATAAATTCAAGTCAAGACACGCATTAAAAGCCATAATGTTGAAAACTAATAAATTACAAAACATTAAACAGGGAAATATTATTATTATGCAAATAAATTTTGTTCAACTTTGTCAAAGTCGAAAATTCAAAGTTTAGGATATTTGAGTAACACGTTATTGTTCTAAATCATTTCAAATTTCTTTCACAATTGCTTTTTCCGTAACTTTGTCTATAAAAGAAGGGGTTGTTGAAAAAATGTGGCGTCAAATTGTTTTTTTTTATTATGAACTTAGGTAGTCTTTTAGAGCCGTAGGAGACGCCCTGGGCGGCGGGAATCGATTGCTGATTCCCGGCCACCGTAGGCGCGGGCTTGCGGACGACGAGTAATGGGCAGCTCGCCGTCCGGTAAGGAACAGGCCCGGGTCGACGGCGCGTTGTGCTCCACGCGCGCCTCAAAGAGATGTCAGCAGTGACGGGGTCAATTGGGCCGATGCCGCCAGGGTCGCGGGTAGTTCGAAAGAGATACCGTGGCCCTGGCACGGGCAGTTGAAGGAGCATGGGTGGGTTTTAGTCAGTAAAAGTCTGACACGCCCTCCCGCTCTGCCCAGAGCGGGAGAAGTCATTTGATGATTTCCCATCCACAAAAAAAAAAAAAAAAAAAAAAAAAGGTAGTCTTTTAGAACAAATAGGAATAAATTATGTTGGAACATTAGGCAATAAGTGCTCCTTAAGAGGAATAAAGTGAAAGCGAATGTTTCAAACTGTTTCGATGGAATGGTCCATTTGCTTTATAGCAGGATGAATGAGGGTGCAGTAGCTAGTTGTACTTGGATTTTTAACCGACTTCAAAAAAAACTTTTTTACAAAAAAATACAACCGACTTCCAAAAACAACACTACAAAGTGAAAAATAACTTTAATTTCGGAAGTCGGTATCTAGTTAAATGTATTTTCGTTTTTTGCCACCGACTTCTGAAATTAAAGTTATTTTTCACTTTGTAGTGTTGTTTTTGGAAGTCGGTTGTATTTTTTTGTAAAAAAGTTTTTATTTTTCACTTTTTAGTTGTGTACCAACCCCACACAAATTCTGATACCACTATCTGCAAAACAAACTAGAAGAACATCATCCATATAAAAGTGAGGTAAAAATATGTATTATTGAAGCTAACTCAAAAACTACCCAAGCAAAGTTAATCAATTTTATATGGGACCAACTGTTATGTCTACCCTCTCGAATAAAACAAAAAAAATCCAAATCGGTCCAGCCATCTTCGAGTAATCGGGGAAAAAAAAAGGTTCCGACGAATTGAGAACCTCCTCCTTTTTGAAGTCGGTTAAAAAGGATGTTATTTAATGTTCGTCTGTATGTATTTTTTTATGTGTTCATCGATATTTTCGTCAATTGCGGACCGATTGATTTTGATGATAATGTTTTTTGGCAGATGAAGCTTGCGCGGTGTCCTCGTATAAATTTAGTAGTTTTTGAGTTGTTTCGATAGTATGTACCTAGTTAATCCTTACATACCAAGTAGTGGTATACAAATTGGTGTGGAGTAGGTATTATAGCTAAAAAGTGAAAAATACAAAAAAAAGCCGACTTAAAAAAACACTACAAAGTGAAAAATAACTTTAATTTCGAAAGTCTGTGGAAAAAATTTAAAATACAGATCCAAAGACCTGACTTCCGAAATTAAAGTAATTTTTCACTATGCAGTTTTTATTTTTGGAAATCGGTTAATTTTTTTTTGTACCTAAGTATTTTTTTAGTTTTTACTTTTTTATATGTAAGTATTGTCTGGCATCAGCAAAACTAATATAATATTTTAAAGTAGAACTTTAGATTAAGTGCAGTTTCCAGATTGGATGTCGTTTAGTACCTCAGTTTCTTCAGAGATTTAATAGGCAGCCCTGATGTCTACCTAACTTATTGAGCGGCCAGTCATTTTATTACTGCCATAGATTATAAGAAATATATTTCTATGATGACGGCAGTTAGCGACCTGCCCCTTCTACGGACGGTTTTTATAACTTGAAACAACATCGAGACTTCTTTATTATAATAAATAAGCAAGATTTATAATATAAATCATTAATTTTTTTATCATCAAAATTATGGTGAAAGCGACACCAAAGTTCGTTGCATACGAGTAGTTTAGAAGAATATCGCGGTCACACAGATGACGGAAGGCTCCTTGGTAAAATACTCCTAGTAATACTTATTCGGCTTGACCTTGTTCGAAAAGAATCAGATTCCAAGTTAGTAATGAAAGATAATTGATGATAGAAAAAAAAATTTAAAAACATTCATAAAGTAGGAGATATCATGATCATCATCCACGGCCTGACTACACCCACTGCTGGACATAGGCCTGTCTTTTCATGTGCCAATTCCCACGTCCCTGTACCAGACTCATCCAGGTTCCACCCGCGATGGTAACAATGTCGTCCGCCATCTCGCCGTAGGACATATACAAATTATACAATCATGTAGGATAATACAAGAAATACTCACTAGATCCACTAGGAACCCATTTGATCCCGATCCACCAAAAGCTGAACATCGTGGAATGGTGGTACACGTGGAGGAAGGTGAGCTGCTCATCCTTCTTTCTCAATATGAAAAAGAAAGTGTCGCAGAACTCTAGAAGCTTCGAGAAGTAGTACCACCAGACGGCGTCTGCTATCTGAAAATATAAATAGAACTTTTAAAGGAAGAAAAATAAGACGATGTGTTTACTGTTGAGAAGATTGCTAAGCAGACAAATTACCCATATGACGGTGTTTCAAATGGAAAAGTGACTAGCACGAACGCGCGACCTAAACGCAATGTAAATTCGAACGATTACGAATTAAAAATACAATTACCTCATAGACAAGAATAAAGTCGTAAAACTAAATAAATATTATGTGCGAAACGAGCATTTTCAATTTTAAAATCGTTCCAATTAAAGAGCTCTTCCCGGTCCGTTTATCGACAACGTGAGCATGGTCAAAAAGCTTGTTGTTTCATCCAACGCAAGGGAAAACTATTAACAAGCAAGTGAGAACGCGATATCATTGTACGAAAAACAGTGTACGGACGTTTCATAAGACTTGTTCCAGGAAATACCTGTTTTGAGAGTCTTACTTTGTGTAATATTATTATTATTTATTTATTATTTCAAAAACACGTCCTAGCCTGTTACAATTTGGTTTAGCCACACAACGAAAACCCCTCAGGGCTAAAAAAAAAAAAATGTTTGTCATTTAGAATTTCCATTACATGTGTATGGGTTTCTATGAAGATATTTTCTTTACTTTTACAATTTATGAGTAAATTATGAACGGCCAAAGTTCAGGTAAAATTTGTGCAAAAAAGCTAAGGCTTGTTTCACCACCTAAAATTATGTTCCTATTAACTTACTCGGCAGTGGCAGATAATTTCATTCAAATTCTATTCCCTTTTTGACTTTATTCGGTAATTAGTGGCTATTCGGACATCGTGAAATAGGCCCTTAGGTTTACTGAATTTGTTTCTCCAAATTTTAATTTTTTGCTTTCATAGAAACTTAGATACAGTTCACAAAATACCTATTAGTTAAAATATTTGAAAGAAATATGTTACAACGCCATAATCATGTACGAGCGTTTGTATATGAAAACTGACTTCAAAAGCAAAAACGAATAAAATAACTTTCATAAAACACTTAACATCTTCTGAAGTCGGTATCTTCAATTCTTCAATGCACTTTAGCTTGACACCGACTTCAGAAGCTGTTAAGTGTTTTATGAAAGTTATTTTATACGTTTTTGGTTTTGAAGTCGGTTTTTACTTTTTTGAAAGTAAATTTATTTTCCATTTTTAGTTGAATATACAATTACATATAAGGAAGTAAGCCCAAGTCGAACCTAAAGAAGAATGATCAAATGAGGCATTTCTAAGCGGATTTTGATCATTCTTCTTTTTTTGATCATACAGTGCATTTATGCATATAAATTCGTACATAAGAATAATTACATAATGTATTATTAGACACTCAAACCTTCCTGAAGGTATGTAAATCACGTTAGTGAAAGAATCATCAAAATTGGTTCATAAGTTTCTGAGAAAATAGCGGACAAACAAACATACATACATACATATATACATACGGATCGAATACAGAACCTCCTTTTTTGAAGTCGGTTAAAAAATATGACGGGTTGGCCGCTCCTACTCCGCGCATTCGTGCTAGGCCCACAGTATTGTTCCACTAGACAATTGTCAACAGTTTAGCTAGTACCTATACCTTTTACGGTTAACAAAGCTTCCTTTAAATGAAGTCAAGACCATCGCAAGACTACAAAACAACAACAAATCGTTTCTTGGGGTATTTAAGGTCAATTAGACCAACAACAATGGGTGATAGGTTCATGCGTAGCAATGCTTTATCACAAATGTATGCCACCAAAGATTTAGTTAGTTGACTTTGACTGTTCGAGATTCTTAAAATAAATAAATGGCTTCACATTGTCAAAGTATTATCAAACATTAATTATTGCCAAGTAGCTCTTCAAAAGGTTTGCTCTTCTTTTGCATAAATAATTTGAATTTTAAATGTCACTGATGTTCTTGCTTCGCAAAATAATTTAATATTTGATTGTGTTTACTTAACAATGTTCGCGTTTAAATATATGTACATTGAAGAAGTGTGTCTTCTAAAACATTGAGTAGATAATCATCAGAGATAAAGCCTTATGAAGTCATGACACATTGTTGGTGTTAGGTTATGGTGTTGTAATATTGATATCAATGAATGGTACTGATCAAATTCAATCACAGATAGATCGAAATAAAGAAATAAAAAAGAATAGATGCGTTGATCATAAAGTGCCACTAAACCGATCTGATTTAATAAGATCGATCTGTCGTTCTGAGCGATGCCAATGACCTAATTATGTAAGTTGATAATTTTGATCAAGGCATCGTGCTCCGATGCAATGATAATCGTTTGGGAGTGTGTGATGTGAACGCATCGTTTAGACATCACGCATACATAGGGGATGTTACACTATCATAATTATATTTACGATCATATCGGTTATCTCATAAGAAACTAGCTTTTGCCCGTGGCTTCGCCCACGTGGAAGTCGGAAATTATACCAACGTACTAAAGAGATCAAACGTATTCTATGTCCTAATCCAGGTCATGGTCTATCCTGTGCCAAATTTCATTAAAATCCATTCAGCCGTTTTAGCGTGAAAGCGTAACAAACAAATAAACCAACAAACTCATTTTCGCATTTATAATATTAGTTAGGATACTACACCGAAGCTCACAAATGATTCATGTTTTTATCACATTGTCGCTCTCTGTCTATTACACTCTTATATCTAGGAACCTAGGACATAATTTATGATTGTGTAATATCTCCATATTCATGGCACAACGTAGTGACCCTGACTCTCTGGAGTTGAGTCTCTGTTCATTATCTACTCACAAGCTTGAACGTCATATTTTCTTTCAAAGTATTATGAGTTAAATGGAAATACTCGACTGGTATGAAAAAGTTATAGAAAACATTTACGTAACGCAAATTTTCACGTAATAACTTTAAATGTTTTATGAGGCTCAACTTTACTTACTTGTTCAACTGTTTAAAATTAAATGTGTCAGGTAAAATGATTTAGGCTTCATCTACACGACGCCGGAGCCGCGCCGGGGCGCCGGAATGCATGCTCGTTGTTTTACTATACAACGTGTCGTTTTGCATCCTCGTCAAATTTCAGAGTGTGATACAGAACATCAAACCGAACAACTTTTCCCATGGGACCAACATCGTAATCGCGAAAAAACTTTCAACTGTCCCATAGAAAACTTCAAAACCTACACGACGCAAATATATGGGACGGCCCATTATTTTTTCGCGATTACGATGTTGGTGCCATGGAAAAAGTTATTCAGTTTGTGGCCACATCCTTAACTTGACGAGGATACAAAACGACACGTTGTATGTATAACTCGGTATCAATGCGGTGCACACGTGACTCCGGTTCGACGGCGGCGCGGTGCGGCACTTGGGCGATATTCATTCGTGTACACAAACATGCGTTCTGGCCCCGGTGCGGCTCCGGCGTCGTGTACATGAAGCCTTACTGTAACAGCTTTTTATGAGTTAGGGAACATTTCTGAACGACCAAGTAATAAACCTTCAACTGTCATGTTTGAAACACAATTCTATTGCTACCGGCCTCTAGGAGGCAGGTCAATAGTTGACAGGTGAACATACATTCACCGAAAGGTTAGGCAGAGGTGTACATAAGGTATACCCACATTTCGCTAGTTATGTTCATGTCCCATGTAATAGGGTGCAAGCCTTTTGTTTGACATCAACCGGGCACAAATCCAGACTCCGGGCTGCTACTGAGAAATTCCACATGGAAAAATCAATAACACTTTGCCCGGCCCGGGAATCGAATCCAGGGTTTTATGCTCAGCATTAGCGCTAGTGACTGCTAGACCAAGAATGTTTTATTACTACAAGCTTTTATTTAGTTTCACCTGTCCCGGTGTATGTCTGTGTAAAAGTAATGCCAATTAAACACCCCATCACTAGAAGCTACTGCAGGTGCTCAAAAGGCAATAAAGTTGAGTATTTTTATTGTTCCCTTTTGAGCACCACGTTAAAGTATTGATTGTTGCTCAAATGGTGCTCAATGCATAGGTGTACAAACGGGAATACTTTTTATATTTGACCCGGTTTTCGATTGAGCTGAAATTTTACATGCAAATGTAAAATGACAGTGCCATATTATTATGACATGTAGCTGATCTGATGATGGAGCCGGAAGGTGGCAATGGGAACTCAGTGATAAAACGACGCAACCCCATCGAGTTGGGGCTCGTTTCATTCGTCTTGACAAGGAATCTGGTCCTAGATGTTATACAGACTAAAAAAAGCTTGTAATACACTTGTTTTTAGGTTCAGTTTCCTTTAGCATTTCTTCTTCTCAGGGATCAGTCAGCTAGGAAATGCCGGCACTATCTAGTTTTAATATATTGACTAATACTTGTAAAAAGTTTCTTGAAGATCTACTTCCAGAAATAAACTTCATTTCGTCGAATATTTCTTGAGGAATTTGTTATCAGATGACATCGCCTGTTGGTACTAGATAAAAAAAAGATGATTGATGATATCACAAAAGAATACTAAGAGGGAAGATATTCCTTTGTTTTTAGATCAAAGCGGAATTGCAAATTGAAGTATTTTTTTCTACCTCTGTTTCGGTTTTCATTTCCTGTGAATTTTGAAAACCTCAAAAAAAAAAAGACTTAAGGGTCGTTAGAATAACAATTACAGTATTTATTAGCTATAAACATTTATATAAATATTTATTTATAGCTTCGAAAAGCAAATAAAACTTGGTAAAAGGCATAAAATAACGATCGACTTCTTGTTAAAGTTTTTCGTTTGAATAATGAAATTACCATAATTACAAGTACTTCTATAATCGTCAGTTGTTTGTAAGTCCTTTGTTGGAGTTCACGCAGGTTTCATGGTCTCCTGAACTAAAATTCCAGTTTAAGGCGCCAACTGACTACGATATTAAACGGCACACAACCGCGTAATCTATTGTCCCCATTAGCTGGCTTGAAATAAGTTTGAAAATTGAAAAAAAATATTTTTGTTGCCGAGATGTGACTAAGCTGCGAATATGCATTTGTTTTCCGGGTTTTCTTTAGATTATTCAGAATATTCACAATAAAGTAAATGATTGGCCGGATAAAATTTTAAAAAAATGCTAATTCTATTAAATTCTTAAAAAAAAGAATGTCGTAATCGCTGAAAATACAGAGATGTTCGACGCCAAAGTTTATTTTTGTTGAGCAACTTCCAAATATTTTATTGGGAATATCAAACTATTTTTTACAATTCTATTCGGCTAAAACTTAACTTTAAACAATTCGCTGACCACTGTATTTTTTGCATCGGATAGTTTCATCGCGTTACGTCATACTCGATAATCCAAGAAACCAATGTTTGTGAATATTGAGCTAATACCACGCCCCAACAAACAATGTACAAGTATGGAAAATGACATTGCAGTAAACTGTTAATATCAATTTTACCTGTTAATTGGATTTTTTTTTTACTGACTTAGATAACAAAATTATTGTTATTGTTTTATATACGGTTCAAGGCTATTGTTTAACATCAGCGTTACCAACATTGAAAGTACTTACTTGTAACTCATCAGGATCATATTTCTGCCGGCAAGGTTCACAGATATAGCTGTAGCGCAACCTAAACGATGCTGTTAGCAACCTCAGTGCTATATACGCGTTTAAAGCTGCCATCGCCAGGTTGTAGGGCACCAGCAACCAGGTCAGCGTGAAGGGTTTTCTGTTTTTCATCATCTTTGGGCCTATCCATACAATGAAGAGGTATAGAAGAGTGTAGAAGACGGTTGGGGCTGGGGAGTCGACGAGTGGCCAGCCTTTCGTTCGATTATCTGTAACAAAGAGGTTTTATAAATGGATTTAAAGTGATGCTTTATGCAAATGTAGGCGGATGTTTTTGAAATAAAGAACAATGGCGAAATAAATATGAAACGAAATTCAATTAATAATCTACGTTTTTTTTTAAACTATCATAGTATTTAAGGCCTAGTAAAAAAATATGTTTAAATGAAAAGTTATTTGACTACTTGATTTTAAAAGATTAGGATATTTTTGTTTAGATTGGTTTAGGTATTGCAATTTTATGTTTATTTTCCCAAATAGTAGGTACATCATAAGTGGTGTTGTTATAATTTTTAGTTTGTTATTATATTTACATGGAGCAAATGAATAAATAACTCATTTATTTTGTAATATATTATCCATGTTGATTCTGTGTTCTTGTTTAGATACGAATATTGCAGTAACGCAGGAAAAATATCAAATGTTATGGCGATTCCGAACTAAGAAGGCCAGTATTCAAAGTCTTAAAAAATTTAGCTTGGTTGTTGACATTGACAACCGTTGACAGTTTACAACTCTTGACCAGAAGCTTGCAACATGGCTCAAGCGCTCTGTCCTGTGTTGTTCCAAAGTTCAACACCGAATATCTATTAATTTTCGCCTTTTTTATTATCAATAAATCTTACACAAACTCGCTCAGAAAATGACGCAGAGTTGAATATGATGTTTTTCATTTAAAGACGTAGTAATTTAATTTCAAATAAAACAATGTATGGGAAGCTGCCATTGTTCTTTGAGCGAATTAAATAATATAACATCACGTCTGTTTTCCCCGAAGAGTTAAAACCAGAGATATAACTATGTAAAAGCCAAAAAAAAATTGTTTTTAAGAAACGGTCAATACTGAGTATCTACAGGATGGAATTGAATTCATGAGCATCCTTTTAAAGCGTCATTGTACTCGTCGTTATGAAAAACTTTTACTATCGGATTTCAATAACTCCTTATAGGGATGCCCGTGAATTCAATTTCACCTGTATAAGCAATTATATTTATATTATAAACTGAACAACACTACCAGTTAGTTATTGGTACTATAGGCACTTTAATATTTGGCACTACAATTCATAATTGAACCTAAATTAAGCATAAAAGCTGCTCTTCAGCATCAAATATATTTTCAACATCATTTAAAACTGTAAAACTGAAAAATAAACGTTTTCCTGGAGGTACCATTTGCTAATTTTTCCGGTAGAAAATCATACTTGAAAGCATTCATATTGAAACATTCGCAATTCATCTTTATTTGTTGAAAACAAACCCTGACTGATATTAAAACACGAATCTACATAATTATGTTCGTACATTGCAGTGCTGAAACATCCACCGATTTATCGTTTACGTACAGAAAATACCAGGAAATAATGTGATACAGGAAATACAGCATGCTTTAGAATGATGTAATCGTATTAAAGGTTGTGGTGCATACCATCAAACTGAACATAGTAGTCACAAAAAAATTATCAACTGTCCCACAAAACTTTAATACCAGCTCGACTTTGGGACGGCTAATTACTGCTTCGCGATTACGATGGAGAACATTTTTCAGTTTAACTGTACCAATGAGCAGTTCCCACCAGACACGACACCTGTCTGGTCGGAGGATCCTCCCTTTTCTATGGAGGATGAGTGAACTTTACACCCTGTTCCTCATGCCTCTAAACATCTCTCTAAGTTAGATTTCTTAGTAACAACAGCCGTACGGGTCGATCCATCAGGTTAAGCTACGCTTGCCGGGGTTGATCCATAGATGGCTGACCATCTTTACATAAACTTCTCCGTACCTCGGAAAGCACGTTAAGCCGCTGGTCCCGGCTGTCATTCGTGGTTCTTTGATAGGCGTTACGGGTCGTCAGAAGCCCGAAAGTTTGACAACCAGTCTTACTAAGGGGTATCGTATTACCCAGTTACTGGGTTGTGAAGGTCAGATAAGCAGTCGCTCCATATAAAATACTGGTATTCAGCTGCATCTGGTTAGACTGGAAGCCGACCCCAACATAGTTGGGAAAAGGCTAGGCAGAGTGATTGGTCTGTAACTGTACCATATCCTTAAAATATGACCACACTTTTGTGATACTTGATGTATATTATCCATGGTATATCCATGGTGTGCATGAAAGCCGATAGACAAATCAAATTATTTACGAAGTTCTTATTGGTAGTGAAAACAGTCATAAAAACCTTCCTGAAAGTATGTAGATCACGATAGTGAAAGAATCATCAAAATTCGTTCATAAGTTTTTGAGAAAATCTTGGACAAACAAACATACATACATACGAATCGAACTTCCTTTTTGAAGTCGGTTAAAATAGAATCTTACCTACATAGGGAGTGTTAGAGATCGTGTGAAAGATATAATACACGTACAAGCTAACCTTCATAGTATTTAGTGTATAAAAATGGCGAATGATCTTGATGGAATTATGAATGGTAAAATAAAGAGAAAGATAAAAAATGCAAGTGTCTGTCTGTAAGTTATGGGGTGTCACCGCTAAACGGCTGAACTGATTTTGATGAAAATATCTAATGTGGAGATAACTTGAATGTTGAGAGAAAATATGAATCCAAGGCACACTGATAGCTTTTCATCGAGTTTCCTAATCTAATAAAAATCTCATCATCTTTTTCAAAATGTGATTTAGCAGTTACATTGTGTAAAAGATGATGAGATTTCTTAGATTATAAAAATGTCGTGCTACCAAGCGTGTAGCCAGGATGATTTTTGGTAGCACAACATTTTAATAAAATAATGATTGAGTGATTTAGCAATAACAGAACTAATAAGTTCATGTTAACTAATTCTAATTAATCTTTAGCGCAATTGAAAAAGCAATTATTGTTCAAATTAATGTTTATTGACTCCTGCAAAGTAATGCCTGATTCAATTATTTTGATCATTCAATGCAATATTAATGAATTAGTGATATTTATAAAATGCTACTTGTCTTGAGCAAGCGTGATGATCGATGCTTGTGCCTTCTCTGTATGAGAAGAGGCCTTTGCCCAGCAGTGGGATATTAGTAGGCTGATATTATTGTTTATTTATTTATTATTATAAAATTTTACACTGTTTTGAATATCTATCTATCTATATAAATAAAAAGAGAAATCCTGACTGACTGACTGACTGACTCATAAGCCCAGCCCAAACCCTTGGACCTAGAAAGCCATAATTTTGCACAACGGTTCCCTTTATAATGTAGACAAGGAATAAGGAAGGAATTCCCGGTAATATGTGCCCGTGGGATATTTTCCGACATCCACGCGGGCGAAGCCGCGCGGGAAGTGTTAGTTACATATAAAAATAATCTGACAGCCAACAATTTATTGCTGAAAATGTTCACAGATCCATTTAATTTTGTGTCATAAAATCTCTTTAGCTGTCCGGTACAAAAGTGACAAAGTGGTGAAAGAGGACATAAATCTTATACGGATTTTTAAATCCGTATAAGATTTATGTCCTCTTTTGAAAATGATAAAGAATAAAAAATCTAGGCAAACAAATATGTTTAGGTAAACAAGAGGAGCTCGCGGCTAAGTAATAACAGCCGCACGGGTCGATCCATCAGATTAAGCTACGCTTGCCGGGGTCGGTTCGTAGATGGGTGACCATCTTTACATACCGAGACACCTCCGTGCGTGGAACCACGCTAAGCCGTTGGTCCCAGCTGTCATTCGTGGATCTTTGACAGTCGTTACGGGTCGTCAGAAGCCCGAAAGTCTGACAACCAGTCTTACCAAGGGGTATCGTATTACCCAGTTACTAGGTTGTGGAGGTCAGATAGGCAGTCTCTCCATGTAAAATACTGGTGTTCAGTTGCATCTGGTTAGACTGGAAGCCGACCCCAACGTAGTTGGGAAAAAGCTAGGCAGATTGATTGAATAGTGTTTCTTAATACTCTATATTTTTATTCTTCGTAAAACTTTGTGAAGAGCTGTAAGACGCTTCCCAAATGTGATGACTCAAGTATATTGATACCTTTCGCGTCTGCGAAGTTTAGCTAGCCTATTTAAAATAACCCTGTAGGTATAATTCTTTGTCGGTGTTGGGCCACACTGGGCTAAACTTTATCACTGTCCTTTTGCTCACATACCTTACACATACATACAGTATAATATGATGTTTGTCTCTTACCTGACAATGATAACGTCCATAGGTAATAGTCGTATGTTTCTTTCAGCACGCTTTGTGTAGAATTCATTATTATATCCGCCATCTTAGATTACGGAAGACTATCTGTAACAAAACAAAATCAAGATTAATATAAAAATACGTAATGAAATTTTCTTCAGTTTAATAATACAGGCTGTAATAAAAAGGTGTGGTACAGACCCTCGAACTGAACAACTTTCTCCATGGGACCAACACCGTTATCAAAACATTGAAGTTTTGTATGGGGCAGTTGACAAATTTTTTCGATGTTGGTCCCATGGAGAAAATTGTCCAGTATGATGGTCTCTACCACACCCTTAAATATGACTACACTTTTCTGGTACAGCCTGTATAAAGGCAAGAAAAATACTAGCAAAAAATTATAATTAAGTCTTATGTTGGATAGAATCAAGTTATTTTTTCAATAACATCCGAATTCTTAATTAAGTTACAAGATAATGCGATTTTTATAATATTAATAATCCCTACTAATTATGTTTTTATGTGTCTCATAAAAGAGAATTTTTCGCTGAAAAAAAATATCATCTTGAAAATAATAACAAAATTCTATATTGATACCAAAGATCTTGGAAAAGTTTTTGTTTCAAGTGCACTAAGATGTGTAGATATTGCAAAAGATGCCAACTGTTGTTATGACCCGTTACGTTCTTATTGCAATATCTAGGAGCAATATTATCTTGAATCTCTCTTGAATATCTTCAAACCAAAATTATTACCTTATCTTTGAAAGTTACAGTTTCATTTAGAAAATATAGAGAATACTAAATTGTTTTACATTTAGACAAACTGTGATTGTTTGTGAATCACTCACTATAATTATTATTACTATAGAGGCATGAGAAACAGGTTGTAAAGTTCACTCATCCTCCATTGAAAAGGGAGGATCCTCCGACCAGACGGGTGTTGTGTCTAGTGGGCAACTGCCCGACGATAAATATCGGGACGTTGTTTATATGCTAGTCGCACGGTAAACTCTGATTGCGCGATGCAGGATTTGCGTGACGTCATGTCAATGTGATGCGTAGTTCGCATGTAGCGATGTATATGCCACCACATTACTATTTGATGTACAATACAGTAAATGATTATTAACCTAATTTTATGATTGTATGCGTAACTTAGTATTGACCGTCAGCTTGTATGTGTGGTGCAAACTGTAAATTTAGTTGGTTATTAATAAATAAATTATTCTTTTTATATACATATATTTAATAGCGTGGTAAACAAGTCTAAGAGCCAGTCCAGAGAGAAACATCTGAAGTAGGCACTTCTTGGATTAATATTTTTTTAATTTCTATTAAATATTCCTCGTCATAATCAACCTACAGCAGTCCACTGTTGGACATAGGCCTCTCCAATCTCAAATTTCGGCAACCCTCATCCAGCTGTTACCAACCACCCTGCGAAGATCTTCCTCCACTCTTGAGGGCGTCCCTACCTTTCGTTTGCCGATTCGTGGACGGTATCCACTCAAGAACACGTCTAACTCAACTGTGTTACATTCTACGGCTGCTATGGTAGGCCCATTAGGCCTTCAGCTTGCTTGTTCTATGAGCTATGTCGACAACTTTGGTTCTCTGCCAGATAACCTCATTCTGGAATCGATCCCTCAGAGACACTCCATGCAAAGTATTCACTACTCTACTATCAATCAATCAACCAATAAACTCAATCTATCGTGGTCTATTTCTGGACATAGGGCTCGCCCAGGCTGCGCCATAACACCCTGTCCTCCGGTTTCCGCATCCCAGACACCTTTTTAATGTGGGTCCATCTAGCTGGAGGCCGTCCCACACTACGCTTAACGATACGCGGTCTCCACTGACTCAGTTGCTCCACCGGCCATTGGTCTTTCGACAAACATGGCCAGCCCACTGCGAATTCAGCTTGCTTACTCTGCTAGCTACTCGTATGTCAGTAAATCCGGTTCTTTTCTGGATAATTTCATTTCTGATTTTATCCTTCAAAGAAACTCCGAGCATAGCCCGCTCCATAGCGCGCTATACGACCTTGAATTTTTGGACCAGCCAATCCCGACTGTCAGTGTCCACGTTTCGGCACTACTCTACACTTTTGATGCTAACTGTACACTGTACAGTGTGAAAAACATTACGCTCTCTTAATCAAAGACAAGACAAAGACAAGATAATACAAGACATAACAAGATAAGACATTCAAATACGATGGTACTAACAATATGTTTTATTAAGTATTTTCCATAACATATAGGTACCATATTACAATAACCAGACCCATACTAAGTCAGTGGGTCAAAGCAAGCATGAGTATGAATAACAAGCGCTTTCTTTCATAGATTTTAACTTCTATTTATGTCGGATCGTGTACAGGCATTTATAGTGTGTGTTATATGTAAGTAATTTATGAATAACAATATTTTTTACATCACCTATCTCACACAATATAAAATGAATATGGCATAACAATAATTTGTTTATGCATAGAAATAGTTTGAATTTGTCTCCAAAATAAATAAAAAAAATCAACCTTTGAGAAATTCCCGTTGAAAGAACCCAGTAACACTTTTCCCGAATTGTAAATCAAGTCCAAGACCTCAGGGCTCAGCAGTAGCATTTCCAACTACTAGACCCAGAAGACACAAAATATTTTCCTATTGGAATAATTGCAGACCGTAGACAGGTCGTGGGAATGCGCTGAATGCAAGAAGCACAGGACTGGTCAATGTGGGGAGGCTTTTCGGAAGCCTATCCTGCAGAAAGAAATGTTGATGATGATTTATAAGTTCTTATGTAGATTCTGATAGTAAAAAATGCTTCGCTAGCCATTTATTTATTGGTGAACTAATTATGTAATGATTTGAAAAGGCAGCGCTTGTTGGAACTCGAACGTCGTATTGAAGAAATGTTATGCTCGAAAGCAAGCTTTGTAATGCAACGTTGTAATGTAAAGTCTATTCAATTCGTTACTTTCAATTGATGTTATTCCCACTAAAACGAAAATCAACTTTATGATATTGTAAATTAAGTTGATTTCAGAATTACTAGTACAAACTATTGAAAAAGTTTAGACTTTTTACTGAACTTTGTGAGTCAAGAATTTTAAAGTTGTTTAACTCCAAAAACACAAGCTTGTTTCCATATTTGGAAACTAAACCATGACCGCAGTACAAGTTGCCATTGTGTGAATGCTAAAAGCCGTCCAGCGTAAGATATTGCCATGTGTATGGCCACCCTAAAATTGCTGTTGTTTTATTTCATCGCAATCGCAATTGAGAGATCAATCTGGGAGGGTAAATGCGAATGCTTAGGTTAACCCGTGAATCAGCGGCCATTCTTTACTCCTATGGGCTTTGGAGCTTACGTTAACCTGTCTATCCCAGTTCTCAAACGAACATCGATGGCAGTATTGTGATCATACGATTGTTTTAATCCCTGTGTTTTAACAAAAATTACAATGTATAGTTACAAGGTGTAATAAAATTGAAATAACTGAAAACGTAAACGTAGTGTGGTACGCTCCCCAGCTGGATAAACGACGACCTTTAAAAAGTTGGCTGGGACAGACTGTATGCGGAAGACGGAGGACAGGGTGTTGTGACGTGACGTGTGTGAAGAACACAACATACATGACAGATACACAGATACACAAAAGGTACATGATGATTACAATGACTCCTTAAGTGGTTTTAAGTTGGTAGCTCGCCGTCCGATAAGTCCCGGGTCGACGGCGCGTTGAATCCACGCGTGCCTCAAAGAGATGTCAGCAGGGATGGGGTCCGATAGGGCCAATGCCGCCGAGGTTGCGGGTTGTTCGAAAGAGATACCGTAGCCCTGGCACAGGCAACTGAAGGAACACGGGTGGGTTTTAGTCAGTAAAAGTCTGACACGCCCTCCCGCTCCGCCCAGAGCCGGAGAAGTCATTTGATGATTTTCCATCCACAAAAAGAAAGAAAAAAAAAAAAGGGTTTTATGTTATTTCAATGACCTCTTGCATAATCAAATTCCTCTTACTAAGCATACATAATTTTAATAACCTAAAGCCTTGGAAATAACAAAATGCCTACCGCCCCTTTGATATTGTTGTATAAAAAAGGTGAACGAATATATGAAATATTCTTCAAAGGATGTAATTTATTAAAAGGTTTGTGTTTTTCAAAGAGCTATGGAATTATTTCTATAGCTTTGTGCTATAGAAATAGTTCAGTAGCTCTTTTCATGTATTGCGTGGCATGGCAGTGCATAAGAGTAAAAGTTATTATTGCTTTGGTGCTACGTTTAGTAAGTAGGTTAGTTTGAAGTTCGGATCAAAGGACTACTGACGCTCAGTCATTCTAATTTATACTTCATTACAATGAGGTAAAAGTTACATTGCAGTGACTTACTAAATGACTGTACGTAATTTTTTTAAATCGTGAATGTGCTCTTATCGACGACTCGATTGACTCTGATCCTACACAGTTGTACCTACATAATGTTTTGTGTAAAGGCGTTGCATGTGACTTTTATGACAATACCATAAGGTCCATTATTGCACACAAACGTTTGTGTATTGGTCAAATAACCAACATCCAGTTTGATTTGTGGGGCGGAAAATCGTTTGAGTTCCTAACACTAAAAAACCCGGTTTCTAGCTATGAACAAAGTTTATGACTGGACACAAAAGTGGAAGATCAAACTGAGTGAGTCAAAATTGATTCACATTGATTTCACTTATAAAAACTGCGATTACCACCAAATCTATATAAACGTCATGCAAGTGCAGGATGCTAATACAGCCTTAGCATAACTCCTGACGCCAAACTGCGTTGGAAATCTCACGTCAAATATAAAGGACGCTGGAACCCTAAATACGATACAAAAATATGTATTGTTTACTCGGGAGGAAATCCCATCTAACAATACATAATAAAATTGTATTATTCTTATACCAATTAGAACGCATGGCATGTAAGTTTGGGGCTGTCCGAAACGAAGCAACGTCAAAATAATTCTTCAATTCCAAAATAAAGTACTCAGGTGCTGTAAATGCACCATAATTATAATACATTAGAAATGACGACTTCCACCGTGACCTTAAAATGGAACTCGTCACTACCATCATCCAAAAATTTTCTGAAGTCCACGAACACACACTCCACCGATATGTGAATGTCGAGGCAATTCAGCTGCTAGACAACACGGACATGGAGCGTAGACTAAAGAGGACAACCATTTGAGTTAGTGTACTGTATAAATAGTGAATGAATTATACCTAGTAACAATGCTATCAATCTTATTATTCAGTTTTATTTTCGTAATTTATTCAAATGAACAATTATTATACTAGTATTTTCTATTGTAAGACATTTTACTAGTTATGTTTTGTTTATGTTAAAATAATTCCATTGACATTTAAATATTTGTATGCCACAAAGGCCGAATATAAATGCTCCAAATATTATATTGTAATTGAACAACTTGCATGCTCATGTTATGATAAATAAAATAATCTTGAATCTTGAATGCTGAAGAAGACTGAATGAATGTAAGAACATTTGTAACACATGAACAAAGTGTTTTTTTTAATAATTATTTATCAGACTTTAATTGTGTAAAAGTGCAAATTGACACTATTCATTATAGGAACGTAATCTACGAGTATTACGTAAAATAATAAGTTAGAGTTAAATTGCTTAGTTTAAGCTAGATTAATTGTAATCAATTATTAAAAACTTTAGTTCTTATTACTAGGTCCTACGGTTTGTATCTAAAACGGATGAGTCGTTTGCGAAAGAAAAGGTAGGTACAGGAACTATGACCTACTTTTTTAAACAGCGTGAAAAATTCCGCGAACGTTAAGAAGTACCTACATAGATTAATCACAAAACAGCAAGAACATCGTGACTCCTCAACTCTACCTTACTTATTTGGCATCGAGACTAAAGTCAATATGTTAAAGAGAACACATAAAGGATGATACGTCATTCCCTTTCTCAAACGGAGCCCGTGTCACGTTTCACTGAGATGTCAGGTCAACAAAACAGTTTTGTACAGTCAGAAAAAACAATTAATAAAGCAGTTGATATTCCACGGTAATTTGACAGGTTATAGCCATTTCTTGGGAAATGAGAGCAGTAGTGGGTGGCCAAGTGAGAGTAGTTGAGAGCAGTGGTGGCCAAGTGGTGGCCAACTGAGAGTAGTTGAGAGCAGTGGTGGCCAAGTGGTAACGGCCGCGACTAACGAGTTGTAGATCGTAGGTTCGAACCCAGACAGGCACTTTACTATGTACTTAAAAAATTATTTCATCACCACTGCTCTCAAAACAGTGAAGAAAATATAACACTATAAATTCAAAGACTTGTGACTTAAGGTCCACTCCCTCTCTAGAGAGGACAGCTGTAACACAGGTAATGATTATGAAAAATAACAAAGAACGGTAGTTGTGGTTTGAATCTAATCTAACCAGCCTTTCAGCGTTTGTCGTTCCGCTGCAGGGCAAAGGCCTCCCTCTCCCTTTTCCACAAAATTCTGTCTTTTGCTAGTTGTTGCAAGTCCATTCGGTAAAAGATGATGAATATCATAATAATACCAGCCCATTATTGGCCTACTACAGGGCAAATGTCTCTTTACATATAGCTAAGGCATTGTGTGCCAGTTTAATTTAACTCTTATAGTAATGGGTATAAAACTGAAATACTGATAAATAGTTTAGAATTCGAATAACAACTACAATGCACAGTTAAAAATGAAAAGACGGAGGGGGGCCTGCAGTAAGACACAATCAATCTGCCTAGCCTTTTCCCAACTATGTTGGGGTCGGCTTCCAGTCTAATTAGATGCAGCTGAATACCAGTTTTTTTATATGGAGCGACTGCCTATCTGACCCCCACAGCCCAGTAACTGAGTAATACGGTAAGACTGGAAAGACTGCTACTGGTACTTGGTAAGACTGGTTGTCAGACATTCGGGCTTCTGACGACTCGTACGAATGCCAAAGATGATGACATGATGGTGAGATGTATGACAACCAGGACCAACGGCTTAGCGTACTTTTCGAGGCACGGAGGAGTCTCGGTATGTATAGATGATCATCCATCCACGGACCAACCGTGGCAAATAGTCCCGTGCGGCTGTTATAACTTAGCCACAAGGCCAATATTAGGTAATATTGTGTGCGTAATAGCTTCTTAAAACTTCAGACACAGTTAGAAGAGCAATGTCGAAGACTTTAAAGTACTTAGCGCACACAATGAAAAAGTAATTACAAGTTAGCTGCCTGGCACTTATCTCTTTTGCTGACTGTACCTATGGCTGTTCGATTGTCAAGAACACATGACAAAGTAACTACCTTATTAGGAAAAGATTAGATTCTTGGAATTTCTTGAATAGGCTCGCTGAAACGGAAAATGGGTGAGACTAAAAAGACGTAGCGAAATGAGGTAGGTACATAAAAAAAATCGAATCTTTTTCTACTTAAGAACCAAACATGCTATCCCAAATATTTTCTCTAAAAAGTTCCGTTACATGATTTTATTTAAACCAGCACCCTAATTGCGTAACACATTATCGATCGGAGTTGGTTTAATTTTGAAACAAATTGCTAATCCATTGCTTCATAATATGTTCGAAAAATTTGTCTGCTCGACAACGTAAATAACGCAATAAATGTTGTTGAACTGTCAAAATGAAACCAACTCCGATTGATAATAATGTATTACGCAATTAGGGTGCTGTTTATTAATAGCTTAGCCTTAGAACACCGTCACATACAGAATAATCAGAATAACTTGCTGTATATTTGAGATCGTAGATAACAATGTAACGTCTCTGTTAAACTTTGATACCGGATTACAGATCTACGCGACACACAATGGCAATTTTATTGTGTCAATAATGATTGAGGTATACGATAGATTAATGTCTAGATGTCAAACCTACATTGAAATTTAGACGAATGGTGTGAAAAATTTCAACCGTACAGAAAACACATCAGGAAAGGTAATGAAAATTGTATCAAGATATTTAGCAATACAAAATTTCCAACTATGTAAAGTTTTAATCGGGTAAATTTCTTGAATTCTTTAGTGTCACTGAGCCATTTTTGGAAATTTTCCTCTAAACCAAACAAACTTTTCTCATATTTTTATTGTTTCGAATAATAACTTGTTAATACAACAAAAACTTGACGTGCAACTGATGGCGGTCATTCATTGTCACTTCCTATGTCGATGGTCATGGCGGAGAAAGTGAAATCTTTGAGCGAGACAGATGATGTACCTGTATAGGAGTGAGGTAGACGGGCGTAGTAACTGAATCACGTACCGTTTTAAGATGTAAGTGTTCCGCGTTTCGAGCGTCTTAGAGTTCGGTTAATATAAGGCTTGGTTCATGCTTGAGGAGTTTGTTACATCTTTGGATTATGAATACCATTATATTACCGGGAGAAATGACATCATCAGATCCCTGTCAATCTTCGATCATATATTATAACTACAACACAGGCGTTATCAATTCTTAAAAGTTAAAACGAGAGACAGTGCATAGTGTGCATCTGTGCCTAGACTCGTAACCATAAAACCAAACCAGCACCCTAAACCCCCGTTCCCACGGGCGTAATAAAATCGCGGCGGTATTTTATAGCGCACTGGATTTTCAACGCTCTGCTTACCGCCGAGAGTGCAAAATCCAACAGTGCGTTTTTTCGACGTGCTAGAATGTACTCTTCTCAACGCTCGACTCGACAACGAGAGTTGAAAATCCAGTGCGCTATAAAATCCCGCCGCGATTTTATTACGCCCGTGGGAACGGGAGTTTATTGTGAGACACTTCCAATCACAATCGTAACGATTTTGAAGCATATTGCTAAACATTATCCATTGTTTCATGTTATCGACAAAATTAACGCAATTTTTGAACTGTCAAAATGAAACCCATTACAACTTTACTAAACTTGAGGCATTACCTATATAGGTAACTAAAAATCAGGCTAAATAAAAAATATTCAAATAATAACCTAACAATAATAATTCATTCACCCCACAAATATTATAATATATATCCACGGATATATATAAAATATATATCCGTTCTAAGAAGTGTTTAATGTCCCGCAGGAGTATGTAAATATATTTGCGGCAATAATATTTAAGCTAAAGTTGGTGGCCGCCTCTTCAAACCAGATAAGGGTAAATACGTTCATCAGGTGGGTAGAAATGTCAACTGTTTAAAACTTGAGCCGTCACTTATAGACAGAAATATTCTAGACTTTTTTTTAGTAACTTTTTAATTTACTAATAAATAATGAATTAATGACTGTCTATTTTTAAACAAAGTTGTAACAATTTCGATTTAAATAAAAGCAGTAAAGTTGTGAAAACTTTGTTTAAAAATAAAAATAGACAAGCATTATTCATTAATAATTTCAATTTAAATAAAAGCAGTTAAAGTTTAAAATGTTACTAAAAAAAAGTCTAGAATCTTTAGACAATCACAATAATGCACAATCAGGTTGTTGTACTAACTTTAAGCTCGAGATAACATCAAAAGATCAGAACATTGATCGTTCATTGATCGAACATTGATCATGTCACATGTGTACCTACTTTACAACATAATCAGCCTTTAAGTAATGTTCCCACTGCTGGGACACAGGCCTCTTCGCTGTGAGAGGGAGTGGGCTGTAATCTACCACTACCTACTTTATAAAACCAAATAAACTTAAATAATCTTTATTTCATTTAATTTAAGTATATTTAAATATTTCCATATCATAAAATGAATTTTATTATTATTGTCATAAAATGAATAATCAAAATATTTAAACACAAGAACATTTGCAAGACAAAAATATAATGATGATGTGATAATTGGACCTACCGCATAACTCACTATGTGAACACGCATAAGCCCAGATTCAGATTTTTTTTTCGAGAACTGGATTTTCAACTCTAGGTATTGAGTCGAGCATTGAAAATTCAACAGAGCGCATCCCAGTGCGTCATGAAAACACTCTCGTTGGATATTCGACTCTCGGCGCTAAGCAGAACGTTGAAAATCGAGTTGAAAACATTGTCGAAATATTTCAGTTATGCAATATCGACCTGCAGGGGCCTTATAATTATAATCGTGTTCCACTTTCGCACCGCTTTACGAGAAAACGAAATTTGTGCGAAGGGAAATGATTTATTAATGGTTTTGGGAATTTTATAAGGAAATATTAATCATCGGTAACGTTATAAGATGTTTTCCTTTATTTGGTAAAATACAGTTTTTACTGTAGTTGTAAGGTAACCAAAAATTGCTTTAGGAGTGTTGAGTTTTAGCTTTATACAAGGTGGACACAATAATACGACAATAAAGTAAACTTCATATAACGTATGACGTTCCTAATCTACATAAAAAAGTCAGTCAAATATAAAAATGAAAGTACGGTTGGCAAATTGGCAACAAAAGTTGCTAAACACGTCAAAAAAAACTATACATTTATTATTACTACTAATGGATTCTGTCGTCGAAATTATTTTGGTCCAAGCCATGGGATGTCCCATCTGCAAAAATTACGAATTTTCAAACAAACTTTCATCCCCTATTTAATCCCTTTAGGGGGTGAATTTCCAAAAATCCTAAAATGAACTCGTGTACAAAATGTTATGCTTTTAGACTCAGCTGCTTTGCAGCGCGTTGTCTGGCAGTAAAATGAATTGAATTTTTATATTAAATAGATGCTCAGCTAGAAACATAAATTCAGACAGTACGATTTATATTGCTGTCTGTACTCATCAGCTGTTCAACTTGTTACGACTATCGGAACAAGTTATGTAGGTAGGTAATGTAGGAAACGGTAAATTATTACAATGATTATACACTTAGCTGTTATCTCATTTGTATGATCATGAGACTTTACTCACGTGCACATACATTCCGGGTTTGTACGAGACGTTTTGACGTTTCAATTGGGCCTTTCTTTGTGAGCACTACGTATTTTATTTATAACTAGCTTTTGCCCGCGGCTTCAGCTGTGTGGAGGTCGGAAATTATCCCACGGGAACTTACTACCGTGATAAAGCGTGTCATATCTCCTATCTCTCGTGGTGTACCTGTGTGTCGACTTTTATCGAAATCTGTAAGGCATGAAAAGGTAACAGACAGACAAATACAGATCCAAAGACAATGACTTCCGAAATCAAAGTTATTTTTCACTTTGTAGTGTTTTTTTGGAAGTCGGTTGTTTTTTTTGTGTAAAAAAGTTTTTTCTTTATTTATTTATTTCTATTATTAAATAATTTTTCAATGGAAATGCATGTGATGTACTTTATAATATATTTTTTTAAATAATTACTTGGAGAAATCTCTATAATAATAAGATTCCTACAAAAATTGCTACCTGCCTTAAATACTACAATCTGTAAAATGAAATCTTGGTTGGTTGGTCCCGGCTGTCATTCGTGGATCTTTGACAGTCGTTACGGGTCGTCAGAAGCCCGAAAGTCTGACAACCAGTCTTACCAAGAGGTATCGGATTACCCAGTTAATGGATTGTGGAGGTCAGATAGGCAGTCGCTGCACTGACGGCGGCGCTGCACTGACGGCGGCGCTGCACTGACGGCGGCGCTGCACTGACGGCGGCGCTGCACTGACGGCGGCGCTGCACAAGACCGAGGCCGTGTTTTTCCACGGACCTCGACAGCGCCCCCCATCTGACGCCCACATCTTCGTGGAGGGCGTCAGAATCGAGGTAAAGGCCCAGATGAAATATCTGGGCCTCGTACTCGACAGCAGGTGGCGCTTCGGCCCGCATTTTAGCGGGCTGTCGTCGCGCCTGCTGAAGACTGCAGGGGCGCTCTCGTGGCTGCTGCCCAACTCGGGCGGGCCCAGCGCGCGATGCCGGCAGCTCTACGCCGGCATCTTGAGGAGCATGGCCCTCTACGGTGCCCCCATCTGGGAAGACTCCCTCCGAAGGAGGGAGAACGCCGCCGCATTGCGGGCGCCTCAGAGGGCCATAGCCCAGCGGGTCGCGCGGGCCTACCGGACGGTGGGTTTTGCGGCGGCCTGTGCTCTGGCCGGCACCCCCCCTTGGGAACTCGAGGCGTGGGTGCTCGCCAGAGTATACGAGTGGATGGCGGGGCGGAGGGCGAGAGGAGAACGCCCGGCCCCGGAAGAGCGCGAGGCCCTCCGACGGGAGTCGCGAGACGCCATCGTCGTCCACTGGACGGGAGAACTCGCCACTGCAGTCTTTGGCCGCCGGACCCTCGATGCGCTCGGGCCAGTGCTGCGAGACTGGCTCGAGCGGTCGCACGGGTTCCTCTCCTTCCGTCTGACGCAGGTGCTGTCCGGACACGGCTGTTTCGGGTCGTACCTGCACCGAATCGGACGGGAGGAGACGCCGTCGTGCCACGGTTGCGGCGCGGCGGAGGACACGGCGCAGCACACCCTCGGGTCGTGCCCGTCGTGGTCCGAGACGCGCCGCGATCTGGTCGCGGTGATAGGACCGGACCTCTCGCTCCCCGGCGTGGTTAACGCCATGCTGGCGGATGAGAGGTCCTGGGCGGCGGTCGCCTCCTTCTGCGAACACGTCATGTCCCAGAAGGAGGCGGCGGAGCGGGCGCGGGAGGATGATCCTCACGCGGCGCCGCTCCGAAGGCGGAGGAGGGGTCGAAGAAGACGTGAGTTTGATACTCATCTCCGACTCCTCCCAGGTGGAGGCCAGCAGGCAACGGGTGCGGGGGCACCCTTGCCTGTATCGCACGGACCTCCACCAGTGCCGGACGGGAATGGTCAGGTGCTCCCGGCCATTCCCGTAGCCCCTCAACCTGCTGGGGGGCAAGCGGGGCCCGTCAGCTAGGCGGGCATGCGCCGGGAGGGTTGTGGATGTAAAGGCTGAGCCAGTTTCCCATGACCCTCCCGTCACGGCGATGCGGGAGCGCCGCTGGGTCGTTTAGTGGGTATACCGGATTTACCGGGGAGTCCCACATACCCCACCCGTCCCCCGACGGGTGGGCATGCGTAATGCATTTTTCCCAGCGTCAACAAAAAAAAAAAAAAAGGCAGTCGCTCCATGTAAAATACTGGTATTCAGCTGCATCCGGTTAGACTGGAAGCCGACCCCAACATAGTTGGGAAAAGGCTAGGCAGATTGATTGATCTGTAAAATGAAATCTCTTAGATTACAATGGGACATGGCTTATCTGGAGCAGATCCCCCATAAAGAAAAACTCAGCGACATCCCGGAATTACCGAGTTATGTCCAGTTATTGGCAATTTTCTCGACCCTTGTTACTTGGATGTTTATTCGTTTTCGGCAAAATGTGGGTGAATGCTCTTTGAGAAATACAGACGAGATAGTATGAACTGGAGTGGAGTCTCGTAACTCCATTAGGTAGGAACTTATTACGTTATCAACTATAAGTGCGTTTGTCCACCGCAGCTATGAGCAGTGATTTTAACCATATGAGCAGAGTGGGATTTTGACATGTGATCCATACTTTTTTTTATCATATACTATCGTGCAGGACAGCGCCGTGTGATCGGCCGCACACTCAGCACGACACGTATTGGTAATGTAGAGATTTTGTCCAGTTGGCTTTGAAAACTGACCTTGAATCGCGAATTCTAACTAATATTATAAATGCGAAAGTAAGTTTGTTTATTTGTCACCTTTTCTTGCCTACACCACTGATCCGATCATCCTGAAATTTTGCATATAATTATGTGTATACGTTGTCAGGTGAACAGAAACGAACATAGGATGGTAGCTTTCATCTAAAAAAAAGTACTGTTCCCGAGGAAAACAACAATACCGTTCTTATGACAATAGATGACGCCACGTGTCTTTCGAATCAAGATTGAATTATATTATTACAAGCAGAATACAACCCGAATTGATTGTCAAACTCTAAATTAACGCGAACAAAGCCGTGGGCAAAAGCTAGTGTATATTAATTTAATGAAATAAAGACTATTTCATATTAAGGATATAAAAAAAAATAGTAGAGGATCAGCTTGGAGAGCTGACAGAGCGCGTCATGATGTAGATGAAAGAAGTAACATGAATATAGCAATCATTATGATATCTATAATTACACAGGGTGTAAGTGTAAACAGTGGCAACCTTTTAAGGGTTCATTGCACTCATCATTATGAACAATTTTTACTATGGGACCAGACCTGATATCGCAAAAAAAAAAAAACAGCACATTTTTTTGCGATTTCGAGTTTGGCCGCATGATGACCCCTTAAAAGGTTGCCACTGTTTACACCTACACCCTGTATACAAGATGTAACTAAAATAACGCACAACCTCTTACTAACTCATCATTATGCATAAATTTCACGCGCGATAGTGCGCGATTTCAAGTTAAGTCCAAACCTGCTAAAATCACGAAAAAATAATCAGCTGTTCCCTATATTTATGTTCTCATAACTCGTCAAAATGTAGGGAAAACTTAGCCGACTTACTGTCGCGATTTCAGGTTTGGCCCCATAGTAAAAGTAGTTCATAATGATGAGTACAATGGCCTCTTAAGAGGTTGTGCGTTACAACATGTATATTACGCTTAAGAGCTGTAAGTGAGTAAAGCGCTTACTTGGCCATGCATGGGTCAAAAAAGAGTACTTACATATAATATATCAGCTGTTTGGCATAAACTCAAACTCAAAGCATTTATTTCAATTAAACCAATTACAGGCACTTTTGAATTGTCAAGGGGTCGGTCAGTCAAAAAGATGAAGCTAGGCGCCCATTCCAAAGTATAGTAAGTACCTATGGAGAAGAACGGGCAAGAAACTCCACGGACACTCTTTTAAATCAAGATTTGGTTACAAAATAATGGTTACATGTTACATGTGAGAACGATGCAGAACGTTAAAAGCGTCCTTAAAAAAAAAAACAATTCAAATATTTAAATTAAATTAAAATAAGCCGTGGCCGCTAAGGTATGACCAGCCTTCACTGACAGCGCTTGTTCACGAACCTGACATAGTTACCTATTTTGCCAACTGTACATAAAATATACATCCAACAATGCTTTTAATGATCTGACAGGGCTGAACTTTCATAAAAGAGTTATGACGAATTTGATAGGTGTTTATACTATGATTATGCAAAATGCGCACATTTGTAAATGCCCATGCCCATTTTATGGTTTGCCTATTAACATGTATGTTAATAGGCAAACCATAAAATGGGCAGGACACAGACACACTGCGTCTAATATGTCTACACGGTGCAATTTAATTGCTCGAGGCGTGCCATAAGTTGAAGCATAGAAGTTGCATCGTCAAAACCAGTTGTTGCAAGTCATTAGTTGCTACAATTTATTGTATGATGTAGCCCCATATTGGCTTTACGAGCATGAGAATGTACTGTGTCGAGAATTTAATTGGATGCTCAGGAAGCTATCCGGAGTACTGAAAACCTAAAACACTACGTTTCGTGTCAACTTTGATTTTATGTTGTTCATTTGGACAAACAATCACGATGCTATGTTGGGCAGCTTATCAAAGCTTTGGTCGAACATTCAATTGATAATATCTAAGGTATGTAATATCTACAAGATATTATTACATACCTGTATTTATTGCCATCATAGATTGTCGTAAAACTCGACAATATGTGTAATTTCTTTTTATTGTCTGAATATAAATATAATTTCTGTGTAGCCTTTTCCTAACTATGTTGGGGTCAGCTTCCAGTCAAACCGGATGTAGCTGGATACCAGTATTTTACATGGAGCGAATGCCTATCTGACCTCCACAACCCAATTACTGGGTAATACGATACTCCTTGGTAAGACTGGTTGTCAGACTTTCTGCCACTGGCTATCCATAACGAGCACGGTTAAAGATCTTCAAATGACAACGGCTTATCGTGCTTTCTGAGGCACGGAGGGGTGTTGGTATGTAAAGATGGTCCACTGAGGAACCGCGGCAAGTGTAGCTGGTCAATCGACCCATAGGGCTGTTCTGAAAAACTTAGCTACAAGCCCCTTTGATCAGCTAACTTTGATCGAACATTAAATATCTAGCGGTATGGAATATTCTATGATATTACATTCCTATATTTATTGCCATCTTACATTGTCGTAAAAATCGAACAATGTAATTTTGCATTTTGAATTGTAATATATTATATAATCTTCTATCTATTGTCTGAGTATAAATAAAATTTCTATAATTGTACAAGTATAATTGCCATTTTACTATGAAATTACATTTCAAATTAAAATGTATATATGTAATGAAAGCGTAAAACAGTTTGATAATTGTATTTATTAATTGTAGCTCTGCTAATAAAACACTTGATATGGTACGTTTTTGAACTCCGTTAATTAAACGGTTTTACTGGAAAGCAACAAATAATAAACTAAGTACATAATTTTAAAGATAAATTAAAATTTTATTGAAATTGGAATTTTATGACTTAAGAAAAAATTTTGTAAAAATAAAAATACATTTATTAAAAACTAGGGCTTATTAGATTTAGCAGCCAAAAGTACAGGGTGAAATTTTAATCGTTTTAATCCTCATAATGGGTCATTGTACTCATCATTATGAACAACTTTTACTATGGGACCAAACCTGATATCGCAAAAAAAAAATCAGCTGTTCAGTACATTTATCTACATTTAACTCTTCAATATGTAGGGAGCAGCTGATTTTTTTTTTTGCGATTTCAGGTTTGGTCCCATAGTAAAAGTTGTTCATAATGATGAGTACAATGACCCCTTATGAGGATTAAAACGATTAAAATTTCACCCTGTATAAATCAACACGCATCGTGAATATTTCTAGTAGACAAGTCAACGTAAGGACGTTGGCAAATAACTAAGCAAACAGCTTGTGGGGTCACAAACACACAGGGATACAATTAGACACGAACTGTTTGCCTCCCCTATCACCCTTAATAGTACAGAGGAGTTTTATGTGTTTCAAATAAACCCGTACATGAAGCATAGGTCAGTGTAATCCACCTGTTTTTTAGGGTTCCGTACCCGAAAGGTGCCAAACGGAACCCTATCACTAAACCTCCGCTGTCCGTTCGTCTGTATAGGTAAATTTTCACTTTCAATTTCTATTGCCGCTATAACCTAAAATAATAAAAATTAAAGGGACGCACCGACTCGCACTTGGCCGGTTTTTTTTGGGTAGATGAAATTTGTGACACGTGACGCGAATCAGTGAAGGTTACTTCTAGGCTAGCGTGCAGCATCTTCGACCGCATCATCGTTCATCAGATGAGGTCGTGGTTCAATGCGAGCATATCCATACTAATATTTATAAAAAGAGATTAAGAGAAGTGGTGGCCCAGTAGTAACCACCGCGACTTACGAGTTGTAGGTCATAGGTTCGAACCCCGATAGGTACTTTACTTTGTGTAAATTATTTTATCACCACTGCTCTCAAAACGGTGAAGGAAAACATCGCGAGAAAACCGGCATGTCCTTAGAACCAAAAATTCGAAGACATGTGACATCTACCAACACCCCTCTCACCGAGAGGAGGCCTGAGTCCCAGCAGTGGGATCATTATAGGCTGATTATGCTAATTATTAAAAATGGGAAAGTAACTCTGTTTGTCTGTCTGTCGGTTTCTGTCTCATATGTCTGTTACCTGTTCAGGCCTTAACAACAGAACAAATTTCCTTTAAATTTGGCACACAGGTCATGACCTTGGTTAGGACTTTATTTTTTGTCCGTCCCCGGTGTATAATTTCCGACCTTTGCGGGCGAAGCCAAGGCTAGTCTATTATAAAAAAAAACAAACAACCGACTCCCAAAAAAAAACACTAAAAGTGTGTATGTTTGTATGTTCGCGATTTTCACAAAAATTAATGAACCAATTTTGATGATTGAACGTGATCTACCTACTTTCAGGAAAGTTTTAGTTTACTGATTAGGTAATTATTCTTATGTACGAAGTTATATGTATAAATATACTGTATCTCCGGGACTTTGAAGCGGATTTTGATGATTCTTCTTTTCGTTCGTCTTGGGCTTAAATATCATTGTATACTCGTATTAATGTATATTCAACTAAAAATGGAAAAATAAATGTAGTAAAAAAAGTAAAAACCGACTTCAAGAACCTAAAACGAATAAAATAACTTCCATAAAATATGTACTTAACAGCTTCTGAAGTCGGTATCTTCTACTCGTATTCTTCAATGCAGCTTAGCTTGGCAGCGACTTCAGAAGCTGTTAAGTTTTTTATGGAAGATATTTTATTCTTTTTAGGTTTTTGAAGGCGCTTTTTACTTTTTTTAAAGTAAAATTTTCAATTTTTTTGATGAACATGTATATAAAAAAAACAGACGAACATTATAACCTCTTACTTTTTTGAAGTCAGTTAAAAATCTATACACAGTTTACATTTCAAACAGAAAGTCTGTCAAATCAAGTTACCTACTAACCATTTGAAACCCATGTCAAATTTTCAAAGCTATAACATAATTTTCATCCTAACTACTTCAAGTTTCGTAGGTGTACTTAAAGGAGTACCTTCTATAAGTTAGAATTTAGCTTAACTTGCTTTTAGATAAGACAAAACTTAGCTTAGTTTGACGGGGCCGTGTGCCAAGTTGCTCTTTCACCGTCAGATATTAAACTTGTCTAACAATGTAGTATTATGAGGAACCCATATTTTGTATAGGTGGTATTCGGAATAAAGGCTCCCACAGACAGGCACAACGCGACTCCGGTAAAACAATTTTAAAGAGGATTTCATAGAAATTGTTCCAACAGAGTCGCGTCGCGCCAGTCTGCACGAGCCTTAATGCTGTGTACTATCGAAGTTTAACATAAAACCATTGATTTTCTTAAAGCGCATCACACACGGCAGCTATAATATATATTAATGTACATTATATCCCGGGATGTATATTGCTTTAAATTATCTTAAAGTATCACACACACAGCAGGTAATATAATGTCTTTTCCTTCATTCCACTGGTGTACGTCTCGATTTATCCGCAGGGAGACAGACAGTTAGCGCCTTGTCTACATCAGTGTAGACAAGGCGCTAACTGTCTGTCTCCCTGCAACTGTTAAACAACTTTATAAACTACCGTCAGCGGTAGTTTATAAAGTTGTTTAACGTAGGTCAGAATAATTCTGCATTGTTTTGTGGGGAAATATGTGGTGTTATTTCCATCTGTTTTAAATTTCACTTTTTACGCAGTCGGGTCTTAGATTTTTTAAATTTCCTTTTTTAGGGTTCCGTAGTCAACGAGGAACCCTTATAGTTTCGCTATGTCCGTCCGTCTGTCCGTCCGCAGCTTAGCTCAGAGACTCTTAGTACTAGAAAGCTATAATTTGGCATGGATATACACATAGAAATATAAAAAACAATAAAAACAGGAGAAGTGGCATGGGGGCGTGTCTGTGTCCACGCGTTATGCGCACGCTGCGCCTTTACTCGCCAAATGGCCGTCTCCGC
This sequence comes from Cosmia pyralina, assembly GCA_946251885.1. NCBI lineage: Eukaryota > Metazoa > Arthropoda > Insecta > Lepidoptera > Noctuidae > Cosmia > Cosmia pyralina. The sequence goes on along the minus strand of OX276349.1, from coordinate 24,943,263 downwards.
GAACTAGTACGCTTTCGACCGTGGTCACGATAAATTATAAAAATGCCGTGTTGTTCAGTGGTTTCCTGCAAAAACCAAAGTGATATTAAAAACTTCGTATCTCACGGAATCACTTACCATATGTAAGTAAAAGTATTTTACTGTATTTATCTTTAAAATCATAAAAAACAACAAATCGTAAAATATTTCTTGCTTTTACTACGTTATTTTTGTTTTCAAATATCGCAGCGGCTGTACTATTTTTGCAGCAAATACATTGCTCCTTAACCACTACCTTAGTATGTCGCTAAGCGACTGGACAAGCAATGTAAAAATAACAAAACGATACTTTATTTACGCGGAGCGTCGCATAGTACAGCCGCTGTGTCTTGCGGCGAGATAGTGATGAGGTTAAGATCCACTAAAGTAGGCAATCGATAATAATGTCGATTGCCCAACGAATATTATATTGCTATTATAGTTTATTTTTCAATTTGTCAACCGTTTTAGCCCGGTTGGAACACTTGAAAATATGACGTTTAAGTACGGTTGGAAAACCTTTGAGAATGTAAAATAATATTTTTTACTGTTTTTGATTATTTTACAGCGTACCGAGTTGAGAAATGCATAACCAACGGTCGTAAAGTAAGTTTATTAATGCTTAAGTGGAGTGTTTTTGGGTTTAAATTATCGCATCTTCGTGCTATTTCCTTACTTATTTTTGGTTTTGGTATTTTACTTCCGCTAAAGTCTTTAACTATGCACCACAAGATTCGAATGCGTTGTAGTAATCGGTATGGTTCAGATAAAATATTAGTGATTTTTGCTTAAAATAAGTCAACATATTCATGCTATTTATTTGTTATGCATGAGTATGGTATGTGTTTGTTTTCATATATTTAACTATTTCTTAACTAAGGGTTTTTTTTTTAATAACAAAAGCCTATTCGCCTGTTGCCTGCTACCTGCTTACTCATCGTGAGGTTAAGAAGTATAGACCGCGCGGAACTAGTTGACTGCGCCTTAGGTATGTGAGCGGTGGGATGGAGGAGCGGGGGCGCATTACTCAGTACGTGCGTTGCGAACCGCCGCCTCACCCCTGTCTCAGCGGCCAACTAGTTCCTAGACTATAGACTATAGCTTAAGATACCTACTTATTATGTAAATGATAAATAAGTTCTTATAGTACCTTTTTAGCTTCCCAAAAGATACAAATACAAAAAAAGAATGAATCGATGCCACAGGAAGGCCTCCTAACTGGTTCCCAACAAAATATAGCACCATATGCTCAATTCACTGAAAGGCAGAAATGTTCCAGCCTCTAAAGAAAACTCGCAGGCTTTTTGAATGGGCAATCCCAAAATTAAGAGTACGTCAAGTACTGAACAAATACCTCCACTTTACAGGTCAGTGAGTAAACACATAACAGGGTTCAACAATTCCTATGGTTTCACAGCCTAAACCAACTTAACCGGATTGTTTTAATTTATTGATTCGTGTTTTTTTTTAATATAGGTACATTTTTTTTTATTTAAAATATATAATACTTTCTGGACATATCATTTTTTATTTTATTTTCAGGACCCCAAAGTTTTTTTGTACAGTAATAAATGGAAGTATCGATAACTTTCTGATTTAGTCAATCACTAGCGTATATGTAAAATAAATTGCTTATTGCACAACACAATAATAGCGCCCGATGTTTTTGTGTGAGTAAGTTGTACGGTGCATGGTAAATGCACGCTGTTTGTGACGAGTTAAGGTTTATAATTGATTGTGTAGTATGTTCTGATTTATGAATTGCAAGTGTGTGCGCGACTTTGTATCTATTGCTTTTATTGGACTACATGTGTAGTAGTGGCGCGGTGGTGGGGCCAACCTAGCGACATCGGGTTCTGATACATTTTCAACTACCGGGCATATCTCCTTCTTTCAAATATCTATGGATATACATATTCATCACTCCGACAAAGTGCTAAAATAAAATAATGAAAAAATTTTTTTCTGTACGACGGGTTTGTGAAAACAATTTTAGATTTAGGGATCTGTTTCTGAAATATTAAGCTTTAAGGTGCTAATTTTTTTTAGAGTCAAGTGTCCCCCCCCCCCCTCCCTGCCAGCTAAACGGTTAGTTTTGGATGGGTGAAAACATTCACGGCCTAGTATATAAATAACTATAATAGAAAACTATCACAGTTAAGTAGGCTTTTCAAGTTTACGAGTAATAGTCAAATATTCAAGAAACAACAAAAAACCCTCTTCTTAATCCGCATGTGCAACTACGGAACCCTATTACTGCGCGTGGCCCGACACGCACTAGGCCGCTTTTTATTTTACACTTTTTAGTTAGTATTATTTTTCTCTCACTGTATTAGGTAACACTAAAAGCTTGTAAAAATGTGTACTTGCTCACTTATACTTACGTAATTCTTAAAATAGATGGTAGCAGGAGGCGTTCTGTAGTTTCTGCCTGCCCCCATGGGAAGAAAGCGTCAGTATATATGTTTAATTTCTATATTATAATAATAAACTCTCGTGCGTATAATACCCACTTATATCATCTGCCTAGCCTTTTCCCAACTATGTTGGGGTCGGCTTCCAGTCTAACCGGATGCAGCAGAATACCAGTATTTTACATGGAGCGACTGCTTATCTGACCTCCACAACCCAGTAACTGGGTAATACGATACCACTTGGTAAGACTGGTTGTCAGACTTTCGGGCTTCTGACGACCCGTAACGACTGTCAAAGATCCACGAATGACAGCCGGGACCAACGGCTTAACGTGCTTTCCGAGGCACGGAGGAGTCTCGGTATGCAAAGATGGTCACCCATCCACGGACCAACCCGGCAAGCGTAGCTTGACCTGGTCGATCGACCCATGCGGCTGTTATTACTTAGCCACTTGCATCGTTCCAGCATATATGGCATGGAAGCCCTACTCATGCAACGTCAACTCAGGTGGTGTGGACACGTTCTTCGCATGAAGGACCACCGTTTACCCAAAATGGTCTTTTACTCTGAGATGGCAGAAGGTAAACGGAAGCATGGCGGTCAACATCTCCGCTATAAGGATGTGCTCAAAAGGCATCTTAACGCGTGTGCTATTGATCCTACAGGTTGGGAGACGCTCGCTCTACACAGGTCGTCTTGGCGCTCTACTATTCACAAAGGTACCAAAACTTTCGAAGAAAAGCGACACGACGCTATTATTGAGAAGCGCCAAATACGCAAAGAGAGACCTAAGCCCTCCTACACGTATACATACAACACTTCAGGCCAGCTTTATTGTTTTAGTTGTGACCGGGTGTTCAAAACTAAATTCGGTCTAGCGAGCCATCTAAGAGCACACGCAAGGAAGTGATTTCGAAGGGTCGCCGTTATCGAAATCGATAAGGAGGACTATATACTTAGCCACGAGCTCCTCCACCCATAATACCCACTTATAATAAAGTGATATTCACTCACTCCAAAAGTTCGGGATTATTTTTTTATAATTTTTTAATCCAAATTACATGTAAACATAAGTATATATTTTTGTTATCGCCTATTAAAACCCTTCATTTTGATACCCTACTCGATAGGTTTATGCGATTTTTTATTTAAAACATACATTTTGGAAAATCTGCTATTTTAATTTTTTATCATTTAAATATACCCAGTCCCACTCGCGCAATAAAAACTTCATCAAAATCGGTTCAGCCGTTTAGTAGTTACGAGGAAACATAGGGACGGACATACATAGCCCTACTTTTTTGGCTTCGCCGCAGTCGCGCATGATTGCCTCACAACACTGATACAATTACAGGGCTCTCAAAACATAATTTTAACACCGGAATACTTTCTCCTTTTTACGTCCAAATAAGTGCATGACAATCAAAGTCCAATGCAGTGCAGATAAAATACATAAGGTCGTCGATTATAAAACTGTACAAGAGTGGGTGCTCGAGTTTATTTCACTTTCTTTACCGGAATTATGAGTCAAGAATAGCAGCATACGTGCTTTCAGAAAGTACGTGGTTTCGTTATGTTTCGGAATTTCCTTGTTGATGAACTGACATGTTTCAATCTACTTGATTATTGATGATTATGGGAACCAATCGTGTATTTTCTAAAACTTGATAACTTGTAAAGTATATGCAAATAAACTATATTTGCAACAAATATTTTTAAGAAAATTTAATGATACAATGATTATATCTCTTAAAAAGTTTACACTTCTGTGATTTAGGAATAAAAAAATGGATACAATATACAGCAATAAAGGGTATATAATTATAAAGGGTCGCTAAGCAGGTACTAGAGAAATTAAAGTACAAAAGTGGGGAAAGTTATTATATAGACCTTCAACGAAAACGGAAGATGGAAGGACTGGAGGGAGGCCTTTGCCCAGGAGTGGGACAGCGTAGGAAAGTAAAAAAAAAAAGAAAATACCTTAAACTGTCATGTTAGGAGACACAATTAAATTACCGACCTCTAGGAGGTCGATCGACAGTTGAGAGGTAATTAATAAAATAGACGATTAAACTAATGTGCTGCGCTTTGCTACACAGAAATGATTTTTAATCACCAATCTTTGCAACTTGCTAGTTACGGAATGGAAAACCATTAAACGACTCAACACATTTATTATAGGCTTGCCTTTATCCACTGTCTCATCAAAAACGATGATGCGGTCAATAGTGCACGCATGCCAAGTAATCTGTTCACTCAACACTTCAAGACTGCCAGCAACTTAGTCGATCTCCACAGAATACTTTTATAGCGGAACAGCTATACACTCACAAATAAGTGAAAGTTGGAACACGCATATAAGTTGTTAGCTTATAATAAGAATAATATTATAGATACTTAAAAAATGGTCCACTTGTTATGTAAATATTTGTAGGTACTTTGTAGTCGTAACTTTCAAAAAAGTTCTTTTGTACAAGCAGCAATGTGAGTTCGATTGAATGGAATTTTGAAATTCAAATTCAAGTTCAAATTAATTTATTTGCAGGTATTTTAAATCGAGAACTTAAGACTATCGTGGCCCAATTACATTCTACCATTACATAATATGGTGTGCAAATGTGTCTTAGTAACATTAAAGGTAACAAAATAAGAATAAAATACTTTCTTTTATTTTAATATTCCATTGTTTTTCAATATTAATTTTACTTAATAATAAAAGTTTCACAAATTCTAAAATAATAAACTGTTATATTGCTTCGAAGTATTCCCCAAAATTAATTTGATTTGAAAAAAAAAAAGAATGCCTCGTTTTCACTCAAAAATTAGTGAATCTTAATCCAATGAGCACTTGCTTGTGTTGCAAACTGTACAGCAATTATTAATCAAGTTAATGATGAAAATTGACAGGAATACTAGGGACGGAATTCGATGTAAATGATCGATTATATCGGCAATAATATCGCTAACTTTATCGATATTATCACCGATAGGTTTTCCTGTGAGGAAAATTCGTTTTGATAATAGTCTGTGAAAAAATAATGGTAAGCATCAGCTGTTTGTGATTGTAAGGCCAATCAGTCAATCATCATTAATTTGTCTATTGTTTAAAAGACTGTAATTATAGTGGCATCTTCCTTTAAAACTATATCTTGGAACAACACTACTTATTTAACAGAAACCTCTACGTTTTTTAAGTAGTAGGTACCTAATTCAAGGTACACAAATAATTCAAAGAAATTAGAAATTAGTATCTAGGTCATAATATTTCTTCTCAAAACTTAACCCAGAATTAATAGCTTGAAAGTGATTTCACCGTATAAGGAAGTGAAAATTACGATAGATTTAGTTACTAGCAAAATTTTAAGATTCAATTCTCACAAAGATTCTATTTTTTTATTAGATTTTTTAATCTTGTCGATTATTATCTAATAAATATTTTACGCATTAAATAATCAAATTATTTAAGTCTGTCCAAATAAATTATCCAATTTGTCTAACAGACTATTCTAATTTCATTATGACGTGTCAATTAAGTTGTAAATTGACATTTAATTTGCATTTCAAACATCAAATTTTCAAACCGAACAATTTCTCGCTATATTTTTGTAGTAAATACAAAATTTCTACATCAATTTTGCAGCTTCCGATGCGCGATTTGCATATTTTCCGCATAAAATTATGCGAACTAGTTTAGACGGGCTAATATTTATGGAAACGATTTATTTACTATGTGAGTTATTGGAAAATTTAGCTATCCGGTAGGTACGTTATTTTAGATAAACTAAAATAACAGAAAAAAAAATGTAGTTTGTACCTTTATTAAAAAAAAAAACTATGTTATACTTTTAAAAGAAAAAAATAAAACACTCACCTAAAAAATCCTATACAAAAAATAACAATAATTAAAAAACTGAAACTTCACGAAAGTACGTTTCGCAACACTCTCACTCCCGTCTCCTGCGCAGCCGATGCGCCGCGCTTGCCAAATGCGACTGCGCGTACGACGACCGCCGAAACTTTACGACAACTTCCGACAGCTTACTTACCTTCACGTGTCGAAGGGTGGGTCTCTATGTTATGCGTACAATTTTCACAGTGATTACTCTTACGTAAGGTTATAAATAATTAGCACGCGGAATGGTCCGATGGCGTTTTTTTACGTAGCGTTTTTTTACGTTGCGTTTATTACGTGAGTGCGAGCAGATTTTATGGTGGAGGCCGTAAATTAACGCTGTGATGCTTAGATATATTTTGGCTTTCTCAACCTTTTGTTACTTTTTTTTGTGACCAAGTTCATTGTTGACAGGTTTTGGAAAGTTAGAGGTCAAAAAAGAAAGCCAGAGTCTTAGAATACACGAAGAAGAGTCCACGGATGGACATTAGACATGCAGCTTAAACACGACTAGTTGTGGAAGATGAAAACCGATTCAATCTGCCTAGCCTTTTCCCCAACTACGTTGGGGTCGGCTTCCAGTCTAACCGGATGTAGCTGAACACCAGAGCGACTGCCTATCTGACATCCACAACCCAGTTACTGCGTAACACGATACCCCTTGTAAAGACTGGTTGTTAGACTTTCGGGCTTCTGACGACCCGTAACGACAGTCAAAGATTCACGAATGACAGCCGGGTCAAACGGCTTAGCATGATTTCCGAGGCACGGAAGAGCCTCGGTATATAAAGATGGTCACCCATCCACGGACCAACCCCGGCAAGCATAGCTTAACCTGATGGATCGGCCTGTGAGGCTGTTATTACTCAGCCACGAACAAAGCTAGTTTCAATACAGTGCAACTTGTTTCGTATCATAAATTGGTGTCCTGAAATCTACCAGTATCACCGAAATCATGGGCCCGTCAGCATCAAAGCTTTATTTTGCAATGTACATTATTATCGCAGTAATGTGCTTTCGCGACATTCATTTCAGGTCGTATTTTATTGTGAAATTATGTACTTTGGTAAAAAATCGCGCTTGGCATCAAATCGAATCGAAAATATTTAGAATAATTAGAAGTTAATATACATGAAATTGTTAATGAAATTAATGTCAAGAAAAAATATTTAAGTCACTAATTTCTCAATTTAAATCCGGCTTAAAAGGAGGTTGGGCGTGCGTGTATGACCCAGATGTAGGAACGTAAACGAGGCGAAAGGAGTATGTAATGATCGTAGCAGGTGGCGTTCTGTAGTTCCTGCCTACCCCCGCATCGGAAAAAAAGCATGAGTTCATGTGTGTATGAAAGTATACCAAGTAGGAACTTAAAGATTTTTTTTTTTTTAATTCCATTGGTGTCTATTGCTGATGCCATTTTGTAAACAATTTGACACTTGCTTGCAACTTATGTCATTTCATAGGTAAACGTGACTACAATGTTTTTGTTTTTTTTATTAAAATAATATTTTGAAACCGACGAAATTATTTTTTTTTTTTTAATATCGGTTGTGCTTTGAATGTGTTTTTTTAAATGTTTTGTTTTAAATACATACCTATTTTCAAAATAAATTTCATAACAAAAAGATATGTCAATATGCAATAGTCCTGCACCAACCGGGGGTTGTCCTTGGGTGCACTGGCATAGTGCATACAGGGATAATCGTCGGCTGATGCCTCCTCGTCATTTAAAACTGTCTAAGGGGCGTCTGCGAATTGGCTTCGGTCCCTAGTACGCCTTCCAAAAGTCCAGGACCCTAGGTCCCGAGATATGTCAAAGATAATTATCGATCAAATTGAATTGCATATTGTCTGTGACCTAGTCATGCGATACTGACATCTGTCACCCGCACCATGCTACAGCGCAAACAGTGTACGTAGGTACCTACAAGCGCAGGCACATTGGGCATTTTGTTGCATATTTCTGTGCAGCAAAATTAATTATATTTACTTTTTAAACGAAGCACAAAAGCGCAGGCAAGTAAATTTTTTTCTTAACTTTACTTTTCCTTATTGGAAACTGCGGAAGGTAAACACAACAGTTTGCACGTGAGGTCCTCGGATGTATGTATGTATGTTTGGTACACAACTCTCAGCTCTCAACGTTATGCAGACGGTTATTGTTTGTTCCGGCAAGACTCCTGAGATAAAATGTAGGTTTAGTGTTTCTTTGAAATGTGACAAAAACGGTGACAAAGTTATGACGTCATGAAGATTGACAACAGCGGCTTCTTGTCTGCTTGTAACAAAAAAATATCTCTCAAAGCATTTTATCTCAAAGCATTTATTTCAATTAAAACATTTACAGGCACTACATTTCAAAAAAAAAAAAAGAAAGTCAGAGAAGTCGGTCAGTCAGAACGATGAAGCTAGTTGCCCATTGCAAAGCGTAGTTAGGTTCCTATGGAGAAGAACGGGCAAGAAACTCTATGGACACTCTTTTAAACTAGCACAACATTTTTGGTAACAATTAATATACTAGTAAACAGGATATTTACCAGGTTTTCATTCACCAGTTCCTTTCAAATAAAAAAAAAACATCGAAATCAGATCTCATAAGGCGGAGATATCCAGTAGCCCCCTTTTAGGAGGAAGTACCCCTCCAATCAAAAACCCCCGAGGACAAAAAAATCTATAAAGTCGTAAAACCTGTATACCAGGCTTCGTCCACATTGGTTGTAAAATACGACCTGTAAAAGAGTAGCAACAAACTAACAGACGAAAGCAAATTTTGCCAGACTTGAAGCAGAGACGCTTCGCTCGCTTGTTCAATTATATTGTTACAAAATAAGTACTAATTACACCAATAATGTTGAATTTATTATAAATATTATTATGTAAGAGCGATGTAAAAAGACGATTATTTCACTACTTCACTTCATCGATTACTTCGATTACTTCACTTCATCTCTTATCTGCCAGGGCTTATTTTTAATTTTATATTTTGACTTGTTTTTAAGTATTTTTTATTTTTTTTTTACATTGTTCTCACATGTAGAAGCAACAAAAATAATGTACCCAGGATGTTGAATACAACATCCTGGGTACATTATTTTTGTTGCTTCACTCTTTTAAATCAAGATAAGTAATAACTTATCTTGATTTAAAAGAGTGTTCGTGGAGTTTCTTGCCCGTTCTTCTCCATTGAGATCTACGTTTTGGAATGGGCATCTGGCTTCAACTTTGACTAACTGACCGACTCTTTGACAATTCAAAAGTGCCTGTATTTGGTTTAATTGAAATAAATGCTGTGAGTTTTTTTTTTTTTGAGTTTTATGAGAAGCATACGTTTTTTTCTTCTTAATTTAATAGCGAAAAAATTAAACCAGCATTGGTACCTATTTGCCAAAATTCCGCTGCTCTTTAATTCCGAACTACATACCTATTCATTCTGATTGAATCAGTTCGAAAATTCGAGCATTTGTAATTCGAAAAACAATGCGTTTACATCATTCTTTTCAGGGTTTAGGTTTAAATTATATAATTAAATTAATTTTAGCAATATACGAGTTCACATAAATTGAATTAGTCATCATAAACATTCAAGTATTTGGCAACAGTCATCAATGACCATTGATTCAGCTAAATTTGCATACCTACGTTTATCAACGAATCGTGAGAATGATATTATAATTATATAACATTAACATAAAATAATTTTCACTTGCTGTGCAGTTATTTGAGTAGTTTATTGCACAGTTATTTCAATCATTTATGGCGAGGCACATTTATATTGCTGCGACATCCAATTTATTTACGCACAAGGCTTAATTTGTATTGAATTTTTTAAAACAGTTATTTAACTGGTACCTACGCTGAATAAATATAATTTATAAGTCTTTGGTGATTGAAATAATGTAATTGAACAATTTAAAGTCATTTATATTTTAATTAAATACACAAATGACAGTAAATGTTACTATTTTATTAATTTATTATAGAACTATGCACAACTTATAGCTATTATACCTGAATTTTGATAAATTAGCCCGAAGAAACTTTGCAGGAAAGGCTGAATGCCTTTGGTGATCATTTGAAATTAATGATTAAATCTCGTCCCTAGTTCTATAATTCAAGTTCTAAACGAAATTCAAACTAAATCATAATTTAAGCCTTTGGTGATCATTTGAAATTAATGATTAAATCTCGTCCTTAGTTCACTATTTCAAGTTCTAAACTAAATTCAAACTAAATCATAATTGATTGCCTTTGGTGATATAGGTTAGCACAGAAAACTCGGATGTTTTCATATTATTTATGTCGCCACATTTTTAAATCATATCCGTGCGAAGCAAGAGCGGGTCACTAGTGTAACATAATAAAAAGTCGTCTCGCGCTTTGCAAATTAAGCACCAGGTATAGGTTTAAACCTGACAAGTAAGAACCCATGTGATTATTTGACTGTCATAACAATGATGAAAGTAGGTACTTTCTAAGTTAACGTTGGTGCATGTGCATAATACTGTATAGTTAACGTTGAAGGTAAACATCCTAATTGCGTAACACTCTGTCAATCGGAATCGGTTTCATTTTGACAGTTCAACAAGATTCATTGCGTTATTAATTTACCGTGTTGAGAAGACAAAGTTTTCGAACATGCGAAGCAATGGATTAGCAATTTGCTTCAAATATTTATATTGTAATCCGTCATTTACATTTTTGGTACTATTTGTACAACCAGTCATACAAATAGTATAAATAACACAAAAACTGCATAGCAACGTGCGTGCGTATTTATAACAAGATACCAAGCCATTTCAAAATATTTAAATGGAGGATATTGAAGTTAAAGATGTACAAGTGGTAAAATTAGTGTAACTTCTCTATTATACCTAATAGTTTATGGATAAAAATGTTGATGCCTTGTATGGGTCACATTTTCAAAAACCCAAAGATTTTGCATGCTATGTTTTTATCCTAGCTGAACATGTTTGTGCCTTTATAATTATGATTATCACCATTGTATACCATGTTTTATGCAAATAAATGATTTACTATTATTATTTTAAATAGTACCTATCAGGTACGCTCAGTTCAGTCGGACTGTCATTTCACGGATTTGCTTCAGATTCAGTGCACAAACGCTCTAATAACTTTAAATAAGTATTTAAGTATTATCTTTGTTATGTAAGTTAACTGTTATAGTCATGGTCTTTGAAGAGAAATGGAAAGTGAGACACGGCGGAGTAACACGAAATTATTAAGTAGAATAATGAATTAAACATATCTCAATGGCTAGAACGCACATCACAGATTAGTATTATGTAGCAAGCTACGCACGCACATACCAAACATTTTTATTTATTCAATAAACTTATCAAACAGTAGAAATATTTTTTAACGTAAATGACTAACTAACTAACTATACAAATAAATACAAAACAAAAGGACACATAGGCGTCGAAGTACTCGTCCGCATCGATGTCATCCGGAAACGTGCCCAGAAGACTGGCAGCATTGCCACGTTGAATGGCAATGCTAATTCTTTGGCCAAAGAACGAGCCAGCCCTCTGGTCACGTGAAGCCTCGACCAGTCGGCGAGAAATTTCCTTAAAAAGTAGACGCGCACTCGCTCTCAATGGGCTCCTACTTACTCGTAGATGCGACTTCAACCAATCTGCCTAGCCTTTTCCCAACTATGTTGGGGTCGGCGTCCAGTCTATGCATGCATGCTGATGCGGATGCAGCTGAATACTAGTATTTTACATGGAGCGACTGCCTATCTATCCACAACCCAGTTACTGGGTTGATTGATTGATTGAATACGATACATCTTGGTATGACCGGTTTTCAGACTTTCTGACTTCTGACGACCCGTAACGACTGTCAAAGATCCACAGATGACAGCCGGGATCAACGGCTTAACGTACTTTCCGAGGCACAGAGGAGTCACCCATCCACTGACCAACCCCGACAAACGTAGCTTAACCTGGTGGATTGACCCATGCGGCTGTTATTACTTAGCCACGAGCTCCTCGTAGATGCTACTTACGCAAGTAAATACTAACTTAGATTTTTAATGTTGCGCAATAACTAGGTGTTATTTATTGTTTTCAGAGTCAAAGCATTTATTTCAATAAGAATTATTTTTATTGTTTGACGTCACAGGTGCTAGCCCAACTACTGCTTATTAAAACTGCTTCACCTTTTAGAGACTACCTCAAACTAACGCAGAAGCACCAGCCTTTTTTTTTTTTTTTTTTTTTTTTTTTTTTTTTTTTTTTTTTTTTTTGTGGATGGGAAATCATCAAATGACTTCTCCCGCTCTGGGCAGAGGCGGGAGGGCGTGTCAGACTTTTACTGACTAAAACCCACCCATGTTCCTTCAGCTGCCCGTGCCAGGGCCACGGTATCTCTTTCGAACTACCCGCGACCCCGGCGGCATCGGCCCAATTGACCCCGTCACTGCTGACATTTCTTTGAGGCGCGCGTGGAACACAACGCGCCGTCGACCCGGGCTTGGTCCTTACCGGACGGCGAGCTGCCCATTACTCGTCTTCCGCAAGCCCGCGCCTACGGTGGCCGGGAATCGGCAATCGATTCCCGCCGCCCAGAGCGTCTCCTACGGCGGCTAGGGGCGCGAGGGCGCGGCTGTTGCCTCTCCCTCACGCGTTCCGCTTCCTCCTTCGCGAGCATTACTGCTTCGCAGAAGGAGGTGACGGCTTCCCATGCACTCTCGCTCCGCACCATGGCCTGGACCAGGTTTGGACGCGAGAGATCGCCGCCGCCGATCGCCTCCGTGAGAACACGGCGGTGCTCCGCCCAAGCCGGGCAGACCTCCACTGTATGCTCCACCGTGTCCTCCGGGCGATCCACACAATGGTGACACCCGGGCGTTTCCTCCCGCCTTATCCGAAACAGGAACCTCCCGAAACAACCGTGTCCGGTGAGGACCTGCGTCAGGCGGAAGGTGAGGACGCCGTGGCGCCTCTCCAACCACTCCTCAAAGAGGGGACTTATCGCCGCAATTGTGGCGTGCCCAGCGCTGGGTTGCGACAATCGCACTCTCCATGTCGCCATGAGATCCCGCCGGAGCTCTGTCCGCTGTACCGTGATTTCTCGCGGCAGCGGAGTTACGCCCCGGCGTTTCACCTCCTCGCGCCACTCCCACACGTGCGCGAGGACTTTTGCCTCCAGATCCCATGGCGGTAATCCGGCAAGGAGGCACGCCGCCTCACAGGAGACCGTGCGGTATCCCCGGACTAGCCGGATGGCCATGACCCTCTGGGACGCGTTCAACCGGCAGGCTGGTCGCAGCCTCAGGGAACGCGCCCACACCGGTGCCCCGTAAAGGGCCATGGACCGCACGACCCCCGCGTAAAGCCTCCGGCAGGAGGCGTTTGGACCCCCCAGATTGGGCAGGAGCCGCTTCAAGGCAGCCCCGGCCCGCTCCAGTCTGGGAGCCAAACGTAGGAAGTGCTCCACGAAGTTCCACCGGCTGTCGAGGACGAGTCCCAGGTACTTCATCGTCGACTCAACCCCGATGTGAACCCCTCCTACCGTTATTTGGGAACCCGACGGTGGCGCGTTCCGAGGACCATGAAAACACATGACCTCGGACTTGTGCAGGGCCACCTCGAGTCCCAATTGCCGGATCCTCTCTACGATTGTCGCAACCCCGCGTGTCGCTAGTTCAGCCGCCGCCTGGTGCGACCTCCCCTGCGCCAGGACCAGCGTGTCGTCAGCGTAACATACAACGCTGACGCCGCTAGGGAGGTCGGCGCGCAGCACCCAGTCGTACCCGATGTCCCACAGATGTGGCCCCAGGACTGATCCCTGTGGGACACCGCACGACATCTCTCGCCGGTTCCACTCTCCCTGATGACCGGGGTAGATGACGGCCCTGTCCGTCAAATAGGCCTCGACCACTCGACGGAGGTGGGTTGGCACCCGGTGATACCGGAGTGCCTCCCTGATGCAACTCCAGGGCAGGGTATTGAAGGCGTTGGCGATGTCTAGAGACACCGCCAAGACGACCCCACCCCGGGCCACAGCATCCCCCGTCGTGAGGGCTCGCACGCGCATGATGGCGATCCTCGTAGATGCTACTTACGCAAGTAAATACTAACTTAGATTTTTAATGTTGCGCAATAACTAGGTGTTATTTATTGTTTTCAGAGTCAAAGCATTTATTTCAATAAGAATTATTTTTATTGTTTGACGTCACAGGTGCTAGCCCAACTACTGCTTATTAAAACTGCTTCACCTTTTAGAGACTACCTCAAACTAACGCAGAAGCACCAGCCTAAAGAAAAGTTCAGCTCAGCTAAAAGAAAATTACCTTAAGTTTTTTGAATCCATGGTAAACATAAAAACAGTGTTATAGAATTATCTGATCTGATCTGGCGGATAGCCAATCGCTTTAAATAACACGATTACATTTACTTACGAATAGAAAAAATCTCAATTTCTACAGAAAATATCTGAAACTCAATTTTTATCAATTTTATTTATGAATTTTTCGACTCCATTGTTTTAGTTTTAGTTATGTTAGGATATATTTTTGTAATTTTTAGGTTATGTTTTTACAATCAAATAAAGAGTTTTTATCTGAAATTCTTTTTTAACACTTTTGTCGAGTAGATTGTTAGAAATTCCAAGGGTTGGTAAATTTACCACTTTGGACACAAAAAAAAAACGAATGCAAAATATGCATATTTTACAAAATTTTGCTAATATAATATTATATATATTAATTTCTGAATCAAGGAGAAAGGTTCGTCTCTTCGTTTTGGGGATGACAAAAATAATCATAACTAGGTAAATAAAGAAAAAGCATTTAAAGTAAGACCTAAAAAGAAAGTAAAGAAAATATCGTCGTGTTGTCGTTATTGTTGTTTCATTGTTAAGTTATCAGCCTATCGCAGTCCAGTGCTGGACATAGGCCTCCCCCAGGCTGCGCCACAACACCCTGTCCTCCGCCTTCCGAATCCAGTCTGTCCCAGCCACCTTTTCGTCGATCCATCTAGCTGGAGGACGTCCCATACCCCTTAAGGACGTTTGTTGTTTGTTGTTTAAGCTATTATTAAGCTTAGTATTAAGCTACCTTTTACTGGGTACGTCCTTCACTGACTTGAGTGTGCCCTGGCGGTTGAGAGGATGTCATGCTCACTCAAATGTCTCGCTGGTGGTGGCGTGTGTGTTGGATCATTAAGTTCCCTTCAAAATGGTTGAGCTAATTGGTGCTGATCCATGTGTCATGTTCGTGAACGGGCGCCGTCAGTTGGGACTGGTCGTCTCTTAGCTGCCATGGCTTATTTTTAATTTTAATATTTAATTTAGTTGTTTTAGTTTTTATCTTTTTATTACGGACGCTTTTTAATGTGCACGTCTTTCTACATTGTTCTCACATGTATATTTTCAACATGAACGATGTAACCAATATTTTGTAAAAATATTATGATTTAAAAGAGTATCCGTGGAGTTTCTTGCCCGTTCTTCTCCATAGGGATCTACTACGCTTTGGAATGGGCAACTAGATTCATCTTTCTGACTAACCGACCCATTGACAATTCAAAAGTGCCTGTAATTGGTTTATTTGAAATGAATGCTTTGAGTTTGAGTTTGAGTTGACTCTAAATTCTACAGTCAACTTGTAACAAGACACGTTTCAGTGGAATGATTGTCATTGATTGAACTGCTTAAAAAAATTCAATTCAATCTGAATCAGTTCTCTTTTTTCGGATAAAACTCGAAGTTAGCGACTAAACTCAGTTACCTAACTAAATCTGGCTACATTTTAGACCTGGTTCTAAAGGATTGATTTCGGTTTTGGGTAACCTACGTGATCTGTAAGTGAAAATGTTAAACTGTCTTAAGGCACTGTCCCACCGCCGACGAGGAGGCGACTAAGTTGACGTTCGCACGGACGTAAAAATATCGCGGCGATTTTATTTCGCGCACTGGATTTTCAACGCTCTAATTAGTGCCAAGAGTTGAAATTCCAATAGTGATTTTTCGCCGCGCTTGAATGCACTCTGTTGTTGTTAAGATGGATTCTCAACGATCGACTCAACAACGAGAGTTGAAAATCCATTGTACGATAACATCCCGCCGCGATATTTTTACGTCCGTGCGAACGTCGGCTAATAGTTATTTGACCGATTTGATATTTTTTTGTTTCTTTTGCTCTAATGCAGGGGTGGTTTAGAAGAAAAAAAAAATGAAGTTTTGACAGAACAATGTCTGACAGGTCAATAAATTAATAGTTGATCGCTGACTGTTCACACCACTGGCAAGTACTCCTTTGTTGCAGTGACAAGAGCTGTCAAAGAGAGTACTCGTTTAACGAAGCTCGCTTGGTCGTGCAGAACATTCGCTGAGAAACTCACGCTTGGTTTAAAGGTAGGTACGAATACCGGGGAGTAATCGCTCGTCACCGTCGCGCACTCGCCTAATCGCTTCTTGTTAATCGCCGTCGGTGGGACAGGTGCCTAACAAGGCTTTAAACTAAGAATTAACTTGTTAATAGGTTTCGTAATTAACTCGGTAATTGAATTACATGTAGCTTAAGGCGTCCTTCCAAACATACGCCAGGCGTGAATTTACGCACGTTACTTAAATACCTCTAATTAACAGAAATTACTACTCCAAATATTTAAGTACTTACCTACTACTTTTACTATTCTGTAAAAAAGAAAGTGTCAAATTATAATATTTATTTTATTTATTTACTAGCTGCGCCCCGCGGTTTCACCCACGTAGACCGGGATAAAAAGTAGCCTATGTGTTAATCCAGGGTATAAGCTATCCCCTAGCCGCCGTAGGAGACGCCCTGGGCGGCAGGAATCTATCGCCGATTCCCGGCCACCGTAGGCGCGGGCTTGCGGACGACGAGTAATGGGCAGCTCGCCGTCCGGTAAGGACCAGGCCCGGGTCGACGGCGCGTTGTGTTCCACGCGCGCCTCAAAGAGATGACAGCAGTGACGGGGTCAATTGGGCCGACGCCGCCGGGGTCGCGGGTAGTTCGAAAGAGATACCGTGGCCCTGGCACGGGCAGCTGAAGGAGCATGGGTGGGTTTCAGTCAGTAAAAGTCTGACACGCCCTCCCGCTCTGCCCAGAGCGGGAGAAGTCATTTGATGATTTCCCATCCACAAAAAAAAAAAAAAAATGGGTATAAATAAGCTATACCAAATAAATAAATACAACAAATTTCATCCAAATCCGTCCAGCCGTTTGAGCGTGAAGAAGTAACAAACAGACAAACTCACACACAATCACTCACGAACTTTCGAAAACTGATTGTTAATGAATTTATACATTATCTTTTTCAGCGGGTTCCCCAGCGTGGAATTCGGATATACTTATACCGTGATAAAAAGTATTCTATGTCCTTACCCGGGTCTTGATCTATCCGTGTGTGTCATTAAAATCCAGACAAGACCAAGACAGACAGATAGACAGATAGCTAATTTTGCATTTAAACGTAACATTAGTAGGTCAATCAATCTACCTAGGCTTTTTCCAACTATTTGGGGTCGGCTTCCAGTCTAACCGCATGCAGCTGAATACCAGTATTTACATGGAGCGACTGCCAATCTGACCTCCACAACCTAGTTACTGGGTAATACGATACCCCTTGATAAGACTGGTTGTCAGACTTTCGGGCTTCTGACGACCCACGAAAGACGGCCGAAACCAACGGCTTAACGTGTTTTACGAGGCACGGAGGAGTCTCGTTATGTAAAGATGGTTACCCATCCACGGACCAGCCCCGGCAAGCGTAGCTTAAACTGATGGATCGTCCCGTGCGGCTGTTATTACTTAGCCATGATGTTCTCCTAACCTAACATTAGTAAGTATGAATAATTATAGATTACTAGCTGCGCCCCGCGGTTTCACCCGCGTAGACCGGAATAAAAAGTAGCCTATGTGATAATACAAGATGTAAGCTGTCTATATACCAAATTTCATCTAAATCGGTCCAGCCGTTTGAGCGTGAAGAAATAACAAACATACGCACACACTAATTACGTTCGGCTGCAATCGGGGACGCAAAAGAAACCGAGATATAATTTACTTAAACAATTTAATCAAGAAAAAATTACAATTAAATCGGTAAAACTAAGGTGCGCGACAATTGTCCGATGTCAGAAACAAGAGTGATTCACCAATACACAAAATCAATATTCACTGCTATAGCACTAACTTCGATCCCACGCCTTCGGATTGCTGAGAAGGCGATTCTCACGGTACGAGAGCAGGGCGGTCTTAGTCATTGTCTTAGGAATTTAGGGTTCCACAAGTAGCGACATAACACACTCACAAGCTATCGCCTTTATAATATTAGTGTGATGTGATGTGATGTGATAGTTACTGTTATCCTGTAAATAATTTTGAAACCTGGTTGTATGTATGTAGGTATGAAATGCTTGGATCTATTTTTTTTTTTTGGGTTACATAGATGTTTGTGACTTTGAAGTGTAAATAAAGAATTTATTTATTTATTTTATTTGAATCTCAGAAGCAATGTAAATAGTTCCAGAAGCAGCCACGAGCTTAAAGTTGGAATTCTCAGAAACCGAAGCCGCGTCAAAAGGAAGTGCACCCAAAAACTTATTGCTTCAGTGAAGCTGAAAATGTCAAAAGCATTGTGGAATGAGCTTCAACTTTATAATAAAGTTCCTGTAGTTTGGAAGCCGCAGTAGAGCACCGGCCAAGGCGGACTATTCTTCAGTCAAGTTTACACGGTGCAAGGTACCTACAGTCAGCAACAAAAGTCGATTAACACTTGCAGTTTTTTAATCTTAATTGTAAAGCGAAATATTTAATTCAAATCGGAATAGAAGCACTTGAAATTTAAAGAACATTAACTCAACAGTTAAGAGCATATGACATCTCAGCTCAAATTCATATTTTGCCCCCACTTCCCCGCGCCGGGTATCACTCTATCCCACTCGCACCGTCAAACTGATTCAGCTAGGGTGAACTACGCTATTTATGGACTAGGCTTGGTAATAATTGATTAAACCTATAAATATATTATTTTACGAAATATTGCAAATCGATTTCAAAGTACCTACTATTAGAATCGATGTCTTCTGGAAAGGTAGATGAAAATATTTTGGAAGTTTAGTTAATTCATTTAAAATTTAACACACAACAAAATATAACGCCTTCCCCGAAGGGTATTTATAATTTAGCTTATTTACCAAGGTTGGTATCGTACGTACAGACGTCCACCTAAAAGTATGCGCTTCGGCAATCATCATCTATCTTTGAAAATATGAAGGCACGATTATGAGAACTATTATAGAGGTGTTGCAACCACAGAAGTACTTGTCTACTTTGTATTACCATGGTTAGAAAAATAAAGATGAACCTCTACGCCCTATGGCTATCAGCAACACTCGGTGCTTATGACGTCATCGTACTTAGTCACTGAAGATAGCCAATACGAAACTGTTTGACAGTTAATTGTTAAACACTCTGCCAAGTGATCATCACTAGGAAATTTCAACAGAGATACGCACTAGCCCTAGATGTAGAGGAGCCCGTGCCCTTTACTTAATCTCCAGCTGACCACACACCCAGGTGACTAGTAATTAATTAATTTTAACCAGGTGGCGATTGATGAACCATAACATTTTTCTGATCCTCGCGACCCGCAGGGCTATTGCGTATCTCTGTTCTTCTATTCCACAGTTCTATGGTAGAACTAATGGGAGTTTTGGTTCTCACTAGTACCACAGTATAAAAACATACAGTAGGACGACGCCTTTGATCTCATGGTAAATGCCGACAACGTCTAGACATTGTCGCAACAGCAAGGGTTGTCCCAAGTAAACGATATTATTTCATTAATTTGTGTATTTGAGATCAACATCGTCATCAACATTATTATTATTTTAAACGACATATGAATGCCTGTTTATTTCTTAAGTTTTTTTTTTCTAATTATATAATTATTTTTCTCTTTAGTTTATTTTTTTTTCGACATGGATGTCATTATCTTGGTTTTTGATGTCGCTGTGATAACCGCTGAAAAGGATAGTGGGGTCAAAATGAAAATTCAAGATGGCGGCTGCGAAAATTTTAAAATTTTTCGACATGGTTGTGATTTTCATGGTATTTGAGGTCGCTGAAAATGATAGTAGGGTCTAAATGAAAATCCAAGATAGCAGCTGCGAAAATTTTAAAATTTTTCTTCATGGGTGTCATTTTCATGGTTCTTGAGGTCGCTGAAAACGATAATGAGGTCAGAATCAAAATTCAAGATGGCGGCTGCGAAAATTTTCAAATTTTTTATCATGGGTATCGTTTCCATGGTTTTCGAGGACGGTAAAGCCGATAGTGGGGTCAAAATCAAAATCCAAGATGGCGACTGCGAAACATTCAATTTTTTTGTCAAAATCTATTTTGATTTTGAGCTCATCGGCTTCAGCGTCCTCAAAAGCAATAGAAACGACACATTTCAAAATTTTCGCAGCCGCCATCTTGGATTTTTATTTTGACCTCATTATCGTTTTCAGCGACCTCAAGAACCATGAAAATGACACCCATGAAGAAAAATTTTAAAATTTTCGCAGCTGCTATCTTGGATTTTCATTTAGACCCTACTATCGTTTTCAGCGACCTCAAATACCATGAAAATCACAACCATTTCGAAAAATTTGAAAATTTTCGCCACCGCCATCTTGAATTTTCATTTTGACCCCACTATCCTTTTTAGCGGCCTCAAATGCCATGAAAACGACACCCATGTCGAAAAAAAATAAAAATAAACTAAAATAAAAAAAATAATAAGATAATTAGAAAAAAAAAACTAAATAAAATAAGTAGGCACTCAAATGTATTTTTCTGTATACATAAATAAGAAAAAAAAATTAAAAATGCTACCCTTTGAAAGAATACAGACGTGATGTTATGAAGAAATCTCATTTCCGCAACTTTTTCGCGCAACTGTCCTGACGCGCAAGTGGATTCGCGCAAGTGTCTTTCGCGCAAGCGGACTTGCGCAAGTGTCCTTCGCGCAAGTGTCTTTCGCGCAAGAATCTTGCGCGCAAACGTCCATGCGCGCAAAACTCTATTCGTGCAAAAGTCCAATCGCGGAAATGTCTTGTCGCGCAAGTGTCTTTCGCGCAAAAGTCCGTTCGCGCAAAAGTCCATTCGCTCAAAAGTCCAATAGCGAAAATGTCTTGTCGCGCAAGTGTCTTTCGCACAAAAGTCCGTTCGCGCAAAAGTCCATTCGCGGAAATGTCTTTTCGCGCGCAAGTGGGTTCGCGGAAATGTCTTTGGGAATGGGAACAAACGTTGTTTACGTTATACATTCGTGTTTGGATCACAGCATGGGATTTCCTTAACAGCTTAAGAAATAATTATGTACTGACTTTTACAGCAAAACATATCCAGGACATGAAGGATTCAGGATTACTTCATTTTGTGAGTATAGATGATATGGAAAACCATGTTGTGCATACATGGATAGGGTTAAACAAAGCGCAGTTCCAAATGTTAAATGAGGTTTCTCGGTTATTAGGAAAACCTAGATCAGCAGCATATTTAATTATGCTTAGAACTAAGAAAGAGAGGTTGTCAACTTTATTAAAAGTCTCTAGGCAAACTCTAGTAAAATGGTTGCACCAAGTTAGAGATCTGCTCTATGAGTATTTTGTACCTAGAAATCTAGGTTTACATCATATTAAGAGGCTACCGAGCGCGCAGTGACACTCTCGTCGTTTGTTTGGTTATTTCTTTTATTTTAGTTTTTACGATTTTAATAAAACTTAATAGAATAGAATAGAATAGTTTATTTCCATCACTAAATGTTACAAATGTCTCTTAGTCTAAGGATAATATGTGACAACAATGGGTGACATTAAACAAGAGATTACGTTGACGACCGCAGTAGTATGAACTGTGTCACAGCCGTCAGCGCCTTCCACTCTGTACATAAACTTCATATCTTTACATTGTAGATCAAATGTTTGTAATATAATTAAACCTAGTTAAACATTGAATAGACATAGATACGTTACCATATGTATAGTGTGTGTGTGTGTGTGGATGAGTAAATTTATGTGTAGTGAAAGTGTGTAGTGTTAACTGTTTAAAATTTCCTCCGTTTGTATATAGTTTAGTTGTAATAGCCAAATTCGTATTTTATCCTTACATTTGTTGGTAGGAAGTTCATAAATGTTATTGGCTCGGTTTGCTATGTTATACAATTTATTACTTATAATGTAGTACTGGTGTCTTGCGAGTGTTGTACGGTAAGGGGGGATAGAACAAACTCTTGTCTTATTGCGTTTAGAGATCGGATTATATGCAAAACTTATATGCTTGCGGAGTATAGTAGACAACACAAAGAGCTTCCTAATGGATAGTACCGAACTCTCACTATACAAGAGATCTGTGCTATATCTACGTGGTTTCCCTAGCATAACTTTTAAGATAGCCCTTTGGGCCCGCTCTAGAGAGAGTAGAGTAGTCTTGCCAATACCACCCCAAACAACAATACAGTACCGAAGTAAGCTCTGGGCAAGGGCATAGTAAACACATAACAGGGTTTCAAGATCAGCAGACCTCCTAAGCTTTCTGAAAATTGGAATCAGTCTTCTTATACGAGCAGTCGTCTGGGTAATATGTGGTGACCAATTTAGCAAGCTGTCTATAATGAGGCCCAGGTACTTTATAGTAGTAGCACGGATTAGTCTAGGGCAATTGCAGCTATTGCGCAAGTCACATGAATGATGATGAGCCCTCTTCAGAGTTCGAAGTTAGTGCACACTAACTTCGAACTCTGAAGAGGGCTGAGTGTGAGTGCGATGAGAAAAGGTGATATATCTCGTCTTGTCTAAATTTAGGGTCAAAAGGTTATCGTTGAGCCATGACATTACCACCTTTATTGCATGCTCAGTATAGTGCTGGGCTTCTTTCCAGTCCGATCCATGTAGAATCAACGCAGTGTCGTCAGCATATGTGACAATGCTACAGTTTGGTAGTTGTTTCGTGCACAAGCTGTTAATGTACAGAAGAAATAGTGTAGGCCCCAAAACACTACCTTGTGGAACCCCAAAAGAAAGAGAGGCTAGTGCACTTGTATGGTTACCCAATCTAACACACTGAGTCCGATTTGAGAGGTAGGACCTAAACATATCTAGTGCAATTCCGCGTATACCGACAGATTCCATTTTAGCAAGCAGTAGGGGTACAGAGACAGTGTCGAAATAATATAAAGCTAACATTTGCAAATAATAATAACGTATAGTCTTGTGGAGCACAACTATTCCTGCTTATTTTCTGCATTCTAAAATAAAAGGAATAACCATAAACGCGCCAATTCGCGCTCGGTAGCCTCTTAATAGGCAGCAAATAGTGGAAAAAAATCTGTCAATACCTAACACATTGTTTGGTAACTTTGAGGGAGCTGATAGGTCCATTGTAAGATTTGGTGGAACAGTTATGTTCCACCAAATCTTACAATGGACCTATCACACAAAAAAATCCGACCGCCAAAATCCGCAAAATGTTCAGTGATGGTTTGGTAATATTGAAGCTATCAATTGACACCAATTACATCTTTTTACAACCAGGCCCACGATTATATCCGTCTTCTTTCAACCTAGTTAATTGGTCCAAACAAACTCATTATTACTAATTCGGAGTAAATTGGCTGTGACAGACGGACAGACAGACAGACACACGAGTGATCCTATAAGTGTTCCGTTTTTTTTATTTTGAACCCTAAAAACGCATATAAGAGTATTACTCAAAAATGTATTCATTTAAATCACAAAATTTTACATTTAATTCTTAAAATCTATCAGTGGTACCTAAGTTGTGTCACAATAAAAAAAGTCGAGAGGTGTCGTGGGACACCGGATGGTACAAAGTACCTTTCGCTGTATATTGTACTAGCTTCTGCCCACGACTTCGTCCGCGTGAAATTATATCTTACTAGCTTTTGCCCGCAGCTTCGCCCTCGTGAATGTCAGTAAATATCCCACGGGAACGCATTTTATTATTATTCCTTCCTTATTCCTTGTCTACATTATAAAGGGAACCTCTGTGCAAAATTTCAGCTTTCTAGATCTAAGGGTTTGGGCTGGGCGTTGGTGAGACAGTCAATCAGTCAGGACTTCTGTTTTTATATATTAAGAATAAGATGACACTCGGCAATACTTCTTCCTACTTGTGAAAGAATTTTCGGAATCGGATCAGTAGTTCCGAAGATTACCCCTACATACAAACTTAAAAACGTTAGAGTTTTTGATCCTTTTAATTATTAGTAACAGGATTGATTCATATCAAAAAATGTTTTAGTGACAATTGCCCATTTTCTTGCCGATTGTAATTTTTTTTGTTCTAATTCAAAATTTTCTTAAATGAAATTATGAATGTAATTTCTTAAATGTTTTACAATGTTTTGACATTGACATGAGATTACGATTTTGAACCATTTCAAAGATGTTTTTATGAATGAAAATTACAAAATTCGGAAAAAGTTAAAATATGGGTGCCTTAATATTTTTACCCCTAAATTTCATTTTACATAAATGTATAATTTATTCAGAACATAAAACGTTGTCAATCGGGTCTTTTGAGCGCAAGCGAAGTGATACGGGTACACCGTCTGATAGCCGAAGCGGTACTGACAAGTACTGAATCGGTGTCCTGTCGGGGGCCGGGCGGCAGGGCGGTTCGAGGTGTGAATGGTTATAAAGCTTGATTTTACTGATCTCATCTTTTTACAGTAAATAAAACGGTTAAAAAATAAAAACGAACCTATGGTACCTGCATTATACATAGTTCTATTATCCTGCAAAATTTCATGACCTAATTTGAAAATTTTCATTGATTATTCTCCATTTATTGTACGGTTTAGAGGTAACTTTGAGATTTTTTTTGTATCGAGAAAATTGTATGGAATCGCGAATTCGCAACCTATGATACCTAGCAGTAGTCCTCATCTTTACTGTATATTAATTACAAAGTGAATACTGCAGAACTGTTGAAACTACAGCCATTCATAATAAGACAATTTTCGCAATCTGAGGTAAAGCAGGCCCTTAAACGAAAAAAAACTTTTTACAAAAAAATACAACCGACTTCCAAAAACAACACTACAAAGTGAAAAATAACTTTAATTTCGAAAGTCAGTGTCTAGTTAAATGTATTTTCGTTTTTTGCCACCGACTTCCGAAATTAAAGTTATTTTTCACTTTGTAGTGTTGTTTTTGGAAGTCGGTTGTATTTTTTTGTAAAAAAGTTTTTATTTTTCACTTTTCAGTTGTGTACCTACCCCACACAAATTCTAATACCACTACCTGCAAAACAAACTAGAACATCATCCATATAAAAGTGAGGAAAAAATACGTATTATTGAAGCTAACTCAAAAACTACCAAAGCAAAGTTAATCAATTTTATATGGGACCAACTGTGATGTATACCCTCTCGAATAAAACAAAAAAATCCAAATCGGCCCAGCCATCTTCGAGTAATCGGGGAACATACATAAAAAAAAAAAATTAAAAAAAAAAAAGTTCCGACGAATTGAGAACCTCCTCCTTTTTGAAGTCGGTTAAAAAAGCAGTTTATCGAATCATTTTATGTTAATTTAGATGATGTCAAAAAGTAGCAGTGTTAATCGACTTCTGTTGCTGACCGTACATTCATTAATTTATTACAGCTAAAAATAATAAATTATGAATTTCAAACAGTAAATTTCACTAAAAATAATCAATAACATGTGATAATTATTATGTAGCAAAGTAATGGGGTCATTCTATATAGGAGTCGCAATAAAGAATTGAGAATTGAGTCAGGATTGCTGTTTATCAAATGCCGACAAGTCTCCAGGCGGCTACTGCCTAAACTAATCCCAGCCGATTGAACTCAAAACCTTTCAGCAGCATAAACAATACCCAACAGCACAGCAATACAGCACGACGCATTTTTTTCAGGTTTGGCATCTCGCAAACCGACCTACGAGGTTGTCGTTCGCTTAACCAGACTTTCCTTGCGACCACAAGATCAATGAAGCATCTAACCAGTTATGTAGCTCTGTTCACGGACCTCGACTTAAACAAAACAATGTCAAAGAGAAAGTGCTTGCCTTCCATTGTTCAATGGAACCTTTAAACGTTTACTCATAATAACTAATAGTTAACAATTTGAGTAACGTCTTCAAAAATCAAAATCAAAATATTTTATTTCACATAAACCTACATGGCCACTTATAAAACGTCAGAAGCTAGGTGCACGGTTCCAAATTGGTCGTTTCCTATGGAGAAGAGCTGGCAAGAAACTCCATGGTAACTCTTTTAAAAATAATTGGCTTTTACAATATTTTCAAACTATAACCTGGGGGGGTCAGTATCAAGGTGTTATGTGATAGTGCAATCCACGAAGACGCGCCCCACTATTCCTCCTAACCGTTTATAGTATAATGTGTGCAAGCTTCCGTCAATGTTTGAGTGTTATCGGTACACACTATAGTTAGTACACGATAATTAGTGTGTACCGATAACACTCAAACATTGGCGGAAGCTTGCACACATTATACTACAAACGGTTAGGAGGAATAGTGGGGCGCGTCTTCGTGGATTACACTATCTATACACTCGTAGAAGATCACATACAGCGAGTGCAGCTGTATTCGCGACTGTTATTTGTTTGTTCAAAATCTTCATATGCGCATGCGCATGTATGTGCCTGTTTTCACTCGTTCATTCGACCTTCTATACCTGTCATTAGACAGGTATAATCCTGTGTAATGACAGGTATAGAAGGTACACCGTTAATACACCGTGAATACACCGTTTATATTCAGCCATTGCCATTGCCATTCGCGTTGCCGGAAATATTTCCCTAAATATTGCTGTGGCAACATCAAGGAAACTAAGTGTTTACATTGCCTCATAGATATATGAAAGAAGGAGATATGCCCGGTAGTTGAAAATGTATCAGAACGCGATGTCGCTAGGTTGGCCCCACCACCGCGCCACTACTACACATGTAGTTACTGTTTTTTATATTTCTATGCATTGCCTCGTCACATATCTTTCCAACAAAGGATAACGTAGAAATTCTATAGCAAGTGAGCGAGAGAGTAATACCTACATAAACAGTCATTCGGGCTCACATTTCCGACCCTTTGATGTCCGCCAAAAACCGCCAATTTGGGAATCGCCAGGCAAGGCAAGCGGCAACATCAACGGCGGCGGCGAGGGAAGCGACCTTTATACATTCGCGTTTGTCATTTAATTTCCCATTTCCTTGCGAGTTGCCGTGGAAATGGGTTGAATATAAACGGGTATTAGATTTTAAGCATGATTTATCCGACTAACATTGACTCTTTCTTAAGGTCGTCGATCCATCTAGCTGAGGGGCGTCCTACACTACGATTGCCGATACGCGGTCTCCACTCCAGGACTCCACACGGTGGCTGGGACAGACTGAATGCGGAAGGCGGAGGACAGGGTGTTGTGGCGCAGCCTGGGAGAGGCTTATGTCCAGCAGTGGACTGCGATAGGCTGAGTTGGTTGATTGACCCTGATTTGGTCATTAGTCTTGGTGCCATAGAACTGTTTTCTCGTTAACGTTACCATCCAGAGATTTTCTTGAATTTACCGCAAAAAGGAAAGAATAATTACCATTTTTGTTACTGCAGATAACGTCAAAAAACTTATATTAAAAGGAACTCTTCTACTGAAGCGAGTGCTTTATGAAATTAGGACGCAATAAAAACTTTTAAATTCAGTGCATGGATGCATGTCGGCGTCGTTCGATATTCAAATAGTTTTCGATATTCAAAATCGGAGAAACAAACCGATACATCCTTGCTTTCATAAAAGGGTCTAATACAAAAATAATTTGGTCGAACAAGAACTAAGCAAGTGGGGAAACTCATACAAATAAAATAGCACGACATATCTATTATAGTAATACCGTCAAAGGTTCGCGAAATTGACTCTTTATTTGATAAGGATCTCTTTGAACCATTCATGACATAATGCTGATTTTCGTTCATGTAAATTCTTTTGTCCATTACCTACCTACTGACTTTATTAAAATAATTTTTGTTGTACTTACCTTATTACCCGGCTGTACCCAGAATGAGGGTAATGTTTTTCGCGCGCATGTATGTATGTATGTCTGTGCCATTGTGACCTCCTGTAGCCTAAACGGCTGAACCGATTTTGATGAATGATGTGTAGTTAGATTAGTTTTTATTGCGGGAGTGTCAATGGATATATTAAAATTATAAAAAATCAAAATGGCAGATTTTTTGCGCCAGAATATGTTTTCAAAAAAAATTTAATCTCCCAAACCTATAGAGTGGTATCAAAAATGTACACAAATTATATGCTTAAATGTAATTTTGAATGAGAAATTATAAAAAAAAAACAATCCCGAACTTTTGGAGTGAGTGAGTAAGAGGCCGTTATCATACAATTATAAGTGGGTATTGTACGCACGAGACTTGTTATAATGTAATCACACTAATATTATTATAAAGGCGAAAGTTTGTGAGTGTGTGAGGGGCTGTGTATGGGGGTGTGTATGTGCGTTTGTGTTTGTTACTTCTTCACGCTCAAACAGCTGGACCGATTTGGATGAAATTTGGCATGTAGATATTGGTAAGTAGCCTGTGATGTGTTAATCCAGGGTATAAGCTACCCTGGATTAACACATCATAGGCTACTTTGTATCCCCGTCTACGCGGGTGAAACCGCTGGGCGCAGCTAGTTCAATATAATTCTTAAAATCGAGTGACCAATCTAGTAGTTTACTGCTTTGATAGATAATTTTATTTAAACGACCCTTACCTAAAGGTGACTCAATACAGTGAGAGACAAAATTAAAAATCAAAAAACCTGACTGCGTAATAACTTAATTATAAAAATTTACTTTAAAAAAAGTAAAAACCGACTTCAAAACAAAAAACGAATAAAATAAATTTCAAAAAACACTTAACAGCTTCTGAAGTCGGTATCAAGCTAAAGTGCATTGAAGAATTGAAGACACCGACTTCAGAAGCTGTTAAGTGTTTTTGGTTTTGAAGTCGGTTTTTACTTTCTTTAAAGTAAATTTATTTTTCTATTTTTAGTTGAATATACAATTACATAAGTAGGTAAGTCCAAGTCAGTGCATTTATGCATATAACTTTGTACATAAGAATAATAACATAATGCATTATATACTAGCACCTTCCTGAAAGTGTGTAGATCACGTTAGTGAAAGAATTATCAAAATTGGTTCATTAGTTTTGAAAAAATCGCGGACAAACAAACATAAATACATACATACACACATACATACAAACACATATAAACATACATACATACATACGGGTCGAATACAGAACCTCCTTTTTTGAAGTCGCTTAAAAAGATGGAATTAAATTCAGTTGTGGAGTGAAGAACAACGCGGTCAACCAGACAGACACGAATAGGGACTTTAAGTCGACGTACGCACGGACGTAAAAATATCGCGGCAATTTTATTTCGCGCACCGGATTTTCAACGCTCTACTTAACGCCGAGAGTTGAAAATCCAACAGTGTGTTTTGTCGCGCTTGAATGCGCTCTATTGTTGTTACGTTGGATTCTCAACGCTCGGCTCAACAACGAGAGTTGAAAATCCAGTGCGCGATAAAATCCCGTCGCGATATTTTTACGACCGTGCGAACGTCGGCTAATTTACAAACGACTTAGGGTCAACTCACACCGAAAGAGCGGCGAAGGGCAGCGAAGCGCAGCGACCCGCTCGGTAGAGAAGGCTCCGTTTATGGAATTCGCCGGAATTCCCGCGGCGCCGCGGGCATCCACGCGACTCGTTCGAGTTTCTCATGCGATAATAAGTACACTTCTGGACACATCTTTTGGCCCACCTTGTATTTTCAGTTTCGTTTGGTCCTAGCTAAAATTTTATATTAGGTCGAGCAAAAAGTTTTTATGCAGTTTTGAACCTGGCACATTCACAATTTCATTCAATAGTCTTTTTTTGAATTTCGAACACAGAATTTAAAGAAACAAAAGACAATTTGGAGCCTGTTTGTTGATATCAAACAATCGAATACTAAGAAAACTTGGTTTTATTGGTTTACTTGGATTTAATTCTTAAAAAAGTTATTGATATCTTTGGTTTTGCAACAAACATTACTTATTCTTAACATTAAGGTGAGGTTCTATCAATAATCTATGGATACTTCACCTGAAGTCGCCGCCCAAGCTGTGGCACTTATTCAGGCCAGACACAGCCAAAGAAACGTGAGTGCTCAACTTAATTTAAGTCGATCTGCGGTCCGAAATGTTTATCGGAGGTACCTAGAGACTGGCCGCTTTGTTCGTCGCCAAGGAAGGCCACGATCTCGGGTCACAACTGAAAGGCAGGATCGATTCATCGTGACGACCAGCTTGAGAAATCGTCACCTTACCTCCATTGAGATACAAAACCAACTTCGCGACTTCCACGGAGTATCTGTGAGCGCTCGAACTGTTCGGAGAAGGTTAAAAGAACGCGATATGGTACCACACAAGCCAGCTAATGGCCCCAAACTAACGCGAGCCCACCGAACAGCGCGCCTTCATTTCGCACGCAGTCACTTAAATTGGACACAGCAAGATTGGAGCCGTGTACTCTTTTCTGATGAGTCTAAAATTGTGTTACATGGCAATGATGGAAGGAAGAAGGTCTACCGACGTAAGGGAGAGCGTTTCGCACAATGCTGCTTTGAAGAGAGGGTTGCTTATGGCGGTGGCTCATGGACTGTCTGGGGCGGTATATCCGCGAGCGGCAAAACTCAACTTGAGGTTGTTACAGGACTACGGCTGCCAACATTAAATGCTGAAAGGTACATTCGTGAGTGCTTAGAACCTCACGTGATACCATACGCGGACTATGTGGGCCCAAATTTCCTTTTTATGCATGATAATGCAAGAACCCATGCGGCCGGCATCGTCAGGGAATATCTTCGGGATGTGAACATCACAGTTATGGACTGGCCAGCCAGAAGCCCAGACATGAACCCCATTGAGCACATGTGGGACGAGCTAAAAAGACGTGTTAGGGCTCGTCAGCCAGTTGCCCAGACGATGCAGGAGTTGAAAACTGCCTTAGAAGAGGAATGGGAGACGATCCCTCAAAATTTCATAGAGCGGTTGATAAACTCTATGCCTAATCGTATGAGAGCTGTGGTAGATGCCCATGGAGGCAACACGCGTTATTAAATTAAACCTTTATTTGATAAAACATGTTTTTTATTCAAAAATCAATTGCCTTTAACAAGGCGCATATCCGACTTGTTAGGCGTAGCTCCATGTCGTATGGTATTCTGAATTCAAATTTAAAACAATACGATCGAAAAAGATGGTAAAATGTATCAGGTTTAAAACTGCATCAACAGTTTTTGTTCAATCTAGCAATCTTAATTCGGTAGGGGCCATCGAAACCTAAACTCTAAGGTGGGCCAATAGATGTGTCCAGAAGTGTATAATAGTAATGAAAATAAAGTTAAAATTCATATGACACTGAAACTGCTCTCCGCTTCGCTGCGCTTCGACGCTCTTTTAGTGTGAGTTGAGCCTTAATAGAAGAGTACGTTCACCCCTTGTTACATCACCCCCTGGGAGGATAATACCCGGTATTCCTAAAATAATTCAATATTTCAAAGTACCGTTGTTGCTATCTCAACATGAAGAATATTTTTTTTTATTTTCAACAGTATTGGATAAACGTCGGAAATAATACATATATAATACGAATGTGAGTATCTTTTCTATTCCACTTAATAAATTAATGACATGGAAACAGTTCGTAAACCTGTACTCGAAGTAAGGAGCTTATTTGGTAATTGCCGCATAAATATTGAAATCTTACTAGCTGCGCCCCGCGGTTTCATTCTCGCGTAAACCGGGATAAAAAGTAGCCCATGTGTCAACCCAGGGTGTCAGCTACCTCTGTACCAATTTTTATTGAAATTGAGTTTCAGCGTGAAGAAGTAACAAACTTACAGATACACACACACACTCACAAACTTTCGCCTTAGTGTGATGTTTTGATCCACAAACGACTTCAATTATCATCTGCCTAGCTTTTTCCTAACGATGTTGGGGTCGGCTTCCAGTCTAACCGGATGCAGCTGATTATCAGTATTTTACATGAAGTGACTGCTTAGTTGACCTCCACAACCCAGTTACTGGGTAATACGATACCACTTTGGTAAGACTGGTTGTCAGACTTTCTGGCTTCTGACAACTCGTAACGACTGTCAAAGATCCACGATGAATGACAGCCGGGACCAACGGCTTATCCTGCTTTCCGAGGCACGGAGGGGTCTTCGTATGTAAAGATGGTCACCCAACCACGGACCAACCGCGGCAAGCGAAGCTTAACCTGATCGATTGACCCGTGCGGCTGTTATCCATAACCCACTTATCATGCATTAATGGGATGTCATTAAAATTAAACATAAATAAAATAAAGAAGTTAAGAAATATTTTGCCAAGTCGTAAAAAATATTTTTTTACTCGAAATTTTAGCTTTGTGTCCCAGCTGAAAAGAAAAATTCATTTGTCAAAAGTATAAGAAAGCCAAAAAGACATTATGACCTTCTCTAATTTCCGCTTTAATTTTCTTTTATTCCCTTTCATGTGTTTTTTTAAAAGAAACGAAGATAATTAAGAATAATATAAAGGAGGATAGGTAGGTAATAATGTGTACTTATATGTATACTTTTTAAAACTGTTTCTCATAAAGAGTAGAGTTACATAATATACGCTCGAGGAGTTATTTCAGACTAGCCTTGATGCCGCGTGGATGCCGTAAGATATTTCAAGGGAACGTACTACCGGGAAATCCTTCCTTATTCCTTGTCCACATTATAAAGGGAACCTCTGTGCTAAATTTCAGCTTTCTAGGTCCAAAGGTTTGGGCTGGGCGTTGGTGAGTCAGTCAGTCAGGACTTCTCTAAATTTAAACAACGTGTCGTTTAGCATCCTCATCAAATTTAAGGGTGTGATATAGACCATCAAACCGAACAACTTTTTCCATGGCACCAACATCGTAATCGCAAAAAAATAATCAGCCGTCCCATTTATTTGTGTTGAGTACCGTAGGTATTGAAGTTTGCAAAGGGACAGTTGAAAATTTTTTCGCGATTACGATGTTGGTCTCGTAGAGAAAGTTGTTCGGTTTGATGTTCTGTATCACACCCTGAAATTCGACGAGGATGCAAACCGACACGTTGTATATGATGATAAGATGATAAGTAATTAATGTTTCACTGCGTAAATAAACAGTTTTCTAAAACAATAAGGTACTACTGTAAAAACTTAAAACTCATAGCTTTTCTAGATCAAGTTTTTAACAAGGTTTTCAGTGTATACAGTACAGGCAACCGCACATCTGTTTTAACACTTGCTCTAAGAAAACCACCCCTACAGCTATGACTTGAAGACGCTGTCTCTATCAAATTGTTAACACTGATTGTGATGACTGTTTATGTACTGGGTACATCCACTATAGTATAGTTAAAATCTCGCTGCAGACTCGGTCATAAATCATTCAAGTGTTTCGCTCTCTTTCCCACTCACGGGCCTTATGGGCAGGCCACGCACACACGTAGTCCAGTGCATTACTGCAGTCGATGAGTGATATCGATAGTTTTATATATATAAATGGGTGATAGAAATAAATACACATTTTTTTTATTTTATTACCAAATTTACTACAAAGCATATTTAATATATAAACAAAAGAACGTTTATATAAAACTAAAAATAGAAAATTAAAATTCTTCGTCCGAGTCATCGTCATCATCATCCACATGAATGTGCTTTTCTTAAGTCTTCATCTTGCAGCAATTCTGCATGTTACCCTGCATACTTAATGAATGCAGTATGTTTACGTGATAACCTTAATGATTCTGTTATCGATAATGGCCTTGAGCGCGCGCAACTAGCGCACATCCCTACTCCGATTATGATTTATGATCAAGTCTGCAGCGAGATTTTAACTATACTATAACTCATCAAAGACATTTCAGAATTGATGTTTTTGCAAAATGTATGTACGCACGGCTACAGATCAAGTTATAAATTTCCAGTATAAGCTGATCTCGCATTGTATAGGATTTCCTTAAAATGAGAGGTCAGTGTAAACTGGAAATGTATAGCTTGATGTGTAGCCGTGTGTACAATGACGTGCAAGAGCATCCCGATAACTGAACAGAATATCGATCGGTGCTTTTGATAAATTATTAACCAGTATAAGTTGTGGGCTAGTACTTATAATATGAAGACACTTCATTTGGTAAGACAATATCAGCAGAAACCGAGTGCGGTTAACCGCTGTGCATGCACCACCATACTATTACCATGGGTTACAAAAAGATCGCGTGTTTTCGAATCGATAGCCAAATGTACCATATCACGTTTATTGAAAAAAATTACTAGTGCGTGCCCTTGTGTAGAAAGCTATAGGTTACTTTTTTGGCGATTACAAACCATGGTGTATCGAATACGGCACGCAGTGGCGTTTTATGTTCATGTTGTATCGTTCACACGAACAAACTTGTCTCATTCGAGAATCGCGCGCGTGCACGCATTTGTCGAATGGCAATGGTTGTCGTGTGAATGAATGAGATGACGTAGCCTGAGGCTGCGTTCAGGCGGCGACTATACGATTCGATTTTATCACGTATACGGTTTCACCGTATACGAGACAGTCGTTCACACGACGATCATTTCATGCAACTGGCTGCAGCTACGTCATAAGGACAATTGCCTGCACGCGCGCGAGTCTCGAATGCGAGAGAGGAGAGACAAGTTTTTTTGTGCGAACGATACAACATGAACATAAGCGCCACTGTGTGTCGTATTCGATAAAATCGTTTCGAGACGCGGCCTCCTCGGTGACAACTTCGGACAGTTTAAGGGAAAAAATATTTCTCGAATACGATATTTTCCCGCATAGCCTCCATGTGAACAATTTAATATTAGGTTGGGGAAAAAGTCTTTTCGCATTATAGTATGTATGAACTTAAAATAAAATCTCTTTGGCTATACTATTTGTATCTGGCTGGTTTTGGTATCAATGAAAGTTTAAAATTTAAAGAACATAATTCCAAATTCAAATTAGGAAAATGTGTGATTTTCATTTGTTCTTCGTACTGTCAAGATGAGTGAATCTAATGAAGAAATTCGATACATTTTAAAATTTTACTATAAAAAAGGTAAAAATGCAACGCAAGCGGCGAAAAAACTTTGCGATGTTTATGGACCCAGTGCAGTGTCTGGGAGAGTAGCACAAATTTGGTTTAAGTGTTTTCAATCCAGAAATTTTGATGTCAAAGATGCACGTCGCTCTGTTCGCCCTATTACGGATAAAATGGATGCCATTTATGAAAAAGTGGAGCAAGATCGGCATATCAGTAGTTACGACGTAGTTGAAGAACTGGGAATTGAGCACAAAATAGTTGTGGCACATTTGAAAAAAACTGGGTACACAAAAAAGCTCGATATTCGGGTACCTCACGACCTCACTGAAAGAAACCTAATGAACCGTGTACTCATTTGTGATTCTTTATTACGACGTAATGAAACTAAACCATTTTTGAAGAAGCTGATAACTGGTGATGAAAAGTGGATCACGTACGACAAGAACGTGCGAAAAAGGTCGTGGTTAAAGGCCGGTCAGGCTTCACAGACTGTGGCGAAACCCGAGTTAACTCGCAACAAGTTGATGCTGTGTGTGTGGTGGGATTGGAAGGGCATTATTCATTATGAGCTGTTACCACCAGGCAGGACCATCGATTCTGAACTCTACTGCGAACAACTGATGAGATTAAAGCAAGAAGTTGAGAGAAAGCGGCCGGAATTAATCAACAGAAGGGGTGTGGTTTTTCATCATGATAACGCTAGACCTCACACATCTTTAGCCACTCAGCAAAAATTAAGATAGTTTGGCTGGGAGGTGTTAATGCATCTGCCGTATAGTCCTGACCTTGCACCTTCAGATTTCCACCTGTTTCGGTCTCTTCAGAATTCTTTAGGCAGTGTCAGGTTAACATCACGAGAGGACTGCCAAAACCACTTGTCGCGGTATTTTGATCAGAAGTCCCAAAATTTCTATAGCAATGGGATCATGCCCCTACCTACAAGATGGCAAAAAGTTATCGAACAAAATGGTACCTACATACTTTAGATAAATGTAAATAATATATATTAAAAAATGTTTTGAATTTACTTAAAAAATGCGAAGAAACTTTTTCCCCAACCTATTATTATATATTTTCTACTGTCATTGCTCTATTCGATAAAATCTCGTGTTAAAAATTCGAAAGATTTTTGAATCGAAAATAGGTACAACTATCCCGTAGGATTTTGGTTTGATTATTTTGCGACATGTAGATTATACTCGTAGTATCACCCATAGGTATGAATAAACTTTTAAAACTATGCCTGCTTAGATATTAAGTTCGAAACGAGTATTTTAAATTTTAAAATCGTTCGAATTTACGTTATGTTTCTCCGCCCGGAGATAACGAAATATAATTTAGAATTCGATTTCACAAACATAAAGACTACAACAGGGATGAAGCTGTAAATAAAATACAACCGAATCCCATTCGACAAATAACAAAATCAATACAGACTCTAATTAAAAGTCTAGATTTTATGATTTCTCCTCCATTCAGTGTGAAACCTGAATCACTTTCACATGAAATAAAAATGGCAGAAAACAAACTGAACTCGATATCGGGTGCTGCTCCAAATATTTTATATTTTTTCCATAAAGTGCACCAATTCCTGATACGATTCATTCAAGCCGCAGACAAACCGGTTGCCGACATCAAATTAAATGTTACTATACTTTCGAGTAAATTACTAGCGGGCAGTGCAGATACCATTCATATCCAATAACGCCCACACACTACTTCAATCTGCCTAGCCTTTTCCCAACTATATTGGGGTCGGCTTCCAGTCTAACCGGATGCAGCTAAATACCAGTATTTTACATGGAGCGACTGCCTATCTGACCTCCACAACCCAGTAACAGGGTAATACGATACCCCTTGGTAAGACTGGTTGTCAGACTTTCGGGCTTCTGACGACCCGTAACGACTGTCAAAGATCCACGAATGATAACCGGGACCAACGGCTTAACGTGCTTTCCGAGGCACGGAGAAGTCTCGGTATATAAAGATGGTCACCCAACCCCGGCAAGATGGATCGACCCGTTCGGCTGTTATTACTTAGCCACGAGCACCTCCCACACACTACCTGCAGTAATAAAATTATACCATAGGAAACAGGACATGTACTACTGTGTGTACTCGTGTGTAGAAGTTATAGTCCAAGAAGCAATCGTAGAAAAGTTGAAAAGAAAGTGAAAACTACTTTCAAGTTTTTTGTTACTTCGCAAAGTTTTCTATCGTCCTCGGGATCATATTTTACAAACCAGTGTATCAGTTCGCCCATCAAAATAATGCGAAAAGCAGACTTGGGATGATTTATGGTAGACCGTCTGCTCAATTTGTAGGGACCAAGACTCGGAGGGGCACGGATATGCCACGGTGTAGCATAAACTGCTTCATATAAAATGTTCGGCAAGTTTTGGATCCGTGGCTCGCCCGCTCCTCATACATAGGGGTCACAGAAGCATGAAGTCCATAGCTACGGGCGATTCCTAATCTTGCTCCGCATCACATAGGGATATACCGGATGACTTTTTTTACCGTCTCGAAAAAAATAGGGTATATTAGGTGAACGGAGTAGAAGCGTATGGCATACCTAGTTTTATCTAAGTATCAATAAATACTACAAATTCGATGTAAACTTTTAATAAAATAAACATAAATTATGAAAAAAAAAATAAACCCTTTAAAAATATCGAAATTCAAATCATATGCAACCTGCATTATGATTTGAATATTATTTTTTTTTCAAAAATCAAAATTCAAAAAAAAAAAAACTAGATATGCCATAGGCTTCTACTCCATTCACCGAATATACCCTATTTTTTTCGAGACGGTAACAAAAGTCATCCAGTATATTAGTTCGGGTCCTGAACTAAGAATGAATGACAACACGATTTGACAGTTGTCCGTACACCCGATATCCGAAAAATTGAATTTGATACTTGTTTTGTCGGATCGATTACTTTCGGACGGGGCTCCTCGGGGACCCCCGGGGCTTGACGGGGATCTCAAATGATGGACTTAGACAGTAGACACGGCACGCGCCCGACACGGTGTAGCATAAGTCATCCTTAAATCTTTAAACTCTTTCACATCAAAATCAACTTGATGCTCACCATTATCTGTAACTTCTATGATTCATAAACGTTACGTACACAAAACAGCGCGGGCGCATTGAATAAATAAATCTCTCTAGCCGAAATTATGTAACAACACGGAAATCGTACAGTTGCTTGATCATCATTTTGCTTTAATGACTTAGAAATTATTGTGTTTTGGAAGTAGGTCTCCGAATGTTCTAATGTTTTGTGATTTTGAGGGCACATTTATTCAGATGTCGTCTTTAACTTTCTAACATCTGGAAACTACATAAGTTATGTTATGACGCCTGCTATTCCCGAAGGGTTAGGGCATACTTCACCACTTATGTTTAAGTCCCAATTGCCATCAACTGGGCACAAATCCAGACTCCGGGCTACTACTGAGGAATTCCTAATGGAAAAACCCAATAGCACTTTGCCCGACCCGGGGACCCAGGACCTCTTGCTCAGCAGTAGCGCTTGCGGCTACTAGACCAACAAGACAGCCACTTTCTAGCATCAATTTTGTATTTATTGGATAAGATCCTGGATCGTATTGTATTGTAAATTATATGTAGGTACCGCTACATCGGACATATCGGTTGGAAATAAAGATGACCTCTCTTAGGTGAAAATAAATAACCGACTAAATAAACAGACGATAGTTTATTATTTACTTTAACGTAAATTAATGAAAATATGTAAACAAAACAAACAAAAAACATTTTAGCACACAACGTTCTACTTTTAACGTTCATCTTTTGCGAACCAAACCGCCAGACGTTGACAGAAATATGCATTGCATAAGCACCTGTCCCACCGCCGCCGACGAGGAAGCGACTGGCTATCAACAATTTTCTCGCTCAAGAAACGGACAAAATATTGTAGGTCACGTGTAAGTAAAAGAGATACACATATTTATAGTTGATCGCTGACTGTTGACACCGCCGGCGAGTACTCGTTTGTTTTAGCGACAAGAGCTATCAAAGAGAGTTCTCACTCAGCGGCCCTCGCGGACAGACTCACGCTTGGTACACACGGCTACAGATCAAACTGTACATTTCCAATATAAGCTGATCTCGCATTGTATAGGATTTCCTTACAATGAGAGGTCAGTGTGAACTGGAAATGTATAGCTTGATCTTTAGCCGTGTGTACATACGCATACAGTATTTTTAACTCACAAAGCGACACGCGCTTTACTTGTGTTTACCAAGTGTACAAACACGCTGTGAATGTGTGCGTGAAGACGAGTAGCGTCAGCACATAAAACAGTTTCACACACACACACACAAACACCCTTTCAACTTCACCACTGTCTCGGACGCTACCGAGAGCTCCCGCGCTTACGCACACATTCACAGCGTGTTTGTACACTTGGTAAACACAAGTAAAGCGCGTGTCGCTTCGTGAGATAAACAGATGCACAACGGAGTGATCCTATAAGGGTTCCGTTTTTTCCTTTTCAGGTACGGAATCCTAAAAATACTGTACTTTCGAGTAATCCCTCGTCGCCGTTGCGCACTCACTGCTCGTTGCTCGTCAACTCGTTTTAGTAGAAACTAGCTTTACTCGCTTCTCTTTGATCGCCAGCGATGAGACAGGTGCCTAACTTGTAACGAGTGTAGATTCGCTTGTCATTTTACCGTAAAAAGCATGCATTATTGAAAATATGCATCAAAGTATCCGTTTGACAATAAGTATTTCATAACATAATATCACTCTTTTAGTTAAATTTTTCGCCTTGCTTTAATTTAATTTGCTTTTATTTGCATTTCACTAGGAAACTGCTCTATTTTGTTACTGTTTTATTTCTTTTAGTAGGTAACTAAATCTGTTTTGACATAAATCAACTAACAAACTAATAAAACAAAAATATAATAACCTAATCTACCTAAAACTATTAACAATCTAAAATCATCATCATCATCATCTCCTTAATAATTATTTTTTATTTTATTTTTATTAAGGCTTATCCCAATTTATTTGGGGTCGGCGCAACTTGTCTTTTTCTTCCATTCTTCTTTATTAGTCATCTCGGTAGACACAAAAATATGGCGTCGAGAAATTCCTCAGCATCGCAGTCGACTGGTAATGTACCCAAGAGACTGGCGGTATTGCCACGTTGTATGGCAATGCTTATTATATATATATTGGCCTCTGGCCAAGGTAAGAGCCAGCCCTTGGGTCACAGGAGGTATCAACCAGCCGTTTGAAGATTTTATTGAACGAATCATGAGCACTCAGACCCCACGGCCCGAGGGTTTCAATCCCAAACGGCTCATAAATATAATTGCCGATAAGGATACGGGTTTATACTTTCGCCGCTTGAGGTTTTCCACAGCCGCAGCAGCAGCACCAGCACAGCATGCCGAGCTAGGAAGATGAGATGGCGCAAGAGTATTGACACATTCTGTTACTAGGTTTTATACAGCTAACATTCGCATGTCAACTGCATTTGTCTGGTCTGCTCGAATTTGTAGGACACTGCAGGATAAGTTGGTTCCTCATCAAAATGTGAAATGTATTTTTGTATCTTTCTTTGCGCCTTCATCTGTAATCATTGTTGTCGCACCAAATAAATATTTTATCTAGTTATCGTTCTCCTCATATATACTTATTAAAAATCTTGAATACATTGACAGACGACGCATGGCCTGAACTGCTGCTGGGTCTAGAAGCATGTCATTCTGAATACCTAAGATTTCCGTAATATACAAGTTGTAACTTAAGAGGTAATTTTAATCATTATTATGAAAAACTTTTAGTATGGGACCAAAACTGAAATCGCGAATAAAAATCAGCTGTTCCCTACATTTTGACGAGTTAAGCGTACATAAATTTAGGGAACAACAGATTTTTTTTTTTTGGTAACACGATATCCCGTGGTAAGACTGGTCAGACACACGGAATATTCCGTGGTCAGACATTTGAGCTTCTGACTACCCGTAACGACAGCCGGGACCAACGGCTTAACGTACTTTCCGAGCCACAGAGGGGTCTCGATATGTAATGGAAAGTCACCCATCCGCGAACCGACCGCGGCAACCTTCGATCGACCCATGCGGCTGTTATCATAGTCCGGAGCCCATCCGACTGTTACTACATAGTCCTTTTATTTACCTGAGAAAAAGAGTCTAACGCCGAGATCTCTAAGGTGTTAAAAAATTTACTCTAAAAACTTTAAGGAGTGCTTTAGACCATCAAACTGAATAACTTTTACTATGGGACCAACTCTGAAATCGCGAAAAAAAAATCAACTGTTCCGTACATTTTGACGAGTTATGCGAACATAAATGTAGGGAACAGCTGATTTTTTCTTCATGATTTCAAAGTTGGTCCGATAGTAAAAGTTGTTCAGTTCGATGGTGTAAAACACTCCTTAAAGTTTTTAGAGTTATTTTTTTAGCACCTTATAATTAAAAGTTAATTCCCGTCTCTCTCTTGCACTTTTAGTTTTAACGTTGTGCGGCAGTGACAAGAATAAGGCCCTTTGTATACGGCACGATTTCTTTACTGTACGGCATATAGCCGCGCCGTAGAAAAAACGTGTCTGTCAACAAGCTTTCATAGTGATCCAGATAATACTGACGACCTACAGACGACGAATAAACCTTGGGACTTGCTAAAAGATACCAAAAGGGCAATGGACCTCTGCAACTAT
This sequence comes from Cosmia pyralina, assembly GCA_946251885.1. Taxonomy (NCBI): domain Eukaryota; kingdom Metazoa; phylum Arthropoda; class Insecta; order Lepidoptera; family Noctuidae; genus Cosmia; species Cosmia pyralina. The sequence continues at coordinate 24,901,008 of OX276349.1, read as the reverse complement.
GCTTGGAGTTTACCTACGTGATCGAATCAGAAAGGTAGGGCACATTGCTCGCAGAACAGATGGCCGATGGGACCGAAAGGTTCTGTAGTGGCCACCGCGTACTGGAAGACGTAGCGTTAGAGGCCTCTCACAAGGTGGACCGATGACCTTGTGAAGGCCGCAGGAATCCGCTGGATGCGGGAAGCTCAGAACCGGTCTAAGTGGCGGTGCTTGGGGGAGGCCCTGTCCAGCAGTGGACGTCTTTTGGCTGAAATGATGATGATGGCAAAGGGCCTAACGATTAGCGTAAGTGCGTGCTAAGTACGGTTTAAGACAATTGATTTCATTCACGAAGAATACAATTATTCACTTCTATGAGGAAAAACAAAATAACTAACATAAGCGACGGCTTCACTGTGTAATAAACTAAAATTAAAATACAGTAAAAACTTACAATCTATTTAAAACATGGTGCTTTAAGTAAGTAAGTTACGTTTATAGATCTCAGCCTCAGACTATGGTTCAGAGTAAAATTAGTTGGGGTATCCCTTTATAGTCGACTGTTTGCGTAAATACTTCTCAATACCAAGAAAGGTACTGTGTATATAGTTGGGCTTTATTGAAATTGAAACAGCCAGACTATTTACTTGATAGTTGCTAAGGAGTTAGAATATTAGTTCGTTTCGGGAAACATCATCTAAAGCTAAGTCTCCGACAAAGGAAAATTGGCAACTTTTGTGTTGTCAACAAGTTTGGGGACAAAAGTTTCTGTGATTACTTTTAGTTGTTAAGAAAAATAATTGGAAATCAATGTTGGGAACCGATTTTCCGTTTAAGCGCTAATTTGACCAAAATTGGATATCTTTTATCCGTGGAATAAAATTGATGACTGATAGTTTTTGTTTGGAGAAACTGTCAAAAATTCAATATTCGAAGGTACTTATGCTGGGTTATAAGTTTCTCTCACCAACACCGATGACCCCATAACCCTCCTCCAGGAGAAAAGTAGGGCCACCAGTACAGTTTACAAATACAAAACTACATTCTGATCTCGTCGCCGAGGTCCCTCGCGACGATGACTCCAACGTAGCAACGTAACGAGCCTGTGGCTTTTAAATTCCCCAGATAATAATAATTATCCAGAAATGATCGATCCTGTCCCTCCTTGCTAAGCCAAGGTCCGTACCCCACAGGGGGTACCCTTAACGTTGAGTTGCTTAGTTTGTAAGTTAGTATTATGCCCTGGATTTGAGTTTGCTTAAGGCACAAAGAGTCAACAAAATTTAATAACATTTCGAAGACTTTCTGAATAATTGTTAACACTTGCAAACACAGAAACAACAACTAATTCGGAGGAAACAAACCTGTACAACTACATATTCCATCTTCCAAATGTAGCATGAAATATAGTTAGGTAGGTATATTGTCTTTGTTGTCTATTGTATAGCTAACTTTAGAGATTTTGGCGAGGTAATAAATATGAAAGTGTCTATGGTCATAGGTTGCCTAAGGCGAGTTAATGCCCGTTAGTCAGCATGTCTACTCCTTCTTAACTACAAATTAATCTTTTAAGACGTTCTGTATTTATTTATTTAACCATTTATGTACACACAAATAAACAGACAATCAGAAAGGAACAGAAAAATGTGTATAAAGGGCTTATAACAAAAGAAATTTCTTTCAGCATACCTGCGATAGGAAACAGTATAAAAAGAGATGTAGACAACGCGTGTAAGAGTAGAAGAAAAAATAAAATACATAAAATCCAAAAACAATTAACTCATTAAATGAAACATATAATAGAAACCACTACACACACACACACACACTATATACTGTGTTTACTGTGTTTATATATACTGTATTATTATAATTTTCAGTTTTATTATTTATTTATTTATAAAGACTTACCAACTAAACACATAGGTACACAGCATAAGAGTCTTTGTCATTAATTTTTGTTTGGCGTTTTTGTTAATTTATTAATAAAAAAGAACGTTTGTTGTGGCTTTTAGAGGTTGGATTGATTTTTACAAGAGATGAGGTCTAATATTTTGTTCAATTTAAAATACACCTACCTTCTGTTTGATTGATTTTGCTGAAATTCAAACAGAAAATATTCCTGGAATTCTGGAAAAAACAATTAGAACGACAAAATTTTGTTGAAAATCTTTATAAAAAGCTTTATTGCTACCTATATATTTCATTTCAGGGACTCTTGAATAAGAGCCACTTGGATTTAATTGCAAGGTGAAGCTTTCAAATGGCGCCGTGTGAAACATAGGTACATTTCAATGGTATAGATAATTTATGTATTAAAACCCAACATGAACGAACTTGGCAATACACTTCAACCCAACTTCAAACCGCTCGTCAACATCTTGCCTACCTTAAGGGTATCCCCACAATGAGCAACTTGACGAAGTCGGCGACCGTCCATTGGTTACCGATAAATCTTACTTTTGACCGATTATCCAACAAAATCACGAAACCTGCTGCAAGATAAATTGATGACTATAGGACGACACATTTTCAGTACGCCGGCAGTCCACCGGCAGGCAGTCCAGTTTTTACACGACTGTCCAAAAAGGAGTATAATTTTTATAATGCTCCTTGCTGAAAGGTCTAGCCACAAATATCAGGACCGTGCCCGGGACATGACAGGACGGTGGCACACACAAGGCAGGCACTGAAGCTCCGTCGCCAACCCTAAATGCGTGACACATTAGCAGTCGGAGTTGGTTTCATTTTGAAACAAATTGATAATCCATTGCTTCATATGTTCGAAAAATTTGTCTGCTCAACAACGAAAATAACGCAATGAATGTTGTTGAACTGTCAAAATGAAACCAACTCTGATTGATAATGTGTTACGCAATTATGATGCTGGACACGAACGTTTGTGAACGAATTCAAATAAAATGCACACACCGATATTTTCTTTGAGCCCTCGAGGGAGCCCGGTCCGTCCACGTCCCGGGCATGAACCCTGATATGTGTGGATAGACCTTAAATAATGCAGGAAAATCGTTTAAAGCATTTAAACTTTCTCCAAATAAAGCTTACGAGGCGTTTTACTTAGTTATTGCCTATTTCAGATTCATACGCGGAAACAAACCTTAAAGTATCCTTCATAGTGACTCTATACCAATAACTTTGAACGTTTGGACATAATATTAGATGTACCTGCTCGGGTGAAAATAGAGAAATCGAATTTTCCCAGAAATGAGACCTACTCGTAGTTAGATCGATTTTTCGCCGCGGTAAACCCCTACGAGGGGGGATCAAAAAGTAGTGAGAACGACATACTCCTTGGTAAGAAAAAAAATAAATACATAGGCATAGCTCAGATACATATTTGTAATATTAATAAAGAAAAAAATCTTCGATTCTCTTTTGTTTTTTTCTGAATGTAGTCATTTGTTTGCTTCGTGACGGAACGTGTTCTCGAAAATGGAGAAAAACGAAGTGCGAGCCGTTATTAAATACCTCTGTTTAAAAAAGTTAACGACGCAAGAGATTGCGATTTGGAGGCAACATTAGGAGAGTCTGCTCCGCCTTATTCCACTGTCGCAAGGTAGGCTTCTCAATTTCGAGTAGAGAGAACGAGCACGGAAGACGAATATCGTTGCGGCCGTCCATCGACGTCAGTCACCCAAGAAAATGTTGCGAAAGTCGAGAAAATTGTATTGAGCGATCGAAGAGTTACCATCCGATACTTAATTCAAGAAACGGTCATTTCATATGGAAGTATTTAATCCATATTGAAACAATTTTTGAATATGAGAAAAGTGTCCGCAAGATGGGTGCCGAGAATGTTAACCGACACTCAGAAACAAAATCGACTTGACATTTCGAAGATATTGTTGGATAGGTTTGGACGAAACATGGGTCCATCATTTTGATCCCGAGACAAAACAGCAATCTTCGCAATGGAAACGGCCATCATCACCGACCCCGAAGAAGTTTCGTGCCGTGGCATCGGCTGGCAAGGTTATGGCCTCCATATTTTGGGACTCAGAAGGGATATTGTTGATTGATTACCTGGAGCATGGAACCACTATTACAGGCCAATATTATGCAGCTTTAATTCCTAAGTTGAGGAATGCCATCAAAGAGAAAAGGTGAGGGAAACTTCGAAGGGGCGTGCTGTTTCATCACGACAACGCACCCGCGCACAGGTCGGCAGTTGCGATGGCTGCCATTCAGCATACTGGCTTTGAACTGGTTGACCACCCCCCTTATTCACCAGATCTGGCGCCTAGCGATTTTTATCTGTTCCCCAAATTGAAAGAATACTTAAGGGGAAAGAGGTACGAAGACGATAACGAGGTGATGGATGCCGTGGAGAGCTTTTTGCAGGACCAAGACAAAAAAATTTTTTTGAAAGGGATTGAAGTCTTGGAAAAGCGCTGAACTCGGTGTGTAGAGAGACTCGGAGACTATGTAGAAAAATAAATTGTTAAGTTATCAATAGTCATTATAATCTATCTCATTCTCACTACTTTTTGATCCCCCCTCGTATATTACAACTTTCATTGAACTCGCTAGGATTTTATTCACGTTTTCGAGAACGTGATTACTGTAATATGTTGCAATAGGTTTGCATTACAATTATATATAAATATATATATATTGTATGTTTATATAAACATATATATACATAAATATTGTACATTTGAGGAGCTCGTGGCTAAGTAAACCAGGTTAAGCTACGCTTGCCGTGGTTGGTCCGTGGATGGGAGACCATCTTTACATACCGAATTACCGATACTCCTTCGTGCCTAGGAAAGCACGTTAAGCCGTTGGTCCCAGCTGTCATTCATGGATCTTTGACAGTCGTTACGGGTCGTCAGAAGCCCGAAAGTCTGACAACCAGTCTTATCATAGGGTATCGTATTACCCAGTTACTGCGTTGCGGAGGTCACATAGGCAGTCGATCCATGTAAAATACTGGTATACTGCTGCATCCGGTTAGACTGGAAGCCGACCCCAACATAGTTGGGAAAAGGCTAGGCAGATTGTTAAGTATAAACAAATATTACTCATTTAATTGTGCAGGATATAAGACAGAACAACCATTAATTAACAGACTCTCGACAGATCTCCGTGACTGTGAATAATTTAGCTCTTTGTTGTGTAGCAGTTCGCAAGCCGATTTCAAGTCGGTCAGTCTGCGAAGACCCTTGTACGTCTAATTGAACGTGGCCTCACTAAATACAAGTTCTGGTGTTGCAATAACGAGAGTCGAAAGCAAGTGGCATTCCGCCGCCTTTCACTGCTTATTATAAGAGGCTCTTGTGCGATGACCGGTACCAAATGCTTTAATATTCGACGTCTTGTGGAGTTCTGACGCCTTGGTACTCGTAGTTTTGATGGTGAATAGTTTTTAAGATGTTTTTTGACTGTTTTTAGGGTTCCGTATGTTCGAATGAAAATACGGAACCCTTAAAGGATCTCTCTGATTTTTAAACTGATACTAGCCGATATTATATACTAATTTATGAAACCCATAGGTTCATGTCAATTGTGTACCCCCAGTAGTTGGGTTACTACTGATGATGTTTTTTTTCCATCGGATGATGTTTTTTACGTTTATATATATATATAATATACGCTTATATACCTATTATATAAAGGATTTTTATTGATTTTCCTTAGGCACAACTGGGGTGCGTCCAAAATTAATTTAAGGGGTTAAGTGAATGTAATTTACCAACGGATGTTATTGGATCGGAAGTCTGTCCGTCTGTCACGAAAAAAAAAACAAATTGCTCCGAATTTAATGGACCGATTAAGTTTCAATTTCTTGACCCAAAAGTTACGTAAATAAATGAATTTTGAATATTTAGGAGGCAATTTATAAGAAATTAAAAAATAAATAACTGCACACTGTACCGTGTGACATATCAAACGAAAAAGCTTACTTATTGTGAGGGTCTCAAGTACCTTTAAATTTTTGTATAAATTTAAAATATATAAAGTTATTTATGAAAATATATGAAAATTGACCAATACTTTATCTCCGAAACTATAATGAGCCCAAAATTAAAAAAAAATATATAGAAAATAGTTCTGGAAAACCTCTAAGAAGTCTATTGTCTTAAAATACATTTTGCAGTTGGTATGTATGGAACATGATTTTCAACTGCAATGTTAAGTTGGTTCTTGGGATAAATTCATCCCAACTACGGAACCCTTTACGTGGTCCGACATACACTTGGTTGGTTTTGTTTTTCGTTTGGGTTCTTCGCGTTTCCCTAATAAAATTTTTGAAATATATAAAGGGTATATTAATTTCTATTGAATTTGTTTAAAAAAGGTTCATTGAGCCTTTTTATCTCAAAATAAAATGCATGAAAAATGTGAAAAGTGAAAGCGAATGATCGGAATTACAAGTTTAACATATTAGGTTGGGGAAAAAGTCTTTTCGCATTATAGTATGTATGAATTTAAAATAAAATCTCTTTGGCTATACTATTTGTATCTGGCTGGTTTTGGTATCATTGAAAGTTTAAATTTTAGCGAACATAATTCCAAATTCAAATTAGGAAAATGTGTGATTTTCATTTGTTTTTCGTATTGTCAAGATGAGTGAATCTAATGAAGAAATTCGATACATTTTAAAATTTTACTACAAAAAAGGTAAAAATGCAACACAAACCGCGAAAAAAATTTTGCGATGTTTATGGACCCAGTGCAGTGTCTGTGAGAGTAGCACAAATTTGGTTTAAGCGTTTTCAATCCGGAAATTTTGATGTCAAAGATGCACGTCGCTCTGGTCGCCCTATTACGGATAAAATGGATGCCATTTTTGAAAAAGTGGAGCCAGATCGGCATATCAGTAGTTACAACGTAGCTGAAGAACTGGGAATTGACCACAAAACAGTTTTGGCACATTTGAAAAAAATGGGTACACAAAATAGCTCGATATTTGGGTACCTCACGAGCTCACTGAAAGAAACCTAATGAACCGTGTACTCGTTTGTGATTCTTTATTACGACGTAATGAAACCGAACCACTTTTGAAGAAGCTGATAACTGGTGATGAAAAGTGGATCACGTACGACAAGAACGTGCGAAAAAGGTCGTGGTCAAAGGCCGGTCAGGCTTCACAGACTGTGGCGAAACCCGGGTTAACTCGTAACAAGGTGATGCTGTGTGTGTCGTGGGATTGTAAGGGCATTATTCATTATGAGCTGTTACCACCAGGCAGGACCATCGATTCTGAACTCTACTGCGAACAACTGATTAGATTATAGCAAGAAGTTGAGAGAAAGCGGCCGGAATGCGCGCAACAGAAGGACGGTGGTTTTTATCATGATAATGCTAGACCTCACACATCTTTACCACTCAGCAAAAAGTAAAAGAGTTTGGCTGGGAGGTGTTAGTAATCTCTCATTATTTTATTCATTATTCGACTCCAAGTAAAATAACAAAACTGACATTAATTCATACAAACCCCTGACATTTTTACATTTTAACAAATGAAATACTATTTCTACGTAAAAAATATATCATTTTTTAAAAACTAGAGAATATAGGTATGTCATTTCAGTTAGTCAGAATACCATACGGTGACAAAAAAAAAATTAGTCATATTTTCATCAGTTGTACTAAATTTTTGAATCTCCTCTAATGCATCAGCCGTATAGTCCTGACCTTGCACCTTCAGATTTCCACCTGTTTCGGTCTCTTCAGAATTCTTTAGGCAGTGTCAGGTTAACATCACGAGAGGACTGCCAAAACCACTTGTCGCGGTATTTTGATCAGAAGTCCCAAAATTTCTATAGCAATGGGATCATGTCCCTACCTACAAGATGGCAAAAAGTTATCGAACAAAATGGTACCTACATACTTTAGATAAATGTAAATAATGTATATTAAAAAATGTTTTGAATTTTCTTAAAAAATGCGAAGAAACTTTTTCCCCCAACCTATTTTTTTTTTTTTTTTTTTTTTAATTTTCGGAAAGCTTACAGTCTAATATCTTTAGAGGTAAATTATGTACAATATCGCTTAAAATTGCCATTTATAAGCTTCCACAGATTAAGATTTAAAAGATTATTGTAATATTCTACGAAAAAGATAAGCATTTCATTTTAAAATATTTGGATTTTACTTCTAACCAATTCAATCTATTATTATTTGCAGCAAATCCGACCAAAATTGATGCTAGCATGAACTGGGGGTCTACTCCCTAAGCACGAAGCCCGTAGTTTCGGCCTTCGTTACGTGCGTTTCCTACTCCGTATCAACTACGGATGGATGATTGGTTCGTGGCCTGAATGAAGTATGAATGACAACACGATGACAACACGATTTGACAGTTATCCCTACTCCCGCTGTGTTTTTGCCCGTCCGAAAAATTTAACTTTTACACTTGTTTTGATGGATCGTTATTTCAGACGGACGGAAAGACGGACGGACGGACAGACTTTGGGAGTAGACCCCCTGACAAGTCTGGCAACATTTACACGACGGCGAATGGCACTATAAAGCCTTTGCCAAGTGGACGCCACTTGGCTGGCAAGCGTTTATTCTGCAATAAGCTATTGTTAGCTTACTTTGCTGGATACCTTTAGGTTTACAAAGTTAACTTGGCTAGGATAATAAACAGGGTCAAATTAAATTAGCTGGCGAAACTCCGCAGACTTGATGGGATGGGTATCGCTAAACATGATAAAACAAAAAATAAATTAATTAGATGATGTTTTTTTTGGGGTCATCAACCGCAGGTAATGTATGTAGTCACTTAGATCAGTTTAAAAATCAGTTTTTTTTTTGTGTAAACTTCGGCGACGTGATGGGTGTCAATAAATTATGTCAACACGATAAAACAGATTTTATCAACTCACACTTCGAGCAACAACACTACCAGCGGTCATTGACCCAAAAAAAAATCATCAAATATATTATTTTTGAACCGAATTCATAAAAAGAGATTCTGATTTCGACCCGTATGTATAGTAGTTTATTTCCACAAAACGGCACGGGAGTGCACACTTCGAAGACAAATATCGGAGGAATCTGTGCGCCATTTCAGACGAAGACACCATGGCTTGCCTGCGTGAAGCGGCGCAACTCGGTGCCACTAGCAAATCTTCGTACAGCAGGTGTAGATCGTGATGCAAGGGCAGCAGCAACCACCGCAGCAGCCACCACCACAACAGCTACCACAGCCTCCGCACATTTTTTGTGTATGTTTGTATGTTCTCGATTTTCTCAAAAACTAATAAACCAATTTTGATGATCACTAACGTGATTTACGTATTTTCAGGAAGATTTTAGTATATAGTACATTAGATAATTATTCTTATGTACGAAGTTATATGCATAAATGTACCTGTATCTCCCACATTTCTAAGCGGATTTTTGATGATTCTTCTTTTCGTTCGGCTTGGGTTTTTATGTAATTGTATATTCAAATAAAAATTGAAAAATAAATTTACTTTTAAAAAGGTAAAAACCAACTTCAAAAAACCAAAATGAATAAAATTACTTTCTAAAAAAATTAACAGCTTCTAAAGTCGGTGTCATCAACTCTTCAATGCAGCTTAGCTTGGCACCGACTTCAAAAGCTGTTAATTTTTTTAGAAAGTAATTTTATCCGTTTTAGGTTTTTGAAGTCGGTTTTTACTTTTTTTAAAGTAAATTTTCTACCATACAGCCTTCATTTAGATTTCACTTCCTCTACATACTACCTCTTTTCTTTGATCTACCTAATTAATTGTAATAAATTAGGCAGTCAAAGAAAAAACTAAACTAAACTAACTAAAAAAAAAAAAACAAATAGGATTACAGTCATCCACTCTCATACTTTCTTGTTACTTAGGATGCTCCTCATTTTCTTCGCATCACATGTCCATACCAAAACAATTGGCTACTCCGCAGTTTTCCTGTCGAATAGGCGCTTTCAATATGGCTTGTAGCCATACCTATTTAAACATTAATTACCATTTTAGTCATAAACATGTTACATAATGAAGATATCATAAATATAATAATTAATTAAAAAGAAAAAGTGTACCTATTCTACGTTGAAACGCAAGAAGAAACATACTTGCATATTATTAGGCTTCGTAACAGCGTGTAAATTATAACGCACTAGCTTTTGCCCGCGGCTTCATTCGCGTGGAGATCGGAAATTATCCCACCGGAACGTACTACCGGGATAAAAAGTATCCTAAGTCATAGTTTAGCATAGTTTCCAGGTTATAGTCTATACTTACAGAACAGAAAAAACAGGGTCTACCCATGTGCCAAATTTCATTCGAATTCGTTCAGCCGTTTTAGCGTGAAAGCGAAACTACTTTCCCATTTACAATATTAGTTAGGATGTCCACATGAATGTGATTTTGATGTGCTGAAAATATATTGGAGTTTAAATAGCATTCCACTAGCAATAAGGTTGATATTTGAGTGGGGGTACAGTCAGCAACAAAAGTCGATTGACACTTGTGTTTTCTATATCTTAATTATTGAGAAAATACGTCATTAAAATCGGGAAAGATGTAAATTTTAAAGAAAATTAACTCTTATCTAATAAATGAAATGCTAAAAAGCAGGTTATCATTTGTGTTAATTTAGATGATGTCAAAAAATAGCAGTGTTATCCGACTTCTATTGCTGACCGTACCTACCTGCCTCTATTTCTACGCGCGCACACATTCTTGTATTGAACTTTTGTTAACTTGTTCTAAGTTTTTAACCGACTTCAAAAAGGAGGAGGTTCTCATTTCGTCGGAACCTTTTTTTTTTTTATTTTTTTTTTTATGTATGTTCCCCGATTACTCGAAGATGGCTGGACCGATTTGGATTTTTTTTTTTTTTTGTTTGAAAGGGTATACTTCCCAGGTGGTCCCATGATCATCAAGTCAGGATCTGATGATGGGATCCTGGAGAAATAGAGAGAACTCTTCCAATTTTATAGGCACACTTGAAGCGATTTGGATAGTTTTTGGAAGAGTACTTTCTTGGAGTGGTCCCATTTCAATTTGGTGAAGATCTGATGAAGAACTTCTGAGATAAGCAACGGAACTCCTCAATAAATGATAGCAAATGGACTGGGATTGCTGAAATCTCATATCTGTTTGTTGTTTACACCAGTTCATAACATAACATCACGCCAGTACGCTGTGAAGGGGTAAGCACATGTGAACCACTAAAAAGTGAAAAATAAAAACTTTTTTACAAAAAAATACAACCGACTTCCAAAAACAACACTACAAAGTGAAAAATAAATTTAATTTCGGAAGTCGGTGGCAAAAACGAAAATACATTTAATCAGACACCGACTTCCGAAATTAAAGTTATTTTTCACTTTGTCACTTTTGGAAGTCGGTTGTATTTTTTTGTAAAAAAGTTTTGATAATAAGTATGTAACCGTCTAATCAAGACTTTTGTCCTGTTTTCGGAAAATGAGCGAAGATTTTGTCCTTAATACAGGCTACTAAGTAACCTAACTAGGACATCAGATCGTAAACTTGTATTATTACCTACTCATCTCAGATGTATACAAGTTGTCATCCTACTTTGTAAGCCGACGTTCGCACGGACGTAAAAATATAGCGCCGGGATTTTATCGCGCACTGGATTTTCAACTCTCGGTGTTGAGCCGAGCATTGAGAATCCAACCTAACAACAACAGAGTACATTCCAGCGCGTTGAAAAAACTCACTGATGGAATTTTAACTCTCGGTGCTAAGCAGAGTGTTGAAAATCCAGTGTGCGAAAAAATATCGACGCGATATTTTTACGTTCGTGCCTACGTCGGCTAACCGACTGTACCTCTTATTTTATGAAACAAGTTATTATTATTTCGTTTCGTTTATTTCAAATTTAATTTAATTTTGAACATAGCTTTCAGCTGTAAGTAATTGTTTGTTAAAATCAACACGTGTGAGTTAATGCATTATAATTATTAATAACAGTTCTCCAAATCGTATTTCGGCCATGACACAGAATAATAAAGCTACAGTAGTTTATCTGGGCAGAGACCTTGAATTCCTACGGCCGCTCGGTAGTTAAATACGCGTCCTATAAAAAATATCAATAGTTCATCAGGAGAGGATGTCAATTATTTTAATTACATTCATAAGGGCCTAAAAATACCTCCGACGCCAATGATGAGAAACTGCTTAAGCGCCACCATTGAGAAAAAAAGCATAAGTCTGGAGATATGGAACATTTTGAAATTTCCTAAGCTCACATTTTTTGTCAAATGAGGTAGAATTTTATGTATCAAAAAAATCAAAGCAGTTAACGCCAAAAACGGCCGTTTATGGCGTTAACTGACTTCTGATTTTTTCTCAATGGTGGCGCTAGTTGGCAGCACTGCTCGCCTTAACGAATCCCGCTGCGAAACCTTACTACATTATGTCGCTATTCGAGTAGCTGAACATCATGCGAGTCAGTTGAATTGTAGCAATCGGAGCGATATGTCGTCACTCGACTTAGTAAATACAGTACAGGGGGTACTTTGGAACTCTTGGATTAGTTTTTCCGTAAAATCAATATCCATTTTACAAAAAAAATGGCAGTTTGGCTTTATAAACTTGTCGATTGCCACAGATACGTGTGCGAAACAAAAGCGGTACCGCAACAAAATAGCGGGCTAAGCGCGAGGTGTAAGATGTTACCAGCTTCTGAGCAGATCGGCGAAATCACGCGGGAAAGAGACAGAATCATAATGAAATCTGTGCGTTAGAACAGGCAGTTTCGCTTCTGTTTCGCTTTTCGTAAAACGGACAAGTCATGGCGGAACTACTGCGGTTTCGCTGCTATAGTTTCGCGGTGGAGTTGCGGAGGAGTGATACCCGCCTTAGATTTAAGACTGACTTCATAAAATACATATACATACTTTAGTTAGGGCCTTAGCACACCTCCGCCGTGAAACCGTTTTTATTAATGTTTACAATTTTTATCAAAAGCATGTATTTTTTATTTTTTTTTATTTTTTAAATTTTATTAATTTATTCAATTAATAATTTTATCAATGTTTTCTTTTTTATCAATTTTATAATTTTACCGTTGTATCAATTTTTTCATCTTTATTTTATTATTTTTTTATGTTTTATACAAGTAGCCAATTCATAATATGCAATAATATAAAGTTAGCTTTTTGATTCTTTGAATTGTGAATGTGGTGTTTGCCTAAGTATAAGTAATTATTGCACTTTAAGACTGTGTTAAGCATGTAATTTTTGTTACAACTAGGTGTAAACAATTGTTGGTGAACCTAATAAAATGAAATAAAAAAAAAAACCGCGAAACCGCATGATGTACTCGAGTAGCAGAACATCATGCGAGTCGGTTAAATTGAACTACTGTGGTTTCGTTGCTATGGTTTCGCGGTGGAGGTGTGCTAAATAGACGTTATATTATATGACAAGGTTTACTTGTAACTTCTATTATATTTAACAACTATTTGTGCCCCGCGACTTCGTTCGCGTGGAAGTCGTAAGATACACAGTATATACTAAAATAACAGTCAAATTTTAATAAAACTCCCGGTCGGGGTACGATCGCCCGCCCGCGCTATTACTTCGTTTTCGCTTTGCGTTCTTTCAGATTTTTTTTTATTTTTTCTCGGCTCCTAAGGGTCGTAGCGTGATATTAAATAGCCTAAAATCATTCTCGAGAATTGGGCTACCAAATGCAAAAATATTTTTTCAAATCCGACTTTTTGTTCACAATTTAATGGGTTTTATTTTTTTTCGCGGAACCCTTATTCTTTTTCCAAAATAAAAGTAGCTTAAGTTACTCCTTATAACATCAGCTACCTGCCACTGAAAGTCCCGCAAAACGCTGTTATTTTGATATTACAAACAGACACTTCAATTTTATTTATTTGTATAGATTTATAGATTATTAGGATCAATAGTTTGAGTGCCTAGCTGTTTAGTGTTAGTAACTTGTTATACTAGTAATATTATAACATGTCTATTTATTTTTAGCTGTCGCTACTTAATTTTGACTAAGTATCTAGAAGTCGTCTAGGTAGGTATAACCTTTTATAATCGATGATCCATTAATATAATAATCTGTTTTACAGTCCTACCAACTTATCTGTGAACTGAAAGAGGACGGCACCGTCGATGCGTCGACACAATCGAATAACATGCGTCGGCACAATCGAAGACATTTCAAAATGAAGGCCGTAGTTTCAATTTTCGCCATTTCACAGATAAGTTGGTAGGAGTGTACATATGACCATCATTAGTCATATTTTTAACCGACTTCAAAAAGGAGGAGGTTCTCAATTCGATGTTCCCCGATTACTCGAAGATGGCTGGACCGATTTATTTTTTTTTGTTTTATTCGAGAGGGTATACATCACAGTTGGTCCCATATAAAATTGATTAACTTTGCTTTGGTAGTTTTTGAGTTAGCTTCAATAATACGTATTTTTTCCACACTTTTATATGGATGATGTTCTAGTTTGTTTTGCAGGTAGTGATATTAGAATTTGTGTGGGGTAGGTACACAACTAAAAAGTGAAAAATAAAAACTTTTTTACATAAAAATACAACAGACTTCCAAAAACAACACTACAAAGTGAAAAATAACTTTAAATTCGGAAGTCGGTGGCAAAAAACGAAAATACATATAACTAGACACCGACTTCCGAAATTAAAGTTATTTTTCATTTTGTAGTGTTGTTTTTGGAAGTCGGTTGTATTTTTTTGTAAAAAAGTTTTTCCTATCACAATTCACTCAGGCGCTTAAGTCAAAATTCTTCTTAACATTTCACTATTTTATTCATTTAATAAAGGATACCTGACCATTTTCTAAATCACTTTCACGTTTCAATTGAAGGTGCACCTCTATCAATGTCAGAACGGCCTTGCAATATCGCGTGTCGGTCATATTTTGTCAACCGAGCTCTATCGGTAACTGTTAGCTAGCATGTTTGTTATAGGCGTTTGTGCCACACTATTACTTATTTTACTAATATTGCAAGCACATGATTTAAATGATGATTTTCGTTTATCAGGGTACAGTAATAATTACGAGTATATGTGAATCGTTTTATCCTGAAAACATTTGTTATGATATCGGATATTAATAACACAGAGTTATGCTACGCTTGCCGGGGTTGGTCTGTGGATGAGTTACCGTATTTACATACCGAGACTTCTCTGTGCCTCGGAAAGCACGTTGCTGTTGGTCCCGGTTGTCATTTGTAGATCTTTGACAGCCGTTACGGTCGTCAGAAGCCCGAAAGTCTGACAACCAGTCTCACCAAGGGGTATTGTATTACCCAGTTACTGGGTTGTGGAGGTCAGATAGGTAGCCGCTCCATGGAAAATACTGGTATTCAGCTGTATCCGGTTAGACTGGAAGCCAATCCCAACCTACTTCAAACTATTTTATTTACTTACCTACTTCTAGCAAACTTTTGCTATTGCTTTTTTGTTAGGCGTACTTAATATATTTCTAATGTCAATTGCCTCAAGAAATAGGAAAATTAAATTTAATGAATAAAAACCATGTTATTAGCTGTTAAATGAAAGTAGTCCTTAAAATAATAGAAACAAGTTTTAATTTAAATCAGAAGCTATTCAAAAAAAACTTTGTGCCAAATGGGTTTGTAAAAAGTACAAAAACGAATCTAGCTTTTATTTAATAGGTTTTTTGTAGCACGTATGGCATATAAAATGGCCGCTATTGCACAGGAAAATGGCCATTACGAGACCACTAATTGCCCTTAAAAATAGGAGGATGGCCTTCTCTTCAATCCTGCAATGCCGAATTCCGCTTGAAACGCTAAATTAAATACATTTAACATGAATTTAACTTAAAGAGCAGCTCGTGGCTAAGTAACAACAGCCGCACGGATCGATCCACCAAGTTAAGCTACGCTTGCTGGGGTTGGTCAGTGGATGGATGACCATCTTTACATACCGGGTCTCCTCTGTGCCTCGGAAAGCATGTTAAGCCGTTGGTCCCGGCTGTCATTCGTGGATACGGGTCGTCAGAAGCCCGAAAGTCCAACCAAGACCAGTCTTACCAAGGGGTATCGTATTACCCAATTACTGGGTTGTGGAGGTCAGATAGGCAGTCGCTCCATGTAATATACTGGTATTCAGCTGCATCCGGTTAGACTGGAAGCTTACCCCAACATAGTTGGGAAAAGGCTAGGCAGATTGATTTAACATGAGTTTAGCTTCCAATGTTTCACTTTTTTTTTACAATTTACTTATGATGCAAATGATTTTATGTTTATATACAATACTCGTCCTGAAACTATTCTTTAGGATTTCCGTTCGTAATATTGAAATCCATGTATGGCTTACATTTTTAACCGACTTCAAAAAGGAGGAGGTTCTCAATTCGTCGGAACATGTTCCCTGATTACTCGAAGATGGCTGGACCGATTTGGATTTTTTTTTTTTTGTTTGAAAGTGTTTACTTCCTAGGTGGTCCCATGATCATCAAGTTAGGATCTGATGATGGGATCCTGGTGAAATAGAGAGAACTCTTCCAATTTTATAGGCACATTTGAAGCCATTTGGATAGTTTTTGGAAGAGTGCTTTCTCGGAGTGGTCCCATTTCAATTTGGTGAAGATCTGATGAAGAACTTCTGAGATAGGCAACGGAACTCCTCAATAAATGATAGCAAATGGACTGGGATTGCTGAAATCTCATGTCTGTCTATTGTTTACACCAGTTCATAACAGAACATCACGCCAGTACGCTGTGAAGGGGTAAGCACGTGTGAACCACTAAAAAGTGAAAAATAAATACTTTTTTACAAATAAATACAACCGACTTCCAAAAACAACACTACAAAGTGAAAAATAAATTTAATTTCGGAAGTCGGTGGCAAAAACGAAAATACATTTAATCAGACACCGACTTCCGAAATTATATTTATTTTTCACTTTGTAGTGTTGTTTTTGGAAGTCGATTGTATTTTTTTGTAAAAAAGTTTTTAATAGGTACTTATTGTGTACAAAAATTCTGCTCTCGTAATTTTAGAGATGCTAACTGTTAATAGAACTAGACAGGTAATCAACAAAATTTTACTGAAACAAAACACTGTTTCCAACGTAATTGGAACCCTCCTAGTATTGTTGTTTCATTCGCCGAGTGGCCATTTTCAGAAACACATGTAATTTAAGCTAATTATTATGCAACCAGAAGGTAATATTTGATTCTTTATTTACATACAATAACAAGCTATCTTTTTGTATAACTCATATTTTTTTTATTTTGTCGGTTTGTTCGGTTGGAAGGATTTGGGTGCCGCTCGCGCCGTTGTAATACACAGGCGCGCAGGTGCATTAGACATTTTACCTCGTATCTCAGGGATGGAAACGCATCCTGTAGACCAGGAGTCATCAAAAAGTGGACCGCCGACCTATTTTGAACAGATGACTTTAAACTGAAGAACACGTCTAAACGAGTAGTGTTAATGATTTGGAAAAAATATTTTAGGTCTTTACCTATGAAATTGCCGTTCTGCAGTACTGGCCATTTCAAATCAAAACAATTTTTGTTTGGCTAAGAATTCTAATTTCAAATTAATTTTATTTTAAAAACATGGATTTTTTTTCCAAAAGTAGTCATTTGTTTATTGATTAGTGTTACATTTTCATCGCATTTCAATCTTTTTCGTCATCATGGATACGTTAAAAATTCGAGTAATTATGGAATATGAGTACCGTCGTGGCAGCAACGCGGCACAAGCGGCACGCAACATCAACGACGTTTACGGAGCTAACACTACAAACCAACGCACCACTTGTTATTTGGTTTATTATGGGTATTATGGTTTGCTCGCTTCCGTTCTGGAAATTTCGACCTGAAAAATGAACCTCGCGGTCGTCCGAAGACTTTGGTCGACAATGACGAATTATAGGCGATTGTGGAAGCTGATGATACACAATCTACGGCTGAATTAGCAGCAGCTTTCGACGTTAGCATCAAAACAATATTGGTCCATTTGCGTCAAATTGGCAAGGTAAAAAAGCTTGACAAATGGGTGCCCCACGAACTCAATGATCGCCAGCGCGAAGTACGCGTCGAGACGTGCCTTGCACTGCTCAACAGACACACAAATGAAGGAATTTTGAACCGCATTGTTACCTGCGATGAAAAATGGATTCTGTTTGATAACCGCAAGCGCTCAGCAAGTTGGTTGGATCCTGGTTCAGCACCTAAACAATGCCCTAA
This sequence comes from Cosmia pyralina, assembly GCA_946251885.1. NCBI lineage: Eukaryota > Metazoa > Arthropoda > Insecta > Lepidoptera > Noctuidae > Cosmia > Cosmia pyralina. The sequence goes on along the minus strand of OX276349.1, from coordinate 24,882,845 downwards.
ACGAAAACTTACCCCTAGAAAAGTGATGGTCACTGTTTGGTGGTCTAGCGCCGGTGTGATTCATCACAGCTTCTTACCAAACGGGGTGAGCATTACTTCAGATGTGTACTGTAAAGAACTGAACACAATGATGGAGAAGCTGGCACATCTCCAACCAGCATTGGTCAATCACTCGTCTCCGCTGCTCCTGCACGACAACGCGCGACCTCATACTGCACAGCAGACGGTCTCCAAGTTGCAAGAACTGGGGTTGGAAGCTCTCCGTCATCCGCCCTACTCACCAGACCTTGCGCCTACAGGCTACTACTTTTTCCAGAATTTGGATAACTTCTTGGCGGGAAAAAAATTCAATACCCGAGAGGCAGTACAAAATGCCTTTGAAGAATTTGTTGCCTCCCGTCCAGCTGATTTCTTTAAGAAGGGCATCAATAAACTGCCACTGCGTTGGCAAAGATGCATTGATTGCATGGGTGATTACTTCGATTAATACAAATAAAAAATGCATGAAAAAAATTCGTTTAAATTTTTTTATACAAAACGGCAATTTCATAGGTAAAGACCTATTAAGTTATTAAAGCATTTTTTTAATAACATGATATGTGAATATTTTAGATTATGTTTAGGTATATTACTGTACTTAATTTGTTAATTTATTTAACGTGTATAAAAAAACTAAGAATCACGCAAAAATTATTAAGAGTATTTTTATAAAACCTTCACCATTTTAAAGATAATTTAGTTATTTATCTTTTAGTATATGTGTTTTAATGTAATACCTTTTGCTTTATGTATAATAAATTAATAATGCGTCTAATTTGGGGCAGCGCTCCTTGATGGGCAAGTCCTATTACTGGCTGGACGTACGACGCGTTGCGTGAGCTCGGCACAGAACTCGTAATCTAACCACTCAAGGCCGTTGGCATATGTCTGCGTATTAATCTAACAATAAAAAAACATAATTTAGCCTGCGATTTGTACACTAAGACGAGATATACATGTCGGAACGTCAGGATTTACTCGGTTAGATTTAGACAGACACGTGGGCAGAAGATGGGTTTCGTGCAATGAAAACACACTGGGTGCGATACACGGTGTTTAAAATCACAATCTAACACAATCACTAAGCACAACGAATCGAATACAGTTCCGTGGCGTAGTAACCCCGATGTTTCCTCGATGCGATCCGACACTAGACTGTTCTGGTCACCATGAGGTTAGAACATCACGACTCTGTAGAAGCGCGCTGTAGGCGTGGGCACCTCACGTGATGTCGCCAGTGGCGCGCTTGCGATTCGTTACGCGTCCGTACTATTGACCGGATCCGACATACATATTAGGTTGGGGAAAAAGTCTTTTCGCATTATAGTCTGTATGAACTTAAACTAAAACCTCTTTGGCTATACTATTTGTATCTGGCTGGTTTTGGTATCATTGAAAGTTTAAATTTTATAGAACATAATTCCAAATTCAAATTAGGAAAATGTGTGATTTTCATTTGTTTTTCGTACTGTCAAGATGAGTGAATCTAATGAAGGAATTCGATACATTTTAAAATTTTACTACAAAAAAGGTAAAAATGCAACGCAAGCCGCGAAAAAAATTTGCAATGTTTATGGACTCAGTGCAGTGTCTGTGAGAGTAACACAAATTTGGTTGAAGCGTTTTCAATCCGGAAATTTTGATGTCAAAGATGCACGTCGCTCTGGTCGCCCTATTACGGATAAAATGGATGCCATTTTTGAAAAAGTGGAGCAAGATTGGCATATCAGCAGTTACGACGTAGCTGAAGAACTGGGAATTGACCACAAAATAGTTTTGGCGCATTTGAGAAAAACTGGGTACACAAAAAAGCGCAATATTTGGGTACCTTACGAGCTCACTAAAAGAAACCTAATGAACTGTGTACTCATTTGTGATTCTTTATTACGACGTAATGAAACCGAAACATTTTTGAAGAAGCTGATAACTGGTGATGAAAAGTGGATCACGTACGACAAGAACGTGCGAAAAAGGTCGTGGTCAAAAGCCGGTCAGGCTTCACAGACTGTGGCGAAACCCGGGTTAACTCGCAACAAGGTGATGCTGTGTGTGTGGTGGGATTGGAAGGGCATTATTCATTATGAGCGGTTACCACCAGGCAGGGCCATCGATTCTGAACTCTACTGCGAACAACTGATGAGATTAAAGCAAGAAGTTGAGAGAAAGCGGCCGGCATTAATCAACAGAAGGGGTGTGGTTTTTCATCATGATAACGCTAAACCTCACACATCTTTAGCCACTCAGCAAAAATTAAGAGAGTTTGGCTGGGAGGTGTTAATGCATCCGCCGTATAGTCCTGACCTTGCACCTTCAGATTTCCACCTGTTTTGGTCTCTTCAGAATTCTTTAGGCAGTGTCAAGTTAACGTCACGAGAGGACTGCCAAAACCACTTGTCGCGGTATTTTGATCAGAAGTCCCAAAATTTCTATAGCAATGGGATCATGTCCCTACCTACAAGATGGCAAAAAGTTATCGAACAAAATGGTACCTATATACTTTAGATAAATGTGAATAATGTATATTAAAAAATGTTTTGAATTTTCATAAAAAATGCGAAGAAACTTTTTCCCCAACCTATTATTATGAGGAATTTCAAATTCCTATAGAAAACTTTTTTTTCTGATATTTCATGTTTAAATCAGTTTTCTTATTTTTTATTTATTTGCGAACTTCGATATTCTGTAATCCAATCGGAATAAATGAGTGATAATATTTATCTAATTTATGGTTCAGTAGCACCAAAATAGAATTCATACCAAAAATGTTGAAAATTAGAAGTAACTTTGTGATGGTTTTCTATCGAGAAAATTTTATCCTACTATGTTTTTCGTCAGGGCCGATCTTTACATATATAATTAAATTTTCTGACATTTCTTTTTTCAATTTGAGCATGATTTACTACTGTGAAAATCTAATCAAAGATTGAAGATTTTGCTTTAGGCCCACTCTTAAGAATATGTTTGATTTACAAATTATTTTGGTATCTCGTTTGTATGAACTACACATGATCCGGGGGCATAATTATCTAGCTAGGTAAATTATCTATCTGTACTTAATATAAAATAAAGTCACTGTTCGTGTCTGTCTGTGTGGCCGCGTTGTTCTTCTAAACTACGAAACTGATTTTGATGTGGTTTTAACAGTCATTTAGAGAATTTATAGGAATTGAACTGCTGAAAATTTGTCATTTTTCCCAGGAAAAAAAATAATAAACAGGACTGCTTGTGGAGCAAAACACTAATTAAAGAAGGTTCTAAAAACCTACATCAGGCTTCCAGCTCTCATAATGTGAATTTTAATTAGTTTAAAGCTGCAATACCATTGTGAGAGAAAATAAATAAACTAATTAATTATTAATTAATAATGAACTGCTGGATCAGTAATAAGAAAACCTATTTTGAATAGCCTAAAACGTGCAAATGGTGTTCCAGCGGAGATTCTGAATTTTGAAAGCTGAATTGTGGTTTCGAAATTCGACTAATGCCCGATACCTGAAGAATTCTTAAACGGAGTTTAAACTCAGAATCAGAATCAGAATATTTATATATTTTTATTTTTTTAACTGCAGCTATTGATTCGACAAAACTATCAATTTAAGCGAATTAATTCCTTCCTCACTTTCTGTTTTTCGATAGTAATTCACTCCACTTTTAAGCTAAATTCTTCCTGGGGCCGTACTATGACGTGAAAAAGATTATGGATAGGTACATCATGGTTCCAGTGTGAATGAGAGACGGAGCTATATACGACCTATAGCACCATTCTTTTTTCACAACGGAACCATGATGGATCCATGATCTTTTTTCAGGCCATAGTACGGCCCCAGAACGAATTGTTCAGAAACATAATATTGCACCAATAATTACATCGAATTAATAAACTCCGTTTAATAACCTCAGAAACCAGCTATAACTCGTTTGAATTCCTCAAACATACAGTAAAGGAAGATTCCTTTACTGTATTCCAGATTCCAGAATCTTCATAGATTATGAAGATTCTGGAATACCTAGATTTTCTAGATTTTCAAGCAAAATGTAAAAAGATTTCCATCAGTAGGTATCCTTCTAAACGCAGATATTACTTAAAATGCTCTTAGCTCCACATGCAAAGTGAATTAATTATGAAGGCTAATTAATAGAGTACTTTAGTTTAGGTAGTACCAGTAAAGTTAAATCTTCTACCAAATAACCTCTTGGGATAAGCAGCAATCTAAGTTTTACTGACTTTATTAAGCTTTTGAAGATGGTACTCGTAGCAGTTACTTTAAATTTTAAGATTAAAAGATGGCTGGGGAGGGATGCTGTCTAGACGCAATCCTTTGACACAGGAGTGCCTCAGATTTTTGTAATGAATATTTTTAATGTTTAGGACAATCTAGAGTTTAGACACAGTCAAAATTTTTGCTAATTTTAATTGTATACTTAATTAATTATTTTTATGACATTGATTTTACATTCTGTGATTACTCTAACTCGCACACTGACATTACAAGACATCATGACGTACGTGCGCCAAAGGTTGAAGTACGCGCCGAGAGTACAGCTGCTGGAATCGCATCGCAACGTCAACTTTAAGGCGTTTGTGGTGCGCATACCAACATGCTACCTGCAATTGGTGATGGAAGAAAGCTTTTGGCCGCAGGATGTGGTATTCCGCCGCTTTCGCGGACAAGTGCCACCGCCGGAACGCACAGAGACTTAGTGATACTAACATAGTTATTAAGTTTTTATTTACTAATAAAATTGTTTCTATATTATTATGTATAATTATGTAGGATTTCAACCCCGACATCAGAAGCAAAACTCAGATATGGCAATACACAAATTATTTCAATGGAATAATCAGTTATCTTAAATCTGGAAAACAGAAGTATAGAATATAGAAATGATATAAAATAATTAAATAACTAATAAGGGTCGTGACGAAGGCGATCACATAGGGCAGTACTGACTGTCAGGGACACTGGTCCATGCACCTACCGCATTATGAACAGTACTAACTATCAGAGACAGTATTCCACATCCAATAACCGAGCAGTACTGACTGTCGCGACACAGTGGTCCGTGCACCAAGACGTATCCGCTCGAAATGCCTCCCGACTCTTTTTTTTTTGCATCTCGTAGTGTGACCATGAGAGGTCTCGACCTGTGGGTTTTTTTTCCTGTGGGTGCCTTTAAGCGAGCTCAAAAGCCTCCAGCCAGGGGGGCCCGCCACAAAAACACAAAGCACAAAGAGGGGCGGCAGGGGGGGCTGGCCACGCCACAATTGCGGCGATAAGTCCCCTCTTTGAGGAGTGGTTGGAGAGGCGCCACGGCGTCCTCACCTTCCGCCTGACGTAGGTCCTCACCGGACACGGTTGTTTCGGGAGGTTCCTGTTTCGGATAAGGCGGGAGGTTAACGCCCGGGTGTCACCATTGTGTGGATCACCCGGAGGACACGGTGAAGCATACAGTGGAGGTCTGCCCGGTTTGGGCGGAGCACCGCCGTGTTCTCATGGAGGCGATCGGCGGCGGCATTCTCTCGCATCCAAACCTGGTCCAGGCCATAGTGCGGAGCGAGAGTGCATGGGAAGCCGTCACCTCCTTCTGCGAAGCAGTAATGCTCGCGAAGGAGGAAGCGGAACGCGTGAGAGAGAGGCAACAGCCGCGCCCTCGCGCCCCTAGCCGCCGTAGAAGACGCCCTGGGCGGCGGGAATCGATTGCCGATTCCCGGCCACCGTAGGCACGGACTTGCGGACGACGAGTAATGGGCAGCTCGCCGTCCGGTAAGGACCAGGCCCGGGTCGACGGCGCGTTGTGTTCCACGCGCGCCTCAAAGAGATGTCAGCAGTGACGGGGTCAATTGGGCCGATGCCGCTGGGGTCGCGGGTAGTTCGAAAGAGATACCGTGGCCCTGGCACGGGCAGCTGAAGGAGCATGGGTGGGTTTTAGTCAGTAAAAGTCTGACACGCTCTCCCGCTGTGCCCAGAGCGGGAGAAGTCATTTGATGATTTCCCATCCACAAAAAAAAAAAAGGGGTGGCCTCCCGACTCAACAGCGCAGCTCCTTATAAAGGCGATCGCTCGCTAGTGGTGGGGAAAACGTTACAATATTTTACTGGCTTGGACTTTTAGTCCTTTAAGGGGGAAGCGCCAGGACAGCCCGCGAAATTCAAATTTTCTTACGTTTTTTGCAATTTGTAAGTCAGTCTTAGGTTGTATGTTGATTAAAGTATGATTCGCTACCGTAACAAATATGTATTTACAGAATTATAATCATTAGAATCAGGAATACAACTCCTTAAGTTAGTACAATCCTCAAATGTCAAGATTTCATGAAATAGTCATTCAACAGGATTACCTGGTCATATAGAGTTGTATTGATGACTTTAATGATTATAATTCTGTAAATACATACTTGTTACGGCCGCCAATCAAATTTTGATCAACATAAAACCTAATACTGACTTGCAAATTGCAAAAAAACGTAAGAAATTTTGAATTTCGCGGGCTACACTGGCGCTTTCGCCTTAAGCCAAATGATCGATAGTGTCTTCGATCAATAATAGTACTAGATTCCCGATAAGCGCTTCAAAAACGGCCCGAAAAATAAAAACACAAATACTTTTGTGGTCTTATTTCAAACATCGACTGTTCGGGAACAGGGAAATGCATGGAGTAGTATTGTTACTTTATATGTTGTTTTTGTTTGTAGATTTCCTAGTGACCCATTTCGCAATGCAGAATGGGTATCTATTGTCGCGAAAGAAAGAGGAGAAGAAATATATAAACCTTGTAAAAATTCAACAATTTGTTTTAATATTTTTATTAAAATAATTAATTATCAAATTAATAATCAAAATTAAAATAACTATTGTACTAATTTACTCCTTCTACTTTTAAAAATCGGTCAAAAATATTTGCTACCATATAAAACGAACCTTGGCCTAAAACATATATTATTATTCTGCTACTCTACATCTTTCAATACTTACTGTGTTCTGAGCATTGAAATGTAAATACCAAGAACTATGTCTAGTTCCAAAATAGAGTAAGCACAAAATTTTCAACAAAATGTTTTTAACCTTATTGCTTAAGTTTTAAGTACACTTTAGAATAAATATTTTTGTACTTATTATAAAAATGACATATTATTTTCAAGCGACATTTTTAATTTATTGCTTTTACCTTTCTCCGATGATAGAAGGACTTAAATATAAATATTTTGCAATCGTAATTAAACTTTATGTTTGATTGTTAAGGTTTATAATGAATTGAAGTTGTAAATATTATAAAACTTTTTTCTATATTTCGTAGTAACAAATGTAAATGTTTATGTGTGTGTAAACGTGGCCACTACAGCGACTTATTTTTGTTCCTGATCCTGTATCTAGTGCTATTATTGATCGAAGGATAGTGTGAATGATTTGTCTACGATGCGTCCGGTGCACGTTCCACTAGCGCCATCTAGTCGCTGTCTCTCGCAGCTGTTAAACAATAGGTATGGCTGCCGTCATAATATACTTAGGATAAGTTATGTTTATTTATTTATTTTTATTACATAATGATCAAATTTTAGGAAAATACTTTTACAATGTTTGTAAATAATGTGAGCACCATCTATCACATAGCTAATTTATCTGTCATTGCTTCATTTTTATTTCTTTTTACCTAATGTGGTACCGTAAAACGGGGTGACATTGATTAGTTTTAAACTTCAAATGGATACCACACTTGCATTTACAACGATAAAAATGTTAAAAAAAAACTTTAGTGCAGACTCATTACGTTAGTTAATTATTAAAACAAAAAAAAATTGTAAATATATCTTTTAGAAAAAAAATAATACCTGCTTAATCAAAATTATATTGAAAATGGGGCTACTTTTAGTATCCACTCTTTTATTATTCCATCGAAAAGACTCCCCGATAAACGACAAAAATTTAAAAGAAAAATGTTGGTTGCTTTCAGGATCACGAATTAAATCAGAAAAAACATACCAAGTTTAGCTATCATCAAAGATACCCCAGCTCTCAAAGTAACCCCGTTTTACGGTATAGTAATTTTATTCTAGGTGCAACGTCTCCACCTCTAATGATATACTTACATAATTAATTTAGAGAAAGTTTTATATGAGTAACGGCGGTTTCTTGCCCATTCTTTTCCATACAAAACTACCTATTGGAAGGGGTGACTGGAATGATTCTTCTATTTTTTTGTAAATTTTGACGTTCAAAAGTGCCTTTTATGTGCCTATCTTTAAAAACAAAAAGAGAAGTCCTGACTGACTGACTGACGACTGACTCATCAACGCCCAGCCCAAACCCTTGAACCTATACTCCATTTACAATAAGATTAGACATTTAAAGAAACCATTTTTACAGTCCGTTCAACCGATTTTGAGTTCTATTGCGTTGGTGGCATGACAAATGGCAGCTGCAGTAAACAGTTGGTATTGTAACCACTTTTTTGCTTTTAATGTCATCCTTAAGCCTACGGAGTAGAAGTCAAAATCGGTTGAACGGACTGTAAAAAAGGTTTGTTTAAACGTCTAATCTTATTGTAAATGGAGTATAGAAAGCTGAAATTTTTCACAGAGGTTCCTTTTATAATATTGACAAGGAATAAGGAAGGACTTCCAGGTAGTACGTTCCCGTGGAATATTTTCCGACATCCACGTGGGCGAAGCTGCGGACAAAAGCTAGTTATTACATATATTATTTTTATATAGTACCTTAATGTAAATATTATATTATTATATTATAAGCTTGTTGAGATCATTACTTTTCATTAAATGAGTAAAAAGCTGGCGTTTTGGGGGATTGTCTTAAGCTTTGGTCTCCAAGGAAAGCGGTTCCGTCATATTATTAAGACCTTTTTGAAAATCAGACGTTTACACCAGTATTTGCCATTAAGATGTCAAAAGGCGCTCTGTTTTTGGACAGCCGTCATTGTGATTGTTCACCAGTTTCTTGCGTTTCCACTGACAATCGTCCAATCACAGACGAGACGTGAGATGCGATGAAGATTTCAACCATTGTGATTGGTTGATTCCTGCATGTCACCGCTTCGCCCATCTCCGCGTCAGTAAAAACGCACCCTAAGCCGACGTTCGCACGGACGTAAAAATATTGCGGCGATTTTTTTTTGCGCACTGCATTTTCTGCTCTCTGCTTAGCGCCAAGAGTTGAAAATCCAACAGTGTGTTTTTGCGACGCGCTGGGATGCACTATGTTGTTGTTAGGTTGATTCTTGAAGCTAGGCTCTATACTGAGAGTTGAAAATCCAGTGCGCGATAAAATCCCGACGCGATATTTTTACGTCCGTGCGAACGTCGGCTAACTCTGGATTTCCAATCGCTCCATTTGACATTAGTCGTTTGATGGAGCCACGCCAAATTGTGCTATATCGTGAGCACCTTTAGGAAACCAAAGCTATGGAATTTAGACGCTAAAAAGTGTTGATTCACAGGCTAATTTAAATAAATATTTTTTTCAACAAACATTAACGTACGTACCCATTAGGTACCTACTTAATTGCATGAAACATGTTAAATTAATATTATTTTCGATACCTTTCTCGAAATTCATCTAGAATTAATCGTGACATGCAGACATTGATGGATTAAGAGTATTGATTACGATATTGTCGGGGCTCGTGGCTAAGTAATAACAGTCGCACGGGCGATCGATCAGGTTAAGCTATGCTTGCCGCGGGTGGTCCGTGGATGGGTGACCATCTTTACATACCGACACCCCTTCGTGCTTCAGACAACACGTGACGTTGCTCCCGGCTGTCGTACGTTAAAGTTGCGCGACCACAGGGTTCCGTATCTCAAAAGGAAAAACGGAACCCTTATAGGATCACTTATTGCCCTTTTTCTTAGGAATGCGTGAAGGTACCAAGTTGAAATTAATATCAAATACGTAAATCTATGGTCCCTTAAGGTTCTAATATAATCAAGCTTCTAAGTTTACGCAATTAAAAATACAGCCATTTATGCGACATATTTTGATCCTCGCAAATAAATCAAAACATATAAGGTACTTCCCGTTGTCCTAAAATAAGGGTCGGCACTCAGCCCTTACCTTGTATTTCGTAGGCTTAAGGATGGCATAAAGGGCAAAAAAGTGCTTATAATACCAACTGTTTACTGCAGCTGCCATTTGTCATGCCACCGTCGAAATAGAAGTCAAAATTGGTTGAACGGACTGTAAAGAACCGGCCAAGTGCGTGTCGGAACACGCACAATGAAGGGTTCCGTAGTTGAAAATAATATTTCCCAAAAATAAACTTAACAATGGATCCCAAAAAAAATAATTTTATGTCATAAAACTACAAATTAACAATTTTCGGACTTTTTACTTTACTTGTGCTGGGAGACCTTGCTTCTTGCCAAATTTCATGATTCTAGGACAACGGGAAGTACCCTATAGGTTTTGATTTACATGAAGTTCCATAAATGGCCGTATTTTTTATTGCATAGACTTACAAGTTTGATTTTTTTAGAACTCCAAGCGATTATAGACCTACGTATTTGATATTAGTTTCAACTTGATATCTCCACGCCTCCTTGAGAAAAAGGGTCTTGACAGACTGTCAGACTTGAAATTTTTTTTATGAGATAGAATTACAATTAACATTTTTCAGACTGTTTCCTTTACTTGTGCTGTGAGACCTTGCTTCTTGCCAAATTTCATTATTCTAGGTCAATGGGAAGTACCCTATAGGTTTTGATTTACTTGCGAGTATCAAAATATGTCGCATAAATGGCCGTATGTTTTTATTGCGTTGACTTAGAAGCTTGAGGTTTTTAGGACTCCAAAAGACCATAGACTTACGTATTTGATATTAATTTCAACTTGATACTTCCATGAGTTCCTGAGAAAAAGGGTCTTGACAGACTGACAACGAAGTGATTCTATAAGGGTTCCGTTTTTCCTTTTGAGGTACGGGACCCTAAAAAGGTTTTTAAAATTTCCAATCTTATTGCAAATGGAGTATAATGTTTTGACTTGTCACCTTTTAAAGATAAAAACAATATTTATGAATGTTACGAAATATCTTACAATACTATCTTCTCAGGATCTTAGGTGTTCATGCTAGTACAGTCAGCAACAAAAGACGATTAACACTTCAGTTTTTTAAACCTTAATTATTGAGAAAAATACTTCATTAAAATCGGAACAGATGTAAATTTTAAAGAAAATTAACTCTTATCTAATAAATGAAATGCTAAAAAGCAGGTTATCATATAATTTTGCGTTAATTTAGATGATGTCAAAAAGTATCAGTGTTAACCGACTTCTGTTGCTGACCGTACCTATATGATGAGTAGCAACAAGATAATCTTAGCCACACGACGTGAGATAAATCTCCGATGCTATCTGTCCATGGTTCATATTAATATGGCATTGTTTTACACCTAATGAAATAGCTAAGGATGGTGGTTTTCGTACTCCTCTCCAACAGCCATGTGTTCTTTTTGAATTGAATAAAAGTTATTATAGTTACAGTATTACTACTCGTAAACATGTCAGTTTTAGCAACACCAAAATATGATTTTTTGTAGATAAAAAAAAACAATCTACCTAGCCTTTTCCCAACTTTGTTGAGGTCGGCTTCGAGTCTAACCAGATGCAGCTGAATAACCAGTATTTTACATGGAGCGACTGCCTATCTGACCTCAACAACCCAGTAGCTGGGTAATACGATACCCCTTGGTAAGACTGGTTGTCAGACTTTCGGGCCTCTGACGATTCGTAACGACTGTCAAACATCCACGACTGACAGCTGGGACCAACGGGGTATTCCTCAAAGCGTAACTGTTTTTAAGCGCAACCATCTAAGCGCAACTAAATTATTCCTCTAAGCGCAACCATCAGTAGGGTTGGACTGTAATTACGTAAGTCTTCGAGACCCGGTGGGGCGTGGGACGTGGGACTTGGGGATGTGGGCTTTATTTAATCCACCACGCGGGCCCAGTGCGGGAGAAATAAAAATTCGAAAATATGCGACATCTAGAATGTCGCATATTTTCGAATTTTTATTTCTAGGACATGCCGGTTTCCTCACGATGTTTTCCTTCATCGTTTTGAGAGCAGTGGTGATGAAATTATTTACACAAAGTAAAGCGCCTTCGGCGTTCGGACCTACGACCTACAACTCGTAAGTCTTGACTTCTGGCCAGCTACAAAGAATTTCCTAAAAACAAAACCCAATAGCAGTTTTCCCGACCCAAAGATCAAAACTAGGACAACACACTCAGGAATCTCGCTTACAACCACTGGACCTACGCCGAGGCAGTCTTGTCAAGACATTAGGCAATGTTGAACATGCATATTTTTACCTTGACAACAAGTGTTTTGATTTCACACCTTTTACAGATAAAATCAATATTTACTCGTATGAATGTTTCGACAGATCTTACACTTTGTAGGTAGGTGCTCATGCCAGTAACTACTTACATGATGAGTATCAACAAGATTATCTTGGCCACAACACGTAAGATAAATCTCAGATGCGATCTGTCCAAGATACGTAAGTATTGAAAACTAACTTTTCCCCCTTCGCCCGCGTGAACGTGACTACCGGGATTAAAAGTACCTAACTTATGTGTTAATCTAGGTTATTAACTATTATACATGCTATTTAAATCCGTTCAGCCATTTTTGCACCAATCCAGAAAATACATCCAGACAAACAGAGAAACTGACAAAAATTCAAAAAACAAGTATTTTCGGCATCAGACTCGTTCCCATGCCTCATAGCAATAACTTTTGTCAAAAACATTCAATGTACTTACCTACAGTTTTGAATTACTATTTTATTATATAAATAGACGTATAGATAGATATAGATTGTAGTACCTATGCGGAAATAATGTAGTTTTAAACCATTATTATAATTCCTTTGTTCTCAGTACATTAAAATCTATTAAAATTGGAACTAATGGAACCTAAATGCATAGCTATAATTTCCTATGTAGGTAATGGAAACATTGTTCTTTAAGTAGGTACATTATAATTATGTATTACAAGGTCATTTTCATTTACTTATTTACTATAAAAATACCTAGATTGTTAGGGAACATTCAAATTTAAGTAAGTATTTAGACGCGCATTATGATAATATTTTTTCTAAGAGATAATTTTGCCAAAACAAAACTAAGTTAACAAAAAAGTTACAGGTAACAAATTAAAAAGACAGATAGCGCCATAACTTCTAAGCTTGGCATGATCACAGATTTTATTATCATCCAACCAATGCTGCTCTTGAAAATAGTAATTAGGTAAACGTTGAGTTGCACGAAATGAACATTAGTTTAACGTAGACTAAATTCATGCCTTACATTTTGTATCAAACAGATAATGGTGCCGATTCTCTTGTGAACGCACTAAACTAAAATTAGAGAATCGCTATCTTTTACTAACAGGCAGCGCGAGAAAAGGACAGCTATAGCTATGAACTAAGTTGGAGATGTCAAACTAGTTCACGCCTTGCGCTTCACCGTGGTTTTTAGTCGACATGTTTTTACGTGTCGTCTAAATGTCTATGGAAAAATTAGTTGTAACTAATTTGACAGCTCTAATTTACTTCCGTCCCTTTCTTGTCATAATACAGAGAAAAAGTTAGCAATAGCCTAAATTAAGTTTAGTTTGTGCACAACAGAATCGGCACCAGTGACAGCATAAATTTAAAGTTTAAAGTCTCCGTTAAACTAATGTTGGTTTCGTGCAACTCACTGTAAGTCAATTAGGTGCTTTTTTGCTCAACTTTTATTGTTAGTGTCCGAAGTGGGCGTGACTTGCGCAAGCAAGTACCCGTTATCGGCCACATTTTCACCTGTCTGGAAAAATTATAAATATTGTTCCTACAATTCCGGGAGTAGGGACTTTCTTTTAGGAAATTTTCTTTTCTAATTGAATCTTTTTTAGATTTCAAAAATGTTAATTAGTTTTTGACATATTTGCAAAAAACCAAACCCGTTCCTTTTTTTTTTCAGTAAATTGTTTATAACTGTTGCAATGGAACTTTACTTTTTTCAAAAATCATCTACATGCCTTATTTTTGCGAGAGTGCTGAAAAAAGTTGATCAAAAAGCACTCGTTGACTAAACTAATAAATAGTTAAGATTTTTTAGAATGCGAATTGATAGAATTTTACAATTCTTTTATATATTTTATTTAATATGGGTATTTAAATAAAATATAAAAGAATTATAAAATTCTATCAATTCGTATTCTAAAAAAATCTCAACCATTTCGTCAGCTAATTGCTATAACGGACTGTACTATTCAAACAACGATGGTCTTGTGAATATCAGCCGCATGTTTCAATCAATCTGCCTAGCCTTTTCCCAAGTATGTTGGGGTCAGCTTCCAGGCTAACAAACTGAGTCAACTGAGTACCAGTATTTTACAAGGAGCGACTGCCTATCTGACCTCCACAACCCAGTCACTAGGTAATACGATACCCCTTGGTAAGACTGGTTGTCAGACTTTCGGGCTTTTGACGACCCGTAACGACTGTTAAAGATCCACGAATGACAGCCGGGACCAATGGCTTAACGTGCTTTCCGAAGCACGAAGGTGTCTCGGTTAGAGATGGTCATCCATCCATGCCTGGCAAGCATAACTTAAGATGATGGACCAGACCCGTGCGGCTGTTATCACTTAGCCACGAGCACCTCCTAGCTGCGTGTTTATAAAATATAATTTAAATTTTCTCTATTTTTACTACCTACACTTGTTACTACCTACACTTGTTACTACCTACACTTGTTACTACCTACACTTGGGAACTCCAAAATGGATTATGGCCTATCTTTAGTGGAAAATCCCAAATAACATAAAATCAAATTGACGATAAAATAGATTTCCATGTTATCTTTCAAGATGAAAACCTAATTTCTTATCTCACGTCCAAAATGACATGGAACATTGAAATCTTGGTAGATAGTAGTGTCATTACCACCTTGTGTTGCGACATTCTAAACTAAATTCTGTCCGCGACTTCATTCGCGTTAAGTTTCTTGTTTTAAGATGAAATGGATGCCGAAGATGTCCGGCTGCACGCAAAATCAATTTTTATTCGATTGAGCAATTTCCATCTTTTGTCTAAACGTTCACCATTAAAGGCATAAAATAATTATGGGTTTAATTTAATGTAACAGAGCACATAGAATTTAAAAAAATAAGTATTTTTTAAATTACGTCGCCATACCATTACGTCATAAACTCATGACAGAAAATATCCGTGAAAGAATTTTCGGAATTGGCCGAGTAGTTCCGAAGATATAAAACAAAAAAAAAAAAACCTCTTTTTAATATTAGTAGGTAAAGACTGATTGAAAATAGAAAATGTTCCTTTTTAAAACTATAATTTGATTACTGTATTTGCTTGGGTAAATATTTTGTAACTGAATTATTTCAAAAGTTGTAGTAGAGCCCGCTGTGAAAGGTTCTCTCTGTTCCTATTTTTTCAGAAAGGTCCATAAGTTTCAGGGCCTACATCCAACTTGGATGCAACGGAACACCTTTTAGTGTTTCCAAAGTCAATTTTGAAGAAACAAAAGTTTTTCATTTGTTTGCCTCCTTAGTCTAGTGGCGGCAAGCGCTGCTGCTGAGCAAGAGGTGCTGGGTTCGATTCCCCGGTCGAGCATAGTGTTATTGGGTTTTTCCATCAGGAATTTCTTAGTATCAGCAGGCTAGGCGCACTCCGCATTTTAGGTATGAAGCTACAAGTACGCGGCGGGCTCGACTTGTCGGGCTAATTCAGAGTGGCTGTTAGTTTGATACTCACTCACGCGCCGCGTCGTAAAAGAAGACAACCCGAACAAGTCAGAAGGTATAAGAGTTACGCGATAGATACAGAGGCAAATTCTAGGTGAATATAACTGTAGGTAATTAACGCTGTGCGACCTGAATTGCACTTTATTGTGTCGTAGCAAGAGTCGCTATTTATTTAAATGATTTTGCGGAGTGAATCTTCTATACTTGTACTATTGTGACGTACTCTGTGGTATCAGCCCGGAGTTTGGATTTGTTCCCAGCACGCTTAGCAAGACCGACATAGAAAAGGGCTTTGTCGACGGAATATTAGATAAAATGGCAGATAGTAGAAATATTTGTACGCATTCTACTCTTGCTGTTGATAGCAATAGTCTCGCCCTTCAATTATTTGGCGAAATTTAGGTGTACTATAGGTAAAACTCTGCCAAACCTTTCGGGGGTTACAGGTGTGATGATTACGGTGTTTTTCATTTTGTGTAACTGTATTAATACCTGTATAGCGTTTACGTTGCGTTTAAGTTATTTGGTTTAAAAAAGGAGTCAAATCAAATTCTTTTTATTAGCTGTTCCATGTACGCAAAAGATGACTATCCTAACACTATTGTAAATGCGAAAGTTAGTTTGTTTGTTTGCTACCTTTTCAGGCCTAAACCACTGAACCTATCATCCTGAAATTTTGCATATACGTTTTCAGGTGTACAGCAACGGATGGTACCTTTCATCCCGAAAAAAAGGTAAGTTCCCTAGGAAAAGAACAATAACGTTATTATGATAATAGATGGCGCCACGTAAACTTTTTAAAGTTTCGCGATTTGCACACATTATAAACAAAACTCACAAAACAAACTCTCAAAAGTCGTCATTAGTGTTGTGTGTAGTAGTACCGACAGTGACAATAATAAAAATTGTGAAGACCAAGTGAGGGTAGATGCCCATACCCGCACTTTACGAAGACGTCGCTGAGCTGACATCAGTCCTCCCGTGACCACGATCGCTGCAAGGCCGTCGAAACATCGGGAAACAAGTACGTACCTGTTTACCTCTTAAAAAGGAATATTGCGAGAAGACCCGTTCTCAGTTTTGTTTATAATGGCGCCACGTGTCTTTCGAATCATGATTGAATTATATTTTTAACCGACTTCAAAAAGGAGGAGGTTCTCAATTCGTCGGAACCTTTTTTTTTATTTTTTTTTTATGTTGTTCCCCGATTACTCGAAGATGGCTGGACCGATTTGAATTTTTTTTTTGTTTTATTCGAGAGGGTATACATCACAGTTGGTCCCATATAAAATTGATTAACTTTGCTTCGGTAGTTTTTGAGTTAGCTTCAATAATGCGTATTTTTTCCCCACTTTTTTAAGGATGATGTTCTACTTTGTTTTGCAGATAGTGGTATTAGAATTTGTGTGGGGTAGGTACACAACTAAAAAGTGAAAAATAAAAACTTTTTTACAAAAAATACAACCGACTTCCAAAAACAACACTACAAAGTGAAAAATAACTTTAATTTCGGAAGTCGGTGGCAAAAAACGAAAACACATTTAACTAGACACCGACTTCCGAAATTAAAGTTATTGTTCACTTTGTAGTGTTGTTTTTGGAAGTTGGTTGTATTTTTTGTAAAAACGTTTTTTAGAAGTAGAGTCCAACCCGAATTCATTGTCAAATTCTAAATCAACGAGAGGGAAGCCGTGGGCAAAAGCTAGTTCTTCATGTCATTCCATTCCAGTTATCCAACCCACAGAACAGATATCTGTTCTGTGATACAACCCTACCGCAGAAATAGATAACAGTTGTGTTTCTATAGATGACAAATACCAACTGTGATCAGTCAGCCAAAACGTGACAATAGGAGGTTACAATTAAACATGTTTTTCTATCACTTCAGTAATTTGCTGTTGCACTTTAAAACATAGTAATCGAATGCAAAAACATTTTTATCACAATCTACTAATGAATACTGGTCACGTTGGGTGTAGAATCGAGTCCAACGTGGCTACCTACATTAGCCAAGAATAAATTAATTATCCACAAGGATCCACATTATACGATCTGATGTCCAGACCAAATTTACAATTAAAATATAACTAATCATAAAAATCATCATAGACTTTTCCCAACTACGTTGGCATTGGCTGCCAATCTTACCGGCTGTTGAATACCAGTATTTTACATTGAACGACTGCCTAGCTGACCTCCACAACCCAGTAACTAGGTAACACGATGCCCCTTGGTAAGACTGCTGCCAGAGTTTCGGGCTTCCGATGACCCGTAACGACTGTCAAAGATCCACGAATGACAGCCGTGATGACCAACGGCTTAACGTGATTTCCGAGGCACTGCGAGGTCTTGATATGTAAAGATGGTCACCCATTCATGGACCAATCGCGGCAAGCGTAGCTTTACCTGAACGATCGACCCTGGGGCTGTTATTTTTAGCAACAATAAAAGAGGGATACATTAAAAGAGCCTTCACGAATGATGATATTTGTGTATTTCTATTGGAGTCACGTTAGAGTCATCAAATCTTTTTACCACCGCGAGAACTGTTCTCGTACAGTTTACTAGAACGTTTACCAGGTGGAGGTCAACCAACCAGGAGGAGGTTAATCTATAAAGAGGTAGGAATCAGGCACCTATCGCACGTCGGGCTCAGTGTTAAGTTCCTGTACATGATGCCGGAGCCGCGACGGTGCGCCGGCGCCAGACCGCATGTTTGTGTATTATATACATATATTATATACGAATTAAATTGCTTGTAACGATCACAGTTCAATAAAGCATTGCCAACGAAACTTTAATTATTAAAAGCTATATACTACCTAAGGCACCCCAATGATCTGGCTGCTGCACTGAAAACAAGAAGCTACAGGAAAAGACTTAAAAGGAAAGACATTGTGTAGTCCACCCACACCTGTGTGTGGAACTAAGCACGAATATGGAGTATATGGCTCGCTGGGGTCACGCTCTTCTCGCCAATGTTACCTACAACTCATCTGCTAAAAGTACTAACTGATCGCGGATTGCCACAGAAGAAAAAAAAAAAATATACTACGTCAATTGGCTTAGCATGATCCTCCATTATGTCGAATATACTGCAGCATTAATTTTGAAATAAATGTATGGTAAAGTTGAGGATTAATGCTAAGTACTATGTTTGACGAAAACACGATTCCATAAATTTTTTTTGATAGAAAAAAAAAATAAAGATTAACTTTGCATACTAACTGAACTAACTATAAGCAGGTCTTATGTTTTTTTGTTTTTAATATATTTTAATTACCATTAGCGGTAGTCAATCTGCCTAGCCTTTTCCCAACTACGTTGGGGTCAGCTTCCAGTCTAACCGGATGCAGCTGAATACCAGTATTTTACATGGAGCGACGAGTGAAAAAGTTGAGGGAGTATGGGCTCTTAATTTTAACACCAGCGCAAGTGCACTGATACTGAGCATCATGTAATATAACAAAATGTCGGCGCGGCGGGCGGTGCGGCGCATGCGCAATATTCATTCGTATACACAACCATGCAATCGACGATGAAAACGAGCGCAGAGAGCTGTCCTGAAGGTGCTGGCAAGGAAACCGATCCGAAATTCGACATCCTCTCTATATACCCTCTGCCAGGTCCTCACCGTCAGACAGCTGTTTATTCTCCAAACCATTCTGCGCGAACACAGCCAACTTACCTTTGATCCTAAATGTTGTTCTAAACGCCGCTCGAATAGGGTTTGTAACACTGTGTCTCGTAGAACCGTAGCTGCAAGTCGTCATTTCAAACATATAAGTTCAAAAATATACAATGAATTAAAAAAATGCCTACACATCTACCCATTAACCAAGAGCAAATGTAAAAACAACAAATGTAAAGCAACTGTAAAACTTGAATCCTGGTTAAAATCACAAAATTATGATGAAACAGAGAAACTCGTGGAAGTGTAAAATACTCATCACTCTTTCATACCGCACACAACATACTTATCACAAACACCACATACACCACACACTCATTCACCCTACAATCACACATTAAAAACCAATCCCAAAGAATTTTTTGTCTTGTATTTTTTATGTTTTGTCTTGATTGTTTTTTATTTTATTAACTAAATCTAAATTATCAAAATTCTCTCTTTGCATGGAACATTTATTCCATTCTGTATCTGGAGAAGGGCGTTGTCAGCTGCGCTACAGTTTATACTTTTGCAGCTATCATCGTTTTACTTGTTGTACTGTCTTTTGTTATTGTTCCGAAATATTTTTTTTTAATATTTTTTATATTTAAAAAATCCAGCGCTAGTACGGCTCCAGTGTAGTGTACAGGAAGTTTTATGGTTGGAGAGGAGAGAGAGGCCTATGTTCAGCTATGGACTACGAGAGGTTGTAGTAGCTCACTGCAGTGACAGAAGTGTAATTAAATTGAGCATAACCTAATCTAACCCTCGTTCTCAGCGCTATTGTGACTATTAGTACTGCTATCGAGCCATTGCTGCTTACTTATTTGGTTATATGCTACCCAAAATAATAACAATGATTGTTGTTGGTTATTTGGTATTTTGGGTATGACTACTTAGAAAATATTAGGTCTTTACCTATGAAATTGCCATTCTGCAGTACTGGCCATTTCAAATCAAAATAATTTTTGTTTGGCTAAGAATTCTAATTTCAAATTAATTTTATTTTAAAAACATGGATTTCTTTTTCCAAAAGTAGTCATTTGTTTATTGATTAGTGTTACATTTTCATCGCATTTCAATCTTTTTCGTCATCATGGATACGTTAAAAATTCGAGTAATTATGGAATATGAGTACCGTCGTGGCAGCAACGCGGCACAAGCGGCACGCAACATCAACGACGTTTACGGAGCTAACACTACAAACCAACGCACCACTTGTTATTGGTTTGCTCGCTTCCGTTCTGGAAATTTCGACCTGAAAAATGAACCTCGCGGTCGTCCGAAGACTTTGGTCGACAATGACGAATTAAAGGCGATTGTGGAAGCTGATCTACGGCTGAATTAGCAGCAGCTTTCGACGTTAGCGTCAAAACAATATTGGTCCATTTTCGTCAAATTGGCAAGGTAAAAAAGCTTGACAAATGGGTGCCCCACGAACTCAATGATCGCCAGCGCGAAGTACGCGTCGAGACATGCCTTGCACTGCTCAACAGACACACAAATGAAGGAATTTTGAACCGCATTGTTACCTGCGATGAAAAATGGATTCTGTTTGATAACCGCAAGCGCTCAGCAAGTTGGTTGGATCCTGGTTCAGCACCTAAACAATGCCCTAAACGAAAACTTACCCCTAGAAAAGTGATGGTCACTGTTTGGTGGTCTAGCGCCGGTGTGATTCATCACAGCTTCTTACCAAACAGGGTGAGCATTACTTCAGATGTGTACTGTAAAGAACTGAACACAATGATGGAGAAGCTGGCACATCTCCAACCAGCATTGGTCAATCGCTCGTCTCCGCTGCTCCCGCACGACAACGCGCGACCTCATACTGCACAGCAGAGTGTTTCCAAGTTGCAAGAACTGGGGTTGGAAGCTCTCCGTCATCCGCCCTACTCACCAGACCTTGCGCCTACAGACTACTACTTTTTCCAGAATTTGGATAACTTCTTGGCGGGAAAAAATTCAATACCCGAGAGGCAGTACAATATGCCTTTGAAGAATTTGTTGCCTCCCGTCCAGCTGATTTCTTTAAGAAGGGCATCAATAAACTGCCACTACGTTGGCAAAGATGCATTGATTGCATGGGTAATTACTTCGATTAATACACATAAAAACTGCATGAAAAAAATTCGTTTAATTTTTTTCATACAAAACGGCAATTTCATAGGTAAAGACCTATTATAACAAATAATAATAATAAAAAGTAAGTTCAAAAACTAAAATCCGACTACTGAAAAAGCACGCTCGCCGCGGTCGGTCTGTAACCAATTAAATTAATATTATTTACCTCCACTTTTACTTATTTTTAACAATTTAAACATATTTATTTACATAAATAATATAACATAATTATCTCAATTTATTTTTTTTCGTGGTCAGAAATTTACCTGTAAAGTCCACCAGAGAATTTATATAACCTATGTCACCCGGACCATTATTACGAATCCATTGATACCTCATTCATTAAAATCGGTTCAGAAATTTAGGCACTACGGTGGAACACACGTAAATACATACTTATATACATACTTACATACATGCATAGACTGCTAAAATCATAACCCTTCCTTTTGGATTTGCCGGAGTCGGGTACAAAACAACTTGAATAATAAAGAGTGAACTTTTCCAGACTGTCATCATGACGTATGAAACCAAGTCAAGATAACACAAATCCAATTTCGTTCGAAAAAGGCATGGCATATGACTCACAGACCCACACGTTAACACTCTTGTGTCCTAAACAGCCATTTGATACTCAGAGCACACGTACCAACATCTTAATTAGCTATAAAAATGACAGTAGCGGTGCGAAGATAGAAATCAGAGCCTTCAACACTTCTAAATGAGAACCTTGGGAGAATAACGAAGAGATTTTTTTCAATTACAGCCTTAAATTCACTTAACGATAGACCGCACACTGACTTTGCACTGCCCCTTAAAATATGTCCCAAAATCACTGGGCTCTGGAAAATCGTAAGTTCTACAACTTACGATTTTCGCGAGTCCGAGGACTAAAGGTTTTAGGAAGTTTAATTTGATAGGGATCCTAATTACATACGTTTTACAACCCTATTTCTCATCTGCCTACCATTTTCCCAACTTAACTGGGATCGGCTTCCAATCTAACCGGATGGACAGCTACCAGTATTTCACATGGACTATGTGACCTCCACAGCCCAGTTACAGGGACAAACTCAAACTCAAAGCATTTATTTCAATTAAACCAATTACAGGCACTTTTGAATTGTCAAAGAGTCGGTCAGTTAGTCAGAAAGTTGAAGCTAGATGCCATCAACCTAGCTGTGATGGGTAACACAATACTCCTAGGTAAGACTGAATACAACCCTACTATCTCTATTGGAATTCGTACATACATACACATATATATCATTACTAGAAAGCCTTTATCAACCTATCGACCTATATAAAAGCGAAAGGTCACTCATTCATTCATTCATTCACTCACTGATTAACCACGAAATCTCAAAAACTGTTAGACCTACGAAAATGAAATTTGGCACAGAGGTAGCTTATGAGTAGCAGACGTCAGCTAAGAAAAGATTTTAGGAAACTCACCCCGTAAAGGGGTGAAATAGGGGGTGGAAATTTGTAAGAAAATTTTTATTTCTTGTGTTAATAAACTTTAAACTTGGCACGAATATTTATCTAAGTAAATTATGATTTTTTGTAATTTTTTTTTTCTAAACTACCCCCTAAAGTAGAATTGGGGGGTATCAAAGTTTGTATGGAGGAATTTTAACGCGCAGTCCGATTAACTCGAAACTCAGCATTTATACTTAAGACCAAAAATGAGGAAGCAATGATGAAGTATATTTATATCGATTACATTTGGTTTCAGTCTGGTGGACATAGTGTGCTAGGATCACTTATTGTTGCCATAACATGACTGACCTACCGGCAGCAGCAATAATAAGGCCAGAACAACTCAGAACACTTATTTGCTTAGGTAGATACTCATTTAAGGATAGAAGCGAGAATTAAATCTGTACGACATGTTAATATACTGTCAAACAAGTTGCACACGCGTTCTCATTAACAAATGCATGGCCAGCTCCATAGGGCAGCAGCTCCTGACCTTCGCGACCCAGTTAAATCAGGTTTTCTTAACAATATGATGTCATCTAAATGCAGGTCTCTGTTCGCCGTATGTTATGGAAACTTTGAAGATCTTTGTGCATTAGAAATGGATGCTTGACCATAATTTGTGACTACTTTTCTGCTTCCTTCAGCTGAGCACGTTAAATGTGCCTCGATTCAATTAATTAATGATATTTATTTCTGTAAGAACGTAGGTCATATAAATGACCTGATACTCTATCTCGTAAGTGACAATGGCCACGCCAGTCCTTGAACTAACCAGTTCAAGGGCTGGCGATCAAGAGGCCATGAGTTTGATTCTTGCTTGCTATTTATTATCGTCTAGGGGAAATCACACCTCCATTCACAAACATAATTTTAAGTCCACCAGAACTCTTCCTGCGCCATTTCAAAAAACTTAACATTCTAACCCTTCCTGCCATGTACACACCGGAAATCTGTAAATTCGCACACACACATCAAGACTTTTACACTAAACGAGAAAACATACAAACTAGATTCACACTACGACACAAAATACGATTAAACCTACCGACATCCCGTCTAAAAATGCACTCATCAAGTCCACTGGTTATGTCGATAAAAATCCTGAGGTAGGTACTGAGAAATGAGAAGAAAAAATGCTATTTTTAGAAATGAATTAAAAAAAAAAATTATTAAATAAATGTTATTATAGTATAAATGAATATTTAATTGACAAATCCATAGAACTGACATAATAATATAAATGAATAATAAAAATTTTAGATTAAATTAATAATTAATAAAATGTTACCACTGTTACTTCGAATAAGTTAGTTTTGCATGTATAAATAAGTCCTCTTCCTTCAAACTTTTCTTTTGCTGTGCCCGACAGGGTCCACGATTGTTACAACAAATGTTTACTTACCACCTAAGAATATACATTGTTGAATGCAATAAATGATTGAGTATTGAGTATTGCCTATAACCTAGCTACCTTACCTGTAACTCTTTATAGGTAGTCAAAGTATTGATTATTTATCTGTAAAGAATATAGCCGAAGTAAATTCGGAGAGTAACGCCACGGTTTAAAATAAAGTGAATGTAAATGCAGCAAATGCAGCAACGATATAAATACAATACCCTTTTGAGGAAGGAAAGTCGAAGTTTGTATGGTTTTTACTGCTTATACCTGTGCCAACTCAACCCTACTTAAAGAGTTCAACGACCTCAACTTGGGTACTAACAATCAGTAAGATAAAGCCAAAGCCGTTTGGGGTTGAAACACTAGGGCCTTGAGGTCCGAGTGCTCATCGAGTATTTCGGGACATCGCCAAGCGGTCGGCGGCGGGACTCTACGCGGGATCAGAGGGCTGGCCTATTTTTAACCGACTTCAAAAAGGAGGAGGTTATCAATTCGTCGGAACCTTTTTTTTTTTTTTTATTTTTTTATTTTTTTTTATTTTTTATGTATGTTCCCCGATTACTCGAAGATGGCTGGACCGATTTGGATTATTTTTTTTTTGTTTGAAAGGGTATACTTCCCAGGTGGTCCCATGATCATCAAGTCAGGATCTGATGATGGGATCCTGGAGAAATAGAAAGAACTCTTCCAATTTTATAGGCACACTTGAAGCGATTTGGATAGTTTTTGGAAGAGTACTTTCTTGGAGTGGTCCCATTTCAATTTGGTGAAGATCTGATGAAGAACTTCTGAGATAGGCAACGGAACTCCTCAATAAATGATAGCAAATGGACTGGGATTGCTGAAATCTCATGTCTGTTTGTTGTTCACACCAGTTCATAACATAACATCACGCCAGTAAGCTGTGAAGGGGTAAGCACATGTGAACCACTAAAAAGTGAAAAATAAAAACTTTTTTACAAAAAAATACAACCGACTTCCAAAAACAACACTACAAAGTGCAAAATAACTTTAATTTCGGAAGTCGGTGGCAAAAACGAAAATACATTTAATCAGACACCGACTTCCGAAATTAAAGTTATTTTGCACTTTGTAGTGTTGTTTTTGGAAGTCGGTTGTATTTTTTTGTAAAAAAGTTTTTTAGCCCAAAGAAGCAGCATTGTCATAAGTACAACGTGGCAATGCTGCCAGCTTTTTGGGCACTTTTCCCACGAACAGCGGTGCGGACGAATTTTTTGATGCCCTGTGAGATCGTCCCCTTTTTATTTTTTATTACATACCTACTTGTACATCTATACTAGTACTATAGAGCTGAAGGGTTTTTTGTTAGTTTGTTTGGATGAACGTGCTAGTATCAGAAACCAATGATTCGAATTGAAAAATTCTTTTAGTGTTAGATAGCCCATTTATCGACGATGGCTATAGGCTATATAACATCATGCTTCGAATAATAGCAGCGGAGCATCAATGAAAAATGTTGCAAAAACAGGGAAAGTTTATTCCTTTTTTTAACCGACTTCAAAAAGGAGGAGGTTCTCAATTCGTCGGAACCTTTTTTTTTTTATGTATGTTCCCCGATTACTCGAAGATGGCTGGACCTATTTAGATTTTTTTTGTTTTATTCGAGAGGGTATACATCACAGTTGGTCCCATATAAAATTGATTAACTTTGCTTCGGTAGTTTTTGAGTTAGCTTCAATAATACATATTTTTTCCCCACTTTTATATGGATGATGTTCTAGTTTGTTTTGCAGATAGTAGTATTAGAATTTGTGTGGGGTAGGTACACAACTAGAAAAAGAAAAATAAAAAACTTTTTTACAAAAAAATACAACCGACTTCCAAAAACAACAAACACTACAAAGTGAAAATTTCGCAAGTCGGTGGCAAAAAACGAAAATACATTTAACTAGACTCCGGCTTCCGAAATTAAAGTTATTTTTCACTTTGTAGTGTTGTTTTTGGAAGTCGGTTGTATTTTTTTGTAAAAAAGTTTTTTTAGAGTTTCCGTTGAGTGCGCTGCGTAAACGGTTAAAGTTATGCTACAATCATGTATGACGGAATTGTTTCTCTTAAAAATTAAAAAAAAAAGTCTGCGACAGCATATAATTATCTTTCTTGTAAGGATGGCTCACTATAACTTTTTAATGGTAATCAAATCTATGCTAATGCAAATAAAGCTGAACAGTTTGTTTGTATGTTTCAACGCGCTAATCTCTGGAACTATTAGTCAATTTGCCTAGCCTTTTCCCAACTATGTTGGGGTCGGCTTCCAGTTTAACCGGATGCAGCTGAATACCATTATTTTACATGGAGCGACTGCCTATCTGACCTCCACAACCCATTAACTGGGTAATACGATACCCCTTGGTAAGACTGATTGTCAGACTTTCGGGCTTCTGACGACCCGTAACGACTGTCAAAGATCCACGAATGACAGCCGGGACCAACGGCTTAACGTGCTTTCCGAGGCACGGAGGAGTCTCGGTATGTAAAGATGGTCACCCATCCACGGACCAACCCTGGCAAGCGTAGCTTAACCTGATGGATCGACCCGTGCGGCTGTTATTACTTAGCCACGAGCTCCTAGCTAATCTCTGGAACTATTAGTCTGATTTTAAAAAATCTTTTCGCATTTGATAGCCCCGTTCTTGAGAAAGGCTATTTAACAGCACGCTAAGACCATAAGGAGCCGAGAAAAAAGTCAGAATGTACATTAAGTGAAAACGAAGTAATACCTCGGGCAGGCGATGCGATGCGACGGGGTGGTTCGGGGGAACAAAAAATTTCACGCGGACGAAGTCGTGGGCAGAAGCTAGTTGTAAGAGGCCGCGCTTAGATCATTAATCAATCAAATTGTTTTGTGTTGATTTGATTGATATTTGTACTGATTTTATAAACAAGTGCATTGGGAAAGATAAATATAAATCAATGTTTAAGAAGAAATCTCGCGGCTAAATGTTATCAGCTGCACGGTCGACCAAAGGTTAACTACGCTTGTCGCGGTCTGTTCATGGATGGGTGGCATCCATTACATATCGAGACCCCTCCGAGCCTTGGAAAGGACGGTAACTGTTGGTCCCGGCTGTCATTTGTAGATCTTTCGCCGTCGTTACGGGTAGTCAGAAGCTAAAAAGTCTGACAACCAGTCTTACCAAGAGGTATCGTGTTACCGTTATTGGGCTGTGGAGGTCAGATAGGCAGCCCATCCATTGATGCCCATCACACCTATTATGATAAGTTGGTTTGATTTTAGAAAGAACGATATAAGGAAAATGGGTTTAACCTAGGTTTTACTATCAAAATGACGTAGTATCGAGTTTTGTTATGATTCTAAAGTACCATTTACACGATACAAGTTTCTTGGCTGTGGCCTGCAATAGAATTGAAACAACAAACGACTTGCATCGTCCAAACACTGTTTGGACGGTAGACTTTTTAATGTTGCTTTCATTAACTTATGGTATGCCCAAAGCAATTTAATCGTAGCGTGTAAATAGGTAAGGCTTGAATAAAACCGAAAAATTGAAAAAAAAACACCTACAGTCCGGTCTTCGAGAGAATGTGTTCCTGACACCTGTCAGTTGGACAGTTTCTAGTAGTAATAAGGATCAAATTCACAAAACACTAGCCCCGTTATTCATAAAAAAATTAAAACTAACCCTAATTTAGTTATAGAAGTGTTTTGTCAATTTATTTCTTTCCAATTATGATTTGAATTTGAAAGAAGAAGACAAAACATTTCTGTAACTAAAATATTATTATTAGAGCGTTTAATTTTTTTATGAATAAAGATCTTTATTCATAAAAAAAACCGGCCAAGTGCGTGTCGGGACAAGCGCAGTAATAGGGTTCCGTAGTGCACGCCGCCGCCCGTCGTTATTCGAGCATAAATATTATTAATTTAGAAATCATTATTAATAAGAATGTTATGATTTTATTTTTGTATATTTTTACATGGTCCCTAAACTTATATTTACTACCTGTTTTACACAACTAACAACGGTATATAAGTAATTTTTAATGGAATTTGTACAAAATTTGTACTGTTTCAAGTACATTTTACAAGTTGGTTGACTATTACTTGTAAACTTGAAAAGCCTACTTAGCTGTGTTAGTTTTCCTTTTAATTAAGTTATATATACTACTACCGTGTATTTTTCACCCATCCAAAACTAACCATTTAGCTGGCAGGGGGGGGGGGGGGGGGGGGAAACTTGACTCTAACAAAAATTAACACTCTAAAGCTTAATATTTCAGAAACGGATTCCTAAATCGAAAAATTGTTTCCACAAACACGTAATATTTTTGAAAGACCTATCCAACAACACCCCACACCATGGGTAGACGAGAAAAAAAATCCCCACTTAATTTTTTTTTTCATGATTTTATTTCACCATTTTGTCGGCGTGTTGAATATGTATATCCATGCCAAATTATAGCTTTCTGGTACTAAGAGTCTCTGAGCTAAGCTGCGGACGGACAGACGGACGGACATAGCGAAACTACAAAGGGTTCCGTAGTCAACAAGACTACGGAACCCTAAAAGCTATTCGTTAGTAAGAAACTGACAGGGTGTCAAGAACGCATTCCCTCAACGACCGGACTCAAGTAACATACCTATTTTTATGGTCATAAAAATAACCAAGACAAGGTTATTCTAGTGCTCAGGATAACTACTAAAACGACCTTGAACTATATTACAGGAGAACAAACAACCTTGTAGTGAGGTATAGTTACATCACATTTTTGCATACTTGAGTAAGGTGAAGCTGAAAGGAAACTTACGACATGGAAGCGTCTATTAAGTCTTAAATGCTTTAAGTTAAGGAGGATAGCTAAGGTAGCCCGCGAAATTAAAATTTTCTTACATTTTTTGCAATTTGCAGTTCGCGGCCGTAACTAATATGTCTTTACAGAATTCAGTAATACAACGCCTTATGCCAAATCCAACTCCTTCCTTCCTCCTCCTCCCTCCTTACTCCTTATACACTCCTCCTTTTATATGCTCCTTTTTAACTGTATTTCCTGTGCGTGTACTAAATAAAATATTTTTCTTTCTTTCTTTCTTGTGTTAAATTTGATCTCAAATCTAAAATTTCATGAAATCATGAGATTTGAGTTCAATTCTAACTTATAGAGTTGTATTGCTGATTCTAATGCTTATAATTCTTAAAACCATATTAATTACAGCCGCAAATCATATTTTAATCAACATACAATTCTGACATTGACCTGCAAATTGCAAAAAACGTAAGAAAATTTGAATTTCGCGGGTTACCTTAGCGCATCCCCCTTAAGAATAGAAACTTGAGGTTTTGTAAGTGCACGGAATTTTTTTTTTTTTTTTTTTTTTTTGTCTTTATGGTATCTCACAGATCAGCTTAGGAGACTGTCGGCGGCGTAGTCGGGTTATCCTGTAGATGCCTTATAAAATAAGGCCTCCAGTTTGGGCAAGTAAAAAGTATAACATAACATGACGCTTATTTTCCTCCAAGCCTACCCCTTGGGGGAAATGTTTACATTATACAACGTGACGTTTTGCATCCTCGACAAATTTCAGGGTGTGATACAGAACATATATATATATAACGCGAGTATACCAGTTCAAGTACTTGGGGCATTATGTAACCGACGACCTTAATGACCAAGTGGATATTGAGAGGGAACGTAGGGCGCTGGCAGTCCGATGTAACATGTTGGCTCGCAGGTTTGCACGCTCTAGCAAAGCAGTCAAAATAACGCTTTCTAAAGCTTATTGCCAAGTGTTTTACACGTGCAGCCCGTGGACCAACTTTACTCAGCGGGCTATCAGCGCCCTACGGGTCCAGTATAATAACGGGTTCAGGATGTTGATGGGGCTGCCCCGTTTCTGCAGTGCATCTGGTATGTTTGCACAAGCACGTGTCGATGGCTTCCACGCCATCGTCAGACAGAAATCTGCCTCTTTGCTCTGCAGAGTGCGGGACAGCTCCAACTCCATCCTGAAGACCATAGCGGGGAGTTACGATTCTCCTTTGTTAGGTGATGTTGTTCGAAGATGCATTTCGAATAGCATCCTTGTCGCTAAATAGATTATAAGTTTACTAACATAGGTATAAGTTATCTTTTTGTTTATTTTTGCTTACTAACCCATATATGGATGATGCTTATCCGAAATAAAGATTATTTTATTTTATTTATTTAGAACATCAAATCGAACAACTTTCTCCATGGGACCAACATCGTAATCGCGAAAAAAATTTCAACTGTAAACTTCAATACCTACTCGACGCAAATGTACGGGACGGCTCATTATCTTTTCGCGATTACGATGTTGGTGCCATGGAAAAAGTTGTTCGGTTTGATGGTCTGCCTACAGATGACGTACCACTTTTCACGAGTTGTGTTTAAAAGTCCATGCAATAGGAGAAGAAACTGTTGCAGTCAACCGGGTACAAATCAAAACGGCAGAAAGGGGAGCTTGTGACGTCATATTTGATCATTTTATAAATAGGATAATTTTAATGACAGGCCAACCAACCGCCCTGCTGGTTTTCTATCAAATTCTTTTAATAATAATATTGACCCGTATCTTCGTCTGATACATTAGCTACTGTTTGATGAGCTATACAGGGTGTATGTGTAAACTACGGCAATATTTTAAGGGGTAATTGTACTTATCATTACGAACAACTTTTACTATGCGACCAAAAATATCAGCTTTCCTTACATTTTGACGAATTATGCGAACATAAATGTACTGAAACAGCTGATTTTTCTTTCGCGATTTCAGGTTTGGTCCCATAGTCAAAGTTGTTCATATGATGAGTACAATGACCCCTTACAATATTGCCACTGTTTACACTTACACTCTGATAAAAACCGTTCTTGGATTCATGAACGCGGTACATAGTTTCCTTTTCCAAAAAACACCCCTAATTGCGTAACACGCTCGTAATCACAATCGGCTTTTTTGTGACGCTGATCCACCGATTAGCATCGTGATCTACTTCCATTGCATTGTTGTCTTCACTCAAGGCCATGTCAACGGCATTTCGATGGCCACGTTACTGATGCTGTTACAATAAATATAAATTACATGAAAAACCGACCAAGTGCGTATCGAACCACGCACAATGAAGGGTTCCGTAGTTGGGACGAAATATTGAGAGATTTACCATGTTATTTTGAGACCATAGACTTCTTATAGATATAGGAATATTTTCTGTATTATTTTTCAAATTGCTAGGCTTAGTAGTTTCGGAGATAAGGGGGGGATTGGTCCATTTTCTTCTATTTTCTTAAATAACTTGAAAACAATTTATTATAAAATTGTAATAAAAATATATTCGAGACCCCCACAGTAAGCCCTTTCATTTGCTATGTCACACGGTACAGTTTACAAACCTTTTTTTAAAATTTTCTTATTTGCCCCCCAAAAATGTCCCCCATATTCAAAATTCATTTATTTACGTTACACGTCCATGTTTGGGTCACAGAAATTCATATTTGTACAAAATGTCAACTTAATTGGTCTATTAGATTCGGAGCAATTGGCTGTGACAGACGGACAGACAGACAGACACACGAGTGATCATAAAGGGTTCAGTTTTTTCCTTTTTAGGTATGGAACCCTAAAAACTACATCATTCGCTGGTCACGGTTGCTGGGCGTTAATATTTTTATCGTAAAGTATTCGACACGTTTCAAATAAAGTTGATCAGGCTGAATACAGTTAACATAATTGCCTCCATCATAATTTTTGCAAATCATTTTAATGGTTGTGTCAGCGAAGATAATATAACCACTGTTTAATCAAAAATTGATGAGTAAGTTTTTGAGGACCCTGGCTAAGTCACCGTCTCCACAGTTAACGGAGAAGCACGAAGGTAACCCGCGAAATTCAAATTCTCTTACGATTTTTGCAAATTGCAGCTCAGTGTCTGGGTGTATGTTGATTAAAGTATGATTCGCGACCGTAAGAAATATGTATTTGAATAGAATAGAATAGAACAGACATTTATTTTGCAAATATATATAATATATATTTATATAAACACCATATCCCACACTTAGTTATATATGTATATTTTTTTTTGTATTTACAGAATTATAATCATTATAATCAAGTACCTAATACAATCCTCAACTGTCGAGAATTCATGAAATAGTCATTCAATAGGGTAATATGAAATTACAGTTGTATTGATGATTTTAATTATTATAAATCTATAAATACAGATTTGTTACGGTCGCGAATAATAATATATTCTGATCAACATTCAACGTGCACCCCAACGACCATATAGCCCAGGGCTATATGGTCGTTGGTGCACCCTAATCGCGTAACAAGCTATCAATCGGAATCTCAATAATTTTGAAGCAAATTGCTAATCCATTGCTACATGTTCGAAAAATTTGTGTGCTTGATAACGTACGCTAAGAATGTTTTTGAACTGTAAAATTGAAACCAATTCCGATTGCTATGTGTGTTGCAAATTGGAAAAAAATGTAAGAAAATTTGAATTTCGCGGGAAGCAAAATACATAATTATATATTTCACAATACAGAATGTTGTTTTTTCTGCTGGGAACGAGATGGTAATCCGACTTCAGGTCTGGATCCAGCTAAATGAGAGATACAGAGAACAGCACATCAGGTTGTACCAAACTGTAAATTTCTCCAAATGATTTTAAACCTTAAAATGTTGATGGTTGAATTCAAACTCGAATGAAACAATTTGACAGTTTGTAGTGACTTGACCCGCTGCTGTTTGAACTATTAGATGAACAGCAAGCTTCATCTAGAAGTAGTTGATGATGATTATACTCAACAATTACTGTTTGAGAGGTAAAACATTCATTGCTGAGCATGACACTGCCATTGATCACTATACTAGATCAGGTACGGGTGCGGGTAGGTAGGTAGGTAGGTAGGTAGGTAGGTAGGTAGGTAGGGGCCTGTTTCACCACCTATGATTAAGTTCCAATTAACTTACTTGGCAGATAATTTCATAAAAATTCTGTTCCATTTTTGAATTTATTTGGTAAGTAGTGGCTATTCGGACATCGTGAAATAGGGCTTTAGTGATCAAAGGGACTGTTACCAAAATTACGTTGTCGAGATTTTGAGAAAGGATTGGAATTATCATTTTGGCTAACTTATGTCACCCTGTATTAGAATCCTTACTGCTGTGCTCATCTTTATATAACATGTCCCGGGATTAACGCACAACCTCTTAAGGGGTCATTGTACTTATGATTATGAACAACTTTTAATATAGGAGCAAACCTGAAATCGCGAAAATTAACAACTCTTCCCTAGATTTACGTTCGCACTAGCTAGGCCCCGCGGTTTCATCCGCGTAGACTAGGCTAAAAAGTAGCATATGTGTTAATCCAGGGCTTAAGCTATCTACATACCAAATTTCATCAAAATCTTTCGAGCCGTTTGAGCGTGAAGAAGTAATAAACATACAGGCCCACACACACGCACTCACAAACTTTCGCCTTTATAATGCTAGTGTGATATTATGTGATAACTCATCAAAATGTAGGGAACAGCAGATTTTTTTTCGCGATTTTTGATAACGACCCCTTAAGAGGTTGTGCATTAATTCCGGAACATTTTGTAGAATCTATCTGGGGCTCTTGCATCAATCTAATGAAATCCTCTCTCGATTTTCTCTGCCAAAATTTTCGGGATTAGCCTTTAAGCCCCTCATTCAACCTCTATTGGAGAACTGTTACTAGAAACCATATGCCACGTTCCAACAAATTATGTGCAGACGTTAGTAGGTCAAGCTACCCGAAACTGTCAAGTTTTCTCAATCAACCTTGAACCTAATGCTTTAGCGATAAAGATGAAAATCAATTAAAGAAATTTGACAGATTGTAGTAGCTTTGATGTGCTGGCGTCTGTATTTAGTAAAATTATTTACACTATTATTTATTTTGTCTCAAAACAGTGAAGGAAAATATTGTGATGAAATCGACATGTCTTAAAACCATAAATTCGAAGACATGTTACATCCACCAACCCGCACCGGGCCCGTGTAGTGGATTACGGCTCACTTCCTCTCACAGAGAGGATGCTTATTGTCCCAGGGGTGGGAACATTATAGGCTGATTATGCTACTATTGCATGTATTTACACAAAATGTAGGTCGTAAATGCAAGCGGAGTCGCACCAATAACGTGCATTTAATTGGAGGTCGAAAGTAGGTTGTGTTGTGTGATAATGATTTGTGACAAATAGTGCGATTGCGCGCGCGCTGGCGGTCAGTCAGATTTCGAGTGTCGTGCGGGTAGTAGTGCCTTATTTACTTATTGTTATTTTACGCTTCGTTCCGTCAATGTGACAGCCGCTGCAGTGATTTTTTTTTATTGATTTGGTTTTATCTACGTGTTTTGTATAAGGTTTGTACGCTTTTTTAATTTACCTACTGTTTTAGAAGAAATTGATTTTTGTGAATGTTGATTTTTTGTTTTTTGGTACTTATTTATGCTTTTTCCTGATAAGAAAATAACAACAATCGTAATGAACTATAATCAATCTGATTTGGAAATTATTCATGCGCATTTAGATTGCAATTTTTATTATTTTTTTCTTTCATTACCTTCTATTATTTGTTAGTGCTACTTAACTAATGAGAAAAAACCAGATAGCTACCATAGTTTCGTTTAAAACTAATTTCGTTATAAGTAATAATTATTAATTGACGACGTCTAATTAGGGCCATCCAGTTATTAACGAAGTTGGACCTTTCATTTGAATTAGCATCTAATTTGAACCTCACCGACGTAGGTATACCTACCTTAACACATTAGGCAGAAGAGGTACTCGTTGTATGAAAAATATCTGAACTGGAAAAGTATTAAAACTCTACGGTTGGATGTGGTTTAGTGATTTTTTTATTTGGACTGCCTGCAAGCCAAAAAAAAAGAAATAAATTAAACAATCAAAAAAAACCGGCCAAGCGCGAGTCGGACTCGCACACAGAGGGTTCCGTACTAGCATAGAATATTTAACACTAAATTATTTAAAAAAAAATACTTTAATTTTTTACTTTATTTTATTTTTATATTTTTTTTTATAGCGGCAATAAAAATACACAATATGTGATAATTTCAACTATCTACTTATTACGGTTCATGAGGTTATATCCCGCTTACAGACAGACGGACGGACAGCGGAGGCTTAGTAAAACGGTTCCGTTTTTCCGAACCCTAAAAATGGTCAAAACTGTCATTGGTCAAAGAATAGTTATGTGGCTAAGGCCCTAGATTTCTCAATTTTTAATTCCACCACCAACGATACATTGCCAGGTAATAATTTCTGCATGGAAATGAACCGTGTATAGCAGCTATAGATTTCTAGATTACGGTTCTAGACGCAGGCAACTAATTTATTGGATTATTCGTAATACAAGATCTGTGGGGTAATTGCGTTACAAACTTAGGTAGGTACCTACAGTAGGAATCGGATTAATTTTGACACTTTTTAACAGCATTAATTGCGTTATTTACAATTATAGAGGAGCTCTTGGCTAAGTAATAACAGCCACACGGGTCGAACCATCAGGTTAAGCTACGCTTGCCGAGGTTGGTCCGTAGATGGATGACAATCTTTACATAACGAGACTCCTCCGTGCCTCGGAAAACACGTTACGCCGTTGGTCCCGGCTGTCATTCTTGAATCTTTGACAGTCGTTCCGTGTCGTCAGAAGCCCGAAAGTCTGACAACCAGTCTTACCAAGGGGTATCGTATTACCCAGTACTGGGTTGTGGAGGTCAGATAGGCAGTCGCTCCATATAAAATACTGGTATTCAGCTGCATCCGGTTAGACTTGGATCCGACCTCATTGTAGTTGGGTATAGGGTAGGCAGATTGATTTAATTGCGTTATTTAAGTTGTTGAGCAGATACATTTTTCGAACATATTATGAAGCAATGGTTCAGCAATAAGCTTCAAAATAATTTAGATTCCGATGGATAGTGTGTTACGCAATTTAAGGTACTGGAATGAATGCTTCGTATTCAGCGAAAACGGCTTCAGTGAAATTACATTTCAGAGAAATGTAGGTATTCAGCTTTTGTCAACTGTCATAACCAGTTAAAGGCATTTAGCTTATGTCCTTTGTTGAGATTTAAAAGGGTAGACGATGCGATGTTGAGATTGTTTTTTATATAAGTGGCAATTATGAGCATACTAATGTGGACTATTTAGCTGCAATAATGGTGCAATGACATATGAATTTAGTATCGTGTGTTTACAAGTTTAAAGCAATTATCTCTGTGATGGGAATATGTTTACAGAATAGATCTGCTGCCGATGAAAGGAGCTCGTGGCTAAGTAATATCAGCCCCACGGGTCGATCCATCAGGTTAAGCTACGCTTGCCGGGGTTGGTCCGTGGATAGGAGAACTCGGAAAGCACGTTAAGTCGTTGGTCTCGGCTGTCATTCGTAGATCTTTGGCAATAGTTACGGGTCGTCAGAAGCCCGAAGGTCTGACAATCAGTCTTACCAAGGAGTATCGTATTACCCAGTAACTCGGTTGTGGAGTCGCTCCATGTAAAATACTGGTATTCAGCTACATCCGATTAGGCTGGAAGCCGCCGCCGCCGACCCCAACGTAGTTTGGAAAAAGCTGGGCAGTTCAGATTGTTCTTGTATACTAAGAGAGGGTAGTCTTTAGACCATGGGTCCTGTGATCCAGTGACCAGTTCTGTATATGTGTTTCCTTCATAGAAATATACTTTCATATATCTATGGTTTCCTTTTTGTAAAAACCTTGAACTTTGCTTATCGTTCAATTTATCAACTATGGTTGATACTAATCAGTAAAGTTTTATTGCAGTCTTAGGCCGAGATCTGTAAACGTTACGTACGCGTAAGCGTTAGAGCGAGAATACACATGCCCATAACTTGCACAAAAGTATGCAAGCCTACCTAGCATGCCATGTGCCATAGCAACTTCTGATTGGTGAATGCATAACGGCATGCCAGCTACTTGATCAAAATATTTTTTACAACACTTTTTTTTTCTCGAAGAGCGAGCAAAAAGTACTCTCTTTTAATTTGCTCTTTTGTTACCGATAGATTGCAATTAAAATCTTTCCAATGTTTTTCTTAGTTTACTGTCGAAGTAGGTATATTTTGCGATCAGCCTTATACCGTTGACCTTCATTGGAGCTGCATCGAAGTGAATGTAATATCGTAAAAGAACGATCGTGATAAAACGGCTTTTCTGTCTCAGACCTATATCCAGCAGGATAATATGGTAAATTGTAATAAGGAAGGATTCCATGGGATTCATTGTTCAATGAGGAAATAGTGCGTTGTGTTTCGGAAATGAATCAATTTATATTCGGAACTTCATTTGAGACTGTATTTATGGATTCTGGATTCATAGATTCTAAGAAAAAACGTTGGTATAGGATTTTTTATTGTTTGTATCTTTTTATTAAGGACGCTTTTAACGTGCACATTTTTCCACATCGTTCTCACATGTAAAATTTCAACATGAATGGTTTCAATATAACCTCCCTCGCGCTAAGCACTCTGGCTGCAGCTATAGCTACATGATAAACTGCCCTGTAAGGCCTAACACTGTCTCCTAAGATAAAGAACTACCTTTTTTTTTTTTTTTGTGGATGGGAAATCATCAAATGATTACTCCCGCTCTGGGCGGAGCGGGAGGGTGTGTCAGACTTTTACTGACTAAAACCCACCCGTGTTCCTTCAGTTGCCCGTGCCAGGGCCACGGTATCTCTTTCGAACTACCCGCGACCCCGGTGGCATACAGGACTACCTAGTTTAGGAGACAGGCTTACATGATCTGTGTAGATTTATGTAGATATCCGTATTTTGTTGTATTGTACATCTGCTCTTGTGTACCTATCATGAATATTGTGTGTATAATAAGTATTATTCTTATATTTCGTAACAATATTTTGATGTAAGAGTCTCCGTGAAATTTCTTGCCCGTTTTTCTCCATAGAAACCTACTACGCTTTGGAATGGGCAACTAGCTTCATCTTTCTGGCTAACCGATTCCTTGATAATTCAAAAGTGCCTATAATTGGTTTTTTTAAATAAATGCTTTGAGTTTGACTTTGGAAGTCATTCAATCATTATTGAGAATTTTATTAGAGCATTGATTTCTATGTTCGTCTAGAAGTACTTTGCATAAATTCAGTGGTTTAGTAGAATAGAGGCTGTGTCCTAGCAGTGGGAACATTATAGGCTGATTATATGTATAGTACTATGCGTTTGATTGAGAAACGTTTTTTTAATTGTTACTCCTTCACGGTAGCAATGATAATGTACACAAATCAAGATTGATTATTAAATGCAATAATTTATTTGCGATTGTAAGCCGACGTTCGCACGTACGTAAAAATATCGCGGCGGGATTTTATCGCGCACTGGTTTTTCAACTCTCGTTGTTGAGCCGAGCGTTGAGAATCCAACTTAACAACAACAGAGTGCATTCTAGTGCGTTGAAAAAACACACTGTTGGATTTTTAACTCTCGGCGCTAAGCGGAGTGTTAAAAATCCAGTGCGCGAAATAAAATCGCCGCGATATTTTTACGTCCGTGTGAACGTCGACTTAGTGAGTTAGTAGTATATTCCTAGTCAGCTGTTTCGCAGTAAATTACTCATGCTTGATAGTGAATGTTTGACATTGTTGCTAAAATACCTATACGTACCTACTGTATAGTCGCCGGTACACCAGCTGCGGCAATGGATACTTTATGCCTTGCAGTGTACTTGTAGTGTTGCAATCTAAAGATTAAACCACTAGCGAACCTGTTCGATCTATTTGAGAAAGGATTTGCGTTATTAGCGACTTAAATTGTAACGAGTGCTCCAAAGCCTTAATATAATAAAGATAAAGATATATTTATTTGTAAACATGTGTGACATTCATTATACATATAAATGCAAATGTGAATGTAAAAGTGAAAATCTGTGAGTTTCAACATGTTTTGCCACCATTGGCGTACAAAATGAATTATAGCAACTTGAAATTTAATACAATAGATTAGAAGCTATCATTTAAAAAATCTTTAACGCAATAATAACATTTATCAGTAAGTAACTTCTTAAGTTCTCTTTTGAATAAGTTTGGCTGGTTTATATTTTTAATAACCTCTGGAATCTTGTTATATATTAATGGTGCCATACAAAACACGCTCTTATGAAGGAGTGCTGTTTTCGCAGAGTGAGGTTGTAAGAAGTTCTTATATTTAGTACGTCTATTTCTAGTGACATTGTCTGACAAAAGAGGAAACCAGTGAGGATTGCTTCTAACAAATAAAGCTATTTCCAAGATATATAGCGACGGAAGTGTCAGTATATGGTATTTTATAAACATTGGTTGACAGCTGTCGGTATTTTTGATCTTAAACATAGCCCGAATACAACGCTAATGAACTACAAAATGTGTTATTTCTCGTGGACCGAATTTTTTCTCCAATCACTAGGTCCACGAGGGTATGTCATTATATTAGTCCTTATATAAGGAGCACTGGTGGCTCAGTGGTAATGGCAACGGCTTACAAGTTGTAGGTCGTGGGTTCGAACCCAGGCAGGCTGGCTACTTTGTGTAAATAATTTCATCACCGCTGCTCATAAAACGGTGAAAAAACACGTCGTTATTAAACCGGCATGTCCTAGAACCAACAATTCGAAGGCATGAGACGTCTACCAGCCCGCACTGGGCCCGCGTGGTGGATAACGTTCCACTCCCTCTAACAAAGAGGAGGCTTGTGTCCCAGCAGTGGGAACATTATAGGTTGATTATGCCTATACTGAAATATGGAAACCAAAGTGTACCTCCTGTATAAAAAAAATAGACTAAGTGTGGATTTATCTCAGTTTCAGTCGTCATACTGCTTTCTTATTGCGTGGATCTCAGTTTTAGTAGGTACCTACGTATCTTTTTTTTAAATGATTGTCTTTTTTTTAAGTTCTGCTCCCGGCTAAGTCACATTTAAACAAAATTAAATATAAATGATGGTTTTAATCCATATAATAATGACAATTTTATCGTGGGAATAAACACTAACATGCAAATAACAATAAGACAGGAAGTTACTATTATAATAATGCAAATAAAAACAGACTAACATGTTTTGCTTTAAATAAATGTAATTTATAGTGTAGTTTTATTGTTTAAAGGTTTGCTCCGACGATGCAGGTCTGTGGTGCGCGTTGCCACGTAAATATCCGGATATTGATCCATGCGGATATTCAATGTGTACCTACCCTGTAATAAATATCCTATAAATTTTAAATTTGCCTTCTCACGATATTATGTTTGTTAAACTTGAAGGTAGTTATGAATAGCATACTTTTAAAAGGGTCATATTTTCTGAACAATATTTTCCTAATAGATTTTTTAATGCTCTTCAATAATATTTTCAAAAACCTTTTTGTTCATTTACTTATTTACTGCTAAAGATAATTGACCGAAAAATTGTAGGTATGTTCTCAACTTAATACGCAGGTAGGCAGTTGGCAAACAAAAAAACAAAATAATGAATTCTGAGACTGGGGTAAATACCCAGTGACGTGTCATTTGGATGCAAGTTCGGTTTTTTTGTCATAAAAGGCAACCGAGTGCAAACTGGTTGCTCTTTATCCATTTTTTTCGGTCACTTAGTGTAATTGAACTCACGTTACATTTTAAAGGTGAAAACTGGTCTCAGAAGCGTTCAATTAATAATAATAAGGCACTTTGAACACGGCACAGTTTCTGTACGGTGCGGAGGGGCGTATAAACAGCGCCGTAGAAAAAACGTGCCTGTCAACAAGCTTCCGTAGTGAACCATACAACACTGACGACTGTGCCTAGACACGGCGAATAATGCGTAGTTTTTGAAACGTGTGTGTACAAATGCCCTAAAGGTAGTTCCTGAAGGTGGTTGGAAGGAGAGGCTACAGTGATTTTTCACAATAACTTTTAAACTTTTTTTTTTAATGGAGACTGGTTCAAATTCATTTTTGAGCCAATAAATTTGTGGCTTAGATAATGTAACATTTTTAAAGTCCAAATGCAATCGGTTATTTTTATTAAAAATCTGCCCGTACAATTATCTGCCTAGCCTTTTCCCAACTATGTTGGGGTCGGCTTCCAGTCTAACCGGATGCAACTAAATACCAGTATTTGTACATGGACCGACTGACTATCTGACCTCCACAACCTCCAAATACCCCTTTGTAAGGTCTCGCTGGTGGTGGCGTGTGTGTTAGATCATTAAGTTCCCTTCAAAATGGTTGAGCTAATTGGTGCTGATCCATGCGTCATGTTCGTGAACGGGCGCCGTCAGTTGGGACTGGTCGTCTCTTAGCTGCCATGGCTTATTTTTAATTTTAATTTAGTTGTTTTAGTTTTTATCTTTTTATTACGGACGCTTTTTTACGTACACGTCTTTCTACATTGT
The DNA here is from genome assembly GCA_946251885.1 of Cosmia pyralina. Lineage (NCBI taxonomy): Eukaryota > Metazoa > Arthropoda > Insecta > Lepidoptera > Noctuidae > Cosmia > Cosmia pyralina. Next base: position 24,840,919 of record OX276349.1, on the reverse strand, counting down.
TCTCACATGTATAATTTCAATTTTGTAAAAAATATTATGATTTAAAAGAGTGTCCATGGAGTTTCTTGCCCGGTCTTCTCCATAGGGATCTACTACGCTTTGGAATGGGCAACTAGCTTCATCTTTCTGACAGACCGACCCATTGACAATTCAAAAGTGCCTGTAATTGGTTTATTTGAAATAAATGCTTTGAGTTTAGTTTGAGTTTATGACTGGTTGTCAGACTTTCGGGCTTCTGACGACCCGTAACGACTGTCAAAGATCCATAAATGACAGCCGGGACCAACCGCTTAACGTGCTTTCCGAGGCACAGAGGAGTCTCGGTATGCAAAGATGGTCACCCATCCACAGACAACCCCGGAAAGCATAGCTTAACCTACTGGATCGACCCGTGCGGCTGTTATTACTTAGCCACGAGCTCTTCCTCCTGCCCGTACAATAAATTATAAAGAAGAAAAAGTATTAAGCAAGAGATTATATTTTTTTGTCTATCTTTATACAAAGGCTCTAGAAAAGTTTTGAAGGACAGTCGTGAATTATGAAGGACAATGCAGTGCAAAAACAAACTGTTTAGAAAACTCAGAGTTATTAAACATGATGAACTAAATGCATAATGAACCTACAGTCAAATGATAATAATAATTGCTTCGATAATGTCCTTGCGTGCTGCCTATGCAGATGAAATTGCACAAAATAAACATGTGAGGGCGAAATTGTTGTTCATAATCGTATAAGCATTCGACGTAATCACAAACGAATAAATTAAAAAACTTACATCATTTTTCGGTGAGATATAATTTTCAATATTTTTTTATGCAATATTCGCTTTTAATCATCATCATCAATCTTTTCCCAACTATGTTAAAGTCAGCTTCCAGTCTAACCGAATGCAGCTGAATACCAATATTTTACATGGAGCGACTGCCTATCTGACCTCCACAACCCAGTAACTTGGTAATACGATACTTCTTGGTGAGACTGCTTGTCAGACTTTCGGGCTTCTGACGACCCGTAACGACTGTCGAAGATCCACGAATGACAGCCGGCACCAACGGCTAAGCTTGCTTTCAGGAGGGTCTTGGTATGTAAAGATGGTCACCCATCCAAGGATCAACCGTGGTAAGTGTAGCTTAACCTGATCAATCGACCCGTGCGGCTGTTATTACTTACCTACAAGAGTGAAATCCAAAACCTTGGTCTTGAAAACACCTTTTTTTATTTATATAGATCTCTCAAGAGATGTGAAATAATTTCTTTTGCAAAAGAAAGACTGATCAAGGTGAAACCATAGTAACGTTCCGAATGTAATATCCTCGTATTATCCGGGAAGCTTCCTTCCATTATATTACTATTACTATTATATGACATTGAAGTGTCGCCATGTCGGTAACTGTGAGGAAACTATATCAAACGACCTTGAGATGATCGAGATAGATTGCGAATTCTTGTTGTGTTTATAAAGATCCTAATTTCATGCTAAATCTTTTCAGGTCGGTTAATTAAGTTTTTCATCATCAGACTGTGAACTTTTACTAGTGAATTGGAAGGTCTCACTTCACTGATAAAAACTATACCAAATAAGTAAAGCTGACAGTTGGTCTAATTTGGTTGGTGGAATACAGAAAAAAAGAAAAAGTATTTATTGTGACTCGCACAGGAAGATCACCAACTGAACTAAAAACACAATGTTATGGACGCTGTTACAAATGGGTAGTCAAATCATTACTTTTTTAAACAAAAGTATGTTTAGTAATTAAAATGCTTTGCATTCTTAAAATGTTTTTTGGCCGAATTGTTGATAGATGTGCATGGTACGATTCTGAACTATAAATTTCATTTTAGATAGCTACAGTTTCTCAATAAACGTACCGGAGTGAAAATTTTTACTTCGGTACATTTATTGAGAAACTGTACCTATATTTATAGTTCACAATAGTACCATGCACATCTATCAACAATTCGGCCAAAAAACATTTTAAGAATGCAAAGAATTTTAATTAACAAACATACTTTTGTGTAAAAAAGTAATGATTTGACTACCCATTTGTCCTTAAAAGAAAAAAAAATGACAAAAAAAATCAATGAATGAAATGAATAATGATGATGAATATACCCACAGACTTTGCAAAATTATTTCACCTCTAACAGCAGCAACCGAACAATTTCCTTACTGTACCGAGAATAAAGGTCACTGTGATTTTGACAGACATGTCAGTGGCCGCAACAATCATATTGTAACACCAAGAATATGTATAAGTTATATAAAAAAAAAACAAGCTGTTATTAATCTGAATATCATCTAAGACCAGAGTCCTTGTCAAGGCGAATTAAACGAGCCCAAACTCGATAGGGTTGCGTCGTTTTATTACTGAGTTCCCATGGCCACCTTCCGGCTCCATCATCAGATCAGCTCCATGTCATAATAATAAATATTGTATCGTCGTCCGATTTACGTATGCATGTAAAATTTCAACTCAATCGGAAACCGGGAAGTGGGTCTTTAACTTGCAAGATTAGATTACAGACAGACAAACAAATAGACACAGAGAGTTGAAACTAATTAAAAGCTTGTAATATTAAAGATCATTGACATTTTGACAGTGATGCAAAATCAGAGGTAAGAGAAATGAAATGAAACTGTTTATTCTGTAAATAGAATGTCGGAATCACTTTTACACGTCATATTTAAAAAAAAAAATGGAGTCGACATTACCTATCTGACTACCCTGAGAAGAAATGGCGAAACAAACTCAGGGGTCATAGTCTCTTTTAAAGTCCAGACATAATCTTGGTCAGATCATGTGAGGACATTTAGATCCATGTCTGAAATGGTCTTTTGAGAAAGAATTAAACAAATTTGAGTAGACCTGTCCAGTCAGTGCAAGCATTTGTCAACAATCGTTTAGCTCAACTCAGGATTTAAGCAGCTCAACAACCCGACGAACAGTACCAAAGAAAGGACATTTGGGTAGGTCGCATAAGGTACTCAAAACGCCAGACCATCATTAAAACTAAAACAGAAAGAAAAAAAAAATACCCACATAGTGCTCACGTTCACAATAAATAAAGTAATTATGATAATTTTCAAAGCAAAAGAACTGACATATTGTTATGTCGCTATTATTCTGTTACACGTCTCTCTCTCTATGTCATGATTAGGGAAATTCATTGGCCTTGCCTCTAACCCTTGTTATGTCGAACTCAAATCTTGTCCCTTTCAAACCCTACTTGTTACTATGTCCAAAATTACACACTTGACAATACCGTCAATCCATTTGATGTTAACCCATTTGTCATCGTCCCTTTCTTTATCATTGTGTTTCACACACTCAAGTCCTCACCGTTCTGTGACAATACGTCCTTCTAAATATAGGTTCACTAATAATTACAGAGGAGCTCGTGGCTAAGTAATAACAGCCGCACGGGTCGATCCATCAGGTTAAGCTACGCTTGCCGGGGTTGGTCCGTGGATGGGTGACCATCTTTACATAGGTACCGAGACTCCTCCGTGCCTCGGAAGCCGTTGGTCCCGGCTGTCATTCGTGGATCTTTGACAGTCGTTACCGGCCGTCAGAAGCCCGAAAGTCTGACAACCAGTCTTACCAAGGGGTATCGTATTACCCAGTTAATGGGTTGTGGAGGTCAGATAGGCAGTCGCTCCATGTAAAATACTGGTATTCAGCTGCATCCGGTTAGACTGGAAGCCGACCCCAACATAGTTGGGAAAAGGTTAGGCAGATTGATTGAGATTGATTTAATAATTACTCATGATAACAAACAAATGCCCGGCGGTGTGCCCGGTTGATAGCAATATCGCCCTCCATTATAAGGCGTGATATTATGTTTGTTAACATAACATCAGCCTGTATTCCCCGTTTCCCGTATTATGTATGTTATATTAAGTACTAGGTAGCCGTTGCTTGTGGCTTCGCCCTCGTGGATATCAGTACTTCTACTATTTGAATCGGAAGATGTTCACAGTTACATGGTTTTTTTTTTTTTTTTGAGCGGAACTTTAATTTTTTTTTGCAAATTTAATGTAGCCTAATTTAAGTTACTCCTTGTAATATAAGCTATCTGCCAGTGAAAGTCCCGTCAAAACCGGTCCAGCCGGTTTGAAGATTAGCCGGCGCAAACAGACAGACGGACAAAAGAGTTATGTATGTATATTATAAATAGATAAATAAAATTGCATTTTCTCCTGTTACTTTTCTGTTTAAAATAATTATGTTGATACCGGTACCTATCAAAACAATAAAGGACTTAAATCCGTCTTATGATTGCTTCATGAAGCCTATTTATTTGTTGAGTAAAGTGTCTGTCAGGATTATGTTTCCGCCTCTGTGGTAAATGTAAACCATTGTTTGATTATTAAGGAAGAGAACAGAAACCATGACAATTAAATTGTTAAAAATATTTGCGATGAATATTCGGAAAATTGTAGCTTTTGGAAATTATTAGAAGGTCCTCCTTTCTCGTTTGTGGGTTACATGCTTTCAGGAGTATCACGATACCTTTTTGTGCTTCTTCACTTTATTATCTTAAAAAAAAAACATTCGATGATTGTTTCATGCCATCAGCAGCATTTTTTCACACCCACAATGAATCACGGTCAGAGATCTATTTGATATGTACAATATTCATTCATGCTCGTAGCTAAGTAATAACAGCCGCACGGATCGATCCATCAGGTTAAGCTACGCTTGCCGGGGTCTGTCTGTGGATGGGTGACCATCTTCACAAAGGTACCGAGACTCCTCCGTGCCTCGGAAAGCACGTTAAGCTTGTTGGTCCCGGCTGTCATTCGTGGATCTTTGACAGTCGTTACGGGTCGTCAGAAGCCCGAAAGTCTGACAACCAGTCTTACCAAGGGGTACCGTATTACCCAGTTAATGGGTTGTGGAGGTCAGATAGGCAGTCGTTCCATGTAAGATACTGGTATTCAGCTGCATCGGATTAAATTGAAAGCCGACCCCAACATAGTTGGGAAAAGGCCAGGCAGATTGATTGATTGACTGTGATTTGCAGTGGTCTTTTGTAGCCCAAGTTCAGCTGTAAGTGATTTGAGCCGAATGTGATGATTAACATAATTTCAACATAACACCACAGCTGTAATCCTCGAAACGTTATGTAGAGGTCTACCTATTATTATGTTTAATTCCCATTTAACCTTCCCCCGAGCCTTTTTCCTTATGGAAAAACTAAATACCACACTTTGCCCGACCTAGGATTTGAACTCTTGACCTCATGCTTAACAGTAGCGCTTGGGACCAACAAAGCAGTAACTTAACTTTAATTTAGTTGTTTTAGTTTTTATCTTTTTATTACGGACGCTTTTTAACGTGCACGTCTTTCTACATTGTTCTCACATGTATATTTTCAACATGAACGATGTAACCAATATTTTGTAAAAATATTATGATTTAAAAGAGTGTCCGTGGAGTTTCTTGCCCGTTCTTCTCCATAGGGATCTACTACGCTTTGGAATGGGCAACTAGCTTCATCTTTCTGACTGACCGACCCATTGACAATTCAAAAGTGCCTGTAATTGGTTTATTTGAAATAAATGCTTTGAGTTTGAGTAACATAATAATCTATACTATGTTCTAGATTTCTCTACTTCCGTATCGGCAATTACAAAAAAAAAAAAAAAAATTCCAAAACATTTATTTTTAACTAAACATTGTATTGTACATAAATTGAGGCAGCCCCAGTAAGTCCGTAGTCAGTAATTGGTCCGTATACTGTGAGGTTAACCAGAGGAAAAATAATTAATGATAATTAATATCATTAACTGTTATTATAATTAGTATGCCAGTAATAGCAACGCATAAATTGTGGGTACCAGGAAAGAAGTCTGTTTTAGGGTTCCGTACCCAAAGGGTAAAACGGGACCCTATTACTAAGACTCCGCTGTGTGTCCGTCTGTCTAGCCGTCTGTCACCAGGCTGTATCTCATGAATCATGATAGTTACACAGTTGAAATTTTCACAGATGTTGTATTTCTATTGCCGCTATAACAAAAAATACTAAAAAACAGAATAATTTAAGGGGGCTCCCATACAGCAAACGTGATTTTTTTGTCGTTTTTATAGATTTTGGTACGGAACCTTTCGTGCACGAGTCCGACTAACACATATTTATATTTCTATGGTAGGTACCGACACGCTTCAGGAAAGTTTATCGACTGTATTCTATAAGGTCCCATTAAAATAATGGACAAATTTTAACACAGCGTTCAGTACGTCTAACCAAAGATATCTAAGCAAAAAAAAACTGATTAAAGTGATTTTATTTTAACCTAAATTAATAAAAACTTTTTTACAAAAAAATACAACCGACTTCCAAAAAACAACACTACAAAGTGAAAAATAACTTTAATTTCGGAAGTCGGTGTCTTTAGTTTTGTATTTTCGTTTTTTGTCACCGACTTCCGAAATTAAAGTTATTTTTCACTTTGTAGTGTTGTTTTTGGAAGTCGGTTGTATTTTTTTGTAAAAAAGTTTTTATTTTTCACTTTTTAGTTGTGTACCTACCCCACACAAATTCTAATACCACTACCTGCAAATCAAACTAGAACATCATCCATATAAAAGTGGGGAAAAAATACGTATTATTGAAGCTAACTCAAAAACTATCAAAGCAAAGTTAATCAATTTTATATGAGACCAACTGTGATGATGTATACCCTCTCGAATAAAACAAAAAAAAAATCCAAATCGGTCCAGCCATCTTCGAGTAATCGGGGAACATACATAAAAAAAAAAAAAATAAAAAAAAAAAGGTTCCGACGAATTGAGAACCTCCTCCTTTTTGAAGTCGGTTAAAAAAAAAACGCGGCGGGCGCGGGCGGTGACGTGTTCACGTGCGCCTGCACATTTGTAGTATCAGAATTATGAGATCAGATAACAAAGGCATGGATATCTTTATGCATTGGGTCACCTTGGGTAAATCTTTAGTGTACTTTCTTTAGCTGTTTTTTTTTTTTCTTTTAAGTATCTAATGCGTTTTTCTTAGTATTATTGTTTTACCACTGTCCTTATTTTGGTGGTCTGAATTATTTCTAAAAGTTTGTCCTTCTATTTTAATTGGACCTTAATATATAATTAACTTCCAACAATTTATCATTAGTCACACTAAGACTTGTTCCCTTGGGTATAAGCAGAAACTGCAGATCATAGCATGCCTCTTTCAACATAATAATGTACCTAATTTAAAAAAAAATCAAATAGTATGCTATAAGAACTGACAGTGAAAAAATTAATGACAAAATTACCAAAAATTTTAATGAGTAAATTGCAATATGTTAGTGACAAGAATATCCATAACAAATTGTTTTTTTTTTATCTTAATGTTTGGTTTTTTTTATTATTTTATTAATTAAAAATATAATAATTTTCACTAAAACATGGAGGGTTCCCTGAACTTCAACCAATGAATCGACCACGGACTAGAAAAGAAAGGACTCCGCACCACGCGTATCGAAAGTGAAGCACCGTTCCGATCTATGTGTGCGTGATTTGACAAAGACGCTGTCGTCTCACGCAATGGCAGCCGGTTGGCGTACTATGATGTAAATGTGTGCGTGAGGCGTGTTTGTACAAACGGTCCCGGCTACTTACTGTGCTTCACTTTCGATATGCGTGGCGCGGAGTCCTTCTTTTTTTTCTAGTCCGTGGAATCAACTCAGCCTATCGAAATATATTAAGTAGGTATTTCAGTCAAATTATCACGCTAAGTTTATTTACGTTTGCTAACGAAAAACTATATCTACGTGGTTTAGTAGAAAAATAACTATTTGGTAATAATTAGAACGACGGCTGATTATCATTTGTAGTGAGAGTCACGTTTTAGTGATTTTGTCATTTATCACTACATTGTTTATTTTGTGGTCAGCAGAAAATTTACTTATTATACGTACTTACTTACATAACTTTCGCCTTCTTCCCATGGGGGCGGGCAGGCAGAAACTACAGAACGCCACCTGCTACGATCCTTACATACTACTTTTGCCTCATTTACATTCCTATGTACATTAGATATGAGCGCCGATGGCCAATTCCACGGCGGCGGCGTGGCCTGTTAATTTCCAGAGCGGCGGCGGCGTCGCGGCGGCGTGGCGTGGCCGGTCGTGGGCCTGAGTTTTTTTTTTTATCGGGGAGAGTTTTCATAAAAATAACATAAAGAAAACCATATTGTTATTACCAAAAAAAGCTTTATAAAGGAACGTATTTATTAATTACAATTTTACAGTCTTCTAAATAATAATTGGAGATCACGTTTACTGAAAAATAATCATTTCTCTCTCATCTCATCTCGAAGTTGCTGCCATCGTTAACACAACACAATAATACACGTTTACTCGGTAAAATATTGAACTCGACTGCGTAAGCGACGAGTGTGCCGAAACGACTAGGCGAACTAACGCGGTCGGGCCGCGCGTGCGAGCGAGAAAGCAAGTTGTGAGTAGCCGCGACGGCGCGCCGCGTGCTGCACTCGGCGGCGACGCGTCGACATGAACTCACGGCGACGGCGGCGCGCCGGCGCGGCGCTCATATCTAATGTACATCTGGTCGGTTTAGGTAATTACATAGAAAAATATTACTTCTTTTTTTCCCGTGATTTCTCAAATCATTGGAAAAATCTAGGTTAAGACTGACTGGGAAAATTATATTAGCACGAATAGTTTATCTGGTCTTAATATTCTTATTATATACTCCAGGAACATTTTTTAACAGCCAGAAAAAAAGCTAAAAGTAGTTTGGTACTACTTACTACTAATAGTAAGTAGTACTGTGAGGGCTCGAACCTCGTGAGGCGGCGAGCCTCCTTGCCGGATTACCGCCATGGGATCTGGAGGCAAAAGTCCTCGCGCACGTGTGGGAGTGGCGCGAGGAGGCAAAACGCCGGGGCGTAACTCCGCTGCCGCGAGAAATCACGGTACAGCGAACAGAGCTCCGGCGGGATCTCATGGCGACATGGAGAGTGCGATTGTCGCAAACCAGCACTGGGCACGCCACAATTGCGGCGATAAGTCCCCTCTTTGAGGAGTGGTTGGAGAGGCGCCACGGCGTCCTCACCTTCCGCCTGACGCAGGTCCTCACCGGACACGGTTGTTTCGGGAGGTTCCTGTTTCGGATAAGGCGGGAGGAAACGCCCGGGTGTCACCATTGTGTAGATCGCCCGGAGGACACGGTGGAGCATACAGTGGAGGTCTGCCCGGCTTGGGCGGAGCCCCGCCGTGTTCTCACGGAGGCGATCGGCGGCGGCGATCTCTCGCGTCCAAACCTGGTCCAGGCCATGGTGCGGAGCGAGAGTGCATGGGAGGCCGTCACCTCCTTCTGCGAAGCAGTAATGCTCGCAAAGGAGGAGGCGGGACGCGAAAGGGAGAGGCAACAGCCGCGCCCTCGCGCCCCTAGCCGCCGCAGGAGACGCCCTGGGCGGCGGGAATCTATCGCCGATTCCCGGCCACCGTAGGCGCGGGCTTGCGGACGACGAGTAATGGGCAGCTCGCCGTCCGGTAAGGACCAGGCCCGGGTCGACGGCGCGTTGTGTTCCACGCGCGCCTCAAAGAGATGTCAGCAGTGACGGGGTCCAATAGGGCCGAAGCCGCCGGGGTCGCGGGCAGTTCGAAAGAGATACCGTGGCCCTGGCACGGGCAACTGAAGGAACACGGGTGGGTTTTAGTCAGTAAAAGTCTGACACACCCTCCCGCTCTGCCCGGAGCGGGAGAAGTCATTTGATGATTTCCCATCCACAAAAAAAAAAAAAAAAGGGCTCGAACCTCACAGTAGGAGATTTATTGAATTACTAATAAAACGAGAGGGACTCTAGTTATATGGTGCTGATGCCCACTGTATTTTAAGCTTCAGATAAATTATAAATCACACTCCATAACTAAATTGGTTCTACGCGGAGCCCTCACCAGAATCTCTCTGTCATCCTAGTCTTTCTAGAATACATTTCATATTTAAATGATTGAATGTCAGCCAGTATAATATTGTCAAGGCTTGATCAACGCGTCAAACCTCCACAGTACCAAATAACTTACTTGGAATAAAAGTTTTTACCAAATAATTTAATCAAGTCTATCAGAGTTTTAAGTTTATTAGTTTTGACTAAACGTCACCACTTCAATACTCAGCTAAATCCAAGACTTACTTTAATCTTAAGATCATTGATCGCGCGCGGGCTGGCAACGTCGCATTTCCAGAGGCTTTTCCCGATTATTTCATTAAATTTAAATTAAAGGACAATTTCCTCTGACAAACTCTTGAATCGTTATTTATATGTATGTATGCTATTTTTTTAAAGTTATTTTGAAATTAATTATTTCTATTTTCTCAGAGTAATTACCAAAATAACTGTCAAAAAATAGCATACGTACTTATAAATACCAATGATCTCAAAATTTGTCACAGGAAATTGTTCTATGATTTAAATTTAATGAAATAATCAGGAAAAACCTCTAGAAATGCGACGTTGCCAGCCCACGTCCGATCAGCGCTCTTAAAATAAGTAATAACTTAGTCGCCGCTGAACTTTGTTGCTTAAGTCACATTAGGTCAAAGAGCTCTAAGTTGGCGACTTAAAACTTTACAAATCTCAAGTTTTAATCTCGATTTTTCAGTAGTTGTTGTAACTAACTTAAAGTTTAAGGAACTTTTCGTCGCAACATTTTTTATTAGGTCTATCGTCTATTCAAAATGTTACATATTAAAAACCCAAATCACCAGTGAGTAGCCAGAATGTTGTGACATTCTAGCTGAAAAATCTGCCGTTCCTGTTCGCTTATCTCGTCAAAATGGTATTTTATTCCACGATATCAGGTTTAAAACCTCCCGAGGAGCTCGTGGCTAAGTAATAACAGCTGCACGGGTCGATCCATCAGGTTAAGCTACGCTTGCCGGGGTTGGTCCGTGGATGGGTGACCATCTTTACATACCGAAAATCCTCCGTGCCTCGGAAAGCACGTTAAGCCGTTGGTCCCGGCTGTCATTCGTGGATCTTTGACAGTCGTTACGGGTCGTCAGAAGCCCGAAAGTCTGACACCCAGTCTTACCAAGGGGTATCGTATTACCCAGTTACTGGGTTGTGGAGATCAGATAGGCAGTCGCTCCATGTAAAATACTGGTATTCAGCTGCATCCGGTTAGACTGGAAGCCGAACCCAACATAGTTGGGAAAAGGCTAGGCAGATTGATTGATATCAGGTTTAAAACTTCTTAAGGGGTCATTATACAAGGTGTATTGGTGTAACTTATTATACCTTGTTTATTGATCATACCAAAATTAGTATTTCCTTTTACATTGCAGTCCATCACCATACGAGTAAAGAAGCCACTTGGTCAAGGCAGTTTTAAATGTCACTACCTTTTAAAGAAAAAAGTTTTACAAAAAATAACGGCAGTTTCCTAACTACTTCCAACACGGTATTTAAATACAAATTGGTTTACTTTGAGAGCACTTTCTGTTACAAGGACTTCAGCTTAGATTTCGTTATATGAATCAATTTTGTAAACAAATTAGTTTTTGCTAATGTTGCACTGTTTTTCTCTTGGGTGGCAGAATCTAGGTTATTAACTTTATTAATATAGACATAACTTATGATAAGAGAAAGAATATTATAATTTACTACAGTATACTTTAAATTATTTTACGTGCAAGGGAGCTATAATTTTTTTTTCAAGATTTTATTTTACGACTTTGTTAGCGTGATTTGCCAAGCTACAGCTTTCTAGTATTATGAGTCTCTCAGCTAAGTCGCGTACAGACAGACAGACAGACAGACATAGCGAAACTATAAAGGTGAGCGTCCACTGGTCCGCGCCGGTCGCAACGGATTTCGGTTTGCTTTGTATAAATTCATACAGCACTGCGTCCATTACCGCTACCGCCCGTATTTACATTTCTTCATATAAATAAACCAAAATCCGTTGCGTACCAGTGGACGCTCAGCTTTAGGGCTCCTTGTTGACTACGGAACCCTAAAAAGTGATTACGGTAAATACTTAGATGGATCGATAGAATATTAGAATATACTTTATTGTAGGTATACCAAAATTGTAACAGCTCTAAAAACCTACATAATTAGGTACCGAAAAATACTTAAGATAATCATGGTGCTATCCCGCCACCAATGTTGCTATAGATTTAACTAAAAGATTAAAGCCCGCATGCGCAACAAATCACTAAAATTCTTAAAATATTTAAATCATCGTTCGGTTTCTGTCAATCGTTTAAAGATTACAGAGACAGAATGATTTTTAAATATGTTTAGCGCTGAACGCATTTAGTGATTTGTGTTGCAAGTAGACCTAAATCAATCTTCGTCGATTGACATTGGTGCCGATTCTCTTGTGAACGCACTAAACTAAAATTAGAGAATCGCTATCTTTTACTAACAGGCAGCGCGAGAAAAGGACGGCTATAGCTAAGAACTAAGTTGGAGATGTCAAACTAGTTCACGCCTTGCGCTTCACCGTGTTTTTTAGTCGACATGTTTTTACGTGTCGTCTAAATGTCTCTGGAAAAATTAGTTCTAACTAATTTGACAGCTCTAATTTACTTCCGTCCCTTTCTTGTCATAATAGAGAGAAAAAGTTAGCAATAGCTTAAATTAAGTTTAGTTTGTGCACAACAGAATCGGCACCATTGTCGTCGTGATAACGCAGATGGACGTCGATTGATGTCTGTGCTTGGCGGTGTGGTTGGCGGTGGTTGACGGTTGATTGGTTGGCAACTCCCTTAGCGAGGTTTATTATTATGAGGCAAATTCTCGTAAACTTTCGGCAAACTTTCCGGTGAACCATTTCTCAACCTTATTGCGTTAGTAATAAGGTCGAAGAGTGGTTCACCCGAAAGTTTGCCGATGGTACATAGTGACATTATTGGTGATGTTCTTCAGAAAGGTCAGGTGCGTAGTACTCGCAACCGGCGTGCGGCAAAACGAGGCAGAAAGAGTATGTAAGGATCGTAACAGGTGGCGTTCTGTAGTTTCTGTCTACCCTCATGAAAAGAAGAAGGCGTCAGCTCATGTATGTCTGTAAGTCCTCGTAAGTAAAGTACTTAAATTTTTTTTTTTTTTTTTTTTTTTTATGTATGTTTCCCAATTACCCGAAGATGGCTGGACCGATTTGGTTTTTTTTTGTTTTATTCGAGAGGGTATAATACATCACAGTTAGTCCCATATAAAATTGATTAACTTTGCTTAGGTAGTTTTTGAGTTGGCTTCAATAAAACGTATTTCTTGCCCACTTTTATATGGATGATGTTCTAGTTTGTTTAAGTTTTTCACTTTGTAGTATTGTTTTTGGAAGTCGGTTGTATTTTTTTGTAAAAAAGTTTTTATATATTATTTTGACATTGAGATTAGATGAAAACTGGATTTCAAACATTTTCTGTACCTACGAGAATCAGTTTTCTGAAGTGGATTTCAGATGGGTATATAAAGACGATTATTTTGATACGCAAGACACCATAATAACAATTTAACAGATAGAAACACTAGAAAGATAAGTACCTAACTGAATTTTTCTAAAGATTTTAGATAAATATCGCTTCTCATTCTTATCTCAATTATTGACCTTCAACTGCAAACATCAATTCACTCATAATATTGATGAAGATTATTCAGTAGCTATCTGGAAAAGATATTGTCTTATCGATAGTCAATCTTCTGGTTGCGACAAAATAGGATGTTGCTTGCCTCGTGTATTACTATGCTTACAAAAGAAAAACAGTCTATTCTTTATAATATCTATATATATACTTACTAATAATAAAGCTGAAGAGTTTTTGTTTGTTTGTTTGAACGCGCTAATCTCTGGAACTACCCGTCAGATTTGAAAAATATTTTTGCATTTGATAGCCCAATTCTTGAGGAAGGCTATATGTTATTTAACATCACGCTAGGACCCTTAGGAGCCGAGAAAAAGAAATAAAAGTCAGAAAGAACGGTAAGCCGAAACGAAGTAATAGCGCGGGCAGGTGCGAAGAAATTTCACGCGGAAGACGTCGCGGGCAGAAGCTAGTACAATTAATAAAAAAATACGAGTACGTTCAGCGACAAAAGTCGATTAACACTGCTACTTGTACACATCATCTGAATTGACCCAACATTATTTGATGCACCGTATACTTTTAATTCTACTTCTGGTCCAATTTATATTAAACTAGCTGCGCCCCGCGGTTTCACCCACGAAGACCGGGATAAAAACTAGCCTATGTGTTAATCCAGGATATAAGCTATCTACATACCAAATTTCATTCAAATCGGTCTAGCCGTTTGAGCGTGAAGAAGTAACCAACATACACACACACACACTCACAAACTTTCGCCTTTATAATATTTGTGTGATACTAACTGACCCGACAGACGTTGTCGTGTCAAAATTTAATATTCTTTTTTTTTCCTATTTATTTTCCTTTTAAACCACCCCAGTAAAGAGGAGAATAAAACAAAAAAAGAAATATTCAAATCGGCCCAGCCGTTCTCGAGTTTTAGCGAGACAAACGAACAGCAATTGATTTCTATACTCGTATATACTAGATTTAGCTCAATAAATAAGATTTTAAAAACTGAATTGGTAATAATTTAGTGACTTTTGTCGCTGTAACTTTTCTACCTTAATGATTAGACATAATGTGCGACCCTTTCTTTCCTTTTCTGGAAAATTCCGTGCGGAAAACTAGGAAGGATTTTTTAAGAGGATTTTAAGAGAGGCTCACCTAATAAGGAAGGGATCAGGTACCTAGCACAGATTTGATAACAACCAGTTATCTACACAACAGGTAAATTAATATCGAGAAAATAATGAACGTATGAAGAACCAAGGCGAGGGTAGGACCTCGTATGCTGTGATCTAGTTTTAAACTTGATGTATGAATAAGGTCATAGATTTAATCAATTATGGTAAAGAGTTAAACATACTGTATTTTCAAGGATGCTTTTAATACCTGTTGCAACGTTAAACAAGGTCAAATTAAATTATCTAGCGAAACTACTCAGAAACTTTTCCCAACTATGTTTTGATCGGTTTGCAGTCTTATCGGATGCAGCTGAATACCAGTATTTTATATGGGGCAACTATCTGACCTCCTAAGTTACTGGGTAACACGATACCCCTTAATGTTAAGCGTGGTTTCATACATGACGGGTATCGATAAAACCCATAATATGATATATCAATCAATCAATCAATCACTTTATTTTCAGGCAACTGAAAGCCCATAGAAAAAATACACAAAATAATATAAACAACAATTTTATAAACTAAAATACATAACAATAAAACACATAACTAAAATACATAACTATAATTAAACACGTAATGTTGTCAGCGTCGTGTTTCGCTGCACGGAGTCGCGTAACCGTTCTCGGAAACGTCGAAACACGACGCCTTTCGGCCAAAAGTCCTCTTTCAAGCAGGTTTGCAGATGTTGGGCTGGAACTCGCACCACGAATGACTTAAAGTTGACGTCGTGGCGCGACTCCAACCTTCCCTTTCACATACTGTCCTGACCTCCTCAACTGTCGTGGAGTGATACAGACGCGAGAGGAGTGGAGTGAGAGATATATGATGGGTATCATTATCCCGATGATAAAGAAAGGTTTTATTGAACTTATCATTTCAAGTACGGTAACTTAACTACCTGCGGTCGTTGACCCTGTAATCTGCTGTAGGGTAGTGGATTCTTTTTGTTGTCATCACGTTTGAAGGGTTATTGACCTTGTTTATTGTGAAACATGCATTAATGTATGTTATTTCATTAATACTTACCTACGTGTAGATTATGATCGGGTCAACTTTTCAGTGCTCTGCACCGTTCATGTGCATCAATTTGGCAAAAAAAGCCTAATATAAATCAAATGAAACAAGAAATAGATTATAATTTAGACTTGTCTTTGCGATTTAATTGGATACAGTAAAGTGCAAGTAATCGTGTACGGACGGCCGAAATATCTAGATTGAAGTGTGAAATATCTAATTTTTTTTTCTAAGTTTAAATACGTGTTGTCTATGAATAAAACACTATACAAAACGAAGTTTATCTGGGTAACCCCGACTTAAATGACTTTGTAAATTCACGGAAATCAATTGTTGAGCAAATTGACTTTCAACTTGTCCGTTTAAATTCAAATCACAACTGTCATTCTTTGACAGTTGTATGAAATGGCAATAACACGGCAAATTGACGTAGGGAGTAAATTTGTTTAGCAATTAATGTCCTTGGCACAACATGGATCTAACAGCATTGTTGACGAAATGTTATTATTATTCATTAGTGCCCTACTTAGTTTTCCCTACTTATAACACTGCTAAGTTTATTGACTATGTAAGCA
The DNA here is from genome assembly GCA_946251885.1 of Cosmia pyralina. Lineage (NCBI taxonomy): Eukaryota > Metazoa > Arthropoda > Insecta > Lepidoptera > Noctuidae > Cosmia > Cosmia pyralina. The sequence goes on along the minus strand of OX276349.1, from coordinate 24,824,575 downwards.
AATTACTTGTCATAATGCAAGGTCATGCTGCAAAGTCAGTGTCGTTTTTTACACTTTGTTAAATAACCATAACATGATGCTTTGTTTCAATGAAGAGTTGTGTACTAAATGATAAGTTTAAGTCCCTTGTAATAGGGGGCGAGCCTAGTGCCATCTACCGGGCAAAAATCTAGACTCCGGGCTGCTACAGAGAAATCCCAGATAATAAAAACACTATAACACTTTGCCCAACATGGGAATCGAACCCAGGACCGCATACTTAGCAGTAGCACTTGCGATTACTAGACCAACGAGGCAGTAAAAAAGATTAGAAACAATGTTGCCAACTGTATCCATTGTTTTGCAACTTTATTCAAGTACTATTTATTTTCATTATTTTTTTATTATTCTTTTATTTGTTTGTTTGGTTGTATTATTTGAGTAGATATAAACATTTTTTTTTTATTTTTGTTTTTTGTAGTGTGTTGGAACTGCTTTTACAATGTTTACATCTTATTTTGTACCCACATTCATTGCAAAAATAAATGATTTCTGATTACTATAGCTGACTTGACAGACGTTAACAAGTCCAAACAATAATTCACACAACATTCCGATAGAAAATGTACTTTAAGTTCCCGAATTTTCCGATTTTTTTCCCGGCAACTTTTCCAATTTTTCTCTGAACCTACCTCGGACCTTAAAAAATATTTGAAAAAAAAAATTCCGAATTGGTTCAGCCGTTCTCGAGTTTTGCGCTTAGCAACACATTTAGCCAATTATTTTTATTTATTTAGAATCAGTCAATCCGCATAGCCTTTTCCCAACTAAGTTGGGGTCGGCTTCCAGACTAACCGGATGCAGCTGAATACCAATATTTTACATGGAGCGACTGCCTATCTGACCTCCACAATCCAGTTACTGGGTAATACGATACCCCTTGGTAAGAGTGGTTGTCAGACTTTCGGGCTTCTGAAGACCCGTAAAGACTGTCAAAGATCCAAGAAGGACAGCTGGGACCAAGGCACGGAGGGGTCTCTGTATGTAAAGATGGTCACCCATCTACGGACCGACAGCGGCAAGCGTAGCTTAACCTGATCGATCGACCCGTGTAGCTTTTAATACTTAGCCACGAGCCCATAGATAATATCTCGAGTGGCAAATCGGACTCATTTGTGGTACTTACTAAGTTTTTGTCAAAATCTAAATCTATTGAACATATTTCCACGTATATCCACTCATCCTTATTACTAAAGTAATAAGTGTGGGTTTTGCAAAGCTAAGCTATCACACTGTACATTCTCAGATGTTACGCTCAAAATGCTGCTAGGTATACCTATTCTGAACTAGCTGTGCACGCGGCTCCGCTCACGTAACCATGTACTCGATTGACGTTAGATATAAGTTATTAGAAACGTGACGTCATTCTGAATGAAGGGAAAAGGAAAGAACTTTTAATATCAATCTGTTAGCTGTTCGTCACGTCACGTGAAAAACATAATGGATCCATCATGGCTCCGTTGAGAAAAAAAGGATGATGCTATAGGTCGTATATAGCTTCGTCTCTCTCTCATACTGGAACCGTTCAACTTCTGCCCTGCAATAAGAGCTCATAGTAAGCCCGCGGGTGTTTTTATAAGGGGATACATCGATAATTTTTTTTTTTTTAATTCATAAAAAACTAAATCTATATGGTTAAATCATTTGGATTTTCTATGCATTATTTGACTATATTGTATACTGCTGTAAATCGAAGGTATTTAAATATGTTTAGTACTTACTAAGCTTAAAGTATAACATTACGTCATGAATCTACATTTAAACGAAGTGCGTTTAGTTCCTGTGCGCCATAACGCCATTCCTTTTACACACCGAGCTAAACCATGCTTCGATGTATCCTCTTAATACGATTATTTTTTATGGCGCATTTGATTTTCAACTCTCGTTATTAAGCTGAGGGTTGAGAATCCAATACAGCGCAGCCCAGTGCGTCAAAGAAACACCCTGTTGGATTTTCAGCTCTCGGCGTTAAGCATTGCGTTGAAAATACAGAGCGCGAAAAGAGATCGCCCGTGGGTACGACGGCTTACTGCCACACTGCAGGGCAAAGACCTGAGATCAATATGCTTGTCCTGTTCAATATATTCATAGCTACCTATGACAGGTGACGTCATAATATTAACGACCAATTGTTTATGATAGGTATGTATATAGTCGTTATTGTTTATTATATAACATTTGATAGGTACACCTGTTTTGAAAGGACAATAATAAATTGTCATTGATTTTAATTTAGGTTTTGCTTTCGTAGGCGTAGTGAACATAAAAAAAGTTAAATTTTATGAAATATATTTTTCTAGGCTTTGTAAAAATTTAAAACCTAAACTTATGAGAACTTAAAAAAACTGAACTGTGCTTACAAACCTTTTCAATCTGTTAAAAGCCATAAATTATAAACTTTGATACAGACGTTTTTCAACTGAAAGCAACCTTAAAATTTAATTGTGATTACTAACAATAAAAACCATTAAAAAAAATAATAAAATAATAATAATTAATAATTGATCGAAGCATTTTCGTTCAAAATAAATATGCAGCGAACATATTCCTTTTTTGACGTCGCCAATAATTTTTCTCGCAACGTCAATTCAAGCGAGATTGAAAATTGATGTAATTTAGTGGGGAATTATTTCTGACTGATACCCCTTGGCAGTAATTGAGCCAAAAGTTTCGGAAACGTGATTTTTGGGAAATAAGTACCCACCTATTTAAAAAAAATCCTGTTTAATACTTTGCGTGACGCTCAACGCACATAAGAAAGAAAGAAAGAAAAACTGTTTCTTCACGTGAAAGTGAAGAATAAGAAAGAGATTGAGTAGTTTGTGAGTAATGACCGCGTTCAGTGTCCCGGAAGGGTTTAACAATACTCATGTAAACAAGTAGGCTGAGCTTTTCATAGAATCCCTTGGGTGCTGTATTATTAATGTTGAAACATTAAGAGCAGTGGTAAGTAACGGCCCTGACTTACGAGTTGTAGGTCGTAGGTTCGAACCCTGAGAGGTGCTTTGCTTTGCGTAAGTTATTTCACTGCCGCTGCTCTCAAAACGGTGAAGGAAGACATCGTGAGGAAACCGGCATGTCCTCCGGTTTCCTCACCGGCATGTCCTAGAACCAAAAATTCAAAAACAAGTGACATCGACCAACCGGTACTGGGCCTGCGTGGTGGATTACGGCCCACTCCCTCTAACCGAGAGGAGGCCTGTGTCCCAGCAGTGGAAAGGTTATAGGTTGATTATGAAATAGTAACGAATGGTAAAAGGAAATATGAGGTTAAGGAAGATAAGGTAGCCCGCGAATTAAAATTTTTCTTGCGTTTTTCGCAATTTGTAGTTCATCGTCAGTTTGTATTTTGATCAAAATATGATTCGTGACCAATACAATCATGTAGGTACATACAGAATATGACAAATAAAATCATCAATACAACTCACTAAGATATAATAAAGAACACACAACAACAACAACAACCTCTGTAAAACATGTTTGCAATAAACTGATTTGATTTGATTTTGATTTGATAAAATTAAATGTGACGATTTCATGAAATTGTCATTCAATTTGAACTTGAGAGTTGTATTGATTATAATGACTATAATTTGATTATCATACAACCATACACTGACATGCAAATATTAAGGAGCGAAAAACACCAAAACACGAGGTTTTTGATGATAAAGTAATCTCACTTTGACTCCACGACACGAGGCGTGACATACAGACAGCCATCCTAGCCCTTACTGGAGACTCGGAAGCCGGCCGAGTAATCTGCCTGCAGACCAGCCACCAACGAGCAGCAGCAGCCGTGAAGCACACACAATTGTTGTTAAAATATTATTTTCACTTTGTTTTTTCTTTTGTTTTTTGTGTATCACGACCTGTGTCCAAATAAACATTTTTCTTTCTTTCTTTATTTCTTTCTTTCTTTCTTTCTTTCAACGCGACGATTCCACGGCTCATCAACAGGTAAGCCCCGAGGGAATTCGTCAACCCTTAGGATTTATTTACACGACGCTGCAGCCGCCCCGGAGCCTCACTGGCACCGGACCGCATGTTCAAACATGCGGAACACGCGGTTACATATCTAGCTACACATTTCCAATATAAGCTGACCTCTCATTATACGGAAATTCTATACAATGGCAAATGAAAATAAAAATGAAACGAATGTTCTATTTTATTCTATACCTATTAAACGCATAACACGAAGAATTATTTTAAAGCACAATGAAGCAAAGCTTTAGAATTTAAACTACCCCCGAATTTAATGTTAAATTTTCATGACATTGTCTTTTATTTATTTATTTATTTATTTATTTAGTCTTCGTATACTTTTGTTTGCTTAGCTATATTCAATGTTAAACATATTTAATACGTTAATTCATTATTTCAGTTTCGTATTGTGAGAATAATGCAGGTATTTAAGAGCTAGTGAAAATAGTTTTAGTGAAGTTATAGCGACCCCTTGACAATTCAAAAGTGCCTGTAATTGGTTTAATTGAAATAAATGCTTTGAGTTTTAGTATGAGTTTGAGTGGATTACGGGGGCGAAAAATTGACCTAGCTAGGTCTCTTAACTGGGAAAATTCTTTTTCTTTATTTTCACCCGAGCATAGTTCGGTCGCCCAGGTACTTTAGATTATTTAGAGTCCGAATGGAGTTTAAAGGCTATGTAAGAGTTAATTCTAGCTTAGCTTGGACTTTATGCTCGACATAAGGCCAAAGGCAATGGCAGACCGTTGCTTTTAGCCCAGATTACACCAAACTAGTTTCTGGCGCAGCAATTTACTCTACCAAAACGGATTTAACGTTACCATTTCTATGAGTTTGTTCTTTCAATCTACTTACTTATACTTAGATAATATGTATAAAGAAAGTCTGTTCGAGGGGCTCTAACAGCCGCAAGGATCAATCGATCAGGTTAAGCTACGCTTGCCGTGGTTGGTCCATAGAGGGGTGACCATCTTTACATACCGAGATCCCTCCGTGCCTCGGAAAGCACGTTAAGTCGTTAGTCCTGGCTGTCATTCGTGGATCTTTGAAAGACGTTACAAGTCGTGTAAAGTAGGAACCAGCCCAATCTTACCAAGGGTTATCGTATTATCCAGTAACTGGGTTGTAGAGGTCAGCCACCCAAATGACTAATCCATTTATGCAGTATGCGAAAACTCTAAACTGTACAAATCCATTATAATGCATAAGATTCTTTTTATTAATGCAGCTACGGTCATGCAGCCGTTCTATGAAAAATACTGGTATTCAGCTGCATCCGGTTAGACTGGAAGCTGACCCCGACGAAAAAGGCAAGGCATATGATGAATGAAATGCTGTTCGTTGGTAAGGGCATCACTGTAGAACGGATGCACCGATTTGGTAAATTTTTGCTTTAAAATGTTCGTAATAGTCCGAATCAGGTTCTTACGGAATGGAAAATTTAAAAAGTTGCCAGGAAAATGAGAAAATTTGGGAAAGCTGAAAGTGCATTTTTATGGGTTTTTTTTATGAATGATTGAAAGGAGATCATTCAACGTCCATACATTTTTGGGATAAATGTGAAAGTGCCATACAAAAAAAAAAAACAATATTTTCCGAAAGGATAGCTACGTTTTTCTCTATTTATTTCTATTTTTTAACCGACTTCAAAAAGGAGGAGGTTCTCAATTCGTCGGAACCTTTTTTTTTTAATTTTTTTTTTATGTATGTTCCCCCGGTATACATCAAAGTTGGTCCCATATGAAATTGATTAACTTTGCTGGGGTAGTTTTTGAGTTAGCTTCAATAATACGTATTTTTTCCTCACTTTTATATGGATGATGTTCTAGTTTGTTTTGCAGGTAGTGGTATTAGAATTTGTGTGGGATAGGTACCACAACTAAAAAGTGAAAAATAAAAACTTTTTTACAAAAAAATACAACCGACTTCCAAAAACAACACTACAAAGTGAAAAATAACTTTAATTTCGGAAGTCGGTGGCAAAAAACGAAAATACATTTAACCAGACACCGACTTCCGAAATTTAAGTTATTTTTCACATTGTAGCAACACTACAAAGTGAAAAATAACTTGAATTTTTGGAAGTCGGTTGTATTTTTTTGTAAAAAAGTTTATCTTTTATTTTTTTAATGTGATTCTTTATACTGAAAACAGTATTTTTCAAACTCGTTTATCAGCAGAGGGAATGGGCCTACTAATTTGGTCCCATAGTGAAAATTAAATGAGAATAACATGTTCTAACAGAATATAACTTTTTTTTTATCCGGCACTTTCATAAATATTCAGCCTAGAATGAATCCCTCCTCCTGAATGATGATCTCCTTTGGACGGGACTTCGGGTCAGATTGCCTAAATTTAAATGCTGTTCGTTGGTAAGCGCATCACATGAGAACGGCGAGACAGATTTGGGTATTATGTTTTTAAATAAATGTTTGTAAAAATCCGAAAAATGTATAAAAAAATAAAATAAAAAAAATTGGAAATATTGCCAAGAAAATTGGAAAATTTGGAGTAAAGGAAACTGCTTTTGTCTATGGATTTTTTGTATTTATTGGAAAAGTAAAACGTTTGTAGTGTCAGCTAGTAGGTATATTAAAAAGAAAGCTGCGCAAAAATGGAGAAATATTTCAAATAATCCTTAAATATAACTCTTCGTTCCCGAGTGCCCGTTAATTCTGTTTTGCCGCACGATAATTTGATTATACTCGCTCACCGATATGTTCTCATTCATCTGTTCGTTCTCGATCCCTGTTAAGGGGATGCGCTAAGGTAGCCCGCGAAATTCAAATTTTCTTAAGTTTCTTGCAATTTGCAGGTCAGTGTCAGGTTGTAATGTTGATTAAAATATGATTCGCACCCGTAACTAATACGGCTTTACAGATTTATGATTATTAGTATCAGCAATACAACTCCATAAGTTAGAATTGACCTCAAATCTCATGATTTCATGAAATCATGAGACTTGAAAAAATGTAATAAAATTGAAAATTGCAAAAAAACGTAAGAAAATTTGAATTTCGCGGGCTACCTTAGCACATCCCCCTTAAGTTAATTCATCTAACAACTTTATCGGATTGAAATTCGTTTTGTAGTCTACCTATAGGCTTCGGAGAAATGAGATGTCAAAGCTGAATATTCTGATATTACCCTGATTTGTATTGCCAGCAGCTGAGTCTTGTTCTAACTTCTAATATTTTAGCATGATAGAATGGAACAAATAAATAACATAACATCACGACTCTATTCTCCAAAGGGTTAAGCAGAAGTGAACCTATAGACACCCAACCGCTTCTTTACTAAATGTAACTTGTGGGGATGCCAGTGACGTCACGGACCTGAGCGACTTCGGGTATAGTTAGGAGATGGCATTTTGGAGTGACCACCGCTAAATGTACCTTACCAAGACACTGCTACTCGGGTATATTTAGTAGTAGTAGCAACAGTTTAATTTAGCAATTTGTAGGTCAGTGTCAGGTTGTATGTTGATTAAAATATGAGACGCGGCCGTAACTAATATAGTTTTACGGAATTATAATCATTAGAATCAGGCAATACAACTCCTAAAGTTAGAATTGACCTCAAATCTAGCGATTTCATGAAATCATGAGGTTTGAGGTCAATTCTAACTTATGGAGATGTATTGCTGATTCTAATGATTATAATTCTGTAAAGCCATATTAGTTACGGCCGCGAATCATATTTTAATCAACATACAACCTGACCCTGTCCTGCAAATTGCAAAAAACGTAAGAAAATTTGAATTTCGCGGGTACCTTAGCGCATCCACCTTAAGCAGATGATTTTAAGTAGTTGTTAGTAAGATATTTTTAAGCTATTTCAAAAATATGTTACATCCCAACAACGACGACAACAATCAACTGTATTGTATCTTTATCAACGGCTTTATCAGAAAATGTACGAAAAATATTATTTATCTCATTTGTTTTTCTTCTGAGAAATGAAGAACGTTTATTTCAATGAAAGATTTCTAACAATTCACTTGATTTGACAGAAGTGACGCTATCTTTTGTTTTGTGAAGGTAATCTGACAGTTTTGTTGAGTGTTATCTATAATCAAGTCTTTCAACTATAGTTGAAGCAAGTTAAACTGGATAGTTAATAGCGCAAAGCAAAGTATGATTTTGAAGAAATAACTAGGATGACATCATGATGACAAGACCTACACTTGAATCCAGATAAAACTATGATAGTATAAGATGTAGGCGATCAGCTTCAAATAAATGTATTCAATGGCGTAGATTAATAACTGCGAGCGCATAGTGAAGTGTTGGTAAATATCACTCTATTTTTAGGGTTCCGTACCCAAAGGGTAAAACGGGACCCTATTACTAAGACTCCGCTGTCCGTCCGTCCGTCTGTCACTAGGCTGTACCTATCCCATGAATCGTGATAGTTAGACAGTTGAAATTTTCACAGATGATGTATTTCTGTTGCCGCTATAACGACAAATAATAAAAAAAAAAAACAATAAAATAAATATTTAAGGGGGCTCCCATACAGCAAACGTGATTTTTTTGCGTTTTTATTGATAATGGTACGGAACCCTTCGTGCGCGAGTCCCACACACTTGGCTTTAATTATAAGGAGGTTTTAATTGTGTATACCTATACACAAAATATGTAGTGTTAATCGACTTTAGTCGCTGACTGTACCTACAGTCAGCGACTAAAGTCGATTAACACGGAACCCTTATGGATTTGTCATGTCTGTCTGTCTGTCCGTCCGTATGTTACAGCCACTTTTTTCAGAAACTATAAGAAATATACTGTTGAAACTTGGTAAGTAGATGTATTCTGTGAAGCGCATTAAGATTTTTACACTAAAATAGAAAAAAAAAAAAACAAAAAATTTTGGGGGTTCCCCATACTTAGAACTGAAACTCAAAAAAAAAAAATCATCTAACCCATACGTGTGGGGTATCTATGGATAGGTCTTCAAAAATGAGATTGAGGTTTCTAATATATTTTTTTCCAAAACTGGATAGTTTGCGCGAGAGACATATCCAAAGTGGTAAAATGTGTCCCCCCCCCCCCCCTGTAACTTCTAAAATAAGAGAATGATAAAACTAAAAAAAAATATATGATGTACATTACTATGTAAACTTTCACGGAAAATTGGTTTGAACGAGATCTAATAAGTAGTTTTTTTGTAATACGTCATAAACCGGTCTATTATTAAAACATCGATCAAAGCTACAACGAACTACAAGAACTTTTATATTATGTTACTTGCTGCTACGGAACCCTTCATGGGCGAGTCCGACTCGCACTTGGCGGCATTTTGTAAATCTTAACTATACACATAGGAATTCACGCTTTCTTCCCAAATGCTAAAATCGGAACAGAAGTTAAATTAAAAGCATGCCAAAACTTCATGGAAGCAGATTCATCCGAGTCAGGAGGCGAGGAGTTCGAAGGACTGTATATTATTAAAGGTCAGTCAGTACAAAATGTAAAAGACGTTCCATATCATTGTGAACTCATTGTTAAAAATAAAAATGTGTTATTTGAAACACAAATGTGAATGTGTAATTTGTGTGTTTTGTGTTGTTTTAACGTGTTTTTGTTTTGTTTGTGTTTTGGTGTGTGAGTTTTGGCGTTAAAAAAATGCTGGAATACAATTTATCGTAAATTTTTGTGTTTTAGATGATTTTGTTTAAAATTAGCAGTGTGAATCGCAGTGTTAACAGTGTTAAGGCGAGTAGAGCTTCTAACTAGCGCCATCATTGAGACAAAAAAATAAATAAAAAAGGAGTTTTGAAATTTCATCACATTTTTAGTCAGATGAAGTAGAATTTTTTGTACCAATACAATCAAGACTAAACCTCCTAGGTTCGAAGCTTTAGCAGTTAACGCCAAAAATGCCCGTTTTTGGCTGTTTTAAAATTGTTCCATATCTCCAGCCTTATTATTTTTTTTTCAATGATGGCACTAGTTAGCAGCTTTACTCGCCTTATAAGTTCAAGTTCAAGTTATTTGTATCATAACAAAAATACATTTCATATCATATCATAATCATTTTATTATCAGGCAACAGGCCCATAGATAAAATACACAAAATTATCTTCATCATCATCATCTTCCTGCCCTTATCCCATATTACTTGGGGTCGGCGCAACACGTTTTCTTCTTCCATTCTCCCCTGTCAACCGTCACGCTATCATTCACTCCCTTCTCTTTCATATCATTCCTCAAATATAAAAATTAAAAATACACAAAATTATCTAGATATGTTTGGGGGCGTGTGTCGGGAAACTCTTCAATGAATAAGTCCTTTTTAGGATACGAAATATATTTTAAAGTTCACAAACTTCACATAAAAATTATAAAATAGATTTCTTATTAGTTAGGTTTAATGTAGCAGTGTCCGTTCCCACCGAAGTTAGGTAAAGAAAAGGCGATGACAATAGTCGGTGATATCGGAAGCGCGGTGTCGTCATGCATTCGGTCCCTTTGTCGGTACAATATGCTAAGCTTGCAGGTTGGCTTCGTAACAATCTTAAAAACAATAATAAACTAATACATATTAATAATAAATCTTATTATAACTATAATTAAAAATTGTGGTGTTTTCTATATGAAGCCTGTAAACAGCCTGAAGTTAAATGAAAATAATTATTGTAAAGTTATAATGAAGCATAATCACGTTCAACGATTTCTTTGACGTAGTTACATTTGCTAAGATTAAAACATTATTCATTCAGTTTTCAATCTCGTGAATGCGTGAAAAATATCTAAAGAACTGAATAATTCGTTAACGTAGTGTAACGTTCTTTACGTAGGTGTGAGAATAATCACAACAACCAACATTATTAAAGAAAAACATTTCAGGCGTTTGCGTAATAATGCATTTTTCTTATTAATTTTTTTTACCATTGTCCTTATTTTGGTGGTCTGTGTTATTTCTAAAAGTTTGTACATTTATTTTAATGGGATATTTGCGTCGAGTAGGTATTAAATTTTTTTTTTTTTGCGACTGCGATGTTGGCCCCATGGAGAAAGTTGTTCAGTTTGATGGTCTGTACCACACCCTTAAATTTGGCCACACCTTTCTGGTACAGCCTGTACGAATTAATAAACTATAAGTTATTCGAGTAGGAATTGCATTCAGTGGTTATGGGAACAAACCTGATCGCGAAAAAGAGTCAGCTGTTCCCTACATTTTGACGAGTTATGCAAGCATAATATATGCAACAGCTGATTTTTTTCGTGATTTCAGGTTTGTTCCCCTAGTAAGAGTTGTTCATAATGATGAGTAAAATGACCCCTTAAAATATTGCCCATGAATTCAATTTCACCCCGTATATTAATTAGTCTATGACGCAGACTGGGGCTCGATCAACTCGTGAAAATCCTTTTACTAAACGCTCGTTTGCTGATCGGCCCGCCCGTGCCGTTAGCTGGCGGACGTGACGTCATGACGCTGTCGATAACATAAGTCTTAGCACGAGCTAAATAAGTACCTAACTTTTATAAATCTCGGCCTAATTTTTGGGCCTTATCCTAATCCTGTCGAATCCATCTTTTTAAATGGCGCCATCTAGTTTAAAAATAGTGACCAAAATATTATCGTGTAGGTACATAAGTGTTATAAAAGAAATACTCACAGAAAAAAAAAACTCACCCTTCTCTTTAACGTTTCACATTGTTATTTTGCAACTTGGAAACATTCTCCGTCTTATTACAAAACAAGGTTCATCTTCAAACCCAGGTTTAAAACATGGACCCTTTTTTGAATTTCGAACTTAGTACCGGCCTAAGTTGTCAGCTTTGTATAAAGAACTGTATTTCTATCACAGCTAGGTTCTTATTACAAAAACTGGCTCGATGGTTTAAACCATGACAGAAGAAAAACCTCGTTTTGTAATATGACCGTCTATGTTTACCTGAGACCTACATAAGTCAGATTGTCCTGTCTGGACAAATTGCCAGTAATATTCGGATATCTCAATCTCAAGAGGGAAAATGCTTGGTTTCCTTATTATGTTATTATACTACCCGCAAATATGATTTACGTGCCTGATTGTCGGCCATATTTATTTGATGTAGGCTGGTTGAATTATAAAGTTTCTACGCCACAATTTTTGTATACCACTCGTACGGTACGGGTGTTGCGTTGTTTTCCCTATCCTAATATTATTACAAATGCGAAAGTTTGTGAGGATAGATGGATGGATGTTTGTTACTCTTTCGCAAAAACTACTTAATGGATTTTGTTGTTATTTGTCACACAAATAAGTTACAACCTGTATTAATACGTAGGATACTTGAGGAGCTCGTGGCTGAGTAATAACAGCTGCACGGATCGATCTATCAGGTTAAGCTACGCTTGCCGGGGTTAGTCCGTGGATGGGTGTCCATCTTTACATACCGAGACTCCTCCGTGCCTCGGAAGGCACGTTAAGCTGTTGGTCCCGGTTGTCATTCGTGGATCTTTGACAGTCGTCACGGGTCGTCAGAAGCCCGAAAGTCTGACAACCAGTCTTACCAAGGGGTATTGTATCGTATTACCCAGTAATTGGGTTGTGGAGCGATGGAGGTCAGATAAGCAGTCGCTCCATGTAAAATACTGGTATTCAGCTGCATCCGGTTAGACTGGAAACCGACCTCAACGTAGTTGGGAAAAGGCTAGGCAGAGTGATTGGATATGTAGGATACTTTTTATCCTGATATTCTTACGGGTTCGGGACTTACGCGGACAAAACCGCAGGGCGCTGCTAGTACCTACATAAGTAGTAGCAATGTTCGTCCCGGTGTAGGTTTCTTCTTTTCTGTTACTGACATATTTGTGTAATATGTAGGTATCTTTGCCTGTAGGTAATAGCCAGGTGGCCAGGTGGCCGATGGGGCCGAAAGGTTCTGGAGCGGCGACCGCGAACCGGAAAACGTAGTGTTGGAAGGCCTCCCACAAAGTGAACTGATGTCTTTGTGAAGGCCACAGGAATCCACTGGATGCGAGAAGCACATCTAGTCAAAGTGACGATGCTTGGGGGACCCTATGGCTTCCAGTCTAAACGAATGTAGCTGAATACCAGTATTAAACATGGAGCGACTGCCTATCTGACTTCCACAACCCAGTTACTGGGTAACACGACGGCAACAGCTTACGTGCTTTGGTCACCCATCCACGAACCGACCGCAGCAAGTGTAGCTGAACTTTCGATCGAACCGTGCAGCTGTTATCATTTACCCATGAGCTCCGTCGACAACACACGTTTGTACAAGCCTAATACTTACATAAATAAATATGATTTATCATTATTTATGGTATCTATAATGTTCGATTATCTACCTATTTTGAAAAGGTTCGTGGCCTTTCGTGGCCAAATATTAGGTCTTTACCTATGAAATTGCCGTTTTACGTAGAAAAAATCAACCAGTTTTTTTTTAAAGAAACAGTGTCGGTGCACTTTTGCCATTTCAATGAAAGTTCGTTGATGCCTCTGCTATAGATAGAAATCCTGGGGACGGAAATTGATGAATTCTTAAAAAGCCTTTAAAGAATTCATCGATTCCCGCCTCATTGGATTTGAAATTTTTCCCCGGGGCTCATTGTTGAGATCAAAATTTCCAGAACGAAAGCGATCAAACCAAAAATGCACCATGCGTTCACTTGCGGGACCTTGTCATTGCGTGCTGTCTGTGCTGCGTTGGTGCCACGTCGGAGCTCGTATTTGAAAATAGCGCACTATTTCGTTTTTCCATGGTTACAGAAACATCGATATCAAAGAAAAATCAAACGGCGGGAAAACAAATTAACAACAGATTTTTTTTTAAATATCATGCTATATTATAAAATCAATTTGAATTTGGAATTCTAAAAAGAATGTAACATACTGATCTTCACACTAGCCGGTATCAAAAATCGGCAATTTCTAGGTAAAGACCTATTGTATATTGTATGTTTTGCTAAATTGTTTTCTTTTGTTTGCAGATTTCCAAAATGGCGAAGACCAAGGAGTTGATGGAGATAGACAACTTTAAGTCCACGTAAGTTTTGGATACTTACTTCTTATAGCTTACTCTATTGAATACATAAAAGCCTTCTTCCCATGGGGGTAGGCAGAACTACAGAACGCCATCTGCTGCGATCTTTACATACTCCATTTGCTTCGTTTACGTTCATAAATCTACACGCACGGTGGCGTATTTCCTTCTGGCGTGTTGGCGCATTTTAGTTCAATAAGCGACAGAGCTGATGCCATTCTGACACGCGCACGGATATGTAGACTTTAAAATGGTAACAAAGCAGTGTTATTTGAACGCAATAACAACGCATTATTTTTTGGAAGTTTATAATATATCCATGGAAAACCGACAAATTGTGAACTGGTATCACACTTGCTTGCGAAGTAACGCACTTTGCGATAATACTAAATAGCCCGCCTAGCTTTGAGCAACTTGGAAGTAGCTCGCAGGCTCGTTTTGATACGCACAGTCCGTGCGTATAAAAAAATGTTCATTTCAGTTCTACAAAAAAAAAAAAAAAAACTCAAAGCATTTAAATCAATTAAACCAATTACAGGCACTTTTGAATTGTCAAGGGGTCGGTCAGTCAGAAAGATGAAGCTAGTTGCCCATTCCAAAGCGTAGTAGGTCCCTATGGAGTAGTTGGGGCAATGCTGGCGGAGTCGGCGAACTGGAGGGAAATGGCCTCTTTCTGTGAGACCGTGATGGTTCAGAAGGAGGTTGCCGAGCGGGATCGTGAGAGGGCTGATCCCGCTCGAAGGAGAAGGCGTCGGGGAGGCAACCGCCTCGACGCCTAACACGCCGAAACCCCACCTGCATCCTTTACGGCAGGCGGGAATTTGGGGTCACGGGCGCTCAGAGTGGGGACTCTGTCCGTCCACTGAGTGACCTCAGGGAAGACGGCGCACAGTGGTCACGTGCTGCCTTGCTCATTTGCATAGTCAGGTTTCGGGGAGATCCCTTTACAGTCTCCCCAGAGATGTGCCCTAACAGGCGTTGCACAGAGGGGGTTCCGCATTGGTCTTTTGAGAGGTAACGGTGCCCCTTCCATGTGCAGATGATGACCACCGGGGTGGTTTTAGTGAGGTAAAAATCCCACACTCCCCGGTCTTTTCCTCAAAGCCCGGGCGCCTTTTGAAGGTTTCCCCCCGAAAACAAAAAAAAAAAAAAAAAAAAAAAAAAAAAAAGGTCCCTATGGAGAAGAGCAATGTAGAAAGAAGCGTCCGTAATAAAAAGATAAAAACTAAAGACAACTAAATTAAAACATAAGCCGTGGCAGCTAAGAGACGACCAATCCCAACTGACGGCGCCCGTTCACGCACATGACGCATGGATGAGCATCATTTAGCTCAACCATTTTGAAGGGAACTTAATGATCCAACACACACGCCACCACCAGCGAGACATTTGAGTGAGCATGACATACTCTCAACCGCCAGAGCACATTCATGTCAGTGAAAGACGTACCCAGTAAAACATAGATATATGAGTAAAAGGTAGCTTTACAGTCACACTCTTTTGTCTACATCAATAACTGTATTTCACGCTTCAAAACCGTGCGTTTATTGGCATTCAAATGAAAACAGCTATGTCGGCTTACTACGCCTACGCATATTCATATTCATGGTTAATATATGGAATTATTGTGTGGGGAAATAGTGCAGAAGTAGGAAAACTCTTCATTTTACAGAAAAGATGTATAAGAATTCTAGCAAACATTAACCAAATGCAGAGCTGCAAACCTTACTTTATTAAATATGAAATGCTCACATTAACAAGCATATACATCTTGGAAGTGGGCAAGTTTGTCAGAAAGCATGCGTCACTATTCCCATTAGTTAAAGACCAACGACCGCAGCAACGCAACTTAAGATCCCAAAACAAACTAGCGCAGCCAAGTTCAAAACTTGCTATGTATCATTCAGGACCGCTTGTAATGTGCATAAAAATTTACAACAGATTACCAAACGACATTAAAAATATAGAACATGAAAATAAATTTGTAGACGCACTTAAGAAATACCTTATACAGAAGTGTTATTATAGCCTCAAAGAATTCTTTACTTAAAAAGGTTATTTCGTACTAGATTGTGCAAATAGAATAATGTTAATCAATTAATTAATAATAATATGTATAATAAAATTATAAAAATGTCATTAATTTAGGTAATAATAATGTATGAATGATATAAAATGTTAATCTCATGTAATTAATATAATGTATTGACTCAATGTGAAATTTCCATTTCATAATAAGTTAATGTTTATGTAATTAATTAATAATGTAAGTTAATTTAATATATCTATCTGCAAATATGTTGCTGTGCCCTAGCAGGGTTCATGTTTGAAACATAAACAACAACTGCTTTAGTAGCATTTTAAGGCGAGTCTAGCAGGCAGGGAGTATAACAGGCAGCGCCATAATTGAAAAATTAATAAGTCGGGAGATATTGAACATTTTAAAATTTCCTATGCACACATTACCCGTTTCTGACGTTAACAGCTACAACTTCGACCCTAGGAGGTTTAGTGTCGATTTTTTTAATACAAAAAATTCTAAAAGATCTGACTAAAAATGTTTGCATAGGAAATTTCAAAATGTTCCATATCTCCTGACATATATTTTGTTTTCAATGGTGGCGCTGTTAGCGGGTAATACTCGCCTTAAGATCTATATACCCGTGCACGTGTCGGGACTACACTACGCCTACTAAACACGGAAAAGGAATTACGCCGCCGGGTGTGAGTACTACGCACCTGATTTTTCTGAAGCACATTACCAATAAGGACACTATCCTTCAGGGGCGTCCCCTTCCGTTATTTCCACTATCAACTGCCTTGAAAATACCTACTGAATAAATTATTCAAAGGCTGATTTTTCAATATACAGATATCTTCAATCTGAGGTATAATTATTAAGGTTTAACAGCTTTTGTATAGGTATAAAATAAATGTCAAACTGCCATATTTATTCTCTTTAGAAAAGTTATTAGACTATTGCAAAATTTACTCTAACCTGTTTCTAGATTTTATATTAAAGAATTATAAATAAATCCGAGTCAGCTGGTTTTAACAACATAATTAGAGACTTGTCAATTAAAATTCCACACTTTTTTTCAATGGCTCTCAAGGCAAAGAAAACAATACTTTACGAAAACCGTGTGAAAATGTTTTATGACGTCATCAGCTCAGCAAAGTTTAAGAATTTAGAGAATTACCACTAAATCGCTCCATTGTTCATCCTGGTTTTACTGTTGATAAAATGTTAGGAACTGCCAAATTTTTTTTGTTTTTCAGCTTGAAAAGATATGTGGCCTCGCTGCCAAATGTGGCCTGCTTCCGCTCCTACTACTGAGCATGAGGTCCTGGTTTCGATTCCTGGTTCGACCATAGCTGTTTTGAGTTTTTCCATCTGAAATTTCTCAGTACTATCTCAGAGTCTGGATTTGCGCCCGGTTGATGACAAGTTGTCATCAACCAGGCGCAAATGCCTGTTCTCAGTGACAACAGGCTCGCCCTCTATTACATGGGACTTAACATAACTGGTGAAATGTGGGTGTAGTATAGGTACACCCCTGCCTAACCCTTCGGAGAATAGGTCATCAGGGTGTGATGTTATGTTCATGATGTAGAAATGTGATTCTCAAAAAAACTTTTTTTACAAAAAAATACAACCGACTTCCAAAAACAACACTACAAAGTCAAAAATAACTTTAATTTCGGAAGTCGGTGTCTAGTTAAATGTATTTTCGTTTTTTGCCACCGACTTCCGAAATGAAAGTTATTTTTCACTTTGTAGTGTTGTTTTTGGAAGTCGGTTGTATTTTTTTGTAAAAAAGTTTTTATTTTTCACTTTTTAGTTGTGTACCTACCCCAGACAAATTCAAATACCCACTACCTGCAAAACAAACTAGAACATCATCCATATAAAAGTGGGGAAAAAATACGTATTATTGAAGCTAACTCAAAAACTACCGAAGCAAAGTTAATCAATTTTATATGGGACCAACTGTGATGTATACCCTCTCGAACAAAACAAAAAAAATTCAAATCGGTCCAGCTATCTTCGAGTAATCGGGGAACATACATAAAAAAAAATAAAAAAAAAAGGTTCCGACGAATTGAGAACCTCCTCCTTTTTGAAGTCGGTTAAAAACAATCAAATAAAATTGCAGAAGAAATGTTAAACCACTTAAAAATTTCGATAGTCCCGGAATAGTATCCCGGAATCGAGTGTCGTGGAAAATAGGCAGTAGTATCCTTCTTTCAGTCTTGCCACATACCACGATTGTGTGCTGATTTGGACAATTTCCCAATTTTTTACCAGTAATCGTTCATAGTCATTGGGAAGTCCACTTCAATTAACGTAATTCAACGGCCTCCTTAACTAAGGCATTTCGGCATATTACAATTTTTTGCAAAAAAAAAACCACGAAAACCCATCGAATCTAAATAAAACCTTCAATTTATAAGTGTGCAAACAAGTCAATGGTGCATATCAACAATAGAAATTAAGCACAGTGATTTTCATTGACTGTTTGATGACAAAAACCCGTTCTGTACCATTGCGTTTCACATCAACAAGGTCACTATTGAGAGAGATATTTTTGTAGATCAATTGCGTAGTTTGTGACGCGTTTCAGATCAAAATTAAAGTCAAAAGTCATTTGTTCAAATAAGGCTGAAAATCAGCACTTTATGAACGTCAAAATTACATAACACAGTCCCCTAAAACGCCCGCCCTTCACCACTTCCTAGTGTTTTAGCTGGGAAGAACAAGAAGCTCCCCAGCTTGTTGCTCGTGTGGCAGAATTTGTAGCAAGTTTGCATAATAATGTGAAATTTTACACGTGTAAAGTTAATACATGTGTGCATTGTCCTTACTCTGTTGTAGTACCATTTTGTAGATAACAACTGGATATATGGATAATACGCGGTTTTCAAAATGAGAATTTGAAGTTGAGAACTCGTTAAACTCTGTAGAAACCTAAGGTGATTCAAAAACGCTTACGTTTTTTTGCAAAGAAATTTTGAATTTTGCGGGCTACATTATTGAAATAGTTTTCACTTCAAATTCTCCTTTCAGGAATAGGGTGCTCGTCAGGAAAGCTGTAATTGGAACGAAGTTCTATAGCGCGGCTTATGGTAGGGGTGTAAACAGGCAGAAATTGTGACGTAACGAAACAGTGTTATACCGTCAGTTTCAGGTGTCAAAAGTTTTTGTTTTTAATACGGAGCCATCTAGTATAGGTTTTAGCCAGTAAAACCTATTTGTACAAAAAAAAAACACTCAGGAGTGAAAAATTACATTAATTTCGGAAGTCGGTGTCTTTTGTTTTGTATTTTCGTTTTTTATTTATGAAACTATGTATAGTGCTTCTATTCCAGCTGTTATCTTTAGTGCATAAGGATAGCAATAGGGTTTCTGTTACACCCTGTATATACTTTATTGTACACCACAAAAATACATAACAAAAAAAAAGACGTAATTAAAGAATACAAAATATACAATGGGCAATGGCAATGGGATGATTTTTGCCACCGATTTCCGAAATTAAAGATATTAGCACGCTTTTATTAGCTTCACCTGTAATGTATGTTTGTATGTATGTATGTTTGTATGTAACGGATTCTTTGAACTTGATTTTTGCCCACTTTAAATGGTCAGATTAATTCGAAATTTTGCACACATAACAGGGCCCGATGACAAATATTTACAATAATTTAAAAATGTTGTTCAATGTTGTTAACCTGATCAGGATCAACAGGATTAACTATTTATTTCTAAGAAATTGAAAAATAAATTATAGTTTAAAAAACTAAAAAACACGCTTTAAAAAAAACATTAAAAATAACTAAAAAGTAAAAATAAATTTTTCAATATAAAAATAAAGTGATTAACGAGAAAATTAATGTCATTGTAAAAAAAGCGTGGGGTGCTTTGTACAATATTCTTACACTAACTCTGTAAATCGAAAGCACCCCACGCTTTTTTTACAATGACATTAATTTTCTCTTTAATCACTTTTTAGTTCTTTTTAATGGTATAAAAAACCTGTTTATTAGTTTTTTAAACTATATCTTATTTTTCACTTTCAGTGTTTTGTTTGGAAGCCGGTTGTTTTTGTTTTTGTAAAAAAACCTTTTATTTTTCACTTTTTAGTTATGTTACCTACCTTACCTACACAAATTCAAATACCTGCATATAAATTAGAACATCATCCACATACGTGGGAAGAATGCGTATTATGGAAGCTACCTCAAAAACTACCCAAACAAAGTTCATAAATTATGCACGGGATCAACTTTGAGGTATACCCTCTCGAATAAAACTTGTTGTTAAAGAATTGTTCAAATCGGACTACTCTGTAACCAGTTATGCGTGGTCATACCTAAAAAAAAACGTTTACGTTTTACTTGAGAACCTCCTCTTTTTTTTTCGTCGGTTAAAAGCTATACTAGATGGCACTATATCAAAAAAGAAAAACTTTTGACATTTGAAACTTGAAACTAATAAATGGCTCTGTACATTACAGCAAAGTGAACTTCGTTCCAACGGGCACCCTAATTGCGTAACACACTATCAATCAGAATTTGAATGATTTTGAAGTTTATTGTTAAAGCATTCAAAATTCAAATTCAAATTCAAATTGTTTATTGGCACAATTAACATATTATAAACTAAGACGTGTTTGGAGCCTCCCTTTAAGCAAAAAATGCCTGTATTAGGAGACTCCGCTCTTCCATAACATTGCAGTATTATACATTATACTAACTGTGTGCTAGTAATAAAATAGTTGGTGAAAAATATAAAAAAAAAAAAATTAAATTGATAAATTAAATTAATTACTAACAATAAATAACACAATTTATTGTTGTTGTATGTGGAGTAATGTGTGGTGTGGTGTAGTGTAGTGTGTTGTGTGTGGTGTAGCGTAGAGTGGTGTGTGTGGGGTAGTGTAGTGTAGTGTGTTGTGTGTGGTGTAGCGTAGTGTGGTGTGTGTGGTGTAGTGTAGTGTAGTGTAGTGTGGTGTGGTGTGGTGTGCATTGCGTCATAAGTTCGAAAAAGTTTTTCTCAACAATGTAAACAACGCAATGAATGTTGTTGAACTGTCAAAATAAAACCCATTCCTACTGTAAGTTTGTTACGCAACTACCCTGCAGGTGTCCCACGACCACGACACCTCCCGACATTTTTCTCTTAAGAAACAAAATATGCCATGCACGATATTACGAGCAGATATTAGATGTTCACGGTCGAAAATTAGACCTTCTAATAAATCATTACAACGAACTGTTTTTCTTATCGAAATAATATTACTTTGTTCACCATACTTGATCTTGATTATGCAATATCCCATCATCGAACACTTCTATAATTATTATTTATTTACCTTTTCAGAGCGGACCTGGCCAGTAATCCAGGGTTCCAGTCTTCACTTAGCATAGCTTCGAAGAACGTCGATGAAAAGCCATACAACCCGTTCGAGCATCGAACTGTAGAACATCCTAATTCGTAAGTAGACCTACTTTTACTATAAATAAATATTTTTAGATGGCTTTAATAGTTAAGGCCGGGGTTTTCTTTTAGTTTCACAATGGTGCCGATTCTCTTGTCACAAATGTCTCTAAACTAGACTAAAAATAACTAAAATTTTGTTTATTCCTATCAAACGACGATTTCCCATTCTGAAATTGACTAAAGTGACACAACTTAACTATATTTTAGTTTGACAGGACTAAGATTGTACGGAGTTATTAGTTTAGTGAAAATGGCAATTTTGCTATTCTGAATTTGACTGTTTTCACCTAAAATTTTAATTGTCAAACTAAATCAGACTATGTTTAATCGCGATTAAAAAGGTGTGGAATAAAATTAGTTGACATGAACTAAAATTCACACCAAGACCTTGACTTCGGATGCAAAAACAGTAGTGTATTTTTTTCTTTTCTTTTGCATATATCTCGAAAAAAAAGATACCAAAAAAAAGGTACCGGAAAAATAAAGGTACCTACATTCCATATAAAACACGTTGAAGCTGCCCCCTCCCTGCGCCCCTCCAGCTCTAAAAGATATTTGACCCGGTAACGACAGCGATGTCGGTGAACAAAATATGACAAGCCTGTCACTTCATAGTGATTTCGTTAGTTCCATTTAAAGCCACCGGGTCAAATATACTACAGACACTATACCACGCGGAGTCACGATTGTCAAACTCGATTTTAGTTGTGTCAAAATTGTTATTAAATTTAAAGGTTTTTTTTTTGCAGAATAGCTCTAAGATTCTCATAGCAAAAAGTAAGAAATTTTAGTGATAGTTTAGTTAGTTTAGTTCGGTGTACAACAGAATCGGCACCAATATCGAATTTAGTGCCTTAAAAAGAAAAAAAAAATTGGCAGTCATGGTCATGGGGACTGCCAACAGAAGTGAAAACTTATTATAGAGCAAGATCCCACGGCCGCCAGAACTTACTTACTTTCTATTAAGAAAATGTATGGGATAGAATAGTATTTGTTGTAATTACTTTGAACTTACGCATACCTGCTTACGGCCAATTTTTAGGTATCAGGTAAGCACGGCTACAGATCAAGCTATACATTTCCAGTATAAGCTGACCTCGCATTGTATATGATTTCCGTACAATGAGAGGTTTCTTTACACAGGAAATGTACCTATAGCTTGATATTAGCCGTGTGTACCAAATATACGTAAAAATATTACTCACTTTTCTTAAAGTCTGACTGCTGATTTTTATGTATGTTTTACAGAATATTGTTAATAATTCATAATCAATGGTGTCAGATACTTCCCGTCGGCGGTTTTTTCCGCCAGACGCTTTAAAGCTCGCAAAAAATGACGGCATCTTACTTATAGTTTGAGTCCTAATTTTTATGTAATTATACTCGGGAAACTATTTCAATACTGTTTGTTTGCAGCGAGATCAATCGTAGCGGTTATACATCCCCCAGTCACAGTTTATGTGTCTGGGGGATTTTTGACCGCTACGATTACGTCCACTTTTTCGTCGTTTTGGGCTTGTAATATGTATTGCTACATATTACAAGCCCAAAGCCCAGTGTCAGTGTCAAGTGTAGAAAAAAACACTTAAGTATACAAAGTTATCTTATAGATACTATCCAGCATCTTGAAAAAAAAAAATCGCAAAAAAGGATACGAAAATGCATCATGTTCATGTTTTATGTATTTTTTTTGTAAGTAAATTTAAACTGCGAAATCAATCGCATCGCCATTTTCAACCGTATTTGTATGCTTTTACGATTACTACCTAACCTTGAAGATTTTCCTTTTACCGCGCCTTAAACGTAAAACTATGCATATAGTGCGGTGTCGAGGTGTCGCGGTGACGTGGTAACGCGAGCCCGTAAGATTTCCCGCTACCAAAAAAGTTTTCACTTCAATAAATTAACTCCATTTGTCCCTTGTTGATTTGAAAATAACTAAGTGCAAGACGGACACTTTGACTTAACATTCATAAGTAAACTAAGCGTCTCATATGAATGTGAACTTTATATAGATTAGATTAATTTTCATATTCGTATGAAACGTTGGCTCACATTCGCATAAGCTAATATGAACATTAAAACTTTACAACTAAAGTTCACATTCTTCTGAGACGCTAACTATACTTACCAAATAAAACGCAAAGTCCGGTCTGTGACTCTTGCCACACTCTTGGCTTACAAGGAACTTTACAAAACCTTAGTCTAAATTATAAGTATTTAATGAAGATTGTTTAAAAAGGTGTATATTTATTAAGTGCGAAACCAAAATAAATGTACAAAATAAAGAAGATTAATGTATATCTTAATAACCCAAAATCTTACCAAACGCGAACGTTTGAATAATGTTGCACATTATTCAAACAATGTCATAACATCCTTTATTCATCTCCCGGAATTTAAAAAAGAGATGAGAAATGCGACCGTTTTGATAAGCCCGGGATAATGTGGCGCTATACATCAGGTTATTTAAATCATTTATCTTATGAAAGGCCTGAAGAATCTTGAGGTGTCCGATTAATTTTTAAAACTTAGGTACACTTTTTCCATGACACTGTCCTTATATTTTTTTAACATGAATGACTGACGATTTTCAGATTGATGTACACAGGGTAGCCGGAACATTGACGTCCAAAAATAAAATGTAGGTCCCTCGTTTCGTGGGGTATTCGAATCACCCCCATGTATGTTCCGCGACTTTTCATAGTTTTCTTGTTATGATTTTTTTCTAATTTTCTGAGAATTTTCGACCTGACCAATTTAAAGAAAAAACTTAAAAAAAAATTAAAGAAAACTAAGTCGAGAAAGAGAAGAAAGTCTTAATCGAGATTTTATTTTTGCAACTGAATCTTTATGAGTAGTACTTTTATGCATAAAATAATCAACATCGTAACTTTGATGAACGTTGTGAAAATGTTGGTTAAAGTGAAAAATTTACGTTCGGTAAATTAGGACTTAAATTTTCAACTTTAAATAAAAAATCTAAACGGGTGACTTCATGGTTCCTAAGTAGGCCTCAACACTGCGCCAAAATCTGTTTTCATAATCATTCAAAAAAAAAGTAGTACGTAATGGGGCTACTTTGGCTAAAGTCGGCCTTCCAAGACAGCGAGGTGAAAAAATTCTTAAAATTAGCCATCTGATCAATAAAAGTTTTTTGCCCATTTTCTCGTTCCTAAAGTTATTTTATTAAAATCTTTTGTAAATGTTAAAAATAAATTACTCTTTTTCACATTATCATGTGTGTTTTATTAATAAAACCACTTCTTACTTAAAACATATCTTACCCAACCTCTGAAACTATTTGTTGGTTAGTTTTCAGTACCTATTCTTATCATTATTTAACCTTATGAACGAGAAAATGGGCAAAAAAATTGTATTAATCAGATGGCTAATTTTAAGAATTTTTTGACCTCGCTGTCTTTGAAGGCCGATTTTAGCCAAAGTAGCCCATTACGTACTACTTTTTTGTAATGATTAAGAAAACTGAAATGTAGGTGCAGTGTTGAGGCCTACTTAGAAACCATGAAGCCACCCGTTTAGATTTTTTATTTAAAGTTGAAAATTTAAGTCCTAATTTACCGAACGTAAATTTTTCACTTTAAACCAACATTTTCATAACTTTCATCAAAGTTACGAAGTTGATTATTTTATGCATAAAAGAACTAATAAAAATTCAGTTGCAAAAAAAATCTCGACTAAGTCTTCTACTTTTTTTTAGATTTTTCTTTAAATTGGTCAGGTCGAAAATTCTCAAAAAATCAAAAAATTGTCATCGAAAACTATGAAAAGTCGCGGTACATAATGGGGGTGATTCGGATACCCCACGATACGAGGGACCTAAATTTTATTTTAGGACGTCAATGTTCCGGCCACTCTGTACAATAAATTGGCATATATTATTAGGTCTTTACCGATGAAATTGCCGTTCTGCAGTACTGGCCATTTCAAATCAAAATAATTTTTGTTTGGCTAAGAATTCTAATTTCAAATTAATTTTATTTTAAAAAAAGGGTTTTTTTTTTTCCAAAAGTAGTCATTTGTTTATTGATTAGTGTTACATTTTCATCGCATTTCAATCTTTTTCGTCATCATGGATACGTTAAAAATTCGAGTAATTATGGAATATGAGTACCGTCGTGGCAGCAACGCGGCACAAGCGGCACGCAACATCAACGACGTTTACGAAGCTAACACTACAAACCAACGCACCACTTGTTATTAGTTTGCTCGCTTCCGTTCTGGAAATTTCGACCTGAAAAATGAACCTCGCGGTCGTCCGAAGACTTTGGTCGACAATGACGAATTAAAGGCGATTGTGGAAGCTGATGATACACAATCTACGGCTGAATTAGCAGCAGCTTTCGACGTTAGCGTCAAAACAATATTGGTCCATTTGCGTCAAATTGGCAAGGTAAAAAAGCTTGACAAATGGGTGCCCCACGAACTCAATGATCGCCAGCGCGAAGTACGCGTCGAGACGAGCCTTGCACTGCTCAACAGACACACAAATGAAGGAATTTTGAACCGCATTGTTACCTGCGATGAAAAATGGATTCTGTTTGATAACCGCAAGCGCTCAGCAAGTTGGTTGGATCCTGGTTCAGCACCTAAACAATGCCCTAAACGAAAACCTACCCCTAGAAAAGTGATGGCCACTGTTTGGTGGTCTAGCGCCGGTGTGATTCATCACAGCTTCTTACCAAACGGGGTGAGCATTACTTCAGTGTACTGTGAAGAACTGAACACAATGATGGAGAAGCTGGCACATCTCCAACCAGCATTGGTCAATCGCTCGTCTCCGCTGCTCCTGCACGACAACGCGCGACCTCATACTGCACAGCAGACGGTCTCCAAGTTGCAAGAACTGGGGTTAGAAGCTCTCCGTCATCCGCCCTACTCACCAGACCTTGCGCCTACAGACTACTACTTTTTCCATAATTTGGATAACTTCTTGGCGGGAAAAAAATTCAATACCCGAGAGGCAGTACAAAATGCCTTTGAAGAATTTGTTGCCTCCCGTCCAGCTGATTTCTTTAAGAAGGGCATCAGTAAACTGCCACTGCGTTGGCAAAGATGCATTGACTGCATGGGTGATTACTTCGATTAATACAAATAAAAAATGCATGAAAAAAATTCGTTTAAATTTTTTCATACAAAACGGCAATTTCATAGGTAAAGACCATGTATATGCTTTAAAAACCAGCCAAGCACGTGTCGGACTACGCATAGTGAAGTGTTCCATAGTTGTGATGAATAGTAATGTTACACATCGCATGCACAGTATTGAATTGACTGACCACAAAAATATGTTTATATTTCATAAAATTTCTAGGAATAACTATAAAGTAAGAACTATTTGATGTATGAACTAGTT
This sequence comes from Cosmia pyralina, assembly GCA_946251885.1. Taxonomy (NCBI): domain Eukaryota; kingdom Metazoa; phylum Arthropoda; class Insecta; order Lepidoptera; family Noctuidae; genus Cosmia; species Cosmia pyralina. The sequence goes on along the minus strand of OX276349.1, from coordinate 24,797,658 downwards.
TCAGAGATAACGGGAGGAGGGAATGGATTGATCTATTTTTTTAACTCACTTTAAAATTATTTATTACTAGCAGCGCCCCGCGGTTTTACTCGCATAGACCGGCACCGGGAAAAAGTAGCCTGTATGTTTATCCAGGGTATAAACTATCTACACACCAAGTTTCATTCAAATCGGACTAGCCGTTTGAGCGTGAAGAAGTAACAAACATACACACTCACACCCTTTATAATATTAGTGTGATAATCTAAAATAAAAAAAAATATATATTTGATACGCGCAGCACGGCCATCTTATAAACTGGTTTTATCGACGGAAGAATAGACAAAATGACAGATTGTAAGAAGATTTTAACGTGTAAACCCGTTTCTATGGTGATACATCATGCTACGCGTGCAGAACAAACCCTTTCATTTGTTATGTCACACTGTACAGTTGGCAAAACTTTTAATTAATTTTCTAGTTTTCGATCCTAAAGTGACCGTATTATTCAATAGTTATTCATTTACGTCACACGTCCGTGTTTGGGTTACAGAAATTCATATGTGTACACACGGCTACACATCAGGCTATACATTTTCAGTTTACACTGACCTCTCATTGTAAGGAAATCCTATACAATACGAGATCAGCTTATACTGGAAATGTATAGCTTGATCTGTAGCCGTGCGTACCAAGTTTCAATATATTGGTCCAGTAGATTCGGAACAAATTGGCTGTGAGAGAGGGACAGCCAGGCAGATAGACTAGTGAGTCTATAAGGAATCCGTTTTTCATTCGGATATACGGAACCCTAAAAATAAAAAAAATATTATAATAATATATTAAAGAAGAGTGATTTAAAACTTAATTTACCTAGCTCCTCTGAAGAGGCGCAAATGAATAAAAATAATGTTATTATTTTGTGTGTAACTGTAGTTAGCTATTCCTAAGTACCTATATCTTTTAAGCAATATTGAGACAAATTCTCAGAATACCGTAACGTCAAAATATTGAACATTCAATCAACAAATAAAAGATGTTTATACCGTCCTAAATTAGCATACAATTATTAACTTTAAGTTGGTAAACGTGAAGCGACGAATACGTAAATTGACTCAACAAAGAAAAATAAGCCGATACGCAGATTACTCAAAATTCAGCACTTGCTATAAATTGCTATGTAATTCAATATTAAGTGCGTTTGTAAATATTATTCACGCATTCTGAATTTAACATGTTTGATTTAAATATATTTTATCAAACAACTTTAGCACCTATAAAGTATCTTACGAGTTAGGTAGGTGGTACGCATAAATATCTTATGAAACTTTAGTAGGTACTTGAAATAACATCGTTTTATTTATTAAATAAACTTGGTATGAGTTTAAGGAACAAAAAACCTCAACGAACGAACGCAGTGAAATAAAGTGCGATGGTTGCCATAATACGATTTAAAATTTACCCATTCAATCAAACTAGTTTAAATATGATCTTACCAGTACAATATTATTCCAAAATTATAGGGAAACAATTTAACAAATGCCAACCCTTCGACACACACATAGTTTCACTTTTGAGGTTCACGGCGCGTCATCTTCCTTTTTTTGTTGATCTGAGTTTGTAACGTAAATCATTCCACTGATAGTCTTTTGTTACATACAAGACAATGTAAAAAGCAAAAACTAATTTAAAGTGTCTGCTTTGTTATATTAAACAAATTTAAAAATAAAAGCAGTGTCATTAAATTATACAAAGCAAGTACAAAATAATGACAGCCTGTTGCTTAAACGTGAGCAATATAAATGGTTAAGACAAAAATTAAATATCGTGTGTTCAGATTTTTTCATTGCAATCACGTTTTTGTCATCAATCTCTTACAAAGAATCGCAATTTTGTGCACCTATGACTTGTGTAGGCAAACTAGCTCAGTGATGGGTTACTTTACGAGTCATGTATAGGTTTTATTCTTGCCCCAAAAAAATCTATAACCTAAAAGTCTACATAATAGTGATGTAAGTATACAATACACGGTTATTTTTAGGTTGTTCTGGAACCAAAAGCCATGAACTCGATCATCGAAACCGAATCGATTGGGATTATTATTTTCAAAAAGTAATAATAAAAAAAATCACGAAAAATAAAATTTATTGTTTTTTTTTTTTTGTGAAATAATGAGAACTCGAAGTAACGCTTCCTTGCGATCAATTCATGTGTGTGTAAAACGTATCGACAAACGGCAACACATGCGAATGGTACCCATTGAAAAATCCATTCATCGATCAGACAGCATGATCCGTAAGCCACGCCCCCGACCCCACGTGCCAGTAGTAACTATTACTCGTCTGGAGTAAGGCCTCTGCCTCGAATTTTGCGGGCAGCGGGGCGGCAGGATTTTATGCGTAAAAACAAATGGACCGAACCTCGAAAACAGCGGCGCGGAAGCGGGGCGGGACAATGCGAGACGCGCCGCCGCCGCTGCCGCCCCGCTGCCCGCTAAATTCGAGGCCGAGGCCTTACTGTGTTTCGGCACCAGAACGATGTATAATTAACCGTGTATTTGTTCCCTAGTAAATATTTGCTTAACCCGTCGCGCGCTAATTAGCAGACACAATTGAAATTCTATTGTTATCTGTACACATGGTGTGCAATCGACATTTTAAGAGTTAATGGTAAATTTTCTATCAGTACCTACATTGAAGTCCTTAGCATTAGTGTTTTTGTGTCCAAATTTGTCTGTTTATTATAAGAATAAGAATAATATTTATTACACACACAAGATTCATGATAGGTACACAAAAGCAGATGTACAAAACAACAAAACACAGATATCTACATAAATCTACACAGATTATGTCCGTGGCTGGCGTGAATACATTGACATCTCGACTTGTATGTTTTTTTTTTATTGGCTTAATACGTTCTACGCATTAGGAATTTATATGAAAAAAATTGACAACTCAAAATATAAATAACTTTTGGAGCAATCGACTATGGTATTATGTTGACATCTCGCATTTTTACGTGTTTTACTTGACAACACAACATGTCAAATTAACGATTCATATGTTTTTGTGAACAAACATTGATATTTCGTTATATCAACTTATACCCAGTAACCAAAATATCATTCGTTATTTGATATCTCAACTTATACACATAAAAGTTTTCTCTTTTATTTGACAAATTGAGATGTCAAGTTATAGCCAACCGAAGTATTTCTGTTTAAATCGTGATATATTGAGATGTCCAGTTACGGCCATTTAAGTTCTGAACCCTAAATGTAATAAGTATAGTTATCACTAAATGTCGGTTACAAAAACTTTGACATTAAATGAATATGTTTAGTTGCCAACCTTAAAACTAAAGTTGTGTTAAAAAAATAATCGAGTTGTCAAGATGCTTCCGTAAAAAGTTTAAATTTGAGAATTATTAATATCGTGGCTTAACATTGGCTATTATCGTATTATTTATTATTTTCTAGTAATTACACTATTTTAGATGCGAAAGTTATGTGTATGAGTGTGCAAAGCACATCTCTTACTGCTGGACAGATCTTTATGAACTTTGGTACGTAAATTTTCTAGACCCTGGAATAGGACAGAGCCGTAAGACACAGCTAGTTGCTTATCCAAACTAATATTATTATAAATGCGAAAGTAACTCTGTCTATCTGTCTGATTGTTAATTTTTAATGCTTCAGGTGACCCTAACCTTGCCACACCACTGTCGCACTCTTCGTTATTGAGGAACGATGATCCATTATCTCCCTTTCCGGTAATGTCCCCATCAACCGAAGAACTTTATAACGTATTAATTACTGACCCAAAACTACAATTCGATAATACAGACATTATAGAAAACAGTGAAGTTTCCGAAGAAAATGGTGACAGTGACGACAGTGTTCGTGATCCTGATTTTAATATTAAGAAAATAATAATAGATGATTCAGCAACTGATTGCGAATCAAGTAATGATGAAAAAGAAACACCAGAAAATTCATCTATGGATAATACACAGAACAAGGAAACAGGAAGCTCAACGTGTGTGACAAACGAAAACACGGGAAAACAAAGTGTTTCATCTGAAATGAATATGGAAGAGGATATAAGGGATACAGAATATGCAGCTCCTACTATAGATGAGATAGAAATACCTACAATGATCCTAGAAAATACAATAGACAGAAATGAGAATGTAACTTTAATTATGGAAACGCCAAGTACAAGTGAAGAAACTACTAATAATAAAACACAAAAAAGAAGATCAAGAGTGGAGAGAAATACAAGCAAAACACTAAGGAATACAGGAAAGAGTTACAAAACGGAAAAAGGTAAAGTAATTCCTGACAGAAAACCAAAAGAGTTGATTTCATGTAGATTAAAATGTGTTGAAAGGTTTACAAAGGCTGAACAGATGCATTGTTTTGATAATTATTGGCAACTTGGAGATAAAGATAGAAGGGCAGCATTTAAGTCTAAGTCAGTAGAAATTTTGCCAAAAAATTCTCAAAAAACGGGCAGCAGGACATTAAATAGAGAGTACTACTGTAAGTACATGCTAGAGATTTATAATGAGAATAAACCGGTTTGTAAAGAGTGTTTTTGTAAAATACTAGGAGAGACCAAGGGATTTGTTAATATAATTATAGAAAAAAAAATTATCTCCTAACGGAATCATTGGTGAGGATCAGAGAGGTCGTAAACCTCCCAAAAATAAGAAGACTATCAAAGACATTTCGCTTGTCAACCACCACATTTTGAGCTTTTCAAGTTATGAGAGCCACTATTGTAGAAATTCGACTGGTAGGAAATATCTAGCTGCTGACCTTTCAATTGCTAAAATGTACAGAGAGTACAAAAATACTTCATCAAATCCTATCTCGTTAAAATTATATTCCAAATGCTTTCATGACCTTAATCTGTCGTTTAAGCAACCATCCAAAGGCACATGCAACACGTGCGATGTGTTAAACGCTAAAATTAAAGATGCAAATGAAGACCGCAAAGTAGATTTATCCGCTGAATTAGCTGAACACCAAAATTAAGCTGAAAAAGCTTATGCTGAAAAACGTGTGGATAAAGAGAATGCCAAAGCCGATTCATCTGTTAGGGCATTTGCATTTGACCTACAGCAATGCTTGCCGACACCATATTTAAAAACGTCTGTCTCGTTTTACAAACGACAGCTTTGGTCTTTTAATTTGACAATACACGATTTAGCAACTAATGAGGCTACATGCTACATGTGGGACGAGACTATAGGAGCTCGAGGAGCAAACCAAATTGCGTCAAGTTTGTGGCACTTCTGCAACAGTTTGCCATCGGCTGTTAAAGAACTGATTTTTTATTCCGACACTTGTGGTGGCCAAAACAATAACAATGTCGTGGCGATGATGTTCATGTTTTTGCTTAATAGTCATCCGACGCTGCAAAAGGTAAACCACAAATTCCTCCTCAGTGGGCACACACATATGAAGTGTGACTCTGACCACGCGATTATTGAAAAAACTAAAAAGAGAACACAAATGAAAATCAATCATTTATATGATTGAGTACAGTTGGTGAGGAATTGCAAAGTGCAGAAGCCATTCAAGGTCGTGGTGATGACGGTAAATGATTTCTTGGATTTTACCGAACTAAAATCCAAGAAAGGTCCCTTTACTGTCAAAAAACTGGATGATTCGGGAGACAAATTTCTGTGGCAACCTATTAAATGGCTGCAATATGATAAAAGCAGCGTAGGAAAAATTTATTTTAAGAAAAACCTGGATCGCGAACCCCCTTTCCAGTCAATAAGTTTTAGGAAAAGAGGAAAAACCACTATAGATATTTTTAAGTTGAGCCAAATCTCCAAGGAGGCTTTGCCAATCAGCGCAGAGAAAAAAAAAGGATTTGATGGACATGATTGACCTGATTAATGATGACTGGAGAAGCTCGTGGCTAAGTAATAACAGCCGCACGGGTCGATCCATCAGGTTAAGCTACGCTTGCCGGGGTTGGTCAGTGGATGGATGACCATTCTTTACATACCGACAATCCTCCGTGTCTCGGAAAGCACGTTAAGCCGTTGGTCCCGGCTGTCATTTGTGGATCTTTGAAAGTCGTTACGGGTCGTCAGAAGCCCGAAAGTCTGACAACCAGTCTTACCAACGGGTATCGTATTACCCAGTTAGTTGTGGAGGTCAGATAGGCAGTCGCTCCATGCAAAATACTGGTATTCAGCTGCATCCGGTTAGACTGGAAGCCGACTCCAACATAGTTGGGAAAAGGCTAGGCAGATTTTCAGCCTTATTGATGATTCTTTCAAGGAATTTTATATTAAAATAAAAACTGTTGGTGATGTCTCCGCATCTAATGAGCCTGATTTGGACGAGGACAGCCCAGATGAAGAGGTTTTTGAGGTCCAATGAAATATGAACGGTTATTATTTCTTTATTCTTTTCGTTCTTTAATAAGTATGTGTCCGTTGTTTGGCACAATAAAACAATTTACTGTTTTTTTATTTTTTATTTGTTACTCTTACACTAGGAAACTGATAGGTTCATGGTTTTTCAAATTAATATTTGTTCTGTTAGAACAACTTTGCTTGATTTGAGTAAGTATATTCCCCACTCAGAAGGTATAAGTTATATAATAAGTTAGGAATAGGAATAAGTTTATAACTGTTGGTGCATAAGTTGACAACTCGGTGAATAAGTTGATAACTCGATGGTGAACAACATGACAAGTCTATTATTATGCAAACCAAGGGGAATTTTGTTTATTTATTGTCATCATTTAAAAGATGGTATAAAATAACCCATAAAACAACTGAAACACATACTGTAAACTAATTTACCGATTTACCAGAAGAGGTCAAACCTTTAAAATGGCCGTCCTGACAAATTGCCATTTTAGACATGTCAACATTTTCACGCCAGCCACGGATGTAACCCTGTCTCCTAAACTAGGTAGTCCTGTATCTTAGGAGACAGTGTTAGGCCGTACAGGGCAGTTTATCATAAAGGTATAGTTGCAGCCAGAGTGTTTAGCGCGAGGGAGGCCAAGTCACATATTTATGTGCCGGTGTGTAATGTGTGTGAGTGTGTGCGTGAGAGAGAAAGTATGTGTAGTGTAAAAGTATGAGTGGTGAGTATGGGGGTGTGTGTGTACCTCTAAGGGGGCAAGTGAGAGTGAGTGAGTATGCAGGGACCAGGCTTGAATAGATAAATGAGTGATCAATTATAGTGTGAGTTGGGTAGTGTAATGATAATAGGGATTATTCTATGAATGTAAGTAAAGACTCCGTGGATATGTAGTTTTTTTGTTGTAGCCATTCAGTCAGTTTGTTTTTCAGATTGTGAGAGTTTAGATCCATTATTTTTAGTTGTTTATTGACTTTGTTGTACAGATAAGGCCCAAGAATGTAAAATTGGTGCCGAGCGAAAGTGGTCCTGTGTTGGGTACTGGGTAAAATTTGAGTGCGTTATTATCTTCACGAGAAACTTTTTCCCAAGGTAAAGTAGTGCTATTCTGTAAACATCTCACCGTGATAACTTAGGTGCAGTGAGCGTGAAGTGAGCCGTCATCCCACCTGATGCTAGGGGTTGACACTATTGACAGCTCACATTAAGACCACTTCACTTATGTTTTCACGGTGAGATATTTACAGAATAGCACTAAAGTAGTCACTTTCGGAAAACCGCGTACATAATCATTTTACTCACGCAAATTTAAGTCAGTCGTGGTAAAGAAATCTTTAGCCTTTTTCAAGTAAAAGTCGATACTTCAAGGCAAAACTGTTTATTTTATAAAAGAAAATAAGAAAATGTTCCGTAGCGGGTTAAACATGGTTAATAAGTTGATAAACTTGCCAGGTACTTCGGATGAAGCTACTAAAATTAATACACTCACAAACGCCAAATTCATTTATGCACATTTATTTATTTATTTATTTATCTACTTACATATACCATAACAGGGTAACCCAATGCGGTAAATGCGCTTATCCTAAACTTAATCTAAGCTAATCTATAACTAATTATAAATAATGCATTCCTTGTGAATTCACTCAGAGAGCAACAGAATAAATCCGTCTCACTCGCTATGAGGTTGAGCGTGCGAAGTGCACGCGTCAGGGGCGCCTCCCTTAAAAATTTGGTCCGAGCGCGCGGTTCCACCAGCAGAGGCGGCTGCCGTCGTCGCCACACATACACGGAGTAGAAAAAGAAGCGGAGATGCCGCAAGGCAATTAGGTCGTGCGCCTTCAATAAGGTCAAGACGTCACAGGTGGGCGGGGACACAAATCTTAGTTTCGAGTGAATCGTCATCGCGTTCGGGTCCGTTGTATTTTAATGGTTTTTTATTTGTTATATTGTTTTTATAATGAAGTGCGCTGTTGTTGGATGCAAAAATTGTTCAGGATCAAAACTGAAACATATTGATGGCATAACATTTCACGTGTAAGTCCCTAAAATGTATATTTTCATTTTAAAACACATTTTCTCGTTTGCTAGTAGCTAGAGACATCTGTCGTCGAAGAGATGCAATATAACCACTCTTGACAACTCCGTGTTTTTATCACAATTAAGCATAATACGATGATCAATTTCCGGCTCAAATAACTTGCTTAAGTTTGTTTAGCTTGTTATAAATTATTTTATAGATAAATTACATACCTTGATACATGAAACAAGAAAAATTTAAAATAAGAAAAGTGCGCCATCTAACGGTAAGTTGTCGGTCCTAACTGACAAATAAAAATGTGCGCCTCATGCCAGCAAGACCCTATTTTATTTTTGGAATATATTATCTTCACATGAACATAATACATTCGAAAAATAAAATAGGGTCTTAGGGTATAATTTATTTGTTTTTTTTTTTTACAGAAAAAAGAAACTCTAAATTTTGGAAACAAACTAACGGATAGACATATCAACTTTCACCGGGAAAATATGAAAGTTAAATTGGCAAGTCAACTTTTTAGTACAAGTATTGCCAAAGCCTTAGAATCTTGCCGAGAAAGGCGTAATTATTTCAAAGAAGCTTTTGGAACAATTTTATTTTTAAAATTAATCAACGACTTGTTTGACATACTAAATTCGAAAATTTTAAAACAATACGGAACCAAAAAGCACTATTTGAAGGCAATTTTTCCAAAACGTTAACATTTTTAATATTTTCTAAAAATTACATCTTGCATTTAGCAACATGTTCTCAAAAAATTATTCTGTCAAGAAGAAAAACTGGTTTCAATGGCATCATTGTTTGTATAGACAGCGCAATAGGTTTGTACAAGAAAAAAAGGAACTTATTTATTTGCCCTTGTATAAGTTTAGCCAGGATCACCTTGAATTATTCTTTGGCAATATTAGAGCACATGGAAGGACAAACAATAACCCTACGGCGCGACAGTTTCAGGCGGCGTACAAAAAAACTCTTATTAACACGGAGTTAAAGGATTCCTTTAGAGGAAATTGTTCTCCCCTTGAGCACATTGGAATCCTGTCTTGTTCTTCGCGTATAACGCTGTTAAATAAAACTGTGTTGTTTAGTAGCTGTTTCGATGGTAATAAGGTTGAATACTGTTTGACTGGATTTTTGTGGGAATGAAACGCGTGCTTTCTTGGTGACACCTTTAATGCGACTGAATACAATGAACATTGGTTCACATCTTTATTCCTACTATATTCAACATACCGGCCCCCAAAGGACTATCATGTCCTTTTAGCAACAAAAACTAACATACAACATTGTATTATTGACATAGGCTGGTACCGTGATCGCTAACTCAATTATACAAACATAGACTCAACTTTACGGGTTAATAAAACATCAGTACATATCTAAGTAGTTACTGTAGTCAACGATTCAACAACACAGGTAAGTATACATGTTTAAATTAAGTTAAGTTATAAGAACAGTGCAAGGTAGGGTAAGTACATTATTAGCAATATTAAGAATCATCATCATTACAGTCCACAGGTAAGTGACACAATTTAGTAATGCATCTTTTGATGACACTGTCTCCACTTTTTACACTGTAGACTCTGGTCAGGCCATCTGGTCCAGGGTGTTTTTCAATTTTCCTCCTACTCTTACGACTTCATTGGTATCGTAATAGGGGTTCAACGATTTCAAAGGGCTTTTCTTCTTTACTTCATTTCCGTTTTTTAGCTGTTGAATTTCTTCTTCAAAATCGTTGCCTTGTGCCATTTTTATACATTTATGTAGTGACTCTTCTAGTTCTTTTGACGTGATATGTTTCTCGGATTCAGAAATAACTATGTTGCTTTTATAATGTAGGAATCTTCGACAGTAGCAGATGGCTGTTAGCAGTTCCTTTAAATTATTTAAATTTTTAAATTGTTCTGTCATGTTTGCGCAATCATTGTCCATGTTGTTAACTTTTAAGTTTGTGTGTAACTCTTTGATTATTTTCTTTTCTTCATCAGTTTGTGTGTTGTCCAGTCGACTGAATTTGATTTCTTCTGTGCTCAGCCAACTTGGCCCCTTCCACCAAAAATTACATTCTTTTAATTCTTCTACTGGTAACCCTCGAGAAGCAATATCGGCAGGGTTTTCATTGGAAACCACGTGATACCATTGCTTGCAGTTTATATTGTCCAATATCTCCACCACCCGGTTCGCCACAAATGTCTTCCACCTAGAGGGTTCGCCAGACAACCATGCCAAGACAATTGACGAATCCGTCCAAGCGAAGATCTGTGATTTTGGTATTTTCATTGCTCTGCCTACATGATTTAATAATTGTGACAACAGTAGGGCTCCACACAATTCGAGTCGGGGAATAGAAATAGTTTTTAATGGAGCAACTCGTGTTCTAGCTGCCATCAGATTGGTATGAATTTCACCGTTGGGGCAAGTTACTCTCACGTACACAACCGCTGCGTAAGCACGTGATGATGCATCGCTGAATCCATGCAACTGAATGCATTCTTTATTTTCAGCTGTTGTGTGTATCCATCTATCAACACAAATGTCGTTAATATGCTCAAAATCAGATCTTATGTGTAACCATTCATTTTCTAAGTCCTGACTGATTTTGTCATCCCAGCTGATTCGTTCCAGCCAGAGTTTTTGCATTAGTAACTTAGCTGTAATTATACTTGGGGACAACCAACCCAGAGGGTCATATAATTTTTGCACATCTGAGAAAATGCTTCATTTTGTTGTATCACCTTCTACAGTTTTCAAGGTAAATTTATATTCAAATTTGTTTGTTTTCAGGTTCCAAAGGATTCCCAGCGCCTTCACCGTTCCAGCGATATTCAAATCAAGGACTGCATTTTGAGATCTCTCGTCTGGTGGTATGGATTGATTGAAGTCCACATTGTTTGACGACCATTTCTTTAATACGAAACCGTCCCTTTTCATTAACTCTTTCAGTTGGCGACTGGCTTCAATAGCCGTTTCTAGCGTGTCCGCTCCAGACAAGACAGCGTCGACGTAAAAATCTGATATCATTTGCGCAGCGATAGGATAATTTTGACCCTCATCATTTGCCAGCTGAAGTAAGGTTCTGCACGCTAAGTAGGGTGCTGGAGCTGTGCCAAACGTTACGGTAAGTAAACGGTAATCTTTCACAGGTTCGGACGGGTCTTTTCTCCACAGGATACGTTGAAAATCCGTTTGTGTTTTGGACAGCCTTACCATTCTGTACATTTTTTCAATGTCGGCTACAAAGCAAACGGCGTGCATCCTCCATCGTATTATAATGCTGCGAAGGTCATCTTGAATTATAGGTCCAACTAGTAATTCGTCATTAAGTGAGATGTTATTGGAACCTTTGCAGGAAGCATCGTAGACCACTCTAGTTTTGGTAGTCTCTTTGTCACTTCGGACAACTGCGTGGTGAGGTAAGTATACAGCTTTCTTTGTGTTCAATTCTTCTGTAGGTACTTCTTCCAGGTGATTTAGCATTCTGTAATCTTCTATAACTTTCTCATATGCCTCCTTTAAGTCTGGTTGTTTTGTAAATTTTCTTTCTAATTGTAACAATCGACGCATTGCTATTTCTCGTGTATTACCGTCTGGTGATTTAGGGTTTTGTGTTTTGAAAGGTAAGGTAACTACGTATCTACCTTCTTCATTCCTTGTAAATGTTCTTTTGTAAATATCTTCACATAACTGCTCTTCTTGTGTGTATTTTCTTTTCGTTTCAGTATCTATTTCCCAGAGTGATTTTAAAAGGTTATCCATATCGACTTGATGGTGCATAACAAGAAAAGAGTTGTCTTCATCTTTGTTTTGTGTTTCTCCGAATAAAATCCAACCCAGGCTGGTTCGTTGTGCGCATGGTGTGCCTGGTGGACCTTTGATTAGCTCTGGTTGCAGAATGTCTGCATATTCTCTCACTCCTAGCAGAAGATCGATCGACCCTGGTAAATGGTAAGTCGGATCTGCCAGGTTTAGACATTGCAGGTGCTTAACATCATTGTATACAGCGAGCTTTGGTAACTTAGTGGTCAACTGTTTATTCATCACATAGGCTTGTATGTTAAGACAGAAGTTGTCTTCTACTCTTGATAGAACCTGTAGCTGAACCACTTGCTTGACATCTGTTTTAGTAGATCCCACTCCGATCACGCTGCCTCTCGCTGACTGCCTTTTGAGTTTCAGAAGCTGAGCCGCCTTCTCACTAATGAAACATGCTTGCGATCCTTGATCAATAAGCGCTCTTAGTACAATTGTGTCCTTCATTCTCACATTTCACCATTGCAGTTGCTAACAGCGCCGTCACCTTTCTATTGCTATATTGTGCCGCCATTGTTACTGTTTGTGCCGCCATTGTTACGTGTCCTTCATTCTCACATTTCACCATTGCAGTTGCTAACAGCGCCGTCACCTTTCTATTGCTATATTGTGCCGCCATTGTTACTGTTGTGTTTTCTTCTATGGTGTGATTCACAGACATACTTGACGTTGTAGTAGCTGTAGTGGCTGTTTCATTCACTGTTTTTGAGACGTCTTCTTTTTTCTCGTGAAGAAGAGAATGATGTCGCTTGTTACAGATGCGGCAGTTAATAGGGACTCGGCATCTGAACACTGCGTGGCCTGGCAACAAACAATTATAGCACAATCTCTTTTGCTTCACATATTCATTCCTGTCTTTGACATTCATGTCCGTAAACTGTTTACAATGACACAATGTATGTTGTTCTTCGCACTTAACACACTTTTTTTCAGCTGACGTAGTAGCAGTGGCAGCAAATGATTTTTCTTTTAGTTTTTCACGTGCAGGTGCAGCTATAGCTGATGAAACAAGCTCAAGTGTACGGAACTTCGACTCGAGGAACTTCTTCAGGCTCTCCCATGAAGGTAACTCCTCTGAATTTTCTTGATATGAATACTCCTCCCAGTCTTTGTGAGTTTCTTGGTCCATTTTTTGTACAACAAGAAATATTATCATAGGATCCCAAGACTCCGTGGAAACTGTCATATTATTGAGGTTATTAATGCACTCGTGAGTTGTGTCTAACAATGATTTTAATTGACTGGAACTCTGTGTATTTATTTTTCTTTGATTAAACAAGCGTTTAATAACCGCGTTCACTATGAGTCGTTTGTTTCCATACCTTTGTTTTAGTGCGGTCCAGGCTTGCGAGTAATTGCTTTCCGTTATCTGAACGTGTTTCAATAGCACCTCTGCTTCGCCACCAATGCTTGACTTTAAGTAGTGTAGTTTTTGTACGTCACTTATTGCAGTATTTTTGTGAACTAATGACGTAAATAAATCGTGAAAAGAGGACCATTCTTCGTATCGTCCCGTAAATTTTGGCAGTTCAATGTTCGGCAATCTAAGTTGTGATGTAAATGTTCCCGACGATTCATATGCACCTGAACTACATGACGGGCTGCCGGACGACGTTTGTAAACACAAGTCTTTCAAATCCGTTTGCATAGTTAAGTAAAGATCTTCGCATAAATAGTAATCTTCGTTCACAAAATAGCTCATAGAATTACGTTTTTCGCGTGTCGTACATTTTATTAGTTCTTGATGGGTAGATGTAAAATTATTCCAATATTCTTCTAAACATTTCAATCTTGTTTCAATATATCCTCGCGTCAATCTCTGCTTAGGACATTTCTTCAAGTTGATTTGTGTTTTTTGTAACAACGTCTTAACTTCTTCTAATACTTCTAGTAATTGTTCTGGCTGAGACATCTTTTATAAACACAGCGCGTTCACTGTATAACTATAAACACAAATAACTTAATCTTCTTCAAAACAACGTGATGTTACGATGCGTAGATTCGTTTGTAATAATATTGTAAATATTATATAACTTGCACAAAAATCTTCAAACTCCGCTAATGACGGTCCGGCGCTCGCTTCTTATCTAAGGAATGCGATGTCTATTGTTCTCGGCGCTCGAACACGATCACTGCGGTGCACTATGATCCGGCTCGAAGGACCATGTTTCGATGGTAATAAGGTTGAATACTGTTTGACTGGATTTTTGTGGGAATGAAACGCGTGCTTTCTTGGTGACACCTTTAATGCGACTGAATACAATGAACATTGGTTCACATCTTTATTCCTACTATATTCAACAGTAGCCAATAATAAGCAGTGTCCAATAAAGATTGATTATGTTAACAATTTTTTGATTTGACTACCTACCTACCTAAACAAACTTTAGTTTTTGTTTATCCTAAACCCGAAAAGGGGTTATTGTACTCATCATTTTGAACAATTTTTTCTATGGGACCAAGCTTAAAATCGCGAAAAAAAAATCAGCTGTTCAGTACAGTTATCTACATCAAACTCGTCAAAATGTACTGAACAGCAGATTTTTTTTTTTCGCGATTTCAAGCTTGGTCCCATAGAAAAAATTGTTCAAAATGATGAGTACAATGACCCCTTTTCGGGTTTAGGGTAAACAAAAACTAATGTTGTATACCCGATACTCCACATGACACTATATTTTTTTTAAATTTCAAACAGGGAACACATTACCCACCTTTTGGGCCTCACCCGCAGTTGGGTAATAAATAATGTGGTCCCGCCATATTAATACCCGTAGAATGTTCTAAAACAATGTGTCGTGATGTGTTACGCCATGGTGGCCAGTAGACGAACTAAAATAAAAATAGCTAGTTCAGTTTCACTGTAATAATTCCTTTCACCGGTAGATGGCGTTACAAAAAATGGGCGGGAACTCCATCGTGGGGCGTAGCCATCGCCGTACCTCGTCCCCCTCTCACCCGCATTCAGGCGACGCTTGTTTCTAAAGAGATTAGGCCTTGCGGCATCTCCGCTTTATTCTTTTCTCCATGCCACACATACCTGTCCGGCACGCACAGACTCACCTGTCCTAAAATAACTGCATTATGCACCTTCCCTCTCAGTAATTTAAATATATACGAGGTGAGTGTAAGATCCCTCCTAACCCTTAGCTCATTGTATCCTACCATACCTAATATAAATAAGGTTGGATACATTAACGGGTAAAAGGGATAGACTCCGTAATAACGCTTATATAAATATCTTATAAACTTATTTTGTACCCTCTCCAGCATGAGACTATATTTAGCTTCATGCGGAGCCCAGATGACCGCATTACATTCTAACTGGCTCCTCACCAATGCATTATATAACAATATAATAGCTTTCAAATTCGTGAACCCTCGGACCATACGAAGCATGAAACCTAAATTTCTATACGATCTTTTACAGATACGCATGATGTGATCCCGAAAAGTCAAACAGGTATTAAAGCTTACTCCCAAGTCCTTGACTTCTGTGACCCGCGCCATAGGCAACCCGTCAATATGGTAGGTATGTGAGATGGGATTGTGTGCGCGAGAAAAAGAGATGGTCACACACTTCGAGCTATTAAACTGTAAGAGATTTTCTTTGCTCCAGCTCACTACCCTATCAATGTGATTGAACATGATTTTTCAAAGTAGGATTTGATAGTATTTACAGTAGATCCAATGCAAAGGCACCTTTATTCGGTTTACAGGCCCTGGTGGCTAAATTTTGTCGAGATTTGGAAACATAAATCTTTCAAGTAGAAATGTTGTTTTTGGTTTGGTACCATAGTAAAAGTTGTTCTTAATGATTAGTACAACGACCCCTCAAGAAGCATAATACATTTTGACCGTGATTTTTGCATTACATGGTCAAGTTTGGCGTTCTTATTCTGTGAAACAGGAATACTTCGACAACTTTGACTTATTGAGTGGTGGAGAATAGTTATTCGTATAGTTCATAGCGGCCTCGCTATTCACAATTTATTCTTATTTATACAAATAAATCCAAAATTCCGAAACAAGTTTTTCATAAAATGCGCGACTACATTTTTTTGAGCTCGAGGATCACATGAGTAGGTACATAAGCAAAAAATGAAATATATATAATAATATCTCTTATAGTAGTTCAGTTTATAGCGGCCTCAGAATTTTGAAATATGAACAGGAACAGTTAGAAAAAATCCCATTGAAAACCATATAACTTATAGAAACACTCAGAATTAATAGTAAATTTCTCCTTACTACATTAATATTATTACGTAAAATATATACTAAATAAACGTTAGTTCATAAGAAATTAAAATTTCATACTTTAATCAAAAGAAAATTAATTATAAGACTCAAATTAAACGTAATTACAACTGTAAAATTGCTACATAATATGATGCGTCGCCATGCTTTAATAATAATAATGTTAATAATGTTTATTTATTCAAAGGAATACATAGACATAGGTTGAGCACAGTAATAGTTATACTAAAACTAAAAGGCTACAAAAATCTATATAAACAAAAATTATAAACCCTGTCTCTTAAACTAGGAGGCCTGTATCTTAAGAGACAGTGTTCGGCCAGATGGTTGCGTAAATAAAGTTGTACCCTAAATTGTGCCGATCTATCTATCAATCAACAACATAACATAATGAACTATATTATATTCTTTAAATTAAACATTTCATGTGAACACTTCCTGCAGTTGTGATTGAATTAAATCTGTTTGAAGTGTGATGTTTGTGTGTATGTGTGGGAAAAGGGTGTATAGTGTGCAACGTTGTATGTATATATGTATATGTTAGATATAATAATATTATGTGGATGATGATGATGATGTGTATTAATAGATGTAATCTGTCATAACGCAATTTTGTGATATGCCGTTGTGTAATGTGTTCGGGATGTGAATCAGGGCTTCTTCAATGACTATCCCTTTATTTTCTTCTATTTTGTAGGCGTTTATATTTGACTCAGATTTACATGAGTTTCTTAAGAATAAAAATTGAAAGCAATGGTGAACCAACTACGATGTCTTTCGTTCTTGAGTGCTGAATGTCAGCTGAATGTCGACCTGCCGAGTCTTGGTGGATTCGTGGACCGAATGTTCTGGAGTGTTCTTCGGCGATGACCAATCAGAGTTTCCCTTTGCGTCGCTCTCGCTCCCTCGCAAGAGTAACTATATGTTGCTTTCTCCCTCACATTCGCCGAGCCTCCGTATACTCGACGCTAGAGGGTGCTGTGAGCTCCTCGCCAATGGATGGCGTTAACACTTAGTTATTTCAATTACATCTTATATTTGTTTTCTGTTTACAGAACTATCGGATCAATAGTACATCTCCTCAAGTGTTGCCTGGGCTCCGGTATCCTGGCGATGCCTGCTGCCTTCAAGAACTCAGGACTTATAGTGGGAACCATAGGAACGTTAATAGCAGGGTTCGTTTGCACCCATACTGTACATATTTTGGTAAGTGGCAATAATCTCTTGATATATTTTTTTTTATTCTGTGAACTTAGTTATGAGTATGCCAAATACAAATAAAGCTAAGTGCATACTAGAGCCGCAGCACATCGCATAGAAAAAGTGAGGCCCACCTATGCTTCCTGTAGTGTGCGCTCTTAAAAAATTAACGAAAGTGACGTCATCATCATCTGTCTAGCCTTTTCACAACAATGTTGGGATCGGCTTCCAGTCTAACCAGATGCAGCTGAATACCAATATTTTATATGGAGCGATTGCCTAACTTTCTTCCACAACCCATTTACTGGGTAATACGAAACCCTTTGGTAAGACTGATTGTTAGACCGTTGTTAGTTACGTTTGCTGATCTTGAGTGGAGACCGCGAGTCTCCACTCAAGAACAGGTCTATACCAGCGATTATCAGTTCTATGGCTAATATGGCCAACCCATTGCCACTCACTCATGTAAACTGTACCTATGAATCTAGGTACAAAAATAATATGTACAAGTGTATAAAAAAAGGAGGGGAAATAATTATAGGGCATCAAAAAATTCGTC
This sequence comes from Cosmia pyralina, assembly GCA_946251885.1. NCBI lineage: Eukaryota > Metazoa > Arthropoda > Insecta > Lepidoptera > Noctuidae > Cosmia > Cosmia pyralina. Next base: position 24,779,409 of record OX276349.1, on the reverse strand, counting down.
CGCATTGCTGTCGACAGGAAAAGTGCCCAAAAGTCTGGCAGCATTGCCACGTTGTATGGCAATGCTAATTCTTTGGCCAAAAAATAGGCCAACCCTTTGGTCACGTGCAGAGTCGAAGAACCGCTTGGCGATGTCCTGAAAAACTAAGAGGGCACTCGGACCCCATGGCCCTAGTGTTTCAACCCCAAACGGCACTAACATATAAGTACCAATATGATAGGAGTATTTGCGCCGTTTGAGGTTTTCCGTACCTGTAGCAGGTGCCCCAACATACCCAGCACCATTAGGTACATAATATAATTAAGCTGACGAACAAATTCTATGTAGAATATCAACCAGTACCGACAGGTAAAGTATAGGAACTAGGTGTCCAGACACTTAATTACTCCGCGCTCTTCCCTCATTGCAACGTTAGTTAACATAAATGAATTATCGTCTAGACGCTTTGACAACAAAGTATGAGAAGCATTAATTTCCAGACTTGACTCGTAAATATATTAAAATATGAAAATTGCAATTATAGTTTTAAACTAAAGACAGGTTTTAAGTCAGGTAAAATTAAAAGATCAGTATTTATCGTTTCATGGAATCGCTTTATAATAGGTATACATGAGGATTGGTGAAGACGATTACATATAAGCCTGTGAAGAGTGATCCTTATTTATCATCATTTTATTAGTAAGTAAGTACTGGCAATCTCCTTCGTTCCTGGACACTTCAACGTTCTAAATTCAAATTAGGAAGCATGAACTGGCCAGTAAGAATCCTATTGAAAAAAACAGTGCGACAAATTCGCTGTTTAAAAATAAACAAAAAAATTCAACGAATCATATTTTCATGGCTAGAAACATATTTCCATAATTTAGATTGGCATACTCATTTTAAAGCCTATTTTTAAAGACAATATTCAAAATAAGACGTTGAAAATGTTGTAGAGAATATAGACAATAAACTTTCAATAATTATAGCTCATTCATTCATTCATTATTTTTGAATTTTTCATATGTCTAGTTAGGAATTTACGAAATTGACACTTAAATGTTTCAAAGAATATTACTCGTACTAAACTTGGTAACTTTTAAACTTGGTAGTACAACCTACTGTTTCCATATGCCATGTACTGTGTTGTTGTTTAAAAATATATAATTTATTATTATTATTTTGTCGTTTATTTATTTTATTTCTTATCTATTTACATTTTTAAATATTTCATAAAAAAAGGATATAAAAAAACATTTAAAAATATAACAAAATAGAGGTCCGCCGGTGTCGGGAGCAGGGTCCAAGCTACCGGTGGTTAGGGCTGCAGATTATTATTATTATTTATTATTATTATTATTTATTATTATTATTACTACAGGTGTACCTATACAGAAACAGAATGATGAGATGTTAGGTGATGCCAATATTACATAGTGAATTTATTGGTGATGTTCTTTAGAAAAGTCAGGTTCGTAGTTCTCGCAACCAGCGGCGTGCGTGTATGAACAGATGTACGAAAGTACACGAAGGGACAGGAGTATATAAAGATAGCAGGGTGGCAGGTGGCGTACTGTAGTTTCTGCCAACCCTATGGGATATGGGATCAAGGCATGAGGTTATGTATATTTATGTCCAAGCAGCTGAGGATGACGTGTGATTGGCCTGAGTCGAGCAGTGGACTGCAGCTTAAAGGTTATAGTACACACATCAACTCGGTCAGGGATCGCCAGCGTATCAACTCGAGCCGTGCAATATTCTTTGTATGAAGCTATCTAACTGCAACGCACACTAATTGGAATCGTAACGTAATCGCCTCGCCTCGGGTCACGGTGGATGCGAAAGGCGATACGGTGACGATCCTTTTCCGAGTTGATGTGTGCTATGACAGTGTGATGATCTTATAGAAAATACAGAGTTATTTTAAATTGGCTAGCTAAACTCCGCAGACGCGATGGGTACCGATAAATAAAAAAAAAACACGATGGGTATAAATATATTATGTTGTATCTTGTATCGATATCTATCTAAACATGATAAAACAAAAATAAATAAATTTGATGCTTTTTTGTGGAGTCAACGACCGCAATCCTATTGTAGTCACTTGAAATATCAGTTTAGAAAATCAGTTTTTTTTTTTAAGTCAAAACTTGTTTATTGAGCGTGTTCGTGTCACCGCATCACCCCGGCGACACTTACACTTATGTTTTCGCTTCTGTCGCCAGTCCCCATGACTGCCTATTTTTTTTTTTTTGTATAAACTTCACAGACTGATGGGCGGGGTCGCGGGTTGTTCGAAAGAGATACCGTGGCCATGGCACAGGCAACTAAAGGAACACTGGTGGGTTTTAGTCAGTAAAAGTCTGACACGCCCTCCCGCTCCGCCCAGTGCGAGAGAAGTTATTTGATGATTTCCCATCCACAAAAAAAAAAATATTGGTATTGATATTTAAACAGGATAAAACATAAGAAAACAGTTTTTTCGACTCATATTTCAAGTGACAATAAGCGGTCGTTGACCTCTCAAAAAATACATCTTTTTATTATTTATTTTATCGTATTTAAATATCGATACCAATCGTGCCTGCGGAGTTTAACTAAGCATTTTAAAATAACCCTGTATTGTGTGTCATAACCTGGGTCAATTATTACTTTTTTTCCTTTAAAACCATTCCATCGTCTCATCTTGATTATTATTGTTCTAATAATTACCAACACTTTTTTTTTGTTTTTAAAAAATATTTTCAGGGAAATAATTACGTTAAGTATTTCTACTTATTAACTGGCAAAACAGTTCGTTAAAGCAAATCTCAAAATAAAATCTGTCTTTTTCAGGTAAAAGTGTCGCAAGAAGTTTGCGTGGACGCGAAGAAACCATCGCTTAGTTTTGCTGAAACTTGTGGAGCAGCGTTTACTTACGGACCTAAGAAGTTACAATCATGGGGTAATTTTATGAAGTAAGTTCAATTATTTAAGCTTGCACGAACAATGTCTTACTTCGAGGTTAACATAGTTCAAACGTTAAGTAAACTTTATTGCCCATTTTGAGTAAAAAAAAAAAAAAACGTTTATTTTCTCCACCACATAATGAAAACTTAATAAAATACATAATCAAATGAAAATCAAAAATGAAAAAAAAAAATTAAAAACCGTTTAGTGGTGACATCTTATTACAAAAAGTTTTACTTGTGCCAAACTGCACAGCAGTTAAAATAAAATAATGCTCGTGGCTAAGTAATAACAATCACATGGATCGATCGATCAGGTTAAGCTACCCTTGGCGCGGTTAATCCATGGATGTCCATCTGTACATAGATCCCTCCGTGCCTTGGTAGTGCTGCCAACTAGCACAACAACGCCAAAAATGGCAACTGCTAAGGCTTGGAACCTAGGAGGTTTGGTGTTGATTTTTTTTGATACAAAAAATTCTACCTCATCTGACTAAAAATGTAAGCATAGGAAATTTAAAAATGTTCCATATCTCCAGACCCCCGATCCCAACATAGTTGGGAAAAGGCTAGGTAGATGATGATAGGTGACACTTAAACGAATGCCTAATTAAAAGCGCTCTGTTGGATTTTCAAAATTTGGCTCAGCGCTGAGAGTAGAAAATGCAACAGTTCAATAATATTTAGGCGTTCGTTTATGTGTTTTTTAGTGTTATTGAAAACGGGCATACCTACGTTTAATTTACGGTAAGTTGCATGAAACCAACATTAATTTAACGGAAACTTTAAATTGATGTTGTCACTTTTGATACAAAATGTAAGAGATGGCATGAATTTTCAAAGTCTCCGTTAAGGGGGATGCGCCAAGGTAGCCCGCGAAATTCAAATTTTCTTACGTTTTTTGCAATTTGCAGGTCAGTGTCAGGTCGTATGTTGATTAAAATATGAGACGCGGCCGCAGATAATATGGCTTTACAGAATTATAATCAATAGAATCAGCAATACAACTCCATAAGTTAGAATTGACCTCAAATTTGGGCAAAGTGTGACCTGTTAGTGGCAATATTCATTCACGTCAACGCCGCGCCGGCCGGCGTGTACGTTACCCCAGCAAGAAAGTGTCTCGTAGAGTTATATGAGTAGAACGTATAATTGGTGCCTTATCTGCTGTAAATGTGCCCCCACATAAAAAATGTGTGCCCCCCGTCGTTTTGGAAAAAAACGGAAAAAACGATTCTTGCTGGGGTAACGTTTTTCTAGCAGGAAAATTCTAAACGAATGATCGGAGAGAGAAAAATTGTGCATGGCCAGAGAGCTTATATGTGTGCCAAAATGTGCCCCCAAAAATAAAATCTGTGCCCCTTCAAGTTTTCGAGATATTGCATTTCCTGCTGGAGTAACGTTTTGATGAATCGTATATCTCTAAAACCATTGCATGTGCCCCTGTAGAATAAACATACACGAGTAGCTCTTAATGTGTGCCCCTTAGTGCCCCAATTAGATTTAAGAAATTATTAATAGTTTTCAAGTTATCGCGGTTTTATGAAAACCCGAAAAAACATCGCAGCGCTTAAATGAGACAAGATATAAGTTCGCTGAAAACTGTATTCGGTCCTTCTTGACGCTAATAATGACCATACAAAGTTTCAAAACTGTTCATGCATGCGTTTTTGAATAATCTTGCTAAAAGTCAAAACGATGGTGTCATAACTTTGACGGCAAAATACTAGGAACCGGCTCAATCCCAGATGTGTAGGTGTAAACCAAAATTATGTGCCTTTAGTCAAAACTATATGGTGAAAATATTCAGCTTGGAATGTTTCGCATTAAGTAAATATAAACAAAAAACCAAAATATGTAAACAACGGCTGGTTATCCGACCAAATTCCAATGACTACTAAAAAGCGACTGATTCATATAAATCGATGACCTTCTTTATTGCACGTATTATACCTAAGCTGTTGTCCGTACAGTTGCGTTCAAAAGTTTTGACATGATATATAATCCCTTAATAACTAGAAGTTATTAAGGGATTGTAAATTATGTCATCAACCTAGCACAAGAAGAGAATTAAATACGTATTAAACAAAAAAGAAAACAAATTACTGTATCGATTTTGATGAAATTTCTATTGGACCAATCGGAAAGTATGTATATGCTTTCAGATGAAAACAAAACAAACATGATTTAGAACATGTTTTGTAAAAAATAAATAAATAGGTAAAGTAATGAAAAAAATCCAAGTACTTGTTATGTGTATGTACAAGTATTTTTAAATAAGTCAAAACAATGCCATTAGATACTTACCACCGCAGATCGTGCCATAAAATTCACCACCCCTACAACCACATAATTGTTATAAAATGCTTAATACGCCACTTTCAACCAACTTAAAAAAAAAAGTAAACAAACAGTAGCAGTGCAACCGCGTGACTCAACGTAACAGTGTCCTTGGCGTCATAACATAACTGCAACTGTTTACCAGTACCAAGTGGCAAGATAAAATCCAAACGCACTTCCTAGTCAATAAACACTTCGTACCTATTAATCATAATAGAGCGACGTTACACGTAACTGTCTCTGTCACACTAACACCGTACGCGTACTAGCTGTCTCACTTTCTCCAAACTAGACAAAGCGACTCCTTGCGACACGACGTCAGCGGATGCCGCGGGGCCAGAGATATATGCAGCGGTGTGGGGAGGCGAAAAAAAGAGAATCTTCTATTAAGGTGAATGCTCCAACCAACCCGCGAAATTCAAATTTTCTTACGTTTCTTGCAATTTGCAGGCCAGTGCTAGGTTGTATGTTGATTAAGATATTATTCGCGGCTGTAAGACATATGTAGTTACAGAATTATAATCATCAAAATCATCAATACAACGCTCTAAGTTCATAAAGCTGTAGGAATGACTTTTTCTGTTTTTTTTTTGTTCCTACGCCTTTATGAACTTGGAGGGTTGTATTGGTGATTTTGATGATTTTGATGTTTTTTTGATATATATATATATATATATATATATATATATATATATTTATTGATAAGCCGTAGGTTAGATAAATTAACAGCAAGTTTTTCATCATTAAGGGGAATGCTCCAACCAGCCCGCGAAATTCAAAATTTCTTGCGTTTTTTGCAATTTGCAGGCCAGTGCTGGGTTGTATGTTGATTAAAAGATATAGTTTAGTTATATATATATATAAAGACAAATACGGGGTTTTTATTTATATAGAAAAAAGAGCTACCTCTTTTTAGTAGTAGGTATTCATCACACATTAATTCATGAACTATATTTTTTTTAAACATCGGGACCAATCAAATTTTGGGTCAAAGACCTGGCAAATGGCAAATATCAGGATATTAACCATTTGCCATATCTTTCGTTCACACATAAATTACTGGATGTATTTTTATGAAATTTAGAATGGAGAAGATAACTTACCTTGAAATAGCACTTAGGCTACTATTTATAATGTACTTAATCATGTGTAAGGTCATAGAAACAGCTAGTAGAATATAATCCAATAACAACTTTATTTTATTACTTATTACTTTTCTACTTCAGTGTACTCGGGCACAACACGTGTTAACCGGTTAGTGAGTAAAGTAAAGAAGGTCATCGATATGTATGAATCCGTCGCTTTTTAGTAGTCATTCAAATTTGGTCGGATAACCAGCCGTTGCTTACATATTTTGGTTTTTTGTTAATATTTACTTAATGCGAAACATTCCAAGCTGAATATTTTCACCATATATTTTTGACTAAAGGCACATAATTTTGGTTTACACCTACACATCTGGGATTGAGCCGGTTCCTTGTATTTTGCCGTCAAAGTTATGACACCATCGTTTTGACTTTTAGCAAGATTATTCAAAAACGCATGCATGAACAGTTTTGAAACTTTGTATGGTTATTATTAGCGTCAAGAAGGACCGAATACAGTTTTCAGCGAACTTATACCTTGTCTCATTTTAGCGCTGCGATGTTTTTTCGGGTTTCCATAAAACCGCGATAACTTGAAAACTATTAATAATTTCTTAAATCTAATTGGGGCACTAAGGGGCACACATTAAGAGCTACTCGTGTATGTTTATTCTACAGGGGCACATGCAATGGTTTTAGAGATATACGATTCATCAAAACGTTACTCCAGCAGGAAATGCAATATCTTGAAAACCTGAAGGGGCACAGATTTTATTTTTGGGGGCACATTTTGGCACACATATAAGCTCTCTGGCCATGCACAATTTTTCTCTCTCCGATCATTCGTTTAGAATTTTCCTGCTAGAAAAACGTTACCCCAGCAAGAATCGTTTTTTTCCGTTTTTTTCCAAAACGACGGGGGGCACACATTTTTTATGTGGGGGCACATTTACAGCAGATAAGGCACCAATTATACGTTCTACTCATATAACTCTACGAGACACTTTCTTGCTGGGGTAACGTACACCGCGCCGGCTGTCGCTGAAAACCAGTGCTCTGTCTCGCATTGGGTCGCAGCATTATACCGAGTGATGCGAGCGCTTTTCGTGGATGTGACGCATATTATTTTATTTTGTATGTTCTGCAAGTAAACGTATTTCCTTTCTTTTCTTTCTTTCAATATGTTGAGGTGGAGCTCGTGGCTAAGTAATAACAGCCGCACGGGTCGATCTATCAGGTTAAGCTACACTTGCCGGGGTCGGTCAGTGGATGGGTGACCATCTTTACATACCGAGACTCCTCCGTGCCTCGGAAAGCACGTTAAGCCGTTGGTCCCGGCTGTCATTCGTGGATCTTTGACAGTCGTTACGAGTCGTCAGAAGCCCGAAAGTCTGACAACCAGTCTTACCAAGGGGTATCGTATTACCCAGTTACTGGGTTGTGGAGGTCAGATAGGCAGTCGCTCCATGTAAAATGATGGTATTCAGCTGCATCCGGTTAGACTGGAAGCCGACCCCAACATAGTTGGGAAAAGGCTAGGCAGATTGATTCTTTCTTTCAATATACTCGCCCCGTATTTCATGGGGTTGGCAAAATCCAAATGATGATGGCCTGGCGTGATGCAATAAAATTTATTTTTAATAATATGTCGCCCAAGTTTTATCGTCTTTTCTTGTCGTTTCTTATTCAAAAACTGTACGGCGATAACTTGCAGTTTGTGGGTTAGGTATACGCAAAGATCATACAACGCCCGACAAAGCGTTCAGGATGCTGCTGGCGCAACTCCCGCGTTTTTGTAGCGCTTCGAGGATGTTTTCTAAGTTGAGGATTGATGTCTTTCATGCCATCATCTGAAACCGGTGTGCCTCGATCCTTCGCAGAATGCGTGCCAGCTTCCACAGCATCCTGAGCACGTAGTGCGGTAGGTGGATGGTATTGTCCGATGCTGCGTCACTGTCGGACGTCTACAAGTACGTACTACATACTACGTGGATAGTGTGAGGTTCGACTCCAGGCTTTAGCATAAGTTTATGAATAGGATACTAAACTAACATTAGTTTTAGGTTTTCTATACTAAGGGTGCAAACATAAAGAAGCATGTTTCCGGTTCAGACAAATCTGTGCGACAAGTTTGAACTTGTTTCTTTCTAAGTGAGCGCATAAGATAACTTAGAAATTAATACCTGCAGTGCTATTCTCTACAAATCTCACCGTGAAAACTTAGGTGAAGTGAGCATGGAGTTAGCTGTCAGTAGTGTCAATCCCTAGCATAAGGTAGAATGACAACTCACTTCACCTAGGTCTTCACGGTGAGATTTGTACAGAATAGCACTGCTGCACCGATCGGTACCCAACCCGCCCGTACCGGAAACCTGTTTTTTTATGTAAGCACCCTAACACTGTATGGATCTGTGTGGTCTGATAATAAAGGTTTTAATATTAACGATTTTTATATCCCGTAATATTAAGAAAACATTTTTGACAAGAAGATTATTTTAAAATAAACCTCACTGGACTTAAATATTTTATTCTTCTTAGCGTTAGGGCAAATTTTTCAATCGTCAGATTACTTTTATTTATGGAATAAATATGGCGGTTTGACCGCTTTTGTATAGAAAATATGTCAAACTGTCATATTTATTCTTCAGATAAAAGGTAAAGACTATAGTTTATTTGGTAACTGTAGTATAGTAAAAGACTATTAAAGATACCGCGTATCGATGGCAAAAAGTTCATTAAGTATAGCATGTTTGGCCTAAAATTCAGGAACGCACGGCTACAGATCAAGCTATACATTTCCAGTATAAGCTGATCTCGCATTGTATAGGATTTCCTTAAAATTAGAGGTCAGTGTAAACTGGAACTGTATGGCTTGATGTGTAGCCGTGTGCTGCTGGTGCTGATCCATGCGTCATGTTCGTGAACGGGCGCCGTCAGTTGGGACTGGTCGTCTCTTAGCTGCCGTGGCTTATTTGTAATTTTAATATTTAATTTAGTTGTTTTAGTTATTAGCTTTTTATTACGGACGCTTTTTAACGTGCACGTCTTTCTACATTGTTCTCACATGTATATTTTCAACTTGAACGATGTAACCAATATTTTGTAAAAATATTATGATTTAAAAGAGTGTCCGTGGAGTTTCTTGCCCGTTCTTCTCCATAGGGATCTACTACGCTTTGGAATGGGCAACTAGCTTCATCTTTCTGACTGACCGACCCATTGACAATTCAAAAGTGCCTGTAATTGGTTTATTTGAAATAAATGCTTTGAGTTTGAGTTTGAGTTTGAGTTTGTGAGCGTTAATATTTTCTTAACAATGTGGTTTGTTATTTATTTTCAGAGTTCTCGTGGACTATTCAATGGTTGTGACATACTTCAGTGTGTTATGCGTATACGTTGTCTTCATCGGGTCTTCTATGAAAGAAGTAAGTAAACATTTAAACAAGTATATAAAGTAAAAAAAAAACACGAGTGAGCCTTACATTCGCATATGATGAATTTCAACCAGCATTTCAATCCGTCACTTAAAACTTTTACTTAAAAATCAAATTAGCATACCTTAGTAGATACTAAGGTATGCTAATTTGATAAATTTCTTTCTTTGACTGTATTTTTGAAAATAATCAATACGGATTACGGACTTTACGGTTCAAATCGTAGATAAATATGTTCAAATGAAAGCATTTTTATTTATTTGGGGTTTGGCACTTGACGTTGATAAAATTAATGAGCCTACAATTTTTATAATAGCAATGTGTGACTAAGCAGCAACTACCTACCTTTAGGCGATACCTACTTTCTCTCTGTGTTTTTTTTTATTAATTTAGGTAATCTGTGCTAGACATTAAATAATCATGAAATACCAAAAATACTAATAATAATTTCGTGAGCTTCCTCTAAGTGTCTGACAAACGTTGTCCTGACAAAATTTCAATACTTCATACAAAGTTCCCATAGAAAATGCACTTTCAGTTTCCCCGAATTTTCCCATTTTCCCCGCAACTTTTCAAACATTTTTTTTTTCATACAAACCTTGTTCTGACAATTACAAACACAACAAAAAAATAATTAGCCAAATAGGTGCAATCGTTCTGAAGTGATGCGCGTACATACATTCGGCAATTGATTTTTATAATTTGAAATTTACAATTCCTGTTAAGAGATATTGTCTTATATACTTATATAGACAGATTCAGAAATGGTGTAGTCACTATGTATTACTCAAGGTAACCAATTTATTACAGCACACGAACACACCACTCGTAACACCACATAACACTAATCTCACTTATCATTCATCACACTGACTCACATTTTGACAATACTAAACTCCACAGGTAGTTATAAAACTTAATTTTGTTATACCTACCTACTTTTTTATTTTTTGGTTATTTTTCTTTTGGTATTTTAATATATTTTTTGTTTGCTGCATGCATCCCTTACTTTTATTGTATTAATTAAGCATATATAATGAGAGAGCGCCTTGACTTCCATAATACAAGTCCTACTTAGTTTGGAAGTCAAGAGTTCATTTCCGTGTACGTTTTTAAATATGCAATAAACTTTTTTATTTTTTTATTTTTTATTTTTTTTATTAATTAGATATCCACTTACAACACAATCTCAATTCAGTGAACTTTTGTTCCTCATCTTAAGTTCTATTTTAAATCGTTTTCTTCAACGCTTAAGGTTTAAAATTAGTCGCATTAATTATCCTTTATATTAGTTGATAGCAAATATTCTGAATATATTATGAAAGTGCTCAAACCACAAGAATATGAATATGACTAAGACAATGCTTTCAAATAAAGCATTGGCTTTATTTTAAAGCATTGGCTTTATTTTAAAGCATTGTCATATTCTTGTGGTTTGAGCACTTTGAGCACAGAGAAAAATTGAGAGTTGAAATTCGGTATACTTACGCAACTTTGACTTTATTTGGAGCAGTAAGTGATGTTTTCGATTAACAATCCCCACAGAAAGGTTGTTAATATTTCGGCATAATAAGTAAGTGGTAAAAGTTAGACTAGGCTTGACTAATATACAGGGTGTCCAGTAAATAGCACGACATACTGCAGGAGGTGATAGCTTAGGTCAACACCTATCAAAACAACACAATATATGTTCAGCAAAATCTTATGGATTTTTTTTCACCACTGTAGGTTAAAGTTATGCGAAAAGAAAATCGTTATGTGAAAATTTAAACAAAAAATACTATTTCTTGAAAACATTCTTGTTTTTGATAGAAAAAAGACTTATCAATGAGTAAAGTAACTATTCACGAATAATTTGATGTAAAAAAATTTATAGAAAAGGAATGTTTCATTACGAGATGCTTAAAAATCTGTTTCAAGATAGAGATTTTTCGATATTTCGGAAAATTTTGTAAAACTGTAAATCCGTGAGATTTTGCTGAACATATATTGTGTTGTTTTGGTAGGTACTGACCCAAGCTATCACCCCCTGCAGTATGTTGTGCTATTTACTGGACACCTTGTATACTTATATTAAATAATTGACGCAGAAAATGTTCAAAAAAGTTATGGCTCCAATTTAATTTAACACGCGCGCGTGTGAATCTTCAAATTTTTTAGCATAGTGGATGTCTTCATATATAATGCTTTTGTAGCGTTGTTTGTAGCGCACATACGCAAACTCCTAGTTTCCGTCGACCGTCGACTACGCCTTACTATTATTGCTTGGAAACAAATTTAGATCCCCCACGTGATCTTCCCCCCCTTAAGGCTGCTTTTCCAGCAGAGATGTGCTATGCTACGTTGCTATGGATGCGTTTGATATCCACCAATCACATTCATTGGTCCACATAGCATAGCACTGGTGGAAACGGGTTCAACGAAGCTCGAAGCTATGTTTTTTTATATGGAATGATGCGTGCCATGGATGCGTGCTATGGATGGGAGCTATGGATGCGCGAGTGGTGTAGCTAAGTGCATCTTCCTCGCACAGCTATCTCGCGACCGCGCATCTTCATAGCACATCTTACTCGCTCCATTACACAGCTTAGCATTAGTGGAAACGGTCACATAGTTTCGTAGCTTAGCTTTCACATCCTCACAGCATAGCTGCATAGCACATCTCTGGAGGTTTTCCTCCAGTAGCTTATGGCTGCTCTACGTTGCTTTGGATACGATTGATATCCACCAATCATATTCATTGGTCCACATTAAATGGAGCTATTCCACATAAACCAGTTACAGTAAATAATTAACCTTTACATCTTTGTTCCCAGGTCCTAGACGTCTACATGCCAGAGAATCCTCTATCAATTCAAGCAGCCTGTGCCCTGACGTTAGTGCCTCTAGTCCTAATCTGTCAGATACGGAACCTGAAGTACCTGGTACCATTCTCCGCACTGGCCAACATTCTGATCCTCGTGGTCTTCGTGATAACCCTGTACTACGTGTTCCTGGACCTTCCACCTATTAAGGAGAGGGAGCTGGTGGCTGGTATTACGCAGTGGCCTTTGTTTTTGAGGTAGGTTCTTGATTTTTTGTACTTACCGTATTAAGCTTTACGTTCCAACTGGTGTTCCCATTCTTGTTTTTAAAGTTTTCGTATTTAAGTAGGTACTACTTATTATTTTACTAAGAACCTTCAATTAAGATTTGCAAATCAGATACTTGGTAGAATTAGACGGAAACTTACTATGCATGTATACAAATTTGTCATCTCATTGTACTCGTATTCTTACAAATAAATAATATTCTTCCAATGTTCTCACTCGCATGAGTGTGTTTTGCAGGATTGGTTCAATGTACATACCTACGCCAGCACATCAAGCCACCCGAAACCGTCAAATTTTCCCAATCAACCTTAAACCTAATGCTGTAGCGATATAGATTAGGCTAGGAAAGTACTTAGGAGTATTAATATGGGAGCATCTGTAGCCGAACTAGGACGAGTCCTGTATCTCGGCATATAGCGCCAGACCCCTCAGAACAGACAATATACATATATTAGCCCAAAAGACATGTAAAAAGCGATGCATCAATGAATGCTAGGAACAATAAAGTTAAAACAATTAAAAAAAATTAAATAAAAAATGAGTGTGTGTGTATGCGTGCGTGATTTTGTGTGAGTGTATAGTTGTGAAAGGTGTTGGGGTGTCTGGGTAGTGTAGATACGTCTTACCGAAAAAAAGAAGAAAAGAAATATAGTAAAGTTGTTCATTTGACTATTTCTGAACAATGAACAGGTTCTCTGTTTCGTCGTATGAAAGGCCAATTAGGTAATTATGTACCTTTTACTAACATAAAGTTTTGTTGAGTGGATAAATGTTGAGTTCTTTATTTATTTTATTGTAAAGAAAAGGAGAAATGACTGTGTAAAATCTTCTTATGGAAGATGTGTTGGGCTCATAGGATCGAGTACATACCTCGTGCTTTTGGCGCTTGTTGGATGAAAATCTATTAAAGAAATTTGACTGATTGTAGTAGCTTGATGTGCTGGCGTCTGTACAAAATTACATTGGGATAATGCTTTTCAATAATTACAATATTGTAATTGAAAAAAAAAATCGTTTTATAAGACTTACAGAAAAGCTTGACATATTTAAATTAAACTACAGACCTTTTACAGTTGTTTTTACGTATGACAGCAGACCATCAGCAACTTTATTGCAACGAGAATTAAGATCCTTTGATTTGCACAGTGATGCAAAATCAACAGTAACTGAAGAGACTGTTGTTGACAGACTCTTTCCCTTAAAAAAAACCGGCCAAGTGCGTGTCGGACCACGCACAATGAAGGGTTGGGATGAATTTATCTAAAGAACAAACTTAACATTGTAGTTGAAAAACATGTTCTCCCATACATTCCAACTGTAAATGTTAGTCTGTACTCACAATATTGATAGATTTACCATGTTATTTTAAGACCACAGTCTTCTTATAGGTTTTCCTGTAATCTACAAGTAAAGATCTATTTTCTGTTTTTTTTTAAATTTTAGGCTCAGTAGTTTCGGAGATAAGGGGGGGGGGGGAATGGTCAATTTTCGTCTATTTTCTTAAATAACTTCAAAACAATTTATTTTAAAATTATAAAAAAATATATTTGAGACCCTCATAGTAAGCCCTTTCATTTGACATGCCACATGGTAAACTTTTTTTTTTAATTTTCTTATTTGCCCCCCAAAAGTAACCTCTATATTCAAAATTCATTTATTTACTTTACCCGTCCGTGTTTGGGTCATAGAAATTCATATGTGTACCAAATTTCAACTTAATCGATCCATTAGATTCGGAGTAAATTGGCTGTGACAGACGGACAGACAGACACACGAGTGATCCTATAAGGGTTCCGTTTTTTTCCTTTTGAGGTACGGAACCCTAAAAAAACACTCAACTTGGTTGGCCAAAGTAAAATCAGCCCATCAATCACTAGCATAGAGACTAAGGCTTGCCGCACACGGGCCACACGCAATAGTCACAAAACGCCGCCACCTGTAACTGGAAGCGGCTGCTAAGTAAGTCGACGTTCGCACGGAAGTAACAATATCGCGGCGATTTTGTTTCGCGCACTTTATTTTAAACGATCTGCTTAGCGTCGAGAGTTGAAAATCCAACAGTATGTTTTTTCGACGCACTAGAATGCACTCTGTTATTGATAGGTTGGATTCTCAATGCTCAGCTCAACAACGAGAGTTGAAAATCCAGTGCGCGATAAAATCCCGCCGCGATATTTTTAAGTCCGTACGAACGTCGGTTTATTGAACTGCGCGACAGACACTTGTGTCAGTGGTCGACACAAGTGGTCGGTAGCCGCTACTTTTATAATGGGTTATAAATGACAAGCGTATAGTTTAGTGGTTAGTGGCGGCCACACATAGCGAAAAGCGACCTAATGTACGAAAACTGTAGTCCGCAGCACGATGGCAGCGTTTTGTCGCTGTAGCGTGTGGCCCGTGTGTGGCAAGGCTTAGCAACAGATTAAATTGAATAGGCTTTCAGAAACTAATGTAGGTAGCATTGAAATTTTAAACTTGAACCGAACATAAATAAATTATTTACATGGAACATTGGATTTTAGATTCAATGTTACTTAAATATTATTATTTAGGTTTTCCTCTTGACTTGAACACAATATGCCTAGCCTTTTCCCAAATATGTTGAGGTCAGCTTCCCGCCTAACCGGATGCACCTGACACGGACTAGAAAAAAAAGAAGGACTCCGCGCCACGCATATCGAAAGTGAAGCACAGTAACTATGTCGGGACTGTTTGTACAAACACGTCTCACGCACACATTTACATCATAGTATGCCGACCGGCCGCCGTTACGTAACACGACGGCGTCTTTGTCATATCTCGCACACATAGATCGGTAGTGCTATTCTGTAAAAATCTCACCGTGATAACTTAGGTGAAGTGAGCGTGAAGTGTGCCGTCATTCCACCTGATGCTAGGGTTTGACATTATTGACAGTTCACTTTAAGATCACTTCACCTAAGTTTTCACGGTGAGATATCTACAGAATAGACCGGCAGTACGGTGCTTCACTTTCGATACGCGTGGCGCGGAGTCCTTCTTTTTGTTCTAGTCCGTGGCACCTGAATATTATTATTTTACATGGAGCGACAGCCAGTCTGACCTCCACAACACAGTTAATGGGTAATAAGACACCCCTTGGTAAAACTGGTTGTCAGACTTTCGGGCTTCTGACCCGTAATGACTGTCAAAGATCCACGAATGACAGTCTGGACAAACGGCTTAACATGCTTTCCGAGGCACGGAGGAGTCTTGGTACTTATGTAAAGGTGGTTACCCATCCACGGACGTGATCGTTCCGTGCGGCTGTTTTTACATAGCCACAAGCCCCCACATTGAATACAACATTGTAACAAAATTATGTATCCGAATAATGAATCGGTAATCTTGCTTGTAAAATAAATCAAAGGTTTCACAACTCTAACACAATTGGATTCGGTTGAAAATGTAATTACACAGTACCTGCAAAAAATGCCGACTAAAAAAATAAGCTTACTGATGGTAAGCAGTATGTATATTTTAAATACGTTTTTCTTTTGTCAAACCAAACATTTGGTAATATTTGTTTGTTCAAGTAGATACCTATACGCCTCAGGCTTGCAACATTATCAGGAAAATTTTCTTTTAATTATGTTTAAGGTTTTACATACATAACAGAATTTCCCCATTTCTCGGAAATCGAAAATAATGAATCCGCTTTCGAAGGCTGTAAATATATCAAAAGCAAACATTTTCTAAAATTCCGTTTTTTTCTGATAGAAGAGCATTTTGATGGTTCTTTGTGTTTTTCTCGGAAACATCTCGCGAACGTTTGCTCAGCAAACATTTACGATGCACTCAGTATAGCCACAGCCTTATCAACTGACAAGGGTGTGGATATACTGAGTGCATTATCATATGGGGCTGAATTTCCACTAGTTTTTAAAGCTGTTTCACAAGTATTGGTAGAAATACTGATTGTTTTAGGGTTCCGTACTCAAAGGGTACCCTATTACTAAGACTCTGCTGTCACCAGGCTCATGAACCGTGACAGTTGAAATTTATATTTATGTTGCCGCTATGACGCTGATACCTATAACACATGATATTAAGTTATCTTAGTTTAGGTATTAGTAGCAACTCCAATATGTAAACTTTTTAACTACCTTTTGGCCTATTTTATGTAAACCTGTTTTCTTTATGTTTAATTTTGAAGGTGCAAATAAACATTTTTATTTATTTTTTATTTATTTATTATTATAACAACAAATACTACAAAGCAGAATAAAATAAATATTTAAAGGGGCTCTCATACAAGAAACGTGATTTTTTTTTGCTCGTTTTTGCTCGATATTGATAACAGCAACAGGTAGACGCTTGAAATATTCACAGAATAAGGTACCTGCGGTAAATAAGAGCCAGCGGCTATCAAGGGCCATCAAAGAAACAACACACATTCAATAGTTTTCTAGGTTGGATCTCACGCATATGTAAAAAGGACCAATAGTATTGCTATCTCACGCGGGGACGTTGCCGAGCGCGCCATCATTTTGTCAGTAACCCCGAGTAACTCACTGGGGACGGCCGAAGTTACATTTTTTTTTTTTAAATGCCCATGCATAAATATTCACTGTAAAGAAAATAGTGTATTTTACAAGAATCTAACACCTAATTACTGTAGAGTGGACATTAGAGTTGTCGAATCAAGGTAAGTTCTTTTATTATGTTTCTTTCAAAACACAATAATACTCTTTGAAGAAAGCATCTCAATTATTGCCTTATATACTATAAATAGTTAAGATATACGTACTTACATTCCCTTTTAGTTACCTGTGTTCTTTCAACATGTAAGAAATCTTGCGGTGACTATGGTCTTAGCGAGCTAGAGTTGTCACTGTCAAGTGTCATTCATAGCGTCTAAATTTTTGCCGCCAATGTATACGTAAAATATTTTCGCTCGATAATTTTAATCGAAAATGAGTAAAGTTTCAGTTAAAACTTTATTAAAAGTGAATAAGAATAGTGCTTGTGGTAAGTGATATATAGTGTTACGCTGATCGTGAGTCAGCGAAGTGCCGAAGTGGAGATCGATACCTCAAACGATATACATGGTCGCCAGTGCCTTTGGAGAGCAACCGTTTGTATTTCGATTCTCCTAAGTGCTGCAATGGGGAAGAACGCTCTTCCCACCGGCTAAAACCAGGGTAATGAGATCGAAATGATTTCCTGTAAGACCGACCTACTCTATGCACTTACCTACAACCGAATGAGTACTAAGAGTAGCCAAGTAAGTGTTAAGTTTCTGCTAACATGACACAATTTCCACATTATATCACCAAACCTTACTAAGACGACCCACTGACCTTACTCAGACACATTATCAATAAACTTCTAACCTGCTTCTTGCTATTATTTACATTAGAAGCGCATTGTTGTTTTCTAAACAACCCGGTTGTGTCTAACTAAATAGACAGAAATATTACAACTTAAAGATTTCAGTGCAAATTATGATAATTAGGTAGTAATTCCTAAAGCAAATGCAGAATGTCTAGAGGAGCTAAAGCTATTCAAGCAGTTTTTGACATTCAACCATGAAAAGTTATAATCCGTTATAAGAAAACCTTACATTTATGCTCACTCACCCCATGTGTTTCACACAGTGCATTAGAAGTAAATGAGTACTTATGCCACTCAACAAAACTAAATCCTACTATTTAGCCCCCGCGGAGGGAGTTTTGGCTGGGATTTCTAATGTAGGTCTAGAGCAGGCAGAGCTAGCTGCTAAAGTAAGGTCTACAGGGACTTGTTATTTGGGCAGCAACCTACCCACTACAATTGTATCCTACTTTCCCTTTCGGAAGTCCAAACACTCCCATCGAGAAGTGTATTTAAATTACAATTTTATTGTTTATGCTTGCAGGTGGTATGCAATTGTTACTTTCATTGTAACAAAAGATAAGTTAGTTTTTTAAATCACTTTAAAATAATTATTTGTATATATTTACTATTTCTGGTTAAGCTGTGTACTTTTTAAGTGACAAACTCACCACACTAATAAAATAAAGTTCTTTTGTAATATGTTATTAATGCATAAGTTGTTGGAGTACCTATATATAAATAAATAAATTAATTAAAGAGGTTCAGCACCTCTTATGAACTCTAATCTGCAATTAGAACATTAAAATACTACTAAATAAAGTTTACATCAAGTTTTATAGGTACTTAACTAATAAGCAGTACTAAATAAAAAAAAATATAATTTAAAATGGTATACTGTATATTTTTTCTATATTTTGTAATAATTATGGAAATCTTATAATTATGAGCAGGATCATAAGTGCTCTATCAAAATTAGAAATGGAACAAATACAGCCACCAAACAATTTAAAACTGACAAGATATTATTTAGAGCAGGAATAGTTCTTTGATTATTTTAAAAATATGATAAATTGGATCATAGCAACAATAACTAGGCCAAGATTCATAATTTTGACAAGATTCAGGCTGCCTAAGGAACCATGTAAAAGCTTGGGAATGAAAGACTGCAAACCTGTTTCTGTTCCTGAAGATCATAACAGGAAATGAAATACTGAAAATATTAACATTCAATACAATTCTACTTTGAGCTATATATATTAAGTAATAAAGCTACTAGTTAAAATAATTAATACAAATTAAATCTATAATAGTCTATGCAGAAATCTAAGATTATGATCATAATCAAATAGCCTATTGTTTACACTCTGTTATTACTAAAAAGTAAGACGGAAGCAATGATATGTTAATGAAGGGAAATTGTTCACACGAGTTGACAGAACACCCTTTTGACATTTCTTCAGTGCCCTGGTTATGTGAAGCGGTGAGCAACTGAATGACAGAGAATTTGAGAGCCTGTGGTATCTGCATTCTTGTTTATTTAGTTTAGATAATTTCCTACTGGTCCACTAGGAAAAGATGCATTTTTGATTTCTGTCCCGGAGACTCTGGGTCCTAACAAAGCTTGGGTGACGAGTGAATTTCCTAAGTCAATTCTAAACCTCAATCAGGAGCTACAATATGTAGGCCTTCTTTTGAGCACTGCTACCAATCACAAGGCCCGGCCTGCAGGCAAGGTTGAAAGGAAGATAATAATATCAACACTTTGTTTCCTGAAACAAGTTCATAGTTCATTAACACAAAAATGTTGTTATCCCTGTATGGGAATGCTTGTTGCCAGACAAATATTTGAGAAGGGCAGACCAGGACAAATGGAAAAAGGTTGCCCCGCTGGTTTGCATAGAGTTAATGTGGTGGCCAGAGGCTACTGATAGACCACAGCTCAGTTCACTTACACAGGGGTAGAGTAACCCACTTCCTGTCCACACTTTCCGTGGAGGAAGGGTAAGGAGCCTACATGAACGGGCTAATATATTCATGCAAAGGGAGTCCAAAGGATGTCTTTAAAATATCGCTTTTAGTGATAAGACTGCCCATTGTGTCACCCTAGTGGTAAGGTGTACATAATAAAGAATATTCTATTATATCCTACTCTAGTCAGGAACTTGACCAAACCAGAAAAAATTGTACTTGAACTTGCGAGAGATGTTTGCCATATATGCAGTATTGCCAAAAAGCCAGTTTTCAGAGTGCACATATTAGATTCAGAGTTCAATCCGACAACAGACCATTTGTCGCACATTTAAGATGAGCGAGGGATACGTCCCCTAGCGTTTCTGAACCTAATTTGCAAGATGGAAGTTAGCAGATTAGCTGAACACTCTGTTAGCGGTTTACCTCCCGGGGAGGTTAAAAGTGTAACAACGGGTTAGCCGACCGCTTATCTAGGAACAGACCAGCAGAAGTGGCTCCTGTTGCTCCAGGCCCCAGGCCTCGGAGGCCATGTTACAAAGTGGGGCGTCCCCGGCGTCGACGTTTTCACGTCAGATAAGTCGGCCGTTTGTGCGACAGTACGTCATATGGGACTCAAATGATGGCTTGGCAAGCTTCTGCGATGCTTTCAGTCAGAGGTGACAGCATCAACTAGCATGGGTTTTTCTTCGCCCGACTTAAGAGAGAGTGCTCAGTCATGTGAACTCGGAAATGGGACGGGGACGTACTATGTAGAAATCGCCCCATACTGAACCCAATGTGACTGGCTCCCGTATTTGGAGACGAGGCCTCGGAGAGTCAGTACCAGTATAAGATCTATGTAAGATCGTCTTAGACCTGATAAGCTGCAACTCCTACCCTGGAAAGTTGGGGGGAGGGGGGCAATCAGGTTGCAAGGCTTGGTAGACAAGAACCTTGCTAAAGTGTAATTGGAGATAATCTACAGTAATTACTTATAAAGCTCCTATTCAGAGGTGAATGTCATAGTGCATGGCATTAGTCCTAAATAATCTGATCCCAATTTATTTATATTTACGCATAAAGCACATAATTATGGTACCAACCAACAGATGTTAGATCTAAACAGTTTTGTGTCCATTGTTTCAAAAGCATTATCCTTAGCTAAACCACTACCCAGAAAGTCATGAAATGAAATTAATTCCAGAATGATGAGGCTGCCAGAAGAGTTTTACATACTCTAATATTGTAAGTCACAGCTTTTAAATGTTGAATAACAGTGCAACCAAGGTGTGGTTCAATCAAGAAGTTTACTTAAAATCTACCATAATCGTTGTTGATTTTGATTTACAATAACGTGTGTGGCTAAGCTTGCTTGAAATATTTTTAAACAGACTAAGTTACGAAAAGCCTTCTGGAGGTACATAAAGTAGTCTGTGGTAGCCTTCGGGAGGCTGACTGGAGAATAGTTCATCAAATGAAATCAAACTGGAAGAGCCACTAGGCTTACAGAATTATTACTTTTGTAAAGTAGTAAAGGAGATGGTTACCTCTCAAGATAATTTAGAATGCCCAGCCTATAAGATTCCCACTTTTGGGACAAAGGTCACCTCTCTGTGAGAGAATAGGGTTTATCATTATGATAATTATTAATTCCCTATGAAAATATTTATAATATTTATTAAATATATTTGTGTAGAGGTACATGATTCACATTTCAAGACATTTTAATTGATAAATGAAGAGACTTATACTAGAATTCCTTCTTAGATCATTTACATGTGTCTACTACTTAGACTAATCTGTTGACCAAAGTACTTAGTGTAAAGAAGGGTCCTAAATATATTTTAGTTTCAATGGAATTTTAACTGTGTCATGAATGACATTGATTTTGTTTTTCCACATCTTTATAAAATTATGAGATTCAGAAATACACTTCTGGACACATCTATTGGCCCACCTTAGAGTTTAGGTTTCGATGGCCCCTACCGAAATATGATTGCTAGATTGAACAAAAACTGTTGATGCAGTTTTAAACCTGATACATTTTACCATCTTTTTCGATCGTATTGTTTTAAATTTGAATTCAGAATACCATACGACATGGAGCTACGCCTAACAAGTCGGATATGCGCCTTGTTAAAGGCAATTGATTTTTGAATAAAAAACATGTTTTATCAAATAAAGGTTTAATTTAATAACGCGTGTTGCCTCCATGGGCATCTACCACAGCTCTCATACGATTAGGCATAGAGTTTATCAACCGCTCTATGAAATTTTGAGGGATCATCTCCCATTCCTCTTCTATGGCAGTTTTCAACTCCTGCATCGTCTGGGCAACTGGCTGACGAGCCCTAACACGTCTTTTTAGCTCGTCCCACATGTGCTCAATGGGGTTCATGTCTGGGTTTCTGGCTGGCCAGTCCATAACTGTGATGTTCACATCCCGAAGATATTCCCTGACGATGCCGGCCGCATGGGCTCTTGCATTATCATGCATAAAAAGGAAATTTGGGCCCACATAGTCCGCGTATGGTATCACGTGAGGTTCTAAGCACTCACGAATGTACCTTTCAGCATTTAATGTTGGCAGCCGTGGTCCTGTAACAACCTCAAGTTGAGTTTTGCCGCTCGCGGATATACCGCCCCAGACAGTCCATGAGCCACCGCCATAAGCAACCCTCTCTTCAAAGCAGCATTGTGAGAAACGCTCTCCCTTACGTCGGTAGACCTTCTTCCTTCCATCATTGCCATGTAACACAATTTTAGACTCATCAGAAAAGAGTACACGGCTCCAATCTTGCTGTGTCCAATTTAAATGACTGCGTGCGAAATGAAGGCGCGCTGTTCGGTGGGCTCGCGTTAGTTTGGGGCCATTAGCTGGCTTGTGTGGTACCATATCGCGTTCTTTTAACCTTCTCCGAACAGTTCGAGCGCTCACAAATACTCCGTGGAAGTCGCGAAGTTGGTTTTGTATCTCAATGGAGGTAAGGTGACGATTTCTCAAGCTGGTCGTCACGATGAATCGATCCTGCCTTTCAGTTGTGACCCGAGATCCTGGCCTTCCTTGGCGACGAACAAAGCCGCCAGTCTCTAGGTACCTCCGATAAACATTTCGGACCGCAGATCGACTTAAATTAAGTTGAGCACTCACGTTTCTTTGGCTGTGTCCGGCCTGAATAAGTGCCACAGCTTGGGCGGCGACTTCAGGTGAAGTATCCATAGATTATTGATAGAACCTCACCTTAATGTTAAGAATAAGTAATGTTTGTTGCAAAACCAAAGATATCAATCACTTTTTCAAGAAATAAATCCAAGTAAACCAATAAAACCAAGTTTTCTTAGTATTCGATTGTTTGATATCAACAAACAGGCTCCAAATTGTCTTTTGTTTCTTTAAATTCTGTGTTCGAAATTCAAAAAAAGACTATTGAATGAAATTGTGAATGTGCCAGGTTCAAAACTGCATAAAAACTTTTTGCTCGACCTAATATAAAATTTTAGCTAGGACCAAACGAAACTGAAAATACAAGGTGGGCCAAAAGATGTGTCCAGAAGTGTATTTGTTGATTGATCTCATAACTTCCAAGTACTCATATCCAACATTACCTAACTTGTGTTAATTAAGTATATGAGTGATCCAATTATCCTTTAGTAATGAGATTATGATTTTAATTCAGTTTTAGATCTTATTGATTTTGGATTATCATTAAAGCTTGATAATTCATGTTCACCTTAAATAAGGTACTTAAATAGATTTGATTCAACTGTCGACCAACCTCATAGAGGTTGGTAACAACAATATAGTGATTAAATTGTGTCTCATAGCATGTCAGTTGAACGTTTCTATAACATTTCATGGGATTTGTTCATTTTTGCAGTTTCTAGGATAAATAGATGGAAAACTCTTAATTATTTATTTGAATATTTAATGAATACCTACAGACCGAAATATTCGATCATTCCATTATAATATTATAATTCACATAGCGTCTACATCCTTCAGGTATTCTTTCACCAGCAGATATCAAACAGGTCTTCAAAGAGTATTATTGTGTTTTGAAAGAAACATAATAGAAATGTTTTGCATTAAAACAAAACAGTTATTATGTTATGAAAAACACAATAATACTCGAGTAAGGCGCTTGCTGTTGAATTTTGAAGACTTCTATGAATGACACTTGACAGTGACAACTCTAGCTCGCTAAGACCATAGTCACCGCAAGATTTCTTACATGTTGAAAGAACACAGGTAACTAAAAGGGAATGTAAGTACGTATATCTTAACTATTTATAGTATATAAGGCAATAATTGAGATGCTTTCTTCAAAGAGTATTATTGTGTTTTTCATAACATAATAACTGTTTTGTTTTAATGCAAAACATTTCTATTTTGTTGATATTTGCACACTTTTAAATCAAGTGTTGTAAAAAGTGACGCTTTTGCTAATAAGGGCCATCTGAAAGGAAGTGAATAAGGGCCGGTCCTTATTGGCCTGTCTAAATATTATTTTTTTAGTTTGGTTTTCTTTTCATGTAGATAAATAGATTTATCTTTTTACTAACCTTGATTTTATTGAGAGCTATATGTATTTGAAACATTTTTACAAGCTTTTTAACTTTCTATGTTTATAGGTTTTTATGTGTGTTCCCGTTGTCCAATTTATTTGAACCTTTGTATGCTTGTCTAGTTTTGACGAAAACACAATATTATAGTTAGAACGAGCTGATCTGATAATGGAGACAGAAGGTAGGCAACGGGTTTTTTGCGAAATTTTGATAATATACCATTACTGAATATTAAGCAGAATAAAAGTTTGAAATCTCTTTTCCAACAGCTAATACCAACTCCAAATTATGCGGTGGTGAAGCAAAATAAACCAAGATGAAAACTACAAAGGCCAGCTGGTTACTAGAGACTTATTTATGGAAAGGGAACAAAAAGAAAAGACAAAAAGACAGCAAACCCCTAAAGGGGCCAAAAAGATTAATAAAATTATTCTATTAAGATTTTCGTGATTGTTACTATTTCATTATTTTAATAAGGGCCAGGGCATTTGTCGGGCGAAAAATAACCATTTGTTTTTAAATTTTTGTTAAACCTATATTTTTGGTTAAGAGGTTTTAATCTAAAAATAGTATAAATTTGTCAATTTTACTTAAATAATACCTTTTTGCTACAAATTATTGATTACTTGAGTTTTATAAGGACCATTTTGTATTTTTGTTATATAATTAATGATAAAATGTTATCTATTTTGGCTGAAAATGTAAATTATGTTGAGTTATAGAGGAAAACAATTTAGTTTATTTTTTATCGCCTTAGTTTCTTTTAATTTTGTCTCGGACCTTAATAGACTACCTGAGTATATTAAGGTCCATAGTAAAGGATTTTTTAAAGTTTATTTTTGTTCACAATATGTTTAAAACCTCGCCATATAGGCATTTTTTTAAGATCTTAAATAAATACTGTTCCATAATATTCCTGATTTTTATTTCAACTTCATCTATTTTTTTAAATATTTAAGTTTTAATTATGCCGGCTCTCATTTACCGCAGGTACCTTATTTAGTTTTAAATTCAATTTAAAAATAAATAATTAAAATAAAACAAATAATTAACAAATGTGATTTTTTGCCGTTTTTATAGATAATGGTACGAAACCCTTCGTGCGCGAGTCCACTCCACAAATTCCACCCACATTCAGATACATTTTTATGCAAGGTTAGCTATTTCTTTAAACACATTACTCGTTGTGGTTTATAATTCCGCCCTCATTAATAATCGCAGGAATTAATAATGAAATTTTAAGAGTATGTGAACACATTCCGTATAAAAGTGTAATTTTTAACAAATATTATAGAAATTTAAGATAGTGTTTTCGAATCCAAAAGGAGGAGTTGTCAAATATTTACTCAAATAATGTTGCGAGACACTAAAAGACGACATGCTTTTAAGACGAACATTTTGCAAGAAGCCAAACACAGAGGTAAATGCATCCAACTCACAGATAATATCCACAGTAAAATACATTTTATTGGATGGAAACTTCAACTTACATCTAGCCATACATTACTTTGTATCCGGGGTGTATTCCCTACTTCGCCATATATTCTCATCATAACGACAGGGGATGCATCAGCCGCTATTTCAAGCAAGGAGAGTGCTTTCTATGTGCTTAGCATTTTATTCACTAATGCTATGTTACAAACAGTCGGTAATCAGTGAGTTCAGTGATATAAATAAGATAACTGAAAGTGTAAAGAAAGCGACCTCTCTTGGTGAAATGTTAATTAGAACAAAATCATACAATTTAGATTATTATAAATATATAGGGTGACTGGTAATTAGTGACTGATACTTAAACACATGGTTATAATCATGATAACAAACAACTTTTACTATGGAACCAAACCTGAAATCGCGAAATAAAATCAGTTCCCCATACATTCATGTTCGCATAACTCGGCAAAATGTAGGCAGTAGCTGATTTTATTTTTCGCGATTTCAGGTTTGGTACCATAGTAACAGTTGTTTGTTATCATGAGCACAATCATGTGTTTAGGTATTGGTCACTAATTACCAGTCACCCTATAGATTTATTATATATATTTTTAGTTTTTTTTTTATTATACATTTATATATTTTAGATTGTATAAATAAATGAATAATAATAAATAATTTAGTGTTAGGTATACATATCTAGTACTTAGAGTAGATACTGTCGAAATCACCTTATATCAGCTTTCAACGAAAAATTGTATCATTTATCCTAAGTCAATCAATTTGCCTAGCCTTTTCCCACCTATGTTGGGGTCGGCTTCCAGTCTAACCAGATGCAGCTGAATACCAATATTTTACAAGAAGCGACTGCCTATCTGACCTCCATAACCCAGTAACTGGGTAATGCCGCCGGGGTCGCGGGTTGTTCGAAAGAGATACCGTGGCCCTGGCACAGACAACTGAAGGTACACGGGTGGGTTTTAGTCAGGAAAAGTCTGACACGCCCTCCCGCTCTGCCCAGAGCAAAAGAAGTTATTTGATGATTTGCCATCCACAAAAAAAAAGTAACTGTGTAATACGATACCCCTTGGTAAGACTGATTGTCAGACTTTTGGGCTTCTGACGACCCGTAACGACTGTCAAAGATCCATGAATGACAGCCGGGACGAACGAACAAACATGTATTATATACACATTTTGCAAACAAAATATATATATAGATTTTAACATATTAACACGATGGCCCTACAGACTTTGCAATATTAATGTCCGGTTTCTGAGGTTTTTGAACGGAATATATGCATTCAATAGTGATTATTGGTTCGATATAGTTTTTCTGAACATTTCGTTAAGGAAGAATTTAGCTTAAAAGTCGAGTGAATTACTATCGAGGGTTTATCTGAGAACCTCAAAAAACCAAGCATAACAAATGAATTCGCTTACTTATATAATTTTGTGGAATCAATAGCTAATCAGAGTTTAAACTCCGTTTAAGAATTCATCAGAAACCTGGCATGAGTTTATTGTTTTACGATGTAGGTAATTATGATTTTCTTTTCTTTTTTTAATCTTAATTAACTAGTAAGAAAATTAAAAGGCAGTACCTACAATAGATGCGTGAATGTGAACAAACAAACAATTAATACAAACATTACAACCAACCACCAACACACACACCAACCAACAACCAACCAACAATACACCCAACGATACACTTCTTTCTGGAATATTCTATTTTTACTTGGAATTTTTTTTTTTTGTGAACCGTAAATGTGTTTTTATCGGAAAAAAAAAAAAAAATTATTATCAAAGTAACAAAAGAGGGAGCGACATTAAAATTTATGCTTTAACTTTTTAGTTTTTACGTTGTAGCTATTAAGTTTAACAACAAAACTTTGATACATTATGAAGTCGAAGTCATTAACATTGCAGAATTAGGTAAAATAGTATTCAAGGCGCTTTCCAATTCAGTGAATACGGTTTTGTAATATGTATTAATGATGATACAGAATTTCAAATACTTGACTTTACTATTGTTTTGATGCACAATGCGAACATTCCACTTCACTGCTTTCTTGTTAGCGCACTAAGCTTTTTTGATAGACTGTGAAATCAGATTTTATTGCAAAGCAAAGCAAAAAAGGTACTTCTTCAAAATTAGATTACTAACTGAAACACCGTATTTTTATTCGAATCTTTCAACTATGCAAAATTACTATTTACAGAAATGTAATTATTCAAAAAAACCGGCCAAGTGCGTGTCGGACCACGCACAATGAAGGATTCCGTGGTTGAAAAGAATTCCAAAAACAAACTTAACATTGTAATCCCAAAAAAAAAAAAAATGTGATAAACAATACAACAATTTTCTGACTTTTTTCTTTACTTGTGCTGTGAGACCTTGCTTCTTGCCAAATTTCATGATTCTAACGTAAGGGTTCAACGGGAAGTACCCTATAGATAGGGTTTGATTTACTTGCGAGTATCAAAATATGTCACATAAATGACCGTATTTTTTTATTGCGCTGACATAGCAAACCAGCAAACCACCACCAAGCAAGCGCAAACCTCGGATCGTGGTTGTAGGAGTGCCGACTTCCTTGGCTGAAAATGAGGTGTTCAGGTACATTTTCGAACAAAACATAGCCGACAAGTTACCAGCGATGTCCTTGGAATTCTTCTTGAACTTTTTTTTTTTTTTTTTAATCTTTATTTATTTAAGGGATTTTTGTACACATATGCGACGATGTCAATCCCATCGTGCTTTTACAAATTATAACTTACTCTTAAATTAAATAAACTAATCTTAGTCTCACAGAACTTAACTTAATCTAATTTATTATTTATTTAATAAAAAAGTATATAATATTTTTGCCGCTTCAGAAGTAGGCTTAGCTAAAATACCATGGAACATTCCAACATCCATTACCGACAGTTTCAAAGAGTATTCTTTTTTCTTCAAGTGTAATTCTTTTGTTTGTATATCGGACGGACATTCCACCAAAACATGCTGTACATCTTCTTTTTTACCACACACCTCACAGTTAGGAGAGTCCGATTTTTGCATGAGAAAAGCAAAGTTGGTGGCAAAAACGAAAATACATTTCATCAGACACCGACTTCCGAAATTAAAGTTATTTTTCACTTTGTGATGTTTTTGGAAGTCGGTTGTATTTTTTTGTGAAAAAGTTTTTATATGTTACAAGAAATTCTGAACACAGGGTCACTGGATCTGGAGTTCTGAACCCACCATAGCAAATTCGCATATAGAGGAGTCATTTACTAATTATTGAACCTTACTTTCCCTAGCTCTAGCTAAAGTTTTATAGTTTGGGAGATATGTAAATTTTTATACTTTATTGAGATTTTTCAAAAATTTGACCTTCAAGCATTCATAACTTTTTTGTTTGCATCATTTTAGTAGTTTTTTTTTTAAATAGGGTTAAAAAATAAGATAGTAGGCTTTAAAAAAAATACAAAAAAAAAATCTTTCCGATCAAATTCAACCTGAAATAAAAAAAAAACTGCGATATTTTAATAAATAATTTTAATCTAAGTTAGTTTTCTAGTTCGTCACCTTTCTAACGGTACTAAATTTGTATTTAAAAAAAAATTACAATACTCCTAAACTATAAAACTTTGGCTAGGGAAAGTAAGGTCTATTAGCAAATGACCTCCTCTATATGCGAATTTGCTATGGCGGGTCCAGATCTAGTCACCCTGTATATAGACTGGTGCATTATGAGACAGGTCACAATTATCTGAATAATGTTTAACTACTTGCGAAAAAATTGGTTTGTATTGTGACCTTGTTGCATGTTGAGCTATTAGTTAAAGCCAGCTTATAAAATCCTAATATTTTTTTTTGAATCATCAGTCAATTCGATCGAGCTAATTACATCGTTGTGGCAATTTTTCCAGAGTAATCGGTTGCTTTGAACACTATCAACTTTAATCTTTGAGCAATTCAATTGATAGATAGACATGCTACAGATTAGTTGACGGATAAAACTTTGGGACAAACATTTAATTATTTAATTAATTTTGCACTCAAAGAAAGAAAGAAGAACCAAATGAAACAAAACCATTTATATTAACTGAGCTAATTCAATGACAGCATGATACCGTAACTTTAAGACTTTGGTTATACAGGATGTAAGTCTAAACAGTGACAATTTTTTAAGGGGTCATTGCACTCATCATTATAAATAACTTTTACTGTGGAACCAAACCTGAAATCGCCAAAAAAAAAATCAGCTGTTCCCTACATTTTGACGAATTATGCGAACATAAATGTACAGAACAGCAGATTTTTTATCGCGATTTCAGGTTTGGTCCCATAGTAAAAGTTGTTCATAATGATGAGTACAATGTATAATTATACAGGGTGTAAGTAAAAACAGTGGCAATCTTTTAAGGGGTCATTGTACTCATCATTATGAACAACTTTTAGATAGATAGAGACTTGACTCTCTCTCTCTCTTGACCTTATAGAATGTCGCGCTGCAATAACACTAAAACAAACAGGCCAACTTTGTTATGCCGGTGTGCGTGACAGCTGACGTCTTACACTCGCGCCAGGCAGTGTGCTTGCATTGTGCTTTTCTAGTGTGCGTGCAGATAGCGGCGAACAGTTAGACGCTATTTTTGTCGACGAGTTCACAGCTTTGACTGTCTACCTAGACATACCTACTTATATCCTTGCTTTAAGACGCTCTTGTTACACAGCTTAGCATCGGTCCGTTGTCAGTCAAGTGAGCAAAGCTACATCATTTAACAAAACCAAGATAACAACTTATTTGTTCTAAAACTAAGCGATTATGAGGCATCCAACACAACTAAAGGCGTTGAACTGGTAAGCTCTCGTTCGTTGCCCTCGTCAACAAATATATTTATTGCTTTGCGAGAAAGGTTAGAAGGATATACTCGTATCACGATTATGTGAAACTAGAACCTTTTTTACGATCCCAGTCAACCTCTTTTCTCACTGCTCGGTTTATACACCCACCCAGCCTACTACTCTGCCACTCTTTATTATTTTTCGTCTCAGTGTGGGTGTAAATAAACAGCATGGAGACTGCCGACAGAAGTGAAAAAAACCAGCCAAGTGCGAGTCGGACTCGCGCACGAACGGTTACGTACCATTATCTATAAAAACGGCAAAAAAATCACATTTGTTGTAAAGGAGTCCCCCTTAAATATTTGTTTTATTTTAATTTAATTATATATTTTTAAAGTGAATATATAACTAAATGTTCTGTGAATATTTCAAGCGTCTATCTGTTGCCGTTATCAATATCGAGCAAAAACGAGCAAAATAATCACGTTTGTTGTATGGGAGCCCCCTTAAATATTTATTTTAATCTGTTTTTTTAGTATTTGTTGTTATAACGGCAATAGAAATACATTATTAGTGAAAATTTCAACTATCTAACTACCACGGTTCATGAGATACAGCCTGGTGACAGACGGACAGACAGACGGACGGACAGCGGAGACTTGGTAATAGGGTCCCGTTTTAGCCTTTGGGTACGGTACCCTAAAAACTTGACAGAGCAACACGTCATACAGATATACTGTTAACATTAGCATGTCGCGTAACGCGTGACGTGACGCGACCCCATAAGATTTCCCCAACCAAAAATCGCTCAACTCGCCTAAAGAAGTTTTCATTTCAACAACACGTTACATTAGCATATCGCGTGACGTGTGATGTGTGACGCGTGACGCGAACTCATAAGATTTTCTCCTACCAAAAATCGATCAACGCGCATAGAAGTTTTCACTTCAAAAAAACTTTTTTACAAAAAAAAATACAACCGACTTCCAAAAACAACACTACAAAGTGAAAAATAACTTTAATTTCGGTAGTCGGTGTCTGATTAAATGTATTTTCGTTTTTGCCACCGACTTCCGAAATTAAAGTTATTTTTCACTTTGTAGTTTTTGGAAGTTTGTGTTTTTGGAAGTCGGTTGTATTTTTTTGTAAAAAAGTTTTTATTTTTCACTTTTTAGTGGTTCACATGTGCTTACCCCTTCACAGCGTACTGGCGTGATGTTATGTTATGAACTGGTATGAACAAAAAACAGACATGAGATTTCAGCAATCCTAGTCCATTTGCTATCATTTATTGAGGAGTTCCGTTGCCTATCTCAGAAGTTTTTCATCAGATCTTCACCAAATTGAAATAGGACCACTCCAAGAAAGTACTCTTCCAAAAACTATCCAAATCGCTTCAAGTGTGCCTATAAAATTGGAAAAGTTCTCTCTATTTCTCCAGGATCCCATCATCAGATCCTGACTTGATGATCATGGGACCACCTGGAAACTATACCCTTTCAAATAAAAAAAAAAATAAGCCAAATCGGTCCAGCCATCTTCGAGTAATCGGGGAACATACATAAAAAAAAATAAAAAAAAAAAAGGTTCCGACGAATTGATAACCTCCTCCTTTTTGAAGTCGGTTAAAAATAGACGCTAATTAGCGAGTTTGGTAACCAAACTGACTCAGTTGCATTTGGCGTATTTGAATAAATATCATCACTCCGAATTCTTTATTAAAACTGTATCCCAACAACAATAGTCGAAAACTCAAAATAATCATTATTTTCCAGCACGGTGATCTTTGCCATGGAAGGCATTGGCGTCGTGATGCCGGTTGAGAATGAGATGGCCAAACCTCAGCAGTTCCTGGGCTGTCCTGGAGTGCTCAACGTGGCCATGGTCATCGTCATCTCGCTGTACGGCATCGTCGGGTTCTTCGGATATCTGCAGTATGGAGACCTCGTGAAGGGTTCCATTACGCTGAATCTTCCTGAAGAGGATATGTGAGTAGAATTTTGAGTATACAACATCAGTTTTAGTATATGCGAAACCCGAAACACGTGTCTAGTATTTTTATGTAAAGAATCTATGTACAAAATTTCAAAATAGTGTCATGAAAAATCACAAAGTTATAAGCTTGTTATGTTACCTGGTTGTCCGTTCAAAAACATGATCACCACGCGGCACCCGCTGTGCGCCCGTGCTTAGTGCCGCTATGACCTGCAGTGACTTATGCTCGTCGCGCGGTGTCCATATTGTAATAATGTTTAATGAATTTTGGGGCAAAATATAACACGGTATAAAAAATATTGGATTCGATTCAGTTATTTATTCTGAACAAACTATATTCTGGTTTCACATATACTAAAAATAATGTTGTAGATTACTTTTCAGTCTTGTGAATAATCGAAATCTCTGCTTGTTATTAGTGAACTATTTATAGAGCCAGGAAATACCTACATTCCAATGTCTACCGTAGAAAAAATATTAGGCTCAGCAACGACGTAACGGCATATCGCCAGTCCTGGAGGCTATTTTCAAGAATATACCTACAAGTAGGCGTTTAAACTTATGGATTCATCATCTGCCTAGCCTTTTCCCAACTTTATTGGGGTCGGCTTCCAGTCTAACCAGATGCAGCTGAATGTCAGTATTAGTATTTTACATGGAGCGACTGCGTATCTGACCTCCACAATCCAGCTACTGGGTAATACGACACCCTTTGGTAACCCTGGTTGTCAGACTATCGAGTTTCTGACGACCCATATCGACTGTCAAATATCCACGAATGACAGCCGGCACCAAACGGCTTAACGTACCTTCCGGGGTACGAAGGGGTTTTGGTATTAAAGACGCCCACCCATCCATGGACCAAGAACGGCTGATGGCTCGACCCGTGCGGCTGTTATTACTTAGCCACGAGCTTTACTTTATTACTTTAAACTTTTTGTTTGATAACTCATTTTTTTCCAACACTAGAGATAATTTAATGAATAGAATTTCTTTTCATCTTTTCAAATAATTAAATGTAAACAAGCCACCACAACAAAGACACGAAATGCGAATGAAATTACTTTTTTCATTATCTTCATTGTAAAATGCATGTATGTTTAAATTCGGTTCTGCTGACAAGTCCCTAATATTTAGAGGACCCTGAAGAGCCGTAGCAATACAGTTGCAAGTGCTGTGACATACAGTTCTAGACAACATTGTAAATAAATGTCAGTTTTATTACTTTTTGGTATGAGACGTATAAATGCAAGACCCTTCTCTTTTATATTGGCTTTCCTATATTGCACTCGCGATTGCAATTTCAGCAGTTTTTATTGATAAAAATGCGTTTTGAAGTTTCATGAATAGAAAAATAATATATTATGCATACATAATATACTAAAAAACCGGCCAAGTGCGTGTCGGAACACGCGCAATGAAGGGTTCCGTAGTTGAAAAGAATTTAACCCAAAAACAAACCTATCAATGGATCCCAAAAAAAAAATCTGTCATAAAACACAATTAACAATCTTCGGATTTTTTACTTTACTTGTGCTGTAAGACCTTGCTTCTTGCCAAATTTAATTATTCTAGGTCAGCGGGAAGTACCCTATAGGTTTTGATTTGCTACAGTTGCGAGTATCAAAATGTTTTATTTATTTATTTATTTATTTATTTATTTAACATCACATCCTATCTTTACAGGCTAACCTAAATTGATAAGAGTGGTACAAAACAAAAGAAAACTGAACAAAATATTAAAACTAGGTACTTACTTACTAACTATAACAATACACAGGCAGATCTGGATAACATAGCAGTCTAGAGGTTACTATAGTAAAGTCGTTCAGTGTACAAGAGAAGAGGTCCAAGCTCATAGCTACCGTGTTGAGAGTGCACAACGCACGCGTTAGCGGAGCACATGTGTCGCAAAATGGCCGTATTTTATTATTGCGTTGACTTAGAAGCTTAATTTTTTTAGAACTCTAAAGAACCATAGACTTACGTATTTGATAATAATTTCAACTTGATACCTCCACGCGTTCCTGAGAAAAAGGGTATTGACAGACAGACAGACGGACAACTAAGCGATCCTATAAAGGTTCCGTATTTTCCTTTTGAGGTACGGAACCCTAAAAAGTAACGAATTGAAAACTGTACATTGAATATTTTGATACAAATCTGGTGCCGAAAATATAGTTTTTTGTTTAAGTTTTTGTCTGTTTGTATGTTCCGGATTTGCACAAAAACGGCTGAACGGATTTAGAGAAAAGGCACACATATGCATGACATTATTCTATTCTGATTTATTCTGTTGCAGTAATGTATTGTGTTGCAGGTTTAGCCTGAATTATATGTTTTTTTTTAATTATTAAATACCTGGATTAACACTGAGTACTTTCAGTCCCGGTAGTACTTCCCCGTGGGATATTTTCCGACATCCACCGTTCCTTCGTCGTTTAATATTCTCCTAAAGAATGGGCAGAGACAGCCTCATTGGTCTAGTGGTCGCAAGGGCGACTGCCTAGCGTTGAGTCCTGGTTTCGATTGCCGGGTGTTATTGGGTTTTTTTGTCACAGTAGCAGCCCGTGGTGCCCGGTTGATGGCAATAGGCTCGCCCCCTATTACATGGAACTTAAACATAATTGGTGAATTGTGTGTGTACACTTTGTTAGTAGCTGCCTGTGGTGCCCAGTTGATGGCAAAAGGGTCGCCTTCTATTAATGGAATTTAAACATAATTGGTGAATTGTGTGTGTACACTTTGTTAGTAGCTGCCTGTGGTGCCCAGTTGATGGCAAAAGGGTCGCCTTCTATTAATGGAATTTAAACATAATTGGTGAATTGTGTGTGTACACTTTGTTAGTAGCTGCCTGTGGTGCCCAGTTGATGGCAAAAGGGTCGCCTTCTATTAATGGAATTTAAACATAATTGGTGAATTGTGTGTGTACACTTTGTTAGTAGCTGCCTGTGGTGCCCAGTTGATGGCAAAAGGGTCGCCTTCTATTAATGGAATTTAAACATAATTGGTGAATTGTGTGTGTACACTTTGTTAGTAGCTGCCCGTGGTGCCCAGTTGATGGCAAAAGGGTCGCCTTCTATTAATGGAATTTAAACATAATTGGTGAATTGTGTGTGTACACTTTGTTAGTAGCTGCCCGTGGTGCCCAGTTGATGGCAAAAGGGTCGCCTTCTATTAATGGAATTTAAACATAATTGGTGAATTGTGTGTGTACACTTTGTTAGTAGCTGCCTGTGGTGCCCAGTTGATGGCAAAAGGGTCGCCTTTTATTAATGGAATTTAAACATAATTGGTGAATTGTGTGTGTACACTTTGTTAGTAGCTGCCTGTGGTGCCCAGTTGATGGCAAAAGGGTCGCCTTCTATTAATGGAATTTAAACATAATTGGTGAATTGTGTGTGTACACTTTGTTAGTAGCTGCCTGTGGTGCCCAGTTGATGGCAAAAGGGTCGCCTTCTATTAATGGAATTTAAACATAATTGGTGAATTGTGTGTGTACACTTTGTTAGTAGCTGCCCGTGGTGCCCAGTTGATGGCAAAAGGGTCGCCTTCTATTAATGGAATTTAAACATAATTGGTGAATTGTGTGTGTACACTTTGTTAGTAGCTGCCTGTTGTGCCCAGTTGATGGCAAAAGGGTCGCCTTCTATTAATGGAATTTAAACATAATTGGTGAATTGTGTGTGTACACTTTGTTAGTAGCTGCCTGTGGTGCCCAGTTGATGGCAAAAGGGTCGCCTTCTATTAATGGAATTTAAACATAATTGGTGAATTGTGAGTGTACACTTTGTTAGTAGCTGCCTGTGGTGCCCAGTTAACATAATTAGTGAATTATGTGTGTACTAGGTCACCTCTGTGTAACCCTTCGTGAAAAACAGGCGTGATGTTATGAATACGCAGGGATTTCGTCTAATTTGATTATGCTAGTTCGCGTCCCATGTAATAGGGGGCGAGCCTCTGAGAAGCTCAGATCTAATAGGGATGATGATTAAAACTTTTTTCGTGTCAGGTAGGTTATTAAAAAATATTGGACACGTATTTTTTTCTTTTTTACGTAATCAGAAGATTACGGTGATATATTGAGTTAAAATGTGGCATGACATCACTTCTTGCTAGATTTTAAACGTACAATGCGTGCCACGAAAGATGAGACTTGACGAGCGTAACAAATTCAAATTAATTTATTTGCTAGAATGTAAGTGTAAATCAGACCTTAAGACTATCGTGGCCCAATTACATTCTACCATTACATATGGTGTACAAATGTGTCATATTAACATTTAATTTGTTACGAGGTTTCCCGTGTCAGACCTCATACCGCTAAAGAGACTTATAAATCAGAATAATCAGAATCAGATAATTATAATCTACTGCGCAAGTCAAACTACGTGGTGTGTGACACACCACGACACACCGACTGACACTTGAAACACCGTGTGTCAAGTCTCATCTTTCGTGGCACGCATTGTAGTTTGTTATGCCGGGGCCACATTATACGTCAACGTCAATACCCATTAACGCTTTAAACATCGCGGTAGTTTAATTCGGTCAAGATTCGGTCAAATTATCGCGGTAAGTGGTGGCTACACCTACGGTTATCGCCCTTCAACGTGATAATCAACGACACATCCCGTATAATGTAGCCCCGGCATTATAGTTGTGGCCATGATTGTGACGTAGCGAGCCCCCACTCCCCAAGTTTAATTCGTTTTATCTAAGTAATGTTTTATTAATATTCTATAGCAAAAAATACGTGTCTAATATTTTTTTATTATCAGACTGACGGACTAAATAGAATTACTTTTTTTTTAGCCAGGCATCATCTTTATTCTGAGAATTTACTATTGAAAACCCTTTAATACCGAAGTCAGTGAAGCTATTATTGAGCTTCATAAATAAAAAGTAACATCAAAAACGAAACCCCGACTACTGAAAAATCACGCTCGCCGCGGTCGGTCTGTAACCAATTAAATTACCTCCACTTTTACTTATTTTAACAATTTAAACATATTTATTTACTTAAGCAATATGACATATATGACATTATTATCGTGGTCAAAAATTTACGTGTAATTTCCACCATATTAAATTTAGGGAGAATTTATATAGCCTATGTCACCCGGACCATTATTACAAACCTATTGATATCTCATTCATTAAAATTGGTTCAGTAATTTAGGCGCTACCGTGGAACACACGTAAATACATACTAACATACATACATAGACTGCTAAATCATAATAACCCTTCCTTTTGGCTTTGCCGTAGTTGGGTAAAGAGTGGGCATGGATGTTCTTAATAGTAATGTCAGGTAAAACACAAAGTATAGTTTTTTTTAAAATAAAGATATGTTTCCAGTCGATTTACCAATAATAAAATATACTTTGGGAAAGATTAGGCTACTAAAACCTTTAGTATATCATTTTAGACTGTCAAATACGACTGGATCACGGTTCATAATATTTATTGAACCCTTATAAAGTCAATCGCTTGAACCTTTAAATATTTATTTGGGAATAAGTAAACGGATAACGTTCTTTTGACAAATATTTTTTCCTCCGAGTATTATTTTTTTCAGTGATAGAATGTAGGTTTACCGGTGACTGAAAAGTTGTGTGTAAATCGGTTGTGGAAAAGTTGTGTGTAAATGGTATGGGCATTTGTGATGCTGAGGAATGAGGAAAATGTCGTCAGGAAAGTTTTGAGTATGAATGTGGATGGATATACGAGTAGGGGAAGACAGTCAGTCAGTTAGGACTTCTCTTTTTATTTATATAGATTACTAGTTAAGAGGAGCTCGTAGCTAAGTAATAACAGCCGCACGGGTCGATCTATCAGGTTAAGCTACGCTTGCCAAGGTTGGTCCGTGGATGGGTGACCATCTAACTTTACATAACAAGACTCCTCCGTGCCTCGGAAAGCACGTTAAGCTGTTGGTCCCGGTTGTCATTCGTGGATCTTTGACAGTCGTTACAGGTCGTCAGAAGCCCGAAAGTCTGACAACCAGTCTAACCAAGGGGTATCGTATTACCCAGTAACTGGGTTGTGGAGGTCAGATACGCAGTCACTCCATGTAAA
Organism: Cosmia pyralina; assembly: GCA_946251885.1. Taxonomy (NCBI): domain Eukaryota; kingdom Metazoa; phylum Arthropoda; class Insecta; order Lepidoptera; family Noctuidae; genus Cosmia; species Cosmia pyralina. Next base: position 24,740,328 of record OX276349.1, on the reverse strand, counting down.
ATACTGGTATTCAGCTGCATCCGGTTAGGCTGGAAGCCATCCCCAACATAGTTGGAAAAAGGCTAGGCAGATGATGACTAGTTAAGCCTGCGACTTTGTTTACACAAAAATTCTACTACACTTTTTAAGTACATAAAAAGTGTAGTAGAATTTTTATTGAGCCCATCTGTTACGACGGGTGGCCAGATATTATAGATAAATAAGACGACCAGACTATTTTATGTATCGTGTATTCAGCCATTGCATGACGAGCGATCCGAGTCGGTGACAAGACAACAGGATCCGGAAATACCACAGATAATATATATTTTATAAAGACTGATACACATACGTAACATCTCCCTTATTAAGAAAAGAAAAGAAAATGGAATCATTACGTGGAACATGGTACGTAAGTATACTCTTTTTTTTTTTTTTTTTTTTTTTTTTTTTAACATTAACAAAATTCTTATATACTAGTAGACTAAGTGGAACGGAACATCTCTAAGAAGTGACAAGTTGACTTGACTGACATTTACATTGCGACAGTTCTGACAGTGACGTCTATCAAATTGACTTAACTAAGTTTTGACAGCTACTAACAAAACAAAATTAGGTTTGACAATGCTTGTACAACAAACAATACATTTAGTATATTAAATTAAAACTAAGTACAAATTAAGAACTTAATCTAGACCAATTTTCAAAATCTTCGGGGCTTTATTATTGCTCTACCGAATGAAGAATAAGTTGTGTGTTGAGTTTGTTTATTTGGTGTATGTGATGTGTTTGTTTTTGTTTCAGATTCTTGGACAGGATTACTTGTACAAGGAGATTGATAATTAGATGGAGATGACGACGGCAGTATATTGGAAGGCCACGGTGGATCAGTGTCAAGTGGAACTGATGGGGATTGAAGTGAACTTCTTCTACTAGGAGCGGACTCAGTTGGTGAATGTTTTGGCTGTAGGATATGTTGGCGATTACGGCGAAAAGTACCTTCCGGGGAGACAATAGTATATGATCTAGGCTGTGGACCTATGTCTGACACAGTACCAGGTGTCCAAATACTGTCTGGCTGTTTCTGGAAGTAAATTTTATCACCAATGTTTAGGGAAGACAACGGTTTAGTATGTTTATTATAATAAATCTGTGATTTGTTCACTTTTATTTGAGTTTTATTTGTTAGAGACCTGTAGTTAGGTATTTTAGGTTTCAGAGTTTGTTCTAAGACTGGAAGTTTAGTTCTGAGTGTCCTGGACATTAGTAATTGGGCAGGCGAATACATATTTTCTTTAGGTGTATTCCTATACTGTAATAATCCTAGATGAGGGTCTGTATTATCAGTAAGACATTTCTTTAATATGTTTTTAACCGTGGCTATGGTTCTTTCTACAAGACCATTAGACCGTGGATAATAGGGACTTGATGTAATATGTTGTATTTGCCAATCTAAAGCAAAATGATTAAACTCTTTTGAGTTAAATGGGGGACCATTGTCTGAAATTAGAATGTTGGGTATTCCATGTCTGGAAAATATAGACTTTAGGTGACTAATGACAATTTTACTAGTAGAACCACCTGCTAGCTTTACAAGCTCGACATATTGGGAAAAATAATCTACGACTATGACATACTTGTTTGAATTGAAATCAAATAGATCAACTCCGACTTTATTCCAAGGGATTGGTTTTACCTCATGGGGCTGTAGTGACTCTTTGGAATTGCTGCGTCTGTTAGTGAGACAGTTATGACAATTATTAACATATTTTTCTATATCAGAGTACATATTGGGCCAGTATACTAGATTTCTTGCCAATCTTTGGCAACTATGAATACCTTGGTGACCTTCATGTATCTGTTTCAAAATGTCTTTTCTCATGGCTACTGGTATAATGACACTGTTGTTTTTGAAGACAATACCATTAATTATATGTATATCGGTTTTTAAAGGAAAATAAGGCCTAAGTATGTCTGGAAGCAATTTTTTATGTTCAGGCCAACCTGTTATGCAATATTTACTTAAGAGTGACAATTCATTGTCTTGGGAAGTCTGTTCTTGAATAGATTTAAGTTTATTTGGACTAACTGACAGTGATCTAATGACTAAATTGACATGTAAATCTAGATCAGAATCTAGATCATGTAATGACTGTTCTGGTAAAGCTGCTCTAGACAGAGTATCAGCTACATAAAGATATTTACCTGGTTTGTAAGTTACGTTCAGGTCATATGGTTGTAATCTTAGCATTATTCTTTGAAGACGGGGTGGAATGTTATAAATTGGTTTTTTATACAGCGATACTATTGGTTTGTGATCTGTTTCAACTAAAGTGTGGCGACCATAGACATATTGGTGAAACTTTGTACAACCAAATAGGATTGCTAACAGCTCTTTCTCAATCTGAGAGTATGACTGTTGACATGAGCTTAATGAAGCTGAAGCATATGCTATGGGGTGTTTATCATGGCAAATCACTGCACCCATGGCATCTTTAGACGAATCAACTGACAGTGTAATTGGTTTATTTTGATCATAATATGTCAAGACAGGGGCTTTTGTTATACATTCCTTTAATTCATTAAATTCTACATTATGTCTCTCTTGCCAAGACCATTCATTATCTTTAGACAGAAGTGTTCTTAAATTAGAAGTTTTATCTGACAAATTCTCTATGTATGAGCCTAAGTATGTAACCATACCTAAAAACCTTTGTAATTCTGTGACATTTGTTGGTGGTGGCATACTGCAAATGGCTTTCACTTTGTTTTCGTCAACTCTCACACCATCTTTAGAAAAGATGTGTCCTAGGTACTTGACTTCACTTTTACATATATTAGACTTGTCTTTATTAAATTTTATTCCTATTTCTCTAGCTCTATCTAAGACTTGTTTTAACCTAAAATCATGTTCTTGTTTAGTTTGACCGTAAATTAGGAAATCATCCATCATGATTTTGACTCCTGGAATATCACTGAATCTATTTGTCATGATGGAATGAAACAGTTCTGGGGCTGCATTTATCCCGAAGGGAAGTCTTAGGAATCTATATCTACCTTGAGGTGTGATGAATGTACATAATTTTGAGGAAGCTTCATCTAACTTTAGCATATAAAAACCTTTGTTTGCATCTAGGGTAGTGAAATATTGTGAACCAGAGAGGCTGGATTTAATTTCATCAATAATTGGAAATTGATAATGAGGACGCATAATGGCTTTATTAAGTTTTCTTGGATCAATGCACAGGCGTAGTTTACCATCTTTCTTTGATGCAATTACAATTGAGCTTACCCATTCAGTAGGTTCCTCGACTTTGACTATAATTTGATTTTTTTTTAACATGGCTAATTCTTCTTTTAATTGTTCTAAGAGACTGAATGGAATTCTACGACAGGCATCTATAGACGGTACAGCATCAGGCTTCATTGACAAATGACATTCATAATCTTTAAGACAACCTATTCCTGAGAAGAGATCTTTATATTTGTCAAGCTGTGATACATTGAGTGACTCATGAAATTGGACATTATGGACTCTTTTAACTAATTTTAAATTCTCACAACTGTTGCGACCAATAATATTCCTACAGGGTATATCTATAATGTGGAAATTAACATTGTATAGTTTGTTGTTATGTGTGACAGACAGAATGCATTGACCTACAGTCGGTAATACTTCACCGCTAAAGGTTGATAGTTTGTGACTACTTTTCTTTAAACTACTCAATGGCAAATTAAGTTTTTTATAAGAGTTAAATGATAAAATGTTAGTGTCAGCACCTGTATCAAGTAAAAAGTCTACATTCTTACTATTTATGGACAAAGTTGTATGATAAGGGTTTTTTATGCTGACAGAAATCTCATTAGTGAAAAGACTATTTAGAAAATAAGTATCAGTACCCGTACTTTCTTCTTCTTCTTCTATGGATCTCACATGTTTGCTGCGGCAACACTTGGCAAAGTGATTGGGCTTGTGGCAGTTGTTACAGATGACTCCTATGGCTGGACATTTTGTTCGGTGAACTTGACCACATCTGGAACAATTCTTGGTTGACTGTTTGGATTGAGGTTCTTGACTGGACGATGCTTTACTTGATTGACGACTTTGACTTGTTTGAGACTGATGACTTTGACTTTCTTGACGGCTATGACTTCTTTGACGACTGTGACTTCTTTGACTGTGACTTTTTTGATTGCGACTCTCTTGACTACGATGTGTTTGGCGACTGTGATGCGATTGACGACTGGCAACGACACTTACTTCTTGGCTTGATAAAGCTTTAGCCTGTAACCTAGTATTTCTTAGTGTTTTAGCGAGACTGACGGCGGCATCAAATGTTGATGGTTTCTCGATCAGGATACGTTCTCTGATGTACGAGCAAGATGAATTTAAGTTCCATGAGAATATGTCCTTTACTATATCATCGGCAAGACCTTCAAAATTGCATTGGATACTTAGATTCTTGAGATCCGTGGCATATGTCTCAATTTCTTCATCTGGACCTTGTTTTCTGTTGAACAGCTTATGTCTTTCGACGGAAATATTGACACGTGGTGTGAAGTAGTCTTCAAATTTGGCGAGTAAATCCTTATAGGTGATCTTGTCAATTTGTATGTTAAACGAGTAAAATATCTGAAGAGCGTCTGGGCCTATGATTTGTAGTAAAATGGCTACCTTTCGTTTGTCTGGTTGTTCTTCTAAATTGTTGGCTATCATGTAAATCTCTAGACTTGTGTTGAAATTTCTCCAAGCCAATGGCATGTTCGAGTTGTTGATATCTAAGCTGAAATTACTCGGCGGCAGGGGATAACTTGTATTATTTGCGTTTTTATTTTCCGGCATTTTAGGGCTGGACCACGCGGCGACGTTTTACTCGAAATTTTTTTTTTTTTTTTTTTTTTTTGACTGTTTGCGGCACTTACTTTTGTGGTTTTTTGTGACTTCTTTTTCTTCTGTATCTTCTGACACCATGTTACGACGGGTGGCCAGATATTATAGATAAATAAGACGACCAGACTATTTTATGTATCGTGTATTCAGCCATTGCATGACGAGCGATCCGAGTCGGTGACAAGACAACAGGATCCGGAAATACCACAGATAATATATATTTTATAAAGACTGATACACATACGTAACACCATCGTCCACGACACTACGCGACTTAATATGGACCGTCATTAAAATACTAGTGCTGTTACATTATGGCTACTCATTGGTGATTTGAGTTTGAAACTGGTTACTTTTAGGTTTAAATCAGTTTAAAAAAATATCTTAATCTGATAGATGATTCGTGTCTTATAAGCGCCACTAACAGACAGATAGAAAATTTGTTTTATAAATATTATACAAAATTAACATTCGGGAACTATTTAAAAGTCAGAAAGCGTGTTGAATTACGTACCCCGTCTTATGTATTCCAAACGAATACGGAAGATTTATACGAAAAGTCCAAGATAGCACCAAAGTTTGTAATTAGTTCTAAGATAGTTACCTACTATCCGTAAGCATATGCAACTTCTTACATGATTAAGGGGTGTGGTGAAGCGTCAATGGCTTTTTCAATTATAAAAATAATTAAATAATGTAATTTCTAATTTGTTGAATCCTCCCTGCCTTCTATGGAAGCAGCGGCCCGCATTACTGACACTTTCTCGAGTAACTCGCAACATGGCCCATAGATGGAGCTAACGAAAATAAAGGACTCGAGTATAATAGTGTATTATCTGTGTGATTGGGTCCTGATTTCCGGTACTTCCGCCTCGGTAAAATGTGAAATATATGTGTCCCTCGCTCCGCTTTTGAAGAAAAATACTTTTTATGGTGAAATTTTAGAGTTTCTCACGAAATAAATAGGTGTGACTCTGTGCTTCGACAAGAACATAAAGTGCTGTGTTGGATCTGAAGTTTCGACGGATATATCAAGGGATATTCAGAGATTGAGTTTGCCGGCCGGCAGCTATTGGAAGAGACACGTGTGCATCGATGGTCATCGAGCTCGTCTTCCTGGACCTGAGTGGGGTCTCTGGATTGAGAAGGTATGTGGGCTTAAATTGCTGCATATTTCATCCCATATGATGTCGGTTTAATGTGGTCGATTCAACATTCAGAAATTACTTTTGTTCTTGAGGTTCCGCCATATTGTTTTTTTTTGTTGTTCCGCTAGTAATTTTCTTAGTCCTAAAACTACGCCATTGATGAGGCTATTTACACGCTTCATCATAATTTTTGGTCCTTCGAGCCGGATAAATGACCTTATACCTAGATTCTTACGTAATTATTTGGTAAAAATCATATAGGTTCACAGTTCATTATTCATACATATCACAATAGGTATAATTTTACGTAAACTTTTGGTAAATTATTACTTATAAAACGCATAAACATAATTGACAATAGACTTAAGTTAAATCTGTTCAATTATTACATAGAACGGAACACGTTACGTATTTATTTGGTAGTGTTCTTCGTTCTGTGTAGGTATTTCGCATTTAGAATCTCGCTTTGTAGGTAGTTAATCGCCGCTTCTCGGCTTTGTGTACAATAGATAGGTACCTACTTATCGTTCGTAGGATCGTAGGTACGCGGCTATTATAAATCGCCTAGTGGGTATTTTTTCTCTGTTGTGATTGTTTTTATTTAACAAAATGTCAATCAATCAAACTGAGCCGGAAGATATGCTGACTATTCTTCATGAAAAGAAGGGATTGTTATTTAAACGCATAAATCGATTGTATAATTTGTCGAAAAGTATTTCGTCGTTCGAGTCTAGGGCGAATGAGAATTTTATGACTGAGTCAGAGACAATTGATGACATTCGAGATAAATTTGAATCGTTTGTCGATCAAATTAATCAAATAAATCTTAGTTTAAAACCTGGTACTAGTCTCGACTATGCTTGTTTAGAATCCTTTGAAGATTTGTATATTCATATCAAACGTGTTAGGAATAAAATAAACAGTAGACAGTCTCCTTCAACACCCAGTGATAGCTCAAAGTCTTTTTTGAACCGCTTAAAATAAAGTTGCCTCCTATAGCGTTGCCGTCTTTCGACGGAAAAACTGAGAATTGGCCGGTTTTCTATGAGTCATTCAAGTCAAATATTCATGATAATGATCAGCTGACTGACTCGCAGCGTGTGCAGTACTTAGTGGGTAGGCTTACTCAGAACGCATTGAGGGTTACCGCTGGAATTGTGCCTACTGGTGATACATACAAGATTTTATGGGATAGTTTAATTAAAAAATATCAGGATAAACGGACACTAGGAACACATTATTTGAATAACATATTTGATTTAAAAGGTTGTTCATTTAATGCTAATAGTCTCGATTCTTTTATAGAAACATTTAGTGCATCTATTTCTGCCTTGAAACAACTTGGGATTACGGATCTTGCGGATTTTATTCTCTTGCATTGTGCAATGAGAAAAATGGACTCGCAGACTACTCAGTCATTTGAACTTTCTATTCGAGATGTTGAAATTCCCACCACGAAATTATTAATTAGCTTTGTTCAAGATCAGGCAAAAATATTAGCACGCTCGAATTTATCCCACTCGAACGCGAGAAACTATATTAGACCCCCCGCTTCCGCAACTCGTGAGTCGCGTACACAGACCAAAGCGTTTGTCGTGAGTGAGTCAGCTGACTCGTCCGGTTCCTCTACCGCGAACGCGGTTTCGTGTTGCGCGTATTGTAATGATAACGCGCATGTTCATTTGTATAACTGCACGAAGTTTAAATCCGCGCTGACGCCTAGAACTAGGTTTGAGTTTATTAAATCCAAACGTGGATGCGCGAATTGTTTGAGTACGTTGCACGGTTTGAGTAGTTGCAAATCGTCATCAGTCTGTGACGTATGTAAAAGACGACATCATACTTTGTTGCATTTCAATAAAGATAATGAAATTACGCACACAGCTGGTGTTGAAGTTACGAATTGCAACGTAGCCGTCTCGGCGCCTTCCGCACCCCTCTCGTACCCCGTTGCGTCTTCGCCTGCCCCGGCACTCGCCGCGGTGTCGCGTTCTTACGTCCCTTGCGATAAGGTCGATATTTCCGCACCGGTGACTGAGTATGAGTCGTGTGATGTAATCTCAGCGTCTCCAGCTCATAATACGGCTATGTTATTAGCAGCTGATACAAAGAATAAGGCGACAGTGCTGTTATCAACCGCTCAGGTTTATGCGCGAGCTAAAAGTGATAGTGAGGGTCATAAAAAAATAGTGAGGTGCTTAATTGACAATGGTTCGCAGAGTAACTTAATAACTACAGCCTGTTGTAGAAAACTTAATTTAGCAATAATTCCTTTGAGTAATTCTTTTGTCAAAGGAGTTGGGTCTGTATCGCGACCCATAATAGGTCACGTACATTTAGATATCGAGTCTCGCGTATACCCAGATCAAACATATACTATTCATGCGTTAGTAGTTGAGTGCATCACAGACCAGCTGCCATCGCATCAAGTTTTGTGGGATAGTCATGTGGACTTCCACGCACTTCCGCTTGCTGATTTAAGCTGGAATATTCCAGGTGATATTGACTTAGTGTTAGGCGCTCAACTGTTTCCGTACATTTATTTGGGGAATAGGGTTGACTTTGGGTCTGGCGCCCCACCTGGGCTATTGACCACATTCGGGTATGTCCTTATGGGTGATTTTCCGCATAATAGTAATGATTTAAATTTACCTAGTTCTTCTTTCACGGCCTTGGCCCTTAATGATTTATTACAAAAATTCTGGGAATTGGAAGAAGTTGACCATAAACGCTTTCTCTCTCCTGAGGAAACTGAATGTGAGAATATTTTTTCCTCGACCGTGTCACGTGACGATGTGGGACGTTATACTGTCGCGTTGCCTTTTAGTAAGGACCCCTCAGAATTAGGTAACTCCCACACCGCCGCGTACCGTCGATTGATTGCTCTTGAGAGAAAACTTCGCCAATCGCCGATGTTAAGGGAAAATTATAACGCAGTGATCAAAGAGTACATCGACAATGGTTATCTGAGACAAGTCGACGAATCTGTCGTTTCAGAGAACGGGTACTACATCCCTCATCACGCTGTCGTTCGACCGGACAAACCGATGCCGCGCATTGTATTAGATGCTAGTGCTAGGACTCATACAGGTTTATCTTTAAATGATGTCCTCCATATTGGTCCCAATTTACAAGCCGATTTATTTCTTCTATTAATAAATTTTAGATTATTTCCCATCGCTATAAACGCAGATATTACACAAATGTATTTACGCATTGGTGTACCCGTTGACCAGCGTAAATACCTCCGCATTTTGTTTCGATTCAATGAGAACGAACCTGTGTTAACCTTTGCTTTTAATCGCTTACCTTTCGGACTGAAATTGAGTCCTTACATAGCTATGCGCACTATGCGACAGCTGGCCTCTGACAGTCCGCATTATCCTGAAGCTGCTAAAGTAGCAGAGACCAGTCTCTGTATGGACGATCTGGTGTATTCTGTGAATGATGAAGACACCGCCAAGCAGCTATCACATGATCTCATAGAGGTGTTTAAATCGGGTGATTTTGACCTTGTAAAATGGTGCAGCAATTCACCCGCGCTTTTAAATAGTCTTCCCGACTCGCATCGTAAATTCCTCGATTTTCACGCGGAGAATGACGTGTCCAAGGTTCTGGGTCTTTCGTGGGAACCTTCTCAGGATAATTTCTTTTTTACTTCCACTCAAATAGCCGAGAAATGCACTAAGAGAATTATACTCTCGATAGTCGCCCGCTTATTTGATGTTCTCGGTTTGGTTGCCCCCGTGATATTGTATGCCAAATTGCTTATCAAAGAGTTATGGCTGAGTAATATCGATTGGGACGACCCCGGTCCTGACGATATCTTTAAACGTTTCTCCGTTCTCATGCAAGAATTTACTTTGCTGGATACCTTAAGGATACCACGTCATGTGGGTGTTACCAACGATTGCTCAGTTCGTCTAGTCGCGTTCGCCGATGCCAGCATGGGTGGGTACGGGTGTGTCATTTATGCACATTCGACTGGGCCGTCCGGTGTCGTAGTCCGCTTACTTTGTGCAAAATCGAAGGTTTCACCTACCAAAGTCACGACTCTTGCGCGTCTGGAGTTATGTGCCGCCGTGCTTATGTCAAAATTGGTAAAAACTGTTCGTGATACGTACGCTTTACGTGTTCCTATTGCAGGAATTTACGCTTTTTCTGATTACGCTGGTCCCATGCGCATAACCCTCACCCGTCGCAGAGGCCAACATGCACAAAAGGCTTATATCTGTTTGTTTGTATGCTTGGTAACCAAGGCCATCCATATTGAGCTAGTGTCTGATTTAACTTCTGATGCTTTTTTAGCCGCGTTTAAACGCTTTATCTCGCGTCGAGGGCCAGTATCCTGTCTCTATTCGGATAACGCTACCAATTTCGTGGGCGCTAAGGCCCAACTAGATGAACTTTATAGTTTCTTAATAAATTCAAGTTTCAATTCATCTCTTCTAAATGAGTTATCAACACGCCGCATAACGTGGAAAATGATTCCACCTCGCTCCCCACATTTTGGTTCTATGTGGGAAACAAATATTAAAACATTAAAAACGCACCTTTATCGCGTGATCGGAAATCAGCTTCTCACTTATGAGGAGCTACAAACTGTACTCATTCAAATAGAGAGCATTATGAACTCGCGCCCTTTGAGCGTGTTGTCTTCTGATCCCCATCCCGAAGTTATTACTCCCGCTCATTTTTTGATGTCCACTCCATTACAGTACTTGCCGGCACCCGATTTGTCTGGTCAACGAATTAATCTGTCACAGCGCAAACAATTGTTAGATAATATGGTCCAATCCTTCTGGAAGAAATGGCACCTAGAGTATCTGCATACGCTGCAAGTCAGACAAAAATGGGCCACTCCGGACAAACCTGTAGAAGTTGGAACTGTCGTGCTCGTGGGACAGGATAATTCAGCTCCTCTCAGTTGGCCGTTAGGGGTTATAACTGAGGTTTATAAGGGCGCGGATAATATAGCTCGCGTTGCAATGGTAAAGACAAGGTTCGGTAACTTTAAACGTGCTGTCATTAAATTATATCCGATTCCAACGCAATAAAGTTAACTTTAAATGATACGCATAGTTTTAAGGTAGATTAATTAATCTTAAATAACTCGTATTTTTCCTCTCTCATTCAGTCATAAACTTAGGCATTCGTCCGCAATTTTTGTGATCATGATTTTGGTCAGTAATTCTTTATAATTTTTACTTTTATTTTTGGAAGCACTTGCGTCCTTCCAAAGCCGGGAGCATGGTGAAGCGTCAATGGCTTTTTCAATTATAAAAATAATTAAATAATGTAATTTCTAATTTGTTGAATCCTCCCTGCCTTCTATGGAAGCAGCGGCCCGCATTACTGACACTTTCTCGAGTAACTCGCAACATGGCCCATAGATGGAGCTAACGAAAATAAAGGACTCGAGTATAATAGTGTATTATCTGTGTGATTGGGTCCTGATTTCCGGTACTTCCGCCTCGGTAAAATGTGAAATATATGTGTCCCTCGCTCCGCTTTTGAAGAAAAATACTTTTTATGGTGAAATTTTAGAGTTTCTCACGAAATAAATAGGTGTGACTCTGTGCTTCGACAAGAACATAAAGTGCTGTGTTGGATCTGAAGTTTCGACGGATATATCAAGGGATATTCAGAGATTGAGTTTGCCGGCCGGCAGCTATTGGAAGAGACACGTGTGCATCGATGGTCATCGAGCTCGTCTTCCTGGACCTGAGTGGGGTCTCTGGATTGAGAAGGTATGTGGGCTTAAATTGCTGCATATTTCATCCCATATGATGTCGGTTTAATGTGGTCGATTCAACATTCAGAAATTACTTTTGTTCTTGAGGTTCCGCCATATTGTTTTTTTTTGTTGTTCCGCTAGTAATTTTCTTAGTCCTAAAACTACGCCATTGATGAGGCTATTTACACGCTTCATCAGGGTGTTTCCTGTTCCAACACCTTTTCTTGTGTTTGAGTTGTTTGAGTATTACTGACTGATTATTAGATTGTATTACAGTCCATTCACACTGACAGATTTTTTTTTCCGGATCTTTAATTAATTTACGCATAGTTCTTATTTCTTTAAGTGGCACATTAAGTAGGCCACAGTCACGCGCTTACAAAATTACGAATTCGTCAGCTAAAGCATTTGAAACCGTCCTAAATATTAGGTCTTTACCTATGAAATTGCCGTTCTTCAGTACTGGCCATTTCAAATCAAAATAATTTTTGTTTGGCTAAGAATTCTAATTTCAAATTAATTTTATTTTAAAAACATGGATTTTTTTTTCCAAAAGTAGTCATTTGTTTATTGATTAGTGTTACATTTTCATCGCATTTCAATCTTTTTCGTCATCATGGATACGTTAAAAATTCGAGTAATTATGGAATATGAGTACCGTCGTGGCAGCAACGCGGCACAAGCGACACGCAACATCAACGACGTTTACGGAGCTAACACTACAAACCAACGCACCACTTGTTATTGGTTTGCTCGCTTCCGTTCTGGAAATTTCGACCTGAAAAGTGAACCTCGCGGTCGTCCGAAGACTTTGGTCGACAATGACGAATTAACTCTTAAAATGTCGATTGTACACCATGTGTACAGATAACAATAGAATTTCAATTGTGTCTGCTAATTGGCGCGCGACGGGTTAAAGGCGATTGTGGAAGCTGATGATACACAATCTACGGCTGAATTAGCAGCAGCTTTCGACGTTAGCGTCAAAACAATATTGGTCCATTTGCGTCAAATTGGCAAGGTAAAAAAGCTTGACAAATGGGTGCCCCACGAACTCAATGATCGCCAGCGCGAAGTACGCGTCGAGACGTGCCTTGCACTGCTCAACAGACACACAAATGAAGGAATTTTGAACCGCATTGTTACCTGCGATGAAAAATGGATTCTGTTTGATAACTGCAAGCGCTCAGCAAGTTGGTTGGATCCTGGTTCAGCACCTAAACAATGCCCTAAACGAAAACTTACCCCTAGAAAAGTGATGGTCACTGTTTGGTGGTCTAGCGCCGGTGTGATTCATCACAGCTTCTTACCAAACGGGGTGAGCATTACTTCAGATGTGTACTGTGAAGAACTGAACACAATGATGGAGAAGCTGGCACATCTCCAACCAGCATTGGTCAATCGCTCGTCTCCGCTGCTCCTGCACGACAACGCGCGACCTCATACTGCACAGCAGACGGTCTCCAAGTTGCAAGAACTGGAGTTGGAAGCTCTCCGTCATCCGCCCTACTCACCAGACCTTGCGCCTACAGAATAGAATAGAATAGAACAGACTACTACTTTTTCCAGAATTTGGATAACTTCTTGGCGGGAAAAAAATTCAATACCCGAGAGGCAGTACAAAATGCCTTTGAAGAATTTGTTGCCTCCCGTCCAGCTGATTTCTTTAAGAAGGGCATCAATAAACTGCCACTGCGTTGGCAAAGATGCATTGATTGCATGAGTGATTACTTCGATTAATACAAATAAAAAATGCATGAAAAAAATTCGTTAAAATTTTTTCATACAAAACGGCAATTTCATAGGTAAAGACCTATTATTTATTAAAATAATTTAGAGAACTTAAGAGGTTATATTGAAGCGTGGTTTAGCTCGGTGTGTAAGTGAAATGGCTGTCCATTTTGACGCGAGAGAGGTAGACTCTCACGCGCACCGGAACTAAACGCGCTTCGTTTAAGTGTAAATTTATGACATGCTATGCTTAAATCAATTTTTAGCAAAGTAAGTTCTTAAAATATTTAAATAATTTATTATATTATACAGGGTTTTTCATTAAGAGCGCTCGAACTTAAAAATAAAATAAATAAACCTGTTTAAGTGATATTGCCACAATTTCTATTTTATTTTAAAGGATATTCGCTGACATTATGTATGGAATATAATTTCAGGCAAATGGCCGCCGCGTCTCCGCTGTAGGTGGTGTATCCTGGCGGACCAATTTTGGATGACATTTTCGCATAAATGGGGCTCAATTTCATGAAGAGCCCGAGCTATGTTGGCCTTCAGGGCGGCAATTGACTGTGGTTTGTCTGCATAGACTAGAGACTTCACGTTACCCCACAGAAAGTAGTCGAGGGGTGTCAAGTTACACGATCTCGGTGGCCAGTTGATGTCGCCACGACGCGAGACGACGAAGCCTTCGAATTTCTCATCCAATAAATTTAATGTTTCCCGTGCTGTATGGCAAGTGGCGCCGTCCTGTTGGAACCACATGTTTGTGAGATCCATACCATCTAACCTAGGCCATAAAAAAATTGTTATCATCGTGCGATATCGATCGCCATTGACAGTGAGCGCGGCTCCTTGCGCATCTTCGAAGAAATAAGGGCCAAAGATACCGCCGAACCAAAATCCACACCAAACAGTGACTTTTTCAGAGTGTAGAGGCACCTGATGAATCTCCCGTGGATTTTCGTCGCTCCAAATCCGGCAATTTTTTTTGTTAACAAATCCACTCAACCATAAATGAGCCTCATCACTGAAGATGATTTTTTTTTTTCCGAAAGCAGGGTCAGTCGCCAAATGCTCTAAAGCCCAATCAGCGAATACACGGCGCTGTCTGTGGTCGTTGGGTTTTAGCTCTTGAGCTAATTGAACTTTTTATGGATGAAAATCCAAATCTGGACGTAAAATCCGCCAAGTTGATGTCGCAGAAAGACCCAGCTCTTGTGCACGACGCGGTGTGGACTACCTGGGGTTTTCTCGCACACTGTCCCGAACAGCAACAATATTCTCCAACGATCTTGCATTTCATTGACGTTCAGGCACTGCTTCATCGATCACCGACCCGGTTGTCTCAAATTTCTTCATTAAACGACGGATTGTGGACTCTGCAGGACGGCTATGAACGCCATAAATTGGACGCAATGCACGGAACGTTAGGCGAATAGAGCACTGATTTTGATAATAAATTTTAACAATTTCTACGCGTTGTTGAAGTGTGTAGCGTTTATTTATTTATTTATTTATTAGGAAACTCAACAGCTTCTAACTAATTACATGAGTTATAAATGTTCACCACACTATCAATAAACAGCTCAAAGCAGTTGCGTCAAAGTTACAGCATCCTACAGTCTGTATACACTGTTCAATGATAGCGAGATGATGACAATTATCACTTAGCCAATAATGGAGTTTCACGGCATTGATAAAGCTAGGTAACTAGAAAGTAGCGAGAGAAAACAAATGAAATTAAATGAAAAAACTTAAACAAGTATTAAATAAATGTAAAATGTAAATGTCACGACTAAATATGTGTTCATGCCAAATTTGACAGTTATCGCTTTAGCAAGATAGCCGCTATGCGCTGTCAAAGTTCGAGCGTCCCTATTGAAAAACCCTTTATATTATATTATTTCTTTATTTGATTTTTTTTATATTTTTATTATTATTATTTTTATATTATATTTATTTATTATTTTATTTTTTAATTTAAAGCAAATTTTACTGTTATAAGGTACTGTTTACGTGTAATCGTATAAAACGGAAAATAGACGGAATTGGAATTTTTTCCATAGAAAAAAAAATCAAGTAATCATGTTTCGGTTTAAGCACAACAGTAGACAATATAGTCAAATAACAGATATGGAAAATCCAAATTATTTACCCCTATAAATTTGGTTTTGTAGGCCCCTTAAGTTATTTTAATATACATTTAATTAATGCCCGGTTTCTGAGGTTTTTAAACGGAGTTTATCCATTCGATAGTGATTCCAATAATCACTTCGATATCGTTTTTTCTGAACGATTTAGCTGAATTAGGTACTATCGAGAGGTTTATCTGAGGACCTCAAAAAACGGAGCGTCATCATCATTCTCCTGCCCTTATCCCAATCTATTTGGGGTCGGCGCAACATGTCCTTTTTTTCCATACTTCTCTATTATTCGTCATCTCGGTAGTCACCCCCTTTCTAGCCATGTCATCTTTCACACAATCCATCCATCGTTTCTTTGGTCTTCCCCTACCCTTATAGCCATCGACATTCATACCCAAAACTTTCCTTACGACATTTTCCTCACTCCTCCGCATCACATGCCCATACCATGACACCCGATTTCCGCACAGCTTTTCAGTCACCGGTGCCACTTTTAGACTTCCTCTTATGTACTCATTTCTTATTCTATCCATTCGTGTAACACCACACATCCCTCTTAGCATTCTCATCTCAGCTGCATGCAACTGCTTTTCATTTATCCCTTTTGTGGCCCAACATTCTGATCCATACAAGACAGCAGGTCTAACCATTGTTTTAAAAACTCAAAAAACGGAGCGTAACAAAGGAATTCGCTTAAAATACATAATTTTGTCGATTCAATAGCTATTGAGAGTTTAGACCTTGTTTAAAATTCTTCAGAAACCGGCCATTAAAGTCACAATGTAGGTAAGTGTTCCATAATTTAAATAATATCGTTATGATTTGAATTTTGAATCTTTGTTAAGATCCCTGAGAATGATGAATTCGGAGAAGTCCTTTTGGTGTGTAGATAGGTCATGTCTGCCTTCAAGCTACATTGAAGTGTTCCTGGTACAAAAGTAAGATCACGGATTCCTTTGGAATAAAATACCTTTGACGGGGACAGAATTAAATCTACAGTCTCTGTTATAAATGTGACAGTTCTCATTGGTTTTTTTTTTTTTTTTGGTCGGTCGACAAGGTTTGACCAGCGGGGTGGGTAATAATTTGCGTAACATGTTATACTCACAAATCACAATGGTAATGCTTTTTACGATATTTATTGCGTGATTTATGTACGTTGTCGAGCAGATGAGTTTTCAAACATATGGAGCAATGGATTAGTAATTTCTCCAAATATTGGAATTATTATTACGGGGATTATTGACTCAACCGACACCCGATGCGAATGCTGTGCTCTTGACCAAACTATGTCCCATAATGTTGGACTGTCCAAAGTGCTCATATTCCAGCACTTCTGAGGACTTAAAAACGCCATTGATGTCGCGATTGGCGTGGCTACCTACTGGGCTCAGTTCATCTAACATAATATCCACAATAGCCTTTACCGTAGACTCGAAAAGAAGAAGAAGCAATTTCCCCTCCACTTCGAATTTATTGTGATTGAAAGTCTATTACGCAATTGGGGGGCTCCAACTTGTATTAGACAAGTCACACAGATAGGAGATTTTCTGTTGAAACTACAGGCACAGGGATTTTTTTTCCGGTCCTGAAAAATAAAAAACCAGATTTTTTTTACCAGGGTGATGAGACTGATGAGTGTTGATTTAATTAAATGATGAAGTACTCTAAGGACGAGGAAATTAGGTTTGAACCCTGCTCTAGAACTTAACTGTGATTTTTTTCTTGAACTGTTTTTTTTTAAATTAGCTCTTCATAATATAATAATAAAAAAATAAAAATTTTCCAGGACCGCATAAATATATAAAAAAAAAACAAAAACGCGTTTTTGTGAATACAAATTGAGGCAAAATAGTTAACATAAAAAAATGGTAAAACCAAAATATTATTTCAGAATTAAACATTTCTTAAACGCCTTCTTCCCATGAGGGTAGGCAGATACTACAAAACGCCACCTGCTACGATCCTTACATACTCCTTTTGCCTCGTTTACGTTCATACATCTAGTTATACACGCACGCCGATTGCGAGTACTGCACGCACCTGAGCTTTCCGAAGAATATATATATGTCTGTCAATTATGTCTTCCTAGGGCGTTTCCTCCCGACATTTCCAGTCACATCTGCCTTGTAAATACTTTTTGTTAGTCACCTTTCATTCATCTCTCAACATCATCAAACTATCTTAGCATACTCTTTTCAATTTTTTCCCTATCAATTCACAGTCCCACCACACATGCTGCGCAAGGAACGCATTTCCACAGCATTTATTCTACTTTCATGCATCTTTTGCCACACCCAACATTCACTTCCATACATAAGCGTTGGTACCAGCACACCACTGTGAACAGCCAGTCAAACCTTTTTGGACATCAACTGGTTGTATGCTCACAATCGAACGTATAGCACCATTCTCTTTATTTCCCGCATTTACTCTCCTTTCAGTCAGTCATCAGTCTTTCTTTTCTTTCCATCCCTTGTAAACAGACTCTCCAAATATGCAGACTTACTTGCTCCACACTATTAACATATACCGCCTTATTACAAAACAAGGTTCATCTTCAAACCGAGGTTTCAACCATGGACCCTTTTTTGAATTTCGAACTTTATTCCGACACATTAAGTGGTCAGTTTTACAAAACTGACAACTTAGTACCGGACTATGTTGTCAGTTTTGAATAAAGAACTGTATTTCTATCACAGCTAGGTTATCATTACAAAAACTGGCTCGATGGTTTAAACCATGACAGAAGAAAAACCTCGTTTTGTAATAAGACCTTTTATGTTCACATCACACACCGGTACATCTTCTTTTTTCCTCTCTATTAAAAAAATTCGTAATTTTATTTTAATTGAAATTTCCATGGGCGAAAATGTTTAATTTTCTGACCTACTTATAATACCTATTCTCTTCGACAAAGACTCCAAACAAACATGTCTGTAATATTTTTTTCTGCCAAGTTAAATTAACATTAGATGACTTCTTACAAAAAAAACTTACACGCGGGGTTGAACTTGTCGCGGAATATATTTTAACATACTCATACATGCTTTATAGGTGAAATTAAAAAAAAATCGCTGTTATAAATTAATGCATAATTCGCCTAAAATTTGGCGTAAATTCGCCGGGCTAAATAGGCTGATTTTTATCACAAGGTACAATCCAGATTATTTTGGGCGAAGTGTCAAAGTGGATATATTAAATTTATGGGGTTCCTCAAAGTTAATGACGTTACGAACTCTAACGAACTAAAGCGAAACGGAACCATTTCTCTAAATTCAATTACGAAGAAACTTGTATTAATTGTAGCACATCTTAATTGCCAAGAGCCTGGACCAACACTTAAGGAGGCTCTCGTTGGGCCTGATTTCAGAAAGCGGTACTTCTGGACACTGCTGGCATTGTTAGGAGGTTCCTCTCTGGAGCCCCAACCGCTGGTAGCTTGGACCCTGTTCCCGATACCGGTCGGCTACTATTTTTAATAGCTCAGTCTTACAAAAACAGTGCCAAATATATTTTTATGTGTCTAATTGTAATTAAAATGAAAATATTTATAATAATTTATGTATAAAATAACAATGATATTGAAGAATGTTCAGAACCTTTTCAGTCTTCATAAATAGCTTTTCATTTTTATCCAATTTATTCCGATATGATAATTTTCATCTTCAATGTTTATTTTATTTAGTCTACGAGGATTTCGTGAAAAAATATTACGTTTCGTGAACATGTTTTCTTAAAATAAGAATATATCGTATTATTTCCATGTTACAAATATTTATAAGAGTATTTTCTCATTATTTTGAACTGGAAAAATATTCGTATTGGTTAAATATTATGAGGTTTTTACGAGTGAGTGTGAACAAAAAAAGGGAAATGGGATTTTCCTTTAATAGATGATAACATATGTTTATCGCGGACTACTTTCATATTTTGTGGTTTACGTGTGAAAATAATGCTTTGGGATAATATTATATTGGATGTATCCTCGGTAGCTAACTCTTAGGGCCTTACCATACTGATAACCACTTGCGCGCCCGCGGGAAGTTTGTTCCCCAACAGTAGATTGTCCGTGGGAACTAAGTTCCCAAGACAATCTTTTTTTACTTTTAACCTTGTTCCACTACTATTAAGTAGTATTAACCAATTCCATGCAATTACTGTGATAGATTATCTGTGTCAGAACATTTTGAGATACGACAACACTCACTGAACTAGTCTATGACATTAAAAAAAATATTATTTTCGCTGTCATAAAATCTAAAGTAAACAATAACAAGTTTTTGTCTCAACTTCGGAAGCTTGTAAATAATGAATATTATTGTACTGTGGTAAGTGGTTTTATTAATGTTTCACGTTAGGAGTTAACACAGCATGCATTTTAAACCATAAAAAATATAGGTCATCGCTTGTTTTTTCTTTGTAGAAAATCTAGAAATCTAGAATCTAAAAATCTGAAACTAACTGTGTTTGCTCTTTATATACCTATTTTTGTGAATTTTATACGATCATACATTCAAACGAAACATACACTACAATAGAGTCCAGTTCTCTGGCATCCATTAAAACATTCGAGCGGTACAAGATTCCAAGAATGTTTGTCGCTTCGGCATTGTTTGTAAACACGTGTGAAGTGCGGGCTGACGTCACGGTGTGCGTACGCATGACAGTACTACCGACTGTTTTTTGTGTAGAGCCGCTTTCGTACGAGTGGTTAATTTTCCAGCGTGTTACCAGGGGTGAGGCGATTGAATCAAAGTCAAAGTCAAATCATTTATTTAAAGTTGACGCTATTCTTTTTTTCAAAAAGAATAGCACGCTCGCTGCTTATGCATAGCGAGCACGCCACGTGTGCGCAACGTGTTTGCCGCGTTTTGAAACGAGAGCGATTGAAGTGACTAAACAAGAGAGAGCGAGACAAGTGAGTGTACAATATTGTGAAAACGCAGAGAAGACGTCGCGGCTAGCTCGCTTCGCACCCGCGGAGAGCACGTTCACAGAGCGCCGCGCTAGATAAACGCCGGCATAACGCCAACGATAACGCGCTTACCCCCTTATTAATAAACGCAGAGTAAAGTCATGCCAAACTTAATCCTCGAAAAATGTATGATTAATCTACAAATAATAGTGGCTGAAAGCCAAAATACCAGGCGATTGAATATTCAATTATGTTCGTGCTCTAACATTGAAACACGGAAAAGGAAATTGGATGTTTTTTCTTGCCAAGGGTTGCAAGTAGGATATTATTGGGCATTCTAACCCACGCTTTCGTTCCTACGGCTCACTCCGTTCGCCTTCGTCACTCTCGGTGTGTTAGATTGCCCAAAAACATCCTACTATAACTAGCTCTACATATCAACCACTTATCCGTTCGCCTCGTCACTCTCGATGGATTAGAATACTCAATAATATCAATTAAATGTTACATAGTGCAGTAAAATACTGGTTCGGTGCCTATTCCACCCGATGGATTGGACGGAACTTATCAACATATTCTTTTCCTTTCACAACGAATTTGATGTTTGTTATAAATTTCATATCGAGGACTGTAATTTTTTGGATTCATTTTAAATAGCTGTTAATACGTGTAAGTCTGAAAGTTTAATAAAGGGAACTATTTGTTTGTAGTGACTAATGAATATATAAGTTAAAGGGCTGAGCATTAGTATTATTACCGATGGCTTACCTCGATCAACTAGGTACCGCAGATTCTTGGATTGAGCACTAAATCACTACTTTAGTTCACAATTTTTGTATCAACCACTTTCACACATACTTCGTTTAATAATCGAACTATACGATCATAGTAAGCTAAAATTCAGGACAGATTGTCTCATATCACTTCACAGAGCAAGAAATAGTATGCATCTACAGACACACACATTCTATTTCTATGGCTCAGATTGAGCACCAAGGACATCTGAACTTTACCATACTATAACATTAAACTAAAATTTGGGACAGCTTGTCTCATGTCACCTTCACAGAGCAAGAAATAGCATGCACCATGCATGAAATGCAGACACACACACATTCTATTTCTATGGCTCAGATTGAGCACCAAGGACATCCAAATTTTAATGTAATTAACTCATACAGCCGACACTAGCTTACATGTTAACAAATAAGGGCGCTCGCTGCTTGAACCACTAGCCTAAATTCAGGACAGATTGTCTCATGTCGCTCCACAAAGCAAGAAATAGCATGCGTCTACAGACACACACACATTCTATTTCTATGACCCCAGATTGGGACACCAAGGACATCTGAACTTAGGTTTTCATAACATTAAACTAAAATTTGGGACAGATTGACTCATGTCACTTCACAGAGCAAGAAATATGTAGTATGCATCTACAGACACACACATTCTATTTCTATGGCTCAGATTGAGCACCAAGGACATCCATATTTTAATTTAATTAATTCAAACAGACGACACTGCCTTACACGTTAACGTACAAGTTATGTATTGAGTTTTCTTCTGGTTTCGCATGCTTATACACTTACCATCCTTCCGTCTAGTGTGCCCCGTATAATCAACGTCAAAACGGAGCATGCGCCGTTCAACGGTTAGTCGCTGCGCCGTACTCATACGTGAAACGCCTGACAATAAACGTATCAGGCAGCCGTCGTGTGTGTACATAGTCATTTACAAATGTCAAAGTCAGCAACATTGTATCATGCATCAATTTGCTTATTCGAACTTTATTGTATTGTAAGGCGATCGCTGTACATGTTGTAGTCCGTAATTAAAATTCGAGTTTAAGCGATCTTCCTATACCTAATCATCTTCATCAAACTGGGGGGTGATCCTTAAATAAGAACTATGTGTATATCAATTCCGTTAACTGATTATAAAAGAATGATTCTTTCCTGAACATAATAACTACTAATTTTTTGTAATAACTTTTTTGTAAGTCTAGGAATTGTTTGAAAGGCGATCCTTTAATGTCATTGCTGAATTTAGAAATCGACTTTCTTTGCATGAAATGTTTTATAAAGTTTGTTAGATTTAGTAGTTTCATGATTTTACACTTTGAGTTTAACTGCAACATAAAATTAACTAAGTTTTTATCGTGAATTTGTTCACGTGGTTTGTTCTGCACACAAAAAGTTTTGTAAGGATTTTGCATCTTTAGATACATTCTGATTTCTGACTCTCAAAAATCATCATCTGCCTAGCCTTTCCCAACTATGTTGAGGTCGGCTTCCAGTCTAACCGGATGCAGCTGAATACCAGTATTTTACATGGAGCGACTGCCTACTCTACTGTTCTGTGGCCTATCTGACCTCCACAACCCAGTAACTAGGTAATACGATACCCCTTGGTAAGACTGGTTGTCACACTTTCGGGCTTCTGACGACCCGTAACGACTGTCAAAACACGAAAATGAATGACAGCCGGGACCAACGGCTTAACGTGCTTTCCGTAGCTTAACCTGATGGATCGACCCGTGCGACTATTATTACATAGCCACGAGCTCCAAAAATGCAATTTTATTTATTTCACGAGTGTGATGTCATTGAACGTTTTATATCAAGACGTATTAAACAAACATGCTTACATACTTTATTATAATATCTATTGTGTTAATTCTAAGTAACTGTCTGCGGCTTTACCTTTGTCGGCGAGGGTAAGAAGCTGGTTTTGTATTTCATTTCTCACGACAAAATTGCAATTTGACAGAAAGGGTTTTCAATCACTAGGGTTTAATTAGACGTAAGTAACATAAATTAGTCATACACCTGTGAGGATATGTAGTTAAGGTTTAATTTTGTTATGAGGTAAATATTGCTGAAATGGTATTTTTTATGAATATAAACCAATAATTTAGGTGAAAAAATTAAATTCGCTCCAGTGCTTCCCAGTGCCAGTGCCGCTGTTGACATTATATTATTATTATATTCCTAATAATATAATATTATACCGACTTCTAAAAATGTAAGTAAGTATTATATTAAGTTAATTTTAGTGACCTTGTTTCTATTGTTCATTGTTGTAACCTTCTTTAGAAAATTATGGTTTTAGCATAAAGTTCAATAATTTTAATGTGTTCGATTTTAGGTCTGACTCCGAAGTTGAATACGAGTCCCAAAGGCTCGATCACGCTGTCGAGATTAAGAAGGCGGCTCAGTCTGCTAAGAAGAAGGCGACGACGAAGCGCAAATCTGAAAGGTGCACCACGCCTTCGAAACCAAAATCAAGGTAATTTACTATTACTGATTTTTCTTTAAGTATGTTTTTGTGCACATCGGTCGTTGAAGTGAAGTGAAGTTTCTAATGCATATCGGTCTCAAACTTAGACCTGTAACGTAGAGAGCAATGAAATTCATTTTACATACATTACCTTTTTTCGTACAGTGTGGTCAGTGAGATAATATTTACGTATATTACCGAATTGCAGTTCCGAATATCTATTTTACCCTAGTATCGTTAATAATTACTATAAATAATATGTTATTATTGTTTTACAGTAAGACACGCCCGAACACAGACCTCTTCGGGTTAGAGGACGCCGCAGTCGCAGATCGTCCAACGACATCCAGCGGGGACCTGGTATCTTCCCTTCTGAGCCGCGTCGCAAACGGCAAGGTGCGGCGAACAGCACACTTGAACGGTGACTTTTATGTGGAGGTAAAGGTTTACCATAAGCCCGACATTATCTCCACTGTAAGGGAGGATCGGTGGAAGAAGGCGGCCGTTGCACTAAAAGTGCAATTAAGTAAAGAAAGTCCTCAGTGGGACACTTTGCAGTCATTCATGAGGCGGGCTCACGAATTGTTCGACGATTCAGAGCCTGTCTTCTACAGTGACCAATTTAGTTTTAAGTAATAATTAATGTATTTTTAAGATTTTAACTTGGAGCACCCACAGAATATTTTAATTTTATGTCTTGTAATCTTAATTATTTCAGTTGCATTTCACTATAAACCTTGTGTGCAAGATAATAATTAACGTAATCGTAATCTAAAATGCCTTTTTGTACTGTTTGTAACGCGACTATTGAGCGCAGTCATTGGACTGGTCACCTACGCAGTACCACCCATAAAAACAGGAATATTTCACATTTTTGCGAAGGTGTTGAAGTAATTCATTCTGCCTTTCGCAATCGTATAGCTTCTTATAGAATTGTTGATCTATATGAGAACTATTCTCTAGAATTGTTTTTAAATAGTATCCGAGACAAAATCAAAACATTAATAGATAAGTCTCATAAAGAACATATAAGTTTAAAAATTAATTTTGAATATTTTGCACTGTTTTTAATGGTTAAAAATGATTCTCAGGAGATAAAATCATTTGGTACTAAAAATTATACACTTCACCAGAATTATGAATATGATTCATTAATTACTCAGGTTAAAAATGCGTTAGTAAAAAAATTAGAGGAGTTTCAAGACCGTGACAGTGGTTGGACTTTCTTGAGTAGCTCGCATTTAGAAGTCAATATTAACAAATACCAACCATTGCGCGGTTCAGGCTTTATCGAATTACCGGCTGCAATTAAAGCGAAAAAAGCATGTGTCAATATTCGTAACAATGATGAGTATTGTTTCTTATGGTCCGTTGTTGCTGCTTTATATCCCGCTAAAAGTCATCCTGATAGGGTTTCGTCTTACCCAGATTTTCGGACTGTGTTGAACTTAGAAGACTTAACATTTCCATTAAGTTTCTCGGATATTGCACGGTTTGAAGTAAATAACCCAGGAGTTTGTATTTATATTTATGGCATAAAAAAGAATACTATAATTGGTCCGCTTTACAAACCAAAAACTGTGACTGGGAAAGTGATTCATTTACTTTATTTGGAGAAGGATGACTTGTCACATTATTGTCTTATTAAAGATTTACCACGACTTGTTAAGAATCAAATAACGAAACACCACAGTAAATTGTACTTTTGTAACGTTTGCTTAATGTTTTTCAATTCACGCGATGATCTTAGTTCACATAGTTGTGGGGGAGTTGCAACTGAACTACCTCCAAAAGGTTCGTTCATACAGTTTGAGAATTATAATAGAAAACAAATACTACCATTTGTTATATACGCAGACTTTGAAACAATGCTAGAACGGTACGACTTTTGTGACCCTGACCCAACTAAGGCCAGCACTGTTACACGTCAGCGCCATGTACCTGTAGCATTTGCCTATCATATTACGTGTGCGCTGGATGATAGCTATAATCGTTACGTTTCGTATCGTGGTCCTGATTGTGTTTCCAAATTTGTGAAGACTCTCTTTAAAGATGCACGAAAAATTTACAAAATTTTAAAAAATAATGTTCCCATGATTTACACAGAGGATAATGCTCGAGATTTTGAGAACGCTATGACCTGTCATATTTGTGAAAACTTCTTATTCGGAGATAGAGTCCGCGATCATTGCCACTTAACTGGTAGATATCGGGGTGCAGCTCATAGTTATTGTAACCTACAATACAAAGTACCAACATTTTTGCCTGTATTTTTTCATAATTTATCTGGTTATGATTGTCATCTTTTTATTAAGGAATTGGGCGAAGCCCCTGGATCTATTAAACTTATACCTAAAACAAAAGAAAATTACATTTCATTTACAAAATTTATTCCGATTTCCTCTGAGGAAAGTATGCAGGTTAGATTTGTAGATTCTTTCAAGTTTTTAGGAACTAGTTTAGAAAAATTGGTTAGTACAATGAAAAAACAAGAATTTAAACAGTTGAAAGCTTATTTTCCTAACAAAACAGAATTTGAGCTCCTCACCCGTAAGGGAGTGTATCCTTATGACTATATGTCTACATGGGAACATTATGAACATACGTGTTTGCCTACTAAAAATAACTTTTATAACTCATTGACTAACGAGTCAATTACCGATGAAGACTATGAACACGCGCAATCCGTTTGGTCAGCGTTTAATATTAGAAATATGGGTATGTACACGGATTTATATCTCAAGACAGATGTTCTGTTGTTAACAGATGTATTTGAAAGTTTTCGAAAAACTTGCAAACGACATTATAATCTCGACCCTGCCTTTTATCTCACGGCTCCAAGTCTTTCGTTTGATGCTATGCTTTTAAAAACCAGAGTTCGGTTAGAATTGATAAGCGATGTTGAAATTTATAGGATGATACAAAATGGTATTCGAGGAGGTGTTTGTATGTGTTCTAAAAGACATGTCAAAGCCAATCATAAATATTTAGATACATACGACCCATCCCATCCCAGTTCATTCATCATTTATTTAGACTGTAACAACTTATACGGTTTTAGCATGTGTCAGTCCTTACCTTATTCCGATTTTAGATTTATGGATAGACAAGAAATTGATTTTTTGCGAAATAACTTGACAGATATCAGTGATTCCGCGGAAAACGGTTACATTCTTGAAGTTGATTTATTATATCCTGAGAATTTACACATGGATCACAATGACTTTCCATTTTGTCCCGAAAAATGCTTGCCACCCGGTGGTAAAAATAAAAAACTAATACCAAATTTGTATGATAAATATCACTATGTTATTCATTACGTTCATTTAAAAAAATGCTTACAGCATGGTTTAGTATTGCATAGGATCCATCGCGGTGTTATATTCAAGCAAAGTGCTTTTTTAAAACAATATATCGATATTAACACACAGTTACGTCAAAAGGCAGAGTCGACGTTTGAACAAGATTTTTTTAAATTACTGAACAATAGTATTTTTGGTAAGACCTTGGAAAATAATGAACATCGGGTAGATGTTAAGCTAATAAACAACTGGTGTGACTTGAAAAATAAAACAAAAAAAACCAATTGTGCTGAAAAATTGATAGCCAGCCCATATTTTCATAGTGCTTCTATATTTTCTGAAAATCTAGTAGCAATTCAAATGAAACCTTCGCGCGTACTTCTTAATAAACCAATATACATAGGTTTTGCTGTATTAGAATTATCTAAGGGTCACATGTACGATTTCCATTATTCCATCATAAAACCTTTTTACGGTAACCGAATTGAATTGTGTTATACTGACACAGACAGCCTAGTTTATAATGTACAGACTAGTGACGTATATAAAGATTTTAAACTCCACTTTCTAAAATATTTTGATACAAGCAACTACGATTGTACAAATGAATTTAACTTGCCAATTATTAATAAGAAGGTTCCAGGACTCTTTAAGGACGAAATGGGTGGTAAAATTATCAAAGAATTTGTAGGATTGCGCTCAAAACTTTATTGTATTAAAACATTAAATAAAACCATAAAGAAAGCAAAAGGCACAAAAAAATGTGTAATGAAAGATTTAAAAATGTTAGATTATAAAAATATTTTGTATAATAATTGCAATATCATTCGCAAAAAAAATGTACTGTTTAGGTCCATAAAACACAACATTTTTACACAAAGTGTAAATAAAATAGCATTATCAAGCAATGATGATAAACGGTTGCTGTTACCTGACAAGGTATCTACTTTGGCCTGGGGAAATGCAACTATTTTTATGTAATCGGGTGCTCCACATTTATGTAATATTAGTTTATAATTGAAAATAAATAAATAGGTACCTAGTTAAAGATTACCTAAGCAGGGACTGAAACTGTAACCGCTATAAGTGTTTTAACACAGTTTTTGAAATTGTTTTATATAAAGAAACAAATACAATAAGTTTACTGAATCAAAGTGTAACCTTATTATCTTATTACTTGTAGCAAATAACGTAAAATCTTATTTAGTCTTAATTAGTTTTAAGACCGTTTACGCGACACGGCATTTCATAAAAAATACTAAAATATTCTCTACTAACTTTTTATGTCATATTATTCATTTCCAAAACTTCGGACTTTAAAATGAAATGCTGTGCCGCATAAACCTGATTCCTAAGTTTTCTTTTAAGTAAGTACCTATTTGTATGAAATAAATAAATAAATAATAAATACTATTTTATAATCATAATTGTATCTGTTTCATTTTCATTCCTGATTTATGACAAAGCACACGACGATACAGACTCCAACTTGATAAAACATGTTGTCAATTTTTGATTACAAAGCACTCATAGCTCGAAGTTCGCACGCGCGGTGTAGAATTTGACACCGAGCAGGTGTTCGTGCAAGAGCTCGAACACGTTAAAACATGAAAATTAATCACGGCGCAATGCTTATAGAGTCTAATTACATACGTTCCACAGTAATATTATTGAGTAGAACATTCATTATTAGACAGTCAGCCGGTGCGACCATATCACTTCAAATAAAACAAAACGAATTGTAAGTATTGTACAAGTACCTATCTACTTATAACATTATTTCATCATGTTGTTTATGTAATTATAATTAAATATTATTCCGTTTGTTTCAGATTATTGATAATGGATGATTCTCCAGATATTATCGACTTCTCACAATACGCTCAAGGTTTTCCGACACCGAGTTTAAGCTGGCATATCCCGGAATTCTCAGAACAACAAAGACCTGACAACAAGGAGTTTAGAGCAAGACAAAACTGCGGACCTGCCAGCAAGAAGCCTAGAACAAGACGGGAGTGTCTAAAACAGAAGTCATCTCCACCTACATGTCAATCATTCGTTATAAACAATGAGAAGAAAAAAGGTTTACGACTGGTCATGGTGCAAGTGCTGGATATCAGTGAACAACAAGAACCTGCAAGTGACAATCAAGACGTGGTAATATTAAGTGCACAGTATGTAGTGACTGAATCGGTGGACCATATTATGGAGGAGACACAATCGTTAATTAATAAAATATCAAAAAAACTTTGTGGGGACAATTGTTACTATTAACAGATATAATTATTTTGTAAGTACCTACTTCATAAGTTATTGTGTAAGATTTGTAGTAATATCATTAGGTATGTATAACATTTATTTGCTTTCTTATTCTTTACTCTCTATACATCTTAGGTTTTTATGTAGTGTAAGTTTTGAATGTATAAATTATTAAAATATCAACTATGTAAGTTTTATTGTCATTAACTTTTGTGTTTTATCCTGTACATAGTCTAGAAACTAAAACTTTAAAATATTATAATGTAGATAATATTAATTTCTTTGTTTAATGTAGTTAGGGTAATGTTCATACATCACAAGTTTGTAAGTTAAGTGTGTAGGTACGTATAGAAAACATTAAATAAACTATATATAACTTTTGTATTTTATCCTGTACATAGTTTAAAAAAAACAAAAAAGAAATATATATTATTAAGTAGGTATGTAGATTTTCTTTGTCTAATCTAGTTGGGAAAATGTACATACATCACACGTTTGTAAGTTAAGTATGTAGGTATGTATAGAAAACATTAAATAAACTATAACTTTTGTAATTTATCCTGTACCTACATAGTCCTAAAAAACAAAAACAAAAAAAAAAAATACATATACTATTAAGTAGGTATGTAGATTTTCTTTGTCTAATCTAGTTGGAACAATGTACATACATCACAAGTATGTAGGTCCGTATAGAAAACATTAAATAAACTATGTGATGACATCTATTATTGGGTAGGTAGTTATAATTAGTTTGTAATAATTGTAAATAATGTAAAAAAGTAAATAAAACTGTATTCTTTAATGATTTAAATTATGTTTTATTTTCTATTACTTAGTTATACTCGAACTCTAAATTAGCTCTAGTTTAAAGATATAATTATAGTGTTTATTTGCTAACAGTATTTTTTATTAGAATAATTCGTTGAAAATCATGGATGAAATTTTATAAGAAATATCATTTTGCTGCAGCTAATTTAAAGTTTCGTAAGTAGGTTACCCTGATTATATTAAATAAAACACTCATAAGTAGATATACATTTTTTATTAACTGATCAACACAATAATAATTAAAATAAATTAAATACAGACATATTATTATCAATGTACCATTTTCTAATACACACAGCATTATTTAATGCACAGTTCAATTTGTGATCCACACAGTTATAATCAGTTTTATTTTTACAAAACTTTTTTTTTAAGGTCGCAAAATTAGGGCATCCCTTCTCACCTATGTCAATCACTTCACAGTTTGCACATAACTCTTTTATCCACTTAATCTTTTCTAAACCCTTTGTCATAATTTTTCTATTTTCTAAATACGGCATGATGACGTGTTGAAACTCTCTGTAGTCTATAAAGCCCTCACTCCAGAAAATTCCACGATTTCTTTCCAACCATCGCACCTGCTTCTTTTCTTCTTGAGTTAAATAGTAAAACGAATGTGGTGGTTTAACTAAGAACGTCTGTGTGTGCTCATTACTTACGATAGCCACTTCTTTGACAATAAAATTATTGTCTAAATATTTAAATCCTTGGAGTTCGACAATGATAATATCTGCGTTCATGATAACTTCTTCACTGTGTTGCTTAATGGTTTGTATTCAACAATGCAATCGTTAAGAATGAGGCAGTACGCTGAAGTTTGATCTGGTATTTCTGAATCACTCTCGATTTCTACCCTTACATCTACAACAGGACCAGTCTTCAGATTATCGGTCTGTCTAGAGCAATCAACAACAAACAACGGTGCTAAGTCTTTAAATTGTTTCTCGCTTAATAAAGACTCCGGACAACGTCCATAATACGACTGCTGAAATCTGATGTATTGCTCATATAATAAAGCAATTCTGTTATTAGCGAAGTTCACATTGAGGCTTTCATACGGGAAATATGTTGAATTAAGGTACACTCGAACATCACGAACATAGCAGTGATCAAACTGCGACATGTCAGAACTTGCATTATTTTTTCTACTTGTTTGTAGTCCAATTATAACATATCTTGGTTTTTCTATTTGAGATGAAGTTTTGATGGACCAGGTATGCTTTGTAGTTTTAGGTAAAGTAGGGTATTCATATAGATCCCAGTTTCTAAATATCATCTGAAGTGGTCGATCTTTTTCCAACAGTTTTAATAAACTTATTTTTTCTTTGTCTGATACTTTAACATGGGGTACGCGCCATATAATTTTATTGATTTGAATGTCTTCCACTATTTCACCGGTGTTCAATTTTACAGCATTCAAATTAGTGTTGCTTCGTAACAATATTAGTTCATGTCTACTATTTATCACAACTTTTTTAAAATCTTCTGCGAAACCAAGGATATTCCGAAGTGGTATAGACGCAGAAAAACTTCCTCCATTAATATTTTTTACACCATCGATACTCCAACCCCAAGCTCTAGCAATTTTTGATTCATTCTCATTCATTGATATTAATGATTTCATGGTTGTAGTTATACCTGCGTTTTTTATTTTATCAATCTCCACTCCATTTAGTTCGTACCTAATATCTTGGAACAAGAAGAGTAGTCCATTGTTCGTAAAATTGACACTAGTAGCTCTCTCTTTTGAATCTTTTTTGCTAACGATAACGGTTCCTTCCAAATACAGAGTGCTGGCTGAAGGTAATATGTATAGATCCTGTTGGTTGATAGGTATGCGAATTTCATCGTTCCTGTTGAAACTCGTTACATAAGGTTTGTACGAATGAAATTCAATTCCTTCTATACTGTTGTCGTAAGTCGGAGTGGATAAAACGTCTAAGATATTCATTTTAACAATCCGATCGCTTTGAGAAATATCTTATTGTCTTTAGTTAATTTTATTTTGCTCTTAGAACGACGTCTTATTTGGTAGGTAGCTTGAGTGGAACTGGTATTTTTAATTTGTTGAGGCACATATTTATTGTAGTCAATCATTTTTTCTTCTAAGATGTAAATACAGCTGCACTTCTTCACCACGCAAATTAATTAAGCGATTGTTTATATCTAGTAGTCGAATATGTATGCAGCTTATGTTATTTTGATTGATTGGAAAATATATTGCGTTCTTCGGGATTTCTATGATTCTGTAACCTGGTGGTACGTTGAGTGCGAATTCGTGAATTATGTGACTTGGTTCACCGTTTATATACGAGCCGCTCACAATGTCACATTCGATCCTTACCACTGTCGTCGGTAAAATGTTGACTGGATACTGTGACACATGCCATTTATTTGCTTTCAAGACCTGCTTATCAAAGCCTAACAGTTTATTGAAAGAGTATTCTTTCTTAAAATTAACGTCTTTTGAGCAGTATATGCTAGTTTTTAAAGTATTGTTATTGCACTGTAATTTGATTGAGGCGTCTTTTATTTCAGATTTTAAATAATCATAAATATCTTGCAATTCATAGGTGCCTTCCGGTATTTCAATAATTTCATTTGAACCATAGTAGAACTTGTTATTACTTATATCAATATTTGGTATAGAATTAAATGTTGAAAAATGTAACAAAGCACACTCATATTCTCCATTTAGTTGCAGCGTATTAGGATAGTACGTAGATAAAATTGAAGAGTTTCCAGTTATCGACAAAGTGAGTGACATCTTGCAAATGATTGAAATAAAGTAAAAGCATTTATTTTATACATTTTTATTCCAAAAAGTCCTCAGATATTTTAAACATAAATGACCACAGTTTACAGTGTTAAATTTTTGATATCTTGTGTAGTTATATAAAACTTTACAATTCTTAAAATATCGTAGCAGTTCTAATGGAGGTTTTAAATTTCCATAGCTATCAAAATATTCACAATAGTCATATACTTTTACATAAGCTACCCAATGCGTTCCTTCGTTTTTAGAATCGTCTAAGTTAACGATACCACATTCCATACGTTTCGGCGTCCTTGGTAGTTGATCTTTCATATATACTCCTCGGAAATATGGAATATCTCTTGCATAGTTTTGGATGTCTACATTAGTTAGTGGGCGATTGGGTAGCTTCTTGTTCAGTTTTTTGATGATTTTATGAACAATCCTTTGCCGTTTTTATAAGGCTTTAGGTATAAACCTTTGCCCACTGCTAAACCCTCCATAGTTCTATTATGTCGTTCAGTCTCTCGCAAGTTTTGCTGAGCTGATTTGTAATCATTCACCGTTTTTGCAATTCCAGCCGCACCACCAGCTAAAGCTCCTAAAGCTGATAAGCCAGCAAAAATTGGAATTAAAGGTAGAACCCCACCAGTTTTCGGTATGGGTATCACTCTCGGCGCTCGAATTTGATGTAATTTGGGACATAACTTTTTTGCAGCTAAATAAGCAAAGTTTATTAAAGACTTACTATCATTGGGTTTTAGTTTTTTTATTTTCGATTTTATTTTTGATACTAAACTTTTAAATGTTTTGGCACCAGAACCAGATTTCAATTTGGCTTTCATAACTTTGCTTACTAACCATGAGCTTAATTTTTCACCTTTTCCTGCATCTTTTGATTTAAGTCTGCGTTTAGCCATGTTTAATAGCTGTAAGTCGGCTTCGTGACGATTAGGTAAATCTGTATGTTTTGCATATGCTATATCGTGGTGCATACAAGCTTCGTCTAGTTTATTCACACCTCGATCACCTCGCAACAAACGTTTATGAAGTTTAGTTCCTGGTCCGCAATAATTGTATCCAGGCAAATGAGCTTCGAACGGTAGGTTATTAATTATACTGTTAACTAGTCCACCACCTTGCATTACTTAAAGTATAATGATACAAATATTACAAAATACTTCTTTTATATCTCAATTTATTAATGCAGATTTATCAATCCAACTGTTTTCTTCATTACTGAGACCTAACCATTTGACGAATAGTTTCTTTCCTTTCTTTTTAAGTATTTTTTCTACTAAATAAACATCAGGATAGTCAGATTTTTGAAGTTCTTGCTCGTAAAAAGTTCCTAATATATCTTGCTTTCTTTGATCTTCTATGTGATATGTTACTGGCACAGTTTTATTAATCTTTTTTATAGTGAAGAGTTCAGTTGACCAGTTAGGAGTATAACCTTTCTCGAAATTGTGTTTGTATTTACTGATACGAACACAGTCACCATTTTTAAACTTAGGCTTCCGCTGGATGGATACATGTTTCCATATTTTTTTAATATTTTCTTTTATGACTGCTTCATTATATTTATTCACATCAATCGGGTTAATTTTAATAGTACGATGTTTTGTGTTGTTATAAGTCTTAAATAAATCTTCTAATGGTGATCCTAACCACTTATAGTTTCCAATGAGACTAAAATATTTATATAAATTATTTTTAACAGTTTTAATTAGTCGCTCTACAATTGAAGCTTTTTTAATTGAGAAAGATGAGTAATGGTTAATGTTGTACTTCTTCATGAGCGTTTGGAATGTGTTGTTATAAAACTCTGTACCCATGTCAGTTTGTAAGTTAACAGGATTTTTATTGCTGCTTGTTAGTATACGTTCAAATGCTCGAGTGACTTCCGATTTATTTTTTGATTTTAACGGTTCTGCCCAGGCATACTTTGAAAAGCAGTCAATCACCACTAAGATGAAATTGTAACCTTTGTTATACTTTTTCAGGTTTTGCATGTCCATCAAGTCTGCTTGCCATAAGTCGTGGATTCCTTTTAGAATAACAGAACGTCGAAGGAAATTTCTTCGTGCCGCTTTATGTATTTCATTTACAATTTGCTGTTTCACCATTACGGAGTTTTTTGAAGTAATTTATCCACCTCTGCTTTAGTATAAAACTTATCGTACAAATGAGTTGAAACCTCAGGTATTCTTGCTTTTAAAGTAGCTTGAACTGTACTCTTTGCATCTTTCATGATTTGAGAACGCAATGCACCAATCAGATTATTAAATTCTTTAAACATATTAGCATTCAATCGATCTACATAGTCCTTGTTTACAGCATCATCTGCTTCTACTGGAGATCTGATTCCTCTCAGTCTTGATGTTTTTAAATCAAAATCGCCGTTTTCTGATTTTAACAATGCATTCTCATTAAACTCAAATAACTCTGATAAACGCATTCTTTTGTGAATGTAGTGTCCGAATTTGTCTACGTTCATGTTTAAGGTGTATTGTATCGAGAGGCTGATAATAAAATAAACACAATCTCAAATATTTATTTATTTATAACTTTACTTTCACGCAATTCTTCAATGATAGATATAATTTCATTATCTAACCCTGTGTTGCCAGCATCTCTAGACGCAATTAATAATTTTAACCTTTCCACTAACTCATTAGGATTATCCCAATACACTAAATCTACGTTTTTTTTCCACTTTTTCATTAAAGGTAGACCCTTTCCCTGAACTGCATTCTTCAGTTTAAAAAGAGGTTTAATAACTTGCAAATATTTTTGTCCTTTATTACTTTTTATTGGCTTACTTG
Organism: Cosmia pyralina; assembly: GCA_946251885.1. Taxonomy (NCBI): domain Eukaryota; kingdom Metazoa; phylum Arthropoda; class Insecta; order Lepidoptera; family Noctuidae; genus Cosmia; species Cosmia pyralina. The sequence goes on along the minus strand of OX276349.1, from coordinate 24,704,526 downwards.
GCTCATAGTCTCGACGATGTGCATTTGTAACAAGTAGCATCGACTTATAATTTTGCAGATCACTTTCTGTAACAAAGCTTAAGTCTACATCTTTCTTAAACAACAACTGTTTTAATCCAGGTGTATATCGGTATGTACGTCCAGCCACGATGATGTTTTGATCATTGATCGTTATGCAAGCCGAACCTAACATCAATTTCCCGCGTTCTACTCTAACCCCAAATGGAACATCTACCAACGCCTCTGAAGATACTGACCAGGATGACGTATCACAATCTTGATTCCTTTCATCAGTTTCAACTACTGATGCATATGAAGAATCACTGTTGATATCGGATTCATATTTGTCTTCATCGTCATTATTATCATTACTTTCTGCGCTACCAGTTTCTTCTTTCTGATAAGTTTCTTTAGTAAACGGAACATCAGCAAAATCATCATTAGCACGCAGGAGAGGAGTTTGCTTACTTGCATTAGCAATTAGGTTGAGAGGTTCTGTTACAGGTTTGAAAACAGATTCCAGTGCTTGTTTATTGTTAATCTCAGCATCTCTCATTTTTCGTACTTTTATCTTTACAGCTTCTGCCGCATCAACAATTTGTCGTTTCAATAATTTTTCCATATTGTTGGTAAAATAGGTCGGAATTGATTTAGCGTCGTAAGGCGAATAATAATGTCAGGCAGGTAATGGCCTTATATATGTATTCGTGTTCTTAGTCAAAGACTACAAACGTGTCAAATTTATTTCTATAGCATCCTTTGTTTTTGGAACAATCTTTATTAATTACAATATAATTGAAAGGTGTACTCCATATTTTTGAACACATTTCACGAAATTCAATCCATGTCATGTCAGTGTTAACGTGTTCTTCATAAACATGTCTCATATTTCTTTCATCTTGTTTAAAAAGTACGATTAGGTTTGCGTTGTCTCTTACTAACTGCTTTGGGATTTTACTATACGTCTGATTTAGATAAAAACAATCGATGAACTTGTGTCTCCCCATAGCAAAATAATCGCGCATACTACTTTGATTTTCACAAGCAACATCATCAAATACAATTACAGAATTCGGTTTTGCGGTCTGAACACTCAGTACTTGCTCGTTTTCATGATATTTCTGAAATGAAATGCCTGGTACTCGTTGCAAGACTTTTTCTAAAAAAACGTACTTGGGTTGTTGCAAGGTTTTCGAATAAACATAAACATTTTGAAATCGTAAACCATTCTCGTGTATAAGAAGACCAATTAACAAATTCGTCTTTCCACAATTTGACGGTCCGCAAATGATGCATCGTATCGATTTAGGTAATAATTCTCCATGGCGAAAACCAGTCTCCTGAGAATTAATACAAAGTTTGTTTACATGTAACGATTGTGGTTGTTTTACAAATTTCATGACGACTGTTTGAAACGGTTATATTAATAATGAGTCAATTAATGTATTACACTGACATTTATAGCTCATTGTCGCTAACTCGAACAACTGTACGAACAACCACACCATGGCTGTCCTTCAAGAACCTGTATTTTACTGCACTATGTAACATTTAATTGATATTATTGAGTATTCTAATCCATCGAGAGTGACGAGGCGAACGGATAAGTGGTTGATATGTAGAGCTAGTTATAGTAGGATGTTTTTGGGCAATCTAACACACCGAGAGTGACGAAGGCGAACGGAGTGAGCCGTAGGAACGAAAGCGTGGGTTAGAATGCCCAATAATATCCTACTGTTGCATTCCGTAATTCAATCTGGGTCTTACTCCCGGTTTCTTAATTACGAATCTTCTTCAGCATTACGTATGTGATTCCTTCAATGCAGCCCGTGAAACTCAAAACCTAATACGTTTTTTTGCAAAGAAACTTTGAACTCGTGTGCGTTCACCGTACAATACAGCCGACGTATTTTGGTTTGTCTGAACTTCGCGCAGAACTGCGCTGTAACATTTTTTCGAATGTTCAAACTCGCCAAGATACGTTGCAAGATGCGGTTGTTCGATGAAAATTATTCCTATTGACGAGTACAGTTACTACTTTTTAGGCTTACATAACACCGCATAATATCACCGAGTTATAACTTTCTTTCTCTTTGCAGTATCGCTCAAGTTGCAAAGGCGCTGATGGCATTCGTAATATTCCTGTCATTCGCCCTCCAGTTCTACGTGCCCATGGAAATGATCACCAGGGTAAGGAAAGGCAAGGAGTCCCGATACGAGAACCTGCTTCAGATCGTCATCAGAACAGTCATGGTCACTGTGGCAGGTAAGAATTACCTACTTAGATTAATTTTACAGAACGTAAAGCCGCGTCCTAACCAAAGCTATCGTCGCGGAAATACGCAACTGTCGAGTTAATTTTGTTCGGCAAACCCCAACGCGAATTCGGACCGACAGAGGTGCCTTACAAATTTCCGAAAAAAATGAGTGACATATGAACGTGACGATTGAGTATTCGCGCTACCGATCGCTTTGGTTAGGGCGGCCGTCGAGGGAATGCATTCTTGACCTGTCAGTTGGACAATTTCTAGTTGTAATAAGAATCAAATTCGCAAAGCACCTACTTATTCGTTAGTATGACACTGACAGGTGTCAAGAACGCATTCTCTCAACGGCCGGACTGTAAGCGGCGACCCAATTGCCATCATCATAAATCTGGATTTATGGTGATGGCTATTGGATCGTCGTTTGGGTCGCCGAGTCTGGACTCTGGGCTGCTAGGTACTGAACATTTTCATGAGGACCCGAGAGATACGCAGTAAAATTTTCTAGTGCAGACTTGTAAATTACTTTAAATACAACTACTTATATATTTTAAAACATAATTAACAATTATGCACAGAAAGCAGTTTGGAACTAACTTATGTACAGTCATTAAAAGAGATATCTAGGCAGAGTATACTAACACAAAAAATGTATGTATATACATAAATACATGTGCATGTGTAAGTACATGTGTTTATGTGTGTATGTATGAATGTATGTGCTTGTGTATGTATGTGTGTGTGTGTGTGTGTGTGTGTGTGTGTGTATGTGTGTGTGTGTGTTCATGTTTAATTTCGTGTAAATATACAACTTTGTGTTGGTGTGTTACAATGTAGGAATATTGCAAAAACAAAGTAATATATATAAAATTGAACATATAGCAATTCACATACAAATATATTAGTATACCCTGCCGAGATATCTCTTTTGTTGACTGTACATTGTTTGACGTTAATTGCTTCTGGAACGTAAACCAGTAGCAACGTTCCAGGAATGCTTAAAATATGACAACGTGTCCCTATCAAGCCACGGCCTGTCAGTTACCGAGTCGTGGGACTGCGACTTTAGATACTTCGTTTAATAAATGTTAGGTAATAAAGTTTGGAAGGTTACATAAATCTTACTTAATTATACCTACGACTTATTGCTCCTTTTTAGTTTGTGATAAAAGTCTTTGAGAAAGTTTGACAATGCCATTTAGAGGGTTCATGTTATTTAGTATTTTTACCTCACCAAGTGACACGCGCTTTACTTGTGTTTACCAAGTGCACAAAGACGCTGTGAATGTGTGCGTGAAGACGAGTAGCTTCAGCACATAACACACACACTGTCTTCGCTATTATCTCGGACGGTACCGAGAGCTCCTGCGCTTACACACACATTCACAGCGTGTTTGTACACTTGGTAAACACAAGTAAAGTGCGTGTCGCTTCGTAAGATAAAAGTACTATACTATGTAGGTTAGTAAATTTATCACTCCATCATAAACTAACGCTTTTGAGGGTTGGAGGGAGGCCAGTTCCCAGAAGTGAGACAAAATAGGCTGACAAAAGAAGTCATAAATTGTTTATTAGCCGACGTTCGCAAAGACGTAAAAATATCGCGGCGATTTTTTTTTCGCGCACTGGTTTTTCAACGCTCTGCTTAGCGCGAACGTTAAAAATCCAAAAGTGTGTTTTTCGACGCGCTGGGATGCACTCTGTAGTTGTTAGGTTACATTCTCGAAGCTTGGCTCAACACAGAGAGTTGAAAATCCAGTGCGCGATAAAATCCCGCCGCGATATGTTTACGTCCGTGCAAACGTCGGCTTACCAAGGTATAAAACATGTTTTCTACATGTTGTGTCTACTGTTTTCGTTTATCATTTACACCTAAAACTAGTTCTAAAGACTAGTTGTATACAAAACTGGTTCAAAATGTGTACTATGTGAACTACTGAATGAGATAGTCAACAAAACATGTCTAAAATTACGTCAATACTAGTATGATACATATTTTATACACGATATTTTTTAGAAAACTTCTGTACAAGACTAGTTGAAAACAAGTACCACAACTTGTATAAAGGATTTCAAAAGTGGAAACAAATGCAGTTAAGAAATGGGACAAAAGCGAACACAGAAAGACGATGCCCGTCACATAACAAGAAAATAATTGCCCTATTTTCTCTGATAAAAACAATCCTGCTTGTTCCAATACTCCTCTTGAACGGAAAATATTCGGACCAAATGTCTAGTAACAATCGTTGAACTACATGAGGCCATTAGTTCTCGGCTTGAAGTTCAATACGATTTCTGAGCGGGAGTTGAATTGGCCGGTTTGACCATTTTAGCAGTTTGATTGTCAGTGTAAGAGCACCTTAAGAGCCCATACTACCTCAGCTTTTTATCTCGCTTGCACGATACTTCTCGCGGACTGAGTGAGAGTGAGATTGAGTGCGGTGGCTGGGTGCCGATAGATTAGGTAATTGATTTGTACGGTGAAAATAATAGTAATTTGAAAAAAATAAAAAACATAAGACCTGCTTTAAAGTTAGTTCAGTTATTATGCAAAGTTTCATGATCTAATTTGAAGTAGATATTTTTTGAATACCAGCGGTTTATTGTTCGATTCGGAGGTAACTTTGGAGTTTTTTCCATGGAGAAAATTTTATGGAATCGTGTTTTCGTCAAACATTACTTAAAATTAATCCTCAATTTTCCCATATATTTATTTCAAAACTGGCTGACCCGCCAGACGTTGTTCTGTCGAAATTTCAATTTCTTTTTTTTTCCTATTTTTTTTTTCTTTTAAACCACCCCCGAATAAAACAAAAAAAAAGAGATTCAAATCAGCCCAGCCGTTCTCGTGTTTTAGCGAGACAAACGAACAGCAATTGATTTTTATATATATAAAAGAAAAATAATGCTGTATTTTCACGGAGGATCATGCTAAACCATTTGAGGTAGGCTCTAATGGTCATTGCAGTTGGTTTAAAGTTGGTTCATTATTTAGTAGGAATGATTGGGTCAACTGGATCCATAGTTTAGTTGCATTGCTAAAGTGTTTAGAAATGATTGTTTTTTTTTTTTTGTTTGTTTGATGTTTGTTCTGAATATTATTCCTGCTGCGCTCGTTATGGCAAGTATCGAGCGCAGCAGGAATATTGAGATTTTAAAAATTTTACTGTGTTCTCGCACATTTGAATTGTATAATAAACCTAAACCTAAACCAAACCTAAACCTAAACCTAAACCTAAACCTTGCTTAATAAACTTCCATTGTATAATGGAAGTTTATTAAACAAGGTTTAAAAATAATGGAAAAAGATGATTACATTGAAACTAATTAACTTTACCCGCCAGATTTTTATCCATAAATTACTTAAACCAGAGGTCTTTGATCAATCAATTTATCATCAACTGTCTAGCCTTTTCCCAACTATGTTTTGTTTGGCTTCCTATCTTACCGGATGCAGCTGAATACCAGCATTTTAAATGGAGCGATTGCCTATCTGACCTCCACAACATGGGTAATACGATACCCCTTGGTAAGACTGGTTGTCAGACTTTCGGGCTTCTGATGACCTATAACAACTGTCAAAGATCCACGAATGACAGCCGGGACCAACGGCTAAAACGAGCTTTGCGAGGCACGGAGGGGTCATGGTATTAAAGATGGTCACCCATCCACGGACCAACCGCAGCATGCACAGCTTAACGTGATCAATAAAGTAATACCTTATCTTATTAGTTTGTAAGGTATGTGTCTATGGGCTATTGTAGCCTGAAAATAAATGTTTTATTTATTATTTTATTTCAAAAACTATAATGATAAATGGGCTATCCAACACTAAAAGAATTTTTCAATTCGAACCCGTAGTTCCTGAGATTAGCGCGTTCAACCAAACAAAGAAACAAACAAACTCTTCAGCTTTATAATATTAGTAAAGATAGATATGTTTGACGTTTTGACAGCTTTTGTATAGAAAATACGTCAAAGTATATTTACATTCTATACAAAACCTGTCAAAATATCAAACATATTACCCAGGTTAAAGATATCTGACGATGGAAAACCGACCCTTAGAAAAGTAATGAATATTCAAAATTCTTGTTTGAAACAGTATTTAATGTAAACACAAATTTAATTTATGGATCACGCGCTAAATTATTAGACTCGCAAAGCTAATTAGCTAAGCTTCAGACCAGACATAAGACAATTAGGGATCACTATTAATTGCCCAGAGCAGTCCTAAAGTGATTTGTAGTGTTATTTTGTACTTACGGTGGATCTGCCAGAATTTCTTTGAAATCTTTCGCAAAATATTAAACAACAATATTATACAGACTACAATATTATAAAGACAGACAAATTAAAAATCCGGAGTCACACGTAATCTGTTCGATTTATACCCTTACATGACGTGTGACACCGGATTTTTAATTTGTCTGTCTTTTTCTAATGTCAGATGACAATATTTTCTTACATACTTTTTAGAGCGTGAGTTTTCAGTAATCGGGTTTTAGTTTTTGAACTTACTTTTTATTTAAATTATTTTGGGGTTATAATTTCGTGCTAAAGTATTTGCGGCATTTAATTATTACATTGAGTATATTATATTTTGGATAGGTTTGGAGAGAAGTGTTTGGCTCACATATGAGTCGTGATGAAGTTATGAGGGAATATATGAATATACATACTTACATACCGGTCAAAATCATAACCCTCCTTTTTGCTTCGCCGTAGTCGGGTAAAAAGAGATGTAGACAACGTTGTCTACATCTCATTCTTTTATTATTATTATTATTTTCTCTTCTACTCTTACACACGTGTGTAAGAGTAAGAGTAAGAGTAGAAGAGAAAATAATAATAGCCAATTTATCTGTGTATATTATTTAACATTGGTCAGGCAGGGGACATCGTTCTTCCATAGTTCAAGGTACCCAATCCATGTAGCCACCCAAACCCATAGGCCCAATGTGTTTTGTTTCCATGTTCTGCAATAGTCCTGCACCAACCGGGGGTTGTCCTTGGGTGCACATGCATAGTGCATACAGGGGTAATCGTCGGCTGGTGACTCCTCGTCATTTAAAATAGTCTAAGGGGCCTCTGCGAGTTGGCTTCCAAAGGTCCGGGACCCCAGGGTCCCGAGATAAGCCAAAGACAAAAAATAAATAATAATAAAAAAAAAAAAACTAATTATATAAAATAATAATATATACTTAAATACATACATACTTCTAAAATAAATATCACTAAAATAACTTAAAACTATGACGAAGTGGAAAGATACACATAGTGCAATCTACGAAGACGCTCCACACTCCTAACCGTTTATAGTATAATGTGTGCAAGCTTCCCGTGTTTGAGTGTTATCGGTACACACTAATTACCGTGTACTAACTACAGTGTGTACCGATAACACTCAAACATTGGCGGAAGCTTGCACACATATACTATAAACGGTTAGGAGGAATAGTGAAGCGCGTCTTGTCTTCGTGGATTGCACTATCTATCTGTAGTGTTCTTTAACTCTTCTTTTAAATACTGCAACAGTTTAGCAGACACGTTCAAAGATTCCATCGTTTATCTTCGGTAAAACCGAAATATAACGAATAAAATATGACTGATCCAATAAGAGAGTCACAAAATTAGAGCGTCAATCTATAATAATTTAGGTAGGAATCAATTGGTCGCTCTTTACATTTTATTCGTTTTGTTTCGGTTTTTCCGAAGGTAAACGATGGAACCTATACAGGGTGTAAGTGTAAAAAGTGGCAATCTTTTAAGGGGTCATTGTACTCATCATTATGAACAACTTTTATTATGGAACCAAACCTGAAATTGCGAAATAAAAATCAGCTGTTCAATACAGTTATGTTCGTATAATTCGTCAAAATATAGGGAACAGCTGATTTTTTTTTTGCGATATCAGGTTTGGTCCCATAGTAAAAGTTGTTCATAATGATGAGTACAATGACCCTTAAAAGATTGCCACTGTTTACACTTACACCCTGTATACGTTGTTGTACTGTAGCGTTGTGTTAAAACAATTGAAGTATTTTAAAAACTCATGTTTGTAATATTTCCGACCTACTCGTACATTTTTTTTTTTTTTTTATTAACCATTTATGTACACACAAATAAACAGACAAACAGAAAGGAACAGAAAAATACGTACAAAGGTGATGCTTATTTCAAAAGAAATCTCTTCCAGCATACCTGCGATAGGACATTTGTGAAGGATAAAAGCCAAATCATAGAATTACACAAGAAAATTTAATACAAATGATTAAGTCCTAATTTATTTTGTCCACAGTCGCCATCGCTGCAGCCTTCCCTAACCTGGAACTGGTCATCAGCTTCGTTGGCGCCGTCTTCTTCTCAACCCTTGGACTCCTTATTCCAGCTGTGGTTGACACCGTATACAACTGGGACAAAGGTCTAGGACCCTTCAAATATGTTCTATGGAAAAATCTGCTAATTGGAATCATTTCTCTAATTGCTCTTTTCTCCGGAGCCTATGTTTCTGTTCAGGGTATGATTGAAGATTTTGGTGGTCATAGTCTTGATAGCCACGATGTTTATGAAAATGCGACTGTGACGTGATTTTAGAGTTGAGAGAGAGAGAATACAAACTAATGTGTGACGTTTAAAGAAACCTGGGGCCCATTTAATAAAAGAGACATTTGTGACAGATGACAGGCACCAATCTGACAGTCCGACAATATTACAAGTTTCTTTCATGCATTTTCTGCTTTATTAAACAGCACCCTGTCGTGAAAATGTGGCAATTATAGAATTTATTGACAAATATGTCGCGTTACCAGTTATATTTTAAATAGGGCCCTGTTTGGTTCCGTCGTGTAGATTTAAATGTAACCAATAATATACAAATATTTAATAAATAATGTAAGTAACACAGTATGTAAGTAAGTGAATATGCAATGTAAGTCAAGTTATCATTTATGTCAAGAATTTGTAACACTGCCATGGAATTATTAAGTAAGTAATAAGGACTCTGCAGACTTAATTATTGGAACGTAATGAACTAATACAGAGTGTAATTTTAGTGACCGTTATCCTCTTAAGGGGTCGTTATACTCATCATTATGAACAACTTCTACTAATCAAACCTGAAATCGCGAAAAAAAATCAGCTGTTCCCTACGTTTATGTTCGCATAACTCGTCAAAATGTAAGGCATAGCAGATTTTTTTTCGCGATTTGAGGTTTGGTCCCATAGTAAAAGTTGTTCATAATGATTAGTACAATGACCCCTTAAGAGAATAACGGTGATTAAAATTAAATCTTTCATTTTATCTTAGTTTTCCGTTTCCATGGTGGTCATGAATTGAAATGAAATTGTTTATTGTGTAAATAGGATATCGGAATCAATTTAACACGACATATAAACAAAAAAAAACAAACAAGCTAGATGCAGTCGATATTTCCTTTCTGACTACATGCTACGCGTCCAGAATTAATTATGTTTTTTTATTATTAATTTCTATGATAATTAACTATAGGGCGCTGAATGTTATTTGTGAAATTGAAGTTTGTGAAATATTTTATTGTTTATCTTATGAAGTCATAATTTAAATTAATACAATACCTACTTACTTAACTATTGTTTTCATACTAAATAGTTACAAGAGTAAAGTACAAACCACTAATTTGTAAGTAGTCTAGATAATAAGATCTATTATAATACCAGATGCACCCGCTGTTTCACCCGCGTAGACCAGGATAAAAAGCAGCCGGATATAAGCTATTTACATACCAAATTTCATCCAAATCGGTCCAGCCGTTTGAGCGCGAAGAAATAACAAACATACACACACTCACAAACTTTCGCCTTTATAATATTAGTGTGATTTTACTTTTAATGGGTACCTAACTTCCTTATGTGTTTGACAAGTTTCATGTATCTTATGGCCCACAAGGGAGAAATAAGGAAGATAATCGGTTTTACAAACATACAGAAATACATAAGAACCAAGATATATGCAAATGGAAGAGTATAAAGCAGTTAGGAGCGCAGGATTATTACTAATGCATATGGTAATGATATTGGCACTTAACAAAGCAGTCAGATAATATGGTTTAACGGCCGAAAGTAGTAGTTTCTTAAAAATTAATTAGTTTACTATGAGTACTCAAACGATTGAGACAGCTGTCAAACTGGGACCACGGTCCCACTTACCCAATAATGTGTTTGAATCTGTCGACTGGGACCACAAACCACGTGTCGTCAATTGTAAGTCACCAGCGAAATAAAATACCATAAGCAATTTAAAACCGACTGGGGCGGAACCCAAAAGGAGAGTACCTACCTAATGTTTTTGGGCAGTAACTCTAGGTATTTTTAAAGCTGGAGAATTTTTTTACATGCAATTTTTTTAACAATATTTTATTTGGCCAGTTGACAGATCTTATTAATAGGGAAGGTCGGGCAAAACTAATTGTAGATGGCGTGATCATTGCTAGTGGGACACTGGCCTGTAATAAATCTGACATTTTGTTCATTCGTGAGTTTGGTTTTATTTCACTACTTATTTCGTTATTTTCGGTTATTGCAATATTTTTAATCAATTATTTGACATGGAAAGTGTCGGATTTAAAACCTTAAATGTTTCCTCATAATCCACGACGTTCTTCAAAATTTTGCGTTAATTTTTTTCGAATAGCTTTAATCCACAATTATCTAATTTTAGGGTCTCTCGAGAAATGGTGGATTCAAATTTCGAAGTATTTAGGAACACAACAATGCGTCATGCATTATTAGCTTGTGTTGGGAACTAGCTACGGCAGCGCCATTTTGACAGCTGCCTTCCCCATTTCAATTTCAAGTGATTTGATTGACTGTTATTATTTCGGTCAGTCAGTCACAGCAGTAATCATGTGTGTGAACTGCGTGTAAAAAAGGTATTTTTTAGAGTTCCGTACCCCAAAAAGGAAAAAACGGAACCCTGTAGGATCACTTCGTTATCCGTCTGTCTGTGTGTCTGTCAGTCTGTCAAGACCCTTTTTCCCAGGAACGCGTGGAGGTATCAAGTTGAAATTAATATCAAATACGTAAGTCTATGGTCTCTTGGAGTCTCATGGAAATTCAAGCTTCTAAGTCAACGCAGTAAAAACATACGGCCATTTATGCGACATATTTTGATACTCGCAAATAAATCAAAACCTATAGGGTACTTCCCGTTGTCCTAGAATCATGAAATTTGACAAGAAGCAAGCTCTCACAGCACAAATAAAGGAAAACGTCCGAAAATTGCTAAAATGTAATTCTATCATATAAAAAAAAAAATAACCCTGTCAGTCTGCCATGACCCTTTTTCTCAGGGACGCGTGGAGATATCAAGTTGAAATTAATATCGAATACGTAAATCTATAGTCCCTTCGTTTTCTAAAAAAATCAAGCATCTACGTAAACGCAATAAAAAAATACCGCTATTAATGCGACATATTTTGATACTCGCAAGTAAATCAAAACCTATAGGGTACTTCCCGTTGACCTAGAATAATGAAATTTGGCAAGAAGCAAGGTCTCTCAGCACAAGTAAAGGAAAAGTCCGAAAATTGTTAATTTGTAGCTATATGACATAAAAAAAAATTTTTTTGGTATCCATCGTTAAGTTCGTTTTTGGGATACATTCTTTTCAACTACGGAACCCTTCATTGTGCGTGTTCCGAGACGCACTTGGAAGGATTTTTTGAGGTTAGTCTCAATCTGCCTAGCCTTTTACGAACTATGTTAGGATCGGCTTCTAATCTAACTGGATGCAGCTAAATACCAGTATTTTACATGAACCGACTGCCTGTCTAACCTCCACTCCACAACCCCAGTTACTCTGTAACCTCTTGGTAAGACTAGTATTCAAACTTTGGTCTATCCGTAACAACTGTCAAAGATCAACGAATGACAGCCGAGTCCTTTCCGAGGCACGGAGGAGCAGAAACCAGGTGCTAGTCTCTAAACATTTTCTGATTAAGACTTATTCTGCTGTTATTGATGATAAGCCGCCTGTCAGAAAAATTACTTGTAAAATTAATGTTCTTACAAATGTAGCTTAATTGAAAATTTAATGCAAGTCATACATAGATCATTAATATCAAACATTGATTAATTTAATTTAGCGTTAACTTTAGTTGTAGTTTTGTTTATCAAGAATTTAATAAGAGATCCTTAATCCACTACGGGAACAGTTAGACCAGATGCTGCACGGCTTAAATGGAAGGCTCCATTTAAGCCTAGATGGATTGGCCTCGGCATGAATTTTGACAAGACGAGAGTCATCTGCAGTTCACACGTCTTGCCTAGTCCAATCCACATCGAATGAGGAAGTCGTCCAGCACGGTAGACACAACTTTGAGAAAGAAGCTGACAGAAGGATCCAGTTGGAAAACTTCGTCAAGTCTTCTCGTCACTAGTACTAGTCGTCGTCGTGCTATTCCACAATGTTTGAAGACTAATGTTTTCAACCAGTGCGTCCTGCCTCTTATGACTTATGGTACCGAAACGTGGACAATGACAGTCGGGGTGGTCCATAAATTCAAGGTCGCTCAGCGCGCTATGATGCGCGCTATGCTCGGTGTTTATTTGAACCGGAGTTACCGACATAGCTTGCAGAGTAAGTAAACTGAAGTGGCAGTGGGCTGGCCATGTTTTGGCCACTGATTTGATGGCCGGTGAAGCAGAGACCGCATATTGGCAAGCGTAGCGTGGGACGCCCCCTAGCTAGATGGACCGACGACCTTAAGAAAGTGGCTGGGACAGACTGGATGTGGAAGGCGGAGGACAGGTGTTGTGGTGCAGCCTGGGATGCGCAATGATTTCACGTAGGTAATTTACGTAGATAACTATGTAACTTATTATGTTTGTGTTTAACATTATATTTGGTTAAACACAAATCGCAGAGATAGGCAACAAGGCAGCTAAATTAAAATGGAACTGGGCTGGCCACATCTACCGCATGTCACATCAGAGTTGGGTGAAATTAGTCACAGATTGAGTTCCGAGCAACAGGAACGGTGACGCAGTAGCCCCAGAAGGAGATGGCGTGACGAGTTATACTCCTAATGAATTGGGCTCTAATTGCAAAAGAAAGAGAAAAATGGTAAGATGGAACGGAGGCCTTTGCCCTTTAGTGAGAGACACAACAGGCTCATAATAAAAATAATAATATTTCCTGATGCCGATGGGTTACTATTTTTTAAATATTTTTTTAAAATGTTTTTAATAAAAAATGTTTAGAAAAGTAAATAATAATTAATTATGTATTTAAAATGAAATAAAGAAAATAATAATAAAACTAATGCATCATAATAAGTTAAAATGTGGTTATCATCCTCGCATTATTTATATTTTCATAATTATGACTGTTAATTTTACTTAATTACTTATTTAATATCTATCTATGTCTTATTTGTTATATATTGACAATTTCAACTTCCGTTTTATTATTATTCCCAATTTTATATTAGACTCCTATTGACACAGTCTGTACACTGCCTTTAGCAATAGAAATAATTAATAAGAAAATAGTGTAACAATGTGTTATTGGGTTTATCCATCTGGAATTCCTCAGTGGCAGCCCAGAGTCTGGATTAGTGCCCAGTTGCTGACAATAGGCCCTGTTACATGAACTTAAATAGAACTGGTGAAAGTGGATGTACTAGAGGTACAGCCTAACCTTTCGGGGATTACAGGCTTGATGTTACGATGTTTTTGTAGCCGATTATTTTGTGACGGTTCCACAATTACCTGCATAACCTTTTGAGATAATTAGCGTGAAGAATAAATTAATAATGTATGTAGGTAATTATGTATTTTTATTAAGAATTGTTTTTCTTTTGATAATGTAAATTTTATGTCGTAATATGCTAACTTATGACGAATTATTAACGAATTTAGTCGTGTAATAAAGCTGCTTTTACTTTAAAGTTATTTTATTTCTTTAATTTTACTAATGAGAGATAACCTGTTTATGTACTTAGGGGAGGTGGCCTACGATTCCCCATACAAAAGTATTCCCCGTTTTTCTTACTGAATGAAGCAGAGCAATCATTTTTTTTTTTTTTATATAGTCTGCTCTACAGCAGACTTAGATTATATAATATATTCCTGAAAATATGACCCTCCAAAAATTACAAAAATGCCCCATTTATCCCTCCGTGATTAGAGTACTACCAAACAAATTCTAAAAGTTTTTAACATAAAAGAAAATGATAGGAACCTAGACATACTCTTTTTTTAAATTTTAAAGAAAAAAATTTTTTCACAAAAAAATACAACCGACTTCCAAAAACAACACTACAAAGTGAAAAATAACTTTAATTTCGGAAGTCGGTGTCTGATTAAATGTATTTTCGTTTTTCACCGACTTCCTAAATTATAGTTATTTTTCACTTTGTAGTGTTGTTTTTGGAAGTCGGTTGTTTTTTTTTGTGAAAAAGTTTTTAGTTTTCACTTTTTAGTGGTTCACATGTGCTTACCTCTTCACAGCGTACTGGCGTGATGTTATGTTATGAACTGGTAAACAATAGACAGACATGAGATTTCAGCAATCCCAGTCCATTTGCTATCATTTATTGAGGAGTTCCGTGGCCTATCTCAGAAGTTCTTCATCAGATCTTCACCAAATTGAAAAAGGACCACTCCGAGAAAGTACTCTTCCAAAAACTATCCAAATCGCTTTAAGTTTGCCTATAAAATTGGAAGAGTTCTCTCTATTTCTCCTGGATCCCATCATCAGATCCTGACTTGATGATCATGGGACCACCTGGAAAGTATACGCTTTCAAACAAAAAAAAAAAAAATCTAAATCGGTCCAGCCATCTTCGAAAAATCGGGGAACATACATAAAAAAAAGGTTCCGATGAATTGAGAACCTCCTCCTTTTTGAAGTCGGTTAAAAATAATTGAATCAGCTCAGTTTTCGAGGGAAAAAAGAGGAATACGAAACGTCGATCTGAGCTGCAGCTGTCCCTATCGCACTCTCTTATCGCACAGCGCGACGGCAATAGTTTCTTCCTCGTAGGCCACCTCCCCTAAAGACACACCACAAAGTCAAAGTGACGGTTAAATTTGTTTCTTCAGAATTTTAGCTGTTGCTTTTATTGTTGCTTTTGCCTCTTACTTTTGTTGCTCATTAAGCTGATGTGAAAGCTAAAGCAATTGTCATTTTGTCAAAGTTGTACTATTGTAGGTTAGAATTATTCAACGCCTGTTTGAGCTGTTAGCTAACATTAATCACTGCACATTTATCTGCGTAATAAGTAATAGCCTTGATTTAATTTTATTAATGAAATAAGTATTAAAATGGCATCAAAATCGTCCTGTGAAAGTTCAAGTTCATCAGACGATGAACTCATCATGCATTATTTAACGCATAGGCATAAGAGATTGAATTTTTTATGGGACGAGGCTGATTTTCTATTGCGATACAGAAAGCCAAAGGAAACAGTTACATACCTCAGTTTGTTGTTGCAAGACAACTGACGCCAACCACTTTAAATAAATTTTTAGCTTCAGTTTAAGACCATAGGTCCTAATAATACAAAAAGGACTTAGGGTACTTCTAAATCGAAAAGAGTATGCCTAGATGGTTTGGTCATGTTGAGAGGATGAATGAAGGGCGACTAACAAAAAGTTAAGGCAGATGTGAGTGGAAACGCCGGGAGGGGACGCCCTAGGAAGACATAATTATGGTGACCTTATTGGTGATATTCTTCAGAAAGGTCAGGTACGTAGTAGGTACTCGCAACCAGCGTGCGTGTGGGAATCTACATCGCCACATACGAACTACTCATCACACTGACGTCACGCAAAATCCTGTAGTGCAATTCTGTAACCATCTCACCGTGAAAACTTATGTGAAGTGAGCGTGGAGTGAGCTGTCAGTGTCATTCCACCTGATGCTAGGGATGGACCAAGCACATTTTTACAATCATAATCGAGATTTTAATAATATTTTATATTATTTAAAGCTAGTATTTAAGTGTCTAAACATTACTATTTAGGGGGTTTTTAAATGAAATTGCAAAACAGAAATTCAGTCAATAACTCAATTTCGTTTTTTTTTCCAAGACGCGCGCGTCACGCACGAACAATAAATAAAATAAAACATCCTTTAATAATAAATGAGCAATCACGTTCTCGAAAACGGCTGTGACAATTTCCATGAAAGTTGCAACGGGAGGTTTACGGCGCGGCGGCGGCGGCGCAAAATTGATCTAGCTAGGTCTCATATCTGGGAAAATTCGATTTCTCTATTTTAGCTCGGTCGCCCAAGTACACACGGCTACACATCAAGCTACCTGTCGTATATTATGTAGGTAGGTTATAAGTGGCTTGTCATGTAATAATAGTAAGGTTGTGGGTAAGTAATAAATGTCAGTCTTGGTCAACCCGTCTTTCATTTACTACATGGTGACAGCGGTGGGATCCGAACCCTCGCCCTTTCGGACTGGTCTGGTGGCATTTCCAGTTTAGACTGACCTCTCTTTGTATGGAAATCCTATACAATGCAAGATCAACTTATACTGGAAAGCATAGCTAGATCTGTAGCCGTGCGTACCTACTACATGTTTAAGCTAGCTAGGTACGCACGGCTACAGATCAAGCTACACATTTCCAGTATTTATAAGCTGATCTCACATTGTAAGTATAGGATTTCCTGTGTCGCGATGTGTTTTGAAGAAGCGATAGTAGATTGAGTCAAGTAAAGACTGTGAGACGTTGTTCAATATACCGAAATCTATTCAATATAATATAACACCGAGTGTGTCAAGTGAGCCTGGCTGATGGGCAACAGATTTTAACCCCACGAAAAAAAGACGTACGGATTATAAGTACCTACTTACTTACCTAATATTTCATTGTAGATATGTAGGTACCTAGGTACACCTATCTAGGTAGGTACGCGTTGCCAATAATAAAAAATCATAATTATGTACTTATAGGTATGCACACTTGAATTTGGGTGAAGTGATAAGATCACGCTAAGCACTCTCATTACCTACCACATTGAGTAATTTTTTTACTTACCTACACAAGTACTTAACTTGTAACGCGTCACGTACCTACGTATACGTGCGCACTAAGAACGTGAAAATGTGATACCAGCTTAACTAGTCGTAGCCAATAATAAAAGAATATTCATCAAATCATCGTCATACTATTACAAATGACCAAATTCAACAGTTCGACTAACAATTACTCACCCAACTGCGCGCACACTGGCCACCAGGCACGGCGGGCACATAAATCCCCTTCGTGCTCACATCACGCCACGCATGCGCGCTATACAATCACTAACAAGTTCTTTTTTACTTACTTACTAGTTACTTATTTAATTGGTAACGAGTCACGTTATCACGTATGCATTACGTAGGTACATTATTAAGAAAATGCAATGCCCACCACCTACTTAACTAGTCGTTGCCATTAACAAGAGTCAAATTATTACTAAATTCCACCACACCGATCACCGTGATGTTTCTATGGTTACCAGAATCGCGTGGAGTGGTCACTTCGCGCAAGCGCGTTAGGCATCAACTCCGCTCACCGTGATGTTTCTATGGTTACCAGAATCGCGTGGAGTGGTCACTCAGCGCAAGCGCGTTAGACCTCAACACCGTTCACCGTGATGTTTCCATGGTTACCAGAATCGCGTGGAGTGGTCACTTGGCCACCCCACGCAAGCGCGTTAGACATCAACACCGATCCCCGTGATGTTTCTATGGTTACCACACTCCGCGCAAGCGCGTTAAACATTATTTTTTTTTTTAATTTTCCGTTATTGACGGCCATGTCCATATGCCTTTATGCCTATTCATATTCGGGTTCAGAGATAGGTACTTAGCTACCTATTTATTTCAATGCTTTTATAGATATTTCAATGTGCATTTCATTCATTCATTCTAAATACAACCGTTTTTGTGCATTTAAAGTCAGTTTAGTGCTTTGTATTTACATTTTGTTTTCTGTAACTACACAGTTTTTATTATTAACTAGGTACTTACCTACTACTTAATTAGCCTGTAACGTGTCACGCATGCGCACTAAGAACATTAAGTGAATGCAGCACCTACCAATAGTAATTAAGTAGGTACCTACCTATAGTAATCTTTATTTTTCTCTCTTCACACACACACATACTTTTATACAACGTAGAGACAAGAATTATAACGTTTTTACTAAAATCCATAAAATATGATACTTTGTGAGAGACTGGGCCTGGCGTCCATACTAGGATATCCTGGTGTGCGTGTGACAGATCACCAGGCTC
Source organism: Cosmia pyralina (assembly GCA_946251885.1). Classification (NCBI taxonomy): domain Eukaryota; kingdom Metazoa; phylum Arthropoda; class Insecta; order Lepidoptera; family Noctuidae; genus Cosmia; species Cosmia pyralina. Next base: position 24,685,983 of record OX276349.1, on the reverse strand, counting down.
TCACCCCGAATTTATTTTACAATGGTAATTTTTTTTATTACTATGTAACATTAGGTAGGTAGGTACAATGTCCACTAAGTAGGTACCTACAGCTACTACAACAAATAATCATCTCGTAGTCTGCGCATAATAATATGTTGGTATACCTACTTAGGTAGGTACTTCAGTTTGTTATTAAGTAGGTGTGAACCTATTGTCAGCTGACGACTGGGCAACTGGGTCGGTCACTGGCCGCTACGGCCACTGAGATCAAATTGAATTGTAGATAAACACCAGTGTGTCGCACGCCAAGTTTGCGCGCGATGATCGCAACCGCGGCGGCTGCGTAACCGCACAAACAACCGGTCTCGTGAGTTTACAAATAAACTAGCTGGCCGCGGATGAAAATCGTTCAGCGAGTTCTTAGCCCGAGTGTTAATATCTTCGCGGACGAAGAACAGACACGTATCTTCCAGCGTGCTCTTCGATGCTCCAGGGGAAACTGCGCTGCGATGCTCCAACGTCCATCAGTAGGTATTATGTTAGAATTAGCTAAAAGGAGAACGTACCTGTGCAACCTAGTCTGTGTGTGCCTACTTCGTTCTGTCTCCTCAAAAAAGTAGGTAAGTACATATAAAATGTAAGTAATAAATAAATTAAAAGCGCCTAATATTTTATTGTAGATACATACCTACTCTATTCGTTGCCAATACTAAAAGAACATTCATCAAACCTATTACAAAATTCATTCAACAGTTGAACCATTGAGTTATAATACCTAATTATACTATCACCGTGACGTTGCCATGGCAACGAGAATACGCAAACGCGTGTCCGCGATAAGCGAATGCTGTCATGTCATTGGTATCTTAGTGAGAATTTTTTTTTAAACGTTCTACTCCCTAAGCCTTTCCTGTCTTTAAGCATTGACGTATTTGAGAGTTTTAGAGACAATAAGAACTATTTATTTCAATGCTTTTAGATTTCAATCTCATCTCATGTATGGATATTGCGTACATAAGAGGTGAGATTGAGAAACTTCATAAAACTGTCCTGTGCAAGTAAGTATTCAGTGATTGGTGTATTGTTTGTTTATCTAAGCACATATCTAGTAATATCCCACCACCTAGATCCTAGATAAACCACAGTACAAGATATAAACATAATATTGACACATCAATAATCTATATAGGGGCGGGTGCTGTTAAGATCTACTAGAACTATACACAAATCGCTCCTCTCTTGCTAACAAGAAATTACATAAATTCATGTATGTTTAGGTTGCTCTAGTCTAATTTAAGTTTTACTATATACTGTTTTACACACTGGTCTACATCTGTCATCCAACTCTCCTGTCGCAGGTCTGCTGGAAGAAATTTCTTATTATATACTTAAGCTTTACTTTATTATCTTGTGTTTAGTGTGTACATACAAAAATTGATAAAATTTATTCCTCAAGTATCACATCAAATAACATTGCTAATACATATTTTCTACTGCACGGTGAGCCTGCTGCCTGTCGCCAATGTTCAACTTCTTTATGCCCGGCGAGAACGGAATGGCGTCTGTCGAATGTGTGTGTGTGCACTGCACAGCACCGCCAACGCTGGAAACAACGGTAAGCATTTATTACTATTGGTTTTATATCATTCCTACACTCATCGAGAGTATATTTTTTTATAATCAATATTGAACCACTTATAGTAAAATTTTCATTCTTATTATCATCAGTGTAGTATGTGCAGCAAAACTTTCAACAAGTATAGCAGCATGATTTTATTTATTTATTTATTTACTGAAAACAAAGGATTGCAATAGGTACACGTTAAAAATACATATTTATTGTTACGTATGTGTATCAGTCTTTATAAAATATATATTATCTGTGGTATTTCCGGATCCTGTTGTCTTGTCACCGACTCCGATTGCTCGTCATGCAATGGCTGAATACACGATACATAAAATAGTCTGGTCGTCTTATTTATTTATAATATCTGGCCACCCGTCGTAACATGGTGTCAGAAGATACAGAAGAAAAAGAAGTCACAAAAAACCACAAAAGTAAGTGCCGCAAACAGTCAAAAAAAAAAAAAAAAAAAAAAAAATTTCGAGTAAAACGTCGCCGCGTGGTCCAGCCCTAAAATGCCGGAAAATAAAAACGCAAATAATACAAGTTATCCCCTGCCGCCGAGTAATTTCAGCTTAGATATCAACAACTCGAACATGCCATTGGCTTGGAGAAATTTCAACACAAGTCTAGAGATTTACATGATAGCCAACAATTTGGAAGAACAACCAGACAAACGAAAGGTAGCCATTTTACTACAAATCATAGGCCCAGACGCTCTTCAGATATTTTACTCGTTTAACATACAAATTGACAAGATCACCTATAAGGATTTACTCGCCAAATTTGAAGACTACTTCACACCACGTGTCAATATTTCCGTCGAAAGACATAAGCTGTTCAACAGAAAACAAGGTCCAGATGAAGAAATTGAGACATATGCCACGGATCTCAAGAATCTAAGTATCCAATGCAATTTTGAAGGTCTTGCCGATGATATAGTAAAGGACATATTCTCATGGAACTTAAATTCATCTTGCTCGTACATCAGAGAACGTATCCTGATCGAGAAACCATCAACATTTGATGCCGCCGTCAGTCTCGCTAAAACACTAAGAAATACTAGGTTACAGGCTAAAGCTTTATCAAGCCAAGAAGTAAGTGTCGTTGCCAGTCGTCAATCGCATCACAGTCGCCAAACACATCGTAGTCAAGAGAGTCGCAATCAAAAAAGTCACAGTCAAAGAAGTCACAGTCGTCAAAGAAGTCATAGCCGTCAAGAAAGTCAAAGTCATCAGTCTCAAACAAGTCAAAGTCGTCAATCAAGTAAAGCATCGTCCAGTCAAGAACCTCAATCCAAACAGTCAACCAAGAATTGTTCCAGATGTGGTCAAGTTCACCGAACAAAATGTCCAGCCATAGGAGTCATCTGTAACAACTGCCACAAGCCCAATCACTTTGCCAAGTGTTGCCGCAGCAAACATGTGAGATCCATAGAAGAAGAAGAAGAAAGTACGGGTACTGATACTTATTTTCTAAATAGTCTTTTCACTAATGAGATTTCTGTCAGCAAAAAAAAACCCTTATCATACAACTTTGTCCATAAATAGTAAGAATGTAGACTTTTTACTTGATACAGGTGCTGACACTAACATTTTATCATTTAACTCTTATAAAAAACTTAATTTGCCATTGAGTAGTTTAAAGAAAAGTAGTCACAAACTATCAACCTTTAGCGGTGAAGTATTACCGACTGTAGGTCAATGCATTCTGTCTGTCACACATAACAACAAACTATACAATGTTAATTTCCACATTATAGATATACCCTGTAGGAATATTATTGGTCGCAACAGTTGTGAGAATTTAAAATTAGTTAAAAGAGTCCATAATGTCCAATTTCATGAGTCACTCAATGTATCACAGCTTGACAAATATAAAGATCTCTTCTCAGGAATAGGTTGTCTTAAAGATTATGAATGTCATTTGTCAATGAAGCCTGATGCTGTACCGTCTATAGATGCCTGTCGTAGAATTCCATTCAGTCTCTTAGAACAATTAAAAGAAGAATTAGCCATGTTAAAAAAAAATCAAATTATAGTCAAAGTCGAGGAACCTACTGAATGGGTAAGCTCAATTGTAATTGCATCAAAGAAAAATGGTAAACTACGCCTGTGCATTGATCCAAGAAAACTTAATAAAGCCATTATGCGTCCTCATTATCAATTTCCAATTATTGATGAAATTAAATCCAGCCTCTCTGGTTCACAATATTTCACTACCCTAGATGCAAACAAAGGTTTTTATATGCTAAAGTTAGATGAAGCTTCCTCAAAACTATGTACATTCATCACACCTCAAGGTAGATATAGATTCCTAAGACTTCCCTTCGGGATAAATGCAGCCCCAGAACTGTTTCATTCCATCATGACAAATAGATTCAGTGATATTCCAGGAGTCAAAATCATGATGGATGATTTCCTAATTTACGGTCAAACTAAACAAGAACATGATTTTAGGTTAAAACAAGTCTTAGATAGAGCTAGAGAAATAGGAATAAAATTTAATAAAGACAAGTCTAATATATGTAAAAGTGAAGTCAAGTACCTAGGACACATCTTTTCTAAAGATGGTGTGAGAGTTGATGAAAACAAAGTGAAAGCCATTTGCAGTATGCCACCACCAACAAATGTCACAGAATTACAAAGGTTTTTAGGTATGGTTACATACTTAGGCTCATACATAGAGAATTTGTCAGATAAAACTTCTAATTTAAGAACACTTCTGTCTAAAGATAATGAATGGTCTTGGCAAGAGAGACATAATGTAGAATTTAATGAATTAAAGGAATGTATAACAAAAGCCCCTGTCTTGACATATTATGATCAAAATAAACCAATTACACTGTCAGTTGATTCGTCTAAAGATGCCATGGGTGCAGTGATTTGCCATGATAAACACCCCATAGCATATGCTTCAGCTTCATTAAGCTCATGTCAACAGTCATACTCTCAGATTGAGAAAGAGCTGTTAGCAATCCTATTTGGTTGTACAAAGTTTCACCAATATGTCTATGGTCGCCACACTTTAGTTGAAACAGATCACAAACCAATAGTATCGCTGTATAAAAAACCAATTTATAACATTCCACCCCGTCTTCAAAGAATAATGCTAAGATTACAACCATATGACCTGAACGTAACTTACAAACCAGGTAAATATCTTTATGTAGCTGATACTCTGTCTAGAGCAGCTTTACCAGAACAGTCATTACATGATCTAGATTCTGATCTAGATTTACATGTCAATTTAGTCATTAGATCACTGTCAGTTAGTCCAAATAAACTTAAATCTATTCAAGAACAGACTTCCCAAGACAATGAATTGTCACTCTTAAGTAAATATTGCATAACAGGTTGGCCTGAACATAAAAAATTGCTTCCAGACATACTTAGGCCTTATTTTCCTTTAAAAACCGATATACATATAATTAATGGTATTGTCTTCAAAAACAACAGTGTCATTATACCAGTAGCCATGAGAAAAGACATTTTGAAACAGATACATGAAGGTCACCAAGGTATTCATAGTTGCCAAAGATTGGCAAGAAACCTAGTATACTGGCCCAATATGTACTCTGATATAGAAAAATATGTTAATAATTGTCATAACTGTCTCACTAACAGACGCAGCAATTCCAAAGAGTCACTACAGCCCCATGAGGTAAAACCAATCCCTTGGAATAAAGTCGGAGTTGATCTATTTGATTTCAATTCAAACAAGTATGTCATAGTCGTAGATTATTTTTCCCAATATGTCGAGCTTGTAAAGCTAGCAGGTGGTTCTACTAGTAAAATTGTCATTAGTCACCTAAAGTCTATATTTTCCAGACATGGAATACCCAACATTCTAATTTCAGACAATGGTCCCCCATTTAACTCAAAAGAGTTTAATCATTTTGCTTTAGATTGGCAAATACAACATATTACATCAAGTCCCTATTATCCACGGTCTAATGGTCTTGTAGAAAGAACCATAGCCACGGTTAAAAACATATTAAAGAAATGTCTTACTGATAATACAGACCCTCATCTAGGATTATTACAGTATAGGAATACACCTAAAGAAAATATGTATTCGCCTGCCCAATTACTAATGTCCAGGACACTCAGAACTAAACTTCCAGTCTTAGAACAAACTCTGAAACCTAAAATACCTAACTACAGGTCTCTAACAAATAAAACTCAAATAAAAGTGAACAAATCACAGATTTATTATAATAAACATACTAAACCGTTGTCTTCCCTAAACATTGGTGATAAAATTTACTTCCAGAAACAGCCAGACAGTATTTGGACACCTGGTACTGTGTCAGACATAGGTCCACAGCCTAGATCATATACTATTGTCTCCCCGGAAGGTACTTTTCGCCGTAATCGCCAACATATCCTACAGCCAAAACATTCACCAACTGAGTCCGCTCCTAGTAGAAGAAGTTCACTTCAATCCCCATCAGTTCCACTTGACACTGATCCACCGTCGCCTTCCAATATACTGCCGTCGTCATCTCCATCTAATTATCAATCTCCTTGTACAAGTAATCCTGTCCAAGAATCTGAAACAAAAACAAACACATCACATACACCAAATAAACAAACTCAACACACAACTTATTCTTCATTCGGTAGAGCAATAATAAAGCCCCGAAGATTTTGAAAATTGGTCTAGATTAAGTTCTTAATTTGTACTTAGTTTTAATTTAATATACTAAATGTATTGTTTGTTGTACAAGCATTGTCAAACCTAATTTTGTTTTGTTAGTAGCTGTCAAAACTTAGTTAAGTCAATTTGATAGACGTCACTGTCAGAACTGTCGCAATGTAAATGTCAGTCAAGTCAACTTGTCACTTCTTAGAGATGTTCCGTTCCACTTAGTCTACTAGTATATAAGAATTTTGTTAATGTTAAAAAAAAAAAAAAAAAAAAAAAGAGTATACTTACGTACCATGTTCCACGTAATGATTCCATTTTCTTTTCTTAATAAGAGAGATGTTACGTATGTGTATCAGTCTTTATAAAATATATATTATCTGTGGTATTTCCGGATCCTGTTGTCTTGTCACCGACTCCGATTGCTCGTCATGCAATGGCTGAATACACGATACATAAAATAGTCTGGTCGTCTTATTTATTTATAATATCTGGCCACCCGTCGTAACATTTATTTATTAAAAAATTAAATATCAGCATCTGAATCAATTAAAATCAATCACATGGGCTAATTCCTATATTTTAAGTGCAAATGAGTTGCAACATTACTTCATTTCTATTTTTAGTGAACAGGGAATTATGTAGAAAATACCAATTATTACACTAACTTATATCACAAGATCATCTGCCTAGCCTTTTCCGAACTATGTTTGGGTCGGCTTCCAATCTAACTGGATGCAGCTGAATTATTTATTATTTTACATGGAGCAACTGCCTATCCGACCTCCACAACCCAGTTACTGGGTATATGATAGGTACGCCTTGGTAAGACTGTCTGGCAGACTTTTGGGCTTCTGACTACCCGTAACAACTGTCAAAGATCCAAGCATGACTTATAACACACAAATACTTACATAACTGAGATGTAAAAGTTGAGAGTAGCTGCAGTTTTTTTTTTTCTGTAAACTCGAGCATAATTTTCTGATATCAAAGGCACTGCAAGTGAGCTAGGTATCTGAAAATCAAGTTAAAAATATATAATATAATCAGTGTAGTATGTGCAGCAAAACTTTCAACAAGTATAGCAGTATGATTTATTTATTAAAAAATTAAATATTAGCGTCTGAATCAATTAAAATCAATCACATGGGCCAATTCCTATATTTTAAGTACAAATGAGTTGCAACATTAGGTACTTCATTTCATGCCTGTTCATTCCATGTCCTAATTTATTTTCTCCAAAATATGTTTATCAAATTAATATAGTGTGCGAAATAATGAGTACTGACCTCGGACAGCCACAATTGACAGATGTTCCTTTACAGTCTTGCAGAGTCAAATAGGTTCATCTGCTGACAGATAGAATTATATCAGATTAATAAAATTCACTCCCCCTCGGCTTATTCATTTATAGGTTTTTTTACGGACGCTTGTAACATTCTGCACCGTTCTCACATGTGACACATGATGATGATGTAACCATATTTTGATTTTAAAAGAGTGTCCGTAGAGTTTCTTGCCCGTTCTTCTCCTTAAGTACCTATTATGCTTTGGAATGGGCGACTAGCTTCTTCTTTCTGACTGACCGACCCAACGATAGTTCAAAAGTGCCTGTAATTGGTTTCTTTGTTTGAAATAAATGCTTTTGAGTTTGTCAAGACACCCAGAAGCAGAAATGTCGTGACGTCACGACCATTTCACAACGACATGTCTTAATATTACGTTCAGCTCCAATATATATCTTAAAATATAATTATCGTCATTTTAAATCACACGCTGGTCCCGCGCGAGATTCAGATTGAGCCGACCGAAGTCCGAACCGAGCAAAATCGCTGACATTAATCGGTCTTACGGTCTTACCTAATTACTATCACATTCACGATTGTAGCACACTTATAATTCTGTCACTGACAAACACTAACATTCATTTGTTTAATTACCTACAGTGCATTGTAGCTAATTATATTTTGGAAAATATTTTGTTGATTGTCAATAATTGTGCCATAGATTTATGCACACAGTCACGCACTCCTAGCTTTCTACCACAGATGATGAAGTTTAGTAATATTTGTCTATGGATAGATTGTAAATTGTAATTTAATCATTATTTTACTAAAAATATCACTGACAAACGAATTAAATGTAGTTACTAAATTCAAAAATTCATTTGTTTATTTCCAGCGCAAGCAGTGTAATGCAGTTAAAATTCCGTTGACGGTGCCGATTCTTTTGTACATCGAACTAAACTAACTAAACTATCACCAAAATTCCTTACTTTTGGCTATGAGAGAGAATCTTAGAGCTATTATGCAAAAAAAATCTCTAAATTACAAAACAATTTTGAGACAACTAAAATCGAGTTTGTCAATCGTGACTCCGCGTGGTATAGTGCCCGTAGTATAATATGACCCGGTGGCTTTAATTGGAACTAACGAAATCACTTTTAAAAGTGACAAGGCTTGTCATATTTTGTTCACCGTGCAGGGACGGGGTAGCTTCAACGTGTTTTTATGGGTTTTTTTTTGGTACCTACATGTTGAGGTTTAGGGGTTTAAGGGCTTCATAAAGGGGGGCCAAATTTTCATTATTTTTGCAATAGGGACACACCGTTTTCGAGATATAAGCAAAAGAAGAAAAAATACAGTACTGTTTTTGCACTTAAAGTCAAGGTGTTGGTGTGAATTCTAGTTCATGATAACTAATTTTATTCTACACCTTTTTAATCGCGATTAAATCTATTCTGATTTAGTTTCACAATTAAAATTATATGTGAAAACAGTAAAATTCAGAATAGCAAAATTGCCATTTTCACTAAATTATTAACTCGGTACAATATTAGTGCTGTCAAACTAAAATATAGTTGTGTCACTTTAGTCAATTTCAGAATGGGAAAACGTCGTTTGACAGGAATAAACTAAATTTTAGTGATTTTTAGTCTAGTTTAGAGGCATTTGTGACAAGAGAATCAGCACCATGGCCGGTGAAGCTTTTTAACTTGACATGTCGTTGTTGGTCAAATACAGAATCCGCGCGGTACTTATGACATTTTCGAAACGTAATTTTTACGTAATTTTTTTTTTTCAAGTTTCCAAACGATATTTATGTTTTTGAATCAGTTAGTTGACAAGAATATCCGTCAGGCCACAGAGTAAAACTGCCCACACACGATATTATAATAACAATAATAATAACCCCACCACCGTATCTCTACGTTGACGTCGTGGTGGGGCTTGCGTGCTCCGAACTCTGGGTCTGTGCCGCTGGAGTTTCCTTTGCCGAAACAGTTCTAGGGTGAGGAGCCAAACCAAGAGAGATACATGACCCCGCAGGGCAGCATGTGGCGAGCTGTTGGGCAGTACCGACCCCAGGGACCCTATCTCCCGGGAGAAGTCTTGTTCTTCACCTCTGGCTTGCGTTTATTGGCCGGCTGGAGTGAACACTGACGGGAACAGAGCTTCCACCTCATTCTTGCTTTTATTGGCCGCCTTGAGTGGAGATTCGCAAGAGCAAACGTGCTCGGATGAAGGAAGTATTCCAGTAAGTGATTGTAGGGATCTTGATCATCTTCCGGGCTTTGGGATTGTTCTGAGAGCTGTGGAATACCTCTCCACTCCTCAAGCACCTCAGGACATGTTGCCCCTTGTCGCTATGTCACTATGTGCTAGCGACCGTTTTCAGGGGCCCATTATTGAGTGTGCAAGTCACCCCTTGCCAATCTATCTGTGTATATTATATAACATTGGTCAGGCAGGGGACATAGTTCTTCCATAGTTCAAGGTATCCAATCCACTATAGCCAGTGTTCCATGTTCTGTAATAGTCCTGCACCAACCGACGTTTGTCCTTGGGTGCATTTGCATAGTGCATACAGGGATAATCGTCGGCTGCTGCCTTCTCGTCATGTAAAATTGTTTAAGGGGCTTTGCGGCGCAGCGTCGATGACGCCCGGTCCCATCCCGCGCTCAGACTTCATACTGCTAAAGAAACCTAAAATCATCTACTGCGCAAGTCAAACCACGTGGTGTGTCAAGTCTCACCTTTAGTGGCGCGTATTGTATGTGCATCCAAAATTTGATCGTGACTGCCAATTATTCATTCCTTATGCTGGCGCGACGTGAATCCACGTCTTCCGTGCGCATCGTAATCCATAGCCTCACACCGTTTGGCGTCTCGCCTTTTGTCCGTGAGTGCGAAAACCGTGGGCCACGGCGTGGTGGCATCACGAACACGATACGTGGCATACGATTATGCTCCTTATTTACAAGCTGACTCGAATCAATTTCCTAAGCAAGTATTTTAATATTTTGACGGCGCCCATCCATTTGTTGTAATCCAAATGGACTGACCTGACCGTGAGTGCTCAGCTTTAGTGATTATTTACTAAATAATTTCAAACGTGTACTCTAGGGTTGGGAAAACCATAGACAATATTGATGAATTTTACTGTACTGTGTCAAATTTAGGCGGTTTTGTTTTCGAAGTTTTCGACTTTTCCAGTTTTCTGATCTGTAAAGTTTGCGTTGTTTTTTCCGATCTTATCTTCTCAGTGATTTTAGAGTGTATTATTTATTGAAAGGATGAAAATGTACGTTTCCTGTTAGTGACTCAAAAAGTGGCTCAAGATCTTCACAAACTATGTGCACGTGCCAGAATCACCTAGAAAAAGGTACATCAATCAGAAGTATACTGAAAATTTTGTCTTGCCATTGTTTTCGACCGAGGAATTTTGATTTTGAATTACTTTTGTTTAATTCCAACACCAACTCAAGTTTTCTCGCCAGGATTGCTTTTTATTTGAGATTCTGACAGGCAGTCCAACTTTATGTATGAATTATTGGCAAATTTAATTAGGCTGACTGCAACTTACAAAATTAATGGCAAACATTATTGATCACCACTTTATCACCCCATAAACATTTATGTAAAAGGAGCCTTTCAACATATTTTATAGAAAACTAATGTAAGTATACATTTCTTTTTTCAGACGTAATTTTATCAGAATTATTCCCAGAAAATGAAACATGATGACCTTAGTATGCCCTGGTGAGACTGTTATTTTAATTAACTATTTAAGATTTTTAAATATTCATTGAATGACCTGTTGATTATTATTATAAAATTAAATTACAAATTTTTGTTGAATTTACCATACATGGTCATTATAATTAACACATTTTTTTTTATACTTGTTTTTCAGATACCTAGCTCACTTGCAGTGCCTTTGATATCAGAAAATTATGCTCGAGTTTACAGAAAAAAAAAAACTGCAGCCACTCTCAACGTTTACATCTCAGTTATGTAAGTATTTGTGTGTTATAAGTCATGCTTGGATCTTTGACAGTTGTTACGGGTAGTCAGAAGCCCAAAAGTCTGCCAGACAGTCTTACCAAGGCGTACCTATCATATTACCCAGTAACTGGGTTGTGGAGGTCGGATAGGCAGTTGCTCCATGTAAAATAATAAATAATTCAGCTGCATCCAGTTAGATTGGAAGCCGACCCAAACATAGTTCGGAAAAGGCTAGGCAGATGATCTTGTGATATAAGTTAGTGTAATAATTGGTATTTTCTACATAATTCCCTGTTCACTAAAAATAGAAATGAAGTAATGTTGCAACTCATTTGCACTTAAAATATAGGAATTAGCCCATGTGATTGATTTTAATTGATTCAGATGCTGATATTTAATTTTTTAATAAATAAATATGTATTTTTAACGTGTACCTATTGCAATCCTTTGTTTTCAGTAAATAAATAAATAAATAAAATCATGCTGCTATACTTGTTGAAAGTTTTGCTGCACATACTACACTGATGATAATAAGAATGATAATTTTACTATAAGTGGTTCAATATTGATTATAAAAAAATATACTCTCGATGAGTGTAGGAATTATATAAAACCAATAGTAATAAATGCTTACCGTTGTTTCCAGCGTTGGCGGTGCTGTGCAGTCCACACACACACATTCGACAGACGCCATTCCGTTCTCGCCGGGCATAAAGAAGTTGAACATTGGCGACAGGCAGCAGGCTCACCGTGCAGTAGAAAATATGTATTAGCAATGTTATTTGATGTGATACTTGAGGAATAAATTTTATCAATTTTTGTATGTACACACTAAACACAAGATAATAAAGTAAAGCTTAAGTATATAATAAGAAATTTCTTCCAGCAGACCTGCGACAGGAGAGTTGGATGACAGATGTAGACCAGTGTGTAAAACAGTATATAGTAAAACTTAAATTAGACTAGAGCAACCTAAACATACATGAATTTATGTAATTTCTTGTTAGCAAGAGAGGAGCGATTTGTGTATAGTTCTAGTAGATCTTAACAGCACCCGCCCCTATATAGATTATTGATGTGTCAATATTATGTTTATATCTTGTACTGTGGTTTATCTAGGATCTAGGTGGTGGGATATTACTAGATATGTGCTTAGATAAACAAACAATACACCAATCACTGAATACTTACTTGCACAGGACAGTTTTATGAAGTTTCTCAATCTCACCTCTTATGTACGCAATATCCATACATGAGATGAGATTGAAATCTAAAAGCATTGAAATAAATAGTTCTTATTGTCTCTAAAACTCTCAAATACGTCAATGCTTAAAGACAGGAAAGGCTTAGGGAGTAGAACGTTTAAAAAAAAATTCTCACTAAGATACCAATGACATGACAGCATTCGCTTATCGCGGACACGCGTTTGCGTATTCTCGTTGCCATGGCAACGTCACGGTGATAGTATAATTAGGTATTATAACTCAATGGTTCAACTGTTGAATGAATTTTGTAATAGGTTTGATGAATGTTCTTTTAGTATTGGCAACGAATAGAGTAGGTATGTATCTACAATAAAATATTAGGCGCTTTTAATTTATTTATTACTTACATTTTATATGTACTTACCTACTTTTTTGAGGAGACAGAACGAAGTAGGCACACACAGACTAGGTTGCACAGGTACGTTCTGCTTTTAGCTAATTCTAACATAATACCTACTGATGGACGTTGGAGCATCGCAGCGCAGTTTCCCCTGGAGCATCGAAGAGCACGCTGGAAGATACGTGTCTGTTCTTCGTCCGCGAAGATATTAACACTCGGGCTAAGAACTCGCTGAACGATTTTCATCCGCGGCCAGCTAGTTTATTTGTAAACTCACGAGACCGGTTGTTTGTGCGGTTACGCAGCCGCCGCGGTTGCGATCATCGCGCGCAAACTTGGCGTGCGACACTGGTGTTTATCTACAATTCAATTTGATCTCAGTGGCCGTAGCGGCCAGTGACCGACCCAGTTGCCCAGTCGTCAGCTGACAATAGGTTCACACCTACTTAATAACAAACTGAAGTACCTACCTAAGTAGGTATACCAACATATTATTATGCGCAGACTACGAGATGATTATTTGTTGTAGTAGCTGTAGGTACCTACTTAGTGGACATTGTACCTACCTACCTAATGTTACATAGTAATAAAAAAAATTACCATTGTAAAATAAATTCGGGGTGAGAGCCTGGTGATCTGTCACACGCACACCAGGATATCCTAGTATGGACGCCAGGCCCAGTCTCTCACAAAGTATCATATTTTATGGATTTTAGTAAAAACGTTATAATTCTTGTCTCTACGTTGTATAAAAGTATGTGTGTGTGTGAAGAGAGAAAAATAAAGATTACTATAGGTAGGTACCTACTTAATTACTATTGGTAGGTGCTGCATTCACTTAATGTTCTTAGTGCGCATGCGTGACACGTTACAGGCTAATTAAGTAGTAGGTAAGTACCTAGTTAATAATAAAAACTGTGTAGTTACAGAAAACAAAATGTAAATACAAAGCACTAAACTGACTTTAAATGCACAAAAACGGTTGTATTTAGAATGAATGAATGAAATGCACATTGAAATATCTATAAAAGCATTGAAATAAATAGGTAGCTAAGTACCTATCTCTGAACCCGAATATGAATAGGCATAAAGGCATATGGACATGGCCGTCAATAACGGAAAATTAAAAAAAAAAATAATGTTTAACGCGCTTGCGCGGAGTGTGGTAACCATAGAAACATCACGGGGATCGGTGTTGATGTCTAACGCGCTTGCGTGGGGTGGCCAAGTGACCACTCCACGCGATTCTGGTAACCATGGAAACATCACGGTGATCGGTGTTGAGGTCTAACGCGCTTGCGCTGAGTGACCCCTCCACGCGATTCTGGTAACCATAGAAACATCACGGTGAGCGGAGTTGATGCCTAACGCGCATGCGCGAAGTGACCACTCCACGCGATTCTGGTAACCATGGAAACATCACTGTGATCGGTGTTGAGGTCTAACGCGCTTGCGCTGAGTGACCCCTCCACGCGATTCTGGTAACCATAGAAACATCACGGTGAGCGGAGTTGATGCCTAACGCGCATGCGCGAAGTGACCACTCCACGCGATTCTGGTAACCATAGAAACATCACGGTGATCGGTGTGGTGGAATTTAGTAATAATTTGACTCTTGTTAATGGCAACGACTAGTTAAGTAGGTGGTGGGCATTGCATTTTCTTAATATGTACCTACGTAATGCATACGTGATAACGTGACGCGTTACCAATTAAATAAGTAACTAGTAAGTAAGTAAAAAAGAACTTGTTAGTGATTTTATAGCGCGCATGCGTGGCGTGATGTGAGCACGAAGGGGATATGTGCCCGCCGTGCCTGGTGGCCAGTGCGCGCGCAGTTGGGTGAGTAATTGTTAGTCGAACTGTTGAATTTGGTCATTTGTAATAGTACCTATGACGATGATTTGATGAATATTCTTTTATTATTGGCTACGACTAGTTAAGCTGGTATCACATTTTCATGTTCTTATACGTAGGTACGTGACGCGTTACATAAAATGATTATGTAATAAAATTAGCATAAATATAATTAAAATCTCGATTATGATTGTAAATGTAATTTGGTCAATCCCTAGCATCCGTGGGATGACACTGACAGCTCACTCCACGCAAGTTTTCACGGTGAGATTTTTACAGAATCGACCGGCTGTACCGCGCAATCAAAGTTTACCGCGCGACTAGCATAAACAACGTCCATAAATCAATCGTCGGGCAGTTGCCACGACACCCGTCACCAGCCTGGTCGGAAGATCATCCCTTTTCTATGGAGGATGAGTGAAATTTACACCCTGTTCCTCATGCCTCTACACGTGTATGACCAGATGTATGAGCGTAATCGACGCAAAAGGAGTATGTATTTATGTAAGAATCGTAGCAGATGGCATTCTGTAGCTTCTGCTAACCCATAGGGGAAGAAGGCGTGAATTTATGTATGTTACTTTTTTTATTAAGCCTAACTGTAATGGATGGCTACCTATCGCATATGTATCCGCCTTAATTATCTACAATTTTCTACAAAAATAAAGCCGCGCGACTGATGGCATGCCTAGCTTTGGAAAACGGTACCGTAGGCGCGTTATTGTCTAGTTCTTCTTCATATGCACGTTTTACCTTCAAGATAATATCCCTGCTTTAGTACTTTCGGCATCGTTGATGGCGATTACAACAAGAAGGCGGCATACGATTAGTTCCGATTTTAGCCTCGCGCAAAGTTATCTTGCGCGCACTCTAGGAAGAACTTTCACCTTTGACATTTTGATACCACTTGACAGTGAAATTGTGGTACTGCCATGTGTAAAAAAAGCTCCCCACGTTTTTTTGGGGAAATTACGACGTTTGTGTAAGGGCAACTCTTTTGACTTTTACTTTAGCTGTAACTTGAATGAAGAAACACATTTACCGTAGTATCAGTGAAGGTCAAGTAAAAGTCAATACTTTTACTGATTACTTTAGTTGTTGATGAAGAAACTGACTGTAAGCCGACGTTCGCACAGACGTGAAAATATCACGGCGATTTTTTTTCGCGCACTGGATTTTCAACGCACTGCTTAGCGCCGAGAGTTGAAAATCCAACAGTGTGTTTTTTCAACACAATAGAATGCACTCCGTTCTTGTTAAGTTGGATTCTCAATGGTCGGCTCAACACCGAGAGTTGAAAATCCAGTGCGCGATAAAATCCCGCCGCGATATCTTTACGTCCGTGCAAACGTGCGTTTTTACGTACTTGTAACAAAAAACATCAACGAACGAAATAGCGAGTGACATAGAGTGCGAGGGTTGCTATAATATGATTTAAAATTTCACCATTCAATTATAAAAACAAATTTAAATATGATAATAATATCTAACCAAGACGATATTATACCCCAATTTATAGGGAAACAATTTAACAAATGGCAACCCTTCGACACATGTATAGATAAAAAGGTGGCTTCACTTTTGATGTTCGCGGCGCGCCATCTTCCTTTTTTTGTTGATCTGACGCTGACCCCATATCTTTCTTGGATTTGGAAAACCGATAAGATCTTGGCACACAACAATACCAAATCCAGAACTAAGACGCCAGACTGGCTACCTTTACAATTTCTGTTTAACTTTATCATGATTGTGTACTGAAAGGGTGAATATTGCTTTTCTGAATCTTAACTGTCTGCACGGTATCAGCATTTATAATAGAAAATAATCTAATAATGGGTGTAAACTCAGACAACAAAATAAAAATAAACAACTTTTAATTAAAAACAAATGTAGATAAACGTACGTAGTACAACAGAAGTAGGTACGGTCTACAGAAAAAGTCGTTGACCTCCAATAAAGAGAAATGGGGAAATGGTTTTTTTAAAAGACACAATGCGCTTTCACCTATTCTGCACCATCGCGGACATTTGCGTTGAACTACTTTTGAACCTTATTACTAACAGTAATAAGGTCGAAAAGTTGTTCACCACGAATGTCCATGATGGTACGGTCAGGGAAATTAATTGTTTATCAAATTAACACACTCATACTCACATCAATTTGCCATGTTATCATGTCGCGCCATTTCATACAACTGTCAAAAGAATGACAATAATGTAAATTTTTAAGTTGGAAGGTTCAACCTGATAAAAAAACATTTCCGCTAATTTACATCCTTATAAAAAAATTAGGTTAGATTTGGCCTTCTACGGTAGCGAAGATCAATCTCTGGGGATATTGGGTTAAATTTATTGTACTTTTAAGTTATACAGAACGACCACTAAGCTCCATTTACACGGTGTAAGTTTATTGCCTGTAGCATACCTTAACATTAAAGGGCGATTAACTGGCACTATGTAAAAAAACACGCACAATATTGTTGTACGATACGTGGCAATTTAGTTGTCGTTCAAAACTGGTATAGGTGTAAACAGCACGTCCAATAAAATCGCATTCAATTTTGGCATGAAAATTTTATATCATTCAAATATGAGCGAACGAAACGTTCAATAAAATTGTTTTGGTGAAATGTTTGGCAGCGCAAATACGGGTAATACTTGAATGTATTGTACAAGGACGTGCAACTCTGTGTTTAGACGAGACAAAACTTGCATGCAATAATCGCTGGGCAATTTTATTGCCTTGGTGTAAGTCGCATGCGATTTTATTGAATGGCGAAACATACATTCAATTTTATTGTATAGGTACAATACGCGCCACGAATGATGGGACTTGATCGCGCCTCCCGCGCTCTTTCCGCCGCTTCCATGATGCCCGGTCGCGCGCCTCAGAACTCATACCACGTGGTGTGTCAAGACTCATCTTTCGTGGCGCGTATTGTACCATTTTGTGGAAATCGCATGCGTGTAAAAACTTGTATGCAATTCTGGAATGCCAACGTGCTTTACGGCTGGCGATTATTGCTCTTGAACGTTCCAGAAACTTGCACCATGTAAATGGAGCTTTAAAATATAAGGTAACTTAACTGTAGCAACTGTGTGAGTGGGTACCTTTTTGTAAATATTATATATTTATACTAGCTGTGTTTCACCCGCGTAGACCGGGATAAATAGTAACCTGTGTTAAACCAGGGTTTGTCTATCTACATACCAAATTTCATTCAAATAGGTCCAGCCGTTTGAGCGTGAAGAAGTAACAAACATACACACACACACACGCTCACAAACTTTCATCTTTATAATATTAGTGTGATTTTTACAAACAACTTTGAAGTTAGGTTAACCATAAAAGCTTTTTATCCTGCGAGATAGAATAAAATAATACCTAGTCACCTAATTAACGTACACTTGACATGCGTAAAAGCCGAGGTTTTGTTAATAAAACCGAAAACGAGCCCCGATATGTGAACAAAATGCGAACGTAACCCGAATTAAACTGCTTATTAAATAATGGCATATTATATTTGACAGCACATCGGTTTGGGATTTCATAAAGTACTTGCCCGCGGCTTTGCCCGCCTGGATGCCGGAAAATATCCCATGGGAACGTACTACCGGGAAATCTTTCCTTATTCCTTCTCAACATTGTAAAGGAAATCTCCGTGCTTTCAGCTTTCTAGGTTTGGGTCCGTTGATAAGTCAGTCAGTCATTCAGGACTTGTCTAAATACATATATTAAAATAAAGCTGCTCCCTACATTTTGCCGAGTTATGCGAACATATTGGGCAGCTGATTTTTTTTTTCGCGATTTCAGGTTTGGTCCCATAGTAAAAGTTGTTTGTTATCATGAGTACAATCATGTGTTTAAGTATCGGTCACTAATTCATTAGTTATCACATAACCCGTTTATGAAAACCTTTTTGTAGTGTTATTTTATACAATAACGGTTGGTACGTTACGAAGAGCTCGCTTTTAAGTAATAACAGCCGCACGGGTCGATTCATTAGGTTAAGCTACGCTTGCCGGGGTCGGTCCGTGGATGGGTGACCATCTTTACATACCGAGACTCTTCTGTGCCTCGGAAAGCACGTTAAGCCGTTGGTCCCGGCTGTCATTCGTGGATCTTTGACAGTCGTTACAGGTCGTCAGAAGCCCGAAAGTCTGACAACCAGTCTTACCAAGGGGTATCGTATTACCTAGTTAATGGGTTGTGAAGGTCAGATAGGCAGTCGCTCCTTGTAAAATACCGGTATTAAGCTGCATCCAGTTAGACTGGAATCCGACCCCAACATAGTTGGGAAAAGGCTAGGCAGATTGATTGTAAATTCACGGTTAGGTTAGGTTAGGTTAGTCACCCCCCGAAAAAAAAAAAAAAAAAAAAAAGGTTAGGTTAGTCAAATCACGCGATTTGACTTCCTAGTTTTAGGCAACTAATTATAACTGTAAAAAAAGTATTTTTCCGAAGTATTTTTCAAGGCGCGACACGGGTCTGTTCGTAGGAGTCTTTACACAAGTATTGACTTCCGGGAAAGTACGTAGGTACCTTCACCATATTTTTGTATAACGAGGTACCTACCTGTTATCACCATCTTTCCGCCCTTGCTCCATGTTATTTAGGGTCGGCGCAACACGGTTTTCGACGGTCACACGGTTGGTCAACGGTCACGCTATCATTCATTCCCTTCTATTTCATATCATTCTTCACACAACCCATTCCTCGTTACTTTGGCCTTCCTCTCCTTCTCTATTCATCAATGGTACCTATTATAGTATGTTTAAATAGTAAAAAGAGCTCGTGGCTAAGTAATAACAGCCGCACGGGTCTATCCATCAGGTTAAGCTACGCTTGCCGGGATAGGTCCGTAGATGGGTGACCATCTTTACATACCGAGACTCCGTTCCTCGGAAAGCACGTTAAGCCGTTGGTCAAAATAAACAACGCATTCGGAATACTTTAATTAACCTAACTTTTGATTGGATTATTGGGAGTTATATTCTATTCACAATGTTACGCGTAAAGTATGCGAAAATAACCACACTAAAACAACAAACGATCTCAGAAACCTACATGAGTTTACGTTAGTTTCATTCCAGGTCAATAGATGTCGTTACGTGTTTCTACATTACGTGTAATGAAAAGTTCTTTTTGAATATTAAAGATTGATTATTATCTTTTGATAGAGTGAAGCGATTGCGATGAAACAAAAACTAAATATAACTCTGAGTTACACACAATATTTGAGTATAAAATTTAACCATTTTGGTGTTGTACTTTTTACGTGATACTTGAACAACCAAACCTCTCACACTCTCCTCTCTCTCTCTCACCCCAGCTATTTTTTTTTAAATATTCGCTATGTACAGAAACGCTTCGTCTAGAGATTTATACTAACGTAAAGTTAGTATAAATCTCAAAAGATTTGGTTTTCAGTTTTTTCAACAATCAAGCCAAATTGAAATTCAAGAGCAATTCCACTGATAACTAGTTATACTAAGGCATACTGAACCTTAACTAAAAATAACTCAAAAGAAATATGAATTAAGGACTGCGTGAAATTGAGATTTGTTTATAGATATTTTTATAATCATGAGTTCTTTTTCAGAACCACTTTATTTTTTATGATGAAACTGATAAATTAAACTTCAATCTTGTTTAGCATTACCATTATTTTATTTTTTGTGCACGAACAAGCAGCGCTACTAAGCTTAGGGCCTGAATAGACGAGACAAAAAATCCACGACCAATTTTTTTCAATGCATTTTACGCCATTCTACGTCAGCTTACGCTTGTCTGGCAAATCCTGAAACTGTCAATTGAGAGTCGATTTTTTGCTTTTAGAGAAGTGTCCAACGAGAGAGGAAAGACGAAATTGGGCGTAATTCAGGCTTTCGACGAAGTAAGCAATTTCTGTTCAAACTGGAAGGCCCGAGCAATTTGCATAAATGATACCTCTTAGGTTGATCAGAGATGATGGACATAGATTCTTGCATATGTGCAACGTTGACGAGAATTAAGTTATTTTGTTAACCAAAAAAGCTGTCAAGCAATTTTAACTTAATAATTATTTATAACTAGCTGACCTGACAAACGCTGTCCTGTCAAAATTTAAATAATTCCTATAATAATAGGTCTTTACCTATGAAATTGTATGTATTGTATGAAAAAATTTAAACGAATTTTTTTATGCATTTTTTATTTGTATTAATCGAAGTAATCACCCATGCAATCAATGCATCTTTGCCAACGCAGTGGCAGTTTATTGATGCCCTTCTTAAAGAAATCAGCTGGACCGGAGGCAACAAATTCTTCAAAGGCATTTTGTACTGCCTCTCGGGTATTGAATTTTTTTCCCGCCAAGAAGTTATCCAAATTCTGGAAAAAGTAGTAGTCTGTAGGCGCAAAGTCTGAGAGCTTCCAACCCCAGTTCTTGCAACTTGGAGACCGTCTGCTGTGCAGTATGAGGTCGCGCGTTGTCGTGCAGGAGCAGCGGAGACGAGCGATTGACCAATGCTGGTTGGAGATGTGCCAGCTTCTCCATCATTGTGTTCAGTTCTTCACAATACACATCTGAAGTAATGCTCACCCCGTTTGGTAAGAAGCTGTGATGAATCACACCGGCGCTAGACCACCAAACAGTGACCATCACTTTTCTAGGGGTAAGTTTTCGTTTAGGGCATTGTTTAGGTGCTGAACCAGGATCCAACCAACTTGCTGAGCGCTTGCGGTTATCAAACAGAATCCATTTTTCATCGCAGTAACAATGCGGTTCAAAATTCCTTCATTTGTGTGTCTGTTGAGCAGTGCAAGGCACGTCTCGACGCGTACTTCGCGCTGGCGATCATTGAGTTCGTGGGGCACCCATTTGTCAAGCTTTTTTACCTTGCCAATTTGACGCAAATGGACCAATATTGTTTTGACGCTAACGTCGAAAGCTGCTGCTAATTAAGCCGTAGATTGTGTATCATCAGCTTCCACAATCGCCTTTAATTCGTCATTGTCGACCAAAGTCTTCGGACGACCGCGAGGTTCATTTTTCAGGTCGAAATTTCCAGAACGGAAGCGAGCAAACCAATAACAAGTGGTGCGTTGGTTTGTAGTGTTAGCTCCGTAAACGTCGTTGATGTTGCGTGCCGCTTGTGCCGCGTTGCTGCCACGACGGTACTCATATTCCATAATTACTCGAATTTTTAACGTATCCATGATGACGAAAAAGGTTGAAATGCGATGAAAATGTAACACTAATCAATAAACAAATGACTACTTTTGGAAAAAAAATCCATGTTTTTAAAATAAAATTAATTTTAAATTAGAATTCTTAGCCAAACAAAAATTATTTTGATTTGAAATGGCCAGTACTGCAGAACGGCAATTTCATAGGTAAAGACCTAATATTCCCAAAAGTAAATGCACTTTCAGTTTTCCCGAATTTCCCAATTTTCTCGGCATTTTTTCAAATATTTTTTTTTCATACAAATCTTGTCTTGATAATAACAAACACAACAAGAAAAGAATTAGCCAAATAGATGCAACCGTTCTGAAGTGATGCTCGTAATTGTAAGTTGATTACATTGATTTTTTATTATAAAAAAAAACTAGTTGCCCGCCCCAGCTTGCAAGGGTGTACTGTAATGAATAAATCTTCCCGTTACGGTACGAAGAAATGAAAGAAAATGACAGATTTCTGATTTTTAATTCGACGGAATTCTGACATTTTAGAAGTGTTGCCAATAATAAAATGGTCCTACTAAAAACGGAACGCATTAAGCGAAATAAAAAAAAAACCTTTCTTGAATTTAAGGTTTCAATTGTAAAAACTAAAACTTAAAAATTGACTGACAGTTTTAAAATGGTAATTTGATTTTTTACTATCAAATTATTGAAGTTACAACAATTATTTTTCTTTCACAGGAATACCTGTCCACTAACTAATCCATAGGTTGCAAACCTTTTTAGGAATATCTTTTTGTTTGTAAAATCATCGCTTCTTGTAACTACAGACTGACTACGATGATGATATTAGTGATAATGATAGCTACTAAATAAATATTATAAATATTTAAATTTTAAAACTAAGTTCTTTTACTCTCTTTTCCATTTAGACATATAAAATTAGTATTATTGTTAGTGTGCATTAAATGCATAGAACAAACACTATTTACATTGTCATAATAGTTTACTTGATCTCATTTTCTTTCATATTTTTTTGTTATTTTGTATCCAAAAAATTCTAGTCATAATAACTAATAAAAGAGACAAGACAGAAGGTTTATGATATCTGAAGTGTCAAAAAATTGCAGCTGTCATAATTCCGTCGAATTAAAAATCAGACTGTAAATAATTTCACAACGATATCACTGAGTTCATTAGACTACTAATGCTTATTATAATTTTTTTCAAATGAAGACTTAACTAGAACTTTTTCCAATTATAAAATTAGATAATTTCTGTATGGAGGCAACTCGAACTAGAAAAAAAAGAAGGACTCCGCGCCACGCGTATTGAAAGTGAAGCACCGTACCGATCTATGTGTGCATGATTTGACAAAGACGCCGTCGTGTCACGTAATGGCGGCCGGTCGGCATACTATGATGTAAATGTGTGAGTGAGGCATGTTTGTGTAAGCGGTCCGGCCATACTTACTGTGCTTCACTTTCGATATACGTGGCGCGGAGTCCTTCTTTTTTTTCTAGTCCGTGGGAGGCACAATACTTCAGTAACAATTAGACAGTAATTGTTATTGTCTAACTGAGGCTTCATTGGATTCCAAACCTGTATTATCAAACTGCCAGCCAGAATGTTCATTCAAATAACATAACTAATACTCTAACTTCACGGCTTCAACGTGGAAATGAGAGTCACATCCTGACCTTGGCTCGTAGATTGAGGCATTTCTAGTCTACCCGTAACCGAGACTACGAGCTCCGATTGTTCTCCGAGCCCAGGCATTCGTATTGATTCGAGATTTGTGTCTAACCGAAGTTCGTTAACCCCTGGCTTTGTTTTTTAAGGTCAGTTGGTGTAGGATGATGAGTCAATAGTATAGATAGACTATATTTAAAGATAAATAGAGATTTTGATTGGACTGCATATTTTGGTTTAAGTTTCTAAGAGAATAAGTTTGATGAAAAGCCACAAGAGTTCAATATATTACCTAATATCGACCCGTTTAAGGTTTAACATACCGAATCATCCTTTCTATATTTAACTGTTTCAACCATCTTGGAGTCATAATTCCTGAACAGGAAATCACAAGAACTTTGATAAGTCATAGCTAACCATGCGATAAATTTGGTAAATTGTCATCACTTTGCACTTTGCACCGCCATCTGCGTCCGAAACTTTTATAATATTAATGTTGGAGTCAAACTTCCTGGAGCAAAACTACGGTTACAAGTACTGTCTGGGGATATAGCAAACTCAAACTCAAACTCAAACTCAAAGCATTTATTTCAATTAAACCAATTACAGGCACTTTTGAATTGTCAAGGGGTCGGTCAGTCAGAAAGATGAAGCTAGGCGCCCATTCCAAAGCATAGTAGGTACCTATGGAGAAGAACGGGCAAGAAACTCCACGGACACTCTTTTAAATCAAGATATGGTTACAAAATAATGGTTACATCATTCATGTTGAAATTTCATATGTGAGAACGATGCAGAACGTTAAAAGCGTCCTTAAAAAAAAACAATTCAAATATTTAAATTAAATTAAAATAAGCCCTGACCGCTAAGGTATGCCCAGCCTTCACTGACAGCGCTTATTCTCGAACCTGACGCATGGATTGGCTAAATGATCCAACAGTTTATTAAATTAAAGTTATTAAAGCAGCGTAAGGTGTTTACGTGATTGTTGAAGTGTAACTTCTTAAGCCGTGTACGCACGAACGAACAAAAACATGGTGAACTCGAACATCGAACACGAACATCGAATACTTTAAATGTTCAACAGGGTCCTGAGTTTCCTCAAATGATCCGTGATCGATGTTCGTGTTCACCATGTTTTGTTCGTTCGTGCGTACACACCTTTAGTCAGCGGCGGCGACTCGATTATTGGACGAGAATTGAGAGTCAAGGACGCGTCACAATTAGGCACGTTTCGTTACATGAGAGAGAAGGAAGATATATCTGTCTTTTATACAAAATCTCTCTTATTCTTTATTTTTTAAAGGTGCTGCACACGAAATTATTTTTTTCCATAATAATTACCA
The DNA here is from genome assembly GCA_946251885.1 of Cosmia pyralina. Lineage (NCBI taxonomy): Eukaryota > Metazoa > Arthropoda > Insecta > Lepidoptera > Noctuidae > Cosmia > Cosmia pyralina. The sequence goes on along the minus strand of OX276349.1, from coordinate 24,660,772 downwards.
TACATAACATTCTCAAAATAGAATCGGTTTATGGCAAAATATAATTTAGACATCTTAGTTTATGGACTTAGACTATATATCTCTAGACGTTGCCATGATTACACTGTGAAGAGTGGAAGTGAGACGCATTATACGAAATTAGTAGGAAAGTTGAGACAAAGCATCGTATCTTCTGTCTCGTGGCAAACTTTTAATTGTTAGCCAAACAAGGCTATCACTGTCACAGAATTTAACTTTTTTGGACAGTTTTCGCATTGTGTGTATGTATTGACTTGGGTTTCAGTACAATATAATGGAAGATATCTTACGTTAAACTTCATTTCTCCTAACATATAACCTAGAAAAAGTTTTATATGGCTATCTCATTAGCGGCCCGCACGGTGGTTATCTAAGGTATGGTATCAGCCAAAAATACGTAAATGGGCTTATGCATTAAATGTATTGCTAAACATAATTATTTTCATTATTCTTATTATCCCGAATCCCCGTTTGCCTCACCTTCTGTTCTATAATTAGGAACCACCTTTTTAAAAAATCTACTTTAGTTTCCTACAAGCGTGGGAGTTTCCATATATCAAAAAACTGCCTTAATGGGAAAAAGTGTTTTTTGTATGGCACCAAAAATCTACAGTAAAATATCGCAATCTTTTAAAGCTTTGCCGACCAATCTGTTTAAGAAAAAGATGCGAGATTTTTTAACAGACAAGTGTTATTACGATAGAAGAGATTTCTTGAATGATAAAACATTGTTTTCTTTTATTATTTTGATTTATATGTCATTTTGTGATTGTAATGAACATGACTTATTATGTTTCAATTTTTTTTGACATGTATTAATTACTTATTTCAATAATTTTTTGCATTTGTTTCGATTTCTTTAATACATCTTATGATTTAATAAGGACGACATGCAGCATATTACGTTTTCTGTTCTAATTTATATTTATTTATTATTATTCTTGACATTTTATGAATTCATATTAGATCTGATTTTAATTATTTTACTTTTTTGACATTGTTACATTTTATTATTTTTGATTTTTATGACATTTAATTAAGATGAAGGCCAGTCTATTGTATTTCAATTTGTAAAACACATATTTGTCGCCCTAAATAATAAGGGAACTTAGACATAAACACATGTTTTGACAAATAAATCATCTTTATCTCAGGGTCATCTTCCTATTAAAAAAAGCCATAAGGTAATCACTTATTCTGTTATTTTGTCAATCATGTCACGTCGTCGCGGTAAACCTTGTGCATAGGAGGACGCTAAAAAAATATTCCAATAGGAATATTTTTAAATTTAGTTATAATCAGACTGATACTTGATGGATCACTAAAAGGAAGCTATTTTTGGAGAGAAATGATTTTCACGGTTTTAGATAAAAAAAGATTGCATGCAGCGGAGATGAGAATGTTGATATGGATGTGTGGAGTGACGAAAATGGATAAAGTAAGAAATAAGTATATAAGCGGAAGTTTGAAAGTAGCGCCAGTGACAGAAAAAATTAATAAGGAAATCGTTTGGCTTGGTCTATACCAAGCCAAACGATTTCCTTATTCTTGCGATTTTCTTGCCTTTTCTCATCACATGTCTATACATGTGATGAGAAAAGGCAAAACGTATGTAACTAAAAGAGTGATGAATAATGATGAATGTTGATGGATAGAGAGGGAGAGGAAGGTCAGAGAAAACATGGACGGATTGTGTGAGGAATGATAATGAAAGAGAAGGGAGTGACTGATAGAGTGCAGGTTGACAGGGGAAAATGGAAGAAGAAAACGTATGCGCCGACCCCATGTAACATGGGATAAGGGCAGGAAGATGATGAGATAATGGAAAAATAAGTAAGCATGTACCTTAAAATAAAATCTAAAACTTTTGTCACAGGAAACTGGTGCTCAAATTACCTAATACCAAGTTGAATTATACGTTTTTTATTTTGGTTAGCCGCCGCGCTGGCACTATCTTGCGCAACAGTTTTCTTGTTTCTTGCTCTTTGGCGGAATTCCAAATGGTGACACTTAGTATGTTGTCCACTGTGTATTGTGCTTCTACCCAGACCCGTTACTTGGGATTGGATAGATAGCAAATCATGGCTACTTTTGTTAGCTTGGGTATTACCTGTTAAAACGAATGTATGAGTTAATGAATAAAATAAATAAACAGATTGTCATCCAAAGCTGTCACCAGAGCCGAATCTTTAGTGTCAAAAATCAATCTGCCTTGTATTTTCCAACTATGTGGGGATCGGTCGTATCCCCAATGTGTTGTACTTTAAAGATGCTCAACGCCAACTGACCCTGAATGTAAATGAGTGTCTGCGGTCTGGTTTTCTATGAGAGAAGGTATGCAACGGAGTCCACTGTTCCATGTTAGTTTTTAATTAAATTATACCTACACAACTTAATTGTCAATGATTATTATGTGGGTACTTTTTATGTTTATGTCTAATTAGAATTGTACCATTTTAATTTTCTTTTATTAAAAAGAAAAGTCCTCACTGACTGACTGACTGACTCATCAACGCCCAGCCCAAACCCTTGAACCTAGAAAGCTGAATTTTTTTCACAGAGGTTCCCTTTATAATGTAGACAAGGAATAAGGAAGGATTTCTCGATAGTACGTTCCCATGGGATATTTTCCGACATTCACGCGGGTGAAGTAGCTAGAAAAAGCTAGTTAACTATAATAAATAGGAAATGCTATTCCAGTAAAATTAAACGTATAACCTAATATCTAGGCAAAGTTTCGAGTAACCATTACCTACCTACTCATATCCAAGTTCTGAACAAACTGTTGAACATTGAGAGTAATTGTATAAGTTGTTAAAATTCAACAAATTGCGCGTGCAACTAGGGTATCTGCACAAGTTATGGATGCTGTTAGTCGGAGTAAGAATAATATTTAATATGCGCTTGCAATTTGCAGCGCCATTGTGTATCTAGTTTAATTTTCATTGTGCAATTCTCTGTAACTGCCTCGCATCTGGATTTGCGTCCTTGCCATCCATTAGGTTCGTCTTCTATTTACCTAGAACCAAAAACCTCAAAGACATGTGAGATTTACCAACCCGCACTGGGCCCAGGTGGTGGATTACGGCCTGCTCCCTCTCACCGAGAAGAGGCCTGTGTTCCACCAGTGGGAAAATTATAATAATAAATAATAAATAAATTTTTTATTAACAAATGTGGGTACAACTCATCTATCCTAAACAAAAACACAATGTGCAAAGTTTTGAGTATTTCAAAGATAGAGTAAACGACGATGTCTGTGCTAGTATTAACTGTGTGACAGACGCCGGCGCCTTCCTCCTGCAACCTTAAGTAACAAGCGATACCGTGACATACAAACTCGCTACAGGAAAATTAGAAAGTTACAAATAGTTCTGGTACAATTTCAATTACGTTCATGTAAGTTTAATTAAAAGAATAAAAATTTAATTTAATTGAATATAAGTACTAATTTGATTGAAAAATAATTTATTCATTTCAATTTTTAAGGCATGCAAGGAAATACGTGAATGCGTGTGTGTGTGTGTGTGTGTGTGTTGTGTGAGAGTGTGGGTGTGCGTGAGGGTGAGAGTGTGTGTGTGTTTAAGCGCGTACTATTTATTTAATATGATGAATCCCTGGCGAACAGATTTTCAGTATCGTCGTAAGTAAGACCCAGAAGGTATTGGGTTACTACGGTCCTACACTTGTATTTTGGAAGGGGATATATGTTGCAAGCTTTGTTAATTGCATTATAAAGTCGGCCACTCAGATTCAGGTAGTTTCGACTTGCCAGGGCAGTTTTGATTCTAACCGAAGGGCAGACCAGGTCTTTACGTCGTTTATTTGTAAGCAATTTTGGGTCATAATTGAGGGAGGAATGCTTACGTAGGATTATTTTCAGTGCACAGAGTTGCCTGCAAGTGAGTACAGATGTGTCCTTGTATAATAGGGTTGTAGAGTAGCGATACGGTTTGTGAAGCATCACCTTCAAAACGGCCCTCTGCGCCCTCTCAAGGCGAAGCATAAGGGTCTTAAAAGTGCCACCCCAAACTGAGATGCAATAGGTTAGGAGAGACTGAACTAAGGCAAGATAAACAGTTTTCAACAGTGGGAAAGCAACTACGTCTCTGAGTTTTTTCATTGGAAACATAAGCTTTCGTACACGAGATACTGTTACGTCTACATGTTTATTCCAACTTAGTGTGCAGTCAATGTGTACTCCTAGATACTTCACGCAAGATGTTCTTTGAATAGGAGGGCAGTTACAGGTATTAAGGGCAGGATGGGAGCAACTACGAGTATGAACCCTTATATCCGGAATGCTAGGCTGCGTAGAAGAGTTTGCTGAGAAAGCAACATAGTGGGTTTTGGAGACATTTAATGTTAGTAGATTACAAGAAAGCCAGTCCATCACTATACCAACACTATATTATATTATAGGCTAATTATGCATGCATGCTATTTACCTACATGTATCTTATATAAACTACTCAAAACTAAATAGGGCCCACCGTGTTTTTTTGCTTCAACTTAAAATTAAACCGAAATATTCAGTTTTTATGAATGTACAAGTTTAAAGTGAGCATTCAGGAATAGTGTAAACAGAAACAATAGAAACATTGGTTTATTTTGTTTAATCAAAACCCAAAATAACACTGTTTAGGTAAATTTACACAAAATAAAAGAAAAACATAATCTTGTAAAACACAACTATTCTGGAAAAAAATATGGGGCTTGTTGTTTTTTAATAACGAGTGGGTCCTCCTCTGCTCCGTATGCACTCTCTGAGCCTATCTGGGACACTTTCAATCAAGTGGATCACGTTTACTTCCGGTATTTGTTCCCAACAGACTTTCAGGGCGTTAATGAGTTCCTGCTGGCTATTCACATCACTGTAATTTTCTTTCAGGCGTCTTTTGAGCTGATCCCATAAATGTTCGATGGGGTTGAGGTCGGGACTCATGGCTGGCCATGGTAAGATGGTGATATTGGCTTCAGAGAGTGCTCTTTGTGTAACGCGCGCTGTGTGTGCGCGAGCATTGTCATGCATAAAGACAAAGTTATTGCCCACTCTTTGTGAAAATGGGATGACATGAGGCCGGATTACTTGCTCGATGTAACTGGCGGCGGTTACAGTACCTTCATTTAAAATTACCAGCTCTGTTTTGCCATATAAGCTAATTCCACCCCATACCATAACACTGGGACCCCCAAATCGGTCTGTTCCATGGATGCACGGTTCAGAAAAACGTTCCCCTTCTCTTCTCCACACGCGTATCCGCCTGTCGTCACTATAAAACTTCACTTTACACTCGTCCGTAAAAAGCACGTTCCTCCAGTTATCCATGGTCCATTCCAAATGCTCGCGGGCGTATCTTAAGCGTGCCGCACGATGAGCCCTCGTCAGTTTCAGTCGAATAGCACGTACTCTGGAGCGTTGTCCATCTTCGTGAAGCCGATTCCGAATGGTTTGATCGCTGACTCTAGTTCCTGTGGATTGCCGTAGTCGAGTTTGTAAGGTCCGAGCGGTTACAGTACGCTCCCGACGTGCAGTTAACCTCAGGTATCGGTCTTCCTGGGCAGTTGTAGCCCTAACTCTTCCTGTGCCCGGTCTCCTAGCTACACTTCCGGTCTCCTGATACCGTTCCCAAACGTTTCGGATGGCTCGTCGTGATACACCGAGGTGCATAGCCACAGATCTCTGAGACTGTCCCTCCTGAAGCAAAGCTACTGCTCTTGCAGCGGTTTCCATGTCCATATGTCGCGTCGGCGAGAACCAGGCATATTGATCACAATGAATACAGGAATGAAACAAAATCGTTAAAAACGTGAGTGTTCCACAACAGCGTTTAGTGTAGACTGGAAACAAAAGTGACTGAGAATTTGTGCAATCGATGTTTTTTCGAGTACTTCAGTTTTTTAGCTACCCTCTTGAAAACAATATGAAAGCTGTCGGAATAAACATTGATAAACGCTCCTAAACATGTCAGCTTGACGGTTAAATGCATAACTTTGTCAACAACTACTTAAATAATTATATTTAGAACAAAATAGGGACTAATTTGAGGTGGGCCCTATTTTGTTTTGAGTAGTTTATTATCAAAGTTAAATCAAAAACTACCCAAGAAAAGTTAATAAAATTTATATGGGACCACCGTGCAAGATTCCTCTACCAAATGAAAATAGGTTTTTCAAAATCGGTCCAGAAATTGAAAATATCAATGACCATGTCTTCGATGAAGTTTTAACAGTGTGAAAGTCAAAATTAGCTACTTTAGAGGTGAGACAAAAAACCGAATCCACAATCACAGCAGGAGTGCTGTGATTGTGGATTCGGACAAATTATGTGTCATGCGTGGAGACGCATGACACATAATTTGTAGCGAATGACGGAGATACGCATTGTTAGCGCCATCATCCGAGTTACGCACTGTCACCTATTTAAATTACGTGCTGTTATTGGTTCATTAACTTTATTTTTATTGGTCGATGCGAAGCGTGCCTTTTTAACCGACTTCAAAAAAGGAGGAGGTTCTCAATTCGGTTGTATTTTTTTTTATGTGTAACGAACATAAAAAAAAATACAACCGAATTGAGAACCTCCTCCTTTTTTCCTCAGAACTCCGTCATTTATAAACCGATTTAGAAAATTATTTTTTTATTTGACAGAATATACTTCCAGATTGGTCCCATTTTTATCAAAATCCATTTGTGATGATGGGATCCATGAGGAATTGAGGGAACTCCTCAAAAATTATAGGCATACATATAGCGATTTTGGTATTTTCATCAACAAATCAAGCATTTGCATTCAGAGAGTAGCATCTGGTGAAGCGGAACTGATAAAGAAGACCACAGATGGCCACGGGAACTTCTCAACGATAATAAGTATTTCACGGGTGGCGATAAGATATCTCGATTAAGATAATTAAGCGACTATGAAGAAGCTTTAAATAAATGGTTCTGATAAAAATGGTACCATCGAACCGATCTGATGAAGAAGCCGGAAGGTAGGCACCGTAACTTAGTAATAAAACAATGTATTCTAGCCGTGTCTGGGCTTATTGGAATTGTCATGAGGTTCACTCTGGCTATAAATGATTTCAATGGTAATTATATGCCGCTTTAAAAACGTATTTTTCCCACATAGTCTGTGTTGGGTAGGCACCACTAAAAAGTGAAAAATAAAAACTTTTTACAAAAAAAAAACAACCTACTCCCAAAAAAACACTACAAAGTAAAAAATAACTTTAATTTCGGAAGTCCGTGGCAAAAAATGAAACTAAAAAAAACCAAAGACACCGACTTTCGAAATTAAAGTTATTTTTCATTTTGTAGTATTTTTTTTGGGAGTAGGTTGTCTTTTTTTTTGTAAAAAGTTTGTTTTCTGCATCCAATGACATTTAAATCTCCAAACGCTAAAAAATGCCTTTAGCAGTGTTAGAGATTCACTGACGATATGTTAAAAAAAATATTCATACAGCCGAACATAATTAACTTCCTCCTTTTTTGAAGTCGGTTAAAAACTTGTCAAAATTTTAAGTAAATCAAAGGTGTTTTTGACAGAATTTGGGCCTGAGATTCGGTTTCGGTTTAAAGAAACTTTATTCCCAATAAAGACATATGTCACGAATACAAAAGAGAACACGAATACGAGATTAGTATACGAAAGACCTTTTAAAGAACTGCCGTGTGATTCTGTAAGACCTCATTCTAAACTTCGAATCTGAATCCGCTGTGAGTTTCTTGATTGGCATTCTAAAAACTCGTTTGATAATTTGAATTTACACTAGCGCTACCCTTGCGAGCGTGTCAGCGAGTTGAACTAAACTGACCGTTAGATTTTGACAGATAAAGTATGAGATGACGTAAGAAGTGGCATTCAGTAAGGTTGCTTTGACGCTCACTTCGCACTCGAACCCGATTCAAAATGTCAAATAAAAAAAATACAACCGACTTCCAAAAACAACACTACAAAATGAAAAATAACTTTAATTTCGGAAGTCGGTGTCGGTGTCGGTGTTAAATGCATTTTCGTTTTTTGCCACCGACTTCCGAAATTAAAGTTATTTTTCACTTTGTAGTGTTGTTTTTGGAAGTCGGTTGTATTTTTTTGTAAAAAAGTTTTTATTTTTCACTTTTTAGTTGTGGAACCTACCCCACACAAATGCTAATAAAAAAATGCTATAATACCTGCAAAACAACCTAGAACATCATCCATATAAAAGTGGGGAAAAAATACGTATTATTGAAGCTAACTCAAAAACTACCAAAGCAAAGTTAATCAATTTTATATGGGACCAACTGTGATGTATACCCTCTCGAATAAAATAAAAACAATCCAAATCGGTCCAGCCATCTTCGAGTAATCGGGGACCATACATAAAAAAAAAAAAAAAGGTTCCGACGAATTGATAACCTCCTCCTTTTTGAAGTCGGTTAATAAAAAGCATCTATTTTACGAGTGAGAATGAATAGCGATGTGAGATGCCAGTTGTTGTTCGAATTTTACAGAATCGACGTACTGTACGGGTACTGCCCCTTTGGTTGTTACGTGCGGTAAAGGATTAAATGCCAATAATTATAAAGAATCTTCGTGATTCCCACCAATTATAAGAACTTAATTCAGTGACCCTTTCTAAGTATGGAATTATTATTTCGCGTTGCTAGTTAAGTATATTGATATTTCGTGATGAGAGTATTTTAGTTAGGGAAAAGGCTAGGCAGATTGAATTGGAAGGTTTTTTTGGGTGATCATCTTTACATGAGACTCCTCCGTGCCTCGGAAAGCACGTTAAGCCGTTGGTCCTGGCTGTCATTCGTGGATCTTTGACAGTCGCTACGGGTCGACAGAAGCCCGAAATTCTGATAACCAGTCTTAACAAAGAGTATCATATTACCCAGATACTGGGTTGTGGAGGTCAGAGAGGCAGTCGCTCCGTGTAAAATACTGAGTGGTACTCAGCTACATCCGTTTAGACTGGAAGCCCACCCTAACATAGTTGGGAAAAGGCTAAACAGATGTTTTGGAGGGTTTTGGGTTGGGGGGCCAAGAAAGCAAAGTATCTTTAGCCTGGATCAGGCACTGGGTTTCGCGATATAAAATGCTTGAGGAAGGCTAACTTGTTAAAGTCTGGCTAATTCTATTAAATGGAGAAATAGCTCATTCCGATAGTCATCCTCAAATAGCTGTTGCCTTTCATTGGGATAGCAGTAATAAAGTTAAGTCTGTTCTTCATAAAATAATTCCATATTAAAATGTATGGAAAATATTTTCTTTAATATTCTACACGTACCAATATGATTTTCCTTCTCAATCTAAATGTGACTTACGTCAATAGAAAACGTAAGGTTCATGAATAATCAAGCTAAGTAGCTATTCCCACTGCTGGGAGACAGGTCTCCTCCCTGTGAGAATGAGTGGGCCGTAATCACGCGGGCACAGTGCGGGTTGGTGCTAAGCAAGGCATGCGTGATTGATTACTGATGATCAACATAAAACTTTTATTCATATTCTAAATACTGAAGTAACTGTGTGTCTGTTACCTTTTCACACCTTAACGGCTGAACGAATTGGGATGATATTTGGCCACTGGTAGACCATGACCTGGGTCAGGCATAATAATACTTCTTAACCCGTTATGTAACACGTTCCTGTGGGATATTTTCCAATCTAAACGCGGGCTAAGCCGAGGGAAAATTACAGCGATTAATATCAGGCGTCGTGATGATTACGAGGAAAGAATCTCCCTATTCGTTGCAGGTTCGAACCCGAAATAGTATCAATGTTACTATTTATATTCAATTTAGGTAATAAGTAAATCTTTAGAATTACTAACGACGGAGAAGGATAGCATCATAAGGATTTCTTGATGTGTAAATGGTCTTATATCGCCAGCCCTGGGTAACCATCGTAATTGATTCTCGATCCAATGTGCCAACTATGGTCTCAAATAGAGTAATAACTTTATTTCTATTTTCACTATAGTTTCTTCCTGAAGCCACGCGATCTTGCCGTTTATATGACGTAAGCATAGAGCACGTTTTTGCACTCATTGTTGTGTTAAACTGATGACCTTGGCTAGTTGATTGTCAGATTAATGTTTATATAATGACTAGGCAGAACACAGCAAGGAAACACGCAAGATGAAAACATGAACTTTAATGTAGTTATTTTGTTTTGTATAAGAAACAAACTTTCCAATGATTGCCTGAAGAGATGCAGAGGTAAAACTAAACTATTATTATTATTAATCAAACCAACATTTCGCCGTCTATGGTTTTATTATAAACGTTGCCATTTATTATAAACAATTTGTGTTCGAGACACGTAAAGTGCGTCATAAATTTCAGCAGATACGTACATAATGTAATTAAATTACAGTCAGCGTCAAAAATATCGGGAGGGACAGATTGTTCAAAATGATCTCAACAACTAAGAAATTTAAACTTTATCTCAATTGGATAAAGTTCTTGTCAGAATGACAGTTGTCGTGTACTGTCTTCATTCTGAAACATTCCTTAAGTCATTGAGCTATTATTTAATTTAGTTTAGATAATTTGGAACGGTGTGTTCGTCCCGTTATTATTGACGCTGATAGTAATATGTAGTTATTATTTTACAATTCTTATTAAAAGTTGAGTTCTGTACAAGATTTTTGTGTTTTTGATCGCAACCACGTGTTGTACCGTACTGGTTTAAAATTATCTGGTTTGATGTAAACAGCACTTGCATGTACATACCAAGCCAGACAAATGTCAAAATCCTTTTTTTGGTACATTGTTCGTCAAATCTCTGAAGCTGCACGATAACTGACAAATGCTTGCACTGACTGGACAGGTCCACTCAAATCTGTGTGGTTCTTTCCTCAAAAGACCATTTCAGACACTAATCTACATGGTTCGATGGTTCTGATGGTCGTATCAAGATTGACATTGATAAATTTTATATTTACAAATAGCTTTTGCCAGCGGCTTCGCCCGCATGCACGCGAGTAAAGCTACTGGAAAATATCCCACGGGAACGTACCATCGGAATAAAAGTATCTACATATTACGCTTTCACGCTAAAACGGCTGAACAGATTTCGATGAAATATGGCACATGAGTAGATCATTACATGGGTTAGGACATAGGATACTTTTTATCGCGGTAGTACGTTCTGTGGGATAATTTTCGACGTCCACGCGGGCGAAGCTGCGGGCAAAAGCTAGTTGTTTATATTTTTGTTATTATACCTGATTGAAGTTTCAGTTTTTTCGTCGAATAAACGCACCTAGGAACTTACCCTGAGGGCTTTGACAAAGTGATATTTTACCAGCGCGATAACGACGATGGAATAGTCAAAAATGCATTGGATTGACATCTAAGCTACTGAAAAGCTTAATTAATAGTTATGTCAATCCTGTTAAAAGTAATTATGCAAATACAAAACTCTTTGAATGTGATAGCCTCTGGGTTTCGAAGAGGTTGCATGAACCAGTAGCTTACTAAAAAACTGCACAAATAAACTTGAAAAGAGACACCTACATTTTATTTAATAAAAATAAGATGACCATGAATTTGTACTTTATTTACACAACTGTTACTAGAATATATTATACAGAGTTATAATGATATATAGTTTACATAATGCCTATTAATTTTCTGACGTTCATATTATTATTGAAAATACATACAATTTTTATCTTTCAACACAGTAATTTTTATTGAATTTAAAGTTAATAATTTTATCTCCCAAAATTAGTCCATTTTCAAAAGTTTTGGTTAGTAAGTTTAATCAAATATATCTAAATTACTAATAAAGAATTCAAAACTTCAGTAAATTAACGCGGAAAACAAAGGTATTGAAGGTATATAATTAATAGACAAACGAGGATGATAAAAAATTTAAAATCTTGACACAAAGTTTACAAGACATAAAAAGCACTTTGATTTCAATCCTACTAATATTATAAATGTAAAAGTTTGTATGTTTGGATGTTTATTACTCAATCACGCAAAAACGGCTGAACGGATTTGGATGAAATTTGGTATACAGATAGTTTAGAACCTGGATACTACATAGGATACTTTTCATCCCGGTAGAAGGTTTCCGTGGGATAATGTCTGAAATACACGCGGGCGAAGCCACTGGCAAAAGCTAGTATAGTAGATAAGGAACAGCGTTGTCATTTTTTACAACAATTTTCATTATAGTTGTGATTAACAACAAGGTTGATATATAAGCACACAGTTTAACTCTATTTAGGCAACTCTACAGTACGTTTCATTGCAGAAACAGACAAGTTCGCAGCTTGCACGTTATCTCCTAACCTGAGTTTAACATCGCCATATGGGAAGAAGCGGCTGGAGAAAGTAACTTCACCATCTCCACAGAATAATTCAATAGAACTCGCGTCGACAAGGATGTACCATACAAGTTTGTCAGTAATAGGCCTCCACTTTGTTCTACGGATACCATCTTCACCACCACGATCGAGTGTCACCTTACCTTTAAGGAAATCGTAACTAATTGAAACACTCGCATTTGTGGATTCTATAAATAGACTAAAATTATGGCAATTCGGTGCTGTTATTCTTATTTCACCAGCCTTATCTTCCAACTGGACAGTGTGACCACCTCGTGCCTTCCCTGAGTACAGTGTGCGGCCACGGGCAGCAGAAATCTCTTTAACAGGTTTCTGGATTAGTCTTAAATTTTTCGAGAGAGATAAAACTCTCGAGATTGTCATTTGACCAGTCCAGCCATCGTTGCGCTCAGGATAATCTTGCTCCCACATGTCAAACCATGCTATTACTATTCTACGACCATCTTTGTCCAAAATTGTTTGCGTAGCATAAAAATCATGTCCATTATCCAATTCTATGAATTCGGTTATAGGTGTAAACAAATTAGACTTATAATCAAAAGTGCCAATTATATAACCAGTCTGATATAGATTTCTGTACTTATCCCCCTGAGGTTTAACACCTTGTGGTGAAAATAACAGTACATAATGTCCGTCCAACTCGAAGAAATCCGGACACTCCCACATGTAACCTAGAGAGCCATCCGACTCATCTAAAATTGACTTCTCCTTCCAAGAAATTAAATCTACCGACGAATAAAGTAGTGCTCGTCCGAGAGTATTATTATTGAAAGAATTTCCCAACACCATGTAAAAATGATCACCGTGTTTCCAAACTTTCGGGTCTCTGATATTCGGCTGATGTTCCTCTGCTTTGATAACAGGATTCCCTGCATATTTCGTGAAATTAATTCCATCAGTACTTGTGGCTAAAGCTTGACGCTGCTCGTGATCTGGAGTCTCTCCAGGGAAATTAACATTTCCCGTATAAAGAAGATTCATTGTATTATTCTCAATTATGGCACTTCCCGAGAATACTCCAGTTCTGTCATAAGATTCGTCTGGATACAATGCGATTGGTAGATTTTCCCAACTTACTAGATCTGAGCTCTTTGCATGTCCCCAATGCGCAATACCAGGCTCCTGGCTGGACTCAGGGTTATATTGATAGAACAGATGGTATTCACCATTAAATTTGCAGAAGCCGTTGGGATCGTTCATCCATCCGTGCGGAGGAGAGATGTGGTACCGAGGCTTAAAGCGGTCATTAACTTTATCAGCCGAGCATCTGTAAAAAAACAGTGCTATTAGCAAAAACTTTGTCACAACTGCTAACATAGTGCGCGTCAGTAGAACGCGATGACTGAGTGCTTCTTTCTGAATAGTTCATTTCCGCCGTAGATCATTTATATACCGTCGAATTGTCGTGTCGCATCCAGTTGAGTCAATATTGTAACCATTATCGCAGGCAATGGTTCAGTTTAATTGTCTGCCAGTGAGGTGTTGTTATATTGTAGTATTTTGTTTAAATTGAAATTGTAAGACGTGTTTGTTGAAGATAATTAACTATTTATAGGTACTTTACTTCAAGTGCCGAATATTGTGGCGGCGATTAGGTTAATAATTCTTAATTGAAACCACGTATTCAGTTCATGATTTTAGATCCCCCTGCGTTGAAATTTTTTGTCAGATATAATATAATATAATAACACCAGCCTATTAATGTCCCACTGCAGGGCAAAGGCCTCTTCTCACACAGAGAAGGCATGAGCATTGATTGTGGTGGTGATTTCAGACTATAAGTTTAGGTTTCCTCACGATGTTTTCCCTCACCGATGTCAGTAATGTCCAAGATAAACTCAGAAAGTACATAATATGAATTGAAAAAGTCACATTGTCACTTGCCCAGATTTGAACCCACAACCTCGTGCACGAGAGGCGAGGCCTTAACTACTGGGCCATCACGTATACTTGTTTCCTACAAAAGTGGAAAACCTACGGGGTGAAAATGTACGGAACAACAATTTTTTTTTTATAACCGACCTAATCCTGTTGCCACTCGGAATATAGGTACAAAGTACTCTTTCAATATGATGAATGAGCTAACTATGGGTTAGTCCAAATTATTGGTATTCTACGCAACGGATAAAAACATCAATATAGGGCGAAAAGTTTTTATTATTTTTTTAATTAAAAATAAGTATTTTTTAATTTATATCTTTGAGCTTGTTCCATTAACTGGAGGAGTCTTATAAATATACCATATATTTCATAGTTTTGTGAGGCCTAATAAACACTTGTAGGTACCTGTGTAACTTATAAAACAATAAACGTTGAGTAAAAATAGTTTAACCTTACGAAGCTACTCATCATACTCAATGCTGAAATGATAGTTATTTAAATAATAGCCTTGTTATCAACCAGAATGTTTGAATGCTTATAAATTTTAATTAGCCCTTATTGTAATTGCATTATTGTAAATCAGCATGTGTGCTCACCTTAACATTTTATGTTACTAAAAGCCTAAAGGTTTAAAACACAACCGCTTTTTTAGGGGTTTCGCACCCAGTATGTTTTACGAGACGGTATTTGCCCTTATTTTTCTGTGAGAAAATCATGGGGTACCATGTCAGACTCCTACTAACTAAAACCCCACGCTTCCTTTCACTACCATGAGTTGGGGGCCCGGGAGACCCTCGCACATTCGCCGCACCCCCGACTGCACGTTCTTTACCCTGAAAAATGGAACAGAAGCCTGAAAAATGCAATTTGAAATTATTGTTATCATACGTTGATGCATTTATTTTCAAAAGAACATCGCTCATTTTGTTTTCGAGTTTTGAAGCACGCGAAGCATAATTTCCATAGAAACGGGTTTTGTGGACGGAAGAATAGACATTGTGACATATTGCAGAAAGATTTCTAACGTGACAATGTGTCATTTTATCTATTCTTCCCTCGCCAAAGCCCGTTTCTATGGTAGTCATGCCACCCGTACATGTAGCAATAGAAATAGATTTTGCCTTTCTAATCCATGATCACGATCACATACATACATTATTATGTATTCTTAACTATAACATAATCTATACACATAATAAAATCGTAGCGAAGTCAACACTGTACATTTAATGTTTTTTTGTTTTGTATTATTTGCGAGGTCTGGGAACGATTCTAATGCCAAAAACCCGACTACTGAAAAATCATGCTCTATAAAGTATGAAACAAAAAAATATTGTCATCTGAAACTGATTGAAACTGTTTATATTGTGCATCCTAATAATGGCGATTGCTATTATTTGTAGCGGTTATTACTTCACACAGCACAGGGCCCAACGTCGTTTGCGTTCCTGAAGGTAGTTGATGATGCAGAGTTTCCCACATTCCGCGCAGCCTGCGTAGCACGTCACCTTCTTAACGGTGACCAACAGAGGCATGACATTGGCGGAGGCCAGTGACAGTGACAGTCCCAGTTGTCTGCGACATTTGTTTGCCATCATTTTGTGGAATCGCAAATCCAGTTCTATTGTGGGAGAAATATCGGCATCATCTGTCGAAGACTTTTTACCAGTTTTTGGGCGTGCTACTGGACATTGAACAAAATGATGAACGCGTTTTAAAAAGTTGTCTTAATTCACTTTAAGACGTGGTAATTTCTATCGGTGACAATCCACTTTTCGAGTATGGGTTACCGGCTCCGCAATCATTGGCTCATCAAGACCACAAAAATCGGGAATACGACGCCGAAACTAATTACAATCCGGGCACAGTGAGTACTATCGTAAATGACTACGTCTCTTTGTTTACCTCAGATCAAAGGGACATTTTTAACACCATTCTCCAATTCGTTGGGCTCAGTCAGGGTAAAATGGTTTTCTTGGATGCTCCTGGTGAACGGGAAAAACATTACCTTTGGCATCCTTGCAGAGGTCAGGAGATAAGGCAAAATTGCTAACGCGGTAGCGTCTTCCTAAATCGCTGCCACTCGGCTCTCTGGTGGCAAACGTATTTAAAATTGCCAACAATTTAGAGAGCAGCGAAACGCCTGTTTGTGGGGTGACACGCAACGGTGACAAGGGGCGCATGCTTAGGGATTGCACTTTCATCGTATGGGATTAATGCACTTTGGCAAATAGGAAAGCAGTGGAAGCTGTAAAGAGAACCCTGCAGGACACCTTCAGGAACCAAGACATGATGGGTGGTGTCACAGTTACGCGAGGAACTAGGGCTGACAAGGTGTAGGCTTCGTTGCAAAAAGTCATTGTTAAGGATATGGTCACGAGTTCATAGACTGCGCTTGACCATCTACATGTTGTGAGCTCGGCTTTTTCACGAGCTCAAGAATTCTCAGATGTTCTTCTAGAAGTTGGGGAAGGCACTCCATGGAACCACTGTACTTTAACACCCGTCGCTTTTGTATAGTAGCAATGTTTTTTTGGGTAGAATAGACCCTTTTTAATTTATTATTGAAAACCCTAAAATGAGCTAAATAAGAAATTGCAGAGAAAAAAAAATATTTTAAGGTCATTTTGAAACGTCTCGAAGGTCAAGGTCACATAAATATAAAATTTTTGCAGTAAGGCGTGGTCGACGGAGCCCCGCTTGGCGGGGCTCCTGTTTCTGGGTGATTTAATAAAAAATAACCACTAACCTCCTCCTTCGAACCTAACCTGTCCGATTCGGGGTGCCCCAAGTCCCGAGCTCGCTTCGCTCGCTCTTGCATCTTAAGTATTTAGTGTGATAGGTTGACATAAACTTTAGAATTTTTTTCTCAAAAACTATTTGTTTGCGCAGTGTAATATTTTGTGAAAGTGTTTTACTCAAAGTCATCAACACGCTATAAAATTTTGAAGTTTCGGACGCGCGGGTGCTAAAGTAAAGTGGAGTCGATTCGTCTGGTTTACGGGGACTACGGGGAGGCACATCAGTCGAAGCTCAGGATAAGCTGCTTCTCACACTGACAACTGTACGTCGCTTGCTCCCGCGTCACCAGTCCTGTCCTTTGTTTATTCTGGCAGTTGAGAACAAAACTACAAACGTAGTGTACATATAGGGAAGTTTTATAAAAATGTGGCTGTTATTGTAGTATATTGTGGTATCTAACCACTTTCATGCAACCGAAGTCGGGGGCTGCAGCTAGTTTATCGTACACGTGTTGCTTGACAATTATCTTAAACTACTTGGAAGTGTATTCAAAGGAAACTATACTTAAGAAAACAGTAGTACCATCGTGATTATTTTAATAGGTGTAAACGGATTAAGACAATCAATCAATGCGATTAACGATGAGAACATGACTTGCGAATTTCTGGTACGTGGGTTTAATTTATTGATTAAAATGTAGGTACGATAGGAATACACGTGCGAGTCGTCAGTGACTCGCTGGCGATTTCAAAATCTCACAGATTTTGACAGCCGATTTGTCGCTAGCAGTTTCTTTATTAGTGATCGATGCTAGCGATATCAAAATGGGTGTGTGGACATGAAATTTTGAAATCACCAGCGAGGCTCCGGCAACTAAGTCACTGCGTATGTACTAGCAATGCATGCATTATGGCTTATACAAAACAAATCCTTATATTTAATTCTGAGCAATAACCATGGACATGAAATCTCTACTAATTGCGAGCACATTTTAGGAAGGGGTTTTTTTTTACTGCAGAAATTATTGATATAAAACGGTGCTATTTTGTTTTTGTTTCTTAAATAGCAGATTTTTTAATGAAAATTCGCTAACCCTGGAACGCGTAGCGTAGCGTGGTACGCCCCCCAGCTAGATGGAACGGGCCTTTTTCTACTAGAAATAGGCCTCATTAGCAGCTATAAGCTGCTAGAAATTGCTGTATAGCTGATTAAACCGTGGAAAGTTAGCGTTATTTTTTGGGTTGGTTATTGCAATCTTTTCTGGTACAGGATGTTTTCCTATCTTCTCTAATTCTTAATTTTGCAAGACTGTACCAGCGAACAAAACGTAACTGTGAGTGATGAGGCTGATAGTACACAATGTATATCGCTGTCTCTTGATGAGAAGTAACATAAATTGCGTAAAGTTTGCTACAAAGAAGCAGCATTATTTTATATTCATCATGATCGATTTTTTAAGCAAAAAAGCTGCAAATAACTTTAATTATAATATCAAATAAGGAAGCTTCTCTTTTATGAAGGATGCACAAGCGCAACACAGAAACCATGAATAGGTACCATGCTAGTCGTAAGTATCTACTAGATAAATCAACAAGATTTCAGACACGGACAATTAATAATTTTACACTACAGAAAAAAATATACCTAACAAACGCGCGTGTTTCAAAACGATGCTCAGTCACCAATCTCCATTGAAAAGTGTACTTTAGCTGATATTGGTATCAAATCTGACAGAATTAAGCCTCAAATTAAACAGTGGTTTTTATATATTGAGGCCGGCGTCATTTTAACTAAAACTGTGTTTGTTTAATAACTTTATCACAAACTCAGTAATACCGTCGAACTGTCAGATAACTGAACAAATTCTAAAAATAAACGATAATCCGCTAACCTTGAGTTCGAGGTCATTTTAGCGGGAAACTTCGCAAGCGAGCACAAAACGCGTCCTATCTTCATAACGTCCGGGACGAGTACTGGCATTTGGCAACAAAACTATCAGGCAAGCGAGAGACGCGAGGGGGCGGGGGGCATAACCACGTGACTATTCAGACGTGTTTGAACTATGAAATGATTAGTAGCCGATTTATTAGTATGGGATTAAGTCTAAATTAAAATTTACGTAATATTTTGAATATTGTTGTCATTAATATTATCAAAACAATACAGAGTACAGTCAATAAAGGTCAGAAATAGTTAATACACCTCAAATTTAGACCCGTATTCGGTCTGTCAAACAAGCTAATTCCAAAAATTTGGAAGGCTACAAACGACTGCACTAAAAGGCTGTACTTAATTATATTTTTTATAAAATACTGGTATTCCGCTGCATCCGGTTAGACTAGAAGCTAACCCCAATATAGCTAGGAAAAGGCTAGGCAGATTGATTTTGGCAAGTATATTTTTTAAGTGAATATTCAATATTTTTTTTGTTTTTATTGTTTTTAGTCGTCAAACTTTCCAGTTTGATTATCTGTGGTATCTCAAATGTTATGTAGACAAGACAGGCACTGGAGTCAGACCTTGGATGAGACCTTAGTACTATTATTATTTATTTTTTGCCTTTACAGTCTGGCCGTCAAAATAATGCGTTCCTAACACCTGTCATTTGGACACTTTCTAGTAGTAATAAGGATCAAATTCGCAAAAAATAATATTCGTTATTATGAAACAGGCAGGTGTTGAGAACGTATCTCTCGAAGGCCGGACTGTGAAAGGTCAATAAAGCGTCAAGGATTGAAGAACACCACCCTTAATTACGACTCATGTTTCGTAATCTAACTAAACTACTTTATGACAATCTAGCGACCCATCCCTGCTTCAAAACACCGAGATTTTTTTATTACTTATTAAGAGAAGAAAGTATGGAAGAAGGACAAGATAATAATGATTTAAGTGAATGTATTATACACAAAAACCATACTAAATGATGGTGCAAACCGCATCAAAATCCATTCAGCAGTTTACAAGAACTAACACGATAATAAAATTTGTTTTACCTACTTTTAAGTAATTATGTATGGACAAGAACGTGTATTGTGTTTAGATACAATTTGGAGACTTCTTTTGAGTATGTATAATGTGTAATATTGAACTATTGATTACAATAGTTAATTCAATGGCTCAACAAACAAATGACAACAACTTAAACTGGCAGTTGACCTACATACTTTCATTTAAGTATATTAATTAAATTCCAACCGTCTTATCGATAGTTGGAGCTATCACAAAGACGTCATAGGCCTGAAAAGCAAGTAACTTGATCATTTTCGTAATACAACTATTAAATAAATGGCACAATGCAATAAATTAACAATGTTTGAGACTAACTAAATAGAAAAAATAATTAGTAGAGATATTAGGAATAGTAGTACAATAAATTGTAATTAGGTAAGTACGTAAATGATTATATTTTTAGTATGAAAATAAACATTTTAGAACAATATGAACTAGCTGACAGACTTTGTCCTGTCCAAATTTCAATAATTCATACAAAACTCCCATATAAAATGTACTTATAGCTTTCCCGAATTTTTCCAATTTTCATAAGAATCTTCCTTGGAGTTCTTTCAAAAACAAAAAAAATTGCCAAATTGGTCCAGCCGTTCCCGAATTTTGCGCTTAGCAACACATTTAGCCATTCATTTTTACTATTTATAACGTAGATATTACTCAAACTCGTGCCTAAGTAATAACAGCTGCACGGGTCGATCCATCAGGTTAAGCTACGCTTGCCGGGGTCGGTCCGTGGATGGGTGACCATCTTTACATATCGAGACTCCTCCATGCCTCGGAAAGCATTTGTGGATCTTTGAGTCGTTACGGGTCGTCAGAAGCCCGAAAGTCTTACGTATTACCCAGTTAATGGGTTGTGGAGGTCAGATAGGCAGTTGCTCCATGTAAAATACTGTTATTCAGCTACATCCGATTAGACTGGAAGCCGACCTCAACATAGTTGGGAAAAGGCTAGGCAGATTGAAACACTTAAACACACATACTATTATGTACAAAAGTGTCGTGACAGTCAAAATGTTCCACTTTTTTCGGGCTAGCTCTCATTCGCCAAGTTTGCAGAGTATACACAGAAAGAATGAAAGAAAAAGCATACCTACCATAACGTGTGTGGAACTTTGTTCCAAAAACAAATTGGTCTGTTCCTCAATAAATTAGATCTATTAAAAAACTTTTTTACAAAAAAATACAACCGACTTCCAAAAACAACACTACAAAGTGAAAAATAACTTTAATTTCGGAAGTCGGTGTCTGATTAAATGTATTTTCGTTTTTGCCACCGACTTCCGAAATTAAAGTTATTTTTCACTTTGTAGTGTTGTTTTTGGAAGTCGGTTGTATTTTTTTGTAAAAAAGTTTTTATTTTTCACTTTTAAGTGGTTCACATGTGCTTACCCCTTCACAGCGTACTGGCGTGATGTTATGTTATGAACTGGTGTGAACAACAAACAGACATGAGATTTCAGCAATCCCAGTCCATTTGCTATCATTTATTGAGGAGTTCCGTTGCCTATCTCAGAAGTTCTTCATCAGGTCTTCACCAAATTGAAATGGGACCACTCCAAGAAAGTACTCTTCCAAAAACTATCCAAATCGCTTCAAGTGTGCCTATAAAATTGGAAGAGTTTTCTCTATTTCTCCAGGATCCCATCATCAGATCCTGACTTGATGATCATGGGACCACCTGGGAAGTATATCCTTTCAAACAAAAAAAAAATAATCCAAATCGGTCCAGCCATCTTCGAGTAATCGGGAAACATACATAAAAAAAAAAAATTAAAAAAAAAAAAGGTTCCAACGAATTGATAACCTCCTCCTTTTTGAAGTCGGTTAAAAATAAAAGCGGTTGTCATATATGACGACTATGACACACATGAGGGGCTCGTGGCTGAGTAGCCGCACGGGTCGATCGATCCGGTTAGGCTACGCTTGCCGGGGTTGTTCCGTGACATACTACACATACATATTGATGTTCCGTGTATTTTTACTTACTTTAGACCCCTCCGTGACTCGGAAAACATGTTTTAAGTCGTTGGTCCCGGCTGTCATTCGTGGATCTTTGACACTCGTTACGGGTCGTCAGAAGCCCGAAAGTCTGATAACCAGTCTTCCCAAGGGGTATCCAGGGGTTACCCAGTAACTGGGTTGTGGAGGTGAGATAGGCAGTCGCTCCATATAAAATACTGGTATTCAGCTGCACCCAGTTAAACTGGAAGCCGACCCCAACATAGTTGGGAAAAGGCTAGGCGCGTGATGATGACGTCAAGTGTATTCAGGAAAGAACATGTGAAGGTTTTTAAATTAGGTTGTTATTATTTTCTTAGAACTGTTTGCAGTGAATTATGTAGAGCCTTGCAGGTTGACCTTGTACAATATAACGTCACGCGGTTATCCATCGGAAACTTATTGGAAGTCGGTTGTTTTTTTTTTTTTTTTTTTCATGAGATACTTTTGAAACTCTATTGTTTTCTGATTGATACGAGTATGTCACTGATTGCTTGATCCGGTCACTGGTCACCAAATTCGCGGAAGTGACTGATGTTACAAGTATCTATCTATAGGCTGCGGTAACAACTACATTAATATTATTTTTGTGGACGACAGTCTTTACACCGGGAGTCCTAAAACATTAACAAATAGGCCGTCGAGAGAACTTCAACTGAAACTGACCTGATTCTCACAAATCTCTTAAACCGTGTACACACGAAAGAACAAATACACGGTAAACACGAACATCGAATACTTTAAATGTTCAACAGGGTCCTGAGTTTCTTCAAATGATCCGTGTTCGATGTTCGTGTTCACCATTTTTTGTTCACTCGTGCATACACGCCTTTAGACATGGGCCGCCGTAACGTATACCAGAAACCTTAATGACCCAAAACCACAAAACACGGAGGCGGCATTGTGATCTCTTTCCATACAAACGTAGCTTGTCACCGTTTTCTCACACTATGACCCACATGACGTATAGAAACTGACGTCTTTGTATGGTCTCCGTGTCAAATGTTGTGCGCTTCACGCACTTTAGGCGCTACGAATTCAGTTATGCTTCATAATCTCGTCCTCATTGTGTATTTTGTAGTTTGCGCAGTATCATCACCTAGATACGTAATCTTTTCCCAACTATGTTGGGGTTGGCTTCCAGTCTAACTGAATGCAGCTGATTACCAGTATTTACATGCAGCGGCTACCTATCTACCCTCCGAAACCCAGTTACTGGGTAATACGATACTCCTTGGTAAGATTTTCGGGCTTCTGTCGTACCGTAACTACTGTCAAAAATCCACGAATGACAGCCGGGACCAGGCTTACCGGGCTTTCCGAGGCAAGGAGGGGTCTCGGTATAAAAAGATGGTCACCCATCCACGGACCGAGCGCAGCAAGCTTAGCTTATCCTGATCGATCGACCTGTGTTGCTGTTACTCAGCCACGAGCTCCACAATACAACAGAAGACAACACTCGTGCACAACTCGCTGTAAAATTATTTTTTAGGCGCAGTATCTATCTAGGATAATTACATAAATATCAGTGTGTCTATTATGTTTGTATGTATGTATGTTCCGTACTCCAAAACGGTTGGAGCGATTTTGATGAAATTTTCAGGCAATCTTCAGATTAGCCCAGCGGGTGATCCTGTGATGTATTTTTTTAGCGATCGGACTACCCTTGCGAAGCCGTGGCGGGTCGCTAGTCTACTAATAAAATTCGTAATTTTATTATTAGTTACTGTCGTCTCTAGACGCTGCCTATGCGCAGCGATTCAATGCTCAGTGCCCAAAGCATTACTTGCAAGAACATTGGTCAATGTACCAACTTCACATGCTAACATACCTACTCAACGTGCTAAATATTTGCACCGTCATCATTATTTCGTTAGTAATGAATCATTTAACTCGCTGAAATGGTTTTCATAAAGTATGTCGTCCAATAGATAATAAATATAATATTGTTACAAATAAAAACACAGATAGATTTTTTAAAAAGATTTTTAATGGCCACCGGCCAAACAATTACAATATTTGGAGTTGATTAAATCGCTAGGTATTCGGACAGAGCCTCCGCACTCCGTGATGACCGATGAGAAAATGAACGAGTGCCGCCAGCCGCCTTCCTTATATAGCCCGTCGCGGAGTTGCCATTCTTGATAATGATTTTCGTCCAACACGGCTTCTCCTGACGGGGCTGCGTGCTCGAAGCCTTCAGCAGGAACTCGTGGATGCGCCAGCAACACCCTCTGCGTCCAACGGCTGTTCGGCGTCATCATCGATCTCTGTGGAGTGGAAATACACACATTTTAAGAAACATACTTTTTTTTTTTTTTTTTACATCGTTTATCAACAGTTGACCTAAATTCATGGAGTGCATAGAGGTGTCAGATTGTGTACCAATTAGCCAAACAAGTCAACATGAGCAGTAATCGACGCTACACACAAGCGTTTCAAGTCACATAGGTTTTACACAGGTCTGTTCCCACGCAACCGAATACCTCGCACATACTCGCGTGCGCAAACAGGATTTACATCAGTCTCTAGTAGGTCACCCCAGGTACCTAATAAGGGCTGGATTTACACAGGTCTGTTGTCGGCTGCGCCACCGACTCACCCCAGAAACCACCAGTGTCAGGGTCAACCCAATACCATGCGCACAGGATTTATACGGGTCTCTTCCACTGAACACAACACATAACGTGGCTATAATCAATAGATCAGACTTGTTTAGTACACAATCTAACTCAAAAATAGGGAAAAGACGACTAGTAGGTACGAGTATGTAAGCAAACATAATAGCAATCGTACAACAAGTACCTTCAAAAAATGCAGCACAAGTTTCAGGTGTCCATTCACCCTTCCATAACACCATGTATGTAGCTGCTGCTTGACTAGTCTTTCCATAGGCACCGGCTACCAATTGGACCTCATACCTATCGTTAGGGAGGAGCTTAGTGATTTTATAAGGGCCTCTCATACCGCTATCAAGTTTTCCGGTACTTTGAGAGCTCTTAATCACAAAGACTAAATCACCAACTTGAAACGTTTTAGGCGGTTTCCTATTTTTATTAACATGAGCGTCTTGTTTCTCCTTATTTTCGCGAATGAGTCCTTCTGCATGCTGCCGTCTTATCTCGCGAATTGCATCGCGATTTGGATTTGAACCTTCGCAAGTTATATCTTTAATCAAAGCGTTTATTAGAGGTGTAGTGGAATCAGTGCCAATAAGAAGATTTAATGCCGAATATTGAGTGGTCTTATGTTTAGTAACGTTTAAAACCAATTGCAGTTTCCATAATATTTTTGACCAATCATTTTCATTATAGTTTACTTCAACTCTTAGCATGTTTAAAACTGTACGGCAATATCGTTCGACTTGTCCGTTTTCTTGATGCATTTCAGGTGTTATGAAATGCACTTCGACTCCATAATTTGAAATCCAATTAATAAACTCATGGTTATCAAACATACGACTTTTATCACACACTAGTCTTTTAAAAGTACCAAATAGAGAAATTATTTGGGTCATTACGCGCTTCAACTCCCTACAATCTTGTCTTGGTAAGGCATAAAGCAAACAGTACTTGGTATATGCGTCAACTACAATAAGTACATGTTTATGACCATCACTTTCTCTCAATGGTCCGAGTACATCCGCGTGTATTGTATCAAATGGCACTGGAGTCTTTTGCCACGAGGATATTGGTTGCAAAGGTGCGCGAGGAACTTGCTTATGCGAAATGCACACTACGCAGTGCGTGACATATTTTGCGACAAATTGTCTAAGACCGGGGAACCAGAAGTGTCGCAGGATCAGATCAGTAGTTTTGTCTACACCAATGTGTTCATGCTCATCATGGAAAACGCGTAATAAGCTTAATCGAAATGCCTTTGGTACATAACATAAGAATCGCGCTTGCTCACCCGTGACGTCATACTTATAGTACAAGAGGTCATTACGTTTCACATAACGTGTGTTATCTAATTTACCGTTATGTAATTTTTCAAGTAACGTTAGGGTCTCCTCGTCACCTGCCTGTGCCACTTTAGCCCAATTTTGTGGTTTCTGAACAACATTAATAATATTTACCGGATTCCTACTCAAGTAGTCTACGTGCGACATAAGTGCACCTTTACGGTATTCTAGCGAGAAATCAAAATCTTGCATGTACATCCACCATCTTGCAACTCTGGGTTGGAGATCCTTCTTACGTTGTGTCATTTTTAATGCATTACAGTCTGTGATTATCTTAAAAGATTTACCAATTAAATATTGCCTAAAATGCTGTAGTGATTTTACTACCGCGAGGGTCTCCAGCTCATAGCTGTGGTATTTGGATTCTGAACCAGCAGTTAACTTGCTAAAATAAGCAACTACCCTTCTACGGTCGTCCTTGCATACTTGCATAAGGATTCCGCCATAACCAATAGAACTGGCATCAGTATGCAGCTCAGTTATCAATTCAGGATCGAATATTGCCAAAATTGGTTCATTAGTTAAATAAGAAATGATATCTTGACGTGCATTTTCGTGTTCATCGCTCCAATTAAAGATTACTCCTTTTCTGGTTAAAGCGGCGATTTGCGCAGTCTTAATCGCGTAATTAGAAATGTATCTTCGAAAATATCCTGCGAGGCCGAGAAACTGACGAACCTGTTTGACGTTACTCGGTCGCGGTGATTTAACTAATGCATCAATTTTATAATTGCTCGGTCTAACCTGACCATCTCTTATAATTCTACCTAGGTATTCTATTTCCTTTGTAAGAAAAGTACATTTCCTTAAATTAATTGAGAAACCTGCTTCAGTTAGCGTTTTTATAACGGAATCTAATAAAACGAGGTTTTCATCAATCCCGGCCGTTAGTATCAAGACATCATCAATGTAAACAATGACCTTTCCAGCATCAATGAAGGATTTAAGCGTTTTAGAGATAGTTTTCTGATAGAAAATCGGCGCATTAGCTAAACCGTACGGTACCTTGCAATATTCATAATGGGCCTCTGGAGTAACGAACGCGGTCTTATGAATAGACTCTTCAGCAACCCTAAGTTGATGGAAGCCGGAAACCATGTCCAGGGAGCTGAAGCAGCGAGCATTACCTAACCTATCTATATAGTCGTTGATCAAGGGGAGAGGATATCTAGTTTTGACAGTTATTCGATTCAGTGCACGATAGTCCACGACCATTCTATCAGAACCATCCTTCTTTTTTACTAGTAAGATCGGACTAGCGTATTCTGAATCGGACTCGCGGATAATTCCCTTATCAAGCAAATCCTTCACTATAGTGCGTACTTTTAATTTTTCGTCATGCGATAATTTGTAGGGTCTATAATACACGGGCACATCTGTTGTTAAATTAATATGCATCTCACTATCTTTCACTGTTGTGGTAGCGGTACCACTTAAAAAGAATTCGGAATACTTGGTGAGGATCTCTAGTAACCGTTCCCTATTATTTCCGGATACCGACATATTCACTTGATCGGACAAAGAAATCGAATTTACTTGCATAACATCGTTTGCGGTCACCTCACTATGAACTATACGTTGGCAGTTACCGGTCCTAACATAAGTAATACCTTTCCTGTTTAGTACGTCTGTACCGATTATGACGGGTACACTCAAATTATTGCCACCTACCACACAAAAATCTATTTCTATTGTTATATCGCTAAACTCAACGGGTAACGTTACAAATGATTCCGATCTAATTTCCGTACCACCCAGGCCGCGTAATAGCTGGTTAGTAGGCTTTAATTGACACGGGAAATGTTTAGCAACACTTTTTGACATTAAGGAAACGCATGAACCACTATCGATTAGTACGTCTAACGGTATGCCTAATATAACAGCAGTCGTCACATCACGATTTTTATAACTACCCGCAAATTCGCGACAAAAATTGACACCATTATTATTTCGTGAGTTCGCGCGTTCCTTGGCGAAACAAGTAGCCTCGGAATGACCTACTTTTTTGCAAAACGTACATTTCAACGGATCGCCGCGAGATGTCGCAGGTAACGCGATTGCTTTTTCGTCGCTATTACTTGGGATTTTATTCGTTCGTTTGTTACAATTAGCACTTTTATGACCAAATTGATTACACTGATAACACTTTATTGATTTAAAATCTTTGGAATCATATTGACGTTTTAACGGTTTGCGATTTGAGTTACTACTGTTGGAAGAATTATCAGATCGATTAGGACCATTAGAAAACACTTTCTTATTATAGCTGCTAGAAGGTTTAACAAAGCTCGATAAAAACTCCACTATAGAATCAGGCGATAATTTAGCGTTAGTAGCCATAGCGCGAATTTGTGGATCTGCTATTCCACGAATAATAATAGCGGTAAGCAGCTCGTTACTTAGACCTTTAACTATGCGTAACCTTAAAAGCGATTTACGAGCATACTCAGCGTATGTAGAATATTTATCGGACTCTGTTCGCATTACATCATAAAGAATGTTCGCGACATCGACTGATCGTGGGCATAGTGCTTTTAGTTCTAATTTGAAACTGGACCACGTGCGAATGTTGCTTGTCCACTGGCTAAGCCAGGTGCGAGATTCGCCCTTTAGACAATGTCCGACGCGAGCAAGGCATTCCCTGTCGTCCCAATAGTTCGAAATACGAGCTCTTTCTACTTCATCGCACCACGTGTCGAAGTCATGAACACTCGGATCAAAATCGGAGACAAAATATCGGTTGGATCTGACCTGAGCACAGCTGATAGCGGTCAAAAGACGCTCTGCGGCGTTCGTCACGACGTCTTCAGACTGCGTTGACTCCATGTTGCTAGTGTGTGGAGTCAGCGGCGGCGTTCCCCCTTGCGCGGACTCAAGCTCGCGCGTCGGTGTAGGCGCCCCAAGCACCGATGCCGATGGTGTCGTGTTCGGCAGCTCGATGGCGCGGCTAGAGCCAGCGCTGGTCGATGCAATGGCTTGCGTCTCCACTGACGCACGTGGCTGGTCCTCCAACGCGCGTAGCCTCCTCAGGATCTCCTCCATTGGATTGGGCGAAGGAGATCGCCCACGGCGTTTTCGTTTGTTGCGTTGATCGTTGGAAGGCATCGCAAAGACAAAAACTCCGTCCGAATATTAAATAACCAAACCACGTGGAGAAATACTAAGTTTTCCTTTATAAAACCAGAAATGCGTTTCAACGGCTTTTCAGCCTTCGAATCCCACTTCTGATGTTACAAATAAAAACACAGATAGATTTTTTAAAAAGATTTTTAATGGCCACCGGCCAAACAATTACAATATTTGGAGTTGATTAAATCGCTAGGTATTCGGACAGAGCCTCCGCACTCCGTGATGACCGATGAGAAAATGAACGAGTGCCGCCAGCCGCCTTCCTTATATAGCCCGTCGCGGAGTTGCCATTCTTGATAATGATTTTCGTCCAACAATATATATTTTATATTACCTACTAAAATATTTTTTGAAAAATACTGGATGGAATGTAAAAACGGTCCCTACTGGAACCATCCTATCGCTTGGGGGTATCTTCTCCTTAGAGGCCAATTGCACCCCATGTGTGCATAAGGAAAAACTCTTTACATAATGGGTATATAAGCTTATATAATATATATATAGTATATTATGATATCGCCTGAAAAGCTAAAGTACCCCAAAGCAAATTAGCTATTGTTTACCGTATGAATGTAGATGAACTCATAATTATGAACAATTTTTACGGTAGCATTTTCCAAGATTCCTTTAGACGTGCAGGTGCCTTTTATTTCTTACTAGCGGCAACAACCAACGTGGCAACAACTACCAAGGCTTGCACGTCCTTGTAGAAGATACAGCACCTGACGCATGAGGAAGTCCGTCATGCTCACTCAATTCAAGAAGACGTCATCAGTCCAATGGATGCCTACCTGCAGAGAGTGCGGCTTTTCTCTTCATCAGCTATGGCGCTCCTTAGCAAATTATTTATTTAATTTTTATTATTATAAAAAATAAAATATTAATATATATATATATATTTTTATTATATTATTTTTTAATTTTTTTTTTTTTTTTTTTTGCCTTAGCCTAATAATATGTCGCTGACGAGGTTTTGTAAAAAAAAAAAAATGTTTTTTTTTTCAACCAATGACATAACAATTTACAACTATTGATAAAATAATTAATTTACGGCTCAAAAATACCTCATTGAAGATTAAATTGGTCTGCCATGCAAAGTATAGTTTCGGAATTATCAATTAAAGTAGCTTTCTAACGCTGAATATACAGGGTGTTTGGCAGAACGTTGAACATACGAAAATGGTGGATAGGTGGGGTCATCTGCTACTTACTCAGCCCTAATTTATTTGGCCCTGGCCCTCCGGATATTTAAAATTTTTTTTTTTTGCTTTATTCTAGTTTCACCACTTTCTTAACTTTAAAGTGTAATTTTTATTAAAAATGGGTAAAACAGGCAATACTTTGTTTTTTTTTTAATCTGTAATGTTGGCAGATTCTTATAAAATTATTGTTTTATTCAGATGTTAGCTAGAAAAAAAGTTATGAGTCCTCAAACTTACAGAAAGGTGTAAAAAATTACTTAAATCTTAATTTCAACTTGCATTTAAAAAAAAAAAACAAAAAATGATTGAGGAGTTCCAATTCTAGCAAAACATCCCCAGTGACCTTTCTAATGGTATGTAATTTGCTTTTATAAAAAAAAAAACTTTAAGAGTTATTTTATAATTTTATCAAGTAGGAAATTTTTGACGAAACTACCTTTACGGAAAGTGAAATGTTTTGCGAAATTTAACACTGCAAGGTTCGTAAAATTTAAATGATCGACGGCTTGCCAGTAGCAGTGGTGCAAATTGACATTCACTATTCCCTTGGGATGGTTACACAAAGCAGGTAGAAATTTTGTTTCACTCTTGTGCAGTCAAAGCTTATTTTTTCTCTCTTTCACTCTCGTGGCACCGTGACGCCTCAGAATGAATTCTTTTCTTTTATTCAGTCCACACTTAACTGCCTCTGCGATCTCACGTGCCCGTTACGCTTACGTTTGGTTTTGTTCACTTCGTTTTGTTTTGTTGTTGTTGTTTTGTTGTTGTTGTTTTGTTTGTTTGTTAAAAGTAACCTGTTAGTTAAGTTTTTTGTTATTACTGTTACCTGTTGTTATTGGTAAAGAAATGGCTGCTTTTACCAGTGAGGAATACGCGGACATGTTGTTAGCGTATGGAAGCGCTAATGCTAATTCGCGTGAAGCACGAAGGATTTATCAAGAGCGTTATCCCAACCGCCGAGTACCCAGTCATCAGACGTTTGCGAGTCTATGGTCTTTCAACACGATGGCTGCCCAGCTCACTGGAGTCTGATTGTACGTTAACATTTGGATAATTGTTTCCCAAATTCGTGGATTGGCAGGGAGGACCAATTCCCTGGCCTCCGCGATCGCCCGACCTCACTCCGCTCGATTTTTACGTGTGGGGAAGAGCAAAGGAACTAGTTTACACTACAGAAGTAGAAAGTCGAGAAGATTTGATAAATCGAATTAATGCTGCTTTCGAAGTTATGCGACAGGAGATGCTGCTGCGCACAACAACTGTAGAAATCAGACGTAGATGCCGCGCCTGTATTGTAAATGAAGGGCGTCAATTCGAACATCTGTAATTTATTAATTAAATAAATTATTTAATTGTTTCATTAACGCTCCTAACTGGTACAGCTATTTTCTTTGTACTTAATTCAAGAACTTACATAATTTTAATCGATCATTTAAATTTTACGAACCTTGCAGTGTTAAATTTCGCAAAACATTTCACTTTCCGTAAAGGTAGAGTTTCGTCAAAAGTTTCCTACTTGATAAAATTATGAAATAACTCTTAAAGTTTTTTTTTTATAAAAGCAAATTACATACCATTAGAAAGGTCACACACTAGGGATGTTTTGCTAGAATTGGAACTCCTCAATCGTTTTTTGTTTGTTTTTTTAAATGCAATTTGAAATTAAGATTTAAGTAATTTTTTACATCTTTCTGTAAGTTTGAGGACTCATAACTTTTTTTCTAGCTAACATCTGAATAAAACAATAATTTTATAAGAATCTGCCAACATTAAAGATTAAAAAAAAAACAAAGTATTGCCTGTTTTACCCATTTTTTATAAAAATTACACTTTAAAGTTAAGAAAGTGGTGAAATTAGAAAAAAAAAAAAAATAAAATTTAAAATATCCAGAGGGCCAGGGCCAAATAAATTAGGGCTGAGTAAGTAGCAGATGACCCCTCCTATCCACCATTTTCGTATGTTCAACGTTCTGCCAAACACCCTGTATACTAGTTATATGGAAAGGATGAGCCAGCAATCCTAGTCAGATTGCTGGCTCATCCTTTCCATATAATTATCGTCGTCGTCGTCGTCGTCGAGTCGGATTATCCGACACGACCGGAGAGAGATCAGGCGCAGGACCAAAAGCTTAACGAGCTTTCCGAGACACACCGCCGACTTACAAACTCCAGATTGTTATTAAGAAATTTCTAAAGAGAAAAGACAGAGAGAAGAGAGAGTGCGGTGTCTACGCACCCTTGTGCACTATAACATCTCCCGCGCCGAAGGCTGGTGTCCGCTGGGATTGGTCGCCATGGCCGAAATTCAGTCTGGAGGGATATTAGGAACAGGTCCGGACTGGGACCTGAAACCGGCCTGGGCATTTTTGACATGGTCGGCCCACAAAAAAATGTGTATTATAATACTACTATAATACTGCTTATCGAAATAGCCTCGTGCTTACCAGCATTAATTTATGTATGTTCTAAAATGTTTTTATACAGTATGATAAAAAGGAAGGTAAAGGAGCAGCAAAAACATACTTCTTCGTGTTTAGAGAAAACTGCAGGTGGCACACAAATACTTCGTAAATTAGTGTATGTACAGTAACATGGAAATTTTAGACCAATGGAAAAGGAAACGACTGCCGTTGGTTTGTGCAACGATTGAAATTAAAATCCTGAGGCATGTGATATTTCGAAAATATCTTTATTAATAAAAACCGTTTTCTACACAAATGTTGGTCCTTGGTCCTAACGAGACACGAAAATTCCGCAAAGTGGAGCAAGCTATTTGACTATTAGGTCAAAGTGCATTCCACCCGTAGTAGACATTCCACCAAGGAATAAAAAAAGACGGGCTATCCCGTCTTTTTTTTCTCTCTCTTTCTCTTCTAAATTCATCTCTGTAGAAGAATTTAGAAGACATGAAGACCGTAAAAGATCTGATGACTGCTTCAGGAAACCTAATAAACGCAGACAATCCGAGAATTGTATAAAACATGAAGAACGCACACAAGCTGAAGAATATAGGAAACTAAAAGAACAAAGACAAGCTGAAGAATGTAAGAAACTATAATAACGAAGACAAGCTGAAGAATGTCGGAAACATAGACACTTGATGAATAGAAATCCGATGACAGTAGAAAACTTGATGGGCTTAGAAAACTTGACGAATGTAGGAAACTTATATATAACAAAATACGTGATGAAAGTAAAAAGTTTGAAGGCCGCAAAAAACTCGGAAGAATGCAGGAAACTCGATGATATAAAAAAAGATGAAACTGAAGTCGATGGATGTAAGCAGCGTGGAGAGCGTAGAAAACGTGAGAAATGTAGGAGAAGCAAAAAACGAAAAAGCGAAAAAGCTGTGCTTTGTAAATATCTCGAAGAAAAAAAAACTGGAGGAACTCCGAAAATTCGATAAATGTAGGAAAATCAAAGAACTCCGGCAATTCGACGAATGTAGAAATCTCCAAGAACTCCGAAAACTTGTTGAATGTAGGAAAGATACGAAAAATGTAGAGAATTTGATGAAAGTAGGAAACCCAAAAATTTTCAAATATGTGACGTAAGCTGTTTTAATGCTAATAATGATTCTTGTCTAGTTAACGAAGTTTAAAAATATGACAACTTCGAAACTGGGATAGATAATGCAGATGATTGCAATGTCTACAAAGATTACGATGAACTAATCTGCGACTGCTACTTTGATAGAGAAAATATTCGCTCGAAAGTGTTGAGTCAAAACTAAAACAATAACGATGCTGTCGGTCAAACCCATAGAGCAACACGGGCCCCGGCGTCTCTATAATAAAAAAAAAATAAAATAATAAACCATTTATTTCAGGCGACACTGGCCCATAGATTAATACCTTAACCTAAACATACATATTAAAATATAAACAAAACTTGTGTTAATAAAATAGGCTTAAGACTATGTTAGTAGCACTCCTCTTTGCACTAGCTTGACCTTAAGTGCTGCCCTGTGGAACTTGTCCGCGGAAGCGGCGGAACACCACGTCCTGTCTATGGTCGAACCCGTGTGTGTGATGTGTCTTGCTTGTCTTGACACTTGTGTCAGTGGTAAGATTCAAGGGACGCCACGTGGCGGCGGTGGCGAGCGCCATCTCTAAAAAAACAAGGTGTAGGTACTAGAGATACGAGCCCAATGACGGTAACGTAAATTGAATTAGGTCCTCGACTTAACAGTAGAGGACATTATTTGAATCGACTTACTGCTATGCTTTTTTTAATAGCTAATGAAAGTCGACCGCCAATTGGCTACACCGGCCCTTCGGGCCTCCGGCCCATCGGGCATTTGCCCGAATTGCCCATATGGCCAATCCGGGCCTGATTAGGAAACAAATGGCTTGTCAATCAATCAATTCCGAGATTTTATCATTGTATTATTGTAATAATTTTGTTAATTTTCAGTGTAGTGTTATTTGGTTTTTAGGGTTCCGTACCTCAAAAGGAATACTTACACTTCACTTCGTTGTCTGTCAAGACTCTTTTTCTTAGGAACACGTGGAGGTATCAAGTTGAAATTCTTAACACATATGAAGGTCTAGCCCCTTAAATCTCTAAAAAAATTAAGCGAATACAGCCATTTATGCGACATATTTTGATACTCGCAAGTAAATCAAAGCCTATAGGGTACTTACCGTTGACCTAAAATGGCAAAAAATAAGGTCTCACAGCACAAGCAAAGGAAAAAGTCCGAATATTGTTAATTTGTAATTTTATCACATAAATTCTTTTTTTGGGATTACAAACTTTTTGCAGTTGGAACGAATGTACCGTGACGTAATTTAATTGAGGAGCTCGTGGCTAAGTAATAACAGCCGCACGGGTCGATCCATCAGGTTAAGCTATGCTTGCCGGGGTTGGTCCGTGGATGGGTGACCATCTTTACAAACCGAGACTCCTCCGTGCCTCGGAAAGCACATTAAGCCGTTGCTCCCGGCTGTCATTCGTGGATCTTTGAGAGTCGTTACGGGTCGTCAGAAGCCCAAAAGTCTGACAACCAGTCTTACAAAGGGGTATCGTGTTACCCAGTAACTGGGAGTAACTAACTGTAACTGTGGAGGTCAGGTAGGCAGTCGCTCTATGTAAAATACTGGTATTCAGCTGCATCCGGTTAGACCGGAATCCGACAAGAAAATGATTTTCAAATACAATATTAAATTTGTTTTTAGGATAAATTCTTTTCAATTACAGAACCCTTCATTGTACGTAGTCCGACGTGCACTTGACCGTTTTTTTTTTTTTTTTTTTGGTGACTAGATCAATGATATAACTACAATACTGGGTTACGGGTGCCAAACGAAAGATAAGCTATGTTAATATCTTAGCTTTAAGTACCGTTACGTCTTAACTACTCGACTCATAACAAACTATACGTTTATTGTGTATCTGACGTCATCTTTTATCTTTTCATCTACACATTCAACACATCGTTAAACATTCAAATTATGCGGTTAAATTTGCAGAATTGGTTTACAATTTCATTTTAATGCTATTTCTAAACGAATTACGCTATGTACTGCAGTATCTAAAGTGTTTGACCTTGCTGTGCTTACCTATGTAGATATGAACCATTCTAAAAATGAACGCCCCTCCACAAAACGTGATTATTTAAATGTGTGAGAGGAAATACTTATTGCAACACTTTATTTGTGTGCGTGCGGCGACTTTACTGTCAACATGGACTCGTCGCCGCACTTAGATGCGATCAGTCCAGGTAACAACATTGTACGGCGGGGAGCATGCGCTTTGTATGGAACGACACTTTTGCTCTGTCGCGCGTTCGTGTCATTTATACACTAGTTGGCCGACAAATCCGGCTGTATGATGTTTGGGCAAGTCGGGTACAATAACACAAAAAATATACACATTTTTTTTTACGGTACGTCCGTTTGCTTAAAAATAAATCTGTGTTATTGTGTATATTTTTATGTATGTTAGTCTGTAAGGTATTTATTGAATTTAGTTGTTGACCGTACTCACCGGTGACTGAGCAACCAAGGACAAGGACCAATTATACATATGTATTCCTCTATACACTTCTTTGCATGAGAGCGTAACCGCTGTGGAGGGGCGTTCATTTTTAGAATGGTTTATTTCTACCTTTAAGTCGTTTATCTTTATTTTTGTGTATGTATATTTTGCTGGTATACTAGACAGTCAGCAAAATACATATGGTGCGTAAAGAAAAATCCTCACACATAAATAAATACAGATTAGAATTTGTCTGCTGACGGCCGCGTTGTTGTAGTGATCGCATTCGCTACTGCTGAGCATGAGAGTCATAGCGTAATAGCGCAGGCCGGCGATGCAATGCGACGGGGTGCAAGGGAACAACAAATTTCACGCGGGCGGGTAGAAGCTATTATTGCTATATAGCAAGTTTGTATCTGTGCAAGAATATAAATACAGATATATTTATACTAGAAAAGGCGTGTTCTTTTCATTTTTCTATATAGGGTGACTGGTAATTAGTGACCGATACTTAAACACATGATTATACTCATGATAACAAACAACTTTTACTATGGGACCAAACCTGAAATCGCGAAGGAAAAATTAGCTGCTCCCTACATTTTGACAGTTAGGCGAACATAGATGTAGGGAACAGCTGATTTTATTACGCGATTTCAGGTTTGGTCCCATAGTAAAAGTTGTTTGTTATCATGAGTACAATCATGTGTTTAAGTATCGGTCACTAATTAGTAATTACCAGTCACTCTGTATGAAAGTGGTACGACTTTTGCTAGAAAATAGGATGCGAACCTTCACCCAACTATGGCAAAGCCAAAAGGAAGGATAATGATTTTAGCAGTCTATGTGTGGTTTTACGTGTATTACGCCGTAGGTACCCGTAGCGTCTAAAGTACTGAACCGATTTTGATAAATGAGGTATCAATAGATACGTAATAATAGTCCGGGTGACATAGGCTATATAAATTGTCCCTAAATTTAATATTATTTGTATAAAAGACAATCTATTATTTCTTAGCGGTAGCCGTTTTGCGTAGATGTGACGCATATTTTCCCCAAAACTTGCTTTTTACATTCTTATTTTATTTTGTTGTCCTTTGCGTCATGTTTACCGCAAATAAACATATTTTCTTTCTTTCTTTCTTTCTACTTCTTAGGTTTTAAGAGAAGAACACTGCCAACTTCTTCCAAGTCGGTTAGGTACTGTTATAAATAAATCACTACACAAAAATATTACGTCTAATGTTAATTTTATAATAAAAATAATTCCCTTATTTAGTACAGTAAATAAACTTATTCTACATAAACTTCGCAATAATCTCGCTAACAGCCGCATAACACCCAGATATTAAAACAATGAAATAGAATATTAACAGTAATACGTTTTTCCATAGAATGTAGTTAAATTTTCCCAGCCCTCGTTCCCATTGGTGAACTGTTTGCACCACTACTGGGATCAGGAGGCCGAGGGTTGAGAAGAAAATGGCCCCGACGAGACCTATTAGGAGTTCTAGGTCTGGTACTGCTACTGCTAATATAACTGAAACAAGAAGAAAATAAGTTAAATTGATGACCTTAGCAGAGGGGCTCGTGGCTAAGTAATAACAGCCACAAGGGTCGATCGATCAGATTAAGCTACGCTTGCCGTGGTTGGTCCGTGGATGGGTGACCATCTTTACATATCGAGACCCCTCCGTGCCTCGGAAAGCACGTTAAGCCGTTGGTCCCGGTTGTCATTCATGGATCTTTGAGAGTTGTTACGGGTCATCCGGGTAGACTGGAAGCCAACCCCAAAATGGTTGGGAAAAGGCTAAGCAGCTTGATGGCCTGATGATGATGGCCTTGGCAGTGAACAGTTTTAGTTCTATAATGCTTTTTGTCACTTACTCATACCAATTTCAACCAGATCTCAATTTTTTTTTAAAGGGCAAGGGCGCTGTTAAGTCTACAGGTACAGTCAACAAAAGAGATATCTATGCAGGGTATACTAACATATTTGTATGTGAATTGCTTCATGTTCAATTTTATACAAGATGTAACATAAATAACGCACAACTCCTTAAGGGGTTATTGTTATTGGGGGGGTTGTTACTTTTGAACAACTTTTAATATGGGATCAAACCTGGAATCGCGAAAAAAAATCGGTAGCTCAGTACATTTAAACCCAAAAACATTAAACTCTTCAAAATGTAGGGAGCAGCTGATTTTTTTTCGCGATTTCAGGTTTGGTCCCATAGTAAAAGTTGTTCATAATGATGAGTACAATGACCCCTTAAGAGGTTGTACGTTATTTATGTTACACCTTGTATATATTACTTTGTTTTTGCAATACTCCTACATATACATATTACACACACACACACACACACACATACAGACATACACACCCACACATACATCAATGCATATTACATATTGCAAATTAGAAAATCACAAATTTCTCGAGCAAATTTCAAAAAACAATAAACGAAATAACAAAATTTAAATGACCAAATGTTTTATTTAGAAAAAATTTAAAATCCCAATGTATGTGACATCAAATGAACGACTGATCAAAAGTTGCTAGATGTAATTTTAAAATATCAATACATTTCGAACCTAACTCCCCGTGATGTCGACCGTCTAGGGTTAGGGTTTCCGGCAGCAGGTCGACGGAGCTCCGCTGCGCGGTGCTCCTATTTCTGTCTGCAGGTTAAAGGAACCTAACCAACCGAACCTCGGGCTGCCCCTGACGTCGACCGTCCAGGGTTAGGGTTTCAATTTAAACACTTGTATTTTTCTATCTTTTGATTCTGACATTATTTAGAACTTGATTAATCGAACAATTCGCTAATATTAATATTATTTTTACCTTTTTCAGTTAATCCATTTGATAATTAATAATTTATCCAGTAATCCATTTTGACCTTTAAACGATTTGGTCAATAGTGTAATAAATAATTTAAAAATTGATATTCCAGACTTTGGTCAGCTGAACTTTTGATCAAATGACCATCGTTATTTTAAACTTTGTTGATTTGTACGTTGTTCTTTTGAAATTTGCCCAGGAAAGTTTTGATTTTCTAATATGCAACCATTGTAAGTTGTAACACACCAACACAAAATTGTATATTTTCACGAAATTGAACATGATACAATTCACATACAAATATGTATATTAGTATACCCTGCCTAGATATCTCTTTTGTTGACTGTGCATATTTTATTATTTAAGACATTTTGAAGTTATGTACGTTTGGCGAATACATTGGCAAGATCCTTGACAATGGAGGTGTCAGATCGGTCAGTTTATTTGCAAATATTAGGTCTTTACCTATGAAATTGCCGTTCTGCAGTACTGGCCATTTCAAATCAAAATATTTTTTGTTTGGCTAAGAATTCTAA
This sequence comes from Cosmia pyralina, assembly GCA_946251885.1. Taxonomy (NCBI): domain Eukaryota; kingdom Metazoa; phylum Arthropoda; class Insecta; order Lepidoptera; family Noctuidae; genus Cosmia; species Cosmia pyralina. The sequence goes on along the minus strand of OX276349.1, from coordinate 24,621,104 downwards.
TTTCAAATAAATTTTATTTTAAAAACATGGATTTTTTTTTCCAAAAGTAGTCATTTGTTTATTGATTAGTGTCACATTTTCATCGCATTTCAATCTTTTTCGTCATCATGGATACGTTAAAAATTCGAGTAATTATGGAATATGAGTACCGTCGTGGCAGCAACGCGGCACAAGCGGCACGCAACATCAACGACGTTTACGGAGCTAACACTACAAACCAACGCACCACTTGCTATTGGTTTGCTCGCTCCTGTTCTGGAAATTTCGACCTGAAAAATGAACCTCGCGGTCGTCCGAAGACTTTGGTCGACAATGACGAATTAAAGGCGATTGTGGAAGCTGATGATACACAATCTACGGCTGAATTAGCAGCAGCTTTCGACGTTAGCGTCAAAACAATATTGGTCCATTTGCGTCAAATTGGCAAGGTAAAAAAGCTTGACAAATGGGTGCCCCACGAACTCAATGATCGCCAGCGCGAAGTACGCGTCGAGACGTGCCTTGCACTGTTCAACAGACACACAAATGAAGGAATTTTGAACCGCATGAAAAATGGATTCTGTTTGATAACCGCAAGCGCTCAACAAGTTGGTTGGATCCTGGTTCAGCACCTAAACAATGCCCTAAACGAAAACTTACCCCTAGAAAACTGATGGTCACTGTTTGGTGGTCTAGCGCCGGTGTGATTTATCACAGCTTCTTACCAAATGGGGTGAGCATTACTTCAGATGTGTACTGTGAAGAACTGAACACAATGATGGAGAAGCTGGCACATCTCCAACCAGCATTGGTCAATCGCTCGTCTCCGCTGCTCCTGCACGACAACGCGCGACCTCATACTGCACAGCAGACGGTCTCCAAGTTGCAAGAACTGGGGTTGGAAGCTCTCCGTCATCCGCCCTACTCACCAGACCTTGCGCCTTCAGACTACTACTTTTTCCAGAATTTGGATAACTTCTTGGCGGAAAAAAAATTCAATACCCGAGAGGCCAAAATGCCTTTGAAGAATTTGTTGCCTCCCGTCCAGCTGATTTCTTTAAGAAGGGCATCAATAAACTGCCACTGCGTTGGCAAAGATGCATTGATTGCATGGGTGATTACTTCGATTAATACAAATAAAAAATGCATGAAAAAAATTCGTTTAAATTTTTTCATACAAAACGGCAATTTCATAGGTAAAGACCTATTATTATTTCACCATCTGCAAGCCCGTGGGGACAAGATAAGCAACGATGTCAAAATACTAACCCGTCAAAGCAACACTAAGAGTCCTTAGCGTGATCTGGCTGATGTTATAGTACTCCTTGCGGAACCTGAACTTGATCCGCGTCCATATGATGTCCATTGGTGCGTACATCTGAAGGCAGTACGTGAAGAACACTGCTAAAGCCACCAGAACCTTTGCTGTTAACGCCAAACTGGAACAAAATTAATGAATTTATTTTAGTACATGGAGGATAAAGCTAATAAAAACAAACAAAAAAAAAACCGGCCAAGTGCGTGTTGGACCACGCACAATGAAGGGTTCCGTAGTTGGGATGAATGTATCCAAAGAACAAACTTAACACTGTATTTGAAATACATGGTCTCTCATACATTCCAACTGCAAATGTAAGTTGGTTGACTATTACTCGTAAACTTGAAAAGCCTACTTAGTTATGATAGTTTTACTACTACCGTGAATTTTTTCACCCATCCAAAACTAACCGTTTAGCTGGCGGGGAGGGGGGGGGGACACTTAACTCTAACAAGAATAAGCACTTTAAAGCTTAATATTTCAGAAACGGATCCCTTACAATCAAAAGTTGTTTTAACAAACCCACAGTATTTTTAAAAGACCCACCAAATAACACCCCGCATCATAGGGTACACGAGAAAAAAAAAACATCCCCACTTCGTGTACAGAAGGTAAAAATATTTTTTTTATGATTTTATTTTATCTCTTTCACTTTGTCGGCGTGATGAATACTCGTATGTATATTCATATTAAATTGTAGCTTTCTAGTACTGAGAAAGCTAAGCTAAGCTGCGGACGGACAGAGGGACGGACATAGCGAAACTATAAGGGTTCCTTGTTGACTACGGAACCCTAAAAAAGGAAACATAGTCACCAAAAAGCCAACTACAAATTCTCACGAATAGACATAACAATAATTTATGGTGTGAGCACAAAAACAAAAAAACACATCGCCTGAATTAAAGTAAGAAGCAATACATACTTGGTTTGCAAATAGATGACTGAAAAAATAGAGAAAATAATAGAAGTACTATATTAAAAAAAAATATATAGGTTGCCTTTACAGGAGCCCATCAATCCTTCAAAGGGGAAGATAAATGTCAAAATGATTCGCGTAGAGGACACTATGTATTTATTACTTATATCCAGCGTCCGATGGAGCTTCTTGATGAAAACATCGTCGCGAGATGGTGCTTAGTGTTTTGTTTTTGTGCTCATAAGTCGAAGCAAAAGAGGATTTATCCCAAAAACAAACCTAATATTGTAGTTGAAAAACATTTTCTCCCATACATTGATTCAATATATTATACATATTATATACATCATCTGCCTAGCCTTTTCCCAACTATATTGGGGTCGGCTTCCAGTCTAACCGGATGCAGCTGCTTATAAGTATCTTACATGGAGTGACTGTCTCTCTGACCTATAGAAACCAGTTACTGGGTAATACAATACCAGCAAGCTACCCCATTGACTGTAATTTTTGACAGCCCACATGGATGACACATGACAGCATCAAACATCACAGTATGCATGACAGAGCTCATTTTGACAATAAATTCCAATTTTGAACTGATTAATTTTAGAAGTCAAAAGACAAACTAAATTATGTTAGGGATGTATTGTAACAATTTTCGATTAAATCCGCCATAACTGGCGGAACCAGTAAGCGAGTTACCCTAGACTACCGTTTTTGAGTTTCTCGTCACACTTCTCGATACTTACAAATTCTGAATATCGATGAGTAACATATCCGCATGATCTTTGTAAAACCACTTTGTTTTAGCCATTACTATAATAGTACACAACATTAATCTGGCTTTAAACCTAAGCCTTATTTACGGCGAGAATATTTTCAGACAAAATAATGTTTATTTTGCTGCATAAAATATTTGTTTAGATTTTGTTTTGTAGTTCAACGGCTTTTTCAGAGAGTCTAAAAATTTATTTATTTTTTATTTATACCATCTTACACTATCATAACAGGTTCACATCCTTGCGATAATGTGATTAAATAATTATGATTTATTAGTTAATGAATCGAGAGTCACCCTCACGAATTCCGCCAATGTACAGTTAAAAATGTCAAACCTTTGTGAGGCGCTGGTATGGCTCTTGCAACCGGTGCAAATTTGCCTACGTTAGTGCGAGTCACCGGGAAGTCGAAAAGCCGTGCCCTCGGCGCCTGCCTTAAATTCGCTAACAGTACCTACCGTAGTTTCGCTACATGGCTGTGTGAGCCCTGCTCCGTTCAAACTCACTTTTAGGCACACGTAATACTTGAATTATTTCACTTGCTTGCAGCACAGCTAGTAACAGACTGACCCATGAGCTAACGCGCTACGCCGGCAACCATCAAGAGTGGGGAACGGATGTAGCGCGCCACCTCGTTTGGTAAAACAGTATCATTAAAACAATTCTAAAATTATTTTAAATATTCGATTTAACGTTACATAAAATACAGGAATTAATTAATGCATAATTTTAACTGTAAAATCAATGTTTAATAAAAATAAATGGATCGTAGCCATACCAAAAGTAACGCCATCTAGCGGTATAAGATGACAATCATTTCCAACGTAGATATTACCATATTACTGTATCATATCCGCACAACAATAGCTAACAGATTAGTACACTTTCAAAAATCAGTAGCCTATCTTATTTTAACTAAATTCTAACAGCTGAAATAATGTGTATTTACAAAAATCATCTGGATATGATGCTTATCATTATTTAGAATTAGTAAGAATTGGGAAATGTGGCGAAAAACTAAAAAACGGTAGTCTTAGTTATTGGCGAATTTTAATCGAAAATTGTTACTTTACATCCCTAACATATTCTTGGACTTCTATAATGAATTAAATTATACCAAACTATGAGGTTGAATGTAGAGTGCGTGAGTATAATTTATTTGCTAACTGTATCTTAGAGACCCTTTCAGAGTTGGCAAGACTGCCTAACCAAAACCACATACGAGTAATTACGTTTACATAGACTTGGGATTCGGATTAGAAGCGAAGAATTTGCTTTTCGCTATTCACGTCGACGAAAACTGGGCAAGATGCCAGAAACTCCAAATTTTAAATGCTTCATATATCGTTGTCAAATTCAAACTCAATTCTATTCACCTATTAATATATACTCAACCAAATAGTTTTTTATAAACCAATGTAAGCTCAGAAAAATATTTTTCAATATTTAATTGCGCATTGGAAATTTTTCATTTCCTTAGCAAAGGAACAATGCAATGAATATTCAATGCGAAGATTTTTTTTTCATTTAAAAGTGCAATTCAAGCACAGTTTTACTGAGCTTTATTTTTCCTCTACTTCCGAAGACTTTAGCTTGGGAGTATCAAATTATGTCGTATAAATGACCGTATTCTTATTAATTTTCCTGTAATCTTTATATATTGACCTATTGTCTGTATTTTTTTTAAATTTTAGACTCAGTATTTTCGGAGATAAGGGGATGAATGGTATTTTTTTCCATTTTCTTAACTATCATTAAAACCATTTATTTTAAAATTATAAAAAAATCTAATAAAGACCCGTGCCCTTTCATTTGATATGTCACACGGTAAAGTTTATAAAACTTTTTTTTAAATTTTTTTATTTGCCTCCCGAAAGTGACCCCATTACACGTCCTTGATTGGGTCACAGAAATTCATTTTATGGATACCTACTAAATTTGAACTTAATCGGTGCACTAGATTCGGAGCAAATTGGCTATGACAGACGGACAGACAAACAGACAGACACATGAGTGATCCTATTAGGGTTGCGTTTTTTTCCTTTTTTGGTACGGAACCCTAAAATTACAGTATAACAATGCCTACCTGAAAGTAGTAGGCGTAGTTATACTGCAATTTCTAAAAATTGCCGAATAACTACGATTATACACCAAGAAAAATTATTAATTTCATGTCTTGTCCAGTAGTTGAAGAATATACGAACAGATAAAGAAAAATTCAGATTTATGAGAGTAAAATGATTTATTCAATAATAAGAATACAAATCGATTTAAGATAACTCTCCTTAGAATATTTTGTGAGCAGCTGGCCAAAATCGTTTAAGCTTTAGTAAAGGAGCAAAAGTTTTTTAAAAGTTCCCAAAACAAACCTCATGGAGTGCTACGTGACGAAAAAGTATATTCCTGGGATAAAGTAAAAGCAGTCACATTTCAATTTACCAGACGGGGAAGGAAAAAGCATGTAATAAAAGAATGAATGTTCGTGGAAATGAACACATAGTGTTATTTCCTCTTACATGTCCAGGAAAACCGAAATATTTACGAGATACCTTTATTCTCATTGCATGAGAACTGAAAACAGCTGGGTCTCACCAACTCGTTGTTACAAAAAGTATTAGGTATTCATAAATATTGTTGAACACAAAATAATTATGTTTTTTAATTCAGACGTATTCAAATTCAGGTACCCAATTAACACTATACAAATTGATCAGTTCATGTAATGCCTAGCCTTTTCCCAACTATGTTTGGGTCGCCTTCCAGTCTTACCGGATGCAGCTGAATACCAGTATTTTAATTTATTGAGATGAATGGATCACACCTTTTAAAGCGTCACGGTCCCCCACATTCACAAGACCGCCATTTGAGGGTAAAATTATAACCTCGTCCGCAAAATCTTAGACTAAATTGAGGTCAGAAGGTAAAGGTTATTTAAGTATCTCAATTATTGCTATTCATAGTTCCAAATTGTAAAGACTGATACTGAACGTTTGGTCTAATATAATTTACTGTAGTTGAAGTTATTGCAATAAGAATTCGTGTTATTACTACACCCCTTGAACCTTCATCTACTTCATTCTAATAATATAGATAAAATAACTACATGAGTAGTAAGTAAATCTTTACTTTTTACTCGAAAAAAATAGCTTGGTTTTTTTCCGTGGAAGAGTACATAACAAAGTACAAAGACACCTTTTTCACTTATGAAATTAGCATAGCTCTATGTACCTTATACTCACATTTCACTCTCTGGCAAATTCAGCGTGATGCTCCCAAGGACACCCTCCCCATACTTCATGTAGCCAAATACCCCGACGACACCATACAGAATGGCAACGAATATCATGGTCACATTCAAAACACTGGGACAGCCGAGGAAGTCCTGGGGTTTAGCCATCTCGTTCTCCACTGGCATAACCACGTTGATGCCTTCCATTGCAAATATTGCAGTACTGTAAATAGAGAAAATGAGTAGGGAGTTGAATTTGACAGACATGAATTAGGGCTGATTTTTCAATAGTCAGATAACTCTTATCTGAAGAATAAATATGACAGTTTGACATATATTTTAAACAAAGGCGACAAATAGAAAAAAATATTCTTCAGCTAAAAGTTATCTGACTAATAAAAAATTAGCCCTTAACCTACTGGAAATGTGAGACACATTATTTTAGAACCTTTTAATAAAGTTCTTATACAAAAAGTAATCGATGATTTTATTTGTGCTCGTTTATAGGTAGGTACTGCAATTTTAATCAGAATATTATATACATTTAAGTCAGCGTCCGATTGACAGACAAAAATGTACCTACAACTGAAATAGCTGAAGAAATATTTATTTCTTCAGCTATTTCAGTTAAAGCTAGTTAAGTGTTTCAGTTAATATTTCTTTCCAGCTATTTAGCTGGAAAGAAATATTAGAAGGTAGCTGTTGCCTACGACTTCGTCTTTCTCCAGGTCACGGTCTACCCATGTGTCAAATTTCATCCAAAACCGTTAAGCCGTTTTAGCGTGAAAGCGTAACTAACAAACAAAATGCTCATGCATAAGATGCGGTTATATGGTGCAACATTCAAAGCTACGGTTTCCAAGAAGAGCATTGGCCGTCATATTATAACCGCTTCGAAAGGGCGAAGCAACAAGCTTACTCACGTCACCCAATGCACAACTAAGTCTCAGTGCCCCAGAGCCTAAAAGCCGAAAAAGTTTTCTTGGGTACGTGTTGGGCCAGAGGCAGATAGTCCAGCCAATGGTAATGCCTCCACAGCAAGGTCTAACCTATGGCGGTAGCTGTGTAAACCCCCTGACAATTTTATCGAACCATTTGAGAGCCTTCCACCTGGGCACGCGTTGCCGTGGCTGACTTGGAAATCTCTAAATAGACTTCGATAGATCGACTGGAGCAAAGGCAAACTCCACAGATGGGGGTTCATGGACGACTCAGATCTCAAGTGTGTATGCGGCACACAGACAATAGCCGACCTTCCATCCTGCGCCGTATCACCTGTATATGTCACCTGTGCAGTGTGCATCTTATGATCTTATGACTGCGTCAGTGAGCGGAGTTTACGCAGCCTGACTTTTATATTTCTATGATTTGGACCGTTATTGCGTGAACGTTTTCTGCTTTCTTAGAAAACTAAAGCTTAAGGCTGCGTTTCCTCTAGAAATGAGCGAGGATGCGTAGCGAGGGATGTGTGTAAAACTACCCAATAAGAGCACTAGCTTAGATCAAGCTATGAAAAAGGAGCAATTTTATTCGTTAGTTTTACACACCTCCCTCGCTAGCATCCTCGCTCACTTCTGGTGGAAACACAGCCTAACACTCCTATTAACATTTACCTCAGAAACAGCGGCCACTTCTTTATACTGGCGACCATCTCAATATTACTCAGCGGCGGTAGATCCGTGAACGTATAGTAACACGTAATACCAAAGGTAACTACTAAGCACACGTTAGCTAACACTGAGAATGGTACCAGGAACTTCAGGTGACGTATCTGCGTTATCAGGATAAGTGGGAGGAGGATAATCCCGCAGTAGACTTCAACTTCATACTTCGTCGATGGCACGAAGTGATCGAAGATCTGGAAAGAAAATGGTAGTTATAATCAATCCTAATATAAACAATCCTCTAATAATGTAAATGAGAAAATATCTAGAAAGATACTTTACACATAGAAATGTGTTTGATTTTTATATGTTTCTATTTATGTTTTTTGTACGATGTAATATCCTCGACAATATACAGTAAAAAAAATCAGCTGTTTAGTACATTTATCTACATCAAACTTCGTCAAAATATAGGGAACAGCTGATTTTTTTTCGCGTTTTCATGTTTGGTCCTATAGTAAAAGTTGGTTATTATCATGAGTACAATCATGTGTTTAAGTAGCATAGTGTAAAAAAAATACTCTAAACTTTAAGGATTGCTTGAGAACATCATTTGAAACGAATAACTTTTACATGGGACCAAACCTGAAATCACGACAAAAAATCAGGTGCTCCTTACATTTTGACGAGTTATGCGAACATGAATGTATGGGGCAGCTGATTTTTTTTTCGCGTTTTCTTGTTTGATCCCATAGTAAAAGTTGTTTGTTATCATGAGTAGAATCATGTCTTTATGTATCGGTCACTAATTACCAGTCACTCTATATACTTTGCGGCCGTCAAGTAGAAAGTTTTCTACTGTCTTTAGAATGGCGATTACAAAATCAAATGTCATCACTACCCTACACAATTGTCAATTGTCAGTGTGATTTTGACAGTTGGGATAGAAAACTTTCTTCCGAAATAGTCTACATATGAATCACCCTAGACAAAGATCGTTAGAAACGAAGTACAAAATAAAAGATAGTTGAAGGATTTCTACGGTGCGATGTCAAAAATGGAGAAACGAAATGTCACTTTGTATAGAAAGAGATGTGTCTATTCTTCGTAGAGATACAAGTAATAGACATGCTACGCGTGCTTGTGTTCCATCAATCCCTACCTAGTAAAGGGCTGTTTATAGTTTAGATCTTTTAATTACTGGAATACTGAAACGTATTGATAATACATTTTTGGTGATACTGAATGGCTTGCCCTGCCTACATCCAAATTGGAGGAAGTGTTGATTACAAAGTAATTTGTATTGAAACAAAATTGGACGATCGAAAAGCGCCTGGTAATTGATTTCCCTCATTAATTTAGTAGCGTACGGATTACAGTATTGAATTTAACGGATTCCAATAATCAGGGTATGAGATGGACAGGACATAATGAGAAGTGATTTTTTATCAGTTTTTAGGGTATCAAGGTGTTGGCGACGACAACACGAAGTCAATGTCAACTGTCAACTGATCAGCGTATACAACATCAGTTTTAGTATATGCGAAACCCGAAACACGTGTCTAGTATTTTAATGTAAAGAATCTATGTACAAAATTTCTAAACTGTATCATGAAAAATCACAAAGTTATAAGCTTGTTATGTTACCTGGTTGTCCATACAAAAACATGATCACCACGCGGCGCCCGCTGTGCGCCCGTGCCTAGTGCCGCTATGACCTGCCGTGAATTGTGTTCGTTACGCGGTGTCCATATTGTAACCTTTTTTAACGATTTTTGGGGTAAAATATAACACGGTATAAAAATTATTGGAATCGATTCAGTTATTTATTCTGAACAAACTATATGTTTCGCATATACTAAAAATAATGTTGTATAAAGTGTTTGTTTACTCAGCCAACTGACGTCATGACCACAGAGCAATATGGAGTCTACTGCGTCCAGCGTTTTCGCGCGAAATTTGAAAATGTAAAATTTAAATGCATTTTTATGGCACTTATCGATTGAATAATAATTTAGTGTTTTTAGTGGCTTATTAGCACTATAGAATCTAATTGAGACACTTTTCAAAAATGGGTGTAATTCTTTGATTGCATTTAGTTGTAATTTTCAATGTTTACGAGGAACTTTGGCTCCTGAGATACAAGTGATATACTTAGTTCAGGAGCCAGCTGTTCAACCTGATTTTGACTACCACTTGTACCATGTTTAGTTATGTATTTTATGTTTCTCCTTGTACAATAAACTTATTTTTTTTTTTGTTTTTATTTCAATGGACTCAATCCATTGCTGGACATAGGCCTCTTCCATGCTGCGCCACCACACCCGCTTCACCACCTTCCATATCCAGCCACCTTTATTATACTCGTATTAAAGGTCGTTGATCTATCGAATTGGAAATCAAGGCTTAGTTAAAAGACATGTTTCCTAAAAACGAACATTTTTGCGTGACGATATTATTGTGGACGTCCATGTCCAAAATGTATGGAAATACGTACAATTTATAATGTTATGGAGGGCGGAAAAGCGTCTTTATTTTCATTTCTCACGCAAGGGGCGCGATGATGGCGGCTGCGGTTGACTCTGCCACTGGCGCGTGCCGCTCGTTTGTGTGGGCGCTGCACTGAGCGATTGCATTGTAAGTATATTGTATTTCTGAAGCAACATGCGCAGTGCGCTGTTATAATGGTAATATTCTGTCCATACAAACTATTAGGTCTTTACCTATGAAATTGCCGTTCTGCAGTACTGGCCATTTCAAATCAAAATAATTTTTGTTTGGCTAAGAATTCTAATTTCAAATTAATTTTATTTTAAAAACATGGATTTTTTTTTCCAAAAGTAGTCATTTGTTTATTGATTAGTGTTACATTTTCATCGCATTTCAATTTTCATCATCATGGATACGTTAAAAATTCGAGTAATTATGGAATATGAGTACCGTCGTGGCAGCAACGCGGCACAAGCGGCACGCAACATCAACGACGTTTACGGAGCTAACACTACAAACCAACGCACCACTTGCTATTGGTTTGCTCGCTCCCGTTTTGGAAATTTCGACCTGAAAAATGAACCTCGCGGTCGTCCGAAGACTTTGGTCGACAATGACGGATTAAAGGCGATTGTGGAAGCTGATGATGCACAATCTACAGCTGAATTAGCAGCAGCTTTCGACGTTAGCGTCAAAACAATATTGGTCCATTTGCGTCAAATTGGCAAGGTAAAAAAGCTTGACAAATGGGTGCCCCACGAACTCAATGATCGCCAGCGCGAAGTACGCGTCGAGACGTGCCTTGCACTGCTCAACAGACACACAAATGAAGGAATTTTGAACCGCATTGTTACCTGCGATGAAAAATGAATTCTGTTTAATAACAGCAAGCGCTCAGCAAGTTGTTTGGATCCTGGTTCAGCACCTAAACAATGCCCTAAATGAAAATTTACCCCTAGAAAAGTGATGGTCACTGTTTGGTGGTCTAGCGCCGGTGTGATTCATCACAGCTTCTTACCAAACGGGGTGAGCATTACTTCAGATGTGTACTGTGAAGAACTGAACACAATGATGGAGAAGCTGGCACATCTCCAACCAGCATTGGTCAATCGCTCGTCTCCGCTGCTCCTGCACGACAACGCGCGACCTCATACTGCACAGCAGACGGTCTCCAAGTTGCAAGAACTGGGGTTGGTAGCTCTCCGTCATCCGCCCTACTCACCAGACCTTGCGCCTACAGACTACTACTTTTTCCAGAATTTGGATAATTTCTTGGCGGGAAAAAAATTCAATACACGAGAGGCAGTACAAAATGCCTTTGAAGAATTTGTTGCCTCCCGTCCAGCTGATTTCTTTAAGAAGGGCATCAATAAACTGCCACTGCGTTGGCAAAGATGCATTGATTGCATGGGTGATTACTTCGATTAATACAAATAAAAAATGCATGAAAAAAATTCGTTTAATTTTTTTCATACAAAACGGCAATTTCATAGGTAAAGACCTATTATTAGGTAACTTATTTAGATGTTTATACCAAATGTTTTATGACGACCGCTAATCCTGGCGATAAACTGTCTCGCAGTTTGGCAGGATTATAAAATTTGTACAAGTGTTTGGTCGAAAATATTACTTTTTTTTTTATACAATTTACTTTCCTGTGTTATCGTGATGGCATGACATGGACGTCCACGATAATAATATCGCTACATTAGAAATCATAAAAGCCCAGTATGGGTATAAAGTTTGCGAAGCAACGTGACATTTTGACACTTCTTTGTAGTATAATATTACATACGTATTACAGCAAACGGACGAGTTGTAACATATCATGAAGCTAGTTTGTCAGCAAAACATGACACGAAGTAGTATTGGCAGACCGACAGCCAGATGGGTGGATGATATTCAGATCACGGATAGACCCTGGTAGAGACTCTCACAGACCAGGAAACATGGCACAAAAGGGAATAGGCCTATACTCATCAGTAGGTAGAACAAGACTGCCAAAGATGATGCTAATGACACGAGGTTTGTAAAACTCGGAATCTGAATAATTTTGAACAAATTGCTAATCCCACTTCATATGTTCGAAAAATTTGTCGGCTTGACAACGAAAATAATGCAATGAATGTTGTTAACTGTCAAAATCAAACCGATTCCGATTGATAGTGTGGTACGCAATTGCCCCGCAGGGTGGTTGTGTCAGGAGTGGGTTAACAATAATCTTTAGTAATACTTTAGGATATTAATCAAATACTTTTTCATATTTCTGTCTGCGGTGATAAGAGAAATATATAGCTTTAAACTGTGACTTTTCCTACTCAGATTTTAAGTATATTATCACTAACCTTTTTATACTGGGTGTAATTAACACCGCTATCCCGTTAAGGTAAGAAATAACTTTTACTATGGGACCAAACCAATTATCACGAAAAAAAATCCGTGGTAGCAAGGCTGTTTAAATTCGATTACCAAATTTGGCTGGAGTGATTTAGTTTACAATTATTTTGTTGACCTTATTTGGTATACCAATATTGTCAGGAGTTTTAAAAGTCTTGTTAGCGACAAAGCGACGTTCAGGATGAAATGTTCATCTTCTATGGTGGCAATGGTACCTATTGTTAGATTAGTATTTCATCAGACAGTAAACGTGTGTGTGGACAACCGAATATGGGCCTTCCAATAACAGTAAAAGGTCACTTCACTATAGCGCCTACTATAGAATGTCTCTTTGTCTAGGTCCTCTTGTGTTTACTGTAACAAATTCTCCATTTACGACGCCTTAAGCGATGGCCACACTGAGAACAAAGCGAAACGAAGCCTGGTAGCTACCGTGTCTTTTCATACTTAGGTTCATAATTCATAGTGTGGACGAGCGATTTTGGAGCAAAACTTAAAATTGACAGTTTTAGAGAAAAATGGACCATCTTCGAAGGGCCATAGCTTGATTCCTATAAGACAGGAATAAGTTATTGTTTACGTAAATAATATTTTAATTCTGAATAAAGCATTACAAAAACCAACTTAACATTATAGTTGAAAAACATGTTCATACATTGGTATAACCTACGTCACGGGAAATTTTTTATACCTAATCGCAAAAGTCCTATTTTTATAATTGAAAAAAGTACAAATTAACGATTTTCGGACTTTTTCGTTTACTTGTGAAAAAAATTTCAAATTTCATGATTCTAAGTCAACGGGAAGTAAGTATATAGGTTTTGATTTACTTTCGAGTATCAAAATATGTCGCATAAATGGCCGTATATTTTTATTGTGTTGACTTAGAAGCTTGATTTTTTTAGAGCTCCAAGGGATCATATCTCTACGTATTTGATATCAATTTTAACTTGATAGCTCCACGGTTTCTTGAGAAAAAAGGTCTCGACAAAATGACAGCCAAACTGACAGATAGACAGACAGACGGACAGACGGACAACGAAGGGATCTTATAACTTGCTGAATAGTTTCATACATATACACACTCACACCCCACACATACATAGTTACACACACACCCTCACACATTCGGATATATTCGGTATCAAAGCAGGAAATGCACAAAGGCTCCTTGCCGTAGTGCATTTCCTAATTAGCACTCGAACATTTCTCAAAGACGCTGCTGTTTCCGGGAACACTCAAACAGAAGCGTAAGAATATTAAATTTTCACAGTTTCAGAGGCATTTGTGCAAGTTTTTATACTTACTCGATCGCATTACGTAAACATCAATTTGTACTGAAACTAAATAAGCGCCGTCTGGTGACTATAATGGGAAACACAATTATTCCATACAAATTGACGTAACGTTAACGTAAACGCAATCGAGTAAGTATAAAAACTCGCACTAAGGCCACTACTGTTCATATCCCGAAGAGTAAAAAGGCGCAGTTGGCGCTGTTCGCAGACGATACGGCCATTTTCTCCAAAGGAATTCGCCCTGACTCGATCGCTCGCACTCCCCAAACCGCAGTCGATGCCCTCGGCAAGTGGTTTCGAAAGTGGAGAATCGAAGTAAATCCCGATAAAAGCCAAGCCATACTCTTTACGAGACGGCGTAATCGGCTCCCCGCCCCGCCTCGGCCGATCACCATGTTTGGCAAGCAGATCCCTTGGGAGAAGCGAGCCAAATATTTAAGTGTGACGCTCGATAGCCAATTAACATTTTCAGAGCACATAAAGCAGGTTCGTTCGCGGGCCTACTTTGCTCTCAACCGTTTACACTCCGTTCTGAATGCACGCAGCAAATTGTCCCTTAAGTGCAAGTTGCGTATTTACACAGCGTGCATTCGACCTATCATGACCTATTCGGGCCCAGTCTTTGCCCGCATCATCCATAGGATGCACACCCTTCAGAACCGTTTCCTCCGAAAGGTAACGGGAGCCCCTTGGTTCGTTCGGAACGAAAACCTTCACTTAGATCTTAAAGTCCCGACCATCCATCAGTACTTGAAACGCCTTTCCAAGCGTTTCTTTGATTCCGCCGTGAAACATTGCAACCCCTTGGTTTTCGAGTCCGCTAGCTATGTCCCCAGTAGAATCAGTAGTATCCGCCGTCCGCGACATGCCCTCACTGAACCCGATGACCCTATCACCCTCCTCCAGGAAAGCAGTAGGGAAACAAGCACCATCTATAAACACAAACACAAATCTACATTCCGGCCTCGCCGCCGAGGCCCACCGCGTTTAAGACCATCTAACGTAAATGTAAATGTAAATTCACGTCCCTTGATCGGTTTAATCGAGCCAGCTGGTGGCGTAGCTGAGCCTGTAGCTTTAAACTCCCCTGATAATAATAATTCCCCTAACTTGATCCAGCCTATTGCTTTGCCTTGTTTATCTATTGTCAATGACAACGACTCCCTAAGCCGAGGTCCATAAGCCACAGGGGGTGCCCTTAGTGCGCAGTTGTTTCGTTTATAAGTTTAGTTAGTATATTATGCCCCTGGCTGGAGGCTTTTGAGCTCGCTTAAAGGCACCCACAGGAAAGTCCGGTTAAGTACACAAATCAACAAGCACTTATCAAGTTTCGTAATAATTTACCTCACCGACTTAGATAATTTTATAGACTGTTTTTGTTGTCTTTTCTGTGGGTGGCAATTTTGGTTATTTCCAAAAGTAACAAAACAAAATAAACCAAAACCATACTTCTTTAAACAATTAATAATCTACTTGACCCTGAGTTTTTGTAAGCTTAGAGAAAAGAAGATAGTCTGAAGAGTCACTGCTCTTGTTTATAAAATAGATTTCATTTGGGAACCAGCACCTTTTTTTTTTTGTGGAGAAATGCTCGTGCATTCTGCACTACCACAGGGAGATAGTGCAGTTATGTGGGACTCTAACCCACTAAAACTACACGGTATCCTCTCTGCTGCTTATGGCGGGAACACGGGCACGTGTTAGCACTCATTCACGAATTAGCACTCATCCGCGAAAGGTACCAGCACCCTAATTGCGTAACACACTATCAATCGAAATCTGAATCATTTTGAAGCAAATTGTAATTCCATTGCTTCATAATGCTTATTCTCACAAGTTGTGATTTTTTAGTTAAATCTTTGTTTTATTCAGTGCGATATGTTATGGAAAAAAAGGACATGTTGCGCCGACCCCAAATAGATTGGGATAAGGGCAGGAGAATAATGATGATGTTCGAAAAATTTTTCTTTCGACAACGTAAATAAAGCAATGAATGTTGATTAACTGTCAAAATGGAATCGATTCCGATTGATAGTATGTGTATGTTACGCAATTGCTCCGCAGATTAGAAAGAACCAGTCTCAAAAATTTAAAACTCGTAACATAGATGAATGCTTAATTTGATATTAGCTATCTGTCACTTTGTAACATCTTCAATGAAATTAAATTGGAATCTTAATTGTACAATGTACATGACAGTGCAATATCGCACTCTACAGAATGCAAATGTAATGTAGGATGTGGTTACGAGATGTCTGCACATCGCATGAAACGACTTGCAATTCCAAATTAAACTCGTTTATTACTATGAGCAGGATTATAATATTATGTTGTAAGAGCAGATATTAATTTCTTAGGAGGTTTATTAAGGTTATATAGGGGAATTCCCAGCAAAGGCCATCCCCCATAGCATTAGCCCGCGGCTTCGTCCATTTGGAAGTCGGAGATTATCCATCCCACAGGAACATATTACTGGGATAAAAGTATTCTCCGTCCTAATCCAGGTCAAAGTCTTTGTGAGCCTTTCATCAAAATCCGTTCAGCCGTTAAGGCTTGAAAAGGTAACAGGTAGACAGACAGGACTCAGAGGTTCCATCGTTTATCGTCGAAAAAACCGGTCAAGAGCGAGTTCCGTCCGTTTTCAGAAAAAGTGTGCTATTAAGAGACATCGTTTTATTTTTCCTGTTATCTTTATATAAACTTCTATCACATAGAATAATTTCATATTTTTCTCTATGCAAACATCGGAGATAAGGGGGAACGGATTTTTTTTTTAATTTTTCATCACAATTAAAAAACTATGCAGCCTAAAAAAAAGAAAAAAAATATTCGAGAATGTGGAAACAGCGCTCTTTTATATGATACCCCACATGCCCTAGTAGCCCCATTTTGTATTTTTAAGACCCCCTTGCAGTCCCTTAGCAAACAAAAAAATGTTCTAAATTTCAAGTTAGCAGTTCTTGAGATATCCAGCTGTGATAGACGGACAGACAGAGTCGCACCATAAGGGTTCCTTTTTAACATTTTGGTTCGGAACCGAACCCGAACCAAAACCGAACTTTGCCGAATTAAATGTGACTGGTCCAATAGTGGAGTGACAAAATGAATGCGTCATGTCAATCTATACATATAATAAAACAGTAAAAAAACTGTGTCTGTACATTGAATTAATTAAAAAAAAAAAATTGAGGGGTTTAGAAACAGTAAAAGAGCACGAATCCAAAAAAAAAAATCTGTCTGTTTGTCTGTGTGTCTATTTGTTTGTACACGCTAATCTTGGGAACTGCTGGAAACCTCTTCAGATCGCGAAGCACGCCTGCGTTCTCAGCGTATTTACGCATCTACATCCAGGTCTCTAGACACCAGTGGGGAACTTGATGCGCGACTGACCGCTGATCGTGAACGTCACGCATTGTCTCGCGAATCGCAGACGTTCACGGATAGAGAATTGCGCTTGATTTCCAAGCGTATCTACGCATCGACTTCTAGGTCTCAAGAGACAAGTGGGGAACGTGATGCGCGACTGACCGCTGATCGTGAACGTCACGCATTGTCTCGCGAACCGGAGACTTCACGGATAGAGAATTGCGCTTGATTTCCAAGCGTATCTACGCATCGACTTCTAGGTCTCAGAGACAAGTGGGGAACGTGATGCGCGACTGACCGCTGATCGTGAACGTCACGCATTGTCTCGCGAATCGGAGACGTTCACGGATAGAGAATTGCGCTTGATTTCCAAGCGTATCTACGCATCGACTTCTAGGTCTCAAGAGACAAGTGGGGAACGTGATGCGCGACTGACCGCTGATCGTGAACGTCACGCATTGTCTCGCGAATCGGAAACGTTTACCGATACAGAATCACGCTTGAGTTCTCAGCGTATTCGCGCATCTACTAACAAAAAAACGAAACGAACGTCTTTTGAAACGAGTGATGAACGTGATGCGCGACTAACTGCTGATCGAGATTATCATACATTGTCCCGAACACGCACACAACAAATGCATGCACCATAAGCGGTTTGTGATGCATCACAAAATTTAAGTAATTCTATCACTTTCCAATAACCACAAAAAACTAAACGTGGGATGCGTAAACTATTCAAAATAAATAACATAGGTATCAACAATATCTTTCCATGTCTTAGCGACATCTGGTAGTAAAGAGTCATCCCATGATAATTTATGTAACCGAAGTTTTTGCATTATTACTTTCATTGGAATAATACAAAGAGCTAATAGACCTAATGGGTCTAATATTTGAGATGTAACTGACAGAACTTCACGCTTTGTTACCTTAACGCTAAGCGAAAACGAAGTAATAGCGCGGGCAGGCAATGCGATGCGACGAGGTGGGTCGGGGGTACAAGAAATTTCACGCGGACGAAGTCGCGGGCAGCAGCTAGTCTATAATAATTTAGGTAGGAATATAAATCAATTTCTGTTGGTCGTTAGTCACATTTTAATCGATGAATTCATTTTAGACTTTTCATCATCATTGCTTTCGCTGATAGAATACCCACTTTAGCCCTTCAGGTCTTGGCTCCGAAATCTATTGGCTATCCCCGATGACCAATAATTCTAAATAAGATTTTGAATAATTCAACAACAAATTTGAAATTGGAATCATGGTTGAAGGGCATTAGGCTCGCTGCCTCCTGGGATATCCAACTGCCATTGATTAGGTCAGATGGTCAGATACTCACATCTTTGAGAGAAGACGCGATAAATATCACGTAGACGCTTGTCCCTCCGAGACATACGCCGGCCATCGCTGCGTCCACAAAGTGCCTGAAAGTTTTAGTACTTTTAATATTTTAGTTCGTGTGATATCTTTTAGTAATCCGGTGAAAGTGGTATAAAAGCAGTTTGTCTTTATACAATATCAATTTTAGAAATATTTTTAATATCGCCTTCAATACAAATGCTGTGTATTTGAGGAGCGTCATAATCTGCCTAGCCTTTTTTCCAACTATGTTGGGGTCGGCTTCCAGTCTAACCGGATGCAGCTGAATACCAGTATTTTACAAGGAGCGACTGCCAATCTGACTTCTAAAACCTAGTTACTGGGGAATACTGGTTGTCAGACTTTCGAGTTTCTGACGACCCGTAACAACGACTGTCAAAGATCTCCGTATTACAGCCGGGACCAACGGCTTAACGTGCTTTCCGAGGCACGTCACCAATCCACGGATCAACCGCGGTAAGCGTAACTTAATCCGATCAATCGACACGTGCGGCTGTTATTACTTAGCCACAAGCCCCTCTTTTGCTTCTAGTACATAACATATACTCGTATAAATACAATTCTTCATTGTAACAATATCTACAGCAATCGTTTCCA
Organism: Cosmia pyralina; assembly: GCA_946251885.1. Lineage (NCBI taxonomy): Eukaryota > Metazoa > Arthropoda > Insecta > Lepidoptera > Noctuidae > Cosmia > Cosmia pyralina. The sequence continues at coordinate 24,601,751 of OX276349.1, read as the reverse complement.
AACAATTCACTATGCTGTACACATAGAATCTATCTCAGCTATAAATTGTACAAAAACGATCTCTTTCAAAACCACACATTAAATTAACCTCCACCGATTTAATCTGTGTGAATAATAGTTAAAGTAAGTCGAGATCCTTTCTACAAGGTGTCCTAAAACACAACGTCAAGCCGGAAACTTGTGATAGGCAAGTTCGTGACAGGTAACAGAAAAATATTTAAAATACCTTAGTACTTATAAAAAATAGGCATTCAAAAAAAATCTAAAAAATCTTGAAAGTAGGTACTGCGACTACTTTTATTAATATTTTATTGTGATGAAACCCTCAATAACCCTTCTGTTTTCAGTCAAAAATTAAAACACAAACACTGCCTCAATTTTAAAGAAAATATCACTTTTTATGCCCAATTACGTACTCAAAATTCATCACCAAACTTAAACTGACTGTACTGAAAAAAAAAATGTACTACTATTATTTTTTTTATATTTTTCTGTTAACTGTCACCAACCTGCCTCTTACCTGTATCCGGCTTTACATTGATTTTTGGGACATCCTGTATATTTTGTGTTGCAAACGTACCTCTTTAGCTGCCGCGCACTGTTTCAATAGAAATGTGGCAACTAAATTCAACTTGAATTTAGAACTTGTATACATACACGTGCCTGCCATACCAAAGAATACTGCGTCAAAATTTGGACATATACAAACATACCTGATATGTTTAGAGTATTGTTTCAATTTCTTTGGACCTTGCTTAAATACTTCTTCACACGTGTCTGTATAGCTAAGTAAAGGCACTCGGGATTTCTTGCAGACATCACGAGAAGTTGATACCTGTAACAATTAATCATTTATTAGCATTGTTGGAGCTGCTGAAGATTAAGATGAGAGAAAACTTTCTTTGCATTGTTTAGATTCAATCTCTTAGTATTATATAATTGCATAGCACGTGTGAGCACTATGTAGCTACTATTAAGCTACCTTTTACTGGGTACGTCTTTCACTGACTTGAGTGTGCCCTGGCGGTTGAGAGTATGTCATGCTCACTCAAATGTCTCGCTGGTGGTGGCGTGTGTGTTGGATCATTAAGTTCCCTTCAAAATGGTTGAGCTAATTGGTGTTGATCCATGCGTCATGTTCGTGAACGGGCGCCGTCAGTTGGGACTGGTCGTCTCTTAGCTGCCATGGCTTATTTTTAATTTTAATATTTAATTTAGTTGTTTTAGTTTTTATCTTTTTATTACGGACGCTTTTTAACGTGCATGTCTTTCTACATTGTTCTCTCATGTATATTTTCAACATGAACGATGTAACCAATATTTTGTAAAAATATTATGATTTATAAGAGTGTCCGTGGAGTTTCTTGCCCGTTCTTCTCCATAGGGATCTACTACGCTTTGGAATGGGCAACTAGCTTCATCTTTCTGACTGACTGACCCATTGACAATTCAAAAGTGCCTGTAATTGTTTTATTTGAAATAAATGCTTTGAGTTTGAGTTTGAGCACAAACAGTTTATTGTTCTGTTTTTACCTGACTACAGCAAAGCCAAAAGGAAGTGTCATGATTTTAGCAGTCTATGTATGTATGTATGTAAATAAGTATGTATTTACGTGTGTTCCACCGTAGCGCCTAAATTACTGAACCGATTTTAATAAATGAGGTATCAATAGATTCCTAATAATGGTCCGGGTGACATAGGCTATATAAATTCTAACTAAATTTAATATGGTGGACTTTACACGCAAATTTCTGACCACGAAAAAAAAATTATTGAGATAATATTGACATGTTTGGTGTCAAAAGAAAGTTCTTCATATTTTTTAAGTAAATAAATATGTTTAAATTGTTAAAAATAAGTAAAGTGGAGGTAAATAATATTAATTTAATTGGTTACAGACCGACCGCGGCGAGCGTGATTTTTCAGTAGTCGGGTTTTAGTTTTTGAACTAACTTTTTATCTCATAGTCTCTTGATCAACTCTAGATAAGCAACAGTTAAAGTGGGTCAAATAAAAATGAAAGAAACAAAAAGACTGATTTTTAGTAGTAGAAAATAACAGGCTGTTTTAAAAACAATAAGTACCTTTTATATTAAGGGCTAACTAGGGAATGAACAATCGATCAACAAATTTAAGTTTTTAGGTGGTTCATAGAAAACACACTTGAAACGACTATAAATAATATAATCATGAAAACCGTTGAGCGCTTACAGGCTTCTAGCAGGGGATCGTTTCAAATTGGATAACGGTCCCATACAAGTTTGGCCCAGAAATGAACACAAATAAAACAAAATGTATTATGAAGCTTTATTATTATTTCACATTTATTTATTCCGTAGTACTCAAATAGTACTAGTATACTGGGTGTAAGTGTAAACAGTGGTATCCTTTTAAGGGAGCATTGTACTCATCATTATGAACAACTTTTAATATGGGACCAAACCTAAAATCGCGAAAAAAAAATCATCTGTTCAGTTCGCATAATTCGTCAAAATGTAGAGAACAGCTGATTTCTTTTTCGCGATTTCAGGTTTGGTCCCATCAGCTCGCCGTCCGGTAAGGACCAGGCCCGGGTCGACGGCGCGTTGTGTTCCACTCGCGCCTCAAAGAGATGTCAGCAGTGACGGGGTCCAATAGGGCCGATGCCGCCGGGGTCGCGGGTAGTTCGAAAGAGATACCGTGGCCCTGGTATGGGCAACTGAAGGAACACGGGTGGATTTTAGTCAGTAAAAGTCTGACACGCCCTCCGGTTCCGCCCAGAGCGGGAGAAGTCATTTGAAAATTTCCCATCCACAAAAAAAAAAAGTTTGGTCCCATAGTAAAAGTTGTTCATGATGAGTACAATGACCCCTTAAAAGGTTGCCACTGTTTACACTTACACTCTGTGTAATATATGTTAGCATGTTTTAAATATATATTACACTATTTTTGTTACACCATAGTTAATTAAAATACGCAGTTATCTTTGTCATCACCAATATTAATAATAGTTTTTGTGTATTCGAAGGTGAAACATAATTATAGGCTACATCTATTTATAATTTACTAAAACATTATTGCTTGTTTATTTTTAGAATTAATGTAAAAACGAATGAATACCTCCGAAGAAATTAATTTCTATGACCAACGTATACTCAGCTTCAGAACATTGACGACAATTGATATTGGAGGGACACAACTTGTGCGAACAGACTTTTCAAAATGCAGTTTCCAAGAGAGACAGTAAAACTGGAATCATTTTTAACATTCAACGGAATTTTGTGGTTATGTCTGGTATTTGGGTTTTACTTCAAACGTAATACTTCAAAAACTATTTGCTTACTAACAAAACTTTACTGCATCATCCTTTGTGTCCTAAACACTGTATATTTTTTTAACATCAAAAGTTCTCTAGCCTCGAATACATTTTATCAAATTGCAGTAGTTTTGTACAACGTTACCATTGTGATAGAGACAGTAGCTAATATTTTATTATTATTAATCACTGAGGCAGAACCTTTTATGAAGTTCTCTTCAAACTTAATTGATAGCTCTTTGTCTTCATTACGAAAAAATCATTCCTGTTTTGTGTCATATTTCATGATATTCATAGCTGCTACTGCAGTATTTCTAGTTATTTTTGTTTCCAATTTACAAGATTTTTCGGCACTAACATACTTTATGTACAGCTATCAAAATTTATCAAGTTATTTTAGCCGTATACCTCTAATTTATGTGACAGATAATTATAGAAAAACAATACAAAGTATTTGCGAACCACTAAAAAGTAATTTGAAAAATAAACAATTAATGAATGATGCTGAGACAATCAAACATGTGAAAGACTTTATTGATGCTTACATGAAACTAACAAAGAATTTGAATTCAACGATCAAAATAATGAGAGTGAAGGTAAATAAGTGTACCTATAGAAGTAGACAAAAATAAAAATGATTAAGTACTTACCTAAATATTATTGTTTTCAGATGATAATAGCCTTTGGGTGTGATTTTTTAAAATTAATTTCTTTGGTATATTACCTTAATACTATGGGCATTGTGGTATGTTTATTTTTGTGACAATAGACAATGAGAGAAAAAGTTTTTTTTAATAATCAAATTAAGCTGATTGATGTTTTTTTTTTTAAATAATTTCCGTTGTTTTAGGATCCTGCACTTTTGGCCCCTTGGTGTACACAAGTGATTATTGCTATAACACTATTGTGTTTCCCATCATGTTTAATGGAATTAAGTGCAAATGACCTGGAAAACATGAAATATAAACTTGCAGATCAGATGTTAATGTACCAAGGTATCTTAATCTATTTGTATGTATCTATCTTCTTATCTCATTATAATATATATTTACTAACGCTAGCATACAAAGTGGATAGTCCGTTTGCTGTGTACTGGGCGGTCGTAAATAGAGGGCATTAATAATTATTGTAGAACTTGTTTTGTTTACTAACAAATTACTAACACCTTTTTAGTTTATTTTATTTTTATTTTTGTGTGTACTACTAACAACCCTACTAACACCGTCTTTTTGTAATATTTTATACACTGTCGTTGTTTTTTTTTTATGGATCTTGTGGTCTGAAATAAAGATAAATTATTATTTAAACATGATAAAATAAAAATAAAAAATACAAAATTTGACGCCACACACGCTTATTTTACACAAATTGAAATTAATTGACTACAAAGAAACTTATTAAAAAAGTAAGTGTTTGAAAATTAAAATAAAAAACGCCGCAAACCGTGTCCTGAATGGTTGATTCGTTCAAAAGATATCACGGCTAGAAAAATTTCAAAAAACTGTTTTTTTTTTAATTTGCTGGTATACGTAAATATAAAAATACTTAGTAGTATTTTATCTATATATCTAACTATATTTTCGGCATTAGAATCCTTCCCAGACCTCATAAGCACTTACGTTTTTTCAAAAATATGCAATGTACAGTTTTGACTTCGCTACGATTTTATTCCTCCCTCGAGTTTTATATACTTTTTGTATCTTTGCAGACAAACAACTACGAGATGCCATAAACGACGCCCTGGACTATATTGACGCCTGTTCTTCTATATACACAGTGTGGAGCCAGTTCCCTCTCAACTTGAACTTAGTTCTGGCATTTTTTAATTTATGCGCTTCTTATGTTGTGGCATTACTACAATTCGCGTATTAGTTTTAAAGCAAGTATTGAGAGTGATTTCAGTTATAAAAGCACCAACTAAAATGTGTAAATTCAGCAAACAACCTATGTACATTTAATGATTAAAAGGAATAATAAAATTCTATTATGTTGGGGAAAAAGTCTTTTCGCATTATAGTATGTATGAACTTAAAATAAAATCTCTTTGGCTATACTATTTGTATCTGGCTGGTTTTGGTATCATTGAAAGTTTAAATTTTAAAGAACATAATTACAAATTCAAATTAAGAAAATGTGTGATTTTCATTTGTTTCTCGTACTGTCAAGATGAGTGAATCTAATGAAGAAATTCGATACATTTTAAAATTTTACTACAAAAAAGGTAAAAATGCAACGAAAGCCGCGAAAAAAATTTGCGATGTTTATGGACCCAATGCAGTGTCTGTGAGAGTAGCACAAATTTGGTTTAAGCGTTTTCAATCCGGAAATTTTGATGTCAAAGATGCACGTCGCTCTGGTCGCCCTATTACGGATAAAATGGATGCCATTTTTGAAAAAGTGGAGCAAGATCGGCATATCAGTAGCTACGACGTAGCCGAGGAACTGGGAATTGACCACAAAGCAGTTTTGGCGCATTTGAAAAAAACTGGGTACACAAAAAAGCTCGATATTTGAGTACCTCACGAGCTCACTGAAAGAAACCTAATGAACCGTGTACTCATTTGTGGTTCTTTATTACGACGTAATGAAACCGAACCATTTTTGAAGAAGCTGATAACTGGTGATGAAAAGTGTATCACGTACGATAAGAACGTGCGAAAAAGGTCGTGGTCAAAGGCCGGTCAGGCTTCACAGACTGTGGCGAAACCCGGGTTAACTCGCAACAAGGTGATGCTGTGTGTGTGGTGGGATTGGAAGGGCATTAATCATTATGAGCTGTTACCACCAAGCAGGACAATCGATTCTGAACTCTACTGCGAACAACTGATGATATTAAAGCAAGAAGTTGAGAGAAAGCGGCCGGAATTAATCTACAGAAGGGGTGTAGTTTTTCATCATGATAATGCTAGACCTCACACATCTTAGCCACTCAGCAAAAATTAAGAGAGTTTGGCTGGGAGGTGTTAATGCATCCGCCGTATAGTCCTGACCTTGTACCTTCAGATTTCCACCTGTTTCGGTCTCTTCAGAATTCTTTAGGCAGTGTCAGGTTAACATCACGAGAAGACTGCCAAAACCACTTGTCGCGGTATTTTGATCAGAAGTCCCAAAATTTCTATAGCAATGGGATCATATCCCTACCTACAAGATGGCAAAAAGTTATCGAACAAAATGGTACCTACATAATTTAGATAAATTTAAATAATGTATATTAAAAAATGTTTTGAATTTTCTTAAAAAATGCGAAGAAACTTTTCCCCGACCTATTATTTTGAATGTTTTATTTAATTTGAATTTTAGAAGAATACTTGTACGTCTACAGACCATGAAAGAACGCCGAGTTCCAAAAACGTAAAATTAAATCCTGCCATAACGAAATACCTATAGAGCAATTACGTCAGGACGAAAATTATCGAATCATTCCACTTTGCCCCACCAAGCCCCGCCCCATAGGTGGGGCAAAGTGGAAGGTCTGAAATTTTGCAGTTCTATCTGCCCCACTAATTTGATTTGGTGGGGCAGATTCCACTACTCTAAAATCTGGTTGGATTCTGCCCCACTAGGGTTAGCACTTTAGAATAAAAGTAAAAAAAGTTTTGAATTTTTTATTTCCTATTAGTTTCTGGAAGGAAACGGGTTGTAAATTACATATTAACACGTTGAACGCCGCTTGAATTTTTCAGACTTTCTGTTAGGCCCATGGGGGACACCGTGTGGTCGACATACAATAGTTTCGTTGGGGCCGCGGGGGGCAACATATGACCGCGAGTCAGAGGCGATTTTAAGCATCTCTATTGGGCCGTCGGGCACAGATATGAAGCTAATATGTATTTGACGTGAACCCCACGGCCCTGTAGACAAATAGATTGTATTTGGTTTTTAGTAAAAATAAGACTTAGAAAAATATGGAAAATAATGTCGGGACAAGACTTGTTAATTACACGATTTGTTACAAATAAAAATATATAACTACACTAAACTTTTAAAATCACAGATACACTCACTCACAGTAGTATCATCGTCTGTCACTTTGTTGACAGACGATGATACTACGATCAAAATTGTGTATAGCAAAGCAATATAATCCACTATGCTTTCACATTGTTTCTTCAAACATTGCGTTATACGGATTTCGCAATGAAGTGGGTGATCTAAAGTGCATTGCTTAGGCACCATGATATTGGAAAACCTTGTGAGTGAATTTCAAACTCAAACTACTCATACTTCTTTTTATCAAACTTGTCAATACTATTTACTTGTCTACTTGTATACTTGTCTTGTATATACTTGTCTCTTTGTCTTGTTATACTTGTCAGTATTTCAATGTGGAAATCTAGGAACAACCTATGTATATGATATTTTTGCCAGACAAAATCAAATTATTTGTAGCTTTGGAACCTGACCTATGAGGTCATTTTCCGAACCACACGAAAAATTAAGTGGATTTTCATACTTCATTTCTATAGGGTTACGAGCTTATGTTCAAAGTTGAGTGATGATGTTAATATTACAAGTATAAATGTGAAGGTCAGATGTATCCCTATCGGGCATCGCACAAACCAGGTGTCGGGCACATAGCTATTTCTGGTTATTATAAGCCATGTTAGTTGAGAATATTTAAACTACTCGTAAAGCTCTAAATTTTTAGTAGCTGTATACTCGAAATGTTTTAGTTTTAATCCAATGTTTTAGGCCCTGGTCCCATTCCCAAGTCTCGTGGCTAAGTAATAAAAGCCGCACGAGTCGATCGATCAGGTTAAGCTACGCTTGCCACATTCGGTCCGTAGATGGGTGACTATCTTTACATACCGAGACCCCTCCATGCCTCGGAAAGCACGTTAAGCCGTTGGTCCCGGCTATTATTCTTGGATCTTTGACAGTCGTTACGGGTCTTCAGAAGCCCGAAAGTCTGACAACCAGTCTTACCAAGAGGTATCGTGTTACCCAGTAACTGGGTTGCGGAGGTCAGATAGGCAGTCGCTCCATGTAAAATACTGGTATTCAGGTGCATCCGGTTAGACTGGAAGCCGACCCCGACATAGTTGGGGAAAGGCTAGGCAGATTAATTTTTGTTCGATTCCTAGGTCGGAAAAAGTGTTATTGGATTTTTCTATCTTTTATTTCTCAGTAGCAGCCCGCCGGAGTCTGGATTTGTGCCCGGTTGATGGCAAAAAGGCTCGCGCCTTATAACATGAGACAAACTTAACTGTCGAAATGTGAATGTACTAGGTTGTTCCGAAAATTGATAGCCACAGAATAAATATAATCTCTTATTTCTTGAAACTATTTTTAATTGACGGCTAATTTCAATACAAATCTCCTTTGTGGAAATCATTGGCCACCTATGTTTAGTTCTTTTTTAATTTAAGATTATCTGTCTTTCTTCTTTTGTTTGCAACAATGGAGGTCTCGCGGGAAGCTTTTCGTGCTATGATATTTTCAAATCTCAAGAAAATTAACAAACTGCATTTGGGGAGTTTGCTCCTTCATTAGCAACAGTTACTTATTGGTTTCGTGAATTTAAACGTGGTGAGAGAACCTAAACGATGACCCCAGACCCGGCGAACCTAAAACTGCAGTAAATCATAAAAATATCATCAGGGTAGAGTGGCTATTGCGGGAGAATAGACACATTACACATCGAGAGATTCAGGCTGAACTGAAGATTGGATCCCAGGCAGTTTCCAAAATCCTGCATGAGCACCTTAAAGTTAGGAAGCTTGCTTCGCGATGGATCTGTACGCGCCCGTTTACACAGCTGCTAGACCCATGGACTATTTGAATACTTCGGGGGTACAAATGTTACCTCATCCTCCATACAGCCCAGATTTAGGTTCATGCAATTTTTTTTATTTCCCGCGGTAAAGAAAATGCTTCGTGGGCAAAAATTTGACACTGCAGACGAGGCCGTCGAAAAATTTCGGCGGTTATTTTTCGACCTCATGCAAGATACATTTTTTAACTGTTTCGAAAGCTGGTTCACCGGAATGCATTGAGGTTGGAGGGGAGTATTTTGAAAACCCTTAAATAAACTTTTTTCATATTCTAACTATTTTTCATTTCACTAACAATTTTTGGAACAGCACACGTACTATAAAGATTTGATGCATAAGTCAACCTTAGTATGTTACTGGCAAACATTCTATCATTCAAACATCGAGTAACTTTTCAAGAAAAGCGAAACTTGCTTTTGTTCAATGGTAGCAGTCAGATTCTAGTAGGACTCCTCTAGGGCAGTGATACATTTTAAGTTGAAACTGAGTTTGATTAATATAATAGCGGCCTCGGCCCTCTAACCTACCGTCTACCTCTTTGATTTTTTAGTGTAGCTAGTCCCTCTTACATTACACCTCTGCCCTACCCTTCGAGGAATATAGGCGTGATGATATGTGCTATGCACGTTTTAATTAAAATATTTAAAATAACACTGTGCGTTGTTTCCGCGAAGGGCAAAAGCATGGGCAGAGATGTGCCTACAATTACATTTCATCTTTTTTATTATTACAATTTCACTCACCAAAATATGCACGCAATGTGTAGCTATAACTCCAACGAGAACTGTGCCAATACAACCAGGGACCAGCCCAGTATTCTTGAAGGCAGCTGGCATCGCAAGTAATCCCGACCCTAATGACGATTTGAGTAAGTGGAAGAATGCGCCTAAAGTCCTGTGAACAATAATCATATTTTTTATTGATGGATAGCCTGTAAAGTAATAAGTGCTTGTGGCGACATCTATACCATCATCTGTGGATATTGAGAGGGAACGTAGGGCGCTGGCAGTTCAATGTAACATATTGGCTCGCCGGTTTCCACGCTGTAGCAAGGCAGTCAAAATAACGGTTTTGAAATCTTATTGCCAAGTGTACACGCGCAGCCTGTGGACCAACTATACTCTGCTGTCTCTCTGGGCTGTCAGCGTCTTACGGGTTCAGGATGTTGATGGGGCTGCCCCGTTTCTACAGTGATCAGGTATATTTGCCCAAGCACGCGTCGATGGTCAGACAGAAATCTGCCTCTTTGCTCTGGAAAGTGCGGGACAGCTCCAACTCCATCCTGAAGACCATAGCGGGGAGGTACGATTGTCCCTTGTTAGGTGATGTTGTTCGAAGATGCATTTCGAACCTTGTTGCTAAATAGATTATAAGTTTTCTAACATAGGTATAAGTTATGTCTTTGTTTTTCTTTTTGCTTACTAACCCATAATTATGGATGTTGCTTATCCGAAATAAAGATTTTTTTTTTATATACCGAAACATACAAACTTCAGTACCTATCCTACTTCTCGTTATTAGTTCTCCGCGGCATTAACATAAATCCCTACAACAGCACGACGGTAACCACTGGGCAGTAGCTTACCAGACACAAAACCCGTCTGGTCGGAGAGTCCTCCCTTGTCTATGGAGGATCAGGAACATTCCACCCTATTCCTCATACCCCTAAATGCTAGTAAGACTTGCACTTCAGTAAAATACTAAAATATTGCAAAAGACTTTCAAGTAAGTACTTAATTAGCACAGAATACGGTACAAATTTCGTTGCAGTACTTTTAAGAAGTTTTCGAAAAAAATCGTCAGTACCTAACAGAAAGATCACGAGAGAGGTCACGAGAGTGATAACCATTATGGTCCAGTTTCTCTTTTTGCGTATGATATTATTATACGGAATCCCAAAAACCTGTAACACAATGTTAAAGCCGATCGTCCACCGCCAGATAAACTAAGTTAGTTTAGTTAGTTGGTGGTGGACGATCAGCTTAAAAATTGTTGTTAAAAACATAGTTTATATATCAAATAACAATTTTTTTCAAATCCACGATATTTTTTTAATGTTTGTACTTAAATAGAGATAAACTGAAATATTGTCTCTTAAAAAAAATGCAACAATATAGCAGTTTTAAAAATAAAATATGATTGCATTTCAAAGCTTCTTATAAATCTATTTTATTTAAGAAAGCTTAATGTTTTGCTATCTCTGAAAGTATTCGCATTATATGAGAAATAAATTTATTTTTTTGCTACTTTATCAGACTGTGAGGTAAAGTTTCTATTAATAAAAGTTGCACTTGGTTTTTAAACTTGGGTTGGCGAGATTCTATTGGGGGAATAATAGTGTAATAAAAGCCGTGTGACTGGATGGGATCCCATCTTCAAAGACGACGACAAACTTCCATAAAATTTTCATCACCTTTTTAACCACTTTAGGGGGTGAATTTTTAAATATCCTTACATAGTACTCACTTTTACTTTATGTAAAAATTGCATGCTTCTAGACCAAGCCTTGCTATGCCATGTCTATCAGTGAATTTAAGATTTTTAATATGTAGAAAGATAGGTAGGTAGGTAGGATAGGGTTTAGAGTAGTTTTTTTTTTTTTTTGTGTAGGGATTTTCGTAGTTGACTATAAGAGGCCGAGACTACTTAACCGGACAATCTTGTGGGTGCCTTAAACGAACTCAAAGCCTCCAGCCAGGGCATAAAACTAACTTACAAACTAAGCGACTGCACGCTAAGGGCACGAACCTCGGTTTAAGGCGTCGCTGGGGGGAGGACAGCTAGGAGGGCCAGGCTACATCATAGCTGGATAATAATTATTATTAACTGGGGAATTTAAAGCTACAGGCTCAGCTACGCCACCAGCTGGAACTTCTTCACCGAGCACCCATGCTCGGTGAAGATGTTGATCTAGGAGGAATTATTTATTTGCATTAAATAAGTCTGTAGTAACGTATTTTGCAAAGGAGCTCATCAGGGGAGGTATACTTCTACCATAAAGCCACATTACTGTATCCCGGAGTAAAGCTCTGGTCAAACTAAAGCGAATCCCGCGCGATACGCTGGACTAAATTCATTCGCATCGATTGTGTCAATTAACTTATGTCATCATCTGCTTAGCCTTTTCCCAACTATGTTGGGGTCGGCTTCCAGTCTAACCGGATGCAGCTGAATACCAGTATTTTAACATGGAGCGACTGCCTATCTGACCTCCACAAACCAGTTACTGGGTAATACGATACCCCTTGGTAAGACTGGTTGTCAGACTTTCGGGCTTCTGACGACCCGTAACGACTGTCAAAGATCCACGAATGACAGCCGGGACCAACGGCTTGACGTGCTTTCCGAGGCACGGAGAGTCTCGGTATGAAAAGATGGTCACCCATCCACGGACCAACCCCGGCAAGCGTAGCTTAATCTGATGGATCGACCCGTGCGGCTGTTATTACTTAGCCACGAGCTCCTTGTCAATTAACTTATATGAGGGTGTTAAAACTGGCACGAATAGTCGCGTGACTTCCTATTCATAAAAAAAATCTAAGTGCGATTTCCCGCGCGGGATTTGCCCGTTTAAACAGTCCTTTAAGAGTATTTAATGATAGACACATGCATGAGACAATGCAGCATTGTCTCGTGAGATGACAGTGCAACCACGGTGCCTTTCATATTGATGATATAAGGGAGTTTTGCAAGGAAAACCGCTTGAGTGTCACATTGTACTACATAGGTTAGCGCTCGAAATGTCAACCAAATCTCATAGGCTCGCAACTACTGTCAGCCCACGGTCGCCATTAGACGATGGTATTTTACGTTTGTTTGCACTGTTGACTTCGAGTCCTTTCTCTTATGGACCTATAATGCGGTATCATGTGACACTCAAGGGGAGATAAATAAATAAATGATCACTGGCGACGGTCACCACTTACATACTATCAGGTGCCACCAGGGTCGCAAGCTTGATTGTCTTAAAACAACATAAAAAAAACAAGCTAAATGTTACTTACGAAGTAGGATGAACAACATTCCTGTGTTCAAAGGGATTGTATTCATCCTCCTTGTCATCTTCCTTTCTGTCAAGTGTGATTGTTGATTGTGTTGTCGATGGCACATTTTCTGTGCTGCTTCGTACACTGCAATTATTAATAAAATAGGTACACATTAAAAATATAAAAAATCTATTATTTTAAAATGGGAAATTTATTTAATTTTTGTTATGCACCAAATGTCATTAAGCACGAGTTAAACATCCACTTTGTATCATCGTCAGCCTCCAGCACTCATCCCAGTTTATTTGATATCGGTGCAGCTGCATTTCGATTAATATTAGCACTATTGATCGAAGCAGCTGCACGTTTTCTTTCATATACCTAACTCTACTAGTCAGTAATATCCACCGCCTTTTTTATCCACTATCATCTTCCACGCAAACCATCCAAGATCTTACCTAGGTTACAGGCTTAGGCTAAATGTGTTTTGTTTGCTTAGGCTAAATGTGGTCTTGAAAATGATTATAAAAAAATTGGTGCAATTATGCAGAAATTGTTTTCTTGTTAATTTATATTATTAAATAAATAATACATATCGTTGGATGAATTAAATCAGTTTTTCGTAGAAATGGAAAATTAACACATAGTGAGATAAATAGAGATATTCTTTTTAAATTCTTTTTAATAAAGAGATAAATAAAATTGTTTAAGCTATTATTCTAGGAATACAAAATCTGTAATTCAAATGTTTTCAAAGAATGAAGCTTCAACATAAATTTTAATGACTGCCTCACAAGTAAGGATGCTGAAAGTGCTTCAACTGATTATGGAATACTATATTCGATGTGAGGAAAATGCTCAGTACCAGCCTACAGTTTAGATTTGTGCACTGTTCAATGGGTTCATCTTTATTTTAAGGAACTAAAAGCATAAGTAGGGAAGTGTTGACGTAATGAGACCTTTACTCAACCTTTCGAGGATAACAGATCTGGGCTCATACCGTTGCATAAATTTTAAAAATTGCTTGAAATTTTACAAGATACCTACTTTAATCTATGGCCACACTGAGGCAAATCTCACGCGGGATGCGGGACGCGACTGCGGGTCGATTGTCAATTAAGGAGTCACGCGACTCTTCGTGCTAGTTTGAACACCTCCAGACAAGATTTTTGACAAAGTAGGCGTGAGCGAATTTTGTCTCGCATCCTGCCTGGATTCGCCTCAGTTACGCCAGAGCTTTGACAGATATAGACTGTTAACCGCTTGTGTTAACGATGATATAGTTTAATAACTAATGTTTGAATACCAAATTATTCTTTCTTTTTGTTTCTAACCTATCAAGTACTTAGATACTAATGCGACTTATAAAATTCTTCGTTCGAGATTACTGGGAAGCACAGGATTAAAGTCTACTTTGAGTGAGATGATTTTTTTATTTATTGACGCTGTAGTTTCCTACGAATTTCAAAGATAAGATTTTATTACGTGTAACCTGTCAGGATCGATATAAGTAGGCAAAAAAGTGGATCAGGTGAACTGCTACATACCTAGGTATAATTATGTATATCGCCAATTTGCATAACATGCATAATCAGCCTATCATGTTCCCACTGCTAGAACACAGGCCTCCTCTCAGTGACAGGGAGCGGGCTGTAATCCACTACGTGGGCCCAGTGCGGGTTGGTAGATACCGTAATATTATTTCCCGGAATTCCCGTCATGTCAAATTTTCAAGGCAGAAATGACGAAGATCGTGTTATGATGTTCAAGTATTTTTTAACTGTAATAATATCGAACACTTTCATGGATTATGCGATTATAATAGTCATAACAATAAAACTTCTATTGTGTCTCCTTTACCGCGCGTGAAGCTGTTAAACCGTGTTTATATTTTTTTTATTTGCCTCTTTCTATTTTATTTTAATACTAGCTTTTGCCCGCGGCTTCGCCCGCGTGGTTGTCGGATAATATTCCACGGGAACGTACCTACCCTATGTATTAATCCTATTTAATTCCGTAATACATTGTTTTCATTGCTTTTGCCATGACTTTTTCCGACATCTTCAACAACCACTGTCATATTTCTGCCAATTTACACAAAATAATTAATTAATTATACACTTAAACTTTTCTAATGAACCATTCCGTTCATTGGTGAAAACGGTATGAAAATCCTTAAGGTAGTTTTTGAGTTTTCGTGTTCAGACAGACAGACAGACGCGGCGGGGGGGACTTTGTTTAGTTAAAATTTTAAATATGGTCTCGCTCTAATAAGAAATAACTTTTGACCGAGTGGATCGATTTTAATGAAATAAAGACTAAAATGTTACTTCAAGATAGGAACAATGACATTTCCAATCCCTTAAATCACTTAGAAAGACATTGCTACACAAAAATTTTAATATTATTGGTGAATTTTAAAATCAACCCCTATTTTATCCCTTTTTTTAACCGACTTCAAAAAGGAGGAGGTTCTCAATTCGTCGGAACCTTTTTTTTTTTTTTTATTATTTTTTTTTTTATGTATGTTCCCCGATTACTCGAAGATGGCTGGACCGATTTAGATTTTTTTTGTTTTGTTCGAGAGTGTATACATCACAGTTGGTCCCATATAAAATTGATTAACTTTGGTTCGGTAGTTTTTGAGTTAGCTTCAATAATACGTATTTTTTCCCCACTTTTACATGGATGATGTTCTAGTTTGTTTTGCAGGTAGTGGTATATGAATTTGTGTGGGGTAGGTACACAACTAAAAAGTGAAAAATAAAAACTTTATTACAAAAAAATACAACCGACTTCCAAACACAACACTACAAAGTAAAAAATATCTTTAATTTCGGAAGTCGGTGGCAAAAAACGAAAATACATTTAACTAGACACCGACTTCCGAAATTAAAGTTATTTTTCACTTTGTAGTGTTATGTTTGGAAGTCAGTTGTATTTTTTTGTAAAAAAATTTAATTATCATGACCATTATCTTCCTCTATTCATGTTACGTGGGGTCGGCGCAACACGTTTTCTTCTTCCATTCTTCCCCGTCAACCGTCACGCTTTCATTTACTCCCTTTTTTTTCACATTCCTCACACAATCCATCCACCTCTTCTTTGGCCTTCTTGAGAAAAGATGGATGCCCCTCATGACCGAGAAGTACTAAAGAAAACATGACGTTTCGATCGTCAAAACTTGAGCAAATCTGTAGGTACCTTTACTCTATGAGTCACAAGTGGAAAACAATATGACATTAACAACTTGTTTTGAATTATCTGCAGTTGTTTCACGTCGTCATTAAAATAATTACAGCACTAAACTCGTTTTCTAGGACATGTTAACATTATTTTAGTGATTATGAATGTAGAGCAGTTTATGTTAATCTGTCATTTTTTTTAAGTGTTATCTTTTTGTAATTTCTTCAAATGGAGCTCAAGGCCAAACTTGTATTGCTGGTATTTTGCGGAGCGACTTTCTAAGAGAGTTTTGCTTTGATTTCATATTTAATATTTATTTTTTGTCTTTGGTTGCCAATAACAAGGAGGAGATCGTGGCTTAGTAATAACAGCCGCACGAATCGATCCAGCAGGTTAAGCTACACTTGCCAAGATTGGTGGATGGGTGAGCATCTTAACATACCAAAATTCCTCCGTGTTTCGGAAAGCACGTTAAGCCGTTGGTCCCGGCTATCATTCGTGGATCTTTGACAGTCGAAACGAGTCGTCAGAAGCCAGAAAGTCTGACAGCCAGAATTACTAAGTGGTATCGTATTACCCAGTAACTGGATAGTAGAGGTCAGATAGGCAGTTGCTCCATATAAAATACTGCTATTCAGCTGCATCCAGTTAGACTGGAAGTCGACCCCAACTAGTTGGAAAAATGTGAGGCAGATTGATTGGTTGCCAAACAAGCTGGCTACCTCACCAAATAACATTATAAAAAACTAGACAACAGCAATATCAGGTCTTTCCAAATATGAAATCTCTCATGTGATTGTCATTCCGCTGACACCTTTTGCTTTCAACCCGAGCTGCAGAAATTGATGTGTTGGTAGAGCTTTCCCAGAATTCTTCACAAAGTGTTCTTTTACTGTAGTTGGTATTAACTTAGTATCTTCTTCTTTCTCCTGGCTATTAACCGTACCTCACCGTGCGATTGTGGGTTGTCTCTATTGTTGTGCCGCTATCATGTAATTTTTTATTGTTCGTAGCCAAGTCATTGGTTGGTCGTCCACGGTCTCTTTTTCTGTCTTCTATATTCATGACTCTATATGGTCATCATCTTGCTTCATCGCATGTTCGTATTCTATGCGGTTTTCACTAAGTTTTTTGTGTAACTTATTAATTAGTGACTCTAAAAGTACCATGCATAAATTCTTTCATATTTTATCCATTTTCGAAACTTCATCAGATCAACGTAGCATCTTTAAATCTGTGCTGTAAATTTTCTGATCATCCGTCTTTCTCATCGGCCAGATTTTTTTTATTGATTTAAAAAAAAAATACTTAGTAGGTATCATGTTTTCATAATACTAAAGCGGACTGCGGGTGCGGGTGCGGGTGTTCTAGCGCGACCTTGGAGAGGCCTATGTCCAGCAGTGGGCTGCGATTGGCTGAGTTGATTGAAAGCGGACTAAGGCTTTGGCGTATAGTACTTTAGTGAAATAAATGAGGTACTTTAGAGTGTGTGTGTATGTGTGAGTCTTTAGTGCTCATGAAAATGAATAACTTTAACTGTAGAAACTGAACAAAATATAGGGAACAGCGGTTTTTTTTTCGCGATTTCTGGATTGGTCTGGTGAAGCTGTTGATTTTGATGAAAAATTTTATTTATTTATTTAAAGAGCATATGAACACCAAATCGATTATATACCTTGTATACTTAGGCCTACATGAGTACTATGTTCTACGATAGACCAGAAGTCATTGACCGATAACGTGCGGACTCTTCATGCTACTAGAGTTGGGTCTAAATTATTCGATAGTTGTCACCCCAAACTTATTGCGGAACTACCCATGTCGGTTATAAGAAGGTCGACCTTGTAAATGGCACAAGTATTGCAATTATAAGTTTAATGTCCTTGTAAACTCGTGTCAACATGCAATTACAAGAGTAATTACCCTTATGTCTAACCATTACATGGCATTTCTCAGAATCATAGCTTATTATATGGTAACAATACGGTAACTATAAGGCATATGCCCTTCTAATTTGTGCCCAAACCCACCCTTATTAGCGATAATATGGCCTTTACAAGGGCAAATATTTTGGCTTTAATGACGATTATATGGCTAATTTATGCTACTTGGGAAGTGATTAATTAGTCTGAGTTCCGTTTAATTGTTGATTTTATTAAGACATGTTTGTACAAAACAATGATCTTTGATGAGTATCGAACATATCATACCTATACAATCTTTATCATAACACCACACCTATATTCTCCGAAAGGTTAGGCAGGGGAGTGCTTAAAGTACACCCACATTTCGCCAGTAATGTTTAAGTGTGTGTGTGTGTGTGTGTGTGTTTTTTTTTTATTTTTATTTTTTTTTATGTAATAGCCTAGCGCCACCAACCGGGCACAAATCCAGACTCTAGATTCAACTTTCTGACTAACTGACCGACTCTTTGACAGTTCAAAGTGCCTGTAATTGGTTTATTTGAAATAAATGCTTTGAGTTTGAATTTGAAATTCCAGACAGAAAAACCCAATAACAGTTTGTCCGAACCGGAAATCGAACACCAGAACCTTATGCTCAGCAGTAGCGCTTGCGAGCAGACCAATGAGGCAAGCAATTAATTTTATTAACTTATTTGTAATTATAATAAAATTACGTTTTTTGAGTATAAAGTTAGTACGGTCAGCAACAGAAGTTGGTTAACACAGTTATTTTTGACTTCATCTAAATTAACACAAAATGATTCGATAACCATGGACTAGAAAAAAAGAAGGACTCCGCGCGCCAAGCATATCAAAAGTGAAGCATAGTAAGTATGCCGGGACCGTTTGTACAAAGACGCCTCACGCACACATTTACATCATAGTAGGTATGCCGACCGGCCGCCATTACGTGACATGACGCCATCTTTGTCAAATCACGCACACATAGATCGGTACGGTGCATCACTTTTGATACGCGTGGCGCGGAGTCCTTTTTTTTCTAGTCCGTATCGATAACCTGCTTTTTAGCATTTCATTTATTAGATAAGAGTTAATTTTCTTTAAAATTTACAACTGTTCCGATTTTAATGAAGTGTTTTTATTAAATAATTAAGATGTAGAAAACTCAGGTGATAGTCGATTTTTTTTGCTGACTGTAGGTACAAAATAATTTATTATTGCAGACTACGAATTTATTAGAATTTTTATTCTGAATCGTGTTTTGCTTTTGACGGATAATAAATGTGACAACCATAGCTGTATTTACAATATAGATTAAATTCCACCATTTCCCACTTCCTGATTTTTCCAACATCAGATTTCCTTTATCCGTGGAATAAAATTGACGTTTGGCAGGTGTTGTATGGAAAAAAAAAAACAAAATTATTCCTCGGATAAAGTTAACTGGTTTTTGAAAACTTTTCCTTAGCAGTAAAACACACCATCACTTTCCATTTCCAAGTACAGTCAGAGAAATTAATGGTTAAGCAAATTTACCGTGTTGTTTTTATACTCAAACTCAACTCAAACTCAACTCAAAACTCAAACTTAAACTCAAACTCAAAGCATTTATTTCAATAAACCAATTACAGGCACTTCTGAATTGTCAAGGGGTCGGTCAGTCGAAAAGATGAAGCTAGGCGCCCATTCCAAAGCATAGTAGGTACCTATGGAGAAGAACGGGCAAGAAACTATATAAGCAACTTCTTGCAAACAATCTAATAATGACAGTTGTGATTTGATTTGAATAGTGAGTTGGTAATCAATTCTTACTCAAACGACTATTTCAGTCAATGATCTACAATAAGCACCATGGTCCTCACATGATGTGACTAAGATTATGTCTGGACTTTAAAAGAGTAGTCGGATAGGAAACGCCGACCTCGTCTAGTTTTAAAACATAATTGTAATTCGTTTAGCGTTTATTCCACGCGGGCTGGCATCGTCCTATTTCTACAGGACTTTCGTGATTATTTTAAGAAAAAAAAAAACCTGTCGAAATGCGACGTTGCCAGCCCGCGTAGGATAAACGCTCCTAATTAGCTTAACAATAAATATCCTTAACTTTACTGTTCATGATGATCCATCAGCATGAACAGATCTATCATACTGCAGCGCAATATTTTTAGTCGCGGGTGTGTGGGAATCCCCTTTCTCTTGGGGCGTACATGTTGGACAGTTATGTTGCATTGTATCAATTAAGAGGGGTGCGCTAAGATAGCCCGCGAAATTAAAATTTCCTTACGTTTTTTGCAATTTGCAGGTCAGTGTCAGGTCGTATTATGATTCGTATAGTAGTTAGAATTGACCTCAAATCTAGCGATTTCATGAAATCATGAGGTTTGAGGTCAATTCTAACTTATGGAGTTGTATTGTAGATTCTAATGACTACCTTAGCGCATCCCCCATACATTGATGTTCGACAGTTTATCTGCATTTATCTTAAAGAATACTAGTAACTCGCCCGAACTGATGACTGATTATTACACATAAATGTTCCGAAATAACTGTGTATGAAGGTGAAAACCGCATCAAAATCGATTCTACTATAGGTACAGTCAACAAAGGATATATCTATATAGGCAGGCTAAACTATCATATTTGTATGTGAATTGCTTCATGTTCAATTTCATGAAAATATACAATTTTGTGTTGGTGTATTACAATGTAACACACCAAAAACAAAACAAAAACAAAGTAATATAAAATAGAACATGAAGCAATTCACATACAAATATGTTAGTATACCCTGCCTAGATATCTCTTTTGTTGACTGTACATAGTTTACACGAGCTAAGCGGTCCTTCTAGCAGATCGTCTGTTTTATTTCGTTCTGAGGAATACCAATGGAAGCGCGCCGTGTACACACGGCTACACATCAAGCTATACATTTCCAGTTTACACTCACCTCTCATTGTAAGAAAATCCTAAACAATGCGAGATCAGCTTATACTGGAAATGTATAGCTTGATCTGTAGCCGTGCGTATGATAATATTTATTTGGTTTGAATTATCACTGTACAATCTGTGATATCATGGATAAGTTATTGTAATATGGTAGGATTAAGATAACGTACCAACTCGTCAAGAAGAAGAAATGCATCTAATAACAATATTCCGAATGGAAACTCAAAAGTGCAGAATGATAATGTAGGTACGTTATCTCAATTATTCAAGGTTGATTTTAATTTGTTTATTTTACAATGCATTGCGGACCGTTCAGGAATTTGTGGGCAAGTAAGAACAGCCGTACGGGTCGATCGACCAGGTTAAGCTACGCTTGCTGTGGTCGATCCGTTGATGGGTGATCATTTTAACCGACGAAAAAAAGGAGGAGGTTCTCAATTATACGTATGTTTTTTTTTTTTAATGTATGACCATGCATAACTTTTACAGAGTCGTCCGATTTGAAAAAAAAAATGTTTTATTCGAGAGGCTATACCTCAAAGTTGGTCCCATACAAAATTGATTAACTTTGCTTCGGTAGTTTTTGAGTTAACTTCAATAATACGTATTTTTTCCTCACTTTATATGGATGATGTTCTTGTTTCTTTTGCAAGTAGTGGTGTTAGAATTTGTGTGGGGTAGGTACCACAACTAAAAAGTGAAAAATAAAAACTTTTTACAAAAAAATACAACCAACTTCCAAAAACAACACTATAAAGTGAAAAATAACTTTAATTTCGGAAGTCGGTGGCAAAACCCGAAAACACATCTAATTAGACACCGACTTCCGAAATTAAAGTTATTTTTCACTTTATAGTGTTGTTTTTGGAAGTCGGTTGTATTTTTTTGTAAAAAAGTTTTTTACATACCAAGACCCCTCCGTGCCTCGGAAAGCACATTAAGCCGTTGGTCTCGGCTGTCATTCGTGGATCTTTGACAGTAATTACGGATCGTCAGAAACCCGAAAGTCTAAGCAGATGATGATTGCGTAAGGTCTAAGAAATTATTATCGTGATAAGTAAATATTTAATTATAGATAACATTACCAAAAATAGCACTTTTCATCGTCTGTTTCCATCGTTGAAATTTTAAAACGCACAAATATTACATATACAATGTGTCGTTTTGCATATTCGTCAAATTTCAGGGTGTGATACAGAAAATCAAACCGAACAACTTTCTTCATGGGGCCAACATCGTAATCGCGAAAAAATTTTCAACTGTCCCATAAAAAACTTCAATACCTACTCGACGCAAATGTATGGGACGGCTGATTATTTTTTCGCGATTACGATGTTGGTGCCATGGAAAAAGTTATTCGGTTTGATGGTCTATCTATACCACACCCTTAAATTTGACGAGGATGCAAAACAACACGTTGTATAGCCTCAATTACGTCGAGTCTGAATACATAAGGTCTTAGCACAAAAAGTTAGCCACTTGAACGCGTGTCTAATGTCAGTCTTACGTCAAATTAGATACATAAATGTCACCTCAAGCAGTTGTTTATGCTAAACAACTGATAAACTCAGTTTTGTGGTAAAACGGATATTCTACTCTTTCCACCGTTTATTTTACTTTTGTCATAAGTACGCCTAAGAAGTTACTTATATAAGTAACTTTGCCTGTCATTAAATAATGACAGGTGACCATAGACGAAAAAATGCAATACTTCATGGACGCTAGTAAAATAAATGGTTGGAAAGTAGGTACATCATTTCATTAATGTAAGTGTGTACATCTAATTAAGGTACGTGAAGTACATTGTGTTTTCGAAATGTTATCATTGTCGCAGCGCCATGTGCCAATCAATAAAATAGAGATTAGAAGTTTTTATGCACTGTAGAACACCATCCAAATGATGAATTATTTAAAATTTTATTATTAATATTATTTTTTTTAATTTTAATTTTTTTTTTGTTTTTTTTTTTTTATTATTTTTAATGGCTTTAGGGCGCTATGACCCGACAGAGACCGCGATTACTAGTTTTTTTAATCCATGGGATACATTAAAAAGTGTTATAAAATTTTGAAAAAAAAAAAACAACCGACTGCCAAAAAATACCTACTACAAAGTGAAAAACAACTGTAATTTCGAAAGTCGGTGTCATTGGATCTGTATTTTAGGTTTTGCCACCGACATCCGAAATTAAAGTTAGTTTTCAATTTGTAGTAGGTATTTTTTTGGAAGTCGGTTGTTTTTTTTTTTGTAAATATTTTTTTTATTTTTCACTTTTTAGTGGGTCAGTCTATAATTTATCTAAGTTACAATAGCCTAATGCCAACTGTTCATCACCTTTTATAAAATATTGCTTTTCCCGATATAAGGACGTTAATTGTTAAGGAGTTCTCCCCGTAAGGAACCAGGAGAACTGGAACTGATGGTGAAGTTACCATCAGCTCCACTTTAACATAATAATATTTATTGTGACGAGCATAAATTGCTTAGCAATAATCGAATCGCAACTCGTGAAATACGTATTATTGAGTAGTCCCGATGGCCACCTGTGGTCTTCCTCATCAGTTCCACTTGACCAAATGGTGCTTTTCGAGAGCAAATGCACAAGTTACTATAAAATATACCCTTTTGCTATAGGTGTGCCTATAAAATTTGAAGGTACCCCTCGATTTCTCTAAGATGCCATGATGAGATCCTGGTTTCCTTATCATGGTCTTAGGATCTCCTTTCCAACAAAAAAAAGAATGATCAAAATCGGTTTATAAACGACGAAGTTATCCGCGAACACAAATAAAAAAAAATATATACCTACGGTCGAATTGAGAAACCTCCTCCTTTTTTTGAAGTCGGTTAAAAAAGATAATCTTGTTTAAGCATCTGGCGATTAGCCAATCGCTTGCTGGATAGAAAGAAATCAATCTCATAGATACAAAACATGAGTTTTTCGTGATTAAATCATTAAAATAATTACTTACTATGTTTAAATACCTACCAAATGCGCAAGGCAACCACTCGCGGGCCTATTTCAATTCAGTACGCGGTTCGAGCGCCGGCGCCGCATCCTAGGGTGCAAAAAGCAACTAATGGAATAATATTAACATTTTAATTTAAAAATAATAAGAATAATAATTATGTAGCTGGTAGCTGCCATAACGATCCCTGTTGCTACAAAAAACCATCCTATATGTAGGTACATACCTATACCTATAAAACACACATTTTACGTCTTATAGATAAGAATCTAACAGTATTTTTAACCGACTTCAAAAAGGAGGAGGTTCTCAATTCGTCGGAACCTTTTTTATTTTTATTTTTTTTTTTTTATGTATGTTCCCCGATTACTCAAAGATGGCTGGACCGATTTGGATTTTTTTTGTTTTGTTCGAGAGTGTATACATCACAGTTGGTCCCATATAAAATTGATTAACTTTGCTTTGGTAGTTTTTGAGTTAGCTTCAATAATACGTATTTTTTCCCCACTTTTATATGGATGATGTTCTAGTTTGTTTTGCAGGTAGTGGTATTTGAATTTGTGTGAGGTAGGTACACAACTAAAAATTGAAAAATAAAAACTTTTTTACAAAAAAATACAACCGACTTCCAAAAACAACACTACAAAGTGAAAAATAACTTTAATTTCGGAAGTCGGTGGCAAAAAATGAAAATACATTTAACCAGACACCGACTTCCGAAATTAAAGTTATTTTTCACTTTTTAGTGTTGTTTTTGGAAGTCGGTTGTATTTTTTTGTAAAAAAGCTTTTATATCTCGCATAATACGAATATCTAAGTACATTCAAGTCATCTATTTATACAACGAATAATAAAGCTGAAGAGTTTATTGTTTGTTTTTTTGTTTGTTTGAACGCGCTAATCTCTGGAACTACCAGTCGGATTTGAAAAATACTTTTTGCATTTGATAGCTCAATCCTTGAAACAATATAAACTCCTAGGCTTGGAGTCCAGGCGTACCCTACTCATGGCCGTGATGCTGCATGGCATATGTAATAATAACTTTGACTGCTCTGATGTCACCAATAAACTTTGTTATATTGTACCCAGAACTGTATTACGGCGAGAGGCGCGCATGCCCCGGTTGTTCCATACAGTAAAGTGTAGAACCAATGCCGGCGCAAGGGCGCCCCTCCGTCGTCTCTTAGAAATATATAACACACGCTTTTTCTATCTTGATATATTTTCACTTTCTTTTCTCAAACAAAATTTAAAAGTATGCCAATTGCTTGCACAATAATTATGAATTTTTCCTAACCTAAATCGCCTTCAGTAGATGCGTGGTTTTGTTTTATAACTCCATAGTAAATAGATTATTTCGCGGACATTGTGTGGGTTACATGTATACCTCTATTACCCTAGTTTGTTATTTTCTAAAATTGTAACGTGTAACTGTTTTAAGTCCCAAGAAAATAAAATAAATACGCCGACATTCTTAAAAATTTCACAGCCGGATTGTATCGCGTTGTTCAGCTGAGCATTGAGAATCCAACCTAACAAGTGCATTCTAGCACGTCGTAAAAACACACTGTTGGATTTTCAACTCTCGGCGCTAAGTAGAGCGTTGATAATCCGCGAAACAAAATCGCCGCGTCATTTTTACGTACGTGTGAATGTAGACTAATTAGTCCCAACCAGCCGTCATGTTTATAAGTAGGTAGGTTTTATTATTTTTTCTGACTTCTAAGTTATAGGATCTCCTAGTTTGGGAGTCAGGGTTTACCTTATTTTTATGACATTTATTCATTGAAATTTATGCGACCTAGTTTTTAAGCATTGTTGAAGGTTTTCGTATAAAATAAAGATTTTTTTTTTCTTATTGTTAATAGTTTTGCACAAAACTGGTTCTTGACGTCAAATTGCCCAAATAGGTGCAGAATAAATATATACAAAGCATTTTTATCAGGTTCGTGTAACTAATCAGACATCTCGTGAGAAACTTCGTCAATGACAAACAATGACATCTGCAGTTAATTTATTTTTAATTCATGTTTTATATTCATAAAGCGAGGTAATGTCTGAAATCAGAGTTCTTAAATTATTTCTTCGGTTATTTATATCCTACTAATATTTGTTTGTGAGGATGAGGAGGAGCTCGTGGCTAAGTAATAACAGCCGTACGGGTCGATCCATCAGGTTCAGCTATGCTTGCCGGGGTTGGTCCGTGGATGGGTGACCATCTTTACATACCGAGACTCCTCCGTGCCTCGGAAAGCCGGTCCCGGCTATCATTCCTGGATTTTTGACGGTCGTTACGGGTCGTCGGAAACCCGAAAGTTTGACAACCAGTCTTACCAAGGGTACCGTGTTTACCCAGTAACTGGGTTGAGGAGGTCAGATAGGCAGTCACTCCATGTAAAATACTGGTATTCAGCTGCATCCGGTTAATCTGGAAGTCGATCCCAACATAGTTGGGAAAAGGCTAGGCAGATGATCATTAATAGATACAACGACGTTCATTCTAGACAATACTGCCGATACACAATCAGTTTTATTATAGAAGTCAAATAGTCAGTTCAAGCGGGTTTTTTTTTCTCTACACTAATTTACTTTATATTAAGGCTCGGACTGACTACGATTTTAAACGGCATACCAGGTAAACGTCATCTAAAACAGTTCCAAATTTCAAGTTGAAAGCATTAGTAATTCTTGATATATCCAGCTGTGACAGGCGGACAGACAGACAGACTGAGTCGCACCATAAGGGTACCTTTTCACCGTTTTGGTACGGAACCCTAATTACTTTGATCTTAACAGTACCTACAGTGACTATCAGTTATTAAACCATAGTGGATGGACCCAGGCAGTGCAATAAAAACAGGTAAACAAAACTAGATATACTTGATCTTTGTTTATTTCTGTTATATTTGACATTGGTTTCATTTTAAGTAAAACTCCATTAATTCAACCTTGGGAATAAATTATGTATTTTTATAACATAATAATGCTTGTACACAAGCACGCACAATGTGAGTTAACGTGACTAGTTTTCTAGTTATGCCTAATTGTTTTCGTAATACCTACATGTATGTACGGTACATGGAGAAATTAGGTACATGATGTACCTGATTTCCCCGATCTGATGCTTTAATAAATGGCCACTCACAAAAAAAGAGGTACCTATAGGTAAACCAGGAGAAGAAAAGAGGCAAGATCATGAATGAAAAGGATGAAAAATATTGTTTTGGTCCTGTTCATTCATGAGTTGCTTGCATTACCTTGTTTCTACCTCTTTTTTTATGAGTGGCCAATTATCAAAACGTGGCCAATTACTACTGCAGTTACCCTACTTGCCTATGAAATATATTCATGGTTTATTTATTAAATCCGGGTATAGTATATATAAACATAATCGAACAGAATATTGTTTACAAAGAAGTAGAGCAACTAAAACAGAGTACCTAATATGAAACGGGTAAATAATCACATACTTGTTTAGAGATAGTATCATCATTAATGGATACTCAATCAATCATTTCGTTCACTGCAATCCTCTAAAACAAACAAGATTTCTACCAAACACTAGATTTTACCTTCCATTTTCTTCGTTCAAATTCATTACACAACACAATTTATTATCAACTTTGTCACTGTTCAAATAGAGTTTGTTTTGTTGTATCACTTATTCACATTTTCAACGCGCGAGTGAAGACGTACATCGAGTGGCGTAGCTGTTATCTTAAGAGCAATCGTCAAAGTAAGGTTTTCATAACTGTAGGTTTAGAGTTGGAGTGGGGAGAGACAGATAGACAGGTGAAGAGTTGGTACACTTGATTGAACGACGAGCGGTCTACGATTAATTGACCATTGACCACCCAGCCGCTATAATGTATCTACCTACTAATATTATAGCTATTAGTTATCGCAATGATATGTATGTTTTGTTGCGTTTTGATGTATAAGCACGCGTTTATGTATGTTTAACAAGATATATAAAGAGGAAGTAAAAATATTTAAACAAGTTTTTTCTGATTTTTGAACGTGTTCTACAGTTCATCATCTGCCTAGCCTTTTCCCAACTATGTTGGAGTCGGCTTCCAGTCTAATCGGATGCAGCTGAATACCAGTATTTTATATGGAGCGACTGCCTATCTGACCTCCACAACCCAGTGACTGGGTAATACGATACCCCTTGATGAGACTGGATGTCAGACTTTCGGTTTTCTAAAGACCCATAACGACTGTCAAAGATCTACAAATGACAGCTGGAACCTACGGCTTAGCGTGCTTTATGAGTCACGGAGGGGTCTTGGTATGTAAAGATGATCACCCATCCAATGACCAACCGCGGCAAGCGTAAAGCACCAACCAAACCAACCTGATCAATCGACCCGTGCGGCTGTTATTACTTAGCCACTAGTTTGTTTCACATCTAGTTTATATTAAACCTTAATGTCGCTAAATGCATTTAGTGATTTGTGAAGCAAGCAGGCTTTTAACCAATTAGTCAATTTCGCAATTGGCGGAGCATACACACCTACTCAAAGACCCAACTCAATCGTTATCTGCTTTAGCTGGTCAAAGCCGTTATCAGGTCAAGCTAAGTCAATTTTACTAGGCAATTCCCAGGCAGACTTCCCCGGACTGTTAAGTTTAACGAACGGACAGGTACTATGCAAAATGATCCTGGATTTTCCTGAATCTGGTCACGTTTTGTACCTAAGGACCGGTTTTCGTAGTTCGCACAAAGTCTTTGTAATTTTATGGTAATTCGATTACCGTTTTCATACTTTTGTAGTAAGTACTTACAAGATGCTTTGTTTTTTTTTTATTAAAGAACATATCCCGAAATTAAAGCACTCCACCATATAGGTACCCCAAATTAGAATATCACACTAATATTGTAAAAGCGAAGTGTGTGTGTATGTGTGTGTGAGACTGTGTGAGTTTTTATGTTTGTTACTTCTTCACGCTTAAATGGCTGGACCGATTTGGATGAAATTTGGTAAGTAGATGGCTTATACCCTGGATTAACACAGAGGCTACTTTTCATCACGGTCTACGCGGGTGAAACCGCGGGGCGCAGCTAGTTAAGTTATGATAATAATACATGCACTGAATTTTTACTATTATAAAACATTGTTTTTTTGGAACGAAGTTCCTTATCGCGCGTTGTGAAAGGGGGCTAGACGGAAAAAATTCTCACGAAAAGTTGTAACGACACTTTTTGCTATAGTAAGCTATTGTAAGCTTTGCGACGTGCGCATGTTTCTCTGTCTGTCTCTCTCTCTCTCTTATAGAAAGATTAAGTTTATATTACATTATATTTGTTAATAATAAAAAAAATATTATTATAACTTAAAAAAAAAAAAAATATTACAATTCCTCCACTAATTAATCGAAAGGAACTTCGTTCTATCCGGGTGTCCCTTGACACCTCTCAACTTTTTATTAAATTATTTATACTGATTGTGGGAGAAAATTGTGGTCTCATTACAAATCTACGCACGCACACAGTCAAAGTTGCAAACGTGTAGTAGGTTCCATCGCCACAGTAAAAATATCTACAGTATTGTGACTCGGCCCAATTCTAGAAATAATTACGTACAGCCGCGCGGTACGTAATCACGCGATAGGGCTGCCCGCCTACTGCACTATTTTAATTTCATCAAACTACTCGAGTTTCTTTCTAGTTTTGTGATTGTAAATATTTTATAAAAAAAAAAAAAAAAGAACTCGTGAATGAAATAGGAAGTGCTCATTAGAATACATGTTGTGTTTTTTTATTGATAGATTTAATCAAAAAAAACAGCTGACGAGTAATTCTAATATGTTTTTTCATCTCGGCTTATTAACGTCCCAATTACCCGGTCCCATTGCACGGAAACTCGAAATAACAATTAATTTTGTTCACCCATCCGATGTTGAACCGCTGCAAACGTTAACCACCTCATCGCGTGTGCGCTACCTACAACAATCAAAACCTCACTAACTACTATAAAATGTGACTTAAAAAGTAAATTTTAATGTAAATCTTACCTACCATTTATTATTCTCATAAACATTTCATAATGATATTTCGTCTAATTCAATAATCTATGTAAGTAGCGATCAGTAAATAAGTAAGTAGATATTCTAGCCTAAGAAACTACATACTTAGGTACTTACTAATTTTTTTTAACTTGAGCGTAGCTACGGTCACTCGTGTGTTACTTTTTCGGTATCCTGTCATTTCACCGAAAACTATTTTGCAAATTTTCACTTGACAAACAACGATGGGCAAAAAACACAATTTGCCATTTCATCATTTTACAACAAAAAGTTTGGCAAATAAATCAATAACCAAACTAATTACCTATTACAAAACTAATAACATATTCTTCTAAGGGCCGATTGTTCAATCGTCAGATAACTTTTATTTGAGGAATAAATATGGCAGTTTGACATATTTTCTGTACAAAAGCTGTCAAACAGCCATATTTATTTCATAAATAAAAGTTATCTGACGATTGAAAAATTAGCCTTAAAAATACTACTTATCGTTTTCATATTATCTTTAAATTAGAAAACAACAAAATATTTGTATGTCATTATTTGACATAATTCCGAATAGTTGCGCATGCCAGCTGTCGCTAATGTCGTGCACGAAGTCACAGAGTTTAAGTGTAAACACTGTCATCCTTTTAAGGGGTCATTGCACTAATCACTAAGAACAACTTTTACTATGGGACCAAACCTGAATTCGCGAAAAAAATTTGCTGTTCCTTACATTTTGACGAGTTATGCAAACATAAATATACGGAACAGCAGATTTTTTTTTTTGCGATTTCAGGTTTGGTCCCATAGTAAAAGTTGTTCATAATGATGAGTAGAATGACACTTACACTCTGTACAATACTTAGTTCTTTCGCCAAGTAGCGTTGCTCTCTGCCGGTATGATACCCTTGAAAATTGCCGATGAAATTACAGCTATAATTATGATATATTTCAGTTTTGATGTTGTTGTTCTGTTATTACCTATTACGTTTAATTTATTGTGAACATGGCCCAGTAGTTCAACAGCTACGACTTACGCGTTGATCATAGGTTCGAACCCAGGCAGGCACTTTACTTAGTGTTAATTATCTCATTACTACTGCTTTCAAAATTGTGATGGAAAACGTCGTGAGGAAACCGGCATATCCTAGAACTAAAAATACAAAGACATGCATGTGACATCTACCAACCCGCACTGGGCCCGCGTGGTGAATTACAGCCCACTCCCTCTCACAGAGAGGAGGCCTGTGTCCCAGCAGTGGGAACATTATAGGCTGATTATGTATTGTAAACATAAAATATAACATTCTCTGAATAATATCCATACTGTTAAAAAAAATAATCTGCTTCTCATGGCAAAATTAAAATGAATAAATACTCAATTATGAATATTTAATTTTTCGTTAATGCCTTCGACCTGCATGAACGTGGTTTTCGAAATAAAATGTCTGTGCATTCATTACAATAATTTATTGAGCTAAAAATTTAATATTCAGATAGGATTGGACATTAACAGTCAATGCGATCTGTTTGTTTCTCTTCTTTTATTTACAATTTCGTCGAACAGACGACAGACATGCGGTCATAATGAATTCGTGAAAACAAATTCATTTGTTGTTGTACGAAGTGTAAAACTAAAAGACAGTCGGCCACATAATCTATGTGACTAGAAAATTCCAAAATGAAAATTTTTGCAAAAGAATTTTTATACCTACCTCTGTTGACATGAACTGATGAAGAAGAGGTCCCAATAACGTCGGCTTCCAATGTAACCGGATGCATCTGAATACCAGTTTTTTACATGAAGCGACTGCCTACTTGGTAAGACTGGTTGTCAGACTTTTGGGCTTCTGACGACCCGTAACGACTACCAAAGATCCACGAATGACCAATCGCGGCAAGCGTAACATTATCTGATCGATGGACCCGTGCTCCTGTTATTACTTAACCACATGCCCCTCTAGTGTGGTACATTCCTACCAGCACGAAAACAATTGTTTTTCAAAATATTATTAGCAACATTGAGTTGGTGGGTGCAGTTTACTCAACAATAGTTTGTTATGACATAACAATTTTTACTGCTAACACATTCATTGCTAACGTAAATATAAATACTATCTTCAGGTCTAGCAACAAAGGCACTTCCCTAAACGACTCGAACAATAATAACAAAAGTTATGGCCTCTTTCGCGGAGATAAGACCAAAATTAAGGTCATTTTAAAAGGTCACGCACTTGTATAGTCAGCATCAATAATATCGGGACGAGCAGACTGCTCAAAATGATCTAAACAACTATGAAAATGAAATATTAACTGAATGACACAAGGAATGTTTCAGAATGGAGATAGTACACGACAACTGTCATTCTAACAAGAACTTTATCCAATTGAGATAAAGTTTAAATTTCTTATTTGTTGAGATCATTTGGAACAGTCTGTTCACAACTACCATAAGAGTGCTACCTAGTAGCATTAAGACAACTAGCAAGTACACAACGTGTCGTTTTACATCCTCGACTAATTTAAGGGTGTGGTATTAGACAATCAAACCGAACAACTTTCTCCATGGCACCAACATCGTAATCGCGAAAAAATAATCAGCCGCCCCATACATTTGCGTCGAGTACTTTGCGTTGAAGTTTCTATGCGACAGTTGAAATTTTTTTCGCGAATACGATGTTGGTCCCATGGAGTAAGTTGTTCGGTTTTGGTGTTCTGTACCACACCCTGAAATTTGACGAGGATGCAAAACGACACATTGTATAAATACATATAGCTATGCAACAATACGAGAGTGTGGGTTACCAGAATGAAAACAGTGAGATCATTCGAAAATCTGATCTGATCGGATTCATTTGTTTAATAAACAACCTGCGAATTTAAATAAAACTATGACAGATAATTTTCTATAACAGATGTTATGGCAGTAAAATCCCGCTCTATCCTGCAGTGTGCAATCAAAATGAGATTATGTTGGAGCCATAGGGTTCCAGTCAAGACCAATCATATCCAGTAATGAGGAACTCATAGAAATGGAATCTTCAAGAAATCATCCGCACATCACGCCCGTCTTCCCCGAACGGTAAGGCAGTAAGTACTGTAGAGGATTGATGCTTTGTTCAAGCCTTGACAATATTATACTGGCTGACATTCAATCATTCAAATATGGAATGTCTTCTACCAAGAAAACGATTCTCGTTTTCTTCATAGGATGACAGATAGATTCTGGTGAGGGCTCCGTATAAAACCAATTTAGTTAAGGAGTGTGATTTATAATTTATCTGAAGCTTAAAATACAGAGGGCTTCAGCCCCATATAACTAGAGTCCCTCTCGTTTTATTATTAATTCAGTAAATCTCCTACTGTGAGGTTCGAGCCCTCACAGTACCTACACCCGGTTTCCGCCAGTTATGTCTAAGTTCCATGTAATAAGGAGCGAGCCATTGCCACACAAATATTCCAATATAAATAAATAAGTACTTATTTTATAGAATTTGTTTTTAAATTACTTCTACTATTTTTTTTTTTATAAATGTCGTGGATTCTGAACGAAACGTCAAGTTGTACCGACATGGGTATGTTCGGAAACGGGGGTTGGCATCACTGTGCGAGCTGTCAGTGTCATTTTGAGTTTGTGGGGGAAAATAACGGTGACAGATGACGGCTGTCATTCAAGGTTCCTGTACTTGACGAGGACTTCGTGATTAAACGCCGAACTGAACGGACATGCGCTACCAACCTCGCCGCGACCTCGCCGCGTTCCGATACGAATCCAGTTCCATCCGATTCGTGTGTGCTACTCTTAACTGATTGTTTGTAAAATCGATCTAATTACATCTGTAGAGTGCATAGTGAGTCTTATTTCGGTTACAACAATGGAAGACGACCAGTCCGGCAACGAACGCTGACATTCTCCTCCGACATTATATATATATTTTTAATGTTACCTAGTTTGGAAGGCGCTGGTGTTTGTGATACATTGATTTTTTTCATTAGTGCGTACACCAACGATACACTTCTTGCTGGAATATTCTATTTTTACTTGAAAAATTGTTTTTGTGATCCGTATATGTGTTTTTTCTGAAATAGTTTTTTTTTATTGCCATCATCCGGGCACAAATCCAGACTCACCGGAGTAATCATTGTGAGAATTTTAGAGACTTTGCCAGTCAACGTCTCAAATTCGATTATTCATCATCATTATAATATCTATACCTAGCTACTTGTTATGTCCTTTTCTTGCGCAGTGAAAGTGGTCTTTAAATTAAACTTTCTCGACTCGGTTTCTCAAATTGATTAACATTATTTGTGCATGAGTCATTACTCATTAGTCATGATTGGTCATGATTGTAAGATAGTTTTGAATCACATTTATGGTAAATTGTGTCAAAATTGCATTTATTATTTGACCCATATTTTATTTTTTGGTAAATGTTAACGACTTTTACGTAATCATGCGAAAGCGTGTCGCCGATCTGCTCCCTAATTGCGTAACACATTATCAATCGGAGTTGGTTTCATTTTGACAGTTCAACAACATTCATTGCGTTATTTACGTTGTCGGGTAGACAAATTTTTCGAACATATGAAGCAATGGATTAGCAATATGTTTCAAAATGATTAAAATTCCGATTGATAATGTGTTACGCAATTAGGGTGACGGGTGCTGAGCACCGCCAACAGCCTCTTAGTCACTGCGGCCGATAAGGTGGAAGGTCTTCACTCCATTCGCACGGGCGTAATAAAACCGTGGCGGGATTTTATAGCGCACTGGATTTTCAACTCTCGTTGTTGAGCCGAGCGTTGAAATTCCAGTGCGCTATAAAATCCCGCCGCGATTATATTACGCCCATGCGAACGGGGGTTAATACTCAGGCATTTCAAATCGTGCCTTGAAATAACATTGTTTCATGTTGCTATTACATTTTTGATTATTAATGTTATATTGCAATTTATTATTGTATTATTAAATAATTTGACAATTATTAGTAACTAGCTGACCCGCCAGACGTTGTCCTGTCAAAATTTCAGTTTCTTTTTTTTTCCTATTTTTTTCCCTTTTAAACGACCCCAAAGAGAATAAAACAAAAAAAAAATATTCAAATCGGCCCAGCCGTTCTCTAGTTTTAGCGAGACAAACGAACAGCAATTTGAATTATATATATATATATATAGATAATAATTACCAAAAGCCAAATTTATAACACGTTTAAGATAACAAACACATGGTAAGAAATTTAATTTTTTCACTTTGTCAGTAATTAGGTACATACATAATATCTGGGAAATGAATTATTTGATTTGATTTTAGATAAGTATTCTCTTTACAGGATTTATCTACTATTTATTGTTGGCAAGGTTTTTTTTGTAATAAATTCAGATTGCATTTTAAGTTTCTACTTATAAATACCGGCTTAAAAACACGGCATAATAATTCATTTTTAGGTTTCAGTACCCGAAGGGTGCCAAATGGAACCCTATTACTAAGCCTCCGCTGTCCGCTCGCCCGTCCGTCTGTCTGTCACAGGACAGTGTGGTGGTATGGAAACCTTCGTGTGCGAGTCCAACTCGCACTTGGCCGATTTTTCTCTAACAGTTTACACTTAGTTTCAGTTTTTAACCCTACCTTTAGTTCACGCGTTTCTTATCAGATGAAATCAATACCTACAAAATTATACCTACTAACAAATAAACTATATCACTGAACTGATAATTTGCATAGAATGTAAGACATTTGCAACTTTTTGGAGAAGCTCATGGCTAAGTAATAACAGCCGCACGGGTTGATTCATCAGGTTAAGCTACGCTTGCCGGGGTCGGTCCGTGGATGGGTGACCATCTTTACATACCAAGACTCCTCCGTGCCTCGGAAAGCAAGTTAAGCTGTTGGTCCCGGTTGTCACTCGTGGATCTTTGACAGTCGTTACGAGTCGTCAGAAGTTCGAAAGTCTGACAACCAGTCTTACCAAGGGGTATCGTATTAGCCAGTTAATGGGTTGTGGAGGTCAGTTAGGCAGTCGCTCCATGTAAAATACTGGTATTCAGCTGCTCCGGTTAGACTGGAAGCCGACCCCAACATAGTTGGGAAAAGGCTAGGCCACAGAAATCTAAATAATAAGGCACTTGTTATTTAGATTTCTGTGGGCTAGGCAGATTGATTGTAAGACATTTGCAACAGCCAGTTCTTGCTCGAGAATCTATGATTGAGCCTGTCAATTCATTTTGAGTTCTGTTGCCTGAATCATAGAATTTAATTTACATCTACAATGCTTAATGGTAAGGTCTTGAAATTTGTAACAATAGCACAAAAAAGTAATTTATGTGCTTAAATTAAGTCAGTTGCTAACGGTAATTTACCAAAAGATATTTTACATGGTTTGTGTTTTGTAAATGACAGCTTTAATTTTAAAAAAAAATGTTAATTTCATTTGTGTATTTTTATAATATTTTTCCATTCTCAGAAATCCAACAACCTTACCCATTATTTTTTTTGCTCTTGAATACAAGTTCAAAGTCTCATTAATTCAACGTATTTGGAACTTATTATTTTTAAAAGATCGTGGAGTTTCTTGCCGGCTCTTCCATAGTAAACGACAACCTAGCATCTGACGTTTCATAAGTTAAGTTTGTAATGTATAGATTTAACTGTGTATTTGATTTTATTATTTAATGTGACTGAATATGAATTCTTTACCTATGAAATTGCCGTTTTGTATGAAAAAATTTAAACGAATTTTTTTCATGCAATTTTTTTATTTGTATTAATCGAAGTAATCACCCATGCAATCAATGCATCTTTGCCATCGCAGTGGCAGTTTATTGATGCCCTTCTTAAAGAAATCAGCTGGACGGGAGGCAACAAATTCTTCAAAGGCATTTTGTACTGCCTCTCGGGTATTGAATTTTTTTCCCGCCAAGAAGTTATCCAAATTCTGGAAAAAGTAGTAGTCTGTAGGCGCAAGGTCTGGTGAGTAGGGCGGATGACGGAGAGCTTCCAACCCCAGTTCTTGCAACTTGGAGACCGTCTGCTGTGCAGTATGAGGTCGCGCGTTGTCGTGCAGGAGCAGCGGAGACGAGCGATTGACCAATGCTGGTTGGAGCTGTGCCAGCTTCTCCATCATTGTGTTCAGTTCTTCACAGTACACATCTGAAGTAATGCTCACCCCGTTTGGTAAGAAGCTGTGATGAATCACACCGGCGCTGACCACCAAACAGTGACCATCACTTTTCTAGGGGTAAGTTTTCATTTAGGACATTGTTTAGGTGCTGAACCAGGATCCAACCAACTTGCTGAGCGCTTGCGGTTATCAAACAGAATCCATTTTTCATCGCAGGTAACAATGCGGTTCAAAATTCCTTCATTTGTGTGTCTGTTGAGCAGTGCAAGGCACGTCTCGACGCGTACTTCGCGCTGGCGATCATTGAGTTCGTGGGGCACCCATTTGTCAAGCTTTTTTACCTTGCCAATTTGACGCAAATGGACCAATATTGTTTTGACGCTAACGTTGAAAGCTGCTGCTAATTCAGCCATAGATTGTGTATCATCAGCTTCCACAATCGCCTTTAATTCGTCATTGTCGACCAAAGTCTTCGGACGACCGCGAGGTTCATTTTTCAGGTCGAAATTTCCAGAACGGAAGCGAGCAAACCAATAACAAGTGGTGCGTTGGTTTGTAGTGTTAGCTCCGTAAACGTCGTTGATGTTGCGTGCCGCTTGTGCCGCGTTGCTGCCACGACGGTACTCATATTCCATAATTACTCGAATTTTTAACGTATCCATGATGACGAAAAAGATTGAAATGCGATGAAAATGTAACACTAATCAATAAACAAATGACTACTTTTGGAAAAAAAAATCCATGTTTTTAAAACAAAATTAATTTGAAATTAGAATTCTTAGCCAAACAAAAATTATTTTGATTTGAAATGGCCAGTACTGCAGAACGGCAATTTCATAGGTAAAGACCTAATATGATAAGTTTATCTATCTATCTATCTATATATTTTTATCATCTTTAATCTTGATTCTCTTTATATTTTGGCTGATGAGACCAAAACTACAAACTTATTTTTTGATCCATTAATTAGTAAAAAAAAAACTTACAGATGATTTATCGATTATTTGAATCAATATGGAACATCGTACGGAAAATCCAAAAGTAGAGGGTGGAAACACTGATTATTTGTTTTTACTTTTTTGACAGCAGGCAATCTGGCACAGACTTGACGACTAAGGCCGAAGTTCACTGACTTTTAAAACTGCTATTTAGTTAATCAGTTCTTTCCTTAGGAAACCAAATCTAACTGTTTAAATAACTAACCGGTGCGGTGGTGGTTTGAATGTTAGTTGAACACAGCCCTATAGGGGTGATGACATCACTCGAGCCGTCATTACTGTGTGCCCCGTTTTGACTACGAAATTTAAATTGAGTTTTATAAATGAAAAATTAGTGTTAATGTTAGTATGTTGATGAAATATTCATGTTTTAAGGAAAATAGACTACAAGGAACATTTTTAATCAGTTTCTTAAAAGCTGTCAACTAGCCTATTTGAAGCGGGCTTTCTCATCCAGTTTGCAATAATGCAGTGGGACATCCTAGCTAATAATATTTTTTTAAATATTTGTATATTTTTTGGACTCAAATATACAAATAAACTACATTTTTATAAATTTAACTAGCTTTTGCTCGCGGCTTCGCCCGCGTAGATGTCGGTAAATATACAAGGGGAACAAAAGTCCTTCTTTATTCCTTGTTTAGATCATAAACGGAATATACTGTGCAAAAATTCAGCTTCATAGATCGAAGAGTTTGGGCTGATGAGTCAGTCAGTCAGGACTTTTCTTTTTTAATATTGAGATAGCTTCTGCCTGCGACTTTGTCCGCGTGAAATATCTTGATCCCCCGACCCACTCCGTCGAATCGCATTGCCTGACCGCGCTAATACTTCGTTTTCGCTTAGCGTTGTTTTTGACTTTTTTTCTTTTTGCTCGGCACCTAACAGTCCTAGAGAGATATATTTATGCCTATAGCCTTCCTTAAGAATTGGGCTATCAAATGCAAAAATAATTATTAAAGTCTGCCTGGTAGTTTCAGAGATTAGCGCGTTCAAACAAACAAAAAAAAAGTGTCTGTGTCAGCTCCGACGCACGACTGGAGTTTACCTCCTGTTCTTTGTGCTATCCCGAGTTCCCGACTTCCTATTTTTCGGTAATTTCTGTCGGGCTGGATTTCTTCAATGCTATACAAAAAGCATTTTTAAGGCAGTCGCCAGTGTAAAGGCACTCGTCGCCCCCCCTCTCACCCCTCCTCCTCTCCCTCTAACCCTCTCACTCCCCTCCTCTTCCCTATCACCTTCCCCTATCATCCCTCTCACCTCCTCCCCATCCCCCTCTCCCTCTTACCCCTCATCACATCCTTTTCCCGCTAACCTCCCCCTTCCCCTTTCACCCCCTCTCACACCCTCTTCAACGCTTTCCCCTCCCACACTACCCTCGCCAACTCTTTCCCTCCTCTCCATACCCTCCCCACTCACTACACCCTCCTAACTCTCTCCACTGTAACTTGACTGAAAGATTATTTATACCAATTTTCGAGTTGATCAAGCCCCGCAGAAAAACCTGCCCTGTAAAATTGGCTACCCCTCTTCACCCCTCTAGGGGTTGATTTTCGAAAAACCCTGATATACGTTATTCTTCATTTTGGTCTCAAGTATAAGTACTGAATTTCGAGTTAATCGGGACCGCGCGTTAAAAATACTCCATACAAACTTTCACACCCCCGAATCCCTCTTCGAGGGGTAGTTTAGGAAAACTTTATACTTTACTTAGATAAATATTCGTGTCAAGTTTCAAGTCTATAAACTCAAGGAATAAGATTTTTCATACAAACTTTGGACCCCCGTTTCAACCCCTTCGGGGGTGAATTTTGTAAAATTCTTTCTTAGTGCATCTCTTGACCTCAAAAGGAACCTACATGCCCAATTTGGAATCTCTAGACCCAGCGGTTTGGGCTGTGCGTTGATATGTCAGTCAGTCAGTCAGCCAGTCAGTTTGTTCTTTTATATATTTAGATTAACAAAGATGAAGAATAAAATAAACATAAATCAACAAAACAATAAACATAGTCAGTCATGGGGAGTGCCGACAGAAGTGAAAACTTGCTATCGCAATACGTCACATTAGCTTGTCGCGTGACGTGACGCGCACTCTTAAGATCTCCCCCTACCAAAAATTGCTCAAGAAGTTTTCACTTCAAAAAATTATTAGTCCGAGGATTATTCACGGATTAGTTTTCACAGACCTTTATGGCAAAAGATTTCAGTAACTCGAACTTTGTAATTATCTCTGAGTCGTAGCACTTTTGTTCAATGTCTAAATTAAAATAAAGTACTTACTGCATTAATAGGAACGTTTTTAGTCTTCTCAATTTTTGATCTCAACTTTTTTGACTTTCACTTTGTAAAGCAAAGTTGAAAGTTATTGTATCAGTTTGTTAGCAAGTTATTTGTATTTCTAGATTAAAAGTTTATTAAAATTAATTTTAGAGGTAAGTGTATTTTTAATTTCTAGTTCTTGATTAGTTTACCCTGATGAAAATATGTTCGAATAAGAAAAATATATTCAATTTCTTGATGACAAATACCATTTTTTTTGTCGCTTTTTTTCTAACAATCTGTCATTATGTAATATATTAGGAAATTATGTAATTTTTATGACTTGTTAGACGTCTTGCTTGGTATGCCTCCTAAGACACATCCTATTACTTTTAAAGCGTAAAGCTAAGTTTGTTTGATGAGAAAATAGCATGCACGTTTGACCGTTTGACCAAAATGTCGAGTTGACATCAGCCTAAAACTTTTGTAACCTAAAATATATATTTTTTTATTTCAAGGTCAGCGTTTGTCAGTGTCACATTTTATATTCGGTCTGCTATGTAAAAAATATGGCTAATGTCATTCTGCGATATTGAAATTACGACGCTAAGACGATAAAGCTGATAAAAGATCCCTTAAGATGGCGAACATATTTTGGCTGTGACTGTACACTCATTAATCCTAGTGAGTTATCTCGAGGATGCAGCAACTAAGTGTAAATGACCTTTAATTATTTATGTCATGTTGTGCCAACCATGATAAAACAAACACAATAAAAGAGGAGTATTGTTTCTAGATATAGGTAGAAAGTCGTCAAGTAAATACGTTTGAATAATTACACGGTCTACATAATAAAGATACATTGTTTAGAAGTAGGTATGGTTCTACTGTAAACGTTGAAGGACACTCAAGCTTAAATGGAGATGGTGAGGTTACATTCAGAGACTAGAACCATAGTGTGCCCTTTTCTATATTAAGACTACTAACAGCTTTATATTTTCTAATCTTATTTTAACTGCTAGAAGAGAAATACCTTCTAGAAACTAATTTAAGTGAAGTAAATAGGTAAATACTCGTACACAGAATTCCAATTTAATCTCGCTTAAGAGCAGCTTCTGTAACAGTAAAGCAATCTTCCGGAACTTAGAAATGGTTCAATTTTCAACTGTCGGCGCCATCTTTGCGGTTCTAGCCTCTGAATGTCATAAAAAAACTGGACCCCCAGAGCTGTCAAAAGAAAAACAGGTAGGCCTTTTAAAAGGTGGACAGACGACATCGTCAAACTACTGGTAACTTCTAAGCCGAACAGCCAGACTTCGCGACGAATGGAAGCATTTGGAGGATGCTTTTACCACCTCAGGCGGTCCTTACATTGAAAACGTAAGCATTAACAAAATAAAAAGTTAAGTTTTTCATTCTATTTTTTATTAACTAACCCGACAGACGTACTGTCTTAATTATGAATATTCTAATGTACCTAATTGCGCGAAGTTCCCGAGGGCGCAAGCTGAGAACATTTTGAATTGTGTAGGAAAACTTAATTTATATTTTAAGAATTGAACTAAGATTTTTTGCTGAAAAGTAAAGTAGCGGAATAAATTTAAAGTAAAAAAGTCAAAAATATGAGAAAGATTAATTGGAGCCAATTAATTTGAAAAAAAAAGTAATTTATTTTGAGTATGAATGTCGATGGCTATAAGAGTAGGGGAAGACCAAAGAAACGATGGATGGACTGTGTGAAAGGTGACATGGCTAGAAAGGGATTGACTACCGAGATGACGACTAATAGAGAAGTATGGAAGAAGTTAGTTATTAGTAAGGAATCAATAAAAGGTTTTTTTTTCTTCTGGGAATAAAGATACGGACATGGTTAAGTTCTTGGTTGACATTCAGCCATTTTTAACCAACGAAAAAAAAAGGAGGAGGTTCTCAATTCGACATGTAAGTTTTTTTTTTTATGTTTGTCCACGCATAACTTTTTTCGGAAGTCGGTGGCAAAAAATGAAAATACATTTAGCCAGACACCGACTTCCGAAATTAAAGCTATTTTTCACTTTGTAGTGTTGTTTTTGGAAGTCGGTTGTATTTTTTTGTAAAAAAGTTTTTATGTTAACCTAAAACAACGCTCATCGCTCTCACTCCCTGTGATTCTTAAGCCGACTTCTCATTTCCACTTGAGTTGTTCACATTAACGTAGAATTAATTAATTAATTTAGCTGTTTGCTAACTCACCTCCGTTCAAGTGTAACAAATATCAGTAATTGCGGATTTATGCGGAAGTTTAGTGGTAATTAGGTATCTTTATATACTGAACAGATTACTTACATAATCATTACAAACGTATACATAGTTCTAAATAAAAATATAACTACCCAGTTTGCAATTTAGTTTCCGAAAATGTAAACAAAAATGTATTTTTAGAAAAATATTTTTTTAATACCTACACATAAAGTTCAGTTTGCGGTGCAACTTTAAATATTTTAATTATTTTTTTAATAGTAGTAGCTATTTTGAAATAAACTTAATTTACTCAAGCATAAAGATGATATTTGTTTTAGCGATAATAACATCAATTTGTAAACAATATTTTGACTATATGGATTATGGAATAGATTTCCAGTGTTATGAAACGCAGATTTAGGTTAGTATACCAAAATTAAATAGTATCAATATGGTCTTTTCCAGAAAGTGGCTAATACGAGTATTGCTTTTATTTCGTGTCTATGCCAAGAGGAGTCACGTATATCGAGCATCGTAGCATGCAACCTTACTTACCTTCAAGGTTTTACAATTTATGAATCTAATCGTGTGACACACCTATACTGTCTATCCCGTTTGTTGCACCTACCATGGTTTGTTTCTGCATCACCCTCTATGGTTGACTAGTAGAAAATACCTCAGGCATTAAGTCCGCCTTTGTATTTTTTACATAGGCCTAAAGTTTTAATAAATAAATGACTGCGTTAGATCCTTATTAAATTGTATCAAAGTTTGTATGATTCACTATGATGCCTCAAATGTCATGAATAGTTCGCAAGGCTCATAGATTTCAATCCAGTCATAATTATATCAGCGTCGAAATCATTGATAGAATGCGTTTGAATCTTATTTTGTGCGTTGTATGTGACTGCGCTCCAAAAAAAAAAAAATCCTATATATTTTTCATGATGTATATGGCTTATAGGTAATCAAAACAAAAACTCATAAAAAATCATCATAATTTTATTATGAAATTCAAATAATAATGGTCAACATCGAATTTATTTGTTAAAGTTAATAAAACAGTCGTATTATTATGTATTCATTAGTATGTAACACAATTATTTATTATAAGAATATTTATATTTATTGAATAATCTTCTAGAAATAAAATTGTTTGCTTAACTGATTATACGCTCTTGGCTGGTTTCACATGGGCAGTAATTGTACTGTAGTCACCAAACAAGTTCGCAAAAAAGTGGGGATGCGTAGTACAGAATCCTGTTGCGTGATTGGACGCGCCCCACTAAGTACAGTATTTTACAAATTAAAGTAGTGGGCATGTCATTTCAGAGTAGACAAGCTGTACCACGGTTTGCAACGGTCAAAAATGTCAGTCAAGCTACGGTTTCCTAGAATGTGACGGTCGTGATGAAAATGATGGCAGCGGGGCTTGACTTTACGGTGTCAAACAAACGCACACCAACTTACTTTCTTAATAACATTTCAGTGAATGACGTCATTTGACGGTAAATTGCGGATGGTATGTGGCGGCCACCGCAGTCTTAAGAAACCCTTGCTTTAGTTATCAAATCGTCATTTGATTGGCTATTGATTTTTCGTTATAATCGCAACAGCTAATATGCGATTCGGCAGCAGATTTACTGATCAAAATCTGCAATACGTCACCAATCAAAATTACCTACTCTTTTTTTTGTGGATGGGAAGTCATCAAATGACGTTTCCCGCTCTTCGTGTCAGACTTTTACTGACTAAAACCCACCCGTGTTCCTTCAGTTCCCTGTGCCAGGGCCACGGCATCTCTTTCGAACAACCCGCGACCCCGGCGGCACCGGCCATATCGGACCCCATCACTGCTGAAATGTCTTTCTTCATCCACCTACTCTAAGGACCTATTTC
This sequence comes from Cosmia pyralina, assembly GCA_946251885.1. Taxonomy (NCBI): domain Eukaryota; kingdom Metazoa; phylum Arthropoda; class Insecta; order Lepidoptera; family Noctuidae; genus Cosmia; species Cosmia pyralina. Next base: position 24,557,159 of record OX276349.1, on the reverse strand, counting down.
ACGATGTCCGAATAGCCACTACTCACCGAATAAATTCAAAAATGGAACAGAATTTGTTTGAAATTATCTGCAAGTAAGTTAATAGGAACTTAATCGTAGGTGGTGAAACAGACCTTAGGGAACATTATTTTATTACGTAGAAATAATCCATCGATATCATATTTTATAAGGTACCCAAAAATTTTCCGTATAAGTTTGGCATCACACAATATTACCAGAAATATCGTAGTAGATATTTTTATACAGTACCTATTACCAAAAGTCATTGATTAAATTTTTTATTTTAGGTACTTTTTGTTTTAAATTGTATGTTACAGCTTAGTGTTGTAAAAGACTATTCAGACATTTAATAATATAACAAAGTATTTAATTTTTATCACAAATCATAATAACTTATAATATATTTACATAACTTTGATTGGATATTTACATTATAATAAATTAAGAATAATCAGATTATTGTTTCACACCCTTTTAACTCTCACGATAAAATATCTATTACTTTACAATTATAAATATTTTTTTTTATTCTTTGATTATAGGTACAGAATTGTACCCCTGCTTCATAAGAAATAAATAATACTTTTCTTCTGAAAAATTAAAGTGACTTGAGAGGTTTTTGGGCCTGCCTGTCATGCACCAAGTCGCGGGTTAAAGACCTGATATTATTATTATAATAACATTTAATGTACAGATTTATATATTTCTTATCTAAGGCAATAATAAGACAGGAATATGGTGAGAATATGGATAAAACAACAGTCATAATGGTAATTAACGTCTTGAAAAAAATAGGGTATATTCGGTGAACGGAGTAGAAGCCTATGGCATATCTATTTTTTTTTTTTAACTAAAAATATCAAAATTCAAATCATAATGCAGGTTGCATATGATTTGAATTTCGATATTTTTAAAGGATTTATTATTTCTTTTCAAAATTTATGTTTTTATTGTTCTAAAATGAAAAGTTTACATCGAATTTGTAGGATTTATTGATACTTAGATATTTTTTTCTAAGCTATTAAAAAAAAACACTAGGTAGGTATGCCATACGCATCTACGAGGGCGGCACTGAAAATTTTGGGAATCAAGGAAGTGACACAACATTACTATTTAAAAATGTATTTATTGCTTTTTGAAGTATTCTCCGCGAAATTTGACACATTTTTCCATACGATGGAAATCATTCCAATCATTGAAGCAACCATTCCATTCGGAAGTTGGGGTCTCCAAAATGGCCGTTTTGTAGGCGTCCACAGCTTCTTCAGGTGATGAAAATCTCTGACCACGCAATTTATTCTTTATTTTAGGGAAAGTATAGAAATCATTAGGGCTTAGGTCGGGGCTGTACGGCGGATGGTCTAATAATTATATGTTTTCTTGCTCTAAAAACTCTTTTGTTAAGTGCGCGGTGTGAGAACTCACATTGTCGTGATGGAGAATGATGCGGCGGTTGCAGTTCTCTTTACGGAGTTCAGAAACGACCTGTGGCAAACAAATGCTAGCATACCATTCTGCATTAACCGTTCTTTGACCCTCAAGAGGAATAGTCGCAACATGGCTGGTTTTTGAGACAAACGTGGCCACCATTTTTTTTGCAACACTCCGTGAACGAACAATTTTTGTTGGCTTTAAATCATTTTCGAACACCCAAACTCGTGACTGGATTTTTGTTTCGGGTTCGTACGCATATATCCAGGATTCGTCACCTGATACGATGTTGTATACAGCATTTGAGGATCCTGCGTGGAATCTTTCGAGAGTTCTGACGCACCAAGTAACGCGAGCCGCTTTTTGCTCTTCACAGAGCGAATGCGGTATCCATCGGGAAAACAACTTTTTTACACCTAATTGTTCATGCAAGATTATTTGTATTTGACTCATGCCAGTGTCTAAAGTTGCCTGAATTTCGCGGTATGTCACATGTCGGTCTTCCTCAATCAGCTTACGCACAGCATCAACGTTTTCTTGGGTGACTGCAGTTTTTGGACGACCTTGACGGGGATCATCACTGAGCTTGACACGTCCACGTTGAAATTCAGCAAACCAGCGATAAATTGTGGTTTTGGATAGGGCTTCATCACCAAATGCAGAAATCATCCGGTCAACACACTGTTTTTGTGTTAAACCACTTCGAAAGTCATAATAAATCATCGCTCTTGAATTTTCTCGAGTCAATTCCATTTTCTCAACGACTAAACAAGTTTGACAAAACCTTGTGACAAGACCGAGAATCTTTTTTTAAATAAATAAATGGTATTTGATTTTTAAAACCAAAGAGTTTTCAATTAAAAAGATTTTAATATGACAGGAACAATGGAAATTTTCCATTCGCGATACTTTTAGTGCAGCTTATGTACTCCGTTCACCTAATATACCCTATTTTTTTCAAGACGGTAAAAAAGTCATCCGGTATATACACACATATATATAATTGTAAAGTTAGGGAAATCAATTGTTTATTGAATTGAATCAAACTTAACTTTGGATGACGACTAATTTTTTTTTTAAAGTCACTACAGGACATGTCAGTAATAGGTATAAATTATTTTTATTGGTGCTTCAGTAAGTTTCCAAAAAATATCTAATTAAAAACGCTGCAATCACATAGTAATATCGCCTTATTGAGCACAACACTTTCTTATAAACCATTATATTACTATTATCATCACAAATAAAATTTCACGACTTCCTGAAGACAAGAAACTTACTGCACAAAATATTTTTTTTCACCCAAATACGAATAGTAAGCAAGCCTTTTGCAATATCAGATAAATATTGCAAGATGAACAGAGCATATCAACTGTATATACACTGTTTGTCATAAAAAAAAACAGTTTCTCACTGTACAAAATCTACGTTAATTACAAGTACATAATATTACAATACAACATTATTTACATGTTCAAATTCAAATGTCACCTTAAATATTATATTAATCACAACACACATTAAGTAAAGCTTGCCATACGCCTTTTGATCTATCGTCAGCTGCTATTGGTTGACGATTTATTGGTGCAGTCTTGTGCAATAATAATAAGTATTGTTGACGTACTACAGATTCAGATCAGGTTATACCAAACAGTCAAATTTATCCAAATGATTTTAAACCTTACAATGTTGATGGTTACATTCAAAATCGAATGAGAAAATTTGACAGTTTGTAGTAACTTGACCTCCTGCTGTTTGTATAAACAACGTTAGAGCAGCGTTTTCGTAGCGTTTTCGTAGCGTAAGATAGAAGGATACGCCATCAAGGTTCTGTAGTCTTAGTGATATCTAGATCTACATAACAAAACAGAAAATTCTGTTTCTTGCTAGGCCATTTCAACACAAGACATTTGTTTATCAGCTCACACGAGCGCGGTGTGAATCGGGTCCGTGGAGTCATTTTACCTAATATTGTACGTGGTGTGAGTTCTATACCAAGAAAAAACTTTTTTATTATTGGTCAAATACGTACTCGTACAATACAATTTCTACACAAGTGTCAAAGGCAAAACAATAACGGTCACAATAGTAATTTGTTTGGTTGATACACACATCAAAAGTGTCTAGGGATCAACATATATTTTTGCAATAACTCTTCTCCTGATTGATATTAATTAAAATTTTCTTTAAGGATTCATCAAATAAAGTGTTTTCGTTTGTCACAGTAACGATAAACCAAGTCACCTTTGCATTAATAAAGAAATTTGCCATTTTCCTAATAAAGGGATTTTTGACATTTGAACCACTAACATTAAAGTTCGAAAAAAAGACTGAAATAACAGTTTTCTTTAAAATTTTATTGGGTAACTTAAACAATTAATAATCCGTGTTTCTACCGCGAACACTAACAACACAAGAACATCGGTTTGGCATACTCAAAATGAGTTCATCCAAATCACGCTGTGGAATGGCCGCCCATGTTCGTTGCAACAACAAAAAAAGGTCTTCTTGCGACTGGATACCCTCCATATTCGGCAGAGCTCTTCTCTGTAGCATATCCCATGCATGCTCAATCGGGTTCAAGTCTGGCGACTGAGCAGGCCAGGGCAGGACATTGATGTTAGCTGCGGCGAGAGTCTGTCTTACAACTCTTGCGGTGTGCGGTCGTGCATTATCATGCATTAACTGAAATAAGGGACCGATTTGCACTTGTAGAGGAACGATGACGTCTGATACAATCGTCTCAGCATAAATTTGAGCGTTGAGGTTGCCTCTGATCCAAATCAACTCAGTTCTTCCGCCGATCCAAATACCCGCCCATACCATGATGGTTCCACCACTATAAGGATGGACTTCCTGGCAGGATTTTAATCGCTGTTGGCGTCCAGGGGTTCTCCAGTGTCGTATACGTCTTGTATCCGGTCTCATACCAAAACGAGACTCATCAGAAAAGCACACGAAACGCCATTGTTCTTCTGCCCAATTTCTGTGTTCAAGAGCCCATTGATATCGAATCCTACGATTGTGCATTGCTATAGGTGGTACCCGTAGCGGTCTTCGGGAATGAAGGTTCACTTCATGCAAGCGGTTTCTGACTGTTTGGTCGCTAATTAAGTTCCCTGAAGAGTGATGAAGCCTCACGGCTAACATCATGGCGGTTATAGTTGGAGCTCTTCGAGTTAAGATTTGAATGTATCGGTCTTGTCTCCGTGTGGTGCAGCGATACCGTCCTCCATGGCGCTCAGCCACGGTACCAGTGCTTCGGTAACGTGTCCAAAGTCGACTGATAACACTCTGACTTGTATTCAGAGCTAAAGCCACAGTACGTTGCCGGGAACCAGCTTCTATCATTCCCACGGCTCTGAGCATTTCTTCCCTGCTTAAATGACGTCGCCGCTCCATAATAACGTTGGTTTTAATCAGTAGTAGGGAAACAGTAGCACTAATAATGTCTTCAATGCGTTGTATGTTTTTATAGGGAAAATATTGACAGCTGATTTTCATCTTTTACTCGAATTTGATTCACAGTTCCTGATTCAAATTATGAAATGCACCAAAAAGGATCCATATAAATTTATAAAATCATAAATTTATTACAAAGCCACATCTCAATCTCAAGAAATCCGCATAAAAATGCTTGATCCCTAGACACTTTTGATGTGTGTATTTGTGCAAGATATATCACGCTACATTGTCTGTGACGCTAAAAAAATATTTTTCCAAGTGTGCTATTTAAGGGGGAAGCGCCAGGGTAGCCCGTGATATTCAAATTTTCTTACGTTTTTTGCAATTTGCAAGTCAGTATTAGGTTTTATGTTGAATATAGTATGTATTTACAGAAATATAATCATTAGAATCAGTAATACAACTCCATAAGTTAGGATAATCCTCAAATATCAAGATTCCATGAAATATTAGTCATTCAATAAGATAACTTGGTCTTAATGAGTTGTACCTATTGATGAATTTTATTATTATAATTCTGTAAATACATATTGTTACGGACGCGAATCATATTTTGATCAACATACAACATAATAATGACTTGTGAATTGCAAAAACCGTACGAAAATTTGAATTTCGCTGGCAACCCTGGCGCTTTCGCCTTAAGCACCTTTACCTACAACCGGATGGTTCATATTCAATTCATATTATCTTTATTTGCATTCCATAATGTTTAAAGGTGTTACTATAGCTTAAATCTCAGGTACAATTACGGACCCTGTAGGACACAGCAAAAAGTTTAAAATTAATTCTCAAGGGGGATGCGCAGTAGTAGCCGCGAATTTTTATTTTTTTTGCAATTTGCAGGTCTGTATCAGGTTGTATGTTGATAAAAATATGATACGTAGCTATAACAAATATGTATTTACATAATTTTAACCACAAAAATCATCAATATATTTTTCTAAGTTACATTTCTTGCGGATGGGTCTGATTTCGAAAATTAGACGAATACGCGGGAAATCTAACTATTGATGAAAAACGTAAGAAAATTTGAATTTCGCGGGCTTCTACTGTGCAATCACCTTAACATAAAATTAAAATTTGGAAACAAAACAATCAATATTTTTTAAATAAGTGTGTTTTAACAAGGTCAATGAGACATCATATTTATTTATCTATGTATGTAGTTATGAATGTATACGACTAACTGTGTTACAATCAAACCACAGTTCACAAAGTGCACAGCAAGCTGAAAATCTTCACCATAACATTTTATCAGTCACTAATAGTCAATTTTAACCCGAAGGTAAAGCACTGAAGTCTAAAAGGTCATCACTACGTTGTCCTTTACAGTCCAAAATGAACCCAGTGCAGCAAAACTAAAGTGCACAATCGTATATCACTGACACGCTGACACAGTCTTCTTCACGGTCTACTCATAAAGTGGCTGAGTTGGTCCATTGGACTTTGACAGTCCCGTTCTCGCCCACGTGATGCGGTACAGGAACTGGCTTCCTTCTTCTCCTGTTTCGATGACCTGGGAAGAGAAGAGGTTATTAAATCCTTCATTGAAAATCATAAATAGGTTGTAACTGGATAATGTCTGGCACAATACTTTCATCTTACTACTACTCCTGTTATTCAAAATCTACAGTGGCGAAAAAAAGAAATCGCTTTGCCTGAGTAAGAAGCCATCAAATGATTAATGGCCCGACGTCAGTCCTTAAAGAAACGGTTCATTTCCGATTGTTTTTAAATTCCTTTACAATAATTGCTTGCAGAAATATTGTAATTATTATGGTCTAGTGGTTGTGTATCCAACATTATGATGTAAATGTTTGACCGATTTCAAAGCATCGAATCAAAAAAATAAACAAACGACAAACGGCCTTTCGATGGCAACAAAATACTTGGCTGTGGGTCGAAGATTTGGCAGAGTTGTATGGTTGGTACATTCATATTTTCACACGTTATTCTTTCAGCAACAAAAGTCGATTAACAGTTGCAGTTTTTTAATCTTCTATTCTATTCTATTTTTCTCTATGGCAATGGTGCCGATGTCAACAATTCTGCCAATGTCAGATGTGTTGTGAGAAAACGTGCAGAAAGAAAAAAAAAACTAGAAACCCAAATCCAATACTAATTGATTAATAATTGAATTTAATGTGAAACTTGTTGACAAGTATTAGTACACTGAAACAAACAGATAAAGAATATTGTTAGTTAAATAAATATGTGACATAGACGACCACAAACCGCACAAAAATCATCATAGTTTGATGTCATTGTTTGATGTTGTTGTATAAAAAACATTAAAGCTTGAAGGATCTTTGGGCAAGAATGTATCTTAATTATTAAGCGAAATATTTCATTCAAATCGGAACACAAGTACTTAAAATTTAAGAACACGTACAAGAACTCTTAACAGTTAAACGAAAAAAAAGCAGTTTATCGAAACATTTTGTGTTAATTTAGATGATGTCAAAAAGTAGCAGTGTTAATCGACTTTCTGTTGCTGACCGTACAAGCATGTTTGTCAATGTTTGATATACAAGGTAAAGGTGAGAGCAGTAGTGACGCAGTGGTAACAGGCGCTTTACTTTATGTAAATGATTTCATCACCACTGCTCTCAAAACGGTGAAGGAAACCGGCATGTGCTAGAACCAAAAATTTAAAGACATGTGACATCTACCAACCCGCACTGGGCCCACGTGGTGGATTACAGCCCACTCCCTCTCACTGAGAGGAGGACTGTGTCCCAGCAGTGGTAACGTTATAGGCTGATTATGTAAAAGCTTTTAGGCTAGTATTTATAATAGCTTCATACATAAAGTTATTTTGTGAGTAACCCATTATTATTTCAGCTCGTAGGTTTCAAAAGTGTGAGGGTTTCATTCAAAGGCTGTGACATATAAAGGCGTTAATAATTAACTTGAATTACTTTTAAAGAGACCTAAATAACTAATCCGAAAGATTGTAATTAGCAATCAAAAAATTAATGATGAAAAAGATTTTAGTCAAGCTAAAAATCTGTAGATTTTGGAATATCTTTACTACATCACAGAAACAAACACGAAAAATGAAAATCTAAAATCAGTGTAGGTAACATGAAAAAGACCGGTAGGTAAATGTTTGGTACAATTTTTCAATTGATACGTAAGGCTTTGAAGCGTCAGAAAATTGCGCTATAAATTGCGCAGCCACTAGTCATATTGGTTCCAATTGAAAGGAACAAGATAAAAGGCTCGTGGAATATAAAGGTGTTACTCGTACGTTCTATTATGCAACAAGGTCGTGAATTGTTAACATCGTACGTTGAACATGTGGGTTGAACAAAGTTTACCCCCACTTTCTAACGGTGCTTTCTTTATTCTAATTACGCTTTGACTTGCAACTTGGTGTACAGTTCAATAGAACTAGTTTAAGAAGAAGTAAAGTTGTAGCAACATCGAAAGCTACCAAAGGAAAAATATTAATTAGGAAAAGAAATAAAACAATATTTCTTATGTGATCGAGTAGAAATATTATTAGAAAGCCTAAGATGAAGAATGTTGTTAAAACCAAAACTTATGTTATGAATATAATTTTCAGAATTTAAGGACCTCTAATTGAAAATATCGCTGGAGAAAGTGATATCACAGAGATGCAAGATAATGTCACAAGAGACATTTATCGATTCTCTACGATAACTTCTATGATGTAGTCAACAATCTAAATGGTGGACTATCTACCTAATAACACTCGACGTGGATAGCCAACCTAGTAAAGTTCAAGGCTCGCCATTGAATGTTAACGGCTCGGAACGGATCGTTTTGGAAATCTATGAGAGACGCTATTTATCCAGTATTGAACGTCATCCGGCTGATATATGGGCCTGAAGCGAATTTAATGAAAAAGTATTAAGTACGAGTAGATAAGCTTAAAGAACCAATGCAAAACAAATTAAAGAAGGATGGAATTGAATAGAATAGAATAGAATACTCTTTATTATGCACACCATTTAAATTACAGGTTACAATGTTACAATGTTGAAATTTTTTTTTTTTTTTTGTTTGTTGAATGGAGTTTGTGAAAGAATACTATGGCTAGGAACGAAGTAAACAGGACGGCTGATGGAGATAACGGAAGTTCTTCCAAATATTTTGATCCACAGAGCACAGTATCGCCGGGCAGCTACTAATTACTAATAATATTCCTGCCTACGTATAATTACGTGGGCAGGAACATGATATGCTAGGTGAATTTGCTACCAGCAGTAATGCTCTGCGCACAAATTCACCTATCATAGGAACAGTCAGAATAAAACGATGACGCTCACTGACATGCTTGTTGAAAAGCGTTGACAAAACGTCTCTAGCAACAGCCATCTAGGCGTCTCCAATCTTTATCAAATTAATTAATTTAGACTCGGAGCAGTTACTGTTCCTTCTAAAAGATATATAGAAAAAAACATTTATTTAGCTCAGGCTAAAAGGCTCACTACATATTTTGCAGTTGCTACACTGACCCAAGATAAATCGGGAAAATTGTATCATGGTAATGGTTAAGTTTAGATTTAAGAAACTCCGCTGTATTGTAATTTCAGTAAATAAATATGATGGGTTACCCATACCTGTGTGATGGGTCGCGCGACCACCGGCGCGGGCAGTGCGGGGTGTACGCCGCTTCCCAAAGCAGTGCTGTGTGAACCGCTGCTAAACACAATCCTCACCTTCCAGTCCATCCAGCTCTAGAACAAAATAACATAGTTACTGAAGAAGGAGACATTATTATGTAAAGATTGAAAGGAGAAGAGAGGCAGATAGACGGAGCAACAAAATACTAATCAAGCAGGAAGAATGACGTAGTTATTAGAACTACGCCGGCAGTTGCTGAAAACCAACGCTTGGGGTCTATCTCGCATAGCGTCGCAGCAATATGCTGAACGATATTTTGCGTGCATGAGACGCATATTTTCCCCCAACTTGTTCTGTATTGTATTTGTAATCTTTTTTTTTGCGTCATATGTTTACCGTAAATAAACGTATTTTCTTTCTTTCTTTGTAACTGTACCAAGACTTTTAACCAATCATATACAATTATTTATTTGTTTTAGTTACATGGGACCAAAGGGTAGGCCTATTTTTAGCCGTAAGGATTAGCATTGCCTTTGCCATCCAACGTGGCAATGCCACCACCCTTTTGGGCATTTTTCCCACTGACAGCGATGTGGATGAATTTTTTGATGCCCTGAGCTCTTCCCCTTTTTATTTTTTACTACATACTTGTACATATATATATATATATACGAGGTGCATTCAATAAGTACCTAGCCTCATCGCCAGAGGGCGCTGTAGTTTCAAAAGAGTTTTACCACAGTGTAGCACATCCTTTTTTAATTCTTTTTTAAAATTTTCATTCCAATCCCTTCATTTGTTTTATTTTGACAACTTATGGAAGCGAACGTGTCGATCGGTTTTACAAAAATGGAAAAAGAGCAATATCGTTCGGTGATTCGATTCCTATTTTTGGAAGGGAAAACGCGCATCGAAATCAAAAAGCGCTTGGATGCTGTGTACGGTGACTCTTCTCCATCGATGGCCACCGTCAAGAATTGGTTCAACGAGTTTGCACGTGGCCGTACGTCGGTTTTTGATGAACCACGTCCAGGTGCACCGAAAATAGCTGCTACGGAGGAAAACATTAAAAAAATCCATGATCTCGTATTGGCAGATCGCCGATTGAAGGTTCGGGAGCTAGCTGAGACTGTAGGCATTTCAGAAGGAACAGTGCATCATATTCTTCACGAGGAACTCGGCATGAGAAAGCTGTCGGCGCGATGGGTGCCGCGTTTACTCACACCAGAAAACAAGCGCAACCGTGAGACCACATCGGAGACGTGTTTGGCGCTGTTTAAGCGGAATCCAGCGGAGTTTTTGCGTCGTTTTGTGACCGTCGATGAAACCTGGATCCACTGGTACACACCAGAGACCAAGGAGCAATCAAAACAATGGATCCAGACCGGGGAACGTGCTCCAAAGAAGGCGAAAACTGTAAAATCGGCCGGAAAAGTTATGGCCACCGTTTTCTGGGATTCACAAGGTGTGATCTACATCGATTACCTCGAGAAGGGTAAAACAATTACAGGGCTTTACTATGCCGATTTATTGGGCCGATTCGACGCCGAATTAAAGAAAAAACGACCCCATCTGGCGAAGAAAAAAGTGCTGTTTCACCACGACAACGCACCGGTTCACACGTCTGCCGTTGCCATGGCCAAATTGGTCGAATTACGTTACGAATTGCTGCCCCATCCACCGTATTCTCCAGATTTGGCCCCTTGTGACTTCTTTCTGTTTCCTAATCTGAAAAAATCACTCGCCGGGAATAGATATGGATCGAATGAGGAGGTCATCGCCGCCACGGAGGCCTATTTTGCAGAGTTTGACAAAAACTATTTTTCGGACGGGTTAAAAAAGTTGGAGCATCGCTGGGCTAAGTGTATCGAACTAAAAGGAGACTATGTTGAAAAATAAATTGCCACTTTTCCAAAATTTTCGTTTACTTTTTGTAGGCTAAGTTCTCGTATTTATTGAATGACCCTCGTATATATATACATATATATTTTAGTGTTAGCTTGTATATTGTAATTAAGATTTCTCTACTATTTTATGTTAATGGTAAATTTGTTAGTAAGAGGTCACCACCACTTGGATATCTGCAGATACCTATGTACCTATGCATAATAAGTAAATCACACGCCGGCGGCACCCATATCCTTCAAATCCGAGTATCGGAGCACAGCAACGCTCCGTGAAACGTATTTATTTTATTCGGGAAACATTTATTTATTTATTATTTATTTATTTATTTATTTATTTAAAACACATACAACTATCATTACAGGGTTACCCAATACAACAGCTAAAACAACAACATACAGCTAAAGTACCTAGACAATTTCCTTAAACAATATATGAAACTGAAGACCATTTACAAGTTTCCACCGATAAACAATTTCTCCGGATAGACTCCTTCACAAAGAGCATTATACTACCTTTGAAACTAATCGCATACTCAAAAACCGCTTCAAAGGCGGGAACGAAATATAACCTTCATTAAATATCTCAATAGGTACGTATATTCCGTGACTAGAATGCAAATCTCTCGGCTGACTTAAATTCCGAACAAGTTTGCAATGCAGAAATGTTGCAATCTCAGCAAACAATTTAAATTGTTCGAATAAAAGTTCATTATCGCATTTTAATGTTCACTAACTTGTTGTTTGTATGTTTGGGTTTTACCGACCGGAATTTCTCAGTGTCAGTCCGGAGTCTGGATTTTTGCCCGATTGATGGCAATATGGTCGCATCCTATTATGACTGGCGAAATATGGGTGTACACTTAAATGTAGGCCTAACCCTTCTGGTAAATCAAGCATGAGGTTATGTTGTTAAGTAATGTAAATTATTCGATAAAGCCAATGGGATCAGTCAATGCTGATAGATCTACAATTCAATACTTTCTCAAATAAACTTTTCTACACGAGTAAAATCCTATCAGAAAAGTAAATAACGAACTGAGTGTCAACATGTTGTGCGTGGAACATTTTCCTAACATGAAAAGTTTCATACTTTTTCCCGAGTTAAAACTAAATCACAACAAAAATTGGCAGACATATTTACAAGATATATGACACAGGTAGTTTCTAAGTTAAAAACATGTATCTGTCGAAGTTTGCTGTTTGCTGGATCTGATATTAAAGTATTGGTGGTTGGAACAGGATAGTTACTGGCACGCGTCCAACGCCGGATTTATGGTTACATAAATCCGGCGTTGGCGCTTTTATGTGTACGTGTAACAATCGATGTATGTCTAAATTGTTTGCGAGTAGTTCGTCCGTTTTAATTAAATGTTGCGTACTAGTAGCTCAAAATTTAACAATGATAAACATACAAGACAGAAGCAGAATGAGAATAAACAATTTTCTTTTTAATTTCTTTCTTCTCTGACATTATTCAATCATGGAGGAGTTTGGAACGGAAAAAAGGGATTCAATTCCGCTTGACGTAAATCGCTTTGCTGATGATAAATTAAACCCAATTGTACAATTGTGGTGTTAGTTGGGATGGGAAGGTGATTTATAGGTGCCTCAGTGATTCTGTCAAGAGAATGGCAACAATTGTGTCAGAAAGAGTGGCCAAATTTAAGGGTGTGGTACAGACCATCAAACTGAATGACTTTCTCCATGGGACCAACAAAGTATCGAAAAAAAAAATATCAGCATTTGGGTCGAGTAAGTATTGAAGCTTTGTACTGAACAGCTGAAAAATTAATAAAGTTGTTCAGTTTGATGGTCTGTATCACACCATTAAACTTGACCACACCTTTCTGTTACAGCCTGTATATTGAACAACACAACTAAACAACTCAGCACATAATAATATTAACTTTTAAGGGTTTTATGTGACTCACTTTTTCTAGGACCAAGTGTAATAGCGTTCTGAAAGAAATAAAAAAAAATAGTGGTTGAAGCTGGTTTGAAAATTTGAATATCCAAACCGTAAATGGCGTACAGGACATTTTAAAAACATTTGCCTGTCACACAACGGTACCCAGATACAACATAAAATTTTATATTGTGCTTCATGCATAGTTTTTATAAGGCATTGATTTTAAATTTAGAGTTCATTGGCATAATATTATGTTTGATGACATGCAAGGGCGACCGTCTGTATCGCCTTTTTAACCGACTTCAAAAAGGAGGAGGTTCTCAATTCGTCGGAACCTTTTTTTTTTTTTTTTTTTTTTTAATTTTTTTTTTATGTATGTTCCCCGATTACTCGAAGATGGCTGGACCGATTTGGATTATTATTTTTTTTTGTTTGAAAGGGTATACTTCCCAGGTGGTCCCAAGATCATCAAGTCAGGATCTGATGATGGGATCCTGGAGAAATAGAGAGAACTCTTCCAATTTTATAGGCACACTTGAAGCGATTTGGATAGTTTTTGGAAGAGTACTTTCTTGGAGTGGTCCCATTTCAATTTGGTGAAGATCTGATGAAGAACTTCTGAGATAGGCAACGGAACTCCTCAATAAATGATAGCAAATGGACTGGGATTGCTGAAATCTCATATCTGTTTGTTGTTCACACCAGTTCATAACATAACTAAAAAATGTTATGATGGTAATTATGCAGTGCAAGCAGCATGTGAATGGGTGTGAATGTCCTTAGAATTTAGAATTAGGACAATTACATGAGCTCAAGACGAATGAAAAGAAGAATCATTACAAAATCCGCATAGAAATGTCGGAGATACAGTAGGTACATTTATATTATGCATATAACTTCGTACATAAGAATAATTACCTAATGTATTATATACTAAAACCTTCCTAAAAGTATGTAGATTACGGTATTGAAAGAATCATCAAAATTGGTTTATTAGTTTTTGATAAAATCGCGGACAAACAAACATACATACATACATACACACATACATACTTACTCGTAGATATATACATACGGGTCGAATATGTACAGAACCTCCTTTTTTGAAGTCGGTTAAAAATTAGGTACCTAGCTATAATACTTCTCCAATTATTATTTGACACGAAAAGGTTGAGTGGCTGTTGACAAAATAACCCTCCAAGAGATTTTCACGTGATGCGGAGGATTATAAGCTCTTTTGAAGCATAAATTTACGGATTAAACCTTTACCGACTTCAAAAAAGGAGTTTCTATATTCGACCTGTATGTATGTGGATATGTGTTTGTATGTCCGCGATTTTTTGAAAAGGAATGAACTAATTACCCGACTGCGGCGAAGCCCAAAAGGAGGGTTATGTGTTTGACCTGTATGTAAGTATGTATGTATGTCCGTTTCTTTGTTCACTCGTAACTCCTAAACGAATGAACGGATTTGGATAAATTATACGTCTTTAGATTTGTCTTGGTAGCGCGAGTGTCACTGGCTACATTAAAATCAAAAACAAAGTAAAATGGCGGATTTGGGATCCCATATTGTGGAGATCAAACATTTTTTTTTCTTCTAATACCATCGAGTGGGATATCAAAATGAAGGATTTTAAAAGGTGATTACAAAAATATATGCAACTTATATGGTTAAAAGTAATTCAAAGTGACAAATAGTAAAAAACACGTAAAAAAAGGCTTGGCTATTTTTGTGTACTTGATCCAAAAAAATTATTCTCATGACCAAAACTCCTTGCTAGAACTAAATCGTCTGTGAAATCTTTCACATTTGTAAACTAAAAAGCTGGAAATAAAAAAAAGTAATCAAAAAAAGTAAAAAACCCGACTGCGGTAAAAAACTGTAAAGCTAAAAACAAGCCCATTTTAAATTAAATAAAAGCTGGAAGCAGGCGGGACCCATTCCATTTTTTATATTTTCTAACTCAAAAGGGTCCCCTTTTATTTAATTTAAAATGGGCTTGTGTATAGCTTTTCAGTTTTTTACCGCAGTCGGGTTTTTTAGTTTTTTAATTGCTTTTCTTTGATGATTTTTTTCACTAACGTGTTCTACATACTCTGAAGGTTTTAATATATAATTGATTAGGTAATAATTATTCTTCTAAACGAAGTAAAAAAATGTACTGTATCTCAGGCATTTCTAAACGGATTTTGATGATTCTTCTTTTCGTTTATCTTGGGCTTATGTAGGTAAGTATACTGAACTAAAAGTGGAAAAATAAATATATACATAAAAAGTAAAAACCGACTTCAAAAACCTAAAACGAATAAAATAACTTTACTTTCATAAAAAAACCATAAACAGCTTCTGAAGCCGGTGTCTTCAAATTCTTCAATGCACCTTAGCTTGGCACCAACTTTAGAAGCTGTTAAGTTTTTTAAGAAAATTATTTTATTCGTTTTAGGTTTTTGAAGTCGGTTTCTACTTTTCTAAAAGCTTTTTTTAGAGTTCCGTACCTCAAAAGGAAAAAACGGAACCCTTATAGGATCACTCGTGTGTCTGTCTGTCCGTCTGTCACGGGTAAATAAATAAATGATTTTGAATATGAAATTTTTGAACACTTTAGAAAAAAAAGCATATTAAAAAATAAAAATAAAAAGTTTTGAAAACTGTACCGTGTGACATATCAAATGAAAGGGGGGTATATGAGGGTCTCAAATATATATTTTTTATAGTATTAAAATAAATTGTCTTTTAGTTATTTAACAAAATTGACCATAGACAAGACCCCCTTATCCGAAACTGCTGAAAACTGCCGAAATTTTGAAAAAAATATAGGAATTAGTTCTTTACCTGTAAATAACAGTAAAACCTATTAGAAGTCTGTGGTCTTAAAATAACACGATAAATCTCTCAATATTGTGAGTAAAAAACTTTATATTTACAGTTGGAATGTATGGGAGAACATGTTTTTCAACTACAATGCCAAGTTTGTTCTTGGGATAAATTCATCCCAACTACGGAACCCTACATTGTGCGTGGTGCGACACGTACTTGGCCAGTTTTTTTTTAAAGTAGAATTATAACTAAACAAAAAATATATATATTTGTCGGATCCGGTCAATAGTACGGACGCGTAACGAATCGCAGGTGCGCCATAGGCAACATCATGTGAGGTGCCCACGCCTACAGCGCGCTTCTACAGAGTCGTGATGTTTTAACCTCGTGGCGAGAAGAACAGTCTAGTGTCGGATCGCATCGGAGCAACATCGGGGTTACTACGCCACGGAACTGTATTCGATTCGTTGTGCTTAGTGATTGTGTTAGATTGTGATTTTAAACACCGTGTATCGCACCCAGTGTGTTTTCATTGCACGAAACCCATCTTCTGCCCACGTGTCTGTCTAAATCTAACTGAGCAAATCCTGACGTCCCGACATATTTTTACCCACTTACTCGTTATAACTTATAATTTTGTTTTTGTTTATGTCGCTTTGTCTTGGTATACCTGTGCAATCAACAGTTATCTAGCCGAATCTACTTAGTGGATAGGTATATAATACGTGGAGTAATGTTCTTAATAAATGTACCCACAACGACACATCAAGCTATACTTGACTAGTATAAGCTGACCTGTCATTGCCCGAAAGCTTATACAATGCGAGGTCAACTTATACTGCGTACACTTGCTTTATGTGGCTTTTTGTTTATTCCTGAGAACTGGTATTAGGATTTTATTAAGTTTTATGATACCAATTTAACGAAAATAAGGTAAAATCACGAAGATAACAAAAAGGTTGAACCATTGTTCGAATGCTGATAAAAGATCGCGATCGACATGAAATCCTATTGTTATAAACTCCAATTAACAGGAGCCGTTTTGGTAGGATCAGGCCCATTAGAGAACGTCTGATATTATATCTTCGAAACGTGGGAGGTATCTACATTCCGCAGACATTTCACTAATTGGATCATCATGGTTGGTTGAATACATTGAAAGATTATACTGAACAGAATCATTAATACAAATTATATCCTAACTCTATTGAGTTAGGTTATTATTGATTCTGTTCGAATGAAGCGTTCTAAAATTCTCAGAAAATTTGGCAACTACAGTCCGGCCGTTGAGAGAACGCGTTCTTGACACCTGTCAGTCGGACAATTTCTATATTGTTCTCTGTTAGTGTGTAACTATTATATGTAGTTATTTGTTGTATTTGCCTCTTACCGTCTAAATCTTCAAAGATACTAAGTATACCTATTTAATTCGTCTTCTTCTTTTTTAGGGATCCGTACCTCAAAAAGAAAAAAACGGAACCCTTATAGGATCACTTCGTTGTCCGTCTGTCTGTCTGTCAGTCTGTCAAGACCCTTTTTCTCAGCAATGCGTCGAGGTGTCAAGTTGAAATTAATATCAAATACGTAGCTGCTAAGTCAAGCCATTAAAAAAATACGGTCATTTATGCCACTTATTTTGATACTCGCAAGTAAATCAAAACCCGGTACTTCACGGTGACCTAGAATCATGAAATTTGGCAAGAAGCAAGGTTTCACAGCACAAGTAAAAGAAAAAGTCCGAAAATTGTTAATTAGTAATTAGATCACATAAAAATTTTTTTTTTTTTGAGATAAATTCTTTTCAACTAAGTAACCCTTCATTGTGCGTGGTCCGACACGCACATGGCCGGTTTTTTTTTAAGAAGATATTTTTATTTTGTATAAACAGGAGTAAGTACAATACATGCGTGCATTGTGGATGGAATACAAAAATAAAAAAAACCGGCCAAATGCGTGTCGGAACACGCACAATGAAGGGTTCCATAGTTGAAAAGAATTTATCCCAATAAAAAAAAGTAAAAACCGACTTCAAAAACCAAAAATTAATAAATAACTTTCTTAAAAACTTAACAGCTTCTGAAGTCGGTGCGAAGCTAAGGTGCATTGAAGGACTGAAGACACTGGCTTCAGAAGCTGTTAAGTTTTTTAAGAAAGTTTTTTTATTCATTTTTGGTTTTTGAAGTCGGTTTTTACTTTTTTTTATTGGGATAAATTCTTTTCAACTATGGAACCCTTCATTGTGCGTGTTCCGACACGCATTTGGCCGGTTTTTTTATTTTTTATTTTTTTTTATTTTCGAAAAATATCAATATTAAATGTGAATTTTAAAATCATTCCCTGTTTTACCCCCTTGAAAAAACGCTGAAACGCGTAATTCTTTATGCCTAACTTAACCCAAAAAAAAAACCCAAATGCTAGGTTTCCCTTACAAACTTTTATCCCCTATATCACCCCCTCTAGGATTATTTTTAAAACAAAAAGTAGCCTATGTCTTTTCCTAGGATGCCATCTATCTTTTTGACAAATTTTATTGAACTCCGCTCAATGGTTTAGGCGTGAAAAGGTAACTTAAGACAGAGTTACTTTCGAATTGAATTTATCAAAATCCTATTTAAGCGGACGTCTTCATCATAGTAGCTCCAATCTTTAATTTCAGTTCAATCAGTCGAAAATCTAAGAAGATTTATACAAACTTTCATCCCCTATTTTATCCCCTTGGGGGTAGAATTTATCAAAATCCTTTCTTAGGGGATGCTTACGTCATAGTAGCTATATGCATGCAAAGTCCCAGCCCGATCGTTTAAAATTTACAAAGTATCATACAAACTTTCATCCCCTATTTTATCCCCTTGGGGGTAGAATTTATCAAAATCCTTTCTGAGCGGATGCCTACATCATAACATCTACCTGCATGCCAAATTTCATCCCGATCGGTTTAAAATTGACAAAGCTTCATACAAACTTTAATCCCCTATTTTATCCCCTTGGGGGTAGAAATTAACAAAATCCATTCTTAGCGGATGCCTACGTCATAACATCTACCTGCATGCCAAATTTCAGCCCGATCGGTTTAAAATTGACAAAGTTTCATACAAACCTTCATCCCCTATTTTATCCCCTTGGGGGTAGAATTTATCAAAATCCTTTCTTAGCGGATGCCTACGTCATAACATCTACTAGCATGCCAAATTTCATCCCGATCGGTTTAAAATTGACAAAGCTTCATACAAACTTTAATCCCCTATTTTATCCCCTTGGAGGTAGAACTTATCAAAATCCTTTCTTAGCGGATGCCTACGTCATAACATCTACCTGCATGCCAATTTTCAGCCCGATCCCGCCAGTGGTTTGGGCTGTGCGTTGATAGATCACTATGTCAGTCAGTCACCTTTGAGTTTTATATATTTAGATACATACTTACATATATACATACATATATACGGGTCGAATACAGAACCTCCTTTATTGAAGTCGGTTAAAAACAAACTTAACAATGGATCCCAAAAAAAAACTTTATGTCATAAAATTACAAATTAACGATTTTCGGACTTTTTCCTTCACTTTTGCTGAGAGACCTTGCTTCTTGCCAAATTTTATTATTCTAGGTCAACGGGAAGTACCCTATAGGTTTTGATTTACTTGCGACAGTTGCGAGTATCAAAATGTGTCGCAAAATGGTCGTATTTTTTTATTGCGTTGACTACTAAGTCAACGCAAAAAATCAAGCTTCTAAGCTTGATTTTTTTTAACTCTTAGGGACCATAGACTTACGTATTCGATATTAATTTCAACTTGATATCTCCACGCCTCCTTGAGAAAAAGGATCTTGACAGACTGACAAAGTTGTTTTTTTTTATGCGATAGAATTACATATTAACATTTTTCAGACTTTTTCCTTTACTTGTGCAGTAAGACCTTGCTTCTTGCTAAATTGCATTATTCTAGGTCAACGGGAAGTACCCTGTAGGTTCTGATTTATTTGCGACAGTTGCGAGTAACAAAATGTATCGCAAAATGGCCGTATTTTTTTATTGCGTTCACTTAGAAGCTTAATTTTTTTAGAACTGTAAGGGCTCATAGACTTACATATTCTGTATTAATTTTAACTTGATATCTTCACGCGTCCCTGAGAAAAAGGGTCACGACAGACTGACAGATTTGATTTTTTTTTATATGATAGAATTACAAATTAACAATTTTTGGACTTTTTCCTTTATTTGTGCTGTGAGAGCTTGCTTCTTGCCAAATTTCATTATTCTAGGGCAACGGGAAGTACCCTATAGGTTTTGATTTACTTGCGAGTATCAAAATATGTCGCATAAATAGCCGTATGTTTTTATTACGTTGACTTAGAAGTTGAGTTTTTTAGGACTCCAAGATACCATAGACTTACGTATTTGATATTAATTTCAACTTGATACCTCTTCCACGCGTTCCTGAGAAAAAGGGTCTTGACAGACTGACAGACAGACAGACAGACAGACAGACAGACAGACGGACAACGAAGTGATCCTATAAGGGTTCTGTTTTTTCCTTTTGAGGTACGGAACCCTTAAAAGGAGCTACATGTTTTGCCAGTTAGCCCTTCTTCTGTGGCGTTAACCCGAGCGGCGCGCGTGAAATATACCTTAATCTGTGTAATAGCCGGAGCGGCTCGATTGTCACTGTCTGAACATACATTACAATTACTAATACGTTACAAGTGAAAACTACACTAATCCATACATAATCTGTTAGCTAATTTAATAACGATTCCAACGACATAACTTGTAGGGAGCTACCTATCGCAACTTTAGAGTTATCGTCGTTTTAATCAGATGCGCCGTAATCGCGCGGGACTACCCAGAAGCACCGACACAGATGCAGCGTTTCGCGCAATATACGCGCCACAGATGAAAAAATTAAGAATTTATTGTTAGTTACCATGTTTATGCCTAACTACGTTATTAATACAACAGTTTAGAAACAGCTTATCTAACTACCATACAATACTACATAGTTCTCTTGTATGAGCACGAACTATTTACAATATTACCCTCCCTAGGGGCTTTGTCGCAGTCGAGTAAATTATATAGCCCGTAAAAAAAAAAAAGAAAAAAAAAAAAGTCAAGTCATATTATTTACATCACTTATAACTCAAGAACGGCTGGACCAATTTTTACGATATTTGATTTGTTGGATTTATCTCCGCCCCGAATAGCATAATAACTATTAAAAAATTGGAAAAATTCACGAATAAAAAAAATATGAAGAAAACTAAGTGTCTCATACATGCAATTTGGACAGGACAACATCTGTCGGGTCAATAAATAAATCATACAGTGCTTTAAATAGTACCTGGCTAGTCGGAAAGATGGCATCGAGGCTGAATGCTTTTCATTCTCAATCAATCTGCCTAGCCTTTTCCCAACTATGTTGGGGTCGGCTTCCAGTCTAACCGGATGCAGCTGAATACCAGTATTTTATACAGAGCGACTGTCTTTCTGACCTCCACAACCAGTAACTGGGTAATACGATACCCCTTGATAAGACTGGCTGTCAGACTCGGGCTTCTGACGACCCGTAACAACTGTCAAAGTACCACGAATGACATCCCGGACCAACGGCTTAACGTGCTTTCCGAGGCACGGAGGAGTCTCGGTATGTAAAGATGGTCACCCATCCACGGACCAACCCCGGAAAGCGTAGCTTAACCTGATGAATCGAGCCGTACGGCTGTTATTACTTAGCCACGAGCTCCTCTCCGAATGCTTTTCATTCTTTATGCTAAATTATATTCGTGTCACTACGCTAACCGTATTCCATAACATTTATCATTTCTATGTTAAATTGTATTCGTGCCACTATGCTACCCGTACCTCTTATAAAAAACAAGCGTCCAGAAATATTAGGTAGATACGCGCAGACAGCTTACGTCAAGTTCATAAGTATACCTACATTTTGATTGAAATTGATAAACCTTGTTCTAAGAGGAAGTCAAAAGCACTATCTATAGTTTCGTTACGTTAGTTTCCATTGAAGTTTAGTGAAACTTCGATGGAAACTAACGTAGCGTAGAGTGCTGCCGTAGACGCAATCTGTGTTATTCGTGAAGTTTCTAGGAAAAGTAACCATAAACATTTCCGGGTAGAGAATGTAGAGTGTTACCTGCGTTAACCATTTTCCTGTCTGCTACACATACCCATACACTGTTTTTTTTTTAACAATCGAGTACCGGAAATTTTGACTACGTTGCTATTGGTTCACGTAATCAACATAAAGTCCGTTCCACACAAACCAAACGCTGTAGTTACATGTACATTCAGTTGAGTCATCGACTACCTGCGCGTCGCACGTGTTTTAGTGAGTGAACCAGACGATATTGTTTGTGCGTGATCATGACGGTCATGTCTCCTGTACAGTAAATTTTAGAAGTATTCAATATAAACGGGCCTTAACAATTTCAAAATAAAGGCGTTGGCCCCACCCCGACCATCTCACTCTGTCAATATCGGAAATGTGCGAAAGGCATAACTCAGTACTCGTTTGTTAAAAAAAAATAGAGTATAGTGATAGGTTGAGAGAATATTCTCCAATCGAGAATATTATTACTATGCAATATTGTTTTCGACGGAGAATATACGAGAATTTAAAATTGAAATAATTTAAAAATAGTAGATATTTGTGATGGACAGGAGGCAATAAATGCAACTGGCAATACCAAAGTAACGACCAAAAACGTGTTAAATTACAAAATCGATGTCTATTCCAAAGAAATCGTACTTAATTATTATTTTGTTTTTAATTATTTATCTTCCCTACATATTTATTTTTTTAATTTTATTACCTAACTGGCTTCCGCCCGCGGCTTCGCCCACGTGGTATGTTGATAAAAAGTAGCCTATGTCCTTTTCCACGTCATGGTCAACCAGTGTGCCAAATTTCACTAAAATCCATTGTTAGAACGAGAAGAAGTAACAAACATACAAACACACACACAAATTTTTTCCTTTATAAATTAGTGTGATGCAAAATTTTGTAAATCATAAAGTTTGTTTTAACGCAGAAATCTAATTTAACATATGAGAATTTATGAGAATTTTCTCCAAAATATTCTCGGGAATATTCTCGCTTAGAATAATTTACTGAGAATTTAAGTTGTAGAATAGATTATATGGACGTAAACTTTGTAAAACTTTCAAATGCACTCAAAACTATAACTTTAAAAATTTATCGATACAATAGAATCATCCAATTTTTAAATTCTCGTAAATTCCCTTCCAAAATAATATTCTCGAGAACTTACCATCACTACACATACCTAGCATGAACATAATTCTTGTAAGTCTTTCAGAGATACGCAGCTTTGTTCATTAAGGGTACCCACATTTCACCATCAATAGTTATGTTTTCATTATCATCATCGTAATTTCAGCCGAAAGACGTCCATTGCGGACATAAGCCTACCCCAAGCACCGCCACTTCGACCGGTTCTGTGCTTCCCGCATTCAACGGATTCCTGCGGCCTTCACAAGGTCATCGGTCCATCTTGTGGGAGTTATGTTTGAGTCTCACGTAATAGAAGGAGCAATTCTCCGGGCAGAAATCTAAGTTCTTCTGCCAGTAACACTAAAACTGCGATCGTGTGCCAAGCGAAAGTAATTATGGTAATATCGCCTTTAACCGTTCATGTTCATAGCAGTGGTCGTTAGGATGTCTGTTCCAGGCTTAAGGCAAGTATAGCTGATAACAGCGCCACCATTCAGAAAAAAATTAATAAGTCAGGAGATGTGAAACATTTTGAAATTTCCTATGCACACAGATGAGTTAGAATTTTTTGTATCAAAAAAATCAATACTAAACCTCCTAGTTTCGAAGTTATAGCAGTTAACGCCAGAAATGGCTGTTTTGGCGTTGCGCATAAGAAATTTCCAAATGTTCCATATCTCCTGACTTATAAATTTTGCAATAGTGGCGCTGCCGGTTAGCTTGGCAGCTATACTCGCCTTAAGGTGCAATATTAGGAGTGTATCTCCAAGTGTGAGCTCCCTGGACTGTAAGCCACCATCTTGTGGACTAACTAATATTTTTACTACGGCCGCGGCATTAGTTCTATAAAAACTTCGAGCAAGAGAACAAGAAGCAGTAAATATTATTTCACAGCCGGTAAAAATAAGTAGGTATCCACAATGGATTTTCTGTTTTCAACCCACCGATAGTATCAACTTTCAGCGTGGCTATAATAGTGTTACAATTTGACATAATTATACTTATATGTAGTACTCGTAACAAATGGGAGACGATTTTCAACGTGTTCACATTGACATTATGACAAAGCCTTTTCGTTACTTCGCAGCATTTGTCAAGAAGGCCTCTTTTTCTCGTGTCAAATAAACGTGAACCCACGTTTCCTTTATAATTTAAGTTAAAAGATCAATTTCAGAAGTTACTAGCTACAAAGTATTTTTGAAATGTGTAGTCAAAATAGATTTCCCTTTTACAATAATAGTTTTTACATTTTTGTTCTGAAAGCCTTTTTGGGCCATCAAAATTGCATTGTTCAATAACCGATGAATTTGATTCAACACGTTTCAACGTAGTTTTTGTAAAAGCCTAACAACATTTTTGTTGAACTGTCTTCAAATTATTTTCATTGAAAAGAAATGAAACCTAATGAAGTGGCATTATTCGCTATCCTGTCACGGTTCAACACGAATTAAGCAACAATGTTTGATCATTTTAATTACTTTATTCTTGAATCTCGTATCCTTTTAATTAAAACCCAAGTTCTATACATACTACATAGCTATTGGATTCTACATAAAGGACGTGTGGGCAGCCTATGACGTAATAGTCTCTAAATTCATCTATAACCGGACGTGTATTGGGAATTCCAACGTTGATATCATCTGTGCTATGTTGGGCAGTGGCGTGCTCGTGATGGTTCAGTGGTTAAGGCCTCGCCTCTCATGCACGAGGTTGTGATTCAAATCCGGGCAAGTACCAATGTGAATTTTTCAATTCATATGTACTTTCTGAGTTTATCTTGGACATTTCTGACATCGGTGAAGGAAAACATCGTGAGGAAACCTAGACTTGTAATTAATATAAGTCTGAAATCGCCAACCTAAGCAAGCGTGGTGATCAATGCTCGTGCCTTCTCTGTATGAGAAGAGGTCTTTGCCCAGCAGTGGGGTGTGGTGGGTGGGAGTGGGTAGGCTGGTAATATTATATTATTATTATAATAATACGTTTAAGAACCGAAAAAAGTAATATCAACATTGATAAATTGAATAAAACTCAAAGCAGATTAAAAATAAAGATG
This sequence comes from Cosmia pyralina, assembly GCA_946251885.1. NCBI lineage: Eukaryota > Metazoa > Arthropoda > Insecta > Lepidoptera > Noctuidae > Cosmia > Cosmia pyralina. Next base: position 24,531,723 of record OX276349.1, on the reverse strand, counting down.
TAACAAACAAAATAGCGATAAGGCCGCCCCCATTGTATATTTTGTATTGTGTTATTTATTTTTTGTTAGGAATGTATTTTTGTGGTGTACAATAAAGTGTATACTATAAATAAATATCAAAGGCATTACTTCAGAAGCGACCTTAAAGAACATTGTTTGTTGCTTTTGGAAATGAGTTTTACCTAAACAGGTATTATTAAATAATTTAAAAAATTTTATAAGTACGTTCAGAATTATTTAAAAATGTGTAGATCACTGGGTATTGGGACCCAAAAAATTGTGTCGCAAAAAAATGTAATTTAGCGCTGATGGGAAAATACAGTTAACGGATTTATAGGTACTTATTATGTTTTGTAATGTTCGTACTTTTTTGGTGTTCAGTTTTTTTTTTAAATTAATTTAAATATTTTTTTAATTATTTACTTCTCATACGATCATCAAACGAGCATAGACATCAAACGAGCCACCTTTCTAAGAGTCATGTGGGGGTTACGTGGGGGTTAAAGATATGATCGAAAACATGTTTAGCTTTGAACAGTCAAACATTATTATTATAATTTAGTCAAGGTTGAAATATCAGTCAGTCAAGTAGAAATTTTGTTAGGTAAGTCATGTAGAACATATTCTGATCTACCTATTTCGTAAATGCTTAAACAATTAATGTTGAATTTATTACTGACAGTGTCACTGTCATATCAATTATGTCTTCTTTACTAAACCATGTCACAAGAGTGTGGAAAGTCTTGATACTAATAAAAGAAATACATTAATAAATTAGCTTTTGCCCGCGGCTTCGTCCGCGTGGAGGTCGAAAATTATCCCACGGGAACGTATTACCGGGATAAAAAGTATTATGTGCCCTAATCCAGGTCATGATCTACGCATGTACCAAAATCCATCCAAATCCATTTAGCCGTTTTAACGTGAAAATGTAACAAAAAAACAAACAAACTCATTTTCGCGTTTATAGTATACTAGCTGCGCCTCGCGGTTTCACCCGCGTAAACCGAGATAAAAAGTAGCCTATGTATTAATCCGGAGTATAATCTATCTACATACCAAATTCCACTCAAATCGGTATAGTAATCGGTATATATATCGGTTTAGCGTGAAGAAGTAACAAACATACAAACACACTCACAATCTTTCGCCTTATTAATATTAGTGCGATGTGATTAGTTAGGACGGTGCTTATTAATTTCTAGCTTTTGCCAGCGGTATCACCCGCATGGATGTTGGAAAATATCACGCGGGAACACACTACCGGGAATTCCTACCTTATTCCTTGTCTACATTATAAAGAGAACCTGTGTGCAAAATTTCAGCTTTCTAGGTCCAAGGGTTTGCGCCGGGCGTTAATGAGTCAGTCAGTCAGTCAGTCAGTACTTCTCTTTTTATTATATAGATAGAAGAAGATAATTGCTCGCTTCAAGTCGCTGCAATCCTTTATTTTTCAAACACAATTTAGCCAATTTTGCAACCACTCTCCTGAGAAAAAAATCCCTGAGACTGGAATTATCCATTTAACTAAATAGAAAGATAGATAATCTAGGACGATATTTGTTCCAAAGCCACACAGCAATAAGTATAGGAATAGGCAAGCATTGGGGCATTTGAGTAGGCATTCGCCTTAATTGCCTTTTCTAACTGCCCAGTTTCCGGGTACACATTGGCCAAATGTTCACATTTACAAAGCGGTGGGGTAAATAGCCACTCTTGTGAAAAGTCTGCTGAACAAACTCAGTATTTGCGGAAGCTGGGGCTAAATACAAAGGCATGCGGGTCGTGTGAAAAGTCACTTACGTCAGAAACAGGACTTAGTTAAATAAAGAAAGAATGATAATATAATGCATTTATTTAGCACAGACTAAAAGACACACAAAGGACATTTATTTAGCACAGGCAGGATGTGGGGAGCATAGAACCGGTTGAAGTGGCGGAGGTTGGGGGAGGCTTATGTCCAGCAGTGGATATCTTTCAGCTATAATTATGTTAATTATGATGAAAAGGCACACAACACCTCAAACAGAACGGAGACGTTTAATGAAATGGCTAGGTAGTTGAATAAATGGCTTATTAAACCAGCGACATACAGGGTGACCTGAAATTAGTGGCGGACCCGTTAAGGGGTGATAGTAGGGATCAATTCCAGTCGATATCACTCTTAGACCTACTGTCCTAAAGTTAACCCATTTCAGGATATTCCTACTTAAAGAATTTTACAAAAAATACCCTACTTTAAATCTTAAAATAGCTGTAAATCCTAAAAATTGGTCTTTCTGGTACTTTTTTTTTGTTTTGCATCAAAAATATTGAAAATAAGGAATTATTAATAGCGATATCTTCGTAAATGTCGGTATCTTACGCGAAAATCAATTAACAAAATCATAAAATGAAAAAAAAATACAATGACTGCGTCTAAAACATCGATTTACTTAAAAAAGTCACCCCACAATGTTACGTACATAATAATTAAATAACATTTAAGTTTCATTATCTTTCATATGAGGTATCAAAATCCAAAATCGGTTAAAAAACCACGAAGATATGATCAATGGAAAACCCCCAGGTAGAGCATTTTATGATTTTGTTAAACGATTTTCGCGTAAGATATCGACATTTACGAAGATATCACTACTAATCATTCCTTATTTAGAATATCTTTGATGCAAAACAAAAAAAAAATGGTCCAAAAAGACCAATTTTTACGATTTAGAGCTATTTTAAGATTTAAAGTAGGATTTTTTTGTAAAATTCTTTAAGTAGGAATATCTTGAAATGAGTTAACTTTAGGACAGTAGGTCTAAGAGTGATATCCACTGGAATTGATGCCTACTATCACCCCTTAACGGGTCCGCCACTAATTTCAGGTCACCCTGTATATACAACATCCCGACATCAACCGTCGGGCAGTAGCCCACCAGAAACAACACCCGTCTGGTCGGAGGATCCTCTCTTTTCTATGGAGGATGAGATAATTTTATACCCTATTCCTCATACCACTATACTGGTGACTCCGACGTGATCCTACCAACCTTCTACCCTAAAGTACCCTACATAAGTATAAAAATTACATTGAAAAAATATTCAAAACAAATAATAGTACTCCAAAATTAAATGGCAATGTACTGCTCGCTTTTCTACTAATGTTATCGTAAACAATTATTTTAAATACGGATCAAACACCATGTCTTACAACACAGCCATGTCAATCAAAAATCACGAGAAATGTTGAGAACAACGTTTTCTTGACGTTTTCCTTGATATAAAACTTGATTGAAACTTACGATACATCATCTATCAATCTGCCTAGCCTTTTCCAACTATGTTGGGGTTGGCTTGCAGTCTAACCAAATGCAGCTGGATACCAGTATTTTACATGGAGCGACTGCCTACCTGACCTCCACAACCCAGTTATTGGGTAATATGATACCCCTTGGTAAGACTGGTTGGTTGTCAGACTTTCGGGCTTCTAACGACACGTAACGACTATCAAAGATACACACAACTTAACGTATGCTTTCCGAGGCACTGAGGGGTCTCGGTATACGGACCAACCGCGGCAAGCGTACCTGATTGAATGACCCGTTTGATTGCCCCTCTTACGTAAAGATACATCACAGTAAATAATATATTAACATGTTACACATTTCAACGACTCCACACGGGACCAGAGGGCTGACCTATTTTTAGCTCAAAGAATTAGCATTGCTATCCAACGTGGCAATGCTGCCAGCCTTTTGGAAACTTTTCCCACTGACAGCGATGCGGATGATTTTTTTGATGATCTATGAGCTCCCCTTTTTTATTATTATTAATAGGTTGGGGAAAAAGTTTCTTCGCATTTTTTAAGAAAATTCAAAACATTTTTTAATATATATTATTTACATTTATCTAAAGTATGTAGGTACCAATTGCCACCGCCGTTTCGTGCTATAAAAACAGTTGGTACTTTTAGTATTACATATAAGCGACACTTGTTACGAATACAAAGGGAAACCAGTCTCTGATAGTCTAAACTCACCCTGGGTCTGCACGTAGTTGGTATTGGTGACCTTAGCGGAGTCTTGTGTTCCTAGCAGCATGTTTAACTTTGAACGCTTTGTTTTTTCACTCGGTGATTGATTATTTTTTTTTTTTTTTTTCTTCTTCCGACTTACACAACACAACACATTCAGTTATACACTCAACAATACTTTATATTATTTATTTGCACCATTTTCTTGTCGTATTTATTATTCACTCTTTGTTTTGTTTGTGTGACTTTGCTTCCTTTTTTACATTAATGCACATTGACAGCCAGTCGCCTGCGCCCGCGTCTCATGCATGGTCTCATCGCTTGTCATAAATATGGACAGTAGTCTATAGCATAGACAAGTGAGGTTGGACCGTCGGGCGTCAAGCGTGAGTCGATCTTTACACCTTATTGACGGTTTTTGTTTTTTTCTTTTCAAGTATTCTAGTATTTGTATTTTATTTTATTTGATTTTATTCCCCTTGCTATTTTTAATTGATATCCGTGGGTATGTCCGTGGCATCACACAGGCCCTATCAGAATACCAGCGTTGCGGTATTTATTTTTTAAATATCGCAGCTTTATGCTGAGATGGGAGCCTTTTTGGCCTCGCACAGGTCTCTTTTTTTTTTTTTATTCTGATTTCTTTTTTTTTTGTTTTTTTGCTTTTTAATGTTTATTTTGTTACTTTTATATGCTCTTTTTTAACTGTATTTCCTGTGCGTGTCCCAAATAAAATATTTTTCTTTCTTTCTTTCTTTACCATTTTGTTCGATAACTTTTTGCCATCTTGTAGGTAGGAACATGATCCCATTGCTATAGAAATTTTGGGACTTCTGATCAAAATACCGCGACAAGTGGTTTTGGCAGTCCTCTCGTGATGTTAACCTGACACTGCCTAAAGTATATTGAAGAGACCAAAATAGGTGGAAATCTGAAGGTGCAAGGTCAGGACTATACGGCGGATGCATTAACACCTCCCAGCCAAACTCTATTAATTTTTGCTGAGTGGCTAAAGATGTGTGAGGTCTAGCGTTATCATGATGAAAAACCACACCCCTTCTGTTGATTAATTCCGGCCGCTTTCTCTAAACTTCTTGCTTTAATCTCATCAGTTATTCGCAGTAGAGTTCAGAATCGATGGTCCTGCCTGGTGGTAACAGCTCATAATGAATAATGCCCTTCCAATCCCACCACACACACAGCATCACCTTGTTGCGAGTAAACCCGGGTTTCGCCACAGTCTGTGAAGCCTGACCGGCCTTTGACCACGACCTTTTTCACTCGTTCTTGTCGTACGTGATCCACTTTTCATCACCAGTTATCAGCTTCTTCAAAAATGGTTCGGTTTCATTACGTCGTAATAAAGAATCACAAATGAGTACACGGTTCATTAGGTTTCTTTCAGTGAGGTATCCAAATATCGAGCTTTTTTGTGTACCCAGTTTTTTTCAAATGCGCCAAAACTGTTTTGTGGTCAATTCCCAGTTCTTCAGCTACGTCGTAACTACTGATATGCCGATCTTGCTCCTCTTTTTCAAAAATGGCATCCATTTTATCCTTAATAGGGCGACCAGAGCGACGTGCATTTTTGACATCAAAATTTCCGGATTGAAAACGCTTAAACCAAATTTGTGCTACTTTCACAGACACTGCACTGGGTCCATAAACATCGCAAATTTTTTTCGCGGCTTGCGATGCATTTTTATCTTTTTTGTAGTAAAATTTTAAAATGTATCGAATTTCTTCATTAGATTCACTCATCTTGACAGTACGAAAAACAAATGAAAATCACACATTTTCCTAATTTTAATTTGGAATTATGTTGTTTAAAATTTAAACTTTCAGTGATACCAAAACCAGCCAGATACAAATCGTATAGCCAAAGAGATTTTATTTTAAGTTCATACATACTATAATGCGAAAAGACTTTTTCCCCAACCTAATATATACTTGTACATAGCTGAAATAATTAAGTGTTAACTTGTATATTATAATTAAGTCGTGTTACATTATGACATTACGATATTACAGTATCCACGAAAACCAATTACTATCGTTAATTGCCTAATAATAACACATCGACGTTTGAACTCAAGATTTTTCGTTTAATTATAGATAAACATAAACAGACAAATCGCTCGATAAACAGTTTGTTTTGAAGTATTCAAGTTCCTTGAAGCCTTGAACTAAGGCAAAGTACCGGTGAAATGGGTTACTTTGATACTACGAGTTTACTTGATAATAACTTTCGTGTTATGAAATTCAAATTCAAAAATTTTATTTTGAGCAAAGACTCATATAGGGTTAGTAACATTGTTCCTTAAAACTAAGTATTAGTAAACAACACGAAACGATGGCACATGTAACTGACAGCAGTGGATTATATACGGACAGTCCACTCTGTCAGCAATGAAAAAAAAACATCTATAAAACATCAAAAAACAAACAACAAAAAACATCTATCATCTATCTTGTTTTATGAAAACATCTATAGATTTTTTTAGGTGCATCAAAAGTTTTTTTCACCTTATTATGCCCAGAAACCAGTACACCAACAAAACCTTATTCACACAGCGAATAAAATTAGTTTTCTTGAGTCGAAAGTTGTTATGAAAGTAAACCCGTAGAATCAAACTAACCCCATTTGACGGTATATTTTAATAATTATGTAGATATTAATGTTATGAAGAATTGAAAATCATTTCTCTTTTAAAATTATTTGAAAGAAAAAAAATCAAGTTTAAAAACTAAAACTCGACTACTGAAAAATCACGGCCTAAAAAGCATGAAACAAGAAAACGTTCTCATCTGAAATTATAAAAGGACACACAAATTTGAAATCCGGTGTCACACGTAATCTTTGCAAGCAAAAAAAGTAAGTTTAAAAACTAAAACTCGACTACTGAAAAATCACGCCCTAAAAAGTATGAAACAGGAAAACGTTCTCATCTGAAATTAGAAAAGGACACACAAATTAGAAATCCGGTGTCACACGTGATCTGTTCGATAACATGATGTGTGACTCCGGATTTTTAATTTGTCTGTCTTTTTTTATCTTGTCTAATGGCCGCAAGCGTTTCTGCTGAGCATGCGGTCTTGAGTTCGATTCCGGGCAGTGTTATTGGGTTTTTCCGTCAGTAATTTTGCAGTAGCAGCCCGGGGTTTAGATCTATGCCCGGTTAATGGCAAATAGACTTGTCCCCTATTACATGAGACTCAAACATAACTGCGGAAATGTGGGTGCAAGGCACTACATACAGGGTATCCAGTAAATAGCACGACATACTGCAGGGGGTGATAGCTTGGTTCAATACCTACCAAAACAACACAATATATTAGGTTGGGGAAAAAGTCTTTTCGCATTATAGTATGTATGAACTTAAAATAAAATCTCTTGGGCTATACTATTTGTATCTGGCTGGTTTTGGTATCATTGAAATTTTAAATTTTAAAGAACATAATTCCAAATTCAAATTAGGAAAATGTGTGATTTTCATTTGTTTTTCGTATTGTCAAAATGAGTGAATCTAATGAAGAAATTCGATACATTTTTAAATTTTACTACAAAAAAGGTAAAAATGCATCGCAAGCCGCGAAAAAAATTTGCGATGTTTATGGACCCAGTGCAGTGTCTGTGAGGGTAGCACAAATTTGGTTTAAGCGTTTTCAATCCGGAAATTTTGATGTCAAAGATGCACGTCGCTCTGGTCGCCCTATTACGGATAAAATGGATGCCATTTTTGAAAAAGTGGGGCAAGATCGGTAGTTACGACGTAGCTGAAGAACTGGGAATTGACCACAAAACAGTTTTGGCGCATTTGAAAAAAACTGGGTACACAAAAAAGTTCGATATTTGGGTACCTCACAAACTCACTGAATGAAACCTAATGAACCATGTACTCATTTGTGATTCTTTATTATGACGTAATGAAACCGAACCATTTTTGAATAAGCTGATAACTGGTGACCAAAAGTGGATCACGTACGACAAGAACGTGCGAAAAAGGTCGTGGTCAAAGGCCGGTCAGGCTTCACAGACTGTGGCGAAACCCGGGTTAACTCGCAACAAGGTGATGCTGTGTGTGTGGTGGGATTGGAAGGGCATTATTCATTATGAGCTGTTACCATTAGGCAGGACCATCGATTCTGAACTCTACTGCGAACAACTGATGAGATTAAAGCAAGAAGTTGAGAGAAAGCGGCCGGAATTAATCAACAGAAGGGGTGTGGTTTTTCATCATGATAACGCTAGACCTCACACATCTTTAGCCACTCAGCAAAAATTAAGAGAGTTTGGCTGGGAGGTGTTAATGCATCCGGCGTATAGTCCTGACCTTGCACCTTCAGATTTCCATCTGTTTCGGTCTCTTCAGACTTCTTTAGGCAGTGTCAGGTTAACATCACGAGAGGACTGCCAAAACCACTTGTCGCGGTATTTTGATCAGAAGTCCCAAAATTTCTATAGCAATGGGATCATGCCCCTACCTACAAGATGGCAAAAAGTTATCAAACAAAATGGTACCTACATACTTTAGATAAATGTAAATAATGTATATTAAAAAATGTTTTGAATTTTCTTAAAAAATGCGAAGAAACTTTTTCCCCAACCTATTATGTTCAGCAAAATCTTACGGATTTACAGTTTTACAAAATTTTCCGAAATATCGAAAAATCTCTACCTTGAAACAGATTTTTAAGCATCTCGTAATGAAAAATTCCTTTTCTATTATCCTTTTTACATCAAATTATTCGTGAATAGTTACTTTACTCATTGATAAGTCTTTTTTCTATCAAAAACAAGAATGTTTTCAAGAAATAGTATTTTTTGTTTAAATTTTCACAGAACGATTTTCTTTTCGCATAACTTTAACCTACAGTGGTGAAAAAAAGTCCATAAGATTTTGCAGAACATATATTGTGTTGTTTTGATAGGTATTGACCCAAGCTATCACCTCCTGCAGTATGTCGTGCTATTTACTGGACACCCTGTATACACCTCTGATTAACCCGTTGGGGATTTAAAGCGTGATATTATTTTGTAGTCGTTATTAAATACCTGTGCGTCCCGTATGGCTGCCCCTAATCACGCAGGCTGTAGCATCCTGGCTGGAGCTCACCGGCGGTGGAGTAGCCTGCTTGCACTCCGACTTCTCGGGAAAACAGGCCCTGAAACATTCAGACGTTATTAAAATTCTGGCGATAAAATTAAATGGGTCGTTAAAGACGGTTCGATACCCTCGTTGGAATGGCTAATGATTTGTCGGTACTTTGATGGGATTGAAAAGGTTTGGGAGGCTTGCTGAATAATTCTGTTGCTTTTTTCAATGTTTAAAACACCGTTTACATTCTGATTTTGCATCACTGTCAAAATCTCTGTGATCTTTATTTTATTTATTTAAATTAGCTTTTGCCCACGGCTTCGCACGCGTGCGTGTCAGAAAATATCCCACGGAAACGGACTACCGGGATTAAAAGTACTCTATGTGTTAATGCAGGTTATCAACTATCTGTATGCCACATTTCATCCAAATTCGTTTGGGCGTTTCTGCGCCAATCCGGAACATACAGCCAGACAAATGGACTCGTTCCCAAACCTCGTCGCATTTTACTCTTTTTTTTTTAATATTTAATGTATTCAAAAATATCGCGAACTCAAATAGTACTTAAGAAAGTTCGGAAAAACCACAATTTGTTATTTTCTCTTAGATAATAACCTTGTTAATTAAATGAAGTTAGACGTTTTAGTGCTTCCCCGTTTTTGCGCATTTGTAACCGACTTCAAAAAAGAGGAGGTTCTCAATTCGTCAGAACCTTTTTTTTTTATTTTTTTTTTTATGTATTTTCCCCGATTACTCGAAGATGGCTGGACCGATTTGGATTTTTTTTATTTTGTTCGAGTGTGTATACATCATAGTTGGTCCCATATAAAATTGATTAACTTTGCTTGGGTAGTTTTTGAGTTAGCTTCAATAATACGTATTTTTTCCCCACTTTTATATGGATGATGTTCTAGTTTGTTTTGCAGATAGTGGTATTAGAATTTGTGTGGGGTAGGTAGACAACTAAAAAGTGAAAAATAAAAACTTTTTCACAAAAAAATACAACCGACTTCCAAAAACAACACTACAAAGTGAAAAATAACTTTAATTTCGGAAGTCGGTGGCAAAAAACGAAAATACATTTAACTAGACACCGACTTCCGAAATGAAAGTTATTTTTCACTTTTAAAGTTGTTTTTGGAAGTCGGTTGTATTTTTTTGTAAAAAAGTTTTAAATGGTAATAAATTGATGGAAAAATACATCATTAAGGGGCCTGTCGTATTTTGTCACCTCTCTCGTTCACAGGGGTCCAAATTTTTAAGATTGATAAATGAAAAGATGCTTTTTTGAAAAATTTAATCAATTAGCGAACTTGTAAATAATATTAATTTAATAGGTGTCTAATTATTTAAAACACATTTCTACTGTGTTATGTAATAAACTCAGCTCAAAAAACTACATCATCAGCATCATCATCGGCTCTATTTTTGAGATGAGTTAAATAAATGCCACTATAAAAATGTGTTTTTAATAATTACCTATTAAATTAATAATAATTACTAGTTCGCTAATTGATTAATTTTTTTCAAAAAAGCACCTTCTAATTTAACATTCTTAAAAATTCGGTCCAGTGCGAGCGAGAGAGGTTACAAAATCTTATGGATGAAAATCACTTCTTTGAACCATTAGAGCAGCTGTATCTATGCGCTGCTTTGACAGTTTTCAAATAGTGTTAATTTTTTACCACTACTTTCCATCTTTTTGAAGGTGCTAATTTGATATTTTAAAAGCTTATTTTTGTAGAATTCTTGGAACGAATTCTTAGGAAAATAATTTTTCATTTCCATTTGAATTTAACTAAGGTATTGACAGATTTAATAAAGACTTGTTGACGCCTTTCAGTAGGTACTGGCACATTTAAATTTTTTTTCTTTTGAAATCACGTTGCTATTATGAAAGTATATATTTTAAACTAGGCGTTGTCCGCGGCTTCGCCCGCGTGGATGTCGGAAAAAGTAACCTATGTGTTAATACCTAACTATCTGTGTGACAAATTTCATCCAAATCCGTTTAGCCGTTTTTGCGTGATTGAGTAACAAACATCCAAACATCTTCTCATTTATAATATTAGTAAGTTAAAGTCGATTTTCATGTCTGTTTATGTGACCGCGTTATTCTTCAAAACTACGCAACGTATCTTGATGCGGTTTTCGCCATCATTTATAAAATTTACTTTGGAGAATTTGTATGACACATTAATGTTAAACTTACAAATATAAAAAGAAATCTTAATGTTATTTGAAGTCGTAAAAACCGTGCAAAGCAGGGACGGGTCGCTGGTAAATTGCTCAATAATTAATAATAAAAAATATATTATTAATATGAATTAATAATTAATATGTTATTTTATATTAATTGTTTCACTTGAAACATGTATATTTAATGTCACCATTGTGTACCAACCTAATATCACAATGTTTTGTGGAAAAAAAAAAAATGATTTTATTTGATTTTTTGATTCAATATATTAGATTAGGTATCTACTAAAGCTGTCAAAATCAAATGTACCTACAATCAAGTATAGTGTCAACCACAAATTTATGATAACACTACGAGAATCTACTCTATTCTACTACATCATAAAGTCACTGTCAATGTCAATTTGCAACCATGCACGAGCGGTTGACTTTACATCTGTTAGGTAAATTTTGCGAAGTCTTGTTCAAATATTGTAAGATGTAACATCAAGATTCTTGTTAAAACCGCATCAAATCAACCGCAGTCTTGTCTGAGTCATTAATCCACGCACGGACTGCTAATGTTTCTAAATTGTATGCACACTCGACATTGATACTGATTAGAATTCTCGTCATTAAATAAAACGAATTGAACGTGACGGTGACATTGAAAATAAAACTCATAAATTGTTTCAAGAAATTGCAGTTTGCAAATCCTATTGGGATCACAAACAGCGCGGTTTTACATTCCAAGTGATGACAATTCTTCGGAAACTGAAATGAAATTGAACGCTTCAATGAATTTAACTGAAAGCGACTCATTTCAAGAGATATACTGTAAGCTTATGTTAAGGTTTATCGCATAAGTTTAAATTGAATCTTTCGAACGTGTTCTGAGAGCTGATGTCTTAAGTTATTTAGACAACCTAACACTAATAAATATGAAAGTACTAAATCTTTTATGTCTTCTGTCGACATAAGTTAGGTAAACGAGATTTTTTTTTTCACCCACTTTTTTGGAGAATTTGAAGATGAGAACTCATCAAACACTCCTTACCAACTCCACACTCCATCCACACTCCATACTCCACCCTCTCTCTCTCTCTCCTCCTGCTCTCTATACTCCATTATTTAAGGTGAAAATTTAGGTAAATTTTGTCACCTTAATTCTTTCACGAACGCTAAACGAGACACAATAGAAGATTTAGGGCCTTAGCGTTGCCAAACCACAATAGCAGCGAAACTACTTGAATCGCGATTCGAGTAGAGGAACATCATGTGGTTTCGCGGTTTCGTGGCGGAAGTGTACTAAGGCCCTTATTGTTATGACGTCTAAAGACGTTTAGGACCCGAGAAAACGTTAAGTTTCTAATGCTAAAGCAGATTTTTAAGTTCCAAACTTCTTAATTCAATAGGCGGGTGTAACTCTTGTTACGGTTAACAAGACAAAAGCACATCAGGTTATATATTACCAAACTGTCAAATTTCTCCAAATGATTTTAAACCTTAAAATGTTGACGGTTAGGTTCGAAATCGAATGAGAAAATTTGACAGTTTGTGATAATTTGACCTGCAGCTGTGTATACCAGAGGTTAGTTAGTAACTTTTCGCCCAGAGAGGGCTGGATAATTTCAGAATTGACAATCGTGAAGTCACACCAAACTGATTCGAATCATAAATTCTATCCTACTGTAAATCTGCTTAAAGCATATAAATATTGGACACTGAGGCCGCTTGCACCACAAATAATTAAAACCATTAGCGCTAAACAAATTTAAAAACATAATTTTGTATCTGTCATTTTCAAACCGTTGACAGAAACGTTTTACGTATTTAGTTATTTATGGTACAAGCGGGCTTAGAACAATGTGGATTTGAGCTTGAGTGCAGTGAAATCAGAATATCCCTGTCATTTGTTTGTTCTACTCGAATATTAGAACCACCAATGCTCGGTTTCTGAGGTTTTTAAACGGAGTTTATCCATTCCTTAGTGATTATTGATTCGGTATCGTTTTTTTTAACACTTCTTTAAGGAGGAATTTAGCTTAAAAGTCGAATGAATTACTATCGAGAGTTTATCTAAGGACCTCAAACAACCGAACATGTCGAAGGAATTCGCTTAAATAGATAATTTTGTCAAATCAATATCTATTGAGAGTTTAAACTCCGTTTAAGAATTCTTCAGAAACCGTGCATGATTCTCATGCAAATTAGGCTCCTGTCCCACCCGCCGACAATTAGCGAGAAGCGAGTAGAGCTAGCAACTTGAAACGAGTTGGCGAGCAACGAGCAGTGACTGTGTAGTTCGGATAGTTTTTTCACTGGGCTATAAGCGAGTGCGCAAGTGCGACTAGTAGAATGACTGCACAGCCACTTGCTGGTATGCGTATGTACCAAGCGACAGTCTCCAAGCCAGGGTCTTCAAAGAGAGTTCTTGCCGCCAGTGTACATCAGTCAGCGATTAACTATTAATATATGTCCCTCTTTCACTGACACGAGACCTACATCTATTTTAGATTTTATGAGCGAGAAAATAGTCGATAGCTAGCCGCTTGCTCGTCAGTGGTGGGCAGGGTGCTTTAGTTTTACGGTTTTAGGAAACCAACTTCAATAAATAAACGTAAAAGAGTATATAAATAACCTCAAAAATAAATGAAACTTTCTGCTTTAATTTTTCTAATCAGTGAAAAACTTGATGGCTTGTTGCTTGTTGAAAAAACAGGGTAGGTATACAAATTTTAATAAACGCCAACAGTAGACAGAAACAAAATTATCTTTTGTGATCAATGAGCAAGAAAAAGGTGTTTATAAAGAAATCAACATTTAAGAAAAATGCTTTACTTCTTTTGTTTCATTGTTTCCGGTTGCTAAATTATTTGATGAGCATTTTAAAAATATTATGTGAATGGGTATTTTGATCAAGGCTGCACCTGCTGAACAAAACCGGCCAAGTCCGTGTCGGATTTATCATCTTTAGGGTTCCGTAACAAATCTGATTTATCAATATATTGGTATTTGTTAGTACGCAATAATAAACATTATCACCAAATTTCAAGATCATAGGAAAGTTAAAAAAAGCTGACTTTGATGGCTTCTCATTCCTTTGTTTTCCAATATTTTTTAAAACAAAAAATACAGTATTTATCTACTCAACGATACCCCATTCAATGGGATAGGTATTTTTTTTTCGCGCCCCCCTTTGTCTATTGGGAGTCCCCCCTTAAAACATTTAAAAATATTTTTGACAATTTTTTGTGGCTTTGGGTCAATAAATACTTATACTGTGAAAATTTGAAGACTGTAGCTCCAACCGTTTGGCTGTAAAACCTGTGTGACAGACGACAGACAGACGGACACGTGAGTGACAGAAATGGGGCTCTGATTGGACCCTTCGGGTACGGAATCCTTAAAAGCGTGTATTTATCGAACTTTAAATAATTCCCATTTAGTACTTCTAAAAATATAATTTGAACACTCTAATAGGTATAATGATTGTGCCTCTTTTTGTGAACATCAAAAAATTCTTATTTTGGAGTCCTAAAATACTTAATAGCCAAGGAATTGCAACCAATTTGGATATAGCGGTTAGTCACAGTTCCAACCTAACCTAACCAATTTGGTTAAACCCCCGCACCCGCCTTAGCGAGCAATTTGTCGTAGATTTTTAATATTCTTTGTTTAAGATAGCGTATAGCATAAGCATAATGCTGCTAGGACACATGGTTCCTCTCCATGAGAGGGAGCGGGCCGCAATCCACCACGCGGGCCCAGTGTATAACGTAAATAAAGACATAGCATAATCAGCCTATAAAGTTCCCACAGCTGGGACACACACAAGCCTCCTCTCTGTGAGAGGGAGTAGGCTCAATAAAGACGTACCGAACGTTAATATTTATTTTTCTCCAGCTACAGACTAAGACAGCAACATCAAGAGAAAGAACAACAACAAAGAACAATATTCAAAAGAAAAAAGAAGAAAGAAGAAGAAGAGAGAACAGATCAACATTTTTAACAGGACGAAACCTGAAAATCTGAAATGCTTTTCTAGCTATTCTAATGTCGGTAGCACACATCTGGCAAGTCGAAATGGCAGTCGTTCCGTGTTAAATATGGATATTCATTCAGTCGCATCTGGTGAAGCTGAAAACCAGCCCTAATCTAGTTAGAAAAAGTTTCAGCAGATGTTACCTAACAGAGACTCCTTACAAAACTATTCTTATGTATGACATCTCCCGAATTTCGTTTGAGTGATAGATTGTGTGAGGCGAGAGTTCCTGGAGGTACGAGTACATTTGATAATTAACTTAACTTTTTTATCAGCTTCATTATTCTTAATTAGTTAATTATTATTTAATCAGTTTAATTTAACTTGGTTGTGAAGGTTAAATAGGCAGTCGCTTCATGTAAAATACTGGTATTCAGCTGCATCCAGTTAGACTGGAAGCTGACCCCAACATAGCTGGGAAAAGGCTAGGCAGATGATGATCAGTTTAGTCATTCCGATGATTCCTACGAATTCAAATATTTCTCTTGTTCTATTATATCCAGACATTGAAAACAAAGTGTTTTATAGTGAATGTGACCTAACTTTTATAGATGCCTAATTTTGTTGCCTTACCCAGCAAATAAAATGTAGAATTTTTGTCTTTTTCCATACGAAAAATGCCTGACCTCAATTTTATTTCCATGTATAAAAAGATTGTAAGACCTTAGTGAATCAGCCCTAGTTGCAATACATTTTTGAAATATTTTCTAACAAAGTTCCATTTTACTTTATTTTGGAACTTTTCTATTAGTAGGTAATAACAGGTAGGTAGGTAGGTAGGTAGGTAGGTGGGTAGGTTTTAATTTTTCATTAATACAAGTTAAGGTTAATATAAATAATAAATAAAATAAATAAATATGTTTTGGACATATCACACAACGCCATCTAGCCCCAAGCTAAGCAATCTAATGCTTGTGTTATGGTAACGAGATGGCTGATAAACTACTTATATACATTTTTTTTTTGTAAATACATACATATTATAGATAGAAAAACACCCAGACTCGGAACAAATACTTGTAGGTCGTACAAATATTTGTTCCGTGCGGGAATCGAACCCGCGACATGCTGCGCAGCAGTCAATCGCTCAACCACTGCGCCAACCGTGTCGTCAAAAATATAAGTTTAAACGTACAAAACATATATCTTAAGCCTCTAAAATTTACCAGTATTATCTTGTTTCAACGTCATCCGCCTACGAATTTATTTCCGGATTCTGAATTATTTCTACATAAACAAAGACGGAGATATAATTTATTAAACTTTCCTCGTGAATATTTAAACATGAATTGTTTACTGTATAATTTAATCCACTGTATAATACGTTCATTGAACTCTAAAGACACGGGGAGTATAACTGGGCGTTAGGATAATACAAACCCCATTGTTATCAGCACCCTAATTGCGTAACACATTATCAATCGGAGTTGGTTTCATTTTGACAGTTCAACAAAATTCATTGCGTTATTTACGTTGTCGAGCAGACAAATTTTTCGAACATATGAAGCAATGGATTAGCAAATTGTTTCAAAATGAAACCAACTTCGATTGGTAATGTGTTACGCAAGTAAGGTGCAGGTCAGGATCTGATGATGGGATCCTGGAGAAATCGAGGGAACTCTTCTAATATTATAAGCATACCTATAACGATTTGTGTATTTTTTCTAGTAACTCGTTCATCCTAACTAATATTATAAATGCGAAAGTAAGTTTGTTTGTAACCTTATCACGCCTAAACCACTGAAGAGATCGTCTTGAAAATTTGCATATACGTGGTCAGGGGTACAGAAACGGACATAGGGTACCTTTCATCCAGAAATAAAGTACTCTTCCCGAGGAAATCAACAATAACGTTCGTATGATAATAGATGCCGCCACGTGTCATTGGAATCATGATTGAATTATAATATTAGGTCTTTACCTATGAAATTGCCGTTCTGCAGTACTGGCCATTTCAAATCAAAATAATTTTTGTTTGGCTAAGAATTCTAATTTCAAATTAATTTTATTTTAAAAACATGGATTTTTTTTTCCAAAAGTAGTCATTTGTTTATTGATTAGTGTTACATTTTCATCGCATTTCAATCTTTTTCGTCATCATGGATACGTTAAAAATTCGAGTAATTATGGAATATGAGTACCGTCGTGGCAGCAACGCGGCACAAGCGGCACGCAACATTTACGACGTTTACGGAGCTAACACTACAAACCAACGCACCACTTGTTATTGGTTTGCTCGCTTCCGTTCTGGAAATTTCGACCTGAAAAATGAACCTCGCGGTCGTCCGAAGACTTTGGTCGACAATGACGAATTAAAGGCGATTGTGGAAGCTGATGATACACAACCTACGGCTGAATTAGCAGCAGCTTTCGACGTTAGCGTCAAAATAATATTGGTCCATTTGCGTCAAATTGGCAAGGTAAAAAAGCTTGACAAATGGGTGCCCCACGAACTCAATGATCGCCAGCGCGAAGTACGCGTCGAGACGTGCCTTGCACTGGTCAACAGACACACAAATGAAGGAATTTTGAACCGCATTGTTACCTGCGATGAAAAATGGATTCTGTTTGATAACCGCAAGCGCTCAGCAAGTTGGTTGGATCCTGGTTCAGCACCTAAACAATGCCCTAATCGAAAACTTACCCCTAGAAAAATGATGGTCACTGTTTGGTGGTCTAGCGCCGGTGTGATTCATCACAGCTTCTTACCAAACGGGGTGAGCATTACTTCAGATGTGTACTGTGAAGAACTGAATACAATGATGGAGAAGCTGGCACATCTCCAACCAGCATTGGTCAATCGCTCGTCTCCGCTGCTCCTGCACGACAACGCGTGACCTCATACTGCACAGCAGACGGTCTCCAAGTTGCAAGAACTGGGGTTGGAAGCTCTCCGTCATCCGCCCTACTCACCAGACCTTGCGCCTACAGACTACTACTTTTTTCCAGAATTTGGATAACTTCTTGGCGGGAAAAAAATTCAATACCCGAGAGGCAGTACAAAATGCCTTTGAAGAATTTGTTGCCTCCCGTCCAGCTGATTTCTTTAAGAAGGGCATCAATAAACTGCCACTGCGTTGGCAAAGATGTATTGATTGCATAGGTGATTACTTCGATTAATACAAATAAAAAATGCAGGAAAAAAATTCGTTTAAATTTTTTCATACAAAACGGCAATTTCATAGGTAAAGACCTATTATTACAAGCAGAGTACAACCAGAATTGATTGTCAAATTCTAAATTAACGCGAGCGATGCCGTGGGCAAATGCTACTTTGTTATATTTAACAACCAGGTCAATGGCGGGCGGCCTCTGCCTCTATTTTGCAGCATGAACTGTTCTTGTAAAATTATTAACAACACTAGACTGATTATAACAAATTAGTGAAGTATCATTGGATTAGTCTATAGTCTGTTTTTTTTTTAACAAACGAGTACCGAAAATTTTGACTGCGTTGCTATTGGTCCACGTAATTAACACAAAGTCCATTCTACACAAACCAAAAGCTGTAGTTACTTGTACATTCAGTTGAGTCATCGACTACCTGCGCGTCGCACGTGTTTTAGTGAGTGAACCAGGCAATATTGTTTGTTCGTGAGTCATGGCGGACATGTCTCTTGTACAGTAAATTTTAGAAGTAGGTATTAAATATGAACGGGCCTTAATAATTTCAAAACAAAACAAAGGCGTTGGCCCCACCCCGACCAATGACCCATCTCAATCTGTCAATATCGGAAATGTGCGAGTGACATAGCTCAGTACTCGTTTGTTAAAAAAACAGAATATAGTGCAACCTGTGTTGGAAGTTTTTGACGTCAAAGGAAGTTTAATATTGTGGACTCTAAAGCAAAAGCATATAGCTTTGCATATTATGCAAAGCTCGATAATGACCCTAACGTTACTAGGACCATTTAAATAGGACGTCTTCAATATGGAGGACACGTCGTCGTAAGAATGGACGAGACCAGAGCACCCAAACGTTTACTTGATAGTAATCTGGATGGACCGAGAAGTTGACGCCGGCCTAAACTCAAATGGCGTAGACTAAGATCTGAAAACTGTTGGATATAGGAGAGAAAAAGCGAGAAGTATGTCACAATGGAGACATATACTCGGCCAGGCTCGAAAACGACTGTGTCTTAGATGACGGTGTTGACAATGTTCAGTTTTTTTGTGTACTAATTTTAGTCTTTATAGGCACTCAAATAAGCCTCGAAGCACTGAATTTTCTCTACTAAAGGAAAGTGCTTTACTTAAAGCACGTAGCCTGTTGTTACCAATAAAAATGAAATTGGCTTTCCAGATTTCTCATTATTAGCAATAAGTAACACCTGTGTTGGTTGAAAGGGACCATAAAATTTCCTTTCTACAATTTTCAATTTAGCACGATTGGCGAAAAATCTGTAATAATAATTTGTTCAGAGCCGATAAACGTACCTTGACGTCTGTTATTATATTAATTTATTGTATTTTTTTTTCCCCCGAAAACTCCCTATTATATCGTAAACTTAATTACTACTACTAATAATGCTTTGGTTACCAAACCAGAATATCAATAAGGGGAAGACAAAAAAAACGATAAGTTCAAAATGCAAGATGCAGTTACAATTTGCAAACACAAAAAATCTGCTTTTGGTTAATACTTAATTATATTTTTGTTGACCTAAGGCTCGGCGCTAACGGGCCACCGACCACAGACACTGGTCGCGGTCGCGCGCTACCGCCTATTAGGCCTCTGCCTCGAATATTGCGGGCAGCGGGGCGGCAGCGGCGGCGGCGCGGGAGCGGCCGGATTTTATGCGTAAAAACAAATGGACCGGACCTCGAAAACAGCGGCGCGGAAGCGGGGCGGGACAATGCGAGACGCGCCGCCGCCGCCGCCGCCCCGCTGCCCGCAAAATTCGAGGCAGAGGCCTTAGTAAGGCTGAGGCTACATTTGGCCGCGAAGCGACACATGAGCGATTAAAACAAATATATGAACACCGTACATCAAAAATTATTAGTAGCAATCTTTGATTTTTTTCTGCGATAGGAACAACATTACTGTAATCATGGCTTCGGCTACATCAACATATCAGCGAAATCGCCGAATATACGCTTATAATGTAGCCGCACCAAGTTTATCTCGTTTCGCTCTTCGTGTCACATCGCAAATCGCTGCCTACTGAAGACTCAGCCTAACAGTGGCAGAAGTGCACGACAGCCACAGGTGTTCAGAAGCCGCCACCGTATATAACAGAATGTAAATCCCAAATAGCGGGACGTAATTGGATTTCCGATACGAAAGTATCGATATCCATTGAGGCGTCGTGCTCCATCGTGACGCGTGCGATGCGTAGTCCCGCTTAACGCCTAATAACTGCACGAGGATGGAACAGCGCGACAGTGGCGGGTGGTCAGCGTCGTGTGTGGCTGGCAGCGACCACAAGTGGCGAGTCGCGGACACTGCTTTAGCGACTGGCCGCCACCGGCTCCACGTGTGCGGTGCGTCTATACAAAATATATGAAAAAGGGTGTTAAGTCGCTGTCGCTGGCCACCGGTGGCTGCGGTCAGTGGCCCGTTTGCGCCGAGCCTTACAATTCATTAGTCTAATTACGAGGTCTACTGTGGTAGTTAAGCCCATCACCAAAGACCAGTTACAACCTCAAATCACCAATGAGTAGCCAGAATGTCACAGCACTAGTATTTCAATACCAGTCCATACACGACGTAACCAATCACTAACAAGTTAATAACGTATTAGTACGGAACTAATCACTCGTGACCCGACGCGTTAACCGCGGGCTATTCAGTTCCAATAAATTAGAGACTGTGCTGCGGGTTACATACCATTCGTCCAATTTTTTATACAAATTGTAGCGCCATACATTAGGTACGAGTTATGTCAGCGTTACTAATTAAATTATAAAAGTAACTAACACCCGCTCCTGCTTCGTACAGTCATCACGAGTTCACATTGAGATTTCTTTATAAAGAGCCGTAACAACATTTTCCGGGAGCTATTCCATGCTGTTACAACTCGGTTAGACTAGAATTTTTATGATATTTGTATAGATAGCATACGTATGAAATATACACAGGATGAAATTGAATTCATGGGCATCCTTTAGGATCGTTGTCCTCATCATTAGGAACAACTTTTACTATCAGATTAAACCTGAAATTGCGAAAAAAAATCAGTTGTTCCCTACATTTTATGTTCGCATAACTCGTCAAAATGTAGGGAACAGCTGATGTTTTTTTCGCGATATCAGGTTTAATCCCGTTGTAAAAGTTGTTTATTATTATAAAAGTTATTTATTATGATGACTACAAAACAATGACCCCTTAAAAGATGCTCATGAATTCAATTTCATCCTTACTAACCCGTTCCGTTACTTTTGAGTAGCATTGTGAACGATGGCCCTTATTGTTTATGTCCTGAAAAATAGTTTCAGTGATACAAAGAAAAGTGTCGGAGTAAACCCGTTGGAGTATTTTATATCCCCGTTGAGATCAAACGGAACTTACTACTGACTACATAGACGTCGTGTGATTATTTGAACTTCTCTCCTGAGGGATTTCTACTGGAATTTTTCTATTTTCATTCGTGTTTATTATATTGTCTAGAACAAGATCATGTTTAATGTCGTTTATATATTACTTGGCTAGACCTAAAAACAGGAAGCTAAGGATAGAGCAATGTTTTTTATTATCCAATTAGTTTTAGTTTGTTATGCAATTAAGATATACTAAAGAAAATAAATTATAGTTTCAATCTATCTGCCTAGCCTTTTCCCAACTATGTTGGGGTCGGCTTCCAGTCTAACCGGATGCAGCTGAATACTAGTATTTTACATGGAGCGACTGCCTATCTGACCTCCACAACCCATTAACTGGGTAATACGATACCCCTTGGTAAGACTGATTGTCAGACTTTCGGGCTATTGACGACCCGTAACGACTGTCAAAGATCCACGAATGACAGCCGGGACCAACGGCTTAACGTGCTTTCCGAGGCACGGAGGAGTCTCAGTATGTAAATATGGACGTCATGCTCCCTGGCGGAACCACCTTTGCTTTAACAAGTATAAGTTACATAAAAAAAGTCTATGAAATGTCTATAAAATTCATTCATTCATTCATCCATCCACGGACCGACCCCGGCAAGCGTAGCTTAACCTGATGGATCGACCCGTGCGGCTGTTATTACTTAGCCACGAGCTCCTAAAATAAATTATAGTTTAAAAAAACGAAAAAACACGCTTAAATACCATTAAACTGAATTAAAAAGTAAACAATAAATTTTTCAATATTTTCAATATAAGTAAATACTCTTTTAATTATATATATATTTTTTTTTAGAGATAAATCGTTAATCCTGATGATTCTGATCAGGATAATGTGACAAAATTTTCATATTATTGTATTGTCATCGGGCCATGTTATGTATGCTGAATTAATCTGTCCATTTAAAGTGGGTAAAAATCGAGTTCAAAGATTCCGTTACATACAAACATACCAACATACAAATACACATACAGGTGAAACTAGTAAAAAACCGTGTTAATAATAAGTAAAAAAGATGTTTTAAACTACTGAAATTCACGAAATAGGGAGGAATAGAGAAATAGAGCAGGTTTTATTTAGTATGACACTAATTATGTATGTATTATACACCACTAATTTTTAATTATTACAAATACTTAAAGGGCTTATTAGAGAAGGTCTTGTTATTATATACGTGAAGTCTCAATAAATAATACTCATAAACAGCAAAGTTATTAGCGTTTGTTTATATCCCAAAATGTCACTCAGTTTATGGAAATATTGTACAGACTACATAGTAGAATTCAAAAGCACTGCGCGTAGTATTTTCTAGTAGCAATTAGTATGAATGATTGATTCAATTATGAATTTACCAAATAAGACAAATTTTCGTGGTCAATTGTGGGATTTCATTTTTTTTTACTTTTGACAACACAAATATGATCAGTAACGGGTACGGATAGTGCCTCATTTCTTTTTGTACTAATTAAAAAATAGTTGTGTATATTTGTATGTAACAACATAGTCATTATTATTATTATCTTACAATAATTTCTTATATTTTATCTATGTATATATGCTTACATGACATTTATAAGTCATACGTCTAAGCTGAAGTGTTCATTTTTTTTTGTTTGTTTTTTATTTGGTGGAACGCGCTAATCTCTGGAACTACCAGTCGGATTTGAAAAATTATTTTTTCATTTGATAGCCCAATTATTGAGGAAGGCTATTTAATATACTAATAGGAGTAGCAGCCAACTAGTCTGTCAGACAGTAGTCAGACTTTCGTGCTTCTGACGACCCATAACGACTGTCAAAGATCCACAAATGACCACCGCAGCCGGGACCAACAGCTTATCGTGCTATCCGAGGAACGGAGGAAGGAGTCTCGGTATTTAAAGATGGTCACCCATCCACAGACTAACCCCAGCAAGCGTAGCTTAACCTGATCGATCGACCCGTGCGACTGCTATTACTTTGCCACGAGCTCCTCGAATACTGGAATATTTCGACCAAAGACTATTAAATTATTGTTGGAAGCTTTCATTCGACTAAATAATTTATTTGCTCCTGACTGCATTATACTTTAAAGGTTTATTTGAAATTACAGCTAAAAATATCAGTTATTTCCTGAACGAATTGAATAACATTTAATTACGAAAGAGATTTATGATTTCATGTGGGTGACAATGCTCTCCTTGCTTTGCTTGCAATCTGTTAGCCGACGTTCGCACGGACGTAAAAATATCGCGGTGAATTTTTTTCGCGCACTGGATTTTCAACGCTTTGCTTAACGCCGAGAGTTTAAAATCCAACAGTGTGTTTTTTCGACGCGCTGGGATGCACACTGTTGTTGTTGGGTTGGATTCTCGCAGCTCGGCTCAACACTGAGAGTTGAAAATCCAGTGCGCGATAAAATCCCGTCGTGATATTTTTACGTCCGTGCGAACGTTGGCTTAGATTCAATTTTCAAGCTGTTACTATTAATCAATGTCTTTGTGGCTTTGTTAGAATAGTTTTTCCTTGAACCCGTTCTATTTCAGTGAATAAAGTAGTAGTATTTAATTAGTAAATAATAGAAAGAAAGAAAGAAAGAAAATACGTTTATTTGCGGTAAACATGACGCAAAGGACAAAAAAAAAAAAAAATAAGCAATGTAAAAAGCAAGTTTTGGGGAAGATATGCGTCACATCTACGCAAAACGGCTACCGCTCAGCATAATGCCGCGACATTATTATAGAATAGAATTTGACACAATAGAATTTGACATTATTATTCAAATGACAACGGAAACAGTGGACCCGTATAATTTAATTGGATGCATCTGCTTAAATTTACTGCCAATTAATGTAATTAGTAGTCAAATAAATAATTTGAGATAAATTCTGTGAAACCAAATAATTAAATTAACACAACAAGTAATTTATTAATGTCGTTTAGTCTGTTATTTACTTAAATAAAGAAAATAAAACAGTAAACATATTCCATTAAATATTCTGACGGGTTCTTCACAAAGATGAAATAGTATAAAACAAAAAGCTTCCCTATTTAATTTGAGATACCATTGTCACCCCGGAGAGACAGTCGAAATATTGCAAGAGCTAAATGTGTCCGCATTTTACCGCTTGAGAAGTTTCACGATTGATGAGTTGAATAAAAAGTGGGTGAAGAAAACCAAATGAGAATGTTGTAGAGTATTATTTTGGACTTAAACTAATTAATGACATTTACCTCATTTAATTATTAGACGATTAATAGTATTATTTAAACTGATACGTTTATAAAAAACGGCCAAGTGCGTGTCGGACCACGCACAATGAGGGGTTACGTAGTTGAAAATAATTTATCCCAAAAAAAAATTTATGAGTTATAATTACAAATTAACAGTTTTCGGACTTTTTCCTTTATTTCTACTGTGAGACCTTGCTTCTTGCCAAATTTCAGTATTTCTAGGTCAACGGGAAAAACTCCAGGTTTTGATTTACTTGCGAGTATCAAAATATGTCGCATAAATGACCGTTATTTATTTTTGTGTGGACTTAGAAGCTTGATTTTTTAGAACTCTAAGGGACCATAGACCTACGTATTTGATATTAATTTCAACTTGATACCTCCACGCGTTCCTGAGAAAAAGCGACTTGACAGACTGACAGGCAGAGGGACAACGAAGTGTACCTATAAGGCTTCCGTTTTTTCTTTTATGGTACGGAACCCTAAAAACTAGCTTCACACGGTTTTTACGAATTGACAAAACATCGAGGTTTCTGTATAATAAACCTTCCGGACTAAATACTCTATGGTGTAAATTGCAAATCCGGTGCTTTGTTCAGAAAATCGCGGTAACAAAGACAGACACGACAAGCGATTTCATTTCTAATTGTAATAGATATAGATACGGAATTATCGTGATCGAACTTACAACCCGTGCTACGAAATAGCTACGACGTAGCGCAGCGTGCTACGAGTGCCAGACGAAAAGCACGCTCGTCGTAGCAACTAATTCTATAGAATGAAAAAAAACGTGTGTGGTCGGGGGACCCCCGTCAGGAACGTAAGTTCCTTACACGATACTCGCACGCACACATAAACTCGTATAAAAGGTGTTAAAATTGATATAATCCATGATTTCAAAATTGATCCAATAGTAAAAGTTATTCAGTTCAATGGTCTAAACCACTTCTTAAAGTTTTTAGGGTTAATTTTTAACACCTTACATAATAAAAAGAGACGATAACATACACGAGATTTTTTAAGTAATCCTTATATATTAATGCATGAACAATATTTACCCACCCCACAATGAATAATAATAATTTTATAATAACATTAGTGTTTAAATAAATTTTCGATTAGATACGCTAGAATATTGTATATCATTATACATAAGTTACAGCGATCCTTTATGTAGTAATTATAAGAACTGACATTCCACCTGTGACAAAAAATAAATGAACTTGATTTGATTTAAAGATACAAAGAGAGTGACAAAGTCGCATGGAGGGGGTATAACGCTTTTTCTTTACGTGACGATTTAAAGAACTTCGTTGCAAAAATTTTGCATAATCTTCTGAAACAATAACTATGTTAACAATAGTATCAAACACATCATCATATCTAACTTGTTTATTTTGTATTTACTGCTCAATAAATAGGTATTATATATTGCTATTACTATAAATAATTGCAAATACTGCTCACAAAAATATTTATTTTGTAGTGAAAGGAATATAATCCCAATTTACATGCATAAAACCTATTAAAATTTTATTTAAGCACTACGTTTATTAACATTAAATTCGTATAAACCTAAATACGTTTTCTGAAAATAAAAGCGAGTAAGTGTTAAATGACGCAGTTTGATCTAATAAGATACAGCCACAAGTTACAAAATTCTGTAATTAAAATCCGTTTTAATTATTAAACCGGATGTAATGATACAAGGGCATCGGGTTAGATATATGATGTACAGGGTGAAATGTATTCATGGGCATCCTCTTAAGGGGGCATTGTACTAATAATTATGAACAACTTTTACTAGGTTTGTGACCAAATCTGAAATCACCAAAAAAAATTCAGTTGTTCCCTAAATTTTGACGAGTTATGCGAACATAAATGTAGAGGGAGCACATTTTTTTTTTCGCGATTTCAGATTTGGTCCCATAATAAAAGTTGTTCATAATGATCAGTACAATGACCCTTTAAGAAGATCCGCACAAAATTGGTTGGCGGTTCGGATCCGGTCCACCATTTGGTGACTATGTTCTGTTGCTCATTGATTATTATCATCACTTACCCAAACATCCTGAAAGACTTGATCAGACTGATGAAGGCCTGCTTGAACTTCCTGTTCATGAAGCAGTAGGTGATAGGATTACAACACGATGAGCAATAGGCGAGGAGTTGCAGCAAGACCACGCCTTTGGAGCCTATGTACTGGTACAGTTCGTCTGGGTAGAACAGGTAGATCTGGAAAGAAAGCTAAAGTTAGCGAGTTTGCTCTCAAAATTATTTGCTAAAATTAATTGTTGAAATATTTGGAAAAATCGTCTAGGGTAGTAATATTTGTAAACATGTGAGCACCATGTATCTTTAATTTATTTGTCATTGCTTAATTTTTATTAGGTATACTTTGTACCTTTTGTAGAAAACTATGTTTATTCCAGGTGAATTATAATTAATGCATGTAAAATATTTTAAAAGAGTAACAATGAAGTTTCCTGCCCAATCTTCTCCATACGAAACTTTTTGGAAGGGGCGACTGGAATCAATTCTACAGGGTTACTGGTAACTCGACGTATTCCTTGCAGGACGTCATAGTAGGGTTAAAATGCAGCAAATCAGGCCACCAAATGTTCTACCGAAATTCAGTAGTTTTTGAGTTAATTCGATTTTTAGCTTTTTTATGAAAAATCCCAGATTAAATCATTTGGAGCCAATTTAAAAATGATTTACGGCGCGACTGTACTGAAATTTAAGTTAACATCATAGCTGACGCCGTAGCAGATCCTTGTTAATAATTCAAAGTTCAAAAATGCCAAAAACTTTGGCAAATATCACTAAAGAAACATTTAGTTTTTTTGTGAATTTTGCTATTACTTCATACAAAATGTTGTCTAGTGAAAAAAAAAATTACTACGTCTGATGTACAAATTACTAGGAAAATATCCTTGTCTTATCAGCTATTCAGAAAGGTATGAAAGTTAATACAAAGTTAAGGACTACATTATGTGCGTCTCACAAAAAGGTGATTATTCGGAAAATCAATAAAACTATTTCGTGAATATTAGCATTATTTTTAATAATAAAATATCAGTTTAAAAACTTTTACTACACTTTCACACGTCTTGTTCGATGTGCTGCCCTCGGTTTCTAATACACGTTCTTATTCGCTTCCTCACTTCAGTTTTTGTGATTCTTGATGTGATTGTTGCCCTCATCTGGTCCGCTGCATCTCTTATTCTCTCCCTTAGTTCTTCAATTGAATTTACTGGGGTCACATAAACTAGGTCTTTCATATGACCCCAGACGTAAAAGTCTAGTGGCGTAAGATCAGGGCTACGTGCAGGCCACGGAATTGGCCCACCGCGCCCTATCCATCGGTTTGGGTAGGTTTCATCCAGCAATTGTCGAATTGTGATTCGGAAGTGGGCTGGACATCCGTCATGTTGATACATCATGTTTGCTCTTCTGTCTTCCGGTACATCCGTGAGCAGTGGTGTTAAATGATTTCTTAGGAAATCTTCATAAAGTTCCCCATTTAATGTTTGGGGTAAAAAATGTGGGCCAATTAATTTGTCGTCGATAATACCCATCCAAACATTAAGCGAGAATCTACGCTGGGATGCGGTTGGTTTCAGTTTCTTAGGATTTGCTTCTGCCTTCGGTGCCCAGTAATGTAAGTTGTGGTAATTTGTGATACCATCACGGTCAAAACATGACTCATCGGTCCACAGAATGTTTTTTAAAAAGTTTTCGCTTTCGGCGTCGGCATTTAGCATAAAACGACAAAATTCAAGCCGTCTTGGCGGATCTCCCTCTTCTAATGACTGGACAGGTTGATAGTGGTATGGATGTCGGCCTGATAAGTGAACTACAGACCAGACTTTCCACTGTGACATAGCAAGCTCACGCGCTACGATGTTTGTCGATATGTTGGGGTCGTCAATAAAACGTTGAAGAATCAGCTCTTCGTCCTCAGCCGTGTATCTCCGAGAACGACCAGTGTCAATTTGCCTGCTTCTTTGGACGCTGCCAGTTTCAGATAATCGCCGATAAGTCGATCCAAAAACACTAACGTGTGGGAGTCGGCGGTTGGGAAAACGAAGTTGATAT
Organism: Cosmia pyralina; assembly: GCA_946251885.1. NCBI lineage: Eukaryota > Metazoa > Arthropoda > Insecta > Lepidoptera > Noctuidae > Cosmia > Cosmia pyralina. The sequence continues at coordinate 24,502,519 of OX276349.1, read as the reverse complement.
TCTCTCCGCGCCTGAGCAGCGTTACCGTCACTAAGTCCGTAACAGTACATTATGTCAGCGTATTCAAGGTTAGAATATGCAGCCATAGTCAGCACTTATGAAGGCACAGCACAGCACAAGAGCAAGATACGCAGTATCAGTTAAGGAAATAGCCAGATAACAAAACACGAGCTTGCGCGACGTAGAGTTGAAACTAACTGACTCTGACGACCAGATTTTGTAAAGTCGCACCCCGTGTCATGCCGGGAGAACAATAGTGACCAATCACAAAGCTTGCCGAGTGTTTAAGGTTCAAGCGCAGGTAAAAACTACGAATAATACGAATATGAAACAATAGGTTGACCGTCTCGCAATTTTACCTGCTCCTCATAAAACTCATTCTTTCCCTGTCACACATGCAAAAGTATTGACAATCATACCTTTCTGAATAGCTGATAAGACAAGGATATTTTCCTAGTAATTTGTACATCAGGCGTAGTAATTTTTATTTTCACTAGACAACATTTTGTATGAAGTAATAGCAAAATTCACAAAAAACTAAATGTTTCTTTAGTGATATTTGCCAAAGTTTTTGGCATTTTTGAACTTTGAATTATTAACAAGGATCTGCTACGGCGTCAGCTATGATGTTAACTTAAATTTCAGTACAGTCGCGCCGTAAATCATTTTTAAATTGGCTCCAAATGATTTAATCTGGGATTTTTCATAAAAAAGCTAAAAATCGAATTAACTCAAAAACTACTGAATTTCGGTAGAACATTTGGTGGCCTGATTTGCTGCATTTTAACCCTACTATGACGTCCTGCAAGGAATACGTCGAGTTACCAGTAACCCTGTATATTCTTGTAAATAATGACGTTCAAAAGTGTCTTTTAATCCTACTTGAAATAAGTGATTTGACTTTGACTTTGAAATGTTTCGCGTCAAACGGTTCTCCGTGAATATTTCTCTGAAAGTCGGCAATCATCGTTTTTTTTCTTTTTATTGGTTGTAGCACCGTGTTTTGTTTTATTGGCAAGTCCCGCGATAGCGAAAGTGTGAATACGAAAGAAGAAAGTCACATGGAGGGGCCATAACGTTTATGAACGCTTTTCGTGTTCAGTGAAGGTCTCAGTTGGTGATTCCAGGTATCACTTGATACTTAATAACTATCCCCGCCTATCACGTCGGGGTCTCCAATATAGAGGTATGAGGAACAGAGTGAAAAAATCACTCATCCTCCATAGAAAAAGGGAGGCAACTGCCCGACGATTGATGTCGGGACGTTGTATATGCTAGTCGCGCGGTAAACTCTGATAGCGCGATGCAGGATTTTGCGTGACGTCAGTGTGATGCGTAGTTCGCATGTGGCGATGTAGATACCGTCACAATGATTTCTACCAGTTAACTCCTACCACTATCCGCGTTAATGAGCATCGTTCCAATAAAAATATAAAATAAAATCCCACCCGACCTTTTATGAAGTAAAATTGTTTCGGTAACTTTATATTATCAGCTACTAAACATTAAAATACGAGGAGGGTATACGTATTATCCTCTTGATGAGAGCCTCAGGAAAGGTCGTGTGACACTCATTGTCCAGCAAAGATAAGAGATAATCCGTACAATTTGGAAGTTTTTTATTCTGTGTCGACATTTTGTAGGATTTGTAAAAGTGGTAACATTTTTCTTGTTTATGAGCTGAAAGGTAAGTTTATTATTTGTTATTTTGAGAAAATAAAGCCTTGCTGAAAGTGTTATTTTTTTGCTAAATGATTCAGTTTTAATAGATTAATGTTAGTTAGTATTATAATAATGTAGGTTGGCCCTATGGGGACACACAAGTAGTCATACATTAATCCTTGTAGGTAACATAATATGGAAGATGCCTGGGTGCAAAAAAAAGAAATTCTATTAAATCCGTCACTCAGATAAAAAAAAATTATTAAACACGTATTTATTTCTTTGTCATTTATTAATAAAAAAATACTTAAATAAAACGCATTAAAGTTGAGTGGGGGCTCGCTACGTCACAACTACAAACTACGTATAAAATCGAGTACGGAGTGACGTCATGCCACATTTTATCTCAATGTGTCACAGTAATCTTTTGATAATTAAAAAAAAATAAAAATGACGGACAAAAAAAAATGTTTAGTCATGTTCCCAATTTATACAACACACATTTCTGTCCACCACTTTGGGAAATAAAAGCGTGATATCATAATGTTGTACTATTTTAAAAAACTGAACATTCGAACCAAAAACTCGTTAATTGTTCTAAAAATGGTCGAGTTATATTTCGCTACATATTTCAGAAAAAGAGTTTAGATAAAAATTTAAATCCACCCTCCAATTGAGAAGAAAAAGTTTTCCTTCAATCCTGTAACAGCTGGGATACTTAATAAGGCAGTTTTCAAGTTCGGAATGCTGCAGACAAACTTCTAAGTAGTTTCCGATTTCGCTTTAAGAGTAGAATGGAGAATGTTTTCTATTGAAAATTAGTTAAGTGCCACTTTATAGTGGTGCACTTTACAACGTCGTGAAATGTAGGTGTGTTGACATCAACAATGATAAAATCAGATCGTATAAAATAATATGTTTTGTTATTATTTAAAGTGTTAATTTATTGTTGGCGTGATTTCCAAACTATAGTTTGTTGTTTACGCTGGTGCAGACGAGCGTAATCACAATAATTTGTTTTGCAAACAATGGAGTCATGAGTTTGTTGCATTACATACAATGTTGTGATAAGCGTTAAAAAGGGTTAAGATCAAGTTCCCAAAGTTTTATATCGTAGATTCAAAAAAACCGCACTTGGCCGGTTCCGTACTATACCACTATATTATCTATAAAAACGGCAAATAAATCATGTCTGTTAAATGGGAGCCCCCTTAAATATTTATTTTATTCTATTTTTAGTATTTGTTGTTATAGCGGCAACAGAAATACATCATCTGTGAAAAGTTCAATTTTTTAACTATCCTGATGACAGACGGACGGACGGACAGCGGAGTCTTAGTAATAGGGTCCCGTTTTACCCTTTGGGTACGGAACCCTAAAAAAGATGGTCGGTATCTTGTTTCCTTTTGACACCTCTGAGTCCTGTCAAACAATGTCCCAGAGACTTGACATGATTGTCAGTAAAATGCCACTATTATTGTGTGAGCTCACTCCTCTTAGTATGGACACATTTTCACGTGACTATATAAGTTCACTTCGACGCTTCACGCTAAGCGAGGCGTGGGACTAATGACGTTTCAACTTTGCCACCATTAAAGAAAATAAATAAAAGGTTTCCTCGAAATCCATGTAATGCATTAATGACCTAACCTATGAGCTTTACCGCCGTTCAGAAGGCTAAGACTAGGCAGTTACCATCTGTTCATAATGGTTCAAACACTCGAGAGGAATATCCATTAAAATACCAACGATCCCTGACATTTTAACTGCCAGCGTCCGAAGTTATGGTTCAATTCTTCAAAATAGCCATTTTGGGAAAAAGGGGAAGGTTTTACAGAAAGCTTAAAACTGCATGCAAGCGGTCGTTTAGTATTTGTTTTAATAGTAGGTAACAGCAAAACTTTAAAGAACGTAATCATATACATATTTTATTGGTCTAAACAAAAGAAAAAAAACAAAATTTACCTAAACATAGTTATGGGAGAAAATAATGACCAAAAAAACCACTTTAAGTGAAAGTATAAAATTCAATTTCTTATTGGTCTAGCCCAGATTGTAATCAAAATTAAAGTACCAATAATAAAGCTGAAGAGTTTGTTTGTATGTTTGAACGCCCTAATCTCTGAAACTATCAGTCTAATTTGAAAAATTCTTTTTACATTTGATAGCCCACTTTTTGAAAAAGACTATAAGTTATTTAATATCACGCTAAGACCATCAGGAGCCGAGCAAGAATAAGAAAAATTCAGAAAGAACGCTAAGCGAAAACGAAGTAATGGCGTGGGCAAGCGATGCGATGCGACGGGGAGGGTCGTGGGAACAAGAAATTTTAAGCAGACGTAGTCGCGGGCAGATGCTAGTAAATAAATACAGGTGCTTTAGTAAATAAAATAAAAAATATTTGTGGTAAACATAAAAACTCGAAAAAAGATCACGTACGGAACAGAATTTCAGCTGTAAAGTATCGCATATACAAATAATTAGCGCTGAAAATTCAGATGTTATTAAATGGAAAAGCTTTTGAAAAAAAATTTTTTTTTTCATGGGCAGTGAAAGTATACAGTAGTACAAAGGAATAGGAGGAGAGGACGGGTAGGGGAAGGTAAGAGTAGTAGTAGTAGCGGTAATGGAGTAGTGGTAGTAGTAGTTAGTGAGTGGAGTGTGTAGTGTGTGTGTAGTGTGGAGTGTGTGTGTATTGTGGAGTGTGTGTGTAGTGTGGAGTGTGTGTGTAGTGTGGAGTGTGTGTGTAGTGTGGAGTGTGTGGTCCCTTAGTAATAGTTGCTCACAATTATGAATATACGATGATTTTTTTTCAGGTTTTCAGTTATATAAATAACACCTTGTATGTAGCTAGGAAGAATTTTAATACTACCTAGATATGTATAGAAAATAACACGCTACGCAAACCTTGAATAAATTCCACTAAGGAAGGAAAATTATTGGTTAATAATACAGGAAGTTTTTTAGGCTAAATGGAGTATGAAATAGAAAGCATAGAAGACGATAACGAAGCTATGCAATTTATCAGGATTATAAATTATCCTGCAGAGTAAATTGACCACAACAGTTGACACTTCAAGGTAATCCATTAGATAATTTACTTTGAAAACAACAAACACATTACCAATGTAGTTATTAAATGCAATTTATTTTTTCAGAATCTAAGATAAATATTTTCCTCTTGGATATAAAATAACATAAACATCAACATTTTGTACTTTTTTAGGGTTCTGTACCCAAAGGGTAAAACGGGACCCTATTACTAAGGCTCCGCTGTCCGTCTGTCTGTCATCAGGCTGTATATCATGAACCGTGATAGTTAGACAGTTGAAATTTTCACAGATGATGTATTTCTGTTGCCGCTATAACAACAAATACTAAAAAATAGAATAAAATAAATATTTAAGGGGCCTCCCATATAACAAACGTGACTTTTTGCCGTTTTTATAGATAAGGGTACGGAACCCTTCGTGTGCGAGTCCGATTCGCACTTGGCTGGTTTTTTTTTCTGTTTTTGTTGTGGAAGCATTTACATTAGAAAAATAGCTATGTCCTTCGACAGAAACTATTACGTTCCATCATTACCTTTAATTTCTTGTTGAAACTGATAATTATTTAAGTGCAATGGAAAGTAATTAATCTATTATTTTTTTTTATTTTTTTTTATTTGGGAAAACAAACAATCGTACATTGTATATTATATCTAGATACACAGTATGCTATAAGTAAATGTACAATCTACTACGTTTCCACATGTTACTAGTTTAAAAAAAAAAGATACAGTGTTGGGAAAATTAAGCAGTAATTAATTACCTATTACATGTCTAAATAAAAGGTATATAATAATTAAAATTTATGAGCAAGGCGCTTAGTAATTTGTTCTCTAAATGTATATTTAGATAGGGCAAAAACATCAATATCATTAAAGTTATTATTGTAAGCCTGAACCAATCTCTGGAGCGGCGCTCTCTCCCCTGCATTTGTGCGGCAGGGAGTTGTAGCAAACAGTGGATAAGAGCGCGCCTCACGTCTCAACACTGTTCTAGGTACAATATAGCATATTTTACTGATTAATTCAGAGCAATCAAACCTATTATGTACAAGTCCATGGAGCATCATTCCCTGGAGCAACAAGCGTCTAGAGCGTAATGTTAATAGTTTAAACTTACACAAAGCGTTTTTGTAAGTAACAGCTATACAAGTAGAAGTACATAATACACAAAGGTAAACAAGGCATTCCTGGTATAACACTAACTATGTCGATTGTTGAAATTCGTAGGAAACACTGGAGTGCATTAAAATTGCTACACAGGGGCTATAATTAAATGTTGTGGTAACCCGATCCCTGAACAGTCGGCTAGAACCTATTATGTTACCACAGCGTGAGCTATTGGCCTGAAAACGTGTTGCGCCGACCCCAAGTAATATGGGATAAGGGCAGGAAGATGATGAGCGTGAGCTATAGCATATAGAAAGTTCGTGCATATAATGGTAAATAGTGTAACGGTGTGTGTAATAGTGTGGAAAAAAAATCAGCTGTTTCCTACATTTTGACGAATTATACGAACATAAATGTACTGAATATCAGATTTTTTTTGGATTTCAGGTTTGGTCCCATAGAAAAAGTTGTTAATAATGATGAGTACAATGACCCCTTTAAATATTGCCATTGTAGCAAGCACTGCACCCTGTAGAAAGTTCGTGATTATATGGGAGAAAAAATATAGATTTTAATTCAGTTAAAAACAGTCAACCGAAATCATTGTCGGGAAAACTGTAAATGCGACTTCCACTGTGACTTTCAAAGTAATGTATTCAGCCTGATCCCTTAAATTATGTGGCATTATAACTTAATAAATCTTTTTTCTAGCTAGCCGTAAGCGGTAGAAAAAGCTGGGAGTTTTGGAGGATTTAAATTGTTTTTCAAAACTTTTCTTGTTAAGAAAACGAATGTTTCATAATAAGGCCGCGTACAAACCAACGCGATCGACGCGCGAGTATGCGATTGTCGCATTCATTTTGTCAACACCTCCTTCAGGTTTTCCGAACAAATGAGTAACATATAAACGCAACGATCGTATATTCGCGCGAAATGTATTTCTTGTTAGGACGTGGGGTACCTTACTAATAAGTTTTGCCGACGCAAACCGAACTTTGTTCTAACCGAATAGTTCATCAAGTTTATCTAAGTCAAGTTCCAATTAAATAAACAAAGATCTGACAAGTACCTGACTGGTTCTTTAGTAGTTAGAACGAAGTTATAAGCTTTACTTAGAAGTTAGTTCACTTAAAAATAACTTCGGTCAGAACTTCCTTCTAGAAATTAGTGCAGGTGGAAAAGATATGCTAATTTTAAAGAAAACTTAATTACATTGCAAATTATAATCTTCCTTTCTTTTCCCAACTATGTTCGGATCGGCTTCCACTCTAACCAGATGCAGCTAAATACCAGTATTTCACATGGAGCGACTGCCTATCTGACCTCCATAACCCAGTTAATTACTGGGTAATGACAATAGTATTTAAACTAGATGAGATTGAAGGTTTTCAATTTCTGATATTTTATAGCCAGTGTTTTGTTCCCGCAGAATGTCTTAACCCTTTTCGATTTGTTTTATTCGTGCCGATGATTCATTATTGTTCAATAATATTAGTCCAGTATGTTTTTACAAAACAGCGCACGCATTAACAATTGCTGTGCTAACAGTATTTTGATACCACGCAGTGTTAAATCAATGTAGAGATAATAATAATAATAATTCTCGTCTTGCTAACGAAGAGTACTTGCATAGACACAACCTTGTAGCCAGAATTATCCATCAGCAACTTGCGCTGAAATACAGCCTTGCGGAATCGGAAGTGCCATACTATAGGAATGTGCCCGACCCAGTTCTCGAAAATGGAAATATCACATTGCACTGGGATCGATCCATCATCACTGATAGGACTATTGTTGGCAACAAGCCTGATATAGTGGTGGTGGATCGAATAGAGCGGCGCGCAATGATTATTGACATAACGGTCCCACATGACGGGAACCTCGTGAAAGCCGAGAAAGATAAACAAATCAAGTATCTTGACTTGGCTCGCGAGGTTGTCGACATGTGGGATATGGAATCAGCGATCATTATGCCGATAGTCGTATCAGCCAATGGCTTAATTGCCAAGAGCCTTGACCAACACCTAAGGAGGCTTTCATTGGGCAGCTGGATTAAGGCCTGATTCAGAAAGCGGTAGTACTTCTGGACACGGCGCGCATTGTTAGGAGGTTCCTCTCTCTGGAGCCCACCGGTAGTTAGAACCCTGTTCCCGATACCGGTGGGCTACTATGTTTTACATTTTTAAATGTTTTTATATTCTTTTATTCTAATATTTAAAAATGTAACCTATATGTGTATTATTTATTGTTCTCTTATAATCACAAACACAGTACAAAGTCATAGAGACTGGTGTCTTTTAGTCTAAAACTGCATGACCCTCAGTGGCGTGCAGTTTTAGACTGAAAGACCTCTAACTTTATAAACCTGACTGCAATGTGTTTACGGAATACCATCATGTCAGTATATCTGGAGTTTTGTGGGATGACTGTATGAATATTTTGTCTAATAATAGCTTATCAAAACAAAAAAGTTTGTAGTAGTGAGTTGGTTAATTTATGAATGTAATGGGCAGATTTACGTGTTAAAGTAAAAGAAATAAAAATAACTTTTTCATTCAACAACACTTCATTGTGTACAAACTTAGTCAGTTTTATTGCACATACTTTACACATAGATTAAAAAGACAAGGCAAAAAATTGAAAGAAAACTTCGTATATTGCGTTGCACGAACTTTTCCACAATTTTGTTCTTATACAACAAAAATTAATAAAACAACTATTTTTGTTTTATGATTTATTTATTTAATTAAAAGTTTTTGAACTATACGGAAAGTTTTATAAGCGATTTATCATTGTAAGCTCATCGCAAAAGAGCATGGAAAGAAGTTTAAGTAAAAATTTGCAGTTATGAAAAAGTTGCGTAGTAGAAAATTGTTCTAGCAGTAACGATTAGGCATTAAGCTTCGTTTGAGAAGCTATGCTGTTCCCTTTGCAATAGCAAGTTTTTACGTGGCTAGAATAACTGTTAGTAACGGTATAAGAATAAACTATGCTTATACCGGTCGGTTCGTGTATGGGTGACCTTCCATTACAATATATCGAAACCCCTCCGTGCCTCTATTCCCGGCTATCATTCGTAGATCTTAGTCGTTATGGGTAGTCAGAAGAATGAAAGTCTGACAAACAGTCTTACCAAGGGGTTTCGTATTATCCAGTAACAGGGTTGTGGAGGTCAGATAGGTAGTCGCTCCATGTAAAATACTGGTATTCAGCTGCATCCGGTTAGACTGGAAGCCGACCCGAGCATTGTTGGGAAAAGGCTAGGCAGATGATGATGATGATGTTACTAACTGATAGGAATATTAAAGTTAGTAGCTAAGTTTTGTATTAGAGACTTTAATAAAATAATATGTAGGTAGATACTGTAAGGATTGATGCTTGATCAAGCCTCGTTAATATAATACTGGCTGACATTCATTCATTCAAATATGGAATATCTTCTGTGACATATAGAATTTTTCAAGGCTCGGCATAGAACTAATTTTAGTAGGAGTATTATTTGATATTTGATCTAAGCTTTAAATATAGAGGGTTTCAGCCCCATTTAAATAGAGTCCCTCTCGTATTATTTAATAGTTTAGTAAATATCCTACTGTGAGGTTCGAGGCTTCACAATACCTATCTACTTACCTTGGATCTGGCATGCCAGATAGGCCAGAAAATTTAATTAATTTGTCGTGGAATTCAGGGTTGAAGTTTTTTTTTTTAACACAGAATGAGCCTGTTCTTGACCACTTTCAAACTCAAACTCAAACTCAAAGCATTTATTTCAAATAAACCAATTACAGGCACTTTTGAATTGTCAATGGGTCGGGCAGTCAGAAAAATGAAGCTAGTTGCCCATTCCAAAGCATAGTAGGTCCACAGGGAGAAGAACGGGCAAGAAACTCCACGGACACTTTTTTAAATTTTTTTTTTTTTTTTTTCAAATATTAATATATTTTTATAATATCTTATCTCCCGATATCGAAGATACTTATCTATATTATAGTTTTTATATGTATGGCCCACGCACAATGGTCCACATGAAGGACTAAGTGAAGAAACCAAACCTTCTAACATATATGTATATTTATGAATAAAAAGTACTAATTTCTATTCCAAAAATATATTTCTTTTTCAACCTCTGAAGTGTCGACTGCACCCCATGTGTGCATAAGGAAAAATCCTTAATATAATAGGTATATAAGCTTATATCATATACCTTTATATAAACGTAAAAAAATCAAAAAAAAATCATCATCAGTAGTGGTGAAGCTATGGGGTTTGCAACTAACCTAATACTAACACTAATTATCTATTTACTAATTACCACTAACCTAATACTAATACTAACTAACACTAATTATTAGCCTAGATTGTGTCCCACGGCTGGGCAAAGGCCTCCCCTTTTTCCTTCCAAACCTCCCTGTCTTGTGCGATCTCTGGCCATGTTGGCCCTGCAAACCTTATCAGATCGTCACACCACCTTCGCCGTGGCCTGCCTCGACGGCGATGTCCTCCCTCAGGCGTCCAGTGGGTGACGATCTTTGCCCATCTCTCTGGGTACATTCGCGCGAGGTGTCCGGCCCACTCCCCCATGTGATATTATGATAAAATATTCTTATATATATATATTTAAATGACTTTATAAATATCTACTTTAATTGTTCTGAAAACGTAATTAAACTTTCACTTTACTCACTTCAATTTGGAATTTTCCCAGGAGTTGATCTTGAGATAATTCCCAAAACAACTAATCAAACACTGATTTAATTTTAACTCTTCGACATCATTATAAATAAGTGCTTAGTTTAATGAAAATTCGAGGAAAAGTGGTAGTGTACTTTAACTCGACTGTGCGGTCCAATATATTGAATTATATTATGTTTATATTAGTAGGTACCTGTTTACCGCGTAAAAAGGAATATCGCGAGAAGACCCGTTCTCAGTTTTGTTTATAATATGTATTTTATGATAATTATTTTTCACGTTATTATGACCAATTTATATGATTATATATCTAAAAATATTATGGGCAAATTATGTCTGAATAATTTTTTTATTATTTTTTTTTTTATAAACTTTATCACAACTTTATGATAAGTTTTGAAAAAAGTGGGAATATAGTTGCTAACTAACTTTAAATCCTTATAGATAACCCACCCCATCGTATCGCATCGCCTGCCCGCATTATAACTTCGTGTTTGCTTAGAGTTCTTTCAGCCTTTTTAGGATTCCGTACCAAAATGGTAAAAAGGAACCCTTATGGTGTGACTCAGTCTGTTTGTCTGTCCGTCCGTCTGTCACAGCTGAATATCTCAAGAACTACTATTGCTATCAACTTGAATTTTAGGACAGTTTTAGATGACGTATGCCCAACTAATTTGCAAATAAGAAAGAAATATATATTTTTTTTTTTTGCAACAGGGGCTGATCGGGGGTCTTAAAAATTCGAAGTGGGGCTACTAGGGCATATGAAGTATCATATGAAAGAGCGCTGTTTGCACATTCTCAAACATTTTTTTGCTTTTTTTAGGCCGCATAGTTTACGACTTTTGATGAAAAATGTTAAGAAAAATACCGTTCCCCCCCTTATCTCCGAAGTTTGCATAGAAAAAAATCAGAAATTATTCTATGTGATAGAAGTTTATGTAAAGATTACAGGAAAAATAAAACGATGTCTCGAAATAGCACAGTTTTTACAGATTACACAAAATTACAGATAAATGTACGGAATCCTCGGTGCGCGAGTCCGAGTCGCTCTTGACCGGTATTTTTTTTGCTCGGCTCCTAAGGGTTCAAATGTGATGTTAAGCATATATTAAGATAAAGATTTTTTTAAATCCGACTGGTAGTTCCAGTGATTAGCGCGTTTAAACCAGGGACCGAAAACCTTTATAAATTACGGTACAGGTATCGAAGAATTTTGGTTACCTCTGCGGTTAAGGTAACCGCTATCTGGGTAACCCAAGAAGAAAAAACATGTTACCGTTTTAATACCGGTTACCTAAAAATGACCTTGATTACGAGAAAGAAACAGAATATCGCAATGCCGGCAATTTGTTGGCATTAGAAAATACATTAGCAGCAGACCGTCATGCGTGCTGTACCTACCAGTACTGTTTACGTGATTTTAGTGCGCCTTTTTGCGGAGTAGGTATTTGAGTTGAAGCTTGAAGTAAAAAAAAGGAAATGAACAATGGTAAGTAAGATAATATTAAGTACCTACATTGTAAATTGGTAAAATACTATTTGTTTATCTTTTTCCCTCATCATAGAAATTAACTCGGTATGCCGACGGCACGTGTACCTAAGATAGAGGTAATTTTTATTTCGGTAACCGGTATTAATACAGGTTGTACCTATTCAGTATTTAAGAATTAAGGTAACCTTTGAAAATACCTGTAAAAAAAATAAAGGTTGTAACCGAAAAATACCGGTAATGATCGTACCGGTTTCGGTCCCTGGTTTAAACATACAAACTAAGTAACAAACTCTTTAGCTTGATTATTAGTATAGATAGATTGAGATTTACTTTGCATACATATAGAATCAAGTTCATATATCTGAACAGACAGCTGTGCTGCTGGGGAGTTTGTTGCGCCACTTCTTCTTCCCAGCGAAAGCACTAGGAAGTGGTGAAGGGCGCGAAAGTGCTGATCCCCAGCCTAGTTTGAATAAATAACTTTGAATTTTGATCATGGTTTACAATTATGGAACACTGTACAATCAGACAACATAATAGTTGAACTTGAATCAATCTGCCTAGCCTTTTCTCAACTATGTTGGGGTCGGCTTCCAGTCTAACCGGATACAGCTAAATACCAGTATTTTACATAAAGCGACTGCTCTACAACCCAGTTACTGTGTAACACGATACCCATTGATAAGACCGGTTGTCAGACATTTGGGCTTTTGACTACCCGTATCCGAATGTCAAAGATCTAGAATGCCAGCCGGGACCAATGACATAACGTGCTTTCGCACGGAGGAGTTTCAATATTTTATGAATGGCACCCATCCACGAACCGACCGCGGCAAGCGTAGCTCAACCTTCGATTGACCCGTGCGACGGTTATTATTTAGCCACGAGACTCTCAGATTAGAGAATAGGGCAAAGTAAATAAAAAAAGAATTAACCTAATAATGGTCCAAACCGTACAAGTAAACTTCCAAATATTCTCAGGGTCAACGTCAACAGACTGTTCAAAATGATCTAAAAAAACTATGAAAAGGAAATATTAACTCAATGACACAAGGAATGTTTCAGAATGAAGACAGTACACGACAACTGTCATTCTGACAAGAACCTTTTCCAACTGAGATAAAGTTTAATTTTCTTAGTTGTTCAGATAATTTTGAACAGTCTGTTCGTCCCGATATTTTTGGCGCTGTAAATACAAGACTAACATATAGAATGAAACTGAAACTTGTAACATAAACAAACTCCGTCTCAATACTTCCAACAAGTAGGAAAACTAACTGTCAACTTAACTGGCATATTTATCTAGGACAGCTTCGAATAGGATGTTAGATCCAAGACTACTTTACATTCATGACTCTTACTTCACTTAATAATCAATATCATGTGTGGTGATCCCCAGCTATTTCAATCAAGGACGTATCTAATGATACCTCAGCTATCTGCGTATCAAAGTTCACTGGACCGCAGACACATTGTAGTAATACACTACAATTACATCCTATACATTGTAGCGACATTTCGCATAAGAAAAAAGTGTGTAAGAATATTATTTTATGCTATACTAGCGACCCGCCCCTTCGCACGGTTTTTTACGACTTGACAAAGTATCGTTATTTCTTTAATATTATTATATAAGTTTAATACCTACTAATGTATAATACACATAAAACTTCTGAAATAAATATTCTCTAAATGATGGTGAAAACCGCAACAAAATCCGTTGCGGAGTTAGAAGAACAACGCGGCCACACAGCAGACACGAAAAGTGGCTTTAATTTATAATCTGCCTAGGCTTTTCCCAACTATGTTGGGGTCGGCTTCCAGTCTTACCGGATGCAGCTGAATACCAGTATTTTACATGGGGTAGGGCTGCCTATCTGACCTCCACAACCCATTAACTGGGTATTACGATACCCCTTGGTAAGACTGGTTGTTAGACTTTCGGGCTTCTGACGACCCGTAACGACTGTTAAAGATCCACGAATGACAGCCGGGATCAACGGCTTAACGTGCTTTCCGAAGCTTGGAGGAGTCTCAGTATGTAAAGATGGGCACCCATCTACGGACCAACCGCGGCAAGCGTAGCTTAACCTGATCGATCAAACCGAGCGGCTGTTATTTCTTAGCCACGAGCCACTCTTTTGTATCTATTAATATAGGTAGGTACCTAAAAACTTTAACACAGTCTAACTCTCTCTACTCTCTCAAACATTCTCTAACAAAAATTAGCACTTTAAAGCTTAATATTTCAGAAACGGATCCCTAAATCGAAAAATTGTTTTCAAAAACCCGCAATATTTTTAAAAGGCCTACTCAACAACACCCCACTCCATGGAGTAGACGAGAAAAAAAAACATCCCAACTTTACGTGACGTACAGAAAAAAATTTTTTTTTCAAGATTTTATTTTACCACTTTGTCGGCGTGATGAATATGTATATAGCTTTCTAGTACTAAGACTCTCTGAACTAAGGTGCGGTCGGATGGACAGACAGACGGACGGACATAGCGAAACTATAAGGGTTTCTTGTTGACTACGGAACCCTAAAAAAACAAATAATATTTTGATCTAATGGTCTAATATATATATAATGGGTATATATAATGGGTATATAATGGGTATAATTTGAATCTAATGGTATAACCATTAGATCCTTCGATCGATATAGTAGATCGAGGATTAGCCCAGACAGGTTCATAATAAAGCTACATTTTCAGACAATGGCCCACCTTCCATCATGTGCCGCATGCCACCTATGCATGTGAGGGCTGCATCAGCGAACGGTATTAGCGTTGCTGAATTTTGGGACAAACAAATTCAAAGAATATGTATAATATTGTTATGTGATATTTTTGCCATCGACACGCTAAAAAGAAGAAGTGAAAATGTGAAAACATTTTATTTATCTAAATAATATTTTTTTTAATGTAAATACCTAAATTACAGTTGAAAATTAAAACCACATTAAAACATTATTTTATTTAGTAGTAAATAAAAGAATGCTTTAATGTAGTTTTAATTAATTGGTTTTCATCCAGTGTGGACTGGATTGGACAAACGCAAATTCGTCAATTCGAATAACATAACTTATTTCTCGTTATTATTTCGATATCAAATTGAGTTGCGGTCTTTCTTGCCAGTACATTCACATTGATTTTTTGTTAAGACGCCTATAAATTATACCAAAAAGTATATAATTATGCACAGTTAAATTAAGTCTATTTATTTTTATTTTTGTGAAGTGAACCGTGAACCATTTGAAGAGTTCAGTCTGTAGTATTAGCATAAACTGATTTATGATGCGATCTCTAATAAAAAATTTGGAAATGTAATACGGGACTATGTCTGGCTATCTGTTTGTAACGCGAGAAGATCTCGAATAGTTTCACGTACAGTCTCGAATAGTTTCACGTACAGTCGGGTAATAAAAATTTTAAGTGCCTACTAAATTAACAGTTAATTTTCACTTGCTCTGTACATAGTCATTGTATTAGGTACTTTTCTGACTACAACGGAATCCTTAATTGTGCGTGGTCCGAGACGCACTTGGCCGGTTTTTTTTTAAACTCGAAGCATTTATGTCAATTAAACCATTTACAGGCACTTCTGAATTCTGAAAACATCTTTTACCAGACTACTACTACTACTTTTATTTTTTTACATTTATGCGTGGATGTGACACATATTTTCCCCAACTTGCCCTTTTTTTGTGTTAGTGATTTTTCTTTGCGACATGTTTACCGCAAATAAACCTATGTGTACCTATCTGTTACCTTTTTTTAGACCTAAACCACTGAACCAAGCATTATGAAAATTTTACAGATTGGTAGCCTGGCACCTAGAGGAGGTCACATTCTACTTTTCATCCTGGTATATAATATATATTAAAATTTAAAAAAAAACCACGCACAATGAAGAGTTCCGTTGTTGGGATGGAATTAATCCCAAAACAAACTGTATTATTAATTGTAGTTGGAAAACATGTTCTCCCATACATTCCAACTGTAAATGTAAGTTTGTACTCACAATATTGAGAGATTTACCATGTTATTTTAAGACCACAGACTTCTTATAGGTTTTCCTGTAATCTATAGGTAAAGATCTATTTTCTTTATTTTTAAAAAAAAATTAAGGCTCAGTAGTCTCACAGATAAAGGGGGGGGAGGGGTAAATTTTCATATATTTACTTAAATAACTTTAAAACAGTTTATTTTAAAATTATAAAAAACATATATTTGAGACCCTCATAGTAAGCCCTTTCATTTAATATTATTTTTTTCAATTTTCTTATTTGCCCCCAAAAGTGCCCCATATTCAAAATTCATGTATTTACTTTACCCGTCCGTGTTTGAGTCATAGAAATTCAAATGTGTACCAAATTTCAACTTAATTGGTCCATTAGATTCGGAGCAAATTGGCTGTGACAGACGGACGGACAGACAGACACACAAGTGATCCTATAAGGGTTCCGGTATTTTCCTTTTGAGGTACTGATGGAATGGTAATGATGAAATAGAAAATATACGCAGACGTAGTTGCGGGCAACAGCTGGTATTAAAATAATGGACTAGTTAACTTTAACAAAAGCTCTCGCTTCGTTGAACACTTGAACGCCCACGTACTTTTCCACATGTTTGTAATTTTATATATATATATTTCTTTACGTGGAATGGCCACGTGTGAAAGTACAGTCAACATCGTAATTGCTTCATCACTTTTATAAGGACTAAGGTTGAAATTATCTACTTCTCTTGAAAAGAAAAGAAAAAAGAAAGAAAACAAAACATATACAAATTAAAATTGTCGTTATAACCGCTCACAAGAGCAGGAGCACCCGCTTAAAAAAATTAGTCGATTGTACCACCCGCTGACGTCATTCGGACCGCTGCGCGCGTTTGTTTACAAACTGCGATAGCGGCACAGTTCCTAGGAATTCTGTAGCTCCTGTTCATTTCTTGGAAAGCTTTTGACTAAATCTCTATTATGGTGTGTGTTTGGTTTGAATTTGTTATTGTTTACATTTCTAGAAATGGTTAAAGTGTCTAGTGTATAGTGTCGACGGCTGCAATTGGTCCTGCCGTTGGCAACATGCCGCTCGTGTATTCATATACACGCATACACACATAATATTGTTGAACATCCGGTGTTCAACAATATTATGTCAATGTTACTGTATTATGTTACTGCATCATTAATCACTCTGGTAGCAATGTAAACAACAAATTCAATTAATCTAATGTAGCTTCAATGTAAGAGTGACCGTTATTAGTTTAAATTACGACCTTTACCATTTTAAGGAAACGTCGTCAACTTCATAAGGTTAAGCTATACTTGCCGAGGTTGGTCCGTGGACGGGTGACCATTTTACATACCAAGATCCCTCCGTATCTTGGAAAACACATTAAGCCGTTGGTTCCGGCTGTCACTCGTGGATCTTTGACAGTCGTTACGGGTTGTCAGAAGCCCGAAAGCCCGGGGTATCGTATTACCCAGTAGCTGGTTTGTGGAGGTCAGATAGGCAGTCGCTCAATGTATAATTTTGGTACTCAGCTGCATCCGGTTAGACTAGAAGCCGACCCCAACATAGTTGGGAAAAGGCTGGGCAGATGATGAGTTACTTCATTGTTAAATTAAAAATTTTATAAATTCCCGACACAAAGTTTCCCTCATTTTTCTTGCTACTCTATCATCAGACCCTGATTGCCATCTATCAGTGAGCCCAACCACTATACATCTGCTGTAAGTTGGTGAGAAAGTTGGGTATCCTGCGAATTCCAGGTGATGCTGCAGCATCAGTTCAATGTTACCATGTTATTCTAATATCATTGAAGTAATAGAATGCCAAATTTCGACTCGAGCAGACCTGTGAAAGATGCTCATCAACTAGAAAAGAGCTGACAATCTTCAAGCGATGCAGAGCACTCTCGATCAAATCACTTTTCAAACAAAACAAAAAAAAAAAAAAAAAACTAAATCGTTTCAGTCGTTTGGGAGGTACGATGCCACAGACAAACGTTAAATAGACACGTGTACTTTAAACTTATAACACCCCTCTGTTTCCATTGGGGTTTAATTATTAACCCCCGATGGAAACAAAAAGGTGTATATCTATACTTATTAGAGATATATTTATTCTTAAACTAAATTAGATTATAATAATAATATTTTTTCTTAAAACGGAATTTTTGACGATTTTGTTACTCATGCGAACATAATTATGTATAAAGCAGCTGTTTTTTTTTTTGCTATTTCAGAGTTGTTCTCTTAGTAAAAGTTGTTCATAATAATGAATACAATTACCCTTTTCAGTTCATTCAATTACACATTGTATGATTACGTAATATCACGGAACTAGTATTTCCTTTTCAATCCTCAGGTCAATCCAAAATCAATCTGTAACACGATACACGATGTGGGTTAATTGGGGTAAATTGACATGCTTTCTGTTCCTAACCATGAAAAGTTTCACCTTTCCTAATGGTTACCCACTAATACAATGAAACTAGCTTTTGCCAGCGGCTTCGCCCGCGTGGATGTCGTAAAATATCCCATGGGAATATACTACCGGGAATTCCTTCCTTATTCCTTGTCTACTTTATAAAGGAAACCTCTGTGCAAAATTTCAGCTTTGTATTACCAAGGGTTTGGGCTGGGCGTTGATGAGTCAGTCAATCAGTACTTCTCTTTTTATTTGTATGGATAAGGAAGGGGAACATGGTTTGAATATTGGCTTAGGAATTTGCAAAGACAGAAAATGCCATCTAGGAATTTAATAGTGAACGGGCGCCGTCAGTTGGGACTGGTCGTCTCTTAGCTGCCATGGCTTATTTTTAATTTTAATATTTAATTTAGTTGTTTTAGTTTTTAACTTTTTATTACGGACGCTTTTTAACGTGCACGTCTTTCTACATTGTTCTCACATGTATATTTTCAACATGAACGATGTAACCAATATTTTGTAAAAATATTATGATTTAAAAGAGTGTCCGTGGAGTTTCTTGCCCGTTCTTCTCCATAGGGATCTACTACGCTTTGGAATGGGCAACTAGCTTCATCTTTCTGACTGACCGACCCATTGACCAATCAAAAGTGCCTGTAATTGGTTTATTTGAAATAAATGCTTTGAGTTTGAGTTTAATAAAAAAAAAAAAACATAGTACCTACACTCGAGGAGCTCGTGGCTAAGTAATAACAGCCGCACGGGTCGATCCATCAGGTTAAGCTACGCTTGCCGGGGTTGGTCCGTGGATGGGTGACCATCTATATATACCGAGACTCCTCCGTGCCTCGGAAAGCACGTTAAGCCGTTGGTCCCGGGTAGTCAGAAGCCCGAAAGTCTGACAATCAGTCTTACCAAGGGGTATCGTATTACCCAGTTAATGGGTTGTGGAGGTCAGATAGGCAGTCGCTCCATGTAAAATAATGGTATTCAGCTGCATCCGGTTAGACTGGAAGCCGACCCCAAAATAGTTGGGAAAAGGCTAGGCAGATTGATTGATAGTACCTACACTCAACGGCACGGCAGTAGGGTGTATTCCCGTTCGTCCCACTGCCGTCGTCTCACTGAGACGGAAGAAACGGGAATTTAAAAAGTAATATTAATTTATTCACGAGTAGTGTTAATGACTTGGGAAAAATAATGTTAAATTGGAGAACTTTCTTAATGACTTTAGTAAGTACCTACTTTACACTTGAGCTACGTAAAACTTTCTGAAACATAAAAAGTAAGTTTAAAAACTATGACCCGACTACTGAAAAGACACGCTCTAAAAAGTATGAAACAAGAAAATATTCTCATCTGAAATTAGGAAAAGACAGACTAATTAAAAATCTGAAGTCACACGTAATCTGTTCGATTTATACCCTAACATGACGTGTGATTTCGGATTTTTAATTTGTCTGTCTTTGCCTACTTTCAGATGAGAATATTTTCTTGTTTCATACTTTTTAGAGCGTGATTTTTCAGTAGTCGGGTTTTAGTTTATAAACTTACTTTTGATTTAAATTATTTTGGGGTTATAATTTCGTGAGAAAGTACTTGCAGAGCCATTTTAGATTTTTATAGAAGAATTAATAGGTATTATAACATGTATTTGGGCTACCCCAAATACATATTATAATACCTATTAATTCTGATTCCTATTAATTCACGTTTGGAGAGAAAATATGTTTGGCTCACATCTGAGGCGTGATTTTAGATATTATTCCCGTTATCGGGTGTATGCAAGCAAAGCCGCAAGCAATAGTTAACAATACTCGTATATATATATTACTGAAATGCGAAGGCCATTCATTTGATAACCAATACGGCATCATTAAAAAAAAATTTTTTTAGTTCATTACTTCATGGACATGAAGTAATGAAATAAAAAAAAAAAATTAACATTAAATTGAATATAACGCCCTCTAGAGGACTCTAGAGGGCGTTATATTCAATTTAATGTGACTTCACATAGCCAAAACTATCATTCATTCATCATCATAATTTTTCAAATTATGACAAGTAGTTTAGAAGTTATGAGGGAACTGATGAACATGCAAACATACCGGTCAAAATCATAACACTCCTTTTTGCTTCGCCGTAGTCGGGTAAGAAATAAGGGCGTTAACAAAGTCAAATTTTTACCATGGGCGTGTTGACTGTACCTATGAAAGTTGTTATTCGAAAATTATTAAGTATGTACACACGGCTACACATCAAACTATACTTTTCCAGTTTACACTGACCTCTCATTGTAAGGAAATATGCGAGATCAGCTTATACTGGAAATGTATAGCTTGATCTGCAGCCGTGAGTACTTTATTTTTTTACATTTAGAGTTTTTAATACATTAGCAAATAAATTCACGCAAATATTGCGTGTAACGCTTTTCGTAAATGGTTATTGGATCATTCAATAAAATGTTTTGCGGGTTCTAAATTAAATTCCACGAACATTTCATTCCATCAATTACTTACCGCATTTAATTGATACTGCTGAAACCCTATATGTATTCAGTTCCAAGGTTAGGTTAATAGGTAAAAAGCCGATAAACGGGA
Organism: Cosmia pyralina; assembly: GCA_946251885.1. Taxonomy (NCBI): domain Eukaryota; kingdom Metazoa; phylum Arthropoda; class Insecta; order Lepidoptera; family Noctuidae; genus Cosmia; species Cosmia pyralina. Next base: position 24,481,472 of record OX276349.1, on the reverse strand, counting down.
GTACCTAAATCGTTAAATAAACATTTAAGTAACACTTAAGCCCATGTACTCTTCCTTTTTTACGATTGATCGAGCCCATTTCAAACGGCTGCATAGACAATTCTTACTATTTGTGTCTTGTCTCGCAATCTACCCTTTGAATAGTTTGAAATCAAACGTATGTACACCTTTCTTGTCTGGACTACTTCGATAGGTCAAATACTTTAACAAAATAAAAAATTCGATCACACGACTCACTGTCAAATTACACGCAGAATGGGTCAGGTGGTTGCGTACGTAACATCTCGATATATCGGTCTTTGTTTCGCTTCAGGTCTCAATATTTTTTTATTAAAAGTATGCCTCGTCAAGCAGAAGTTTATAGAACACCAAATTTCCATACCATAGGGCCTAGAGAAGTGGCAATCTGTTTCAAAGCGTTTCGTATTTATTTTCTATGACGACCTTCAACAGGATTGACAAACTTTACTTTACTTTATGTCAATCCAACACTATTTTGACTTTTCCACCACTGAGAGAATGTCACTTTGTCTAGGCTCTCTACTTAACTCTCCTTTAGACTAAAAACACTTTCTGTATCAATAGTTACATAAAAAACGTGCAATTATTTACTAGGTCTCTTTTCTTAAGATCTACACTATCTCTACTAGTATTTACTCAGTTTGTTTGACGTCTCCAGACATCTGATCGAAACTTTATTTTCATTGATCGACTCGACGATGATTTTTAGGCCTCTGCCTCGAATTTTGCGGGCAGCGGAGCGGCAGCGGCGGCGGCACGGGAGCGGCCGGATTTTATGCGTAAAAACAAATGGACTGGACCTCGAAAACAGCGGCGCGGAAGCGGGGCGGGACAATGCGAGACGCGCTGCCGCCGCCGCCGCCCCGCTGCCCGCAAAATTCGAGGCAGAGGCCTTAGAAAAAAGTAAATATCACTGACGCACGTTTGATATTTGGTAAACAATTCATTTGCCTGACGATACATCAACATAGGTAGTAAGTTTATTATAGGAGTAAACTGGCAGAAAATGTCTTGTAACGAAAAAGCGTTATGCAGCTTTTGACCCCCATGAACAACAACTTTTTACACTTGAAACTTGTGACCATACTACTAGTATAAAAGTTACTTTCTATAAGAATTTTCGGGAGGCTATTGCGGTAGCTGTGGAGAAGTATCGGCTAACTGAAAATTAAAAGTGGTCAAGAGCGAGTCGGACTCGCACACAGACGATTCCGTTCCGATTTCTGAAAAAGTGTGCTATTTAGAGACATCGTTTTATTTTTCCTGTAATCTTTACATAAACTTCTATCACATAGAATAATTTCAGATTTTTCTCAATGCAATCTTCGGAGATATAAGGTTTTTTTTTTATTTAAAAAAAGAAAAAATTATTGAGAATTTGCAAACACTGCTCTTTCGTATGATACCCCACATGCTCTAGTAGCCCCACTTCGAATTTTTAAGACCACCATTCAGTCCTTGTAGCAAAAAAAAAAATCTTTCTTATTTTTAAAATAGTTGGGCAAACGTCATTTAAAACTGTTCCTTCAAGTTGATAGCATTAGTAGTTCTTGAGATATCCAGCTGTGAGAGACAGGCAGACGGACAGACTGAGTCGCACCATAAGGGTTCCTTTTTACCATTTTGGTACTTACGGAACCCTAATTAAGTAGCGTGTTTCTTTTGGATAGATATAAGTAGAGTACTTGGGTGCGGTCCTCTAGAGCTATTGGTTTTCGTGTCAACTCGACCCAGTAATTAATGTAGGTAATGAGGTTTCTAATCCAACATCATATCGATATTAATGTGGGTTATTTTCGTTTCCTAAGTAGATAACGCATACCTATATCATACTCACCAATATGGGTTTACTTTCTTGGTTTTATAACAAAATCAAGAAAATTATTACAGTACACATGGGGGCAGGCATAAACTACAGAACGCCACCTGCTACGATTCAATAATTTTTATAACGTGCGTTCGTATAGCAGCCGCACGGGTCGATCCATCAGGTTAAGCTACACTTGCCGGGATTGGTCAGTGGATGGGTGACCATCTTTACATACCGAGACTCCTCCGTGCCTCGGAAAGCACGTTAAGCCCGGTTGTCATTCGTGGATTTTTAATATTCGTTACGGGACAGAAGCCCGAAAATCTGGTAACCAGTCTTACCAAGGGGTATCGTATTACCCAGTTACTGGGTTGTGGAGGTCAGATAGGCAGTCGCTCCATGTAAAATACTGGTATTCAGCTGCATCCGGTTCGACTGGAAGCCGACTCCAACATAGTTGTGAAAAGGCTAGGCAGTTATATTTTTTTATTCGTTCATAATTATTATAGTACATAACATAAGATCACGCATGTAATCCCCGAAGGGCTAGGCAGAGGTGTAACTATAGTACCTACACCCACATTTCGCCAATAATAGGGGGCGAGCCCATTGCCATCAACCAAGCACAAATCCAGACTCCGGGATGCTACTGGGAAATTCCTGATGGAAAAACTTAATAACACTTTGCCCGACCTGGGAATCGAACCCAGGACCACATGCTCAACAGTAGCGCTTGCGACCACTAGACCAACAAGGCAATTATTGTACAGAGGGCAGCACATCAAGCTACCCCAATCTGTCAAATTTCTTTGATAGATTTACAACTTTACCACAAAGGAATAAGGTCCATATTCAATTGGGAAAATTTAACAGATCGGGGTAGCTTGATGAGCTGGCCTCTGTACCTACGAGTAACATAATTTTGGACGAGACCCCGCAGTGGACGTCCTTCAGATAAGATGAAGTTTTTTTTTTCATTCTGTATTGTCCCACTGCTGGGCATAGGGCTCCCTTATAGCTTTCCACTGTTCCCTTTGCTACTACTACGGTAATAATAATTCCTACCGTGTTTATGACGTGCAGTGGCGTCCAACACACGAAGAACTCCATAATGATGACAAACAGCATCCGTATTACCTGAAAGGATAATTAAATTTAATGTTTTTAATTTTACTGGTGAAAAGTGTATACGAGTATCTGCTAGACATCTCTGGCTACGCCTTTGCGGCATACATGCGTGATTCTTTGTTAAATAGCAGTGAAAGCTGTTATAGGTAATATACCAAGAAAAGGAAAGGCAAGGGAGGAGGAGGAGGTAGGTTGAATTTTTCAAGTGGGCGTGGACGGCCAAACTCGAAATTGTGAGGAATAGCGAAAAGTACTCATAGGAGTCTTTTTTTTTTTTTTTTTTTTTTTTTGTGGATGGGAAATCATCAAATGACTTCTCCCGCTCTGGGCAGAGGCGGGAGGGCGTGTCAGACTTTTACTGACTAAAACCCACCCATGTTCCTTCAGCTGCCCGTGCCAGGGCCACGGTATCTCTTTCGAACAACCCGCGACCCCGGCGGCTTTTTTTTTTTTTTTAGTCTTGGGTTTGATTTTGAGGAAAACTAAAACTGCATCATCATTTTGAACGATTAATGAGTTATGGTTAAATAGGTAGGTAACTTAAGGAAAATAAAAAAGTATTTTGGTAAAAATGAGCTCTTTCATTTAGTTTGCCGTATAACATTAGAATCATTACTTCCCAGAATTCGATCCTTATTAGCGAGACTATCGAGTGGTAAAATAATTCAGTGTGTTTTTTTTTTTTCAAAATCAACGGGTTCGATTCCTGGCTAGAAATAATGATTTATCAAAAATCCAATGATGCTGTTTTTGTTTTTTAATTATTTTTTTTCAATCCATACAAAATTCCCATGGAACAATGCACTTTCAGTTTATTTTTCAATCATGGGATAAGTATGCCTTAAAACTTTTTCAGTTATTGCCATTCAAGAATTGTGTGCAAGTGTTTACACGCGTGCGATTTCCATAAAATAACATACAATAATTGAATGCAAGTTTTGTTGTTCAATAAAATTGCATGCGACTTACACCAAGGCAATTTTATTGCAAGGCGATAATTGCATGCAAGTTTTACCTCATCTAAACACAGAGTTGTACGTCCTTGTGCAATTGATTCAAGAATTGCCCGTATTTGCACTGCCAAATATTTCATTAAATTTTATTGAACGTTTCTCAAAATTTTTTTAAATTCATTGAATAATAGAAAATTTTCATGCCACAATTGAATGCGATTTTCTTGTATGTGCGATTTTAGTGTACAATATGCGATTCTAATGTATATGCTGTTTACAACTAGTTATACCAGTTTTTAACGGCAACTGACTTGCCCGTATCGTGCAACAATTATTGTACGTGTTATTAGACGGTGCCATTTGTAGTTTTAATTTTATGGTATACTACAGGCAATAAAATTGCACCGTGTGAATGGGGGTTTATACCCATCGTCCACGACGCTACCCAAAAGAAACCAGTTACAAACTCAAATCACCAATGAGTAGTTAGAATCGATAGGCCTTATAAAACTCTTCGTTATTCTCTTAATTATCTGGCTCTTGTGATACAGAAACTCCTAATAGAAGAGCCAGGGCTACACGGATGTTTGTGACTTTGAAGTGCAAATAAAGAAATTACTTATCACGTGCCCCGCCCCCCGCGCAAGCCCGGGTGAAATGTCCCGGAACATTTATTTCGCCCCGCGGCGGGTGGCCTTCGCATACCGCCGCCATAATAATGGATTGGTCATTTGAGTGGATAATAAGAAAAAAATTAAAAGTTTTTTAAAGGTTGTCAAGTTAAACTTTAGTCCCTAAAGTTAAGTATGAATAATTATGACTTATTTTCCTCTTCATTCAGTTTTCTTTCAAAAGTATTAATCGTATTGAAAGTCTCCTATAATTTTTTGGAGGTTTGCTGACAACAGCTTCTTATGGAAACGGAGAGGTATTGCCACCGTGGTGCCAACATTGAGGGCTCCCATTTCGAATGCAAAGTTGATAAAGCAATCACATTCCTATTCATCTCAGTAAAAGGATATCCGTGCTTTCAGGCAGAGATGCGGTATTATATAAAAAAACCGGCCAAGTGCGTGTCGGACTACGCACAATGAAGGGTTCCGTAGTTCAAAAGAATTTATCCCAAAAACAAACTTAACAATGTAAAACCAAAAAAAATTTTTTTTGTGACAAAATTACAAATTAACAATTTTTGGACTCTTTCCTTTACTTGGGCTGTAAGACCTTGAGTCCTGCTAAATTTTATGATTCTAGGTCAACGAGAAGTACTCTATATCATACGCGTGCGGTTATGCGTGTATGACAAGATGTATGAACGTAAACGAGGCAAAAGGAGTATGTAAGGATCGTACCAGGTGGCGTTCTCTATAGTTTCTGCTTATCCCCATGGGTAGAAGGCGTGAGTTTATGTATGTATGTTTTATGTATCACATTTCTTCGCTCGGCATGCAATACCGTGAATGCAACATTCATCAAATTTTACAGGAGACAAAAAAACTTTACTGCGTAGCACGTGCTGCGCTTGTGATGGGTATGGCGGCACTGAACGAGTATCTTACGCATATTTGCGAATTTGGTGGCGGAAATTTACGTTCGCGGTTTTGGATGACTCGAATAACAATCTGACCGGATAACTGTCGCCCAATATTTTAATGATCACTTATTTTAACGCAGAGTGAAATAAAACGAAAATATGATTTTCGTCAATAATGTTATATTCGCGGTATTGGATGCCGAGCTTGCATGCCGAGGAGCTTGTGGCTAAGTAATAACAGCCACACGGGTCGATCCATCAGGTTAAGCTATGCTTGCCGGGGTTGTCCGTGGATGGGTGACCATCTTTACATAGCTAGACTCCTCCGTGCCTCGGAAAGCACGTTAAGCCGTTGGTCCCGGCTGTCATTCGTGGGTCTTTGTCAGTCGTTACGGGTCTGACAACCAGTCTTACCAAGGGGTATCGTATTACCCAGTTACTGGGTTGTGGAGGTCAGATAGGCAGTCACTCCATGTAAAATACTGGTCTGCATCCGGTTAGACTGGAATCCGACTCCAACATAGTTGGGAAAAGGCTAGGCAGATAGATTGGATGCCGAGCGATGATATGCTTAAAAAACCTTGAAATAAAATACTCATTTGTTTTTAAAACTTTCACAATATTCTAAACGTTCTAATTCCAGAACGTCCCAACTAACAAATTAATGTTTTATAATAGTCAAGTTAACGTTTTACATTTTCATTTACGTTTTTAAGATTGGTCGCAAAAACGTACATATAAACGTCTAAAAAACGCGAAAAGGGCCCAAATCATACGACATTAATATCGTTTAGTAGTTATATAGAAGTCAGCCAATGACCGTTGAACGTTACATAAAAGTTAAATAAAAGTACAAAGACCGACTTTTTGGTCCAATACTTGTTGTGATGATACCCTTATGTGACCGCGTATGTCACATTGCAGTTGTAATGACGTTGTACAGTGTCATACAATACGAATCAACGACAACCGTTTTGATTGGCGTGTTTAATATTGTGCGTGTATGAAAGAATAAGAGAAAAAGTAAATGAAGTTAATTTCCATGATTTCAAAATATCTATATTGTATCTACATTATTTAAGTTAGTGTAATATAATACTAATTGTGATAGGTATTTCTTCAGGGAACTTTAGTTTTATGACAATGTATATATGTGTTGTTGTCAAGTTTATAATGCCCTCCTCTATTTCTTTGTAATTCAAGGGTTTTAGTTAATTATTCAAGATATGTTTTCATAATAAAGCTCCAACCATCTTGTCTAAGTTACATGGCGACCTCTATAATACACTAATATAACAAAAAGGTCGCATATATTTTTCCTTGAGACCATGACGCCGCGGCCATTTTCAGCTGACTTTAGATTTCTCTCATCATTACTTACTTTTTAATTGAATCACTTTTGAATGACAAAATAAAATAGAAATTGTTTAATTAAAGTGTGGGTTTTACCTATAGATGATTTAAAAGTCTACTTAAAGTTATGCACTACCGTTGAAATTCAACATTTTAGTCTCATAAAAGTCTTAATTACTCTTCCATATGACTAAAACAGTTTTGTAATATATAAAGGTCCTGCACAAACTTTTAAGCGGTGTTTTAATTATATAAAAGTTAAACGGCTGAACCATTATATGACGTCATATAAGTTAGTCTTGAGAACGTTTACTCAACATATGCACTGACACCATTTTACGACGTCGTATAAGTTAGTCCTGAAAACGTTTACTGAACATATACACTGCTTCCATTATACGACGTCGTATAAGTTAGTCCTGAAAACGTTTACTCAATATTATAATAAGACATTAAAGTCAGGTGACTGAAACATCGTAAGATGAACGTCTATTTAACGTAATAGTTAACTAAATACCGATATATAACCGTTTTATAACATGAAGTCAGATAAGACTGGAATTACACGACGTTTTTGCTAGTTGGGGTATTATGAAATGCTCTGACCTAAAACATTACCTAATTGCAATAAATTCTGGGTAATAGCAACTTGTTTGGCCTTGACGATCAAAACAAGTTGAAATGCAATTTTGTTTGAAATTAACACCAACTACTGACTAACTAGAATGCACCCAGCATTCTAGTTAGTCAGTAGTTGGTGTTAATTTAGCGTTGCGTGGGTTCTGTGTGTCTGTTTGATTGTCTATAACGTGTCACGTATTTCTAGGTAGCTATACTCCATTTACCACGGATATGGCTTGGAGGCGTGGCACATGTCGTCTCAATGCGGTCACACTGACCGTATATATGTGCGATGGCGGTAAGCACCGTTTAGTTGTATGTTTGGACCGGAACGTAGATGTGATTTGGTATTTATTACAAAATGCCGAATTGTGTCGTCCTTATTTAAAAAATAGGACATTACAACTAACCTTAAGACAAGTGGCGTGTCCTACCACCAGTAAGTAAAAAATCACTGCATTATAATAATATTTAAGGATTTTACAAATATCTATAATAGTTATGAAATTTTTTCTAAAGACTGACGCATGTCAAGATGGTACACCAGTGGTGCGCAGCGCTGAGATATGGATGATATGGATATCGATAATTTTTAGTATTGTTCTTACGGAATTATTTCATTATTACTAACATTTGCATAAGAAAATAATATTACTATTTTTGTAATATTTGCATAATAGGCTAAATGAAAAGATTTTATAGTTTTCGTTTTGTTTTACTAATCCTTATATTTACATTGTTTGAAAAGTGTTAAAATAAGAAATTATGTTTGAGAACCTGTTTTACAACACAATGAATACATTTTATTTCAGATTCCCGAAAGATCTAGAAATGAAAAATGAATGAATAGATGCAGGGAAAATAATTAGTTTCCTTCAAACCAAAGTGTAATTGGTTCTTCCCATTTTCAAGAGGATTGTATTAAACTGCCCGCGAAAAGTCGCATGCTTTTTAATTGGGCTGTACCTACCTTCACTCAAATTAAGGCACAGTTGTTTTATGTTCGACAGTAGAATACTTATATTTAATTTTAAGTAAGAGAACTGAAGAAACTCATTTACTTACATGTCAATTGTAAACAAATAAATTATATTTTTAGGGTTACTCCCGAAATCCCCATTGTCAATCCTCATCAATCGGGATTTGTGCACTTTTTGTTCACTAAACCCCATTGATTAGGATTGTTAATGGGGATTTCGGGAATAACCGTATATTTACTTGATTTGGTTTTATTGGTTTTTATAATACACTTAATCGAAAAGCAGAAAAAGAACATGGTCATAAATTCCTATTTATATAAATAGAGCACCCAGAAATTACTGATTTGAGATTTCAAGTACCTACTTACACGTGGTTGCGGTACCTACATAATAAAATGGTCATGTTTGCAGACGACGGTACTGTCATAGTGAAATGTATTGATCGCAATATTTATCAAGATAACATAAATAATACACTATCGGACATAATTAATTGGCTTAATAAAAATAATTTAGTTATAAACTTAAAGAAAACCAATATAATGCACTTTCACCAACGAACTGTAGTACCAAAAGTAAATATCAGACATAGTAACTGTGACATTGAAGAAGTTAAAGTAGCAAAATTCTGAGGTTTATTCCTTGATAACCAGCTTAACTGGAAGGCCCACATAGATGACCTAAGTAAGAAAATAAATAAATCAGCATACGCACTTTTCCAAATTGCTAGAAAAATAAATATGGATGCGCTACTAGTTGCATATCACGGCTTAGTAGCCTCAATTTTGAGATATGGTATTATTTTGTGGGGAAATTCTACTGATAAAGATATAGTTTTTAAGGCACAAAAAAGATGCATATGATCAATGTGTGGTCTGAAAACTGATGTTAGCTGTGTACCATTCTTTAAATTGCTGAAAATACTTACCTTACCCTCATTATATATTTTTGAAATTAGTGTTTTCGTCAAAACAAACATGAGGTTATTCGAAAAAGTGTCAACGTTACGAGAAGTTGCGATTGGTAGCCAATACGCAAACTCCTTTAGCAATCAGCGCTGTAAGACTGCCTTAGCGAGAAAGAGTATTTTAGGTATGGCACCGCGCATTTACAATAATTTAGATGTCATAAAAAATTTTAATGTTACAATAAAAAAAAAAAATTAAACTGTTATTAATTGAAAAATGCTAGTATGCGACTGATGAATTTCTGAATGATAAATTAATGTAGACTTATTTATTTATTTGAGTGGATAAATAAATTTTAATTGAATATTGTGACTAATTGTAATTTATGATTATTTATTTTATAGACTGTCAGACACCAATTGAGTTGGGTACTTTGTCCCAAATTAGAATTCACTGTACTATTTTCCTTTCGCAAATTCTTGACAATATACCAAAATCGGTAGTCTTTGGTTAGTCTTAGTAGGTATAGCGATAAACAATACAAAATATTATGTAGGTACGCCCAAAAAACACTTCTCTTTTTTGTAATCGGTTTTCATCGATATTTTTATCGATCAAATATTTATATCAACTCCTCTTCCCTAGTAGATGCATGTATGCATTCAGTGCTGTATCTTAACGTGGGCGACACTTGAACTTGAACAATTACAGAGTAAAGGCATATCTCCGGATATCTATGCCATTTACAATAAGATTAGACATTGAAACAAACCTCCGTTACAGTCCGTTCAACCAATTTTGACTTATATTGCGTTGGTGGCATGACAAATGGCATCTGCAGTAAATAGTTGCTATTGTAACTATTTTTTTGTCTTTAATTCCATCCTTAAGCCTACGGAGTAGAAGTCAAAATCGGTTGAACGGACTGTAAAAAAGGTTTGTTTATATGTCTAATCTTATTGTAAATGCAGTATAGTTAATATGGACATGGGTTGTGATGTTTTAGAATGTACAGTCTACAAAAGAGATATCTAGTCAGGGTAGAGTAACATATTTGTATGTGAATTGCTTCATGTCCAATTTTATATATATTCCTTTGTTTTTGCAATACTCCTACATTGTAACACACCAACACAAATTTGTATATTGTCACGAAATTGAACATGAAGCAATACACATACAAATATGTTAGTAAACCCTGTCTAGATATCTCTTTTGTTAACTGTACCTAATTAAGCTACGAGTAGTAGTAATAGGTTTGGAAAGAAAGGGGCTCGTGGCTAAATGATAACAGCTACACGGGTCGATCAAAGGTTAAGCTACGCTTTCCGCGGTTGGTTCGTGGATTGGTGACCATCCACTACATTAACGAGACCCCTCCATGTCTCGGAAAGCACGTTAATCCATTTGGTCCCAGTAGTCATTCGTATATCTTTGAAAGAAGAGAAAGAGTCAGAAGCCCAGAAAAATCTGACAAATAGTCTTATCAAGGGGTATCCTGTTACCCAGTAACTGGGTTGTGGAGGTCAGATAGGCAGTCACTCCATGTAAAATACTGGTACTCAGTCTATAAAAATAAAAAGAGAAGTCCTGACTGACTGACAGATTGACTGACTCATCAAGGCCCAGCCCAAACCCTTGGACCTAGAAAGCTAAAATTTTGCACAGAGGTTCCCTTTATAATGTAGACAAGGAATAAGGAAGGAATTCCTGGTCGTAAGTTCCCGTGGGATATTTTCAGACATCCACGCGGGCGAAGCCGCGGGCAAAAGTACTCAATATATTTATTGCTTCCACATGTGAAATTAGGTGGTAGGTTTTACAAAAAACAAGATCTTGTGGACCCTGTCGGGCACAGCGCAAGTAGAAGAGAGGAAGAGGGTTTATTTGACTACTATTGGTATTCTGATGTATCTGGTTAGACTGGAAGTCGACCCCAACATCCTACTAATATAATATTATTATATAAACGTGAACATTAGTGAAGATCTTTGGATGTATGTTACTCAATCACGCAAAAACGGCTGAACGGATTTGGATGAAATTTGGCACACAGATAGTTTATATCCTGGATTAACAGATAGGATACTTTTTATAGCGGTAGTAGGTTTTCGTGGGATAATTCCCGACATCCACGCGGGCGAAGCCGCGGGCAACGGCTATTAGTTGATAAAAGGCTAGGCAGATTGAATAAATTTAGAACGAATGCCCTTACAGTGATATTTGACTGTATTTCTGATTAAAAACTTTTTTATTCTGATTCATGTTTACTTTCCTGAGTTACAAGAAAAATACCAAAAAACATCGTATTTGAGGGCCTTACACTTAGCACATCTCCACCGCAATACTATAACAACGAAACCGCAGTTGTTCAATTCAACTTACTCGCATGATGTGCCGCTACTCGTGTAGAAAAACATCAGCGGAACATTAACCCTTTAGCCGATATCATATACTAATTTATAAACCCAAAACCCCAGGGGGAGGGGGAGGGGGGTTAGTTGCGAACCCCATAGGTTCACAACTACTGATGATGATTTTTTTACGTTTATAAGATATAAGCTTATATACCAATTATATAAAGGATTTTTCTTTATGCACACATGGGGTGCAGTCGACACGTCAGAGGTAACAGCTAAATGGTCTACATTTTTCAAGTTTCTTGTAGCTGATATATTTTTAGCGACATTTTATTTTTTAGGAGCCCACAAAAAGTATTGGATTGTTTGACAGTTCCCAGCCCTTGATTCACTTAATATTGGTTTTCAGATCGATGTCTCTTCTTCGTATGAAAATGCGAAAAAAAAACCTGTATTCAATGTTTTGCTCGATATTTGAAGTGCCTGAGCCATACATGGTACTTAATTGGTTTGCGGACGCTAAAAGAGACATAATAGAAGTTATGACGTGTATGTATTCAAGCGCCCGCGAAATGAAGATGCCTACTAATACGAGTAATTCGTAGGCATCTTTATCTCGTGGACGCTTGAAGGTTCAAGGCAATTATTGCTTTGAACATTTGAGTAAACAATGGGAAAATGCAAAAAACAATATAAATGTGACATCCACCATAAAAACACTTATCTAAAGAGAGCGATTATCTCTATATTTCCTCAAGAACATGCCATGTTATATTCTTTATTGTCTCCTTTTTGGTAATGGATGTGTCTTTATGAAGCTTGTTCAATCCTCCAAAGTGCTGTTTCGAAGTAAGTGATTTCACACGTAACCAGGCAGGAAAAACAGTGGTTTCGGAGAAACGTACGTTTTTTTCAGCGGTACCTATAAAATACAGGGTAGTAGCCCGAAATTCTGACAACCAGTCTTACAAAGGGGTATCGTATTACCCAGTAACTGGGTTGTGGAGGTCAGATAGGCAGTCGTTTCATGTAAAATACTGTTATTCAGCTGCATCCAGTTAGACTGGAAGCCGTCCCCAACATAGTGTGGAAAAGGCTAAGCAGATGATGATGATACAGGATGGCAGGGACATTGACGCACAACCTGTTACCACGGATTCAGTACATAAGGATGCGTTGAAATTTCTCGTTGTATATTAAAAAAAAAATTGCTGCATTTTGCACTATTGTAGAAAACAGTTTTTTTTTAAGATAGATAGATAAATAAAACATTTATTCGGTGCACACAAAAGACACAGCACAACACACAAAAGTACAATAAAATTATTTCAATAAAATAATAATTCAAAAAATAATATATTATTTATTTTTATTCAATAACCGACAAAAAATTTCAACCCTGGGGGTTCAGAATCATGTACTGAATCCATGGTAACAGGTAGTGCGTCGATGTCCTTGCCAACCTGTGGTAATTGCAAATCACGAACGCGTTTCTTGTGAGTTTTATGTACCATCGGCAAACTTTCCGTTGTTTCCGTCCGGAAAGTTTGCCGATGGTACATTGAAATAAAGTTTAAAATATTTAGTTAGTTTTAGTTTAGTTTATAATTGATGCGCGGTCCAATGAAAACTGTACTTACGTCACAAAAAACTAAAACATATGGACATGTCACATGCAAAAGGCATTAAAATTAAACGTTGGATACAGAAAGTACGTTAACAACACCAAAAATGGGCACCGCATTTCCTATGAAATCTAAATTTCCTGAACCTTCCCATTATTATTGCTCAGAAGCATACAAATAGAATAGAATTCTCACGAACTAGTTAAGGATAGACTGTATTGATTTGTTATCTGTTCACAAACAATCCCTGGACAAGGACAGAAGGCCTAATTTCCGGACGTGCAGTCGGACAAGATATTTGGTATACATGTAGCCCAATGACAACTACTTACTTTAAAAAAATGTGTGAGTGATTTACAACTATGCCATTAGCTCAAAAAGAGCACACAATAAAAATTAATATTGACAGTGTAGTAAAAATATAATTATTTTAAGATGTCCACCTAGGTACTAAATATTTTGTTCGATTGTAAACTCAGGGAAAATAATTATTGTTTAGCAAATTGACTACTTACCAACTTAAATTGACCGTATATTCAAATCACAATTGTCTTTGGTCGAAAGTTGTATGAAATGGCTACCTATAACATGGAAAAATTGGCGTTCTCAAGTTGTAAAAACCGTGCAAAGTCGCTAGTCGCTATCGCTAGTCTTACTACTATTATAAATGCGAAAGTTTGGATGGATGGACGTTTGTTACTCAATCACGCCAGAACGGCTGAACGGATCTGGATAAAATTTAGATTATAGTCTGGAAATAGCACATAGGCTATTTTTTTATCTAGGAAAAATTTACGGTTCCCGTGGGATAATTCCCGACATCCACACGGGCGAAGCCGCTGTCAAAAACTATTATAATATAATTTAAGTAAATTATGAAGTAAGATACTCACTTTCCTCTTAGCCTCTATGCTCTTATCGATGTGTGTGGATCTGACAACGTGCCTGAACTCCAGGTCGACGGTGTGCATGCAATACGACTGCGCGCTGGTATTGTCCACATCTAGTCGTTGCTCTGATTCGTCCTGAGAACAAGATACATTCAGATTAATAAAACAAAAGAATAATTATATAGGTCAGTGTAAACCACTTTAAGGGGGGAGAGGCTCGTGGCTAAGTAATAACAGCCGCACTGGTCGTTCCATCAGGTTAAGCTACGCTTGCCGCGGTTGGTCCGTGGATGGGTGACCATCTTTACATATCCAGACTCCTCCGTGCCTCGGAAAGCACGTTAAGCCATTGGTCCCGGCTGTCATTCATGGATCTTTGACAGTCTTTACGGGTCGTCAGAAGCCCGAAAGTCTGATAACCAGTCTTACCAAGGGGTATCGTATTACCCAGTTACTGGGTTGTGGAGGTCAGATAGGCAGTCGCTCCATGTAAAATACTGGTATTCAGCTGCATCCGGTTAGACTGGAAGCCGACCCCAACATAGTTGGGAAAAGGCTAGGCAGATTGACTGAAACCACTTTAAAAACCTAAACTCCATAACGAAATGTAGGTGTAGACCTACATTTCAACAGATAAGGAGTTAAGTCCCATGTAATAAATAAAACAAGGGTGAGCCTGTTGCCATCAACCGTTGCTATCAACAAATCCAGACTCCGGTGCTACTAAGAATTTCATGTAAGAAAAACCCAATAACACTTTGCTCGACCTGAGAATCTAACCCAGGAGCTCATGCTCAGCAGTAGCGCTTGCAACCACTAGACCAGCGAGGCAGTTACTACATCAATTTCCTGCACCCTAATTCCGTAACACACTATCAATCGGAATCTGAAACATTTTGAAGCAAATTGCCAAACCATTGCTGCATATGTTCGAAGTTTAGTTAGTTCAACACGTAAATAACGAAATTAATCTTGTTGAACTATCAAAACTTTTTACAAAAAAATACAACCGACTTTCAAAAACAACACTACAAAGTGAAAGTTATTTTTCACTTTTTAGTT
Source organism: Cosmia pyralina (assembly GCA_946251885.1). Classification (NCBI taxonomy): domain Eukaryota; kingdom Metazoa; phylum Arthropoda; class Insecta; order Lepidoptera; family Noctuidae; genus Cosmia; species Cosmia pyralina. The sequence continues at coordinate 24,466,227 of OX276349.1, read as the reverse complement.
GTGTACCTACCCCACACATATTCTAATACCACTACCTGCAAAACAAACTAGAACATCATCCATATAAAAGTGAGGAAAAAATACGTATTATTGAAGCTAACTCAAAAACTACTGAAGCAAAGTTAATCAATTTTATATGGGACCAACTGTGATGTATACCTCTCGAATAAAACAAAAAAAATAAATAAATCGGTTCAGCCATCATCGAGTAATCGGGGAACATACATAAAAAAAAAAGGTTCCGACGAATTGAGAACCTCCTCCTTTTTGAAGTCGGTTAAAAATGAAACCGATTCCGATTGATAGTGTTTACGCAATTGCCCCGCTGATCACTTATAAAGTAAACCAACAATACTCGTAATTAATAAGAACTTTACCACTTATCGACCATAAGCCGACGTTCGCAGGGACGTAAAAATATCGCGGCGGGATTTTATCGCGCACAGGATTTTCAACTCTCGCTGTTGAGCCGAGCATTGAGAATCCAACTTAACAACAACACAGTGCATTCTAGAGCGTCGAAAAAACACACTGTTGGATTTTAAATTCTTGGCGCTAAGCAGAGCGTTGAAAATTCACTGCGCGAAATAAAATCGCCGCGATATTTTTATGTCCGTGCGAACGTCAACTTTTTGTTGTCGAGAAGTGGTAAACTTTTTGTTGACTTTGTTACTTATTAAAAACAAATTTTATAATAAGCCTTCCGTGACTAATGCCCGGTTCACGTTATTCCAGTCCAGTAATCCAGCGAGTCAATCCAATCCAGTGCTAGAGACTGGATCAAATTTTTTTTCTCTACATATTATGTATGTTTTTCTTCTCTTTTTTTGTTATTGGCACCTTGTTAACCGACTTCAATTCGTCAGAACCATTTTTTTTTTTTTTATGTATGTTCCCCGATTACTCGACGATGGCTTGATCGATTTGAATTTTTTTTATTTTATTCGAGAGGGTATATATACATCACAGTTGGTTCCATATAAAATTGATTAACTTTGCTTTGGTAGTTTTTGAGTTAGCTTCAATAATACGTATTTTTTCCCAACTTTTATATGGATGATGTTCTAGTTTGTTTTGCAGGTAGTGGTATTAGAATTTGTGTGGGGTAGGTACACAACTAAAAAGTGAAAAATAAAAACTTTTTTACAAAAAAATACAACCGACTTCCAAAAACAACACTACAAAGTGAAAAATAACTTTAATTTCGGAAGTCGGTGGCAAAAAACGAAAATACATTGAACTAGACACCGACTTCCGAAATTAAAGTTATTTTTCACTTTGTAGTGTTGTTTTTGGAAGTCGTTTGTATTTTTTTGTAAAAGAGTTTTTTTATATTAATTTAGGTACTTAATTGTACTTTTGTGTGTTGTGCTATGTCTTTTGTGTGCACCAAATAAATGTTTTATCTATCTATCTATATCGTCTATGTACGTTATTCCAGATATTCCGTCAGTCAGACAAAATACCACTATGCGTTTTCACTGTTCAACGTTTAACCCATCACTGAATTGGCCGTCTACACTATGTCAGTGGCGCTGGAATGAAAAAGTAGATTGTCAATCGAGATGCTGGATTGGATTGTTCACTGGGATTGGTAATGCAACATTCCAGTGCTGGTTCACATTATTTCAGTGACTATTCCAGCGCTGTTTTCGATTACTCGACTGGAATGCTACTGGGATAATCGCGAGCACATTCGCAAGAAGCTGGCAGTATCATTACAACGGTAATGTTTTCCCATTTGTTTGTCTTATTTGTTTTATTTATTTATTTATAAAGGTACACCAACAGCTTCTGTACACAGCATATCAAATAAAAGTAGGTAAAAAGTCATAGACTTATACAGTTGCCAATAACAGGTGAACCAACATTCACAGATAATGATAACATAAGGTAAAAGCAAAAAGTATAAAAATTTTAAATGGTAACAAACTATATAAACAGAAATTTAAAATGCCAAAAGAAAAAAGTTACAGAGGTTGCAAGAAATACCTACATACTAACACAATTAACCTTTAGATGGCGTATGTTGCGAACTTAGGGACTCCAAAATTCTGGTTTTAAAGATGTTTACGGAGTCATGATATACGTCAACATCAGGAGCGGATTTTATATAAGAATTCATCTCTCGGCTGAGCCGATTGAGAGGTGAGTTTACTCCAATATTTGTTCTGGATGCTTTAGTGTGGAATAAATGGGTGATAGGATATCTGGGTAAATTATAGGGGACTTTTAGTCCATTTTGTTCAGTTAACCCATCGCAGTCCAATTTATTGTTAACCAATTTGAAAAAGAACATGAGATCTTGTACCAGTCGACGGTCGCGCAGAGTAATCATTTTGTAACATTGAGCACGTTGTTCGTATGGGCACCGGGGAGATATATCACCAAAGGCATATGCTAGGTGCTTTGTGAAGGCCCTTTGGATGCTTTCTACTCTTTGTGAGTGTACTGCATAGTGCGGGCTCCACACCACGCTCGCAAATTCTATTCAATTCTATTTTGTTTTAGTATATTCGTGTATTTGTGTATATTTATTTGTGATTATATCTATATAATTAGGTATATATTATTATATTTACAGTTTGCTGTAGGTATATGCGTATCTATTTAAATAAATTACTGACAATTAAAGCATGCGCTGACTAGACAGGTCCACTCAAATCGGTTTGGTTTTTTTCTCAAAAGATCATTTCAGACACTAATCTACACGGTTGTCATATAGATTGTGTCTGGATTTTATAAGAGACTAACTGACTGTTTGTTTCGGTGTTTTTTCGCAAAGTAGTTGTATAGGAAACACCGACCTCATCTCGTTTTTGAATGGGGAAGGTCGAGCAAAGCTAATTGTAGATGGCGTGAACATAGCCAAGTCCCTACGGTTTAGAATAAATGTGATATTTCGTTCATTCATTCCATTTCGTGTTCATTCATGAGTTTGGGTTTATTTCACTATTTCGTTATTTTCGGTGATTTCAATATTTTAAATCAAGTATTTGGCATGCCACAAATGAATACACAATATTTGTCACAAATTAAGTCAGAAATATTTTGAAGAATGTGATTACGAGGGAATACTTAAGGTTTTAATCTCGAATTCTGTTTAATTTAAAAAAAAAAAAAACAATCTTTTCAAATAGCTTTAAGCCACCATCTTCTGGCTTTAGGATCCTTTGGGAAATGTTGGATTCCAATTTCAGAGTAGGTATTTAGGAGCGCAATGACGCGTCTTTTTCGCAAAAATAAAATAAAACCACCTCACGCCTTGTATTATTAGCTCGTGTTGGGAACTAGCTACGACAGCGCCATTTTGACACTTGTATTCCTTCCTCATTGATGTAATTAATAACGTGTCACTTTTACACGTCAATAACATATTTTTTTTAAACCTACATGTAGAAATAAATATCATTTGTCATTTATGAAACGAGCGTGTATGGCTGCCAGTCCATTAAAGCGGAGAAACGGCGCGGAGCGGAGTGGTAAACTCTGAAGCGGAGTTAAGATTCTATTGGTTAATACTGGCACAGGTCCACTCCTCTCCTCTCTTCTCCGCTCCAGTGGACAGGCAGCCTAACACCTCTGTGAATATTTTCAAGGGAAAAAGGCGAAATTCTTTGTTGTTGTCCGTCTGCGCCATTTTTCAAAGAATGTTTTCCTCACATCGTAAAAGAACTGTATTATCAAAACAGTTAGATATTTAAGATTTCGAAGGGTCAGTAATACTTTTTCACGTTACTAATCATCATAAAAATGTAACAGCCTATAATCCTCCTAATCGTAAACATTACTGCATGCAGCGGTATTAAAGCCGTATATTATATAGGTCATGTATTTTCTATCCATTCAAAGGTATGGAAATAAAACGTTACATAATCAGTCGGAAAATTCGGAATTACGGTCAAAAGCAATTTGGTGAATTACTATGTGCTAGTACGCGTCAAACTTTATGGGGGGTATTGGGGGCTCTGAAGTGCACTACTCGCTGCGCAGTACCGCGTCCTTCACCCCCGCTGACACATGAATTCGTTACTGCGCAGAGCGTCTCGCCTCATGTTCCTACCCGCCACAAACGTTGAATCAGGCTTTCATTATGAGTCAATCAAGTAAATAACAGAGACCAGGATTCTCACAAACACACGAGTTTCCAAATTTAGTGCCTTCTGAAGAGAGAAGTGACAATCGCTATGAATGCGTTTTGTATTTCCACAACGATTTTCAAAAGGGTTTTCATAAGGTTTTTGGTCGCTTATGTCAATCTAATAAATATAAGATGTTTTCATCATCATTATCGCTGATAGAATGCCACTTTGTCTAGGCCCTCTGAAGTTTTAGACCCATTGCCATACAGAGCACGGTGACGTCTCGGCCGCTCGCCGCTCCGGTCCGTGCGTTGCCACCGCAAATTGCCACCTTGGTGACATGGCTTATACTTTTAGCCGACGTTCGCACTGACGTAAAAATATCGCGGCGGGATTTTATCGCGCACTGGATTTTCAACTCTCGGTGTTGAGCCGAGCGTTGAGAATCTAACTTAACAATAACAGAGAGCATTCTAGCGCGTCGAAAAAACACACTGTTGAATTTCCACTCTCGGCGCTAAGCAGAGCGTTGAAAATCAAGTACGCGAAAAAAAATCGCCGCGATATTTTTACGTCCGTGCGAACGTCGATGTACAGCGGCATTGAGAAATTCTCATATAGTTTGTGCCAATACGACAAAAAGAACAAACAATCACATTGCTAAGGAAACACATTTATTTTATGGCCATACGTGCGAGATTGTTCGAGATTGACCATTACCTGAGCTGGTTTGTCCATTTGCGGAGCGTACGTGAATGTGACGAAGCTTACAAGTACGCTCGATACTCCTACATAACCACATCATTGTAGTAGTAGCGTATAAAAAACCGGCCAAGTGTGTGTCGGATCAGGCACAACAAACTTAACATTGTAGTTGAAACCATACATTAATATACGTTACGGTCCAACTACAAATTTAAGTTTGTAATCCCAAGAAAATATTTTTTTTAATATGTGGTAAAATTACAAATTAACAATTTTCGGACTTTTTCCTTTACTTGTGCTGTAAGACCTTGCTTCTTGCCAAATTTCATGATTCTTCGTCAACGGTAAGTAGGTACATACCCTAGGTTTTGATTTACTTACGAGTATCAAAACATATCGCTTATATGGCCGTAATTTTTTGATTGCGTCGGCTTAGAAGCTTGTATTTTTTAGAGCTCCAAGGAACCAAGGACATACACGTGTTTGATATTGATTTCAACTTGACACCTCCACGCGTTCTTAGAAATAGGGTCTTAGAAATAGGTCATGGAGAAATGGAACCATGGATTTCTTGCCAGCTCTTCTCCATAGGAAACGACCAATTGGAACCGTGCACCTAGCTTCTGATGTTTCATAAGTGCCCATGTAGGTTTATGTGAAATAAAATATTTTGATTTTTGAATTTTGACAGACAGACGGACAAGAAAGTGATACTATAAGGGTTCCGCTTTTTTCTTTAGAGATACGGGACCCTAAAAACAGCCATCATCATTCTCTTGCCCTTATCCTTATTTATTTAGGGTTTGCGCAGGCAGCATTTCTTCTTCCATACTTCGCTATTAGTCGTCATCTCAATAGTCACCACGTTTTTAGCCATATCAGCTTTTACACAGTACATCCATCGTTTTTAGGGTTCTGTACGTCCGAATGAAAAAAAGAAACCATAGGATCACTCGTGTGTCTGTCTGTCTGTCTATCACAACCGACGATTTGCTCCAAATCTACTAGACCAATTAGTTGGAATTTAGTGCACATTATAAATTTCTGTAACTCAAACGCGAACGTGTAACGTAAATAAATGAATTTTGAATATGGGGTTTTGTAAGTTTTGCAAACATTACCGTGTGACATCAAATGTAGGTTAGGTAGGCTAAATTCAAATGTAGGTATTTATTTTTATATTTTTAAATAAATAGTTTAAAAGTTATAAAATAAATTATTCCGTATTATAAACAAATTGAGAAAGGTTCTTCTCGCGATATTTATGTGTGTTCTTATCGTGAGAAGATCCGTTCTCAATTTGTTTATAATGTGTACAAATCGCGAAAGTTTAAATTATTCCGTGTCTCGAAAAGCACGTTAAGCCATTGGTCCCGGTTGTCATTCGTTGATTTTTGACAGTCGTTGCGGGTCTTCAAAAAGGCAAAAAGGCTTGGAAAAAGGCTAGGCAGATGATGAAAAGTTATAAAAGAAAATTGATGAAAATTGACTATTCCCTTATATTCGATCTCAATGGTCTTAAAATTAAATGATAAATCACTCAATATTATGTGTACAAACACAAATTTGCAGTTGAAAGTTAAGGCGGAACATGGTTTGTGGTCTTCCCCTACTCTTATAGCCATCCATATTTAATTTCAGTATATATATTCACTATACACGGTTAATGTTACATCGCTCTGGAGTCGAAACACAGTAACTCCAGACTAGTTATAGTTACTATTGGCATTGTTATTGTTTTTTTAAGATATCTAATAAAGAAGTCGGAAATTTATCACTTTTTTTCTGTCTTTCGAGTTAAATTTGAGTAGCGCCTCCATTATTTAATTTATAAACGCTTGATCTTATGGAACAAGGAAGGGCGGGCGGTCGCCTAGACTGTAAGCATGGGGTGGGGGGTCAGGGTTCGGGGACGTGGCTTACGGATCATGCTGTCTGATCGATGAATGGATTTTTCAATGGGTACAGTTCGCATGTGTTGCTGTTTGTCGATAGGTTTTACACACACATATGTGTGGCGGCATCTACATCGCCACATACGAACTACGTTACTACGCGTCACAGTGACGTCACGCAATCCTGCATCGCGCAATCAGAGTTTACCGCGCAACTAGCATATATACAACGTCCCGACATCAACCGTCGGGCAGTTGCCCACCAGACACGACACCCGTCTGGTCGGAGGATCCTCCCTTTTCAATAGAGGATGAGTGAACTTTACACCCTGTTCCTCATGCCTCTATACTGGTGACCCCGAACATGAACGTCAGCGCAGCCTTCGTGCAACTCCTTCAGCGTGACGTCATCAGCATCACTTCCTCAAGCTTTCGAGCGGCGAGTCACGCAGCCAGCCAGCACCCACGGCTTCAACGGGTATCCTGACCACCAGCATGCAGCGAACGCGCATTCCTGGTCATCACCCTCAGCCTCATCAGCAACCTTGGCACAGCACACTGCACCTCGGCCGGTCCACAAGAAGAGCCCTACCTCTCCTGGTCGACACCAGCAGTCAGCCTCAACTCAGCGCTGTACACTCCGACTCACTGGAGCATAACGCAGCGCCATCACCCCGACTCACTGGGGAATCACCGCAGACAGTTCCGACTCACCGTGAACTATGCGGCACCCGGTTCCCGACTCACTGGAACCACAACTGGCACTGGCAAGCATCGCAAGATACACGACTCAGCCCACTATCGACCTCCGGTCTCAGGAGGGGAGTGATGTGGCGGCATCTACATCGCCACATACGAACTACGTTACTACGCGTCACAGTGACGTCACGCAATCCTGCATCGCGCAATCAGAGTTTACCGCGCAACTAGCATATATACAACGTCCCGACATCAACCGTCGGGCAGTTGCCCACCAGACACGACACCCGTCTGGTCGGAGGATCCTCCCTTTTCAATAGAGGATGAGTGAACTTTACACCCTGTTCCTCATGCCTCTATATATGCATTGATCGCGAGGAAGCGTTACTTCGAGTTCTCAATATCTCACAAAAAAAAAAACAATAAATTTAATTTTTCGTTTTATTGTTACTTTTTGAAAATAATAGTCCCAATCGATTCGGTTTCGATGATCAAGTTCATGGTTTTCGTTTCCAGAACGACCTAAAATTAACAGTGTATATAAACGACCGACCTAACAAAAAAAAGGCACCTTTCAAAAGTAATGTCAGTTTGATAACAACAGTACACGCATAAGGCCGCGTGTCGCGCGACGAGCGGTGCCTTTGTGTCGTGCGTGATTATATCGCGTGACGCGCCTGTTTGAAGGAGCCTTTACGGTGTAAGTGGTTGTAAGTTAGTTATTAGAGTCTAGCGACCCGCCCATGCTTCGCACGGTTTTTACGACTTGACAAAACATCGATATTTCTTTATTAAGGATGTAATTTTAATATGAATGTATTATTAGTTTATTACACACAAACCTTTCGGAATAAATTCTCAAAATGATGGTAAAAACCGCATCAAAATCCATTGCGCAGTTTAGAAGAACAACGCGGTCACACAGACAGACATGAAAAGCGACTTTAATTTATAATAATGTATAGTTTTCCCTATTAGTTGGCTCTTTCCTTTGTTTGTATGTATGTTTATGCTTGAAAATGATGTAATTGAAATGACATCATAACCTTTTTTGTTGTTACTAATTTAATTTTTTATTTGTGTGTTTTTTGTATTCAATAATGGACTACCAAAGGAAGAGTTCCTACACTTTCTTTGGTAGTCAATCACTGAACATAAATGAAGAAACATATAAGTTTAACAACAAATAAATTCCAAACGAGACCTTCGACCTTTCGTTCTTCTTTTATAGAACGTACAATGCGTGCCATGAAAGATGATACTTTGACGAGAGCATAATCGCGCCTCCCGCGCTCTTTCCGCCGCCCCGATGACGCCCGGTCCCTTCCCGTCTCAGACCGTTAAATATACCTATCTATTATAATCTACTGCGTAAGTCGAACTACGTGGTTTGTTTAGTCTCATCTTTCGTGGCACGCATCGGTGGCAACCTATTGTTTATTTTAGAATCACCGTTTTTTTTTTTTGTTTGACTTTGTCCACTCAAACTCCACTAAAACCAATATCGGATTGAAGTTCTCTTTGCAACCGACTAGTGGGCCAGTCATAGTTGGCCTATCTCCAAGTAATTATCTCTTTTTCAGGCTCTTTTATTTACTGTACCTCCTAACTATTTCAGTACGATTATTTGTAGCTTAACACTCAGAAAGGTTCATTAAATTAGTCCTACACAGCACATATACATTATAATAATGCATGGTCTATCATCGCTTTACACCACATTGTAGCTACATCACTGCACACAAGTGGCAATTAACGGATATTATCGCCTACATACGAGTAACCCATTATGTACACACATCAAACATAGAGCTATCAAGCTTATAACCAAAACGTTGGCTCCCAGTTTAATATCGACTCAATTTCATTTGAGAGGCTGGAGATTGCAATAAGATAGTAGGTATTGCTTGGCAAGCGTAGATTGCTACCCATGTGTATGTTAATAATTTAAGGGTTTATTACATAATTTCTGGAAACGGTCTTACAACAATTTGGGAAATTCAGTCTAAGTAATGGTCAAGAATTTGGAACTATCGCTATTTGTGTGAACCATTTCGGTGTATCTTCCTCCTTCCTTATTTATTCTTTTTTTTTTCTTCTTTTTTTATTAGAAGATGATCCTTTCTCTTTAAACCACCTGAGGACCTATTAGATAAAGTGACATTCTAATAACAAAAATGTATTGGATTGACAGCTAATGAAAAGCTTAAGTCAATCCTGTTGAAAGTATTAAGCCGTGTCTCCTGCGCGTCTTTTTGCGAAACATTACACAAAAAACCTTACACATAATCATTTGTTTTTTTAGGCAAGCTGTCTCTTACGTATTCAAAGGTGGCCTCCGAGGAAGAAACTATTTCCGTCGCCCCTTTTTTCTTCTCGAAAACTGAGCCGATTCAATTATTTTTTTCGTTAAAATTTTAAGAAAGAGTATGTCCAGGTTCCTATAATTTTAGAATTTGTCTGGTAGTAAAAATGGGGCATTTTTGTAATTTTTGGAGGGTCATATTTTCTTTACTAATTAGTTCCTGAAAAAAAGGAAATGACAGGGACGTGTCTACAGCAGACTTAGATTTTTTGAAAAAAAAAATATTGCTCTAGAGGTATTCAGGACGAAGAAGGGGGAATATTTTCGTACGAGGAATCGTAGGCCACCTCCCCTTTTAAGCCACGCCTCTTTGTTTCGATGTTTTTTGTAATGTTTCACAAAAAGACTCGCAGGAGACCCGGTTTTAGAAATACGAAACGCTTTGAAACTGATTGTCACATGTCTAGTCCCTTCGTTTCCCGGTTAACAGTTCAGAATTATGAAGACGATGAAAATAGACAAACCAGCAAAACACAGAGAACTTCAGCTGTAATCTACTTTAAAATATCCAGACAGTTAAAGTTTGACACATTGCAATCCAAACTTGCGCAAACTTACGAGATTGCATGGAAATAGCCGATGACACTCCTTGGTTGCACAAAGTTCGATGAAGTTACAGTTGAAGAAGTTAGTACTTATTCGAATATAACTTGCACATTTGCGACTACGTAATTTATATATTAGACTTGAAACTAAGTTGTATGTGCTTGTATGTTAAAATGTTTTTATGAGATGCTTTTGAGTATCGTATATGACTTGCAGACAGGCGCGACATGACTCCGGTAAAACAATTTCCATGAAGCTTTCATAAAAGTTGTTCCACCAAAGTCGCGTCAGGTCTGTCTGCAGGAGCCATTAAGCTGTGGACAAAATGTGGCAGACCCCGCAAGGGCTGTGGGACGTATTATGCTCGCACCGATTGTGTCAATAACTTACATACTATATTGTAACTTGTAGAGGTGTTCGAACTGGGGGTAATAGTGGTCGCGTGACTTCCTATTAAAATAATCGACGCTCATGTAAGTTTATTCGAATTTTAGGTGACTGATAATGATCACTTAAACTGCACATACTTCGAGAACGAAGTAATGATACTCGTAAGTATTGCCGTGTGAGATAATTCATATTTATACGATTATACGATTTTAGGAGCTCGCGGCTAAGTAATAACAGCCGCACGGGTCGATCCATCAGGTTAAGCTACGCTTGCCGGGGTTGGTCCGTGGATGGGTGACCATCTTAACATACCGAGACTCCTCCGTGCCTCGGAAAGCATGTTAAGCCGTTGGTCCCGGCTGTCATTCGTGGATCTTTGACAGTCGTTACGGGTCGTCAGAAGCCCGAAAGTCTGACAATCAGTCTTACCAAGGGGTATCGTATTACCCAGTTAATGGGTTGTGGAAGTCAGATAGGCAGTCGCTCCATATAAAATAATGGTATTCAGCTGCATCCGGTTAGACTGGAAGCCGACCCCAACATAGTTGGGAAAAGGCTAGGCAGATTGATTTGATACGATTATACGTAAGTAGTTCCTTATTGTGCAGTAAAATTTGCTTTAAATCGAAGGTATCTAAATATGTAAGAACTTAATAAGCTAAAGATTGATTTAAGTAGGTATAGCATTTTGTCATAAATCTACATCTAAACGAATGGCGTTCAAATTCCGGTGCACGTGGGAGTCTTCTATCTCGCGCGCCAAACTAGACAGCCATAACGCCATTTCACTTACACACCGCGCTAAACCACGCTTCGATGTAGGGCATTAAGTGGATATCAAATAATATCAATACCTATAAAAATGTAGTTTTCATTCACTTTCTAACACTCGCAGTCCCGTTCCGCGTCCCGCACGGGTTATTAGTTTTTTTTTTAATTTTTCCTTTCTGACTAAACGCTTTTGGTTGGACTTAAAAAAAGTAACATAATTAAAAAAGTAAAACCCGACTTCAAAAACCAAAAACTAATAAAATAACTTTCATAAAAAACTTAACAGCTTCTGAAGTCGGTGTCTTCAATTCTTCATTGCACCTTAGCTTGGCACCGACTTCAGAAGCTGTTAAGTTTTTTATGAAAGTTATTCGTTTGGTTTTTGAAGTCGGTTTTTACTTGTTTAAAGTAAATTTATTTTTCCATTTTCAGTCGAATATACAATTACATAAGTAAGCCCAAGACGAACGAAAAGAAGAATAATCAATATCGGCTTAGAAATGCCGGAGATACAGTGCATGCATATTATTTCGTACATAGGAATAATTACATAATGTATTATATATTAAAACCATCCGGAAATTATGTAGATCACGTTATTGAAAGAATCATCAAAATTGGTTTATTGGTTTTTTAAAAATCGCGGACATACAAACATACGTAAATACTTATTTATTTATTTACATATAGTTCGAATATAGAACCACCTTTTTTGAAGTCGGTTAAAATACAAAAGTTTTCCTTATATTGGATGTGTTTTCTATAACTAGCCACTCACCTTCTGTAGTTTTTTTGTGTACCATTTCTTGCAGCAAATCTCGGCTGAATCACTTTTTATGATCGGAGTTGTTGGGATCAGATGGTTGCTCTTGCAGCTTGTTACTGTGGACAAGGAAATAAAAACGTATAAGTTATACGAGTGAATGCATACGAGTGAGTGTATGTAGGGATCAAAGATATACATATGTCTAGATAGACATTCAAAGCTGTGAACTCGTCGAAAAAAAGCATCCAACTGTTCACCGCAATTTGCACGCACACTAAAAAAACCAGAATGGCGTGGCGCGAGAGTATGACGTAGCTGTCACGCACACCAGCGTAACAAAGTTGGCTTGTTTTTTAGTTCTTTTGCAGCGCGACACTATCCAGACATACACATAATTATCAAAGGTTTATATAATATAAGATTAGCAACGAAGTTTATTGGAAAATATTAAGAGACTTGCAAAATACTTAAGGCATTGGGGCTGGAAAGTCTGTAATGAGACCAAAAGGAAGCAAATGGTGACCACAAAGATGACTGCCTAAGACCTGATGAAGTTGACAAATGGCAGGTAAAGAGTATTAAGTGGCAGTAAAAAAACCGGGAATTATAACAAAAACTTGAGAACTGCCTAGGTATATGCCTAGATGTTGAAGATGAGTTTAGATACGTATAAAATACTAACTACTAAACTTACTAATAAACTTTATAATTATTATCAAGACTATAAGGATAGGATCAAAGATTTGAATTGAATGACCTTGACATCCAATGTCAAGGTTGAAAAAGTCCTACATCGCAATACTAATAGGTACATGTAATTCTATTTCCAACGATTCCGTGACAGGGTTCTCTCATCTAACACTGAATTTAATTAAATTATTGTACAGAATTAAAATGCTGCTCAAGCTCATTTGCTAGAAATAATGACTCCTTCATATAATTTTACTCACTTATGCACGGTTAGTAGGTAATTATACGAAAAAATAATGAATAGATCGCATGTTGCTCAAGATAAATATGCGGGTTATGTTCTATTCTTGGAATATATAAGGGTGCTAATCCTCAAAATACAGTTATTTCAATTTTAGCTTGTTTCTATACAAGGTTGGTGTAATTTTATTATTAAAAAATATATATATTATTATTATTAAAAAAAATAATTAAATAACCACTTAGGGGATCATTGTACTCATTACACTGAACAACTTTTACTAAGTATTGGACTCTGAAATCACGAAAAAAAATTAGCTCCTCCGTATAAAAATCAACAATTCCATATTTGCGTAACTCGACAAAATGTACGGAACCACTGTTTCTTGCGATTTTAGTTTTGTCCCATAATGAAAATTGTTTATGATGAGCACAAAGACCTCTGAGATTTCAGTTGTTTCAATTAAACGTTGTATAATTCACTATTTAATCCTCTTTCTATCCTTTTATGTAAAAAAAATAATTCACTGTTGTCTCCGCTTTATGTGAAAACTCAAACTCAAACTCAAACGGTCTTATTACAAAACGAGGTTTTTCTTCGTCATGGTTTAAACCATCGAGCCAGTTTTTGTAATATGAACCTAGCTTTGATAGAAATACAGTTCTTTATACAAAACTGACAACTTAGTCTGGTACTAAGTTGTCAGTTTTGTAAAACTGACATCTTAACGTGTCAGAATAAAGCTCGAAATTCAAAAAAGGGTCCATGGTTTAAACCTGGGTTTGAAGATGAACCTTGTTTTGTAATAAGACGGAAAGCATTTATTTCAATTAAACCAATTACAGGCACTTTTGAATTGTCAAGGGGTCGGTCAGTCAGAAAGATGAAGCTAGGCGCCCATTCCAAAGCATAGTAGGTACCTATGGAGAAGAACGGGCAAGAAACTCCACGGACACTCTTTTAAATCAAGATATGGTTACAAAATAATGGTTACATCATTCATGTTGAAATTTCATATGTGAGAACGATGCAGAACGTTAACAGCGTCCTTAAAAAAAAACAATTCAAATATTTAAATTAAATTAAAATAAGCCCTGACCGCTAAGGTATGCCCAGCCTTCACTGACAGCGCTTATTCACGAACCTGACGCATGGATTGGCTAAATGATCCAACACGCGCCACCATCAGCGAGACATTAGTGTGAGCGTCACATACTCTCAGTCGCCAGGGCACATTCAAGTCAAACAAAGACGTACCCAGTAAATGGTAGCTTTAGAGTATGTACATAGTACTCACACATGTGCTATGCAATTATATAATACAAAGGAGATTGAGTCTATACAATGCAATGATAGTCTTACAATCTTCAGCATCTCCAACAGTATCTTCAAATGTTAATTAATTAGTTGTGGTTGTGGAGCAGGACCAGCATTGAGCCAAGCATTTTTATCGGTTATGTAATCCCCAAACTTATAATATGCCTGCCTGCATAGTGTGCGTTTTATACAAGTTTTGAATTTAGTCTCATTGAGTTGAAGTATGTGTGGAGGTATTTTATTGTAACATTTTAAACAGTATCCCATGAACGACGTGTCTACTTTAGCTAGTCTGAAACCTGGTTGAGCTAATAGGTCCCTTTTTCTAGTACTATAATTATGCCTTTCACCTCTTTTACTAAAAAGATGTAAATTTTTCCTTACGTACATGATATTTTCGTAGATATATTGACAAGGTACCGTCATGATGTTAATTTCCTTAAACAGTTCCCTTAGAGAATCGCGCTTGCGTAGATTATATATGGCTCTAATGGCTCTTTTCTGCAGAATAAAAATTGACTCGATGTCTGCAGCCCGTCCCCAAAGTAAAATACCGTAAGACATGATACTATGAAAGTAACTAAAATAGACTAGCCGCGCAGTATCTACATCAGTAAATTGACGGATTTTTCTGACAGCATATGCTGCTGAACTTAGCCGTCCTGCAAGTGATGTTAAATGAGGACCCCATTGTAGCCTAGAGTCGAGCGTGATCCCCAAGAAAACTAGTCAAACCCGAAATATATGACTAGACGCGAGTATTACCGAGATAAAAAAAAACGGCCGAATGCGCGTCGGACCACGCAACGCGCGCGCGTGGTTCTAAAGTTGCGATGAATTTACTCTAAAAAAAACTGAACATTGTAGTTGAAAAAGATGTTTTCCCATATATCGATATACGCCACGGTGAATTCTTCAACTACAATAATGTAAGTTTGTAATCACAAAAACATTTTTTATGTGATAAAATCACAAATTAAAAAAAATTGGACTTTTGCCTTTACTTGTGCTGTGAGACCTTGCTTCTTCTTCTATTTCATGATTGTAGGTCAACAGGAAGTACGGGTTTTCATTTATTTGCGATATCAAAATGTCGCAAAAATGGCCTTATGTTTTTGCGACTTAGAAGCTTGATTTTTTTAGAACTCCGACGGACCGTAGTCCTACGTATTTGATATTAATTTAAACTTGATTCCACGCGTTCCTGAGAAGACAGACAGACGGAAAACGAAGTGATGAAGGGTTCCGTATTTTCCTTTTGAGGTACGGAACCTTAACAATCAAGATAAATAAACAAATAAAGATTGGGTACTAAAGTAATGACTAACTAACTAACTATACAAATAAATACAAAACAAAAGGACACTTAGGCGTCGAAGTACTCGTCCGCATCGATATCATCCGGAAACGTGCCCAGAAGACTGGCAGCATTGCTACGTTGAATGGCAATGCTAATTCTTTGGCCAAAGAACGAGCCAGCCCTCTGGTCGCGTGAAGACTCGACCAGTCGGCGAGAAATTTCCTTAAAAAGTAGACGCGTTCTCGGGCCCCATGACCCGAGCGTTTCGACCCCAAACGGCTCAAAACTGTAATTACCTATAAGGTTACAGTATTTGCGCGGCTTGAGGGTCTCAGCAGCCGCAGCAGCGACGCCAGCACAGCAAGTCGTGCTTGGAACATGAGATGGCGCAAGGGTGTCGACACAGGTTGCGTCCCACACCAGAGGCCTACCCATCTTCCAAGGCAACAACGTCATGCCATCTGGTCTCTTCCCGTCGTCACGTACCAAATAAAGATTTGAAATTAATGATAATTAAAAGGAAAAAGAAAAAACCTGCACACGATATAAAAAAAAACAATGCGTTCCCTCTCGGTCCCAGTAGGTAATTGGATAAGAAAAAGATTATTTAATAAACTACCTAATTATAGAGCTGACTTTGAATGCGGCAGAACTAATTTATAACAGCTAAAACCAATCAGTACAGCAAATTAGCGTGAAAGTGAATCCTATTCTTACTTTGATTGCGTTGGAATTTCCGTTTACATTTCTAGGCATCCACCAACGCAAGAACCCTTCATTGTCATTGAATACATACGGCAAATTAAGTACAACATACACACAAGTCCGACTTCCATTAAAGAGCCACCTACACGATCTCTGGTCCTGTCATAATGGAAAAAGTTGGCACAATATTGTGTTAGGAAGGGTTAGATTCAATAGGCGTAGGTAGGAACAGCGATCGTTTTTCTACCCAACTGCATGACGCAAAGGAGGGTAATGTGATTATCAGTCTTTATAAGTATGTAAGTTTGTTCCGTTGTGGTGCTCTAGAGGCCAAACGCGTGGGCCGATTTTGATGATTCTTACGTCAATCGATTTGTCTTATTCTTGTGAGTGTCAATAGAGACATGACACTAATCAAAATTCAATATGGCGACTACCAGTGTATATTGTGAAAAAGAAAAACATGAAAGTCGGCGACCTATGTCAAGTAAGATAATATTGAATAGGTCTTTGAAAATCATCTTTAGGTTTTTATGATTATTTTTCATTTTGAATGACCCTATAAGATCTATATAACGATTTAAAGATGGTTATCAACCATTCTCACTTAAATTTTTAAAACGTATAATAAAGTTTCATAAAGTTCTTATATATTAATCGTATAATAGGTATTATTAACATATTAGGTGAAAAATAATTATTAAATTATAATATAATTAATCAAGCAATATAATTTTTAAATCGAGTGACAAACCCCGATTTTTACCGGTTTGAAAGATAATTTTAACCACCGTTACCTAAAGCAATAATAGTACAGTGAGACAAAAAAGTGTTAAAAAAGTTTTACAAAATCAAAAACCCGACTGCGAAAAAAGTGAACTTTAAAAAAGATGGAAACGACCTATTTCTGTCTCCAAACAATCTCATGCAGTCGGAGGCAATAGTTCTTTATTGTTAAATCTAAGAAGATGCCTCCGACTGCATGAGATTCTTTGGAGACAGAAAGGTCATCTTGTTTGTGTTTCTAGGCGCTTGTCAGAGACAAAAAAGCTACAAGCAATTTTTACAGGGTAAAAAATTCTACACAACGTTTGTTATCTTCATTATAACTGAATTAATGGACATTATGAAAGAAGTTTGTTCAGAATCGTTTAATAAATTGATTTCTATCATCACACTAATATTATAAAAGCGAAAGTTTGTGAGTGTGTGTGTGTTTGCATGTTTGTTACTTCTTCATGCTCAAACGGCTGGACAGGTTTGGATGAAATTTGGTATGTAGATCGGTTATACCCTGGATTAACACATAGGGTGAGTGAAACTGCGGGGCGCAGCTAGTTTTTAATATAGATAGATAGAATACTCTTTATTATACACACCATTAAAATTACAGATATAAATATTTAAATTTTACACAGAGGTACACAATGGGCAGAGGCATGGGCTTTGGTAATTTTTTATACCAAAAATAATTAAAACTACGTAAATTACTGTCAGACTTCCGCTGTATAGTCAAGACAAACCAAAATGGACGTAATACCTACTACGCTTTTTTTTTTTTTTTTTTTGTGGATGGGAAATCATCAAATGACTTCTCCCGCTCTGGGCAGAGGCGGGAGGGCGTGTCAGACTTTTACTGACTAAAACCCACCCATGTTCCTTCAGCTGCCCGTGCCGGGGCCACGGTATCTCTTTCGAACTACCCGCGACCCCGGCGGCATCGGCCCAATTGACCCCGTCACTGCTGACATCTCTTTGAGGCGCGCGTGGAACACAACGCGCCGTCGACCCGGGCCTGGTCCTTACCGGACGGCGAGCTGCCCATTACTCGTCGTCCGCAAGCCCACGCCTACGGTGGCCGGGAATCGGCAATCGATTCCCGCCGCCCAGGGCGTCTCCTACGGCGGCTAAGGGCGCGAGGGACCTACTACGCTAGACCCTTAAACGTGTGCCACTGTGCGCGTGCGTAGATTTGTAACGTGACCACAATTTTCTCCCACAATCATTTTATCTTACTAATTTAATAAAATAGTAAACAATGTTGTATACAAAATAGTAAAAATTCAATGTATATATTATGATTACAATATTATGTCTAATTGGGGTTGTTGGTGGTGTGCAATAATTGCGGGACATGATGTATTTCAGACAAAAATGCGACAAACCCGTAGGTTCCAGTGACGCGAACAAAAATGACGTCATCATCATTCGGGGAGTGATTCGGTTGCTTGTCAAGAATAAATATTTTAAGCACCTTATGGTTAATTTTTACTTGCACCTTATTAAATTTCCGACGACGTCATCGTCAACATTTTGAATGAAAATGACAGTTCGAATAGGTGGCATGCATCCGTTATATAGGAATTTGGTTGATGTCTACACATCAAACCAAAATCTAAAATCATTAATTTAAATTAAACTGAGAATCAGCACTTTGTGAACGTCAAAATTACATTAAGACAGTCCCACAAAATGCCCGCCCTTCACCCCTTCCTAGTGCTTTCGCTGGGAAGAAGAAGTGGCGCAACAAACTCCCCAGCAGCACTTACGTCTGTCAAGTTAGATGACCTTGATTGTAAGGATGGGTTGCATCAAGGTCTACGTTATAGTTTCCGTCAAAGTTAACATGACCAGAGAATGACTACGTGCTGTTGCACCGTCATCGTCATGTCAAAAATGTAAAAGTTAAAGTTCGGAGCAGGGTCATGACTTCATGACATTCGACGCGTCTAACAGAAGTGACAGATAATTAACATTAACTTAACAACAGCGAAGCGTGGGTGGTTAACCACCCACGCTTCGCTGCTGCTTCACTTCTGAGCTGACGTCATAACTTAACAACAAACAAACAACAAACAGCTAACAAATTGTCAAATGGAATCTATTTTTTGTTTAACAGGAACTTTTTCAAGGGTACCCACCCTATAACAAACATTGAACTGAAGATACGTTGTTTGTTATTGTTAAAGTAAAATGGTGCAACCCACCCAAAGCAATAGATAGTATAATATGCCAAATAATTAACATCACAAAACAAAGAGAAAAAAAAAATGTATCACGTGTCAGCTGGTTAGGAATTTGTCTTATCACGAAATTAAAATGTTGCAAGACAGAAAAAAAGAAAGAAAGAAGAACGAGAAACCAATAATACACCCGTTACCCGTACGTACTCGTGAAAGAGCTTTATTTTCAGATCTCTGATTACAATAGGAAATATTTTCTGTGTTTTTCGTTTATCATTCGGTTTCCACTAGCAAAGGATTTGCGAGTGGAAGGTTTCCACCGCAACAAAATATTGGCAGTAGTTGGTGCAAGATTGAATTATCTACACATCAATTTAATCCAATAACCAAAAATCCTGAAGAGAGAACGAAATAAATTCGTTTTCCTCTTTAAATTAGAAGGTATTTACAGTTTAAGTACCGAAGTATTTTGTAGTATACACTAAGATACTCGTCACCAAGAAATTGAATTAAGAGTTCGCTGTAGGTATAGGAAAATCCATCAAGTAATTAATTTCAGTCTGAATTAATTCAGAATAGATACGATTAAGTCAGCCTCCTTAGTCGCAAGGGTCGCAAGTTTCAACAAAATCTTTAAGATTCAGGATAAAACTCCTCCATCTCAATTATTATCTGGTTAGACTATAAGTCAAACTGAGTTATGGACGAGCGAGCGGTCTGACAGATGAGCCTAACGTAGAGCTAATAAAATACTAGAACTTTCTATTTTTGGCTTAGGTTATAAGCCTAAAAATAATTATATTAGTTATAAGCCATAACTTCTTCTAACAACTTCTTCCATAACTTCTTATAACTTGTTCTAGTTTTAGTTTTAGTTGTTTTTAAAATATTTTCATTAAAATTTCGAAGTTTTTCTTGTTTTGTTTTTTTGATCTTAACACGGAGGAGCTCGTGGCTAAGTAATAACAGCCGCACGGGTCGATCCATCAGGTTAAGCTACGCTTGCCGGGGATGGTCAGTGGATGGGTGACCATCTAAAGATGATGATTTACATACCGGGACTCCTCCGTGCCTCGGAAAGCACGTTAATCCGTTGGTCCCGGCTGTCATTCGTGGATCTTTGACAGTCGTTACGGGTCATCAGAAGACCGAAAGTCTGTAAGACTGGTTGTCAGACCAGTTGACTGGACTGACAGACTGGACAGACTGGTTGTCAGTTGTTACTGGGTAATACGATAGTATTACCCAGTTACTGGGTTGTGGAGGTCAGATAGGCAGTCGCTACATGTAAAATAATGGTATTTAGCTGCATCCGGTTAGACTGGAAGCCGACCCCAACATAGTTGGGAAAAGGCTAGGCAGATTGATTTGATCTTAACACGTTTATTACGGTTTTGGTTGAAACTTGAGACCCTTTATATAAATACTTGTAAAGTTACAAGACATTCTCAACAAAGTTATCCCAAAAATTAATCAACTTTCTTTTCTTTCATCTATAAGTCACGACTAGCTTCTGCCCGCGACGTCATCCGCGTAAAACGTCTTGTTCTCCCGACCCACCCCGTCGCATCGCAACACCTGCCCACGCTATTACTTCGTTTTCGCTTAGCGTTCTTTCTCACTTTTTTTCTTTTTACCTCGGCTTCTAAAGACCTTAGCGTGATGGTATATAGCCTGTTGCCTTTCTCAAGACCTGGGCTATCAATAGCAAAAATATTTTTTCAAATCCGACTGGTGGTTCCAGAGATTAGCGCGCTCAAACAAACAGAAAAACCAACTCTTCGGTTTATTATTAGTACTGATTAAAAGAAAAATTTAAAAATAGCCCTAAAGGATATCATAAAGGAAAATAATATTGATAAACTTGTCAAGTGTAAGTTTTTTGCACTATAACCAAAGTTTCCCTATGTTATTGGAAAAAGAGCGTAACTTTATCAAGTTTTCATCAAGAAAATATTCGCTTATATAACTTAAATATATAAACTTGATACGTGCGACATTTGGCGAAATGTGGATAGGTACACCTCTGCTCAACCTCTGCCCAACAAGCCGTGATGTTATGTTACGTGCGACATTGGTGCCGATTCTGTTGTGCACAAACTAAACTTAATTTAGGCTATTGCTAACTTTTTCTCTCTATTATGACAAGAAAGGGACGGAAGTAAATTAGAGCTGTCAAATTAGTTAGAACTAATTTTTCCATAGACATTTAGACGACACGTAAAAACATGTCGACTAAAAAACACCGTGAAGCGCAAGGTGTGAACTAGTTTGACATCTCCAACTTAGTTCATAGCTATAGCCGTCCTTTTCTCGCGCTGCCTGTTAGTAAAAGATAGCGATTCTCTAATTTTAGTTTAGTACGTTCACAAGAGAATCGGCACCATTGTTTCCAGGTCAGATTTAAAATAGAATAAGTACCGATAAAAAGGCGATATCCAATAAAACAACGTTGGAATACGATTGCGAGCAAACAAACAAGAATAGAAACAAAGTTTACTTTTAACTCGCCAACGCTGCAAATTTTACCATTCCGCGTGATTGAACTCGCTGTGAATGTGTGCATAAGCGCACGAGTTCTCGGTACCATCCGAGGGTGTGTGTATATTTTGTGCTGACGTTACTTGTCTTCACGCACACTTTCACAGTATTTGTAAACTTGGTTACCACAAGCAATGCGCGTCGCTTAGTGAGATAAACTACTGTATTGAAAAACAGTTGAGTTGGTAATGCTGATATCACTTACCTCTGATAAACAAGTACGCTAGACTAATCTACTTATAAGAAATGGCAGTTGATTTTTGTGTCGATGCAAAGCGCCCCCGCTCGAGTGTTTGAGTAAGTAAAGTTGACACATTGTTGCAAATGGCCGACGTGTAAAATGGTACGTCTTTGATGTTTTAGGTCTAAATCGTGAAGTAAGATTTGTTTTGTGAAATTTGTGTTTACTACGTGATATTTAGAACATGATATTAAGAGTATGCGCATTTTGTAAAATTCGCTATCATAAAGGCAGCGGAATAACAGTGTCCCAACTCTAATATTAGTTCCATGGACGTTGCTATCAGCGCCAAAATGGCGAAAATCAAATGTCTTCATTTTGACATCGACATTATGAAGTCTTTAGTCTCTAATTGTATATTAGAGGTGTGAAATAATAAGCATTAGGTTCTTCTTGGAAGGTCGTGAGAAACTCACATTTATAATAATTTTCACCAAATTAAATTTAGATTTAGTAGGTATACTAAGTAAAACACAATTTTCGTGCAAAAAAAAAATCACATCACCAAACATTTTCCATAATCTATCAAAGTTGTAGTCCATACAACTCGCAATACATTTTCAGTATTCAGTAACACTCTGAGCACAGAATACAGGCTTACCGACATTATTGAGTAATGTATTTACCGTGTAATACCTACTGTGATATTCGTTACAATTCTCGATATTCACCCGAGGCACGTACCGTCAAAATTGAGTCCTTTACATGCATACGTTGAATATTGCCTTTATTTTTATTTATTCAAATAAATATAAGTCTGTAGATTTTTATCTTGTTAAGCTCTCGTGAAAACTAGCTTAAAATAAAAATAAAAACATTAGTAAAACTGAATGTTCATTTTTGTTTTATATCATGTTCACACGATACCAACCGAATTACATAATAATTTACGTTCATTTGCTGATTTGAGCGCGAGTGAAAGAATCTGAACGCCGAAATCCAACGTTGGATTGGTTGAGTAATTAATTCATTTTTCAGTTTTGATTCATTTCGTGTTCAGAAGTTTACTTCGAGTGGAAGATGCCGAATGATCTTAGTTTTCTCTTTTACTGTGTAATGAAGCTCCCTCACAACGTTATTTTAATATAACATGCACTTTATTGCTTTGTAACGGTAAGTAATTACTACCACATTCTCACACGGTTCACAAGTTTCATAACTTGTGAACCGTTATCATGAGGACTACGTATGCAGCTAGCTTGTATGCTGCTCATACCTCAATGAACGTATTGTAGTACAATTATAGATATAAGAAATACTGTTTTTTATATTTCTATGGGTACAATAAACACAAATTGTATGTACATAATACAGTCGATGAATATGACAACCTAAAATTACACAATATCAATTTGCCTAGCCTTTTCCCAAGTATGTTGGGGTCAGCTTCCAGTCTAACTGGATGCAGCTGAATTCCAGTATTTAACATGGAGCGACTGCCTATCTGACCTCCACAACCCAGTTACTGGGTAACACGATACCCCCTGGCAAGCCTGGTTGTCATGCTTTAGGGCTTCTTACTACCCCTAACGATTATTTATTTATTTATTTATTCTTCAACAAATTTACATTTGTGTCGAACAGTTTTAACATACCTACACGAATTACACGAAGTGGTATTAACAATAAATGTAACACTAAAATTAAACAATTATCACAAAGCCAGGAAAAAGCAAAACATACAAACACTACATTGTCAAAGATCAACGAATGAAGCCGGGGCCAACGGCTTAACGTACTTTCCGAGGCATGGAGGGGTCTCGATATGTAATGGATGGTCACCCATCCACGAACTGACCACGGACAGCGTAACTTAACCTTCGATCGACCCGTGCGGCTGTTATTATTTAGCCACGAGCACCACGAGCCACGTAAAATTACAAATTACATATCAGCCTATAATGTTCCCACTGCTGGAACACAGGCCTTCTCTCAGTGAGAGGCAGCTAGTGGGCTTTAATCCACCACGTGGGCCTAGTGCGGGTTGGTAGATTTCACGTCTTCGAATTTTTGGTTCTAGGACATGTCGGTTTCCTCATGATATTTTCCTTCGCTTCTTTTGAGAGCAGTGGTGATGAAATTATATACACAAAGGAAAGCGCTTGGCTGGGTTCGAACCCATAACCTACAACTCGTTAGTCAGGGCCGTTATCACTGGACTACCACTGCTCTCACTTACACATTAGACAGAATTAATTATTTACTCTCAAAATTACATATTAGAAAGAATTAATTATTTACTATCAAAATTACACATTAGAAAGAATTAATTATTTACTCTCAAAATTACACATTAGAAAGAATTAATTATTTACTCTCAAAATTACACATTAGACAGAATTAATTATTTATTCTGTTAGCACTGACTAGCAGTTCATTAATTATCTTAATCCTAACTAATATTAAAAATGCGAAAGCAAGTTTGTTTGCTTGTTTGTTACCTTTTCACGCCTAAACCACTGAACCGATCATCCTTAAATAGTGCATAATATACGTTGTAAAGTGTACAGAAACGGATATAGGGTAGGTACCTTTCATCCCCAAAAAAAAATACTGTTCCCGAGGAAACACAACAACACTAACGTTCCTATGATAATAGATGGGATTTCGCTCAAGCTGCTAAGTCAACGTATTAAAAAAATATGCGACATGTTTTGATACAATTAAAAGTAAAGCAAAAAGTCTGAAAATTGTAATTTGATAGTTTTATCACTTATATATTTTTTTTTTGCGATTACAGACTTATGTTTTCAGTTGGAGAATTAACCGTGACGTATCAATCTATGGGAGAATATTTTTTCCAACTATGTTTGTTTTTGGGATAAATTCGTCCCAACTACGGAACCCTTAATTGTGCGTAGTCCGACACGCACTTGGCCGGTTTTTTTTTTTTTTTTGTTAACCTTTTTTGTCCTACCAGCTAGCACAGGTCTCCCTATATTTTACCAGTTTCCAATTTTAAATATGAATCTAAAATGTTGATTTGATTAGTTTTACGTTTTTTTTTTATCTTATGGAAATTGTCGAGATTTTTTTAGTCTTTGTGGCATCATTCGTCTTTCCGTCTATTTATTATGACCCTTTTTCTTTGGAAAAGTTAAAAAGTCGAAAAGTCAGCGGTGCCCTAGATTTACTCAGGACTGATGAAAAATCAGATAGCTGAATAAAAGTTAACTACGATCCTCAAAAACTTGGGCTTAAGTTATTAAGGTAGGCTTCGTTTCACTCGGATCTTACAGCCCATATTATTTTAACACGGATTTTATTCGTTTTTACCGCTGAAACCAAACGAATAGGTCTGTACAAATACGTATCGTTAGGGAAACTATTTATACATATGCCAAATGGGAAATTATTAATCGCACACCAGAAAAATATTCTTACATCAAATTATCAATGATTGTACTACTAATTAACTAATTGAATATCAAAACTTGTACAAATTATAATCATTATCTATACATCAATTTTTGTTCAAAGTCACAACAAAAATATTAAATAGCCTAATATTATACAAAAATATTAACTGTTCATCAAAAATAACAAATGCGCATCTAATAAACTTATTATTGCACTACTAGTTAACTAATTGAATATCAAAACTTGTACAAATTATAATTATTGAGCACCCCGTGGTTCAGTTTGGTTAGGACCCTTTAAAACCTGCAGACAGAAATAGGAGCCCCGCGCAGTGGGGCTCCGTTGACCTGACGTTAAGTTTAATTTATTTAAACATGCAAATTTTGATGTGCAAACAGTATTTTTGATGTACGTATTCTGTTGGGTAAAATTGGTATTTTTTTATGTTCGTTTAAATACTACCCATACCAAATTAACACACTACGTCAATTTGCCGTGTTAAGGCTGATTTACACAGGGTCAGTAGCTGACTCCAAACTCGAACCAAGTCAGCACTGACTCATTACTGTCTTCATGTAAATTGATTTGAAGTTAGTAGTAGGTACGATTACTAACGAGCTACAGTTCTCGGCGCCTGCTCTGGTTTCATTTGGAGTCAGCTACTGACCCTGTGTCATCATAATCTTCCCGACTGGGGTCGTCTTCCAGTCTAACCAGATGCAGCTGAATACCAGTATTTACATGGAGTGAATAGAATAGAATAGAATACTCTTTATTATGCACACCATTTAAATTACAGGTTACAATGTTGAAATTTTACATAGAGTGACACAATGGGCGGTCTTATCGCTAAAAGCGACTGCCTATCTGACCTCCACAACCCAGTTACTGAGTAACCCTGGGACGACACCCCTTGGTAAGACTGGTTGTCAGATTTTCGGGCTTCTGACGACCCGTAACGACTGTTAAATATCCACGAATGACAGCTGGGACCAACGTGCTTAACGTGCTTTCCAAGGCACGGAGAGATCTCGGTATGCAAAGATGGTCACCCATCCATGGACCAGCCGCGGCAAGCGTAGCTTAATCTGATCGATCGACCCATGCAGCTGTTATTACTTAGCTACAAGCCCCTCAACTCTGTGTAAATCAGCCATTATAGCTATTCCGTGCAACTGACAAAAATTACAGTACGAATTGAATAGACCTGAATAGACGGACAAATTGGTAGGTACCTAGTTAATTTATAAATTAATTTCCCCGACTTTTTTTTCGCATATAAAGCAAAAAAATACACCATAAAAAAATTAAAATAATGATTATAATGCTAAAAGGGCCTCAGCTCAGCATATTATCAGATGACAACATAAGCCAAAAAAAAAAAAATATATTGAAATAATAAGTTTACAAAAAAAAGTGTAAATATGTAGTGAAAGTAGTAAATATTAATCTAGGCCTATAATAATAATAAAATAATCTGGATAAAAACTAAGGTATGACAAATACAAAATTACAGTTTGCAAAAAATAAGTAAAGGTAATGTAGTGCATCGCCCGATCTAGGTTTATTTTAAACCTGTGTTTCAGGCCATATCTCTACGGCAGTACTTATCAAATAGGACAGTCAATTAATTCAAATTAACATTATATTTTCTATGTCTAAGCAGGAACAATCTTTTGCGCTGCCTTATTATGAACTAGGCTTACAGGATATGTATATATATATATATATCTATAACTAAAATTATTAAAAACAGTTAAGTCCGCTACTTTATTTTAGCATAATTTATTGTACAATAAAATTTTTACGTAACTTAGATAACAAGTCGAGATGGCCGGTTCCTTTTATTTTATAAATGTGTACTAAAACGCCAAGGTTATAAAATTCTAGACCGTTTTTTATAAATAACGGAAACATGCCTTACTCGTATATTTGAAATTCCTAAAAAGTGAGCCACGTTCTTCCACGATCCCAGCATTCCATTTGCATAATCGTATATAAAATCATCCTACTGATATCGGTTCTAGAATGGAGTTCTAGATATCCTGTGAGGCGATTGATTGGACAAGGCAAGGAATATAAAAAAGGGAAGAGAAATCGTACGCCATATTTCACATATCATTTTGGGCATAATTTTGACAAAGGTTCGGTCTTAAATAAATGGAAGGATTCTTATTTGAAGAAAAAGAAAGAAAAAAAATACGAAAAGAAAAAGAAGTGAAATAATTTCTTGCGGAAACTAGGTAAACAGGAACTCAGTGCAGATAGAACAAAAAAAAATCGGCCAAGTGCGAGTCGGTCTCGCGCACGAAGGGTTTCGTACCATTATCTATAACAACAGCAAAAAAAAAGCACATTTGTTGTAGGGAGCCCCCTTAAATATTTGTTTTATTTTAATTATTTATTTTTAATGTGAATATATAACTAAATAGTCTGTGAATATTTCAAGCGTCTACCTGTTGCCGTTATCAATTGATTATATATTAGTTCTTCTAATTGATTATCGCAAGACGATTCTGTTAATGTGCATCAAAATGGCTAAAAATAAAATATTGTGGATGAACAGCATTTTATTCTTTTCTCAGTTCATAGATATTTTTTGCCACCATACTGCATTTTTTATTTATTGATAAGTCCAATAATCATTAAATAAAATAGTTTATTGTCTCCCCTGAAAACTTGACTAAAAACACATAGAGGTTCATAGATGTATAAAAAAAGGCGGACAGATTCTCGCTAACAAAAAACGATGTCTATCAGAGTCAGCCAGCTCGTTGTGCCTACAGGCTACGCACACTTTTCACAAGACATGCTGTATTTTTACCTTATATAATATATTACCTATTTGTCTTGTATATATCTTACCATATTACGAATGGTTGACTGATGTGTGAATGTGTGCGTGCCGGCCTGTAAGTACAGCGAGCTGGCTGACTCCGATAGACACAGTTTTTTATTAGCGAGAATCTGTCCGCCTTTTTTTATACGTCTATGTAGAGGTTTTGGCAAGCGCAACGACATTATCAGTTAAGTTGTCATGAACTTCGTCAGATTTTGAAACCTAGTTAAACTAGGTAGTAAATGCAGCCGAATTTCACAGTAAATCATGATTGAGGCCCGGATTACATAAACACGGGTCTCGGGATGAATAAATACCATTAATCCGAACCCAGAAATAGCGTCCGAAAAGTTTACAATTGAGATTCAATCAATATCAATCCATGATAATATCAAAGCCAGTAAATTTGCTCCTCAATAATTGGAACTAACACCAAAATACAAATTGGAGAATACCTACAAAGCAGAAACAGCTAAACACACAAAAACAAACTTATATTTGCAGTTGAAGAATTGACCGTGGCGTATATCGATATATGGGAAAACATGTTTTTCAACTGCAATGTTAAGTTAGTTTTTGGGATAAATTCTTTTCAACTACGGAACTTCATTGTTCGTGGTCCGACAGGTACACGACAGCCGGTTATTTATAAATTGTTTGCCCAGTTATGTCCTGCCTAATAATATTTGACTCATCAAACAGCAAAAATTCTCCAAGCTGGCAGAAACAAAGTTTTCGCTTGTGTTTTAGCGCTATTGGATATTTTGATAGTCTTTTCAGAGATTTTAAAGTTTAGCTTGGACTCAAATTTTCCACGCTACGTACATCAGCAGTTTAATCTGCAGTCAGCGGGACGTTTTTAGGGTTACATAGTCAACAAGGAACCCTTATAGTTTCGCTATGTCTGTCCGCAGCTTAGCTCAGAGACTTAGTACTAGAAAGCTATAATTTGGCACGGATATACATATTTATCACGCCGACAAAGTGGTATTTAGTGGTATTTTTTTTATTTTTCGATTTAGGGATCCGTTTCTGAAATATTAAGCTTTAAAGTACTAATTTTTGTTATAGTCAAGTGTCCCCCCCCCCCCCCCTTTGTCAGCTAAATGGTTAGTTTTGGATGGGTGAAAAAAATCATGGTAGTACCTAGTATATATAACGAAATTTAAAGGAAAACTATCACAGCTAAGTAGGATTTTTAAGTTTACGAGTAATAGTCAACCAACTTGTAAAATGTACTTGGAACAGTAAAAATTTCGTACAAATTCCAATAAAAATTACTTATGTAACGTTGTTAGTTGTGTAAAACAGGTAGTAAATATAAGTTTATGAACCATGTAAAAACATGCAAAAATAAAATCATAACATTCTTAGTAATAATTATTTATAAATTAATAATATTTACGCTCGAATAACGACGGGCGGCGGCGTGCACTACGGAACCTGGGACTGCGCGTGTCCCGACACGCACTTGGCCGGTTTTTTTTCTTATGAAGGTAAGCAAAGAGATTTATGTACGACTGGTAGCAGGTTTAATTGAATCCATAATTTATTAAAAACTATAAAACTGTTCTAAATATGTCGAGAGGGGTCGTAGGACATCCGGTTGGAACGAGGTTCCTTTCTCTTATAATATGACATGTAGCTGGGTGACCGGGCTCTGGTTGGATGAAAATACGGAGAAAATTAATTTTCCCTGATGGGACCTAGCTAGATTGATTTTTCACCCCCGTAAACCCCCTCATATTGCAACTTTCATCGAAATTGTTAGAGTCGTTTTCGAGAACGTGATTACACGTGATTAATGATACGACTTTTCGACTCTCTTTCGCCAAATTTTAGCGAAAGAGAGTCTAAAAAAGTGTAACATTTTCCACGCCTAATGTGCAGAGTTGTGCGATAATGAACTTCATTCCGAAAAATAGTACCTTATTACATAATTTAGTTGTCACTCGGCAGAGCTGAATTACACTTTTGGCTACCTGTTTACCAGAAACCCAAGTCACTATAAAATTAGGTATTATAATTTTATAGCCCACAGTTTATTTTGATATACTGAATTTCAAATGGGTTCAAGTTGGTACTAATTTGAAATTCAAACCGTAACTAGGAAAACGTAGTTTGAATAATCACATTTAGTTGCCTGTTGAGGTCTCAAATACTGATAAAAGACCGCGAGCGAGAACAAAATGGTAACAGGACAAGACAGGGTTTTTTTTTTTGGAACGAAGTTCCTTATCGTGCGTTGTGAAAGGGGGCTAGACGGAAAAAAATCTCACGAAAAGTTGTAATGACACTTTTTGCTATAGTAAGCTATTGTAAGCTGTGCGACGTGCGCATGTTTCTCTGTTTGTCTCTCTCTCTTTCTTATGGAAAGCAAGCCAGATATAACAAAAAAAAAAAAAAAAAATATTACAATTCCTTCACTAATTAATCGAAAGGAACTTTGTTCCATCCGGGTGTCCCTTGACACCTCTCAACTTTTTTTTTTTTTTTGTGTATGGGAAATCATCAAATGACTTCTCCTGCTCTGGGCAGAGCGGGAGGGCGTGTCAGACTTTTACTGACTAAAACCCACCCATGTTCTTTCAGTTGCCCGTGTGCCAGGGCCACGGTATCTCTTTCGAACTACCCGCGACCCCGGCGGCATAGGCCCAATTGACCCCGTCACTGCTGACATCTCTTTGAGGCGCGCGTGGAACACAACGCGCCGTCGACCCGGGCCTGGTCCTTACCGGACGGCGAGCTGCCCATTACTCGTCGTCCGCAAGCCAAGACAGGGCTGGATTTCACATCGTAAGTTTTCATTATATTGTTTTCTGTGAACCATTAGGAACTAATTAGGTATTTAGGGAACCTTTGTTCTCTATTGTCAAAAGGAAAAATTCTTCCAAAATAATGTTATGTACAAGACTAGACTATAAAAGGTACCAGAAGAAATTAAAAAAAAAATGCAGCTGTACGTCGATTCTGTAAAATTCAAACAACAACTCGCATCTCACATCGCTATTCACGCTCACTCGTAAAATAGATGCTTTTTATGTGACACTTTGAATCGGGTTCGAGTGCGAAGTGACTGTCGAAGTGACGGGGGAATTCCTTACTGAATGCCACTTTTTACGTCATCTCCATAGATATATGAAAGATTTTATATTTCTATGGTCATCTCATACTTTATCTGTCAAAATTTTACGGTCAATTTAGTTCTACTCGCTGACACGCTCGCAAGGGTAACTAGCGCTAGTGTGAATTCGAATTATCAACCGAGTTTTTTGAATACCAATCAAGAAACTCACAGCGGATTCAGATTCGAAGTTTAGAATGAGGTCTTACAGAATCACATGGCTGCTCCATACATTTCAGGGTTGATCTCATAGTAAAAGTTGGTCATAATGATGACTTCAATGATCCCTTATCAGGTTTCAGTTATTTCAACTACACCTTGTATGTAGGTTCATATCTACGATCACGTATCTAAAAATTTTGAATAAGTGTAATTGAGTGTAGTACTTAGTACGTAAGTTGCCGATTGAAATCGGTGTGTACCTACACCACCGATTTTAACCGACAGTTTCTTGCTAAGTCTGAAACCCAATAATGAATTTTCGTAACTTGCAGGATAAAGTAATAAACTTATGAGCTAAGTACAACTCAGCAGTTTTCTCCTTTTTGCAACTACATTGAGCAAAATTTAAATTGCCAACGTTGACTTTCATATAAATAGAGTTAACCACGGTTTTTACGATTTGACAAAATATAGTTTTTTTTTTTTTATTGAAATGTAAATTTAGTATTAATGTTTTATACACAATAGGTACCTGCACCCTAATTGCGTAACACATTATCAATCGGAGTTGGCTTCATTTTGACAGTTCAACAACATTCATTGCGTTATTTACGTTGTTGAGCAGACAAATGTTTCGAACATATGAAGCAATGGATTAGCAATTTGTTTCAAAATAAAACCAACTCCGTTTGATAATGTATTACGCAATTAGGGTTCTGGTCGATCGAACTCTGCTCGGGTGAAACTAGAGAATTTTGATTCGTGATTTTTTGCCCCCGTAAACCCCAACATTACAAGTTACATCGAAATCGTTAGAGCCTTTTTCAAGAACGTGATTACAAATATTGCATAATATACAAATATTGCTCATTTAATTGTACTTATAGGATAAACCTTCCGGAATAAATTCTCTAATATATGACGAAAAGCGCATCAAAATCCGTTGCGTATTTCAGAAGATCAACGCGGCCACACATGAAAAGCGACATTAACGGGGGGTTATCCGAATTTTCCTGTTTTCAGAATCAATTTTAAATGGTCAAATTAGTGTATTAAGGTCCTGAAAAAAATATATGCCATAGATACATCCTTGCTTTAGGGAAATTAACGGTTCAAAACACGATAAGTTGTACTTTCCTCGATGAAAAAAAAATCCGAAACATGGTCGATTTCAAAACCATTTTCCGTTTCATTTCCTAATTACAGCATAAAATTATATGAAAATTGCATTTATCTTGAGGTAATCGTATTTCGGAGGGAATTTAACGGTTGGATTTTTGAGTTTAATAGATTTTTTAAAAATAAACTCAAAATTAGTCAATTTGGCTAAATCCGCTCGCGATCAGAGTCCTGCGGGACGTCATGGAGGTTGGACCTGTGTCAAAATTTTTAAAAATTCGCTCTCTCTGCAGTTGTTCAAAAAATTCAAAAAAAAGAGGAACACATTAGATATGAAATTACAACAGCTCAAAAAAAATATCTCGTAATTATATTATAGTTTTAATTCATAATATCGTTTTCGAAAATGTGATTATTTATATGTGGTATGATGACGTTTAATTGTCATCTTACGATAGTGTTAAGACACATTGCAAATTATTATCGATAAAATTATAGTCAAGCGCGAGTAGTTTATAATTTTTTATCGTGGTCCTTTATGAAGAAGTTTTAAAACACATTTTTCTAAGATTTTTTCATCAGATTCATCCATATTACTATTTCACTCTCCATCGAACTGTCTTCGCTACTACCATATCCTACATTAATTACACATAATATGTATAAATACAATGTATCCGGTTGTCGGTTGGATACTAATATAATCAACTTTCACTCTGGCAACAACAATGAAAATTAGAAAAAAATAAAAATGTGCGGTCGGGGACCACCGTCAGGAATGAAGTTCCTTCTAACGTATGATTTAAAACACAAACTTTCGGCTTTGGCTCCCTCGAAAACCATAAAAACGACACCCCATGATCAGTTTTCAGTTCAAAAAGTCACAGTATACGATAAAATATCGTGTTCTATACATTCGAAAAATAGCGCCTTGTGAACGTAGCCATGGTTAGGCGGTAACCGTATCACTCAGTGCCCATGTTCTAAAGCAAGTTCGTCGATGACGTATCCTATTGTTGGTTTGTAACTTTTAACATATTGATACTTGCACTTTTCTTTAGGTAAATAGTCCTATGGGACGGCAATCCCACATGAGCGGGGCCGGTTAGACAATATACTAAATTAATTTTGATATCTTAGAATAGTAGATTCGATAAATTATAGCTGTAGCAGTAGATACGTCCCTTGATAATAAAGTATGACAATTGTTCCTTCATATGTAGTTGTCAATATTTACTGATCTTCATGAGCAGTGGTCAACATCAAAAACAAAAGAATATGTTTGCAGCATAAGCAAAACAGTACGACCATTTTTAGCCCATTCTAAAAAAAATTTTTTTTATTCAGTCACTAAAGGGGTTATAGGGGATGCAAGTTAGATACACAATATACTAAAACAACAGCCAAATTTTATAAAACTTTCCTTTACAGTACGTTTGTAGTTGTGGTCTCTCTCAGCAGCCAAAATACACAAAGAGTTAGGACTGGTGACGCGCGGGAGCAAGTGACCGACGACGAAGCAGCTTGTCCTGAGGTCGAAACGCGCAGCCTTCAGTAGCAATTTCCCACTGCTTGCGAAGTTTTTCGTTTTTAGTGGATAAATAAACAAACGCCTGTTCGTGTCTTTCCTATGCAGGAACGACACGAACAGACGTAATACCTAATGGCATAACACTAATACACTGAGTGATTCTTACAGATTATTTCTGACGAACCCGGCTATCGCTAAAAAATATAACAGTAGATTGTACACACGGGATTTCTCATTAACTGTCAGCTAACCATTGATATTTATTTTTGTTATAAATATAGATGGTATAAGAGGCCTAAATTTAATGTTTTCTGTGTACGTTATGCGAACTATCAAATAACAGTAAATAAATTATTTTAACAAAAATGTTGTTTTATTGATCTGTTCGAAAATAACAATTTTCATACTCAATTTGCTTTGTACATCCTAATTCCAAGAGTTGATGAGACATCTGCGTAAATAGTACCTCAAAAGAAAGGGCACTAACCAAGCATGTTTTTAAAAAGGTTTGAACAACTGAGGCTATTTTTTTAATTTTTTTATTATGCCGTAAACAAAACATTTTCTTGATTTTTAAAAGTTTCTTAAACTTGAATATTACGTAGAATGTTTTTCTGATGACACAGATGCTTGG
This sequence comes from Cosmia pyralina, assembly GCA_946251885.1. Classification (NCBI taxonomy): domain Eukaryota; kingdom Metazoa; phylum Arthropoda; class Insecta; order Lepidoptera; family Noctuidae; genus Cosmia; species Cosmia pyralina. Next base: position 24,431,241 of record OX276349.1, on the reverse strand, counting down.
GAATAATTTTGTTTGAGTAATCACACATTACATAAATAAAAAATAAATAAAAAATAAATAAAAAATAAATAAAAAATAATAATATAACAGCTTTAACTGGACACCATTACCATTTATTGAAAAAAAATGGGTATTATTGTTAAAAACCTTAGAGTTTCAAAAAAAAATACAAGGAACAGACTTCGTCTAAGACAAGTTTAGCTTAATAAGTTCTAAATGGTCTAAGATATCACCACCTTCACGCTTTGCACCCATCTACTAAACACCCTGTATACATATAGAATTTTTGTGACGTGGCATCGTATTTCGGCGTAAAACGCATCGGCCCATTAGCTCAGTTGGTTAGAGCGTCGTGCTAATAACGCGAAGGTCGCGGGTTCGATCCCCTCATGGGCCACAATTTGCTTTTTAAGTTTTTTTATTAACCAATGACGCAAAACAATCCATATATATTATGTATCATGTCTTTGTACACTATAAAAAATAAATGAATTGGATAAAGTTCGTATATTTATTTAATAAACAAACTATTAACTTCTCTATCTCTTATTAAGTACCAAAAAAAAAAAAAACAATGGAATATCTTAACACATCTAAACCATAAGCATAATATTGACCATTTTCCAGGACAAAGTGGGCGGATTTTTTGGACGGTAAAATTTATTAATGAATGGAACCATAATAGGATAAATCCTTGTCTGTTACAGACTTATGCGTTTGGCAGGCAATGTGTTCCAGCGAATTTGGTATAATTAATTATGTCAAATTGGTTTCTATATCAACGCACCCACAATCCATAAAGTAACTCCTGTTTGTTGTTACATTTTCGGGCCTTTACGGCTGAACTGATTGGCACACAGCAGGTAAAACATGACCAAAAAGACCAGCGTAAAAAAAGGAGTGTAAATACCCTTAGAGAAGCCGAGAGTCGTTTGTTCCTTACTTTATTATGATTTTTTTTCTGGACCATACCTACTTGGGATCCTTGTGCACGCGTAGCATGACCACAACAGAAACGGGTTTTGTCGGCGGAAAAATAGACAAAATGACAGATTGTAGAAAGATTTCTAGGCTCCACTGTACGTTAGCGCCCGCGCGTCCGAAACTTCACAATTTTATAGCATCTTGATGACTTCGAGTAAAACACTTTCGCAAAATATTACAATTCGCCATTTTGTCTATTTTTCCGTCGAAAAAATCCATTTTGAAGGTGGTCATACTACGCGAGCTGGTTACGAAGATATTGAAGGTCAAAGTTTTAATTCGTTTTGATGTTTTTTTTACGAAAATCAGTTTTAAATATTAAAACTTAACTTAAAATTTTATTAGTCCCGCGATCCCTGTACCATGTACCACACGGACTGTACCATACGCACAATATTATTTTATTGATCTCACAATTTTTTTAAAATTTTAGTTTATGTTTATCTGGTATGCAATAATCACTATATACCTACTATCCTTAACTCTAAAAATGTCGCAATTCCGTCCCCCAAAATACAGGCAAATGCCTAGTTTGAGGGTCACCGTCCAATCTGTTCTTGTACAACCTTGTACAAATAAAAAAAAAAAAAAAAAAATGTGCATACGTTACATTGCGTAGGTACTAATAACACAAACAGCGAATTTTTGCATAAAAATAAAAGTCTTTTCCCAGCAATAATTTTTGCACAAAGTTACTTAGTTTGATGTACAGAATGTGTGGATGACAGCTGCGTGAAGGGTCTTTTTACATCCTGTATACCACACATCTGTGGCTGTGAGGTTTCAACAGTTTTGACATTGGTTCTAAAAGCCTACTCGTGCAAGCTGCGGGTAAAAGTTTCGTAACTTACAACAACATTCATTGACATTGTGCGGCGGATGGAATTTCCCATCGGCAAAAATTACTAAGTTCCATACAAAACTATATTTAACACCTTTCGGAGACGAATCACACTAATATTATAAAGGCGAAAGTTCGTGAGTGTGTGTGTGTGTGCGTGTGTGTGTATGTTTGTTACTTCTTCATGCTCAAACGGCTGGGCCGATTTGGATGAAATTTGGTATGTAGATAGCTTATACCCTGGACTAACACATATGCTACTTTTTATCCGGAAACCGCAGGGCGTAGCAAGTTTTATAATAATCCCTCCTTAGTGCTTATACTGGATTATTTTAAATTGGCTAGCTAAACTCCGCACACGCGATGGGTATCGATATGTAAACATGAAAAAAACAAATAATAACTTGATGATTTGTTTTATGGGGTCATCAAACGCAGTTATTTAATCACTTGAAATTCACTTTTAAAAAATCTTGTTTTTTTTTTGTGTAAACTTCACAGAGGTGATAGGGGGTCGATATTTAAACACGATAAAACATAAGAAAACAGTTTTTCTCAACGAATACTTCAAGTAACAATACAATTAGCGGTTGTCGACCCCCCAAAAAGAAACATCTTTTTATTTTGTATTTATCGTAATTGACACCCATCGCGTCTGCGGAGTTTAGAATAACCCTGTATTTAAAAATAACCCTGTATATGGAACTCTTAAGCAAAGTCATGCTTCCAGAGACCCAGCGCGAGTGGTTGAGACAGTGCATTGCCTGTCAGGGAGTGAATTTTAGATTGTACCTATGGACATTAAACTGCCAGCTTTCGACGAAAAGATTTTCTATAGGTAGCTAACGCTGCCTGCTGTGAGACAATCAAAAGCTTACTTACTATTCATTTATCTATGTAGATATTCTTGAGGCAGTATGGCTGGCACTCATTCTATGCTAAGCTCGTTCAAACACAATGTTAAGGAGGGCTTAGTAAGACCAAACAAATACAGAACCACAACAAGAGCAAGAGAAATCATTTGTTGATATTCTTTATTGTTAGGACCTTGACCGTGTACAAGATAAAGTCTATTCAGATGACCATGAATCTTAGCACTATGACGCTTCTTACAATATTACACGGTGCAGAAGTTATTGCCACGGCGCGGCGCTGGGAAAACGACTGGCCGCTAAACTTAATGCGCGGGGAACATTACATTATATACCACTCATAGACGTATAAAAAAGGCGGACAGATTCTCGCTAACAAAAAACTGTGTCTATCGGAGTCAGCCAGCTCGTTATACCTACGGGCCGGCACGCACATATTTCACAAGACATGCTGTATATACCTTACCAATCTGCCTAGCCTTTTCCTAACTATTTTGGGGTCGGCTTCCAGTCTAACCAGATGCAGCTGAATACCGGTATTTTACATGGAGCGACTGCCTATCTGACCTCCAAAACCCAGTAACTGGGTAATACGATACCCCTGGGTAAGACTGGTTGTCAGACTTTCAGGCTTCTGATGACCCATAACGACTGTCAAAGATCCACGAATGACAGCCGGGACCAACGGCTTAACGTGCTTTCCGAGGCACGGAGGAGTCTCGGTATGTAAAGATGGTCACTCATCCACTGACCAACCCCGGCAAGCGTAGCTTAACCTGATAGATCGACCCGTGCTGCTGTTATTACTTAGCCACGAGCCCCTTTATACCTTATCATATTACGAATGGTTGACTGATGTGTGAATGTGTGCGTGCCGGCCTGTAAGTACAGCTACCTGGCTGATTCCAATAGACACAGTTTTTTGTTAGCGAGAATCTATCCGCCTTTTTTATAGTTCTATGACACCACTAGCATTTCTGCTACCCCTACATTGATATTTTATTAAGGCTAGCGCAACGAAGGAATTTTCTGTCCCTGTTTACTCAAAAATAATTTGTTAGAGTGGACACAGAATGTGCACTCCTCGCTCGTTTGGTCTAAATCGACGTTTACAGTGAAATACCTAACTCCAACGGTGTGAATTTTATGCTACCCCATTTTTTAGCCGCGTTGATTAAAATAAAAACTAAACGCTTACACGTGTCTATATTTTTAGTCTGTTTTGTGGGTGGATTAAAAATAGGAACCAAAAATCTTTTCAGTTTCCGACGGACTAAATTGTGACTTCCTTATGAGGTTTATAAAATGAGTTTTAATATAGTTTTTAGGGTTTTAATAAAGTTTAAATACAAGCAGTAGTAAGACTGGTCTTCCTATTAAATTTAGTGGCCGTCTTTGCCTATTTCCAGTAGTGGGTTACAATTACCAGCCCTGGTTTTTGTCATGTTAATATCTATTATTTTAGGTCAACTTAAACACATCATCAGCCTATAACGTTCCTACTGCTGGGACATAGGCCTCCTCTCTCTGAGATGGAGTGGGCTATAATTCACTACGCGGGCCGAAGTGCGGGTTGGTAGATGTCACAACATGTCTTCGAATTTTTGGTTCTAAGTCATGCCGGTTTCCTTACGTTGTTTTCCTTCACCGTTTTGAGAGCAGTGGTGATGAAATAAATTACACAAAGTAAAGCGCCTTCCTGGGTTCGAACTCATGACCTACAACTCGTAAGTCGGTGCCGCTGGCACTGGACCACCGATTTTATTTAAATTGTGTAAAAGATAAGGAGCCCCTTATTTTTTAAACACTTTAAATAAAATCGGCGTTTCAGTATGAGTCTAAACTAAGGGCCGAAATAGATAAGTGACATTCGTTTTCAAATCGTTTCGTAATGAATTTCAACATTTCCAATACGTTTTAGATTTTTCCATGATCGCAATTTCTGATAGAATGTCACTTTAACTAGGCCCTCTGGCCAAAAAGAATGAGAGGATCTTTTCAGGTAAAATAAATTAATATAAATTATTAATTTCACCCATTTCTAAATGACAAGTATTTAACTGATCCTCTAAATACTTGACCGTCTAATAATATACGCTTTGTATAAGTTCATGAGCCTCTAAAAACTTCTTGGGCTTCTAATGACGCATATTTTTTTAATAAATGACTCCTTTTAACTTTCTGGCATTTTCTCAGCTAGAATGCCCAAATTAAACGATTTAGGTTAGAACTGTGATCAACAGCGCGAAGCGAGCGGTGCAGCGGTAGCGGCCGGCAAGCGCTATATCCAGTTGATCGCAGTTACTTGGCTACTTAATATTTTAAGGATCCCGAAATAGGAATTATTACAGGTCCACCAACACCTTTACAGGGTGTTTGTACACTTGGTTATCACATGACACTTGGTTGTATGTACTTGATATTTTTTTTTTGTAATACTGTGACCATTTGATATTTTATTTTAATTGAAAATAATAAAACTTATACTCACAATGCCTCTGCCACTTGAAGTTATGCTGGATCTCGTGCCGCATTCCCCTCCATAGCTTGGTGACTATCAAGGAGTATGCGAACGACATGATAAAGATGGGTATCAGCAGTAGTCCAGCATCTATGCCAAGATTGAAGGCTCGTTCTAACTCCAGGCTGGTCCATACTTCTCTGCATTTGAAGGCTGCAGAAGAAAAAAAAAATTATGCATTATATTTTTAACTCTAGCTTCAACAATTAGCAAAATAGTAAGAGAGAGAGTCATCGCGTTGTCATAGAAAAATAGTAGACTAGAGAATAGTGGTTCTATGGTTTTATCCACTTAACACAACTATTCACTCCTAGGGTCTAACTATATTTTTTTTTCTTCTTTTTCGTTTTTATAGATAAAAATCGTGTCCACAAACTGTTTAAAACCTTTTTTGTTTTTAATCCAGTAATATTAGGTCTTTACCTATGAAATTGCCGTTCTGCAGTACTGGCCATTTCAAATCAAAATAATTTTTGTTTGGCTAAGAATTCTAATTTCAAATTAATTTTATTTTAAAAACATGGATTTTTTTTCCAAAAGTAGTCATTTGTTTATTGATTAGTGTTACATTTTCATCGCATTTCAGTCTTTTTCGTCATCATGGATACGTTAAAAATTCGAGTAATTATGGAATATGAGTACCGTCGTGGCAGCAACGCGGCACAAGCGGCACGCAACATCAACGACGTTTACAGAGCTAACACTACAAACCAACGCACCACTTGTTATTGGTTTGCTCGCTTCCGTTCTGGAAATTTCGACCTGAAAAATGAACCTCGCGGTCGTCCGAAGACTTTGGTCGACAATGACGAATTAAAGGCGATTGTGGAAGCTGATGATACATAATCTACGGCTGAATTAGCAGCAGCTTTCGACGTTAGCGTCAAAACAATATTGTTCCATTTGCGTCAAATTGGCAAGGTAAAAAAGCTTGACAAATGGGTGCCCCACGAACTCAATGATCGCTAGCGCGAAGTACGCGTCGAGACGTGCCTTGCACTGCTCAACAGACACACAATTGAAGGAATTTTGAACCGCATTGTTACCTGCGATGAAAAATGGATTCTGTTTGATAACCGCAAGCGCTCAGCAAGTTGGTTGGATCCTGGTTCAGCACCTAAACAATGCCCTAAACGAAAACTTACCCCTAGAAAAGTGATAGTCACTGTTTGGTGGTCTAGCGCCGGTGTGATTCATCACAGCTTCTTACCAAACGGGGTGAGCATTATTTCAGATGTGTACTGTGAAGAACTGAACACAATGATGGAGAAGCTGGCACATCTCCAACCAGCATTGGTCAATCGCTCGTCTCCGCTGCTCCTGCACGACAACGCGCGACCTCATACTGCACAGCAGACGGTCACCAAGTTGCAAGAACTGGGGTTGGAAGCTCTCCGTCATTCGCCCTACTCACCAGACCTTGTGCCTACAGACTACTATTTTTTCCAGAATTTGGATAACTTCTTGGCGGGAAAAAAATTCAATACCCGAGAGGCAGTACAAAATGCCTTTGAAGAATTTGTTGCCTCCCGTCCAGCTGATTTCTTTAAGAAGGGCATCAATAAACTGCCACTGCGTTGGCAAAGATGCATTGATTGCATGGGTGACTACTTCGATTAATACAAATAAAAAATGCATGAAAAAAATTCGTTTAAATTTTTTCATACAAAACGGCAATTTCATAGGTAATAAAAATAATAAATAATAAAATGTATTTATTTTCTCCCACAAATATTAAAATTGACACAGTATAAAATTACAAAATTTGAATATGGAAGACAGGAGCCCATACTAAGTATAACCTGTGCTACGGGTCTCCTGGTCTCCTTATCTCGAACACAGAATTGAGAGTCAAACTAAGGACATAAATTGACAGCAGCAGGGAGCTCTTACAGCTATTAAACAATAAAATAAAGTAAACTTTAAAAACAATACAAATAAAGAAAAAAATAAAATAAGAAGTGGTGTTTTCATAAGTATGTGATTTAGTTCGTGAGTGTATATGTGGGTTTAGTGGGTGTGATGTACGAGTTGTGCTTGTGATGTTTTGGGTGTGTGTGGGTGTGGGTGTGTTTGTGTGTGTGTAGTGCATCTGTATTATACTTCTCTGTAACTGTATAACAATTTCTCAGTATCGTCGTAAGTAAGAGTTAGGAGCCAATTTGAGACCTTACGCCTGCATTCAATTTTTGTAAGTGGATAAATAGTAAACAGCTTATTCGCAATATTATACAGACGAGGCCCTTGGAAAAAGAAGAAATGTCGGCTGAAACGCGTTCTAGCCGGTCTAGTTTGGCAGACTTGGTGAGCACGCCTTCTTTTTAGAACTGGGTTAAAACGACTGTAGTTCTGGGAGGCATGTTGCCTAAGTATAGTAGCGAGGACGTATAATTGTCTAACCGTTAGAACTTCAGCTTTTAGATATAGGTCTGCCGTAGGAAAAAGGCGCGGTTTGAATAGGCTGACTTTTAGGATGAGTCTTTGAGCTCTTTCTAGTCCAAGGAGGTGCGTTTTGGCTGCTCCACCCCATGAAGAGATGCAGTAGGTGAGGACAGACTGACACAGCGCCAGGTAGACAGTTCGCATGACTTTAGAATCCGCTACATGCCGAAGATTTTTAAAAACATAAGTAAGTTTACGGATCCTCTTGGAGACATTACTAATATGTTCATTGAAGTTTAAGTTGTCATCTATTGTTACACCCAGGTATTTAACGGATTTAGATTTATTAATTTGTGGACAATTACAAGATAAGGCTATTTGTTGAGGACAAGAATGTGCAATTATACTGTGTGATGGGATGGAAGTGTTCCGTAATGAAAAAGTTAGATAAATGGTTTTAGTAGTATTTAGAGTTAGAAGGTTTGAGGCAAGCCAGTGGCAGACCGTGTTGAAACCTTCTTGGGCGTATTTAAAAACTTCATCCCAGGTGTCTCCATAGAAGGTAAGGGTTGTGTCATCAGCGTACGAGGTAATTTTGCAGTTTTGGAGATTAAGCTTGCAGAGGTTATTTATATAGCACAGGAAAAGCGATGGGCCCAGAATACATAATCCACCACGCGGGCCCGGTGCAGGTTAGTGGATGTAGCATGTCTTTGAGTTTTTGGTTCTAGGACATATAGTTTCCCCATGGTGTTTTCCTTCACCGTTTAAAAAAAAAAAAAAAAAATTCATTTAATTCAGGCAAAAACCCATAAGTGTTATATGATAAAATAAAATTTCACAATACTGCCCCATAATACATCGAGAGTGTATTACGTTTATCATAATACGTTTTGAGAGCAGTGTTGATGAAATATAGTACACAAAGTAAAGCGCCTGCTTGGGTTTAAACCCACGACCTAACTCGGTAAGTCGGGGCCGATAACATTGTTTCACCACTGCTCAGCCTTCAAGAGTTATATGAAAATCCATTGTGTAGTTTAGAGAATCCAAACACGAAAAGCTAAATTTTAGTATAGATTTTACGAAGCTTGCTATGAAAAATAAGTTACTTTAAAGCATCGTAGATTTTGAACTTTATTTAAGCCTTGGTTCTAATTTGAAACAACGCAGAATTTGTAATATCAAAGATACGTGGAAACAACTGTTCACTGTGTGTGTGTTGATCACGTGAAAGCTGTTGTTTGCATTTCCAAGAAAAATATTGGCTGTTAGTTCCATTTTCCAATAACTCCAAGACCTTCATAGGTCACTGGGTTGATAGACAATGGTGAAAGCTGTCGACTTTAATATTGATGTCGTGGCCGACTTGGAAATCTCTAAATAGACTTCGAACGCAGGTTCAAAGCAACAAAGACAATCAGCACAGATTGGGGGTTCATGGACGGCTCAGATCTCAAGTGCGTAATATGCTGCACACAGACAATGGCTGACCTTCCATATTGCCCTGTCACCTGTGCAGTGTGCATTTGGTCATCTCTTTAACTGCCCAGGCTTATTTTTAACCGACTTCAAAAAGAAGGAGGTTATCAATTCGTCGGAACCTTTTTTTTTTTTTTTTTTTTATTTTTTTTTATGTATGTTCCCCGATTACTCGAAGATGGCTGGACCGATTTGGATTATTTTTTTTTTTGTTTGAAAGGGTATACTTCCCAGGTGGTCCCATGATCATCAAGTCAGGATCTGATGATGGGATCCTGGAGAAATAGAGAGAACTCTTCCAATTTTATAAGGCACACTTGAAGCGATTTGGATAGTCTTTGGAAGAGTACTTTCTTGGAGTGGTCCCATTTCAATTTGGTGAAGATCTGATGAAGAACTTCTGAGATAGGCAACGGAACTCCTCAATAAATGATAGCAAATGGACTGGGATTGCTGAAATCTCATGTCTGTTTGTTGTTCACACCAGTTCATAACATAACATCACGCCAGTACGCTGTGAAGGGGTAAGCACATGTGAACCACTAAAAAGTGAAAAATAAAACAAAAAAATACAACCGACTTCCAAAAACAACACTACAAAGTGAAAAATAACTTTAATTTCGGAAGTCGGTGGCAAAAACGAAAATACATTTAATCAGACACCGACTTCCGAAATTAAAGTTATTTTTCACTTTGTAGTGTTGTTTTTGGAAGTCGGTTGTATTTTTTTGTAAAAAAGTTTTTATTAATCGTATGTTTCGAATTTATTTTTTTTTACATTGTTCTCACACATGCAACAACCGCATAAGGGGTCATTATGAATAACTTTTACTATGGGACCAAACCTGAAACAGCAAAATAAATCTGCTGTTCCCTACATTTTGACAAGTTTGATGTAGATAAATGTACTGAACAGCTGATTATTTTTTCGAGATTTCAGGTTTAGTCCCATGGTAAAAGTTGTTCATAATGATGAGTACAATGACCCCTTATGCGGTTGTACAGTCAGCAACAGAAGTTTGTTAAACTGCTACTTTTTGACATCATCTAAATTAACACAAAATTATGCGATAAACTGCTTTTTTTTTGTTTAACTGTTACCTAAGAGTTAATATTCTTAAAATTTTATGTACTTCTGTTCCGATTTGAATTAAATATTTCGCTTAATAATTAAGATTAAAAAACTGCAAGTGTTAATCGACTTTTGTTGCTGACTGTACCATCAATTCTGGGACATGTTGTTCAGAAGCAACAAAAATAATGTACCCAGGATTTTGTAATATTTTGGAGTTTCTTGCCCGTTCTTCTCCATAGAGATCTACGTTTTGGAATGGGCAACTAGCTTCAACTTTCTGACTAACCGACCGACTCCTTGACAGTTCAAAAGTGCCTGTAATTGGTTTAATCGAAATAAATGCTTTGAGTGTGAGTTGACTTTGAGTTTGAATAGTTTCGAAAGAGTTTGGGTTTTACGATAACTTGAAAACGTCTAAGTATTTTGTTACTTCTAAAATGCTCTCGTAGGACCGTATTTAAATAATAATTAATGTTATGTAGTTTCTCTATCTCTGAGACTTTGTGTTGTCTCAATGTGTCTACAAACACACAATATAGATGAGACACAGACAGAAGTCTATGTCTCTTTGACAATAACATTGTTACAGAGATCAATCAATCTGCCTAGCCTTTTCACAACTATGTTCGGGTCTGCTCCAGTCTAACCGGATGCAGCTGAATACCAATATTTTATATGGAGCGACTATGGAGTTACTGGATAATTATTATTATTAAATTTATTTCAGATAATTAAAATCCATAGGTACAATACAATACATTAAATTAAACTTAAATCATATAAGCACATATACACTACCATTACATAAAATTTAAATAAAATTGAATTACACGATATTTTAATAAAATAATTTACTATAAAATCAAAATCAAAATTGTGTTAGTAGGTTAATAAAGACGTAAACAATGTGTTAGTGAATGCCCAAACCAATGCGCATCCATTTGTTTTGGATAGGGCAATCTGCACGAGGTACAATCATCGGCAGGATGCCGCTGCTGCTGCCTCGCTCACGCTGTGACAAGGAAGCTACCCTTTTGCGCACAATCGCATGGAAGCCGTCCGTTCGCGCCTTTGCAAACATACCAGACGCACTACAATAGCGAGGCAGCCGCATCAGCATCCTGAAAATGTTGTTATATTGGACACGTAGAGCATTAGCAGCCCGAAAAGTGTAGTTTATCCACAAACTGCTCGAGTAAAAGGCCTGGCAATACGCCTTAAAAATAGTTCTTTACTTCCCTCGAGCAGGGTGCAAACCTACGTGAAACCATAATAACGACACCCCTTGGTAAGGCTGGTTGTCAGACTTTCGGGCTTCTGAAGACCCGAAACGACAGTCAAAGACCCATGAATGACAGCCGGGACCAACGGCTTATCGAGGCATGGAGGAGTCTCGGGGCCTATGTAAAGATGGTTACCCATGCTTGGAATAACTCCGGCAAGCGTAGCTTGACCTGATGTATTGACCCCTGCGGCTGTTATTACTTAGCCACGAGCTCCTCTCTCAAAAAAAAATGTTACAGAGAGATCAGTAAAATACCTAATTTTGAGTTTATTTTCTTTTTATTTGCAAAAGCAGTCTTTCCACACGTAAGGAATCGCATAGCTAGTTATTTCAGCCGCGAAAAAAGTGCTCGAATAACAGGAAAATGAAAATATAGCTGCAGTACGCTTGCCAAGTTCAGGAAAAAATGGGCAGTCATGCGCATTGTCCGTGAATCATATCTACACCATTTCAGGCTGTATTTTACCGACCGCGGCACAAAAATACCGAATCAAAATACTATCAAAACTTGCAAAGCGAGAACTTAAATTGCAGATGCGCTGTTTTCGATGTTGTTTTGTAGACAAAAAATTTTGTTTATATAAGCGTCAATTTTTTTTTTCACACACACACAAACGCGCGCGCACCACAGATTCTTGTATTGGATTTTTGTTAATTTATTCAAAATTTTGATAATAGTCTAATCAATACTTTTGTCTTATTTTCGGGAAATGAGCGCTGACTGTCTTTAATACAGACTACTAACCCCTCATACGGTTCGTCCGTGAGTAATTTGCCTAATATTGTGCGTGGTATGGGTTCTATACCGGGAAAATATTTTTTTATTATTAACGTTGTTCCATCACTATTAAGTAATAGTAAAAAAATTACTTAATAGTGATGGAACAACGTTAATAATAAAAAAATATTTAAAATCTCACGGACCCGATTCACACCGAAACCGTATGAGCGGTTAGGTAACCTAGCTAGGACATCAGATCGTAAACTTATATTGATACCTACTTATCTTAGATGTATACTAATCCTAAGTTGTCAACCTATTTTGTAACAGACTGTACTCGTACATCTTGTTTATGAAATAAATAAATTATTAATTATTTTTTCCATCAGAATAAAGTGTACTTTTGAAATTTTCAAGGTCTGAACATAATCGAATAGCATGAAATATGAATTTGATTAATTTTTATAAAATGAATGCCAATGTGATTCTGATTATAATCGAATGAATTCGTTTCAGAACTCGACGTTCTCAGGTATACTCGTAGCTAAGAATGAATAGTAGAGCTAGTTAAAACTTCCACAGATTACAGAAAATAAAACAAAGGTTTTCATTTACATATCACAGCTTTTTAGGGTTCCGTACCTCACAAGGAAAAAAAACGGAACCCTTGTCCGTCTGTCTGTCAGTCTGTCAAGACCCTTTTTCTCAGGAACACGTGGAGGTATCAAGTTGAAATTACTACTTAGGTCTATGGTCCCATGGAGTTCTAAAAAAAATCAAGCTGCTATGTCATCTCAATAAAAAATACGGCCATTTATAATGCGTTATATTTTGTTACTGGCAAGTAAATCAATACCTATAGGGTACTTCCCGTTGTCCTAGAATCATTAAATTTGGCAAGAAGCAAGGTCTCACAGCACAAGTAAAGCAAAAATTAATTAGTAATTTTATCACATACAAAAGTTTTTTCTTCTGATTGTAATTTAAGTTTGTTTTTGGGATTAATTCTTTTCAACTACGAAACCCTTCATTGGTGCCGATTCTGTTGTACACCGAACTAAACTAACTAAACTATCACTAAAATTCCTTACTTTTTGCTATGAGAATCTTAGAGCTATTCTGACAAAAAAAACCTCTAAATTTAATAACAATTTTGACACAACTAAAATCGAGTTTGACAATCGTGACTCCGCGTGGTGTAGTGCCTGTAGTATATTTGACCCGGTGGCTTTAATGGGAACTAACGAAATCACTATGAAGTGACAGGCTTGTCATATTTTGTTCACCGACATCGCTGTCGTTACCGGGTCAAATATCTTTTAGAGCTGGAGGGGCGCAGGGAGGGGGCAGCTTCAACGTGTTTTATATGGAATGTAGGTACCTTTTTTTGGTACCTTTTTTTTGGTACCTTTTTTTTTTTGGTACCTTTTTTTTTTTGGTACCTTTTTTTTTGGTACTTTTTTTTTTTTGGTGCGTACATGTTGAGTCAGGGGTTCATGACTTTTTTAAAGGGGGGCCAAATTTTCATTATTTTTGCGATAGGACTCACCGTTTTCGAGATATATGCAAAAGAAAAGAAAAAAATACACTACTGTTTTTGCATCCGAAGTCAAGGTCTCGGTGTGAATTTTAGTTCATATCAACTAATTTTATTCCACATCTTTTTAATCGCGATTAAACATAGTCTGATTTAGTTTCACAATTAAAATTTTAGGTGAAAACCATGTGAAAACAGTCAAATTCAGAATAGCAAAATTGCCATTTTCACTAAACTAATAACTCCGTACAATTAAGATTGTCCTGTCAAACTAAAATATAGTTAAGTTGTGTCACTTTAGTCAATTTCAGAATGGGAAATCGTCGTTTGACAGGAATAAACTAAATTTTAGTGATTTTTAGTCTAGTTTAGTGGCATTTGTGACAAGAGAATCGGCACCATTGTGCGTGGTCTGACACGCACTTGACCGGTTTTTTTTTTTTATTTCACTAGCCTATGTTGTAATGCAAGGATTCTAACGATACCGCATAAATATTGAAATCCAAGTAATGGTAGAAAAATAAACTCGTCACATACATACATTTACATTTCTAAACCTTTTTTTGGGCAGTCGTGTAAAAAAAGTTACACAAAATTTCACAATTTTGACTCGATAATATCTCGGCAAATAAGAATACAAAAAGCCTTTTGCAAACCCTGCTTATATGCATGTTTAACTTTGTTTATATCCGCCTAGGGGATGCTGGCATACAGTAGCGCTAAACCGGCGAGTTTTTAAGAAAATATGGGCGGCCGCTCTGCGCTTCATAATACCTATATTTACAACATTTTACCAGCGCTTTTCCGAGTAAGGTAGAACTTTATACGGTTTTTATAACCATGCAAAATCTGGAAACTTGAATTGCATGGAATTTTGCCTTATTATTCTTTGAACTTTGGGTTTATTAAGTCGGCAAAGTGTACCTACGGTAGGAGAACTTTGTTGCTATTTAAAACTAGCCGAAGTATACATTTTTATAAAGGTTAAATAATAGTCACACTTAAGTACCTTAAGGTGCTACCTCAAACAAAACCTTGCGAGAGTGCGTTATTCAGAGGCATAATAACTTATTAATTAATTAAAAAGGTACATCTTACAGCACATTTTTATTGTTCGATTTCCTAAAAATCACATTACACATTCTTATTTGTTTTTATGTGCTTTTAAATAAATATAAAATTTCTTTGTAACAAAAATCACTAAAATTATTGATTGCATGCATCTTTTTCTAAACGACGTCATATTCATTTGAGGATTACACTAATACATATATAGATAATTAAAAAATCTAAATAATTCACGTTTTATTTTATTTTAAAAAATCGCTTTTCTTTTTCCATTAAATAATTTCAAAGATTGTGTAAATTACATAATAAATGTGCGGAGGGAGCGGGAATGAGCGGGTCAGAGCAACCGGACATAGAAGGACCGAACGCTCAAGGTCATTCGCTCGGGGAAGCGCTTTAATATAGTGTCGTAAAAAACTTAATAATCATAGTGGCTAGGAAACGTGGCGGTTATTTATGTTCTACAAATTTCCTTCAAAATATTTTGCAGTAATATAAAGTGGTCGGAATAATCTTACCTATTGGGAATTCCTCCCCCTGGTTTTATAATCAAAGCCCATTTTCCAAGTCGTGATGTCAACAGCGTTGCGACGAAGTACCTAAGTGTACCAGCGAAATGTTTTGAAATGTAATTCGACGTCTGAATTTCGTTTCTTGATTTATTCATGGATTCCTCCGTAAGATAAGCGTCAGAAAATCGAATGATATCTGTGAAATTCGCATTTTCACATTAGGTTTCATTTCGTTAATCAAAGAGAGTGATACGTTTCTTGATTTGTGGCTGGGAAAAATACCTACTTACTGGAGATGGGGGGACTATGTCTGGCGGACTAGACGGCCAACTCAATATTGTTTTCGGTGGAGTTCGGGTTTGAGTTCGGCTCAAAACCGAAACTGTGATTCTGAAGGTTGCATACGTACTTCAAAGTTGTAGAAGCTCTTATTTAGGTTTTTTTTGGAACGAAGTTCTTAACGCTTAACGAAATTCTTAATTCTAACACTACCAGCTTTGTATATACACTTCTGGACACATCTATTGGCCCACCTTAGAGTTTAGGTTTCGATGGCCCCTACCGAAATATGATTGCTAGATTGAACAAGAACTGTTGATGCAGTTTTAAACCTGATACATTTTACCATCTTTTTCGATCGTATTGTTTTAAATTTGAATTCAGAATACCATACGACATGGAGCTACGCCTAACAAGTCGGATATGCGCCTTGTTAAAGGCAATTGATTTTTGAATAAAAAACATGTTTTATCAAATAAAGGTTTAATTTAATAACGCGTGTTGCCTCCATGGGCATCTACCACAGCTCTCATACGATTAGGCATAGAGTTTATCAACCGCTCTATGAAATTTTGAGGGATCATCTCCCATTCCTCTTCTATGGCAGTTTTCAACTCCTGCATCGTCTGGGCAACTGGCTGACGAGCCCTAACACGTCTTTTTAGCTCGTCCCACATGTGCTCAATGGGGTTCATGTCTGGGCTTCTGGCTGGCCAGTCCATAACTGTGATGTTCACATCCCGAAGATATTCCCTGACGATGCCGGCCGCATGGGCTCTTGCATTATCATGCATAAAAAGGAAATTTGGGCCCACATAGTCCGCGTATGGTATCACGTGAGGTTCTAAGCACTCACGAATGTACCTTTCAGCATTTAATGTTGGCAGCCGTGGTCCTGTAACAACCTCAAGTTGAGTTTTGCCTCTCGCGGATATACCACCCCAGACAGTCCATGAGCCACCGCCATAAGCAACCCTCTCTTCAAAGCAGCATTGTGCGAAACGCTCTCCCTTACGTCGGTAGACCTTCTTCCTTCCATCATTGCCATGTAACACAATTTTAGACTCATCAGAAAAGAGTACACGGCTCCAATCCTGCTGTGTCCAATTTAAATGACTGCGTGCGAAATGAAGGCGCGCTGTTCGGTGGGCTCGCGTTAGTTTGGGGTCATTAGCTGGCTTGTGTGGTACCATATCGCGTTCTTTTAACCTTCTCCGAACAGTTCGAGCGCTCACAGATACTCCGTGGAAGTCGCGAAGTTGGTTTTGTATCTCAATGGAGGTAAGGTGACGATTTCTCAAGCTGGTCGTCACGATGAATCGATCCTGCCTTTCAGTTGTGACCCGAGATCGTGGCCTTCCTTGGCGACGAACAAAGCCGCCAGTCTCTAGGTACCTCCGATAAACATTTCGAACCGCAGATCGACTTAAATTAAGTTGAGCACTCACGTTTCTTTGGCTGTGTCCGGCCTGAATAAGTGCCACAGCTTGGGCGGCGACTTCAGGTGAAGTATCCATAGATTATTGATAGAACCTCACCTTAATGTTAAGAATAAGTAATGTTTGTTGCAAAACCAAAGATGTCAATCACTTTTTCAAGAATTAAATCCAAGTAAACCAATAAAACCAAGTTTTCTTAGTATTCGATTGTTTGATATCAACAAACAGGCTCCAAATTGTCTTTTGTTTCTTTAAATTCTGTGTTCGAAATTCAAAAAAAGACTAATGAATGAAATTGTGAATGT
Organism: Cosmia pyralina; assembly: GCA_946251885.1. NCBI lineage: Eukaryota > Metazoa > Arthropoda > Insecta > Lepidoptera > Noctuidae > Cosmia > Cosmia pyralina. Next base: position 24,413,938 of record OX276349.1, on the reverse strand, counting down.
GCCAGGTTCAAAACTGCATAAAAACTTTTTGCTCGACCTAATATAAAATTTTAGCTAGGACCAAACGAAACTGAAAATACAAGGTGGGCCAAAAGATGTGTCCAGAAGTGTATATGAAACTGCCCTATTTGTGAGATTAAATCCAAATTTGTTTTCTTGCCTGTCTGATACTGTACCTACAACGTAACAGGCGTAACGACATGCTACGCGGTCGAAGAGCCAAGACAGCTCTCATGCGGAAGAGCATATTCTGCAGAGCCCCGCAAATTTATAATAAATCAATTAGAGAATTAGATTTGGCTAGATTTAAGAAGCAATTTAAAGAATTTTTATGTACTATATGCTATTATAATTTGAATGACTACATAAATGACACTGACATATTAATTTAACTCAATTACTATTTATATTATTTAATTTCTAATCTGACATCCCTATTTGAATTTGAACTTAATTTATTACTAATAATCTTTCTTCAATGTAATCTGTTTGACATTTGTACGCCCATGTGGTAGAATGTGTTGAGACAATCTTTGTTAACATAAGACCATGTAATATACATACCGACCATGTTCTGACAAATAAATGATTATGATTATGATTATAACGCGTCTTGCTGTAGGAGTTGACTGCGTTATGAATGTCACTTGCAGTTTATAAGACGACAAGGTCTATTTTCTATGTGACAGTTAGTTTAAATCAAAGGAAGGAATTTCAAATTGACTGCGAATCGTTGTCTATTGTAGTTATGTGCACGTATTTTTGTAGTTTCTTCTGCCAAAGTTATCGGGTAAAGCCGCAAATACACATGCCTGCCTGCCTGCCTGCAAATACACATGCCACATAACAACTTCTGATTGGTGAATGTCACAATGGCATGCATGCATGTACTTATGTGGCATGCGTATTACGGGCCTAAATGTTTCAGGCCAAGATGAAACATTAAACATCACTTAGCATGTGCTTTGCCTTATACAAGTTTCCGTATCTATCTTGCACGACCCTGTAATTTGATAGTTGTGCGACAATGAGAGAAATAACGCTTAGCTATAGTACTTATGGATCTCTTTAGAAGTTTAAAGGCCATGCCGAAAATTGGCAACCTCCTAGTTCGACCTGCGAGATCCCATATACAAAAAAAAATAAATGGATCATCAGTTCATCAGTCATCAATTCATCACATCACTTATCGAATTAAACTTTTTTAATTTCATAAACACATACGAGGACGTGGAGAGGAGCTCGTGGCTAAGTAATAACAGCCGCACGGGTCGATCCATCAGGTTAAGTTACGCTTGCCGGGGTTGGTCAGTGGATGGGTGGCCATCTTTACACACCGAGACTCCTCCGTGCCTCGGAAAGCACGTTAAGCCGTTGGTCCCAGCTGTCATTCGTGGATCTTTGACAGTCGTTACGGGTCGTCAGAAGCCCGAAAGTCTGACAACCAGTCTTACCAAGGGGTATCGTATTACCCAGTTACTGGGTTGTGGAGGTCAGATAGGCAGTCGCTCCATGTAAAATAATGGTATTCAGCTGCATCCGGTTAGACTGGAAGCCGACCCCAACATAGTTGGGAAAAAGCTAGGCAGATTGATTGATACGAGGACACTTTTATGTGGGTTTACTTAAGCCCCGGGGCTTGTTGGATCGGGTTGTTGACTTTGCAATAATGAAGTAGAGACGTTAGCACGATGAGCCTTTGTTTTTCTTTTTACTTCAGGGTTTCAAATGTTAAAGTATTAATTCACTCATGAATGTTAAATATACACATATATATACGAGTACATATATAAACTCACGCCTTCTTCCTATGGGGGTAGGCAGATACTACAGAACGCCACCTGCTACGATCCTTACATACTACTTTTGCCTCGTTTACGTTCATATACCAGAGGCCTTAGTGCGAGTTTTTATACTTACTCGATCGCGTTAACGTAAACGTCAATTTGTACTGAAACTGAATAAGCGCCGTCTGGTGACCATAATGGGAACTACAATTATTCCATACAAATTGACTTAAGGTAACGTTAACGTAAATGCGATCGAGTAAGTATAAAAATTCGCAAGTACTCGTACTACGATACTGAGTTTTCTGAAAGAACGTCACCTTGTTTAATCATAGCCAAGCTCAATTACCAAGAAGGTCACAATAATATAAATGTCCTCCTAAGGCGACCTCTCCCAGCGATTCCACTCACATCTGCCTTGTAATTAAAGAAAGAAAGAAAAGAAAAAAAATGCTGTTTATTCACATGAAGGTGACGCACATTACATAGAGTTATTTTATATTATATCCCGTAAGGGCGGGTTACTTTGACTCTAGGGCATAACTTTGGCCCAAATCGAGACAACTGTATAAACTGCCCGAAGTGTCACGACCACACAACCGAACGTCGTATGTCCTTCGGTAACTATTAGATGATGATATAGACGCGTACTTGCGGAACCTTGTGTGGATTTAATGACAGTAAACATCTGTCTCGATTTGGGCCAAAGTTATGCCCTAGAGTCAAAGTAACCCGCACTTACTGTCTAGGTTATAAACCAAAACAAAACGGAAATTTGCGTCACTTCCGCGCGAAACGAAGTCGCCTTTCATTCATCCTTTCAACATGACAAAAAAAAAATGTAAATTATGTAAAACCAAAAATGGTGCATGTTGTGTATAAGTAAGCCTATAAGTAATTGTTGCACTAATAAACGTAATCACTGATAACGAAATTATTTTTAATGTACTGTGTACGACAAAACCATCTAAGCATACTCTTATAAATTTTTGTCGCTACATCTTCCTTTAAACCTCAACGTTGCCTTAACACAATTCATAGTCCCACTACACATGCTGCGCAAGGAACGCATTTCCACAGCATTTACTCTACTTTCATGCTTCTTTTGCTACACCCAACATTCACTTCCATACGTAAGCGTAGTTACCAGCACACCACTGTGAACAGCCAGTCGAACCTTTTTAGACATCAATATTTCCACCCCTTATAAACAGACTCCCCAAATATACAAACTCAATTATTTGCTCCTTCTTTGCTTATAACCCTTTTTCTTTCATAACAATGAACTTTCATGAATGTGTAGCGTCGTTTGCAGAAAGAGTATTTCTACTTCTAATTTGCAACCCACATTACTAGCAGTATACCTACAAACAATCTGTTTAAATGTCTAGAATCCTATCCTTTTAAGTCGAGAACGGAAGTGATAATGAAATTCCTACCCACGCAGCGATAAAACGCTTTCCACAACCAGCATTCAAGAAACATGCCGCAATATTGTAGCGGTATCTTTATAATCTACTTGTATTAGGTAATTGCGCACAGAAGTGATTTGCTACTATTTAGGCGACAAGAGTGACATCATACAGCCGCAACGCAACTTACGTGATCATGCGATATTTACACAAAAAAAAAGTAATAATTTTATTAACTTCAGTTGTACACTAAAACATTTATTAATACAAAAAAAAAATACAACCGAATTGAGAACCTCCTCCTTTTTGAAGTCGGTTGAAATTCAACGTCAGTCAGTGCGCTATGGAGCGGGCTATGCTCGGAGTTTCTTTGAAGGATAAAATCAGGATTGAAGTTATCCGGAAAAGTACCGGAGTAACCGACATAGCTTTCAGAGTAAGCAAACTGAAGTGGCAGTGGGCTGGCCATGTTTGTGGAAGAATCGATGGCCGGTGGAGCTAATGAGTCCTAGAGTGGAGACTGCGAATTGGCAAGCGTAGTGTAGGACGCCCGCCAGCTAGATTGACCGACGAGCTGAAGAAGGTGGCTGGGACCGACTGGATGCGGAAGGCGGAGGACAGGGTATTGTGGCGCAGCCTGGGAGAGGCCTACAGTATCTAGCAGTGGACTTCGACAGGCTGAGTTGATAGATTGAGATAGGTATATAAGTACCATTTTAGGGTTCCGTACCCAAAGGGTGCCAACGGGAAAATCTAAACAAATAAATTAAAAGCAAAAAACCTTTTTTAAAAACAGCTTTTATTTAAATGTTTTAAAAAGAAGAAAATAAAAATTTTCTTTTAAAATTTTAACTATCAACAGAACTTATAACCTCATTATACACAATTTATATGATCATAAAAGCTTGTCGCGCGATTTACTTGTGTAAATAAACTAGTACCTATTTAATTGAGTAACTTAATCTGCTAAGTTATTTTTTTTTAAAATTCAGTTTAATTAAATACTTACAGGTACTTACGCAAACCTCGCGACAAGCTTTTATGATCATATAAATTGTGTATAATGAGGTTATAAGTTGATATATAATATACTATACTTTATTATTTCAGCTCAATCGGGTGAAGATATCGGCTTCAAAATTAAGTAGCAAGATTCCTCCACCCGAACAAACATACATACATACATTGCAAGTTAAATAAAAGCTTTTAATTTAATAATAAAAACTTCGTTATTTAAGTAAGTATATTATTTTTCTGAAAATTTTCTTTTCTGAATGCGATTGAAATAATATCATTATAATCGTTCGTCTTCTGACACATCTCTTAATTAATTACTTTGTCCTAAGTATTAGGCACATCCAAATATTGGGTCACTATTACACACAGCCAAAACAAAGAGCTGGGTCGACCCAAGTTATAATACATCGTTTATTTATTGTTTTGTCTAAGTAAAACAATGTCTGAGATTTGTGTTCAAGGAGTGACATTTTTGGGTCATAGAAACTTTAGAACAATGTAAATCCCTTTGTCTTTCATTGTGTTATCGTCTTAGTATCTCCTTTCTATTATTTCCAGACCTTCAAAAACTGATTATTGAAGAGTTCTTCATAGTTATATTATTGTGTATAAGTACAAAATTAATAATTAATTAATTAGTCTCAATTTATGTGTATAAGTAGGTACCAAATGTTAGGTCTAAATTTATATAAATAAAAATGAATGGCTACGCGCAAAACTCGAGGACAGCTGAACCAATTCAACAATTTTTTTTTCTTCAAATATTTGTTTGAGTCCGAAGAAAATTCTTACGTAAAAAACACATTTTTCTTTCTCCCATATAAACTGTTCCTAGCTGTCAATTGTAGGGATGGCTATTTGATGTAATAAAATAACTTGGAGGCGGCGGCGCCCGCCACTGCTGGCCGTGCCGACAGCTAGAACCAACCTACTCGCCAAAACACCAGTGACTGGGGGAATTCATAATACTCGTAATCAATGAACTTCATTGCAAAATTGATGTGTTCACGTGTCATTTGAGTGAATTCGCAAAGACTGTTATTTATTTTGTGTTAAACTATAGATTAATGTAGGTGTTGTGTTAAAGTTAGTATTAAGTAGTTTTGTAAATGACCGCACTGTCGCATTGGGTACATACACCTGTAATGATAGTGTAAGGGAGATTTGAATAAATAAATAAATAATAAATAAATAAAACTTGAGTGCATCCCTATAACACTTTCTCTTTCTACATTATACAGTTTGACGTTGACAGTTAAATTTGGACAAAATAACGTCTGTTGGGTCAGCTATACTAGCTGACTGGTCATCTCTAAACTACCACGGCTTATTTTAATTTAGTTAAATTTTTCAATTGTTTTTATTTTATTTTTTTTTCGTTTTATTCGAGAGGGTATATACATCACAGTTGGTCCCATATAAAATTGACTAACTTTGCTTCGGTAGTTTTTGAGTTAGCTTCAATAATACGTATTTTTTCCCCACTTTTATATGGATGATGTTCTAGTTTGTTTTGCAGGTAGTGGTGGTATTAGAACTTGTGTGGGGTAGGTACCACAACTAAAAAGTGAAAAATAAAAACTTTTTTACAAAAAAATACAACCGACTTCCAAAAACTACAAAGTGAAAAATAACTTTAATTTCGGAAGTCGGTGGCAAAAAACGAAAATACATTTAACTAGACACCGACTTCCGAAATTAAAGTTATTTTTTACTTTGTAGTTTTTGGAAGTCGGTTGTATTTTATTGTAAAAAAGTTTTTATCTTATTATTTTAACGTGCACGTCTTTCAACATTGTTAATTTTTGTTTTCACATAATGTAAATTTTCAACATGAATGATGTAACCAATATTTTGTAACAATATTGATTTATAAGAGTGCCTGTGGAGTTTCTTGCCCGTTCTTATTCAACCTACTACGCTTTAGAATGGGTGATTAGCTTCATCTTTCTGACTAACCCTTGATAATTTTTGGTTTATTTGATATAGGTAAATGCTTTGAGTTTGAGTTTGAATGCAGTCCTTAGAGTCTGAGTGAAAACTAAAAAAATCGTAGTGCGGTGCGAAATTGCCACGCTACTTTCAAAAACAAAGCCAACGCTGAAGGGCCAAGGATAAGGACCAACTCTAAGCCGATGTTCACACGGACGTAAAAATATCGCGCCAGGATTTTATCGCACACTGGATTTTCAACTCTCGATGTTGAGCCGAGCTTTGAGAATCCAACCTAACAACAACAGAGTGCATCCCAGCGCGACGAAAAAACACACTGTTGGATTTTGATAAACACATACCTATAGTACGGGACTAGGAAAATTATCACACAATAAACTTAGTTCCTTAATCTGATTCATTACTAAAGATATTAAGGAGCTCAATTAGCACCTAAAAGCTACGATTAGTTTACTAAGGTAATAAGCTATATTGGAGCCTGTAATATAATTACCTAGTGGTTTCTAAAGACGAGTTAGTTCTCTATTCGCTAACGTAAACATGACAGGGTTAATGCCTGACATAATGTCATTAGTGGTTTCGAAAGACGAGTTAGGTGTCTCTTCTTCGGTAGCGTAATAAGTGAGGTTCTAATTATCCTAATTAGAAAACTTGTGAGACCGTTGGATACGTCGGTACAATTTGTCGAATATATTAATCACTAGCTTTTGCCCGCGGCTTCGCTCGCGTTGATTTAGAATTTGACAATCAATTCGGGGTATTCTGCTTGTAATAATAATATAATTCAATCATGATTCGAAAGATACGTAGCGCCATCTATTATGATAAGAACGTTATACGAAAAATTTCAGGATGATCGGTTTAGTGGCTTAAGCGTGAAAAGGTAACAAACATACTTTTGCAATTATATATATATATATATATATTTTTGTAGATTTCAACACTATTTATTTTTATGGTTTATAAACAATATACAGGTTAACACTATTTACACTAGGTACTAAAGTAAATGACTGACTAACTAACTATACAAATAAATACAAAACAAAAGGACACTTAGGCGTCGAAGTACTCGTCCGCATCGATGTCATCCGGAAACGTATAATAATATTTATGTATAATATACATATTATTAGATAAGATTACATTCAACATTTAAATAATAACTAATATAACCTTATCGGTTATATTACCTATTTATATTTTCGAGCCGTTTGGTGTTTAAACCCTCAGTCAGAGCTCATGGTTTGTTCAACGAAATCTCCAACGGCTTGTTGTCAATACCCGTGATCCAAGGACTGGCTTTTACCTTGGCCAGAGGCTAAGCATTTCTATACAACATAGCAAACCTGTATTTTCTGCAAATAAAGTATTCTTATTCTTATTCTTAATGCCGCCAGTTTCATGGGTATATTATCAGTGGACAGCGATGCGGAGGAATTTTTCGACGACATATTATTTTAGTTTTTTTAATTTTTTTAGTTAGGTTAGTAGGTTTATTATATTTTATGTTAATAATCTGTTAAGTAGTAAATAAATAATTAAATGCTTCATAAACAAATATTACTGATCTCAAATTGAATGTAGGACCCGAAAACTTAGTAACGAATCTTTGGGGATAAAATCTAAGACATGAATCAGACTCCAACTGTCATTAGTCTTATCGGAGGAAAAACAATGGAAACTAGACTAGACTTAGACAAAGTGACATTCTTTTAGCGATAACGATGATGGAAAAGTTTAAATGATAGGTACACTCCTACCAACTTATCTGTGGAATGGCGAAAATTGGAACTACGGCCGTCATGTTATTTTATTATTTTTATATAGGTATATATATTTTATATAGGTACTGTTTTTAATTTGTAAAAACTGTAATTCTTTTTAAACGATTATGTCTAATGTGAAATTTCCTTATATTAATTAGCAACACTGAATCGACGGTGCGGTCCTCTTTCAGTTCACAGATAAGTTGGTCCTACCGGACTGTTTATTGGATTGACATAATAGCTACCAAAATCCTTATGTCAATCTGGTTGAAAGTCGTTGGAAAATTATGAAAGGCCGTGAGAACGAGTGCCACTTCTAGGCCCTCAGGACTATATTTTAAAATATAAATCACGCAATCTGCAGTAATGATAATAAATCTTTGCTACTTTTCTTTATGAGAAGAGGTTATTGTCCGACATTTACCAATATAATAGAACACCCAAAAGAAACTGTCAAATCCTTAGATATTTCAATTGTTGTTACCAAGATAAAGGGAGACGAATTTCTTGTCATATTTTGTTTTGTCCATATTGTGGTCCCATTGGGATTAAGGTACATAAATACTCCGACGCCGAAATGTAAATAATCTTCAAAGCTTTCATACATACTGACAGGTGTTTGAACGTTGGTTAAGATATTTGTCCATTGAACTAAGTGGTTACAGATTTGTTTAAAAATAGACGTTTTTTAAACAAATCTGTAACCACTTGGTTCAATGGAGAATCAATCTTTCTGGAGAATGAAACCAAATATTTTTAATAAGTAGGTACCTCAATCAATCTGTCCATTTTCTCAGATATGTTGGGGTCGGCTTCCAGTTCAACCAGATGCAGCTGAATACCAGTATTTCACGTGGAGCCACTGCCTATCCGACCTCCACAACCCAGTTGTTGGGTAACAAGACACCCTCTGGTAAGACTGGTTGTCAGACTTTTGGGCTTCTGACTACCCGTAGCGACTGTCAAAGATCTCCGAATGACAGCCGAGGCCAACGGCCTAACGTGCTTTCCGAGGAGAGACGGAAAGGTCTCGATATTTAATGGACTGTCACCCATCCACAAAACGACCGCGGCAAGCTTAGCTTAACCTTCAATCGACCCGCGCAACTGTTATCATTTAGGTAGCGAAGAGCCCACATATCAATTCATCATACCAAAAATAGGTCGCCATTAATTATCACGAAATACGAATACAAAGTAGCCAAAAACCTCGTATTCAAGCAATAAAAGTTGTCAATTTTTTCCAAAATTTTGCCAAAGTACAAAGTTGCCAGAAACCTCGTATTGAAGCAATAAAAGTTGCCAATTTTTTCCATTGCTTGACGTCAGGGCCAGGGATCAAAGACAATTTACATTGCTAATTACGAGCTAATTACCCCGTGTTGCGATTGGCAAATGACAACAAGCAAACATTCAAAACAAAAACAAAATGCCTATTGCAGAGTGGAAAAATAACTACTTTTACTTTTTAAAACAATAAACGTGATTAACTTTAACATAAAAAATTGCTTTAAGTCCTCATTTTGTTTTCAAACTGTAGATAACAAGAAACAGCAATACGAGTGAGTAGAGCAAGTTTATATCGACTTCATAGTAGATAACTTTAAAGCATATATAGATTCACGAGTAGAAAATATAAAAATAAATGTACCTGAGTATCTCCAAGAAAAAAGGCACCAACCTCTTTTCTTGGAAACACATTACGTGAATGCCTAGAAATCTTAGTCTGTTGTAGTAGCTATGTAGTTCACATGAATGGAGAATGATAGATAGACCGAATGAATGGTAGACCGAACAATTTCCAAAAGTCGTACGCATAGATTGGAAAGTCACGCAGCACCATTTTGTTTATTGTGTACCCCGAATGATTTCCAGATTTTTCTTCGTGCGTTTTTTGAATCTAAAAGGATTATAGGCTGAAGATTTTGTATTTGAGGTGCGTATGTGCGTATTGTGTATTCGAATGGTTTCTATGTGTCCCAGATTTAGAATAGCTATTATTCGCATTACGAGGTAGGCCTTAGCAATATATCCTGGAATTTGCTGAGGTCTATAGGTTTTATTTTTATGATTTTGCTTATCTATTTAATTTGTATAGCTATAATTAAAAGAACCCACACAACTAGAATTATAAGACAATATATAGTAAGACAAGTCGTGTGTATGAAAGAAAACATGAAAAAAAAATATGAACATGTGGCGGCATCTACATTGCCACATGCGAACTACGCATCACACTGACGTCACGCAAGATCCTGGATTGCGCAAACAGAGTTTACCGTGCGACTGGCATACGAGTATATACAACATCCCGACATCAACCGTTGGGACATCAACCGACTCACCAGACACAACACCCGTCTGGTCGGAGGATCCTCCCTTTTCTATGGAGGATGAGTGAACTTTATACACCCTGTTCCTCATACCTCTATAAACAATATGTTCGTGGCCCATGTGGTGGATTATGGCCCACTCCCTCGCACCAAGAGGAGGCCTGTGTCCTAGTAGTGGGAACATTATAGGCTGATTATGATTAAGCCGTGTACTCGATGAGATTTTCTATCGTCAAAACATGACGACCATTCCATAAAAACTTTCATCCCATGTTAAATCCTTTTAGGGGAAGAATTTCCATGAATCCTTGCTTTGTGTCCATCTTCTTTAACCGACTTCAAAAAGGAGGAGGTTCTCAATTCGTCGGAACCTTTTTTTTTTTTTTTATTTTTTTTTTTTTTATGTATGTTCCCCGATTACTCGAAGATGGCTAGACCGATTTGAATTTTTTTTATTTTATTCGAGAGGATATACATCACAGTTGGTCCCATATAAACTTGATTAACTTTGCTTAGGTAGTTTTTGAGTTAGCTTCAATAATACGTATTTTTTCCACACTTTTATATGGATGATGTTCTAGTTTGTTTTGCAGGTAGTGGTATTACAATTTGTGTGGGGTAGGTACACAACTAAAAAGTGAAAAATAAAAACTTTTTTACAAAAAAATACAACCGACTTCCAAAAACAACACTACAAAGTGAAAAATAACTTTAATTTCGGAAGTCGGTGGCAAAAAACGAAAATACATTTAACACCGACACCGACACCGACTTCCGAAATTAAAGTTATTTTTCACTTTGTAGTGTTGTTTTTGGAAGTCGGTTGAATTTTTTTGTATAAAAGTTTTTAAATAAGAAAGTTATGAAAAGCTTCAAACTTCTAGACCCAGTGGTTTAGGTTGTGCCCTGTCTCTCAGTCAATGAATGAATTTAAGATTTTTACGAAGTAGATCTATACAATTAGGCGACAAAAGAGTAATAAAATTACAAAATAAAATAATAATTAAAAAAAAAACCACTTTAAAAGAAATTAACTCAAAATTATAAAATAACTTTAATTTCCGAAGTCGGTGGCAAAACACTAAAATAAAGATCTCAATGACACCAACTTCCAAAATTAAATTTATTTCATAATATTGAGTTAATTTCCTTTTGAAGTCGGTTTGATTTTATTTTTTTTTAATACTTTTTTATGGCTTTAAGAGATTAATGATAATACGAGAATAGCTCTACACATAATAAATTTGGGTTGGGGAAAAAGTCTTTTCGCATTATAATACGTATGAACTTAAAATAAAATCTCTTTGGTCTCTTTCTATTTGTATCTGGCTGGTTTTGGTATCATTGAAAGTTAAAATTTTAAAGAACATAATTCCAAATTCAAATTAGGAAAATGTGTGATTTTCATTTGTTTTTCGTACTGTCAAGATGAATGAATCTAATGAAGAAATTCGATACATCTTAAAATTTTACTACTGAAAAAGTAAAAATGCAACGCAAGCCGCGAAAAAAATTTGTGATGTTTATGGACCCAGTGCAGTGTCTGTGAGAGTAGCACAAATTTGGTTTAAGCGTTTTCAATCCGGAAATTTTGATGTCAAAGATGCACGTCGCTCTGGTCGCCCTAAAACGGATAAAATGGATGCCATTTTTGAAAAAGTGGATCAGTAGTTACGACGTAGCTGAAGAACTGGGAATTGACCACAAAACAGTTTTGGCGCAATTGAAAAAAACTGGGTACACAAAAAAGCTCGATATTTGGGTACCTCACGAGCTCACTGAAAGAAACCTAATACTCGTAAACCGTGTACTCATTTGTGATTCTTTATTACGACGTAATGAAACCGAACCATTTTTGAAGAAGCTGATAACTGGTGATGAAAAGTGGATCACGTACGACAAGAACGTGCGAAAAAGGTCGTGATCAAAGGCCGATCAGGCTTCACAGACTGTGGCGAAACCCGGGTTAACTCGCAACAAGGTGATGCTGTGTGTGTGGTGGGATTGGAAGGGCATTATTCATTATGAGCTGTTACCACCAGGCAGGACCATCGATTCTGAACTCTACTCAACTCTATTCTGTCTCTCTGCGAACAACTGATGAGATTAAAGCAAGAAGTTGAGAGAAAGCGGCCGGAATTAATCAACAGAAGGGGTGTGGTTTTTCATCATGATAACGCTAGACCTCACACATCTTTAGCCACTCAGCAAAAATTAAGAGAGTTTGGCTGGGAGGTTTTAATGCATCTGCCGTATAGTCCTGACCTTGCACCTTCAGATTTCCACCTGTTTCGGTCTCTTCAGAATTCTTTAGGCAGTGTCAGGTTAACATCACGCGAGGACTGCCAAAACCACTTGTCGCCGTATTTTGATCAGACGTCCAAAAATTTCTATAGCAAATGGGATCATGTCCCTACCTACAAGATGGCAAAAAGTTATCGAACAAAATGGTACGTAATTACTTTAGATAAATGTGAATAATGTATATTAAAAAATGTTTTGAATTTTCTTAAAAAATGCGAAGAAACTTTTTCCCCAACCTATTATATTAACCAATAAGTAAGATGTATAACGGATAGCTCGGACCATCGGACGGAGGTCACATAACATGACGCCATGTTCCCCAAAGGGTTTGGCAGGGGTATGCTTATAGTACACCTATAGTTTGCCAGTTATACTTAAGTCCCATGTAATAGGGGCTCGTGGCTAATTAATAACAGCCGCACGGGTCGATCAATCATCTTAAGCAACGCTTGCCGCAACTGGTTAGTGGATAGGTGACCATCTTTACGTACCAAGACTGCTGCGTGCCTCGAAAAGCACGTTAAGCCGTTGGGCCCGGCTTTTCATTCGTGGATCTTTGACAGTCGTTACGGGTCGTCAGAAGCCCGAAAGTCTGACAACCAGTTTTACCAAGGGGTATCGTATTACCCAGCAACTGGGTTGTGGAGGTCAGATAGGCAGTCGTTCCATGGAAAATACAGGTATTTAGCTGCATCCGGTTAACCCCGACAGAGTTGGGGAAAGGCTAGGCAGATGATGATGTAATAGGGGGTGAACCTAATGCCATCATAGCATAAGCATAATCAGCCTATAGTGTTCCCAATTCTAGGACACAGGCCTTCCTTCCTTTGAGAAGGAGTGGGGTGTAATCTATCACGCGGGCCCAGTGCGGGTTGGTAGATGTCACATGTCTTCGAATGTTTGGTTCAAGGACATGCCGGTTTCCTCACGATGTTTTCCTTAATTTTTTTGAGAGCAGCCATCAACCGGGCACAAATCTAGATAGAAAAGCTCAATAACACTTCCCGAGTATCCAAAGTGGGGCAAAGTGGTATATACAATATGTCGTTTTGCATCCTCGTCAAATTTAAGGATGTAGTTTAGATCATCAAACCGAACAACTTTTTCCATGGCACCAACATCGTAATCGCGTAAAAATAATCAGCCGTTCTATACATTTGCGTCAAGTAGGTTGAAGTTTTCTATGGGACAGTTGAAATTTTTTTCGCGATTACGATGTTGGTCCCATGGAGAAAGTTGTTCGGTTTGATGTTTTGTGTGACATCCTGAAATTTGACGGGGATGCAAAACGACACGTTGGGATTGGGTTTTCGATATTTAAGTACCATAGCTGTACTTTAATATTGCTACACGTGAAAGGCCTTAACAAAAAAAGTCTTGACCCCTAATCGCGTGTTCATAACCATAAATAATTTTAACAGAAAGGAAATAACATTAAATCAAAAGGATTAACGAAACTATGGATTTCATTATTCATGGTTTATTACTGAATAATTTCCCTGTCGCCTGTTTTATTTGACTTCATGTATTTAAGGCGAGTAGTGCCGCCAACTAGCCACCATTCAGAAAAAAATTATAAGTCTGAAGACTTGGAACTGAAATTTCCTATGCTCACATTTTTACTCAGATGAGGTAGCTCAGGTGAGGTCAAAAAAATCAACACTAAAAATTCTACTTTATCTCGCAAAAAATGTGAGCAAAGGAAATTTCAAAATGTTCCATATCTCCAGACTTTTTTTTCTTAATGGTCGCCACCGTTAAGAAAAAAATCATAAATCTGTTGGCAGCACTACTCGCCTTAAGGCGATTAGGTCCCAGTCTAAGGCTTAGTTCGAATAGTCACGTAATCTACGCAGTGTATTTCGTAATAGTTACAGCAGATCGCACGCCATTGGTAACTTGGTAACACAAACTAACTGAAGTTTGTAGGCATAAGTAATAAATAAATTATTCAGCAGCATAATTAACAGGCCAACGTTGTTTTGCCGTCTTTTTTTTTTTTTTTTTGTAGATGGGAAATCATCAAATGACTTCTCGCGCTCTGGGCGGAGCGGGAGGGCGTCAGACTTTTACTGACTAAAACTCACCCGTGTTTCTTCAGTAGCCTATGCCAGGGCCACGGTATCTCTTTCGAACAACCCGCGACCCAGGCGGCGGCCGTGTTACTCGTATAACCGCTTCATACAACTCTTACTGAATGACAGTTGTGATTCGAACTATTTCGAACTGTCAATTTACATAACAATTTAGTAATTGCTTAAAAAAAGACATGCTCTAACTAACAGATTGCAATAGTCTAGTCTAGGTACCAAGTTGCATTAGGCCGTATTCATGTGGGTGCCCAGGCACGGGGTCATATGGCACCCATGTGCTGGTTTGGTCCCTGGGGTGGTCACGGCGTGCAATGTATTCTGGTGCGCCGGTGATGGGGAGTACTTCCCAGAGGAGGGTCTGCGGACAGCCGCGGCGGGTTCACGGATGAGTGCTAACGCGTGCCCGTGTTCCCGCCGTAAGCGGCAGAGGAGGACACCGTGGAATTTTAGTCTGTTGGAGTCACACATGAGCGTTTATCCAAGCAAAAAAAAGGGCGTATTCATGTAGACTGCTAATCGGCGCTGAGGCCAGCGCTTTTCGGCATTGACAATCACTGGCTGTCAAGCTGGTTGTCGCACGCAGTTTTCATACTTTTTGCCAAATCAGCGCGAACCGGCGCCAACTAATCAGATTGAAACTTGTCGGCGCTTATTGACAGCGGTGAGAACCAGCGCTTGTCTGCGCCGAGAAACGCTGGCATCGGCACCGGTTACCAGCTTTCTACATGTAGGTATATGAATACCTACAGCCTTAAAATATATTTCTTACATAAATAGCCTAGATCTAATCACACGAGACTGGCTAAGTTGGCCACTTAAGGTCCAGTTTCCATAAATTTTCAAGCCAGACTTATGAGGACTTTATCGTTCATACGAAACCTCTACAATCCCCAGAATATATTATTACCATAACCGTACTTAAACTAAATCCCTTTTGACTATATTTTGTCCTATTTGTCTTCCCTACGTCAACTCTATTTGTCAGTCTATCCGTGTTTCCTATGGGCGTGTTTTTTTTTGTAAATAAAAAATATATTTTTTGGTGCAACGTTTTATTTAACATTTTTTTTTATTCAAAATAATATATGATAAACCCTGGATCGACATATATATTTGAACTGGTTGAAACAATTTTTGTCAATAAAGCTGATTCCCATTGGAGCAATTTAATTAAGTACCTCTTTCTAATTAAAAAGACATTTTAAGAGGATCTTAATTCTGCTTTAATGGCGTAAGCTAATGGAAAATAGCTTTTAGTAAAATATTAGAAAGTCAAAGCTCCATAAAGGAAAATGAAAGAAATAATCCTCACAGTAGCAAAGGCGAATTGTTTATCAATGTAAAATTTAAATTTCGCAATAGCGAAATGATGATTTCCGAATATGGTTATTGGATTTTTTGTTATAACTGACGCAATGTGAGTGTTATAGGTGCATCTCTGCTTATCCATTCAGGAAATACAAGCATGATGCTGGTGATGGCTTCGTCGTGTCGATGGTACAGTCAGCGTCAATAATATCGGGACGAACAGACTGTTCAAAATTATCTAAACAAATAAAAAAATGTAATATTAACTCAATGACACAAGGAATGTTTCAAAATGAAGACAGTACACGACAACTGTCATCCTGACAAGAACTTTATCCAATTGAGATAAAGTTTAATTTTCTTAGTTGGTGAGATCATTTTGAACAGTCTGTTTGTTCGTCCCGATATTTTTGACGATGGCTGTCCGACAGTTTGATAAATATTGTTGGCCCAAAACTTCACCACTTCCACAGCGCCGACGGTGGCAGCGCAGAGGTCACTTTGGCTGCTTTTTTTTGGACACAGAGGGCAGGTGCAGCATAGCTTGCGTCACAGCTCCACAGCCTGCTACCGTTCCCTCGAGGTAGTCCCACTTTACAAGGTTGTGGTTACATCTTCCCACTTGAGTTCAGAGAGCCGGTTCAGATACTTCCAAGTGGACCACGGAAGGTTAGACCCTGCGGGAAGATGCTCGCTTGATGGTAGGTTGAGTTGGTGGAGGGAGAATATTCTGCCACAGTTTGTAACGGGCTTCGGCAGAGTTTCCTGGTAGAGACGCTGATTTTAAAAGGCTGTGCCTGATTTTTAGTCGTTGCTTTGGTAGTTTTACGCCAAAAAGTGGGTGACCACAGTTAAAACAAAAGTAAGTGCCTAAACCTTGTTTTGGTTATTTTTTGACAGTAGCGGTAATAAGAAAGCCCAATAGAATAGACTAGAAAGTATGAACTCATGAGTTTGGAACTCATTCATTGCAATTTATTTTAACGAAACAAATGTTACACAGTTTGATTTGTTAATATTTTTAACCAACTTTCAAAAAGGAGGTGGTTATAATGTTCGACTTTGTTTTTTTTTTGTTTATGTATGTCCACCGATTTCTCCGTCAATCGTGGACCAATTTTAAAAATTCTTTTTTTGAATGAAAAGACATGCTCTTGAAATGGTCCCATTAACACTAAATCAGAATCTGATGAGGGTATCCCACGGAAATCGAGGAAAACCATCAAATTTTATAGGGTATTTTTTATAGTAACCCGTGCATTTTTAAATTACCAAATTAGTATACGTCAGGGAAATTAATGATTTGAATGAATGAACATTAATTTATGTTAGTAAATTTGCTTATAAATAAATATCCCTAAATTTACCTACTGATGCTTTTGCTAAAAATTATGATCGTCTTTTACCCACTTGATAAATCATCATCATCTGCCTAGCCTTTTCCTAACTATGTTGGGGTCGGCTTTCACTCTAACCGGATGCAGCTGAATACCAGTATTTTACATAGAGCGATTGCCTATCTGACCTCCACAACCCAGTTACTGGGTAATACGATAGCCATTGGTAAGACTGGTTCTTAGACTTTCGGGCTTTTGACGACACGAATGACAGCCGGGACTAACGGCTTATGACCGATTCCTATAAATTACGAACCGTTATTGGTCAGAATTAAGACTCTTGTACCTTCACCAATAATGAAGCAAAGACCTCATAGCTTTGCATAGTAGCCCCTACCATATGGAAATAGCTATCACTGGTAAAATTACCATACGAATATGTTTGTATGCCCAGTTTGGCAATAAAAAAAACTATAATAAACAAATAATAAGTAACCAACTATAATTGGTAAGTAAAACGATTCGTGTTTGTTAATACGAGGAACCGACATTAACGTGCTTTCCGAGGCACTGAAAAATATGGTAACGAATAAACGAGCTGCTAATTTTATCTCATACCTACACTACGAACTTGAGAATCGGTTAAGCATTGCCGAGCGTTGTAAGTTGTAAGGTAAGTAACATATTTTCAAGTGCTTCTCATGCGATAAATTAACTTATGTAAGCTTGGCTTAGTTCTAACTTGACACGTCGCCGCGTCGTACCTAATAAAGTAGGTATCTCAAAGACGAAATTAGATTTTGTAGTTAACCATGTAGCAGATTGAAATGTGTTTCGTACGAAGTTAAGCCATGTATGACAAGTATAAGTAGTACGAGTAGTATAAGAGCTCAGAAAAACAAAGTAAAAGATGAATAAAATATTTAATTAAAATACACATTACGCAGTATAACAAGATGTTATAGATAGATGTTATGCCGTCAGTGTCCACGAAGAAAAAGGGGCGAACGCCTCGGTGCGCTATCGCAGCTAGGCGCGCTGCCCGCGCGTTGCTATCTTCGCAGTTGTCAACTTCATAACCGTTCTCGAGCGCCATCTCCCGTACAGTAGTAGTACGAATATTACTACACAATAAGGAACTGTTTACGTATAATCGTAGGTTTAATACAGAAAATATCAAAATCAAAATCAAAAATATTTATTTGCGTAAATAAGGTACAGAGGGATCTTAAAGATAGGTATATGATTCTCTTATTCTGCCATTAATGTCGGCGTGCAAATTTTACATAATTATTGAATGTCAAGAAAATTATATATATATAGAGTATTATTTTGAATCATGCATGCAGTTAGTAAATTATATTAAATCGATTCTTATTTCTTATTTGATAACAATCAATTATTTATAATTGGACATGATACTACAATGAAGGACTTACAACTTATAATCTAGAAACTCAAGTACACTATAAAAGCATTTATCAATCAATATTTTTGTCAATTCACGCTTAATTTTAAAAAATGGGAGTGACGTTATAGTACTTGGAATTTTATTATACAATTTTATACACATGATATAACTGTTGTTCGATCTGAGTGCGAGATTCGTCTTGGGTTTATATAACTTGTTGGCATTATGAGATGGAGGGGCATAGTAGCTTGTCGCTTGCTGAAAAAGACTCTTATGCTTGGAAACAAATATACAAGATTCCAAGTTATAAATGCACGGTAAAGTAAGAATCTTATATTTTCTAAAAAATGGGCGACAAGAATCTATTTGCTTCAACCCAAATATAGCCCTTAAACACTTTTTCTGGATTACAAATACTTGATCAATTTCCACACAGCGACCCCAAAGAATGATACCATATCGCAAAATGGACGGTGCTACTATAGAATATTTTTCTATTGAAAAAATTTCAAGTAATCATGTTTCGGTTTTAGTACAGCAGTAGACAATATAGTCAAGAACACATATGGAAAATCCAAATGATTTAACCATTTTATTATACATTTGGTTTTATAGGAATTATAAAAACACAAAATTTATCGATACGATGTATTCCCTTAAGCCTTTGGTCCTGGCTGTCATTCGTAGATCTCTTTGACAGTCGTTATGGGTAGTCAGATGCCAAGTCTGTCAACCAGTCTTACCAAAGGATATTATGTTACCCAATAACTGGGTTGTGGAGGTCAGATAGGCAGTCGCTCCATGTAAAAGACTGGTGTTCAGCTGCATCCGGTTAGCCTGGAAGCTGACCCCAACATAGCTGGGAAAAGGCTAGGCAGATGATGAGGTACTAAATCTGAGTGATATCATTTTTGGAAATCGATACCTAAAAATACCTAAATAATAAATAAATGAAACGTTACGTCTTAGTCATCGCCAAAAGACAAATGAGTTTCATGATAAATATTGGCAAATTGTCTACTTGTCAGTCTCACTTCTAATAGAGAACTCTCATTAAATAATTTTGTAGAAAACCTATTTTGATAAGGTTCTTTATGAACACCTATATCACGAACGAAAAGTCACTTTGAATAAAATAAATTTTAAAAAGCTCGGTAGACCTAAGCTCATTTGATTTAAAAAAAATCCTCATTCACTTTGAGTGAAAAGCCTAGGTCTAGAGAGCTACTTGGAAGGATTTTACCCAGATTTGTGTTTTATAAGATGAAATGATTACATTTAAAGCCTTTGAGACCAATTTTTTATTTGTATTTTATTCTGCTAAAAAAATAGTTTTCTTTATTTTAATCAATTATTTGTTTATTCAAACTGAAATAAAAGCCTCTATACTCCATCGGTTTAGGTAATTCAATTCGGTAAACAAAAAAAAATCACGTGTCTGGTTAACCGACTAAACGTAATACCTTTCACTTCAGTCGTCATGCTACGAGTCTACGACACAGTTGTACTCTTCAATTTAGCATCTTTATACAGCGAAATATACAGGTGCTAGGTTGAAGAGTACAACTGAGTCGTAGTATGACAGGCAAACAAAAAAAAAGTTTTTTTTTTTTTATTTACCTTTATCTAATTACCTAAACCAATGGAGTATAGGTAGTTTTCCCATTGTGAAGCTCAGTTTTCTTTTATAAACAAGATAGCGGGACATGAAGGGGAAGTAGATTCCATAAATACCTATTAATGCATCCAATTTTCAGGGTTCAAAGTGAACACAACCAAATTTCTTGGTGTAACCATTGACAGCAAATTAGATTGGAAAGCACATACGGAAGAATTAAGCAAACAAATTAGTAATGCCA
Source organism: Cosmia pyralina (assembly GCA_946251885.1). Classification (NCBI taxonomy): domain Eukaryota; kingdom Metazoa; phylum Arthropoda; class Insecta; order Lepidoptera; family Noctuidae; genus Cosmia; species Cosmia pyralina. Next base: position 24,393,355 of record OX276349.1, on the reverse strand, counting down.
CATATGCCCTATATAAATTGGCCCCCATCTTAAATGTTGATGCACTTCTAACTGCTTATCATGGCTTGGTGTCCTCTAACTTGAGATATGGACTAATTTTTTGGGGAAATTCAACAAATAAAGATGTGATATTTAAAACACAGAAGAGGTGCGTGAGGGCTATGTCTAGTCTCCATGTTACAGAGAGTTGCAAACCGTTATTTAAAAAATATAAAATATTAACCCTACCGTCAATGTACATTTTAGAGATCGTAATGTTTGTCAAATCGAATCCACACCTATTCCCCTTAGTGTCAGATAAAGTAGTAAGAAATAGACGCGACAATAGCAAGCTATGTATTCGGAGATCCAGAACAGCTCTAATGCGTAAAAGTGTATTGTGTATGGCGCCAACTCTTTATAATAAGCTGCCAAAACATTGGAGGGAATTACCCACTGAAAAACTAAGAAATAGATTAAAAAACCTTCTGTTAGAGAAAATCTATTACAGCACTGACGAATTCCTAACCGACAAATTAATTTGACTTTTATATTGACATCCTTTTATTAACAGTTGCTTTGACATGTGTATTGCTTTAGTGGTATTTGTATATTGACATGTGTATTGAATTAATTTTAAATGAGTATTGTTTAAATGATTGTACTTTATTAGTATTCTACCATTTTGTTTTTAGTATGGTCTAAATTGGATTGTTAATTGCCATTTAATGAACGATTTTAAAATTGATTGATTCTGTCTAGAGTTCGATATACATATATGAGACCATATTTGTACGCCGTTCTGGCAAAACATGACTGAAGTCACAGAATTATATTTGTCATCTTGCATGCTATGTGTGTGTATACTCATGTTTTGAACAAATAAAAATGATCTTATCTTATCTTCATTTACTAAGTAAATATTCGTTTTTTTTTTTGTCAAAAATCTTTTAAAAACTCAAGCATCTTTTTTGAATAATCACTTACCAGAACGAGGAATCGAACCAACTCAAGTGCGAAAACATACACCTGTATTTCTGTGGCACCAATCGGTACTTTAAATATTGATGCTTCCAATTTTTACTCAGAGGAATTGAGTGAAAATTGGTAGCATCAATATTGAAGGTACTTTAATCCGTGGCCCGCATCAACTTTGTACCCTTTATGCACCTGTCCTACTGCCGACGAGGAAGCGACTAGCTATCAAAGATTTTCTCGCTCAAGAAACGTACAAAAGATGTACCTACAATTACATTAACCCGAAAGTCTGACAACCAGTTTTACCAAAAGGGTAACACGACACTGGGTTGTGGAGGTCAGTAAAATACTTGTATTCAGCTGCATCCGGTCAGACTGGAAGCTGACCCCAACAAAGTTAGGAAAAAGCTAGGTAGATGGTGATGATGATATGACTCATTAATATGTTATTAATGGTTGATCGCTGACTCCGCTGACGAGTACTCGTTTGTAGCAGTGACAAAAGCTATCAAGGAGAGTACTCGCTCACTTGGCGGTCAGGGCGGACTATGCCTATGAATATAGGTAGGTGGCTTCTGTAGTTTTTGCCTACCCCCATGGGAAGTAGGCGTGAGTTTATGTATGTAATAAATTACATAGACATAGTTTCAAGTCTAACACGATGAGACCCTCGGCTCACCCAGATCTTTTATAGATGTTATGAACAGAGCAGGAGACGTGATCAACTTCTGGAGGGAGGTGGGCTGGTTGGGATAACCACCGACGGGCGCCATGGTCCACGCACCGTGTATTCCCGTCCATCCCCTTGACTTCGTCCACATAGGGCGACGAACGGGAATTTGTTATTTTTTTTCCCGGTCGTCCCCTGATTTTGTTGGAGGGCACGAACGGGAATAATTTATAATTTTTTTTCGTGTATTCCCGTTCGTCGTCCCCCTGACTTCGTCCACCTAGGGGGACAAACGGGAATTTGTTACTTTCCCCGTCGTCCCCTATTTTGTTGGTCGGTGGGATGAACGGGAATAATTTCAGACTGGTTGTTGTTAAAAAAAAAAAAGAAAAGCAGTCATTTATTAACTTACTCTGTGCCACTAACCCACCGACCTTATTTAGGAATACTAGCGGGAGAGAATGTCAGGTAAACCAATAGGGTTCACGCAAATGAAACAATGTGATCGGCACTCTTTCGCCGGCGCGTCTTGCCCGAGCCATGTATCAATCAATCAATCTGCCTAGCCTTTTCCCAACTATGTTGGGGTCGGCTTCCAGTCTAACCGGATGCAGCTGGATACCAGTATTGTATTGCCCGAGCCATGTAATATGTACTTATACAGAACAATTTATTTTATTAAATCTAACCAAGTTACTAATTTGAAAAGTAAACTTCAAAACAACGATAACATTTCCATGCACAATATTATTTAGTGGGGACGAATGGCACTAATCTAACAACATATTCCCATTCGTCCCCTCAAAAATCCCGAGGGGGACGATCGGGAACAAATTTAATATTATTTTTGTGAATTCCCGTTCGTCCCCCTAGGGGGACGAAGTCGAGGGGACGAACGGGAATACACGCCACGCACATTGGTGTACCTGAAGGACTACGTGCGGAAACAAAACCCTCTAGATACATCAATATAACTATACAGGGTTACTTGCAGGACATCATAGTAGTAGTGTTAAAATGCAACAAATTAAGCCATCAAATGTTCAACCGAAATTCAGTATTTGTTTTGTAATGTTTCTCTAAGAAAAATATAAATTACGAAAAACAAAGTGTTTAATTAGTGATTTTTGTCAAAGTTTTAGGCATTTCTCAACTTTTTATTTTTAACAAAGATCTGCTACGGCATCAGCTATGATAATAACTTAAATTCCAGTAAAGTCACGCCGTAAATCATTTTTGAATTGTATTTTTCATAAAAAAAACTAAAAATCTAACTAACTCAAAAACTGTTAAATTTCGGTAGAACATTTGGTGGCTTAATTTGTTGCATTTTAACCCTACTATGACGTCCTGCAAGGAACACGTCAAGTAATCTAGTATAGATAGAATCTAACATGATTCTTATTTTTAACCGACAAAAAAAAAGGAGGAGGCTCTCAACTCGACAGGTACATATTTTTTTTTTTATATATATTTATATGACCACGCATAACTTTTTACAGAGTCGTCCGATTTGAAAAAAAAATGTTTTATTCGTGACGGTATACATCAAAGTTAAAGTTCCCATATAAAATTGATTAACTTTGCTTGGGTAGTTCTTGAGTTAGCTTCAATAATACGTATTGTTTCCTCACTTTTATATGGATGATGTTCTAGTTTGTTTTGCAGGTAGTGGTATTAGAATTTGTGTGGGGTAGGTACCACAACTAAAAAAAAAGGAAACTTTTTTACAAAAAAATACAACCGACTTCCAAAAACAACACTACAAAGTGAAAAATAACTTTAATTTCGGAAGTCGGTGGCAAAAAACGAAAATACATTTAACCAGACACCGACTGCCGAAATTAAAGTTATTTTTCACTTTGTAGTGTAGTTTTTGGAAGTCGGTTGTATTTTTTTTGTAAAAAAGTTTGATGAAAATTAGTATCTATTGGTAATTATTAGAGACCGTTAGTGAGGTAGTTTATTTTGTTTACTCATCATTCTCCTGCCCTTATCCCAATATATTTGGAGTCGGCGCAACATGTCCTTTTTTCCATACTTCTCTATTATTCGTCATCTGGGTAGTCACCCCCTTTCTAGCCATGTCATCTTTCACACAATCCATCCATCGTTTCTTTGGTCTTCCCCTACTCTTATAGCCATCGACATTCATACTCAAAACTTTCCTCGCAACATTTTTCTCACTCCTCCGCATCACATGCCCATACCATGACAACCGATTTCCGCACAACTTTTCAGTCACCGGTGCCACTTTCAGACTTCCTCTTATGTACTAATTTCTTATTCTATCCATTCGTGTAACACCACACATTCCTCTCTTAGCATTCTCATCTCAGCTGCATGTAATTGTTTTTCATTCATCCCTTTTGTGGCCCAACATTCTGATCCATCCATACAAGAAAACAATGGTTAGACCTGCTAACCATTGTTTTATATATCTTCCCCTTGAGTTTAAGGGGAATGCGGGAGTCGCAGATTGTTCCCGTGACCTGCCGCCATTTCATCCATCCAGTGTTAATCCTATGCTTAACCGTCCACGTTGCTTTATTTTGTTTACTTCGGATGTTAATTTCAGCGGTTTGATTTAATTTAACATCACTTAGAATCTCAAATAGTGTTGAAGTGTTTGTCTGTCACTTGAGTGAGTTTTGGATTGAACTTTACATAATTGTACTAGAGGCTTTGGGTTCGATTCAAGATTGGCACAGCCTTCCTACCTTACCTAACGTGTTTTCATAACTCTAAGGTATTAATGAGAAGATAATTTTGAACAACTTTTACTCTGAGACCGAACTTGAAATCGCGAAAAAAAATCAGCAGCTTCCTACATTTTGACGAGTTATGTGGGAGCAGCTGATTTTTTTTTTTTTGCAATTTCAGGTTCAATCCCATAGTAAAAGTTGTTCATAATGATGGTCTCATTAATGTTATGGGATATAGAAAAAACCACGTTGTATTCTTCCCTAAGTCGACGTTCGCACGGACGTAAAAACATCGCGGCGATTTTGTTTCGCGCTTTGCTTAGCGTCGAGAGTTGAAAATCCAACAGTGAGTTTTTTCGACGCACTAGAATGCACTGTGTTATTGTTAAGTTGGATTCTCAATGCTCGGCTCATCAACGAGAATTGAAAATAGAGTGCGCGATAAAATCGCGCCGATAAAATCCACTGTAAAGCCACGATGCCGATAATAATCGCAAATGAAATGCCACTTTATGTTGCCAGCTGTAAATGTACCTACTTCTAGAAACTGGATAAGCTTTTATTCATAAATTCAGAAAACAACTCCAATAAAATAAGCAATACTTAGTGTTCAGTTCGATGAGCTCTGCTCAGCAACTGTTTGAATATAAATTTTCCGAGAGCTTTCCGAGAATGTTCCTTTAGCTGTCTTCCTTATTTAGCTACTCATATATGCGAAGGTTACAATATTTTTCTCATGCGTCAAAAGAAAACCGCAAAAAGTAATAGCTTGGATATTTCTGTGAAGATGCGTGAAATAGGTACCTACATGTGTAGGTAAGTCTGATATTACAAGCTTAATATTATAATTTATCAAGTATGAATCGATTCAATATGTAAGCTCATAATGGAGGCAGGTATGTCACGCATTAAAAAAAAACAAAAAATAATTAAGAAAAAAAAAAAAAAAAAAAAAACAATAATTCCAACCAATAACCAAACCAAACCCAACCACCACCAACCAAACCACCAACCAACCACCAGCCAAACCAAATAATGATTAAGAATGAGATAAAACGTCAAAAAACCTCTGATACATTTGATACTAGGTAATACGGGCTGGTATCCGCAACTCCACGACAATGCGCGTATTTTACGTATCCATTTGATACTAATAGGTAAACCCACGACTGCTAGATATCAATTGTTTCTATATTGTAAGTCTAACAGCTTTAACATGAGGCCATAAGTTCTTCTGTAAATAATATAATCATAATTGGGGCATGCCTCCATACAAAAGTTGGCCACCTCTACGACTTAAATCTTGTATTACATTTTCGATGACTTACCTACCAAATAAATAACTGAAGATTTTGAGTCGACCATAAAACAAATATTGCCTTCGTGCTCTTAAGACCACGAGGCGCCATTAATGGCACAATCAAGAAAACACGTGTAAAAGCTTTGTAAACGGAAGGCTTTCAGGCAAATTAATTAAGTAACTTATTTACTTGATTAACATGGAAATGAAGTGTCGGTCGCTGTGTAAATCCGCGATAATAAAACAATTGAGTTTGCTTTTGAATCGCTCACAGTCACTTGAAAGAGGTTTGAAGTGAACTTAACAAAATTAAGGGTGCGTTACCACTGACGTTGTGCTGGGCGGAGCGGAGCGGAGAAGACCAGTGAAAAGTGGCAAGTGTTTCCACTGAAGCGGAGTGGAGTGGAGATTTCGAACACTGTGATTGGTTGGACCGCCCTGCTAGACTCATTCTGCCGGCTCAGGGCCGCGTGTTCATATATTTTATTTGAAAGTCCGCTTTTCTCCTCTTGCACTGTTTCCACTGAAGCGGAGCGGAGTGGAGATTTCGAGCACTATGATTGGTGACTTCATGGTTCTTTCCACCCAGCTCCACGTCAGTGGATACGCACCCTTAAAGAGATAGAAAGTCAGCCGCTTTCTGAAATAAAAAAATGAAGTTGAGAACTTGTTAAATTCTACTTTAGCATTACATAAAGGCGGTGCCTCAACGGGAGCATTCGCCTGTAATGTAACTATATACGAGCATTACACCAGAGAGTGAAGAGAACCGTACATTACAGTGCATAACCTGTAATGATACAATTTGTAACATAACAGTAGTGAGCACCCGTGATACAATTTGTAACATAAATGCGCACTACTTGGACCATGTTACAGCGCAGGCTCAGTAACATAGACGCCAGCGACGATAGCTCTTCAGTCAGTGAGGTAGTATTGTAGCGTAATGCTCAAATCGAATCTTGGATTGTTACATTATATACTCTTGAAAAAAAAACTGAAGACATATTTATTAAATAAAGCCTACTATAACATCAACGAGTTCTTAGAGGAAAGATTTGTATTGACATAGTAGCTTATTTTATTTGATTATTTAATTTTTGTGTTTGTTAATTGACAATGGAATAGTCTAATAATAATTTTTTTTTTTTGGATCTAATTTTATTAAAATATTATTAATTGTAGGTATTATTGCTTAATTAATTTATTGTTATTATAGGAGAATGTTTTAATTAATAATGTTTCTTGATATTTGCACGTCACATCATGTGGCAAACATGTCTGTACCTAATAATGTTGTTACCATCTTGCATGCATGTATTTTCTGTATGTATGACACATGTTTAAGCAAATAAATATTATCTTATCTTATCTTATCTTATAGGCGAGTGCTCCCGGTGAGCGAGCACCTATGTGTAACATAATGCTCAAAGTCGATTATTGGATTGTCACATTACAGACGAATGCTCCCGGTTAGGGAGCACCTTCAGATGTTAAAAAATCAGCTTAAGTAATGCAAAAATAGAGTTTAATATGTTCTCAACTTTAAATTCTCAATTCAGAAACCGGCAACCTAATTGCGTAACACACTATCAATCGGGATCTGAATCATTTTGAAGCGAATAGCTAATCCATAATGTTCGAAAAATCTGTCTTCTGTCAAAATTAAACCAATTCCATTTGTTAGTGTGTAACGCAATTGCCCCGCGGAACCGAATTCCTTTTAGGGCCTTAGCACATCTCCGCCCCGAAACCGCGAAACAGTGAAACCGCATGATGTTTCGCTGATGTTCCGCTAATGTTCCTCTACTCGAGTAGCGGTACATCAAGCTAGTCAGTTGAAATAAACTACTGCGGTTTCACTGCTATGGTTTCGCGGCGGAGGTGTGCTAAGGGCCTTAGAAAAAGTGTGTCGTAGCGTGTACTTATAATGAAAGACGATACACAGTCGTTGGACTTTCATTCCTAATAATATTTCAGCGTCCATAATTTTATTTATAGCCAAGTTTCTTATCGGTCACGCGAATCATAAGTGATTCGAAGTTATACACGACAAACTTGCCGAGGTACCGACGCCGCTCGCATTCCAAGAAATCCTGAAAGGCTGTAATTGATGAGTACTGTACCTACATAATAAAAACCGACTAACTAGCCAAGTACGCAGGAAATATTAGAACGCACAAGGTGTGCGCAGACGCAAGTGCACTCTTTCATAGTCCGATGGGATGGCAATCTGACACGACCGGGGAGATCAGGCGCAGAATCAACGACTTTATGTGCTCTCAACCATCCATAGATTGGCAAGCGAAGTTTAACCTTTCAGATCAATCAGTCTGCGCGGCTGTTACTTAGACACGAGCCCATAAAACAGGGATGATGCCTGGGTAAAAAAAAGAAAAAATCTGTTTAGTCCGTTCAGTCAGATTAAAAAAAAAATAGACACGAGATAGTTACGTATTTTTTGCTTTATCATGTTATTAAAAAAAATACTTAGATAAAACGTATTAAAGTTGGGGAGTTACGCTACGTTACAACTATAACAAACTACGTATAAAATCTAGCAAGGAGTGACGTCATGCCAAATTTTAACTCGATGTATCGCCGTAATCTTTTGATTACGTAAAAAAAGAAAAAATATGTGTCCAATATTTTTTTTTTAATCTACATGACGGACATAAAAATGTTTAGTCATAATCCCTATTGTGTACAGGATATCCCTACTCTAGGCTGTCAGTGCTTGCTGACTAGCTGAGATTTTTATCGCGACACCAGCATCAGCTATTCGTGCTCTTTTCTGATTTCAGTCAGCAAATAAACGTTTGATTTGGTTTGATTTGATTTAACCTGTTCGCTTATCAACTTTAGGGGAACTAAGGCAGATGATGTGATTATCATCCGGCAAGGTCACTTCCTTATGTGAAAACTCCATCTATTTTATAGCTACCTGATTTTTACGAGAGAAAACATGAAGACACCTACAGGTATAGTCAAGCGTACATCAGTTGGAACAATTTGTCTTGACAGCGCCATTTTGTCACAGCAGTAAGGGTCATTTTGGTAGTGTAAGTATTACCACTGACGTGGTTTGACTGTACCTTCTGATTGAAAAAGGTTACATCAATTGCGAACACAGTGGGGCGTTAGAAAAATAAGTACGTATCTACTCAGTTTATTTTAAACTTGGAATAACACGCTTTCATAATATTATTTTGTTCCTAACCTAAGCTAGGGACGCGACTACGTGGGCAGAGCTTTTCAAGTCTTAGGGTCAAACTATACTAAACGAAAAAATCCTAGAGGATGCTCGAGCACTTTTAAAATTTCACTGAATGAGTATTAATACGAGTATTGTACTTTTTAATTATTATAAAATAGTCGCTTTTCGTGTCAGTCGTATAGGTACCTACGTGTTTTATTAAAATACTTTTTGTTTTATGTATAATAAATTAGGGTGCCTGCCGTTTTGCCAAAAAGATTTTGACAAAATTTCATTACCCAAACAAATTTTAGCAACCTTTTTTTTATACCATTGCAATATTTCGAATGATTTTAGTACGCATATTTTCATTTGGTCAAATTTTTACTTGGCAAAATATTACTAAGTATAATGTCATTATGGAATTTGGTCTTTAATCAAATGATTTATTATAGCAAACAATCTTCAGACAATAAACGTTTGGTGAAATGATTTGTTAAGACAAAAAATATTAAGGCAAAAATAAGATTTTTAGACATTTGACTTGCTGGTTTAATTTGATGTCTTGCGTACTTCTTTGTAAGTTTTTGTGCTTGAATTTGTCTGAAACAAGTCAAATTTATGGTTACTTGATATTAGTTTATTTATGGAAGTAGTTAGAGTAGGTTAATTATTATAAAAAAAATGGTTAGGTTAGGTTAGGTTAAAACTGTGACCTCCTACGCACGAGCCGAGCGAGCGAAGCGAGCGGTGCCGCGGTAGCGGCCGGCGAGTGCCAGACACGATTTGCATTAATAGAAAAAAATATATTGTTTTTAGTAGGTTATCCGGAACTCAACAATTTAGATTAGGTTAATTTCTTCTTTAAAAAAAATGGGTAGGTTAGGTTAGGATAAAACTGTGACCTCCTACGCACGAGCCGAGCGAGCGAAGCGAGCGGTGCCGCGGCAGCGGCCGGCGAGTGCCAGAAACGACTTGCATTAATAGAAAAAAAAGATTGTTTTTAGTAGGTTACCCGGAACTGAATTATTTAGATTAGGTTAATTACTTATTTTAAAAAAATGGTTAGGTTAGGTTAGGTTAAAACTGTGACCTACTACCTACTGTGCCAGGAACGACTACATTATATAGAAAAAGAAGAGCACACATTGAGCGTCATTTATGATTTACCTCCTACCCACTTAGTAGTTCACATTTTTGTCATTGAAGTTTGATTGAATAGGAAAGGGTGAATTAAAAACTGACGATACTAAATAAGTATTTGGCTTATTTGATTTTGCATAAAAACTGTTATTCCAAATGAAATATTTGACTAAATAAAAACTGTTAGAAGTACTAGTTGGTAAACAAGTTATAGTTTAAACGTTCATTTGCCAAAAATTAGGTTTGCGTTACAACTTTTTGTGAATAGATTTTTTGCTAAGTAATAATTTGGCAAATGAAATTATGCGAAAATTTTTTTGGGAAGTGAAAATTTGTCAAATTCCTTTTGGTCAAACAAGGGAGACCCAATAAATTAATAATGCGTCTAATTTGGGACAGCGCTCCTTGATGGGCGAGTCTTATTTACTGACTGAACGTGTGTGGCCGCGTTGTTCTTCTAAACTACGCAACAGATTCTGATACGGTTTTCATTATCATTTAGAGAATTTATTCCGAAAGGTTTTTAAGTATATCGCCGCAGCAGGCAGGTCGCAAGCTTGCCTGTAAAACCTACAATAGACTTTAAATGTGTAACCATATAAATTGTTATTCCAGTAACGCCATCTATTTTGGCTTCATTGTGAATTAGAAACAACTGGTAATGTTTCCAGATTAATTATTAAACTATTTGTGATGTTCCCGTTAAAACTATAGCTACGTAGTTAAGTATAAAATACGACGCAGACATCACGCTTGATACAAAGCTCGATGTCTGCATCGAATTTTATACTTAATGTCAATATTAATACAGTTACTTAATCAGTGAAATTTAAAAATTGCTCGAGCATCCGCGAGGATTTTTTCAGTTGGTGGAAATTGACCTTTAACCTACGGTAAAACAGCATAATATCGAAACCCAACAATGCGTGTTACTTCGTCCAAATTGGTAAGTGGTAATTTAGTTTTTCTTTTAAGCAAAAAGGTGAGTAATTCAATGTACATAATTCCACTTTGTCGCGACTAGGTAAATCCAATTTTGTAGGAATAGTATCTAACGGGAGTAAAATACCCTTTACGAAGTCACTTGTTTTTACCTTAATTATTTTATTGCATTTTATTTTATGACCTTTTTTTGTGCTGGAACAGCCTCAAGAAGGTTCCCAGGTCTAGTCCAGTATAGAAAAATGGAGATACTTATTATTGAAGGTCAAAGTTACAACTTATACTGTCGTTTTTTACGAAAAAATAATTTTAAATTTTATAACTTAACTTTAAATACCCCTTAATACCCCCACAATCTTTTTACCCTTTTATACACCATACGCACAATGTTTTGCGTGCGTTACATCGCGCACTACCGAACGCTCAGCCCTGAAAATTCATTGAACAATATAAAATAATTATATATTATTTTCTATTGGAATCAAACCTACGATAAGATAATAGGTAGATATGTACCACGGTCGGATACTGATGAGTAATGTAATTAATCAAAAATATATTATTTAACATTAACCTCCTCCTTTCTCTGTTAATGTTAAATAATATATTTTTGATTAATTACATTAAAAATCTACTCATCAGTATCCAACCGTCATCAGTATCCAAGCGAAAGAAGTATGTAAGGATTGTAGCAGGTGGCGTTCTGTAGTTTCTCCCTAACCCCATGGAAAGGCTTATGACTATGTATTTATTTATTTATGTATTGATACCCTGAAATAAACAGACAAACAAAGGCTCATCGTGCTAACGTCTCTACTTCATTACATTATTGCAAAGTCAACAACCCGATCCAACAAGCCCCGGGGATTAAGTAAACCCACATAAAAGTGTCCTCTTAGGTGTTTATGAAATTAAAAAAGTTTAATTGGAATAGTGATAATGCAAAGCTAACAAAAGTATTCGTAACGTATATTAAGTAGTATCGAATAAGGAAGTCGGATTTTGTATTCTTTAATTCGATATGAATATTTTCAGAAGACCTAACGAAGCAATCGTGGCAAAACGTCGCCCTAATGCTTGAATGGCCAACCGACCATTTTTTTGGGAAAATTACTTTTTAATGTAGTAGAAAAAGCCTTTTTCAACTTACTTTACCAAAAAAATGTGGCGTAAAATCGTTACTCTCCCATTTGCATTGGCCTAATTTTAAATTAGCGCCACTTTCGCTTAGTGACGTCAAAAAACATGACCTTTTGATACTTATGTTTGATCCCTTCGAAAGAGTTTATTTGAACGATTCGAGCTCCAAAGCCTCTAAATGTCAAAGGCTTTTGATGAGCGTGTTGACTAAAACATTGTATTTATTTGAACATTCACTTCTCAGTTTCATCCCTCAAGAAATCAATTATTAACGAAATAAATGATGATCCTATAAGTAAAATTTTGTATTTGTAAGCGCCTATTAAGTATTGTCTAACACCCATTTTCACTGACACTAAGCGGCACCTAAATTAATACCCAAATGAAAGTGTGTTGTTGGGTTTTCAACTTTCGGCGCTGACACGAGCTTTAAGGCGAGTAGTGCTGCCAACTAGCGCCACCATTGAGAAAAAAAGCATAAGTCTGGAGATATGGAACATTTTGAAATTTTCTACGCTCAAATTTTTCACAGATGAGGTAGAATTTTTTGTATCAAAAAAATCAACACGTTCGTTCGAAGTTTTATTTCACTGCTAAGGCTTCGAACTTAGGAGGTTTACTGTTAATTTTTTTGATACAAAAAATTCTACCTCATCTGACTAAAAATGTGAGCATAGGACATTTCAATGGTGGCGCTAGTTGGCAGCACTACTCGCCTTAAAAATCCAACAACGAGCTTTTAGGTGTTTTAGGTGTTGTCTAGTGTCAATGAAAATGGGCAATGGTTGTCGTTTTTATGTCAATTAAGTAGTAGAACAGACGAGAGTAGTGGAGCAGACGAGTCCTAGAGTGGAGACCGCGTATCGGTAAGCGTAGTGTGGGACGCCCCCTAGCTAGATGGACCGATGACCTGAAGAAAGTGGCTGGGGCAGACTGGATGCGGAAGGCGGAGGACAGGGTGTTGTGACGCAACCTTGGAGAGGCCTATGTCCAGCAGTGGACTGCGATTGGCTGAGTTGATGAAGTAGTAGAACAAAAGGATATTTTGTTTAATACCTATATAAAGTTAAAGTCAAATCATTTATTTCAAATAGGCAAATTAAAATGCACTTTTGAACGTGAAAATTTACAAAAAAAATATATAATTGTTTCTAGTCGCCCCTGGAAGTAGGTAGTGAAGTGAAGGTGTCAATGTCCCATCATCATCATCTGCCTAGCCTTTTCCCATCTATGTTGGGTTTTTTACAAAGTTTTTCCAAAATGGGACATTGACATCTTAGACACCAGTCTTTTCAGTAAAACTGGTGTCTAAGATGTCAATGTCCCATTTTGGAAAAACCTTTGTGCTGCCATAGTCCAATTACAGACTGATAACAGCATGAACATTCCATAATAAGTATTAACAAAGTATGCAGTCTTTAAGGTATGTAATGAGGAGGGACGGGCAAAGCTAATTACAGATGTCGCCACCCTCGTTGGTAACTGTCAGCTGCTGTCAGTCTGTTTAATGTTTTCAAGGATACACACGCACACTACATACCCTTGTCACTAATTTGGTTTCCAATTTTTAGGAATGCAGGAAAACGGAGTGCGCCTTTTTTATTACAATTCAGTTATTTAGAATGAAAAAAAAAACCTCAGTCAAATTTTCTAAGACTATGGTTAAGCGTGACGCTGGCTGGTGACAGTCACTCCAGTACAACGTCGCATCGTTGGTTGCGTGGCGGCTGTCTTCTTATGACAAATGATGTCAGGGGAATTGCTGTCGTACCACATCCACGACAAGCTCCTATATTCCGGCACAATCCTGATGATATTGAAACTGCTGAACCACTACGATACCACTTTGATACGATACGATGACCATTTCTGGTAAAGGCTATCCTGTGCTCACGGACTGGAAAAAAAGGAGGACTCCGCGCCACGCGTATCGAAAGTGAAGCACCGTACCGATCTATGTGTGCGTGATTTGACAAAAACGCCGTCATGTCACGTAATGGCGGCCGCCTGGCCGGTCGGTATACTATGATGTAAATGTGTGCGTGAGGCGCATGTTTGTACAAACGGTCCCGGCATACTTACTGTGCTTCACTTTCGATATGTGTGGCGCGGAGTCCTTCTTTTTTTTCTAGTCCGTGTCTGTGCTTTTATATTTTTAAATGAATATTATCCTCCAATAACTCATGGCCAAATGAATACCGTTCTCAATAAAAGGAACATAGTATTTCAAATTGACATGAGACATGGCATTGTGTCATGTTATATTATTTGAAATAAACGAGGGATTCCGTCTAACCCGGACGTAAATTATTGCGGAGTTTTTTGATTCCGGTTTAATACGGAAGTTGTCGTCTTTTTGTTCAAGGTTACTGAATAGTTCTGGTTGTCCCAATTTAAAATGTATCCACAAACGTATATAGATCCATTGATTATTACGATGTTTCATGCGGAAATCGGCTGTCATGGTATGGGCATATGATGCGGAGGAATGAGGAAAATGTCGTGAGGAAAGTTTTGAGTATGAATGTCGATGGCGATAAGAGTAGGGGAAGATCAAAGAAACGATGGATGGACTGTGTGAAAGATGACATGTCTAGAAAGGGGGTGACTACGGAGATGACGACTAATAGAGAAGTATGGAAAAGTTTATCTACATTTTTGACATTTGATTGTCGCTGGCATGAGATTGCGACTTGAATTTGGACGTTTTTAGATACCAATATTGGCCTTCTGGTCAGAACATCTGTGAAAGATCTGGGTGCCCCGAGGGTTTCTCTTCTAATCTGGGTAACGGCTGTGCATTTAAAGAGCACATGCACAACAGTTTCCCAGCCTCCATGCAAGTCCTGCACAGAAGACTGTCCGTTATGTCTATTGTGTGGAAGTGTTTGTTTAGTGAGGAGTTTCATGTGATGGATCCCGTCACCAGGCGCAAGCCGTTCCTGTCCAGGCATAATGAACGCCTGGTTAGCCTACCATCTAAGGATGGATAGCCTCCCTGGACTGCCTGAAGCCCAGTGTCAAGAACCACTAAATCTCCGCTTGTGTGTGGGTAAACTCCTGTAGCCCGTTATGATATACGGTGCTGAAACGTGGACACTGACTGTCGTGTTGTCTACAAATTTAAGCTCGCTCAACGCGCTATGGAGCGGGTTTTAGTCGGAGTTTCTTTGAAGGATAAAATCAGAAATTAAATTATTCTGAAAAAAACCGAAATTACCGACATAGCTTGCAGAGTAAGCAAGCTGAAGTGGTAGTGGGCTGGCCATGTTTGTCGAAGGACCAATAGCCGGTGGAGCAGACGAGTCCTGGAGTGGAGACTGCGTATCGGCAAACGTGGTGTGGGACGCCCTCCAGCTAGATGGACTGATGACCTTAAGAAGGTGGCTGGGACAGACTGGATGCGGAAGGCGGATGACAGGGTGTTGTGGCGCAGCCTGGATGAGGAATATGTCCAGCAGTGGACTGCGATAATCTGATTTCATTGATTGATTATTAAATCAATTGTCATAGTTTAAAAATAAACCCACCTTCCCTGTTCCATAACCCATTTAGAGTTACAGATTATAATCTGTACTCGAACGAAATTTGAACCTCAATACCTACCTACTTAATAGGTACCTACCTACATAATATAACATCACGACTGTTTTCCCTGAAGGGATCGGCAGAGGTGTACCAATCTATTGTACACCCACATTTTGCCAGTTATGTCTGACTCCGGGCTGCTACTACAATATTCCAGCCCTACCTTCCTACCTACTCGTATCTAAAAAAACATTGAAAATATGTAGTATCAACAAAAATAAATTCACGACACGTAGGCTCAAACTTACTAACCGAATCCTCTAACCCATAATCCTATGATTTGACATCGATAGAGTTAAAAACCCGTTCCTTCGACATTCATAACACGCACGTGACTTGTATTGGGAATTATAAGGAAAAAGACCTTTTTTATATATCAAAGGAAAAGACCAAAAAATTTACTATTGGTCCTCAGGGTCGCAAACTCAATTTTATTTTTATTTGTAAGGGATATTTTATGCTCTTGTAGGTAAATGTCCTTATAGGGGATGCGCTGTGGTAGCGCACGAGATTCAAATTTTCTTGCGTTTTTTGCAATTTGCAGGTCCGTGTCAGGTTGTATCTTGATCAAAATATGACAATAAAAAATATGTTTATTTCCTCCGGATTCGTCTGATTTCCGAAATCCGACCAATCCTGATGAAATCCAACTTAGAAAGATGTATTGATGATTTTTATGGTTAAAATTATGTAAATACATTTTTTTTACTGTCGCTTATCATATTTTGATCAAGATACAACCTGACACGGACCTGCAAATTTCAAAGAACGCAAGAGAATTTGAATTTCGCGGGCTACCACGGCGCATCCCCCTTAAGTCGTATTGTTATAGGGAAAATGGGAGATATACTACAGAAACACGGTTATGCATATTTTTTGTGAGACAACAAAATCGTTTTTATATAATAAATTTATTTACTATTCACTTAAGTTTGCTTTTACAGATGCGACCCCAATACAACAATGTAGTCACAATTTCCATAATCAGAAACGACACCAGATATGTGTGGTCCTTTTTAGGTTACGAAGTATATTTTAAAGTTCACAAACTTCACATAAAAATTATAAAATAGATTTCTTATTAGTTAGTTTAATGTATCAGTGTCCATTCCCACCAAAGTTAGGTAAAGGAAAGGCGATGACAATAGTCGGTGATATCGAAAGCGCGGTGTCGTCATGCACTCGGTCCTTTTGTTGGTACAATGTGCTAAGCTTGCAGGTTGGCTTCGTAACACACCTAAAAACAAATCACATACCACCACCAACAAAAACCAATTGTTTTTAAACAGACAATTATTTTGTTACGTGGCAGTTAATTTTTTTAAACTGCTCTCTTGTTAGATTTAGTAACGGTACCATTATTTTAGTATCAAAATTAATATTAATTTGTTAATTAAATACATATTTCTACTAAACAATACTGAAAACTAACTGCTCATTTAGCGTCTTCTGGGTACTACTTCTGGGTAACTTCTTATTTATGCCAAAGTTACCAACCTATGGCAGTGCGTTTTGCACGTTTATAGTGATATTATTATTATTTTTTACAATCGTCTACAAGGTTTATCCTCAATCCGATTTTCTCACTGACTGGTGAAACTCTTGAGCTAGCCAGACGTTTCTATTTTCGTGGCTACTACTTTAAGGTTTCTTTATAAACGTGTCCAAAACCCATTATACGATTTCCTGGTAAAAAATTAGTTTCAAAATAAAATTCAAACAAAAAAGTAAAATACAATCTAATCTCGCTGATTAAAATCCGTACCACTTTAGTTTGTATGAGTGGTAATAAACTTAGGTAGGTACGTGTTTATTCTAAAAAGAGGTACCGACAGGTAAAATTAAATACCCAATTACCAAACAAAATACCTACCTATAAAATACAGGGAGGAAAATTTCCCTCGGAATTGGATTTACAAAAATAAACTTGGGTTGATTATTACTTTGTTTTTTTCTCCACATAGGCGTCTAGACTGTAAAAAAAGTTAACAGATGTGACCGCTACTGTTCCGTTCTGATAAACATTATCCTAACTAGGTACTAAAGTTTTGGAAAGGTTCTCTATTGTGTCTCCTAACTTTTTTATCCATAATCTAAAGTGCCATAACTTTTTTTGTCCTAATCATCATTTGTCCGAATGATAACTTGCCCGAACTTGTTACATAATATCACATGCCACAAAATTGAAATCCCTAAATACAATATGCCCTAAATGTGTTTGTCATAAATATTCCAATCAATAATATACAAAAGACATAAAGTCGTTTTCAATAAAAGTTATAAGTCCTAAATTCGGGTTACCCTTGTTTCATCGAAAAGAAATAGACAAATTATCACTTCCCAAACAATTTTTCTCATAATTTCATTTGCCAAATTATTACTTAGCAAAAAATCTCTTCACAAATAATTGTAACGCAAACCTAATGTTTGGCAAGTGAATGTTTAAACAATAACTTGTTTACCAACTAGTACTTTTACTAATTTCTATGTAGTCAAATATTTCAGTTGGAATAACACATTTTATGCAAAATAAAATAAGCCAAATATTTAGTATCGTCAGTTTTCAATTTATCATTTCTATTCAGTCAATTGCTTAGTCAATGACAAAAAATTTGGTTCTTTTTTTTTAGGTTTTTTTTTTTCATATTTTTTTCTGTATAACCTAGTCGTTTCTGGCACTCGCCGGCCGCTGCCGCGGCACCGATCGCTTCGCTTGCTCGGCTCGAGCGTAGAAGGTCACAGTTTTAACCTAACCTAATCTAACCATTTTTTTTTTAATAATTAACCTCGTCTAACCTGTTCGGTTCTTGATAGCCTGCTAAAATAATCTCTTTTTTCCATTTTTTTTTTCTATAAAATCTAGTCGTTTCTGGAACAATTTTATTATAAATGAACATTCGGAATAATACACATAATACAATACTTAGGACATATGACTTTATTTCATGCAAATTTAGGAGATTTAATTATTATAGTACTCGATTTTATGACAGAATTGATTAACTTTGCTTCGGTAGCTTTTGAGTTAGCTTCAATAATACGTATTTTTTCCCCACTTTTACTCGTATATGGATGATGTTCTAGTTTGTTTTGCAGATAGTGGTATTAGAATTTGTGTGGGGTAGGTAAACAACTAAAAAGTGAAAAATAAAAACTTTTTTACAAAAAAATACAACCGACTTCCAAAAACAACACTACAAAGTGAAAAATAACTTTAATTTCGGAAGTCGGTGGCAAAAAACGAAAATACATTTAACTAGACACCGACTTCCGAAATTAAAGTTATTTTTCACTTTGTAGTGTTGTTTTTGTAAGTCGGTTGTATTTTTTTGTAAAAAAGTTTTTTATCTTTCTGGCCTTTTCTCACAGTTGTTTGCAGTAACTAAGCTGGGACACCCCGATCAAATGGGTTAGGTTAGGTTAGAACTGTGACAAACCGCGCACGAGTCGGGCGAGCGAAGCGAGCAGTGGCGCGGCAGCGGCTGGCGAACACTACATCCCTTGACTATTCAGTATTTTTAGGATCACAAAATAGGAAATTTTTGAGGTTCACAAAAAGAGGTGCAATCATTGTATTAATGTTCAATAATAGTTTTAGGAGCGCAACATGGGAATTATTAAAGGTTCATAAATACATGCCATTTAAATCCTGGAGACATTCATTTCTAGAACGTGATGTTCTCTTGTTTTCCCTTGCCATGAAAAAAAAGTTGAATAGATATCTGAAGGCCAATAGTCTCGAACCTAAAAACGTTAAAATTCAAGTCGCAATCTCATGCCAGCGAAATGTAGGTAAACGCTATACAATTTTTGACAGATTGAGACTGAGATGAGATTGCGAACTTTTTTAAATACGGGAATTGCCTCTTTGATTTATATTTTGAGCCATTTCAAAGTGTGTCGTACTGAATTATAAAACGACCCAAAAAAATAGTTATGGATCGGATTCCAAACAAAGATATTTGAACCCGATCCGTTGCGTTTTTGTTTTTCAACTTTCTGTTACGTAACTCACTGAATACGCCGCAGTTCTAGCTTTGATAAGATCTCAGCTCCTTCATTTCAAGACTTTATTCGTCGAATATAAAGCGACGTACATAATGTCGTGAATTACGAGATTACGTCGGTAAGTTATTTGTCATGCGGGAAGCTAATTTGAAACCGAAAACGAGGACATATAAAATGGTAAATTAGACCATTAAATTAGGTTCGTATTGTCGTTGATATACAAAAGATCTAAGAAAACCCATTTTGGTAGTATTTATCTAGATACTCCATCTTTAAAAAAATCTCAAGGATGACACGTATTGGTTGGATGCTTTCACCTTTCCAAGATATATGTAGAATGGTGGGATTGTGGGGCAAATGTAATAAAAACAGTTACTGGTGGTTTATTTCCTTTAGGCGACATTTTTTTTTTTTATTGTAATAAACATGGTTTTTGATGATATTCTATTTATAAACATTATTTAAATATTAAAAAATATTAACGCCGTAAAGACGCATATCTCTTTGCCGAGAAAAAAAAAAAAAACATTCACCTCCGAATAGAGAGGTCCGTCTCGCGTCAGTTTCATTTTGGCACTTGGCACCGGCAAGTGCCAAAATGAAACTAGCGCGAGATGGTGTCAATAAAGGCATTGAACCAATTTGGACTAAGTGTAGGTATAAGTTATCTGTGGCAATTTTTATTCCCGCACAAGTGTTGGAAAATGAAAAATCGCAAAAATGTGAAATACAGTGCATTGTGAACCTAATCGTAGTGCGATATGAACCAGTTTTCGAGGAAGTGTATTGAAAAATATTTTTCATTTTCCAATACTTGTGCGGGAATAAAAATTGCCACAGATAACTTATACCTATACTTAGTCCAAATTGGTTCAATGCCTCTATTCACACCGTCTCCATTCGGAGGTGAATGTTTTTTTTTAATCTCGGCAAAGAGATATGCGTCTTTACGGCGTTAATATTTTTTGAATATTTAAATAATATTTATAAATAGAATGTCATCAAAAACCATGATTATTACAATAAAAAAAAAAACATTGATTTGTGTTCTAAACTCGAAAATATTTGAATTTTTTATTTTTCATATTAGGCTGTTTATCGGCTTTATATACCTTTGCTTCTCCTTCAACCTGGTGAAAGCAAAACGCGGAAAAAAAAAAGAAAATTTAAATCATAGTTTCCTAATAATTCATCACAAAAATATTTTTCGTTATTTTATTTTATTTCTTCAAAAGTGTATTGAAAAACGTCGTTTGATACACGTGGACATTTTTTATTGCAGTTCTCGGCTCAAAAACAACCTCGCCTACGGCTCGGGTGTTAATTCCGCCTCGAAAGCAATAACAAAAATTCTCCACTTGTATCAAAATGTATTGCTTTCTCCACTTGTATTCCTAATCTTCCCGTCTTAGACTCCAACCAAAAACTAACATTGCCTTCCTTCCACAATTCCACCATTCTACATTTCTATTTCATTTCATTCTACTTAATAATATGCTAAGTACTTAATTAATAACATTGAATTTGAGAGTATTATGTAGCATTATAACATTTGTACGCTATTGACATATTGATTTTATTTTCAAAATGAAATACTCAATAGACTTAGCCTCAAACGGTTTTTCCCTATGTCACTTTACTACGTCCTACAAAACTTAGCCAATTTTAAATCGATTTACATGAATAATAATCATAATAACCCTCGTTTGACCCGTTATTGTGTCTTCTATAACCAAAGCAATTAGACATCGATTCTATAACGTTCTGAAACAAAACTTGTGTAATTAGTGTGATTAGGTCCTAACCTAACCATACTAATTATAAAAGTTTTAGTCTGTCTGTACCAACTTAATGAGAATGTCGATATTGTGATTAAAATAGCAACCAGTCAGAGAGGTTTCTGCGAAAGGGTTGTAAAAGGGTTTCAATGGGTTCACAGTTCATTCGACAATGACAACCCCATTTTTATGTCCACGCAGTCACTGTCCATTCCAAGGTTGCTAGGAAGAGATTGCGGTCTCTTAAAACATACAACGGGCGCCTTATCGCTTTCTGCGGAAAGCGATAAGGCGCCCGTTGTGTGCTTTGTAGTGTGAAATTAATTTTTTCTGGTGTAGGTACAGTGGGCTGCATCAATTGGGTACCTCAGTTATATAAAAATTTAAATACAACTGGGATACCCAATTGATGCAGCCAATATATTACATATAAATTAATACTTCTTTCTACTTCCTCCTTCTAATAACATTATAAATGCGTAGGTTTGGATGGATGGATGTTTGTTACTCAATCACACCAGAACGGCTGAACAGATCTGGATGAAATTGGGCACAGATACAGATGTCGTACAGACAGGCTGGATTAGCACAGGGGCTACTTTTTTATCCCGGTAGTATTTTCCCGTGAGATAATTTCCGACATACACGCGGGTGAAGCTGCTGGCATGAACCTAAATAAATAAATAAATAAACCGGTTACAAGAATAATTAACTTAACCCATTCATAGTGTTATCGTTAGCCGACTTTAGCACGGACGTAAAAATATAGCGGCGATTTTTTTTCGCGCACTGGATTTTCAACACTCTGCTTAGCGCCGACAGTTGAAAATCTAACAGTGTATTTTTTCGACGCGCTGGGATGCACTCTGTTGTTGTTAGGTTGGATTCTCAATGCTCGGCTCAAAACCGAGAGTTGAAAATCCAGTGCACGATAAAATCCCGCCGCAATATTTTTACGTCCGTGCGTACGTCGGCTTAGTGTTCGATCCCCGCTTCATTGGATTTTCAAGACGTTGAAGGTCCCTTAAAGTCAGATATTCACGATCGACGTAAAACCGGTAGTAAGTCATTGGAATGTAATTCTTATCTAGTTAAAGTAAGGTTTTCATTTAAATGAGATAAGGGTTACATTGCGATGACTTAGGTACTAATGGTTCACGTAACTTGCCAAATAAATGTAAATCTTTCTTTTTTTTTTCATTAAATTTTTTGGATTTCAAATTGGATCGTGAATGTGCTATTTAAGGGTTTGAATGAACGGGTTACCGTTTGAACGACTTAGGCGGTTTTCACACAACGACCCTCACCGCCGCGGATGGCGGGGGTGGTGAAGCGGATTTTGTGGCGGTGCAGTGGTGCGCCGCGCGAAGAGGCGGTGAGCGCGCCTGCCCGCGTTCAAAAAAGTAGAGGCCAGCACATCAAGCTACCCCAATCTGACAAATTTTTCCAATTGAAAATGAACCTTATTTCTCTGTGGTAAAGTTGAAAATCTATCAAAGAAATTTGACAGATTAGGGTAGCTTGATGTACTGGCCTCTGAAGAAACACACCCTTTTCCCACCACAGTAATTCCGCGCTGTAATGCGGTGTCTCGTGTCCCAAGCGGCGCCATACCGCGCACTTTTCCGCGTGGTGGCACTCGAGCGGTTTTTAAATTTATGCTTAAGTATAGTTTCCGATGTTTTTTGTTGGTATATTGGAGTGTGCTGGCTCACATAATTATCCCAAATAATTTAATTTAATGTTTTGTGTTGAGTAATGTAAATTATTTTGCGTACTATTGTATAGAATCAAGTTTTGCTAACTGAACAGACAGCTGTGCTGCAGGGCAGTTTGTTGCGCCACTTCTTCTTCCCAGCTAAAGTACTAGAAAGTGGTGAAGGGCGAGTGTTTTGGGGGACTGTCTTATGTAATTTTGACGTTCGAAAAGTGCTGAATCTCAGCCTAGTTTGAATAAATGACTTTTGATTTTGATTTTGATGTACATGTGCTACGCATTAATGGATCTATATGGATATGGCCGACCCGCGCGTAATATTGTTGTACGCTTTTGTAAATATTTATATTTCAAATTCAATTTGCTCTGTTACATTAAAATAAATCTACAATTCCCTAATATATTTAATAGTGAACGTGTAGACGAAATTTTATTGAAATTGCTCTAATTACAATCGAATAAAACCGTTTTGTCTCATAATGGACCTAAATATAAATGCAAACTTTGAGGAAACTTTGCGATTTTTTTGTATCGAGCCAAATTATATCAATCATGTTTTGGCCCCCATAATTTACTAAAGAAAACATTCAATATTTATAATTATGAAAAAAAATTAGGCCAGTTTGTAATTTTTGGGGACAAAAATTAATTTTGCGTGAAGTCGAAATACGCCAAAACAAGGTATTTTGGGACGCATTTCACCTTAATATATACTAATGCCAATGCGACGTGAGATCCGCTTCACCGCCTGCAGCGTCAGTGCGTGGCGTCGTGTATGAAACGCCTTAACTCTAAAGTGAGCTAGCTCTAGCTGTCACTGGTCGTAGAGTAACAAGTAAAGTAAAAGTAAAAAGTTTATTGATTCATAAACATGTTTACACTAGATTGGTATGACACTGGATCCCGCACTAGGATACCCTGTGACGCAGGATCTAGTCTCTTTCGACCGATAATAAGAATTTCAAAAGATATGTTAACAAATGCAACGGTTGCATTATTTTTACTTAATTAAACTTAGGACCAAAAGGTAACCAAATGTTGTGTGTAAGGCCTCTGTCTCGAATTTTGCGAGCAGCGAGGTGGCAGCGGCGGCGGCGCGGGAGCGGCAGGATTTTATGCGTAAAAACAAATGGACCGGACCTCGAAAACAGCGGCGCGGTAGCGGGGCTGGACAGTGCGAGACGCGCCGCCGCCGCCGCCGCCCCGCTGCCCGCGAAATTCGAGGCAGAGGCCTAAGTGATGAGTTTAAGTAGGTATGTGATGAGTTTGTGTAACTGTGTATGTGATGAGTGTAAGTATGAATGAGATGAGTGTTGTTAGTGTGTATGTGATGATGAATACTTTAATAGTTGAAATATAAAAGATTTTCCGTTTCAGCATAATTAATCCCAAGCAGGCAATTCTGAACCTGTTTTTTAGCACCCAAACTTTGTCAAGAGAGGTTGGACGCCCAGGGTGCGTCAGACGTACAATCACGTATCGCCATACGCGTATGCAATTTTTATACGTTAGACTCTACTATACTCCATTTGAAATAAGATAAGACATTTAAACAAACCTTTTTTACAGTCCGTTCAACCAATTTTGAGTTATATTGCGTTGGTAGCAGGTCAAATGGCAGCTGCAGTAAACAGTTGGTACTGTAACCAATTTTTTGCCTTTAATGCCATCCTTAAGGCTACGGAATAGAAGTCAGAATCGGTTGAACGGACTGTAAAAAACGTTTGTTTAAATGTCTAATCATGTAAATGGAGTATCAAAAAAAGCAAAGCAAAGTTCAAAATAATTAAGCTAACTTATCTAAGGTACCTATTTAAATTAACATCAATACATATCTCCTATTGTCATTTGTAATTTAAACTTATTTTTTTTTAATATTTTTTGTTCAGGTGATTACCTGAACAAAAAATATTACCAATAAGTACTGAGATTTTTACTACTTATTAACAATAAGTACTGAGATTTCAGTGCTTATTGTTTTTTGTTATTTTTAAGGTATTTTTTGCATGCTGAAAAAAGTAAGCAAAATATGTGACCATTTTTAAGACCTTTTATGTACTTACCATATTTTATGCAAATAAAGATATTCTATTACATTCTATACTCACTGAAAGATGTGGGTGTGGTGTGAGGGCCACTTTATTAAAACTCTTTGAAAATATGCTTAGGATTTAGTGAACATTCCCAAACAATTGTGAAAGTTGGAATCAGTTTTTGTGAAAGTCAACTTTGCGAGATATAGACTGTAAAGTTGGGCCCTCAGTTCTCACATAGAGGATGGAGGGCCCACCTACCATTTTATTATATTACTTTGCAACAGCAGAAGGAACTAAAACATCACTCAGAATCACCACTAACGAAGTAGGTATATAAAAATAAATTATTGTCACCCTACCCTACTACCCTACTACTACACATGCCAAAAATAGTTGATTTCGGTATCTATTAAGATTTATAGTTTTATCATTATTCTTATTAGTAACAAACAACACCAATTTGTTGCACAATTTTATTCAAAAAGAGACTATTTTGTATTTGTCTTATCTTTCATACGATAAGCGTATTAGAACGAAAACAAAATAAAATGGAGGACTGAGGGCCCGAATTTTATCAAGTACATAACTTTCAAACAACAAGACGTGGTGACCTGTTCTTGCTTTCACAAATTTTCACAGTTTATTTAGTAGCATAAAGGATTTCAAACAGTAGCTGTAAGTTAATTTTTTCATTTTATTTGCGTAATAAACTTTTACGTCTATGAGAATTGAGGGCCCATTTTGAACGAAGATATATTAAGTAGAACGGTGTTTCGCGATAATATCTTGCTTTCACAAATTTTCACAGTTTATTTAGTAGCTTATAGGATTTCAAACAGTAGCTGTAAGTTAATGGCTTCATTTTATTTGCGTTATAAACTTTTACGTCTATGAGAATTGAGGGCCCATTTTGAACGAATATTTATATTAAGTAGGACGGTGTTTCGCGATAATATCTTGTTTTCACAAATTTTGTTTTACCTTAGATTTTGGCATATTTCTGTAGTGTCCATAGTTTATCAGGTACAGGTGGGCCCTCCATCCTCTATGTGAGAACTGAGGGCCCAACTTTACAGTCCATATCTCGCAAAGTAGACTTTCACAAAATCTGATTCCAACTTTCACAATTCTTTGGGAATGTTCACTAAATCCTAAGCATATTTTCAAAGAGTTTTAATAAAGTGGCCCTCACACCACACGCACATACTCAAAGTCACCCCGTCTGTTGCCGAAGTTACAATGGGTCTGACATAAAGTCAGCGTTACGTGTCAGTAAAAATATCGGCATTCTTTTATTGAAATCACTACAGCGGGCTCAGTACGAGCGCGCGGAGTAACCGTTATGTAAATTGGAACGATATTTGAATCGAAAGTACTATGGACAAAACTTAAGCATGCTCACTTAAGAAAATATTCCTGTGAGAGCGCAGCTAGTGACAAACGAACATTGTGCGATCGAGTCGTGCGCCGTGCTATGCGATTATCGCCTTTGAGGTGATCATGCGGAAGTTTGGCCCATAGTACATCTATCCTAACTACTACTTCAAAACAAAGTTTCGAGCCACCAATTCCCACACTAAATGTCAGTCTTTAACTTTTACGACTTGCTGTTGATACGGAATATGTTTCTACCAAAAACGTTTTATACAATTCCTGTGTTGTAGGCTGGCACTGTTACATTTCCTAAACTTTTCGATAGTGATAAGAAAATCACAACTTTTCTGTTATTCTGTACAGTCGTGGAAATTAATTAAGCAAATTTTGATAGATACAAATCAAGCTATACATTTTCAGTATAAGCTGATCTGGCATTGTATAGGAGTTCCTTACAATGATAGGTCAGTGTAAACTAAGGTATAGCTTGATGCATAGCTGTACGTACCATGGTACCATTCTGTATACTACTATCAAAGAATGTCAGTTGTGATTTGAATGTACGACAAATTTAATTTCGCGATCAATTTGCTTTGAAATTAATATCTCTAATTTTACTAGGTATACTTTACAAAAACCACTTACCATTTCCCCTCATTGGCTGAAGATCAGACACGATCAGGATCGGCGAGTTGAGAATGATGGACAGGATCCAGACCATGGCTATCATTTTGTAGGCGTGGCATTGTGTCTGCCATTTTCTCGACTTGAGGGGGCGGCAGATCGCGAAGTATCTCTCCAAGGATATCGCGACTAGGGTCCACACGTCCACGGACACGGATACCGCTGTGGGAAAAAAAGACGTGTTAGTTTTTGGTTATTCTGTATCTATTCATAATATTATAAGTTTAAAGTCGATTTTCGTGTCTGTCTGTGTGACAGCGTTGTTATTCTAAATTACCCAACGAATTTTTATCCAAAAACAATTTTTAAATTTTTTGTCTGTCTGTCTGTTTGTTCCGGCTAATCTCCGAAACGGCTACACTGATTTTGACGAGACTTTCACTGGCAGATAGCTGATATTATAAGAAGTAAATTAGTTTACTTTTATAAAAAAAAAAAAAAGAATTAGGCTACAGCGCAAATAATTAAAATCCATGAAATTGTGAACAAAATCCGATTCAAATAGAGTAGTATTAGTCGCTAGAATTAATAAAAGTATTTAATGTTAAAACCCTGGCCCTAATTAATTTGGGCAGATTAAATCATTCCTAAGCTGCAACAGTTTAGTCGGTAAAAGGAGAGGATAACTGTGACCCACAGATAATCTACAGTAATCTCAGTTATGACCGAAATAATTTTACACGAAAACAAATCTTTTGTTTTTGTCCCGTCGGTGGACACTGGAGCCCTCAGAGCCGTCAAATTAGTTTGACCTAACTAAAACTTCTAAACAAGTTAGTACTAAGCCGCATAATAACAACAGACAAACTTGTTTAACGATGTAGATTGTTATTGTCTCTGAACAATACTAGCGCATCAAAGACAAAGACAAAAATATTTATTCGTCGAATATGGTAGCAAAAAAGTTGGTACTTATAATAATTGTGTTCAGGACACATCCGCCGTTAAAAGCGGCATACGAATATTTACAATAATATGTGCACATGGGCATAAAAAACCTAACTTATAAACTACATACTTATACTCTACAAAACAATATAAAACACTTAAAACTATATACATATAGGCACATTAATTATTATTCTCTGGTATAACCTACAATATAAAATAAACAATAAAAACAACAATAACTTAAACAAACAACCTAATTATAAGTCTAAATAAATCTAATTTAACCCTTAAAATTAAAAAAATATTTTTAGAGTATAAAAGTTATTTTGAATAAGCCATGTTTTTAGTTCTTTTTTGTAATAATTAAATGGCATCTAATTAAGAGATTAACAAGCACGCGTGTTCAGATCTCAGTCGAAAGACGTATATGTTTCATATCATGTTCGAATAACTCGTCAAAATCTAGGGAACAGCTGATTTTTGTTTTTTTGCAATTTAATGTTTGGTCCCACAGTAAAAGTTATTCTCAATGTTAAAATTACACCCATTATGAGCAGTAAACTTGTAGGTTTTAATATCGTTTTCATTGAAATGCTACTCAACTCGCTGCTTTAGCCGACGTTCGCACGGACGTAAAAATATCGCGGCGGGATTTTATCGCGCACTGGATTCTCAACGGTCGTTGTTGAGCCGAGCATTGAGAATCCAACTTATCAACAACACAGCGCATTCCAGCGCGTCGAAAAAACACACTATTGGATTTTCAACTCTCGGCGCTAAACAGAGCGTTAAAAATCTAGTGCGTGAAACAAAATCACCGCGATATTTTTACGTCAGTGCAAACGTCGACTTACTGAGTTAGGTTGGTATAAGTTCCTTTTCTTAGAATTTAGAAGTGCATGAAGGTAGTAAGAATTCAAAGCCGCTGAAGTCAATCGGTAAAAATAGAATCTCGTTTTCGTGGAAACTTGTAAGTCAAATAAGTTTTCCTCGTCAACAAGGTAAATTAAATTCTTAGTTCACTCAATTTCTTTTACCACTAAAGATAGTTTCTAGGAAATGGGCGGAACGTGGTTTGAAGCGAATATGAACTCCAACCGAACTTTCGGTGAAAATAAAAAGTTTCGCCGCAGTTCGGCCGAACTTTGGTTATTTTCACCACGCTGCATAGTTTTTTGGCACGAATATTTTCATCGCCTTCTGGAAGCTCCATAAATATTCTGAGGGACTTTTCTCAGAGGCAGGAAATGTATACGAAAAAAAAAACATAATGGACTCCTGCCAGATAACGCAGAATCCTTGGTGTTTTTGCACCATAACCTGCCTTGGTAAATTCAAAAAACATATTTGAAACCCTCACAGTAAGCCCTTTCATTTGTTATGTCACACAGTACAGTTTGCAAAACTTTTTTTTTAATTTTCTTATTTGTCCCCCAAATGTGACCCCCACGCTAACGCGCTTAGCTATCACGTAAGTGGTTATGTTACACGTCCGTGTTTGGGTCACATAAATTCCTAAGTGTACCAGATTTCAACTAAATCGGTCCGTTAGATTCGCAGCAAATTGGCTGTGACAAACGGATGGACAGACACACGAGTGATCTGGGTTCCGTTTTTTTCCTTTTGAGGTACGGAACCCTAAAAAGAAACAATTGAACAACTCACCCTGTAGAAACGGAATAAGTTTGCACAGCACTGCTCCAAACAGGAACCGCCTGTAGATCTGCCCGACTAACGTGAATGGAAGGCAGAACACACCCAGCAAGAAATCCGATATTGCCTGAAACAAAAAAACATTTATTACTCATGGTAACTGGAAAATTAGACTTGAAACTGGTAAGCGGAGCTCGTGGCTAAGTAATAACAGCCGCAAGGGTCGATCCATCAGGTTAAGCTACGCTTGCCGGGGTTGGTCAGTGGATGGGTGACCATCTTTATATACCGAGACTCCTCCGTGCCTCGAAAAGCACGTTAAGCTGTTTGTCCCGGCTGTCATTCGTGGATCTTTGACAGTCGTTATGGGTCGTTAGAAGCCCGAAAGTCTGATAACCAGTCTTCCCAAGGGGTATCGTATTACCCAGTTACTGGGTTGTGGAGGTCAGATAGCCAGTCGGCCGACCCCAACATAGTTGGGAAAAGGCTAGGCAGATTAGTAACTGGAAAATTCCCGTAGGTGTTAAAAATATTTTAGAAGCGCTGCACACTGCCCCGGGCGTACTTATAATTTAGACACTTGTTGCCGCTACTACGGATTTGTACGTTTCGTATGGATTTGTCACTCGGCAAGCGAAATAACGCTATTGCGTTTGTCCACCGCCGACAACGTGAAAATAGAATGACGGCGCCGAAGTAGCGACAGTGTATTTACTATGGGCGAATGATCTCGTTTCTCGTTGACATCCCGTTCCCGGCGCGGTTTACGAACAGTCTGAGGCTTAAGCTTGATGTGAACCAAGCTTAAATGTTAAATATTCTGATAAAAACTGAGCTGACAAAACATTCATAATTGAAGGGGTGCTGCCGGGATCACGGGTAGTTCGAAAGAGATATCGTGGCCCTGGCACGGGCAACTGAAGGAACACGGGTGGGCTTTAGTCAGTAAAAGTCTGACACGCCCTCCTGCTCCGCCCAGAGCGGGAGAAGTCATTTGATGATTTCCCATCCACAACAAAAAAAAAAAAGTACCCCCAATGGGTCCCCCGAAAAACGTTGTAACAATCAAAAAAGTCGAAATGGGTTTTATGATGGAGAACGTTCTAATACCAGTCTTAGAATATTATCCATCATAAAACCCCTTGAATCTGCCGTTTTAAAATTTTGTATTTATTGTAAATGCTTATACTCTCTTGCGAAATCAAGTGAATTAGCTACAACAGAAACTGTGCATTAGGTAAGATTGATTCAAGAAATGGGCAGTATAATGTTTTTATGAGTCATAAACTACACAATGTATGTGCTTGTAAGTCTATTCCATTGTCATAATAACACACATTTTATACCTAAGGCCGCGTCCTAAGTAAAAAGTAGGTCTGTTAGTAAATTAAAAGCGATAGTCGCGCGAATACGCGATCGTCGTGGTCATATGTCAATTTTTGTTCGGAAAACTGGAAAGCGCACTCTGTCGGCGCGACCACGCGTTCAGGCTCACCGAATAAAAAGAAACATTATGACTGCGACAATTGCGTCCTCGCGCGACGATTGCTTTTAAATAGCAACTACGCGACCATCACAAGTTCGCGTGAACGTTGTCCGTACGAACTAGCGATCAAGCGTAACGGAGTCGAACTGCAGTACTATTCTGTACAAATCTCACCGTGAAAACCTAGGTGAAGTGAGTTGTCATTCTGCCTGATGCTAGGGATTGACACTATATTATAGCTCACTCCACGCTCACTTCACCCAAGTTTTCACGGTGAGTTTTGTACAGAATAGCACTGCAGGTGTCTTAATTGACGTTCACGTGGTGTATTCTTGCAAATAAAATGTTTGATTACTAATAAACACGAAATTAGTTCGTACGATTGTGCGATGAAACATGTGTGTGTCTTCCTGCCCTTATCCCATATTACTTGGGGTCGGCGCAACACGTTTTCTTCTTCCATTCTCCCCTGTCAACCGTCACGCTATCATTCACTCCCTTCTCTTTCATATCATTCCTCACACAATCCATCCATCTTTTCTTTGGCCTTCCTCTGCCTCTCCATCCATCAACATCTATATTCATCTCTCTTTTAGTCACATGCGTTTCGTCTCTCCTCATTACATGCCCATACCAAGACAAACGATTTCCTTTCAACTTTTCTGTCACTGGCGCCACTTTCAAACTTCCTCTTATATACTCATTTCTCACTTTATCCATTCTTGTCACTCCACACATCCATCTCAACATTCTCATCTCCGCTGCATGCAATTTTTTTTCATCCGTCTTCTTCACTGTCCAGCATTCCGATCCATAAAGTACGACAGGCCTTATCACGGACTTGTAAATTTTCCCCTTCAACTTGAGGGGCATCCGTGGGTCGCAAGTTGTTCCTGTAACCTGTCGCCATTTCATCCATCCTGCGTTGATCCGGTGCGTTATGTCTCGGTCTACCTCGCCATCCCCTTGGACAAGCGACCCGAGGTACCGAAAGTCGGAGCAGATCGGTAAGGGCGTTCCGGCAAGAGATATGGGCACAGGACCGGAGAGTCCGCCAAAATCACAAAACAAATACTCTGTTTTGGTCCGACTTACTCTCAGGCCAACTGTCTCCAGTCTTTTCCACCACACCTCCAATCTGCTCTGGACCTCTAAGCCACTCTCGGCAACCAGCACAATGTCATCGGCGAACAGCATACACCAGGGAGCCTCTTCCTGGATATCCGAAGAAAGAGCATCCATTATCAGCACAAAGAGGTAAGGGCTGAGTGCAGACCCCTGGTGCAAGCCGACAGCCACATCGAAGCTGTCAGTAGTGCCCACTGTAGACCGGACTTGGGTACTGCATCGACTGTACATCGCGCGAATCAACTGCACATACTTCCCTGGTACACATTTTTCCTTAAGTGCCCACCACAAAACTTCACGAGGCACTCGGTCGTATGCCTTTTCGAGGTCAACAAATACCATGTGCAAGTTTTTATGCGCACCTCTGTATTTCTCGCACAGCTGGCGGATAGCAAAGATGGCATCTGCTGTTCCTCGACCAGGCATAAAACCGAATTGGTTTGGCGAAATTTCACTCTCTTCTCTTAGTCGCCTTTCAATAACTTTCTCCCAAGCCTTCATACTATGTGACATTAGCTTTATTCCTCTATAGTTGTTGCACTCCAGCACATCACCTTTGTTTTTAAAGATGGGCACCAGCGAGCTGTTGCACCATTCGTCAGGTATGGCTTCTTCCAGCAACAACTTATTGAAGAATAAAGCTAACCACGTCCATCCGTCTACCCGTAATAACTTCCATACTTCGACTGGTATTCCATCCGGACCTATTGCTTTACCATTCTTCATCCCATTAACTGCTATTCTCACGTCATCCATACTAATAATTCTCACTAACCCCTCATTTACTGGTTTATTCTCAAGCACACCACTCCAGTCATTCTCCTCATTCATCAGTCTTTCAAAATAGCCCTTCCACCTATCCTTAATTTTCTCATCGTCCGAAAGAACTGTTCCAGTTTCATCCCTTATACACTTTATCTGACAGATATCCCTCGTCTTCCTCTCTCTAGCTCTAGCAAGCCGGTATAGATGTTTTTGGCCTGCTGGATTATCCAGTGTGTCATAAAGCTTGTCCTGGGCCTTTGCTCTCGCTATGGCTACAGCTTTCTTGGCTTTTTTCTTTAGAGCATCATACTCACTCTTTTTTTCTGCTTTCAAACTAACGTTCTCATTTTCTACACTCTGCCATTCCTTGAACTTTCTCTTCTTATCCTGTAACATATTCTGTATTTCTGTCGACCACCACCATGTATCCCTATCTATAGTACCCTTTCCTTTCGTCTCTCCCAAAATATATTTCGCTGTACTCCTAATATACCCCGCCATTTCATTCCAACATTCATTTACACTTCGATCATTCATGTCCCCCATATCTATCATTTTATCCACCACTCGCTCTTTAAATTTCTTCGCACAATCATTCTTATCCAGCATATGCCATTTTATTTTAGGGGGAGGTCGCTCTTTGTTTTTATTGGGCTTTATTTCTACGACCATTTCCATAACTAGGAGTCTGTGCTGTGCCACAAGGTCTTCTCCAGGTAGCACTTTGCAGTCTTTGATGTGTTTTAAGTTCTTGCGTCGTATTAGAAAGTAATCAATTTGGGTCTTATGACTGCCACTTTTATACGTAATTAGGTGTCCATCGTTCTTCTGGAACCAAGTATTAGCTACTGCCAGGTCAAATGCGGTAGCGGATTGCAGCAATGTCTCTCCCTCGTTATTTAGGCTACCAAATCCCCATCCTCCATGCACTCTTTCATAAACCCCTCTCATTCTTCCCACATGCCCATTAAAATCACCTCCAACTATCAATTCTTCATGCACCGGAATGTTCATCAAAACTGTGTCAAAGTCCTCCCAAAACTTCTCTTTCACCCTTTCATCACATCCTACCTGCGGTGCATACACACTAATTATATTCAGCATTACATGTTCTAACATAACTTTTACAACGATTAATCTATCATTAATTCTTTTTACCTCCATCACGCCTTCTTTCAAATTACTGTCTAACACTATTCCCACTCCATTTCTTTTCCCGTCACTTCCACAGTAGAAAAACTTGTATCCTTCACCGATTTCTCTCGCTTTCGTTCCTTTCCATTTTGTTTCTTGCAAACACGCCACATTTATTCGTCTTTTTTTTAATACATCCGCTAACTCTCTGGCTCTTCCAGTCATCGTCCCAACATTCCAACTAGCATACCTCAATCTCACTTCCCGAGCTCGCTTCTTACGTTGCCCCCGCCCGGGATGGTGCAACAACCCTTGTCCACTTCCCGCAGGAGCCGGGTGCTGCCCCTGCGCGTCGCCTGTGGGGTACGCCCTAGCCCTATCGCGCATCATATCTTTACTTATCATGTTGCTTGAAGTTTTGGCAAAATTTTATAGTCGGCCGCCAGCCTGACACTAACCCTCCTTGGGAATGCGATTGCTGATGGTTTACCCGCCATCGCGCGGGTGACCCAAAGTGCTATATGGTATGCACTGGGTCTTGAGCGCCCTTAGTCAAATAGTCGCCTCTTACGACACCCACGGGACGAAATGGGGTGGTCCTATTCTTTCTCCGGGACCGACACAACATACTGATGCTAAATAGGTAGCCTAACTAACATTCGCATGAACGTCTTTGTGTTTCGTTGTTGTAAAAACTGCGCGTTTGTAACGTAAGTACATTGTGAAATGTGACTTATTGACTCGAATCCTCGACGATCGCTTATATTAGGATACAACATTTTGACATCGAGCGAATACGCGATCTCATTCGCGGGACGATCGTTTTTAAATAGGACGCTGCCTAAGTGTTTAATATGGCCTTGTAACAACATTAAGTGATTCTAGCTAAACATGTCCATTATCGGTCAGTTGTTTGAGCAGCTAGATAGGTCACAAATTATTTACAGCCTTATGTCATTGTATAGTCGACCTACCACCCTAAGGTTGAATACTCGTATCACTTGCTTGCGCGTCATAAAAAACAAGGTCGATTTGGCTTTGTTACATTGCGATAGTTTCAACCTTAGCGGAGTTTTTATTTAATGAGAATTTTTGTGAAAGATAAAATAATCAAAATCATAATCAGCCTATAATGTTCCCACTGCTGGGACACAGGCCTCCTCTCTTCGAGAGGGAGTGCGCGGTAATTCACCACGCGGAGTAGTGCGGGTTGGTAGATGTCACATATCTTCGAATTTTTGGTTCTAGGACATGCCGGGTTCCTCACGATGTTTTCCTTTACCGTTTTCAGAGCAGTGGTGATTAAATTATTTACAAAAAACTAAAGCGCCTGCCTGGGTTCGAACCTACGACCTGCAGCTCGTAGGTCGGGGCCGTTGCCACTGGGCCACCACTGCTCCTAGAATGCGGATATTAATCTAAAACTCAGTACAATATGAAATAATGCTAACCTATCAATTCTTATCAGCTATCCAGGTCTAGACTGCACAAAACTTAAGAGCTATTAGAATTTAGAATGGGTAGGTTACTCTGTAACTATTGATTGCAAGCTCGTCTGGTTTAAAATAAAAAAAAAAACTTTTTTTTATTTTTGTGAGTTAATTTTGTACAGAAATAAATCGTCTTTTAATCTTTTTTGGAACGAAGATCTTTAACGCGGCTTGCGGTAGGAGTAAACTGCTAGAAATGATCACGTAACAAAAAATCTCCATGCGACTTTCTCTCTCTCTCTCTCTCTCTCTAGAAAGAGACAGAGAGAGAGAGAGCGAAAAAGTGTGAATTTGGTCAAAATTAAAATCCCAATTCTTAATTTATCATGAGTGTCGTATTCATGGCTTTTGAGGGTGTCAAATTCGATAGTGACGTTAAAATGTAAACCCAAATGGCGGCAAATGTTCAATTTTTTCATCATGATTGACATTTTCATGGTTTTCGAAGATGCTAAAGCCGTTAGTAAAGTCAAAATAAAAATACAAGATGGAATAATTTGTTTTAAATATTCGTCATGGGTGTAGTTTTCATAGTTTTCAAGGGTGCTAAAGTCGACATTTGCCCAGAGTTCTGCTGTGCTGGGAACTTTATTCTCGCGCCACCTCGAACTTGAAATCATGTTTTTTTTTTAAATCGATAGTTTATAACTTTTGCTTTAATTGCATTTATTTCCCTTTTAAAAGTTTTTATTTTTTTATGGGTTCATTGAATTTCCAATATAAATAACAATAATGTTCGACTCTTTAAACGGCTTTCACTTAAATAAAATGGCTTCCATCATTTAACCATACCTTCATTTAGAATTAATTGAACTGTGAAACAAATTGATTTCATTTCCGTTTAATTAACTACGTAAGGTGCCTATAAAATTTATTGAATTACCACACCGAATTTTGGTGTGTTTGATCAACTAATCTAAAAGAAATTCATTTCAATTAAAATTATAATGCACCCTTAAATGGAAGAAAAATGTGATTTTAATTAAGTACTGTAACAAACATACAGCGCCATCTAGTGTAACTTATGCAAAGCACTACGATGAGCGGCTTCATAAACTCGAAGATAACAACTACGTGGCTACGTGTAGATATTGTACAGACACATGTCAACTGTCCGCCTTTATAAGCTGAGCTGTCTTCGAACAAATCGTCATTCACTAGCTAGAGGTTCAGAGTTCGGTAGCCACGCAACCTTCTTTGTTTCCTAAGTAAGCCTAGTTCCTGTTCGATAGTTCCGCAGTCTTCAGGAACTAGTCAGCTAGGGGAGGTCTGAAGAGCGATAGCCACGCAGTCCCTTTCATTCCTCCACTTGGGCTTGCCACATGATAAATTAATTATTATAACGTGGAACGTAACCAAAGGTAAAATTTGCCAATAATCATCAAGTTCAACGGGGCTTTATTTTCACAACCAGCAACCCTACAAGTACGTAGTTATGAATTAACTAATGCTGTGCAGAAAAATATTTACGAAATTTAAAATCCTTATTAATTATGTATTTTCATTAGCATTTTGTTAAACAACAATGAAACAACAAATGATCTTAAAAGGTAGGTAAGTACTAAGTAATGCAGTTTTCATTGGAAGATAATCCTGTCGTAGTTAAGAATTTATGATAAATTTGATCTACGTGATGGACTGAGTTATTTTTTCTCAAGTTTCGAAACTTGAAGGTGAGACAGGTGATTTAAAAACAAAAGGTAAACGAACTAATTACCTCTAATGACAAAACATTTGCTTTGAAATAAAAAGGGTATTTTTTTACGCTGAGTGATTTTAGATCACGTCATCACACTCAAAGGCTTATTTACTTTTAATTAGCTTACATAATAAATCAGGGGTAGCGAATAGGAGATTAACTAAGGCCCCTTTTAACGATACTTTCATGTGTACGATAGGCGTACGGTACGCACCTAACGTATGTACCCTTGGCAATAAACCTTGGTGACTAGAATATGTTGTCAATATGACTTTGAACTATTCTGAATTATCAGTTCATGCTTTTCATGAGAGAATAAAATCAAAATCCTCCTATATTTAATGCATGCCGTGGCAGCCTTTAATTAAGGCTACACTATGATATGTGATAATAACATGGCTATTTTAACATGTATTTTTTTTAGTGTATGCTTTGTGGGTGGTCCAATAAATAAATAAAATAAATAAATAATAAAATAAAATTGATAGAAAAAAATGTGACAAATTCAAGACAAGTATTTTTAGTTCACCATGTTGCAGCCTGTCAAAATAGCGATCTTACCTATTTAAGGCGACGCTAAACGACTTTTATTGATTTTAAACTGAAGATTACGTCTAAACGAGTTGTGTCAATGATTTGGAAAAAATATATGTTAAATTATAACATTTTCTTAATAACTTAATATGTGAATATTTGTGTTTATGTTTATACTAGCTGACCCGACAGATGTGGTCCTGTCTTAGCTATGAATATTCTAATGTAAACGCGCAAAGTTCCCGAAGGCGCAAGTTGAGAACATTTTGAATGGTAGGAAAACTTAATTTATATTTTATGAATTGAATAAATGTATAGTAACAATGTCATAAATATGATAAAGATTAATTGGAGCTAATTAATTTTTATAGTAGGTATAATGGCCACAGGCAGGCCATAGGCCATATTATAGGCCATTGGCCATTGGCAGGCCATTTGTATTGGGATAAATTAAAAAAAGTTTTTAAAAATTTCATTTTAATTTTATTTTAATTTAAAAATAAACAGCAGTCATAGAGAAATAAAGGGTTAAAACTACAAATGAGTGTCAAGTTGACACAATGTCGTACCAATAAATGGGTGCATTGCAAAAATACTACTCCAGGGATTTTGGGCTTTCTACTTTGAATAAGTTTTTGTTTTAT
The DNA here is from genome assembly GCA_946251885.1 of Cosmia pyralina. Classification (NCBI taxonomy): domain Eukaryota; kingdom Metazoa; phylum Arthropoda; class Insecta; order Lepidoptera; family Noctuidae; genus Cosmia; species Cosmia pyralina. The sequence continues at coordinate 24,354,693 of OX276349.1, read as the reverse complement.
ATATTTTAATTAAATAAAGGTGTGTGGTGATATTTCTGTTTAACAAAATTTTATGTCTAGGCCCATTCTGGCCCATCGATTAAAAAAAACAGCAAAATGTGAAAATCGAAAAATGTGTGAATATTGGGCTTTCTGAAATGCCCGATTCAAATTCAAAATTCAAATTCAAATACTCCCACGATCAATACAGTCGAGTTTGTACTCATAATTCATAAAAATTAACGTGTCGATCGAGTACTCGCGCGAGTATCGTTTTAGATTAGGACGCGGGAGAAAATGCCGTAGACTCACACACGACTTGATTGATCGCGCGAGTATGTCATCTAAATATATAAAAGAAGAAACTGACTGACTGACTGATTGACATATCAACGCATAGCCCAAACCGCTGGGTCTAGAGATTCCAAATTTGGAACGTAGGTTCCTTATGAGGTCTAGGGGTGCACTAAGAAAGGATTTTTCAAAATTCACCTTCCCAGGGGGTGAAACGGGGGTCCAAATTTTGTATGAAAAATCTTATTCCTTGAGTTAATACACTCAACTACTACTACACACACTACTTACTTGGCATGAATATTCATCTAAATAAATTATAAAGTTACCCATTTTTAGTTTTCCTAAACTACCCCCTAAGGTGGGATTGGGGGGTGTCAAAGTTTGTATGGACGCGCGTGCGGTCCGATTAACTCTAAACTCAGTATTTATACTTAAAACCAAAAAAAAGAATAATGTGTATCAGGGTTTTTGGAAAATCTCTTATAGGGGTGAAAAGGGGTTTTAATGTTACGCGGCAGGTTTTACTGCCTTGATTAACTCGAATATTGGTGTAAATAATCTTTCAGTCAAATTACGAAAATATCCCAAACGATTTTTTTAAATTCCACCCCTGTGAGGGTGAAAACAGGGAATATAGTTTATATGGAGAATCTTATTCATTTGGTTAATTAACTGGAAACGTGGCACAAATACTTGCCTAAGCAAGTAATAAATCGGTGATGATGGCCGTTTCCATTGCGAAGATTGCTGTTGTTGTCTCGGGATCAAAATGATGGACCCATGTTTCGTCCATTGTTACGAAACGAGACAAAAAGTTTTCAGAATCTTCTTGAAACTTATCCAACAATATCTTCGAAATGTCAAGTCGATTTTGTTTCTGACTGTCGGATAACATTCTCAGCACCCATCTTGCGAAGACTTTTCTCATATTCAAAGATTGTTTCAATATGGATTGAATACTTCCATATGAAATGCCCGTTTCTTGAATTAAGTATCGGATGGTAACTCTTCGATCGCTCAATACAATTTTCTCGACTTTTGCAACATTTTCTTGGGTGACTGACGTCGATGGACGGCCGCAACGATGTTCGTCTTCCTTGCTCATTCTCCCTACTCAAAATTGAGAAGCCCACCTTGCGACAGTGGAATAAGGCGGAGCAGACTCCTAATGTTGCCTCCAAATCGCAATGAATCTCTTGCGTCGTTAACTTTTTTAAACACAGGTATTTAATAACGGCTCGCACTTCGTTTTCCTCCATTTTCGAGAACACGTTCCGACACGAAGCAAACAAATGACTACATTCAGAAAAAAACAAAAGGGAATCGAAGATTTTTTTCTTTATTAATATTACAAATATGTATCTGAGCTATGCCTGCCAGTATTAATTTTTTTTCTTACCAAGGAAAATGTCGTTCTCACTACTTTTTGATCCTCCCTCGTATTAGTTCCAAAATATCATTCAAAAATCATACTTTATCATAAGGCTAAGTTCATATGACCGCGCAGTGCAAGATCTTGCACACGGGACGAAGTGCGCCGCGCTGTGACGCACGCCCAATCTACCTCAGCTTTTTATCTCGCTCGCACGATATTACTCGCGGACTGAGTGAGAGTAAGACTGAGTGTGGTGCTGGGCACCGATAGTTTAGGTAATTGCTTTTTATGGTAAAAGTAATGGTAATTTGAAAATAAAAATAAACATAAGACCTGCTTTATAGTTAATTTGGAGGTAACTTTGTAATTTTTTTCTATCGAGAAAATTTTATGAAATCGTGTTTTCATTAGACATAGTAACAACTTTACCATATTATATTTATTTCAAAATTAATGCTGCAGTATTTTCGACATAACGTAGGATCATGCTAAGCTATTCGAGGTAGTATAGGCTCTTAATGTAGACGATACACACTATTTAGTTTGATCTTGCACTGCGCGATTATTAGTTCCGCGTGGTACCTCCCTCACGGTCCTATGAACTTAGCCTAATTTGTATCGATCGTTGTCAAAAATCAAAGGCTTAACTATTACTTAAATCTTCCGTTATTGTTCTTCTATCATTAATTCATTATAGTCGTATCGATTTGGAACTAAACTAACTTTAAACGTTGCTGACTTTACTAAAGTCTGATAATAACAAAACCACCTTTATATGATTTGAATTACTTGAAATAAATTATTTGAATAACTTGAAATAAATGATTTGAATATCTTGAAATATACAGATTTGCTCGTCAGAATTTGTTCCGAATATAGATGTAGGTTGTGGCTAAGCAATAACAGCCGCACGAGTTAATCGACCAGGTTACAGGTTACGCTTGCCACTGTTGATCCGTGGACGGGTGATATCTTTACACCCAAGACCCCGCGAGCCTCGGAAAGCATGCTGTTGGTCGCGGCTGTACGGTTTACGTACAGGCTAGTAAGTTGCTGACGCCGCCGCGCCGCGACCTACTTTCCTTAATTCATTTTATATACTTTTATTATACTGAAAGTTAGTTGACCATTAGCTACCTTAGCGACAATACCGCGGATTAGCATCCAACATCATTTTGTAACTTTACATTAAACTACTTGGGATCGTGAAGTCTGTGGTTTTCGTCAACTCACCTCACTGCAACTTGACCACTCTGAACCGTACATAAAAGTGGTCCTTCGAGTCGGATTTAAAGTGTGCAGAGTGTCTCTATTACTATAACGTTAGCGAATCGGTCTAGTTGGTCTCCCACAAGCGGGTCGCCCCAGCTGGATTGAGAAGGCGCACATAGCGTTAGTAGAGTGCAAACACACTTATCTACAACTATCTGCGAACTAGTACCATTGGTGACACAACTCTGTTCTACCAACGGTCGAAGCTGTAACTAACAACAATGGTTCAGGGGGTTGCAGAACTGATAAGCCGTCAAGAAACTATCTTCCGAGACTTGAAGCTTATCTGCACCAACTACAAGAAGGACAGTCCAACCAGGAAGAACTTGGCGTACCTGGAGGAGCGTCTTTCTCGGCTGAACAACAACTGGGAGAAGTTTGTTCACAACCATCAACTACTGGAAGAGTCTGGATCAACAGACCTCCAATACTTCAACGACGACATTTTCAGCAGCACGAAGAAGATGTATGAAGAAGTGCTGCAAGACATGCTGAAACGTAAAGCGGAACTACCGTCTGCATCTACTAGTAAGACGGAACAACCACCTGCGACGCCTAAGCAAGGTAGGGAACAATCGAAATTTACTTTCGACGATATCAAATTCCACATACCTCCTCGAGGAACAAGCGAGTCGACGGAAAAGCAACAAGATCTTTTGCGTCAACAATACTGCAACTTTAGAGCGTTCAAACGCACTGTGGAGAAGATAAACATAGCATTGACCGTGCCCATGGAAAAATGGGAATTAGAAGACAACTTAAGCACCCTGAAAACTAAATGGGAGCATATAGAAAAGGCAAATTGGGAACTAGACTACATACAGCAAGATGAGGACTCAATTTATCAACAGAAATACAGCACAGCAGAAAACCTGTATGATGACCTGAAAAGGAAACTACAACACAACATCTGGAACAATGCACATTATGAGAAATCTACGCCAAGAATTCAAATACCGGATTTTCATGGCAACTATAATCAGTGGTTGACCTTTAGAGACCTCTACCTCGAAAGTGTACACAACAATCCGACACTTTCGAAGGCTCAAAAAATGCAACACTTGAAAACAAAACTAAAGGGTGAGGCGGAGAAACTGGTTCAGCATCTTGGCATCAGTGCTGAGAACTACGCATCGTGCTGGGAGATGCTGTCCCACCGCTACGATAACAAACGGCTGTTATTTACATCATACATGAACACGCTCCTGAATCAACCTAGTGTTCAGCAACCAACCGCTGCAAGCATACGGAAGCTTCACGACGTCATGATGGAGTGCTTGAACGGGCTCAAAAACATCGGGCTAGACACCACCAATTGGGATCCGATCGTGGTTCACCTATTGGTTCAAAAACTAGATAGCGTTACGTATAACGAATATGTAAAGGAGATCAAACATCCCAGGGAATTTCCCGACCTGGAAGAATTCGCCGAGTTTTTAGAATCAAAATTCATGTCACTGGAAGCTCTGCAGGGAAATAGCCAAAAACCATCGTCATCAAACAAACCATGGAAATCGGAAAAGCAGCCTCATAAAGGATCAGAAAACCGAAACAACAACTACAAGAATAAAACGCAGGGGTCATCGTACTTTAACAAGTCACAAAACTCACCAAAAGCCTTCTTCACGACAGCAAAAACATGCCCAATATGCAAAACTAATCACGTTTTGATGAATTGCGAACAATTCCTGGCTATGAACGCAAACAAGCGCCATGACGCAATTCGCAACTTGCATATTTGCAAAAACTGCCTATTCAGCCACGGAGAAAAACAATGCAAATCACGAAAGACGTGTAAATTGTGTCATAAGGCACACCACACACTTATGCATGAAGCTGAAACCGAACTATCTAGCGACAAACATGCAACAAGGGAGGAAAACTTATCGACAACCCCTTCGACTTCCTATGGGGTTAACAACATAACGAACGAAGAAAAGGAAGTGTTATTGACAACTGCACTTCTGAAAGTCAGAACAATTGATGGAAACTTCATCAACTTGAGAGGTCTACTTGACCAAGGCTCCCAAGTGAGCCTAATAACGGAAAACGCTGCACAGCGTCTCCGACTACAGCGACATAAAGTGAGCGCTGTCGTATCGGGTGTAGGAACCCTTAGCGGCAACTGCAAAGGGGCAATGAACTTAGAATGCCAGTCAATACATTCAGACTACAAATTCAACTTTGAAGCATTAATTATGAAAAAACTCATAAGCAACTTACCTACCGCATCGTTTTCAATCAACAACTGGGACTATTTGGAAAACTTAAAACTAGCGGATCCACAGTTCAACCTGTCAGGCCCGATCGATCTGCTCTTGGGCGCGGACATCTACTCAGAACTTATACTAAACGGCGTCATCAGGAGTGATAGCAGATACCCAGTAGCTCAACAAACCAAAGTGGGCTGGATTCTATGCGGGAATGTAAAGACATTCAACTGCTTGGTGACACTGAACGATTTCGAGAACATGGCAAGATTTTGGGAAACCGAGGAAATTCCAGACAAGTCAGTATCAACTAGTGAGGAACAACACTGCGAGGAATATTACAACGCAACTACCACAAGATTGACGAACGGACAATATGTGGTACAAATGCCTATGAAGCCAAACTTCGAAACAAACTTAAAAAATGCAAGGTCACAAGCATTAGCACAGTTCCTTCAACTAGAAAGGAAAATGCTAAAAAACAAAGAACTCGGTTACGAGTACAGGAGTTTTATGAACGAATACATCGCTATGGGACACATGAAACCTGTCACAGGAGGAAGCAGGGGCCAAGTCTACCTACCTCACCATGGCGTGCTGAGAGCTGAGTCCACTACAACAAAACTAAGAGTAGTGTTCAACGCGTCGTACAAGACAAAGGGAGACAGCAGTCTCAACGATCAAATGTACTGCGGTCCGAACTTACAAAAGGATATACTGACACTACTAATTAACTGGAGAACATACAGATACGTCTTTACGGCAGATGTAGAAAAACTTTACCGGTTTATCTGGCTGAGCGAAAAACAACAACATCTACAAACTATAATCAGGCGATCTTCCCCAAACGAACCTCTACAAGATTGGCAGTTGAGCACAGTAACTTACGGAATGAAAAGTGCACCTTATCTGGCAATGCGAACTCTACATAAACTCGCAGAAGATGAAAAACTTACCTATCCGGAAGCTGGAAACGTCCTGAAAAACTATTTCTACATGGACGATTTGGTGTACGGGCAGGATACTATTGAGGCATCGAAAACACTGGTTACACAGCTAATTGAGTTGATGAAAAAAGGAGGATTTAACTTGAGAAAATGGAAAACAAACGAACCGATTATCTTGGAAGACTTGCGAGATGATCAAAAGAGCCGCAATACAAACATCGACTTTAGCCCAGAACAAACAACAAACTCAAAGATGCTGGGCATGAGGTGGAATCAAGACAACGATAGCTTCACATACCAATGGGATCTACCAATCAAGAAAAATCTGTCAAAACGCGCACTACTGAGCGAAATAAGCAAACTATACGACCCACTTGGATTATTATCGCCACTTACAATAAAAACCAAACTTCTGTTCCAAAAAATCTGGATAAGCAAAATCAACTGGGATGAACGCTTACCCGATGATCTCGCTACGGAATGGGAAACTATCAGAAAAGATATCCCGTTACTAAACAAACTTTCAATACCACGATGGTTACAATGTCAAGAAAACGACCTAGAGATACACGGGTTTTGCGACGCAAGCGAAAAAGCTTACGCGTGCGTCATTTATAGCCAAGTGAAAAATCAAGGCGGCGAATACATGCCTACACTAATTACGGCAAAAACAAAGGTTGCACCAATCACCAATAAGATAACAGTACCTAGAATGGAACTTTGCGGGGCCGTTTTACTAGCCAAACTGCTAGAAAAGGTACAAAACACTCTCTGCAATAAAAACCTACATATAAGGTGCTGGAGCGACTCCAAGGTCGTTTTGGCCTGGTTGCAGGGCGATATAAACCGATGGGAGAAATATGTTGCTAACAGAGTGAAACAAATAAACAGCATTATTTCGGCAAACTGCTGGAACTATGTGAAGTCAGAAGAAAATCCTGCTGACTGTGCAACTCGAGGGCTAACACCTTTTCAACTCCTTGATTTTAAACTTTGGTGGAACGGACCAGATTGGTTAAAAACAAGCATGCCAAAGATACATCAAGACAATCGCCTGACCTACACAACAAATACTGAGTTGCAAGAAATAAACTGCTGCGCAGTCACATACAATAAATGTGAAATAATTAATACATTACTGAATAAATACAGTAATTATAAACGCGTAATACGAGTACTCGGATGGATTTTACGACTGAGCAACATTCGTAAGCAAAAACGCACACTAAACTCAACCAATAAATTAGCCGACTGCGGTAACAAAATGGTGGTTATGTGTTTATCACCACAAGAAATTATGGGAGCGACAGAATTGATTATCAAGAACGTTCAAAAGGAAAACTATGGCGACGAAATTGAATGTTTAAAGAAAAATCGACCAATATCAACAAAAAGCAACTTGCTGAAGTTGACCCCATTTCTTGACGACAATGGAATACTGCGCGTGAAGGGGCGACTAGGCTACTCAACGTTATCTCCCGAAGCTAAACATCCAATTATTCTTCCGGCTACAGGAAGATTAACGGAGCTTATTATTCAAGAAGCTCATCGCGACACTCTCCACGGAGGCGCCCGGCTCCCATTGGCTCATGTACGTCAAAAATTTTGGGTCATTGGAGGCAGCAGAACAGTCTTGAAGGAGCTACGACAGTGCGTCCGATGTCATCGTTTCAAACCAAACCGAAACGTCCAACTGATGGCAGACTTGCCTAAGGAGCGTGTAACTCCATCAAGACCGTTCACAAACACGGGTGTCGACTATACCGGACATGTAGATGTGAAAATCAACAAAGGAAGAGGGGTCAAAACTTGCAAGGCTTACATAGCAATATTCATATGCATGGTGACCAAAGCTGTGCATTTGGAATTGGTGTCAGACCTAACTACGCAAACGTTCCTCGCCGCATTTAAAAGAATGTGTGCCCGCAGGGGTACACCCAAACACGTATTCTCCGACAACGGAACGAATTTTGTGGGGGCAGCAAAACTACTTCGACAGGAATTTGAACAACACAACACATTTAAGACTTCTGAATTCTTCAATGAGATGAGCCACTCACAAATTAAGTGGCATTTCAATGCACCACTTTGGCCAACAGCTGGAGGCCTGTGGGAGGCTGCCGTCAAAGCCATGAAATATCACTTACATCGAGTACTGGGGGAACAGAAACTCACTTTCGAACAATTCACCACTTTACTAAATCAAATTGAAGCCTGTCTCAACTCTCGTCCGCTGTGCCCATTAACAGAAGATGTCGAAGACCTGGAATATCTAACTCCCGGTCACTTCCTCATCGGCGGCCCTCTATTGTCACTACCACAAGAAGAGCAAGATTTTGCGGAGCACGATCTAAGAAACAGATGGAAGCTCGTCGAACAAATGAACGTGCACATCTGGAAGCGCTGGTCGAACGAATATCTACATCAACTGCAAATCCGAAGCAAATGGCAGCACCCAAAAGAAAACCTGAAACAAGGAAGCCTAGTATTAGTAAAAGATGAACACTTACCTCCTGGCCGCTGGGCTATAGGAAGAGTCCAGGAACTACATCCAGGCGCCGATGGTCGAGTACGGGTTGTTACCTTGAAAACTAGCAAAGGGTCACTTAAACGACCAATAACGAAGCTTTCACCATTACCGATGAAACTCGAAGAACCAAGAGAAGAGGAAGAGAAAGCGACACCTACTCCGGAAACTAAAAAACGGGGAGGCACAACCAAAATCAAGAACAATTGGCAATCACTCGTTCTGCTATCCATACTAACAATGATGGGATTTGCACAATCAGCGCCAACGAATAACTTGAAGGTTACACCTATACCGAGCGATCATCCGATATACTTCGATGAAGCGGGGAAAATACAGCTGATACATGACGAATGGACTCTATTGGTTTACTATAACTTAACGTCATACTGGCAAGCAACTGATCGGATCAATGATTATGTGAACCAAATAGATAAACTATGCCAAAGGATATCACATGAGTACACCCCTTGCGAAACAATTGTCGGCCACCTACGTCATGAACTGAGCCACCTAGCCGACTACAACTCTATGCTGCTCACTCAACACTCAAGACCAAAACGAGGTTACTTTGACGGAGTTGGGAAATTAGCAAGAACTCTTTTCGGGGTACTCGACGCAGACTTTGCCGAAAAGTACGAAAGAGACATACAGAATCTACAATCAAATGACGAATACCTACTACAACTTATGAAAAACCAAACATTAATTGTAGAGGCTGAAAACAACATTATAAAAAGAAACACTGCCTTCATGGATAAACAATTCGAAACATAGCGCATCTACATGAACCAAACTTGCAGCGAAATCACAAAAATAGCAAACAAAGCGCAAATGCTATTCACGATGAACGACATAAATTCCGCTGCCGTGACGTCAACTCTAATTATAAATAATTTAAATCGAATATTGGAAATGCTGATAAATGCTCTCGCCAATATTAATAGAGGACATCTAGATACACATCTATTTCCACCATACCAACTGATCGAACAGCTAAACATAATATCCGGAAGGTTACCACAGGGATTGTCGTTACCGGTAAATGACATTCAAAGGGATTTGAAAAATATCTATGACCTCATCCATGTGAAAGCTCGAATTACAAACAACTATATGCTATTTGAAATACACATCCCGTTGCTGAGCGATGAAGACTACAAGATATATCGAGTCATACCAATACCGTTCCTTAGACAAGGACGTTTAAAACTCGTACAACCAAGCACAAGCTTCATCGCAATTAACTTAGTAAAGAACTCTTACATAACAATGGAAGACCAAGACATGCGCCAATGTACTTCATACGGAGAAGATGAATTCATTTGTGTCGCACTTAGCCCTGTCTACAACATGCACGATAAAGACGCCCCGTGTGAGGCCCAAGTCTTCAACCAACAAGAGTCTTTATCATGCGTCCTCAATGACGTAACATGCAAAGAAATCTGGACAAAACTTCACAAATCGAACATGTGGCTATTTACATTGTGCGGAAAACAGCTGATGCGCGTCATATGTAACGATCAAGTTACGCCAACGGTCATTGACGGGACTGGAGTGATTTCTTTGAAATCGAAGTGCATACTGCAGAAAAAGGACGCCACAATATTTACACACAATCAGCTGGGAAGCAGTTACAACATGGAACCAGAGATAGAAATACCAACCATAAATTCAACAATTAACAACATCTTTGACCTCGGCTGGAAGAATGCAAAATTAAATTTATTAGAACAAGAAACGCCAACTGCAGTAGAAATAAGAAAAATAGACCAGCAGTTGGAATTCCAGAAAAACAGAGAAATATTACCGAAGGCGTCTGACATGTCAAGTCACGACATCTATCTCTACTCGGTTACATCGTTGTTGTTGGGAGGAATCGCTGTGCTTGCCCTCTATATCATCATTAAACGATGGTGGAAAACAAAGAAAGGCGTCAAAACACTCCCTGCCAAAACAGGAGTGACACCTACAGGAAGGGATAACTTTGGAGGGGACATCGAGCTACAAGAAATACATTCGACAGCAGCGGAGCCCGTCTACAGCGAAGCAAGACAGTCGAAGAAAGCATTTCACTTTGACGATTTGAATTGAGTACTTTTACACATTTACTGTTTTTTACTATTTAACTTTAACTAATTACTTTACATGAATTTTGTTTACTTTTACACTTATTTTTAAATTACTATTTGTAATGGATGCTCATCCCACTTTTCCCTCGGGAGCATGTACGGTTTACGTACAGGCTAGTAAGTTGCTGACGCCGCCGCGCCGCGACCTACTTTCCTTAATTCATTTTATATACTTTTATTATACTGAACGTTAGTTGACCATTAGCTACCTTAGCGACAATACCGCGGATTAGCATCCAACATCATTTTGTAACTTTACATTAAACTACTTGGGATCGTGAAGTCTGTGGTTTTCGTCAACTCACCTCACTGCAACTTGACCACTCTGAACCGTACAGCGGCTGTCATTCGTGGATCATTGATAGTTATTTCGGGTCGTCAGAAACTCAGAAGCCCGAAAGTCTGACAAGGGGTATCGTAACCCAGTAACTGGATTGTGGAGGTCAGATAAGAAGTCGCTCCATATAAAATATTAGTAGGTATTCAGCTGCATCCGGTAAAAGTGGACGCCTGCCTGTCTGTCCGCGGGATAGCTCAGAGACTCTTAGTACTAGAAAGCTGTTATTTGGCATGGTTATGCGTATTTACTACACCGACAAAGTGGTAAAATAAAATTTGAAAAATAAAAAATATAGGGTTCCTGAGCCGTTATCTAAACATGACAAAACTGATTTTATTAACTCACACTTCATGTTCAACACTAAACAAAAAAAAAAAAAAAAATCATCAAATCTTTTTGGAACGAAGTTCCTTATCAGACTGTTCGAAAGTGGCGGATGGGGGCTAGGCGAAAAAAAAAATTAAGATTTTTCCGTCACGACCCTTGTGGTTTTTTTTTTATATTCTAATATTTAAAAATGTAACATATAATGAAATAAAGGAAATAATAATAATGACATGGGTGTCATTTTCATGGTTGTTGAGTCCCAAGATGGCGTATGCAAAAATTTTCAAGTTTTTCGTCACGGGTGTCATTTTCATGGCTTTTGAGGTCGCTGAAAACGATAAGGTCAAAATAAAAATCCAAGATGGTGACTGCGAAAAATTTAAAATTTTTCGTCATGGGTGTCATTTTCATGGTTTTTGAGGTCGCTAAGAAAGATAACGAGGTCAAAATGAAAATCCAAGATGACGGCTTCGAAAATTTTCAAATTTTCCGTTATGGGTTTCGGTTTCGTCATGGGTGTCGTTCCATGGCAGCAAATAGCATATTATAGCATATTTGCTTGAAATGGAAATTGTGAGTTCCCTAGGAAACCATGAAAACGACACCATATTATTATTTTTCATAGGAACTTCGTTCCAACCGAGTGTTCCATGACATTCATGCATTTTTTATTTTTATTTTGTCGTGTTTAGATATCGATATGCATCATGTCTGCGGAGTTCCGCTTTGACTCTGTATAATATTAAACTTTTCCCATTTACGATCCTATCAATCCAGCTAATACAGAGACTTAAAGATAAGATCCTGAAGTCTACGCAATACCTAATATAATACTTGTGAACTTTATTCAGCTTCCTTTGAAATTTTACCTAGTTAATTACACCTGTGTAATTAATTAGGTGCCGCTTGGGCGACATCGCAACTAAGGCGGGCCGCGATGTCGTATGGGAGGCATTGCGGCTGAGGGTTGGAGGCCGCGGCGGGAGAAGTGCCGGTATTACGGAGCGCCGCTCTCCCTACCTTCTGCGGCCTTGACGGGGTCGACACCGTCTGATGGCGGACGCGGTGGGGCCGCAGGGGAGGAGGACTGTCGGTATGACGTTGGCCGCTCTCCCTATCCTCTGCGGCCGAAAATTGGCAGGTGGCGGGGCCAATTACCTTACCCGTCGCAGGGAGACCAAGGGTGCTCAGACACGGGGTCGTCTGACGCCCATGTGCTGGTTTAGCCCTTGAGGTGGTCACGGCGTGTAATGTGTTCTGGTGCGCCGGTGATGGGGAGTACTCCCCAGAGGAGGGTCCGGTGACGGACAGCCTCGGCGGGTTCATGGATGAGTGCTAACGCGTGCCAGTGTTCCCGCTATAAGCGGCAGAGGAGGACACCGTGTAGTTTTAGTGGGTTACAGTCCCACATGTGACGGACAGCCTCGGCGGGTTCACGGATGAGTGCTAACGCGTGCCTATGTTCCCGCTATAAGCGGCAGAGGAGGACATCGTGTAGTTTTAGTGGGTTAGAGTCCCACATAACTGCACTATCTCCCCGTGGTAGTGCAGTATGCATGAGCATTACTCCACGATAAAAAAAGGTGATCCGTTGCTAGTATGGACCGTTCTTAAAAACTATAAGAGGTAGAGAAAATTCTAAGGATGCATGTCGTCGATTTTAGAGTTAAGTAAACTGTAAACAAAGATTGAATAAAAACCCATACACCCAAAAAATCCAATCAAATCGTGTTTTACTGATAATGCAAATTTTATGGATTAAATTTTACTAAAAAACTTCCAATACTTAATTATAAAGAATGTTAGATTTAATTATATTAGTAAACTTAAAAAAAAAGCAAAAAATGGAAAATTAAATTAAAGTAACGTAAGTAACTAATAGTTTCGGATTTTCCCATACTGACCCATCTCATTTAATCGTGTCAGCGTGTCGCGCGACGAGCCGTGCCTTTGTGTCGCGTGCGATACGCTCCCAGTTTACTGCGGAACCATTTTCTCGAGCGTTTTACACTAGTGTTCTATAAAACGTCTGCATTAATAGTCTCGCTGGGACTATATTTTCTCTTAGTGCTTTTGCATTTTTAATTTAAATGCTTGCCTTTGAAAGTTTTGTAGCACAAAATATCCAATTTGTGTCCTAATGAGGTTACAAAATAGTCTTGATAAAAAAGCTACTTTAACATTAAAGTAGATACTTTAATGTTCAAGTAGATTTAAATTAAGTTCAAGTAGAGTTGAAATTAATATCAAATACGTAGGTCTACGGTTCCTTGGAATTCTAAAAAAAATCAAGCTTCTAAAACACAGTAAGGCATTGTTGTTGCTTATATAGACAATTACGGTAATTTTACTTAACGTGCTACACAAACGTCAGTTCAATTGTGACTAAGGTAAATTAGGCCCGTAAGCATAATTTATGCGGTCCACGTCGAGAAGCGTGAACCATACCTTCCTTTTTATACATCAATGATCAAAAGGAATGCAATAAGCCTAAACAGTCTAGTGCCGGACAATTACAATAGCTACGGCATTGTCAGAAACCGTAAGAAAATCTGTTGCAAATAGCAAAAAAGTTTAAGATGTCGTCTCATAACGGCCTTAAATCTGTTTAGAACTGAAAAATATCATAACCGGTCTGAGCTTACTTTATAGGAAATGTAATGAGCCTACTAAGTCTATTATAGAACTAATATAATAGGCACGGCCACAGATATAAATGGTACGGCAATGTCGGAAACCGTAGTAAAATTTCAAATTGTTTTTTCATATTCCATTTCAAACAAACGGCGTGGATGGTGCGTGCTAGAACTGCGCCTACAATGTTTGTACAGTGTCCGATTTATGACTCTCAGTAGCACAATATAGGTTTTCTGAAGAAAAAGTTGTTGCTCCATTTATACTATCTATTAGTTTTTGCCCCCAGCTTCGCCCGCGTGGTCGTCAGGCATAGGTAATCCCACGGGAACGTACCTTCTACCGGGAAAAAATGTATCTTCTCTACCCGTGTGCCAGATTTCGTCAAAATCCGTTCTTAATCCATGAAAAGATGACAGACAAAGTTACTTTCGCATTTATAATATTAGTACTTAATTCGCACAAGAACGCAGATATGACATATAGGTAAATAAGCATGTGATAGTGATAATGCTAGACGCCCAATTTTATCTTTTGAATCAAAGTTTTAATGTAGTTAATTAAATTAAAGATATTATTACTCAGAAACTCTCGAATCAAGTACAAAAGTATTCCCTTTATTCATTTCTGAAACCCACACACGAACAAAGCAAAAACAAAGATGGTTTTCGAAATATCGACGATACGTGTGCTAACAAGTTGTTATACTCAAAGCGGGTGTATTTCCACTTTGAGTTCATCAACTTGTTTGAAACTAGCTTATGCAGTAGTTGAAAGTTTTCATCTGAAAGCTAAAGTTTAAAGTGGAAGAACAATAAATAATGTTATCAGCGCCAGGTCGGGAAGAGTAGGTAAATAAACCTACATGTTTCAAATATCCGTTTGTGGTATATTTTAGTCTTTGCCCAATAAGACCTTTCCAAAGATAATATTACTGACACAAGATGTAATTTCAAATAATTGAAAACCTCTAACCGCTTGGGTGATAGTGGTGTGAGTGTTTCCCGAGAGTCAATTTTCCGTAACTGAACGTGGTATAAGTTCTATACCAAGGAAATATTTTTTTACTTTTAAACTTGTTCCACCACTATTAAGTAGTACTATCCAATTCCATGCATTTACTATGATAGATTATCTGTGTCCGAACTTTTTGAGATACGACAACACTCACTGAATTAGTCTATTACATTAAAAAAATATTATTTTCGCTGTCATAAAATCTAAAGTAAACAATAACAAGTTTTTGTCTCAACTTCGGAAGCTTGTAAATAATGAATATTGTACTGTGGTAAGTGGTTTTATTTATGATTCACGTTAAGAATTAGCACAGCATGTATTTTAAACCATAAAACATATAGGTCATCGCTTGCTTTTCCTTTGTAGAAAATCTAGAATCTAGAAATCTGAAACTAACTGTGTTTGCTCTTTACATACCTATTTTTGTGAATTTTATACGATCATACATTCAAACAAAATGCACTCCAAAATATAGCTCTGAGTACTGGTACTTTAAAAACATAGCCTTCCGAGAAACACTTGGTTGGTTATCGGTTTGTATAAAACAACTGGCGCGTGCGCAGCCAGATGACGTCAGCGGCCCGTTCAGTGGACGGGTTTTATTTTGTCGAGCGCTTCGCTCGCGCAAGCGGCTAAAGGGGGATGCGCTAAGGTAGCCCGCGAAATATATAACTTCTTACATTTTTTGCAATTGCAGGTCACTGTCAGGTTATATATTGATTAAAATATGATTCGCACCCGTAACTAAACTGGCTTTACAGAATTATTTAAATACTTTTTTATTGCGTTAATTTAGAAGCATGATTTTTTTAGAACTTCAAGGGACCGTAGTCTTAGGTTTAAAAAATTTTAGTCTCATAAGAACTTAAATAACAGTTCATTTAGAATGAGATACAAAGTGCTTACATCTACGTAAAATAAATTATCATATTTGCCTCTTATGTATTTGATATTAATTTCAACTTAATGCTGCCACGCGTTCCTGAGAAAAAGGATCTTGATAGACTGACAGACAGACAGATGGACAACGAAGTGATCCTGTAAGGGTTCCATTTTTTCCTTTTGAGATACGGAACCCTAAAAACAATGTAAAGGTAGACTCACATTGCAGCGCAACATGCAATGCAGCGCGAATCTGCACAAGCGATGCTCGCAAAAATGTTAACATTAATAGAAATTGTTGCATTGAATGATTGCACAATGTGTGACACTTTAACATTTACCACTTACCAAGTTCAAAAGACATATCTTATGTTTTTTATTTTTTTCAAATTGCCATTATTTTCACTGTATAAAGCAATTACCTAAACTATCAGCACCGCACTCAGTCTTGCTGACACTCAGTCCGCGAGCAGTATCGTGCGATCGAGATAAAAAGCTGAGGTTAGGCTCTTAATTAGTAGAGTTGAAGTACGCGATTGATGATTTGCGCTCACCTAACCATAGACTGAAAGGCTTGAAATTGAATGGCCCATCATTGTGGCTACGAGTAAGTATAGACTTATCGAGGAAAAGTTGGTCAACCTTTTTACCTATCGTATGCCATAATCTTCGGGATATTGCTATTTGGCGAAGAACAAAATCAACATCAGTGTTTAAGTGTAACTTTGAAAAACATGCTTTAAATTGGACCGGCCTGACTAACTTATAGGTAAGCACCTATAATAATCGTATAATACATTAATTAATTAAAAAATCTCTCTTTTTAAAGTCAAAACTCAGATTTATCATAAAATATGTGTAACAAATTTTGAATACCTATGTCATTGATATATTAGAGGAAGATATGTTATGCGCTAACATCGCAATCACTAAACCTGGACTCGGCACACGATTACATGCACCGAAACTCGCACTTTTGTGATCACAGTCGCAAACCTACAGTTATCGATAGATACAGATATAGGAGCCGGCGCTGTCGTGCAAGCAAAATTGCGTTATCCGCCGAATGCTTACGATTATGAATGTCATTGCATGTCTATCTCGCTCTCAGAAACATGGCGAAACAAACATTATAAATAAATTAACATTTCTGGCTAAACTGAAAAGCTGGAGTGCAAAGTAATCCCGTGGAACTTGTTTTTGGTTTTTGAACTATTTGTGCACATTTGGAATACACATGAAGGCATTGTTGCTGCTTATTTATACGATTACGGTAATTTTACTTAACATGCTACACAAACGCCAGTTCGATTGTGAATAAAGTCAATATTGTGCGTTACCACAGTTTATGCGGTACAAGTCGAAGAGCGCGAACCTTATCTTCCTAATTTATACATCAATGACCTAAGTAGGTACTTATAAGTTTATTAATGTTTTTATACATCTTTGATAATTGCATACAAAATAATTAATATATTATCAAAGAGGGCAACAAATTATTAACAATTATGAAATAACTTAATATAATAGGTCTTTACCTATGAAATTGCCGTTTTGTATGAAAAAATTTAAACAAATTTTTTTCCTGCATTTTTTATTTGTATTAATCGAAGTAATCACCCATGCAATCAATGCATCTTTGCCAACGCAGTGGCAGTTTATTGATGCCCTTCTTAAAGAAATCAGCTGGACGGGAGGCAACAAATTCTTCAAAGGCATTTTGTACTGCCTCTCGGGTATTGAATTTTTTTCCCGCCAAGAAGTTATCCAAATTCTGGAAAAAGTAGTAGTCTGTAGGCGCAAGGTCTGGTGAGTAGGGCGGATGACGGAGAGCTTCCAACCCCAGTTCTTGCAACTTGGAGACCGTCTGATGTGCAGTATGAGGTCGCGCGTTGTCGTGCAGGAGCAGCGGAGACGAGCGATTGACCAATGCTGGTTGGAGATGTGCCAGCTTCTCCATCATTGTGTTCAGTTCTTCACAGTACACATCTGAAGTAATGCTCACCCCGTTTGGTAAGAAGCTGTGATGAATCACACCGGCGCTAGACCACCAAACAGTGACCATCACTTTTCTAGGGGTAAGTTTTCGTTTAGGGCATTGTTTAGGTGCTGAACCAGGATCCACCCAACTTGCTGAGCGCTTGCGGTTATCAAACAGAATCCATTTTTCATCGCAGGTAACAAAGCGGTTCAAAATTCCTTGACTTGTGTGTCTGTTGAGCAGTGCAAGGCACGTCTCAACGCGTACTTCGCGCTGGCGATCATTGAGTTCGTGGGGCACCCATTTGTCAAGCTTTTTTACCTGGCCAATTTGACGCAAATGGACCAATATTGTTTTGACGCTAACGTTGAAAGCTGCTGCTAATTCAGCCGTAGATTGTGTATCATCAGCTTCCACAATCGCCTTTAATTCGTCATTGTCGACCAAAGTCTTCGGACGACCGCGAGGTTCATTTTTCAGGTCGAAATTTCCAGAACGGAAGCGAGCAAACCAATAACAAGTGGTGCGTTGGTTTGTAGTGTTAGCTCCGTAAACGTCGTTGATGTTGCGTGCCGCTTGTGCCGCGTTGCTGCCACGACGGTACTCATATTCCATAATTACTCGAATTTTTAACGTATCCATGATGACGAAAAAGATTGAAATGCGATGAAAATGTAACACTAATCAATAAACAACTTTTGGAAAAAAAAATCCATGTTTTTAAAATAAAATTAATTTGAAATTAGAATTCTTAGCCAAACAAAAATTATTTTGATTTGAAATGGCCAGTACTGCAGAACGGCAATTTCATAGGTAAAGACCTAATATTTAGGTACAACGAAATGAATATCATATTACGTAACAATGTTTGAACATAAACATTAAAAACAAACAAAGCTAACGAGCCGTACATAATTGATACGTGACCGAAAATTTTCCTCACTGTTCACCGGATTACAAAATCGCGGTCAAGAGCCAATCACACCGCCAGTATAATTTGAATTTGTGAAATTATACGAACAGTAAAGTTGTAGGTACGCACGACTACAGATCAAGCTATACATTTCCAGTATAAGCTGATCTTGCATGGTATACGATTTTCTTACGATGAGAGGTCAGTGTAAACTGGAAATGTATAGCTTGATGTGTAGCCGTGTGTACGACGTTGTTTTAATAGTACAGTTTTGTGTTCATTTTTTGTACACAATTACTTTAAATCAGCTTTGTGAAAAGAGAATAAATGCTAAGTAAGTTTAGATACCTGAAGCAATTTTTCTCAGAATCTATACATATACGAGTAGGTATACATACACGTTAAGTACATATACCTAATAAAAAATAACGAAGTCAAACTATACATTGAATATTTTTGAAAAAAGTAATTGCTACGAGACATGGAACGAGTCTGATGCCGAATATAGTTTTTAGAATGTTTGTCCATTTGTCTGGATTTGTGTTCTGGATTGGCGCAAAAGCGGCTGAACGGATTTGGATAAAATTTGGCACAGATAGTTTATAACCGGGATTAAAACATAGGGCTGGTACTTTTACGTTCCCGTGGGATATTTTCTGACATCAACGCGGCATCATCAAGTATATAAAAGATATTATTATATATTTTTTTTGTGAGTAAGCAAGCGTTTTAAAACATTACATCACTACAGTCACAATAAAAATATAATGACAGTAAGGAAACTACGTACAAATGGTCGAAACGGCACACTCACACAGACGCGCGTACCGACGAGGTCCCAAGCGATAGTCGCGTTGCTCTCAGTATATTTATTGTGGCTTTACTGAGCACTTACAGTCACTCTATCGCTCCAAATGGCGTCATGTACATCCAAAATTTGATCGTGACTGTCGATTTTCAATCCATATTTTGCGGCGACGTCAATCCACGGATTTTCCGAGCGCACCGTAATAGCCTCACGCCGTCGCCATTTAGCGTCGACCGCCATTTGTCGCACTCGCGGACAAATGGCGCAGTCCTATAAGTGAAGGAGTACACCTACTTATTACCTGATGTTGCCCTTTATTTATGCGTCATGTATTGTGTACATCTTTTGTTGGAGATCCTAAATAAATAAACCGTGGGCCGTGGCATCACGATACGTGGCAGACGATAATGCTCCTTATTCACAAGGCAACACGAATCAATTTCGTACGTTTGTTCGTAGTTTCCTTTCTGTTCATATTTATATTGTGCTACAGTCCACCAGCAACTATAAGATCTCATTGAAATTATTTCATTAAGAATCATTAGATGGATTAATTTTAACACAGCGTACAGTACGTCTAACACTGATTAATGTGATTTTATTTTGACCTAAAATAATTTAAAAAAAAAACGCGGCGGGCGCGGGCGGTGACGTGGTCACGTGCGCCTAGTATCAGAATTATGAGATAACAAAGACATGGATTTTAAGTGTACTTTCGCAAGCTGTTTTTTTTTTTCATTAGAATATCTAAAGCGTTTTTCTTATTATTTTTTTTACCATTGTTCTTATTTTGGTGGTCTGAATTATTTCTTAAAGTTTGTCCATCTATTTTAATGGGACCTTATACAAAAAAAAAAAAATCTTGAAATAAGAATATTGATCAGTCATCTTTATTCTTATTTCAACAAGGATGCTGGTGCATTTTGACTGTCGTGCAAAATCAGAGGTAAACATTTTATTTACTTGAATCTCAAAGAATCTAAGTAATTTTCTCGGAATCATAGTACCTACCTAGTTATTCGACTTTTAAGTAGTAATTTATTTTTTATAGTCATGGCTCAATGTATTATAATGACTAATGAATGACTGAATAACTGCCGATTTTATTTGATATTACAATTGTTACATAAATACATAAATTCACGCCTTCTTCCCATGGCGGTGGGTAGAAACTACAGATCGCCACCTGCTACGATCCTTACATACTCATTTTGCCTCGTTTACTTTTCATACACGCACGCCAGTTGCGAGTATGTACTACGCACCTGACCTTTCTAAAGAATACCAAAAACAAGATCACTATGTCTTCCTAGTGGCCCCTCCTTTCCTCTTGATATTATATCATCATAAAATAAATTAATATGAAATTGTGGGCTATAATTATCTTGCATCAAGAAATCCCCCTGAGTGAGAAAGTTATAAAACAAAATTACCAAAAACTAAGTCAAAATTGTTTGTATTAAAATAACGATCTGCCCGTAGTGAGGCCAATGATCCAAGCTAACGATGCTAAAAGATCCAGAGTGAGGAATATCCTCAAAATGCGTGCCGTCCCCACAGTTTATTAAGATGAAAGCCTTCTTGATAATAAACCCCTAAAATGAAATAATGATTGGCCCTAAAGACTGCGCCGTCGCGTCTTAGCTACCGGTGCGCTACGGCGTAGGCACGTAGCGTAGCGCGTAGGCACAGAGCTACGCGTTAATTCTAACCTTCACTTTTAGTTTACCATCTGGAGTAAAACCTCTGAAAATAAACGTCTAACTAATATAATTTTCGGTATTTCTCATAGTAGATAACGGACTTTTCCAGGAATAATAAAATGAACTAAATAAGTATTGGAAGCAGTTCCGCCTAGCAATTTTACACTCAGAATTTTTAAAAATCAGTTCAAAGGTTCAAAGAAGAAATCTTCTGCGAAACCATACTGGCAGTAGGTATTGTTTCGCAGAAAATTTTCTATCTGTATTTTTTGTTTTCCTAAAAGCACTTTATTTTCAAAACAAAGGAGCAATCAGCGTCAGCGTTTATTGAAAATGTGGCTGGGCATTTATTTAATTTCACATTAACATTGACCGTGTATTTATCATTACCTAAATCATTGAAAAAAAAAATTAAAAAATACTGCTTTACTTGTAAATGCTTGTATTTACGCATTTTCCGTTGTTGTGGGAGGCCTAAGGCAATAAAAGTAGGTATTACAATTTTAAAGACCTACCAGCGACTCGCTTCGCACGGTTTTTACGACTGGACAGAACATAGCGATTTCTTTATGATAATGTAAGTTTAATATTAGAATGTTTTATGCACTTATGTGCATAAAACATCATCATCATCTTTTATCATTTAAATAATTTATTCCGGTAGGTATAAACCTACCTTGATGCGGGTTTCACCTATGGTGAAACCCGCATCAAGATCTGTTACGAAGTTTAGAAGAACAACGCGGTCACACAGACAGACACGAAAATCAACTTTATTTACACATACTTAGAAGATGTCACCGTATGATTATGAACTTCGTTAGTTTATAATCTATCTCGCGAGATTATAAACTATCTACAAATTGTGAACTGCAACAAACCGTTTACAATTTAACGCATTATCTACGAGTGTATAATATATATAAAAATGAATCCCTATTTCTCTTGGTCATCGCATCACGCGTGAACGGATGGAACAATTTCGCTAATTCTTTTTTTGTTGTGTTTATGATTGTCAAGAGAAGGTTCTTATGAAAAAAAAATTAAAAAATTTCGCAGAAAATTGGAAAATTTCAGAAAAAACATTTTAACATCATGCGTTTACATTAGAATATTCATAGCCAAGATAGGAAAACGTCTGTCGGGTCAGCTAGTTTTTTTAAAAAAAAATATTGTGAACTGGTATCAAACTTGCATGAAACGGAACACACTTTCTGTTAATACCAAATAGCCAAGTAACGACCCAATTAGAAGCTGCCGCGGCACCGCACCGGTCGCTTCCCTCGCTCAGCTCGCGCGCGGCTTGTCACATAACTAACCTAACCTAACCCATTTGGCTTAGTTACTGCGACCAATTCGCCGCCAAGACCGACCAATCAAGGACTGTGGCCTTAGTGCGAGTTATTATACTTACACGGCGCCTATTTAGTTTCAGTACAAATTGAAGTTTACGTTAACGTGATCGAGTAAGTATAAAAACTCGCACTAAGACCTCGGTTCACAATTTTACAGGTAAGTAATAACAAACACAGACAGATAATGAACCCTGTCGATCAGTGCAGGTTCGTTCACAATTTGACTATTTGACAAATTATATACTACTGAAAATACTCGTAGTAATGAATAATCAAAACTAAATTAAAATATACAAGTTAATATTAAATTATTTAAGCTATGTACAAATATATAATAATAATAAAAAGAAGGGGAAGAGCTCATAGGGCATCAAAAAATTCATCCGCATCGCTGTCAGTGGGAACAATGCCCAAAAGGCATTGCCACGTTGGATGGAAATGCTAATTCTTTGAGCTAGAAATAGGCCAGCCCTCTGATCCCGTGTGGAGTCGACCAACCACTTGGCGATGTCCCGAAATACTCGACGACCACTCGGACCCCAAGGCCCTAGTATTTCAACCCCAAACGGCTCAAACATATAGCTCCCAATAAGGTTGTTATATTTGCGCCGTTTGAGGTTTTCTGCACCTGCAGCAGCCGCTCCAACACAGCACGCCGTGCTAGGAAGATAGGATGGCGCGAGGGTGTCAACAAAGGTTGCATGCCACACCAAAGGCCTACC
The DNA here is from genome assembly GCA_946251885.1 of Cosmia pyralina. NCBI lineage: Eukaryota > Metazoa > Arthropoda > Insecta > Lepidoptera > Noctuidae > Cosmia > Cosmia pyralina. The sequence goes on along the minus strand of OX276349.1, from coordinate 24,331,272 downwards.
CAACTTCCAAGGCATTATAGTCATTCCGTCTGGTCTCTTCCCACCGTCGCGTGCCAAGCCAAGTTCTAAATAAATTCGTTTTATTGTAACAGTTCACAAGTTTTCGACAGTTTATAATCTAACGGTGATACTAAAGGATAGATTATAAACTAACGGTGCTCACAATCTGACGGTGATATATACATGTTGAAGTTTTTTTTTTGTGGGTTCCTAGTAACAACTTCAATTCACGCCTACAGCTCTGAGCAGAAGTGTTTATAGCAGGAAAAAGATAACATCAACATCAGAATAGGAATTCGTGAGTTCACCGAAATAACGCAACGGAGGTGAAATTAGGACTCGGTCGTTACTCTGCGGGCTATTCCTGTTACTCGTAATACACTAATAAATATAATACTATTATGCCTAATTTCCCAATGAGCGATAACCATTAATATTATTTTATAGGCAGTTACAAAAACAACAATAAATAATATATTATATATAATAATATATTATTTATTATTATGTTTCAGTGCTCATGTGGATTTAATCAACCGTACTTATACCAAACATTTTGCTTCATTAAATCCTGGAGCTTAATGAAAAAGTAATTAAAAAGTATATGTTGATAATGCCTAACCATAAGAGAATATTTGGGGATTGTGAAAGGAGCGTAATACCACAGTCATCATATAGTCGTCCGACGAGAGCCCGAGCTGCTTACGAGTTCGCCGAACTTCGAAAGCAGCTCGGGCTTCGTCGGACGACTGTATGATGTAAAGACTATGGTAATACATAGATTACAGCATATGGCATCTGACTAGTTTTGTAGATTCGTTTAAAGTAATATTTAAACACTAGCTTTTGCTCTCGGCTTCGCCCGCGTGGATTTCGGAAAATATCCCACGGGAACATGCTACCGGGAAATCCTTCCTTATTCCTTGTCTACATTATAAAGGAAACCTCTGTGCTAAATTTCAGCTTTCTAGGTTCAAGGGTTTAGGCTGGGCGTTGATGAGTAAGTTAATCAGTCAGGACTTCTCTTTTTATTTTATTTTATACAGATTGCCTGCATGTCCATAACCCTCATATCATGTTTATTTCCCATGTAATATTGTGCGAACCGATCGCCACCGGCAACCGGGCATAACACACTCCGAGATGCTAATGACAATTTCCTAAAGGTACGGCCACTATGATCATTCTCGAAAGCATGCCATTATTGAGCAATTGCTGCGTGTGTGCCAAAATATTGCTAATAATGAGCATGCTTATTTCGAGTATGCTCAAAAATTAACAGTCGTTTTTATTTTCGAGCATGCTACCTGAGGCGTGGGCGGACGGGGGCGTGCTCCGAGCGCGTCTGAACAGGATTTGCAGGTATCGACTAGATCCAGTCCGCGACAGGGCTGACAGGTGTCAATATGATTATTTTATTGAGTTCTGTAGGTACGGAAAGAACTGACACTATTACATCTTTGCAATTTAGGAAAAAACTGTTTTGATTTGTATTTTCTTGCAAAGCTTCCATTTTGGCCTAGAGCCAGTCCTTAAATAGCATGTGTGTCTCCAAATATTTGCTTTGAGCAGGATTATCTAAGAGTATGCTGAAAACTAGCATGCTTAGTGTTAGCAAATGTGAACAGCTGTAGAGCATGCTAACAAGCATGCTTATTTATTAGCTTTCCTGGCCGGGGAATGTACCCAGAACCTACGCTCAGCGGTGTGGCATGAAAACTAGACCGAGTCAATCATTAGTATATGTAGGTAATGTTTAGCATTTATTTATAGAGAAGCTCGTGGCTAAGTAATAATAGCCGCACGGGTCGATCCATCAGGTTAAGCTACGCTTGCCGGGGTCGGTCCGTGGATGGGTGACCGTCTTTACATACCGAGAATCCTCCGTACCTCGGAAAGCACGTTAAGCCGTTAGTCCCGGCTGTCATTCGTGGATCTTTGACAGTCGTTACGGGTCGTCAGAAGCCTAAAAGTCTGACAACTCGTTGCTAGAATTTATACGTAGTTTGTTTAGTTGTGACGTAGCGAGCCCCCACTCGCCAGCTTTAGTGCGTTTTATATTTTTTTTATTAATATGAGCAAAAAATACTTACGTGTCTAATATTTATTAATTATCTGACTCACAGACTAAATATAATTTATTTTATTTACCCAGGTACCGTCCTTATTGCACCAAAAATCGCTAAAACAGATTTGGTGCTAAACATCACATTTTAAACTTAATTTTGTAATCTGCCTAGCCTTTTCCCAACAGTCTAACTGGATGCAGCTGAATACCAGTAAATATTTTACATGGAACGACTGCTTATCTGACCTACTGACCTCCACAACCCAGTTACTGGGTAATACGATTCCGCTTGGTAAGACGTTTATCAAACTTTCGGGTTTCTGATGATCCGTAACAACTGTAAAAGATCCAAGAATAACAGCCGGGATCAACGGATTACCGTGCTTTCCGAGGCACGGGGGGGTCTCAGTATGTGAAGGTGAACCCATCTACGGATCTACTGCGGCAAGCATAGCTTAACCTGATCGATCGATCCGTGCGGCTGTTATTACTTAGACAACTTCAAAAAATTGACAGAAATAGAACATTGTTTTAAATTCTTTCAGCGCTAAACGTGAGGTAAATTAATTTAGTGATTCGTACTGAAGGCTGGCCTAAAATTTAGTCGGATTTGATTTAAACTAAATTCCGAGACCAGCATAGTCGGTAAAAGGCTAAGTGGATTACACTAACAACCCCTTATATGTCTCTCCAGACGAGTGAGGTTTTAAGCTTGTAAACACTAGCTCGTAGCTCGTATACCTCGTTTAACAGGATTCGTGAGATCGGCCCACTGCTGCTTCAATAAAATTATTTAACGAACTAAGGGCAGTTTTTCAAATGCCAGTTAACTTTTATACGAGGAATAAGTTTGTCATTTTGACAGTTTTTAACCGACTTCAAAAAGGAGGAGGTTCTCAATTCGTCGGAACTTGTATGTTCCCCGATTACTCGAAGATGGCTCTGGACCGATTTGGATTTTTTTTTTGTTTTATTCGAGAGGGTATACATCACAGTTGGTCCCATATAAAATTGATTAACTTTGCTTTGGTAGTTTTTGAGTTAGCTTCAATAATACGTATTTTTTCCCCACTTTTATATGGATGACGTTCTAGTTTGTTTTGCAGGTAGTGGTATTAGAATTTGTGTGGGGTAGGTACACCACTAAAAAGTGAAAAATAAAAACTTTTTTACAAAAAAATACAACCGACTTCCAAAAACAACACTACAAAGTGAAAAATAACTTTAATTTCGGAAGTCGGTGGCAAAAAACGAAAATACATTTAACTAGACACCGACTTCCGAAATTAAAGTTATTTTTCACTTTGTAGTGTTGTTTTTGGAAGTCGCTTGTATTTTATTGTAAAAAAGTTTTTTGTATGGACAGTCTGTCAAAAGGTAACATTTATGTAATTAGCTTTTGCCCGCGTGATTGTCGAAAAATATCCCTCGGGAACGTACTACCGGGAAATCCTTCCTTATTCCTTGTAAAAATATAATTTAATCATGATTCGAAAGACACGTGGCGCCATCTAATATCATTACAACGTTATTGTTGTTTTCCTCAAGAAAAGTATTTTTTTGCGGGATGAAAGGTACTCTATGTCCGTTTCTGTACATCTGTCAAGGTATATCCAAAATTTTGGGATGATCGGTTCAGTGGTTTAGGCGTGAAAAGATAACAAACAAACTTACTTTCGCATTTATAATATTAGTTAGGATTCTGTAATTGGCGACTATGTATGTCCAAGGCTATCTATTCTGAAGATATATACCTATATTAAACAGAAGCTGTTGGTGTACCTTTATAAATAAATAAATTACCTGTTACAAACATTATCAGTCGGACGTCCATTGATTGTGGTCCTACCATAGGTTCGTGGTTAGCAGTGTACCTATGATTATGAGACTACGTGATTTGGCACTAATTAACATATCAATGCTTAATTTAACGAAATAATTGTTACCTATCATAAAAGGCCTACATATTTGGTTATATTCGTTATTTTTGTTTTGTGTAAAGTGCTCCTAGCAAAATTGAATATTATAATGTTTTTCACTAACTAAAATAATGTTATATCTTTTTATTTTTCGAATAGTTTTCGGTAGCCGGTAAGTAAATATCAGTTAAATAAGTTCCTAATTATTAAAATGCTCAAAAGTTATTTATAAATCATTGCAAATAATTATTACTTCAGTATAATAAATTATTGTTGATAGGTATATGATATTTTTATTTTTGTAAATTGGTTTCCGATAGCTGTTGAAAATAAATATGTCTTAGGTACTTATTGTAAAACAATAATTAACGAAAAATATAAAATGACAAAATCAGCTAGCTCCTTTAAGGAACGAGGGTGATGAAAGTAGTGTGGACGACAAAAACAAAGAGAATGAAGGTATAATCTACTAGGTACAGACAAAATCACATCAGGTTATAACTGTCAAATTTCTCCAAATGATTTCAAACCTTAAAATGTTGAAGGGTAAGTTCAAAGTCGAATGAGAAAATTTGACAGTTTGTAGTAACTTGACCTGCTGCTGTGTGTGTCATTTTAAATTCAAAACTGACCGATTTTGAAAATTATTTTTGTTTTGTTTGAAAGGGTGTCCCAAAATTATACCTATTTGGTCAAGTTCGGATAACCAGTTTCTGTGTTAGCTTCAATAATACGTATTTAATCCACTATGTGTATGTTGATGATGTTACTATAAGATACCTACTTTCACTGTTGTTTACATAACAATAAGTGGTAAACGAATTTGTGTGGGGTACCACAGCAAAAAAGTGAAAAATAAAAAACTTTTTTACAAAATGACAACCGACTACCAAAAAAAAAACTAAGTACAAATTGAAAAATAACTTTAACATGATAGAATCCTGCGATCAAGTATGAATCAATCATGAGGATTCCATTCAGTCTGATCAATCTACGACGTAAGGCTCCGGATACAGGGGCAGGAAGCCGAATATTTGCGGTCAACTCGCCCCAATATAAAATTGGTGAGTACGGATATTGCTCCGGGAATTCCAGTGCAGTATTTATGAGTTCTACTAACCTCATACAATTTTATTTTCTTGTTTGTACGTAGCAAAAGAAAATATCCATTTCATCTTATTATTCAATCGGCCTAGCCTTTTCCCAACTATGTTGGGGTCGGCTTCCAGTCTAACCAGATGCAGCTGAATACGAGTATTTTACATGGAGCGACTATCTGACCTCCACAACCCACTTACTAGGTAACACGATACCCTTCGGTAAGATGTTTGTCAGAGTTTTGCGCTTCTGACTACCCGTAACGACTGCCAAAGTTCTATAAATGACAGCCGGGACCAACGGCTTAACGTGGTTTCTGAGGCACGAAGGAGTCTCGACATGTAAAGGATGGTCACCTATCCACGAACTGACCGCGGCAAGCGTAGCTTAACCTTCGATCAACCCGTACGGCTGGCATTATTTAGACACGAGCTTCATTTTATCATTAACAGTCTATAAACCAATCCGGATGCTACCCTGGATTTTGTTACATGAAATTTTTGATATTTTTTATCTGGACCTTAAAGAGACTTTGACCTCTGACTTTGTTTCGCTATTTCTTTTCAGGTGTAATCAGATAGGAAATTTCGACTCCATTTTTCTTATTTTTTAGGGTTCCGTACCTCAAAAGGAGAAAACGGAACCCTTATAGGACCACTTCGTTGTCCGTCTGTCTTTCTATCTGTCAGTCTGTCAAGACTATTTTGCTTAGGAACGCGTAGAGTTATCAAGTATAAATTAATATCAAATACGTAAGTCTACGGTCCCTTGGAATTCTAAAAAAATCAAGCTTTAAAGTCAACGCAATAAAAAAATACAGCCATTTATGCGACCTAGTTTGATACTCACAAGTAAGTTAAAAATTATAGAGTACTTCCCCATGTCCTAGAATCATGAAATTGGACAAGAAGCAAGGTCTCACAGCACAAATAAAGGAAAAAGTCCGAGAAATGTTAATTTGTAATTTTATTACATAAAAAAATATTTTCAAGTCTGTCAGTCTGTCAAGACCCTTTTTCTCAGGAACGCATGGCAGTAGGGTTACCATATCTCAGGATTTGTCCTGAGATCTCAGGGTTTTTAGGCTTTTCTCAGGATTGCGGCCGGATTATGAAAATTTCAGAAAATCTCAGAACTTTTAGAGTTTTCAATAACAGAGTAGATTTTTCAGATCTTTTTATTACAAAAACAAATAATAATCTTCTAATAGACTAATTTAAAAAAAAAACAACCGACTTCCAAAAAATACTACAAAGTGAAAAATAACTTTAATTTCGGAAGACGGTGGCAAAAAGTTAAAATACAGATCCAAAGACACCGACTTCCGAAATTAAAGTTATTTTTTACTTTGTAGTATTTTTTTGGAAGTCGGTTGTTTTTTTTTTGTAAAAAAGTTTTTATTTTTCACTTTTTAGTTGTTTACCTACCCCACACAAATTCTAATACCACTACCTGCAATAGCAACTAGAACATCATCCATATAAAAGTGGGGAAAACGTACGTATTATTGAAGCTAACTCAAAAACTACCCAAGCAAAGTTAATCAATTTTATATGCGACCAACTTTGAGGTATACCCTTTCGAATAAAACATTTTTTTTTCAAATTGGACGACTGTGAAAAATTATGCGTGGTCATACTTAAAAAAAAAATATACGTGTCGAATTGAGAACCTCTTCCTTTTTTTCGTCGGTTAAAAAATCAACATTGGTCATGTGAATCGCACAAATAAAATCAACACGTAAAATCTATGAAACCTTTTCTAATCACCAGTGTTATCATTATTTTGCGATGATACCTTTTTATGTAAACTTTTGTCTTGTAACACTCGTCTCACTGAAATAATAAATAATTTCATTATAAGTAGCAGTCCACTGCTGAAAATTTATTGTCTCTCCAATCACAGATCCCTACTATTGTACCTAATAGACAAACCCGTTATGGGAGCAATATCCGACCCCCAGCGCACTTACTTGGGTCACAGCAGTATTGAAAAAAAAAAGTAAAGGTAGATTCACATTGCAGCGCAACACGCAATGCAGCGCGAATCTGCACAATCGATGCTCATAAAGATATTCACATTAGTAGAAATTGTTGCATTGCATGTTATACTGTGTGTTGCACAATATGTGACATGTGTATTTACCTACCACTTACCAAGTTCAAAAGGTAAACGTTCGTAATCGTCCTCATTCTCCTGTTGCTGGCAAGCGTTGCTATAACAAGACAGTTCCCAGATATAGACAGCATGAATATCAAGATGTACGGCGGTAGTATGAATCGCCATTCATACGCGTTGCTAGCAACCTTAGCTGCAACGACGCTCGTGTTGCGGACTGCGACGAATGTTGAGATGGTGGAAGTTTCTCTCATACGGAGAAGAGAAGAATTGAATATTGTGCTTATTTCCTCCATCTTGAGTACCTGGAAAAGAACATTAATGTTTAGAAAACAGCCAGTTTAAATCTAAGTGTTTGCATCACGTAGGAAATAAGGCAATTTTCTTTATATGCAAGGGAAGTGTTCTTGAAATATTCAAAGTTTAGTGGTAAAGTTTTCCTGCAGTTATGTGTTTGTTTAACTTTGCCGCTGCGGTAAACTTGTTTTCGGGTAACTTAATATAAAATAAGCTTAGTACCCTGTAGGTACCTAAGCTACGTCTTTAGCGAGAAAATTATATGAGTCTTATTTGAACCTAAATTAAAATAAACACAGCAATTTTTCTTAATATACGGTCTTATGACCCTCAAAAACGAGCTGGCTTCAAGATAATGTTTAAGATGCTCATAATTTATGTTTCAAAACGCAACTAATAAAATCGTTGCTCAAGACAGTGTTCAAGCAACCTACAGCAACATACATATATTTGAAACTTCATGATATAATTTCTGATTTTGCCAATGTTACGCTTGAATAATTTCAGACAAACTTCGAACATTAATGTAATAATGCTGAGAAATATATTATACTTTGTCATATGTGCTGTCGAATTAATTAATATATTCTGCGGAGTTTGAACTGATTAAACATTTTTAAGAGCTTTCACAGGGTAACAAGATCATCCACGCAGCCGTCATCTACGCATTCTAGCTGTACAAACGGCTACATAATATGAAAATATATTAATATATATTTATAGTTTTTACATGATTCTCAGTTCTTATCCGCATTAGACATAGGTATACTTTACAAATTAATTACACTACGTAATAATATACAAACATAATCTAAAATATTCACATTCACAAGAAAATTTAACATAAATCATTAACACTACCTACTCGTTTATACGAGATCTTTAGTTTAAATCATTAAAAGTTGTTTATCGTCGCCTTAAGAACGAACAATATAATCATTATCATCATCATCATTTGAGCCGAAAGACGTCCACTGCTGGACGTAGACTTCCCCCAAACACCTCCACTTCGACCAGTTCTGTGCTTCCCGCATTCAGCGGAATCCTGCGGCCTTTACAAGGTCACCGAATAATATTAAAGCTAAATATACCATTGTAGGTACAGTCCGCGAGGCCTAAGCTGAGCTTTGCATTTGTGTGAGTGCACATAATGTAGGTATGATGTCCGGGCTAGAGCACGACGCGTCCTTTGCTAGGTTTAAAACTGGTTTATACTGCTTTTTGGCAATCGGCCTGAGAAGCGGTGCGTCCCTCGTGCGACGCTACTCCGTTTCTTTGGTGATCACTCACACAAATGCAAAGCTCATCTTAGGCCTCGCGGACTTCACCTACTATTTATTAAAATGTTCCTTTTTATCAAAATAAACAGTGCTCGATGCTCATACACACGAGCGGCACGCGTCAACGGCAGAGGCAACTGCAGCCGTCGACAGCGTGCCGCTCGCTGTACAGGCCAGGCACACTCCGCATTTCAGTTATGAAGCTACAAGTACGTGGCGGCTCGACTTGTCGAGGTAATTCAGTGTGTGCTGCCATGCACCGGCCGGCTCGCACGTTAGTTCGATACTCACTCACGCGCCGCGTCGTAAGAGAAGACAACCCTAACTAGTCAGAAAGTATTAGACTTACGTGATAGAAAGAGAGGCTTTTAGGTGTGTACAACTTGTAGATAATTAACGCTGTGCTACCTGAATTACATTTTATTATGTCGTAGCAAGAGTCGCTATTTATTTGAATGATTTTGCGGAGTGAATATTCTGTACTACTATTATGTATTCTGTGGTACGGTGCTCGAATACACGAGCGGCACGTTGTCGACGGCAGCGGTAGACGTGTTGGCGACTTCAGTTGCCTCTGCCATTGACGCGTAACGCTCGTATATATGAGCACTTATGTATCTATCTACTTTTTACACTTTTTGCACAAAAGCCTCTGATAGTGCCTCGAAATCGATTAAAGCTTTGCGACTCGAACTGCTACAGTATGGCGGTTAAGATATATAACAAGCTACCGGAAAAAATGAGAAAACTCAATGAATTAGAATTCAGTAGAGCTTTATTTAATTGGTTATGTGACAGATGTTTTTATTCGATTAATGAATTTATAAATTTGAAACCTTTTTGACATTCTAAGTGCTGTATTTGACTCATTAATTATAAAAAAATATTTTTTTTTTTGTCTTGCGTAAATCGTATAAACATAATTATTACAGTACAGTAGTTTTGACTAAAAATTAATTAATAATGTATGACTTTATTTATTTATTTATTTATTTAACCTTTTCGCACACAAAACGTACAAAGGCGGACTTAATGCCTTAGGCAAAAAAAAAAAACAAAAAAAAAGGGGTTTTATAAATTGAATAAACCTTTTTGACATTATATGTGCTGCATTTGACATAGTTATTATAGTTTATTATTACTGTTTTTTTGTGTTTGCGTCTTGCGTAGGGATATTGTATAAACATAATTATGTATAACAGTATAATCAAAATGTTGACTGAAAATTAATTAATATTTGTATTCTAATAATGAAAGAAGACTGTTATTTTGATTTGATTATTGTTACCGATTGTATTGACATTGTAACTTACAATGTCACTTAAAATTTGCACGACTAGAAAGTCGAATATAGTGAAACCATTATGTAACTTTACCATGATCAATGTACTTACCTATATTCTGGCAAATAAAGTATTCATTCATTCACTCTGTAAACAGTCTACTCAAGGTAGGTACCTACCTGTAACTAGGTAATTAAGTACCTACATTTTACACCCTGAAAGCTGAAAAGTTTACCGGTACTAATGTGTTAAATGTCTACCTAATGATACACACATGGTCATAAAACAAAAGAACTAGTGAACTAAGGTACAGTTAGCGACTTAATTCTATGACCATTTAGGAATTTTTATTATTGAATATTTAAGATTCTAATTATGTATTATTAATAATTGGGGCTCGTGGCTAAGTAATAACAGACGCAGGGGTCAATAGATCAGGTTAAAGTACGCTTGCATCGGTCGGTCTGTGGATGGGAGACCATTTTTACATACCGAGACCACTCCGTGCCTCGGAAAGCACGTTTTCAGCAGTTGGTCCCGGCTGTCATTCGTGTATCTTTAAAAGTCGTCTTGGGTCGTCAAAAGCCCGAAAGTCTGACAACGCAGTCTTATCAAGGGGATCGTATTACCCAGTTACTAGGTTGTGGAGGTCAGATAGGCAGTCATGTAAAATACTGGTATTCAGCTGCATCCGGTTAGACTGGAAGTTGACCCCAATATCGTTGGGAAAAGGCTAGGCAGATGATGATGAATTATTATTTTGAACATAATAATCATTATGCTAGTTGTTTTAGTATTCTCTACTCTTCGATTGTTACAAACACACAATAGTTATTAGCCAGTGTTAATTGAAAATCTCTTCTAAAACTTTGGACTGTTGTTCACCGACTTTTGTCGCTGCCAGTACTGAGCCTGCCTTTTCGCTTCGTACCCATAAAACCTATCGTCTGGAATAAGACCTATTAACAAGTTTAATAAGGGTCGTTTATAGCTTTCACGCCACGCCAGTTAAGCAGTTTTATTACCCTGATTTGTTCGGAAACCCTAGTTTGCTTAGTTTCAGTCGGAATGTATTGGAATATATTTTAAATAATAGTGATACTTTAATGTTTCGATGTTTCGTATTTCGTGTTTTGTTTGGTCTCGTATTTGAAAGATGCCAACGGGACCCTTTTTCACCACAGTTACGTGTAAGTTAGAACTGATCATGCAGCAAACCCATTAATGTCGTGTCGCTACAATGGCGACATTAATTCGTTACTCGGGTAACCCCTGTGGCCAGTAATCATAAAAATTATAATAAGATAAAATAATTTGTAAAATTGAAAAATTTTAAATTTTAAACAAACCTAAATAATAAAATCATAACCGAATTTGGGATCAAAATGCAAAACATTCATTCATGAAGCTACAAAAGAATGGCTGCCGACACCTTTTGTTCATCTGTTTGTATATTGTTCTGAGCCAGTTAGTAAATAGCTTTATGAATGAAATTTTTTGCACAGAGTGATCCCAATTTTAATTATTATTTTAGTTTGTTAGATTTTTTTCAATTAACGAAATAATTTATCTTAGTATAATTTTTATGATTACTGGCCACTAGCCCTATCCGTGTGATAAATTACATTGCCTACATTGTATTGCCACGTTGTAAGTATAACATTAAAAAACCGATGAAATTTTAAAAGGATACTCTTTCCTAAGATACAGACAGATTTTTCTGCCTAGTTTAGGAAAAGGGAGTCCTATGACCCCTGTTATTGTTGTACGGGTGTTTTCTTTAACATTCATTTTAGTTTATAAGACAGCTATGTATGCCGTGTACAAACTACTTATGAATAAAAATTGTATTATTTTATTATTTATTATTATATTATAATTCATTCATTAGTGGCCGAGGCGTACAAGAATTTAAAATAAATTGCCTATTTACAAGTACATATTTGTTAATCCTACTTATGATACATATTTTTATAATATTTTTTAACGGCTATTCTTCTATTCCATTTGAAATTCATGTATTAACTATTATCTGGATATTCTGCATAATTATTCAACAAACACTTACTAAGGTTCATAGAATAGGCACACATAATCATATTGCAATGACAATGTGATTATGTAAATATGTTGTGGTTGCAATTAATTACAATTTTGTATTATTTACCGCTGAATAGATAGAATATATGCTTTACACGACCACAATAACTACTCCAGCTCATACTAAATTTCGTACATAAGTACATACATACGTATGTATGTTTAATATAAATGTACACAGCGTATGTAATTAATGCTGAAGCAAAATGCTTCGTTGCCTATAATGTAAGTAATTCTCTCACAGACAACGTTTACTCAAAGACATTAATGTATATTAGATGCTGTGGCTCTAGAAGCGTTGTACTGTATATAATTATCTAAACTGTAATACCTACTTATTACAGTTACAAATATAGTATAACACTACAATAATAATATATTATTGTTGTTTTCGTCTAATACAGCCCAGTGATTACTAGGTACTTTAGAATAAAGGCCTATTTTACAATGTCTGTGTAGGTAACACCCAATGACTATAAAACTTAATTCTCTTTGGTACCACCCCACCTACTCACTGAGTAAATTCGAAAATAGAATAGAATTTGTATGACATTGGTGCTGATTTTGCCGAAGCTTTTCATAATTTTCTTGTATTATATTATTACTAGAAAGCGCTAGAAAGACACGGACATTATATAAGAGCTGTCAATTTTAGTTGAACTACATAGTTGATCACAAACAGAAAAAAAAACATATTTTATTGACATTTCAGAACTCGTCAACTAAAGACACGGCGAATATCATAGGCATAAAACATGGAATTAGTAAGTACAGTTCAACAAACGAATTTGACATCTTAGAGGGCCCCACTGGGTCTGCCTGCCGGCGGACTGCCAGCGGACTGTAAAATATGTGGGGGACATAATTATAGCTACGGTTTAAAATATAATCCCGTTTCTGTTTCCTTTTGACACCCCTGATACACAATGACGCAGTGACTTGACTTGATTGTCATGAACACGCTATTGAATAATGTTTGAGCTCACTCTTCTCAGTACGGACACTTGTTTTTTTTTTTGCTTGACTAAGTACTTTACGGTGAGGGCAAATCTAGCGATTTAAATCTTTGGGCAGCGGGTTTTGACTTTACGGTGTCAAAAACGCTCACTAGGAAAACACAACAATTTACTTTTATAGATAGCTAGTGACGTCATTCGCCCGAAAATTGCGGACGCAATTCTAGACTATCACCGTCATTTTCTCGAGCTGACTGTCAGTAAGAGTAAGAGATGCCAATTATCTAATTTTAATTCAGTTTGTGAACTAGGTAATCAGGAAAATTATTTACCAAGTAATCAGAGGTGTTAAAACAGGACCTAAGTCCAGTAGATATCTTTTCCCTCGTACCACGGAAATATCAATGGAGCCGGCAGATGCCAAATGTTTTTATATAACCGCAAACATCTTGTGAGAAACGTGACACGCTTTGTGAATGGCTCTTTACCGATGTCACGGTACCGTGAAACACGATAAAACTAATTCTCTCGAATGTGATACGAAAATTGTATTGCTTTGGTACGTTTTCATTTGATCAAAGGAAGGAAGTTTTGTGTGGAACCTGAACCTTTAACAGTGATAAGACCCCACGTCACCTGAAACAGACGGTGTTTTATTATAATATTTATTTATTTATTTAGGCTAGCCAACAAATGTTTATACTAAACATTTAAAATTGTTTATACTAAGCATTTAAAAATGTTTGCTAACAATACTTACATTTATAAGTGCAACAATTACGAGGCTAGCACAACATGCACCATTTATGGTTTTACATAATAAAGAAAAAGTGAAAAAGGATATAAATTACAATTAATATATGGCAACCAAGATTAAACCAGGTGCGCAAATGGCGTTTTGGTTTAGGAAATAATAAGTATGTATGTTCGTCAGCAAAGCGATTCGATATTACTTACAAGTTGTCTTAGAGAATGTGATCAAGCATATTTTTTTAACACGCTTTTATTAGCTTCACCTGTATGTATGTTTGTATGTATGTTTGTATGTAACGGAATATTTGAACTAGATTTTTACCCTCTTTAAATGGTCAGATTAATTCGAAATTTTGTACATATAACAGGGTCCGATGACAATACAATAATTTAAAAATTGTGTCCCATTATCCTGATCAGGATCATCAGGATTAATGATATATCTCTAAAAAATTTAAAAATAGATTATAGTTTGTAAAACTAAAAAACACGCTTTAAAACCATTAAACTGAACTAAAAAGTAAAAAATAAGTTTTTCAATATAAGAATAAAGTAATTAACGAGAAAATTAATGTCATTGTAAAAAAAGCGTGGGGTGCTTTGTACGACATACTTACACCAACTCCGTAATTCGAAAGCACCTCACGCTTTTTTTTACAATGACATTAATTTTCTCGTTAATCACTTTATCCTCATATTGAAAAAAATATGTTTTACTTTTTAGTTTAGTTTAATGGTTTTAAAGCGTGTTTTTTAGTTTTATAAACTATAATTTATATAACTTTCTGTCTATCCATATATATATCTATCCATATATATATCCATATATATATTATGGTTGCCTGGAAGAGATTGCAGAAAGCGATAAGGCCGCCCATTGTATATTTTGTAGTTTGTGTCTTTTTTTTTGTTATGTATTTTTGTGGTGTACAATAAAGTATATATAAATAAATAAATAAATAAATAAATATCCATGATCTTCTTAAATACCTAATATCGATCATTAAAATCCTAAAAGTAGTTAAATAAGTATTCTAACTAAGCAATGGGTACGTACTTGTTACTAACTAGGACACAAGAAGACTTACAAAACATTTATTTTCCCTTTATCTCAGCGTGATCACAAACAATGTCAATAAGTATTGCCTTTGGAGACTCGTTAGAGTTCTATTCTCAACGTAGTTTTTGTTTCATCTCTGAACTTTGAGCATTAAAAGCAAAAGCAACATTTATCTATGCCTAAAACACCTACCTAAGGCTCGTACAAACAGGCGCGAGAGGTGACGCGAATGGCGCGAGACATAAAGGCACCGCTCGTCGCGTGCCACGGCTGTTTGTACCGAACAGTTAACAGGGTAGGTACTGAATAATATTTGTAAAACCTACCCTGTTAGATAGCCTTGGTACACATCATCATCTTCCTGCCCTTATCCCATATTACTTGGGGTCGGCGCAACACGTTTTCTTCTTCCATTCTCCCCTGTCAACCGTCACGCTATCATTCACTCCCTTCTCTTTCATATCATTCCTCACACAATCCATCCATCTTTTCTTTGGCCTTCCTCTGCCTCTCCATCCATCAACATCTATATTCATCACTCTTTTAGTCACATGCGTTTCGTCTCTCCTCATTACATGCCCATACCAAGACAAACGATTTCCTTTCAACTTTTCTGTCACTGGCGCCACTTTCAAACTTCCTCTTATATACTCATTTCTCACTTTATCCATTCTTGTCACTCCACACATCCATCTCAACATTCTCATCTCCGCTGCATGCAATTTTTTTTCATCCGTCTTCTTCACTGTCCAGCATTCCGATCCATAAAGTACGACAGGCCTTATCACGGACTTGTAAATTTTCCCCTTCAACATATATATACACATTATATCTATATAGTTTTGATCCACGAGTATGAAGTAACGGCAAGAGCTATAAAAAAATCATTATAAATAGTAAACAGGTAAGCTTAGAACTTCTGCAGTTTCTGCCTTCCCCCATGGAAAAAAGCGTGAGTTTAGCTCATCACATCATCCAATCAATCTGCCTAGCCTTTTCCCAACTATGTTGGGGTCGGCTTCCAGTCTAACCGGATGCAGCTAAATACCAGTACTTTACATGGAGCGACTGCCTATCTGACCTCCACAACCCAGTAACTGGGTAATACGATACCCCTTGGCAAGACTGGTTGTCAGATTTTCGGGCTTCGGACTACCCGTAACTGTCAAAGATTCACGAATTCACAGCCGGGACCAACGGCTTAACGTGCTTTCCGAGGCACGGAGGAGTCTCGTTATGAAAATATGGTCATCCATCCCCGGACCAACCCCAGCAAGCGTAGCTTAACCTGATGGATCGACCATTGCGGCTGTTATTACTTAGCCACGAGGTCCTCCAACATACCTAATTAAGTTCTTTGTTCCTAAATTATCTATTGAACGGAAACTTGACATGTCCCGCGAAGTCCGATGAGAAAAATCCATTAATCCGATTATTCAAAGGTTTTTTGTAGGCATAAAACCATAACCAACCAACCAACCAACCTAACCAACCAACCAACCAATGTAGTTTATAAATTAGGAGAGCAATCGAACATAGTGTTTGCCACTCGGTGCGCCTATAAATATCTGCAAGACTTGTCAATAATGCATCGCCTGTACATAACTAATGGTCGCTCCTAGTTTGAACCTAGCCTGGTGTATTATTGTAGCAGCAGTATAAGGCCTAGAATCCACGAGGCAACTCAAAAGTAACGTGCTACAAACTCAAATCACCACCTTAGGTACATATGGGCGCCAAACCATTATAATATTTTAATTTTAAGCTTGTTTTGTTTATTTTATAGGTATTTAATCTGATAAACTGACTTCCATGTTATTTATTGAATTAATACTTGTATTTCCTCCGAGTAAGTCATGCAAGTTTTTATTTTTACGTTAAAGTTAAATTTAATTTTTACGTTTTAAGTTTTTAGTTTAAATAAACGTTTTCCTTTCTTTCTTTCTTTTTTATTTTGATGTATTTAAAATATTGTTGTTTCCAGTTGAATAAAGTTTCTATTCTGACTTCCATGTTTGAATTTATATAAAGTTTCTATTTTGTTTATGTTGGTATTAAGGATTTATCTTGATACATATGCTTGAATTATTTAAAATGAAAATTCCTTTTACACCTATAACCTTTTCAATGGGGTCGTGGACGACAGGCCTAGCACTAGTAAACATAAGCACAATGGATTTATACATAATAAATAACTATTGTTATATCCTCCATTATAACTACATTATCGTATCTCACATAAATAGCACTCACTTCCCATATTGTTTTGACTAGAATCAATATAGCATTTATAACAAAAAAAAAAACCTAACGGAAAGAAGAACATACATTTACTAATTACTACCTAAAGAAAACATTGGCAAAAATATTACCGAAAGACACCCCAACATTAATTTTTCAAATAAGAAAAAAAAGCATAAGTACGGCAACGTACCGTGCTATACAATTCCAGTATAAGCTGATCTCGCATTGTATAGGATATCCGTACAATGAGAGGTCAACTTATACTAGAAAAGTATAGCTTGATATATGTAACCATGACTACAAGTTATGCTTCACCACATTGACTGTAAGGCCTCATTTACGGACACGCGGGGCGTCAGACGGCGAGGTACGCGGGGCGGGCTGCGAGGCGTCAAGCGTTTTCTCCGTTTATGGCACGCACGCGGCGGCGCAAGCGGTGGCGCTCGCGGTGTCGCACGCGGCGCCGCACAGTATGTTATAAAGAAGTTAAACTGAAGAAACCCGCCGCGTCCGCCGCGGCGTCGCCCGCCGCTTCACCCGCCACATGCGACGCTACAATTCAAACAAACGCGTATAAAATCGCGTCTCCGTAAACGCTCTCATAGAACGTCCTATGTTTGAATTTAGTGCGGGCTGCGCCACTCAACGCGCCGCGCGACGACGCCCCGCGTGTCCGTAAGCGAAGCCTGAGGACAACCATTAAGAGCCAAACAGTGATTGATGTGAAGCCTTCATGCCAAACCGTGAAGCCGTGAATGTGATATAGGTAGGCTATTGATACCTCCGGAACATACAATGACTTCCATGATGGTTGATTCATGAAAGCTATTAGTTGACAATGGTCATCATAAAACTAAGGAGGAGCTCGTGGCTAAATAATAACAGCCGCACGGGTCGATCCATCAGGTTAAGCTACGCTTGCCGGGGTCGGTCCGTGGATGGGTGACCATCTTTACATATCGAGACTCCTCCGTGCCTCGGAAAGCACGTTAAGCCGTTGGTCCCGGCTGTCATTCGTGAATCTTTGACAGTCGATACGGGTCGTCAGAAGCCCGAAAGTCTGACAATCAGTCTTACCAAGGGGTATCGTATTTCCCAGTTACTGGGTTGTGGAGGTCAGATAGGCAGTCGCTCCATGTAAAATTCTGGTATTCAGCTGCATCCGGTTAGACTGGAAGCCGACCCCAACATAGTTGGGAAAAGGCTAGGCAGATGGATTGGTCATCATAAAACTCTAAACATACGTTGGGATTACAACTTTCGAAACTACTAAAATAGTGGTTTGGGCTAAGTATGGAATCGTATCTACGGATCGTATGGAAGTAACTTTACGAGAATCAGTTGTGTTGCGGCAAAATACTCAATACCCAATATATTTATTTGCATTCCACAATGTTATCGTAGGTGCTAGGTACATTATAAAATATACATAATTCTGGATCATTGTGGACCCTGTCGGGCACAGCAAGATAGGATAGAGGAAGAGGGCTATTATTATATTATTATTTGAAAAAGTAAAATATTAATGTTTTCCTACTACTCGCTTCCACTTTAATTTTATTTATTATTTTTGGTATTCATTTTTAATTATTCATTTAGTGTAGCATTAAAATATTCATTAATATTATAATAGCATTTATGGATTAGGTATTGTTTTAGTTATTAACCGACTTCAAAAAGGAGGAGGTTATCAATTCGTCGGGACCTTTTTTTTTTATGTATGTTCCCCGATTACTCGAAGATGGCTGGACCGATTTGAATTTTTTTTGTTTTATTCGAGAGGGTATACATCACGGTTGGTCCCACATAAAATTGATTAACTTTGCTTTTGTAGTCTTTGAGTTAGCTTCAATAATACGTATTTTTTCCCCACTTTTATATGGACGATGTTCTAGTTTGCTTTGCAGGTAGTGGTATTAGAATTTGTGTGGGATAGGTACACAACTAAAAAGTGAAAAATAAAAACTTTTTTACAAAAAAATACAACCGACTTCCAAAAACAACACTACAAAGTGAAAAATAACTTTAATTTCGGAAGTCGGCGGCAAAAAACGAAAATAGGTACATTTGGTTTACTAGACACCGACTTCCGAAATTAAAGTTATTTTTAACTTTGTAGTGTTGTTTTTGGAAGTCGGTTGTATTTTTTTTTTATAAATATATTAAATTTTTGTTAATTTTTAATTGCTTCTAGTAATTTATTATATATTTTTACTGACATTACTAAAGTGCTTGTTGAGTGCATTTTCAGCTTAGCAAATACATGGTTCAACGAAATTAATTCACTTTGGTTAAAAGTCGTGATAATAAAAGGAACAGTCACGAGCATTAAGGCGAGTAGAGCTGCTAGCAGCGTCACCACTGAGAACAAAAATTAATAAGTCAGGAGATATGGAACATTTTGAAATTTCCTATGCGCACATTTTTAGTCAGATGAGGTTGGATTTTTTGTATTATAAAAATCAATACTAAACCTCCTAGGTTCGAAATTATAACAACGACAAAAACAGCCGTTTTTGGCTTAAAATTCTACGTCATCTGACTAGAAATGTGTGCATAGGCAAAATGTTCCATATCTCCTGACTTATTTTCAATGGTGGCGCTGGCGGTTAGCAGCTATCCATTCACAGTTATTCTACCTGTGATAGCAGCAACCCAACAGCAACCTTATTTTACGGAGAATAAGAATGATTGTGACTTTGACACTTCTCAAATTATTAGATTTTTTCTAAGATGATACGAACATAGTACTATCGAAACCATAGTTTTATGAAAAAGCTTATTTCTCAAAGTTGTAAATTTTATTTCACGAGAAAAATGTTTTCGAATATTACGTGACAATACCTGTGGCAGACAGGGCTTTCAAGTTATAACCATTCATTTTAGTTCTATTCACTCAAAAGTAATTTGTTCTTTGTTGCCATTACCACAGATAAATACAGATGGGACACTCCGCAGTTCAGGTGTGAAGCCACAAGTACGCGGCGGGCTCATCTCACTGGGACAATTCAGTGTGGGTTGCCGCGCACCGGCCGGCTCGCACGTTAGTTCGATACTCACTCACGCGCCACGTCGTAAAAGAAGACAACCCTAACGAGTCAGAAAGTATAAGAGTTACGCGATAGAAAGAGAGGCAACTTATAGGTGAATAACTGTAGGTCATTACCCACAGTTAGCGTTGTGCGACCTGAATTGCACTTTATTGTATCGTAGCAAGAGTCGCTTTTTATTTAAATGATTTTGCGGAGTGTTCCATCTGTATTAATCTGTGCCATTACCTAAGAAACCTTGTAGCCAGCTAGCATTACAATCTATATATATAAGCTATAAAATGTTGGAAGCAAAATATATTTCTTGTAGCACAAAAATCAAACAAAACGTATAATCAGTGATTAACACTTCTAACCTAAGTAAGCATAATTAGTTGGAATTAAACAAATACTTAGAAGCAAGTACGAGAATAGCTAGCAAACATCGCATTACATAATAAATCTACATTATAGATATTCACTTTATTTATTTTGTCCTCGCTAGGGATACAGAATAAATATTTGAGTCTAATTCAACCGTCAATATTAAACCTAATAACATGCTCGTGATAAAATATAGCCCAGTTACGTAAAGCTTGTTTCTTGTAACAATGATATAAATCGTTAGATTCACCCGACCACGTCAAAATATGGTCGTTTTTGTTCCGTTGATAATGACATTTGAATAGTATTATCTCGCTCAGTCATACTGAAAATAGTATCTCTCATTCCATGTAGGACGTGTAAACTCTCTTCTCTGTTTCGCGTGACTGAAGTAATTATAGTGAGGGCAAATCTAACGATTTAAATCTTTTCTCTGTAGTAAATGATTATGCGAGTGATATATAAAGTGCCAGCCTCAAACACAATGCTTCACAATAGATATAAACGATCCTTTCGAAACACATACGTGACTCATATCCACAGCATATAGGTCCATATATAGCAAAGTAAATTCGGAATTTAAATCGTAACTGGACACAATACTATTTAGTATAAAATTAAGAAATGTAATATTGTAATAACAGAAACTTTTAACGATTGCTAGAGCCTGGAAAGCTGTGTATTGAATCACTTAGTCGACGTTCGCACGGACGTAAAAATATCGCGGCGATTTTTTTCCGCGCACTGGATTTTCAATGCTCTGCTTAGCGCCAAGAGTTGAAAATCTAACAGTGTGTTTTTTCGACGCGCTAGGATGAACTCTGTTGTTGTTAGGTTGGATTCTCAATGCTCGACTCAACACCGAGAGTTGAAAATCCAATGCGCAATAAAATCCCGCCACGATATTTTTACGTCCGTGCGAACGACAGCTTAGTGTGAATTTAGACAATTTTACAATTTCATCAAATAATTTTGGAACAAACCACAAAAATAACAGCGCCAAGTTTTATTACTGACCATAATATGTATTGAAAACTCAATCCTCTGAAAAAGTTTGATCAGTCTCAATGTAATTTTTTTGGTGCTTTTGTAGTAATGAAGATATTAGACATATAATATTAGGTCTTTACCTATGAAATTGCCGTTCTGCAGTACTGGCCATTTCAAATCAAAGTAATTTTTGATTGGCTAAGAATTCTAATTTCAAATTAATTTTATTTTAAAAACATGGATTTTTTTTCCAAAAGTAGTCATTTGTTTATTGATTAGTGTTACATTTTCATCGCATTTCAATCTTTTTCGTCATCATGGATACGTTAAAAATTCGAGTAATTATGGAATATGAGTACCGTCGTGGCAGCAACGCGGCACAAGCGGCACGCAACATCAACGACGTTTACGGAGCTAACACTACAAACCAACGCACCACTTGTTATTGGTTTGCTCGCTTCCGTTCTGGAAATTTCGACCTGAAAAATGAACCTCGCGGTCGTCCGAAGACTTTGGTCGACAATGACGAATTAAAGGTGATTGTGGAAGCTGATGATACACAATCTACGGCTGAATTAGCAGCAGCTTTCGACGTTAGCGTCAAAACAATATTGGTCCATTTGCGTCAAATTGGCAAGGTAAAAAAGCTTGACAAATGGGTGCCCCACGAACTCAATGATCGCCAGCGCGAAGTACGCGTCGAGACGTGCCTTGCACTGCTCAACAGACACACAAATGAAGGAATTTTGAACCGCATTGTTACCTGCGATGAAAAATGGATTCTGTTTGATAACCGCAAGCGCTCAGCAAGTTGGTTGGATCCTGGTTCAGCACCTAAACAATGCCCTAAACGAAAACTTACCCCTAGAAAAGTGATGGTCACTGTTTGGTGGCCTAGCGCCGGTGTGATTCATCACAGCTTCTTACCAAACGGGGTGAGCATTACTTCAGATGTGTACTGTGAAGAACTGAACACAATGATGGAGAAGCTGGCACATCTCCAACCAGCATTGGTCAATCGCTCGTCTCCGCTGCTCCTGCACGACAACGCGCGACCTCATATTGCACAGCAGACGGTCTCCAAGTTGCAAGAACTGGGGTTGGAAGCTCTCCGTCATCCGCCCTACTCACCAGACCTTGCGCCTACAGACTACTACTTTTTCCAAAATTTGGATAACTTCTTGGCGGGAAAAAAAAATTCAATACCCGAGAGGCAGTACAAAATGCCTTTGAAGAATTTGTTGCCTCCCGTCCAGCTGATTTCTTTAAGAAGGGCATCAATAAACTGCCACTGCGTTGGCAAAGATGCATTGATGGTGTTATGTATGTGGGTAACTTTAACTAAGGAATCAATAAACAGTCTGCATTGAGTTGCCTTGTATCATTGACGTGTCCCGTACAGAACACTGGCGACGAGCGGTGTTACCGATACTTACCTACGATAACTACGCGTGTGAACATTTTGTTAAAAATGCCAATCGGACGTATAGAACCTTTTGATTTAGCAAATAACAATTGGGATGCGTATGTGCGACGTGTCAATCAATTTATAACACTGAATAATATTGACGAGGCGTTAAAGTTAGCAACTTTAGTGACG
The DNA here is from genome assembly GCA_946251885.1 of Cosmia pyralina. Classification (NCBI taxonomy): domain Eukaryota; kingdom Metazoa; phylum Arthropoda; class Insecta; order Lepidoptera; family Noctuidae; genus Cosmia; species Cosmia pyralina. The sequence goes on along the minus strand of OX276349.1, from coordinate 24,308,093 downwards.
GTGGTAGGCGCGGAATGTTACGAATTGATGTGTGATTTGTGTGCTCCCGAAACCCCTGAATCAAAATCTTTCCAACAAGTAGTTGCGCTAGTGAAGGAGCACCTGGAACCAGACAGGTCGGAGATAGCTGAGAGGCACATATTTCGGCAAAGAATACAAAAGCAAGGTGAAAATATTCGCGAATACCTACAAGCTCTCAAACACTTAGCTAAAACGTGCAACTTCGGCGCTTGTTTGGAAGTGTGCCTACGAGACCAATTTGTATCGGGGCTGAACGATGAAGACATGAGGTCAAGGATCTTTGCAGAACGTGATATTGGTTACAAGCGAGCCGTGGAGTTGGCGCTGGCGCTGGAGGCAGCGGAGCGGCACGCAGCAATGGCGTGTGTTTCGGCTGGCGCGGCAGCCACGCGGCCCTGCGATGGCCTACCTGTGCCAGCGCAGCAGGATGACGACGGCTTGCATCGGATTAGCGCGAGCGCGGGCGCCTCGCGTGGCGGCAGGACCGGCGCCGGTGGCGGCAGGACCGGTGGCGGCGGCGCAGGCTCGAGCCGTGCGCAGGCGCAGCGCACGTGTTCGCGATGTGGTAAATCGGGCCATTCCGAGGGCAAATGTCGGTTCAAGCAATATAGTTGTGACGTGTGTGGTGAAAAGGGCCATTTAAAAGCAGTGTGTGTAAAAAATAGGAACACAAAAGGATCTAAAGGTCAGTTTTTTTTAAATGACTCAGATTCGGAAGATGACATTTGTAATTTCTATAATTTGGTAATTAACAGTGATGGTGATGGACCGTATTACGCAAATTTGATCGTTGAAAATGTTAAATGTAGATTCGAGATAGACACTGGAAGCAAAATATCTGTAATTTCAAAATGTTATTATGACAATTATTTTTCAAACGTTCCAATCGAAAATAAACTGATAACTTTAAAATCGTATACAGGTGACGTCATCGAGACCATCGGTTACATTGTTGTTAGCGTTGTATGTGGTAAACATTACGCAAAACTTAAGTTATATGTCATTGATAATGGTGGCCCACCGTTAATGGGCCGTACTTGGATCAAGAATTTAAAGTTAGCTGTTATGGAATGTTACAATTTAACAGACGACAACTCTTTGGCGGCACCGTTACAAAAAATGTTTCCAGAGGTTTTCGCTGAAGGTTTAGGCACATTTAAAACAAAATTTCACCTACATTTAAAGGATGATACACCAGTTTATGTAAAAGCACGGTCGTTGCCACTGGCTTTACGCCAGCCAGTGGAGCAGGAGCTCGAGCGGCTGCAGCGGGAAGGGGTCATTTATAAGGTGGAACGATCAGACTATGGCACTCCTATAGTGCCGGTGGTTAAAGCTAACGGCAATATTAGGTTGTGCGGTGATTACAAAATAACAATCAATCCACTATTGAAAGATTACCACTACCCGCTGCCCCGCATTGAGGACTTGTTCGCAGCTTTAGGTGGGGGAGAGGAGTATAGCAAATTAGACTTATCAAACGCATTCCAACAGTGTATTTTACATGAGGATTCCCAGCCGATGACGGCAATCACAACTCACGTTGGCACTTTTGTATATAGAAGAGTACCATTCGGTATTAAATGCATACCCGAAAATTTCCAAAAAATTATGGAAGAAACGTTAAGTGGATTGCCGTCAACAGCGGTTTTCGCGGATGACATTTGTGTTACTGGTAAAGATAGAACTACACATTTAGCCAATTTAAAAGCGGTGCTACAAAGGCTCAATCAAAATGGTTTGAGAATAAATTTTGCAAAGTGTAATTTCTTTAAAGACAGCGTTACCTATTTGGGCTATAAAATTGACAAGTTTGGGTTACATACGGATAGTAAAAAAATTGACGCCATTGTAGCAGCACCTGAGCCAACAAATGTTACACAGCTCAAGAGTTTTATGGGACTTGTAAATTTTTATTCAAAGTTTTGTGTCAACATAAGCGATATTTTAAAGCCCCTTTATTGTTTGTTAAAGAAAAATGTAGAATGGCAATGGACTGACGAGTGTAATAGGGCATTTATAAAGATAAAAAAAGTGTTAAGCCGCGCTCCTGTTTTAGCACATTATGATGCAAGTCTCCCGTTAATTCTATCAGTTGACAGCAGCGCATATGGCGTGGGCGCGGTATTGACGCAGCGTCACGCTGACGGTTGCGAGCGCCCGGTGTGTTGTGCTTCAAGGACGCTCAACTCGGCCGAAGTCAATTACTCGCAGTTAGATAAGGAGGCGCTGGCTATTGTATTCAATGTAACTAAACACCATCAGTATGTTTATGGCAGACATTTCACACTTCGCAGTGATCACCGACCCTTAAGTTACATTTTTGGTAAAAATAAAGGAATACCAGTGACCGCTGCCAGCCGCTTACAGCGTTATGCTGTTAAGTTGGCTGCTTACGACTTCAATATTGAATTCGTAACATCATTCGTTGAATCATTCATTCATCATTCATTGAATTCGTAGCGTCAAGTTAGAGGTAAAGGCCAAGAATGTAGCTATTTAAATTACGCGCAGGAACGTTTTCCAATCGGTTTTAAAGATATCAAAACTGAGACTCGGAAGGACGCACTGTTAAGTAAAATATACGGTTTTATAATGTACGGATGGCCCACTGATAAATGGGCTGATAAAATAGAAAATACTTATTACAATAGAAGAGACCACTTGCATATTGATCAAGGCTGTATAATATGGGGTTATCGTATTGTGATACCAAAATCGTTACGAGAGCTAGTTCTGACTGAGATTCACGATGGGCACCCAGGAATTGTCAAAATGAAACAAATCGCGCGTAATTACGTATGGTGGGAGAACATTGATGCAGACATCGAACTCGTGGCGCGCGAATGTGCTGCTTGCAGGGAACTGCGGCCCGCGCCCCCCGCCGCGCCACTGCACTCGTGGCCATGGCCGGCAGAGCCGTGGTCACGTCTGCATCTCGATTTCCTCGGCCCGTTTAATAATAAATATTTTTTAGTACTGATTGATGCACACTCAAAGTGGATAGAAGTGGAACCAGTTAGCACAACGTCTGCCACTATCGTCATAGACTGTTTAAGACGGTTGTTTGCTCGTTTTGGATTGCCTAAACGCATAGTAAGCGACAATGGGCCACCTTTCTCATCCTTTGAGTTTGCTCAATATTTGGAACGCAATGGTATTAAACATACATTAATACCCCCGTATCACCCCTCTAGCAACGGAGCCGCGGAAAATTCAGTGCGGTCCGTTAAACGTATTCTCAAAAAGGCACAATTAGAACGAGAAGATTTCAATACAGCATTAAGTCGATTTCTATTTATGTATAGGAACACTGAACAAAGTACCACCGGGATTGAACCGGCGGTAGCCCTTCTAGGCAGGCGACTACGCGGCCGTCTTGATCTGCTGCGGTCTGACACAGCGGAGCGTGTGCGCAGCGACCAGCTACGACGCGAAGATAGCCACAAACGTCCGCTGCGGACGCTAGCCCAGCAAGAACCAGTCATGTTACGAGATTACACGAAATCAAATCGTAAGTGGACTGAGGGTGTTGTGACCGAGCGTACGGGGCCAGTTTCCTATACGGTGACAACGAGTGCCGGTCAGACTCATAAGAGGCATATTGATCAACTACAAACTCGTAAATCGCGGCATTCTTTGAGTAAGGCAATTGATGTAACATCATTCGATCAAAATGACAGCAAACAACATGCTACAGAGCCAGAGCAGTCAGTTTCTAAGGGTACGGACGACAAAGATGAAATCTTTGATAGTGTGGGAGAGGGAGCGGGAACCGCGGCGCAGTCACCACGGCCAAGCCCGCCGTCCACGCCATCTGCTGCTGCTAACACTTGTCGCGTGCGCAGGAAAGCGGCTATACGTTGTCGAGAAATTCTTAATAAAATGTAAACACAGTGTAACATTGTTATGTTTCTGACTTGTTATTGTTGGGGCCTATTTCACGATGTCCGAATAGCCACTACTAATTAAAGAAATGGAACAGATTTTATATGAAATTGTCAGCCGGGTATGTTAATGGGAACTTAGTCGTGGAGGGTGAAACAGGCTCTTACACCTTAAACATTATAGCACTAACTTATGGTGTGGTTTTAACTTTTGTAACTTATGTATCTTTTCACAACAGTCATAAAGCCTGTGTGGCAGGTATTATTAGAATAACATATTTGTGCATAATTTGGGAGGGAAAAGTGTTATGTATGTGGGTAACTTTAACTAAGGAATCAATAAACAGTCTGCATTGAGTTGCCTTGTATCATTGACGTGTCCCGTACAGAACAGATGGCATGGGTGATTACTTCGATTAATACAAATAAAAAATGCATGAAAAAAATTCGTTTCAATTTTTTCATACAAAACGGCAATTTCATAGGTAAAGACCTATTATTACTACTCAGAGCTTTTGCTTAATTTCCGTTCCTGTTGAACTATATCAGCTAAAATGTAGGTTACAATGTGCAGTATTAAGTTCATGATTTAAGCGGAAACATACACGGACAGTTAAAAAACAAGCAGGTACCTAATTAATCTACAAGTATTGTTAACGCCATTACTTTCTTTAGTTTTATATTTCATGCCTAATTACTGGCAACTCTAATTAATTAGTATCTGTGTAACATAAAGTTCCTTCCGCTTTCCTTCTCCCTTCCACAACCCTTATAATGCCTAAGTGAGAGCGAGAAGGAAGATCCGCAATGGCGTGCATACGCCGCCGCCAAGAAGATCCGCCAGTTCTCAATCAACATCGACGCCTGTTGGGTAAAATTAATCCCAAGTCGAAAAAGGACTCATATTTTCACCGCGAAGAACGAAGATTGCTATTGAACAGTGCAAGTGCGTGTATGTGTGTTGTGGAAAGTGCAGATTCTCGTCCGTACGTGATATCCTGGACGCGCCAGCCACGTGGCTAAGGAAACCCTTCTCGTCGTGTCGCCATAGCTCACCAGGCAGGTACCATCATCATTTTCCCACACCACCAAAACACCTACTTGTGTCACCGAACCGCCCCTCATACAGTCCACTAAGAAAATTTCGATTTTCACCCCAAGGCTTTAGGCCGCCGCAACATTTTTTGGTCCTACGATCACGGATATCCAACAGTTTTTTGGTCCTACGATCACGGATATCCAACAGTTTTTGGTCCTACGATCACAGATATCCAACAGTTTGGTCCCATGATCACGGATACCTATTTTTCTTTATTCTCTTGATAACGGATATCAATATTATATCCGTATATCATCATCCCGCAACTATATTTCATTTCAATCTTCGTTCCTTATACTCTTATACTAAACCGCTTTAATTTATTCATTTATTACAATACCTACTTGTCATTGCGTACATTCACAGGTATTTCGCATCCCGCTCAACTTAATATTTTAATATACGTAGGTAGAAGCAAAATCTACCGCTCGCTCGCTTCGCTATCGTTCGGTACTAATTCGTAGGTACCACCTACCAATCCCGCGCCGCGCGCAACTCGTTGAAGTTTGCGATTTATTTTAGCTATTATAAAAACCTACAAAAATATCGAAAATGCCTAAGAAAGTGACCATTGATTCGGATGATCAGATAGAATCCGCGATTCAAATAGCACTGTCATGTCGTAATATGATTTTTGCCCGCATGCAAATCATTTACGATTTAATGGAAAAAATGAAGTCCGGTATGGAACCGATAGAGAAGTTCTTGTGTGCGTGTGTCAATGTTGATGCGTTGCGCACCGAGTTCCTCGAGGCATTTAATAAATATAACTCGCTTCTTCTAAGACAAGACCCGGAAAATAATATTGATGATCAGTCGTGGATTAGTTTTGAGGAATTATATTGCTGCGTTAAATATAATTATTCGAATTACTCAAAATCATCAGCCACATCGGCTCCTACTTCTAGTGGTAGTGGTGTCAATAAGCAAACAGTTCGCTTGCCTCCCATTGAAATTGTGTCATTCGATGGCGATATTCGTAACTGGCCCCTGTTCTATGCTAATTTTAAAAGCACGGTACACGAAAATAATACATTGACTGATTCGGAGAAATTATATTATTTGATGGGGAAATTGAAAGATAAGGCTCAAACCGCGTTCTCAGGAGTTTGCCCTAATGGCGATAACTACCAATTAATTTTTAATTCACTCATAAACAAGTACGAAGACAAACGTATGTTGGCTTCTAGTTACCTTAATCGGATGTTTGAACATAAATCTTTTAATACCGCATCTATTCAAAATTTCGAATCCTTTTCTGATAATTTTGTTTCCGCCGCAAACGCATTAAAAAACCTTAAAATAAATGATTTATCAGATTTGATTTTTTTCCATGTCGCTATAAAAAAGGTTGATTCTGAAACCGCTCGACTTTTTGAAATGAACTCAAAAGACGAAATTCCTAAATTCGACAATTTAGTACAGTTCATTAAAAATCAATCTCGCATTTTACAAAATACTAAAGCTTTAAACAGCTTGAGTTTCACTCAGTCTAACAACAATCCTGTAAATAAAAAAACGTCTAAAACTCCGCAACCGCAATCTTACACTGTAATTGATAAATTCGCAAAATGTTTGTGTGATAGCTTTGTTCATAAACATTTATTTAAATGTCCTGCCTTTTCTAAAATGACACCAAGTGATCGTTTCAAATCGGTGAAGCAAAACGATGCATGTACTAACTGTTTAAGTATTAAACATAAGGCCAGAGTCTGTCAGTCTGAATCTAGATGTAAATCTTGTAAAAATAAACATCATACGCTTTTACACTTTAATCGCGAATCGCACGCGACTGTATTATCGAACGGTGTTGATGATACCGCACGTACACAATCGGGTTCAAACTCCACGGCTTCGAGCGAGCAAGATGCTCACGCCGCCGCCGTGCCGCTCGCCGCCACCGCTCAGAACGCCCCGCAATGTAATGCATCCATTGCTACGTCGATCTTTTACGACTCGAACTCCCGGTTATCAAAGCCGCAATGTAATACGAATACTACTATTTTGTTGTCAACCGCTACTGTAATAGTTCGAGATTCATTTGGTAAGGAGCATTTTATTCGCTGTCTATTAGACAGTGGCTCACAAATTAATTTTATTACCGCAGAATGTTGCAAACGATTAGGTTTGACTAGACATTCATCTGATACGCCTTCCGTTAAGGGTATCGGTGGTACGGAAAAATCCGTTAAGGGTTCCGTACAATTCGCTTTCTTTTCCCGTTTTAATCCGAACGTTACTTTTAACGTTAATTCGCTAGTTGTCGATGCAATCACCGATAATCTACCTACCGCTCCCGTAGATACTTCCGCCTTGCCTTACTTAAAAGGTTTACCGCTCGCCGACGAATCGTTTGGCAAACCCGGTCGCATTGATGTGTTGATCGGGGCTTCGCTTTTCCCGCATCTTATGCTGCCCCGCGTAGTTAGCAGCAACTCCTCCGCGCCGCCCGCCATGCAGACGGTACTCGGTTACGTCATCATGGGCACTGTGCCCGCGCTGCCTGTACGTCGTAATAAGCCTCCACAGTCTTGTTACTCACATATTTCGCAACCATCCGACAAAGACTCGTTAGAATCGGCGTTGAAAAAATTCTGGCAGGTCGATGAAGCGCCCGTCACTCTTTCGACGAGCAAATCGCTCGACGAACTTGAGTGCGAGTACTTTTATAATTCGACCACGGAACGCGATGGGGACACAGGTAGATACTCTGTAGCCCTACCGTTTCGCAGCGATGTGTTCTCATTGGGGAACTCACTCGATATCGCGAAAAAACGTTTTTTCTGCCTAGAAAAGAAATTAGAATCCGCACCCGAGTTACGTACTGCGTATGATGACGTCATTCGCGAATATATTGATAAAGGATATTTATCTCCTGCTCCGCTCGATAGTTCAGACAGTAGTTGTCCTGACTATGTAATTCCGCATCACGCAGTTGTACGTTTAGATAAGACAACAACAAAACTACGCTCCGTGTTAGACGCTAGTGCTAAAACGAGTACTGGATTATCTCTCAACGATATTTTACACAGTGGCCCGAATTTACAGGGTGACTTGTTTACTATAATTCTGAATTTTCGATTGTTCGCATTCGCGCTCTCGGCTGATTGCCGACAAATGTTCTTACAGATTGAAGTAAGAGAAAGCGATCGTCGCTTTCAACGCATCTTATATCGTTTTAGTCCAAACGATCCTCTGGTTCTATATCAGTTTAACCGTGTCTGTTTTGGTCTCAAGTCAAGTCCCTACCATGCGATCCGCACAGTACAACAGTTGGTTCAAGACGATGGTCATCACTTCCCGCGCGCCAGCGCTATCATCGCGGATTCGCTGTATATGGATGACGTAGTCTACAGCGTAAGCTCCGAATCACGTGCAGTCCAGGTTTCGCACGAACTGATTAAACTCTTTAGAGGAGGTCAGTTCGAGTTGGTCAAGTGGACCAGTAACTCTCAAACTGTACTAAACAGTATTCCCGCGTCGCATAGGTTGACCGAACAACTAGAATTCGACAAGTCGGTAGAACAAAAGGTTCTCGGCTTGCGCTGGTGTAGGTCAAATGATTGTTTTGAATTTCTTATTTTCGCACCGCCAGACACGTGTACTAAACGTGCTATTCTGTCGGCCGTAGCTAGACTGTGGGACATCATGGGGCTTGTCGCGCCTGTAGTTCTCTATGCTAAACTACTTATCAAAGAATTGTGGTTACTGAAGCTCGATTGGGATGACACTCCCCCGCGTCACATCATAAATATTTGGCAAACTTTTCGCTCTGCCCTGCCGCTTTTAAATGATTTTAAAATCCCGCGCCATTTAGGTATTTTTGAAAATTGTATTCTTCGCCTCATTGGATTTTCCGACGCCAGTGGAAGCGCCTACGGCGCTGTCATCTATGCGCACGTCACTCGCAACGATGACGTAGTCGTTCAGCTGGTTTGTGCCAAGTCGAAGGTATCGCCGGTTAAACCATTGACTATCGCTCGACTGGAGCTCTGTGGTGCCGAACTCCTCGCTAAACTTCTTCGCCGTGTTCATGACACTTATAATCCGCGTTATAATGTTACCGCTATTTACGCATTCACCGATTCTAAGGTGACTCTTTGCTGGATAAATTCTTCTCCGCATCGTTGGCACACGTTTGTGGCCAATCGTGTCGTTCGCATCGTAGACAACGTCCCCGCGGAACATTTCTACCACGTACCTGGTACTGAAAACCCAGCGGACTGTTTGTCACGTGGTTTAACACCTGACAAATTCATTGAGCACCCATTATGGTTGCACGGACCCGCTTGGGCTAAGCGCGACCCTTCCGAATGGCCCATACATAAGGTTACAGACTTGAATTCGGAACCCATTCCGGAAGAAAAGGTCCACGCGCATCCCATAGTCGCGGATTCAAGTTCGGAAAATTCGCTTCTACTCGCACTCGCAGAACGTACGTCGTCGTGGACTAAACTGCTGCGTATTGTTGTTTTCATATACCGCTTCATGAAAAAACTCCCGCGTCGGACTGACACCGTTACCGCTAGCGACCTCGAGTTCGCTGAAACCATTTTGTGGCGTCATGTTCAAAGAAAACACTTCATGGATGATTATTCCGAGTTAAAAAATAATAAAATTTGTTCACCCGCTCTTATTAAACTCAAGCCATTTGTAGATGGTGATGATTTAATCCGCGTTGGGGGTCGATTAACTCATTCGGCTGAGGCCTATAGTACTAAACACCCGGTAGTGTTACCCCGTCATGATCGCATAGTTGAAATCCTCGTAGACTATTATCATATAAAATATTTACATGCAGGTCCAGAACTCACTATGTCGTTATTGCGCCATAAGTATTGGATTTTGTCCGCTAGACGCATTATTCGTCATAGAATCCACAAGTGTAACGCATGCCACAGGTGGAGACCGCGACCTCATGGTCCGCCGATTATGGGCGATCTCCCTAAATCTAGAGTAAATGTTGCAACCAAAGCTTTTTCTCATACAGGGTGTGATTACGCTGGCCCTATACAGTATGTGCCCGTACGCACTCGAGGTGCGAAGAGTCGCAAGGGTTATTTATGTATATTTACCTGTATGACTACTCGCGCTGTTCATATTGAATTAGCTACAGATCTTACGACTGCGTCGTTCATAGCCGCGTTGAAACGGTTTTTATCCCGCCGTGGACCGGTACAATGCTTGTATTCGGACAACGCGACCAATTTTCGAGGAGCTAATTCGTTTTTACGCGACTTGTATACTTTCATAAATAAAGAATACCGCCCGCGCTTTGAAGAGGAGCTCGCTGAGCATCGCATTAATTGGCACTTTATTCCGCCCGCGTCACCGCACTTTGGTGGATGTTGGGAGTCCATGGTGAAGGCCGTGAAGACTCACCTTTTCAAGACAATAGGTCAACAACTTCTATCTTATGAAGAATTAGTTACAATTCTCTCTCAAATAGAGTGCCTGTTGAACTCCAGACCTCTTACTGTTCTTAGCGCTGATCCGGAAGAGCCTAAAGCTCTTACCCCTTCGCATTTTTTACATACTGTACCGCTTAACTCATTACCCGCCGCGGAAGTAGGTTTACTGTCTGATCACCTGCTTCAAAGACACTCTCTTATGGATAAATTAGTCCAGTCGTACTGGAAAAGATGGCGAAGCGAGTATCTTCATAGTTTACAATCACGCTTAAAATGGAATAAACCTGATGGAGACATGATTAAGGAAGGCGCTGTAGTAGTGATAGTTAATGATAATGCGCCTCCTCTATCCTGGCCTCTAGGTGTTATTGAGAAGTTGCATACGTCTATAGACGGTAGCACGCGAGTCGTTTCAGTACGCACTTCTAATGGGATTCTTGTGCGACCTGTGGTCCGCTTATGCCCCATTCCTACTCAGTAATATCTTATTCAGTCCATTCCCTCTTTAGTTAGATTTAAGTGTAATTTCACTGTATATATTATTATATCATTCTCTTTAAAGGTGACCCTTTAAGGCCGCGAGGAATGTTAACGCCATTACTTTCTTTAGTTTTATATTTCATGCCTAATTACTGGCAACTCTAATTAATTAGTATCTGTGTAACATAAAGTTCCTTCCGCTTTCCTTCTCCCTTCCACAACCCTTATAATGCCTAAGTGAGAGCGAGAAGGAAGATCCGCAATGGCGTGCATACGCCGCCGCCAAGAAGATCCGCCAGTTCTCAATCAACATCGACGCCTGTTGGGTAAAATTAATCCCAAGTCGAAAAAGGACTCATATTTTCACCGCGAAGAACGAAGATTGCTATTGAACAGTGCAAGTGCGTGTATGTGTGTTGTGGAAAGTGCAGATTCTCGTCCGTACGTGATATCCTGGACGCGCCAGCCACGTGGCTAAGGAAACCCTTCTCGTCGTGTCGCCATAGCTCACCAGGCAGGTACCATCATCATTTTCCCACACCACCAAAACACCTACTTGTGTCACCGAACCGCCCCTCATACAGTCCACTAAGAAAATTTCGATTTTCACCCCAAGGCTTTAGGCCGCCGCAACAAGTATCTCTGAAATATGATGGGACAATAGCCATAGCAATAGAGTAGAATATCAGCGTCACACCGCACTTAATTTGTTTGTTCTTTATTTGAATGAAAGTGTCATAATCATGGCGTCACTTTGTATTTTCCCTACATAATTAATTGTGCTATTTCTTTTGTGTGCACTAAATAAATGATTTATCTATCTATCTACTACACTTTTCATACGTATTACCTACACTTTGCGGCGAGAGGCCAGTGGCGCTCGCTAAATGTGATTAATGAAAAGTGGCCGTCGCTGGCTGCTAGTGGCAGTCGAGTAGTCCGTGTGTGCTGTGGAGACGTAGCGAGGTTAAAAGCTACAACAATATATGGTAGAGCTATATATAAAGGTTAGCCTTTCCTGAGAGGAATATTTGAATTTTCTAGTGTCGATTAAATGGCAACACATAATAAGGTAATACGACAATTTTCAGCCCCCCATCTTGATCCGTCACTGAGCTCACCACCATTTTTCAATCTCATTTTTCTCCTTAACTGGTGGTCAAAAATAATATTTTTGACATTAGTTCACTGACGGAACTTGAATGCCGTTTTTGCTACGAAGCGACGTGGGAAAGGGCTCGTGGCTTAAGGGCCCCACACATCTACAGTCCGCCGGCAGTCAGCCAACAAGCGGTCCACTCATAAAAAATGGACCGCCAGTTTTATGAGCGGACCGCTTGCCTGCAGAATGCCGGCGGACTGTATAATGTGTGAGGTCCTTTTAAATAATAACAGCCGTATGGCTCGATTGAAGGTTAAGCTACGCTTGCCGCGGTTGATTTGTGCATGGGTGACCAATGAGACCATCCATTACATAATAATATCGAGACCAATCCGTGTCTCGAAAAGCACACTCAGCTATTGGTCCTGACTGTCATTCGTAGATCTTTGGCAGTCATTACGGCGGGTAGTCGAAGCCGCAAAGTCTGACAAACACTTCTTTTCACACAAACACACCAAGGGGTATCGTGTTACCCAGTAGGTAACTGTATTGTGGATACCAGGTATATAGTCTCTCCATGTGGTATTCATCTGCATCTGGTTAGACTGGAAGCTGACCCCAACATGGTTGGATAAAGGCCTGGCGGATAAAAAACAGGTGACGTAGATTGTCAAATTGTATATCTTATGGACGTCTTGTTGACTGTTTTCATAAAGTGTGTTGGAGGTAGATAACAATTCGTGTGTACATATAATTTATTTCAACGAAAACTCTTCATATTTCTTTATTTGACACCTGAGCTACGCGTCAGTTTCAGGTGTTTACTACAGAGTTTAATAAAAATAATTGCGTTGACTTTCACACTGCGAAACTCCTATATTTTATAAATTACAATTATTTTCTTACATTCGTAAATTACACTTGAACCAAAAATGTAGTAACAAATTTTAGTTAACAAAATCTAACGAAATTGTAGAGGATATTTTGAATATAATATGACTTCACGTTCCTATTAATTTATAAAGCCAAAAGAATAAACAGCTTCGTGTGCAAAGCCGCGGGCACAGCTAGTATTTTATAAATTAGGAATTTAACGCCAGGTACTATTTACATTTTTAGCTTACTTTGCTCAATTTAATTTTAGGTTTTTATACCCAGTAGCCCAATACAGGATTAAACCTCACTCCGTTTACCTAGTTTTCGAGAAGCAGTTTTTATTTTATTATGCTCAAATGAAGCTATTAGGTCTTTACCTATGAAATTGCCGTTCTGCAGTACTGGCCATTTCAAATCAAAATAATTTTTGTTTGGCTAAGAATTCTAATTTCAAATTAATTTTATTTTAAAAACATGGGTTTTTTTTCCAAAAGTAGTCATTTGTTTATTGATTAGTGTTACATTTTCATCACATTTCAATCTTTTTCGTCATCATGGATACGTTAAAAATTCGAGTAATTATGGAATATGAGTACCGTCGTGGCACCAACGCGGCACAAGCGGCACGCAACATCAACGACGTTTACGGAGCTAACACTACAAACCAACGCACCACTTGTTATTGGTTTGCTCGCTTCCGTTCTGGAAATTTCGACCTGACAAATGAACCTCGCGGTCGTCCGAAGACTGGTCGACAATGACGAATTAAAGGCGATTGTGGAAGCTGATGATACACAATCTACGGCTGAATTAGCAGCAGCTTTCGACGTTAGCGTCAAAACAATATTGGTCCATTTGCGTCAAATTGGCAAGGTAAAAAAGCGCCTACAGACTACTACTTTTTCCAGAATTTGGATAACTTCTTGGCGGGAAAAAAATTCAATACCCGAGAGGCAGTACAAAATGCCTTTGAAGAATTTGTTGCCTCCCGTCCAGCTGATTTCTTTAAGAAGGGCATCAATAAACTGCCACTGCGTTGGCTAAGATGCATTGATTGCATGGGTGATTACTTTGATTAATACAAATAAAAAATGCATGAAAAAAATTCGTTTAAATTTTTTCATACAAAACGGAAATTTCATAGGTAAAGACCTATTATTAACTCGCTTTTATTTAGTTTCACTTGTTTATTTTTCATGGAAATAACGCTACTTGCATGATTTACATGAAGAATAAACAAACTTATTTTATACGCACTTAAATTGACTTTTTCGTTAAAGCTTGCAAACTCGCTTTATTGTAAAAATAGTAACAAGATAAGTTAACTGAAGTGGCGACGAATGCTTTAATAAATTAGGAAGTCACGCGACAATTTGCGCAGTTTAAACATCTCCATATACCTACATAGCTGACACGATTGGTGCGAGTGAATTTCGTCCCGCATCCCGCGCGGGATTCGCTTCAGTGTGGTCAGAGTTTAATATAATAGCCCTAGGGTTACCGCTTTTTGACCATTTACACTTGATAGGCAGAAAAAGCAAAACTTCTAAAAAAGAAAGTCTTTTTTTCACCATGAAGATAACCCAAGACTAAGTGCTGAGGCGCGCCCCAAACAGTTCACCGACCACCATTTATATTCGTTAGCCTTGCCCTCTAGGCTTTCGGTTTTTGCCAATAACCAACTAAGTAGGAAGCCTGTAGGTGACTACATTATAATTATTACTTACACAAATAACACAAACACTAATATACACAAAACAACACAAATATTACACATTAACATTATATTACAATACAATACAAAATCACACATAAATCATATTATCATATTTATTTATATAAATCACGTACCGTACGTTCCGTCCGTCATAATAATTAGGTATAGTACACTGGACACGCGCGTCGCCTGCTGAGACCCTTGGTCCAAGACGCGTGAAGATATACGTCATGTGACGTACCTGCGCACACGCATTCCATTCTCACCGCGCATTCGGATATCGGTCGCGTCCTCAGTCACGACCTGCCTCTGACGTCGGACGCACGCTCGATTGTGCTATTTTGTGCGACTCCTACCCGCGCTAAATCATATTGTGCTTTTGCTTTACTTACTATTGTGCTCGCTATTTTCCTGTGCCTTCTCAATTCTCAAACATTGTTGTGTAGTGTGTGGAACAGTAAAGTTTATGATCATCAAGAGGACTGTTATTTCATCCACCCAGTAAGTCTACCCTCACACACATCACCGACATAACCAAACTGGTGACCCCGTATAGAACAACTGTAGAATAGTGAGTGCAGAAGGAACTAGCAGAGATCATGAGCAGCGACGGTAATGATTCAGAGACATCGCAGCGCAGCCAACAACCCGGCCGCCGGCCGAAAAAAAGTGCGCGCGTTCCCACTGACCCGGAACCCGAACATCCGTCATTGGAGTTATTTCGAGTAGGCATTCGTATACCACCATTTTGGCCCGAAAAACCCACTATATGGTTTTGCCAAGTAGAAGGCCAATTCAAGCTGGCCAGAATAACGGACGACTACACCAAGTTCCACTACGTCCTCGCTAACTTGGATCGGCAATACTCTGTGGAAGTGGAAGATATTATAACTGCACCTCCTGCTACTGGCGCGTATGAGAAGCTGAAGAGTGAGCTGATCAAGCGCCTGTCGGTCTCAAAAGAGAAGAAGGTAAAGCAGCTACTCCAGTCAGAGGAACTAGGTGACCGTAAACCGTCCCAGTTCTTGCGGCACCTGCAACACCTAGCGGGGCCAACGATACCAGATGATTTCCTCCGCACCATATGGACGAGTCGCTTGCCAGGTAACCTGCAGACTATCATCGCATCGCAGATGTCCTTGTCCCTCACCGAGCTCGCGGACCTTGCAGATAGAGTTCACGACATGGCGCCACCTACTCCACAAGTTGCAGCAGCATCCACATCACGAGCTGAGCCACAGGCGGACATGATGAAGCTCATCATGGAGCTGACGAGGAAGGTCGACGCGCTGACCACTGAACGCTACGATCGCTCTCGCCCACGCACCAGGCAGGCCTCCGGACATAGGAGTCGCAGCACATCGAAAAGGTCGCAGTCCAACTACAAAAAGTTTCCGATGTGTTGGTACCACCATAAATTTGGAACCCACGCGAGGAAATGCGTCCGCCCGTGTGACTACAAGTCGGGAAACGAGACGGGCAGTCAATAATGGCGGCTGAAGATTGCCCTTCCACAACTGGTCGCCTGTTCGTGACAGATCGCAAGTCGAAAGTCCAATTTCTAGTGGACACTGGAAGCGACTTATGCGTTTTCCCTCGATCTGCGCTCCCACATCATCATCGTCGTGCGAAGACCGACTACCAGCTGTGTGCGGCCAACGGCTCAACGATCGCCACCTATGGTTATCTTCAGGTTGTTTTAAATTTAGGCCTTCGTAGGGATTTTCCTTGGCGCTTTGTAGTCGCTGACGTCACTAAAGCCATTATAGGTGTAGATTTTTTGTCATTTTTTAATTTAATTGTTGATATTCGCAACAAGCGCATTATTGATGGCACTACCAGCTTGTCAGCTGTAGCATCTATCGCTTCACCTAAAAGCTTAATTACTAGTGTAAAGGTCGTGACTGGCGAATGCAAATACCGAAATCTCTTATCCGAATTTCAGGAAATAACACGGCCAGCAGGCGCGCCATTCACACCTAAACACAACACAGCACACCACATTCGCACCACATCAGGCCCCCCAGTATCTTGTTCCCCACGCAGACTAGCCCCGGATAAAATGAAAATCGCCAAGGATGAGTTCGAGGCAATGTTGGCAAATGGTACAGCTCGACCTTCAGAGAGCCCTTGGTCGTCGCCTCTCCACCTCGCCCCGAAGAAAGACAATGGCTGGCGTCCTTGCGGTGATTATAGGCAGCTCAACGCAAGGACAATACCAGATAAGTACCCAATCAGGCACATACATGACTTTGCCCACAGTCTATCTGGTTGTAAGATCTTTTCTACTATTGACCTTGTAAAAGCTTATAACCAGATACCGGTATTTGAGCAGGATATACCAAAGACCGCCATCACTACACCCTTCGGACTTTTCGAGTTTCCATTTATGACGTTCGGTCTGAGGAACGCCGGGCAGACTTTCCAAAGGTTTGTTGACGAAATGACTCGTGGCCTGGAGTTCTGCTATCCGTATTTGGACGATTTCTTGGTGTATTCGAGGGACGAGGCAGAGCATGAAGAGCACCTTCGCCAACTCTTCACAAGGTTGAAGGAATACGGCATGCTTATCAACATCGCCAAATGCGTGTTTGGTGCATCAGAGGTAACATTTCTAGGCTACCACATCTCGCAACACGGAACGAAGCCTTTGGAAAGCAAGGTGCAGGCTATTAGGGAGTTTCCAGTGCCTAAAACCGCTAGGCAGCTAAGAAGGTTTCTGGGCATGATTAACTTTTACCGGAGGTTTCTACCTCGGGCTGCCCAGACCCAAGCGCCTTTACATGCCTTACTGACTGGTAACGTGAAAGCCTCACAGCCTGTCGACATAAGCGGAACCTCATTGCAGGCCTTCGAGGAGTGTAGGGATAGCCTTTGTAGTGCGGCTTTGTTGGCACATCCTGACTCAAATGCCAAACTGGGCCTAGTCACGGATGCGTCTGATTTAGCCATCGGTGGAGTCTTGCAGCAGTTCAAAGACGGTAATTGGCAGCCGTTAGCATTTTTCACCCGCAAGCTGAGCCCATCACAGCAAAAACACTCACCGTACGATAGAGAGCTCCTTGCTATCTACGAAAGTATTAAGTACTTTCAACATTGGCTAGCCGCTACCACCTTCACCATCTATACTGACCACAAGCCGCTATGTTACGCTTTCCATCAGCGGAAAAGTAACTGCTCGCCACGTCAGTATAGACATTTAGATTATATCTCGCAATTCTCGACCGACATTCAACACATCGCCGGGAAAGATAACGTCGTAGCCGACACACTTTCCCGTATCGAGGAATTGCAAAGCCCTGTACATTTAGAAGTACTAGCCAAAGCACAAAGTACTGACTCTGAACTTGCAAAATTACGCACAGGAGATTCTTCCCTGCAAGTAAAGAAAATGATAATCCCTGGAAGTCGTATTGAATTGTACTGTGACATCAGCACAGCGACTCCCAGACCCATCATTCCTAAACCATTACGCAAACAAATTTTTGATTCGTTGCACTCGCTGAGCCATCCCGGCGCAAACGCAAGTGCTAAACTAGTAGCACAGCGCTATGTTTGGCCACAGATGCGGAAAGACTGTCGCGATTGGTCTAAGGCATGTTTGGCATGTCAGCGCACGAAGGTGAATCGACACGTTACCACCCCTTTGGGTACCCTCGATCTGCCTTCAGCGCGATTCAAATATGTCCACCTAGACCTCATCGGACCATTGCCCCCATCCAATGAATACCGGTATTGCTTGACACTCATCGATCGCTTTACGCGATGGGTTGAAGTTGTCCCTATTACCGATATTACGGCGGAAACTGTGGCCAAAGCATTTCTGTCGGGATGGGTAGCACGATTTGGTTGCCCAGCCGATATTGTCACTGATCGTGGTAGACAATTCGAGTCTGGTATTTTCCAACACCTCGCAAAGGCCATTGGGTTTAGACATCGCAAGACTACTGCATACCACCCGCAGTGCAACGGTCTGGTCGAAAGATTCCACCGGCAGCTTAAAACAGCAATAAAGTGCCATGCTGACAGCAGCTGGACAGAATCTATGCCATTTGTACTGCTCGGCATAAGAAGTTCCTTCAAAGAAGACCTTCAATCGTCTTCAGCCGAGTTACTATACGGCGAACCTTTAAGGCTGCCGGGTGAATTCTTTGGCCATAAGGTTGACAAATGTACGACTGATATAACGGACTTTACAGCCCGTATCAGATCATTTGCCAACAATCTGCAGCCAGTTCCCACGTCGCACCACTCAAAAACAAAAATCTTTGTCCACAAAGATCTGTCATCTTGTTCCCATGTCTTTCTTAGGGACGATGCGTTGAGGGGTGCACTCCAACCAGCATACACTGGTCCCTACGAGGTAATCGAAAGAGGTGCCAAAGTTTATAAAATTAAAGTTAAGGGTAAATCCGTCACAGTATCTTTAGACCGCTTAAAACCAGCCTACATACTGACTGACACCAATGACACCCCTA
Source organism: Cosmia pyralina (assembly GCA_946251885.1). NCBI lineage: Eukaryota > Metazoa > Arthropoda > Insecta > Lepidoptera > Noctuidae > Cosmia > Cosmia pyralina. Next base: position 24,289,022 of record OX276349.1, on the reverse strand, counting down.
TCCCAAATAAACCTGTTCCCGAGCCACCACCTACTATTCCAACAGTTAAAACCACTCGTTCCGGCAGAAAAGTCCATTTTCCGGACTACTATCGCCCGTAGCACGGTCTCTGGAGGGGAGTGATGTAGGTGACTACATTATAATTATTACTTACACAAATAACACAAACACTAATATACACAAAACAACACAAATATTACACATTAACATTATATTACAATACAATACAAAATCACACATAAATCATATTATCATATTTATTTATATAAATCACGTACCGTACGTTCCGTCCGTCATAATAATTAGGTATAGTACACTGGACACGCGCGTCGCCTGCTGAGACCCTTGGTCCAAGACGCGTGAAGATATACGTCATGTGACGTACCTGCGCACACGCATTCCATTCTCACCGCGCATTCGGATATCGGTCGCGTCCTCAGTCACGACCTGCCTCTGACGTCGGACGCACGCTCGATTGTGCTATTTTGTGCGACTCCTACCCGCGCTAAATCATATTGTGCTTTTGCTTTACTTACTATTGTGCTCGCTATTTTCCTGTGCCTTCTCAATTCTCAAACATTGTTGTGTAGTGTGTGGAACAGTAAAGTTTATGATCATCAAGAGGACTGTTATTTCATCCACCCAGTAAGTCTACCCTCACACACATCACCGACATAACCAAAAGCCTTTTGTACACCAAAATCTTACGTCACTTTGCTCTTACTTCATTTTCACCTTTTTAGGATTCCGTACCAAAGTGGTAAAAAGGAACCCTTATGGTGCGACTCAGTCTGTCTGTCTGTCTGTCACTGCTGGATATCTCAAGAACTGCTTATGCTATCAACTTGAAATTTGGAACAGTTTTAGATGACGTTTGCCCAACTATTTTGCAAATAAATAAAAATATATATAGTTTTTTTTGTAACAGGGATTGAAAGGGGGGTCTTAAAAAATCGAAGTCGAGCTGCTAGGGCTTGTGGGGTTTCATATGAAAGAGCGCTGTTTGCACATTCTCAAACATTTTTTAATTTTTTTAGGCTATATAGTTTTCGACTTATGATGAAAAATGTTAAAAAAATACCGCCCCCCCCCCCCCTTTATCTCCGATGTTTGCATAGAGAAAAATCTGAAACTATTCTAAGTAATAGAAGTTTATGTAAAGATTACAGGAAAAATAAAACGATGTCTCTAAATAGCACACTTTTTCAGAAATCGGAATGGAACGCTCGGTGCGCAAGTCGGACTCGCTCTTGACCGGTTTTTTTTTATTTATGAGATTAGTGATGGTATTTTATTCTACAGGACCTAAAGCGTGCTCACTGCCGGACTGCAGAGAAAAGAAAGAGAAGCGCGATAACACAACACTAGTATTGCAAAATACGAAGTAATTTTCTATTTACAAAAAAACCTACTGATTGGACTTAAAATTAAAACACTATTAAGGTAATATGTTGCTTGTCAGAATCAAGATGAAAAAATCAGAATGATTGCATGTATATTAGTATGGTATTTAATTGTTAAAAGAAATTTTCAGAGGTATCTTCGTGATTTTTTCTGTCGTATCGTTGTATTATGTTTTCAATACACAATCTAACTAGCATACCTACATCCTGACGTATATCATATATTTTTCTGATTTTCTTTACTGCAGTAGATCATATATAATGCGTTTATAGTATAGTTAAAATCTCGCTGCAGACTTGGTCATAAATCATAATCGGAGTAGGGATGTGCGCTAGTTGCGCGCGCTCAAGGCCATTATCGATAACAGAATCAATCTGCAAGCCTTCTCCAGTAACACATTAGATGACTTTGGCAAAAGTGTGATCAAACAAATCGTGACATCGTTTTACTCAGCTGGCGAATACACCTCTACGGCTATGATGATGATGACGATGACTCAGACGAAGAATTTTAATTTTCTATTTTTAATTTTATATGTACGTTCTTTTGTTTATATATTTAATATGCTTTGTAGTAAATTTGGTAATAAAATAAAAAAAAATGTGTATTTATTTCTATCACCCATTTATAAATATATAAAACTATCGATATCACTCATCGACTGCAGTAATGCACAGGACTACGTATGGGCGTGGCCTGCCCATAAGGCCCGTGAGTGGGAAAGAGAGCGAAACATTCGAATGATTTATGACCGAGTCTGCAGCGAGATTTTAACTATACTATAGTTGCGTTTATGTCCTGTAGAACTCCCTTACGTAGATCTGGAATAAATAAACTAGAAGCATAGAACAAGTTATTTATTATCCCAGAAACAACGCTGAATCCTGTCATTTGTTCCGGTATAGAGGATAAATCCGGCGTAGTTACAAAACTACGCCAGATTTAGGTATCCTCTAAACCGGAACAAAGCAAAGCCACTTGACTGTAGTACCATAGATATGTGGTGGTAATATTTCCCGGACGAGCTCTTACATAATATATATGTAAAGAGCTGTACAACTACTAACGTTTACAGTTTAACAACGTTCAAAGGTCTATCTGTCTAGCCTTTTCCCAACTATGTTGGGGTCGGCTTCCAGTCTAACCGGATGCAGCTGAATACCATTATTTTACATGGAGCGACTGCCTATCTGACCTCCACAACCCATTAACTGGGTAATACGATACCCCTTGGTAAGACTGATTGTCAGACTTTCGGGCTTCTGACGACCCGTAACGACTGTCAAAGATCCACGAATGACAGCCGGGACCAACGGCTTAACGTGTTTTCCGAGGCACGGAGGAGTCTCGGTATGTAAAGATGGTCACCCATCCACGGACCAATCCTGGCAAGCGTAGCTTAACCTGATGGATCGACCCGTGCGGCTGTTATTACTTAGTCACGAGCTCCTCACGAGCTCCTGACAACGTTCAAAGGTTCCGTAGTTTATCTTCGAAAAAACCAAAATGTCAATAAAAAAACCGGCCAAGTGCGAGTCGGACTCGCGCACGAAGGGTTCCGTACCATTATCTATAAAAATGAGCAAAAAAAAATCACGTTTGTTTTATGGGAGCCCCCGTCGCGCGCTAATTAGCAGACACAATAGGAATTTTATTGTTATCTGCTGCACACATGGTGTGCAATCGACATTTTAAGAGTTACATGTTTATTTTATTCTGTTTTTTAGTATTTGTTGTTGTTCTATCGGCAACAGAAATACATCATCTGTGAAAGTTTCAACTGTCTAACTATCATTGTTCATGCCCGGTGACAGACGGACAGACAGACGGACGGGCAGCGGAGTCTTAGTAATAGGGTCCCGTTTTACCCTTTGGGTATGAAACCCTAATAAAAAGAGAACTCCTAAACTAACAGTACTGGCAGAATCTCTGACTGACTCATCAACGCCCAGCCTAAACCCTTGAACTTAGAAAGCTGAAATTTTGCACAAGGAAACCACCCCTTTGTAATGTAGACAAGGAATAAGAAAGGATTTCTCGGTAGGAAGTTCCCATGGTATATTTGCCGACATCAACACGGGCGACGCTGTGGGTAAAAGCTAGTAGCAAATAAAATGTGACTATCGTTCGATCAATAGAAATTGATTTATATTCCCACCTAATTTATTATAGATTGACGCACTAATTCTGTCACTCCCTAATGGACCAGTCACATTAATTCGGCAAAGTTCGGTTATCCGACGATAAACAATAGAACATAGCGAACGTTGTCAAACTGTACAAGATAGGCATTGATAAATAAATATTTCAAACTCGCTCCAACACTCAACAAACAGCACTCGCGTACACTTCACTTAAATTTCCATAAAGTAGGTCCTACTTATACATAATATATTTATCGACTAGGACTGCCGATGTGCTATAATCATTTCTCTCTAATGTTACGGCCACATTAACGGGATATGCCGTTGATCATCGCGATGAAGGACGTTGGCCGTAGGTGTAGCCACCATTTACCGCGATAATTTTACCGAATCTTGTCCGAATTTAATTACCGCGATGTTTATGGCGATGATTAGCATTGATGTTGAAGTTAGTGTGGCCGGGGCATTATGGCCTGTCTCACCCTAATTGCGTAACATACTTCTTTCAATTACAATCCGAAAGATTTTGAAGGTAATTGCTAACCCATTCAAGACAGCGCTGTGTGTGTGGAATAGTGACGTGAGGCTGCACGTTTCGGGTTTCGTATACATGTGTGCACGTAATGAGCTGTAGTTTAATTGTAGTTTGGTGTTAATGTGTACGTGTGAGCGTGTATGCACAGAGCGAATAGTAGTTTTCCTCATGCTCCACTGTATTGTTCGCAGCGTCTGGGTTTTAGGGCTCCGTAGTCAACAAGGAACCCTTATTGTTTCGCTATGTCCGTCTATCTGTCCGTCTGTGTGTCCGCACCTTAGCTCAAAGACTCTTAGTACTAGAAAGCTATAATTTGGCAAGGATATATATATCCATGCCAAATTATGCGGTGGTAAAATAAAATCATCTCCATCCAAACAAATTTTTTTAGGGTACCTTCTGTACACGTAAGTGGGGATGTTTTTTTTTCTCGTTTACCCCATGGTGTGGGGTGTTGTTGGATGGGTCTTTCAAAAATATTGGGTCTGTGAAAACAATTTTTCGGTTTAGTGATCCGTTTCTGAAATATTAAGCTTTAAATTGCTAATGTTTGTTAGAGTCAAGTGTCCCCTCCCCCCTCTGCCAGCTAAACGGTTAGTTTTGGATGGGTGAAAGAATTCACGGTAGTAGTATATATAACGAAGTTAAAAGGAAAACTATCACAGCTAAGTAGGCTTTAATAGGCGAGTAATAGTAAAATATTGATGCAACAACAAAAAGCCCTCTTCTTAGTCCGCATTATTGTGCAACTACGGATCCCTATTACTGCGCGTGGCCCGACACGCAGTTGGCCGCTTTTTTATTTAGTCTGAGCTTCTTAAAATTTATTTCTTTTTACCACTTGGTTTCACTGCAGAGACTGAATTAAGCTTGATAGTTTTAAAGAGTTGCTTATAATTTATGTTTTCAAATACCGGTTTGTATCAAACGCTCAATAAAAAAAAAACTTTTGAAATCAAAATGGAAGAAGAGTAGGGTGGCCTTTGTTGCCCTGCAGTGTGGAAAATTCTAGGCTAATAATTGAATTTAACAAAAACACTTAATTGAAAACACAAAACAAAACTTATTTGAATTTTATTATATTAATGACAATCATTATTTTTTTTAAGTGTCTAAATCTAAATAAAAGCTAATTAAAAAACATGGTTAATACAAAAGAAAAGAGGACAGGATAAAAAGAGGAAAAAACTGAGAGAAAGATCAAGGAAGATTTAAATGAGGAACAGAACGTAGACGGAGGAAAGGGAAATTAACTTAATGAACGAACCGTTATCAATGTAATGATTCAAAATACCAACAAACTGTGTCAAGAATTAATTATAAAAATGTTTCCTCATTTCTTTGTTTTTTTTTTTTTTTTTTGATTAATTTACAAATTGCCACTTTACTCCAGTTAATTTGTTTCGTAGTCCCGTGCGACATCCTCGTTTCAACAGTTTTAACTAAAGCCTTCTTTCTTTTGTCAAAGTAATTTGTACCTATTATTTACGTATAGGTTTGCAGGTACCTTTTTTGTAGAGGTTATCTTGTTTGTAGGTAATTTTTTCTTTTTTTCTCTTCTGCCCTTACCTCAATTTATTTAGGGTCGGCGCAACATGTCTTTTTCTTCCATACTTCTCTATTAGTCATCCTTTCGGTAGTCACCCCCTTTCTAGCCATAAACATCTTTCACACAATCCATCCACCGTTTCTTTGGTCTTTCCTACTTTTAGAGCCAACAAAAAAAAAACTTGCCAGGTGCGTGTCGGACCGCGCACAATGTAGGGTTACGTAGTTGAAAAGAATTTATCCCAAAAACAAACTAACATTTTACTACCAAAAAAATTTTTTATGTGATAAAACTACAAATTAACAATTTTCGGACTTTTCCCTTTACTTGTGCTGTAAAACCTTGCTTCTTGCCAAATTTCATTATTCTAGGTCAACGGGAAGTACTCTACAGATTTTGATTTACTTGCGAGTATCAAAGTCGCAATATGGGCGGTATTTTTTTATTGCGTTTACATAGAAGCTTGATTTTTTTAGAACTCCAAGGAACCATATACCTAGACGCGTTCCTGAGAAAAAGGGTCTTGACAGACAGACAAACAAACAGACGGACGGACAACGAAGTGATCCTATAAGGTTTCTGTTTCTTCCTTTTGAGGTACGGAACCCTAAACAATCAAATCAAATATATTTATTTCCTTTCTTGTCTGTTTCTATCCACAACCTCATTCATACTCATAACTCAACAGTCATTTTCCTCATTCCTTCGCATCACTTCCTGAAGCATGACAACTAATTTCCGCACAGGTGCTGCTCTTGAATATTGGTTCTAGGCTCGTAGTTCTAGGCCAATTGATGAATATTTTCAAAACAAATAACAGGGTCGGTACAACCAATATTGTGCAATGTAAATTGGCATTTTTATATTCTACATTCGTCATGGCATGAGACATGACTGTAAAAACACACAAAATCAAAACTCATTATTTTATTTAAATCAGACAGAATCAGCAAAAACAAAATCAAATGCCATTTATTCAAATTAGGCTGAGAATCGCCAGTTTTTGAACATCAAAATTACATAATAGAGTTTCCCAAAACGCCCGCGCTTCACCACTGCCTATTGTTACGTAGATGGTAACGCCATCTTTTATCGAGTAGCAAAACTACACGATACGATTTTTCTAGAACATTCTAAACCCTTCCAGAATGTGCTAGATGCTTAAGTGTCGTATTGCAGCATTTTAGATCATTCCTGTAAGTACTAAAATGTTCTCGAATTATGGCCTCGAACTTGAAGCTTACACTCGTCATATAAATCGAGGGTTGCCAACGGTGTATGGGAGTTCAGTTTGAAACGCGAATCAGTGAACACCAGTTAACTATAGCTAACTAACAGTGAGCTACAAGTGATTCTGCTTTAAGTTTCTTTTCTTTTAAATATAGTGTGTTTTTGGGTGTAATCTGGCATACATTTATTTATCCCGAACCCCAGCTCGTAACACTATTTTAGTGCTGGGAAGAAGTGGCGCAACAAACTCACGTTGCTTACAGAAAAGCGTTCTATATGACGACTAACTAATGAGAAATGGAAAAGCTAAAATATGTATGCGCTTTGAAATAAGTCAGCCGCGTCGCCTAAATTTTCACTCGAAATTAATTCGTTTCGTAATCCTATGTGACATTCTCGTTTCAACCGTTTTAACTAAAGCCTTCTTTCCTTTTGTAAATTAGAGGGTAATTCCTCCACATGAGGCTTATTAAATATTATTTATATACAGCCTAAGTCAGTCAGTTCAAACGAGGAGCCTTCTCCAGTTACGATATTTGACAACATCCGGCAGTCCCTGGGCAGTCACCTTGGCAACAGCCTTGCGAAATAACTCATTATTTTTCACCTCTGTGTAACGGATGTAAAAAGACGCTTAGCGTAGCCGAGAGTGACATAATACTCTCCTCCGTCAGTGTGATATTTTTAGGGTTCCGTACCTCAAAAGGAAAAAACGGAACCCTTAGTATCACTTCGTTGTCCGTTTGTCAGTCTGTGAAGACCCTTTTTCTCAGGAACGCGTAGAGGTATCAAGTTAATATTAAATTCGTAGGTCTACTCTAAAAAATCAAGCTTCAAATTACGCAATAAAATGATACGGACATATAAGTGACATATTTTGATACTCTCAATTAAATCAAAACCTATAGGGTACTTACCGTTGACCTAGAATCGGGACATTCGGCAAGAAGCAAGGTCTCGCAGCACAACTATAGGAAAAAGTCCGAAAATTGTTATTTTTTTTTATAAAAAATCACAATGTTAAGTTTGTTTTTGGGATAAATTATTCTCATCTATGGAACCCTTCATTGTGCGCGGGCCAACACGCACTTGGCCGTTTTTTTTTTTTTTACTGGACCATTCTTGGGAACCTTCTAATTATGGAGATATTTAAGGTCAAAGTTCCAAATTTTTTTCACGAAACGAGTTTTAAATGTTACCCCACGACTCCTGTACCGTTACTTGCACAATAGCACAATGTTTAGCGTGCTTTTACTGCGCGCTGCCGTAAACAGCAATTTTTCACACCAAAAATTAAAGTTGTTTCCCAGCAATAATGTTTGCTTAGTGTTACTTAGATAACGGCCATATGATGGTCTTTTTACCCGACTACGGCAAAGCCAAAAGGAAGGGTAATGATTTTTTACATCCTGTATTTTTGTACAGCTCATGCCAACGCGAGTAATAACTGCAATCCGACTTAATTAACCAAGTTTGTCATAATTGTGATGGATGTTTATGAAAACTTTTGCAATTAGTCTAAGAATCTAAGAAAACACTCAATTACGTTGAAGGAAAATTTCATGAGGAAACCGGGGACTCTGCATCGAGAACCTTCCAAAGCGTTTCTTATTTCTACAATGACCTTCAGCAGCAACAATAAAAACAGGATCTGCCATAAAACTTTTCGGTACATTATGTCAACCCAATACATTTTCGACTTTTCCATTATACTCGTAGTTGTCACTGATAGATTGTCGCTTTGTCTTCGTTCTCTGGACTGGAAAGTATGAAATCGAACCGAAATTAAGTTATCAATATTCGTTCTTCTTCTTATGAGAATAGGCCTTTTTTTTGATGGGTGGAGTTGGAGGGCGTGTCAAACTTTTACTGACTAAAACCCACCCATGTTCCTTCAGTTGCCTGTGCCAGGGCCACGGTATCTCTTTCGAACAACCCGCGACCCTGGCAGGCATCGGCCCTATCGGACCCCATCTCTGCTGACAACTCTTTAAGGCGCGCGTGGAACACAACGTGCCGTCGACCCGGGCCTGGTCCTTACCTAACGGCGAGCTACCCATAGCTCGCCGTCCGCAAGCCCACGCCTACGGTGGTCGGAAACCGGCTTTCAATTCCCGGCGCCCAGGGGTTCTTCTGCGGTGACTAGGGGCGTGAGGGCGCAAAGGTTGCCTCTCCACCACGCGTTCCACCTCCTTCTTCGCGAGCATTACTGCTTCGCAGAAGGTGACGGCTTCCCATGCACTCTCGCTCCGTACCATGGCCTGGACCAGGTTCGGATGCGAGAGATCGCCTCCGCCGATCGCCTCCGCGAGGACACGGCGGTGCCCCGCCCAAGCCGGGCAGACCTCCACCGTATTCTATACCGTGTTCTCCGGGCGATTCACACAATGTTTGCCACTCAGGCGTTTCCTTCCGCCTTATCCGGAACAGGAACCTCCCGAAACAACCGTGTCCGATGAGGAACTACGTCAGGCGGAAGGTGAGGACGCCGTAGCGCCTCTCCAACCACTCATGAGAATAGGCCTAAGCATGACAATGAATAAGTTAAAAAATAAGATTAAAAATATTAAGAACGATTTTTAAGTTTTATGGAGAAGTTAAAAGATATGTATGGTAGATAAAAGAAAGAATAATCAAACTGATGAATAAAGACTGAAAAGAAATCGACCCACTGACCCACACACAGTATAAAAGATGAAAATATTTTTTGTTTGATTGTGTCGTTTCTTTGATTAATGTTGAGTTCTTTTATAAATCTAAAAGTGTGTAGTCAACTAGTCACTGCGTGGCTGGGTCAATTTAGTGATCGAGTCTTTTCATTTATTTTGTTTCAGTTTATTGCTTTGGATAGATAGTGTTGTTTTATAGGTTTATTTGAATTTTATGTTTAATTTTTTTTTTACGTTTTATGCCTTTAGGTAGGCTATTGTCCTTTGACTATGGTTTTTTATACATTTTACTAACTGACCTGACAAACGATCCTGTCAAAATTTCAAAAATTCGTACAAAATTCCCTTAAAAAATGCCCTTTTCAGTTTTCCCGAAATTTCCAATTTTCCCGGCAACTTTTCAAACATTTTTTTTTTCATTCAAACTTTGTACTAACAATCATAAATACAACAAAAAAAGAATTAGCCAAATAGGTGCAACCGTTCTGAAGTGATGCGCTTACATACATTCGGCAATTGCTTTTTTTATATATAGATTTTGCGACTACTAAAATAAAAAAAGCTTTAAAAAATATATTTTTTTGTGGTAGAGATTTCTTTTTACAAACCAACAGTAACCAAGCACATTTTTTATTTGCTTCATGTGCAGAAACAAGTTATGCAAGTTCAGAATGTTATAAAGTTCTTTGTTTTAAAAAAAAAAAGACTTCCTGATTTTTTTTTAACGTCAGTTTTAACTTCGATTTGGTTGGTATTATGAAAATATTTTTCTCAATTACATTTCCAGTATATTTTTTTAAATTTCTTTTTTTGAGCACATATTGAAAAAAAAACAAACACTTAAATTAATTCTTATAACAACCTAACATCTAGTAAAACACAAAACTTACTTTCAAAACTCAATCCGAAGTTAAGCACAAACTCGTAAAAAGTTTAAACGTTTTCAAATCCATAACTTCACTAAAACACTAACATATTTACACTTAAAACTAACACAGACACCATAGTTTAATTAGCACTAAACTTAGTTTGCACTCAACACCATTTGAGACTAAATTTTCACTACTTTAGGAAAAAGTTGTAAAGTTTCGTGAACTTTTGTGGAAGAGGGGCAGGTGGCTGCGCCGAATTCTTGTGACAGACTGAAGTCTTGAATGAAAGCAGTGGAAATTGTTCTACGCATGCGCCGAGAAATGCAATGCTTTTTCTGCATTCTTCGATGGTTGGCTGCGTTCTTTGATTTTAGACGGCGATTTAGTGGCTGTTTTTTATTGTTTAAGGACATTATTTGTTTAGTAACGGGTTTTTTATTGCATATTTCGTTGTTGTAAGGGTTGTATTATCACGTAGTCAAAGCTTTAAGGCTCCTACAGACAGACGCGACACGCAATATAATCGCGCGCGACACAAACGGCACCCTCGTCGCACCATACGCGGTGCCTTTGTGTCGTGCGAGATTAAATCGCGTGTCGCGCCTGCTCGAAGGAGCCTTTAAGTGCGTTGATCCAGTATTTTAATAACATAATTGTGTTGCTCTTCTTTCTAAATATGATGTGTTCGTCGAGCGTATTATTTTATGAGTTGGTACAGTCCGCGTTAAGCCGTTGGTCCCGGCTGTCATTCGTGGATCTTTGACAGTCGTTACGGGTCGTCAGAAGCCCGAAAGTCTGACAACCAGTCTTACCAAGGGGTATCGTATTACCCAGTTACTGGGTCGTGGAGGTCAGATAGGCAGTCGCTCCATGTAAAATACTGGTATTCAGCTGCATCCGGTTAGACTGGAAGCCGACCCCAACATAGTTGGGAAAAGGCTAGGCAGATTGATTGGTACAGTCCGCGTCAAAAATATTCGCACACTGTTGAAAATGATCTCAACAACTAAGAAAATTAAACTTTATCTCAATTAGATAAAATTCGTGTCAGAATGACAGTTGTCGTGTAATCTCTTCATTCTGAAACATTCCTTGTGTCATTGAGTTAATATTTCATTTTCATAGTTGTATAAATCATTTTGAACAGTCTGTTCGTCCCGATATTATTGATACCACAAAAATACACTAGACACTTGAGTATTTCTGTGTGTTATGCTTATGATTGTATTACAAAAAAAAAAGACTTATTATCAACAGAGACTTCGAAGGGCTGGGCACGCCACAATTGCGGTGATAAGTCCCCTCTTTGAGGAGTGGTTGGAGAGGCGCCACGGCGTCCTCACCTTCCGCCTAATGGAGGTCCTCACCGGACACGGTTGTTTCGGGAGATTCCTGTTTCGGATAAGGCGGGAGGAAACGCCCGGGTGTCACCATTGTTTGGATCGCCCAAAGGACACGGTGGAGCATACAGTGGAGGTCTGCCCGGCTTGGGCGGAGCTCCGCCGTGTTCTCACGGAGGCGATCGGCGGTGACGATCTCTCGCGTCCAAACCTGGTCCAGGCCATGGTGCGAAGCGAGAGTGCATGGGAGGCCGTCACCTCCTTCTGCGAAGCAGTAATGCTCGCGAAGGAGGAGGCGGAACGCGTGAGGGAGAGGCAACAGCCGCGCCCTCGCGCCCCTAGCCGTCGCAGGAGACACCCTGGGCGGTGGGAATCTATCGCCGATTCCCAGCCACCGTAAGCGCGGGCTTGCGGACGACGAGTAATGGGCAGCTCGCCGTCCGGTAAGGACCAGGGGGTCGACGGCGCGTTGTGTTCCACGCGCGCCTCAAAGAGATGTCAGCAGTGACGAGGTCCAATAGGGCCGATGCCGCCGGGGTCGCGGGTAGTTCGAAAGAAATACCGTGGCCTTGGCACGGGCAACTGAAGGGACACGGGTGGGTTTTAGTCAGTAAAAGTCTGACACGCCCTCGCGCACTGCCCAGAGCGGGAGAAGTCATTTGATGATTTCCCATCCACAAAAAAAAAAAAGACTTCGAAGGTCGTGATTTGTTTTTCAATAAGTGTTTTTCCTATAATTTATACATAGGTTCTTAAGCTTTTCGTTTCATAAAGTGTTTTTCCAATAATTTTGTAGACGTATTTAGAGTAAATTGATAGTTAGCTGTAAGTAATTCGAATGATTGATGTCGTACCACTTAGAATTGTTAAACTTTCAATAATTATAGGTACTTACCTACGAGTCGCGTAGGTGCTTTTCTCAACTGCCGAATTTAATAATTTATGTGTGTAGGTAGGTAATTAATGAGTGAAAGCGGGAAAATTATAGGTGGTGCAAGAGGAACATATTCATACTCAATTAAATTGAGTAGTATTTTCAAATAGATCAAATCAATCTGCCTAGCCTTTTTGTTAGGGTTAAAGGGGAAAGCCAAAGCAAAGACCGTTCTAAGGATTTCAATAGTGTGTTTATTATCCTTTACTTTATATATTGGAAGGTGTATTTACTAATATAACGTGAGACGTGTGGTCTCATGCAAGGCTTATAGAAGAGTACAGACGCTATGAGAAAGTCAGGATTTCAGTCAAGTGCTGAGGGCGGGCTCGGATATAAAAACTTATATTTATGAGTTAGAAACAGAAAGACTAATAGTGTTGACGTAGGGTCGTTTGTTTTTGCTATACTCCAACACTTTTCCCAACTATGTTGGGGTCGGCTTCCAGTTTAACCGGATGCAGCTGAATACCAGTAAATATTTTACATGGAGCGACTGCTTATCTGACCTACTGACCTCCACAACCCAGTTACTGGGTAATACGATTCCTCTTGGTAAGACGTTTATCAAACGTTCTTTTGTTTTATAATAGCCTACTCGTTATCTATGAATATTTATTTGTTATCTATGGATATTTATATTTTAATTAATTAATTATATTTTTCAAAAAAAACATCATTTCATAAAACAATCTTAAAAATGTGGTCCTGTGTGAGCGAGAGAGGTGATAAAATACGACAGCCCTCAATTATTGACCACTTCTGAACAAGTACAATATATATCTGTACAATCTGCCTAGCCTTTTCCCAGCTATGTTGGGGTCGGCCTATTTTACATGGAGCGACTGCCTATCTGACCTCTACAACCCAGTAACTGGGTAATACGATACCCCTTGGTAAGACTGGTTGTCAGACTTTCGGGCTTCTGACGACCCGTAACGACTATCAAAGATCCACGAATAACAGCCAGGACCAACGGCTTAACGTACTTTCTGAGGCACGAAGGAATTTGGGTATGTAAAGAATGGTCACCCATCCACTGACCAACCTCGGCAAACGTAGCTTAACCTGATGGATCGACCCGTGCGGCTGTTATTACTTAGCCACGAGCTCTTCTATTTTCAAACAGATATTATTTTATAATCTAAAAACACTTTTACTTTGATTTAGATAAAGTGACAAAAATCATCTACTTGAAATGACTAAAAACAGATTATTTATCAATAAATAAGTAGTAAGTACCTATAACTTATTAAAATGCCTAAGAAAATTTACAGAACTGAGCAACAAAAAAAAACCAACGGTTTTTGGAGAAAACAAGAGTGTTAATTTTCAGTATTAAAAAAGTAATTCTAAAAATCCAAGACATAAAATTGAAGCAATTTTAAGTCTGAAATACTTTTCTTACCTACACTAGGGTAGGTATATCATGTCATGCTAAAGTGTAGGTACTTAATTGTTGGCGACCGCCGCGCTCTCTTTACAAAGTTAAGAGTGACATCACCGGAGCGGTATGGTGGCCCACGGCGAGACGAAGTGCGTGCGCTGCTGTATCCCGAGCCCGACGTAAACATCGATAAGATAAGTTCACAGAAAAGGTCATTTATCTGTTCTGTGGTCAAGATTCAGCATGGGAACATAAACAAGAGCAGCGTTGCGACCATTGTTATAATATTAAGACTTTATGAGTGGACTTTTTCGGAGACCTTTGTAAGAGGCAGTCGTTTCGTGTTTTATATCTGTAAATACACCTTAGTCTTTATTTTAATGTGTGAAGTTATTATATTGTTAAAACTATAAAGTGGTATAGAACTTATAGAACTTTTGTTGGGACGTGATGTAGGTTCTATAGTGAGAAATTAAATGTCCATTCAAATTTACACTATGAATTTAATAATGTATTTACTACAACTAAACACGGTACAATTACTTATGATGATTAGTATAAAATGATATATATGATGATTGACGCGAGTAGCCGTCAGTAAACGACTCTGTAATATGTGTTGTCGTGACAACGCGTGACTTCAAACTTAAGATGACGGTGAACGTCTTAGATACTTATAAGCTCGCAAGTGGCGTGCATGTGTGGGTAAACATACCACTACATGTCCTCCCCCCTTTGATAAAGATAATTTAATAAAAGGGTAAACAAATAATTATCAAAAAACAATGAGCAAAGTGTTTTATTGCCATGTACATAGCTAATAATTCCCTGTCGTAGGTACTGTATTTTGTCTGGGCGCTACTTAGTTTTTTCGAATAAAATCCTAGTGGCTCTAACCGTTTGTTGACTAGTTGATGAAGTGCTGCGCCAACGCAGGTATTCGCTGCGTCGGTCATTAAAATAAGTTTGGATGATGAGTCTGGATGCGTGAGAGTGACAGCTTCACTTATGTGATGTTTGCATTGATTAAATGCGTTGACTGCTTCTTCGGTCCAAGCGATTTTAGTCTTGTCTTTTTTCTTAGCGTTGTGTAAGTAATTGTCTAAAATAGTTTGAGTGTCGGCGGCATTAGGAATGCTCATTCGGTAAAAATTTATAAGACCGAGGAAGCGCCTCAGTTCTTCGATGGTTTCGGGTTGCGGATAGTTATTGATAGCTTTGACCTTTTCTTCGTCCGGCCGTATGCCATCACAGCTAACGCGATAACCGAGAAATGTAAGTTCGGATTTCCCAAATTCGCATTTAGACGTGTTGATTGTGACGCCAAATTCACTAAGTCGCTTGAACACCTCTTTGAGATCATGAATGTGACATTCTTCTGATTCTGAAGCAATAAGTATATCGTCCAGGTAACAAAACGTATTGTGAGTATTTTTCAAAACTTCATTGATAAATCTTTGAAACGTCTGTGCAGCATTTCTCAGACCGAAGCTCATTTTCGTAAACTCGAACAGACCAAATGGAGTTATTATTGCGGTTTTCGGTATGTCCGCGGGTGCGACGCTTATATTATGGTAAGCACGTCGAATATCAATTTTAGATAAAACTTTTTTATTTTTGAGGATGTATGTAAAATCCGTTAAACGAGGAATCGGGTAGCGGTCGGGCTCGGTGATTGCGTTTAAACGACGGTAATCACCGCACGGGCGTAATTCATCGTTTTTCTTTTGAACGACGTGTAAAGCATTTGCCCATGGGCTGGATGACGGCCTGCATATTCCTAAATCTACCATTCGCTGGAATTCGTCCTTTGCCGCTTTGTATTTTGCAGCGTTAAGTGGACGTGCTTTTTCGTAAACAGGTGGGCCATGAGTACATATATGATGCGTTACGTTGTGTTTGGGTGGGTCCTTGAAACACTCGCTCTTAGTGAGGTCTGGGAACTCTGTTAAAATACAGTGATATTTATTATCCGAGTCGATGACCTTTATTGTAGGTATATTTGAGGCATCTTCTACGTTAGTGTTCCTAGAGAGTAGAGTGACTTTGTCAATTAACTTTTTTGCGTGAAGATCAACAAGCAATTGATGTTTGGCTAGGAAATCTGCCCCAATAACGCACCGCTGTACATCAGCCAGGACAAATTCCCAGGTAAAAGCTCGGCGTAAGCCAAGGTCCAAAGTCATTTTCTGAGTCCCATATGTTTTGATTGTGGTCCCATTAGCAGCAAATAACGTAAAATCGGCGGGTTGACGATTCACGTTTTTATAGGTAATAACTGAAATATCAGCGCCGGTATCAATAAGAAAATGTGTACCACTTTTCCAGTCGGTGACGCTCAAGCGATATGTTCCTTCGACACCTACACTCGCCAAGGCAGGTGTCGGCTTTAGTTTAACGCATTTTTGATGCATTGATCGTCGCCGCATTTCTTGGCGTTATCCCCATAAATATAGTGATAGAAGCACTTGTAATCTTTGTCTCCCGGTTGCGCTGTTTGACGCCTGTATCTATTTTGATTGTCAAGATACCGAGAGCGTGATCGTGACCGTGATCGCGACTGATAAATGCCACGACTGCTATTTTCCTCCTCTGACACTCTGAGACTCCTCTGGCGCGTGTTTTGTAGATCGCTAATTTTTGTATTTAACGCGGCAATTTCTTTAATTAAATTATTAAATTGTTGATCTGTTGATTGTGTAGGGATAGCGACCGGATTTAGAGAGCAGATTTCAGATGGCCGTGAAGTTTCCATGATCTTATCAGCAATTGCTGCGACGTTGTCCAACGTAACATCGCAGACTGTGACTACTGCGCGGACTGTTTGAGGCAGGCGATCTAACCACAAAATTTTGATCGTGTCCTCGGGAATTTTGTTTCTTCCGAGTTCTCGCATTTTACGAAGGAGTTGAGTGGGTCGTTGATCCCCTAGCTCGACTTTCGTAAGCAATGTGCTTGGATTCGGATTCTTCATATGCCGAAATTAACCTATCCTTTAGTGCTTGATATTTACCATTTGCGGGTGGGCTCTCGAGAATGTCACTAATTTGACCCAATTCGTCTCGACCTAACTTAGCTATAACTAATTGGTATTTATGTAAGTCACCTGCTTTTTGTGCACCGATTATGGCCTCAAACTGATGGAACCACAGTCGTGGACGCGCTGCCCAGAAGTCGGCGATGCGGGAGTTGATGGTGATCGCCCCCGTCTCTGGCGGCTGGTGCTGGTCTATGGTATAACACGGACCAACTTGCTGAGGTGCGTTGACACTACCAGGTGTGGCGGCAGCCGTGGCGGCTGTGTGCTCAGGATCGATGGTAACTTTATAGTCAGCGGCAGCAGCAGTGTTAGGGTTGACCATTTTGAAGGTTTGTAAAATAGTTCACAGTAACAATACAAACAAAATCTACGTCTGTATTGAACGCAATTGCACTCGCGGATCAAAGTATGAAACCGTATTATTTCATTCACGTCGGGGTCACCAATATAGAACTTTTGTTGGGACGTGATGTAGGTTCTATAGTGAGAAATTAAATGTCCATTCAGATTTACACTATGAATTTAATAATGTATTTACTACAACTAAACACGGTACAATTACTTATGATGATTAGTATAAAATGATATATATGATGATTGACGCGAGTAGCCGTCAGTAAACGACTCTGTAATATGTGTTGTCGTGACAACGCGTGACTTCGAACTTAAGATGACTGTGAACGTCTTAGATACTTATAAGCTCGCAAGTGGCGTGCATGTGTGGGTAAACATACCACTACAGTGGTTTCAGTTTATTTATTTAGGATGTCCAACAAAAGATGTACACAATACATGAAACATAAATAAAGGGAACATCAGGTATTAAGTAGGTGTACTCCTTCACTTATAGGAGACCACAGCATGCACAAAAATGTTAACAACTAAGCTTAAAATATTAATAATAAGTAAAATTTGGAGAAAAATTAATATATTTTTAAAGGACAAAAGACATAAGAAATGAAAATATAACATTTAGAGACACCTAAATTATATCTATTAAACATTTTTATATTTAGACAGAGACTCGCAGATGTCTAAATGCGTAGTTTTAGCAAATTCGTTATATTGCCTACAAAGTCTTGGCACAGCGGCGTAATGACCGAGGTTAGTTTTTGAGCCAGGGATGTAAAATAAATTATTGTGTTATGCCTGGGAATACGAGTCGGAATTTTTATATTTAATGAACTCAAAAGTTCACTACAATCGATCGTTCCACTCAATATTTTGTGAAGGATGATGCAGTCCAGTTTCTTCCTACGACTGGTTAGCGTAACCATGTGATAGTGTCTCAACCTGTCAGTGTAGCTAGTGAGTTGTTTCGCCAAGTGATCTCCGTAGCACAGATGGTAAAGGAACCGCTTTTGGACACTCTCTAATCACTTGGAGTAAACCTCATAATGCGGGTTCCATACCACGGAACTATATTCTAGGATTGGACGGACCAAAGTGTTGAAAAGCTTTATTTTTGTAGCGGGTCTTTTAAATTCCTTACTATTTTGCTAAACAAATCCCAGTACCTTGAAAGCTCTTGAGACAATATTCAGGATGTGCACATCGAACTTTAACACTTGATCGAGTTGAACTCCTAGGTCGCGAATTTTGCTCACTTTCTCTATTTCAACTTCTTCTATGTAGTATTTATTCTCAAGTACTTTTTTATTACAAGTAAACTGGATGTAGTGACATTCACTAGTATTTATTTGCATTTTGTTTAATTTGCACCAGTCTACAAGTATATTGATGTCGTCCTGTAGCATTATGGAGTCTAAGTTACTCTGAATTGGCTTCATTATCTTTAAATCGTCCGCAAACAAGTAAAAACGGGAGTGTTTGAAGCACTCAGTTATGCCATTAATGAAAACATTGAAAATAATCGGCCCCAAATGCGATCCTTGCGGGATTTCAGACGTAACTAGATAGCTTTCAGAAAAATGACCGTTCACTACCACTTTGGATGCTCTTTTTTCCAAGTAAGATTTAAACCACCCTATCAACGTGCCACCCACACCTAGTTGAGCCAATTTATGAATAAGAAGGAAGTGATCCACTTTATCGAATGCCTTGCTAAAATCAGTATAGATTGCGTCCACTGGAATACGAGTGTCAAGGCACTTAGACAAAGCTGACGTGAAACATAGTAGGTTAGTATTGGTTGATCTAGATTTAATGAAACCATGCTGATATTCAGTAATGTGCTCTTTTTTTTTTTTTTTTCTTAAAAGTTAATAGAGGGTTTTTATCCACAAGGATACGCCAACCCTATTGTACCTTATCACTACTCTTACACCACTAAAGTTAACATATAATAACACTATTCTTATAATCCTTATTATTTAACCAATTTAGCTATTCATTGATCAAGTTGTTGTACTAGACCACACAGTTTTTTTGCAACATTTGATTTAGGTTTCGCTAAAATAGTGAAAATAAGCCCAAGATCTAAAATATTTAAACCAAACTCCCTAATCAATGAATCTCTTTCATTTTTGCTTTTAACGCATTCCATCAGCAAACGTTGCACGTCTTCTATTTTGTTGCATACTTCGCAGTTTGGAGATGCTGTCTTACGCATTAGGAAAGAAAATTTTGCTGATGGAAAGTGCCCAGAACGCAGTCTTAAAGCTACTTTGACGTAACTCCTACTTAAATTAGTGTCATCAAACCAGGGCACGCGAGAAGGTTCACTCTGAATTACTTTGTACCATATACCTTTTTTTTTCGAAATCTCGTTGAAATGATCTTTCCATTTATCATAACAAGACTCCTTGATTTTTGAGACATATTCCCAATGATCAGGTAGGTAAGAAACTTCATTCCCTGCGTTAATTGCCAATTTTGCCAACCGGTCAGCCTCCTCGTTGCCGCGTAATCCTATGTGTGCTGGAACCCATTGCAATATAATTTTAATTTCGTCTTTATTAATAATGTTTATAATTTTAAGAATGTAATGTGCTCTTTAAGATACCACATCAGATGGTTGCTAACAAGTTTTTCGAATACTTTTCCAAATGTAACTAATATTGAAATTGGTCTATAATTAGCCACTAAATGCTTTTCTCCAGATTAAAAATAGGTATGACGAGAGCTTCTTTCCAGGTGGCTGGAAACATACCATCGTGTAAAGATCTATTGAAAATTATCTGTAGGGGCAACATTAAGGCTTTTGCACAGCGTTTAATAAATATAGGAGGAATACCATCGCTACCCGCGCCCTTAGTTTCATCTAATCAAATTAATTCACGGTATATTTCTTTTTTATCAAATTCCAAATTACACAGTGCTACAGCTAAGAGAGAATATCCAGTGTTTGTGAGATTTGGACTATCTGTAGGGGGGTTAAAAGTACTTGCCAAATTCTCACCAAACATGTTGCAAACATCGCTTTCACCTGATGCGATTTTGTTGTTATGAGACATTTGCACCGGATATGTACTGCTACCTTTTCTTTTATTTTTTATGAATGACCGGAATGCTTTAGGTTTTTTTGTAATATTATTTTCAATATTAGACATAATATTTCTTGTAGCATGTTGAATTTAGAACATTGCATTCATCCCGTAATCAATCAAAGTGCTCTCGGTCTGATGGATTACTGTACTTTTTAAAACGAACACGAACTTTTCTCTTAGAAGTCGTATAAGATCCCGTGAGTACCAAGGTGGATATTTATCGCTGGCCGTTTTTTTTTCATAGGGATACATTCAGTAATAGTATGTCTTAATAAGTTATAAAAACGAGTTTTTGAATTCATTTTCCCATTCTATTGCTAACAAATGACGTAGAACGTTTTCATAATCTGCTCGAGGAAAGTTTAGTTTTTGCACATTTTTAGCTTTTAAAAAACGCTCTGCTAGCACAGGTAGATTAAACTCAAGTGGGGGATGTAAAGGGTCCTCTATTGATAACCTGCGGTTACAACGGGTGATGTTCGTGATGGAGGTATTACAGAGTAGATCTAATATTCTTGACTTATTGTTCAAGATATTTTTGTATTGATTTAGGCCATTTAAAGTTAGGAACTCGGAGAGTATCGCACTTAAATCAGAGTTGCTGGGTTCAGGGTGCAGGTATATGGAGTCATTATCAGTAAGCCATTTAGTATTAGGAAGATTAAAGTCTCCTAAAATCAAAATTAGTTCATTATTATTAAGCAACTCGTGGAGGAGCTCGTGGCCAAGTAATAACAGCCGCACGGGTCGATCCATCAGGTTAAGCTACGCTTGCCGGGGTTGGTCCGTAGATGGGTGACCATCTTTACATACTGAGACTCCTCCGTGCCTCGGAAAGCACGTTAAGCCGTTGCTACCGGCTGTCATTCGTGGATCCTTGACAGTCGTTACGGGTCGTCAGAAGCCCGAAAGTCTGACAATCAGTCTTACCAAGGGGTATCGTATTACCCAGTTAACGGGTTGTGGAGGTCATATAGGCAGTCGCTCCATGTAAAATAATGGTATTCAGCTGCATCCGGTTAGACTGGAAGCCGACCCCAACATAGTTGGGAAAAGGCTAGGCAGATTGATATTATTAGGTAAGCAACTTATTAACGTTCTTCGTAAACAACTCCAGTGTTTCGCGATGAATTGGTGGTGGTAGGTACAATCCGCTGACAAACATTTTATTGCTACAATTTTTAGAGGAACTGATATCAACACTTATCCATAAATCATCAATGTCGCTTTCAAAGTGGGATAACCTACACGATTTCAATGTTATCAAAACTGCAATCAAAAGCCCTCCGCCGTCTTTACGAGTTTTATATCTACTTGACTCACGATCACGCCTATAAACTACATACCTATCGTCGAACAACTCAGAATCGTAGACACCGCTGTTCAACCAAGTCTCAGTAAGCACTACAATGTCATAATTATGTATAGTTAGGTTAAGGTAAAAGTTACTAGTTTTGGTTTTTAAGCCTCGTACCTACATTTTGATAATACACTTGAAGTGGACTATTGAATGTGACTAGATAATTACATGAACTTGCAAGTAATGATATTAATTAATAAAATTAAGCTAAGGATTTTATCTTATCTAGGCAATAGCCTACAATAGATTACAATTCTTTGCGAAGACTCGTCATTTTTCATGAAGACCTTGCCGTCCCGAACCCAAATAAACTTGAAACCAAGTTGTTTGCCGCGGATCCGAGCTGCGGTATGGATAGCTTTATTAGCAGTAGATTGATGTTCCGTGACATAAATGGGCTGTGGTTTCTCCGCTGCGATACCCAGGTGACTAGTGTTCAGCTTCTCTTGGTTGTTGTTTCTATTATACTTCATTGAAGCGGCAAGGAAACTATCACGCAGACGTGGACTACTGAATTTGACGAGAATAGAATGGGGCCTGGTGCTTTGTGTGTCTTTCTTAGCAGTTCGTGTACAGTGTAGTATGTCAGGGTCTTTAATATCACAACTAATCACCTTACCCAATTGCATCACGGTGGTAATTAGATTTTCAGCTTTGTTTTCTGGCACGCACTGAAGCTCGACGTTGGCGGACCTGGAATTTTGTTCTACCAAGTTCAGACGCTGAATAAGTTGTTAGATTCCCGGAAGCCACAGTTCTCTTTTTCAAGCTTCTGTATCCTATCAGATTTTTCTTCCAGCGTGGCCTTCATCTCTTCGTACTTTTCGTTATAGAAAGCAAGTGACTCGTTGAAACCTGCGACCAACTCGTTAATTTGTTTGAACTGATCAGATATCTTTAAGCGCACTCTGTATTTTTTGCTCAATAATTTCCCGCA
Organism: Cosmia pyralina; assembly: GCA_946251885.1. Classification (NCBI taxonomy): domain Eukaryota; kingdom Metazoa; phylum Arthropoda; class Insecta; order Lepidoptera; family Noctuidae; genus Cosmia; species Cosmia pyralina. The sequence continues at coordinate 24,266,172 of OX276349.1, read as the reverse complement.
ACGTGCCTCTTGAAACCTCAATTAAGGTGTTATCATTCAATTGAACTGGTGATTGACTTTGAGACTGTTTAGTCATGTTGCGAACACTGACATTGGTACCCGGGGGTGATAGCGATCGCGGGGACCGCTTCGTGGTGGGACTCACAAGTCTCGTCGGTCTGGCAGGTGTGTTTGTATTGGGTGTGTAACGTTTGATATAATAACAAAAGTTCTAATGATCACAAGACGTAATTTCATTTAATATAATTATTTTTTAATATAACGATCAAATGATATAATGAATTATTGATATAATTTCATTTTACATAATTTCATATGGTATAATGAACAGTTTTTATAATGCACATTTGAATTAATATTTAATTAATATAATATTCAGTTGCTATAATATTTAAAATGTATAAGTCACGTTTAATATAATTTGGAAATGTCTACTTTCATTTTTGCAAAAACTGATTAGATTTTAAACTTCTGCAATAATTTAAAAAAAATTACGATATGGCGACAATAAAATTATATACCGGCTTGTAGTTAATACGTTGAATCTGTTCCAAAACCGAATCGGAGCACCCCGACTTTACGTAGTCTTTTGGCTCCTACCCTAGAGTGAATATGAAAACCGGAGGCGCGGAGGGAGAGCAAGCCCCGCCCGCTGTAACAAAGCATAGGCACCTATAGCCGCCGAGCGCCAGAACCTCTTTATTGTTGGTGAATCATTTGGGTTAGGTTAGAACAGTGACCATTACCACTATTGTTGGGGAATCATTTGGGTTAGGTTAGGTTAGAACAGTGACCATTAACGCACGAAGGCGAGCGAGCGAAGCGAGCATGCCGCGGCAGCGGCCGCCGAGCGCCAGATACCCTCTATTGTTGGTGAATCATTTGGGTTAGATGAGGCGGTGAATGTCTCGTATATTAGACTATGAAAGCTTTTGCTTTGTGTTTTTTACTAGGCGTTTTATCATATCAGATTAAATAGGTTTTATGTCTTTTGAGTGGTATATCAAACGATTTTATATTCAATGTATGTTATGCTTATAAAAATTTGTTACTAAAAAATTATATCAATCGTTTATTTTAGTAACTCATCATTACCTATATAAAATAAAATTATAGATTCAGTTGTTATATCTTGCAAATATTAGAGATTTTGTAATTATATCATATATTACTTACCCATATAATTTGCTTTACTTAAGAATTATGCGTTACCTTACAATATTAGCTAATATGAAAGTTAGGTCAAATGAAAATTATATAAAAAGAGCATTGTACAATTTGAAAATTATATGAAATGAACGTTATACTAAATGTAATTAGAGAAAATGAAAATTATGTAAAATATTTTATATCATATGAAATTAGGTTAAATGTTTTTATAGCATATGAAAATTATACCATATGAAAGTTATGTCAAATGAAATTAGACTATCTGTTATTATACCAAACATTACACACCCGTTTGTATTATCGTCCTTAGGTTGTTTACTTACGCAGCTAGGACACTTCCAGGTTGATTTTTGTTTGATACTCATGCTTTTGAACACCTTATCGCGAACATTAGTACACAATAATTCATAACATTGGTGGCAAATAGAGCATTGTAAGCATTCTTTGCAGTTAAAATCACTCAAACAAACAGCGCAGCTTTTAGATGACATTTTCGTCAATACAATTCAAAATGTAGGTAATCATAATAAAGCGCTTTCAGCGAATCACCGAGCACGCAGCGTCTAGCGGTGCCAAATATAATAAAGCGATGGTATACTTAAAGCGCTGAGCGGCAATGGAGTGTGGCTAGCTTGAAATCTCGCGACCGAAAGGTCGTAAGCGCCGCGGAATAAGCGTCACTTGCGCATTTTAGTCAACACTGGTTTGAAGTCAAGACAAAGTCACATACTTGTAACGGCCAATTTAAAGTAATGATTTATGTAATTAATCTCAGATATTTCACTATAAGAACTTAGTCTGCACTTAGTTGGTGATTGTTTACGTAAAACACTAAAAACAATGTTACTAATTACACTTTAGTTAGACTAAAAAGAAACAAATAAGCGGAACGAACGGTAGCACTTGAAAGAAAAGAAAGAAAGAAAAATATTTTATTTGGGACACGCACAGGAAATACAGCTAAAAAGGAGCATATGAAAGTAACAAAATAAACATTAAAAAACAAAAAAAAAAAAGAAATTAAATTAAATAAAAACACTACACACACACTTGTTGCTTAGTTGAATGCGTTGAGTGTGAAGTTAATAGTAAAGTTAGTGATCTACGCACATATTAAGTTATCATAAGTAAAGTATTTCAGACTAGTAATGGCACGTAGGTTTTACTTATACACCAACGAATCGCAGACCAGTAATGACCTCCGCACGCTTCAGAATTCACATAAGTGACCATAACTTTATCCATGCCATCCGAAACCCCATCGTTAGACAAGACTACTCAGACGGTCGCGGTCAACACAGTCGTTAACATTCCTCCCCACTATTACCGTCCTTGAACTTCTCTTCTGCGTCTTTTGTCTGACGTCGCCTTTACCTATATCATTGTTTGGAGGCACGCACCATGATTTATAAAGTCAGGTATAACATTGCGTATTGTTGTGTTGAGAGTTTTGTTATTCTTCTAGTATATTATGTATTATTAGTTGGGAAAAGGCTAAGCAGATGATGATTATGTATTATTATGTTATCTTCTTTATGGTAGACTAGCTTTTGCCCGCGGCTTTGCCCGCGTGGATGTCGGAAAATATCCCACGGGAACGCACTACCTGGAAATCCTTCCTTATTCCTTGTCTACATAATAAAGAGAACATTTGTGTAAAATTTCAGCTTTCTTAGGTTCAATGGTTTGGGCTGGGCGTTGATGAGTCAGTCAGTCAATCAGTGAGTCAGGACTTCTCTTTTTATTTTAGATGCCATCAAAACTAATATTTTGTAGAAGTAAAATTGTTTTTTCGTATGTAAGAGGCAATTTCTGGAAGTGATCTGATTACAAAAATTAAGCAAACACAAGTTAAAAGTTAAATTTAAATAACCTCCGACATGTATTTACCCTCATTTCTTTTTGCTCCTCCATCATCAGACACTGATTGCTTGATCGGTATATTATCCTATTCATTAAAACCATTCCAATGAGCGCAAACACGATACCCCTGCTGTAAGTTGGTGAGGAAGTTGAGTATCCTGCAAATTCCAGGTGATGCTGCAGCCCACAGAAAAGATAAAGAGATCTCTTTATCTGTTCTGCGCTGCAGCCTCAGTTCAAGGTTAGTATGTTAATTCTATTAACATTGAAGTAACAGAATACCAAAATCCATCGTAACAAAAGGTTGGTTACAAAATGGTGTTGATGGATTTTAGAATAGGAGATTATCGAAAAGGGTGAAAAAAGTTAGTGTAAACAAAAAATCGTATTTCACGTTTACCGGGTTAGAAAGAGAAGGATACCAGAAAGAAAGAGTCGGATATAGATGGCGGGAAGCGTATTGCCTATCTTTATCTCTCTCTTTTTTTTTCTCTTTATCTTTTGTCGTTAGATTTCGTTCGTTCGACGAATCTGCCCGAAATCTAACTTAGAGAGATGTATTGAAGACTTTCATGGTTAAAATTATATAAATACATAATGTGTTTTATTGCCACCTATCATATTTTGATCAATATACAACCTGACACGGACCTGCAAATTGCAAAAAACCCAAAAAAAAAAATGAATTTCGCGAGCTACCACAGCGCATCCCTCTTAAGAACCAATTACGATAATTAAAGACACAGTTTATACATACGTAATTATACTTGCTAGGACTTTCTTGCCTCTCGACAGTCGAGCAACCATCTTTGTTCAAATGAACCAATATACTAGGTGCAAAGGACTGTTTCTTGGAATCGCATTTAATAGCGCGTCCCTGCTTTGACACGATATTTTTATTGACTTTCTTTCGCACATAACCACTAATAATAATACTGGCATATTATTCTCAGAGCATTATTTTATGGCGTATACAACGTACCGCTGCAACAGCGACATTAATTCAACAAGTGTATACGGATCCGCGTTTTCGTTTTATTAATAAATATTTTAATTTCATTACACGTTATTCATTGATTTATTTACATTTTTCTAAAATAACATCTTGGAGCAACCTGTAGCGCAAAGATGAAATTGAAACGAACGTGAATAAAAAGGCCATGCCACTCGAATTTTTTTCCATTAAGTCAGAACAATAGATAAACGATAAACAAAAAAAAGTTGTTGGTCAACGACCTTTTACCAACTGGCATAGTACAAAAACTTCATGAATGAATCTTTTGCTTAAAGTGACCTAATTTTGGTTATTTTTATTAATTATTTAGTTTGTTTGAATTTTTTTTTTATTTCAAATAACGAATTATTTTATCTTATCATAATTTTTATGTTTACTGGCTACTAGCCCTACCCACGTGTTGAATAAATGTCGCCATTGCCGCCGTTTAATGAGCCGCCACACGTTGCAGATGCTCTGATTATAAAATTTTCCCAACCAGTGCAGACCATGTGGAAAAAAATTACATCGCGGGCCAAGAAACCAATGAAGACAAAATTTCAATAGAATATACTCACGTGAGCGAAGTCGCGGGCACAGCTAGTAAATAACAGCGTACATAACAGCGTCACAAATTCCAAGATATCTGACAAATATGTTTCAAAGCGTAACAAGCTTCACATAAACTCATTTAATCGACTTACATATAAAATCCCGTCGTTTATAACCCTTTTATTTCTTTGCCATCGTAAATGTTCTAGATATTCTAGCAATATTATGTGCCTTATTGAAAAATTCTTTTGTGCTTTCCATACGTTTGCTCTGGAATTATGTTAATCATGAACCCAACCACTTTCAAGCGATTTTTACGTCGTTTGAGTCCCATTTTCTAAAGTTTATTCATATTCATGAGTTTATACGACATGCGTACCATGTTTTCTTTTTTAATAATTAGCTTTTTGTTGTATCTTAGCTGGTCTGAAAGAGGTCATGAAAAAGTAAGATAATCATATAATTCAAACTACACCAATAGGTACACAGTGCCTATGGCAATGTGCCTGGTTCTAATCCGTTGCTAGGTAGAATCCCCAGCTTCCCAACCTGCCAAATTGTAGTTAAAGCGTAGTTGTAGTAAGCCACTCAGAACAGAACAGATTTTTTTTATTATTATTTTTATTTATTATAATTATTTTCACTGATTTTAGTTTAGTTCAATTTAGTTTATAATCACCTGTAATGCAATAATCATGTACGAGTAAGTACTACCCTTAACTCTGAAAATGTCGCAATTCCAACACCCAAGATACAGGCATAATGTCTAGTTTGGGGGTCACCGTCCAATCTGTTTTTGTACAACCTGAGGGCTTAGTGCGAGTTTTTATACTTACTCGATCGCATTTACGTTAACGTTACCTTACGTCAATTTGTATGGAATAATTGTGTTTCCCATTATAGTCACCAGACGGCGCTTATTCAGTTTAAATACAAATTGAAGTTTACGTTAACGTGATCGAGTAAGTATAAAAACTCGCACTAAGGCCTCAGCACTCTAATTGCGTAACACACTATCAATCGGAGTTGGTTTAATTTTGACAGTTCAACAACATTCATTGCGTTATTTACGTTGTCGAGCCAATGATATTATATGTAGAAAGAGGATACAATATCATTGTGTCGAGCAGACAAATTTTTCGAACATATGAAGCAATGGATTCGTAATTTGTTTCAAAATGAAACGAACTCCGATCGATAATGTGTTACGCAATTAAGGTGCTGATTATTAATGAATAAATTTTAAATTTGAAACTAAACTGGACCTAGTTTAGCAATTTATATTCCACCCGTCTGTGATTGCCCGATTTTTTAAAAAGAAAGAAAGAAACACATGCATAAAAAAAGATAATTTAAGGCTCCTACAAACAGGCGCGACACGCGATATAATCGCGCGACACACAGGCACCACTCGTCGCGCGACACACGGTGTCTGTGTCGCGCGCGATTATATCGCGTGTCGCGCCTGTTTGAAGGAGCCTTGACTCGATAATTATTCTTAACTATTCTTAGCTAACAGCTTTTTATCTACACTGTTAAACAATATTAGGTATTTTTTTCTAAGACTCAATAATTCTCCATTTTCTCAGCATTTTCCCCGATTAATAGCAATAGCCTCACCTCCTATTAATTATATGGGGCCTAAACTTATCTAGCAAAATGTGTATGAACTAGAGCGTGATATTATGTCATATTATTTTAGGACCAGACTTTATTAAAACAAAAATCGTCGTTTTTAGGGTTCCGTACCTCAAAAGGGTAAAACGGAACTCTTATAGGATCACTCGTGTGTCTGTCTATCTGTCTGTCTGTCTGTCTGTCTATCCGTCTGTCTGTCCATCTGTCACAGCCAATGTGCTCCGAATCTAATGGACCGATTAAGTTGAAATTTGGTACACATATGAATTTCTGTGACCCAAACACGGACAGGTAAAGTAAATAAATGAATTTTGAATATGGGGGTCACTTTTGGGGGGCAAATTAGAAAATTAAAAAAAAAGTTTTGCAAACTATACCGTGTTACATATCAAATGGAAAGACTTACTATGAGAGTCTCTCATATATTTGTTTTTTATAATTTTAAAATAAATTGTTTTAAAGTTATTTAAGAAAATAGACGAAAATTGACCATTACTTAGGCAAGTATTTGTGCCAAGTTTCAAGTTAATTAAACAAAAGAATAAGAATTTTCATATAAACTATTATTCCCTGTTTTCACCCTCACAGGGGTGGAATTTTAAAAAATCGCTTGGGATATTTCCGTAACTTGACTGAAAGATTATTTACACCAATTTCCGAGTTAATCAAGCCCCGCAGTAAAATCCTGCCCTGTAGAATTGACTACCCCATTTCACCCCCTTAGGGGTTGATTTTCGAAAAAAATGTGATTCACGTTATTCTTCATTTTTGGTCTCAAGTATAAATTTGCTGAGTTTCGAGTTAATCGGACCGCGCGTTAAAATTCCTCCATACAAACTTTGAGACCCCCCAATTCCTCCTTAAGGGGTAGTTTAGGAAAAACTTTATAATTTACTTAGATGAGTTAAGTTAATAGTTAGTATAGTTAGTATAGTTAGTTGATGAGTTGAGCTAAGTTTCAAGTATATTAACTCAAGGAATAAGATTTTTCATACAAACTTTTATCCCTTATTTGAACCCCTTAGGGATAGAATTTCCAAAAATCCTTCCTTATTCCTCGTTTACGTTATAAAGGGAACCTCTGTGCAAAACTTCAGCTTTCTATGTCCAAGGGTCTGGGCTGTGCGTTGATGAGTCAGTCAATTAGTCAATCAGTCAGTCAGTCAGGATTTCTCTTTTTATTTATATAGATAGATAGATTGTTACAAACTAACATTTGTCATTTGAAACACGCGCCATTACTAACAGCTGTCAAAATTACAGTGATGCCAATATTGGAACCTCGAATAAGATCACCCTTTATAATAATTAAAACTTACAATTAATTAAATAACTAATCAAATGTTCATCTGCGCTATGGCCAGATTGAAGCATTGTTTAAGGAAACCTACTTTTTACAAGGTCCACGTGGTCCTGAGGGCTTTCATTCGCCATTATTTAAACGAAAATCAATAGTTTAACTCAAAATAAATTTAATTTAACAACAAAATTATTAAAAGTAATAATTAACAATAAAACGTTTTGTTATTGTAATTCAGGCGTGATCCGTGTCACAATTAGAGTTGTGGAAGGGGCACTCGCTAGTATCAGAATGTTCGCCATTCTTCGTTAGTTAGTTAGTTAGTTATAAATGGCATCTCGCAGTTGACCACTGAGGGTCGAGACTGCTCAACCGGGCGTTTCCTGTGGGTTCTTTAAGCGAACTTAAAGCCCCCGGTCAGGCTTAAAACTAGGGTAAATTATTAGTCGACTGAGCGTCGCTAATAATAGGACAGCCAGACGGGGCAGGCTGGATCATAATAGGGGGGATAAGTACTACAGGCTCAGCTGTGCCCCCAGCTGGCACAGCTTCACCGAGTAGGGGATAGGGGGAGGGGCGGTTACGATTGCGACCTCGGCGGCGAGGTCGGAAGGTATTCCTGGGTGGTCTACGTTTGTAAACCGTACTGGTGGCCTTGCTACTCTCCTGAAGGAGGGTTATGGGGTCATCAGGGTCGGTGAGAATATGTCGCGGACGGCGAGTCTTACTAATTTTAGAGGGGACATAGCGCGCGGCCTCGACAACCAAAGGGTTGCGATGCTTCGCGGCGGCATCAAAGAAACGCTTCGAGCTGCGCTTCAAAAATTGATGGATCGTAGGCCATTCTTCGGTGCGCCGCCCGTCTTATAAAGGCCGGTCCTTTCCACAATTCGCCTGATTCACTGAGTGGGGCAATGATGTCACTAAACATAGCCTTCCGTTTTACGTTGCAAGCCGACGTTCGCACGGACATAAACATATCGCGGCGGGATTAACTGGATTTTCAACTCTCGTTGTTGAGCCGAGCGTTGAGAATCCAACTTAACAACAACAGAGTGCATTCTAGCGCGTCGAAAAAACACTGTGGGATTTTCAACTCTCGGCGCTAAGCAGAGCGTTAAAAATCCAGTGCGCGAAATAAAATCGCCGCGATATTTTTACGTCCGTGCGAACGTCGATTAATTTGCTCACACCGACACGTTATTATAATACATATTTGTACGCCGTTAAGGTAAAACATGACTGTGATCTTTTCTGCAATGTTAACGTATTACATGCATTGTGTGTGCTTATTCATGTTTCGGACAAATATATCTGTCTTCTATCTATCTCACAGTAATAAAAATATTCGTTTGTGAAAATTAGACCTCAGCCTACCCATTATCTACAGAAATCGGGAAAATAATTACCTTCACCCTTGTTTGTCACAGGAAACAAAGGAACAACTCAAATTTCCATACACTTTACCTCGAGCCGAGCTTGTAATTATTCATTGAGGTAAATTCTATGTAGCGAGAAAGTTCGTGACTGTGACCATTTGTGGAGTTTCTGAAAATCATTAATAATACAATATCATTGAGTATAAATCTATGGAGGGAATACAGATAAGTTGTTTGTTTTGCTGTTTCTACTCGATTTTGTCTGAATCGGAGTTAATTGCGCAATTTGATTTAAATCGTGGAAAAACAACAAAACTTTTACCGTTTAAAAACTTTCATTGCGCAATTAGCGCTTTTTGTTTGTGTTGAATCGATGATACAAAATTTTACTGGTTAACTAGAGTACTTTATTATTTCATTGGCGGTTTCACAGAGAGAGAGAGTCTGCCACTAAACGCAGCGTTCCTTTTTTAAATTCAACCACACTACTTCGTGTCCTTACTTTGCGAGAGTAATGTTGGCCGTGACATACGAGTTGTAGGTCGCGGTGTCGTGGTTCGAACCCAGACAGGTGCTTTACTTTGTGTACATTATTTCATCACCACTGCTCTCAAAACGGTGAAGGAAAACAATCAATCTGCCTAGCCTTTTCCCAACTATGTTTGGATCGGCTTCCAGTCTATGCGGATGCAACTAAATACCAACTATTTACTCAATACTCAATACTCCATACTTTATTGCATTCCACATGTATTTTTAGATGGTAAATTAGATCAATTAGATCACATGGACCCTGTCGGGCACAGCAATAATAAGTGGGTTAGGAGAGAGGAAGCATTTATAATTTTTTTTATACAATATAATAGGTGGGGAAGTTCTGAGATAAATTAATTAATAGTATAACATAAATAAATCAATAGAATAAAATATTAACAGGTATAGAAAGTAAGAAAGAAAGAAAATACGTTTATTTGCGGTAAACATGACGCAAAGGACAAAAAAAAAGTAAAATAAGCAATGTAAAAAGCAAGTTTTGGGGAAGATATGCGTCACATCTACGCAAAACGGCTACCACTCAGTATCCATTTTAAAATATAATAGGAGCTAATAAATCAAACAAAATTTTAAGTCTCAACTACTTATGACTAGTTACGAGTATGACTGTATTAGTCTATCACTTAGATATTCATTTACCGAGTAGTAACTTTTGTTGACCAAAAATTGTCTAAGTTTCTTTAAAAATGTGTTAATTTTTTCTTCTTTTTTTATTGATGCGGGTAGTTTATTATATACTTTAATGGACATTACATAGGGACTTTTTGAGTGCATTTTTAATCGGGAACTGGGTATGTTTAGTCTAGATCGGTGTCTGAGTAGATAGCGTGTCTGGATGTCGTCTCGTTTAGAATAGAATTTTGGATGTTTCCGCACAAATTTGCATGTTTCTAAAATGTAGATACAGGGAAGGGTTAAAATATTGTGTTTTCGAAAGAAAGGCTTGCAACTATCGGTTTGCTCAATGTTTACGAGGATTCTGACCAATTTCTTTTGTAGGGTGAAAAGTGTTTGTGCTCTTGTGCTGTTTCCCCAAAGAGTAACACCTATAGCTAAGCCATGCATAGGCATAAGCATAATAGGTGGAGAGAGTTGTTTGTAGGTTGGTGGTCTTTCTTATTTCACGGAGGGCATAAGAGAATTTAGAAATCTTTGAGTGAGTTTTCTGTATCTGTGATTTCCAGTTTATATGAGTGTCTATAACTAGTCCGAGTAAGGTAAATTCGTTGACAGCTTCTAATTTTGAGTCGTTGAAAATAAAAGTTAAAGGATTTTTTTGGTAAGGGTGGAAAGTTATTAATTTTTGTTTTATATGGACCAACTGCCTATCTGGCCTCCACAACCCAGTAACTGGGTAGTACGATACCTCTTGGTAAGACTGGTTGTCAGACTTTCAGGCTTCTGACGACCTGTAACGACTGTCAAAGATCCACGAATGACAGCCGGGACCAACGGCTTAACGTGCTATCCGAGGCACGGAGGAGTCTCGGTATGTAAAGATGGCCACCCATCCACTAACTAACCCCGGCAAGCATAGCTTAATCTGATGGATCGACCTGTGCGACTGTTATTACCTAGTCACAAGCTCGTTGAACGGTGAAGAAAAACATCGTGTGGAAACCGACATGTCCTAGAACCAAACATTCGAAGATATGCGACATCTACCAACCCGCACTGGGCCCACGTGGTAGATTACGGCGCACTCCCTCTCACCGAGACGAGGCCTGTGTCCCAGCAGTGCGATCATTATAGGCTGATTGTGATGACTGCGACCAAGGCAATCAAGCGTTCTTTCTATAATTGAGATAAGGACTTGCAGTGACATACAGGCTGATATCAATCCTATGTATCCCGCACACGCTTCTCTATTCACTCACAGGGTGCTATATTCATAGTCACACAACGCACTTGACATAGATTTATCACAATGATTGAAACTTAATGCAGCTAGTACCCACTCTGTTTACTGAAACTATTCACTTGCAATGACAATAATTAATCGCCTGAATACTATCTCAGCCTGCAATTGATGGGCGGTACAATTAGCTTCTATAAATACATGAACATGATTGTGATAGGGTTTTAAATGGTCTTCTTGACAGGACTGCACAAGAAAGTGAACACTGTATTGTTTTTTTTTATGAACTTCATATGTTTTGATTTGTTTAACCATGTTTGCCTGCATCATCATCATTTCAGCCGAAAGACGTCCACTGCTAGATATAGCCCCAAGCACCGCCACTTCGACCAAAAGCTTACCGCATCTAGCGTATTCCTGCGGCCTTTACAAAGTCATCGGTTCACGTTGTGGAAGACCTTCTAACGTTACGTCTGCCGGTACACGGTCGCCACTCCAGAACCTTTCAGCCCCATCGGCTATTTGTTCTGCGAGCAATGTGCCCTGCCCACTACCACTTAAGTTTGGCAATTTTTCGGGCTATGTCGGTTACGTTGGTTCTCCTGCGAATCTCTTTATTTCTGATTCGATCACTTAAGGAAACTCCAAACATAGCCTTCTCCATTGCCCTTTGGGTGACTTTTGGCCTTCTAATAAGGCTCATTGTGAGCGACTACGTTTCAGTGCCGTAGGTCATCACTGTGGCGACATGCACTTGTCAAAGACTTTTGTCTTGAGACACTGCGGTATGTGAGTTGAGAAGATATTGCGTAGCTTCCCGAACGCTGCCCAGCCGAGTCGGATACGACGATTGTTCTAGGTAAGGGTACTCGTCCACAACTTCGAGTGTAGCGTCTCTGATCTTTATGAGAGTGGGTGTTACATGGGCATTTTATGAGTACATGGCCTTTGTATTGTCCATGTTCATTTTAAGACCCACTCTTTCGGAAGCTCTACTGAGGTCGTCAAGCATTGTACTGAGATCCTCCATAGTCTCAGTTATGACTACTATGTCGTCGGCAAACCGAAGGTGAGTGACGTAGTCGCCATTGATGTTGATGCCTAGCCCTTTCCAGTCCAGAACCTTTAAGACATCCTCCAGTGTAGCGGTGAACAGTTTAGGAGAGATAACGTCTCCCTGTCTAACATTTTTGTTTGAATGTTTACCTTAGTAACTGACCTTTTCTACCTCTTACTTGTTTACTAGGTACTTGCATTGTTTTATAGTTTTAAAATTGTACCAGAAAAAACTCTTCTGGTGACCTTTGTGAAGATGATAACATCCCAAGACGACAAATGCGTAAACTTCCCAAACAATGGCTATGCGGTTTTCTTTGCCTATCACAATGATCAGACTAATCTAACGTTTCGCTTATACCTAACTAGCTGTTGCCCGCGGCTTCGCCTGCGTGGATGTCGGAATTTATCCCACGGGAACCTACTACCAGTATAAAAAGTATCCTATGTGTTAATCCAGGTTATACTCGTAAACTATCCGTGTGCCAAATCATCAAATTTCATACAAATCTGTTCAGCCGTTTTTGCGTGATTGAGTAACAAACTTTCACATTTAGAATATTATAAAGTAGGATAAAATAAATAATTTGTGAAATCCACTTAGAATTTGTGACAAACTAGTCAACCAAATGAAGTAACGCGACGTTGCCAATCTTCACCGTGGCAAGACGCGAAACAATTTTGGCGAAATATGTTGCCAGTCACATAAAACATAATTTATCTTCATACAATATGAGTAATATTCATGGCAAATTATTTCACAAAAATTAAGTGTTATTTCGCTGTGTTTAATATTACTTTCAGTAAAGTTTACTGGCATAATTAGGGTATTTCTTCTCAATGTTAATATAACGGACGGGAATAATTTGTTAGTTTTGCGACAGTAAGATTCCCACGGGAACACAATAAAAAAAATATTTCTGAAAACGTGTGCAATTTAGCTGAACATTACGCTTGCGCTAGAAAGCGTAATATTCAGCTAATTTACAGAGGTTTTCAGAAATAATGAGCAATATTGTAACAATATAATTATTCTATTCTTCTGTCACATAGTCCATTGACTTATTCAAGCGTAACCTAGCCCCAAGGCGCTTAGAAAATTGAGCTTCATAATAAGCCCATTTTGGTCGGTGTAAGTTGACTAACCGAATGGAAGACAATTCCTGGAATTGATTTGGAACAGCCATTCAAGATTGTTCCGAAATTGTTATATAACATTAGTATTCTGACTGTGTAAAAACAATAGAAAGTTTATCAGCGAATACTGATTTGTTTGGGAAGAGAAGTGGCAATGATTGTTTTACTAGACGTTGCCCGCGGCTTCGCCCGCGTGGATGTCGGAAATTATCCCACGGAAACCTACTACCGGGATTAAAAGTATCCTATGTGTTAATCCAGGTTATAAACTATCTGTGTGCCAAATTTCATCCAAATCCGTTCTGACGTTTTTGCGTGATTGATTAACAAACACCTAAACATCTCGCTACAGGCGCTCTCCGCGTTCAATATAACAATGCGTTTAGGATACAGGTGGGGCTGCCCCGTTTCTGTAGTGCGTCAGGGATATTCGCAGATGCGCATGTAGATTGCGTTACGCAACAATGCGTAAAAGGTACGCTTCCCTGGTGCGCAGGGTGTGGGGCGGCTCCAATAGTGTCATAATTATATCTGCGAGTCGCCTGGACTGTATGTACTATCAGCAAAACTTAAGCATGCTCAGTTTAGAAAATATTTCTGCGGAAGCAGCAACTAGTGACAGACCACATCCCTTCCTGATTTCGCCTAATTATATATAAAAATAAGAGAAAATATGAATTTGTGTGAGTATAGTTCATGTAACAAAAAATAACAACAAACATTAGCAACAAATCAAATAAAAAACAAACGTGCGTCCTATTGGTCAAAAACGCATGCATCGGGCGATCGAGGCGAGAGTCGTGCTGTGGTATTATCGCCTTAAAGGTGAGCATGCGGAAGTTTGGTCGATAGTACGTGGGTCATTGTTGTGCCGTCTCTCATGGGATGTCGCAACAGTGACCAATCGTTATTTCTTTTTTTTTCCTTGTTTTTGTTTAGTGTCTGTGTTTACTAACATATTCGTAAGTTTTACTAACAATCTTGTTGATTCTAGGTTAGTCGAATAAAGAAACGTTCTATTCCATTCTATAATATTCTGTTTATCGTATTTTTTAAATATCACTTGCACAAACATCAAAAAAAATGTATTCAGAAATAGACGGAGCCACCTCAAATGGCTTTGCATGATCCTCCGTTAAGTCGAAAATACTGCAGTATTAATTTTAAAATAAATATATGGCAAAGTTGAAGATTAATGTTAAGTACTATTTTTGACGAAAACACGATTCCATAAAATTTTCTTTATAGAAATAAAATCCAAAGTTACCTCCAAACCGAACAATAAACCGCTGGTATTCAAAAAATACTTCAAATTAGATCATGAAACTTTGCATACTAACTGAACTAACTATAAAGCAGGTCTTATGTTTTTATTTTCACCGTAAAAAGCAATTACCTAAACTATCGGCGCCCAGCACAGCACTCAGTCTCGCTTTCGCTTAGTCCGCGAGCAATATCGTGCGAGCGAGATAAAACGCTAAAGCCGCCAAGCAGCTTAGGTACCTATTTGTAATATCATTAAGGTCATATTAGGTGCATTCTGGTACAAAGCGGATTTGGTTGGCTTACACCACATTCCGCTGTTAACAGTAATATGACCAACATAGGTCTTAGGAGTGAGTCCATTTGCGAACGCTATTCCAAATACCGGGTGGCTATTAGTTAAGATAGGAGCCTTTTTTGAGCCTCGTTTTTTATACACTACATTTTTAGGGTTCCGTACCTCTAAAGGAAGAAACGGAATCCTTATAGGATCACTTCGTTGTCCGTCTGTCTGTCTGTCAAGATCCTTTTCTCAAGAATGCTTTTTTTCGAGCTGAAATTAATATAAAATACGAAGATCTATGGTCCCTTGGAGCTCTAAAAAAATTAAGCTTCTAAATCAACGCAATAAAACAATACGCCCATTTATGCGACATATTTTGATACTCGCAAGTAAATCAAAACCTATATATAGGGTTCGAAAATCGTTAATTTGTAATTTCATCACATTAAAAAAAATAGGAAATAAAATTTGCAGTTGGAGAATAGACCGTGTATGTATGGGAGAACATGTTTTTCACAATGTTTAGTTGGTTTTTGAGATAAATTCGTTTCAACTACGGAACCCTTCGTTGTGTGTGGTCCGACACGCACTTGGCCTGGTATTTTTAATATTAAATTCATGTTATAGAAGTACACGTCATTAACTCCGATAAAATCCTTGGTTCTAAAACAATATTAATATTGATATGAAACTTTACGACCATTTTATTCAAAGTGTAACATTGCGTGACTTGAAGTTCAATATGACGGCAATTTACTGAAAAGACTTACGAGACACTTCATAATCCAATATTTGGGGACAACGTAAATTTTCTATGGGACGCATCATGGACATTTTTACGTCAAGTAAGTGTTCCAATATTGGCCTCGACTAGGGGCTGATTTTTCAACTGTCAGCTACATTTTATCTGAAGAATGAATATAGCAGTTTGACATTATCTTCTCACGAAATGTACCATGTATTTTCATATTTATACGTCAGTTAAAAGTTTGACTTTGAGTTATTTGAATTGAAAAATCAGCCCTAAATAATGAAAACAAAAATAATTCAGCCAAGGCGATTCGCGTAGCGAGGTCTACGAAATCCCGCGTAGCATGCAGGATCTACGAAAGCGCGCTTAGCCGGCGCTACGCGAAATCTATGACGTAGCAAACTTTTATTGTTATAGCACAAAATCCAAAAAGTTTTTTTTTATCTCAAATAATAAATAAGAGGAAGGAAAGCTATGTGTAAAATCAATTAGTTTAAAATGTTATATTGGTATGCTATTACGGGAGGACAGAATCTTCTAACGAAAAATAATGCGATAAATTTTAAATTGTTAGATAGAATTGTTGATAGATTATACCTAAACTAATGAAGTCCATAACTAATTTAATTTAGAATAATTTATTTACACACGCACACACACAAGTTATGCAACATAAGAAATAGCCGTGAAAATAACTAAACGGTGACATAAACAAAAGAAAAAGCCCGCCCAAATATGCGTAGGGTAGGTGAGCCTCAAACGGCTAACAGGAGAGACTGGAACCATTTAAATTTCCACATCCGTTTGTGGTATCATCGATGATGTTTCCGTTTGAAAATAGTTTTCAATGAAAGAAAGGCAACACATTTATACGGTACAGACTATACGGCACGCAACAATGGCAAAGGTGTGGGTTTCATTCCCACGCAATACAAACCTTTCTTATGAAAATGTTATTCCTTTTTCAAATCGGTTCTTCTTATTGTTGTTATTTTTATCTTTTACTCGAACACTAAAGATTTTTCTCTTCTGAAGGACGCATAAGTACACCATTATAATGAGTCTATAATGTTCCCACTGCTGGGACACAGGCCTCCTCGACAGGGTGTATGTAAGTGGTTCAGTACCTGTGTTACTTAGATAAATTAATTACAAAAAAAAGTAAGTATCTTCACAGATTAGATTAGATCGTAATAATAGTTAGTACCTACTAACTAACTATAACTAGTATGTTATTCTGATCGGTTTTGTAAATGTTTCTTCAGGTTAATTTTAAAATAGTCTAGAAATGAATCCTGATCGATTTGTGTTGATAATAAATTTGATAAACTGTCAAAAGAATAAAAAACAAAAAAAAACTTTTTTTAAAACATTTTGAACTGTTTGTTTTATAAAATTTAAAAAAAAACAGTTTTTTTCCAACCCTGGTAATATGCTTGCTCCCTTTGCTTACATAGGACTTAAATATACTTACATGGGAAAATGTGGATTAATAATATCAGCGATCCTTAGCGGAATAAAGTCGTGATGTTATGTTATACAACAATAATTCAAGCATAGAGAACAGAAATAACGTTTACCATAGTAACCGCAATTAACTCAAAGGTTTCGTAGACCAGGTTCCAATTTACCTCGAATCTGCGGTCTTTATGTAAGTGAATACGGTGAATTCCAACGCCCATTTATACGTCTCTGTTAAAGGAATCGGGACTCTATTGATTCAGTGTTATGTAACTTTAGACCGGAGTCATGTGTTCTATATAATACCGATTTCAAAAACAAAGAGGTTATCAATGCGACAGGTATGTATGTCATATTATTGGAACTGCAATATATTCACATATGAAAATTTATTAGATCTTCCAAACAAATATACAAAAAATACTTCATTTTATAGGTGTGCGTATGTATGTTTATATGTTTGTACCTATGTATGATGTTTGTCCACGCATTTTTTCGAAACTATAAATCAGATTGTGACCATTTTTTATTGAGTTACATTTGCTTCAACGTAGGGAACAGTGCAAGTTTGATCAAAATCGGTTCAGGTGTAAGTGTGAAACTCTAGTGCAGTAATTACAACGAAACTACATATTAATTACTTATTGCAACCAAATATTCCAGTTTTTATTTAAAACTAAAAAAATACGAAATAAAAAAATTAAATCGACTTCAAAAGAAATTAACTCAAAATTATGATATAACTTTAATTTCGGAAGTCTGAGGCAAAAAACTAAAATGCATTTTTTTGAAATACTTAACTTTTATTATTATTTTGTTTTATTTATTTATTTTGTCATGAGCTATTTGATAATTAATTACATTGTGGTGAAAATATTAATAGCCAGTCTCCAAAATAAGTTGTTCGCGGCGTAGAAGTTAGGACTAACTAAAGCATCGTCACGCGTAGAAGACAAAATCAATCGGCCTAGCTTTTTCTCTGACCTCCACAACCCGGTTACTGGGTAATACGATACCCCTTTGGTAAGACTGGTTGTCAGACTTTCGGGCTTCTGACGACCCGTAACGACTATCAAACACCCACGAATGACAGCCAGGACCAACGGCTTTACGTGCTTTCCGAGGCACGGAGTAGTTTCGTCAAGTAAAGATGGTCACCAATCCATGGACCAACCGCGGCAAGCATAGCTTCACCTGATGGATCGACCCGTGCGGCTGTTATTACTTACAACAATGATTTAAAAAATATATAATCAGTATCTAGATAAAAGAGTAAGCTTCCATGAATATTTCTATCACAGGATTTAGCGTTAGATTCAGTTTGATTCCCCACTCGCGACAAATATTGTATGCAATATTTGTCGGTATGTAAGGGGATAGAGCAAACTTTAGAGAGAATAAAAGCAGTCACAAAATAAATGAACACAGGCCATTTTCACACGATATCGTCCAAATAAACTTGAATTTTTTCTACGGTTGATGGATGGCCAGGCTGACAGACGGATGGACAGGTGCCCTGAAACAAAAGCTGCCTTAAAAAGATTTATACCTGTCCTCTGTAGCGCCAATAGGAATGATGCCTGATTTAGTCCGTCAGTCAGATACCTAATAAATAATATTAGACACGTATTTTTTGCTTATCATATTAATGAAAAAATACTTAGATAACACGCATTAAAGTTGGGGAGTGGGGGCTCGCTACGTCACTTTTACGTATAAAATCTAGCTAGGCGTGACGTTATGTCATATTTTAGCTCAATGTATCGCCGTAATCTATTGACTACATAAAAAAAATAAAAAATACGTGTCCAATATTTTTTACTAATCTGCATGACGGATAAAATAATTTTTTTAGTCCTCATCCCTATTTTCCCTGTAGGTACCGATGAATAATTTATTAAAACGCCATTCAATTTTTCCATTTACTATTTAATATTTTAGTGACTGCCTCGGTGGTCTAGCTCTAGCGATTTCAAGCTGAGCTTGGACTCCTGGGCTCGTTACCCAGGTCATGTTCAATCTGTGTGCCAAATTTCATCCAAATCTGATCAGCGGAGTGAAAGGGTAACAGATAGAGTTACTTTCGCATTTATAATATTATTAGTATGTGTAAGAAAATTCTCAGTAACAGTCACCTGAAATTGTGCTTGGTTGATGTAAATTGACAGAAAATAAAAATTGTAAACAGTTTTTTAGTAAATAGGATATCGGAATTAGGTACTTTTAAACTTTAAACGTCATATGAAAAAAAAAATATATAATAATAAGTTAGATGGAGTCGACATTTCCTATTTCAGTACCCCTGAGAAGAAATAAACTCAGGGGTCAAAGTCTTCCTGCCGGGGACTTTACGCGGGGGTCATGCGGTCCATGGCCGTTTACGGGGCACCGGTGTGGGCGCGTTCCCTGAGGTTGTGACCAGCCCGCCGGTTGAACGCGTCCCAGAGGGTAATGGCTATCCGGCTAGTCCGGGGATACCGCACGGTCTCCTGTGAGGCAGCGAGCCTCCTTGCCGGATTACCGCCATGGGATCTGGAGGCAAAAGTCCTCACGCACGTGTGGGAGTGGCGCGAGGAGGCGAAACGCCGGGGCGTAACTCCGCTGCCGCGAGAAATCACGGTATAGCGGACAGAGCTCCGGCGGGATCTCATGGCGACATGGAGAGTGCGATTGTCGCAACCGAGCGCTGGGCAGGCCACAATTGCGGCGATAAGTCCCCTGTTTGAGGAGTGGTTGGAGAGGCGCCACGGCGTCCTCACCTTCCGGCTGACGCAGGTCCTCACCGGACACGGTTGTTTCGGGAGGTTCCTGTTTCGGATAAGGCGGGAGGAAACGCCCGGGTGTCACCATTGTGTGGATCGCCCGGAGGACACGGTGGAGCATACAGTGGAGGTCTGCCCGGCTTGGGCGGAGCACTGCCGTGTTCTCACGGAGAAGATCGGCAGCGGCGATCTCTCGCGTCCAAACCTGGTCCAGGCCATGGTGCGGAGCGAGAGTGCATGGGAGGCCATCACCTCCTTCTGCGAAGCAGTAATGCTCGCGAAGGAGGAAGCGGAACGCGTGAGGGAGAGGCAACAGCCGCGCCCTCGCGCCCCTAGCCGCCGTAGGAGACGCCCTGGGCGGCGGGAATCGATCGCCGATTCCCGGCCACCGTAGGCGCGGGCTTGCGGACGACGAGTAATGGGCAGCTCGCCGTCTGGTAAGGACCAGGCCCGGGTCGACGGCGCGTTGTGTTCCACGCGCGCCTCAAAGAGATGTCAGCAGTGACGGGGTCAATTGGGCCGATGCCGCCGGGGTCGCGGGTTGTTCGAAAGAGATACCGTGGCCCTGGCACAGGCAACTTAAGGAACACGGGTGGGTTTCAGTCAGTACAAGTCTGACACGAAGAGCGGGAGAAGTCATTTGATGATTTCCCATCCACAAAAAAAAAAACAAAAAAAAAGAAAGGTGTTTTAAAGTCCAGACAAATGATAAATGGTCAGATCATGTGAGGATCATGTAGATCCGTGTCTGAAAATAATTGTCTTGAGGACATAACTGAAGAAAAAGACACAGGAAGCTGACCCCAATATACTCGTAGTTGTGAAAAGGCTAGGCAAATGTTGATGATGGCAAATGGCTTGCTCCCAATACTACCACTACTAGATATGAGACTTAACTGACTCATGATATGCTTACACCTCTGCCTTACCCTTAGGGGAACATAGGCATGATGTTATGTCTTGTACTTTCAGTCTATAAAGATTTAATAAAATATGATCTGGTATTAGAAAACTTTTATAGGCAATCAATAGTTTCAACATGTTTTAATATGAATCCAATTGGATATTTATTATGACTTTTACTGTAGTATGCAGACATCATCAATTGTACGATGAACTCCAAAGTTTATTCGAAACGCTAATAAAAATATAGGCGAACATTCTTCTAGATGTTTGCACCAATCACAATGCTCCGACAAAATTAATATAGCAGTCATCACTTACTATTGATATACTTAATGCAAATAAGTACGTTTATTTACGCGCTAAAATTAATGTAATTTTCACTTTGTAGTGTATTTTTTGGAAATCAGTAGTTTTTTGTTTTTTTTTTGTAAAAAGGTTTTTTTGTATTTTTCACTTTTTATTCGTGGGTCGGTTTGTAATTTATCTAATAAACTTTTTATACATGCATCGAAATAGTGTCTACGAGTACCTACTGTTGTGTAGGAATACTGTCCACGGGTCTGGACCCATAATAATGTCAAATAGCTGAATTGTTAATAATATTATTATTATTAACAATGCAGCTATTTGACATTGTAAAAATAAATAAATGTGTGTGTGTGTGTGTGTGTGTGTGTGTGTGTGTGTGTGTGTGTATGTGTGTGTGTTGTTTGTAATGTATAAATAATATTTTTTTTTATTAACATAGGTATAAGATTATTGATAAGTTGTAGTATGATGGGTAGAACCACCTCCTAAATAGATGCAGGTGACTAAACCGCCACCCTGTATAAGGTTAAGGACTGAGGTAGTGTAATCAATGCCTATCTTGCTCTGTATGAGAAAAAGCCTACAAGCCAGATTGCTGTTGTAAGATGAGTTAGTAATTACGAGTATCTCAAAACGGTTTCACTCAGATGCATAACGACCTAATATGGTGGACCTAATACATCACGTGAATTTCGGTGAATTTAATCTATACAAATAAAAAGAGAAGTCCTGACTGACTGACTGATTGACTGACTCATCAATGCCCAGCCCAAAGCTGAAATTTTGCACAGAGATTCCCTTTACAATGTAGATAAGGAATAAGGAATAATAATTCCCGGTAGTACCTTCCCGTGGGATATTTTCCGACATCCACGGGGGCAGAGCCGCTGGCAAAAGCTAGTTATAAATAAATATTATTAATTTATTAAAAAATATATTTATTTCATTTAAATACATATTATTTACATTTTTAAATATTTTTATAAAAACTTAAAATAAAAAACACTTATAATATTTTTTTTATTATTAAGTTTATGTTAACGTGAGACTTCGTCTCCTTTAAAATACCTCAGCTTATCTCACACACAACTCATATAAAATCGTTTCATCTTGTTTACTTAAAACATTTGTTTACAAATAAGTGGTTTGTTTTGCTGTCGACGAAACATTTACGCTTTCACATGACATCGTTAAATTAAATCAATTTTGGCAAGCAACCGCTGGCATTATGCCGTCAAAATGACCCTAAAGTTATTTGTATCCTTCTAATGGAATAACAATTTTAATCTTATGTATTCAACTTCTTTTGTTTTGCTAAGATTTATTTTGTTACTAGCTTTTGAGGTAGGAAAAGTATTCCACGGGATTGTACTACCGAGATAAAAGTTATATAATGTTATGTTATCTATGTCCAGCTGATCATGATCTACCTGTGTGCCAAATTTCATCGAAATCCGTTCAGCCGTTAAAGCCTGAAAAACTGACAAGTTACTTTGTATTTATATTATTAATTAGTATAGATTTTTCTTGCTCTTGGCATGGAAATGCCACAGAACCATAATCCCTTTATGTGAACCAAATAATAATAATTATTATATGAAAATTCTAAAGCCTTTGATCAAGTCTTCATTAGTATGTAACATTTCAAAGCTCTTGGGTTCTTGGAATAATTGGGTTCATCAGTATAATCGGCCCCACTGAGTACTTAATTCTCATCGTTTTGTAAATAATGTTACTGTCCTTAATTCATGAGTTTCGGTTTACCGGGCATGGTTACATGTATCCAATTAGCTGCTACCGAGAATTTTGTATTCCTCGAAGGGGCTCGTGGCTAAGTAATAACAGCCGCTCGGGTCGATCGATCAGGTTAAACTACACTTGTCACGGTTGGCCCGTGGATGTGTGACCATCTTTACATACCAAGACCCTCCGTGCCTCGGAAAACACGTTAAGTCGTTGGTCCCGTCTGTTATTCGTGGATCTTTGACAGTCATTACGGGTCGTCAGAAGCCCGAAAGTCTGGCAACCAGTCTTTCCAAGGGTTATCGTATTACCCAGTAGCTGGGTTGTCCAGGTCAGATAGGCAGTCGCTGCATGTAAAACACTGGTATTCAGCTGCATTTGGTTAGACTGGAAGCCAGCCCCAACATAGGTTCATTCCCCGAAGGCGGTATTCTCAAAGTTGGGAAAAGGCTAGGCAGATTGATTTTTAATCCACGCTAAGCCCGCAGAATATTTTGAAAAAGATGGAATAAAAATATTGTGACTCGCACAGGAAGATCACCAACTAAACTAAAACACAATAATAAAAGTTTGAAAACAAAAAACGAAAATAAATAAAAAATAAAAATGATTAAATGCGTTATAAATGCGAAAGTATATATGGATGGATGGATGGATGTTTGCCACGCATTCACGCCAGAACGGCTAAACGGTTCTGGATGAAATTTGGCACAGAATACAAAAATACAAATATACTGTTTATTTCACTCTCAATTACATTCATTTTATAACAATACGAATATGATCATTTAAGCTTAATCTATAGTATAGTTAAAATCTCGCTGCAGACTCGGTCATAAATCATAATCGGAGTAGGGATGTGCGCTAGTTGCGCGCGCTCAAGGCCATTATCGATAACAAAATCATTAAGGTTATCACGAAAACATACTGCATTCATTAAGTATGTAGGGTAACTAATGAGTATTAATGTGTTTTTGGTGTGGGCTCAGGTAAAAAATGAAGTTGACACGAATAACAAATCCTTCAAGATAGCTGATGTCGATGAAGCCATTTCCAGTGTCTCCATTGAAAATTGGCAAAAATGTGTGGAACATGCAGAATTGCTGCAAGATGAAGACTTAAGAAAAGCACATTTATGCGAAGAGTTCATCATTCATGTGGATGACTCAGACGAAGAATTTTAATTTTCAATTTTTAGTTTTATATAATAATATACGTTCTTTTGTTTATATATTTAATATGTTTTGTAGTAAATTTGGTAATAAAATAAAAAAAAATGTGTATTTATTTCTATCACCCATTTATAAATATATAAATCTATCGATATCACTCATCGACTGCAGTAATGCACAGGACTACGTGTGGGTGTGGCCTGCCCATAAGGCCCGTGAGTGGGAAAGAGAGCGAAACACTCGAATGATTTATGACCGAGTCTCACTCAAACTCCCCGAGACTCGAATGATTTGTGTCAGCGAGATTTTAACTATATTATAATAAGTTTTACAAGACATCTGTGTCTGAGCTGGATTTTTTTTTTATGAGATAGTTGTAGAGATAGTCGGGAGTAACACATAGGCTACTTTTTATCCCGGAAAAATGTACGATTCCCGTGGGATAATTTCCGACATCCACGTGAGCGAAGCCGCTGGCAAAAGCTAGTGAGTAATAATATTTCAGTGTTATGTGTTATTTAGGTGTGTATGGTATTACATACTTTGACGTATAACAGACTATTTTTTTTCTGGTTTACAAACGGGTTTATAGGATCAGCTGCTGCTTTTAGTGTAATATCTGGCAATAATGATTTTGACAACAAAAGGGTTGCAACAAATTAGTCTGGAACTAGTCGCGTGTACTCAAAATACGAAATGTGATTTAAACCGCAAGCAAACGCACACTGTGGCTGGGGTCTAGGTACCCTTTATAGCAGAACTTTTATGTCATAATATTATTTTGCATAACAGCTGACAGCATAAACTTCATTTGGCAGAAAATCGTTTGGCATACACTCATTTATCATACATTCAAAACTCATAATTTTGTAAGTCAGAATCATCTTTTGGCATAAATTTCATATCCATAATAATTAAAAAGTAGAACCATCATAATATGCGGAGCAGACTTGGAAATTGTTTTTTTAACCTTTTCGCTTCGCGAATAATAAGAAAATATTATTATTTATTACTCGCTAAACCAAAAAGTAAAAAGCAATTTTTAATAAGCAGAAAGTTCACAGTCAGAATCGTCTATTGGCATAAATTTCATATCGATAGTCATTATAATATCTCAGAAAGTTTACACTTAGAATCATCTTTTGGCCTATATTTCATATCCATAATAATTGAAAGACTCATCTATCACATTACAGAAAATTCATAGTTTGAACACTGATTTGTTTTCGCCACGCAAATACAGCAAACACGCAGCATGCAAACAAACATATACCAGTATTTTACATGGAGCGACTGCCTACCTGACCTCCACAACCCAGTAACTGGGTAATAAGATAACCCCTTGGTAAGACTGGTTTGTCAGATTTTCGGGCTTCTGACGACCCGTAACGACTGTCAAAGATCCACGAATGACAGCCGGGACCAACGGCTTAACGTGCTTTCCGAGGCACGGAGGAGTCTGGGTATGTAAAGATGGTCACCCATCCACGGATCAACCCCGGCAAGCGTAGCTTAACGTGGTCGATCAACCCATGCGGCTGTTATTACTTAGCCACGAGCTCCTCCTCCTCCTACTCCTAGACTACTCATCGTATTTTTAACCGACTTCAAAAAGGAGGAGGTTCTCAATTCGTCGGAACCTTTTAAATAGAGAGAACTCTTCCAATTTTATAGGCACACTTGAAGCGATTTGGATAGTTTTTGGAAGAATACTTTCTCGGAGTGGTCCCATTTCAATTTGGTGAAGATCTGATAATAATAATAATATTTATTTATTTACTCAAAAACAGTAGGTAGGTACAGTACCTACATTCTTACAAATATTAGGCTTACAGTTTAAATAAATAAGAGAATGAGCATCCGCAGCTGAACTAGGCGTGAGCCTGTATCTGATGAAGAACTTCTGACATAGGCAACGGAACTCCTCAATAAATGATAGCAAATGGACTGGGATTGCTGAAATCTCATGTCTGTTTGTTGTTCACACCAGTTCATAACATGACATCACATCGGTACGCTGTGAAGGGGCACATGTGAACCACTAAAAAGTGAAAAATAAAATCTTTTTTACAAAAAAATACAGCCGACTTCCAAAAACAACACTACAAAGTGAAAAATAACATTAATTTCGGAAGTCGGTGGCAAAAAACGTAAAATACATTTAACCAGACACTGACTTCCGAAATTAAAGTTATTATTCACTTTGTAGTGTTGTTTTTGGAAGTCGGTTGTATTTTTTTGTAAAAAAGTTTTTTAAGTTATTAGTCGGATCCGGTCATTAGTCAATCTGCCTAGTCTTTTCCCAACTATGTTGGGGTCGGCTTCCAGTCTAACCGGATGCAGCTGAATACCAGCATTTACCAGTATTTTACATGGAGCGACTGCCTATCTGACCTACGGATCCGGTCATTAGTATGGACTCTAAACGAATCGCAAACAAGCCACTGGTGACATCACGTGATCTACCCACACCTACAGCGCGCTTCTACAGAGTCGTGATGTTTTAAGTCCATGGCGAAGTGGAAATTCTAGTGTCTGATCGTATCGGAGTTACTAGGTCGCGGAACTGTACTCGATTCGTTGTGCTCAGTGATTGTGTTACTTTTAATTTGGAGTGATCGTGTTAGATTGTGATTTTAAACACCATGTATTGCACCCAGTGTGTTTTCATTGAATGAAACCCATCTTCTGCCCACATGCTGTCTGAATCTATCTAAGTAAATCCTCACGATTTGACAATATAATAATTAATAATAAGGATCGAAAATCGTAACCTATCAAGCTTGTGCCTGTAATAAATGTAAGTATCTACATCTAGTCGTAATAATGACATCAACAGTAAGTCGACGATCGCACGGACGTAAAAATATCGCGGCGATTTTTTTTCGCGCACTGGATTTTCAACTCTCTGCTTAGCGCCGAGAGTTGAAAATCCAACAGTGTGTTTTTTCGACGCGCTAGAATGTACTCTGTTATTGTTAAGTTAGATTCTCAACGCTCGGCTCAACAACGAGAGTTGAAAATCCAGTGCGCGATAAAATCCTGCCTTGATTTTATTACGCCCGTGGGAACGGGGTTTAAGGCTATGAGCCCCTCAATGTTGCATAATAACAACACACGGGTAAAAGATTTATAATATATCGTGAGCAACATTTTAGCCGGAGATTTCAAATTTTGTTTACAAAATATGTTACTACCACGAAGTTAAACTCTAATGTAACTTCAATCACGTCTTCTTCAGCGAAACATTTTTTAAAGGAAAGTTTTCATTCATTTTTCATATTTACCTTGTGAGTTTCAGCTGAAGCTGTTCCGGAAATTGCTACGTCCTTTGAGATGAAGTGAACATGCGAGACATGAATGTGAGAAATGTTGCAGCTAACGTTATGTGCCTTTTCATACTTTCCGGATGCCGGGTACCCGGCATTAAAGGCCTCATGTACACGACGACGCAGCCGCACCGGCGCCGGACAGCATTTTTGTGTATAACGAAAACAGCACATGGGCCGCACTGAAGCCGCGCTGAAGCCGCACCGGAACCGCGTGTACACCGCATTGATACCGAGTTAAATAGTAAAGCAACGATCACAGTTCAATAATAGTAGGGGAGGTAGGTCCTGCTCGATTTTTGTGGCCGGTTTTATAGATACCGAATAAATTTCATTTTAGTAGTTCTAAAATTCATAAATAATGCAGGTGAGTCAGCCGCCGCATCAAAGAGGGAATCTAAAGTTACAGCATGTCAAAGTTGTAAAAAAAAAATATAAAAAAGTTATTTCATACCGCGCCAAAACCATACCGGACAGTTGGCTCCAGCTACGCGGCAGCCTGGACGTATGAAAAGGCCCTAAGTGCCTTTTTATACGTCCCGATTGCCGAGTAGCCGATGCCGGGTACCCGGCGACTAAGTGTATGCGCTTGCCGGGCAGATAACGCCAAAACGTGTGAAAGATAACGTAGGTACATGTCATACACTTAGCCGCCGGGTACCCGACAACCGGGACTATGAAAAGGCACTTATAGTCAAATTCTGTTGTATTCCACTTTGTTGATAGTTCCATTATTAAAACGAGATCATTAAAAAAAGTTTTAACGACCTCGTTTTAATAATGGAACGGCGAAATAGTCGCGATTCATTTTTGGATCAACATACAACCTGACGTAACCTGGAAATTGCAAAAAATGTAAGAAAATTTGTATTTCGCTTGCTACCTTAGCGCACCCCCAACCCCCCCCCCCCCCCCCCCCCTCCCCCAAATTTCGCATTCAATGGAGCAGAAACCTTATTTTAATTGGACCAATGATTTTATCCCAATTGCGTTACACGCTTTCTATCACATTCCGAAAGATTACTAATTTCCATCGTATTGATGGAAATTAGTAATCCATTGTATTGATGGAAATTAGTAATCCATTACTTCTTAATGTTAGAGAAATTCATCTGCTCGACAACATAAATAACGCAATGAATATTGTTGAATTGTCAACATGAATAGCGATACAATTTCGAGTGTGTTACGTAATAACCTTGCTGCCGCTGGTATCTGGGTTAAATCTGAAGGACCTACAGGACCTAAAGCGCGGTCACTGTCAGACTGCATAGAAAAGAAAGAGAAGCGCGATGGCACACAACCCTGTTAATTTATTGCAAAATAAGAAGCAATTATCTATTTACAAAAAATCTATTGATTGGATTTAAAAATTAAAACACTATTACGTTAATATTATATGTTGCTTGTAGAATTATCTGATAATAAATCTGAATGATTGCATGTACTTACATTAGTATAGTTTTTAATCGTTAAAAGAAGTTTTTAGAGATATGGACTTCGTGATTTTTAGGGTTCCGTACCTCAAAAGGAAAAAACGGAACCCTTATAGGATCACATCGTTGTCCGTCTATCTGTCAGTCTGTCAAGACTCTTTTTCTCAGCAACATGTGGAGGTATCAAGTTGAAAAGATCTATGATCTGTTGGAGTTCTCAAAAAATCAAGCTTCTAAGTCAACGCAATAAAAAATTCGACTATTTATGTGACATATTTTGGTACTCGCAAGTAAATCAAAACCTATAGGGTACTTCCCGTTGACCTAGAATCATGAAATTGGCTATAAGCAAGGTCTTACAGCACAAGTAAAGGAAAAAGTCTGAAAATTGTTAATTTGTAACTTTATCACATAAAAAAATATTTTCAAGGTTGTCAGTCTGTCAAGACCGTTTTTCTCAGGAAGGCGTAAAGGTATTAAGTTGAAATCAATATCAAATACGTAAGTCTCGGTCTTGCATCTTAAGTATTTAGTGTGATAGGTTGACATAAACTTTAGAATTTTTTTTTTCAAAAACAAGTTTGCGCAGTGTAATATTTTGCGAAAGTGTTTTGCTCGAAAACATCAACACGCTATAAAATTGTGAAGTTTCGGACGCGCGTGTGTTCAATTTTATTGTGTCACTAAGTTTGATTTTCTAAAACTTTTGATTTTTTTTTCTCAAAAACAAGTAGTTTGCGCAGTGTAATATTTTGCGAAAATGTTTTACTCAAACTCATCAACACGCTATAAAATTGTGATGTTGCGCGGGTGCTAAAGTACAGTGGAGCCCTGCTTTTTATCCCGGTCTACGCGGGCGAAACCGCGGGGCGCAACTAGTGTATTACATTTTTGATAAACCAGCAAGCATGGCAATTGCGTAACACACTATCAATCGGAATCGGTTTCATTTTGACAGTTCAACAACATTCATTGCGTTTGTCGAGCAGACTTTTTGAACATGAAGCAATGGATTAGCAATTTGCATCAGATTCAGATTCCGATTGATAGTGTGTTACGCAATTAGGGTACAGGTAATAATTAACACCGTGAAAATAGGTCACAGCTAATTATAATCTGGACGCAGTTGTGGAAAGCTAATGTAGATAGTAATCAATTATTCTTTAGCAATTATGTTAGCTAGGTAGGAACCTACACAATTCGTTTTGGTTATACATAGGCACAGATTAATACAGATGGGACACTCCGCAGTTTAGGTATGAAGCTGTACGCGGCGGGCACTGGGTCAATTCAGTGTGGGCTGCCGCGCACCGGCCAGCTCGCACGTTAGTTCGATACTCACTCACGCGCCGCGTCGTAAAAGAAGACAACCCTAACGAGTCAGAAGGATAAGAGTTACGCGATAGAAAGAGAGACAACATAGGTGAATATAACTGTATGTAATGAAGCGTTGTGCGACCTGAATTGCACTTTATTATGTCGTAGCAAGAGTCACTTTTTATTTAAATGATTTTGCGGAGTGTCCCATCTGTAGGGTGACCTGTTCAACAGTTAACCACCTAAATTTCTAATCACCATAGCGCGTAATTTTTTGTTCATAGTTTACTTTTATCGGCAATTATGAAGAGGTACGTTATTTGGCTATGTATTTGTATTTAAACATCGTTTGATTTACTAATAGATTATAAGGAAACGAACTTTTTTAAAAAAAATGGGATTTGTCTAACTGTGTTCACCCCATGGTACACTATTAACCAGGGGGTGGTGCTACAGTTAACCATAGTGTACACATTTAACCATTGCGTATAAAAACTTTAACTTTTACCATAATAATAACTCCAATTGTTAGAAATCAGTCTTCTAGTTAATAATGAAGTAAACTTATATCAAACAGAACAAAATATTGTTTTTCCTTATGGTTCTTACAGATAAAATAAACAAAAGCAGAGCATAACACATCACAACCTTTAATTTGTACTTATATTTCTTATGAAAATAAGATAGCAGCTTTTTTAATAATAACTAAAACACAAAATAATTATAAAACATTAAAGTAGTTGGTAGGAACGTAATATGTACCTACTTCACAAACATAACAATACAGTACAGGTAGCTGTGCCGTGGTTGGTCATGGTTAACTGTTGGACAACGTGTTTTGGTTAACTGTAGACCACCCATCACCCGCAAGTTTTCGGTTAATATAACTTTTCACTAGAGAACACTACACACGCAATACATATGTCTAAAGAAGCTCATTAAGTATACATAGAGAGTCAACATAATACAATTCTTGTAATATTGAACAAAAAGATGTAAAACGAAAAAGTACTTATATTTTTTTTGTTTTGCTACGTGTTTTCACACAATCACCTCTCACTCGACGGTCATGAGCGCGAGCTCGCCACCAACTGAGGAGCGGGGCGGGTATCCGCTTTGCAGTCTATGTCGCTTGGTAGCAGGAATCAGCAACGTCGCATTTATCAATTATGGTCATGGCTAACTGTGTACGAGTGGTTAACTGTTGGACATGTGACCCTACTCATCTGTGACGTAGGTTCGAATCATTTTTTTTACAAAACTACCAGTTGACATTATTATCTTACCTAAATCACAAGATGCCTAGGTCAGGCAAAGTGTTATTGGGTTTTTCCATAAGGAATTTCTCAGTAATAGCCCGGAGTTTGAAAGTTGGCGGTGTTGGTTGGATACATGGCACAGTGTGTTTTATACCCCAAAAAGTGACATCCTCTTTTTATTTAATAATTCTACTGCACTTAGTAGGGGTGCTACCGATACCAATACAGTTACAGCAATATCGGCGATACTTCGGATATGCTTGCTTCGGATATATCGGCATCGGCGATATTTTTATTGCCGCTTCAAAAAAGTAATGTAAATGCGCGTGCTGTTTCGTCTATTTCGATGCAAACGAGGCACGAACTGACGTCTAACTTGAAAAAAATAGCGCAGAAATACTTTAGTTTCCAAATGAATATAGATGTAAGTTGGAAATAAATAAATAAATGAAGAACTCATTTGGAAGCGAGTATTTTTGTCGCATCAAAAGTCGCACCGCAGGTCTCAATCAAACAGACCTGCGCAAACGCCTATGTCAGCAAAACTTGAGAATACATATTTTGTTTTTTAATGTTAATTACAAGACAAATCTTGTTTATGTTAATTTTAATTACTAACACTATTAACCTTAATTATTAATTTTAATAACTAATAATCTCATTCTAAGTTTCTATTGTTTTATATTAATTTTAAAAAAAAATTACCAAACTTGTGTTTTATATAATTTACCCTCATTTAAATTCAATAAGCGTATTGGCATCGGTATCGGCATCGGTATCAGCATCGGTATCGGTATCGGTATCTGTACCGTATAGGCAAAAAGGCATGATAGATGCATCCCTAGTAATAAGCACCCATCAGAGCGACATTTTTATTCTGCTTGTATGCAAGTCGTAATATTTACGTTAAAATACCGTTTGTTTTTCTTAGTTCTGTAATTAGCATGATGCATGAAGAAAACATTTAAGAATTGCTTTCATCGTCAAACTATTCATTCAAGTTTACGAGCCCATTTCAGCCCATACTACCTCGGCTTTTTATCTCGCTCGAACGATACTCCTCGCGGACTGAGTGAGAGTGAGAGCGCCGATAGTTTAGGTAATTGCTTTTTACGGAGAAAATAATGGTAATTTGAAAAAAAAAAACATATCTGCTATAGAGTTAGTTCAGTTAGTATGCAAAGTTTCATGATATAATTTGAAGTATTTTTAGGGTTCCGTACCTCAAAAGGAAAAAACGGAACCCATAAAGGAGCACTCGTGTGTCTGTCTGTCTGTCTGTCTGTCCGTCTGTCACAGCCAGTTTGCTCCGAATCTAATGGACCGATTAAGTTGAAATTTGGTACACATATGAATTTCTGTGACCCAAACACGGACGGGTAAAGTAAATAAATTAAATTTGAATATAGAGGTCACTTTTGGGGGGCAAATAAGAAAATAAAAATAAAAGTTTTACAAACTACACTATGTGGCATATCAAATAAAAGGGCTTACTATGAGGGTCTCAAATATATATTTTTTTATAATATAAAATAAACTGTTTTAAAGTTATTTAAGAAAATAGACGAATGTTGACCACCCCCTTATCTCTGAAACTACTGAGCCTAAAATTTTGAAAAAAAAAATACAGGAAATAGATCTTTACCTGTAGATTACAGGAAAACCTATAAGAAGTCTGTGGTCTTAAAATAACATGGTAAATCTCTCAATATTGTGAGTACAAACTTACATTTACAGTTGGAATGTATGGGAGAACATGTTTTTCAACTACAATGTTAAGTTTGTTCTTAAGATAAATTCATCCCAACTACGGAACCCTTCATTGTGCGTGATTCGACACGCACTTGGCCGTTTTTTTAATACCAGTGGTTTATTGCTCGGTTTGGAGGCAACTTTGGAATTTTATTCTATCGAAAAAATTTTATGGAATGTTGTTTTCGTCAAACATAGTAATTCTCAACTTTGTCATAAAAATATTTCAAAATTAATGATGCAGTATTTTCGACATATTGAAGGATTATGCTAAGCGATTTGAGGTACAGTCCTATCCTATCTGTGAACTGAAAGAGGACACTACCGTCGATGCGTCGACACAATCGAATGACATGCGTCGGCACAATCGAAGACATTTCAACATGACGACCGTAGTTCCAATTTTCGCCATTTCACAGATAAGTTGGTAGGAGTGTAGTATAGGCTCTTAATGAAAACATTTCAACGAATTTTCTGTGGTTGCATGAAGGTTGTCTACTGATTAAACAACCTTCACATAGGTACAGACAGAACATTGCACTGTAACAACATACTAACATAGTAATAAAGCTGATTTGTTTGTTTGTTTGTTTGTTTGACCGCGCTGTTCTCTGATAGCCCACTTCTTGAGGAAGGGTATAGGCTATTTAACATCACGCTCCAACCTGAGCAGAAGCCGAGGAAAAAGAAAATAAAGTTAGAAAGATCGCTATACTAAAACGAAATAAGTCGACGTTCGCACGGACGTAAAAATATCGCAGCGGGATTTTATCGCGCACTGGATATTCAACTCTCGGTGTTGAGCAGAGCTTCGAGAATCCAACCTAACAACAACAGAGTGCATCCCAGCGCGTTGAAAAAACACACTGATGGATTTTCAACTATCGGCGCTAAGCAGAGCGTTGAAAATCCAGTGCGTGAAAAAAAATCGCCGCGATATTCTTACGTCCGTAAAAACATCGGCTAATAGTGCGGGCGGGCGATGCGATGCGACGCGGTGGGCTGGCCGCCCGACGAGAATAAAACAAGAAATTTCACGTGAACGATGTTGCGGGCAGAAGCTAGCAATGAAATATATACGACAGAACCAAAATAATCTAATTACTCTGCTAGCTGCATTAATTGGATTACGAGTATTACAATAAAGATAAATTATCCGTTGTAACCAAAGATTTCTACGTAGAATTACTTGAAAATATTAGGTCTTTACCTATGAAATTGCCGTTCTGCAGTACTGGCCATTTCAAATCAAAATAATTTTTGTTTGGCTAAGAATTCTAATTTCAAATTAATTTTATTTTAAAAACATGGTTTTTTTTTTCCAAAAGTAGTCATTTGTTTATTGATTAGTGTTACATTTTCATCGCATTTCAATCTTTTTCGTCATCATGGATACGTTAAAAATTCGAGTAATTATGGAATATGAGTACCGTCGTGGCAGTAACGCGGCACAAGCGGCACGCAACATCAACGACGTTTACGGAGCTAACACTACAAACCAACGCACCACTTGTTATTGGTTTGCTCGCTTCCGTTCTGGAAATTTCGACCTGAAAAATGAACCTCGCGGTCGTCCGAAGACTGGTCGACAATGACGAATTAAAGGCGATTGTGGAAGCTGATGATACACAATCTACGGCTGAATTAGCAGCAGCTTTCGACGTTAGCGTCAAAACAATATTGGTCCATTTGCGTCAAATTGGCAAGGTAAAAAAGCTTGACAAATGGGTGCCCCACGAACTCAATGATCGCCAGCGCGAAGTACGCGTCGAGACGTGCCTTGCACTGCTCAACAGACACACAAATGAAGGAATTTTGAACCGCATTGTTACCTGCGATGAAAAATGGATTCTGTTTGATAACCGCAAGCGCTCAGCAAGTTGGTTGGATCCTGGTTCAGCACCTAAACAATGCGCTAAACGAAAACATACCCCTAGAAAAGTGATGGTCACTGTTTGGTGGTCTAGCGCCGGTGTGATTCATCACAGCTTCTTACCAAACAGATGTGTACTGTGAAGAACTGAACACAATGATGGAGAAGCTGGCACATCTCCAACCAGCATTGGTCAATCGCTCGTCTCCGCTGCTCCTGCACGACAACGCGCGACCTCATACTGCACAGCAGACGGTCTCCAAGTTGCAAGAACTGGGGTTGGAAGCTCTCCGTCATCCGCCCTACTCACCAGACCTTGCGCCTACAGACTACTACTTTTTCCAGAATTTGGATAACTTCTTGGCGGGAAAAAAATTCAATACCCGAGAGGCAGTACATAATGCCTTTGAAGAATTTGTTGCCTCCCGTCCAGCTGATTTCTTTAAGAAGGGCATCAATAAACTGCCACTGCGTTGGCAAAGATGCATTGATTGCATGGGTGATTACTTCGATTAATACAAATAAAAAATGCATGAAAAAAATTCGTTTAAATTTTTTCATACAAAACGGCAATTTCATAGGTAAAGACCTATTACTTAAGTTATTTGTATTTTATTACAATTATAACCATTTTAATAGTCTCCTTGTCTCATGTAGCAAAGTCCTAGATCTTGGTTGGAATCCTAGATTTAGGTATAACATCAGTTAGTGCTTTCTCTTAAAAAATTCTACCTAATTCTATTCATGCCACGAAAGATGAGACTTGACACACCACGTAGTTTGACTTGCGCATTAGATTATAATTCTCTGATTCTGATTATTTTGATTTAAAGGTCTCTATAGCGGTATGAGGTCTGCGACGGGAAGGACCGGGCGTCATCGGGGCGGTGAAAAGAGCGCGGGAAGCGCGATACTGCGCTCGTCAAGTCTCATCTTTCGTGGCACGCATTGTACGGCTCGTTTTATTCGGCATTTCTTCTCAAGGACCAGTCAGCTAGGAAATGCCGGCGCCATCTAGTTTTAAAATATTGACTTGTAAAAGTGTCTACACACACAACTCTCCATGGGACCAACATTGTAATCGCAAAAAAAATATCAACTGTCCTATGCATTGGTGTCGAGTGTTATTGAAGTTTAATATGGGACAGTAGATAGGTTTTTCGCGATTACGTTGTTGGTCCCATGGAGAAAGCTGTTAAGTTTGATGGTCTGTACCACAACCTTAAATTCGACAACACCTTTCTGGTCACCCTGTATAAAATAATCACTTCGGATGATCGTCAATGTTTCTTAAAAACGTGAACATTTGAGTCTAATTACTATGTCTTTTGTGTGTCTTTTACGCTGAAAAACGTTAAAGAATCTGTATTAAGTAGCCATTTGAACCTTTTTGGAATACGTGTTATTATGGCTTCTATTATTGAAAATAAATAAAACCGGTCAAGAGCGAGTCGGACTCGCGCACCGAGGGTTCCGTTCCGATTTCTGAAAAAGAGTGCTATTTAGAGACATCGTTTTATTTTTCCTGTAATCTTTATCTAAACTTCTGTCACATAGTATAATTTCAAATTTTTCTCTATGCAAACTTCGGATATATGGGGAGAACGGTATTTTTTTTTACATTTTTCATCAAAAGTCGAAAACTATGCGGCCTATAAAAAAGAAAAAATATGATTGAGAATTTGCAAACAGCGCTCCTTCATATGACACCCCACAGTAGCACTTCAAATTTTTATGGCCCTCTTTCAGTCTGTTGCAAAAAAAAATATATAAGTATCTCTCTTATTTGCAAAATAGTTGGGCAAACGTCATCTAAAACTTTGGCAAATTTCAAGTTGATAGCATTAGTAGTTCTTGAGATATTCAACTGTGACAGACGGACAGACAGACTGAGTCGCACCATAAGGGTTCCTTTTTACCATTTTGTTACGGAACCCTAAAAAGATGAAAGATATGTTGTTTAGAGATATTGAACACTGAGTTTGATACTTATCAAACAGTTTCTCGTCATTTTTATTATGATTTTTTTTTTTATTGTTTAGTGTTCTCCACTCACCTACCGCAATCAAGTGAAGATACGAGCCAATGGAAATCCTTTGAAGACGCAGATTAAGTAAAATCTGCTCACAAATCAATCTCCTTAGCTTTTTCCCGCTTATATAATATAATATAATAAAATCAATCAATCTGCCCAGTCTTCTCCCAACTATGTGGGGGTCGGCTTCCAGTCTAATCGGATGCAGCTGAATACCAGTATTTTACATGGAGCGACTGCCTATCTAACCTCCACAACCCGGGAACTGGGTAATAGGATACCCCTTGGTAAGACTGGTTGTCAGACTTTCGGGCTTCTGACGACCCGTAACGACTGTCAAAGATCCACGAATGACAGCCGGGACCAACGGCTTAACGTGCTTTCCGAGGCACGGAGGAGTCTTGGTATGTAAAGATGGTCACCCATCCACGGACCAACCCCGGCAAGCGTAGCTTAACCTGATAGATCGACCCGTGCGGCTGTTATTATTTAGCCACGAGCTCCTCCTAATATAATAATAATAATATATCATTTATTTCGGGTAACAATGACCCTTAACATAAATACCTTACAGACATAATAAAAAACCACAAAATATTAATAAAATTACTGTACACGAAGTGACGGCGTCGTATTGCGCTGCGTGGTGTCGCGTAACATTCCGCGGAATCGTCGATACACGACACCCTTCGGCCAAAACTCTTCCTTGAGGACGGTCTCAATATATTGAGTCGGAACTCGCACCACAAACGACGTGAAATTCGTGTTGTGGCGCGACGCCAACTTCTCGACCCTTAAGGTCCAGCTGGTCTTCGCTCGAACATACTCCACGATCTCCTCAACCTTCGTGGTGTGATGTAATCGGGACACATAGAGCTGCGTCGTAGGTATTGCCGGACGCAGCATATTGGGTCCTGCCAGCGCCAGCTAACTCAAAAACTATTAAGCAAAGTCAATAAATTTTATATGGGACCAACTTTGAGGTATATCGTCTCGAATAAAACAATTTTTTTTTAAATCAGACAACTCTGTAAAAAGTTATGCGTGGTCATACATAACAAAAAAAATAAACGTGTCGAATTGAGAACTTCCTCCTTTTTTCGTCGGTTAAAAAGTGCATGAATATGAATGTCATGCTATGTAAGCAAAGACACAATTTTACTTCTTTATAAAAACAATATTGTTTTTAAAGGTTTTTTTACTTTCGTTACTACAAAATATCTGGTTTTAAAACAACATTAAAACGTAAAACAAAGCACTATTAAATGTTAGGCTTGATCCGCTGTGGTAGCCCGCGAAATTCAAATTTTCATGCGTTTTTTGCAATTTGCAGGTCAGTATAAAAGGATTTGGAATGCGGAGCAAATCTAACTTAGAGAGATATATTGATGATTTTTATGATTAAAATTATATAAATACATATTTTTTACTGTCGCGAATTATATTTTGATCAAGATAAAGTCTTACACTGACCTGCAATTTGCAAAAAAGGCATGAATTTTTTAATTTCACGGCCTATCACAGCGGTTCAACCTTAACAGTTTATACTGTGTTGTTTTACATTAATCTACTGCTGATTAGATAACCAGATATTTTATAAAAAACGAAAGTAAAAAAAACTTTTAAAAAGAAGATTGTTTTTAATACCACATTGCAAAAATCGCAAGAAAATTCGAATTTTGCGTGCTACCTTAGCGCAATCACCTTAAACCTTAGTTCTGTTACAATTATAATGAAACAAACAAACATATTATAAGTAAGCACGAACATTGTACCTAGGGCTTACATTCTACATTCTCTAATCAACTGTTGTATGCCTCCGGCTACGCTATAATTAATACAATAACAATTTTCAAGAAAACTGTGTTGCCCCATTTTCTACAAACAATTAATATAGGACTGTATTAATTCCCTAGTTCCTTTAAACAATTTAATTAAGGGCAATAAGCCGTATATGGCAATACTTGTAACCCGATCTTTCATGCCTCGTTGTTCTAAAACCTTTGAAAGAATATCGTATGCGCCGTCAGTATCTCCTAAAATAAATCTCCAGACGAGACCTGTTTTAGCCTGAACTATAAGGTCGGAACAAATAAATTTCTAGCGAGGCTATTTCCGAACAGAAATCTAAAATTACACTGTGGTATTTCGTCTATCCATTTCATCTCATCAAGAAAAAGAAGTACAAAAATGTAAACAACATAATGTAAACAACAATGTAACAAAGTACCTACTCGAAAAGTCAAAGTTCCCAAGAGTCCCAATTAAGGTAACAAGGTATCAAGTAGTATCAAGGCTTAGATCTTCGATAACGCTGTTCAAACTTCCATAAAAGAAAAGAAAAAAAAAAGATAATAGGATTCTACACAGTTAGTGTGTCCGAAACTTGGCAAGCTTTTTTGAAATATACTACGTTTTTTAGCTTACTAACTTTTTATCTCGCTCGCACGATACTGCTCGCAGACTGAGTGCGGTGCTGGGCGCCGATAGTTTAGGTAATTGCTTTTTAGGCCTCTGCCTCGAATTTTGCGGGCAGTGGGGCGGCAGCGGCGCGTCTCGCATTGTCCCGCCCCGCTTCTGCGCCGCTGTTTTCGAGGTCCGGTCCATTTGTTTTTACGCATAAAATCCGGCCGCTCCCGCGCCGCCGCCGCTGCCGCCCCGCTGCCCGCAAAATTCGAGGCAGAGGCCTTACGGTGAAAATAATGGTAATTTGAAAAAATAAAAAACATAAGACCTACTTTAGAGTTAGTTCAGTTCATAAAGTTTCATGATCTAATTTGAAGTATTTTTTGAATACCAGTGGTTTATTGTTCGGTTTGGAGGTAACTTTGATTTTTTTTTGTATGGAGAAAATTTTATGGAATCGTGTTTTCGTCAAACATCGTCAACTCACTCAAACCCTCACGTTATCAGGCTTGTTTACGAGGCATTGGTCCGTAGCAAACTTGAGTCTAGTGCATG
Organism: Cosmia pyralina; assembly: GCA_946251885.1. Taxonomy (NCBI): domain Eukaryota; kingdom Metazoa; phylum Arthropoda; class Insecta; order Lepidoptera; family Noctuidae; genus Cosmia; species Cosmia pyralina. Next base: position 24,226,058 of record OX276349.1, on the reverse strand, counting down.
CGTATGGAATCCTTTTGAGAAGCAGTATGCGTTAGCATTAGAAAAAGTTCAAAAAGCATTCCTTAGATACCTTTACAAGCACTTGTACGGGTATTATCCTCTTTTGTATCCCACTAAATTCCTGTTGGGTTGCTTAAGTTTCAATTCTCTTGAAGTAAGACGGTCACGCGATCAGATGACTGTAATATTTAAAATTCTTAGGGGGATTATTGATGTTCCTGATCTCCATAATGAAATCTGCAATCTATTTGTCCCAAACAATTATTGTCGTAGCAGAAAACACCGCTTACTGGCTGTTCCAACTTGTCGTACTGTTGCACGCTCCAAGTCACCTATTCCTCGGACATTAGCCGCTGTTAACGCTCTCCTGAACTCAAACACAGATTTTGATGTGTTTGTGACTGAATGGAAGATGATTCTGTCAGAGTGCTTGAATTTTTGTGAGAAGAATGCATGACTGTGTATATTATGTAATGTAAGTATATTTAAATAGTGTAATTGGTTTCGGCCGTTCTATTTAAAATAAATAAATAAATAAATAAAAAAAACTCTTTATTTATTTCTAAATTAAAGCTGCGGTGTTTTCGACAGAATGGAGGATCGTGCTAAGCCATTTGAGGCAGTATAGGATCTTAAGTTTGCATCGTACAAATTGTAAAGTAATAGTGTAAAAGAGCCATTGATGAAGAGCCTAATAATAAATAAATAAATAAAGTATTTTTATGTTTCCCCAGGATAATGCCTTTTATTATAAGTCAGTGATGTCAAAGATCAACTTAGAAAATAAAAGGTGTGTAACCCTTAACGAAGCCGAGATTCCTTTGTTCTTTCCGTTAATATGATATTTTTTTTTTCTTTACTCGACCATACCTGAGAACATTCTGGTTACGGATATATTGAAGGTCAAAGTTCCAACTTATTTTGTAGTTTTTTAACGAAAACAATATAGAAATAACTTTAAATACTCCCGGGAACGATCCCTATAGCATTGTATGCACCCTTCTCCCCTTCTTCCCTTCTTTCCTTTCTGCCTCGAATTTTGCGGGCAGCGGGGCGGCGGCGGCGGCGGCGCGTCTCGCATTGTCCCGCCCCGCTTCCGCGACGCTGTTTTCGAGGTCCGGTCCATTTGTTTTTATGCATAAAATCCTGCCGCTCCCGCGCCGCCGCCGCTGCCGCCCCGCTGCCCGCGAAATTCGAGGCAGAGGCCTTAAGCATTATTTTGCGTGCGTTACATTGCACACTATATTGAATGTCAGAATCCAACTTTTTGTCGCTTTTTTACGAAAAAAAAAGTTTTAAATAATGTAACTTTAAATACTCCCACGAACCCTATACCATTGCATGCACCCATAAGCACTCTTTTGCGTGCGTTACATTACGCACCAAACAGTTGTTTCGCAGCAATTATTTCTGCACAAAGTTATTTAGTTTGATATAATACGTAGATGATGGCTTCGTGATGGATCTTTTTGACACCCTGAAAAATCAAACACTATTAGTACACATGCACACACACACATCCGACTTCGCCATTATCTCGGCCGGTACCGAGAGCTCCTGCGCTTACACACACATTCACAGCGTGTTTGTACACTTAGAAATCACAAGTAAAGCGCGAGTTCGTGAGATAAATAAAATGTATATATGTTTTATAACTATAATGTAGGTACTGTGAGAGCCCGAATCACTCAGGCCCTCACAGGGGGTTTGTAACTAGGTAATAAATAAGAGGAGAGGTATACGAGAGGAATGGAGCTGAAGCCTGCTATATTAAAAGAATCAATTTCAGACTTAAAGTTTAACACTTCCTAGGCGAAGCCCTAAAGGAATCTGACCACACCCTCGAAGAAAAACGAGCTCGTTTTTCTTCAAGAGTAATTCGATTTTTGAATAATAGAATGTCAGCCAGCATCATGCTAAGGTTTGACCAAAGCATGAAACCTCTACAGTACCTACCTACTCAATGGGCGGCTCAATAACCTCCAGAAGTAACCCTTAGTATTATATAATTGCATAGCACGTGTGAGCACTATGTAGCTACTATTAAGCTACCTTTTACTGGGTACGTCTTTCACTGACTTGAGTGTGCCCTGGCGGTTGAGAGTATGTCATGCTCACTCAAATGTCTCGCTGATGGTGGCGTGTGTGTTGGATCATTAAGTTCCCTTCAAAATGGTTGAGCTAAATGGTGCTGATCCATGCGTCATGTTCGTGAACGGGCGCCGTCAGTTGGGACTGGTCGTCTCTTAGCTGCCATGGCTTATTTTTAATTTTAATATTTAATTTAGTTGTTTTAGTTATTATCTTTTTATTACGGACGCTTTTTAACGTGCACGTCTTTCTACATTGTTCTCACATGTATATTTTCAACTTGAACGATGTAACCAATATTTTGTAAAAATATTATGATTTATAAGAGTGTCCGTGGAGTTTCTTGCCCGTTCTTCTCCATAGGGATCTACTACGCTTTGGAATGGGCAACTAGCTTCATCTTTCTGACTGACCGACCCATTGACAATTCAAAAGTGCCTGTAATTGGTTTATTTGAAATAAATGCTTTGAGTTTGAGTTTTGAGTTTGAGTTTGAGTAACTAAACGATCGTCACAAACAGTTCAACAACCTAAATGTTTACTGAATATTTTTATTTTTATCATCTTCGGCTATCACTGACAAATGGGCATTTCTATTCAGCATTATGAAGAATCTTTCTGTCTATAGGGAATAAGTAGAAATAATAGAATAAGACGTAGAATACTTTTTTAGTCAGTTATAGGGTTAGTAACAATTTTACATAATTAATTTGACTTGTTAGCTGTGTTAGTAGGTACCATAGATATAAGAAAGATTATTTATATGGCAGTTTATACACAGAATAACATACAGTTAAAATTAAAGTTCAGCGCGGAACTGCATCCACCTCGGCAATATCGGAGAATCCCACCAATCTGAGAACACACTGAGAATGTGATAGCAGAACATTTACAATCCACTGCTGAAATTGAAAATATTAATTTAAACCGCATGTTCAGTAATATATTTTTGTTTTTATAATATGTTCTTTTCTTTTTTTTTAATACTATTTATTTGTACAAATTCTAACAATCATTGTGCGCGCCGATACAGCGTCGTTTTGTGTCTGTCGCTGTAACTGTGGGATATTGCTACGCCCCGTAAGGGGCGTGACGTTGCGGTTTCGGGGCGAAGCCCCCCTCCCGCGGATGCCGTACGGCGACCCGTAACCACGGGCCTCTCTTCATAGTTCGCCACTGGCGAGTAAAGGGTTGGGCGCGCTGCATTTTCGCGCCCATGAAAATAATGTCTCTATTTGTGTCCGTAAGCTCGTCACGACATATGCATACTGCCGCTTTCTTCACCGTACCCCGGCGGTCAACCCCTACCAGGTGGAACCCCCACCTACATGGGGGAAGCCCAGCAGATGGCGACCAGCGACAGGGATACGGACTCGATGTTCCTACGGATAGGGTGAGTGGCTCCCGCCCGCCCCACTTTCAGAGCTAGCCGAGCCTGGCACGGGGTAGGGAGACCGCGTCATGAGTGTGAGGGTGACATTGAACTGTGTGGCGTCACCCGGCGTCGTTCACGAGTCGCCGCCCGCGCAGCGCCCTCGTATGTGAGTTCTGGTGCCTGTATAGAGGTGCATGTCTGGGGTTTGTCACGTGACACGCCTAAATTATCCTAGCACGCATCACGTGACAGCGTATGTTATTTGTAGTGGAAGCGTTAGTGTCACAAGTGGACCGCGTGTAGCCGGGAGCGGCCCACCTGGAGGTCAATCCGGCGCGGAGATGGGGTCACCGTCCGCAAGCAAGTCGCGGGGAAGGGGCCTAGCGTCAGGGGGGCGCGTATGCCAGGGCGCTATCTGCTTGACATGAGGCCAAGCAGACGCGTCGGCACGCGCTGGCTTGAGCAGGTTGCGGGCGATCCTGCCCTGTGCGGCGACTCTGCGGACGTGTGGCCCCATAGTGAGCCGACGGTCGATGGTGACCCCCAGGTACTTGACCCGGGACGACCACTCGACGTCGGCCCCCTGTAGCCTCAGAGGTGGTGGCAGACGCGCGGCCCCTGAGACCATCGCCTGCGTCTTACCCACGTTCACCGACAGCCGCCACTTAGACAGCCAGTCGGGGAGGAGGTCGAGGGCGCGCTGCATTTTGCGCGCCGCGTGCTTCGCGTTCAGCGAAGTGCTGTCGCTGTAGACAAAACTTGTGAGATTTTATACATGTTCTGAGACAGTGACACGCCGGCTTACGCTGAAAACCAGCGCCGTTGATTCGTGCCTTCGTGCTCGGGCCACGGCATTATGCTGACCGTTAGCCCTTTCGCGCGGAAGTGACGCAAATTTCCGTTTTGTTTTCATTTTTAAGCCTAGATATAGATATATGTATAACTCTATGTAATGTGCGTCACCTTCATATGAATAAACAGTTTTTCTTTCTTTCTTCCTTAGTCCATTACAGCAAACAAAGAACTAAGCTTCCGCAAAGGATATATACAGGCTGTAGGTATTTAAGTATCAGAAAGATGTGTTCTTTAAGGGTTTGGTACAGACCATCAAACTGAATAACTTTCTCTATGGAACCAACATCTTAATGGAGATGAAATTATCAGCCATCCCATAAATTTGGGTCGAGTAGGTAGGTATTGAAAACGGGACGGCTGATAATTTTTTCTCGATTACGATATTGGTCCGATGGAGAAAGTTGTTCAGTTCGATGGTTTGTACCACACCTTTCTGATACACCCTATACATTTTGATTTCCTTAGCATGTGGTGTTAATGTCTTCTCTCAGAGAACGTTACAGTCGTTAATGTTTATTGTGATCGTATCGTTTTGCTGAGACTACGTTCACATGTTGTAAGGTACGCGATATTTTACGCTATTATTTTGGGATCACACTAGCCGTGTGATCCCAAAATATATACATACAAATATATACAACATATACATATATATATACAAAATAAAGATATCTCACTGTGTGTACCTACGGTTACATCAAATACTTTAGCTACAAAGCTAAAAAGCGCATGACGGGAGCCTTTTTTATTTTCTGTGGCCATTAATGAAACTTTATACCTACTTATATAACTTAAAAACAAAACGTTGTACGGCGGTAAGGCTCAAATATCGTCTGGGTCAGGATGACTGGACCAAGAGAGATTTTTGAAGTTTGAGCAATACCAAGTTTTAGTACCTATTTGGTACCAGACATCAATGGTACCTCACTAAAGGGGGGAAAACTATTACGAGGAAAGTGGCCAGCCATTCTGACTTCAGAATGGCTGGACCAAGTCGGCTTCACCTAGTTGTAGGTGTTATAACTAGTTCATCTTTTCGTTAAAATTTAGTACCTAATTGGTACCTCAGCATATGTTTTTTTTAATTTTTTTCGATAAGCCAAAAATAAGTTACACCTAGAAGGAATTTTGCATGTAATCTGGAGCACGTTGATTTCACCTAGTTGTAGGCGTTATAATTAGTTGATCTTTTCAGTAAAATTTAGTACCTCATTTGAACCTCCACATATGTTTTTCTTATATTTTTTTCGATATGCCAAAAATAAGTTACACCTACAAGAAGTTTTGCATAATACACTCAGGGCACAATTAACCGTCCACTCATATCGAATTCCATATCGTTTGTATATGATGATAACTTAAGCTTTGACTACTAGGCGTAACTTCATAAGTGGGTATGTCTGGAATAAACAAAACATTCATACCCGCGTTTTGTTTACTTTTGCGGTTTTTATTCAATAATAATGAGTTAAGTCGAAATTTGACAGTCTCGCCGCTGGTTTTGTGTGAAGGATACATTTGTTTTAAATCGTTTTGTTACCATTTTGTCGAATAAATCCGAGGTATTGGAGTGCCGTGACGTTATTTACACCAGAAAAATGCCATTGGACGCAGCTGGAGCAGCCAGGGCTGTGGCACTCGCAGACGCTGGGTTCAGCCAGCGTCGGATTGGACGACTGCTTGGATACCCACGAACCACTATTTAAGATGCTATCCGGCGTTACAGAGAGACTGGTTCCTACACGAGGAGGCCAGAGCAAGGTCGTAGAAGGTGTACATCAGAGAGAGATGATCGTTACATCGTCTCGAACGTTCTTCGAAATCGTTTCACAACCGCTTCTGAGGCTCGTAACCGTTTGTTTGAGATACGAAATGTAAGTGTGAGCCTAAGAACAATAAGAAGAAGGTTAGCAGAGAGGGATCTGGGATCATTTCGACCAGCTCGAGTCCCAGAACTGACCGCAACTCACAGAAGAGCAAGACTTGCATTTGCTGGAGAACATTTAAATTGGACTTTGGAACAATGGAAGGCAGTTCTCTTCTCTGATAAATCAACAATCGCTTTACGAGGTCCAGATGGACGTCAGCGCGTGTATAGACGCCGTGGTGAAAGGTTTGCTGAATGTGCTGTGGTTGAAACAGTGGGCTACGAGGGAGGCTCGATAATGGTGTGGGGTGGCATTTGTTACGACGCCCGTACAGCGTTGGTCGTCTTCGATAGAGGCAGCGTTAATGCTCACAGGTACGTTACAGAAGTCTTAGAACCACATGTGATGCCGTTTGCGCCATTCATTGGCGATCATTTTGTTTTAATGCACGACAACGCACGTGCACACACCGCGAGAATTGTTACGGCTTACCTGGACGCCGTCAATATTCAGCGATTACCATGGCCAGCTCGGGAGTCCAAACCTAAACCCGATAGAGCATGTATGGGATAACCTAAAAAGACGGATTCGGAGTCGTACACCAGCTCCTACGACCATCACTGAGCTAAAAACTGCAGCTGTTGAGGAGTGGGAGAACATTCCACAGAGCGACATTCAAGACATAATGGACGGGCTTTCAAATCGATTACAAGAGGTCGATAGGCCAGAGGAGGAAATACACATTATTAATGCGATCATTTAGAGTATACTTTTTTTTTTAATTAAAATTTTTCTGACTTTTGTTTTGTAAGAAAACTGCAAATTCTCATTTTTTATTTTTTTTTTGTTTCAATTAAACCATTAATTCACAACTTACGCATATTTCATTTGTTTTTGTAAAGGTGCACCCAATGTATCATTATAACAAAATTAATTAAATAACGATAGAATTTTGAAGAAATTGACAAAATATAGGTGGACGTTTAAATGTGCCCCTGAGTGTATTGAGTGTGTGTTTGTACTAAGAAAATTACCGAAAATAAATCTTAGCACATATAAATACTTATATTTATTCATTGATTGACACATTAACAATAAACATTATTGTATATGCAAAACTTCTTGTAGGTATAACTTATTTTTGGCATACATATCGAAAAAATCTAAGAAAAACATTATGTGGTGGTTCCAATGAGGTACTAAATTTTAATGAAAAGATGAACTAATTATAACGCCTACAACTAGGTGAAATCAACGTGCTCCAGATTACATGCAAAATTCCTTCTTGGTGTAACTTATTTTTGGCTTATCGAAAAAAATTAAGAAAAACATATGTTGAGGTACCAATGAGGTACTAAATTTTAACGAAAAGATGAACTAGTTATAACACCTACAACTAGGTGAAGCCGACTTGGTCCAGCCATTCTGAAGTCAGAATGGCTGGCCACTTTCCTCGTAATAGTTTTCCCTCTTTAGTGAGGTACCAATTATTTGATGTCTGGTACCAAATAGTACCAAATAAGTACTAAAGCTTGGTATTGCTAAAACTTCAAAAATCTCTCTTGGTCCAGTCATCCTGACCCAGACCAAATATCAGTATGAGCTGAGTTAAATCAGTTTATACAGCGTGATGTTTGGCTTCAGGGCAAAATCTGAAACTATAAATAGGTAGTTCAGCAAAGTGATCAAAGGAACCATGACCTCTATTTTAGATGAAAATAAAACTGCATTCGTAGTTTTTGAAAAAGCTTCTGCTTGAGCCAGGAATCGAACCTGATTTTTCCTGGACTTTAAAGCCGGGTCCAGACTAGCTGGACCATAACATCCAATGTAATGCGAATGCTTTGGCGGCCTGCGCGCTTCCTACAAACACCCGTTCCCGCCGATCTGCGCGCGCACGCCATGGAGTCGCCACAACTCGAAGGGTTCACTATTCTGGGTGTCTTAATTTTGTTGTTGCACCATTATATGAAAAAAATATTTGTTTGTGCAGAGAGACTAAATACAGACTTTATTCGCCGTTCCACCCTCTTCCTTTTTTATAATTTCTATAAAAAGTTCAAGAAGTATGTTTTCTGTTTGTTCGTGGCGCGCACGTCTGCTGTCGATGCCCGTCCAAAGCACATTGCGCGCCTCCCTTGTGTTTCGTCCGAAAAACCGACAATCGACGCGACGGCGACAGTTCGCTGCGTGCGCGATACGAATGTAAGACCCATGTACGCACGAACGAACAAAGCCATGATGAACACGAACATCGAACACAGATCATTTGAAGAAACTCAGGACCCTGTTGAACACTTTGTTCGCATGTGCGACCACTAACGAACATCAAACGCTGTGTTCGTCAAAAATGTTCGTGGCGATAGCGTAGTTGTTCGCGAACACGCTAAATTGTATGGGAAATGTTACATTACATGTTACATTACATATTACGTAACAGCTAGTCTGGACACGGCTTTATATACCACCTACTACTGTATCGTAGGTACTGCATAAAGGTTTGTGAACGGCTGCTAAAGATTATCTCCTTTGATACATTATGTGATTCCAAGTTTAATGGTCGAAAATAAGACTAATCGATATTGAAGCTTAGCTAACAAAATCTAGATGTGAGGGCTTTACACAATTACATACACGAAGTAGGTAGAATTCTTTTAAACAGTTTTTCCGGATATGTGTTGCCACCGTACCTATTACTGCCACCGAACCTTGATGTATTCCGATTTGGAGATGTGCATGAGCTAGGTAAGTACTTCAGCTTTCTATGTGATGGCACCACAGGCAGGTACTTCTGGTGCTTCTGGCATTGCAAATGATGATAAGCAATGGTGACCACGAACTAATAACCATCAGACCACCTAGCATAATCAGCCTAAAATGATCCCACTGTTGGGACACAGGCCTCCTCTCTGTGAGAGGGAATGGGCCGTATTCAGGCCCAGTGCGGGTTGGTATGTCACATGTCTTAGAATTTTTGGTTTTAAGACATGCCGGTTTCCTCACGATGTTTTCCTTCACCGTTTTGAGAGCAGTGGTGATGAAGTAATTTACACATAGTAAAGCGGCTGTCTGGGCTCGAACTAAGTAGGTACTGCATTCTACTCACTGTGTATACTAGTCAAGCCCTTTCATTTGATATTCATATTGAGGGGATTGTAAAAGAAAATATTTAATCTGCCATTTTGTGGCGGCGGCCATGTTGGATTTACAATGACACAATAAACATGACTTTACTGTCGTCAGAACTAAAAAGTATGTACCTTGTGTGCACAGAGGCCAGCACACCAAGCTACCCCAATCTGCTCTGGCGAGGCGAAGCTACCCGTGTCTTAGCAGCCACCTTTATAACACTATAAACGTAGCCTGCAACGTATATTCTTTACCTAAATTAAAATGTAAAACTGTTGTTAGTAGTTTTTCCAAAAGTCTTCCTCCATGACGAAGGGCAGGTAACAGTACCACAAACGCCTTGAAGTTGACGTTGCGGCGCGACTCCGGTAACTGCACCCTCGGCGTGTACCTAGTCTTCTGGCGCACGTACTCCATGATGTCCTCCGCCTTAGTGGTGTAGTGCAGGCGGGAGATGTACACCGGTGTATTCGGCTTTGCGGCACGCAAGCTCACTTCGGGCTCCGCAGGAGCTTTGCCGCAACGTTTCTTATTAATTCGCGGACGGCGCTTCCTCCAGTGCACCGTCACGAAACCCTCATCATTATCATTATCAGCCAGCTATGTAGGTGCTTAATATTTATTAGATATAGATTTATTATTATTTTATTATTTTAATGTGGTAATATTGATATTGGGTATTTATTTTAGTTTTTAATTAATCACAATACAACACACACACGCATGCAAGTCACATCATTTCATTTTAATTAATTCTCTTAAATCTATTCTCTCCTTGTGTTAATTATTCAGATTATTCTAACCTTAGATTCTAGCGTATGGCACTCGTGGCTTGCAGCTGAAAATCAGCGTCAGGTGGTACACCTTGTGTTGTCATCTGACAATATGCTGAGCTGAGGCCCTTTTGGCATTACAATCTTTGTTTTATGTTTTTATAATTTTAAGGTGTTTTTTTTTTTTGCTGTAATGCCAATTAAACGCATTTTTCTTTCTTTCTTTCTATTTGGCTTTTTGATAAAATAAAGATTATTAAAGATTATTATTATTAAATCTGTCATTTTCCCTATTGAATATGAACTTTATTTCCTTGTAAAGTTGAAAAACTATCAAAAAAAATTGACAGATTGGGGTAGCTTGATGTGCTGGCCTCTGTGCCTTTCAGATCAATCGATCAACATGAAGGGGATAAAATTTCAATTACTAAATTTGACCGACAAAAAATACAAACAAGGCAAGCTAATTACAAACCGTTTAAATACCGCAATACAAAGTACCCTAGCTACCTACATAAATAATTGGGATTTTTAGCGTTTCCCCATAAAAAAAATTCCTTTGCCTTTCCCTTGCGACCCAATTTTAGAAGTCAACACACATTCCAACTCTCATGAATTTTCTTTCAGGACCACTTCCGTTATCAGGGTCTCTCAGTTGACCCTTTTACGACAATATTTACTGTGTAGGGAGGCCGAAAGGACTACCTCTCCAGTTATGTAAGGAAAAGTGAATTTGTATACTTCACTATTTACCTATTTGAATTCGCATTGAGAGAAAAAAAAAATAGTAAAATTAATTTCTAAATCTAATAGTCGAATAATAGATAATATAATAGGTAGGTATGTACTTTTTGCAACAGAGACTGAAAGGGGGTTTAAATTCTAAATTCGTAGTGGGGCTACTAGGACATGTAGGGGGGGGGGGGCAGTATCATAAGAAAAAGAGCGCTGTTTGCACATTCTCAAACATTTTTTTTTCTTTTTTTAGGCAGCGCAGTTTTCGAATTTTGATGAAAAATATTAAGAAAATACCGTCCCCCCCCCCTTATCTCCGAAGTTTGCATAGACAAAAATCTGAAAATATTCTATGTGATAGACGTTTATGTATAGATTACAGGAAAATAAAACGATGTATCTAACTAGCACAGTTGTTCAGAAATCAGCAACAAAAATTACGTCTAAACGATGGTACCGAACCCTCGGTGCGTGAGTCCGACTCGCTCTTGACCGGTTTTTGAACGACATGTGGAAGGTAAAAAGAGTGTTCGTTTGAAAACAGTTAAATTACAAAACAAATTACATGTGTGATTGACACTGACATGGCCACCATCAGGAATTTTAATTTTGAAAACAAAAAATTTTTCGCTAATTAGTCAAAATTTGCAGCCAAATATCAGAATTTGTCGGTCACTGGTTCAAAAGTTATCAAGGGTTCATAGGTGGCCGATCCGGAGAGCATCTCCCCAGCTTGACCACATATCTCAAAAACTAAGCCACCTAGCGAAGATCTGTTTTCTCCCAATTTCGATTTAGCTCTTGCTTGCTTAACTATTATTATATACAATTAAAGTTACTAGCTTTTGGCCGAGGCTTCGCCCGCGTGAATATCGGGAAATATCCCACGGGAACGTACTACCAGGAAATCCTTCCTTATTATAGTCTACATTATAAAGAGAACCTCTGTGCAAAAAATCAGCTTTCTAGGTCCAAAGGTTTGGGCTGGGTGTTTATTCAATCAGTCAGTCAGTCAAGACTCTTCATTTTATTATATAGATTTTTGCCAGTTTACACTGACCTCCAATTGTAAGGAAATCCTATACAATGCGAGATACACCTATGTATTGCATATACTCTTGTAAATTATACGGAACTGTATTGCTACTTTATTACTTTTAAATGTTCGTTTTTTAGGGTCTCGTAGTCAACAAGGAACCCTAGTTTCGCCATGTCCGTCTGTCTGTCTGTCCTCGGCTTACCTCAGAGACTCGATAGTACTAGACAGCCGTTATTTGGTATGGGTACCTACAATGTTAAGTTTGTTCTTAGGATAAATTCATCCCAACTACGGAACCCTTCATTGTGCGTGGTCCGACACACACTTGACCGGTTTTATTACTATTTTTATCGGGTCTGAGGGCCCCGATCCCGGACATAACTACACGTCCCGGAAGGCCACAAATTCGATAAATTTGATGAAAATTTTCTTTGTTATTTTTCTATTGTTTTCAACTTGTACCGTTGACATAAAAAGTCGTCCCAAATAAAATATTTTTCTTTAATTCTTTCTTTTCTATGATATTGATAAATCAGCTCACAGGATACCTCTAGGTATCTATCTAGTATCAAGGTACCTACTCTTTATTTTTTATCACTATCCAAATGAAAATCGGCAAAGCAATCGTAGTTTGTGAAACTAGATCAAAGACCCTTTTCAAGTAGGTGTCTACTTACCGAGGAACCTATATTTCCATTTTTCCGTTTGACAAATTAGTGTTCCTTTATTTCAGAAAATAGAACGAAAGAGAATACAAAGAGTTAATCAATACTCGATGCAAATGAGCCAGAGCAGACAAAGCTCGATTTTTAGGGTTCCGTATCTTAAGGTAGGTACCTTAAAAGGAAAAAAACGGCATCCTTATAGAATCACTTCGTCGTCCGTGCCTGTCTGTCTATCTGTCAGTTTGTCAAGACCCTTTTTCTCAGGAACGCGTGGAGGTATCAAGTTGAAATTAATATCAAATACGTAGGGTAGGTCTATGGTCCCTTGGAATTCTAAAAATCAAGCTTCTAAGTCAACGCAATAAAAAATACGGCCATTTATGCGACATTATGTTGATACTCGCAAGTAAATCAAACAAGAGTACTTCCCGTTGAGCCAGAATCATGAAATTTGCTAAGAAGGTCTCACAGCACAAGTAAAGGAAAAAGTCCGAAAATTGTTAATTTGTAATTTTATCACATAAAAAAAATTATTGGGATTACAATGTTAAGTTTGGTTTTGGGATAAATTCTTTTCAACTACGGAACCTTTTATTGTGCGTGGTGCGACACGCACTTGGCCGGTTTTTACCTATTGATCTGAATTCAGAGCAGGTACTAGGTACCTACATTCAGAGACAGGGTAAAGTTACATGCAGGTATTTCAGGGTGACCTTTTGCTAAAGCTTCGAAATTCTTCTTTGAACATGACCACGTTGGATAATCTAGGTTTATTTACAAGAGAACGGGAAAAAGTTTAAATTGCTTTTGTTAGCTCACCATATAAATTGTCGAGTACCTACACAGTGTCGACAAACTTCTCCCTCGACAAGTGCTAAGATTTTATGAAATGAATCAACTATTTTGATAAATGACTACAATCTAATAGAAAAAGTTTCAGGCGACTCAACAGAATGGAAATAAATGCAAGTTTGGAGAATTTCTGACAAACTTACGTCGGTGTCTGTTGCCAATTGCGATGAATTAGATACCTTTATAAGTACACTCTTTAGCAATTTATTATGTTGACACAATACCTACTGCCTTAATGAAAACGATTTGATAGGTACGTACCTACCTATACTTAATTTGAAGCAAAAACTGATGGAACTTTGACATTTTTATATTCCTCGTGTAGGTTTTATTTTAGAATACCTAATTAATTAAGTCCCTAATAAAGATTAATTAGGAATTAAATTATTACTTAATTCCAAAATGGAAATTACCTAATTATTCGTAATATTTTCTGGAAACATGCAAATTGCTTTTACTAGAGTTAGCTGACTAGTGCATAACTATAACTGGAAATTATTAAAAAAACATTTCAATCCCTGTGGAAAGCGCACACTGAACTGCAAAATGCTCGCGTATGGTCGAGCAAAATTTTGACTGCTCGACCATGCGCGCCCCTCCGTGAGCAAGCTCCGTTGAAAATGCTCCGTGTTGCCAGGCATGACCAGTTTGATGCAAAGAGTAAAGTAAGTATACAGAGATGATGATGTTTGATGCCAAAATCCGACGTTGGCAGACGTGTTCAATATGGTTGATTGGGACTTAGTAATTATCGCCCTTTTGGCAGAGGCTGACTGGCAAAACTTAAGAATGCTCAGTTTAGAAAATATTTCTGCGGAAGCGCAGCTAGTGACAGACCACACCTCTCCCTGGTTTCGCCCGATTAGAGACAATATAGATTTGTGCGAGTATAGGGCGTGTAGCAAAAAATAACAACAAACATTAGCAATCGTTCATGCATCGGCCAATCGAGTCGTGAGCCGTGCTATGCGATTATCGCCTTAAAGGTGAGTATGCGGAAGTTTGGCCGATAGTAGCTTAGGCGAATATTATAGTTGTGTAAGAATTTGCCATTAAGAGGTGTTCATTTTTACTGGCTATTATTATAAATCAAACTACGAAAAATTTAAATCTTGCTGTGCCATACTGAGCACGGGCGGCGCGTCGAGCACGCTCGCGCATGTAGAACGTATACTCGAACACGCATCTTACAAGCTCGAGCATCAAGTTTGGAGGTGTTTTTTGCAATGTATGGAATTGTCTTAAGATTAATTTTTCAGTAGTTTCAGAAAATGACAACCAACCATAAAAAAAGCTGCCAACAGCGCCACCATTGAGAAAAAAAAAAGTAAATAATATGTAAGATATGGATCATTTTGGAATTTCCTACGCTCACATTTTTAGTCAGATGAAGTAGAATTGTTTGTATTAAAAAAATCAATAATAAACCTAGGTTCGACTTCGAAGTTAAAGCAGTTAACGCCAAAAACGGTCATTTTACTTACGTTTTATAATAAAACAAACTCAATAGTTTATCACAAATCAATTTGTTATATTTGAATTACATCTGTCAACAGTCAATATTATATTATGTGCATTACAATTATACTTACATGAGACGTTCACATACATACATGAATGGATCGAAACTCTAACATTTATTATAGTCGCTTTACTATTTTGATATAGTTTTTCTTAACTAGGTGGAGCCACTTGTGTCGTATCGGTCGGTAATAAGTATAATAATAACCGATGTTACCATTTTTCACTAAAACTGGTGATCCAAAACTTTTAAGGGCAACGCAGAAGATACGTAAAGTGTATTCAAATCCTTGCTTCCAAATGATGTTATTTCCACAACTTTATGTTAGTAAGTACCTAACTATTGAATAACTCATAAATGTTTGAAATTATAGCGCAAACTGAACTTAAGTTCAGAGTGTGTGTGTTTGTGTCACTGAGATTTAGAGTTGTTTTTTTCAAAAACACACATTTGTTTACATGTTTGGAAACTAGATTGCGAACAAAGTTCGCACCCCTTTTTTTACGACCGAATCTACGACACAAAAAAACTTTGCAAAGAAAATTTTGAAGACTAATAAAATAAAATATGTTAAGTAATTTCAATTGGGTAAACCTCATGGTGGTCCACTCCCTCTCACCGAGAGGAGCCCTGTGTCCTGTGTGTGGGAACGTTACAGGCTGATTATGAAACCCCATTCATGTACGCTTAAAAAGCAGTAACCAATGAGTACAGGCATAATTATTTATGGACCTAATTGCGCGTCATATGTGCTATTTTATTTCATTAAGTATGATATAATTATGTCTATTTCTCGGAAAAAAATAGCGTCACGATTAATCGTCAGTCGTCTGGATTTTCGCCACTTATTATCGCCTCGATTTGACACATTGTGTTCTTCTTTTAAGACCTTGTAAAACCTTTCACTTTATCACGAATCGCCTAATTTTGATATCTTAGATCACAGCAAAAGATTCAAGTTCTACACAAATAGATAATAATTCAGTACGACAACGTTCAAAGGATCCATCGTTTATCTTCGGAAAAACGAACTTTGCCGAATTAAATAAGACTGGTATATTATGGGAGTGACGGAATTATAGTATTATTAAAATCTCGCTGCAGACTCGGTCATAAATCATAATCGGAGTAGGGATGTGCGCTAGTTGCGCGCGCTCAAGGCCATCATCGATAACAGAATCATTAAGGTTATCACGTAAACATCAAATGGCTTTGGAGCATGGTCATGAAGTTATCCGCTTGCCGCCTTACCACTGTCAGTACAATCCCATCGAGTTGGTGTGGGCTCAAGTAAAAAATGAAGTTGCAACGAAAAACAAAACCTTCAAGATAGCTGATGTCGGGAAGTTAGTCGATGAAGCCATTTCCAATGTCTGCATTGAAAATTGGCAAAAATGTCTGGAACATGCAGAATTGCTGCAAGATGAAGACTTAAGAAAAGCACATTTATGCGAAGAGTTCATCATTCATGTGGATGATGATGACGATGACTCAGACGAAGAATTTTAATTTTCTATTTTTAGTTTTATATATACGTTCTTTTGTTTATACATTTAATATGCTTTGTAGTAAATTTGGTAATAAAATAAAAAAAAATGTGTATTTATTTCTATCACCCATTTATAAATATATAAAACTATCGATATCACTCATCGATTGCAGTAATGCACAGGACTACGTGTGGGCGTGGCCTGCCCATAAGTCCCGTGAGTGGGAAAGAGAGCGAAACACTCGAATGATTTATGACCGAGTCTGCAGCGAGATTTTAACAATACTATAGTGCGTCAATCTATAGATAGTAATTTAGGTGAGAATATCATTGATATATTAGAGGAAGATATGTTATGCGCTAACATCGCAATCACTAAACCTGGACTCGGCGCACGACTACATGCACCGAAACTCGCACTTCTGTGATCACAGTCGCAAACCTACAGTTACTGATAGACAAGGACAGATATAGGAGACGGCGCTGTCGTGCAAGCGACATCCCGCTAGGCGCCGTATGTGTACGATTATGAATGACATTGCATGTCTATCTCGCTCTTCACAAATATGGCGAATCAAACATTAAATATTATTATAATTTTCAGCAAATTATCATTTTTGGCTGTATAAACTTACGAGTGAAAAGTAATCTCATGGAACTTGTTTTTGGTTTTTGAACTATTTGTGCACATTTTGAAAACACAGGAAGGCATTGTTGCTGCTTATTTAGACGATTACGGTAATTTAACTTAACGTGCGTGCAAGTGCTACACAAACGCCAGTTCGATTGTGACGAAGGTCAATTGTGTGCGTCAACATAATTTTTACGGTCCACGTCGAGGAGCGCAAACCACATCTTCCTAATTTATACATCAATGGAGAATATAAATAAAGAAGAATGCGCAAAATTGCCCCAACCCCGGCGCAAAAGGAACCTATCCCAGATTTTTGTACCTTTTATGTATATGAAAAATAGATGTAAGTGATCTCCCTAATCAGTGGCCAACATAGAAAAAAATGGCCTTGATCATTTTATGTTGTTCATAATGATGAGTACAATGACCTCTTTTCGGCTTTAGGGTAAATAAAGAAATAAGGTTGTATATATATAATTATATTAATAAATATAGAACATACATTACATAATAATATACAGGGTGTTTGGTGCATCGTTTGCCAAATTGAATTGGCCGAAAGAAGAGGTCATTTGCTATCGCTTCAGGCTCAAGTACTCATTTTTGGCCACACCGGTTTTTTTATTACAACTTTCTAATTTTTATTTTGAAAAAATCCAAAACTCAGCATTAAAGCTTAAATTAAAAAAAAGTTTTAAGTGTAGTCGTCAAATTTCATTTTTATTTACATATGTACTGTTGTATGGCTCTATCAAATTTAAAATTACTTGCCAGTTACATCTAGTTTTTTTTTAATAAATCACAAAGTTTTTGGAAAAATAAAAAATGAACTTAAAACTCAACTTTAAATAGCTATAAAAAAAAAACTAAAAGCGATCGGGATCTTCGAATTATTTTAAAAAGTTCTCTAGTCTATCCCCTTTCCAACGGTATGTAATGTGTTAAAAAACTCTTTTAATATCTTTAATAATTAGCTAAATGTGTAGTCGAGACACATCAGGCTGATATTGGATATTACGTTTAAAACACTAGTTTTCGCATAAATTACATGCTATTAGTAGATAGATACTGTTATCTCACGTCTTACGTAGTCTCTTATCTCGTTCTTACATAGGGAACTTTCCTCGAAATTGAAAAAAAAATACATTATTACAAAAATAATCATTTATTAATAAGTAATTTAATTACATACTAATCTTACAAGAATTAGAATTTCTGCAAACAGAGTTGCCCTTATTATTAGCTGATTTGCCAATTTTCAGTGAAGACAGGTCTTTTGTTTTCCAACATGACGGTTGTCCCGCTCATTGGAGAATAACCGTCAGGGAGTACTTGAATGATGCATTCCCGGACTCATGGATTGGGAGGGATGGCCCTATTCCTTGGCCTCCACGTTCTCCAGACTTAACTCCGTTGGATTTTTACGTCTGGGGACGGGCCAAAGAACTCGTCTACGCCACGGAAGTTGAGACAAGAGATGATTTAGTCCAACGCATTGAGGCGGCTTTCATGACGATCAAAGCAGAAATGCGTTTACGCACCACTACAGTTGAGATAAGACGAAGATGTCGCGCGTGCATACGCAATAGTGGTAGACAGTTTGAACAAGACTTGTAAGATTAGTATGTAATTAAATTACTTATTAATAAATGATTATTTTTGTAATAATGTATTTTTTTTTCAATTTCGAGGAAAGTTCCCTATGTAAGAACGAGATAAGAGACTACGTAAGACGTGAGATAACAGTATCTATCTACTAATAGCATGTAATTTATGCGAAAACTAGTGTTTTAAACGTAATATCCAATATCAGCCTGATGTGTCTCGACTACACATTTAGCTAATTATTAAAGATATTAAAAGAGTTTTTTAACACATTGCATACCGTTGGAAAGGGGATAGACTAGAGAACTTTTTAAAATAATTCGAAGATCCCGATCGCTTTTAGTTTTTTTTTTATAGCTATTTAAAGTTGAGTTTTAAGTTCATTTTTTATTTTTCCAAAAACTTTGTGATTTATTAAAAAAAAACTAGATGTAACTGGCAAGTAATTTTAAATTTGATAGAGCCATACAACAGTACATATGTAAATAAAAATAAAATTTGACGACTACACTTAAAACTTTTTTTTAATTTAAGCTTTAATGCTGAGTTTTGGATTTTTTCAAAATAAAAATTAGAAAGTTGTAATAAAAAAACCGGTGTGGCCAAAAATGAGTACTTGAGCCTGAAGCGATAGCAAATGACCTCTTCTTTCGGCCAATTCAATTTGGCAAACGATGCACCAAACACCCTGTATATAATTTAATAAATAATATTTAAGAATTCCTCAGTAGCAGGCCGCAGTCTGGTTTTGCGCCCGGTTGATGGCAATATTCTCGCCTCTATTACATGGGACTTAAACATGACTAGCGAGATGTGAATGCACTGCACACCTCTATACTTGTGTGTGTGTAATATACCTATATGTGTACCTATACAGAAATGAGTCAACTATAACCGTCGAATGGCACCTACAAAAAGCAAACGAAACGTTATGAATGGCTCAGTGACTTTGACTTCTGTAATGTATATCGACACAAACTAGTTTAACATGTAATGTATGTGTATATCGCAGGCAGCCAGAGCCATTGACCATTTCATGGAATGGTTGTATTTCATGAAATAGAACATCGACCGCTGGTCACATCATGATGTGGTCAGGCCAGATCATTGAATACCTACTCAACGTTTGACGATATGAACAGTTAAACGCACGACTACTTACTTCATGATGTGGCCAAGCATTAGTGTTCCTATCGTAAAATAGTTAGATTATCCACCGGTTGCATCGATACTAAAAATACTAAATAGCCAAGTAAATGCGATCAACTTGGATGTAGGACTCGCCAGCCGCTGTTGCGGCACCAGGTGCTCGGCTCACACGCAGTTGGTCACAGTTCTAACATATCCCATTTAGTCGGGGTACCACTAGCGGCGTGAAATGCAACTAATTTGTGATATACCCAGTGGTCAGCTGCGAATGTCGATAAATAGGTTGCTTTCGTCACTATATGGCCATTTCTACGATCGGACCACGACAGATACCCTACATGAATGATAATGGCCAAACGTCAACTGACATATGACTAAACGTTGACGTTTAAACGATATGGTCAATTTTAGCTGGCCATTTTATGAAATGACCGAACACTTCATGAAATGATCGATTCTAAGCTCTGGCCACACTCTTCTCTCTCTAATATAACAAAAAGAGCGAGACGGCAATAGCAGCGATATATGCGAGTCCGTCACGTTTGCAGCTGCCAAGTAGTAAAATTCATTATTTTTTTGAACAATCAAAATGGTTTGCAATCTTGTATTTAAAAACAAAAATGAGTGAAATATATACTTTTATGACCGCCTAGAATTGAAATGTAAGTGATTCTGTAGCCATTATTTCATATTTCACTAGATTTTTACTAATATCGTGTAATAAAATTCAAACCAAAAAAAATCAAGACCATTCGTTCTATGTAAGCCACTGATTGGGGCGATTACATATATTTATTTTTTATACACATGAAATATACAAACATCTGAGATAGGTTCCTTTTGCGCCGGAGCTAGGGTAATTTTCTATGAAATTTGCGCATTCTCCTTTCTATTTGTCGATTGTCACATGTTATTAGTTGAACATCGGTTTTTACGAAGATAAACGATGGGACCTTTACGTTGTCGTACTGTACCTATTTACTCCTTTGACAATGCTAATGATAACTTGAAAGGTGTACAGGCATCAACATTACGACTAAACATGACTAG
Organism: Cosmia pyralina; assembly: GCA_946251885.1. NCBI lineage: Eukaryota > Metazoa > Arthropoda > Insecta > Lepidoptera > Noctuidae > Cosmia > Cosmia pyralina. Next base: position 24,205,227 of record OX276349.1, on the reverse strand, counting down.
AATAATAATATTTTTTATTAAAATAGTGTTTACATTTCATTAAGCTATGTTATTTTTTTATTTTAAAAATTAACTTTTAAATATGTACATGTACAAGACCAATGAGTGATGTTACAATCAGCATCAAAAATATCGGGACGAGCAGACTGTTCAAAATGATCACAACTATGAAAATGAAATATTTACTCAATGACACAAGTAATGTTTCAGAATGAATACAGTACACGACAACTGTTATTCTGACAAAAACTTTATCCAATTGAGATAAAGTTTAATTTTCTTAGTTGTTGAATTCATTTTGAAAAGTGTGTTAGTTCCGATATTTTTGACGCTGACTGTACTTACAACACGGGGTTATGTTTTCTCTATCTGGAATTCAGGGTCAAATTAAATTAGCTAGCGAAACCCGCAGACGTGATGGGTATCAGTATCAAAACGTAAACAAGACAAAATATTTTGTTTTTTTGGGGTCAACGATCGCTGGTGTTGTTACTTTAAGTATGAGTTAGTAAATCTGTTTTTTTTTATTTTTTGAAACTGATACACTACCTGCGGTTGATGACCCCAAAAAAAACTCGTCGAGAGGATGCGTTCTTGACACGTGTCAGATTCATACTAACGAATGTGTTTTGCGAATTTGATCCTTATTCATATTAGAAATTGTCCATCTGACAGCTGTCAGGAACGCATGCTCTCGACTGCCGGACTGTAGACCACCTGAAGCTCAAAGTACTCCCACCGACGCGACGTGCGGCCTACAATACCTTACGGGCCTGTTTAGACATAAAACTTTCGTTGAACCACACGAAAGCCACAAAAATTGTGGTTTAGTATCAACTCATTCTCAAAATTGCTTTCATTTTGCTTTGCTACGCAGTGGTCAATTACTTATCTGATTTTAAAGAAAAATTCGCACGCCCCTACTTTTTGTGGCAATAATGTGGCAATTGGCCTTTAAAATTACGTGTAGGTATAATCTAAATAAATATAATTTATTATAATAATTTTGTTATACACTAATGGAATGAATTGTTCATTAAAGTTCACAATTCCATCAATTTTACCTTGTTTTTCTAACTAGGCGATATTTATTGGTAAATTGTATTATGATAAGTGTTGATAATTTAATTTAGTATTATTCGAGTAGCTGCCGCAAACAATTTAGATTAGCAATGGTCCCTTAAAATAACCGACTTAATTTATTTATTCTATTTAAGTATTATTTATTTTTATTTTTAATAATTTATTCTATAGCCGCTCCAAAATTCTCTCGTCAATAAGTACATATTTTATTTTTAAGATTTTTCATGGTTATTATCGCAAATGTTATTGTAAAGATGGGTGCACATATATGAAATGTAACATAAAATGTTACAAACGTTGAAACGAACATTACGTCAATATATTCCATGCAACATGAAATGTAACATCAACTAGGCGATATCATGTTACGTTTCACATCATGTGTACCCACCATAATGCCAACGGTATCTTAGAACAAGCGAATGTGTAGATACCCAAAGTTTCTAAACTTGCGGATATATAAGTACTATCGGCAAAACTTAAGCATGATCAGTTTAGAAAATATTTCTGCCGAAGCGGAACTAGTGACAGACCACACCTCTTCCTGGTTTCGCCAATTAGAGACAATATACCTACATTTGTGTGGGTACAGGGCGTGTAGCAAAAAATAACAACAAACATTATTAAAATCATCAGGCGATCGAGTCGCGAGCCGTGCTATGCGATTATCACCTTAAAGGTGAGCATGCGGAAGTTTGGCCGATAGTACGCGGCGATCTGTTACAAACATTTGGGTTTTTTATTGATAAATTGGAGACATCGGCAATATAAATAGCATTACGAATACTCTATCATAAATGTTTTTATTATTATTACATTGTATTATGTACTTATCTAAACAATGAGATCTCATAAAAGTAAGCAGATTTTGTTTTGGACGAGCTACAATAATTTCAAAAAATTCTAATTGTAACATTCTAAAGGATTGTATTTAGATATTTAAAAAAATATATTCTTGATTCTACTTTTGGATATTTGGCATGTATTTATTGTAAAGATTGCTAGCTCATTCTCAAGGAAGTAGAGTATAAGTATATTTAGTATTTTGTTGGAATGCGTATTATAAATAATATAAAATAATTAGTACTTAATTATTAGTCACAAAAAGAGGCCAAGATAAAAATAAATTAATAATACTATGACTGACTAATGATATAATAATTATGATTATAAGAAAAGTAATGACTAGACCATTTACAGTAAATTTAATCGTGGCTTACTCCTCTAAAATAATTATGAAATAAATTTATTAAATAATAAAATCACTTCCTTATTTGAGGTATTAGACAGATTGTACCTTATACCTATTTAAAATAAAGCTAATTCATATTGAAAATAAATATAATCTTGACTATTTCAAGTGTACAGTTTGTGAACTGCATTCCGCGCTCTGATTGGCTTTCGCTTTCGTCGTGAACCAAAGATAACGCTCAGAGAAATAACTAACATAAATGTCATAAAAGAGGTACCTAGTCACCGCTTTATACACATCTCTTTCTTCCTTACGAAACATTCTACGAGTTAGAAAGAGTACTCGGTTTCCACTTTCTTGCTTTTTTGTCAAAAACACCTTAGTTACCAGCACGCGTAGCATGACGACGTTTTGTCGACGGAAAAATAGATTGTAGAAATATTTCTACAATCAGCCATTTTGTCTATTCTTCCGAACCAATTTCTATTGCGGTCATGCTAAGCATGCTGGGTTTTGAATAAATTGTCTTATTTAATACGAGCCGGTGACCAACCTGTTTACGATTGAATCTAAGATGATTTCTGTGGTAGTTATTATTCTGAGAAAATTAAAAGCAGTTCACAGTACCTACGCAGCCTTTGTGCGAGTTATCCATTAAATCATATTATAGTTTCTAAATTTTAAGATGTAATTAATAAACAATTTTATTGCCGGTTTCGGCCATCATAATGAGTGCTTAGCGTGTCTTAACGTCAAAGTTCTAATTAAGGTTTTTAGAGTTATCTTTAAGATACTCTTTGTTGTAAGTAATAATTTTGCTAAAACAATTATTTTTGGTTTGAAATGAGATTCTATTTGTTTTTACATACATGACTTAGTCACAAAAAGAAGCCAACAAAATAATAAATTAATAATACTATGACTGACTATTAAGATAAGTAATGACTAGACCATTTACAGTCAATTTAGTCGTGGCTTACTTCTCGTTCTTTGCAGAAATCGAACATAACAATATTATAGTAGTTCAAGTACTTGAACAAAATATAAACTGTCGAAACCTAAGGATTATTTTGTGGAAGCCACACAATGCATGGCTTCTCTTTCTCTTTAGAGTTAATTAGCGTTATCTCACTTTATAATTTAGGTATCTGTGAGTGTCATTGCAAAATAAGCCTCCGTTCCCACGGGCGTAATAAAATCGCGGCAGGATTTTACCGCGCACTGGATTTTCAACTCTCGGTGCTAAGCAGAGCGTTGAAAATACAGTGAGCGAAATAAAATCGCCGCGATATTTTTACGTCCGTGCGAATGTCGACTAAAAGACCTAATGAAATCACATAAAGACTATAATTTAAAACTAGGGTATTAAGAAGAATCATCCAATACTTTGCAGGGAATGTTTGAACTGTAACAACTTGCTGAGGTTCGTGAAGACCAGGTCCTGAGGGTTGGATATGATGAAGTATACCAGTCCTAGTATTGAGAGGACGGCCCGCCATATTGAGAAGTGCGTCCAAGTGTGGTAGAATGTTGGGATTGTTGGCTGAAAATAAACAAACAATAAAATTAGCGTACAGTACGGTCAGCAACAGAAGTCGGTTAACACTGCTGCTTTTGGACATCATCTAAATTAACAAAAAAATATTCGATAAACTGCTTTTTTTTCGTCAGTTAAGAGTTAATGTTCTTAATTTTTTTTTTTCCGATTTGAATTAAATAATTAAGATTTAAAAAATGCAAGTGTTAATCGACTTTTGTAGCTGACTGTACGACAACGTTCAAAGGTCCCATCGTTTACGTTCGGAAACACCGAAATATAGCGAATAAAATTTGCTTATTTTTTATATTTTTTTTTACATTCTTCCTTGACGTAATCAATTTTTATTAATCATCTCATTATTTGACATTATACACCACTAATTTTTAATTATTACAAAAGTCTCAATAAATAATATTCATAAACAGCAAAGTTATTAGCGTTTGTTTCTAACCCAAAATGTCACTCAGTTGATGGAAATATTGTACAGGCTACATAATAGTATTGGAAAAGCACTGCGATTAGTATTTTCTAGTAGCAATTGTTATGAATGATTGATTCAATTATGAATTTACCAATGATGACGAATTTTCGTGGACAATTTTGGGATTTCATTTTTTTTACTTTTGACTACACAAATATGATCAGTAACGGGTACGGAGAAAGCCCCATTTTTTTGTACTAATTAAAAAATAGTAGTGTATACACAATTCCAATTTTAACTCTTTTTATTCAGATTTGATGATATTTATTCAGATTTTTTACTGTAGTTGTAATCATGTCATTTGTGTCATGTCATGGATTTTTATTTTTATTCTTTTATAAATTTTTTAAACAGATTATTTTCTATTTTGTTAAGTACCTGATACTTGTTAAAAGGCCTACATTGTCTTGCCATACTAATTAACACTGTCATTTGAAAATATTGTAAAAGCCAATTAATTTTAAAAGAGTAACCGTGTAGTTTCTTGTCGGCTCTTCTCCATAGGAAACGACCAATTAGAACCGTCCACCTAGCTTCTGACGTTTCATAAGTGCCCATGTAGGTTTATGTGAAATAAAATATCGTGATTACAATTTTTGATTTTGACTATCGACCAATAGAAATTGATTTATATTCCCACCTAAATTATTATAGACTAGCTGTTGCCGTTTCCGTGAAGCCGTTTTAGCGTGAAAGGGTAACAAACAAACAAATTCACTTTCGCATTTATAATATTAGTTAGGATTGACGCACTAATTCCGTCACACCCTTATTGGACTAGTCACCATTTAATTCGGCAAAGTTCGGTTTTTCCGAAAATAAACGATGGAACCTTTGAACGTTGTCGTACTGTGCAGTGCTTTGTTATAAAAAACCCCAGTAACAGCCAGTTGCACAAACGAACTTTAGTTTAATGGAGACTTTAAATTCATGCTATTCCTTACATTTTGTATCTAAAAGAAAGTGACAGCATCAATTTATTTAATGTCTTCATTAATGTTGTTTTGTGCAACTCACCGTAAGTGCTTCAAACTAAACTTTTCAGGAGAGCGTAAAAATATCTTTATCTTATCTTCTTTCTTTCTTTCTTCTACTATCTATTTTATTAGTTTGATGATACTTACCGTGAGTTGCACGAAACCAACATTAAGGTAATGCTCTCTCTTCCACGTAGGTTTCCTACTATGCAGCTCTATTCCGATTGTAAGGTACTCACAGTCAGGCAACTTTATGTGCTCCTGTCGACCCTACGCAAACATTCTGGCCGCCCTCCAAGGGAACCGACTGGCAGGCTAAAGCATAACGTTTTTCCCCACGAACATCATAGAACTGCCTTTGCCAAACGACAATTCTACGTTAATAGCATTAATATGTACAACCTCTTAAATAAAAAGTTTAAAATTTATTCGTGCCCTAAATATAAATGCAAAAACTTACTTAGAGACTATCTCCAAACTCTAAGTTATGATGAAACTGAGGATCTTCTTCATGGTAATTTATAATAATTTACAATGATAAGGTACTTTACATATACTACATACATATATATATATATATATATATATATATATAATTACTAGTCTAAATCTAACCATAAATCTTACACTTACCACACACACACACACACCACAGACACACACATACACACACAATACATTCATTTTATTCACCTCACCACACAGTTAAACGTTTTCGATTTTGTGTTTTCTGCACAGTTTATATCCTGTTTTATTTTACGCCATTTGCTTAGTGTTGTAACGTCCCGATTTATTATACTATGGCTTCCTTGTTTGTTACGGAGAATCACTGACTCCTAAGACACAGGCACATACACCTAGTTTAGGAGTCAGGGAATTAAATTTTTGTGACCTAGTTTTAAGCCTTAGATCATAATTATGCTCTTACTTGATTCTTGTACTGTGATGGCTTTCGGTTGAATAAAGAATTATTATTATTATTATTATTATTATTATTATTATTATTAGTTTAACAGAAACTTTTAATTAATGCTGTCACTTTCTTTTTGATACAAAATGTAAGGGATGGCATGAATAACTCTATAGTATCCGTTAAACTAATGTTGGTTTCGTGCAACTCAACGCTAATCGTAAAATGTCCGATATTGCTAAACGCAGGTGTTTTTAGAATTTGGACTTATTATGACAGTAAAGATTTTTTTTATTTCTTCGTTACTGGTATTTCTCATGGGGTAGCCGTATACAAATAATAAATTGATAAGTTCTTCAACATTCTGACAAGTTTCTTAAAGGATACAAATAACATTGATAACACAATAATCTTAGCAGCTTATTTTATGGTCGAAAATGGCCCTGAACATTTTCACCAATCAATAAATCCTGTTTGCGTGTTTTCAACCAATGTCACCCGTTTCGCGCCCTTATTTGTACTTGGCCTCGCTCCACACCCTACTAGGGTGTGGAGAGTGCAAACAAGGGCAAATAAATACTAGCTTTTTAGTTTCTCAAAGGCACGAAAGCAGTGCCAGGAAGAAAATTAGTTGTAACTTTAAAAATATATATTTTTACAACATGTAAAACAAAACCCTGTCCGATCCGTGACGGAGTTGTAAGAACCGTAAAAAAAAATAAAAAATATACCCCATATTTTGTGGGGAATTTTACCCGCTACGGCCGACGTATCTTGGCGAGTCCGAGCTTCGCGCAGAAGGCTGCACAGAAACAATTTTAATGAACCAAATGGTGACATGAGACAAGTATGAGTATGTTCAGACTCGCAAAGATACGTTGGCCGTATTGCACATAGGGTGCGAGCGACCGTCGCGTATCGGGTGACTAACTTATGACGTCTGTTGAAAAATCTACTAACTAAAATCGTGAATTTAAATGGCAATAACTTTTTTATTTTCAATAATAATAATAAAAAGTTTTATTTATAAATTTTTGGCAATGTTATTGCAGTACCTTAGTGCCCTTGTCAGATCGTACAGGGTTTTTTAACCGACGAAAAAAAATTTCGAGTTAGCTTCAATAATACGTATTTTTTTCCTACTTTTTATGTCGATGATGTTCTCATTTCTTATGTATTCGAATTTGTGTGGGGTAGTACCTTAACTAAACAGTGAAACATAAAAACCTTTTTACAAAAAAAAAAAAAAAAAAAAGAAACAATCGGCTTCCAAAAACAAAACTACAAATTGAAAAATAACTTTAATTTCAGAAGTCGGTGGCAAAAAAGAAAATACAAAACCAAAGACACCAACTTCCGAAATAAAGTTATTGTTCACTTGGTAGCGTTTTTTTTTTTGGAATTCTGTTGTTTTTATTATTCTGTAAAAATGTTTTTATTTACAGACTGGTAGACATACTAAATTATCTGGCTACTTACAGTAGTAACGTTGTTGCTAGTGATATTATTGACTAGAGGCGCGTATTGGTACACCATCAGTTCATCATACATCCTGGCAGCCGTACAGACCAACAAACATGCAGTATACAGCATCACCAGGACTATAGGCTGAAAGTATGGCTGTAGACCCCGGGTTAAATCTAGGCTGGCAACGTCGAGTCTGGAATGTGGAAAAATTAACTTTAATTTAAGAACAGTAAGGCTTCATGTACACGACGCCGCAGCCGCGCCGCAGTCGCACCGGCGCCGGCGCCGGAGCACATGTTTCTGTACACGGATGAAAACCGCACAGGCGCCGCACCGGAGCCGCGCCGGAACCGTGCCGGAACCGCGTATATACCGCGTTGATGCCGAGTTTGTGCACACGGCTACATATCAAGCTTATATTTCCAGTGTAAGCTGATCTCGTATAGTATAGAATTTCAATACAATGAGAGGTCAGCTTATACTTTAATCAACGTGACGTTTTGCATCCTCATCAAATTTAAGGGTGTGGTATAGACCATAAAACCGAACAACTTTTTCCATGGCACCAACGCTGATGGCTGATTATTTTTTCGCGATTATCGTCAGCCGCCCGGATATGGGACAGTTGAAAATTTTTTCGCGATTACGATGTTGGTCCCATGGAGAAAGTTATTCGGTATGATGTTCTGTATCACACCCTGAAATTTGACGAGGATGCAAAACGACACGTTGATATGGTTGATGCTTGATATGTAGTCATGTGAACTCATATGTACCGCATGTGTGTACATGCGGTCCGGCCGGGCGTGCGGCTGCGGCGTCGTGTAAGTACATAAAGCCTTAGGTTGTACTATCAACGAGTTTTGTCCGTCACCCCCATAAGGGCGCTATTTGTATGCACGGGCCAGTGGCTGCATTGTTTTCGTCCACTAATAGCTCTTCGACGCACATTATAAAAAAAAGGTTAGAACCTTTTTTTTTGCCCAGTTAAGAAAAAACAGCAATTAACGTTTAAGAAAAGGGACATTGTTTATTTTAGAGTCATCCTTCTTATGCGACATTCTTCGTTCATTGGTCAAACAAAAACAATTAACTTAAAAAAAAAGACTCGTCCTTCATTCATTGGTCAAACTAATAAAGGGTGTTGCAAACCACTATTTCAACGTTTAACCGAAAAGTTTGAAAAGGGTGAGGCACAACGTCTTTCGATGGTACATTAAATTTATTTTTTTAATCTTGAAGAAATTAATTATGAAAGAAGTCATGGTACAGTCAGTCAGCATCAAAAGTCGATTAACACTTGCTGTTTTTTAATCTTAATTATTAAGGACGCTGTTACAAATGGTTAGTCAAATCAATACTTTATTACACAAAAGTATGTTTATTAAATAAAATGCTTTACATTCTTAAAATGTTTTTTGACCAAACGGTCGATAGATGTGCATGGTACGATTCTGAATTATAAATATAATTTTAGAGGTACAGTTTCTCAATAATTGTACCGGAGTGATTTTTTTTATTTCGGTACATTTATTGAGAAAATCTTTTTATAGTTTTAGTAGTATAAAGAAAAATTATTTTTATAGTTCAGAATCGTACCATGCAAATCTACCTATCAACAGTTTGGGCAAAAAAAATAATTAAGAATGTAAAGCATTTTATTTATTAAACATCCTTTTGTGTAAAAAAGTAATGATTTGACTACCCATTTGTAACAGCGTCCATAGGCGAAATATTTCATTCAAATCGGAACAGAAGTACTTAAAATTTTAAGAACAATAACTCTTAACAGATAAACGAAAAAAAAAAAAGTTTAACGAATCATTTTGTGTTAATTTAGATGATGTCAAAAAGTAGTAGTGTTAACCGACTTCTATTGCTGACCGTACTAAATGTTTTGGAGACAAAATAACAGTTTTATAACTATCACCCGGTTTCACCTGATTAAAGAACACCTTCTGATTTAAAAAATTTCTGATTAGCCCGCGAAATTCAAAATTTCTTACCTTTTTAGGAAATAAATATTGGATTACGTGGGCTTTCACCTTAAGGAAGCTGCGATGTGGTAGCCCGGGAAATTCAAATTTTCTTGGTTTTATACAATTTGCAGGTCCGTGTCAGGTTGTATCTTGATCAAAATTTGATACGCGGCAATAAAACATATGTACATATTTACATAATTTTAACCATAAAAATCATCAATACATCTCGCTAAGTTAAATTTCCTTCGTTCGACGAAAACCTGATACGGACCTGCAAATTGCATAAAACGCAAGAAAATTTTAATTTCGCGGGCTACCAAAGCACATCCATCCTCCTTAAGTAGAATTTGACAAGTTCTCAACTAAAACTTGCCAATTCAGAAACTGGGTATGAGCTTGCTGATCCAATAAAAATCAAGTCACTCACCTATCCAAAACCGAAAGTAGGCACAGCACACAGAAGAAATAATAAGAAGCAACATAAGGCATGGTGACGACCGCATGGAATGACAGGTGTCCTGCATCCAAGCCGTCTGAGTAGCTGATGAGGAGTAGGTGCATCAAAGACAAGCCTCCTAGGACACCGTGGCAGGCTGGTGCTGAAGAACGCCAGGCTTTCTGAAGAGTCAATGCCACGTCTAATGGCGTTAGGTCGCCTAGTCTGGAATTTGAAGAAAAACTTGATGATTTATAAAATGGTTAAAAACTTTACATGACAATTTTTTATTAAAACTATTTGAGGTCAGTGTTTCCTAGCCGACTACTCTGAGAAGGAAAGCCGAAGCAAGCTCAGAGGCCGTACCGTACTACAGCTACAGGGTGTAAGTGTAAACAGTGGCAACCTTTTAAGGGGTCATTGTACTCATCATTATGAACAACTTTTACTATGGGACCAAACCTGAAATCGCGAAAAAAAAATCAGTACATTTATGTTCGCATAATTCGTCAAAATGTAGGGAGGGAACATTACTATTTGCTGCTTTTTTTTTGCTTTTTTTTTCAATTCAATTCATTTATTTCAGATAAATTACAAGCACATCACAGTTATTGTAACCATCCATACCTTAAATTAAAATAATATAATACGAACACAAGAAACAGACATAGACACAAAACAATAAAAAAATTGGATCAGGACCGCATTACTCGCAGATTTAGTGTTGTCCAATCTACATTCATTCTCCCTGCAATAAGCCGCAGGACGCTGTTGGGGCTGCCCCATGTGCGGCGCATCAGAGACGCTATTCTTTTGCGCTGCAAACATACCTGATGCGCTACAAAACTGTGGCAACCCCATCAACATCCTGAACGCATTATTGTACTGGACACGCAGGGCACTGTACGTTTTCTGCGTTTGCTTTACCCATAGGCTGCACGTATAAAAAGACTGACAGTACGCCTTGAATAAAGTTATTTTTACCTGTGCAGTACAGCTTTTTTTTTGCCGTTTTTTTATGCGGAACTCACTTAAAGTACCAGTTTTTTTTTTTTGTGTAATCTTCACAGGCGTGATGGGTATGGATATCTCAACACGATAAAACAGATTTTATCAACTCACTCTTCAAGTAAGAACACTAGCAGTGGTCATTGACCCTAAAAAAAAAAGTCATCAAATCTTTTTTGACCCTGTACTAGTAAGATCTGCGGTGTTAAATCTAGAAGAAGATTATGCAATTATGCAGGCAGACATGCTAGTTTTACCACTGATGATAGACCATAGATAAAATATGATCAGTTAAATATTTCACAAACTATAACATCATTCTCTTTTTGTAATGATTGAATTTCAAAATTTGATTGGAATTAAATGATTTGTCATATTTATTAACTGCTTACAATACTTTTAACAGCACTGTTATTAATCTGTTGTTTAAAGCTGGGCACTCACGGTTAGTCCATTACGCCAAATGGCGTGATGTACACACAGCAGGAGGTCAAGTTACTATAAACTTTCAAATTTTCTCATTCGATCTTGAACTAAGCGTCAACATTTTAAGGTTTAAAATCATTTGGAGAAATTTGACAGCTTGGTATAACCTGATATGCTGTTGTCTGTACATACAAAATTTGATTGTGAGTTTCGATTCTTCAATCCAAATGTTGGCGCGATCGCGACGTCAATCCACGGATTTTCCGTGCGCGCCGTAATCCATGGATTTTACGTGCGCGCCGTAATCCATAGCCTCACGCCGTTTGGCGTCGCGCCATTTGTCCGTGAGTGCGAAAGCCGTGGGCCATGGCATCACGCCGCGCGATGAAAAGGCCTGGCGTCCATCCATTTGATTGAATCCAAATGGACTGACTGTGAATGGCCGAGCTTTTTGTTATCTATTATTTAATTTTGTTTGGCTGTTGTTATTTGGATCAAAAAATCAATAAGATCATCATCAAAAAAAAATCTAAGCAAATAATAACTCACCTTAAATACTTATCACCATCTCTAGATTGCTGTGACTCCAGAATCCTATCCCTTGACACAGCTCTAAAAGTTCCTCCGCCTTGCAAATAAATCTTCTCAGGTCTACGTGACCCAAACGGGTCAAGTCTGTCATCATTTGGAGAAGTCAGCGGTGATGGTGAGGAGAATGGATTGTCTAAGTATGTATCGTGGTATGGCATACTGGATTCTAGAGTTTCTAGCATAGCTGTTAAGTCCGTAGGACGAGCTGGAAAGTTAAATTAGAATTTGTATTAGTAATTATAACAGAAAACTTCGTATTTATAGGCCAAAAAGAAAGCTGCCTTGTCTGTCTTGTCTGTTGTTCACAGTTTGCAGTGATTAGTATCCTACCAAAGGGATTTTATGTGAGAAAGAAAATAAAGCTCAACATTTGTAAAGTAAATGCAAAAAATAAAAGATTATAAGATTTATTATTTATGATTGTATTGTAATTGTTATTGTTAAGTAAAGAAATAAATTAAAAATGCTTCTGAGTAGAAGCAAAGTATTAATCCCCATATTCATAAAAAACTAAAACGCTCTATAAACTTATTTTAGTTATACGAGTAGAAGTGTTTTGTCAATTTCTTTCGAATTTTTTTTTTTTTTTTTAATCAAATATTTAGAGGCTTCAGTGCACTCTAGGTGACTATGCCAGCCTCATGGGATCATTCCTATAGTAGCATAATGGGCATCTTGCATGTTGCGATAGCAGACTGCAAGCTACCCATTACCCTACTCTATCCCTCACTCACATCTTCAAATGTAGTTCCTGACCTATATTCTCTGCCCCTCTCTATCCTTTCCCTCTTTCATACACCGTTTTAAGTACTTGTAAATACTCTGGGCTTCTTCAGTCATTGGCTGGTTCAGAATCAAATTGATTCCACCATTGTGGAGATCACTATTTGGCAACAGGTTCCTCCTCAGTTTGCGATACTGGTCACATTCCACCATCACATGAATTATATCTTCGGGCACCTGACATGTATCGCACAGTGGCGATGATTTAACCCCCATTAGATTATAAAATTTGTTTAGTGGAACATGACCAGCCTGCAACCTGAGAGCCGCAACTAATGTCTCCCTGGAGAGCCCGCCACATTCGAACCAAGGCACTGACCCTGGTGTGTTCTGTATGGTATAGTACCAAGCACCCTTTGTTTGTGAGCACTCTCTAAACGACTTCTTCCATTTCTCTCTTTCGAATTATGATTTGACTTTAAAAGAAAACAAAATAGTTCTAAACTAGGTTTAGTTTTTTTTTTTTTAATAAGGGGCTTTAGATTATTTACCTGCTTTTGATCCTGACTTATTCTTGCCACTCTTAAACACTTTAGGACTGACGTCTCGTCCGTTTGTGCCGCTATCCTGTTTCTCATCTCTGACTTTCCTCCTAGTCTTTCTCGGTTTGTGACGTAGTTCCTTAGTTGTACCGTTATTGTTCTCCATGTCATTTGCTTCAATCTCTAGTTCACCGCTCAGAGTGACCACTTCATCTTTGTTATACTCTTTGAGGTAATCATCCACCTGGAATGTGTAGATTGACAGGATTAACCTTTTGTACCTATAGTAATTACAGAAACAATTCAAAATAAATTTGAAATTGGCAAAATTATTCATAATAAAATCGCTCAATGTGCCTAAAAAAAATTCAATGCAAAATAATATAAGTAATACAAGGTTATTGGTAAAACGCCAGCAACTTCTTAAGGGATCATTGCACTCATCATTATGAACGACTTTTACTATGGGACCAAACCTGAAATTGCGACAAAAAAATCAGCTGCTCCCTACATTTTGATGAGTTTGATGTACCTACATAAATATACTGAACAGCTGATTTTTTTTCGCGATTTCAAGTTTGGTCCCATAATAAAAGTTGTTCATAACAATGAGTATAATGACCCCATAAGAGGTTGCTTGCTGTTTTACCTATTGGTAAACCACCAGAGGATATTACCCTGTATATTTTGGAGAACAATATTTATAACATTATTATGTACCAGTAAAACAATCATCAAATTACAAAGGATAGTTTTTAAAGTTAATTAAAAACAGCTTACCCTTTCCAAAGCACTAAGACTAGACCCAGGTATATCAAAATCATTCAAGTCCCGATCTCTATGTCTAGAAGAGTGCCGTTTCTTCTTACGATAAGACGGGCTCCGCTTCTCCTTATGTCCGCTAGAAGGCCTTGATAAAGTCTTCATGATTTTTTCATCCAAATGATTAGGATCATGGGAATAAAATACAAATGAAGGATTTTTGTCACCGTTTTTTAATTCCTTTTCAACAAATCCCAAGATACCTTGTTTGATTTGATCATGAATTGGTAGCTCAGTGTCGAGAGATTCATGTTCTGATTTTATCCAGCTGTCTCGTTTGGATTTGTCTGTTGCAGGTTCATCTGTAACTGCAGTTTCATCGGGTGCAGTGTGACCATTTGACATTTTTCGTGACTCGGATCGGCTTCGAGATCTTTTCATTTTCTGCTTTGGAGACGGTGACCGAGCAGATGTATGCACTTCTGCTATCTCCTCTTTCACGCCCACACTTTTTCCAGGCTTCATTATGAACAATTTTTTGGCGTAAACCCACGCAAATTACAAACACACTAACTTATTTTTATTTAAAGAATAACTATACTCTTAGGCATACCAAACTTCGGCAAATCAAAGAAAGTAACACAAACTTACTATTTAACTTTAGTTTCAACACATGTTCATGTTTATTATCAGTTAAATAATATTTAATTTCGGAAACTAAAAACAAAGATTCTCCGAAATGTCAAATGTCAACACTGATGATGACGTCATTGTGACGTCAGCGGGCCTACGCAAATCGAAGCGTTTCGTTTCACGTGGTGCAAATAACATACACGCCTCCTTGCTAAACCAAACATTGGCCAATATTCATGAAAAAAAATGAGGATGAGAATAAGTCTTTAAAAGTAAATACATCTTATTTTTTAAATATTTTATGGCTTTAAGGGTTTGTCCATGGGGTTTTTTTAGAGGTAAACCAACCAGTAACAATTTAACACACCATTCAAATCAAACCTTTTTTTGGTGCATTTTATTATTTCGTAATGTGGTTGGCTGTTGTTATCTAGTGGAGTACCTAAGTATTTTATAAAACAAAACAAAATCTAGAAAGTCTTTCATAGGCCTGGCGGTCGACAGATATGCCTTGGACTCGACGTGCCGTGGTAAGGTAAATATTAGTGTATGAATAAATTTTGCCCTGCTTTTGGTTAGTAGTTTCAGCAGGTATCCAATCCACGAAGAAAAGAAAAGTGCTGGCTGGTAAGCATGACCGATAAACCCAGGTAAATAAAAGGATGCGCGTCTGTCCCGCCTTGGGTGGCTGTATAGGTACTATCTATACCGCGTTGATTATCTGATCCACGCTGATTGGAGAATAAGTTTCCCTCACTACGGCCCTAGTTGACCACAAAGTAAAATTTTTAACCTTTGCAATTAGGTATTTTAAAACCATACTGCGATCGTCAACCCGCGCCTGCCAAGCGTAGCGATTATGGCAACCACCCCCCCACCCCTCCCCCCTCCCCAATGACAAGCTCTAAGAAACAGAACCGGTCGAAGTGGCGGTGCTTGGGGGAGGCCTAAGTCCAGCAGTGGACATCTTTCGGCTGAAATGATGATGACGATACGGTCGATGAAACGGACAGGGCAGGGAACTCATTAGGGGTTTGTTAGATAACACTTCTTTCTTTTTTGTGTGGTTAGTGACTAACCTGGTGTCAGAGATTTTATGCCGCCCATGGACCTCGGACTTGGCTTCACATCGTCTCATGCCGTCGAGAAATATCTCTCAGGTTTCCTCGCGATGTTTTCCATTAGGCACTCAAATCTACGACAACCCGTATTTTTAGGTTTCCGTAGGTACCTCAAAAGGAAAAAACCGAACCCTTAAGGATCACTTCGTTGTCCGTCCGTCTGTCTGTCAGTCTGTCAAAACCATTTTTCTCAGGAACGCGTGGAGGTATCAAGTTGAAATTAATATCAAATACGTAGGTCTATGGTCCCTTGGAGTTCTAAAAAAATCAAGCTTCTAAGTCAACGCAGTAAAAACATACGGCCATTTATGCGACATATTTTGATACTCGCAAGTAAATCAAAACCTAGGTACTTCCCGTTTCCGTTGTCCTAGAATCATGAAATTTGGCAAGAAGCAAGGTTTCATAGAACAAGTAAAGGAAAAAGTCCGAAAATTGTTATTTTGTAAATTTAACACAAACATTTTTCTTGTTTGGGGTCATAATATTAAGTTTTGTTTTTGGGATAAATTCTTTTCAACTACGGAACCCTTCATTGTGCGTGGTCCGACA
Source organism: Cosmia pyralina (assembly GCA_946251885.1). NCBI lineage: Eukaryota > Metazoa > Arthropoda > Insecta > Lepidoptera > Noctuidae > Cosmia > Cosmia pyralina. The sequence goes on along the minus strand of OX276349.1, from coordinate 24,188,801 downwards.
CGCACTTGGCCGGTTTTTTTTGTGGGTGACCTCGGTTAGAATAAAATCAATCGTACATTTCTAATAATTATAATAATCAGGTATTTCCATTTCTCTAATGTGGCGCCTAAGTTAGCCTACCACCAAGGATTTCAATCGGTTTCCAACAGTTACGTGAATACCTATCTAGGAATCACCATTAAAGCCTTTAATTAGGCAGGGTGGGACCTACCTATACCTACCTACCCAACGTACCTACTTTTGGACTCTACTAGTCTCAATAACAGGTTCCTCTCTCTGAAGGTCTACCCCAACTTTTGCTTCAAAGCCTTGGACCTTGCTCCCGATCGACGTTCATCTCTAAAGGTATTTTGAAAAGTGTGTTTGTTTTGTGTAGAAAAAAAAATTAAACACATTTTGATTCGGCACAGACTATAAAAGCTTATGACATTTGCAAAATAAGCGACCAGATAACTAAAAGTTCCAAAACAATAAAATAACCTTCACTCCCTTTGACCCAAAAGTTACAATCGAAAGCTTTAGTCATAATATACTTAGTCATTAGAGATAGGTAGACGTTGAGTTAGGAGCGCCAGCCGCGCCGGCCGTACCAGGCGTGGAGCGACCCGACTGGACTCAGAAATTCGGAATGTTGCCGACCTTCAGACTGCGGCTTAAGTTACGTGCAAGTCATGAGCGGACGGCGGGAAAAATTAGTTAGGTAAGTACCTACTGTTGTCGGGGCCACACCAACATCAATGTCAATGCCCATCATCGCCATAAATATCGCAGTAATTATTCCGATAATTAACGCGATAAATTTAGTGGCCACACTTGAACGCCGCCACCCAGTTATCGCCACATCAATCGGCAATAAAAAAAATATATACAAAAAAACATATTAGCATGTGCAAATAAATTGATCTGATCTGATCTGATCTGATCTAAAGGGCATTAATAAATATTTATTTGCCGTTGTAAAATTATTAAGTTGAGGCTACACCTACGGCCTACATCCATCATCGCGGTAATCAAAGACATATCCCGTTGGTGTGGCCCCGACATTTCACATAACCTGCCCTTATTTTGAAACCTCTTGTAGATAAAGGACTTCACCAATTATCCAGTTGAAAAATGTCCACTGCTGGACATAGGCTTACGCGCCACATCGAGGAGCTTCTAGGCGGAATGTGGGTGTAGGTGATGTACACCCACCCATGTTCCGCCTTCAGTTACCCACATCTCCCACCACATCACACTCACACACACACACACACACACACACATCTCACTCTGCCTATATCTTCGGGGAATATAAGTAGTCTTTATAGTATGGGGTTTTTATCTACTTGTACATATGAATGTATGTATGACCAACGCACCCGCTTATGCCTTTTCTTTAGGCCACACCGAAACACTTAGGAAATTATTCAAATCGCACCAACCAGACACAATCTTTTAATATCGTTCCAAGCGATTAAACAACTTATTTATCGTCAATTTGTCCAATATGGCTGACCTATGGCTGAACACCAATTATACACAGTGTGAGCTAGTCCTTATCTTTTGTTGTACAAACTAGATTGATTTAATTTTAAAACAAGAATATTTGAACACCTGGCGGGTGTAAAGGAATAATAATATCATGCAGAATATAAACAGTTAAATTCAAAGCTCGTCTGCCAAAACAACCTTTTTGGTGCATTGGCCTTTCGAAAAAAATAGTAACAATAAGTAAACGCAAAATTCGTTAAAGGTCTTTGTGGCTGGATTAAGGGGTTTCTGTTTACCAAAATCTGGCATAAGTAGATTTCGGATACCACCAAATCTGTGGGTTTCACGATATTATCTGACTTATCTTATCACAGTTCTTTGGACTTTTCGGTTCTTAGGGCAAGATTCACAGATAGCACTTTGACTTTATTTCGCTAGTTAAAAAAACGTTTTTACAAAAAAATACAACCGACTTTCAAAAACAACACTACAAAGTGAAAAATAACTTTAATTTCGGAAGTCGGTGTCTGGTTAAATGTATTTTCGTTTTTTGCCACCGACTTCCGAAATTAAAGTTATTTTTCACTTTGTAGTGTTGTTTTTGGAAGTCGGTTGTATTTTTTTGTAAAAAAGTTTTTATTTTTCACTTTTTAGTTGTGGTACCTACCCCACACAAATTTTAATACCACTAACTGCAAAACAAACTAGAACATCATCCATATAAAAGTGGGGGAAAAATACGTATTATTGAAGCTAACTCAAAAACTACCCAAGCAAAGTTAATCAATTTTTTAGGGGACCAACTTTGATGTATACCCTCTCGAATAAAACATATTTTTTTCAGACTTTGTAAAAATTTATGCGTGGTCATAAGTACATAAAAAAAAAATAAAAAAACATACGTGTCGAATTGAGAACCTCTTCCTTTTTTTTTCGTCGGTTAAAAAAGTAAGCGTCGCATACAACTATGAACATTATTTAAATAACGTTAATGTTCATATTCGTATGAAATCGCTTGCTCACAGTAATCACACAGTGTATCAGAAAGGTGTGATCTTTAAGGGTGCTGTACAGACCATCAAACTGAACAAATTTTTCCATGGGACCAACATCGTAATCGAGAAAAAAATATCAGCCATCTCATACTTTTGGCTCGAGTAGATATTGAAGTTTTGTACGGGACAACTGATAATTTTATTTTGTCACGATTAAGTACGATGTTGGTACCATGGAGAAAGTTGTTCAGCTTGATGTTCTGTACCGCACCCTTAAAGACCACACCTTTCTGATACACCTGTACACGAATATGAATGTTATTGACATAAAAATAGTGTTCACATTCGTATGAAACTCTTACTTTACTTAACAAAGGACCTAAATTCAAAGTCCTATGGTCTCTATGAATCTTACCCTTAGTTGAGAACTGTCCCTCTTCTTTACCATTTTATCATCTCGATGGTAGGTAGGATACTACACACGGGACACCCGAACTTTCTGTTTAGCGCCGGGCGGTATACCTACCCACCAGGTACAGTCAGCAACAAGGCTCAATAACACTTTAGTTTTTTTTAGTTAAAGGGCGAAATATCACTATCAATAAATCCCAATAACCCCAATAAATTCAGTCGAAGAACTTCGACAGCGAATAATAAACGCGGCGCAACAGATGAGAACAACGTTCACATCAAGTGACGAAAACCGAAGTTAGGAAGAGAATTCGAAGCTGCATTCGTAATCGAGGGGCTCATTTTGAACCAGATGTCTTGTGTAAAATTTTTTATAAAATTTGACGTAAATTTTTTAATGCATTTTATTTCATACAAATACAAATTACCCTTTCTCTCCCCGCGCATATTCAAACACACGCCATGCCACGAATTATGTATTTTAAAATTGACTTTTATACCTTTTTGGAAAGCTTACAGAATAGGCAAGTTATTTTAGTTATTTGTACGATTAATGTCATAGAAATTTTTGTGACGAGACAACATTTTTGAAGCGTAAAATGAAAATATTGGTAAGATATTATTCTTATATCGCTCATTATTTTAATTATTTTGTTAAATTAAGTAGTTTTAATTATGTCCATAGCTTAATTGAAGTGCCAGCTACAACATTATTTTTAATGGTACCCATTCAAATATGTATTTTTTTTTATTTGGAATGAAATGTCAAATTTTGGGTAAATATCGAAAATCTCTTAAAATTCAAATATCTCGAAAACTATTGAATTTCGGCCATACATATGGGGGGTTCAATTTGTTGCATTTTGGCCCCCTTAACAGCCCCTGACGGATATACGTCGAATTACCAGTAACCCTGTATAAATAAAAATCAATTGCCGAATGTATGAGTACGCGCATCACTTCAGAAAAGTTGTAGGTACCTATTTGGTTAATTATTTTTTTCTTGTATTTGTAATTATCAGGACAAGGTTTGTATGATAGAAAATTATTTATTTATTATTTATTTATTAGGAAACTCAACAGCTTATAACTAATTACATGTGTTATGAATGTTCACCACACTATCAATGAACAGCTCAAAGCAGTTGCGTCAAAGTTACAGCATCCTACAGTCTGTATACACTGTTCAATGATAGCGAGATGATGACAATTATCACTTAGCCAATAATGGAGTTTCACGGCATTGATAAAGCTAGGTAACTAGAAAGTAGCGAGAGAAAACAAATGAAAAAACTTAAACAAGTATACCTATCAAAATAATAAAAAAAATAAATAAAAAAAAAATGTTTGAAAAGTTACCGAGAGAATTGGAAAATTCGGGAAAACTAAAAGTGCATTTTCTATTGGAATTTTGTATGAATTATTGAAATTTTGACAGGACAACGTTTGTCAAGTCAGCTAGTATTATATAAAAAAGTCCCCCCGCTCCGTGTCTGTCTGTCTGAATGCGATAAACTCAAAAACTACGAATTTTCATATGGTTTTCACCAATGAACGGAGTGATTTATGAGGAAGGTTTAGGTGTATGATTCATTAGGTAAGGTTGTCTGTAAATTGGCTAAAATATGACGATAATTGTTGAAGATGTCGGAAAAAATCATGCCGACTGGGAGCGCCGCGTAAATCAATCGAGTTTTATGAAAACACTTTTTTGATATGCTATATTTTTATCTGTATTTTTCATATGTCTCTGGACCCAATTCTGATGAAGTCGCGGGCAGATGCTAATTCAATATAAATCTGAACAGAAATAAAATTAAAAGAATATTAACAGTTAGGTATTATACTGAAATACTATGTACTGAACAATTTTGTGTCAATTTAGATGATGTGATAAAGTAGCAGTGTTAGGGCTCCCGCAGACAGGCGCGACGCGACTCCAGTAGAACGAGTAGAACAATTTCTATGAAAACTTGATGGAAATTGTTCTACCAGAATCGCGTCACCCGTCGTGTCGCGCCTGTCTGCGGGAGTGTTAAATAGGCTATTGTCACTGACCGTACCTCTACCTACCTTCTAACTAGTAGCCTCAATTGGCTAACGCACAGGACACTGCTCACTAAACAAACAGTTCCACACAACATATTTACATTTCTATATAAAGAAGTGTGTTTCGTTCCAAGGCCACCTTAAGGTTTTTAAAGCTCGAAAATCCCTTTTAGTCAAAAAGCGATCGACGTCCAGAAACATTACCATTTTCGATGCTGACACCTAAACAAAAACATTAAAATAAGACATAGGTACCTAATATCAATATAAAATAACCGCCGGTTATAGAAATATTTGCGGAACTCTAATTCCAAACAATATGGCCAAGCAATGGTTCTGATATTTACCATTTTTAAACAAAGTACGCCTATAACGGTTTGTTATTGTATTTGGGAAAACCAACTTTGTCAAAATGGCGACTTTTCGTTGTATGTCTTACTGAAACCAACATTATTTTAAAATTCAACTTAATGAAAACGCTGATTTCAAGGGGCGTGTAAAAATTTTGATAAAAAACTTATTATATTTCACTGAAAATATACATGCGCCATGCACATTCAAACATTGAACATTACATCTTGACTTATTGTTAATTAACACTCTACTCATAATTAATATTCTAGATATTATTTAAACTAAGAAATGGATGAATAACTTATCTTTACAAATTGAGCAGTAACATTCACCAATTCACAACACTTTGTATGAGCTAGTAAGAGATTCACTGTGCACATTATTGTCGTGTTTGGTTCCATTAAGCGCTGATAGTTCGCTTCGCGGGAGCAAATAGTTCTACGTAGTCCAATTATAAGGTCGTTATTGGTCAAAGTGGTGTCACCAAGTCTACTATAGATATTTAATTAGGTAAAATACGCCTATAAATTGGGCCCTTTTCCGTGGTTATAATTGCTTACTATTCCGTTATAGGATTAATGAAATAGTGGTTCCAGGACAATTACTAGACCACATTTTGCTGCTTGGGAGTCTATGCAGGACTTGCCTGGAGGCTGAGGAAACCGTTATGCACGTGCTCTTTGAATCCACAGGCGTCACCCAGATTAGGACAGTTACCCTTGGTGCACCCAGACCTTTCACATATGTTCTGAACAGGCCAAGAGACGTGATCAACTTCTGGAGGGAGGTGGGCGGGTTGGAATTACCACCGACGGCCGCCATGGCCCACCTGAAGGACTAAGCGTGGAAACCAAATCGTCTAACATAGAGCCATCAGCCTCAATTTTCTTTTCCGCTACATACATAGCAATAGTATCTTTGGAAAAAGATAACTGATTAACACAATTCGTGGATGTTTGCCAGTCATTACGGGTCGTCGGAAGCCCGAAAGTCTGACAACCAGTCTTACCAAGGGGTATCGTATTACCAAGTCACTGGGTTGTGGAGGTCGGATAGTCAGTCGCTCCATGTAAAATACTGGTATTCAGCTGCATCCGGTTAGACTGGAAGCCGACCCCAACATAGTTGCCAAAAGGCTAGGCAGATTGAATAGCTGATTCACGATAAAATCGTCACTTAGTCTGATAATTCATTATCCGTTACTATTGATGGTAGATAAATTAATTTTAGCGATTAAGTATCAACCAATCAGCAATACTTATTTAATTTAATATTGCACAATATTTTACAATAATGACGACAACGTCTTGTCTAAAACAATTGACCGTCTACTAATTATCTGTTATCTGACGTGTAGGTATTGACTCTTCACGGGTTCGATCAACTTTTAAAACTATGCATAATATTGGCGTCGCGCCACGAAAATTGCTACAGAAAATTCGTATAACTCGTCGTTTCTATCCTTTCTTTGTTTCTTGATTTAGGGCCGATTCGTCAGATAACTTTCATCTGAAGTATAAACCGCAATTTTAGGGTTCTGTACCCAAAGGGTGCCAAACGGAACCCTTTTCTGAGCCTCCGCTGTCCTTCCGTCTGTAGACAGATAAGATTGTCACAAACTGTGTTTGTCTATTGCCGCTATATTAACAAAATACCCACACAAGAAACGTGTTTTTTTTAAACTGAAGTATTTTGTTAAAATACGTAGAGTTACATATTGTACGGTGGTACGGATCCCTTCATGTAAAAAATACACGAGTCCGACTCACACTTGGCCGGTTTTTTCCTTCGATATAAGTTACTAGCTACGCCCCGCGGTGTTACCCGCGGTTTATGAGATACACTAAAACGTGTATTATTTAATCGGTGAGAAAAATATTCACATTTTTAGAGGCAAAAAATTGCTCATCCCACGGAAACACTACATTTTTTCGGGATATAAAGTAGCCTGTATGTTAATCCAGGGTGTCAGCTAATTCCACATCAAATTTAATCAAAATCGGTCGAGCCATTTGAGTTTGAAAGAGTAGCAAGGATATGTTTGGATTCCTTGCTCATTCCACGGGAACACTACATTTTTTCCGCATAAAATGTAGTCTATGTGTTGATCCGGGGTATAAGCTATCTACATACTAAATTTCAATCAAATCTGTCCAGCCGTTTGAGCATGAAGAAGTAATAACAAACATACACATCATATATACATCCAGACACTCTTACAACACCAACACAACTGACATTAATCACAGCACAGCAACATACATGTACAGTTTATTTATAAGTACCTAGTTTTAGTTTTAAAATGTAAATTTCGGAAAAAATGTTAACGGAGCGAAGGAGCCTGAATCTCACAACACAGGGAATCCTAGTGTGAGGTCCAGGAATTTCAATTCACCTGAATGTAATTTTAGTGAAATAAATATATTCTATTCTATACAAACACACCGCCACACACCCCCACACCCCCCCACACACACAACCACCCACACACACCCCCATACACCCCCAAATACACACTAACAGACTTTCGCCTTTATAATATTAGTGTGATATTATGATTATGCTTCAAACATGTTGGAAGCCCCCCCATGAGCCTATAACTTATCCTTGTCCTTGTCCGTTAAAACAGACGCCTACGTGCGTAGGCACATGTTCTACATGTCACAATTTTCGCCAGCTCATAATATAGCTATTTGTGAAGCTGTAAATTTTCATATAAAAGTTTTTCCCCCGTAAACAGTCTAATTTTCATAATTTTTGGAAATGTTGATAAAATAAAAGCGAGGACCGTAAGTTTTTATTATAAAGACATATTGGCGTACGATAAGTATAAGTTATTAGCATCTAAATATTTATATTTTTACCCGACTACGGCGAAGCAAAAAAGAGGGTTATGATTTTGACCGGTATGAATGTATGTATATTCATCGTTCCCTCATACCTTCTAAACTGCTTATCATAATTTGACAAATGAGGTGTCGTTAGAAGCGTCTTGGCCGTTCGCTGGCTATATGACTTTACATAAAATATGAATCAAACAGATTACGTGTGACTCCGGATTTTTAATTTCTCTGTCTTTTTCTAATTTTAGATGATAACATTTTCTTGTTTCATACTTTTTAGAGCGTGATTTTTTAGTAGTCGGGTTTTAGTTTTTAAACTTACCTTTTTGACTTAAAAACTTCCTCGAGCGTTTTTATTTTTTTTATTAAACTAAACTAAATTACTAAAAAAAGAAAAACGTACAGACCTAGATTAAGATGTACTGAATCTAATGTCTCATTTTGTAAATATTTAGGGGGTTGAAAACGTTATCGCCTGAAAAGATATTTCAAAAAGGAAATGTAGGTAATTGCCTCCAAGACTTGCAACTCTCTCTATCACGCCCGGAGGGAGGCAGAGCAAGCGGTATGAAACAGATAGCATTTTTGAAAATACCTTCTCGCGCCGCCGCCTATCTTCACTACTCTAAATTCACACTAAGTTTAACTGACTCATCATTACCTGATGAATCTTGAAATGGAACTTTCTTACTTGAGGTTTATGGTCATAAACAAAAACTACGAAGAAATAATGTTTCCCATGAAATATTTTTCTTGCTTTTCGGTTTATTTTTTTTTTGGTTTTATTTGTGAATGTATTTATCTACAGAATTCGGTACATTGTAAATCCTCGGTAAAATTACATTTCTTTCGAGTATTTTGATAAGTGATACCTAAATATTAAACAGATTTCGGTACACGAGGCCCTTTATCAGACCTCCGCCGCGAAACTGTAGCAGCCAAACCGCAATAAGTAGTTTACTTCAACTGAACATCAGCGAAACATCATGCGGTACCGCTTTTATGAGGTTTCGCGGCGGATACGTGCTAAGACCCTGAATGGCCCCGGTCAATAAATACACTTCTTTCGAGTCTATTTAGAAATAAATAAATACAATCATTTTATTTCGGACAAAAGATCCATAAATTGTTAGTAACAGGATTAGAACTTACAACACTATTGTTAGTAACTTAAGCTAAAGACAAATTAAAGACAAAAGACAGTTAATGACAAGACTGGACACAACGAGAAATGGACACTATGGTATCAGCCTTCTCACAAACTGTCTTATTATAGCAGAGGAAGTGTCTGCCGCCACAGCCTTCAGGATACTATTGCGACTGCCCCTTATTCTGCTCAGGAGATATACAGTGTGTCCGGACATGGACTAGCGAAAATTAAGGGGGTGGTACAGACGATCAAACTGAACAACTTTCTCCCGGGGACCAACATCGTAATCGTGAAAAAAAAATCAGTCATCCCATACAAAACTTCAATACCTACTCGGCCAAATGTATGGGACGACTGATTTTTTTTTCACGATTACGATGTTGGTCCCCGGGAGAAAGTTGTTCAGTTTGATCGTCTGTACCACCCCCTTAATTTTCGCTAGTCCATGTCCGGACACACTGTATAGGTGAGGTGACAAATATGAAACAGATTCCGCCCAACTAGCAAAAACGTCGTATAATTCCAGTCTTATATGACTTCATGTTATAAAACGGTTATATATCGGTATTTAGTTAACTATTACGTTAAATAGACGTTCATCATACGATGTTTCAGTCACCTGACTTTAATGTCTTATTATAAAGTTGAGTAAACGTTTTCAGGACTAACTTATACGACGTCGTATAATGGAAGCAGTGTATATGTTCAGTAAACGTTTTCAGGACTAACTTATACGACGTCGTACAATGGTGTCAGTGCATATGTTGAGTAAACGTTTTCAAGACTAACTTATACGACGTCATATAATGGTGTCAGCCGTTTAACTTTTATATAACTAAAACACCGCTTAAAAGTTTGTGCAGGACCTTTATATATTACAAAACTGTTTTAGTCAAATGGAAGACTAATTAAGACTTGTATGAGACTAAAATGTTGAATTTCAACGGTAGTACATAACTTTAAGTAGACTTTTAAATCATCTTTATGTCAAACCCACACTTTAATTAAACCATTTCTATTTTATTTTGTCATTCAAATTAAAAAGTAAGTAATGATGAGAGAAATCTAAAGTCAGCTGAAAATGGCCGGGGTGTCATGGTCTCAAGGAAAAGTATATGCGACCTTTTTGTTATATTAGTGTATTATAGAGGTCGCCATATAACTTAGACAAGATGGTTGGAGCTTTATTATGAAAACATATCTTGAATAATTAACTAAAACCCTTGAATTACAAAGAAATAGAGGAGGGCATTAAAAACTTGACAACAACACATATATACATTGTCATAAAACTAAAGTTCCCTGAAGAAATACCTATCACAATTAGTATTATATCACACTAACCTAAATAATGTAGATACAATAATAGTATTTTGAAATCATGGAAATTAACTTCATTTACTTTTTCTCTTATTCTTTCATACACGCACAATATTAAACACGCGAATCAAAACGGTTGTCGTTGATTCGTATTGTTTGACACTGTACAACTTCATTACAACTGCAATGTGACATACGCGGTCACATAAGGGTCTCATCACAACAAGTATTGGACCAAAAAGTCGGTCTTTGTACTTTTATTTAACTTTTATGTAACGTTCAACGGTCATTGGCTGACTTCTATATACCTACTAAACGATATTAATGTCGTATAATTTGGGCCCTTTTCGCGTTTTTTAGACGTTTATATGTACGTTTTTGCGACCAATCTTAAAAACGTAAATGAAAATGTAAAACGTTATCTTGACTATTATAAAACATTAATTTGTTAGTTGGGCGGTACATTGAATGTCTCGGGCCAATAAAATTACACTTTTTCTTTGTATTTTAATAGGTGACTAATCGATCGAGTACGTGTACTGTCGAAATACTCTCCAATAGTCATCGCTAAGTTACCAGGCCATAATGCGACTAGGGGCAAACTAATTCGACATATTAAAAAAAATTACAAAAAATTACAAAACGGTCACATTTTCACGACAGGTGCTGTTTAAACTCGTCGCGCGCTAATTAGCAGAAACAATAGAAATATTGTTATCTACACACATGGTATGCAATCGACATTTTAAGAGTTTAATGCACTGAAACTATGAAAACAACTTTTGTGATTGTCGCCTGTCACTTGTAACCTGGCGGATTTGTTAATAATGCCCTAGGCCAAGGCTGGCCAAACCCAGGCCCGCGGGCCACATAGTGGCCCGCCAAGGCATTTGAATTTGCCCGCCAGCACTTTGCGCCAAGGCATTTGAATTTGCCCGCCAGCACTTCGCGCCAAGGCATTTGAATTTTCCCGCTAGCACTTCGGCAGCGCGGCGTGCGATAGCACTGCTTCCACTTGATTGGTCAGCCGAGCGCAACCGATCCGCGTCGTTCGGGTATTGTCGCTACTTCGCCCGCACCCCGCACGCATATCGGTCCCGTCCTCCAATAGCCAGACAAACGGACGGTTAGCGAGCATCTTAGTACCGTTATCAATCTTACTTGAATGCAAATATATTGAATTACTAATTCGTTTTGTGACAATTCGTTTAATAAATTAGAAAGAATACTACCAAAACTTTGCATCTTCTCTGCAGGTAAGTGTAATATTTGCATGTGTTACAATTAGTTTGTTTGTTTGTTTGTAAATACTTTCCTGCACAGCAGGCGGCGCGGCGGTCTTATTGCCCAAGATGTAGGATTTGTACCTACGAATCTTAATTAGATATTTGTTGATATTGTGGAGCGGTGCCTGTCCAAATTAATAATTTTATTTTACTTAGGTACTTACCTTCATTTCATAGTTTACATGTACATTTACATGTAGTTTTACATGTACATTTACATGTAGTTTTACATGTACATTTTATTGTTTTAGTATGGCCCTCAGCAAACCTAGTACGAGTACATCAAGAATAAAGGATAACCCTCGGACGTTTCATGAAGAATGGGAAACAAAATACCTTTTCACCGAAAGCAAAGCCCGCAAACCTGTGTGTCTCATTTGCTCAGCAACAGTAGCTGTTGCTAAAAAATATAATTTAGAGCGGCATTTTAAGCAAAACCATACAAAATTCGACAAAGAGTATCCAGTGGGGTCAGCTGTAAGGACTGATTTCATAAATAAAAAGAAGAAAGAACTATTTTCACAGCAAAATATTTTTGTAAAACGACACGAAGAACTGGAAGCCATGGTCAAAACATCGTATGAAATATCTTTACTATTGGCTAAGAAGAAAAAGCCGTTTTCTGATGGGGAAATTATCAAACAGAGTTTGTCCATTTTTGCACAGAACTGCAATGATCAAAAGGTTAAAGCCATGGCAGCTAGTATTTCACTGTCGCGCAACACAGTAATGAGGCGAGTAGAAGATATGTCAACAGACATTAACAGTCAAATTGCAGAGTTTGTAACTAAATGTAGATATTATTCACTTGCATTGGACGAAACCTGCGATTTAACTGGTATGGCGCAATTAGCTGTTTTTGTACGCTGTATTGATGACAATTTCAATATATTTCAAGATATATTGGACCTCTGTCAACTGGAAACTACAACCACAGGAAAAGATATATTCATGAAACTGAAAGATTGCATTGAGGGTAAGAGCCTAAACTGGGATAAATGCAATTCAGTTTGCACTGATGGAGCACTTGCGATGATGGGGAAAACCAATGGCGCTGTAGCTTTGCTGCAAAATTACATAGGTCGACAATTGTTTTCTTATCATTGTATTATACATCAAGAAGCTTTGTGCGCTAAAGACATGACGTTCGAGGACGTGATTGACCCAGTAGTACGCTGCATTAATTTCATACGTGCCAGAGCACTTAACCGACGAGAATTCAGAACGTTGTTTGAAGAAGAAATAAAAGAATATGGCGAATTACATCTTTATTGCGCTGTTCGCTGGTTATCTAAAGGCGAAATGTTGAAACATTTTTATGATTTGAGGGAACATGTTCTGGAATTTCTGAAAGAAAAACAAGCATTGCCAGCAAAGAGAGCTCTGCTTGAAAATTCATTATGGCTGTGCGATCTTGCATTTTTAGTTGATACATTGAAGCACCTTAATGTCCTGAACCTTAAATTGCAAGGAAAAAATTGTTCTCTTCCAACAATGTTCAACTTGATCAATGGTTTCAAAGGGAAGTTGGACTTGTTCGCAGCAAACTTAGAGAGAAATAAAGTCGACCATTTTTCCACACTTGCAAGTTTAAAAGAAGAATTAGAGATCACTGCCCTTGATATTCCTAAATACCTATCAAAAATAAAATGTTTAAAAGAGTCTTTTGAAAACAGATTCCAGGATTTTGAATCGGACAAGAGAAATATTCAGCTGTTTATAAATCCATTTGCTATCAGTTCTACTGACTTGGTTGATTATCCAGCAAACATACAGCTCGAAGTAACAGATCTTCAAAACCACACTGCCCTGAAACAAATTTTCTATGAAAATGTATCTTCAGAGCAGCTAACAGAAAGTTTTGCAAGTTTTTGGAAAAACGTTTCCAGTGAAGATTTCCCAACATTGCGCGACCTTGCTATGCAAATTTTAAGCAGGTTTGGTTCCACCTATGTGTGTGAGAAAACATTTTCAACTCTATCATACATCAAAAATAAATATCGCACATCTCTCACTGCAAAACACATTTCGGATTTGATTGTACTATCAACATCAGACTTAAAACCAAATATCGACAAATTACTATCACAAAAACCTCTTCACAGCTCTCATTAAATAGAAATAATGTTGTTATTATGTATGTTACTTAATTTCATTTACAAATAAAGTAAATTAAACCAAATTTTTAATGTACGTTTTGTGTATATTAATACCTTATGAATATGGTATTTGGCCCGGCGGCACCACAGTCTATGAAATTTTGCCCACCTGGAAAAACTATTGGCCAGCCTTGCCCTAGGCTGTATGCACTAACTGACTAAGTATATAGGACCCAACTAGAGGAGAAATATTCGCAAAAATAACTCCATAAACTTCTTGGAGCTAAATTCGCTGTTTTCTAATAACTGTATGGATCCGTTATAGTCCGTGCAGATCTTGAGACTTTGTCGCTAATCTTCTTTCTTTTAATATCAACAAAACAAAATATGTTATTGTTTAGGCTTAGTATGTAGCAACACTGGCTCGAGAGGAGCTCGTGGCTAAGTACCTAATAACAGCCGTACCTACTTATTGATCCATCAGGTTAAGCTACGCTTGCCGGGGTTGGTCCGTGGATGGGTGACCATCTTTACATACCGAGACTCCTCCATGCCTCGGAAAGCATGTTGAGCCGTTGGTCGCGGCTGTCATTCGTGGATCTTTGACAGTCGTTACGGGTCGTCAGAAGCCAGTAATTGGGTTGTGGAGGTCAGATAGGCAGTCACTTCATATAAAATACTGGTATTCAGCTGCATCCGGTTAGACAGGAAGCCGATCTCAACATAGTTGGGAAAAGGCTAGGCAGATTGATGTCGCTGCACTGGCCGCACTGATCGATTAGTGCTTATATACAAAGCAGAATCAGCCTATAATGTTCTCACTGCTGGGGCACAGGTGTCAGGAGTGGACCCAGTGCGAATCAGTAGATACACAAACAAGTCTTCAAATTTTTATTCTAAGACATTCTTAAGTTTTCTCACGAAGTTTTCCTTTACCCTTTTGAGAGCAGGGGTGATGAAATAAATTACACAAAGTAAAGTACATGTTTGGGTTCGAACCCACGAATGAAACTCTTAAGGCCGTTACCAATGGACCAGCACTGTTCAATGACGACATCGATGAGTGGCGTAAGTATCTACCAGAAATTGTCAATAGTGCAGGTTTGCAGACAGAACAGGGTAAAAGGCTCATGGAACATAATAGCAAATACATGGTTAGAACGTTGCAATTATTTGCAGAAATGAGGACGGGCGAGCCTAAATCTACACACTGGAAAAACCAGCTGCACGCCTCATACAGGTATCTACCTACGTATGTCGTAAGAAATGACTAAAGGCGTAAGATTATGCCGGGAGAAAGGGCAGCATCCGCTGAAGTTGCTAATACAGTAATAATTTTACCACTCATCCTTGTACACGCGGCTACATATCCAGTATAAGTTGATCTCGCATTGTATAAGATTTTCGTACAATGAGAAGTCAGCTTATACTGGAAATATATAGCTTGATATGTACTTATGACCTAACCAAGAAAAGAATAATTTTGTTGGTCCATTGTTACAAAATAAATTTAAAAAATAATAACATTGTATGCTTACTGTACAATAATTATCATATTTATTTGAACAGTGGTCCCCAAATTAGGCAGCGGCTGTATCTTGGGGGCCTGAGTTGCGCTATCTTAAATTTTAATTCGAGACATGTTTGTGTTAACAATTCAATTTCAGGATGTTTGAAAATGGTCATAATACAAGACTTAATTATATTAAAGAATTATATACACATTTATCAAATAGAGGTCATTTTTGAACGACGCATTGCAAAGATATTTGAAAACATATTTTTTGGGCCAGTGGAATCAAAAGACGATGACAAGGGAATCAAAATTAAAACAAAGGTAATAAAACATACTATTTATTTAATAATCTAATTACATAAAAACATTGGGATCGCTCATGTGCGGCCATCTGATTACAAACTGACAACAGACACACAACAAATGATCGTGCTCATCACACAAACATTTGCCCTGGATAGGAATCGAACCCACTACGAGCTTAGCAGTCAGGGTCACTAACCACTTGACCAACAGGCCTGTCATTCAGACTATACAAAAATATTGTATTCATATGGAATAGTGTACAGTTAAAATCAATCAATCAATAATAACAAGATTAGTAATAATAATAAAAAATATTAGTATGAGATCCGAGAAAAACTTATCCAATTTTTTATGCCGTCAGGGTAATCAATGACCTAGTGAAACAAAACCAGGGGAATCAAATATTTACCTTCGTAATTTCGTCCACGGGCAAAGTAAGACACTACCTTCCACCACGTCGTTATAAGCGCGAATAGAGCTCGCACGAGAACGAATAACTGCGTTTCGCGACCGCTCCACTAGCGATCTATGTTTAGTTATGTAGCGCGCCAGAGGAATCACTGTTTGGTTCTGGACAACACTTTAAATCTATTTCTATGTAAAACTATGGGATAAAATAAAAATAAAAACTGTATATTTTTATTTTAAATAACTACTAATCTAGTTGTTGAAAAACTACATAAATTGATAATTTTACATTTATAATTTGGCGACTTCGGGTTGTTTTCATTAAAAAATGTGTAAAGGACGCGCCAGGGTTATACATTTTTGTGACATTTTGTTTTTTTTTTCGATAATTACACCCAAATTAAAATAAAAAGAGTAACTATTGTGCATCAATTAGATACCATAGTGATAGGACGTAAAAAAATACTTTGGGTCTTTGTTTCAATATTGCGGGTACTTTATACCTTCGGACATCATAAATTGAGCCTCTCAACATTCACCCTTAAACTGAAGATCACATCTAAACGAGTTGTGTTAATGATTTGGAAAAAATATATGTTAAATTAGAACTTTTTTGTAATAACTCAATATGTGAATATTTTAGATTATGATATATTACATAGTGTAATTAATTTGCAAAGTTATAATGTCTATCACGGTTAAAAAACTGAGAATCATGCAAAAACTATCAAGCGTATTTTTATGAAACTTTCACCATTTTAAAGATAATTTAATTTAAAAAAAAAAAGATAAAAAGAAAGAAAGAAAAAGATTCTAATAGATTGGATTAAACCATTTTCTTATGAAGATACTGAGGCACTATTGAAACTTTGCAACACATAAATCACTCGGTTTATCAACACACTCACTCACAAAACACAAGCAAACCCACCCTCATCCCCATTTACTTATGATTACTTTTATTGAATTTCCACTTAAACATTTACATACATACATACGCACACACACACACACACACACACACACACACACACACACACACACACACACACACACACACACACACTCACATTTAATTAGTAAGTATTTTATTTTATTTTGTATTTTAATTTGTACCTTGCTGTGTAAGAGCGGAGTCTCCTAATACAGGCATTGTTTGCTTACAAGGAGGCTCCAATCACTAATTGTGTTTTTTATTTATTATGGTTACGAAATAAATATTTTTTTATTTTTATTTTTTAATACAAAGAAATGTTTCTACTACTGCCACCATTCAAATAAAATGTAATTCATGTAAATGTAATTCATTCATTTAACTTTTAGTATACGTGTTTTAATACAGGTAACACATTTTGTTTTTTTGTGTAATAAATTAATAATGCATCTAATTTGGGACAGCGCTCCTTGATGGGCGAGTCCTATTACTGGGTGGACGTACGACGCGTTGCGTGAGCTCAGTACAAAACGCGCAAGCTAACTCAAGGCCTTTGTCATCATATCTGCGCCTAACTGGCGAAATGTGGGTGTACCTCTGCCTAACCCTTCTGGCAAAAAGTCGTTATAATAAGTTTATGTTGTGATAACAGCAATAATAGTATTTTTGGGTACCTACATAGAACAAACTGTCGCTAACTGTATAACACATTCTACAATTAATGTGGTCCACTTTCTAACAACAAACTCACCTAAACTCAAATCAAAACGCAAATCCGAAATAATTCTCCATTTAAATTAATTATCTAACCATTGTCATCTGATCATCCAGACACTCCAAAATACAAACAATAATAAAAACTTAAGATCAAGTGTATGTTCTTACACAATTTCCCTCCACAGTCCCCCGATCCCCTTAGAGGTCGTCCTCCCCTCCCAGAGGACGGCGAAAGGCACTTTCACTCTTGGAATTTGGCAGTTGGCGGGTCGTGACGTCACTTTTGCGCAATTTGACGCAATGTGGTCCAGATCTGCGCATGATTTGCTTCAAAAACGTTTCGTTTGAAACAATATTTCGTCATGTAAATTAGTTCTTTGTTAGTGTTAAAACACGTGGTAGGTAATTGCTAGTGTTGTGACGTAGTTTGGTAGGCGTGGTTTACATCAGAATATCTGTCTATAGAAATAAAAAGAGACGTCCTGACTGACTGACTCATCAACGCCCAGCCATGGACCTAGAAAGCTGAAATTTTGCACACAGCTTCACTTTATAACGTAGACAATGAATAAGGAAGGAATTCCCGGTAGTATGTTCCCGTGGGATATTTTCCGACATCCACGCGGGTGAACCCGCTGGCAAAAGCTACTTAATGTAAAATAATATAGAAAATAGTTACCAAGTTGAAGTTTCGTTGTTTATCAGATTATAATGTTTATAATGAATCACGTGTATTTCACTATGTTTTGTAAGTTCGTGTAATAAGTGGTTTTGTTAAGGACGCTGTTACAAATGGATAGTCAAATCAATACTTTTTTACACAAAAGTATGTTTATTAAATAAAATGCTTTACATTCTTAAAATGTTTTTTGGCAAACTGTTGATAGATGTGCATGGTACGATTGTGAACTATAAATATAATTTTAGATATGTACAGTTTCTCAATAAATGTACCGGAGTGAAAATTTTTACTTCGGTATGTTTATTAAGAAAATGTACCTATTTATAGTTCACAATCGTACCATGCACATCTATCAACAATTTGGCCAAAAACATTTTAAGAATGCTAAGCATTTTATTTAATAAACATACTTTTGTGTACAAAAGTAATGATTTGACTACCAATTTGTAACAGCGTCCTTAATCAAATGGTTTTTATGTCTGTTATTTTGATTAAAACTAGATAGATGGAACTATTAAGTATAGCTCTTTGTATTTCTCCACACGGCAGCTATTAAAGTGTGAGTTTTAATAGCCCGACTGATATTTAAGAATAGCTCACCACGGGTGTTATTATTAACAAAAAACTAATCGACTATATGTGTATCAGGAAAAATAAAATAACAATTTAAAGGCCATTTAATTTTATTGTGACATAAAATAATTGATTCATAAAACCTACATTAGTTTGGTCCAATAACAATAATTATTAAAATTCATAACGCTAACTGCGTTAATTTATAAAATATATGATAATAAAACTTTTATTATTCTCTTATTTTCTATCCCAACACCAATATTGCAAATATTTTATACAAAAACTATTTACATCACGGCGGGACACTAATTTACAAACATAAAACAATAAAATTTTGTCCCGAATAAATTCTAATGGTCTATTTGGCACAAAATTATAATTATCAATTTCAACCCGAAACAAATTTTGCACGAATCCTCCGCCATCATTAATATTAAAGCTTAACTAATTATTATTGCAATATGCGACGTAACTCGTCATTTTTAAAATATTTTTAATATAAAAATTACATTTACATTTTTTCTTCGTTTTATATTTCATACTAAAATATTCAACAGGTTTATAAACTTACAACGAGAGTAATCTCTTTTAAATCACTATTCTTAGTAGGTACCTACCATACAATAGAGGGCACATTTTTCTTATTATTTACAGAATACTTAATTAACTAAAAGTTCATAGAACGTACTAGAAATATATCATAGATATATGGGATAAACATTACCAGCTTTCGACGAAGACGATCCTGCGTTAACTCAGAACTATCAGATCATCAACATTTACACGCTGGTAAAAACTAATACATAACATAGTCCCATCGCATAGAATTCCAGAGAAAATTACCTTTCCCGAATTATATGGAGGGATAGTGTACAAGACGCCTATTAATTCCCGGTCTCACGACAAACACGTCGATACAAAGAACCGGTGAAAATTCGGCTGTCAACAAACTCGGCGACTGCGCTGCGATTTGCGATTGTGCCGCAAAACGAAGCCAGTCATCGTACCGTCCGCATTACCGCGGCTCACGCACCCTTATATACAACGTAAATAAATTATGTACACTACTTATAGACTAAAGAGTATTTATAAGCAGTACGGGTGACAGAACTGGTAGACGAGCCTCTGACTCCTCTCCGTCTTCTTCATGATTCCCTTCTTGTAGTACTGTCGGATGCTCCTGGACAGTTTGTCGTAGTTCATGGCGGGCCTGTTCTTTCTCTTGCCCCACAGCCTGGCGACACGAACTGAATCCTCAATCTTGAACACGCCGTTACCTGTGGAGCACGTTTTGAATTAAACATTTGTTCAATAAAACGGATTCGCAAATTTTATTTTTGAGAGACATTTGACGAATAGTTTTATTCGTAGGTTTCCAAGACCTACGCGACTGACATCTTAGGTCGATTATTGAAGTGATCTCTAAGTTAAGAGTCTTTGAAATATTCTCAAAACTAGCTGCACCCCGCGGTTTTACTGGACCAGAATAGAAAGTAGTAGTATGTGTTAATCCAGGGTGTCAGCTAACTCCATATCAAATTTTATCAAAATTGGATAAGCCGTTTGAGCGTGAAGAAGTAACAAACATACAAACACACACAATCTTTCGCCTTTATAATATTAGTACAATAGGTACGTTGAAAAAATAAAGGTAAATGCTGTGCATTGTATTTCAAAATTACAACGAGACGTACGATGCATTTTAATCGCATGCGACCGCTATGTCGTCCGTTTGTCGCGCGATGAGATCGTGACCCGATTTAATCCGATATAAATTTAATTTTCATTAGAAGATCGTATTTCTTAGAAAAGTTTAAAAAACTCATTACGTTTCAAACTAAAGACAAAGAAACAAGTTGTTTTGGCGACAACTGTTTCGTTGATTTCTACTTTAAAAATAAAACGAGTGAAAGGAATTCGGAAAACAGAAAGCTCTATAAAAACGATCGTACTGAATCAAGTTCCATTTTAGACATCTGCCATTTTGTTTTTGATTCAGTGGCGAATATTTAAAATGCAGTGTAATGATGATATTCATACTTCTAGGTGCCTATAGAGTGGTACATAGGAGTATGAATGTCTGAATGATAAGATAGTCAATAGTATAGAGTATCTTATCGAAAATTGTATAGTTAGAAATGTCGTAAATCTTCGTGCGTCACACTTATAACCATCTTTAATTCCTATTCGAGTAAAAGTTATAAATAAGACACTATCGAGACCTTCACATGACTTGGACGTCACTAGACACTAGAGAGCAAATCATTTCAAAGCTTGATCTAGAAACCAAATATTCAATCTTTAGTGATGTACCAACAATATTCGTGATCCGAGAAGGACTCGTTAATGGTATAAATTGTAACAATGGCTGCTGTCTGAACAAGTCACGAAACTAGATACCTATAACCTTTATTTAAAACGATTTTATTGAACAGCTAATATGGTAAATGGCCAGATCACCTTGGGCATGGAATGTCGCTCAAATGAATTTTCCATGCGTTAGATTCGATAACTGATGCATTCAATTCGTAGCCGATTCAATTCGGAATGAAATAATCTAGCTAAAATTGTATACATGATTTAGTTAAGTATAAAGATAAACTACCAAATAGGTACAAGGAGTGTTTGAGTAGATTTAGCAAAACAAAATTCTGTCCACGTTTTAATGTGTCTATTGTGTAGTAGTAGGTAACTTTAGACCATTTTAAATGTGCGTGAGTGTTTACGGCTCACGATTTTGATACACAATGAGGTAAGTAGGATTCTAAAATGAGGTCTGAACAAGAATTAAGGTATTTAAATCAGACTTCTAAACTACTTATAAGTATGCAAACGTGGCCTAAGTTTAATGGGCAAGATATAATTAGCAATTGAATTTTCTGTAGCACCGTAGTAATGTTTTATGGCCCAATATATATTGTAATCAATAAAGGAATTGCCAATAAATTGTCTTCTGATAATAGTAAAATAATCAACATATTTTATGACTTCATAATATTTCATGTTTTTTTTTTATAATCTTGACCTCTACCGATTAACCAATGGGAAACAATCATGTGTACTACTCAGTAAGCCCCGCCTTCTTTACAATCATAGTAGGTTAATTCATCGTGAGCAAAACAAAGGAGTGCCATAATTCCGTGTTTAAGCCAATTATAACAGTATAACAGTTATCAACGATTTATAGTACGGAAAACAGGTCCTTAACAAAGGCTTGTTTGGTACATTTGTCTTATTGCTCACCATGTTGGCACTGGCTTGAATAAAACTGGTTTTCTATGTGGTTTTTAGATCATTCTTTAATACGACTACGTTGTGGACGAATAAGATACCTAAGTTTCAAGAATGAATGTATAAGATCAGAGGATGATCAATGATTCTGATTCGATATACATAAGAAAAAGAAAAGAGTGAGAGTTTCAATCAAAAAGAATAGATGGAATGTATAAAAGAGGATAAGACTAGAAAAATTGTGAGATGATGACCGATAGGAAGAAGAAGACATATGCTACCCGACCCCAAACCAATTGGTCAAGAGCAGGACGATGATAGATGATGCTAAAAATCCACAACGTCATTATTTTCAAGGAATAAATAGAGAATAACAGATGACAAATGGAAAATACCAAAGATAAAACACAAACACTGGTGTAGAATCTATTATTGGAATTATTGTTATACAGAATGTATCAGAAAGGTGTGGTCAAACTTAAGGGTGTAATACAAATCATCAAACTGAACAACTTTCTACATGGGACCAACATCGTAATCGAGAAAAACTGGTTCACTTTGATGGTCTATACCACACCCTTAAATTTGACCACACCATTCTGATACACTCTTTACAATATTATTATACAAGTTAGTCTCATTTAAAGGAATAGATAATGACTGTTTAATATTTCCCTTAGATACTGCGTAACATTAATTATGAATGCACAAACATTTACATTGACTTTGTTGTTGCGATTTATCTGTTAATAATTAACAAGGCCACGACTAATTAATAAACAAATATATTACAGTTTAATTTGTTTACTTGACGACGAACAAAATGGTGCAGATTTTACTGGGTTGTATACTGTGGCCCGGATAAAGGGTTATGATTGGTCAAGATATTACAACATTTTATATCACTGTGAGTAATAAGTTGTTAGTGAGCATTCTGTTTGTTAACTTTGATTTCGTTTCTCCTATTGTACTTTTATTTGGAAATATCCAAATATTATTTTGAAGTTTTCGCTATTGACCAAACGTCATCCCTCGTCGTCGTCATCGTCGTCCCTACCAATATAATTTACGAGAAATTTTCTTGGGTTTTCCCATCCATTCGTTGGCTCAGCAATCAATACCTTATCAATAATTATTAAAACATTAATCAAACTATAATCGTCTGGCTGTTCTTTATTTTTAATCTTATCAAAAAAAAATACTTAATCAATTTCGACGATCACCGGCTCTTTTTTAATATTACTCATTAGAAGAAATTACACCCGCTTGAATAATATAATTAGGGAGATGCCCTATCATTGTAGGCATATTTTAATAGGGATGACGAGTAAAAATTTTTTGTCCGTCATCTAGATTACGGCGACACATTGAGTTAAAATGTGGCACGACGTCACTCCTTGCTAGATTTTATACGTAGTTTGTTAAAGTTGTGACGTAGCGAGCCACAACTCCCCAACTTTAATGCGTTATATCTAAGTATTTTTTATTAATATGTTAAAGCAAAAAATACGTTTATGATTTTATTATCTGTTCTGACTGACGGACTAAATAGGGTTTCTTTATTTTGACCCAGGCATCAACCCTATTATATTATCATAATCTTCTGTATCACATGAGCGGCTGGCAAAATATTTCAAACCCAAGATTTGAATTTACGTCAGTGGATAAGGTGTTTTTGATAAAACCTGATAAATCGTTACAATTCCAATAAAAATAACAACAACGCAATCGTTAAAAATAGAAATGATACAATAATCATGTGAGTATATTGTACTTCAGAAGCACTAGACTTTCCAATTTTTGTGTTTGCTCTCACTCAAAAATCCAACCGTTAAATTTCCTCTAAAATAAGATGACCTATGATGTTTTTGATGTAATTTAAATGGTGTGCATAATAAAGAGTATTCTATTCTATTCTATTCTATGACCTCATAGTCTCATTATATATAGAACATGCAATATCAAATTAATTTGTGCTATACCTAATTAGGAAATGAAACGAAAAATGGTTTTAAAGTCAACCCTGTTTGGTTTTTGTTTTCATCGAACATATTACTTATCGTGTTTTGAACAGCTAATTTCCCTAAAACAAGTATGTTTGCATGACATATTTTTTTTTCAGAACCTACATACACTAATTTGACTATAATTCGGATAACCCCCAAGTTAATAATAATCTGTGATAAACTTATACAGCGGAAGAATAAGATTATGAAAATCGGTTCGTGGAGCTGATGATGCAAGTTCTACCTACACATTTTTTTAATATTAGGTACAGTTATAGTTATAGCCAAAGATACAATCTGCAAACGCTTTTGATTTGAAAATTCTTCTGAAATATATTAATGCTAATATCCAACCAGAGTAGCAGATCATTGCCGTTAGTCTAAAGATCAACCTGAAGCAAAACTTCCCGAATTTCTATATGGTCTTCAAAATAAATATTCACCTACAATGTCTCTCAAAAACAAACTCTTTTCATGTATATATAGCTTGATAATATTCTCAATACTCACTTCGGTCTAACCACCGTATCGCTGAACCGTGCACGTGAGGAGATGCCAGAAGCTCCTTCAAGAACTGCCACAGATGTATATGTGTACTTCCAGTCTTAGCTTTACCGCCACCAATTGTTGCACTCGTACCAGCTGATTCTGAGTCCTCATCTGTGGAAAAAGATTTAAGTTAGCAAATAATTGTCGGCCTGAAACCTAAGGGCTTGAGGGTTAAAAACTGTAAATGGAATGATATGTATTGTTAAAATTGGAGCGTTCAAAATATATATTATATGGTCGAAAGAATTTAGACCTTGATGAAATTGGACTTTGAAAATGCCCAAATAACATTCAGTTTCTTAATTGCAACGAACAAACTACTAGTTACATTCCTTATCACCCCTTTCCCATAAAATAATTAATACTTAAACTATAATGGAAATGATTATCAAGAATAAGGGCTTGTGTGTATGTCCAAGGCGTCCTGGATGCATAACTAGTGCATAATTTAACAATTTAGAACTATTAAAAGGCCCATAATGCTGCTACTGAAAAGGGGACAGACAGAGCACCGCACACGACGGCAAAACTAAGTCTTCTCGGAAGCTAATCAGACCAATTCATCGTTTCTATGAAACTATGAGCCTACTCAACTCGCTTTTACTACGCGTTATTATAAAGGCCTAAAAAACTTAACACAACAAAGAAGTTTCTATAAGAAAATGTTTAAACTAAAAAGTTATTTTAAAATGGATGTTGTAAACATAGACCAAATTAACGGCAGCCGACCTTCAGTTGCAGACATGTAAACAGACTGACAAGCAAAAGAATCATATAAACAAAACGCTGCACTCAGAACTGTTAAATAGCAACATGCTATTTAAAGAAGAAAGCCAAATGCTGAATGGAATGCTGCAGTCGATTTGAGGAAACTATGGCGAAAGAAAACTCCAAAGAATTTTCACGTTTAACTACAGGACGATAAAGCTCAAATTACTAATGAAAAACAAATGAGACTAAAGTTACTAAAAGAGACAAGCAAAGTGACAGAGGCTACGGTTAATTAAAATTCGAAGTACTCTACACCGTATGTGAAGGTGGCAATGAGAATGTTGACGATGCCGACGGCAGTTTTATCTTGGTCGCATTCGACCTTGTGGGTCCGGTGGCGTGAACTAGGCCTTCGGGAAACGATACAAAAACAAGACTTGACATATAAGGATTCGAAGCCGACATGTAAGGGACAAAACGGCAATAGAGCGACAAACGTCTGATTGATGGGTTAACTGTAACTAGGCGTGGCTCCATATTACATTAGTATCCAATTCATTTTATCGGTCAGCGATTTAATGAGTTAATGCTTTTAGCTGCCAAGCTTGTTTCAATATACATAATTATTTATTAAACAGGTTTTTTTATGGAATTATCAATTTAGCTATCACAGTTGCAATCGTATGCAAAAATACGTGAAACCTGATCTTTCTCGAAATTTCATGATGTTTTGAAGTCATCAATTTCTTTTGCCTGTTTATCATGTTTTTCTGGTGCATCAATGTTTACTGTTGTTGACTGAATGGATAATACTTTTATCTTTGCTCTAACAATGACAAGTTATTATTAATATTCTTCTATTTGTACAACTTATGCATTTTAAGAATCTAATTAAATTCTAAATTCACTATTTGGCCCAGTAACCTCTTTGATTTACTTTATACAGTCAAGGCCTTTCTGATATAAATCTTTATGTCAAACTGCATGTGTGGATTGACAACTGAGTCGCAGATAATTGTCGATCGCAATTTCCTGTGCCACTATCTGACACTTTTTTTATTTATAAGCTAACTGTCAACACATTAAGGGCGACAGGGTGTCTCGTCCATTGGACTGCATCATGGTTTTATCTTTATGCAATTGCGATAAGACTAGCTTTTATGATTTTATCGTGTCAATCGCAACGGCAAAGGCAAACGCAAAGGCAATTCAATTTTAAAATTAATATATGCTATAAAACTGGCCATTAAATAATTTCATTTCCAATTCTCATGTGACAATATATGATAAATGTTTATAGTTGTCATCAATTTCTAAATCAAAATAAACCTAATTGGTATTCTCGAACAACAGTCCAACAATAAATCTTATCATTCGCTAATCATTTATCAGCAATAAAGAGCGTGTCTGTCCTCATTACGTCCAATACATCGTGGCTTTCAATTCCCTCATAAAGTGAGTTTACAACTGCATAAGATGGCCATACATCATTAGCTTGTTTGTCTGTAACACAGCCCGTATGTGGGTTGGTAACGGTCGTAGCACAATGCATGCGACTGATGCATTGCTGTGCTACATTCGACCACGTATTGCACTATCTACTTTTCAATCATGTGTCTGTATTTTAACACATCTTCTTGACAGGATCAACAGATATCAAAGCGTATGCATTTGAGGAATAGCTAGCCAAAACTAGAGACACTAATGTTTCATTATTTTCATCTGAACATGCGTTGACAATTTTTGATGGATGAACGCTAAACAAAGCAGGAGCATTCAGATTTTAGATAACAGCATTTATAGTTATTGTTTGTACTCGATTCCTTCTTTCAAGTTTACCTTGATTCCCGGATCAGCAAGAAAATAAATTTGCAATCATCCATATTTCATGCAATCTTAAACGTCACTTATTTATTTAATTTATGTCCCATAAATCTATTGGGCGTGGCTGTCGTGTAGGAATTTCGATTTAAATATATAGATTAAATTGAAGTTAGATAATAATCCTAGGGTAATTAATTTAATAGTTATCGTCGACATATTTTACGTTTAATGCTCTAAATTGTCAAGGTTATAATTATAGGTGATGGGATTTATGAAATTGATGATAAAAATCATATTATTTCAAAATTAATGATTGCAAGTTTTTATAGTTTGACCACCGATGAGAAACATGCTTCGATGTAAAGCTGACTTAAAAAAAATGGCGATAAAATAAAACGTTTAGTACCTATCTTATCCGTTGCTAACTCTTGATTCTTTGCCAACCCTGCAAAGGAATTGGCATTATAATAAGGTACAACTTGAAAATACACAATTTATAATACAGTAAAATCTCCCAATGATTTTTTGATCCACCAAGGACCATATAAAACCTCAACCCTATTTCAAATACTTACTCACATGCAAACTTAGCTGTTTTAATAGATCTACGTACAAAATAAAATAAGTGAGATACGCACCATCACTTATATCGTCGGTCGACGGTAAACCAGCAGGCGTCGGAATCGGCGATGCTGATAACTGATGATGATCAGGCCCCTGTGATGATCTCCAGATCTCCAACTGAGCATACAGAGTACTTCCCGCCTGTAACAATAATAAACAATGATCAAACCAGAACTAACGGTGAGTATACACATTACTCAGAAAGTGCGCAAGATTTCCACGAACCAACATTTGAAGTGGTCATTACTGTTGTTCAGAAAATTTATTGAATTTATTTTATTTATATCAAAAGGAACGTGGTACTAACGAGTCAGGTTGTTAATTAAAAAACTTGTTTTCAATGGTTGCTGTGCTACCAAAAATAGATTCCACAAACGTATGGTAACGTATGTTAAATATTTATAAAGTTGCGGTCGGCCAGAACTTTTGGGAACGGCTTAGCGTAAAATTGGTTGAAAGAAAGATCTATTTTATCCTCTTTTTGGTACCTTTCGATTGGCTGTAGCAACAATGTTATACGTTGCCTCGTAAAACCTTGAAGTGTCGCATTTACAACATTATAAACTTCCTATTTATACCAAGAATTTCCTGGGATAGGATGTCTCACTAAATGTTTCATCCACATAATCTCAAGTTGATTAGAAAACTTCACTACGTTACTATCGGCAACCGATCAAAATTCTCCACGTTATTGACTTATACCCACCATTACCCACTCCGCGGCTATCCCTTATCTTCGAATCTTAGAATTCCTCGCTAATTCAGCACCTATATCTTCCCACACTGCAACCAGATGCAATTTGTATGCAGACGGGCCCTGGCTGCTGACTTTCCTCGCTTAGAGAAAGTCGGCTCGGTCGGTGCGTGCGATAACAAAGATACCTGCCCATTGGAACTGGCGTGCTCGATACTATGCTACACTATTTTTTGTTGTACTTATTTTGCTGTGTTTATTATTGTTCTTGGTTTTAGCTTGGTTTGGACGTTAACTGACATATTACTATCAGCATAAGTGTTCGATAAACCGATTAAGATCACACGTTGCCTATGTTTTTTTCCCTCTTCGTTTACTTCTCTTTCGACATCTTTTGTCTTTTCCTACTTCCAAAGTAACTGATTAGTTTAGGCAACCGAGTTGTCTCTACCTAAGAAATAATAAATTCTTTACTTTATAGTATTGTGAGTAATTATTAGCGATCGAGTGTTAACTCATCAATGACGTCATAAAAATGGATTTCCATCTGAATGCGTGACTTCATCATTACTACGTATGTAAACGAAATTTTTCCTTTTACCGTCACAGGGTAAGAACTTGACCACACACACTCAAGGTATATCGTTAAAATTGCTGATATATTAATCATGGTTATAAAAGCATTAAGTCTAAAGCATAAATTGAATAATACTAAGCACAACTAAGCAATTTATAAAGGATGTTTTTTCTGAGTGAGTTAGATCTCAAGTCAGAGATAAAAATTTAATTTATGGACTTTTATTCAAAAGATCGGCCTGAAATTTTTTTAGAATCTAGAGTTTGCATAACTAAAATCGATATCCTCAATGTCATAACTGCTAATGCACATGTTATAATAAATAAAAGAGATGATATAACAATGATTGCAAAACTAAATGTTGAAAATAAACTAGTCTTCAAAAACGTTACATAAGATGGGTCAGCATTGACGGATTTCCTTACTTTCGTTGTCCTTGCTAATTACGTAAATACAATTAAAGTTGAACTTTTCGTAATGGTGGTTGAGGAAGCAAACATTGACCTACACATTACACATGTTACATCAGTTGTGGTGAATGTGTTTTATCGTACTTTTTTCCTTATGTCGCAATCAAAACCACGGTAGAAGATCATAGTAATTGGACAGTTGTGAAAAAATGAGAAATGAGTAAACTATGTGCCGTGTGTACTCATGCTGTAATTAATGATAATGTAAATAGTACAACAAAAAATTTAAATAAGATAAACACATTGAAACATAGTAAGCTTAAATGTTGTTTTAAATCAATGATAGTACGTTGTCATACAAGATTCATTGCATCATTATTATTAAAACAATATACGTCTTATCATCGTCCCCTCGAATACTGATAGTATTATTATCACACTATAAGGCTGAAGTTACAACATTGTTTAGCCATTGAATAACACTAACAATGAATATTCAATTTTAAACTGATTCAAAATGTTCTTATAATGATAATTTTAATGCAATTCATTAAGAAAGTCTGATAATCAAAGTAAACTAATAAAACTGTCTAGTAAATGAAGATAAGAAAAGCCTACGGTACTAAACGTGCCTATATAAGATGTAAATTAATTTGCACTTTGGTCAGTAAATACGATTAAAGATGAATCATCTATGCTCATTAATTTGCACTGCGACGAGCATGTGCAAAAGCCACGCAAAACCAAACATGATGTAAGCATTCGTGAAAAAATTGAAGAAGCAATCACTGAAATAGTTGGCGATGATTTAAATGTAATATTATTCTTAGATATGAATATATTAGCAACTACACTAGATAAAAAATATTAAAGGTGAAGATGTGTAAGCAGTGCTGTAGTTTAAAATCTTTACGGAGGACATGATGATCACGGTAATAAATGCAATAATAACTTATCGAAAACCAATTAACGCTAAGGTTACTTTCGTAAAAGGAAAAGACCATGAATAACTTACAATTAATTAATATAAACACATGTATAAAAATGCCCAAGCCCCTACATTGACGTTACAGCAAGCGATAATTGTGTATCATTTGACCCCAACTGACACGTGGCTAGAAGAATTTATGTGATAACACCAAGATAAAACGCATTGTAGATATTTCTCCTATATGAACTATTTTATTTTATTACTACTTAATTAGGTAAACATTATATTATCAGGAGTATGTGAATCAGTATAGACTTTGGTCTGACGAACGCCCTCAATTTGCCCCAGGGTTATACGATACTCATATAGATATATACAAATGATTATAAATAGTACCTGAGATGCTCTCTGGTTGAACTCTTCCTCTGTTAGTGCTACGAGCGCTGCGCCATCCATTGTGAAGTTTTCCATGGGCACCATTGGCATGTTGTAATGTTGCAATGTGAACATCACCCACGCCTTTACATCCCCGGTACTCCATAGCATTGGATCTGGAAACGAATACATTATTATCCACTGTTCCACTCCTCTTATTTACATTAACTATTATCATTATTGACCTCTAAGTTAGTGAATTCAACGATGCTATAAAGCGGTCTGCAAAACCCATTTCTCAAACATTTATATTGATGATTAATTCAAACGGCATCATCACATTCTTCACGTCAATTCTACCGTAATCTCATTATACCTTGTTCGTAATCAATGACTTACTAATTAACAACCCTATGAAAGAAAATGCGTTCTAAGAAAACGCGAACCTCGCTACGCATGTTCTTGTTTAGTTTTGCATATCCAATCAATGTGTATATAGCAAGGACGTCACTAATATAAGACGAGATCATCGCTGGGCCAACATAAACAGCTTACGTAATCTACACCGAGCGACTTCTAAGAAATCATTTAAGTTTATAATGGCGTTACACTCAGCGGTAGCTAACATATTCTGTACGTGGAAATACGTTTTTTTACTTGCCCGAGATCTGAGTGACGTCACTATTAATTACAATACTAATAGTAATCATGTAAGACGTACGAGTACAACATTCCCATGACATGCAATTGTAAATCATACTCGTACATGATTGTTCATAAATATATTTATACCTAATAAAACTCGCAATCAAAGTTAAGTGAATAATGGTGTTGACATTTTTGACTCACCTGGTGAGATTCCAAGTACTGTGCATGTATTGTCCACGTCCCTCTTGGTCTGTTCGATGGCCATGCTGAGCACACGGTCGATGTCTGGTGCGACTAGGGAATCGTCACCTCCACTGCTCTCTTCCATTTTCACACTTCCCAACTCCAACGGAATTGGTCTGAGGTTTAATCTCTTCTGGAAAGATGTGTCCTCTAATGCTGACCTCAGCAGAATGTGATCCCTCGGTTCTTCAACTTCAATCTTAGGTGTGAGGTAGCTCTGTTGGACACTGTCTTGTAGTATCTGATTTTCTTTTAAGAGCTCTTCTATGTCTATGTATTCTTCGTGTTGTGGAACTGGTGACGAATATTGATTGTAGCTTCCGTAGGATACGCACGATCCTGATGGAGACAGAGGATAGGGAGACGCAAAGCCGGGCACGGCAAGTCTGTTGGGTTCTTCTTTTATGTAAACTTGTGACGAGTACTGAAGAGAACTGTAGGGCGAGGCGGGCTGCAGGGCGACTGCTGGGATGGAGCCTTCGTCTGATGATGGAGAGGGAGTGGGATAGCCCTCAAAGTCGTATAGACGTTCCAAGAAGACGTTGTTTGTGTTATCTTCTGGGTATGGTGGTGGTGGTTTGTTGTGCGGGTTGGGTGGCGAGTAATGCATCGATTCTGGGGGAGATGCAGCACCGATCAGGCGGAGAAGGTGTTGTAGGTCAGCGGGGGAGGCGGGGACCGCTCTCTCGTCCTGAGATGCCGATGGCGGGCTGCACCCGGACCGGGGCACCGTTTGTGGCATCTGTGAACAAAAGAGAACAAACATTAGTTGTTGATCAGATAGGCAGATTGTATCGAACGAATTGGTTCTGTCATAAAAGGCATTGTTTGTTCAGTCACGATTTTAGTCTATATTTCTTGGAATTTACACGCGTTTTTTTTTGAAGGCAGGTGTTAATTTTTTTTTGGTACTGTCCCGCAGTTGTTTTTTCCGACGTTGCTCCATCAGTTACACGAGTTTCAGAGGTGGTTGAACTTTAGTTACGAATCTAGCCTAACCCTAAAAGCTTGAATGGTACTTGTATAGAAGTTTGCAAAGTCCCATGGGTCATTGTTCGCCGACGTCATGCGCCGACGTACTAGCATCCAGATGTCTTAAACATACACATTTCGAGCTGTATATTTATCTATTCACTACGTCATAGACCTCTATATTTAGTAGTGAGTAATAACTCCAAGCCTATGGAGATTTAAATACCTAAAGAAAAAAACCGGCCAAGTGCGTGTCGGAATACGCACAATGAAGGGTTCCGTAGTTAAAAAGAATTTATCCCAAAAACAAACTTAACATTGTAATCCCGAAAAAAAAATGTTTTATGTAATAAAAATACTAACAATTTTCGGACTTTTTCCTTTATTGACCTTGACCTTGCTTCTTGCCAAATTTCATTATTCTAGGTCAACGGGAAGTACCCTCTAGGTTTTGATTTACTTGCGAGTATCAAAATTTATGTCGCTTAAATGGCCGTATTCTTTTATTGCGTTTACTTGGAAACTTGATTTTTTTAGAACTTAAAGGTCCATAGACCTACGTATTTCATATAATTAATTTCAACTTGATGCTTCCACGCGTTCCTGAGAAAAAGGGTCTTGACAGACTTACAGACAGATAGATAGACAGACAGACGGACAACAAAGTGATAAGGATTCCGATTTTTCCTTTTGAGGTACGGAACCCTAAAGAATAAAAAATACAAATGGTCAGGTGTAAATAGGATTAGATATTATATTTAGAAATTTGTTAACATTTTGTATTTTAGATGTGAGATGTTATTTTATCTCATGAAGTTGTTGAGAAATCGTAAAAGTGTTGGAAAAAAATATGCAAATATATGTAGATTTTTTGTTACTCAAGTTATAAAGTGATTAAAAAATGGGAACTAAAATTATGTATGCACGCCTTCGAGCAATAATAGCACGCGGGAAAATCATTTTTATATGTTATTTTAACAGCTGTTTCCATGTTAACGTGTGATTAAGTAAAAACATTATCGGCCTAACATTCAGTCAAAAAAATAAATAAGTACCGAATCATACTTACATTAACTTTTGACCACCTTAATGATAACAAAAAATATCTTCTTTACAATTAACGATATATGATTCGGAGCACACGGTCACAATTAATAGAATGGCTGGCTTACTCAACAGAATCATCTGTGCGAGGTTTTTAATAATCTTTATGTTTTTGTCTTACCTTTCCAGTGACCTATGTGTTACTAAGCAAAACCCGACCATTCCTTTTCAAACAAGTCGTCAACATCTTGGCCACATTTTAATCTATGTGGGGTCAGCGCAGAAGTATTTTTTTCCTCCACATACTCATATTAAAAGCTAATATCAAAATATTTACTATATTTTATTTTTTATTGTTTCATCTCAATATTCACCCCTCTCTAGTCACATTATCTTTTATTGTAAATCATCTGCTTAGCCTTTTCCCAACTATGTTGGGGTCAGCTTCCAGGTTAACCGGATGCAGGTGAATACCAGTAGTTTACATAGAGCGACTGCCCATCTGACTGCAGACTTTCAAGCTTCTGGCGATCCGTATTGACCATCAAAGATCCACGAATGACAGCCATGGGTTGATCCTAGCTTACCTTTAATTGTAAGTAAAATAATTTAAAAGAAACTTACTCTAAGCAATGACAAACCCATCGTATGCACACTTAACTCACAACTGCGCTGTAACTCATTTTCTTTGCGAAAATCTCTAGTACCGAACCGGTCTATCCGGGTAATCAACCAGTGCAGTGGATCCATTTTTCTACTTTTTTTTAATAATTTCGAACAATTGCCGCTACATTTACATATTTCCCACGTATCTGCATTGCTACATAATTGTTATTCTTCCCTTATTTTGATTGGTAGATACTGTTTTAATGTGAAGATTATGTTGTTGTTTGTGTGTTTTTATGTGATTATGTTTGTGTGTTACTCTATCGCGTTTACGTTAATGTTACCTTACGTCAGTGTGTATGGAATAATTGTGTTTCCCATTATAGTCACTAGACGGCGCTTATTCAGTTTCATTACAAATTGATGTTTACGTTCACGTGATCGAGTAAGTATAAAAACTAGCACTAAGGCCATATGAAGGAAAATTGCTTACACTTTTCTTTTTTGATAAAAAAAACAAAAGTAAGCTTAGTAGTTACTTGCGTCTCATAATCCGGTATGATTTTTTAGGCACTTTGTTGTTAATATTTATAGTTTGACCACCTATTAAAAGTAGAGTGCAGATTCAGTACCTACTTAAATTTAAAAAAAAAAAACTTTATGATTTAATTCGTGATGTTATCATAAAAGTATTGAAATCTGTTTTAATCATTATAGTGTTTTATGAACAGGCACATCTTAGTTGTAATTTTATTACAAGAGATCGATGATGTCATCATCGCTAGCATGTGATTAAGAATTATTATTTAATTGTTTTGGTATTTTGTCAGAGGCAGCTCGATTTGTGTTAAAATATTTTTAATATTAGACTTTCAATTAGTAGGAAAAACAAATCATTTATTTATTTTTGACGCCATATCATTCAATGGTTCAATAGTTGTAATAGATAGGCGTTGGAAAATTCGAGTTTTACTGTTTCCTAATTTTCCCAAAATTGTGACGCATTTACGAAAAATTCCGAATTTTTCGCGAATGAATTCATATCTTTCGTAAAAAAATCCGATTTTTTTTTAACATAGAATCTTAATCTTCTAATTTGCATTGTTTGTGGTCACCATAGATAATGGTCTAGACAATACACACGGAAGTGTCTGGCAATTCTCGTTTTAATCGAGACATCTCATTACAATATTTATGCCAAATTCTATACCGCAAATATTTGAAATATGACGCGTATTTAAAATATGTGACCTTTACCAATTTGTTTGTTTATAATTTTTGAATTAATTATGCAGATCATTTGAATTTTGATCTTTGTAATGACGTGAAAAATTGTTTGGTTAAGAATGTAGGTTATTTATTTTTATATTAGCCTACACTGTTCCGCTGTTGAGCAAAGGCTTCCCCCAAATTCTTCCAAGCATCCTTTACCAGGGCCACCTCGATCCAACCCTTGCGGTACGCGTGTAGGTCATCTCGGCCCCTCTTCCCGAGCCAGTCTCGGCGGCGCCGTCCATCCTCAGGCACCCACCGTGTGGAGACTGTTGCCCAGAGGTCGCTATGGATAGTGCAATCCACGAAGACGCGCCCCACTATTCCTCCTAACCGTTTATAGTATATGTGTGCAAGCTTCCGCCAATGTTTGAGTGTTATCGGTACACACTAATTACCGTGTACTAACTACAGTGTCTACCGATAACACTCAAACATTGGCGGAAGCTTGCAGACATTATACTAATATTATAAAGGCGAAAGTTTGTGAGTGTGTGTGTGTGTGTGTGTGTGTGTCTGTGTGTGTGTGTGTGTGTGTGTGTATGTTTGTATACTATAAATGGTTAAGAAGAATAGTGGGGCGCGTCTTCGTGGATTGCACTATCTGTAAAGTCGGTTATTATTAATAGCACAATAATTAGCAAATTGCAAGTTAATTTTAAATTATAATTCTTATGTGTCAAATTAAATTTTTCATACGTAAAGACAAAACAGGTAGAATATCAATTTCCAAAAAGTTCCCAGAAATAACCTAAAATATATCATTTGAATAATATTTACTTCTTCTCTAATACTTCTACATACACCTCTGGCATATGTACCTATTATGTTATATGCATAAATCACAATATAAGTACTAACATTTTGATTACGTCACTGAAAACGTAATCAGTCAATAGCTACGAGATAAATGAAAATGCGTCCAGACTAAGTATGACCTTGACTTTTTACATATTAAAGACTATCATATTAGAGATCTAGGTAGTTCAAGTTTTTATATAAAAACAATAGTATAAATAATGATGAAATTCAGTCTGAGAACTGTATCAAAGATAAAATAAAAAATAACGTGAATTACCTACTCTACATAAATTATTAATAGTAGGTGAAAGTATTTAATAAAAAGAATAAAAAAAATATAAATTTCTGTTGAAGTTATTAATTATGACGCTTTAAACCTTGCTTTTGCTTAACTAATAATGTACAAAACATGACTTCACAACTTTTAAAACAAAAACTTAAAAAAATATTATGCTTCAATTAATCTTGTCAAAGACTAACAAGTTAATCAAAAATAAATCAGCAAAATATAAAGTGTCACAAAAAATGTCTAAATGCAAGTCACTGCAATGCGTCAAAGGTAATATCCGATCAGATATCTGACTATCCGGACTTCCGAAGTAGGAAATACTAACAAAGATCATAATCTATTACAAGATTTTCTAAGAAACATTCAGACGGATATGGGATTTTACAATTTTTACATAGCATTTTATGGTGAACCGTTTGTTATAATCACTAGCAATTCAAGTATTTCTACTTCAGACTTCTAGAATTTATTATGACTGGTTGGTTATCCTAAGATGAAATAACCCAGCGTGTACATACGTATATTTACAAAAAAAAATCGTAAATATACATACGTATATTTAAGCGAATTTCGAAAACTGCTGGGATTTATTGGATTGTATTAATTTTATATTATTATTCAATTCCGTGCACGGCTGGAATATAGTGATTGTTAGTTGTTACATAATATATTATTGTGAATACTCTCGACTGAACTAACCTAGATAAAGTACTAGTATTATGTACTTATTTGCAATTCAAGAATATCATTATTTATCCCGTCTTCAAGATTAGACAAATCTCAAGTAGCTTCTCTATATCTAACATAGCTTATAAGACGTAACTTTTTTCCTAAGATTTAGTCTAACAAAAGCAAATTTGTTACTTAGGTGACACAATACAGACTGTTGGTATTGAAGGCAATGACCGTCTTTACACTACAACAATGTATAGAGAAAAAGTGATATAAAGTTCAGTTATTTTGACCCCAGAACGAATGTAGACTATATTTTATTTTGAGTTACAAAAAGATTAGATGGAGCATATACAACGTGTCGTTTTGCATCCTCGTCAAATTTCAGGGTGTGATACAGAACAGCATACCCCATGTACTCCATGGGACCAACATCGTAAACGCGAAAAAAATTTCAACTGTCCCATAGAAAACTTCAATACCTACTCGACGAAAATGTATGGAACGGCTGATAATTTTTTCGCGATTACGATGTTGGTCCCATAGATAAAGTGGTTCGGTTTGATGTTCTGTATCACACCCTGAAATTTGACGACGATGCAAAACGACACGTTGTATAGCATAAAAGTTGTTTGTCCGATTAAAGTTCTATTTTAAACTCATTATTCTTACAAATTCTTTGCACTATCTATGTACAAACGGGCTCAAGAATAATAACACGGCTCTTTAATATCAGTCGCTAAATCTGTAGGAAGTATGTGTTCCGTTTTGAAAAAAAAATGGCCGACAATGTGCATTGACGTCACAGCATTGTCGACCTATCAGCGTCGAGAACGAGCGTGACCGTATGAGAGCCTGCTACACTTCAGACCTTGGGTTTTCCACTAAAGTTCGCTCAACCGTTTGAGGTAGTAAAAAAATGCTTCTGTAATGCATACGAATTGTTACAATTTTAAATGGTTTTAAGTGACACAGTTTTAAAAGCTGTATCTGTAACTTTCAAGGCAATATAAAACGTGCTCTATAGCAATCCAGTTCCAAGGAATTAGGTATTTTAGTAGTCCCTTATGGTCATTTTGGTGTGAGAGAAAAGTAAGACTGGGCTCTGATTGAATCAAATATTGTTATTAGTCACTCTCTACTTAAACATTTTTGTAATAGGTTTTACGCTCCTTGTAAGTAACAATGCGTATAAAATATAAAGTAATACTATCTGTAAACAATAGGTTTGTTTACAGACAGTATAAAAAGATGAGCAACTTGAAAAGATGCTGAAACTCAACCCTTATTTCTAAGCATTCGTTTACATCATTACGTTCCATTAAAAAAGTACTTGAATGGAGCTATAATTACTACACGTAATGAATCTAAACCGTTGCTAAGCTAAAACTAAAACTCACACGAAAACAGACTTCCACTGAAACATGAGTTTTCATTTTTGTTATTGCAGCCGTATTCATGGAAACAACTGTTACCTACTCTTCATGTTTAAAACACAGATATATCTTGTTAAAATGTTTTCACTGATTGGAAATAAATAAAACTTTAAACCGTTATGTATTAGAAAACTTATTAAGTTACAGTTAGATTAGTAATTGCAAATTTACGAGTATTCTGAGCTGTTGATGAGTAATTTATTAGGATTTCTTGGTACTATTAGTTTTATATTGTAAAACTTTACTTGAATTAAAGTTGTTTTAACAGAACTGTATAATTTCTAATTAGTTTTGTTCTAGCGACATACTTTGTTGCTTTAAACAATAGCATAAAACGTGTCTTAAATCTTACGCAGACGAGAAACCTAATCCCTGAATACCAAATGCTTGCTATTTGATTTGTTGCTGTATTTATAGTCAACTTATCAGGATTGGTTGTTGCTATTTGTGTCAGCCAATCATACTAGCTTTAGTGACGGTTGATTTACATTCTTAAATCAGAGCCAGACTCCATTTTTTCTCACAGTCCCAAATGAGTCTAAAAATATATCAAAACCTATGGCCAAATACAGAACCTCGTTATCCGTGGCTTAAGTAGTAAAAAGAGGTTTTATTCTCAGCAGACTGTTTGCACAATTGATTATTATAACACTACACTTGAATGAGATGACTGTGTCAGATTAACGTAAATTGCCCATTACTTTGACTTATGGACCTTGGGGTTACCCTATTTTAAGGTGACATTTCTTTTAAAACATCTCTGTTTATTTCGAAATAAGAATCTTGATACGAGGAGAAATGAGAAAATCATCATAGCTGCATGCCGTTTGCAAATGAGTATACGATTCCTATTACATTTTGGTAAAATTTTAATTTCTACTAAAAGAGCTGATAATTTTTATCAAGGTGTTGCTTGCTTGTAAATTAACTGCAATGCTTTGCCAAAACTTGCATTTTTTATGACTTTTTCATAAATCTCGCTCTTGCTACGAAATTCATAGCAACTCATACCGATGCTAAACACAATTTTGAATTTGGGACCCCTCTAATCTTTCTTGTTTGGTAACATAAGGTCATACAACCTAAGATTAGCACAAGTTCAAGAAACTCTAACGTTACCGTAGCCTGATATATTGGTGCTACGTGATTCGTAGCAGCCTCTACGCGAGCATACCGTAACCCAATATTTTTAAAGCTAAGTTAATTAGTAAGTTCATTTTGCCCCCGGTTTCGATTGCCCCCGTTCGTTTTGCACCCGATTTTGTTTAGGTACGATAAGTTTAATGCAAAGCTATTTTTTATTAAAAATACTGCCAGACAAAACAGTGCTTCTTAAGTGATTTTAATTATTTTAAGTTCATTATCATATTACTAGAGCATCATAGCACTAAAGAACAATACAAGTTACAAAATTAGCATAAATACCACTGCAGCACCATATACGGAATCAAAAACTTGTTTTTTATGCTTTGTAGAACATAAAACGTGTCAGTCTAGTATAATTATCCAGTGTTTTATTTTTTTTTTAGAGCTAGACAAAATAGAGCCGGAATTCCCCAAACGTTTTCGTCAATTAAACGGATGTCAAAGTGTTAAATTTATTGTAGTCTAACGAATTTTGTTGCATAGAATAGGATGTACAGATGTTTAGATATGTTTAGATTTTAATTTAGTGTTGTTTAAGCCCCGCCTGTTTTGACTTAGTCAGCATGATATCTCGTTTTGTATTCATGCTTTTTGATCTCAAATCTCGTTATATTCTGTTACACATAAACTTAGCTTTAACGTGCCACTAAAAAGGTTTAATAATAAATCATGTCTTCAATAATATTAAGATTGACAATAAAACCGTAGCCGATAATAAACGTTAATTAACTATTAACCTTAATAATCAAAGAATTAAGAACTATAGTAACACGTATTAAAACGCATTATTAGCCAATTATAAGGCACTTAGGATTATACTATACATATTACGAATACGAAGTTGGTACCTACGAGTATAGGTAGGTACCTACCTATGTAGTGTGTGTAACCGGCTCTTCCTTGACACTGCTTTTTGTTTTGATGCCGTTAGAAATAACCTCAAAACGCCGGTAATAAGTATATAACCAATCAACGTATCCTATCTATAAGATTATCTAAAAGTACATAACAGCCTACAAACAGAGTAGATATGTATCTAGAAACAATAACAACAACAACTTGAAACTTTAACACTCAAGTAGTATGCATCCGAATTCTGAATCCACGTGGTAGGTAACTCATAAGGACCTCACTCACTTGCTTCTAGGCTTCCACCCCCACTCACTGAAGTACAAAAGCACTCACATAGTCAAATATCCGAACAGGGTTGCGCTTGCAGAGCATCCATTGCGTTGAGGTTATAATGCCGGCTGGCGAAGACAGTCCGATGAGATAAAATGGTTCCAAATTCAAATGTTTACAGTCACTGTTTTTTATTATTATTATAAAATATGTTATTAAGTTTAAGTTTATATATATTTTCCGGCTTTTTTGGCAACATGAGTGCGTGTGTACGGCGGATAGATCACACAGCCACTGAGCTCGGCGCCCGCGCACGAAGCCTTTGCCTCAATGAGCGACTACGTCATTACGGGAAGTACGCTGCCACTAAACTAATATAATAAATACTTCTCACATCGAACAGCTTCGTCCAACGTCATACGCCACTTAATTAATTTTCTATGACGCTAATTTATGAAAGACGAAATTAAAAAGTGATTTGATTCCAGTTAGATTTGATTATATTACAGTTTCGTTTCATATCCTGGATCTGATTTCGTTTATATTGTTGACGAAATTGTGTAAAATTTTCCGTAAACAAATTACCTATGCTGACGTGTTAATGCAAGAAATTGTTTGTTAATAATAATGGAACGTGTTAACATTTTATCTCAAACGGTTTGTGACCCAATTTTTTTTATTTAGCCAATGACATCGTTAGGACTTCGAATTATTTGCGTTGATAGTATATTTTGGTAAATTTTTTAATGCGCATTTTATTCAAGATCTATTGCCGAATGTGTATAAGCGCATCAGTACAGAATGGTTGAACCTATTTGGCAATATTTTTTTAATGGTTTTGTAATTGTCAGGACAAGGACGACAGATTTTTTTTTTGAAAATTCAGCGGAAAATTCGGAAATTGGGATGGTACTTTTGTTAGGAAACAGACAACACACAGCCTAAACCACTGGAGATAGAGAGATGAAATTCACCCGGGCGACGCCGGGCACAAACAACTAGTTTAAAATAATCTTAAAGGTATTCATTCTTTACCGTTCCATAATTGAGGACAATATAATTATTGGTAGGTATTAAGGTAGGTACATGAACCATTCATAGTCTCCGAGATAATTACAAAGGAATTCATCTAAAGGTACTATGACATAATAAATGGTAAACAAATCACCTATATCTTGAACACCTTGACAGTTATAATAATCTATATGTTACATAAAATTAGGGTTAATCCACCCTCATTAATATGGGTGGACAAGTCGTGAGTCGTGCATGAGATGACGTCACGAACCCGCGCCTTCCGCACTTCATTCATTCAGTAATAATACTACAATTCAGACAAAGAACGTGCATTGTATATACACACACTCACACATACATACGGTTTTACGTCAGAAACACGTGAAAAAATGACGATACACATTTTGGTCGCACGATCTAATTTAATTTAAGATAATTTTCCTTGATAATTAATCATTATTGTTTTGATAAAGGGAAATTAATTAATTATTTTATCGGTTACTAAAATCATGAAACGTAGTACTAAAGACATCAACGGGATGCACTTTCTTTTGTGGAAAATTGTTTGCAAAATTGTAATAAAATAAGTTTTTCGCAAGCAGCATGAAGTGATAGAAATTCCCAAAAAACGGAGGCCAAGATAAAGCAAGAAATAAAGAAAAAGCATTTTCTTTTGACATTTCTTAACTATTGCAGTTAAACATGATTAGGAACTAAATAAAAAGAGTATCAAATATTTCATTAAAAAAAATCGAAATCTGTTTAACCGTTTGGGAGCTACGATATCACAGACAGATACACATCGATACAGAGATACACACGTTAAACTTATAATTCCGTTGGGGGTTAGTAAAATAGTTGAAAAATATTCATCAACCATCAAAAAAGACTAACTCCAAAGGAATGTCACCGTGCCTATTTAAATGCAACACCAATAAATGATAGACAAATCTATTTATAACCAATAGTTATGTAAGTGGGATTACCGGCTCCGTAAGTCCCACTGTAAGTCACTGTTTTGCTTTATGTCACCGCGAAAACCCATTCATAAAGAACACCTACGCTTGAATATGTCGTGTGCAACTACTTTTAATATTTTTTATGTAAACAAGTATGTTTTGGGTAGAGTCACCACTTAAGTGTGTTGATCAATAGAATATTTCAATATACCAATCAATCTGCCTAGCCTTTTCCAACTATGTTGGGGTCGGCTTCCAGTCTAACCGGATGTAGCTGAATACCAGTATTTTACATGGACTGCCTATCTGACCTCCACAACCCATTAACTGGGTAACACGATACCCCTTGGTAAGACTGATTGTCAGACTTTCGGGCTTCTGACGACCCGTAACGACTGTCAAAGATCCACGAATGATAGCCGGGACCGACGGCTTAACGTACTTTCCGGGGCACGGAGGAGTCTCGTTATGTAAAGATGGTCACCCATCCACGGACCGACCCCGGCAAGCGTAGCTTAACCTGATGGATCGACCCGTGCGGCTGTTATTACTTAGCCACGAGCTCCTCTAGTATATTTCAATATACCATTCATTGAAATATTCTATTGATCAATGGTATCTCCCAATGGGATAACCTAAGGTACCTGTAACTAATAAGTTATAGTTTATCAATTTGGTATAGCGATCTATAATTATAGATATAAAAGATAATTTAGTGAAAATCTGGACGGTACTGATTTTTTTTTTAATTTGGGCACCTAACATTTTTTACTTATGTACGAGTATAAGTATCCTGAAAGAATTGCTACTATATACACACGTATCTACTAGAAGTTATTAAGATACTAAAAGAAAAACATTTAAATGCTCAGATAACTAAGTTTTACATAACTGTTCATTCAAATGGTATAACTGCTGTTATGCATTCAATAATGGCCACTAAAGCTTTAAAGCCATTAAAATATTACATATTATTATTCTGAAGTGACTAAAATGGAGGGAAAAGCCTAAAATTATGTACCTAATTG
Organism: Cosmia pyralina; assembly: GCA_946251885.1. Taxonomy (NCBI): domain Eukaryota; kingdom Metazoa; phylum Arthropoda; class Insecta; order Lepidoptera; family Noctuidae; genus Cosmia; species Cosmia pyralina. The sequence goes on along the minus strand of OX276349.1, from coordinate 24,144,495 downwards.
ACAATCGTTTAATATTGTGCGTCATCACTTCTATATATGTCAATGTTAAATGTAAGGGTGACAATTGTAATAAAGGTTAGAAATTATTTGGAACTAGCGACCTCGCGCGCTTCGCGCGGTTTTTACGGTTTGAAAAAATATCGATATTGCTTTATGATGTAAGTTTAATATTAATATATTATACATAAAAAACCTTCCGGAATACATTCTCTATATGATGGTGAAAACCGCTTCCAAATCCGTTGCGTAGTTTAGAAAAACAACGCGGTCACATAGACAGACATGAAAAGGGACTTTAATTTATAATATGTGTAGATAATGTACAAATTAATTGAGAATAACAAATAATATGACGTCTGTATTCTGCAAAGGGTTAAGCAGAGGTGTTCCTGTAGTTCACCCAGTCATTTTTTTTTTCGCCAGATGTTTTGTTGTTGTGCAATTGAGAGTAATGAACCAAGTATTTGTTAAAATTGTATGCTTTCATTGTTCTTTAAAGTTATGATTAAATTATAAACTAAGATAACAGATATGAAATAAAATGTAGTAATGTACTTCTGTAAGGTGGTGTGACGATCTGATAAGGTTTGCAGGGCCAACATGGCCAGAGATCGCACAAGACAGGGAGGTGTGGAAGGAAAAAGGGGAGGCCTTTGCCCAGCAGTGGGACACAATGTAGGCTAATAAAAAAAAATAAAAAAAATGTACTTCGAGTAGGTATAAACCACAAAAAAAAAACCTATCTGCGTCTATTTAATTAGAATATCTAAAATCATCTAATTAATTACCTGATAGTTTTCAGCCATAAAATAAGATCCTCCATAGTTTCGCCAATAGTAATCCCGAACAGGCACCATGATGTTTAATGTAAAAAAAGTCCGTAAACAAATAAAACTATTTCAAAAATTATCAATAATTAAAAATATTAAAACGAAATCACTTTTTATTATCTATTCGAAAATCTGCTTTACTTATAACAGTAAAAATATTTACTTATTGATAAATAAATTATAATATTTATCGAAGCGAGAAGATCATTTTTTTTTTTAATAAATTATCTTGAATAACTTTTTACAACTGCGGCCCACACGGCTGTCTCCAAGGAAAGACGTAATTCTTTTTAACATATTATCACTGAACACTTCCATAAATATATTATTTTATCATGTCATTTTATCGTAAGAAGCAAAGTTCGACTCTTTGATAAGATAGTGCAACTTTTTCACACTTCAGGCGCCTTTTAAGGAAACTTGTATTTTATAAACTGATAATTAGTAAAATCTTGAGAATTATTATCTGATTTGGATTGTACGCTCACGTTTACGATAATGATTTTGTCATGGAAGAAAATAACTATTTAAAGAAATCTGTTTTTACTTTTGTGATGATTACGTGTGATATAAACAGATTTTCCTGAATCCTAGTCTAATGATGAAAACGGTTTTTTTTACAGTAGATATCAAATTTTAAAATAAGTTATCAACAAGATTAAACTAAGCATTCGTGGAGCTTCCAAACTCTCTAAATTCAATAAAAAAAAAGTATCAATCATAATCAGCCTATAATGTTCCCACTGCTGGGACACAAGCTTCCTCTCTGTGAGACCACGCGGGCCCATGTCTTAGATGTCACATGTCTTTAAATTTTCTAGGACATGCCGGTTTCCTCACGATGTTTTCCTTCACAGTTTTGAGTGCAGTGGTGATGAAATAATTTACACAAAGAAAAGCGCCTGTTAGGGTTCGAACCTACGACCTACAACCGGCCTTGGTGGCCGTTACCACTGGGCCACCAAGTAACAGTTTGAAAATGTGTATTTAAAACAAAAAATAAATAACCATGTTCTAATATTCTTAAAGTGGCGCCTTCTCACAAAAACATATAAAAAAACAAGTCAAAGTCCTCATGTAATTAAATAGATGGAATTTTAATTACTGTAGCGAATTTTAATAAAAGCCTATAGTAATTATTCTATCAAAACCGGCCTGTTAAACTCCTATCTAAAATGTTTTTCTCAGAAACTGTTAAACATACTGACATTCGGTTTTGACTTTTAATGACACGGCACTTTAGACAGTTAACTAACACAGATAAAGTACGGGTTTCGATGACAAGACTTTCTGACAAATAAACCTAATTTGTATGGACTTAATTATCGTTTACTTAGCAACAAATATAAAGCCAACAGAGACTATGATCGTTGGAAATGAAACCGTTAAAAAAACTGATAGACTGTAGAAAAATAACTGTTTTATTTCCTTTGATTTAGGGCTTAGTTAAAATGTATTAGTTATCTTTTATATTGCATATGTCGCCTCGTTTTCCCGTACCCATGGTAAGGGATGAAGCAGCATTTTATGTGCCCATAGAAGGTGCTCTAAAAACGATATACTGCGATGCTTAGCTCGTAGGCTACGACATACGAGTATCTTAAGGCAGTTGTAAAATATGAAATTACTAACTTTTGCCAGCGGCTTCGCCCGTGTGGATGTCGGTAATTATCCCACGGGAAACGTACATTTTTTTGGCATAAAAGTAAGTATCAGCCGCTCTTGCGTGATTGAGTGACAAACATCCATCCATCCAAACTTTCGCATTTATAATAGGAGTAAGACGATGATGAATTCTAGATGCTGCTACGCCCTACAAGTAAATGTCGTTTAAGACATAACTATAAGTAGGTACCCATCGTACTTGATTCTGTACCATATTTTATTGTCGTTTGAAGAGTATCAATATATCCTACTGTTCGCCTTGACCGCATAATGTTTTCCCGTCCTATAGGATCCGCTTGCAGTTAGATAAAACCAATCTGTCGTGAGCTCATTAGTAACCACACGAACGTGGGTAATGTACTTGTTAGACGGATACTGTTGACCAGATACTTGGATTATCCCTTCTTTATGTTGGGAAATTGAGCATGGTATTCTCTTAGAAAACATCAAAATTAGATAATGTGATGGAGCATAAAAAGTGAAGGGGCTAAAACATATTATCTGCTAACCTTATTTTGTAATGGAAATTGTGCATCATCAGCCTATAATTTTCCTACTGCAAGGACACAGGCCACCTCTCTGCGAGAGGGAATGAACGAGATAATCTAACACGCGGGCCTTAAATATTTTTGGTTCTAGGACATGCCGGTTTCCTCACGATGTTTTCATTCACCGTTTTGTGAGCAGTAGTGTTGAAATTATTTACACAAAGTAGAGAGCCTGCCTGGGTTCGATCCCACGACCTGCAACCCGTAAGTCGGGGCCGTTACGACTGGACCACCATTGCTCTCCGAAAAAGAAAAACATTACACAGAAATAAACTTAAACACAGTAACATTACACATTTTCACAGAAATTGTACGAGTCCTTCCGTGTTTACACGGGAAGACTCGTACAATTTCTGTGAAAATTTTACATGCCGATGAGGTATTTGTCTCAGTAAGTTTGGAGTATCAAGTTAATTACGCCGCACCGCCATATTTAATTTTGGCATCACCTATTAGTAGGTAGTTTTCCGGTCTGTGGAAGCCTTTAACTAACCATTTTTCTAACATTGAGAGACAGGGGATAAATAAGCAGAATACCAGCCCAATGGACAGACAACATCTGGCAAAAGTCTATTCGGTAGCAAGAAGATCTTTCCGGAACAGTGGACGAGACACAGTACAAGTTTTATTATTATGACGTCCATAGGCGTTTAATGTCCCGGAAGGTGTTAATTGTGACTAAATTGGGAAATGCAATCGAGTAAACGGGTAAATGATACTAATTAGATATTTAAATGTGGCACACAAAAAACCCTAATGGTAACTCGTTAATATGCTTCAATTAATATGAGAGCAGAAAACGTTTTAGATATCACGTAAACTAAACGAGAACGTACTTAAGATACGTTATAGGATTGGTGCGTGGAAATATTTATCAATACACTTCCTCGAAAACTGGTTCATATCGCACTACGATTAGGTCCACAATGCAATGTATTTCACACGGATTTTTCATTTTCCACCACGTGTGCGGGAATAAAAATTGCCACAGATAACCTATACCTATACTTAGTCCAAATTGGTTCAATGTCTCTATTCACACCGTCTCTATTCGGAGGTGAATGTTTTTTTTTAATCACGGCAAAGAAATATGCGTCTTTACGGCGTTAATATTTTTTGAATATTTAAATAATGTTTATAAATAGAATATCATCATAAACAATGATTAAAACATTAAAAAAAAAGTTTATGAACAAATTAACATTTATTTGTGCTCTAAACTCAAAAATGTTAGAATTTTATATTTTTCATATTAGGTTGTTAATCGGCTTTATACCTTTGTTTCTCCTTCAACCTAGCGAAAGCAAAGCGCGGAAAAAAATAAAATTTAAATCATAGTTTCCTAATAATTCATGACAAAAATATTTTTCGTTTTTTAATTTTATATCCTTAAAAGTTTTGTGAAAAACGTCGTTTGATACACGTGGACATTTGTTATTGCAGTTCTCGGCTCAAAAACAACCTCGCCTACGGCTCGAGTGTTAATTCCGCCTCGAATGCAATAACAAAAATTCTCCACTTTTATCAAAATGATTACTTTAACAAAACTATTAGTTCAAGGAAAGGAACATTTTCTACATGTAAATGTTTTTGTTGCTTTTTCGTTTGGATAATTTAGAAATACTAAATACCTCCATAGCTTTACAGAACTCTTATTTTGGAGAGTATCTACCTACAATCGCAAAAAGTATGTTGATATATTTAGGTGTGATTTCAACAGATAACGTCATCTACTTGGCACAGATTTTTAGCTTTGATGTGTTAAGTGCGATATATCACGTACACACCCCTTGTCGTTTTTATCAATTATTTTATACATTTAATACTGATTGTCGTAATGTCTGTAGAATGTGTTATCGAATCATGTGACAAAAGGTTAGTGTTATCATGACTTCAGTTTAATCAATAAGGTGATAAGTCATAGTTTAAATATGCCGAAAAATACACCACATTACGCCTGTTTTCCACAAAAGGCTAGGCAGAGTTGACTCAGGACATACATATTTTGACAGGTTTGTCCGCGTAATAATCAGCTTTGGGCTATAATTTCTCAATGGTATATAGGTAATTTTATCCAAACCCGAGTAAGTCGAAATTACGATAATTAAACCAACAAGATATTAAGTGATAGAGTCACGCATGATTAGACCTCTTAATTTATGATAGATTTTTATTTATCAGATAGTTATTATGAAGAATAATGAGACGCAAATAGTGCGAATAATATCTAAGTGTTCTAGAATTCACACGTTTTTTGTCCGGTGCTTCCCCTGGTAAAGGGGAATCACAGTATTAGTTTGTCAAATTATGGTAGTATAAATCGGTTTATTAAACGACTTTAAAAAGGAGGAGGTTCTCAATTCGTCGGAACCTTTTTTTTTTTTTAATTTTTTTTTAATTTATGTTCCCCGATTACTCGAAGGTGGCTGGACCGATTTGGATTTTTTTTTTTTTGGTTGAAAGTGTATACCTACCAGGTGGTCTCATGATCATCAAGTCAGGATCTGATGATGGGATCCTGGAGAAATTGAGAGAACTCTTCCAATTTTATAGGCACACTTGAAGCGATTTGGATAGTTTTTGGAAGAGGTGGTTACTTTCTCGGAGTGGTCCCATTTCAATTTGGTGAAGATCTGATGAAGAACTTCTGAGATAGGCAACGGAACTCCTCAATAAATGATAGAAAATGGACTGAGATTGCTGAAATCTCATGTCTGTTTATTGTTTACACCAGTTCATAACATAACATCACGCCGGTACGCTGTGAAGAGGAAAGCACATGTGAACCACTAAAAAGTGAAAAATAAAAACTTTTTACAAAAAAAATACAACCGACTTCCAAAAACAACACTACAAAGTGAAAAATAACTTTAATTTCGGAAGTCGGTGGCAAAAACGAAAATACATTTAATCAGACACCGACTTCCGAAATTAAAGTTATTTTTTACTTTGTAGTGTTGTTTTTGGAAGTCGGTTGTATTTTTTTGTAAAAAAGTTTTTTTCCTATCTAATACCAACAAACTAATACTACTGGTATTTTTTTGAACTCGAATATATTTTCTATTCCGAACGGATACCACTTTTTAAATATTTCAATGTAATGTGCGAACGAATACCAACAGCTTGAATTTGGTACAGTCAGCTCAGTTAAACCTATTCAAATTAAATTTGTTTTGTAATATTTTTACGAGTAATATTCGATAGATCGTAATATTGCTAAAACTTTCCAAATTCACTTCATTCCAATATTTTTAAAAAGTTATAGGTAAAAGTGAATCATTATGCTAATTTGTTTTACCTGATTATAGAAAAAAATATTTTCTGTGATATTTTATAATACATATTTATTGATGCTTTTGAAAAAAAAGATTTGCCTGTGTATTTCGGTGATGATGATGACTGATTATACAAAAAGTAGATTTTCTGTGACTTTTTACAATTGTTTGATTATAAGTGAATTATTCACATTTGGATGTTTGTACAAAAAAATTTGCTGATTTATTGTGTGTGATGAATGACTGATTTGATTATACAAAAAGTTGGTTTTCTGTAATATTTTTGCAATAAAAAAACATTATACAGTTACAAGGAGGAACTAAAATTATAATAAAGTTAACAATAAAGTTGATTATTAGTCATATTTTATTATTGAACGAGATGATTGCTAACATTTTTTTTTCTTTTTTGGATTTAACAGATTTTTTTTAATGAAAGGTATATATTTATATTTACACACAAAGCATTTTTACTGACTGCACTGATCTTTGAACTTGTTTTGGTATTAGTTTATACAATGGTATCTGCTCGGAATAGAAAATAAATATGAGATCAAACAAATACCAGTGGTATTATTTTGTTTGTATTAGATAGGAATAAATCGTAAATAGTGGTCAACTCTTGAACGATTGAATATGTAATCACAAAGCTTGTTTTGATGTCAGAATTATTTGAAAATAATGAAGAATGATTATTTTTTTTTCTTTTCAGATCAATATTCGGAAAGAGAGAGATTAACTCTGCAATTTCCAAATTAGAATAGTGAATAGTGATAGTGATAGTCAAATCTATTTCCACTAAGTTATTTTAGTACCTATCCTAAATAATATACTTAAAAAAAAACAAATGTTGAGTTTTTCTTATGTGAAAAAAATGCCAAAAGTAGAGCTTCCATTTTACCACAGATATGGTAAAATGGAAGCTCTACTTTTGGTACACAGTGATAGATACCACTGTGTACCAATTGTTGTAACACTAAGCACGTGAGCACTAACTTGAAAACTTGTCTAATGAGTGACTTACATAATCTCACTTAGCTGTAATAAGTGTAAACATACGAGTACACTTATCAAAGCTCTTTAAGATAAATTAAGTTGACTTTTTCTTTTAAATTCAGCTAGGTATATTTAGATGGTGAAGGTATTGCAAAAGTGAATGCTTCGGATCCTCTGTTTTTTTATACATGATTTGATGTAGAGACAAACAGCGAGTCGACGTAAAAACATCGCGGCGATTTTATTTCGCGCACTGGATTTTCAACGCTCTGCTTAGGGCCGAGAGTTGAAAATCCATCAATGTAATTTTTCGATGCGCTAGAATGCACTCTGTTGTTGTTAAGTTGGATTCTCAACGCTCGGCTCAACAACCAGAGTTGAAAATCCCGCCGCGATATTTTTACGTCCGTGCGAACGACGGCTTAGTCTCCTATTTTAAGGGATTTAAGGCTTATTTTCCGTAAAATACGGCGAAACTAAGTAAATTTGTGTCCATCTTATAAAGTAACTATAGCATCTTTTTGATAGGCAAAAATACACAGTAATCTACAATACATAAGAAGTGATTTCATTTGTCCTGAAATCTATTTTACTTTATAGAACTAAATATAAAAAAATCGGCCAAGTGCGAGTCGGACTCGCACACGAAGGGTTCCGTAAGATAACTTTATATTTCATAATGATACTGTGAATTAGGAAGTTATTTTTTTTCAGTTGCAGAAAATCGCCCATATTTGAACAAAATACCGTATGTTTTTAATATTTGTTGATTAAAAACAGTATATGGTATATATCTTCAGAAGTTTCAAATTTCTAACTTGTCCCTCTATTTCTTCATTTTTTAAGATAAAAAAAAATATTAGTAAGATTTTTTTTCCAAAATGTAATGTTTATTGTATGGGGGGTAATAAAAATAAAAGGGGGACCCCCTTTCATTTTTAACTTTATTTTATTTTTATTATGTTTTATTACAGCCGTAATAGAAAAACATAATCTGCGAAAATTTCAACTGTCTACCTATTACGGTTCATGAGATACAGCCCTGTGACAGACAGACAGACGGACGGACAGCGAAGGCTTAGTAAGAGGGTTCCATTTGGTATCATTCGGGTACGGAAACCTAAAAACAAAATCCAGGTCTATTTTGTCTAGTTTTTACAACATTACTTTCATAAATTTATACAGTTCTCTACAAAATAGTAAGGAATATTTTATATCATTACTTTTTAGTCCAATCAATACATTTTTTGTAAATAGATAATTGCTTAATTTTTTTTAAAAAAATAACCAGGACTGTACCTACCTATCATCGTACTTCTCTTTCGTTTCTATGCAATCTAACAGTGACCGCACCTTTTACGGAGGACAAGCCTTAAGCACGCCTTAAACATAATTGGCGAAATGTGATTGTTCTAGTCACCTCTGCTGCCTTTATCTTCGGAGAATACAATATTCTTCTTTATGTTGTGTTATTACAATGAACTTTCAGTAAATGTTCCAGGGTTAACGTTATCATTGTGATCGGATTAATGATATAGAGCTTACAGCTAAGAAATCAGGCAAGCTAAATTAACGACTTACAATTTACTGGCAAAAACCACCATTTTGTTTTTTTTTTGTAACAGCTATCTAAGGACACTTGGGGTTTTAAGACGAATCTAACGATACCTTAATTGTGGAAATCCATCCAGCCGTTTAGGAGATACGAGGTAATAAAAAAATGTACATACACAAAACTATAATTAATATTGCTGCAAATACGGAATCATGTCATTATGTACTCGCTATCATATAATTACTTACTAATTACGGAAAAGTGTAATAAAACTACTTTCATTTACCACATTTCCCTAAACAAATCCTTGGAATGCAGTTAACCCTTAAAGAAAACGAGATTGCAGCTAAAAATATACGTAAATACGGCTGAAATATTTAATCGTCAAAATGTATACTAGTATTAAATGTTTGTACGGCATCGTGCGCCTGCGCGGTGAGAGGAACCGGTTGTCAAGGTCTTCGGTTTTCCCTGCCACTTACAAAATGGCGGATTTGATCTTACGATTATTGCATATGTTTTGTGTGTTGCTAGGTAGGATTTAGGTAGTTTGTTAGGCTTTGGAGATCAACAAAAGGATTATCATTTGTTTTTGTCAAAAGAAATTGTAATTTGGGGTTTTTCAGGGTTATTTTTGTTGAGAAATATATGATTAAGTTATGCGTAGGCATATTTATCTTTAATTGTTACATACTTTAACTTAACTTATAATTGTTATTTCTTTGAATAGAAATAAGAATTATGTTTTACAGAAGACATTGAATTTCTTGCAATTACTGCATTTACTAACTACTAATTAAAACCAACAAAAATGTAATTCAACTCCTAGAATCACTAAAAACTCAAAGCCTAAAAACCTAAAACAACCTGCCTAAGCCTTATAGATGTAGGTAACACTAAAATACCTAGTGTCCAAACGATTAGAGACATGCCAACTTTGGTCACAGACAATGCACAATGGTTGAATTATGCAATCCAAAAATAATTTTGAATTCAAAATGGCTGTATAATCCGTTTCATTTAGAACCACGTGCTCGAAACTAATGGGTCTTTTGTTTTTTTATTATAATAGATATAATTTTTGATAACTAGAACCAAACTAAGAAATATTTAAAGAACAAAAACAATTCGTCACAGATTAATAAAACTTAATCGTTAAACTCTGATGTTATCGAAAGGTCAAAAAATGTCCAATATTCAACAAAGCTTTGCTTCATAAAAGTTCCTACGAATGTCAATAGATGGCGTTAGTTGCAGCTCTAAGCTTACAATAGCACGTTCTAAAATTATTTTCGCAACTTACGTAGTCAAACTTAACCTTTAAATGTCCTAAAAACCTTAGGCATTAAAGACTTGAATACTTAGCATTAATACCCAAATCAATTTGCCTTAAGAGCTTTGTTCGTTCACCTGCCTTAACTCGCAAATACTTACAAACAGTAGCCACAATTATGCGTAATAATTACATGTATAACAAGGTCGTACATACAAACGTAACACTATATAGCCTGTGACGCAAACGAGTTTCCCTTTCACCGCTGCTATTGGGCTGCGCGGGCGCATTCGATACATAAAATCGGTACTTGACGCCCACTCGATTATTCGCAGTGATAAATTTGATTTGTGCACGATTCCCTTTGTTTTGTTCAGGAGCGAGACATTTATTGGACACGTTTGGTTGTTGTAGTTATGCTTTTTGGTTTTGCAAGAAAATAAACACTTCTTAAATCGTAAATAATACCTAGAGTAATCATTTTATGTACTTTACTTATTCACGTTTCTTTCTTTGCTAAGTAAATAGGCGAGCACGTGTAACCAACGTGCATTGGCTCTGTTGATATTATGTGCATAGAAATATAATGATTAAATTATAAAGCAATTGTCCATAAATAATTAATAGGGGTATGGTTAAGCTACGCTTGCCGGGGTTGGTCAGTGGATGGGTGACCATCTTTACATAACGAGACTCCTCCGTACCTCGGAAAGCACGCTAAGCCGTTGGTCCCGGCTGTCATTCGTGGATCTTTGACAGTCGTTACGGGTCGTCAGAAGCCCGAAAGCCTGATAAACCAGTCTTACCAAGGGGTATCGTATTACCCAGTTACTGGGTTGTGGAGGTCAGATAGGCAGTCGCTTCATGTAAAATACTGGTATTCAGCTGCATCCGGTTAGACTGGAAGCTTTTTTTACCAACTTTGGAAAAATCACTTTTGAAAACTCGAAGAGGTAGGTACAAAAAAAGAAAAAAATATTCAATAAAATGTTCTTCGACTAGACGCAATAGGTAATTTTCCGTGAACCGAAAATTATCACGTAAATGCCCCGAATAAAGAAAAGTGTTAATAGAGCCAAAATGGTTGTCCCTTGGCGTACATCACACCTTTGTGTAGAAAAGTGATAACTCTGTGAACACACCATACTCGAACTACGTAAAATAACATTTTTTTTTTTTTTCTGATAGAAATCTTTTATAAACATTTAATTGAATATGAGAACAATCAATTGATTACTTATCCGAGTGATTAAGTTGTCAGAAAAGTCAAGACATTTTTTTATTATTAATTATACTTATTATTAAATACTAGATTGCAATTATGGCAAATGTTACGTCTTACGTATTAATATCTACAGTAATTGTGAGACATTAAATAAATATCACTTTTAATTGACCCACTATAAAAATGGTCTTCATTGTCCGTCATATTGAGCATTACTACACCAATATTGTAAAACCCATCTGATCTTGATAATACCCTATCAATGTTATAGAAAGAAAGAAATAAAGAAAGAAAGAAAAATTATTTATTGTGACTATCACAGGAGGATCACCAACTAAACTAAAACACAATAATAAAAGTTTGAAAACAAAAATAAATAAAACATTAAAAAAATTAAATTAAAAAAAAACTGATAGTCCTGTACGAGGCCAAAAGACCCATATTTCAGCATGAGGCTGCGACATTTAAAATATGTGTCGCAGCGCTAATATAAGCCAACTCCTTAATTGCGTATCACACTATCAACAACAATTTATATGATTTTGAAGCTTATTGCTAATCCATTGCTTCATATGTTCGAAAAATTTGTCTGCTCGACAACGTTAATAATACAATGAATGTTGTAGAACTGTCAAAATGAAACCGATTCCTACTGTAAAAGATAATGTGTTTCTTCTTAGCTTTTTAAATATTATATATTATATTTTGCTTTTTTTATTGTTATTATTTTTATTCTATTATTTTGTTTTTTATTATTATTATTATTTTTTATTTTTATTTTTTATATTAATACATAACATAATATTACGCCTATAATCCCCAAAGGGATAAGCAGAGGTGTAATTATAGTACACCCACATTTCGCCAGTTATGTATAAGTCCCATGTAATAGGGGGCGAGCCTATTGCCATCAACTGGGCAGAAATCCAGACTTCAAGCTGCTACTGAGAAATTCCTAACTAAAAACCCAATAATATTTTACCCGACCCGGGAATCGAACCCAGGATCTATAATCATTTATCAGTAAATTAAGTCTCTACGTCGAAGATAATGTACAGTCAACAAAAGAGATATCCAGGCAGGGTATACTAACATAATTTGTATATGAATTGCTTCATGTTTAATCTTGTGAAAATATACAATTTTGTGTTGGTGTGTTACAATGTAGGAGTATTGCAAAAACAAAGTAATATATATATAAAATTGAACATGAAGCAATTCACATACAAATATATAGTATGTTAGTATACCCTGCCTCGATATCTCTTTTGTTGACTGTACCTACATACAACAAAACCACGCTCTGTTTAACATGATACATAAGAATCTAGGAAACTCCTATTTCTTCATGAAAAACGTCTAAAGCATGAAAAACAAATGCAAAGATAACAAACAAACAGGTAATTATCTCACTTTGACTCACAAACGGTTTCTCAACAGCCTTTGCCAAAATATTCGTTTGGCAACACTACCTTCTTTCATTTTCCTGCTTTAACTTTCGCAACGTGATGATTCAGAGACCGTGATTCGACTTAACGATCTGTCGAGACGCGAACCATTCTCGGAAAATTGAACCAACTCATATTCAATAAGTAATTTAATAGTCTTATTGGAAGTCTAAGTTTTAAATTAGGAACTAGAGATAGGTGTTTGCTTTCCGATGTTCTTTTATTTTTTTTTGAGGCAATAATGATAATCTTATATGGTCCAGCTGTGCTTTCATGGGTAGTAGTAGTAGTATGTTGTGTAGCACCATTTTTTAACGCCCTAAATGCACCTAATAATGTGATTGTTTGCTACAGCCAATGGTAATGGATAAGCCACAAAGGGTAGAGAGGTTGCTGGGAAGTTTGTTGCGCCACTTTTTCTTCCCAGTTAAGATACTACAAAGTTTGAGGGTGAGTGTTTTGGGGGACTGTCTTATTTAATTTTAACGTTCCAAAAGTGTTGATTTCTGCTTTGCTGGTTGAGACGATGACTTCTGAGAACAATTCTGACGAATTCAGTTATTCAGTGACAATATTTTTCATAGATAGATGACGTTGAAAAAGTACTGCTTTCTAGCCTAATTTTAATAAATGACTTTTAGTTTTGGTTGAGAGGATGACTTCTGAGAATATGTCTGACTAATTCAGTTCAGTGACAATATTTTGCATTAAGCTATTATAGTAGGTAGTACTTCCTTCCTTTCTGCCGACCCAGCTAATCTTAAATCTTGCCGATACAGTTTAAGAATAACAACAATGCCCACATAAACAATAGAGCCTTGCGCAAGAGTTGTTATACTTCCTAGTTTCCTACTGGACCGGTTAATTGTAATACTAATACAAGCACCCAAGTATTCATTACTAATGCCCGCCCGGTTTCTGAGGTTTTTAAACGGAGTTTATCCTTTTGATAGTGATTATTGGTACAATATCGTGTTTCTGAACACTTCGTTAGGGAAGAATTTAGGTTAAAAGTCAAGTGAATTACTTTCGAGAGTTTATCTGAGGCCCTCAAAAACCGAGCATAAGGAAGGAATTCTCTTAATTATTCAGATAATTTTGTCGAATCAATAGCTATTAAGAGTTTAAACTCCGTTTAAGAATTCTTCAGAAACCAGTCATTAGACATTTATCAATTTTTTTTTCTTATAATTAGATTACTTTTTAACCGACTTCAAAAAGGAGGAGGTTCTCAATTCATCGGAACTTTCCCCGATTACTCGAAGATGGCTGGACCAATTTGTATTTTTTTGGTTTTATACATCACAGTTGGTCCCATATAAAATTGATTAACTTTGCTTGAGTAGTTTTTGAGTTAGCTTCAATAATACGTATTTTTTCCTCACTTTTATATGGATGATGTTCTAGTTTGTTTTGCAGGTAGTGGTATTAGAATTTGTGTGGGGTAGGTACCACAACTCATCATCATCTTCCTGCCCTTATCCCATATTACTTGGGGTCGGCGCAACACGTTTTCTTCTTCCATTCTCCCCTGTCAACCGTCACGCTATCATTCACTCCCTTCTCTTTCATATCATTCCTCACACAATCCATCCATCTTTTCTTTGGCCTTCCTCTGCCTCTCCATCCATCAACATCTATATTCATCACTCTTTTAGTCACATGCGTTTCGTCTCTCCTCATTACATGCCCATACCAAGACAAACGATTTCCTTTCAACTTTTCTGTCACTGGCGCCACTTTCAAACTTCCTCTTATATACTCATTTCTCACTTTATCCATTCTTGTCACTCCACACATCCATCTCAACATTCTCATCTCCGCTGCATGCAATTTTTTTTCATCCGTCTTCTTCACTGTCCAGCATTCCGATCCATAAAGTACGACAGGCCTTATCACGGACTTGTAAATTTTCCCCTTCAACTTGAGGGGCATCCGTGGGTCGCAAGTTGTTCCTGTAACCTGTCGCCATTTCATCCATCCTGCGTTGATCCGGTGCGTTATGTCTCGGTCTACTTCGCCATCCCCTTGGACAAGCGACCCGAGGTACCGAAAGTCGGAGCAGATCGGTAAGGGCGTTCCGGCAAGAGATATGGGCACAGGACCGGAGAGTCCGCCAAAATCACAAAACAAATACTCTGTTTTGGTCCGACTTACTCTCAGGCCAACGGTCTCCAGTCTTTTCCACCACACCTCCAATCTGCTCTGGACCTCTAAGCCACTCTCGGCAACCAGCACAATGTCATCGGCGAACAGCATACACCAGGGAGCCTCTTCCTGGATATCCGAAGAAAGAGCATCCATTATCAGCACAAAGAGGTAAGGGCTGAGTGCAGACCCCTGGTGCAAGCCGACAGCCACATCGAAGCTGTCAGTACTATAAAAAGTGAAAAATAAAAACATTTTTACAAAAAAATACAACCGACTTCCAAAAACAACACTACAAAGTGAAAAATAACTTTAATTTCGGAAGTCGGTGGCAAAAACGAAAATACATTCAACCAGACACCGACTTCCGAAATTAAAGTTATTTTTCACTTTGTAGTGTTGTTTTTGGAAGTCGGTTGTATTTTTTTGTAAAAAAGTTTTTATTCTATTTAGAATACAAACTAAGTGTGCTTTTGGCTTATTTTTCATTTAGGTAAGAAGTTGCAAAACGGAAGCATTTTCTTGGTTTATTTTGGTAAATAGGTAGGTACCTACCCTATGTCTAAAATCATAATGAAAACAAAGTATCGTTTTTTAGACATTACATACTTATTATTCGAGGATTCTTTTCCTTAAAGAGCACGTGTGATAAACTTGCTTTTATCGTGTTTGATACTGAAATACTAGATAATATCACTATTACTACCGTCATTTCTAAAATTAATTACCGCGAAAACTGGGGTTTGAAGCGGATTCAATATGAGTCAGCTAGACAATTGTGCTGCTAATTTAAACCACAACAATCTCGGCAATAAGATTCATTTTACAATAGTTTCAGATAAGAGATTTACATAATGTTGGAAATTCCAATGCCTGAATCGAGCGACCATTGCAAAATTCATTGAAGCAACTATTGCAAGGCGTTCATTCAAGTTCTTTTTCTACTACGTGATGCAAGACAAGAAAATCGAACATCTCTATTTTAAAATTGGAACATTTAAATAGCATTAACCAATCAAACGGCGAAACAAAACTACTCTATTAACCCGTAAAAAGCGCGTCAAAAATTTTCTTTTATTTAAATTGCAAGAATAAGGCATGCAAGCATGTGCCATTGTCAAGACGTGACGTCACAAAGGCGCGTCCTCGACCTAAATAGACAAAAGTGAAAATTGAACAGCTAATATTGAGGCCCTATTCAATAACTGTACTCTTAAAAAGTCTGTTCTAGAAGACAATACGTCTAAAGTTACGAAATACTTTGTTTATGTCATTTAAAAATATGCATGTCGAAAGGCTTATTCATAGGTTATGCATTTAAAGTTATTAGTCATGTGTGGTAAATCAGCGTGGCGAATGTTAAGTTTTTTTTCTACGTGATCTTATTGTGTGGGAATTTAAGGCGCTGGTCAATAATGTAAAATCAATAAACACGTGATTACATACTCTACCAGACAGTTACCTTTTTTACCGCACTAGAATATTATTATTATTTAAGGTTTAAATCTAAGTGACACTGATACTAAGTTAGTCTACCTAAACTTAATTATGTCATTAACCCTTCAATATACAACCAACAAACTGTACAAACAGTGCAACAATTCAAAGAAAAGACCCATTGCACCCATTCAAGAAAACGTCGCAAATCAAACGACAATGTTACAAAACCCCCCTCCTCCTCCTCCTGTCCTCTAATGGCTTTAAAACAGTAGTATTTCCTAAATAATTCAGTCAAGAAAGTATGGAGCTATTCCGAGCACACGGGCTATGTAGCCCATGCATGTCCATTCTATGCGACGATTTCCGAGGCATCTAAATTGTCTCTCGTCATTCAAGGGTTAATTGCATATGGACGCGCGGAAAATTCGAAAGCGTTTATGTGTGACTTTTCCAACGAATGAGTAAGTAGTATAACAAGTGCGGAATTTTCTTGTACTTTCGAAACTTTGAATTGACTTCATTTATAGTTTTACTAGCCGACCCGTCAGACGTTTTCCTGTCAAAATTTCAATTTATTAAAAAAAAATGTTCAAGTTGTTCAAGCCGTTTTTGAGTTTTAGCGAGACTGATGAACAGCGACTGATTTTTTAAATAAGAAGAAGGTGATAGGTTGTCGTAAATATTTGTATTTTTGGTTTTGGTAATTCAGTCAAATAAAATCTGATTAAAGCTGAGCGTGACACTCGGCACGTGACAGATTTTGGTTCGTTTGTATGAAGAAATGAAAATGCGGACGATACTCGTAATGGACGCAGTGCTATATGAATTCATACAAAGCAAACCGAAATCCGTTGCGTACGTTGCGGCCGGCGCGGGCCAGTGGACGCTCACCTTTAGATGGTCTGTTTACATATTTGATTAGACAAACTACTTATTAGTTTCGCTCAAGCTGAATATCTGGGCATTGCTTCCTAATTGAAATATTATTGTCTTAACCCAATTAAATGCAATCAACTTCACCAGCAATCTATTCAAACTATTTTTATTATAAAAAAAAAACAGATATTACACAGCTGGCCATGTTTTTGCAATAAAAACTTAAACTTTATTTGTTCTTTCGTTTTCTTAGTTTTTCTTATATATTTAAAGAAATAAAACAGGTTTAGTTAAAGTGAGTTGTGTCTAACAGAGCGTGGTTGAACCGTTACTAATCGGTCAAACATTGTAATAATGTTTATTCCATTTAAATACACTTCTGGACACATCTATTGGCCCACCTTAGAGTTTAGGTTTCGATAGGCCCTACCGAAATATGATTGCTAGATTGAACAAAAACTGTTGATGCAGTTTTAAACCTGATACATTTTACCATCTTTTTCGATCGTATTGTTTTAAATTTGAATTCAGAATACCATACGACATGGAGCTACGCCTAACAAGTCGGATATGCGCCTTGTTAAAGGCAATTGATTTTTGAATAAAAAACATGTTTTATCAAATAAAGGTTTAATTTAATAACGCGTGTTGCCTCCATGGGCATCTACCACAGCTCTCATATGATTAGGCATAGAGTTTATCAACCGCTCTATGAAATTTTGAGGGATCATCTCCCATTCCTCTTCTATGGCAGTTTTCAACTCCTGCATCGTCTGGGCAACTGGCTGACGAGCCCTAACACGTCTTTTTAGCTCGTCCCACATGTGCTCAATGGGGTTCATGTCTGGGCTTCTGGCTGGCCAGTCCATAACTGTGATGTTCACATCCCGAAGATATTCCCTGACGATGCCGGCCGCATGGGCTCTTGCATTATCATGCATAAAAAGGAAATTTGGGCCCACATAGTCCGCGTATGGTATCACGTGAGGTTCTAAGCACTCACGAATGTACCTTTCAGCATTTAATGTTGGCAGCCGTGGCCCTGTAACAACCTCAAGTTGAGTTTTGCCGCTCGCGGATATACCGCCCCAGACAGTCCATGAGCCACCACCATAAGCAACCCTCTCTTCAAAGCAGCATTGTGCGAAACGCTCTCCCTTACGTCGGTAGACCTTCTTCCTTCCATCATTGCCATGTAACACAATTTTAGACTCATCAGAAAAGAGTACACGGCTTCAATCTTGCTGTGTCCAATTTAAATGACTGCGTGCGAAATGAAGGCGCGCTGTTCGGTGGGCTCGCGTTAGTTTGGGGCCATTAGCTGGCTTGTGTGGTACCATATCGCGTTCTTTTAACCTTCTCTGAACAGTTCGAGCGCTCACAGATACTCCGTGGAAGTCGCGAAGTTGGTTTTGTATCTCAATGGAGGTAAGGTGACGATTTCTCAAGCTGGTCGTCACGATGAATCGATCCTGCCTTTCAGTTGTGACCCGAGATCGTGGCCTTCCTTGGCGACGAACAAAGCCGCCAGTCTGTAGGTACCTCCGATAAACATTTCGGACTGCAGATCGACTTAAATTAAGTTGAGCACTCACGTTTCTTTGGCTGTGTCCGGCCTGAACAAGTGCCACAGCTTGGGCGGCGACTTCAGGTGAAGTATCCATAGATTATTGATAGAACCTCACCTTAATGTTAAGAATAAGTAATGTTTGTTGCAAAACCAAAGATATCAATCACTTTTTCAAGAATTAAATCCAAGTAAACCAATAAAACCAAGTTTTCTTAGTATTCGATTGTTTGATATCAACAAACAGGCTCCAAATTGTCTTTTGTTTCTTTAAATTCTGTGTTCGAAATTAAAAAAAAGACTATTGAATGAAATTGTGAATGTGCCAGGTTCAAAACTGCATAAAAACTTTTTGCTCGACCTAATATAAAATTTTAGCTAGGACCAAACGAAACTGAAAATACAAGGTGGGCCAAAAGATGTGTCCAGAAGTGTATCATTGTGCCTTTGTCGAATTAGTTCCAGTTGTTTTTATCTGTTAGTGAAACACGATTTATACAATCAGCATGATAGGGGAACACAAGAATTCTAAATATAAACTTGTGCCTATTTCAATAAAATAAACCGAACATTTAAAAAAAAAGTTTAATTTCCATGGTTACGGAAAAAATGCTTGGTAACATGATATCTCGACATGTATACATAAATGACAAAAGATTTTACATACTATAGACGGCCATTCCACAAGTCAAATTATTATTATAAAAAAAACCGCTAAAAACGAAAACCATAATAATATCATCAAACCGTTTGTAGCAGTTAATTATTGTAAACATAATTTGTCCAATAAAAATAATTGCATCAAAATACAATCGTTATTATTCGCATAATGAATTTTAAATTATAGGATCGAAACACATTTAAGGTCAAAAAGTGCTTTAAAAAAATACCTAGTTTATCCATTATACTTTCAATAAGTGTATCATTATTGCAATCCACTTTAGATCATTTTGCTAAGAGAATAAAGCTTAAAGTCAGATGTCGTGACTAACTTAAGAAACCCAGACTTGCACCTGAGTTGAAAACTGGTACAATTTAATAAAATATGCAAAAAATAAACTGGTTTCGTGATGGGAATTGTGCCGTATAACTACGAGATTAGAGTACAATTTGCCTTGAAGAGTAACCGATAATTTTCTTCTACAGTAATCGCTCCACGACCGACCTTCGAAGGGATTGCTTCCGAGTTCTTAAAGATCAAAGCTTCAACATATTATTATCTGACCAAACAAGATTTGTGAATACAAAGCTTGTTTGATCAGATACATTTAACATATAATATATAATTACAGTCATTTGGTCTGTAAAAAATTCAAGGTTGACCGTGTCAATGAAAGATTTCTTTGTGAATTTGTAATTTCTTTCTCTTGCCATTTTTATTTCAAAATATCCATTACTAGCTTCTGCCCGCGACTTCGTTCGCGTGGAGTCCAAGTTACTAGCTGATAATGTAGCTTCCTACATGTGAAAGATTTTTTAAATCGGTTAAGTATTTTTCGAGTTTATCCATTACAAACAAAAAAAAAAATCAAATCTTTTCTCTTTGTTTAGATAAAGTGTAAAAATATTAGTTTAGATAAAAAAAAATCATTTCATTTTCACACCTACTAAAAATACATGCATAACAAAAATAATTTAATCATTTAACTGCGCATGACTATGACTATGACAGTATTATCTCTATCAAGATTTCTTTCAACAAAGCACTGTACAACAAACCATTATAAACAAGCTTAAAAAATATCCTTCAAAACAAACAAGGAAGAGATGCATCTATCAGCAAATAAATAAAGTAATACATCTGTCAGTCAGTCGACCTCTTTATCAAAGTTAAGTAGTAAACAAATCTATACGTGGTACTTCAATGTTTATTCCTTCAACAATTATTGAATTTATTTGATCTTATTAATTCTATAATCCTTGAAGAGTTAGTAGGTTAAGTAGATAGGTTTATCAAAAGTGATCAATACCGTCTAATTAGCTATTGCAACTACTTCAATGTTGGCTTTGCAAAGTTATCTATAATTTTCATGTTTGAATGTAGAGCATATGAAAAAAAAAGAATATAAACACATTAGTAATTTTTATAATAATAATAAAAAAAAAATTGCGTAAATCATGATTTACGCAATTTTTTTTTTATGGTATACAATGGTGAATTATTAGAGCTTTAGTCCATATTTTAATATGAAAAACATTAATATCAAAGAAATATCTACAACGCAAGCAAAATAGCCTTAAAAATTTTCTTTTATCGAGCCTTCTCATCTATATTAACATAAAAAAAAAATTACATAATGGTACTGTACCATTTCTGTCAACATCACAACGCAATAAACACCAGTTATTGCTCTTATTAAGTAGATAATATCTATAACTTCCGACTTCACCTATATGCTGATCATAATCTGGGAGCAATCGTGCTCACTGCGGCCGCGAAGTTTGGACTCTACGGTTAAGTAAGGTCATAGATGTATTATTCACATATTTTTACGAATATGTACGGTATTTATGAAACACGTGTATGATATTGTGTATGAGACAATAGAATTTTTTTTTTGTTGTAAATTATTATTGTCAGCTAATGATTCATACAGACTGGATTTTTTGCTGTGGGTTGGCCCGTCGCATCTTCTTGATTCCTGTTTGAAAATTGCAGCGAATTGGATCAATTAGACTAACTTTACGATTATGATAACAAGGAGTATTGTCGACTATAGTCAACGCGGTCACAGAAGGGTAGACCTCTAAACGCAACCTGTTTTTCTGTCCTGCAGTGTACATAACTAAATGCAAATACTGGGCTATTTTTTGAGTGCATTCGCTCTGAGTGGAGTAGAGGAAAATGTCGTGAGGAAAGTTTTGAGTAGGTATGAATGTCGATGGCTATAAGATTAGGGGAAGACCAAAGAAACGATGGATGGATTGTGTGAAAGATGACATGGCTAAAAAGGGCGTGACTACCGAGATGATGAATAATAGAGAAGTATGGAAAAAAAGGACATGTTGCGCCGACCCCAAATAGATTGGGATAAGGGCAGGAGAATGATGATGCATTCGCTCTGAGTGCAAGCCATACAATCTATCCAATCCATGAACAATTTTCTGTTTTTCGGTCAGTTTGGGATTGTGTGACAAAAAAACGAATGTCATCGTCATTCTCCTGCCCTTATCCCAATTTATTTGAGGTCTTTTTTTCCATAATTCTCTATTCTTCGCCATCTCGACGACGAACAAAGACATAGTCCATCTATCGATTTTTCTGTCTTCCCCTACTCTTATAGCCATCGACATTCATACTCAAAACTTTCCTTACGACATTCTCCTCATTTCTCAATGAAACTAATGTATTGCTGGATTTTAATTTCATGTAAAAAGTTAAGAAAAATAGGAAGAACTTTTATTAGTAGAACATGACCCAGTTTTTTAAGTGCAGTGGAACCAACTAATGGGTCGTTAAAACGTAGTGACGAAGAAACTGAAGTTTTATCGCCTATAACATAGTTATTGGCAGTTATAGGTAATTCTCACCATTGAAGCCATTAACTCGGCTATCACGTTTCTGAACATGCCGCGTATCATGGCGCATCTAATTTCCTCACTATGGAATATAAAGTTTTAACATTGTAATTTGCGTTAACTATTGGGTATTTTTGGGAAAATTCATTGTAACTTGTGCCAGATGCTTTTCACTTTTCAGAAATGTTTTGTAAGTATACGAAAATTTTGTTTGTAATGCATGATACAAGTGAAAATTTAACCTTTATAGGCAACTGAAAACCAGAAAAGAACTGAAAAATAAGAAGAATTGAGGGGATCCATTTTGAATTGAATATTGTTTTAGCCATAGAGACTCGCAACGTTAGTTAAGGGGGATCCGCTGTGGTAGCCCGCGAAATTATAATTTTCTTGCGTTTTTGGCAATTTGCAGGTCAGTATCAAGTTGTATTTTAATTAAAATATGATTTGCGACAGTAAAAACCATGTATCTACATAATTTAAACCATAAAAATCATCAATACATCTTTCTAAGTTAGATTTCCTCTGGATTTGCCTGAATTCCAAAATCAGACCAATCCACAGGAAATCTAACTTAGAGATAGTTATTGATGATTTTTATGATTAAAATTATGTAAATACGTAATTCTTACTATCGCGAATCATATTTTGATTAAGATACAACCTTACATTGACCTGCAAACTGCAAAAAACGCAAGAAAATGTGAATTTCGCGCGTAGCGCAATAGCGCAATCACCTTAAGCCATCTCTTCGAACTTCGAACTTGTCAAGAAGAGATCCTCATTATTTTAGTAAAATATAACATACCGACGGGTTAGGCAGAGCACACCACCCCACATTTTACCGATCAATTGCAACTGTCAATTTTTACGTGATTGATACACATTGATGTGCAAATTGATCGCCTACCAAATGCAATTGAAGCGATTGTTAATATTACTATAATATAAATTGATGGCAATTTAATGATCGATTGCAATAGATCGTTTCGGGGAGCCCTTATAGAAAAACCATCTCTTACATAAGCTGTCTATGAAAACCTATGCAACGTCATGCATGAAATATTATCTATTCTTCAATGTAATTACTTTTAAAACCTATTAAATAGATAATGAAGATCACATTACTCACTTCATTAAGGTGCGCACACACTGCACTGTATGCGTTCATTGAGAAAGTCTCGTTAATTATAAGGCATCGCTCTGATGGTGCGTAACTAGCGGCTTAAGTGGCCTTGTTTATGAAGCTGCTTTATTTGCAGTCATAAACTCATTAATTATGTGAGAAGTAGATATAAGAGATATGCAGTATGTGCAGTCTGAGAACTTCATAATTCTGATTTGCCAATACAGTCATTATAGCTTACTTTTCCAAATCACGTTCCGTTGAAAAGGGAAAGAAAATGGAAAATTCTGTGTATTTTTAACGAATGTAACGTTTCTCTGATTTTAAGACTAGAAAATTATTTTTTCATTTTATTTGTATTTTTAGGCATTTTTCCTTGTATCTTCAAAGAAAAATTTTTATAGGCATAAGCAGCATTACTTATCATATCTTCAAAAAGTATCAAGGTAGTACAAATGAAGGCAAATATGTAGTATATGTATACAAGAATTAACCGTTCAAAAGAAAAAAGTTAATACAGTCTTTGAAATGAACGTGATTTGAGGTAAAATGCGCGTTTTTGAAATCACAATCAAAACAGGTAAAGGTTCAAAACTTGTCATACAGGTTTTGTCATTAGTTTTAACAATATTGCTGTATTATACGTATGAACATGAGTATACCTACCTTCAGCTTTATTTTTTTTTTGTGATGTCATAAAATAGATAGATACTCGTATATATATGCTTTACTATCAGCTAGCTCTTGAAGTAAGACATATTTAATCAGTTATCATTATCAATAGCTTCTTAATTAGTCAATAAACTCAATGATACCGATAACTGACACATTGATATCACCTGTCTCTTTTCCACGTAAGGCCATTGAATCGTTCGGTCCTTTTTACTCTTTCTTTAGATATTGTTATCTTTATCGTTGTTTGTTACAACCTAATTGTTGTCTATGATAATAAATTCTTGCATCATTTCTTTATTTAAATTTTGTGTAAAGTACCGTTATTTGATTAAGGGCTAATTTTTCAATAGTCAGATAACTCTTGGAGCCATGGAGCCATAGTGCTTGATGGCGCGCTTCTCCCAGTCTGCTCCGACTTTCGGTATCTCGGTTCACTCGTGCAAAGCGATGGCGAAGTAGATCGGACCGTTAAGCATAGGATTAACACTGGATGGATGAAATGGCGGCAGGTCACGGGAACAATCTGCGACTCCCGCATTCCCCTTAAATTAAGGGGAAGATATGTAAAACAATGGTTAGACCTGCTGTCTTGTATGGATCAGAATGTTGAGCCACAAAAGGGATGAATGAAAAGCAATTATTTGCAGCTGAGATGAGAATGCTAAGAGGGATGTGTGGTGTAACACGAATGGATAGAATAAGAAATGAGTACATAAGGGGAAGTCTGAAAGTGGCACCGGTGACTGAAAAGTTGTGCGGAAATCGGTTGTCATGGTATGGGCATGTGATGTGGAGGAGTGAGGAAAGTTTTGAGTATGAATGTCGATGGCTATAAGAGTAGGGGAAGACCAAAGAAACGATGGATGGATTGTGTGAAAGATGACATGGCTAGAAAGGGGGTGACTACCGAGATGACGAATAATAGAGAAGTATGGAAAAAAAGGACATGTTGCGCCGACCCCAAATAGATTGGGATAAAGGCAGGAGAATGATGAGTCAGATAACTCTTATCTGAAGAATAAATATTTAAATTTGACAGCTTTTGTATAGAAAATATGTCAAACTGACATATTTATTCTAATTCAGATAAGAGTTATCCGACTATTGAAAAATCAGCCCTAAGATTAACTTTATCATAAGATTAATTTTATTATACGTGGAGACTTAGATAGGTACTTGTAGGGAAAATAAAACAATTTCTAGGTAAGTTTCGAGTTTTTAGAGCCAAAATGTGCTTTGATTTTCTTTGGTGAGTGTGTTTGGGAAAACTTGTTTGTTTGTGTTTGGTCAAGCATGTCAGTGTCTGAACTGGACCTAAATTATATGTCATTAATTGATGTTTTTTATGATAAGTTTATTTTTCTGATTTTTATTTGCCTAATGAGCGGCGTCGTTAAATACAACCTTAATTAGTTTTTACATAAATTTTATTCTCGAGGGAGGAAAAATAAAGATAATAATTACACTCTATATCCATTGATGTAACGACTTATGTGTTTATATACTTATCATATAAGGCTTTGTGTGTGTTGACTTTTAGAAACATGGGTGACGTAATGCTTGACAGGTACAAATAGTGCGCATGAGTTTGCAACCAATCGAATCAAATGACGCCTTGATTTTATGATTCTGGTAAGGTAAGAAAAGATGCTATAAATTTGTAGCAGTAAAGATTCTTTTTTTGCATGAAGGTATACACAATTTATAAAACATGTTTTTGAGTTTACCCAAAACATGTTTTAAGCAAGAAATATTAGTTTTAAACTCTTGTGTTTAGTTTTGTTTTTTTTTTTCAGTCGTATTTATTATGTAAACAATAACACAAGTGTACAATAATTACATTGCAATGAATATTTACGTAATTATTCTCATCTTGTAGATAAAAAACAAAACAAAAAGTAGTAGTTAGTATCAAACTGAAACAATGGCACCTAAAATGCCACAGCATTCCGCAACGCAACATAACTTCTCAGAAGCGTCATTTTAGTCCACACGCAGCATAACGTCAAAATCAACATTTTATTTGCATTGAATAAAGCTATTCCTAATCCCGTCACAGCTGGGACGTGCACGATGAATATTTACACGCTAAAATACGCTTTAAATGCTTCCATGTGGATTATATTATGAAAAACTGTTCACGTTTTATGTAAATACATTCGAGCGTCGAGCGAAAACTAGAAAGTTAACGCACACATACATAAACACGCCGTCAGTACGTGCCTGCTTATGTGTGCGTGCAACGGGCACGGTTTCATAATTTAAAACATTAATAATTACATTAAAGATATTGAAGTAGTGTAATTGGAAAAAACAATTAAAAAATAATACTTACTGTATCTGTCTCCTCGATAAAACCAGTCTCCCACAACATGTTTTTCGTACAAACAGTTCAACACGGCCACAAAAATGTAATAATACGTAGAAAAAGTTTTCCAAATCAACGCTATTTAGTCGAAATATCAATCCGATTCGGCGCAATGTGCTTTTATGAAGGAAGCTTGCATCCCGTGACGTAATTATTAGGAAAAACTTTTACAAAGCACGAGCGCGACTGCGACCGGGGCGGTGTCTCGATGCTGTATGCGCGGACGCCAATCTCCGAGAACGCACGAAGCTATCCGACTAACCACGAAGTTAGCCGACCTACTTTGTTCTACTTCGAAACGCTGTGGTCGAACGGCGATTTTTTTCGCATTTTCCGATGAAATGCTGCCCGTGTAGTAAGTACTTTTTATGTACATAGGTGGTCTGGTTAACTTAGCAAAAAAGGTATAATGATTTTTTTCATAGTTTATTAAAAACGTAGAGTTTTTTCCTTGTAATCTGTTTTATCGAGAAGCGTGGCTCTAAATATTAGTGGAATTATCAGAGGTCACTCGATAGATAAGATTTAAGTGTAAAGTTTATTGTTTTTAAATTGAACCGGTTTTAGCTGATTCCATGGTGATTGCGGGCTTAAGAGAAGCGGTTTGGGTAAATAAATTCAAAAACAAGAAAAAATGTTTTTGTGAGCAGCAATAGAGTTGAGGCTTCAGACAGAAACGCGATTTGATGTTAATTTAGAGTGAGTCGTACTAATTTACAAATTAAAAAAAGAAAATTTTGAAAAAGATAGAGAAATTCAAAATCCGGAGTGTGTGTGTGACTTCGGATTTTGAATTTCTCTGTCTTTTTTATTAAATTTCAGATGAGAATAATTTCTTAACCCTCCTTTTTGCTTCGCCGTAGTAGTGTAAAAACTGGCAATTTATGTTTCTACTATGTAGAATACGTGGATATCTTTATGAAGATAGGAACTCTACCATGAAGCAATTTTAATTACTTGTAAGAGAAAGAAAAGATTCAAAGATTTTATTTAATGTAACATGCTGTGCATGCAAAGTATAATAATTAAAAATTAAATGAAAATATGACAATTAAACAACTATAAAAAATATGTATTTACATAATTTTAACCACAAAAATCACAAAACAAAAAAAAAAAAAAAATAATATTATAAAATATAATTTTCGCAATCAGACCAATCCGCAGGAAATCTAACTTAGAAAGATTTATTGATGATTTTTGTGATTAAAATTATGTAAATACTTATTGTTTACTGTCGCGTATCATATTTTAATCAAGATACAACCTGACACTGATCTGTAAATTGCAAAAAACGTAAGAAAATTTGAATTTCGCGGGCTACCTCAGCGCATCCCCCTTAAGTTATCAACTTATCATACAAAGTCCGTGGTAGTAGAAGGCGATCCTATTGCCAGTAACCGGACACAGATCCAGAGTCCGAGCTGCTAATGAGTATTTCCTAATGGAAAAACCCTATAACTCAACCTACGGAAGATCAAACCCCCCACGGTCAGCGGTTGCACTTACACAGTCACAGACAGACAGACTTACAGTCTAACTAGTTACTGGATACATAAAGTAGAATAAAATAATAATTATTATTTATTTCTCTCTTGTATAAATGTTGGGCCACAAAAGGAATTAATGAAAGGCAATTGCATGCAGCTGAGATGAGAATGCTAAGAGGGATGTGTGGTGTTACGCGAATGGATAGAATAAGAAATGAGTACATATGAGGAAGTCTGAAAGTGACACCGATGACTGAAAAGTTGTGTGGAAATCGGTCGTAATGGTATGCGCACGTGATGTGGAGGAACAAGGAAAATATCATCAAGACAGTTTATGGTATGAATGCGGATGGCTATACGAGTAGGGGAAGACCAAAAAAATGGTGGATGGACTGTGTGAAAGATGATATGGCTAGAAAGGAAGTGACTACCGAGATGACGACTAATAGAAAAGTATGGAAGAAAAAGACATGTTGCGTCGACGCCAAATAAATTGGGATAAGGGCAGGAGAATGATGAGTTATTTAATTTCTTTCAAAAAGGAAAATTTTCGGGTTCATAAACTATGTCAAAACAAAAGTTACAGCAAGATTCTAACCTGGGTTCTGGACCTGTATGACAGATCAACAGGTTCACTCACACCCTCTTATATTACAATTAATGCCAATTGCACTTTCGCACTAAGACACAGGAAAAGAGTCCCAAGAACTGAGAGGAGAAAATTTAATTTAATTTACAAAACAAATAAGACTATCTTGGGGTTGGCATCCAGTCTAACCAAATGCAGCACACCAATATTTAACATGGAGGGACTGCCTATCTGACCTCCATATTCCAGTTACTGGGTAACACGATACGCCTTGGCAAAACTAGTTGACGAAAGACGCAACTGCTGTAATTTTACCCAGTGGCAAGGAGATACCGGTATTCTTAAGACATGGTCATCTGAACTGTCTTTGAACGGGATTGTGTCAGGCTTTCTCCACAGTTCTGTCAGCAATGGCGGATAAACAATGACAATAGTCAAATCTTTTGGACATGTATGTATGTATACAATGGCTCGTTGTGACCACAATTCTGTTACTACATTGTCATGTTTTGTCAGTACATCAGTGCATTCCTCAAGAAGTTTAAAAGTATTGACAATGCATCGTCTTTAAACATATATTGTCAACACATTTAAACTTCTTGAAGAATGCACTGATGTACTGACAAAACATGACAATGTAGGCTATCAAGCTATACATTTCCAGTTTACACTGACCTCTCATTGTAAGGAAATCCTATACAATGCGAGATCAGCTTATATTGGAAATTTATAGCTTGATCTGTAGCCGTGCGTACAGTCAGCCTTAAAAAGATGTTGATACGTCGACTAGAATTCATTTGACTGTCTACAATCTCAGTTCCATAAAATTATATCAATGTGTTGCCAAAAAACATATTAGCTGCACAAAGAATACATTTACCTAAATGAGTTTTAGGACTGACTGTAGGTACCTCTTGGGGCTGTGTTACTTTAAATGCTATTTATAATTTGGTTTCTTTGATGACAATCTTGACAAAATATACTATTTCTAGCTCTGTTATCTGTTTCGTTCAAGAATATCAGTCCATGTAAGTATCAATACAATAAAGAAAGACTATGGGATTACTTTATGAGAATAGGAGAGGCGTTCCAAACTCGAGCTTTTACTCCAATAGGGCTAGTCAGAAACTACATAATTCCAATATAATCAAAAATCATCTAGTAAATATAAACAACCTTGTAAAACACTTTTAGTCCACTCTCGGCCCCTCGACCCTTAAAAAAAGGTTTGTTTGTTTTTTTTCTATCAACCCTTAAACATAGTTAACACCCAACCCCCAGGGGTGAGACTGAATTTTCATATAAAGGATAGGCATCGTCCACTTTCAACCCCTAGTACGTCCGTAAATACCTAAAATTTATATTTTGGTACAGTAAGGTACAAACGAACAAAAAACACTTTTTTTTGTTAGTTAAGTTGTAGGTGTATCACTTGTAGTCGATATATCAGACATGTTTGCAACTTGTGCATGCACCAATCGCTTGATTTAAGTAAGTATTATAGAAATTATATTGAGGGTGTTTTATAGTATGCAACTATAGGGTAGGTAGACTGATGATTTATCATCGTAACTGTACTTTGGGGGTCGAGAGGAAACTAAAACTTGACTGGAAAATAAAATCCACTCTGGACTCCCAAGGGTCGAGCATAAACTATAGTTAGGGGTCCAGTGGACACATTATTTATTGGGGGTCGAGGGACTGCGGATGGACTAAACGGTAAAACACTGTATGCATTTCTGATATTTTACCACATCTACTTAAACTGGAACCTGAAACCAACAAATTATTTGGTTGGGTTTTCCCAACCACAAATTTTGGTTAACCCTTTAGGCTAGTCCCACGTCGTGCATAAAAATTGCATCACACAGCCGAAAACATAAAACAAAAACAATTCAACCTACCTACTTTGTAGTTCGGAACCTGAATTATCATGTAATCAGTGACGAAACAAGTTGCTTGCGCGCGCGCAGCCAAACGCCAAAACTACACGGAACATCTGAGACGTAACTAATTCGGCTTGGGTACCAAGAAACCGGCGTCGACCCCTTACGTCAGGCTGGTGATCGATCGAGATAACATTGACCAGAGACAGAATAACGAAATTACTATGAGAAGTCGCTTGATTGTCATAGGAATTGGTTATTTATAAACATTGTAACGAAGCAGCTGTCCTCCATGTTGAGAGTGTTGATCTCGCGCGGGCTGGCAATGTCGCATTTCTAGAGGTTTTTCGTGATTATTTCAATAAATTTAAATCAAAGGACAATTTCCTCTGACAAATTCTTTGAACTTTGGTATGTATTTAACCTTTTCGCACTAAAAAAATTACAAAGGCAGACTTAATGGACGTTCTCTACCAGTCAACCAAGTCATTTATAAGTGTGTATGCATGGGCGTACCCAGGTGGGGGGCAGCTGCCCCCCCTCTGGATTCTGTATGCCTAAGTAATGTTATCGCAAAAATTTATGTTAGAGCCACGTCCTGCTGTCGTCCTCGTCGTCTTGTACTTACTTTACAATTAAGTACAATATATTATTTTAGAAAAAACTGCGCTGCGCGGCTATAAACCTGACTTCATTAGTCTATGAATTAAACGACTGCATGCTAAGGGCACCCCCTGTGGTGTACAAACCTCGGCTTAGGGCGTCGCTGGACAGGCTGGATCATATCTCCCGGGTGTCACCATTGTGTGGATCGCCGGGAGGACACGGTGGAGCATACAGTGGAGGTCTGCCCGGCTTGGGCGGAGCACCGCCGTGGTCTCGCGGAGGCGATCGGCGGCGGCAATCTCTCGCGTCCAAATCTGTTCCAGTTCATGGTGCGAAGCGAGAGTGAATGGGAAGCCGTCACCTCCTTCTGCGAAGCAGTAATGCTCGCGAAGGAGGAAGCGGAACGCGTGAGGGAGAGGCAACAGTCGCGCTCTCGCACCCCTAGCCGCCGCAGGAGACGTCCTGGGTGGCGGGAATCCATTGCCGACTCCCGGCCACTGTAGGCGCGGGCTTGCGGACGACGAGTAATGGGTAGCTCGCCGTCCGGTAAGGACCAGGCCCGGGTCGACGCCGCGTTGTGTTCCACGCGCGCCTCAAAGAGATGTCAGCAGTGACGGGGTCCAATAGGGCCGATGCCGCTGGAGTCGCGGGTTGTTCGAATGAGATACCGTGGCCCTGGCACAGGCAACTGAAGGAACACTGGTGGGTTTTAGTCAGTAAAAGTCTGACACGCCCTCCCGCTCCACCCAGAGCGGGAGAAGTCATTTGAAGATTTCCCATCCACAAAAAAAAAAAGGCTGGATCATATCTGGATAGTTATTATCTACTACAGGCTCAGCTACGCCACCAGCTGGCACTTCTTCACATATCAAGGGTCGAGGGGAATTACGTGGGGGTCGTCGTTGCAAGGAACCTCGGCGGCGAAGTCGAAATGTAGATTTGTGTTTGTAAACTATACTGGTGGCCCTACTTTTCTCCTTGAAGAGGGTTATGGGGTCATCGGGATCGGTGAGAACATGCCTTGGACGGCGGACTTTTCTGATTTTAGAGGGGATATAACTAGCGGATTCGTCAACCAGAGGGGTTGCGATGTTTCGCGGGGGTATTTAAGAAACGCTTGGAAATGCATTTCAAGAATTGATCGATAGTTGGGATTTTAAGGTCTAGGTGGAAGATTTCATTCCGAACGAACCAAAGGGATCCCGTAGCCGTTCGAAGGAAACGATTTTGTAAGGTTTGCATCCCATGGATATTTCGGGACTTCGCGTGTGCAAATACTGAACCCGCATAGGTCATGATTGGAAGAATACACGCTGTTTATATGCGCAACTTGCACTTAGTGACAATTTGCTAGGTGCATTCAGAAGGAGACAGCTTTATGTGCTTAGAGGTGCTCATCGAGGGAGCACAGAGCCCTGAGGGACACCTGCGTGAATGGAGTGGGGAGAGGATAGCGCTCCTTCGATACGATAGCAAAAAGTGCGGTAGGACAAAAAGTCTCGTAAGATGAGCATGAGACGGTCTGGCACACCGAGTTTTTAAAGAAACCGTTGTGCCAGACTTTGTCAAAACGCTTTCGCTATATCGAATAAAACATAACCCGTCATCGAACCACGTTGGAAACCAACGCTTATGTGTTCGTTGATGTGGTGGACCTGTTGTACGCAAGAGTGTTGGGTTTGAAAACCAAACTGCACGTTAGGAATTACGCCCTTTGTCTCGGCATAATCTCTGAGGTGCTTATAAATAAGTCTCTCATAGATTTTGCCGGACATTGAGCAGACTGATGAGGCGAAAAAAAAAAACCATGTGGAGAGACTCGGCTTAACAAATTTCTGATTTGCCCCCCCCCCCCCGTGGACCAAAATCTGGTTACGCCCACATGGGCATTACACACATGTGTATGCTATTTTTTGACAGTTATTTTGGTAGTTACTCTTAGGAAATAATTCACAATATGTAATTTTTTAAGTCCTTTGATTTAAATGAAATAATCATGAAAAACCTCTAGAGTTGCCCTTAAATGGCAAATTCTACCTGTAACTGCGATTTCTACAGGGTTATTGGTAATAAGTCGGCAATTCATTAAGGGTAAGTAGGAGAGGCATGTTTAGCTAAAACGACTTCGCTTGAAAACAAAGAGAATACGGTTGAAATATGAAAGGACGTTTGCCAATGCAAATCTTCTTAAACTACTGCTGGCATAAGGATTTTATCCTATAAAAGGGTATTTTATTGCGCCATCCCTTCATTTCGTTCTGCACTTTTCTCATCCCAGTACAAAATATCCAAATAATCCATGTTTGAGAAGTTTAAAGACATTGTTACAAACAAAAATGCATTGTCTTCTAAATTGAAACAACATGTAAAATTTCAACTTCGTAGGCTAAGAGGAAGTCGTTTTAATTCAGCTTGCAATATTTGACCCATACTTACTAACTAAAGTTTGCGCGCAAGTGCTAGTCACCGTCTGAAGTATGTGAGTGATGACACGGGGGAGGGCATGATTAACAAGATTAGCAGACTGAGTTAGTTTCACCTTTGTTTACCTCCCCCGTCTCACCGCTCACATACCTCAGGCAGTGACTAGCACTTGTGCGCTCATTATAACTAACTAACAAGGCAAGTTAATTATAAGCTTGTAATTAGCAGAGTACATAGTCATAGAACATGGTGTGAACAAGGCTGTATTAAATGGACCATGTTCGTTTAATAGTCAGTCTTGAAGAAGTTGAATATGCTAATCCCATGTAATAGGTTGGGTAAAAAAATTCTTCGCATTTTTTAAGAAAATTCAAAACATTTTTTAGTATACATTATTTACATTTATCTTAAGTATGTAGGTACCATTTTGTTCGATAACTTTTTGCCATCTTGTAGGTAGGGACATGATCCCATTGCTATAGAAATTTTGGGACTTCTGATCAAAATACCGCGACAAGTGGTTTTAGCAGTCCTCTCGTGATGTTAACCTGACACTGCCTAAAGAATTCTGAAGAGACCGAAACAGGTGGAAATCTGAAGGTGCAAGGTCAGGACTATACGGCGGATGCATTAACACCTCCCAGCCAAACTCTCTTAATTTTTGCTGAGTGGCTAAAGATGTGTGAGGTCTAGCGTTATCATGATGAAAAACCACACCCCTTCTGTTGATTAATTCCGGTCGCTTTCTCTCAACTTCTTGCTTTAATCTCATCAGTTGTTCGCAGTAGAGTTCAGAATCGATGGTCCTGCCTGGTGGTAACAGCTCATAATGAATAATGCCCTTCCAATCCCACCGCACACACACACAGTATCACCTTGTTGCGAGTTAACCCGGGTTTCGCCACAGTCTGTGAAGCCTGACCGGCCTTCGACCACGACCTTTTTCGCACGTTCTTGTCGTACGTGAACCACTTTTCCTCACCAGTTATCAGCTTCTTCAAAAATGGTTCGGTTTCATTACGTCGTAATAAAAAAATCACAAATGAGTACACGGTTCATTAGGTTTCTTTCAGTGAGCTCGTGAGGTACCCAAATATCGAGCTTTTTTGTGTACCCAGTTTTTTTGAAATGCGCCAAAACTGTTTTGTGGACAATTCCCAGTCCTTCAGCTACGTCGTAACTACTGATTTGCCGATCTTGCTCCACTTTTTCAAAAATGGCATCCATTTTATCCGTAATAGGGCGACCAAAGCGATGTGCATCTTTGACATCAAAATTTCCGGATTGAAAACGCTTAAACCAAATTTGTGCTACTCTCACAGACACTGCACTGGGTCCATAAACATCGCAATTTTTTTTCGCGGCTTGCGTTGCATTTTACCTTTTTTGTAGTAAAATTTTAAAATGTATCGAATTTCTTCATTAGATTCACTCATCTTGACAGTACGAAAAAGAAATGAAAATCACACATTTTCCTAATTTGAATTTGGAATTATGTTCTTTAAAATTTAAACTTTCAATGATACCAAAACCAGCCAGATACAAATAGTATAGCCAAAGAGATTTTATTTTAAGTTCATACATACTATAATGCGAAAAGACTTTTTCCCCAACCTAATATATTAACAATAGCTATTTATGATGGTACTAGAATTAGCATGTAGGAGCTACATCACACTTAAATCTACATTGCATTAAAATAGCCTCCACAAGTGACGATACTTTATTTAGAGTCAGACCTGCTACCAACCAGTCGGCAATATTTATAAACTGAGTATACAGGGTCAAATTAAATTAGCTAGTGAAACTCCGCTGGCGTGATGGGTGTCGATATCTTCGTATGTGGTATTCTTTTTACCATCAAATCTGAGATTGAACTAAAATAACTGCCACGAACTGGGGTTGTTCTTAATAACTAAAATGACCGGGGCGAAGTTGGTGTGACGATCTGATCATGTTACCATGTCCGACATGGCCAGACATCGCACAAAACAGAAAGGTTTGGAAGGAAAAGGGGGAGCCCTTTGCCCAGCAGTGGAACGCAAAATAGGCTAGCAAAAAAAAAACTAAAATTAATACGGACCTAATAAATCCTAACCGATTCCTGATGCTAATTTCCGTTCGAGTTCCAACAGTATCTACCTACCGAATCAAAATCATATCTCTAGCATCCGTTACTTGATCCTTGAAACTAAAAAACTAACGTACTTCATAGGAAAAGCCCACATTGAATATTTATCATTTCATTGTAAACAAACGTTTTAAATAACACTCGCATTTTTCCAATATAATCGTTTAAGAATACGGATCTTAATTTAATTGTATATTAATTACTGTTAAATAACAGCAATTAATATCCAATTAAATTAGGATACATAATTGTTTGTTTATGTAAACTATGTGCTACTGCAGTAACTTACTTATTCTGTGGCAATGTGGCCTTTTGCATCAAAGACGGGTGCGAAGCCGGAGATATTTGATGCAATTCATTAGCTAGGTAAAAC
This sequence comes from Cosmia pyralina, assembly GCA_946251885.1. Classification (NCBI taxonomy): domain Eukaryota; kingdom Metazoa; phylum Arthropoda; class Insecta; order Lepidoptera; family Noctuidae; genus Cosmia; species Cosmia pyralina. The sequence continues at coordinate 24,108,462 of OX276349.1, read as the reverse complement.
TGTAGGCTTTGAGGAAAAATCTTTTAAAGCAATCTGGGATTTATACAACGTGTCGTTTTGCATCCTCGTCAAATTTAAGGGTGTGGTATAAACCATCAAACCGAACAACTTTTTCCATGGCACCAACATCGTAATCGCGAATAAATAATCAGTCGTCCCATACATTTAATTTTGCGTCGAGTAGGTATTGAAGTTTTCTATAGGACAGTTGAAAATTTCTTCGCGAATACGATGTTGACGAGGATGCAAAACGACACGTTGTAGGAGAGCCCCTTAGGGAGTGTTTCCTATGTTTTCTTAACCGACTTCAAAAAAAGGAGGAGGTTCTCAATTCGTTTGTATTTTTTGTCATTATTATCAGCCAACTGTGTCAGCAACCGCCTATTTAAGGTATAATTTAAACAACGCATAACCTCTTCCTCTTCCATCGTACTCATCATTATGAACAACTTTTATGATGGGACCAAATTTGAAACAGCGAAAAAATTCAGCTGTTCCCTACATTTTGACGCGAACATAAATGAAGGGAACAGTAGCTGATTTTTTTTTTGCAATTTTAACTTTTTTCTCGTAGTAAAAGTTGTTCATAATGATGAGTACAATGACCCTTTAAGGGGTTGTGCGTTATTTAAATTACACCTTGTATATTTTAACTCAATTATTCAGAAACTAAAAACTTTTGTTGAAGTCCCATGGTGTTTCTCACTGTGATTTTGACCCTTTGGAAGATATATTATGCGTAGGTAATTATCCCTTTGTTTCTGAAGAACAGTCATAATTATACCTAATCAAAAACTCACCAGTCTACAGTCAATATCCATCATCTAAACCCACAGCAATCCACTGCCAGATATAGGACTCTCTCAAGTTGTGACGCAACTTGAGAAGTTTTCAAAGAAATCACAAAAACCAGGTGTTGTGGCCCACAACACCCGGTTTTCGTGATTTCTTTGATTTAGTTTTTTTTTTAATGTATTATTTTAATACCGAATTATAATGTCCACTGTGGCAATACTGTCAAAGTACAAATTTTTTAGTATTTTAACAAACTTTTAAACGTATTTTCATTATGGCAACTGAATGTATTATTTTACTATGGCAACACTTATGAAATAACGGTTACATATTATAGTTATTTCTGGGTGGGGCAAAAGTCATTTAAAATGTTAAAATGTAGTGCAGAGTTAGTCATAGTTTGGTATTGAGATAGTATAGGGGCCGTACATGATGTGAAAAAAGATCATGGATCCATCATGGTTCCAGTGTGTGAGAGAGAGAGACGGAGCTCTATACGACCTATAGCACCATCCTTCTTTCTCAACGGAACCATGATGGATCCATGATCTTTTTTCACGTCATAGTACGGTCCCAGTTGTGTGGAATAAAAGTGTTAGCAAGAAAATAGTGTTTTCTTAATACGTTTCTCCGCTAAAATCTGTAGCTGGAGGCCTAATCATTAGCAATCACTTTCAAAGCGTTTCCTTTAGGTACAACAACATTCAACAGACTTGACATAAGCTGTCGAAAAGCTTACTTATCGATAGCTTAAGTTCAATCCAATTCATTTTTGAAATTTCCATCATCGATAACGCTGATAGTATGTCACTTTGTGTTTGTCTTGACCCTCTGGACAAAAGCCTACATTTCCACATCGAACAGACTCTTTTAACACGGATACATACGGGAAAACAATTTAATAGTTATAGACAAATGTCACCAAAGTGTGATAGGAAAATCCTCAGTTGTGGATACCTTCGCTATTAAACGTTTTAATAGCCTTTTAAACAGTTCTTGGTTGTGTGAAACAACATCAGACTGCGCACAAAATTTGCACAGACAGACCGATGTAGCCGGGATTACTTACATAATGTAGGATTTCACAATACTTACCATAATTTCAGATCGTATATGGGAGCTCCATTAGGAGGTCCTATATACGATCTGGCAAATTACTTCGCTTGAAAGATGGATTGTTCATTGCAGTTTGTTATTCAATAGGGATGAGGTCTGGGTAAAAAGTAAGAAATTCTATTCAAACTCAAACTCAAAGCATTTATTTCAAATAAACCAATTACAGGCACTTTTGAATTGTCAATGGGTCGGTCAGTCAGAAAGATGAAGCTAGTTGCCCATTCCAAAGCGTAGTAGATCGCTATGGAGAAGAACGGGCAAGAAACTCCACGGACACTCTTTTAAATCATAATATTTTTACAAAATATTGGTTACATCGTTCATGTTGAAAATATATATGTGAGAACAATGTAGAAAGACGTGCACGTTAAAAAGCGTCCGTATTAAAAAGATAAAAACTAAAACAACTAAATTAAATATTAAAATTAAAAATAAGCCATGGCACTAGAGACGACCAGTCCCAACTGACGGCGCCCGTTCACGAACATGACGCATGGATCAGCACCAATTAGCTCAATCATTTTGAAGGGAACTTAATGATCCAACACACACGCCACCACCAGCGAGACATTTGAGTGAGCATGACATACTCTCAACCGCCAGGGCACACTTAAGTCAGTGAAAGACGTACCCAGTAAAAGGTAGCTTAATAGTAGCTACATAGTGCTAACACATGTGCATTGTATGTGTGTATTTAATCCGTCAGTCACATACTTAAAAAAAAAATATTAGACACGTGTTCTTTTGCTTTATCATATTACTAGCCGTTGCCCGCGACTTCGCCCGCGTGGATGTCGGAAATTATCCTACGGGAACCTACTACCGGGATAAAAAGTATCCTACGTGTTAATCCAAGTTATAAACTATCTGTGTGCCAAATTTCATTCAAATCCGTTCAGCCGTTTTTGCGTGATTGAGTAACAAACATCCAAACATCTTCACAAACTTTGACATTTACTAGCTTTTGCCAGCGGCTTCGCCCGCGTGTATGTCGGAAATTATCCGACGGGAACCTTCTACCGGGATAAAAAGTATTCTATGTCTTAATCCAGGTTATAAACTATCTGTATACCAAATTTCATTCAAATCCGTTTAGCCGTTTTTGCGTGATTGAGTAACAAACATCCAAACATACAAACATTTATAATATTAGTAGGATTAACAAAAACTAACTTAGATAACACACATTAAAGTTAGGGAGTGGGGGCTTGCTACGACACTTCTACGTATAAAATCTAGCTAAGCGTGACGTCATGCCATATCTTAACGCAATGTATCGCCGTGATCTTTTGAAAAAAAAATTGTTGGCTTTCTTATTGCGTAACACAGTTTCTTTTACAAACCAAAGGATTTTGAATGAAACTCCTAATCCATTGCTTCATGTTTGAAAAATTCATCGGCTCGACAACGTAAATAACGCAATGTATTTTGTCGAATTGTGAAAATGAAAGGCATTGCACTATGTTAGTGTGTTACGCAACTACCCCGCAGGTTTACTCCAAACGAGCGAATGCGTATTCTATCCCCATATTCACCACAGCATTGGTTATGAGTTTCCTACATAATCCTTCATAATATCGTATTGTGATAGAAAGTGTGTAACGCTATGAGGGTTTTCTGAAATGACGTTCACTAGGTGGCAGCACTGAGATGTCAGGTCCGAGCGCCTGTCAAAAGTGTCAAAGCTCCTATATTTTTTTAGTCCTGACTGAATTATGAACAAATGAATGAAACGAATAATGAACGTCATCATTATATTTTATATTAATGGTCGAAATGGAAAACCTCTTCTCATAGTAGCTTGAATTTTCTTGAAAATTCTCACTGGGGTGCATTCATAAACTCACTACGCAGCCAGATCACGAGTCGAACTCATTCAGTTTATGAATAAATCGGCAAACACCGAACATATACTATATTTTAAATTGTGACATGTCACATTCCTACTCCGCACATTCTAACGACTGACATCAGCTGCACAATATTTTCCCCTTACATTACTGCCTAATGGACAAATAAGTTCTATAATAACACTTTGTTTCCTTTCTCGAACTGGAAGTCAATCCACGTAGTTGACTCATGTTGTATTGAACGTGAGCAGAACTTAGAAATTATTGCGTTTGTGGATTAGTACCCGTACAGCATTGTATGAGGTCTAAAATTAGCTGTAGGTGCAGGTTGTTAATCCGACGACCTGATTGAAGAAGTAGGTACTTATTAGGTACTGGGAGAGGCTTTAGCCGACATGGTTTTCCCTTTACCTGGTTGTTCATTATGCAAACATTTAAGCATAGCATGATCAGCCAATAATGTTCCCACTGCTGGGACACAGGCCTCCTCTCTTCGAGTGGACTGTAATCTAACACGCGGGCCCAGTGCGGGTTGGTGGATGTCACAAGTCTTCGAATTTTTGGTTCTAGGACATACCGGCTTCCTCACGATGTTTTTCTTTACCGTTTTGAGAGCAGTGCAAAGTAAGTTGGGGCCGTTAAGAGTGGTGGCCCAGTGGTAACGCCGACTTACGTCGTGGGTTCGAACCCTGGCAGGCGCTTCACTTTGTGATGTATAATTAGTTGTAGTGGTAGAGCTGTTTGTTGATTGTTTGATATTTTTTTCTGGAAAAGTGATACTCCATATTTGTTTCTGTAACAAATCACTTAGCTTATTACCAGCTTAATTCTCCAGTTTAAAGCAAGGTGCTCTTCAACGTTGCCTTTGGACATGTTTTAAAGACCTCAGAGAATTGAGATAACATATCAATAATTTGTAGTTGACACCCTGGCAAAAATACCGAGTTGGCTGAAACCATTAGAATAATGATGGATGTCGATTTTTCCATAATAAAAAAAAAAAAACGATTCTTAGGTTCATAAACTTGCCGCCGGGGTCGCGGGTAGTTCGAAAGAGATACCGTGGCCCTGGCACGGGCAGCTGAAGGAACATGGGTGGGTTTTAGTCAGTAAAAGTCTGACACGCCCTCCCGCTCTGCCCAGAGCGGGAGAAGTCATTTGATGATTTCCCATCCAAAAAAAAAAAAAAAAAAAAAAAACTACTAACTTAAACTTATGGTACCTATCTCTTTGACACTTACCTCACACTAAATAAAATTCATGATTATAGGTTTATATTTTTAAATGCCTTTGATTATCTCGGGATCCTGGGGTCCCGGACCTTTGGAAGGCGTACGAGGGGCTGAAGCCAACTGGCAGAGGCCATGTTTCCCATAACAATTTTTTTTTCTCCGCTCCAGGTAAAGAAGACGGATCATAATCTTTAACTGTTACTTAGTTAGTTAGTGACAAGAAGCGTTTTTTGCGTTTATTCTTATACGATACAAAACTATTTTCGATGGACTTTCAAATGTTCCCAAAAAATAAAATAAATTACATCCATCATTATTCCCCTGTACCCATAGAGTATAGTTATGGATTGGGAACCCTTCATATACCTTACAGCAATAATTATATTGTATATTTTTTTGTACAGTCATAGGAATTACCAGTATTACCTACCTACTAAAAATTACCAATAATGATCACAAAAAGTACCTTTTTAATAAAGCTTGGCCCAATACTTAGTCACATGCATATTTTTAGCAGTTAACTCGCTGTTAAACCTTGCAAGTTCGTTTGGAAAACCCCAAACAACATGGACGCTTGCTACAAATAAATAATTTAATTTTTAATCCGCGATAGGGTTGTCATACAATGATTGTAATCGGTAATGCTCAGTTGAATCATCATTATTAGCTTGAAAAAGCCCAAATTATATTATAGACTAAACGGCTACAAAATACGATAACTATAAAATAATTCCTTTTGATTATGATCGCAGCAAAAGGATTGGTATAATCACATACAACTTAATATTGTTTATTTCATAGGTATTAATTCAGACTATTATGAAAGACTAGCTTTTACCCGCGTCTTTGTTCGCGTTAATTTAGAATTTGACAATCAATTCGGATTGTACTCTGCTTGTAATAATAATATAGTATAATTCAATCATGATTCAAAAAGTTATTGTTGTTTTCCTCGGGAAAGGTACCCTATGTCCGTTTCTGTACACCTGACAACGTATATGCAAAATTCGAGGATGATCGGTTCAGTAGTAGGATGCAAGGAGAGCCCTCCTTGCATCCTGATAAAGAAGATCCTCCATAGAGAGGAACAGTAAGGAGTGCTTATATGTATTTAAACATACCATAAAATAAATTAAAGTCGCATTTCTTGTCTGTTAGTGTGATCACGTTGTCCTTCTAAACTACGTAACGGATTTTGATGCAGCTGCCATCATCATTTAGAGAATTCATTCCGGATTTTGTATTATTAATATTAATCAACCTTGGGTGCATTGCATAGTGCGTACAGGTATAAACGTCGGTTGGTGCCTCATTTAATTGAAAGTGTCTAACGGGCCTCTGCGAGTTGGCTTTGGCACCTTGTACGGCTTCCAAAAGTCCTGAACCCTAGTCCCGAGATATGTCAGGCACAATACAAATAATAATGATGATTTTTAATTGGGAACAAAGAATCCATTGAGAGTAACATAATAATAATACATTAATATTAAACTTAAAATAAAAAGAGAAGCCCTGACTGACTAACTCGCCAACGCCCAGCCCTTGAACCTAGAAAGCTGAAATTTTGCAAAAAGTTTTCCTTTATAATGTAGACAAGAAATACGGAAGGATTTCCGGTAATGTTCCCGTGGGATATTTTCCGACATCCACGCGGGCCAAACCGCGGGCAAAAGCTATATGAATGAATGATGTTTTGTCAAGTCATACAAAGGGCGGGTCGCTAGTTCTTCATAAATCATTCAATCCCTCCTGCTTTACGACAACCTCCTTAGTGATGGACAGGGCTTTTGGTTCTTCAAGCCAACTGCATTATCATCACATAACACCATCCTATAATGTTCCCACTGCTGGGGCACAGGCGTTCTCTCAGTGCGGGGGGGGGGGGGGGCTGTAATCCACCACGTGGGCCCAGTGCGGGTTAGTAGATGTCACGTCTTCGAATTTTTGGTTCTAGGACATGTCGGTTTCCTCACGATGTTTTCCTGAGAGCAGTGGTGATGAAATTATTTATGCAAAGTAAAACGCCTGTCTGGGTTCGAACCCACGACCTACAACTCGTAAGTCGGGGACGTTATCACTGAGCCACCAAAACCTATTTTTTAGGGTTCCGTACCTCAAAAGGATAAAACGGAACCCTTATAGGATCACTCGTGTGTCTGGCTGTCTGTCTGTATGTCCGTTTGTCACAGCCAATTTGCTCCGAATCTAATGGACTGATTAAGTTGAAATTTAGTACACATATGAATTTCTGTGACCCAAACACGGACAGGTAAAGTAAATAAATGAATTTTGAATATGGGGGTCACTTTTGGGTGACAAATAAGAAAATTTAAAAAAAAAAGTTTTGCAAACTAAACCGTGTTACATATCAAATGAAAGGACTTACTATGAGGGTCTCAAATATATTTTTTTTTTATAATTTTAAATTAAATTGTTTTAAAGTTATTTCAGAAAATAGACGAATTGACCATCCCCCCCCCCCCCCCCCTTATCTCCGAAACTACTGAGCCTAAAACTTTGAAAAAAAAAATACAGAAAATAGATCTTTATCTGTAGATTACAGGAACACCTATAAGAAGTCTGTGGTCTTAAAATAACATGGTAAATCTCTCAATATTGTGAGTACAAACTTACATTTACAGTTGGAATGTACGGAAGAACATGTTTTTCAACTACAATGTTAAGTTTGTTCTAGGAATAATTCATCCCATCTACGGAACCCTTCATTGTGCGTGGTCCGACACGCACTTGGCCGGTTTTTTACAACATGTTTTTGTTTGTTTTCCTAATTTTTTTGTTGTGGTTCCTCACTAAATCAATAAACAGTATAGGTACCTAATAATATGCTGTTGTTTCAACCCTATACGCAAAGGGTCTCCTATAAAACGTTAATATCTAATTAAACGTTTTGCTATGGTTCATTAGTGTAAATAAATAAATGACTACAATGAAGTTAAAAGTATTGTCAAATTCAATTTTAGTCCCGTGTTGAAGCAGATTGTGTATGTGAAAATCAGCAGTCATCATTACTAGCTAAATACTTAAGTAGGTATTAGCTAGTAATGATGACTGCTGATTTTCTGGATAGGAACAGTAAAATAATAGTATTAATCATAGTGCGCACTATTGCCGATTATTGTGGCAATAATTTATTTATTTAAAAAGGCTTACCAACTAAACACACACACAGCATTAACCCAGACCGTCTTATTACAAAACAAGGCTAATCTTCAACCCCAAGTTTAAGCCATGAAACCCTTTTTTGAATTTCGAATTTTATTCCGACACATTAAGTTGTCCGTTTTACAAAACTGATCACTTAGTACCGGACTAAGTTGTCAGTTTTGTATATAGAACTGTATTTCTATCACAGCTAGGTTCTTATTACAAAAACTGGCTCGACGATTGTTTAAACCATGACAGAAGAAAAACCTCGTTTCGTAATAATACCATTTGTGTTTGTCATATAAAGCGTACTAAAACATTACACAGAAAATTAAAAAATAATCACTAAAATAATTTAAAAAGAATTTGAATAATACGAATTTGAATTTGCTCACAAATGCTCTTTTTTTTTCAATAATAGTTTACAATTTATATTTTATCAAAGATACTTTTCTTAAATATAGGTGAATAATTTACCACCGAAAATATCAAGATCGTAACTGTGGCACTAGTCATTGGATCTATGATGTTTGAATCATGAAATAGAGACAATTTTTAATATGTTGTAACGGAGTAGTAATACTTCTAGGTTTGGATGTTTAGATGTCCAAACTCCGTATATGGTAGGTATGTATATAATGTACTAGATTACATAGCTATGTATATTGTATAAATATGTGGCTTGTCCTGCATTGTGATTCTTATTTCCTACACATACCATTGGCGAGACTAACAACCGACGATTAAAATAACTATTGAATAATTTTAGAACGAAAATCATCGTTTTGAATTTGTACATATGAGTAGATATCACATTTCTAAAACGTACACAATTAAAATGTATTATTTTAGTATTCATCGACTTTTATAAGGAGTTTTAACCAAAACCGGCTTCAAAAAAATAAAGTGAATAATATCTTAAAAGCCAGACTGGAACGTGTCTGACTACTTTTACGGACAGTTCATTTTAATATTAAAAACAACATGTTTTAAATTAATCATTAGAGATTATGTTTCGTGTTAATAGTGTTGTTTGTGTTAAGCAATAAAATTAATAGAAAAAAATATATAGCGTTGAGCCACAAAATAATAGGTCGAGGAAAAAGTTTTTTTCATATTTTATAGGTACTAGTTGTAGTAAAATCTCTTTGGCTGTACTGTTTGTGTCTGGCTGGTTTAGATACAATTAAAACGATTGTCCGCCATTTTTTTTTCAAATGTTTTTCTGTCCGTCAAAATGAGTGAATCTAACGAAGAAGTTCGATACATTTTGAAGTTTTATTACAAAAAGGGAAAAATGCGATACAAACTGCGAAAAAAAGTTGATTCAAGCGTTTTCAGTCCGGTAATTTTGCTCTGGTCGCCTCTGGTCGCCCTGTTACGGATAAAATCGAAGCCATTTTTGAAAAAGTGAAGCAAGAAAATATTAGTAGTTACGACATAACTGAGGGGTTGACCACAAAACAGTTGTGACCCATTTGGCAAATGGCACATACGCCTCTGCGAGAAAAACGTGCTATCTTGAAAAATGCTATTTTACAGGAATCGATTTAATATGTTTTTACGTTGAGTTAAAACATAAACACAAACTTTACACATAACATAAACTTTTTAAAAAATACATAAAAAGATTCTACAATCGAATATTCAATTATCGAATAATAATAAAAAAACCGGCCAAGTGCGTGTCGGACCACGCACAATGAAGGGTTCCGTAGTTTGAATGAATTTATCTTAAGAACAAACTTAACATTGTAGTTGAAAAACATGTTCTCCCATAAAACTATTTATTTTAAAATTATAAAAAAAAATATATTTGAGACCCTCATAGTAAGTCCTTTCATTTGACATGCCACATGGTGTAGTTTGTAAAACTTTTTTTTTTATTTTCTTATTTGCCCACCAAAAGTGACCTCTATCTTCAAAATTCTGTCTGTGTGTAGTAGTGTAAAGTAGTTGTTGTAGTATGAATAGTCATACTTAATTTGGTGTAAGATGTCTTTCAATTATTGGACTTTGAAAGAGGCTTTGATCTTTGTGTTGGTTTAGATCTCAAAGGTCGTTAAATAGAAAACACTGGCTTAAACAGACCTCAAAAGAGAGTGAAAGGGGTACTGAATAAAGTGCATGTAATTTTCATCGGCAACCATAAACTTAAACACAGCGATGAAGCTTGTCGACAGGAATGGCTACCCACCATAGCTAGCTTCCATGTTGAGTTATAACATCTTTTCTAACTTAATAATATAAGCATTAATTTCTCGTCCCCTTTACATGGGACTTAAACATAGCTGATGGGTGTACAATAGGGTACACCTCTGAATAACCCGTCGCGGATTACATGCTTGATGTTATGTTATGTTGTTAATTTCATAATCCTTAAAAACGAGACCATAACCCGGACTTCTGATACGGAAGACATTTTAATTACCTCTTCAAAATAATGATATAACCACTGACATTTCACGATCGGAAGTCAGATATAACTCTAAAGTCCCCTCGGGATACAGACGCATAGACAATTACCCCCAATGATCTAGTCTGGACCAGCCACGTTATTTATGGACCTCATTAGACCATGCGACGTTGGTGACATTAGGCGAAATGGGGCCAAACTTGCTGCACTTAGTAATTGATATTTTTATATGAGCTTGCATGAGTAACTTTGAGTAATAGTTTTGTTACTAAATGCTATTTATGTGGGCTGTGTCCATGGATTTTCCAACAAAATGTAATCATACGAAGAAAGACAAATATTTGTTCTTGGGATAAATTAATTCATCCCAACTACGGAACCCATCACTGTGCGTGGTCCTACATGCACTTGGCCGATTTTTATATAAATATAGAAGATTCATTAACACTTTTTAATTTCACGTTGAAAATACCTAATTAATAAATAATTTTAGTTGTTAATTAAATATTTTGTGTTATTTGTCTACTCATTTGTCTTCAGGGGTTGTCCGGGGATGGGTGACCATCTTTACATACCAAGACTACTCCGTGGCTCGGAAAGCACGTTAAGCCGTTGGTCCCGGCTGTCATTCGTGGATCTTTGACAGTCGTTACGGGTCGTCAGAAGCCCGAAGTCTGACAACCAGTCTTACCAAGGGGTATAGTATTACCCAGTTACTGGGTTGTGGAGGTTGATTGATTAATTAATTGCTCCATGTAAAATGCTGGTATTCAGCTGCATTCGGTTAGACTGCAAGCCGACCCCAACGTAGTTGGGAAAAGGCTAGGCCGATTGATTGATTTGTCTACTCCATAGTTCGCTATGTGCAAACATTTCATAGACCGAGATAAATTGACGTTACTCAGCAAGCACTTTTTTCTTAGACGTTTCTGTCTTTATCTTGCATTTTTAGTTGGACAGTTCTGCGACAGTGATAAGAATAATGCTTAGCCAAAGCCCATGCTAAGTAACATTTTTAAATTCCGGTCAGTGATTTCGTTAGTTCCACTTTTGGGCGCTGGTTCAGATAAGTTTGTGGCGGCGACCGACTAACTACGGAAGATGGAACTGCCACTCCCCGCGTGTGGGGGAAATAAGCCACGCCCATCAAACTACTATTTATTTTGAAGGTAGGGTCTTAATCATCATCTTTCTGCCCTTATCCCATGTTACTTGGGGTCGGCGCAATACGTACGACAATTATTTAATACTTATAAAATACAAGGTGCCACTGAAATTTTTAGGGCTAATTTTTCAATAGTCAGATAACTCATCTGAAGAATAAATATGACGGTTTGACATATTTTCTGTACAAAAGCTGTTGAAAATTGAAATATTTATTCTTCAGATAACATTTATCTGATTATTAAAAAATTAGCCCTTTTAGAAATAGAATTACATTAATGGCACAAATTAAATCAAATGTTATAATACGGAGAAAAACAAATATTTAAGGAAAATTAAAAAAAAAATGGCATTGCTCGTTATCGAAGTCGTGTTTCTACGATTTAGCTACACAAACAACTATCGAGGAGATATCCTATGATGAACAGAGAATGGTAACTTTGCTAACATTCAAGTCGGGATTTAGAGAAGAAAAGTCTGCACTACAGGGTGTGATTTTTCTTCTAAATAATATTCATGAATTGTAATGTTTCGTTGGTTATTTAATAAAAAATCAGATGTTTCCTACAAAAGTGCAATACTTACGTGGTCAAAATGTATGGAACAGCAATTTTTTTTTATTAACCTACGAAACCTTTCAACTCAGGCGGGTCCAGAATCATGTACTGAATTCATGGTAACAGGTTGTGCGTCGATCCTGCCACCCTGTATATAAATAAATGTTTTTGGGTTAACAGAAAATATGAAGGCTCCTTCAAACAGGCGCGACACGCGATATAATCGCGCGCGGCTCAAAGGACCGCGTGTCGCGCGACGAGCGGTGCCTTGTGTCGCAAGCGATTATATCGCCTTTAGGTCGGGGAAAATATCAGTGGGGTCGTATTTAATGTGTAAATTCAAGAATTTTTTTTTTATAGTTTATTGACATGGATTATAAATTTATAATATATTTATAATAAAAGGTGTTTTTAGGGTTTCGTAACTCAAAAGGAAAAAACGGAACCCTTATAGGATCACTCGTGTGTCTGTCTGTCTGTCTGTCTGTCTGTCTGTCTGTCTGTCTGTCTGTCTGTCTGTCTGTCTGTCTGTCTGTCTGTCTGTCTGTCTGTCTGTCTGTCTGTCTGTCTGTCTGTCTGTCTGTCTGTCTGTCTGTCTGTCTGTCTGTCTGTCTGTCTGTCTGTCTGTCTGTCTGTCTGTCTGTCTGTCTGTCTGTCTGTCTGTCTGTCTGTCTGTCTGTCTGTCTGTCTGTCTGTCTGTCTGTCTGTCTGTCTGTCTGTCTGTCTGTCTGTCTGTCTGTCTGTCTGTCTGTCTGTCTGTCTGTCTGTCTGTCTGTCTGTCTGTCTGTCTGTCTGTCTGTCTGTCTGTCTGTCTGTCTGTCTGTCTGTCTGTCTGTCTGTCTGTCTGTCTGTCTGTCTGTCTGTCTGTCTGTCTGTCTGTCTGTCTGTCTGTCTGTCTGTCTGTCTGTCTGTCTGTCTGTCTGTCTGTCTGTCTGTCTGTCTGTCTGTCTGTCTGTCTGTCTGTCTGTCTGTCTGTCTGTCTGTCTGTCTGTCTGTCTGTCTGTCTGTCTGTCTGTCTGTCTGTCTGTCTGTCTGTCTGTCTGTCTGTCTGTCTGTCTGTCTGTCTGTCTGTCTGTCTGTCTGTCTGTCTGTCTGTCTGTCTGTCTGTCTGTCTGTCTGTCTGTCTGTCTGTCTGTCTGTCTGTCTGTCTGTCTGTCTGTCTGTCTGTCTGTCTGTCTGTCTGTCTGTCTGTCTGTCTGTCTGTCTGTCTGTCTGTCTGTCTGTCTGTCTGTCTGTCTGTCTGTCTGTCTGTCTGTCTGTCTGTCTGTCTGTCTGTCTGTCTGTCTGTCTGTCTGTCTGTCTGTCTGTCTGTCTGTCTGTCTGTCTGTCTGTCTGTCTGTCTGTCTGTCTGTCTGTCTGTCTGTCTGTCTGTCTGTCTGTCTGTCTGTCTGTCTGTCTGTCTGTCTGTCTGTCTGTCTGTCTGTCTGTCTGTCTGTCTGTCTGTCTGTCTGTCTGTCTGTCTGTCTGTCTGTCTGTCTGTCTGTCTGTCTGTCTGTCTGTCTGTCTGTCTGTCTGTCTGTCTGTCTGTCTGTCTGTCTGTCTGTCTGTCTGTCTGTCTGTCTGTCTGTCTGTCTGTCTGTCTGTCTGTCTGTCTGTCTGTCTGTCTGTCTGTCTGTCTGTCTGTCTGTCTGTCTGTCTGTCTGTCTGTCTGTCTGTCTGTCTGTCTGTCTGTCTGTCTGTCTGTCTGTCTGTCTGTCTGTCTGTCTGTCTGTGTCTGTGAATCAGTATTGCCATACAACGTGGCATTGCTGCCAAACTGTTGGGCACTTTCCCTGTTGAAAGCGATATGAGTGAAATATGTGATGCCCTATGATTCTTTTCCCTCCCTTTTTTAAGGTTCTGTACCCAAAGGGTAAAACGGGACCCTATTACTAAGACTCCGCTGTCCGTCCGTCTGTCTGTCCGTCTGTCACCAGGCTGTATCTCATGAACCATGATAGTTAGAAAGTTGAAATTTTCACAGATGATGTATTTCTGATGCCGCTATAACAGTTAATACTAAAAAACAGGATAAAATTAATATTTAAGGGGGCTCATATACAACAAACGTGATTTGTTTGCTCGTTTTTGCTCGATATTGATAACGGCAACAGATACTCGTAGACGCTTGAAATATTCACAGAATATTTAGTTATAGTTTAAAAATAAAATTAATATTTAAGGGGGGCTCCCATACATTAAACGTGATTTTTTTGCCGATCTTATAGATAATGGTACGGAACCCTTCGTGCGCGAGTCCGACTCGCACTTGGCCGGTTTTTATTTATTTGCCGTACTATAAAAATTTTAATTAAAATATTGTCTAGACGCTGTAAATTTTTTCCATTGAAAATTACAACACTGTGTGATAAAAGATAAAAACCCAATATTTATCCAAAACAAGTTATTCACAAGAATCGATTCAGGAAAAACAGTGGGTAACACATTGGTCCACGGTACGAGCCTGTTTCTTACGTATGAATGTGGTTTTATAATATCTTCGAGTATTATTTTATTGTTTTCCTTACCAGCGGTGTCAACCTTGACACCATTCCGAATGTTTACCGACACGTATAACTTCTTTAGAAAGTAAGGTAAAGACTCTTATCTCATGGTTCCTGGTCAAGACTAGTCTTTACCTCATATGTCGTAACCAATCAATAAACATAGCTCATTACAGTCTACTATTTTCCGGTCATAGTTGGCCGCTCTTAAGTTGCGTCATAACACTGGGTCGTCCGGGTTGTTATAAAGACTTAAATGTTACGAGAATGGTCAACCAGAAAACTATTGTTGAATTTGTAAATATGCATAATCATCAATTGACGTTCTCTCGTATCGCCTGGAGCGATACGAAAAATCTTTATAAAAACAAGCTTTTAATTAACTAAATTAAACTTAGGTTAACATAGAACTTTAATATTTTCTTAAAAGCTTGAAGCAAGAACGTTCTTCGAACTTAAATATAAGACTCAATATTTTTACTTATATTTTAATTTACATTTTTTGCATTAGAATATTTTGTTTAATAAAAATATCTTTTTTACGAGTATCACCTTTACTTTTCACGATAAATCCAACGAGCCCAAACATAACGGGACTATCTTAATTAGTTGAGAATTTCCTATAGCTACCTTTGGACTCCATCATCAGATCTGCGTCATGGTACCATATTATTGCGTTCTCACCGAAGTTACGCAATCGTTAGCTTAATCGGATGCCAGGAAGTGCTTGTAAAATTGATCATAAACAGAGTAACCGGAACACGAATGAAGCAAGTTTACTAAAAAGTTTTTAAAACATACACTGGTGGAGATTACCCATTAAGGAGGATGTGCTGTGGTAGCCCGCGCAATTCAAATTTTCTTGCGTTTTATGCAATTTGCAGGTCCGTGTCAGGTTGTATCTTGATCATAATATGATATGCGGCAATAAAACATGTATTTACATAATTTAAATCATATTTACATAATTTAAATCATAAAAATCATCAATACATACTTGCCATGGTTCGCTCTGATTTCGGAAATCAGACCAAACCACAGCAAATTTAACTTAGACAGAAGTATTGATGATTTTTATGGTTATCATTATGTAAATACATGATTGTTTAGTATCGCGAATCATATTTTGATCAAGATATAACCTGAAATTGCAAAAAACGCAAGAAAATTTGAATTTCGTGGGCTACAGCGGAGCCACCTTAAGACGATAACGCGGCTGGCGGCCCAAGATGATCCAGACAAAAGCGTATCATCACTCGTAGAAGCGCTTATCTGTTGCCATAATGGAACTTAACGGTATATCCTATCCTAAATTTTTGTTTATTTGTAATAACGTTCTTGAAAACGGCTCTAACGGTTTCGACGAAAATTGCAATATAGAGTTTACAGGGGCAAAAAATTAATCTAGCTTGGTCTCATATCTGGGAAAATTCGTTTTCTCTATTTTCACTCGAGCAGAGCTCGGTCGACCAGGTACTGATTAATGTAACAAACGAATTGTCACCGACTGTGTAGTATTTTTTTAACTTTGTTAGCTGCCAGACTGGCAGCTAAGATGTCAATAGGTATGTAAAATGGCGCGACAAACAAAAAACTGTCGCCCGTATTATTTATTATTATAATGTAATAGGTTACCCTTTGTAGCAAATAGGTTTCAATTTAATAATAATCACGACACTTAATTGCGTATACAACATGAATGAAAACATAGGGAATCAGGCTTTTAGGGCAGTAACGAGAAAAAATTTCGCGATGAGGGAAAAGGACCAATCATGGGTGCCGATTCTGTTCAAACTAAACTTAATTTAGGCTATTGCTAACTTTTTCTCTCTATTATGACAAGAAAGGGACGGAAGTAAATTAGAGCTGTCAAATTAGTTACAACTATTTTTTCCATAGACATTTAGACGACACGTAAAAACATGTCGACTAAAAAAACACGGTGAAGCGCAAGGCGTGAACTAGTTTGACATCTCCAACTAAGTTCATAGCTATAGCTGTCCTTTTCTCGCGCTGCCTGTTAGTAAAAGATAGCGATTCTCTAATTTTAGTTTAGTGCGTTCACAAGAGAATCGGCACCATTGTCTTAATTTTTTGGCACGAAAGCAAATTTTTTATTATTTCTGTACATTTTATCTATTAAACCTACATCCTTCAGTTCTTTGGCTTGCCAAAACCGGGGTCCACGTACTTATTTAAAAGGTTGGTAGTTTCATGAATTACTACGAGTACAATAATAAAAGATTAATTTCTTTAATTCATGCGGTAGGATTATATACCGCTTTTTTTTTGTTTTCAGGGGGAAACCTTCAAAAGGCGCACGGGCTTTGGGGAAAGAAAATGTGAGGATGGGATTTTTAACTCACTAAAATCACCCCGGTAGTCACCATCTGCACATGGAAGGGGCACCGTTACCACTCAAAAGACCGATCCGGGACCCCTTCTCTGCAACGCCTGTTAGGGCACATATCTGGGGAGACTGTAAAAACTGTACTCCCCGAAAGATTATGTTTTGAAGCGAGGTTTAAAATCTCTTTTAAGAGCTGCTGATATATTTGTGACCATATTTACCAAGAGTAACAAATCAAGCTTGTTACTCCTACGCAATTTACTTGAACAAGCACTACTCCTGCGCATACAAATGAACAACCATAATAAGTCTACGTTCATTAAAATTCAGAACACTAGAGCGCCCGCACCCATTTCTTTACCGTATGTTGTCTAAGCCTTGCAGGCTAATGGCTCATTCACACCAGCTGAGTTTCTCGCCTCGAATAGACGATTGATTATCGAAAGGGGATAAATTACTTAGGTAATAGTTGACTCATGTAAATATTATGATACTTGCATGTCACAAGGGGAGATTGTGAGAATCAACGTTTTGGTTTCTTACGTGAGAAACCAGAGGGCCTAGTCAAATTGACATTCTTTCAGCGTTAACGAAGATAGAAAAGGCAAACACATACGGGACAGACATAAGCCATAGAAAAGCTATATCAATCCCGTTGAAAAGTGTTGTAGAAATACGTAACCCTTTGCGAGCGATTACCACGACCCTCAGGACTGTGCGATAATCTCGTGACAATAGGGATGATGACTAACATTTTTTATTTCTTCGTCATGTGGATTATTAAAAAATATTGGACACATATTTTTTTTTTTTTTTTTACGTAGGTAATTAAAAGATTACGGTGATATAAAATGTGGCATGGCGTCACTGCTTGTTGGATTTTATATGTAGCTAATGTGTTTTATCTAAGTATTTTTTTTATTAATAAGTATGGTAAATCAAAAAAATCGTGTCTAATTTTTTTTTATTATCTGACTGCCGGACTAAATAGAATTTCTTTTTTTTACCCAGGGACATCCCTATTTTTGCATATGTGTCTCACATAGAAATTCTTGCTTCTCGATGGTCGAGAAACTTACCTCATGTAAATGGTCTTTAAAACTAATAATAGCCGCAATCGCCAGGTGTCCACAAAAAGCTACTATTAATAGGCGGCTGTCACTTACTCCAAGGTCGAAAAACATTAAAATTTAATCATGATAATAGAAACTTGTTTTAGTTTGAGCGTTTGATATACCGTTGAATTGATTAGTAATTTGAGATGTAAATTCTGGTGTTTTTTATAGATAATAATTATTGTTTTCTTGCCATGTGGCGTGGTAAGTAGTAGGTGCTGTCGGTATTACCAAAGTAGATCTTTTTGTGGCGCCTAAAATAATTTCGCATTGATTAGAAGCTCTGGCAGTACCTATGCCTAGTAGAACATAAAATATCTTTTGAAATTGTATACACTTTGCTGGCAAAGAATTACTACAATGTAAGTATTTTATTTTTTTTTGTAATTACAGAAAATAACTCAATAATTTATTTAGGCATTTGGAAAAGGCCTAAGTACGTAGATTAGTTTTGCTTCAAATACTCGTTTAGGTTCCTGTGAGTTTTATGACTGCAACATGTCACTGTAGTAATTATTAAAGTTGTGTAGGTAGTCTAAGCAGGCTGTTTTGCTCAACTTTCTTTATTCGACAAACCGTTGTTGCGCATTACCTATGCTTTGAGAAAAGTTGTAAGTAATTTTTGTTTGTGGCATGGCAATTTATTTTAACAGCAGCGCCTGATGAATTACGATGGTTATAAAATTGTAAGCCTGTTTGGTAGTTGTTTCATGTTTGTTCTGTAGGCACATTGACTTGAATCTTAATATAAAAAAATAAATCAAATAATAATAGATTATTAATATTAATCTATATATATATATATATATATATATATATAAATTTATTAATGTATGTATATGTTGTATATGTATATGGTACACCACGGACTACCTACAGAATTGCCTCTCCTTGTCCCCATACTCCATCCAAAGGTTGTCTGTAAAAGATCGCTTTTAGCGATAAGACCGCCCATTGTGTCACTATAAGTAAAATTTCAACATTGTAACATTGTAACCTGTAATTTAAATGGTGTGCATAATAAAGAGTATTCTATTCTATTCTATAAAAAACAAAGTCGGGTTTGTTCGAACACTTACAACTCGAGAACGGCTGGCCCGATTTTCATAGTTTTTGATTTGTTGTATTTGTCTCCGTCCCGAATATCAGAATAACTATTAAAAACATAGGCAAATTCACAAAAAAATATGAAGAAAATTATTTTTCTCTTACATTGCACAGGGCTGTCGGGAATCTTTCATTCTATTTCGAATTCCAAATTCAAATTAACTTTATAATAAGTTTTTCATTTGTTTTCCTGCCGTTCGATTTATTGAAATTTGACAGAACAACGTCTGGCGGGTCAGCTATGGAAGTAGTATTTTTTCTAAAATAAAAATCAATTGCCACTTCAGAACGGATGCATCTAATTTATTTGGCTAATTCTTTTTTTGTTGTATTTGTAATTGTCAGGACAAGGTTTGTATGACAGAAACTTTTACACAGTTTATTGTTACAGAGTTAATTTACTAACACTACTGTACTAAATATGTGGAGATTTGATACAACTAACAACCCACTATCCCAATTTGTTTGGGGTCAGCGCAACGTCCCTTTCTTCCACACTTCTCTATTAGTCGTCGTCTCGATAGTCACTACCTTTCTATCCATATCATCTTTCACACAGTCCATCCATCGTTTCTTTGGTCTTCCCCTACTCGTATAGCCATCCATATTCATACTCAAAACTTTATAATAAAAATGAAACTATTAAAATAATTTACAAAATAATTTATTTTCCTATTACTCTCCCGAAGATATCCATAAATATACAAATACATACAGTACATTTGATTATAAAGCCCTAATTCTTGTAAAGGCATTTTACTCAATAATTTGTTAAATAACTTTTAGCGTCAAAGCTCAACGCAAATTAGAAAAAATATTAAGAAAATAAGTATATTAGTTACAATAGTAATTTACTATGACATACATACATACTTATGAAGATTTTACTTTGAGCACTTACAAAAATATTTTACAAAAGTATAAAAATTTAGTCAAAGCTAAAATTAATGAGTCAAACAACTGGCAGTGACCGTTAATTTTATATCATACAAATATTGGTACCTATATTATTCATTCAGCACTTAACACCTGATTTTACAATTGTCAGAAAAAAAATTGTTGGTTAATTTGTCATTAACAAACGCTCAATAAATCTTGCCTGTCTTTGTCATTTTACTTTAAATAAAACGAGACGACAATAAAAATAGAGAACGTTTTAAACATTATACGTAGGTACGTGCACTTATTTATGTACCTATGGACAATTCTGTATACAAGGTATTTGTATTTCTATATGGTTTTTTTATGTCAATTGTAAAATCGGCTGGCAGTATTAATTCTAGAGTACCCGATCCTTACTTAATATTTATTATTAAAACTAAAGGCAGTGAGAAGCTAAACGGCTTGTTTGTCGCATATTAAAACATCCCCAGTTTTATAAGTCAGGTTAGTTAGTAAGTTTAGTTATAGCAATTAATTTAGCTAATTGAATTGTCAGTCACAATTTTGTGACTTAAAATACTTTTTGTTAAAAATTGCGTTATAAGTATTTAAACAGCGGATAAAGAAAGAAACACATTATATTTTATTATTTTTTGTTTTATTTTCATTAACGACGTTAAAGAGAGCTTTTTAATTGACATGAAAAATGTTTAAAAATATTTTAAAGGATGTTCTTATTTCACGTTTTACTTAAATAAAATAATTTTATTTCCGCGAAAATCAACAAAACTACTAATATTACCTGACTACGAAACCCAAATCTTTGTTACATTCAAACGCGAATGTAAAACACAGATTATGTTAAATAAATAAATAAAAGCTGAAGAATGTAGAAGCGAGTACATCAAGCACGTGCAAATGGCACATGTTAGGCTTAAGATTACAGAGTCTTACAACTAAATTCGTCGGGGTATCAAGCATTTTTTGTTAAATATCTGTCGTACTCAGTACGACAAATGATTTCCACACGATAATAGATTTTTTTTTAAAATCACCTTTCTAAATAATTAGTCATTATTTGTTGTCCAATTTGGGAAATCTATTACAAAAATAGCTATTATTTTCTTTCTTCAATATTTTAAGTAAAGTTTCGGAAATTTACTTATAATACAGAATCTAAACACTGTTTCACAAAGAAGAGGTTCTTTTTCATCTTTAAAAATATAATAAAAGAAGTAAAAGCTACCAAAGTTCAACCCTATATTTGCTAAGCGTAATAAACCGAAGAGATTAATGTTGTTGTTTATTATTATCTCAACATAGGTGACAATACCTTATGTAATAGAAACCTAATCATACATTTGTAATACAAATTATTTAGGTCTCTTACATTAAAAATACGTTTGTCATAAAATGAAAACATTAAGTAGAGAGATGTAGAGATAATTATTAAAATTTTAAATAATACAAACTAAGGTAGTGCTAACATCACATTGTTTGCCTAAGTCTAGATTCAGACGTTTAGGTTGCAAACCTAATAGTTAGATGTCCTTGCTCAATTTGTCACCATACTACATTAAGGTAGGTATATTACAAAAGTCCTTGCGATTTTGATTCATAGACATTGATTGAAAACGTTCAATACCTCTGCTTAGGAACTTTTAAGGGATCAAGTTGTAGAGAAACATATCATGAATAACCGCTGACACTGGCAGGATCTCTATTTTTTTAAATAATTTGTCAACTATTACATTACTTTCTTAGCGCTAATTTTCTACCGCATTTCATATATAATATGAATAAACCAGTCAGGCAAGAACGAAAACTGTATGAAAATATTTTCTCTTTTGCAAGTTTAAACGTATTGCAGTAAGTTATCCGATATGTTTGCATCCCTAACAATAAGAGGACTTTATCGAACTATTCAATTTAATTTTCAAATCAATGCTGTGAAATAACTAACTTTACAACCGACTATTTACATTTGAGCACTTGCAACACATAGTGCGTACTATGACACTTTCGTAAAAGTTTCGAGTCCAACGCGTTGGAGTCCTGTATGAACGGTGCGGCGGTTACCCGGAACCGCCGCCGGAACCGTTCACGTAGACATCGGTTGCGGCTCGCTGACCGGCCCGGATCACGCTCTGGACGGTTTGGGCGGCACCCTGGAAAACGATTAACAGAAATGAGTACTTGGATAGTTTTCTTCTACAGTGATAGTGAAGGGCGGGCGTTTTGGGGGTCTTATGTAATTTTGACGTTCGAAAAATGCTGATTCTCAGCCTAGTTTGAATAAATGACTTTTGATTTTGATACCTAAGCTAGGGTACATTGACAGTTACCTAGTTTTAGAGAATGGGTTTTGTTTACTATTTACTCTTCTATTTACTTGGTCAAAGGTACAGAATTCCAAAAATAGTTAGCTACATGATTCAATCTGCCTAGCCTTTTCCCAACTATGTTGGGGTCGGCTTCCAGTCTTACCGGATGCAGCTGAATACCATTATTTTAACAGTTAGCTACATGATTATCATTTCATTTAAAAATTAAGTTAATAGTCTGGAATATTAATCATTAATAGATTACGATGAAGTCATGAAAATGATTTAAAATGTTTCATTACAATGATAATATTATTTAAGTAGAAATATTTGTGGCCGTTATGATAATTATTATGACAGTTATGCAATTAGTTACAACTTACAACATAAATCTTCAATACGATCGTTGTGCTGAAAATTATCTTCAATAATTTACAAAAATGACTTTGGCAAACACGACAAAATATTGCAAACACTACAATATATTTCATCAACTTATGATTAACATACACTAAATACGACAAAACGTTTACATACGACATTCGGTTTACGACATTCTATTAACACCAAACATATTCCAATTATAAATCAATTATCTTCTCAGCTAAATAATATTTCTTTACCTGTATCGCAGCTCCTAAGAACTGTGAGAAGGCCCTGGTAACATTAATGGCAGCTGACACGAGTTGCCCTCGACCAGGTGCCTGCTCTGACGTCACAGCCCTCGGTGGCTCCAGAGGTATCTAGGTGTAAGTCATCGCTGTTAGATATTAGCACGTACGACGAAGATGGTAAGAGCATGTATGGTAACGCTGAGGCAGTGAGCTGTGCTGGTGTGGTGTATGTTTCGTTTGAAGTCTTTTTTGATAATATCTTTAAAGTTTTAAAAATTTTCTTCAA
Source organism: Cosmia pyralina (assembly GCA_946251885.1). NCBI lineage: Eukaryota > Metazoa > Arthropoda > Insecta > Lepidoptera > Noctuidae > Cosmia > Cosmia pyralina. The sequence continues at coordinate 24,085,006 of OX276349.1, read as the reverse complement.
CTTCCAAATTACCGTAGAAGGAAGTTTATAGATTTTTCGTTGCTATAAATACTGTATCTCGAATTACGACACTATTTTCGATTTACGATATTTTTGATCAAGTTTTTTTCTGAACTGTCCATCAGATAGTGAATTTTGTAAAGGAATATTTGAATATTATAATTTAAAACAAAAACTTCATACAAACATACAATATGAACTTAAATAGACTAGTGCTCTGTGTGATAGTGGAAATTACGGAAGTGACTAAAATAGTGAAGTGACGGATATGAAAAATAAAATATGACAATGAAATAAGAACAAAAAGAATTGAGTACAACACATAATTATGAAGAATATACAACTACTATTTTATACACCTACATACAAGTACATTGATCATATACACAGATATCTACAAATATATATATATATATATATACAAAGATATACTACAAAGGATAAAGGAAAAGTGTAGGTAAGTGAAATGTTAGTCAAAACATGCTGAACATAAATTGATGTTAAGTCTATGTAAACACTGTACAAAACATAAAAGGGTCAAAAATCACAAGAGTCATAAAATTTACAAAAAGGTATAGTGTACAAAGGTTCCTTAGTTAGATATTAAATTCATCAGTAATTTTAATAGGCAAGCGTCCAGCAGAATTATTGGAATTTAGAAGAATTATAATTTTGTTATTTTCAAAGCCAATCGTATTATTTTACTCACCAAACAAATATGTTACACTGCACAAACACTTGTTATGTAACACTTTTTTATGAATTTATTAATAAATATCTACACATTCAACAGATCATTATTATGTATAGTCAATTGGGTATATTAATATTGATAACACTACATGTACCTACTATCTACAGAGGTATTAACTACTTATTAATGTAAGGTTGAATGTTACCAAATCCCTTGGAAATGTTTCATGGGGTATGGTATGTTAACTGGCGATGGATGACGCCAAGGGATAAGGAATTAATTGAACTAGACTTTATCATTATGTACAAAAATATTTTAGCAATATTGAATATTTGGTATGAAAACACATGGTACTCATTCCAAGCTTTGTTAATTTTGTAAAGTCTAGTCAATTTCGGTAAAATTTTGTTATATACAACTGGTGTACTAATAGGGTGAACTGTGGATGGAACATTATATTATTAACACTAAATACAACACATACAAACACACATAAATTAAAAACAATTTATTTTACAAAAAAAAACGCGCTGCTTAACGGCACAATGTTTATGTACAAGCCAATGAAGCCAATGTTTAATAAATAATTTAACTAAGAAAAACAAAAATATTACACAAGAAAATCTAAGAAAGAAATTAAAATTATCTTAATTCATGTCTCACTATGTACATCTCACCTGATCTCCATTACTATACAAGAATCTATACAACGACAGACTTAGATTAAATAGGAACAAATTACTAAAAAAAATCGCGAAATATTTTCAAAATAATTCCATTGAATAAGTCTGCATATTTAATCTAGTCTGTTCCCAACACCTCATCCCCAATCACATAGTTTAAGTAATAACGATGCGAAACCCACTCTATTTGTTGGTCTATCATCAGCGTTGCCAACGAACGGCCCAGAGCCAAACCAGTTGACCCTGTTGCTCGTCGACTGACTGGCTGACGCTACTGATGGGGAGGGCCTGGCTGAGGGCGCAGGTTCAGGCCTTCTATTAGGCCTTGGGGCTCCGGTTCCTCTTGACCCTGGAGCCGTATCGCTCCATTGCTGCCAGAGCCAGGCCAATCCGTCCAAGATCGGCCTCCGCTGCGCTGGTGGCGGTGGCGGCGGCGGCGGCGTGGTCGTCCGCCTTGTCTTCGGCGTCACTACCACTTGGTTGAGTAAAGCCTACGAGGTTACAGTTAATTCTAGAGTTCCTAATGGATTATGGATACATACTGAAATAAAGGCAATGAAAAATGAAGGGAATGATGAAGAGATAGATGAGAGATATCGAGATAATGGTGCAGTAAGCGGAGTGAAGTTACGAGTTGATTGCATCAGTGAAAAGTAAGTTAAGTTTTAAGATGTAAAATGGGTTTTGAAAGAAATTAGTTTTCTTCCAATGTTTTAGGAGAAGTAAGAAAAGTTAGACTAACAGCGAGTCGGAGTTGCTCATCCAAAGAACTTGCCGTGGTGGGACCGAAACCTTGGTCCTTCAGCAAAGCTGCGAGCAACGCGTCGTTGCTCTTGCCGAATTCGGTGCTCAAAGATATAGGCGCTCGCGTAGCTTCGGACACCATGCCCGTCGATTGTGTCTGCATAATCAGTTTCTGTAGGGCCTCGTCTGAAGATTGTCCTGGAACATTTTAAATTAGATCTTTCAAATATTGTTTTAATAGAACATATTTTAATCGGAGTCAGTTTCTAAATTAAACTGAAACGACCAATAGCCACTCACGCGAGCGGGGTGTGGATCGGGTCCGCGGAATCATTTTACCTTATATTGTAGTTGGTTTTAAAGTTACGTTTTCCTCGGAGCATGTTCTTTGCTGACAAGTATTAAATTAACTGCGAATATAGTACGTTTACAAGTCACAATTTGAATTACGGAGCGTCTATCCTCCTAGGGCAACTATCCCACTTTTCCCGTAACGTAGCTTTTACGTAGGTAAACAACGGCAATATCACTAAATTAGCCTATTATCCTAAAAAATATTTTTCAAGTCTTACCTGTGATAGTGAGTTTACTCCTTTGTGTCGTAGTCTCCTGTGCGCCCTGTAATTTGATCAAAGTTTGTAACAACTTCTCATCATCCTGTTCACTTTTGAGATTGTCCTTAACAGCTATTTTTGCACCATAAGGCAAAGCTGTCGTAGGTGCGGTATTTTTAACAACGTTAATGTTAATGGCAGGCTTCGGCGTTAGCGGATCGAAAGGTTCGTTCAACGGTGATGGCGAAGCTAGTAGATTTGAGAGCAGTTTCAAGTCATCATTGACACCATTTGGCAGATTAGGACTCACATTTAGGTCAGGTAGTGTGGGTAAATTTAGTTTGGATGGGTCTTGTCCTGTGGCTTTTAGTAGTGCTTGTAGTAGCTTAGTGTCTTCTTGGAACTGTCTGATGTCATCTTCAATAGATTTTCCATTGACAGTTGTAGTTGGTCTCTGTGTAGTTGTTGGTCTTTGTGTAGTTGTTGTTGGTCGTGGTGTTGTTGTTGTTGGAGTGGTCGTGGTAGTAGTTGGTCGTGTTGTAGTTGTGGTTGCTGGTCTATTGGTTGAAGGTATCAATTCGTTTCCACTGACAGCTATATTTTTCCCTGTACGGACTGTATCACCGGTGCCGTTCTGTATCTCAGTAAGACTCCTTTCTACAGCTAGCGCTATAATACGATTAGCGAGAGCCGCCTCAGGATCTTCGTTACCAGGGTTTGTTTTCAGCACAGTTTTCTGGAAAATAGAAATCAGTCTAATAATTAACATTATAAAATGAATTTTCTTTTTCAGCTTCTTCTAGCATAGTGCTTCAAGATAATGACTTTTACACTTTGAGTATTATTGCTGTTCATGACTATAAAGCGCTATTGATGAGGAAAAGAAAGTGGCGCAAACACCACACAATTCCTAATTACTAGTGAATCATTTCGAGTTCGTTAGTTAAAAACTATTTTAAACGAACATAATTAATACCAACAAATTCTGTAATAATTACAATAGCAATAATATAATATATTTTATGCTTATTTGTTAGAAGGTAACATTTTCATGCTACTTACCAAGTTATTCAAGAAAGCCAAATCCTCTTCAACGGAGAAAGTAGAAGAACTGGGCATTTCTGTTGTTGAAGTGAATCCAGTGAATGGAGCACGACGACCAGTAAGTGTGGTTGGGGCGCTGGTTATGGTTGTCGTTGGCTGTCTTCCCCGGTTGAAAGGTGTGAAAGTTGTGGAAATCCCAACATCAGTCACAGGCTGTAACGTAGTGGTAAGAGTTCTAGGAGAAAAGGTCTTAAACAGTGGCCCATTAGTTGTTGTAAAGACGGGCCTAACATTCAATGGAGTTGTTGGGTTTGACCCTATTGACGTTGTTTGAGGGTTAGAAGCTATTCTCACGTTGGAAGTGACACCAGAAATGACTGGGATATTCAAAGCGTTTGGATTTTGACCAGTCGCCTGTAACAGAGCCTGTAAAAGTTTCGTATCCTCTTGGAATTGTTTGAGGTCGTCTTCAATTGTTTGTGTTGTTGATGGCCTATTTGTTGTTGTTGGTCTAGTTGTAGTTGTTGTTGACCTAGCTGTTGTTGTAGTAGTAGTAGTAGTAGTAGTTGGTGGCGTAGTTGTTGTTGGTCTAGCTGTAGTTGTTGGTAGAGTATTTGTTTGTGTTGTGGTAGGAACTCTATTAGTTGTTATACTATCTAATGAGGGTATGTTTAGGGAAGCAGGATTTTGACCCGTTGCTTGTAATAGCGCCTGTAATAATTTAGTGTCCTCCTCAAACTGTTTGATATCGTCTTCTATAGACCGTGCTGTTGTAGTTCCTTGCTGTCCAGTCGTCACTCTGATATTGCCACCCGTATTTGGTATAGATAATGTTGTGGGGTTGTTTTGATTCGTAAATAACATCTGCAATAACTTCACTGGATCAGTGGTTTGAGTTGTAGATGGCGCTGTAGTTGTAGGTGATGCTGCTGTAGTTGTGGTTGGTCTTAGAGTAGTAGTTAGATCTCCCAATAAAAGTGGATTAGCGTTTACATTTAAAGTCTTTGGATTACGGCCCGTCGCTTGCAGTAACGTTTGAAGTAACTGCACGTCCTCTCGGTATCTCTTCAACTCCTCTTCGATACTAATAGTTGTGGATTGAACAATAGTTGTTGCTTGTGCTGTTGTAGGCGCTTGTGTTGTCGTTGTTGGAACCGCTGTAATAGTCGTTGTTGGGGCTGGAGTGGTAGTAGTTGTCGTAGTTGTTTTAGGCTCTATCGTGGTTGTAGTTGGCGCTGGTGTTGTTGTTGTTGTCGTTGTTGTGGTAGTAGTAGGCTCCGTAGTTGTAGTCGTAGGAGCAAGCGTAGTGGTAGTCGTAGGCGGTAGAGTAGTCGGCTGGTTTGTTGTTGCCGCCATAGTTACCGGAGCATTTGTGAATGCAGATGACACCACGGTTGTTTCAGGAACAACACTCGTCGTTCCCTGAGTTGTTGTCGTTGCGTCATTTGCCGTTGTTTCCTGTGTTTCTATCTGTGTTGTTTGCGTACTCATCTCAGTCACTGTTGATGTTGACATTGTCTGTATCTCAGATTGTACGGAATTTGTTGACGGTGGTATTTTCGTAGAAGCCAGTCTCTGAACGTTTGAATTTTGTTGTTGTACCGTTACCTCGTCTATCGGTATAAATTTAAATACTGCACTCCCATCACCTTCCCCTGGCTTTTCCGTTCGTATTTCTTTCGTCTGTAATTGTTTTTGGTCATTTTAAAAAATTTCCATCACATTATTCTGTGAAAGTTGCCACAGCAGTATCTATTTTATTGCAAAATAACTAATTGTGTAACCCTTCACCACTTACCTTTCCAAATAAAAGAAATTCAACACACTACTTTATTAAACCAAGTCCAAGTGTTATGTTTGCATATGAAAATATGTGATAAATTATAGTGATTATTAGTGACCACAGTTATTATAAAAGAGTTATATATAAATAAGGAAACGTTTATATAAATAATATAATTATACCTCCGGATCAATATCCAGTGTTAATATTCTTGGTTCGCGAGTAGAGCTCGTCATTTCCGATATGACCATCTCCTGTTTAGCGGCCGAAGATATACTATTAAGCAGAATCTCATCAATAGAAGGTAGCATTGTAGTTGTGCGTAAACTCAATACATGCGAGGCAGTGCTTTTTTCTGGCATAATTGTGGTAATTTTTATACCGTTACTGCTTTTAATATTAAGTGCCGATGAAGTAATCTGCAATTACGAAATAAAATGTTACCGCCTTGCGTTGTTATTAGAAGCGGTTATTGTACTAGAGGCATGCAGAGCTTACGAAGAACCCGAAGTCCATTCCGCATGCGCCGACCGCTCCAGAGACAATGCGCTGCCAGTGGGATACAAAGCACCAAGCGGAGCGTTCAAGCTAAATAACATAAAGTCAATACCATCGATTGTTGGTTATTTACAGTGTCGTTGGTTAATCTTTCCGTTCCGTTATTTGATGTGTCTGTGGATGTCACAGTATTAGTGGAATCTCGGATGGGGTTAGGCTGCGGTCTGACAATGGCCGGATTATTATGGATGGGGCTGTATGGATTTCTTAGACTCCACGGACTGATTGGTAGTATGTCAATTTTTTGCATGACACGTGGCACTCTAGTCCCGTTCGGGAATTTACGTATTACTGTGTTATTTGGTAGTACACCGTAAACGATATATGGGCTCGCCTCTGTTAATGATTCCAATATGTCCTCGTTAGGATTTTTACGTACCACTGTATTATTAGGTAATATTCCGAATATAACATAATCTTTTTTCGGAATGGTTGGTGATCCAACACTCAGAGTACTAACTGTTGTTTGTGCAGTGTTGATGTTTGAAGCGTCGGTAGTTGTAATGGTGTCTATGTCAACAGTAGTTGTTTCGACATTTAGTTGTGTTGTTGTCTCGGTGTTAGCTGCGTCTGTTGTAGTTTCCATTGTTTCTGTATTAGCAACTGTTGTGGTTGTAATAGCACTCTCTTGGAATCGATTCAATATTTCGATTTTTTGACCATCCGTTGTAGGTGTAGGAGTCGTACTTGTTATATCATTGACTGTTTCACTAGATTCGGTAGTGACCGTTGTAGTGACAGAAGACGAACCCGTTGTGCCACTGGTTGCTTCGGTGGAACTCAAACGAGAAGATATTGAGACGGTCTCAGTAGTAGATGGCACAATACCTGTTGCTACTGTATCTGACGGCGTTACCGTTGTTGTGAGACCCATTACGGGATTACTACTCGTAGTCATTTCAAGCACATTGGTGGATAGAGGATTTACAACCAAGGATGGGGGAGTCATAGGAGTAGTAAGTTCAATATCACGAGTCGTTGAAGATTCAGTCGACGCGATCATAGTGTTCATAATGTTAGTCAAACGTTCAGACAAATTCATATTGCCTGATGGGCTCACTAAGTCAGTCAATGGTGGTACTGTCGCTAACTCGTCATTGTGTTGTCGTATTATGTCTTCAATCATCTTCAACACTCTAGCTTTCTTTGATAGTACCCATAATTGCAATCGCGATATTTGACTAGGATCCTGAATATCATCAATATCACGTGGTGGTGATACTGACGAGGATACTAAGGATAAGGATTTCGAAATAGGTGTTGTTGAACTGCTGACAAGATTATCAGATTCATTGGAAGAGAAATCTACACTTTGGAAGTTTGTGAAAAAAGGTATGGGAACCGGAACAATCTTGTTAGTAGAGTCACTGTTACTAATATTATCTACATTTACCGAGTCAGTTTCTAAGGAGACAGATGACGTAGCTGTTGCTATAGTCAGTGTTGCGTTTGGTGTAGTTGCAGAACTAGGTTGTTCAGAACTAGCACTTGTAGTTTGAGTTGCAGCTGTCGTCGCCTGGCTATTAGATACAGACCTTGTGCTCTCTACAGCTCCCGATGTAACAGGACTATTTACACTAGCGGGAGTTTGTGTGACACTAATGGGTACATTTCTATTATCTACAGTGATATTTACATTACCGCTAGTATCTACATTTTGGAGGGCATTATTGGATTCTATACCATCGATGTTAATATTTTCAGTATCCCTAATATCCTCCAAACTGTAAGGTGTTGTGTTCGGGATGGAATCAGCATTGTCAAGTACAGTCGCAAGTCCACCTAAAGCTCTAGGGATCAAACTTCTTAATACTTTATCCATATCTAAACTCTTTAGTTTCGATCTACTGTTTTCATCCATATTTTCTATTATATTTATAATGTTATTTGACAACATGCTAGTTAGTTCAGAAGATACTAAATTGTTATTGGACAACAAAAGATCAGACACAGTGTTATATACCATTTTCGGGCTGTCAGTCGATCCCTGAGTTGGTGTAGATGCAGTCGTGGGTTTGTCTTTTGGTGGTTCTGTATCAGAGTATAATACTCTGATAGCAAATGGTCTCCTTGCGGAAACGGGAGTAGTGGAAGTAGGGATGGGAGGTTGTGGTGTATTCACAGGAGTGATTTTTCCGTCTTCTGTGTTTAGTGACTGTGTAACAGTTCCCCCGACCAAAATACTGTTAATCACATTTGGTGTAGCTTGAACAGTGGGCTGTACAGATTTAGTAGTAGTGCTTACATCGGCGTTGGTCGACATAAATGTGTCCTGACCCGCTAAGTCTTGGACACTATTTACATTCATGTTGCTACTCACGCCATTAAGTACTTGTTTAACGTCAGTATTAAGGTTTTGTATTTTCGTTACTTCGGTTGTTGATGAGATTCGTGGTCTGGGTGTAGACGTGAGTATATCAGCTAGAGCATCGAATATAGATACTGTAACTGACGGCGAGTGATGTGATGCCTCAACGTTCATCACGTGTGACGGCTTTACCAGACTCTCGGACAGTCTCAAGTCTGCCGAGGACAATGTCCTTCGTGTCTGAGTAAAGGAAATAGCATTCAGGTCTGGCCCTAATTGTATCTCTTCTCCCTCTACCTGAAATAAGAAGTAATCTCACCCATATAAACAGAAAAATAGACGTTTTTGTGTATAAAATGTTCAGGTTTGAAAAGAAATTGTTGCATGGAATGTAAATCCCGAGTAGGAGGAACTCGTGCAAAGACCAAAGCCTCTTTATTTATTTTGGAATTAAGATAACAGTTAGATATTTAGAAGTTAGTGTTAAATGAAAGTTAGCCATAGATGACGTTATGTATTAAAACAAGATGTAACATGTATACAATATTTAATGTCTTATATTAATAGTATGTTAGTGAATGCTATTCTACAAGTACGTACATTAGTTTGTTAAGTTTTTGCGTCAAGTTAAATGCTTTCATAATTCGTGCGGTATAGAACATCTTAACGCAGAAACTTGTGGATGTAAGTAAAATTTTGCCTTAAAGAGATTTTTACTCAATAAAATAATTAAAAAAACTACCACTACTATGAACTTAACTATACCAAAACAATATAAATGCTCTTATAATCTACATTATATCTCTTTAAAACTAAATCATATCCATTTACAACAGGGTGAATGAGATGAGCAATGATCGTGACAATGATGTATGTTAACTATATGATTCCATTAACCAGTTCAATGGATGATTCATGAAAGTATGGCGTTGTGTTGTTCAGTCTTGACATCGACTCGGTAGTGTATATGTCTCCTTCGAACCAATTAGGCTCTTCTACAGACTTTGTCAACAGGTGGTCAGTGACGTAGAATTTCAGCCAAGCCTTTAGCAATAAGAAATTTCTCATTAATGTTAAAATGACACGTTTTATACCAATTGGTTGCTAAAATTATTGTAAAGTTTAATGCCAATCTGGATAGAGTAACTGCTGATTGTAATTTTGGCTATAAAACTATAAACAATTCAAAAGTTTTGATGTGATATTGTAATCATAAAGTACTAGCCAAACAATCAGTAATAACTCCAAATTGATAAAGATGATGATGATTATATTATTATCAAGTGCAACGATAGATATTATAATGAAAAGTAAATATGACTTATGACATCTTAACGCCAATTCGATAAAGGGGCTTTGCGTAACATCACAATTGTAGAGTTCAGATCAAATTGTTAGTGGGGATGTAATTTTGAAAAAAAATTGTAGCATGGTATGGTGTTAATATCTATATCACGTTACTTACAGTTGATGGTGTAATGGTAGGTACAGTGGGTTTGTAAAATGGTTTATCAAGATACGAAGCTCTGTATTTAGAACTGAACCTACTCTTAGATTTATCTGGTTCAGGCGTTATCTGTAAAGTTTCGTAATAACAATGAAATACATCAGAAACATTTTCGGTGAACTGAGTAGAAGAGAAATGTGTCAAGTACTTACCCCATTGTTTGAGGCCTCCGTCGTTTTAGAGAAGGATTCGCTGAATTTCCGTATACTCCTTTCTCGGGGTTTCGGAGTAGTTGCTGTATTATCTGAGTTAGCATCTTTAGATTTGCTACGATTACGCCCATACTTTCTTGTTTGTAGATTTCTAACAGGAGGGAACACAGTTGAGGAGTCTTTTTCTTTTTCAATATCATTAGTTGAGTTTTGATCTTTGTAAATTGCGTGGTATTTGTATTTGTCACTGTCTAATCTTGATGAAATAGTTGGTGAAACGCTAACCACAGGCAAGTTTTCAGACTCTTCCGCCATATTCGTTACGTCATTACTTGCATTATTCTCTAAAGACTCCTTACTAGTGACAGATACTAAAAACATATGGTTATCATTATTTTCTGGTTGCGTATCGATCCTAACAGCTTCTCCATCTTCGGAATTGTTTAGTAAAGCAAAGACAAGTGGAGTATCGACAGTTTCCTCTGATTTCTTTGTTACAGTTTCGGAGTTGACCTCTTTAAAGGATTCCGTTGTAGATGTCGTTTCATTTTTGACATTGTTTCTCAATCTTGAATAATAAGAAGTCCGAGGCAGTACAGTTCTTTGTGGAATATTTACTGCATTTTCACTTTTGGCACTTTCTGTAGATGATATTTCAGCGCCACTTGCGGATTTTCCTTTAAATTTTCTAGAATAAACTGGCGGTCGCACGAAAACTTTTTTTAACGTGTTGCTAGGTTCAACTGATTTGCTTTTTATAGTTTCAATTTTGGATGATTCAGTGCTGGGTGCTTTAAATTTTCTGTTGTACTTGAATATCGGTTTCTCGGTACTTTGACCTGAAGCCGTGGTAGCTGTTGAAGATGGAGTTAGGGTGGATTTTCTAGTCCTAGCAGAATAAGTCCCTCTGGGCTTGTACTCAGAATTTCTAGGTTTTGACACCTCTGGGGCTACAGTTGTTTCAGATATTTTATTTTCTTCTTTGTTTTCGTTTTTTGACTCCTCTGCTGTAGTTTGTTTGTTGCGAAACTGTAATTATTATAATTAACAGAAATTAATTTGACGTAATGAATTAGCACAACAAATCAGTGACACACAATTATTGTTTGAACAAATGTGTGTTTGAATTAAGTTGTGATTGTGAGTGTAACGAGTGAATGAAATAAGTCTATAGAATTAAAAAGTTTAATAATGTTAAAAAAATTGTAGAAGAAGTGCAAACTGCCTCTTTTAAGAATGAGATAAGTAATCCATAAAAAAAAATTATGAAAATTCCCCTTTTAGTACACTAAAATATATTTTTACCCTTGAATATTTGTTTGTGCCTGGCCCAGTTTGTGTTGACTGTGATGATGCAGAGTAGGTTTTGTAAACTTTTTGTGATGCTTTCGGTGACAAACTCTCGGCGGTTGGAGAGCTCACTTGTGTCTGAAAAATAATTAATCATTTTTATGGCGAGACTAATTATTGTGATCTCAGTTTTGTGTTTATGTCACTGCGTAGTGTTTATAATGTTTCTTTTTGATTGTAATCTAACCGAATATTGATTCTACTCACCGATGCATTCTTAGCTTGTATTAGAGCTTTGAAACTCGCTGGATAGTTATCATCATCGGCTATTTCATCTGAAACATGCGTTTTAGGCAGAGACACAATTGGTCTAAAGTTCATTTTCCCTCTTACTGGACGTCGTACAACCTTTGTCACTTTTAACGTCGTTGTCTTCGCTTTGTTTGGCTCTGTGCTATGTTGAACAATAGTTTCGACGACGGTCGGAGCGGCAGATTGATATTCTGCTTGACTAGTAACACTCTCTTTGTTCTGACTAGACTTTATTACTTCGTTAGCTGTAACGAGTCCTTCACCTGTTAAATTCGTATCGGTTTCTGAAGGCCTAGTTTTGTATCTCAATTTCCTTGAATTTCTCAAGTCAGCCGATTGGGCAGTTCTAGCCGTTGTAGGCGCTTTCTCGGCTACAGTTAAAGTGTTGATCGTTCCTGATACGTCGAGATCCAAAGACCTGGCATTAGCACGAGTATTTCCACGACCACGCGGTCTCTTCGTAGCCACAGTCTCAGTTGTTGAAGCAATAGAGCTTCTGCGTCTGAACTGCGTCGTTGTGGCAGTGTCTTCTTTAGGTATTTTCGTTATATCATCTAGGTTAGAATTGATTACTTCGAGTCTGCTTTCGTCGATATTGGGAGAAGTCAAGTCCACTGGCGCTTGAGTAGGCGAAGAAGTTGAAGTAGGTCTTCTGCTGACGACTCTCGACCTGGTTCGGGCGACAGGTTCTCTTGTTAGTGAAGCATCCTTGTTAGTAGATTCAGTGTTAGCTGATTGACTGCGCGTTCGAGTTCTTCGCGAATCGAATCGTTCGTTATTGGCACTTGGAGCTTGAGGTTGTTCCGGGGTTGGGACAACCTCGGGCCTAGTTCTCGTCCTTGTTCGGACGCCATCTCTTTCCTTCAGAGGAGTTTCTTCTCGTCTCCTACTGCTCCTAGGCCTGAATGTAGGCTGCACGGTTTCCGATTGATCAGAACTGGCTACACTATTACCATCTGAAGCTGATGGCGTTTGCAACCTTCTACTCCTCGAAGCACCTTCCACCTGGAAAGTAAAATAATGAATCGTTAATACGTGCAGTTACTATCATCACTAATAAAATAAAGTAAAAATTGCAAATATCTTCGTCAACTGCAAATAACAAGAAAGAGAAAATCACTAAATCTTCACTTCCAAGATTTTCCTCAGACATGGTGTCAGACTCAGAACAAATAAAGATAACAAGAGAAAGTACAACTATCAATTACGTACGTAACGCTTAATGATTTGCACTGAAAACGAAAGTGCCATCTGCAACAATGCATTATGAAATCTTTAATCTATGAACACAAAGAAAGTGCGTCTGAACAATACTGGACGGTTGGCGGCCGGTCATTGGAACGCATAATTCAGTTACTTCATGCGACATAACAGCATGAACAGCCACTTGCATTCAGTTAGAAGTAGAACAAAAAAAGGTTTTATTGATTCAGCAAAACAAGAATATCTATAATCTTATTGAAAGACGATGTTCATGATATACTTCAGTTTTAAATTTCTGAATGTTATTACGGAAGTCACAAATTCATTTTTATTTAATTCAACTATTATCCTTATCTGATTCTTGAAAAATTAAAGAAAACCTAGTTCCATTATAAACAATTTGTCATAGCATAGGTAGTTTACAATACCAACAATACTATAAACATAATTCTACAGCAAAATACAACACACATTCATCACTTTATTAGGTAATACAGACATTCTGAAACAAGACCATTGCCTTGTTGAATGTGTAGGTATCCAGATAATCTAGTGCTTTATGGTCGAAAAGCCTACAACTAGTACCTAACCTTCAATCAAGCCCAACTCACACGGTCATTAATTATTCTTTTACAACAAACGAGTCGCGTGCTCACACGTGTTCACGAATTTCACTCACGATTTTGACAGTAAACTTGTTTATTAGGAGATGTGCAAAAACACGACAAAAAAATGATGAATGGTAATGTCAGTTTAGTTATTGGAACCAGATTATTCTTCATGTTTAATATTTAAAACCCACGAGAAAAATCATTGAAAAACTGCCAGGTTAATCAAAATCTTCGGGCTCGATTTTTCATAAAAATATTTATCGTTTTGCACCTATGACAATAATTGTTAATATTTGTAGGTCACTTGAAAAGAAATGCGAATGTAAACGGCTGTATATGACGTCTCCATAAGGACTGGAAATATTTTTTTACAGGACCTAAAAAATCTAAAATTATTCTCAAAATCTTTACCAATCGGGTTCAAAAAAAAAAGAAATAAAATTTGTTCAAGACTTAAACCTATTACACTTTTATTGTGCCTTTAATTGAACCATTCCTAACAATACTAGTTGATGTATTAGGTTGGGGAAAAAGTCTTTTCGCATTATAGTATGTACGAACTTATCATAAAATCTCTTTGGCTATACTATTTGTATCTGGCTGGTTTTGGTATCATTGAAAGTTTAAATTTTAAAGAACATAATTCCAAATTCAAATTAGGAAAATGTGTGACTTTCATTTATTTTTCGTACTGTCAAGATGGGTGAATCTAATGAAGAAATTCGATACATTTTAAAATTTTACTACAAAAAAAGTAAAAATGCAACGCAAGCCGCGAAAAAAAATTGCGATGTTTATGGACCCAGTGCAGTGTCTGTGAGAGTAGCACAAATTTTGTTTAAGCGTTTTCAATCCGGAAATTTTGATGTCAAAGATGCACGTCGCTCTGGTCGCCTTATTACGGATAAAATGGATGCCATTTTTGAAAAAGTGGAGCAAGATCGGTATATCAGTAGTTACGACGTAGCTGAAGAACTGGGAATTGACCACAAAACAGTTTTGGCGCATTTGAAAAAAACTGGGTACACAAAAAAGCTCGATATTTGGGTACCTCACGAGCTCACTGAAAGAAACGTAATGAACCGTGTACTCATTTGTGATTCTTTATTACGACGTAATGAAACCGAACCATTTTTGAAGAAGCTGATAACTGGTGATGAAAAGTGGACCACGTACGACAAGAACGTGCGAAAAAGGGTCGTGGTCAAAGGCCGGTCAGGCTTCACAGACTGTGGCGAAACCCGGGTTAACTCGCAATAAGGTGATGCTGTGTTTGTGGTGGGATTGGAAGGGCATTATTCATTATGAGCTGTTACCACCAGGCAGGACCATCGATTTTGAACTCTACTGCGAACAACTGATGAGATTAAAGCAAGAAGTTGAGAGAAAGCGGCCGGAATTAATCACCAGAAGGGGTGTGGTTTTTCATCATGATAACGCTAGACCTCACACATCTTTAGCCACTCAGCAAAAATTAAGAGAGTTTGGCTGGGAGGTGTTACTGCATGCGCCGTATAGTCCTGACCTTGCACCTTCAGATTTCCACCTGTTTCGGTGTCTTCAGAATTCTTTAGGCAGTGTCAGGTTAACATCACGAGAGGACTGCCAAAACCACTTGTCGCGGTATTTTGATCAGAAGTCCCAAAATTTCTATAGCAATGGGATCATGTCCCTACCTACAAGATGGCAAAAAGTTATCGAACAAAATGGTACCTACATACTTTAGATAAATGTAAATATTGTATATAAAAAATGTTTTGAATTTTCTTAAAAAATGCGAAGAAACTTTTTCCCCAACCTATTATTATAAATATTATAATTGTAAATATTACAGTAAAACGAGGTAACTCGCAAAAGCAGCTAATTTTATTTTACTATGCAATTTGAAAGAACCATTTGAGAGGAAATGGATAGCTGACATTATTTATCTACCTACACAGTCGTTTTCTCCTGCAGCGTAGAGATAATTCTTAGCGGCTTGAAGACTAAATGGTATTACAGTTCATAAACGCAATACTTGAGTACCTACAATGTGATGAAAGAAGACGTGTCGAAGCTGCACCTGCGTGAGTCGCAAAAGAAGTACGCACGGCTACATATCAAGCTATATCCAGTATAAGCTGATCTCGCATTATATAGGATTTCATTACAATGAGAGGTCAGTGTAAACTGGAAATTTATAGCTTGATGTGTAGCCGTGTGTACAAAGTATCCTCTAGTTTATACATAAATAAATGGAGGTTACATATTCCACGGAATAAAACTTTAACATAATTTTAAAATGCGATAATTTTCTGCCGTCAAAATGGGAATTATGTCTAACAACCAGTCTTACCAAGGGGTATCGTATTACCCAGTTACAGGGTTGTGGAGGTCAGATAGGCAGTCGCTCCGTGTAAAATAGGTACTGATATTCAGCTGCATCCGGTTAGATTGGAAGCCGACCCCAACATAGTAGGGAAAAGGCTGGGCAGATTGATTGGATTTGGATGAACTCAAACACGATTGTTCTCGGATCTCAAGCTTTAGATTGCAGTTGAACATTTGTGTCAGCTTACACCGTCATAATGCAAAATAGGAACGCCCAGTCTGATCTGATAACTGAGATAACAGATTAGCGTTCATTATCAGTGCCCTACTGCTATTAAACTGTATACAGGCTGAATATTTTGGTCTAAGCCCGAGACAATAATTTATTTGTGTATGGGCCATGAAATTACAATGTCTGTCTGGGATTTCAAAGTTCAACTATTTTCCAGAACTGTTCTCTAGCTATCAAACAATCAATCAATCAATCATCATCAATCATTGTTTTACTGAACTGCAAGCTAGGGAAAAGCCAGGTCCATCCAAACCTTTCTTTTTTTAACCTGTTCTTATTACGTCCTTCACAATTCAATTTAAATTCAATTCAATTCAATGTTCAAGGTTGTCCAATTTCATGATAATAACTATGAATACATAATCTTAATCTAGGTCAATAAACTACATGTGCTATAATCCAGGTAATCTTGTGTTTCAGGCAATATGGGCTAAGTTTAAACTATGTAAAATAATCACGAATTAATAGTTACAAATAAAACAGTAATGTATAGTTGGCAAACACGAAAAGTAAGACATAAATTGCATACGAATTAGTCAAGTGTACTTTAATACCTACTTAATACAATATCAATCATCAATATCATTGTTTTCTTCTTCTTTCTTAGCTAATAATATATTTTTTATTTTATTTTCTTTATTTAGGCAACCAACAGTGATTCTTATAGTATGTTGCAGAGTATGTGGATTACAGTATTGTATGGCCAATAATAGGTTTCCCTGTATAACTTGGTTGGTGTTTGTGGTTGCTTGGTTGGTGGGTTTGTTGGTTTGTCTGTAAAACATTCAATACTTCAAAAGATGCAAAAATCTAAAATTAAGTATAAAATTTAAAGAAAAAAAAAGTTTTCATATAAGAGATTAGAAGTTTGTCATTTGTCTTCGTTTATGTTTATAAAAAACATTCATTCAACATCATAATATGTTGGGGAAAAAGTTTCTTCGCATTTTAAGAAAATTCGAAACATTTTTTAATATACATTATTTACATTTATCTAAAGTATGTAGGTACCATTTTTTTCGATAACTTTTTGCCATCTTGTAGGTAGGGACATGATCCCATTGCTATAGAAATTTTGGGACTTCTGATCAAAATACCGCGACAAGTAGTTTTGGCAGTCCTCTCGTGATGTTAACCTGACACTGCCTAAAGAATTCTGAAGAGACCGAAACAGGTGGAAATCTGAAGGTGCAAGGTCAGGACTATACGGCGGATGCATTAACACCTCCCAGCCAAACTCTCTTAATTTTTGCTGAGTGGCTAAAGATGTGTGAGGTCTAGCGTTATCATGATGAAAAACCACACCCCTTCTGTTGATTAATTCCGGCCGCTTTCTCTCAACTTCTTGCTTTAATCTCATCAGTTGTTCGCAGTAGAGTTCAGAATCGATGGTCCTGCCTGGTGGTAACACCTCATAATGAATAATGCCCTTCCAATCCCACCACACACACAGCATCACCTTGTTGCGAGTTAACCCGGGTTTCGCCACAGTCTGTGAAGCCTGACCGGCCTTTGACCACGACCTTTTTCGCACGTTCTGGTCGTACGTGATCCACGTTTCATCACCAGTTATCAGCTTCTTCAAAAATGGTTCGGTTTCATTACGTCGTAATAAAGAATCACAAATCAGTACACGGTTCATTAGGTTTCTTTCAGTGAGCTCGTGAGGTACCCAAATATAGAGCTTTTTTGTGTACCCAGTTTTTTTCAAATGCGCCAAAACTGTTTTTAGGTCAATTCCCAGTTCTTCAGCTACGTCGTAACTACTGATATGCCGATCTTGCTCCACTTTTTAAAAAATGGCATCCATTTTATCCGTAATAGGGCGACCAGAGCGATGTGCATCTTTGACATCAAAATTTCCGGATTGAAAACGCTTAAACCAAATTTGTGCTACTCTCACAGACACTGCACTGGGTCCATAAACATCGCAAATTTTTTTCGCGGCTTGCGTTGCATTTTTACCTTTTTTGTAGTAAAATTTTAAAATGTATCGAATTTCTTCATTAGATTCACTCATCTTGACAGTACGAAAAACAAATGAAAATCACACATTTTCCTAATTTGAATTTGGAATTATGTTCTTTAAAATTTAAACTTTCAATGATACCAAAACCAGCCAGATACAAATAGTATAGCCAAAGAGATTTCATTTTAAGTTCTTACGTACTATAATGCGAAAAGACTTTTTCCCCAACCTAATATAATCTACCTAAACTTGAGCCTCCATCATTATTTCTCCATCCTCCATCAATTTTGATGGCCATTATCACTATACCGAGGTTTCAAGGCTTGACCCATAAAATAATTCGTAAAAATCACCACCCTGTAGTCAAAGTGAGAGGTGGTACATTATGGCCCTATCCGCATGGCCCTATTTGGACCATGCGAACACACGTGTGCTCTAACTTAACGCCTTAATTTATTTAATACTCGAATGATAAGTAAGGTGAACGTGAATGGGGTAATTAATTATTATGCGAGCGTTATTTGTGTGTGAGCTGTAATTATACGTGCTTTAGTTAATAATTTGTATATTTATGTTGTGTTTTCTTGTAGTGAAAGGGTTAATGCCCTGCGTATTAGCTCTCTAATCTGTTTGTGTTTTGTGAAACACGTGTATTTTAAAAGTAGAAAGAGTAGCAGGGATCCGTGTAAAGGTAGTAAAAACATTAGGTATATTTTTTTAGGGCTCAGTGTCTCAAAAGGAAAAACGGAACCCTTGTAAGATCTCTTCCTTGTCCGTCTGTCTGTTAGTTTGTCAAGATCCTTTTTCTCAGGAACGCGTGGAAGTATCAAGTGGAAATTAATATCAAATACGTATGTCTACAGGAATCCGCTGCACAAGTGAAAGAAAAAGTCCCAAAATCGTTAATTTGTAATTTTATCAAATATTTTTTTTGTGATTAAAACTTAAAGCAGTTGGAGAATTGACCGTGACGTATATCAATGTATAAGAGAAAATGTTTTTTAACTACAATGTTAAGTTTGTTTCGGGATAAATTCTATTCAAATATTTCATTGTGCGTGGTCCAACACGCATTTGGCCGGTTTTTTTTTTATCGTTTCTGCGTAGGTAAGTACCTAGCATGGAATCTTCACCTTGAGGAAAAAGTAAGTCCTACATATTTCTCATTCTTACCAACTAAATCCCCGGCAGTACTCTATCTCGCAGTGTTACCGGAGTATGCGACCCCAGGTTCGTTTTCAGATGATTTTCAGAGTCTATTATTGTGATTTATTATCATTGATTCTTATAAAAAACTTCCGACTTAACAATATCTTCAAAATTGGATAAGTATCATATGGACAAAAATTAAAACTTACCACCTTAGGTGATACATTAATATAGATAAATAGATAATTAAAAGAGGCTAAGTAATAACGCACGGGTCAATCCATCAGGTTAAGCTACGCTTGCCGGGGTCGGTCCGTGGACGGGTGACCATCTTTACATACCGAGACTCCTCCGTGCCTCGGAAAGCACGTTAAGCCGTTGGCCCCGGCTGTCATTCGTGGATCTTTGACAGTCGTTACGGGTCTTCAGAAGCCCGAAAGTCTGGCAACCAGTCTTACCAAGGGGTATCGTATTGCCAGTTACTGGGTTGCGGAGGTCAGATAGACCCTGCTCCCTGTAAAATACTGGTATTCAGCTGCATCCGATTAGACTGGAAGCCAACCCCAACATAGTTGGGAAAAGGCTAGGCAGATGAGGCAGATGAAATAGATAATTAATAGTTTGAGTGGTCCAAGAAAGCAGAACGCTTTATATTGATTTTACGTAGTACTTACCACAATTATCTATAACAAATAGTGCTTTCGTAATATTGAGTGCATGCTTACTTACTCATTGGAATTGTATCAAAGTCGTGACGGCAGTTCGTAGCACGTAACATGTGACATATATACCTATGTACAATTACATGTATTCCATCACGCTTTCAGTGTTTTAGTGTCTAAGTAGGGCCATTAGTGTCAAATTATAGCTGTCTGAAGTTTTTTCAGGTTTAGAAGTATTGACAGCAAAAACATTTTAATAGACTTGTTATAATGTTAACAAGTCTATTAAAATGTTTTGCCTAATAATAAACTCCATTACTAATTCAAACTCCAAATTATTTTCAGAATAGAATAGAATACTCGTTATTAGGTACGCCCCATTACCATTTTTTTTCCAAATTGACAAGCTTCAACTGAACTGATGAACTGTTCGGCATATTGGCAGACAAGCTGTATTTTAATGGTAATTAATACCTGGCAGTAGATAGATACCTATTGCAAGAGCTAAATAATACAAAGGTACTATTCAACGACGACGACATTCAAATTCGTTCTAAATTAAGTTTACTAACCATAGCTAATATTTTCAGGAAACATAATAAAAAACATCACGGATCAAAATGTCATTAAAATTATACAAAAAGTATAATTTAATAACAATTTATTCGTAGTGTAAGTTAATTTTTTATTGGTAAAAACGGACAAGTTTAAATGACAGTAATTATCTTAGTAACTTATATTTCATGTACATGACCTTTAATTTGTTAATTGAAAATGGCAAATTATAGCTAATACGTGTTGTAAGAGGTTCAGTTTCTAAATATTAGTTATGTTCTAGGTTGTAATGTTGTTGTTATGAAACACTAGGGCCATGGGGTCCGAGTGCACACTTGGTTTTTCAAGACATCGCTAAACGGTTGGTCGACTCCTCACATGACTAGAGGGCTGGCCTATTTTTTGGCCAAAGAATCAGCATTGCCATACAACGTGGTAATGCTGCCAGCCTTTTGGGCACTTTTCCTGCTGACAGCGATGCGGACGAATTTTTTGATGCCCTATGATCCTTTCCCCTCCTTTTTTATAAAATAATAATATGTACATGTACATATTATTATAAGTCTGTTAGTTTATTTAATATCTTTATTCTTTATTTTTGGTCTCAAGTATAAATCGAGGGTTTACTGCGAAAACCAACTAAGTCCAGTCAAGTCAGTTATGAGTTATTGCGTTTTAAAAGTCTATAACTAATTAAAATACTATAATTTTAATAAATCCATGAAGTATCTTCTAAACCGTTTAACGTAGCGCTTAATCGGTTTTACCCGTATAAAAAGCTCAACAAGATGAGAATTTTAATGCATTTATCTAATTTTTGTCAAAAATGTTGGTTAGCAGGTTAGTACACCCTCGAAATACTGAATTTCGAGTTATGTTCTTATCGATTTCCTTATATGTTTTTTCTTTTAGCCTTCTCGTATTTTTAAATAGGTTACAAAACAAAGCATAATCAAATCTTTCTGTCACACCAATTTTTAAGGCAGCTGTCATTTCATTAAAAGAAAATCAAAATGCGTGAAAATCATTATCAAGTTTTGCTCAATTTGGTGTTTTTACCGACAGAATGTCTCAATATGGTTATTTTCACAAATATTTCTATGGATGGCCTTCGGGCTCGGTGGGCAGCGGTCACGACGAAATATCTGGCGTTACACCACTCGAACAATAACTTTGACAATAACAATAGGTCTGCATGACCGATAACTTTACATAATTTGAATGATATGATAATGTTTTTTTTTTTAATTATACCTGATCTAAGACCGTAGAACGCCGAGTTGTTATGGGAGAAGTGGTATCCTATAACATACCCGTTTACCTTAAAAAAAATTTAAAGTAGCGCTCGAAGCAATGCTTATCAACTCTTCATCCATGGGAAATTTTACGATCGAAATATTTAACAAAAAGGTACTACTTGGAAAAATTCCGAGAGTTCAGCATCATTATGCACAAAACCTAATAGGTATTCTACTTCTTCCTTATGAATATTTACTCAACTTAACTCTGCCTTAATCACCTCAACAATTTTAACAATAAAACTATCAATATCAAAAGTAAACACCGCTTAACCGAAACAAGGTTAAGCTATCTATGTGTAACCAGATATATCGAGATAATAAGAGAACAATAACTTCAATAAGGGCGGCGACTATTTGGTTAGGTCGTTGAAACCACAAAATAATAACAAAGATACAGAAAAACTGGCTTTTAAAAGGTACAATTCATTCGTCCAGTCTATTACTTATTAAGTGTTGGCCCAATCCAACCAGACGCAACTGATTACCAAAATTGTCAGGAGAATTGACCGTACCTTGGTATAGGTATTACCAACTGGTAGCTGGTATCCAGTCATGACCGTAACAAGGCCAGTATCTGAGGTTGTTCCATTTCCTATATAGGGACAAATAGATGACCTTCTGTCCCTAAAAGAGCCTTGACGTCCGAATCAGGTGAGACAGAAGATGCGTACAGTTTCACGCTCTTTTGCTAACGCGAAACAATCCTGTTTTGTGTGCAATGATTCTACTGTTCCAATGTTGTTACCGATGTTGGAATATCAATAACATTGTATTGGCCGCTAAATGACACCGAATTGGATTTACGATGCGGACCAAAGTATTGGGTTTCTGACTCACGATTTCAACAATAATTGAATAATTATTTGCATGACATAATATTTTATACGGATCAATATTTATTGTAACGCATGAAGAAACATTATTTCGCTCAAAAATGTTTTAGACTTAGTTGAAGAGTCGATTGTTTGACCATTGCAAGATGAAATAAATCACTTGTTACCATTGGCTTTTAAGCATCCAAACTAGTTCATCATAATTTTATCAGTTTATGAATGCTATGACAATTTTATCAAAGCTATGGGGCACTCGACCAGATTATGTCAGAGCAGTTCACGGTAGCTTGCTTTACGAACAAATGTCAACCACAAAGTCAAATTGAGTACACTTCAGCATCTTATTTTGGTTGACACTTGTCACGATCTTTAGAATGGTTGAGCTGGATGGCGCTGATCCACGCGTCACGTTCGTGAACGGGCGCCGTCAGTTGAGACTGGTTATTTTTAATCATAAATTAATTGTTTTTAAATATATTTGTTTTTACATTGTTTTCACATATAGAAGCAACAAGAATAATATACCCAGGATTTAACTTGATTTAAAGAGTGTCCATGGAGTTTCTTTCCCGTTCTTCTCCAGAGAGATCTATGTTTTGTAATGGGTATTTAGCTTCAACTTTCTGACAAACTGACCGACTCTTTGACAATTCAAAAGTGCCTGTAAATGGTTGAATTGAAATAAATGCGTTGAGTTTGAGTTCTATTGGGTAGTATGTTCATTAAGTTTGTGCCTTTATATTCTACTAGCTGTGCCCCGCTTTTTCACCCGCGTAGACCGGAATAAAAAGTAGTCTATGTGTTAATCCAGGTTATAAGCTATCTACATACCAAATTTCATCTAAATCGGTCCAGCCGTTTGAGCGTGAAGAAGCAACAAACATACAAATACATTCACAAACTTACACCTATATAATACTAGGGTGATTAGTGTGGCAAGAAGTTTGTGTAGGTCACAGATAACTATTTAAATATATTGGCTCAAACCACAATATAATTTTATTTAAATCATTTACATAACTACGTACTAGTAAATAACTGATCAAGTACACAAACTATCAAGTTACATAGTTTACTCGCTATTTGAATGACTATTATATTTTTTATCAGTCTTCGGTTACAATAGTTGTTCATTCAACTGTGAACGAATATTTTGAGGTACAATAAGTTTGTATGTATTTGATACTTTTCTAGTAAGTCACTTATTGTAATTATTTATTTCAATAATATTTTTGTCTTAACAACATTATAATGAATTGATTTACACAAAATCATCTAAAGATACGCCATTCGTTTCGCAAAACTATTACGAGGAACACGGGTCATTTCATATCTTTGTTTCCCAGCAAAGTTACAAACAGAGATACATATAATTATAAGAACATTAAAGCCTATGAAATAACGCTAGAGGCACTTAATTTACGTCACGCAGTTTATTCAGTAACTTGATATATAGCTTACATTGCAATATCAGTGACTGTCACGCATTTATTAAAACACACACACATACATATTTATAAATACACGTGTTTAAACACGTATTTTCCAATGCATGTGCAGTTTAACAACCTAACTTATTGCTAAAGCTGTAAGCTCCTAAAAGCTGTACATTTCCCACATTAATCCGAACAATCACGTACTAACTTACCTAATGAATATATTTAACTTATGATTACCTACATAAGTGCCATCATTGATTTAAGTATGTCTATGATTGGTGTTATTCAAAACCTATTAAAATATTGCGGTGCATCAAGACCATTTTATATTAGTGACACGTGCATTGTAATAACTATTCCAAATTCAGCAAATCATGTAGAGTTCTTCATTTCGCCACTTGCCTAAAATACTTTAAAGCATGCCTCGTGATTTTTACTATTAAAAACCAACCTACGAGTATGTAGTCATTCTTAACTTAAACAAACATCGAACTGATTAAAAACCAGATTAACACGCACAATTGCACTTCACATAGTCACCTTGTTTACCTTCATCCCCCTCTCCCTCTCCCCGCTTGCGCACGCGCCGTCTTTTGTTCTAACAAGTGATTAATCATTAGTAACTGTATCACTGTGTGATACTTGAGTTATTTATTGGTTTTTATTGTTATTTTATGAATGGGCAAAATTGTAGCCTAAAGCGAGGTTGGAAAAAAAACGTTGCAGATTTTTTTTTTTTGTTTACGCATGAGACGCATGCACATTTCGTAGGCATTAAATTTAGATATGCTAAATAAATTTGTATCTCGATGACTTATTGCGTCAGGCTACAGTGGCCAAAAACAGATCGTGATGTTTGCCAATAGTATTTGGTAATGTCTATCCTTTGAAAATACTACATAGACAATTTACAAATAATGTTTTCTCAAAAATACAAGGATCTTGCTCACAATATACAAGGTTAAATTAAATTAACTAGCGAAACTCCGCGGACGTGATGGGTATCACCATCCATCCATCGTGATGGGTATCGTGGTGGGATGTCACCATCGCCATATATATCAATACCCATCACGTCCGACACGACAAAATAAAACTATATTTGACTACACTAACGCCCGGGTTGTGATGACCCCAAAAAAACATCTTCAAATTAATTATTTTTTTGTTTTATCATGTTTAAACCCAGAAATCGAATTCGAGATCAAAAATGTAAACAAAGAAATGTCATTGTCAAAGTGACAGTTCAGGGGTAATCAACATTTCCCTAGTCTTTCTAATTATTTAATTTTAATTTTGAAATTTTGAAAACGTAAAATATAACAAAGAAAAAAAACAACAAATAAAACCTCAGAGGGCCACATACAATCACGACAAAAGTCAGAAATCGGACCACCGTACTATTACCTCTATCCGACCAGGTTGGGACGCTCAACTTGAATCGATTATTAACAATAACGCAATATTATTTACGATATTTTAACGATTCTCTTATTTAGAAGGAAAAACATTGTATAAATAGAAAATAATTAATGAAAGTCCAAATTTTTAGAGCTTCTGCCTTATTGCCAGTATTATAAAAATAATTTGCACGATTTTATTTCAAACAATTATATTTTATTCTTGGATCGTAGTTTACGTCACTTTAAAGCTGAAAACTGTGTGAAATATTACATTTTACCTGTTTAAGATATACCTACAGTTTTAGCACTATGTGATAGTCCTTTTCGGCAAACTGCACAATTGAGGTTATTATTTAAAATTGGCAACACGTTTGTTTACATTTTTGATCTCGAATTCGATTTCTGGTCGGGTCGGGTTTAGGTTATGATACCCATCACGTCTGCGGAATTTCACTAGCTAATTTAATTTGACCCTGTTTAATTTTGCTATTCTCTCTGAATATTCAGAAATCGCATCCAAAACAGAATTCCAGAGTCCAAAAATAAAAGCAAACCAGTTTAAAAAATCAAGAAACAAGCCTCCAATTAAAAATCAAACCAAAAATCGAGTTAGCAACAATTCGATTGAGTTTCGAGTAAAATTCCACTGACCGAGGTCTGTTTCACAGGACGTTAACCCAAAGTATTAAGAAATAACGTTTTAAAGGCATAAAGCACAATGCTTGTGCCTAAAGTGCAAGTTGTTTGGCAGCTGTTGTCAAGGCTTGTGGCTTTTGAGTTGTCGACGAAAGCCAGGAGGTATGTTCGAAGTCGACTTTCGTTTTACTGGAGGTTAAGTGAAATGGACTGTGGTTGGACATTAAGTGAGGTACTCGTAGGTACACTAAACTGTACGTCAATGGTAACAATTGAATTCCAAAAACCGCTCTTACGGCTACGGAATGAAAGCGCTGTCAAATTGTATAGGTAACAGTGGTTTATGCAGCATTTATAACTTTGCTTCTACGTATAAGAAAAAAGCATGAATATTTACACAATTCTGTGTTCATCCAATCCTAAAGGACATCGGTAATTCTTGAAAATTTTTGGTAGATAGATAAATAAATAGAAAGATACAATACTCTTTATTATCAATCAATCAATCAATCAATCAACTCAGCCAATCGCAGTCCACTGCTGGACTCCTCCTCTCCAAGGTTGCGCCACAACACCCTGTCCTCCACCTTCCGCATCCAGTCTGCCCCAGCCACTTTCTTCAGGTCATCGGTCCATCTAGCTAGGGGGCGTCCCACACTACGCTTACCGATACGCGGTCTCCACTCTAGGACTCGTCTGCTCCACCGGCCATCGGTCCTTCGACAAACATGGCCAGCCCACTGCCACTCACTATACTCACTGCACTCTTTATTATTCACACCATAAAAATTACAGATATAAATGTTGAAATTTTCCGTATGCTGACACAATGGGCGGTCTTATCGCTATTTTAACCCGTCGCGCGCTAATTAGCAGACACAATTGAAATTCTATTGTTATCTGTACACATGGTGTACAATCGACATTTTAAGAGTTAAGCGATCTTTTACAGACAAAGTTTTATCTATTGAAAATGAAACACCACAAAATGGAATGAATTAAAAGACTCGTCCTGCTATTTAAATCATAAAAATACACATAGAGTCCTTTTAATAACATAACGTAGCAAAAGGTTCAAGACTTATCTCATAAGAAACCCAAGGCCACTTGGACTTTTCATATCAGCTTTCCTTCCTGCGACATAATTATCACGCTTATCGCCGTTTTCCTTTAGTTTCCTATTATACTCGTACCTGAGAATTTGTCAACAGAGTTTTCATTTGGTATGTTGTTTTAGACACCTTATTATTGAGCTTTCCTTGGCTAAATGATGCAAAACAGGGTCTTGTCATCGCAGTTTTGCTTTGATGCTGTGATATCAAGTGCAAAAGGCTTGATAATATCTCAAATATCCGATCTGCGTGATCAATAACTTTTAATATCCGAGAAAGCATAGTCTTTGTAATATTTTATTCTTATGTGTAAAATAAAATGTGTTTTTCAGTTTTCTTTTGTAAGATGTGTATGAAAAAGAAAGATTCATTTTTCAAAGTTTTTGGGTAACTTTAAACCAAAAACATCATCATCATAAAAAAAAACACAAACATTCATCATTCATTCATTTCATTTTTTTTTTTTCATTTTAATAAAAACACAACTAAAACAGTTATATTACTACATCTATCAACTTGTCAACTAGCCACGACCTATATCTCTGCTTACCAAACTTACATGCAGACAAACACATGACTCACTGTTCTAAGAGATTGTGCTTAAAGTTAGCGGAGCAAGTTTCAGTCGGCCGCGTATGTGTGAGCAAGTGCGTTAAGCAAGTATTGCGACATTCCGATATATGGAGCAAGATATCGACGATTTATTAAGTGAGCTTTTTGAGTGATATTATAAATATTTAAATCAACAATAATTTACTTATGGACCGAAAAGCTTACTTTGTTCGTCAACTGATAACTATACTACAACAATCCACATTCTCAAGATAAGGTCAACTTTTTCCCACCAATTGCAATGGGTTTTATAAAAATCATCTAATGTGGCACTAATGATCGTTAAAACAAGCAGCAATGCCCTTTTAATAATGGCAAACTGTAGCAATCTATGTTTTGACCCCTCATGATGATTGTTGGGAAACTAATGTTCATCTTTTTTTTTTTTTTTTTTGTGGATGGGAAATCATCAAATGACTTCTCCCGCTCTGGGCAGAGCGGGAGGGCGTGTCAGACTTTTACTGACTAAAACCCACCCATGTTCCTTCAGCTGCCCGTGCCAGGGCCACGGTATCTCTTTCGAACTACCCGCGACCCCGGCGGCATCGGCCCAATTGACCCCGTCACTGCTGACATCTCTTTGAGGCGCGCGTGGAACACAACGCGCCGTCGACCCGGGCCTGGTCCTTACCGGACGGCGAGCTGCCCATTACTCGTCGTCCGCAAGCCCGCGCCTACGGTGGCCGGGAATCGGCAATCGATTCCCGCCGCCCAGGGCGTCTCCTACGGCGGCTAGGGGCGCGAGGGCGCGGCTGTTGCCTCTCCCTCACGCGTTCCGCTTCCTCCTTCGCGAGCATTACTGCTTCGCAGAAGGAGGTTACGGCTTCCCATGCACCCTATTTTTTATCAGTGGAATAAAATTGACGACTGACTGACACAATTTATTCGAAGAGTAAAACTTCTATTGGGTATAAAAAATTTGTCGAATTCACCCTTATACGATCTATGAAAGTGGCACATTGCCCAAAAAGTCTCTGAACGTGAATAAAATTAATTCGTTGTCAACTTCTAGAGCCTCTCCAATTACTGATGGATTGCCATCAACTCCTAACATTTCTTCTTGTTCTTTGCGAGATGGAACAGCTCAATAACACTCGTGCCACCGTTCCATCCACACGAATGTTTCTCAACCAAGACTTTTAAATTTAACTACAATTACAGAACTTAATCTCATGATTTGCACCACATTGCAATTTAGAACATTAAAATTAGAACGCATACGGTACAGCTTTATATAATAACACGGACTTGACCGGCGCGGGCGCAGATATACGTTCTGAGAAACTACACGATCCAATTAGATTAACGAGACTTTGCGGTTTGATAGCAGGTCGATCTGACTTTACGCCTATTACTTTGTTAATACTATTCAAGTATAAATATTGTTATTTTTGTATTCTGATTGAATACGCAGCTGTTAGAATCTAGTATGACTTCGAACTTTTATTGAGATGGTGGAGTCACTGTTATCTTGTGGAGTGCTTTATCTTGCTTGGTATCTTGACGTCCATGGAGGTTCTTGTCCGTTCTTCTCCATAGAGATCTACGTTTTGGAATGGGCAACTAGCTTCAACACTCTGACTAACTGACGGACTCCTTGACAATTAAAAAGTGCCTGTAATTGGTGTCATTGAAACAAATGCTTTGCGTTTGAGTTCATCCGGCGTTAACGTAGCCACCTACTAACTCAAAGAAATCTGGATATAAGACATACTTAGGGTGGGTTGCATCAAGGGTTACGTTATAGTTACCGTCAAAGTTCATTTGAACAGTAACACCATCATGTTGTTGCACCGTCATGTCAAATAAGTTCGGAGCAGGGACATGATATTCGACGCATCTGACAGAAGTGACAGATATTTAACAATAACCAATAACCAGCGAAGCGTGGGCGGTTAAGGTTACAGTTAAAGTTATGACGTCAGCTAATAAATTGTCAAATGGAACTACCCATTTTTTGTCTAACTGGTACTTTGACAAGCATGGCATCCTTAGGTCAATCAACTCAGACTGTCGCAGTCCACTGCTGGACATAGGTATGTATCGTGGATTCGAGAAAAACAAGGACCCTGGGCTGACTGCTACGATCACACCTCCTGACCGCTGCGATCGAATTTTTCTCTCCGCATGAGCCAATATTGTCATATCTCGAGACAAGAACTGAGTGTTAGTTGTATTTTTAACTGATTTCCAAAAAGGAGGAGATTCTCAATTCAACTGTATGTTTTTTTTGTGTGTTTGTTACTCGATTACTCCGCCAATTATAAATTGATTTTGATGATTCTTTTTTTGTTTGGAAGGTCATACTTCAGAGGTGATCCCATACTTAGGTAGTTTTTGAGTTAGCTTTGATGATTTAATCCACTTTGTGTATGTTGATGATGTTCTAATAGTTCCTATCACTGTTGTTTTCATAGCAAGTAGTGGCATACGAATCGGTGTGGGTACCATAACTAAAAAGTGAAAATAAAAAGCTTTTAAAAAAAAAGTCGGTTTTTGAAGTCGGTTGTGTTTTTGTTTTTGTAAATAAAGCTTATTATTTTGTTTAGGCCGGAGTTGGGACAACGCCACTTGAACGCATTCGGAAGCAGAATTGGTAAATGCTTTCAAGGTAAACTTACTACCAAATTGTTACATGAGATTTAATAAAAAATATATGACAGTATTAGTAGTAGTAGTATTTAGTTAGTAGTATTTAGATCTTTAGAGCTATTAAGAGTACCTACAATTTAATTGGATATATTCAAAACTATGTATTTACTAACGATCAAACTCAAACTCAAAGCATTAATTTCATTTAAACCAATTACAGGCACTTTTGAATTGTCAAGGGGTCGGTCAGTCAGAAAGATGAAGCTAGGCGCCCATTCCAAAGCATAGTAGGTAGATCTGTCTTTAATTACAATCAAGTAATCATCTCACATAATATTCAACACGAATGCGAAATGATTTAATTGCACTCTTAAAATATTAATATGACCTGAGCACATGTACATTTTTCCAGGGGCATTTAAAACTAAAATTAAAACACGATATTTTATAATATGACAGTTTGAGGTCTTAGTGAATTAAATTATTTAAATCTTATTACCTTCCTATATTTAATACTTAGTTTTTTTTTTATACTTGTTGCATTTTTTTATTAAATGTTAATCAAATAAATCCAATGTCAGGATTGCGTGGCGTCGAAATAGTATTTGAAATACTAATTACATATTGCCAAATTTTACTAACACATCTTTTAGAAAGAAACCTTGAATTGTACAATAAATCACCTCTAAAGTACAAATATAATTATCCTAATCTTGTTTCTCACATAGACTTACATATGCGATAGTAGGTAATCACAAATCCGTCAGCCCTTTTTAGGGTTCCGTACCTCAAAAGGAAAAACGGAATCCTTAGGATCACTCCACAGCAATTTTATCCGAATCTAATGGACTGATTAAGTTGAAATTTGGTACACATATGAAATTCGGTGACCCAAACGTGGAAATGTAACTTTAATAAATGAATTTTGAATATGGATGTCTCTTTTGGTGGGCAAATAAGAAAATTTAAAAAAAAGTTTTACAAACTACCCAATAGTTTTAATACCACCCAATAGTGAGGGTCTCCAATAGTTTTTTTTTTTTATAATTCTAAAAGAAATTGTTTTAAAGTTATTTAAGAAAATATACGAAAATAATATAAAAAAATAAAAAAGTGCCCCCCCTTATCTCCGAAACTACTGAGCCTAAAATTTTGAAAAAGATACAAAAAATAGTTCTATACCTATAAATTAAACAAAAATCTCTATGAAGTTTATGATAGTCGATAGATGGTGATTTGTGATAGTGTGGTAGTATGTGTGTGTGGTAGTGTGATAGTGTGTGTGTGGTAGTGTGATAGTGTGTGTTGATAGTAGTATGGTAGTAGTTGTTGTCATATAACAACATGATAAATCTCTCAATATTGTGCGTATAAACTTACATTTGCAGTTGGCATGTATGGAAGAACATGTTTTTCAACTGCAACGTTAGATTTTAAATTATGTAAATAAACAGGACATATTAAGTGCGAAAAAAAAAACTACAATGTTAAGTTTATTCTTGGGATAAATTCATTCCAACTACGGAACCCTTCATTGTGCGTGGTCCGAAACGCACTTGGCCGGTTTTTTTACATAACATTGTTCTAATCCGTGAAGTATAGTGCATTAACATTGCATAAGTCCCGTTGCGAATCTTGCTGACTATAAATCTTATTATTACCATCTTATTATTACTGGCACAGTAAACAAAGAATTGTACCTACTTGTATCTGGTGTTGTACAAATCTTTTAATTAAAAACTCATTGCTAATATTTGCATTGCAATATAGTTCACCTTTCAATGCAAGGTCAGCAATGAATCTTTAATAACTAATCTATTTAATAAGTAATCATTACGATACTTTTACAAACATCTTGATGTTCAATGACATTACATATTTAGTTCATAAACACATAGGTCCATTCTAATTCGTGACTTATTACTAGTATAACACACGATATATTATTGAGTAATCAATCAAACGTGTGTCTGATACAATTAGATTACATTTAACCTAATTAAAATTTAAGTGCCTTGTTATATCATTTGAATAAGAACAAGCTGCCGTGAATAAAAGATATCGGGGAAATGCTGCTACCATCTTACTGCAGTAGCCAAGCAGCATTTTGTGTTCCGGTTTAGGGCTGGTTTTCCACCAGAGATGTGCGAGGTAGCTGGGTGGTGCGAGGATGTGTAGCGAGGCTGTGAAACGGTGTGAGTGTTTCCACCAGAAATGTGCTAGCGGTGAACGGTGTGCAAATGTGTAGTGCGAGGATGCCTTGCTAAGCTCGAAACAGTGTGCAAATGTGTGGCGCGAGGATGTGCAGCGGGCTCTTTTCAGATGCGAGGTGTGGTGGGAGCGGAGCGCGCTCACTTTTGCCATCCCTAGCGCACATCCCTCGCACACATCCTTCCATTGTTTTGAACGTACAAAAACCTCGCTCCGCCGAGCCATTTCCACTAGAACCGCGCCGAGAGAGGCTAAGTAAATGAAGTGATTCTACTCGTTCTTAACAAACATATCCCTCGCTACGCATCCTCACAAATCCCTGGTGGAAAGGCAGCCTAAAGGCTACCGGTGAAATTACAGACACGTTATTCACACTCTAAGGTCGGCAATGCATCAACAAGTGTTCTATTCTTATTTCTAGCATTGTATGCAAAAGTGAACTCCAGATGAAATATCATTAAAAACAAGCATTATTTCATACATAAATGTTCTGACAACAACATCGGCTTTTACACCAAGGTAATGTGCAAACGTTTTACAGTTTTACTGCCTCATATTTATTACTTTGTAATATGAGCATAATAAATAACATAACTGTAATATAGCTTTATCAGGTCAAGTTTTAAAACTCCTTTGTATTAAAACTATCCTATGACCAAGATTAGCACAGGATACTTTTGATCTTGGTAGTACGTTCCCGTGGGATACTTTCCGACAACCACGCGGGCGAAGCCGCGGGCAAAAGATAGTTATTAGATAAAGAGAAAATTAATACCTAAGGCAACTGAAGCTAATATCCTTATTTTAGCCAAGCACATAAAAGTATACCAGAAAGTTGTGGTCAAATTTAAGAGGGCGTAGTACACACCATCACACTGAACAACTTTCTTCATGGGACCTAGTTTTCAGTTTGGTGGTCTGCCACACCCTTAAATTTCACTATACCCTTCTGTACACCCTGTATACAGGGTGTAAGTGTAAACAGTGGCAATATTTTAAGGGGTCATTGTACTCATCATTATGAACAACTTTTACTTAATCTGCCTAGCCTTTTCCCAACTATGTTGGGGTCGGCTTCCAGTCTAACCGGATGCAGCTGGATACCATTATTTTACATGGAACGACTGCCTATCTGACCTCCACAACCCCTTAACTGGGTAATACGATACCCCTTGGTAAGACTGATTGTCAGACTTTCGGGCTTCTGACGACCCGTAACGATTGTCAAAGATCCACGAATGACAGCCGGGACCAACGGCTTAACGTGCTTTCCAAGGCACGGAGGAGTCTCGGTATGTAAAGATGGTCACCCATCCACGGACCAACCCCGGCAAGCGTAGCTTAACCTGATGGATCGACCCGTGCGGCTGTTATTACTTTAGCCACGAGCTCCTCATACATGAACAACTTTTACTATGGGACCAAAACCTGATATCGCGAAAAAAAAATCAGCTGTTCCTTATTTTGATGAATTATGCGAACATAAATCACAGCTGTTTTTTTTTTCATGATTTCAGGTTTGGTCCCATAGTAAAAGTTGTTCATAATTATGAGTACAATGACCCCTTAAAATATTACCACTATTTACACTTACACCCCGTATACAAAGCCAATATCAGAATAATAGAAAGTAACATAAGTTAATAATAAAAGGCAGCTAATATGAAACAATAGACGGAACAGGTACTACGCCACAGGTGAGTGAAAACAGCTGTTTTTTCTATTATAAGTTTCAGTGCCTAAATTAATTTCTATGCCAATTGTTTAGTCTGGATGCAGTCTGGTGCAATTTGAAAGAGAAAATGGAGGTTGACTGCGTCATTGATCTAGTTGTTTGCAATCCTGACAGATGACCATAGAGTCCAGGGTTCGATCACCGGGTCAAGTAAATTATATTAAGTTTCCAAGTAGCTTAAATACATACGTAAACTCGCGCCTTATTCCCACGAGGGTAGGCAGAAACTACAGAACGCCACCTGCTACGATCCTTACATACTCCTTTCGCTTCGTTCAACTGGTCATACACGCACGCCAGTTGCGAGTACTACGCATCACCAATAAGGTGCCTTTCTAGGGCATCCCTTCCGGCGTTTCCACTCACATCTGCCTTGCAAAACCTTTTGTTAGTCGCCTTTCATTCATCCTATCAACATTACCAACCATCTAAGCATACTCTTTTCAATTTAGCTTTTTTTTATAGGTAGCTTAAATATTGCGGCATTAAGCAACTAAATGTTTGAGCCTTTAAAATCTTCCTAAGTTCATACCTAAGTTGCATGAACAATGGTATTAATGTGTATTTCTGCTAGCCTCAATATAGGTACCTACTTACTACCTACCGTACTTAAACCGCTTGCACAAATGTTAACACTTTGCTAATCCAAAAACTACAGCTTGGACATAACTGTTGCTTGAAGATCACAAAGAAGTATTTATGTTCTAATTTTTGCGCAAGTACATTTGAACACGTAAGTATCTCATTCACTAATTCCATTTTGTTCATAAATATCTCTCCTTTTCTGTTAAAGCTAAGCTTATATTTACGAAGCGTATTTCACTTGTCGTAAATCATACCAAAACAGGACTGAAAAGTAACTCGTCTCGGCTCAAACTATGCCCGGTTTCTGAAAAAATCTTAAAGGGAGTTTAAATTCTCAATAGCTATTGATATTCCTTCCTTATGCTCTGTTAGTGAGGTCCTCAGATAAACCCTCGGTAGTAATTCACTCGATTTTTAAGCTAAATTCTTCCTTAGCGTATAGTTCAGAAACACGATAACAAGCCAAAAATCACTATCGAATGGATAAACTCCGTTTCAATACCTCAGAAACCGGCCATCAGTAGGTAACTCGGCTCAAACTCTTAGTTACTGACTCATAGTCCATGACATTCTCTGTTTTGTTACCATTTACAATCTCTTAATTATTTACTAATAAGTGTTTATTTTTATAATTCTGCTTTGTTTTTCATCTTAGTCTATGTCCTCATCTTTACATACGTCATAGATTTTATCCTCGAAAATGGTTGATGATTTTGAGGTTTCTTTTTTACGTTTTCACGCTAAAACGGCTGAACGGATTTAGATGAAATTTGACACATGGGTGACTATGTCCTGGAAAAGGACATAAGCTACTTTACACCCTGGATCGCAGACAAAGTCACGGGCATTGCTAGTATCACCACAAAGTCTGCTTATCCGAATTATCCATATTATCGTATTTATGATTATAATGTTCTAATCTCTTCTGCTTGTTGATTAAAAACTTCTCGATCATTTAAATGTTAATTTAGCAAACATTTCTGATAGCATATTAGGTTCTTTAATATCCTAATTGATTAATTTCTGCGGCTTCATTCACTAAATATTTATAGATATGCGTATATTCGACAGTATTTGAGCGAAAGTCGACCAGTTTGAGATCACTTTCATGCTAAACCAGTTGGCTTTCTTCAGCATAAAGTAATAACATTGCTGGTGCGAGTGATGAGCAATCAGCGGGTCGTTAATGACGAGGCGAAAACTAGGTCATTCAGTTTCATTACTTTCATAATATGAACTGTGGTATAAATCGATACAAGTTGTACTAATAATAAATTACCTAAATTTTCTGTGGTCTGTTCTAGGCTGGTAATATTTGAGGAGCTCGTGGCTAAGTAATAACAGCCGCACGGGTCGATCCATCAGGTAAAGCTACGCTTGCCAGGGTTGGTCCATAGATGGCTGGCCATCTATATATACCGAGACTCCCCAGTGCCTCAGAAGGCACGTTAAGTGGTTGGTCCCGGTTGTCATTCGTGGATCTTTGACAGTCGTTACGAGTCGTCAAATGTCCGAAAGTCTGAAAATCAGTCTTACTGGGTTGTGGGGATCAGATAGGCAGTCGCTCCATGTAAAATACTGGTATTCAGCTGCATCCGGTTGCACTGGAAGCCGACCCCAACATAGTTGGGAAAAGGCTAGGCAGATTTTGGTTCTAGGCTGATAAGTAAGGCTTTCCAAAAAAAAAAATTATGTTTTAATTTCATGACACAACGTACAAACAAAATATTGACGCAAGCAAGCATAAGGAAGTAAAAAGCCAAGTCAAGGGATGTCACAGGCTGATTGACGTGAATCTATATCTACATCGTGGCGTTTTGCATCCTTGTCAAATTTCAGGGTGTGATACAGAACATCAAACCGAACAACTTTCTCCATGGGACCAATATTGTAATCGCGGAAAAATTTTCAACTGTCCCATAGAAAACTTCAATACCTACTCGACGCAAATGTATGGGACGGCTGATTATTTTTTCGCGATTACGATGTTGGTGCCATGCAAAATGTTGTCCGGTTCGATGGTCTATACCACACCTGTGACGAGGATGCAAAACGACACTTTTGTAAAAATCGATGTGTGTATGTATGTTCCCTGTGGACTTTAAACCGGCTGGAGCCATTTTGATGAAATTTTCAGGCAATCTTTAGATTAGCCCAACGGGTGATCTTATGAAGATTGGTAGCAATCGGATCAACTGAATTTTTTATTGGCTTTTTGGTAATTTTGTGTCATATTTTTTTCTGAGCAGTAATCTAACAAAAATTACTGCATGAATTGAATCATGCATGTATTCAAATCAAGTCATCGATCATAATATTTCAATCATAACACTAACTTAACAAAAAGTGTCCCGTGCGAAGCCAGGTGGGTCGCTAGTAAATAAATAAAAGATAATAAATCAGTAATAAATAAATAATCCAAACAACAAGAAAGCTATATCATATAAAACAAAAAACAAAAAATTTATAAAAATGGTTTTGTGTAAATCCGGTTCGCTTTCGCCCATCACTTGCAGTAAACTTCTTAAGTGTTCAAGGTTGAATTTGCCGAAAGTGACAAAAGCCTTAAAGCCTTGCTGGTCGGACTTCCCGGCACAAAGCAGCCGCGTGCGCAACTACGTAACTTGTACACTGACGATAATAGGCAGGTTTGTGTTACTACATGTACTCTACAATGCGTCAGCAAGTTGAACGAATTCATAACCAGATTTCAAATTAAATTGTTTTTTCCACACTTCTGAACAAACCCCCTCTTCTTTTGTCCACTGAGCGCCTCGATTCGCTTCAAAAGTTTGATGTAAATTAGAACGTCTGTCGCATTTTGTCACCTCTCACGCTCATACGGGACCAAATTTAAAAAAAAAAAATTAATTAAAAGATGCTTTTTTGAAAAATATAATCAATAGGCGAACTAATAATTTAATAGGTAATTATTAAAAACACATTTCTATTGTGTTAAATTAAACTCAGCTCAATAAGTATTTTGATATGTTTTAGAGATGAGTTAAATAAATGCCATAGCAAAAATGTGTTTTGATAATGACCTATTAAAATAATATTATTGTTTAGCCAATTGATTATTTTTTTTTAAGAAAGTAACTTTTCTTTTTAATTTGTTTCCGTGTGAGCGAGAGAGCTAGGCGACAAAATGCGAAATAATTTTGAGGTTTCACATAGTTTGGGTTGTAGCTATTATGGTAATTTAGCTTCTGACTACGATAGTCCTACCATTACTGTATACGTTAACGGGTGTGTAGGTCTTTATCGATATTGTATGTACCATCTCAATTAAAGCTCGACTGTTATCATCCAAAACTTCTCTCATCGTTTCCATCCACAGCCTGACTTCACATGACATGGCGCAGTGATGACACGAGCATCCAAACCGGAAAAGGAAATTGAAAAAGTGCATACCAAATTCTCTTTGTACAGTTAACTAACTGTAACATTATCATTTAACAACAATAAAATCGCAGTTGTCGGTCAACATAAAAAGATACAGACCGCGCCAGTCGGCCCAAGGTTTTATAATGAACTAATGAAAGGACCTTGCTACCGTACCGCCCTCTACCGCCCACTTGTTAGGCTCTAGACACGTGTTTATAGAACAGACAGAGACGCTGTAACAATGATTTTCTTTAACTTTAATAGACATTTATTTGGCGGCAATCAAGCAAGTGACCCCACCTTACCAGGGGGGTACCTAGTCTTACTATACTATTATAAATGCGAAAGTTTGGATGGATAGATGGATGTTTGTTACCCAATCACGCCAGGACGGCTGAATGGATCTGGATGAAGACACAGAGATAGATTATTTCTACTGACGTCAGCTAATAAATGGAAAAAAAATAATAAAATAATGGAATAATCAATTTTTTGTCTAAGGAACTTTAACAAGTGTTTTTTTTTTTCTTTTTTTTTGTGGATGGGAATCATCAAATGACTTCTCCCGCTCTGGGCAGAGCGGCAGGGCGTGTCAGACTTTTACTGACCAAAACCCATTTTGCGAGTTATGCGTACGTAAATGTAGGGAACAGCTGATTTTTTTTTCGCGATTTCAGGATTGACCCCATAGTAAAAGTTGTTCAAAATGATGAGTGTAATGACCCCTTATAAGGATGCCCATGTATTTTTGAAATTGTAGTAATATCGATAACAATGGCTTTGTTTTTCATAAAAAACAAAACCATTGTTATCGATATTACTACAATCGATTGTGCTATAAACTCGAGTACCTAAAGGAAACATCCTATCACAACGCGCCTAAGTAACTACTATAGTACTTTTTGCCGCCATCAATGTTATGTGGTTGTTAAACTTCAACCATTACTTAGCATATGGCGCCCTGCAGCTTACTTACAAAGCAAAGGAAACAAGTTTTATGCATTCAAATGTTGTGCTTGTTCGCAATCTTTTGAGCTTTTGAGATCGAAAGAAAAAAAAAGAATAGCGCAGTCAAAAACGCTTGAGAATAGTATTAGTCATTTGTTTTATTTAAAAAAAATCGATACAGCTTTGCGCATGAATGTTCGCCCCGTAACAAAAGCTCGCACAACGATTTTTTGCAAACTAAATTCACAAAGCAATTAATGCTCGCGGTGAGTGCCCTCGTTACACGATGCAAATTTCTTGATTGTTAATTGAAGACACAAATGACTTGCATCGTGTTTTCTTGTCTCTTACTTGTTTAGGCAGCAACACTTTGATTTTGCTTCAACTTATGGTATGCTACAGGCAATTAAATGTGTCACCGTGTAAATCAGTCTTTACGCACATCGTGTGCAAAAAGCTCTCAGCCTGTGACAGGCATCTATGAAGTTTAGTTAAACTAACCTCACAATTTTTTAATATTTTTATTATACAGAGTGTTTGGAGTTTTGGAGAATGGTTACCGATACCGTTACCTGAAGTAAATATTTTTATGTTTTAAAATAATTGGTGTAGAGTCACTATTTTGACATCATTTTGTAGGTTGACTCAACTTTTGATTAAGTATAAAAACACAACAACACAATACAACATTCCGGGATACTTTTGAACTAGAGTAGAAAATGTAAAAAAAAAGTAATTTTTGTGTAAAATTTCGTAATTTAATTTACTTTTTGGTTCTTTTGCTTATTATTAAAAAAAAATATTTAGTTATTCGATAGCCTCAATCGATTACCTTTGCTATTATTACATTCAAATTATTACATTACATTATTTTATTACATTTTTTTTGCATTTTATTGAACATACCCTATTTCAGCCGATTAAAAAAAAACGATGGCTGCCATTCGCGGGGTGTTGGATTAGGGATATTTATAAAAGTGTATTTGTCGATAAACATGAGTATATAATATGCCCTTAAAGTATCAGTAACCGTTGCCCAAACACACAGTCTAACAACACCATCTCCAAATGAACCACATGTTCTACAAAGTTTGATTTCATATAACTTTTCAACTGTCACACATATTCAAAGGAGTATATCTCGTAAGATACTATCAGTAAAGTCACGTACAGCATGTAGTCACGATAATAATTTAATCTCGACGAGCCCCCATTCACATGTGGGATGAAGTCTACGTAATAAAAAACAGAAATCTAGAACTAAATATGAATGTAACTTCACAAAAGTGTCCATGGAGTTTCTTGCTCGTAGGAACCTCCTACGCTTTGGAATGGCTAGCAACTAGCTTTATCGTTCTAACTGACTAACTCCTTTGAAAATTCAAAAGTGCCTATAAATCAAACCAAATTATATTACAAAACCAGGTTTGGACCATGGACAAATTTTTTGAATTTCGAACTTTATTGCGACACATTAAGTTGTCAGTTTTACAAAACTGACAACTTAGTACCGGCCTAAGTTGTCAGTTTTGTATAAAGAACTATATTACTATCACAGCTAGGTTCTTATTACAAAAAAAAATGGCTCGATGTTTTAAACCATAACGGAAGAAAAACCTCGTTTTGTAATAAGATCGTTTGAGTTTAGAGTTTGACAAGTGGTTTAAATATTCTTTTGTAAATACACAAACCTAAAATTATCCTGCCAAAAGTCACCATTATCGGTTCAATAGTTTAGCAGTTACCGTGTAGCAAACAGACCGTCAGACACGCTTATTTATAATAGGTGTGAGTGCTAATAGCACCCTCTTTGTCTGTCCTCGAAAGGATTGGAAGCGTGAAGTTACGGTTATTGCGTTAATTACTAATGATTTCTGATAATTAGACGATTGAATTATAGATAACTGCATAATGGTTTCGCGCTGGTTAAGTGGAGTAGAGCTAAAACTAGAACGACAACTTAGGTAGTCTCTTTCTAAATCAGTGTTTTAGTACTATTATTTATTCTGTGGTTTAGTTAAAAGGAGTGAGAGCAAAGAAATATCTCGTCTATGACTTGGTCAGGTAACATTACAAACCTTTTATTTGTGCGTGATAATATTTAAAAAAAAATTATATTACTAAAAAATCTGGACCAATTTTAATTTTTACT
The DNA here is from genome assembly GCA_946251885.1 of Cosmia pyralina. Lineage (NCBI taxonomy): Eukaryota > Metazoa > Arthropoda > Insecta > Lepidoptera > Noctuidae > Cosmia > Cosmia pyralina. The sequence goes on along the minus strand of OX276349.1, from coordinate 24,043,680 downwards.
GAAAATCGATCGATTCATATTGTGTCATTAATAGTTCGACTGGATCTCATTCCTCATATAATAAGTATAGAACAAACAAAGAAAAGAGAACACAAAACAACAGCCTATCATTCAAATTCGTAAAGCTTCTATATTTTGAATACAGAAGCTTTACGAATTTGAATGATAGACAAAATCACCATAAACAAAATATGTCGTAACGACCATCAGAAATTTTACATTCAAGCTTCCCGTAATAGGGCTGCCTTGAAATCTTCAAGGTCTCTTACATAAGAGCTTACTATCCGTTACCATGACAACGTTACGTAAACACGCATATTTTTAAGTTTGCCACACATGGTCAGTTTTAATAATCCATATCGTATGTGGATGACACTTTCGTGTATTCCGATCAGGGGCATAAGTCATAAATCCGATAGGCGACAGTGGTGACAATCCGACAATGTTATAACTTATAAGTTTCTAGTTTTCTGTTTGTTTTTAGCTTTTGTTTTTTCTTACACAAGATGAAAATCTCGTCTTCAATGCTTTTAAACTTTCATCCCTTAGTCAACACCTTTAGGGATGAATATTAAAAAATCCTTACTTAGTGCTGATTTTCTTTACATAAGGAACTCTTGGTGGATTTCATGCTTCTAGACGTATGGGTACCTGAAGAAGGACGGCGCCGACGAGGCCGGCCCAGACAGAGGTGGCGGGATGTCGTGGACGCGTACAGTGAGGGCTGGTTCGAGGTAGCGCGGGAAAAGAGTTCCTGGAAGGAGTTGAGGGAAGCCTTTGCCCAGCAGTGGGACATATACGCTAAGTAAAAAAAAAAAGACGTAGAAGTAGATTTCTGCTGTGTCGTGAAAATATGTAATTTTTAAACAAAACAAAATGTTTACTAAATTTTTTAGTATTAAATAAGGTTCTGCATCCTAATTGCATAACACACTATCAATCGGAATTTGAATCATTTTGAAGCAAATTGCTAATCCATTGCTTCATATGTTCGAAAAATTTGTCTGCTCGACAAACTAAATAACGCATTGAATGTTGTTGAACTGTCCAAATGAAACCGATTCCGATTGATAGTTGTGTTACGTAATTAGGGTACAAGGCAAACGACGTATGTTCGCCTGTTCAGTTTATTTCTCTTATTATGTATGGTAGGCCGAAAAGTAATCATCCATACATAATCAGGATTAGCTATACTTTCGTAATACCTAGTCTAGATTTTTGGAGGCTAAGTGGGTCAAATAGAACCTTTTGTGCGTGGTACAATGTGGAACATGTTGACTTATTGTTCTTTTAACATTGGAATGTATTAGGTAAGTTGCAAAATATTCTTAATGGTTTGCGAATGTTGACAAGCTTCGGAAGCCGACTTTGTTACTTTAGTTCCTTTAGTAGCTTAGGTATTATTATAGATGCTATCTATAAGCTTAATAGTACTTACCTGTCGATAGTTCTAAGTGCATTTTGTTTTGACTGTTTAGGGTTCCGTATATCAAAAGGAAAATAGGAACCCTTATAGGATTACTTCGTTGTCCGTCTGTCTGTCTGTCAGTCTGTCAAGAACCTTTTTCTCAGGAACGCATGGAGGTATCAAGTTGAAATTATTAACAAATACGTAAGTCTATGGTCCCTTAGAGGTCTAACAAAATCAAGCTTCTAAGTCAACGCAATAAAAAAATACGGCCATTTATGTGAAATATTTTGATACTCGCAAGTAAATCAAAACCTATAGGTAGGGTACTTCCCGCTGTCCTAGAATCATGAAATATGGCAAGAAGCAAGGTGTCACAGAACAAGTAAAGAAAAAACTCCGAAAATTGTTAATTTCTAAGTTTATGACATAATAAAAAAAATTTTGGGATTACAACGTTAAGTTGGTTTTTGGGATAAATTCTTTTCAACTACGGAACCCTTCATTGTGCGTGGTCCGACAAGCACTTGGCCCCTTTTTTTTATTACTGCAATTATGGAAGAATTGAAATCGAATTATCGATGCAATAATGATCAACTGACTTATTAAGTAAATGGTGATGGATGAATGATTTAAGGCTCAAATTCTTAATTTAATCTTTTTGCATTTACATGCTGATATTAAAGTAATTAGTGTGTTTATAATCATCTCAATTTTTTCTCTTCTAATGAACCTTACCTACATTTGCTCCAATGCATTCATCAGCAACCGCCTCACATAATTCAAAACAAAGTATCTGCCAAAATCTTTACATCATATATCCTTTTGTTATCAAAACTGGGCTAATGATATGCGTAGGATAAACAACAAAGTTACAAGTGTAACATCACTGTAACAGTGTTACATTTAACACAACACCCACGTTCTTTTTTATTGTTGTAGTTAGCAACTGAAATCTGTCAGTAATTCTCTCCTTTGTTCGATAGCAGCTGCGTATTAAGCCAGAATACCTTTACAGACTAGAAAGCTGACGGCAGATACTGAGTGCTGTTTTTGAGCAATAGGTATTTGAGTAACAATGTGCATTTCTTTTTATATATGCAGTCATGATTTTTTTTAAAAGATATCATTAGGTACAGGTAATAAATACAATTTCTTTTGAAAAATTCGAAAACTTTGCAAAAAATTTAAAACAATACGTTAAATTCTTAAAATGTTTATTTGACTGGTAGAATTTTATATGAGTTTCCAACAATAACAGTTAAGTAATATTAGAGAACATAACTATCGTTTAAATGCAACTTGAAGTGAATACTAAAAATGAACGTAAGTTATGGATCAAACTTCTAACTTAGAATTACTTATTCTTTGTAAGGTGTTTTTAGTAAAGTTGAAAGTACTTAAATGCAGTTAATACTTTTAAGTGGTCATTGTTGTAATAACTTAGAGCAAATGTGTCATTTACAAGTAATTCCTTAGAAAAAATATTTACATTTTAAATTACAATTTTTTCAATAAAACTTGACATACTTTGTAGTAAGTGGAAATCAGTTGTCAATGGTATGGGCATGAGAATGAGAAAATTAATGTCATGAGGAAAGTTTGCGTATGAATATAGATGGAGTAGGAGAAGACCAAAGAAACGATGGATGGACTGTGTGAAAAATTATATGGCTAGAAAGGGGGTGACTACTCAGATGATGACTAATAGAGAAATGGAAGAAGAAGATATGTTGCACCGACCCCAATTAAATTGGGATAAGGGTAAACGAATGATGATAAGTTCGTTGTAGCTAACATGTTTTTGTAGGCTTTTCAGGCGCCATATTCACCGTTCATAAGATTCATTCAACCAACCATTAAGGGCCGAGTTCACCAACTTTTAAAACGGCTGTTTAGATATTTAATCAGTTCCTTCCTTAGGAAGCTTAACATAAACCAACTGTTTAAATAACTAACCGGTGGTTTGGATGTTGGTGAACACAGCCCTTATTGACTTCCTAATGCAACCGACCCATTATCCAAAAAAAAAAATACCGTTACGTAGCAAGCTATAAATTGCCTACTTCGTAGGTTTCTGATAATACAAAAGTTTCTGGTAACACATACATTTACTTGCACATAACTTTCGCGTACGCGTTTTAAGTTTAAATCGAGACCGATTCGATGTCGAAATTGGTTCACTCGATATAATCGATAAAACTGGTCCCTTTAGGCCTCGGCCTCGAATTTCGCGGGCAGCGGGGCGGCGGCGCGGCGGCGCGTCTCGCATTGTCCCGCCCCGCTTCCGCGCCGCTGTTTTCGAGGTCCGGTCCATTTGTTTGTACGCATAAAATCCTGCCGCTCCCGCGCCGCCGCTTCTGCCGCCCCGCTGCCCGCGAAATTCGAGGCTGAGGCCTTACGTACAAACCTATAGTTGACAATCCGACTAAGGCTTACCGGCTTTGATGGCGATTTTATGTTCATGTATGAAACCAAAACGTATGAATGAAAGGCAATTGCATGAATTCTCATCTCGCCGTAGATGCGAATGTTAAGAGAGATATATATAATTATGATGTGAAACTTTTCAGTATCTCCGCTACCCTTCGATCAATAATTATTGATCGAAGCCGCTACCTGACCTAGAATTCTCATCCAAATAAATTTTATTAACTAGCTAACCCGACAAACGTTGTCCTGTCCAAATTTCAATAATTCATATAAAATTCCCAGAGAAAATGCACTTTCAATTTTTCAGAATTTGCCAACTTTCCCGGCAATTTTTCCAATTTTTCTCGTCATAAGAGCCTTCCTCGGACTCAAGGAATATTTAAAAAAAAAATAACCGAATTGGTCTAGCCTTCCTCGAGTTTTGCGCTTAGCAACATATACCATTCATTTTTATTTATATAGGTGAAATTTTATAGACCTGAATGCCAATTTTTTACGATAGTCATGTTGGCATATTGCTTATAAAAAATAATGGACAGGTGTATAGTTCTCACATCGATTGCTTCACTATAAAAGCGCATACATATTCATAAAATACTATGATACGAATACGAATACGATGAATCTGAAAGAAGCCTTTTATGAAAAATCATAAAAGGCTTCTTTCAGATTCATCTATTGATATTATATCTTAAGCTTCAATCCTTAGCAGCTCCTTGACATTTCAGATATGGTGCAAATTAACTAACACTAGTATTTTATGATAATGTATCCGCTTTATTGGTTTGGGACTAAGTTCAAAATAATGATAGTCAATTAGTTTTCGTAGATTGCGGTTTCCGGTGAGACGTGATAGGACAAGTATAATATTATGTGGCAATTCACTATGTTAATGCAATTCGAGGTTTTGCGAATGACTATTAAAAAAACATAATACATAGATTAATTAAAAATCCGGAGTCATAGTTAGGGCATAAATTGAACAGATTCTGTGTGACTCCGTATTTTAATTATTCTGTCTTTCTCAAATTTCAAATATTTTCTTGTTTCATACTTTTTACGACCGAACCCAATAACCATTAAAAGACAGATCGCTACTGATGATGAACAATATAATTCTATCTGTCCTTACGTTCCTTTCGTTCGTTCGTGTTATTTTGTTTTATCTGTCTTAGATTATTGGGACGTTAAAACCATAGATAGATAGGTTTTTCTATCACCAGTATGCCAAAACTGGTGACAGATAGGTTATTGGGTTCGGCCGTTAGAGCGTGATTTTTCAGTAGACGGGATTTCGTTTTAGAACAATTTTTTTTTTTAATTTGGGTTTTGGATAAAGACGTTAAATTAGATTTAGGTTACTACTGCTTAATTTCATTATCTTATTTAATCTTAACTTATCTTACCATGTCTCATAAGTATATTATCCAGATAAACACAAACATTTACACGTACATCTTATCAACATTACAAAATCTGATATAAACATCTTCAACATGGCCCGTTTACACGTTGCGATATCTGACACACCTAATCTTGCTTCTATTTGAGACAAATCGTGAGGCATGTGTTCCGCTACACACAGAAATTCTACAATAACTGCATATTGTCACGACTTTCCCTACGATATTGTTACAATAGTAGCTAAATATTGTTTGGTTATTTGTCAAGATTTGATTGATGTTTCATACTTCACTGCTTCACACAACAGAATCTAAGTTAAAAGATTGCTAAATCTGTAGTAATCTGAAAATTTACACATACTAATTTTAGAGATAGTTTTGTCACGACTTTCCCTACGATATTGCTAAAATCAATCTGCCTAGCCTTTTCCCAACTATGTTGGGGTCGGCTTCTAGTCTAACCGGATGCAACTGAATACCAGTATTTTATACGGAGCGACTGCTTATCTGACCTCCACGACCTAATTACTGGGTAATACGATACTCCTTGGTAAGACAGGTTGTCAGACTTCCGGCTTCTGACGACCCGTAACGACTGTCAAAGATCCACGAATGACAGCCGGGACCAACGGCTTAACGTGCTTTCCGAGGCACGGAGGAGTCTCGGTATGTAAAGATGGTCACCCATCCACGGACCAATCCCGCCAAGTGCAGCTTTTCGTGATGGATCGACCTGTACGGCTGTTATTATTTAGCCACGAGCTCCCTGCGATATTGCTACTGTGGCTAAATATTGTTTAGTTATTTCTAAACATTTGATTGAAGTTTCATACTTCGCTGCTTAAACGATTGCTAAATCTGTAGTAATCTGAAAATTTTCACATACTAATTTTAGATATAGTTTTCTGTCAAAACATATAAGTTAAATCTAAAATCTATAGACTATTTAAAAAATTGTGGTTAGTTATAATAAGTGTGAATAATGTTTAAGAGATCGATAAAAAAAACTTAGATTATGAGAACATACAATTTAAAACATTATATGAATTAATGGACATATACTTTAGTTACATACTTAAATCTTACTAGATATTCATTTAAAAACAAAACACAATTCCAAGGTGACCTTAAAATTAATTTACATGAAGATGCGACCTTCATCCAATCCTTTTAGAATTAGTGTTCCCCTCCCACGGTAATTCCCATATTTATTCATACTTATACCTCAATATCAAAGTGGTATGAATTATAATTTAGTTTTGGACTTGAAACATTCAGTTATGAGTCAGAAAGCGACTGTTTTCATAATTATTAAGAGACATCACTTAAAAAGGCGTTTCGGTTTTGGCTTTGTAAATCCGGGTGTTTTATGATGCCCAAAAGTCGCTAATTCTATGTTTTCGAAAGTGTGCGATTACATTTTAGGTATTCTAGAAAAAAAAACTTAATCGGTTTGGTAGATGTCACATGTCTTCGAATTTTTTGGTTCTAGGACATGCTGGTTTTCTCACGATATTTTCCTTTTTGAGAGCAGTGTAGATGAAATAAATTACACAAAGTAAAGCTGATTTCAGACTACGCTATAATATAATAGCATATAGTATATAGCTCATAGTACAACAATATCGCGCTCCATACATTGTTATGGACACGTTCACATTGTACTGTACTATATATTATTGGCTTGCTATACGCTATAAATTGGTGCGAAACGCAGAGGTCATGCTATGCTATATCGCGCGCTGCCATCTTGTCATCATCGCTTGATGAGCTTTCAAGACTATCCAGTATTAAATCCGTTGTGTCGATCGTGATGTGTGCTGTGCAACTGTGCACACTCTTCAAAGATCGCGGTCGACTGAGCTTGCGATAATATCGCGTATGTGAACGTCACGCTATATAGTATAGCATTAGGCCCTTCTTTGCTATACTTTATTGCACAATAGTATAGCGTAGTCTGAAATCAGCTTTACGCGCCTGACTGGGTTTGACATCACGACGTAAGTGTACTCGTCTCGTAAGTCGGAGCCGTTATATGGGCCACCACTGCAACTCTCCCTGTAACTTACTTGGCATGTTATTTCATACAAATGCGGTTCGATTGATAAGTTGTGGCCATTCAAACAGGGCCTCATAGCTTTGACTTAAATTTATTTAATGAACAGGTAAGGTGCACACTGAACACAGAATTTTGATAACAGTGGTTCAGATATTTTTAACCCCTGACGGAAATAGAGGGTTGTTATAAGTTTAACGTGTGTATCTATCTATGTATCTGTCTGTGGCATCGTAGCATCCAAACGACTGTACTCATTTCGATTTTGTTTGAAAGGTTCTAACAAAGAACCAGAGGTTTAAGGGGGGAGTAGGGGGTTCAGGGGGTTTGTTCAGGTTTTAGAGATTTTTTTTTAAATAAGCATCACCTTTGTGTGTATTTTTCTGTTTCTTTCTGTTTGTCTGTTTATTTGTGTGTACATAAATGGTTAAATAAATGAATAAAGGTGACTTGATCGAGAGTGTAACTATGATTCAAGAAAATCTATTCAGTCGTTTGAATATTATCAGCTCTTTTCTGATAGTTGATGAATGAATGTGAGCTTCTTCTACAAGTATGATCGAGTCGAAATTTGGTATTCTGTTACTTCAATGATATTAGAATAACATAGTAACCTTGAACTGATGCTGCAGCATTACCTGGAATTTGCAGGACACTCAACTTCCTCACCAACTTACAGCAGAGATATAGTGTTTGGGCTCATTGAAATCGTCTCAATAAAATCATGTTAATAATTTTTAAATTCTATACATTCTACCACAACATACCTATGGTTTACAAATAATACAAATGTCATTCTTAACTTATTAATTGTACTTACAAATAATTTTTATATTTGTGATTTACATAAGTCCAATATGAATAAATATTCTAGATTAAGTTATTATATATTACCGATTTTCGGAAAAAAATATCTTACTTACTGAAAAGACCAGTTACTGACATAAGAACAACACTTAGAGCTTCTTTTATCTTCTTAATCTAATAAAAACAATACAACATAATCACCAGTTCCTAACATCCTAGTCACGAACTAAGAATCGTCATCATAACAGATTTATTAAAATAAGTTATCCGGTCCACATTTTTTTTTTTTTACCCTTCACAATGTAACGAGGAGTTAAGTAACAGTTGGTAACACAGACGGACAGATAAAACGATTCGGAACTATGTTACCAAATGGTCTAGAAAGGTTGAAGTGCTATTTGTTATCCTAGATTATCTACAATGGCTGAGTTTCGTAATTAATTAGCACACGCACACGTTCTAATAATTGCCTTCGCTTTATCCTCATCTCATCATCTGCGTAGCGTTTCCCCAACTAGTTATATTGGAGTCAGCTTCCACGTCTAACGGGATGCAGTTGAATACTTACAAGTACTTTCTATGGAGCGACTGCCTATCTGATCTCTGCAACCCAATCTTCACCTAAATTATTTTCAATCTGCCTAGCCTATTCCCAACTATGTTGGGGTCGGCTTCCAGTCTAACCGGATGCAGCTGAATACCAGTAATTTACATGGAGCGACTGCCTATCTGACCTCCACGACCCATTAACTGGGTAATACGATACCCCTTGGTAAGACTGGTTGTCACACTTTCGGGCTTCTGACGACTCGTAACGACTGTCAAAAATCCACGAATGACAGCCGGGACCAACGGCTTAACGTACTTTCCGAGGCACGGAGGAGTCTCGGTATGTAAAGATGGTCACCCACCCATGGACCGACCCCGGCAAGCATAGCTAACCTGATTGACCCATGCGGCTGTTATTACTTAGCCACGAGCTCTTCCTAACCTAAACTAATAATAAAGAGGTAAAATAGTTTGTGACATTTGTTTGTAAAAGGTACCATAATCTCTTGGACTGATTTAATTACAAAAATTATTTCAGTGATAGAAACAATACTATCACCGAGTGCCACAGAAGTTTTAAAACATGCGAAGAAGCGCGGGCAGAAGCTAGCAATATCGAATTACAGTCAGAAAACCTATGTATGTAGGTACTTATTTACAAGTAAATTAGATAAGTTACATTTATTGTTTACAATATTACCTACTCTATATTAAATGAACACACTATATTATGTCCAGGAAAACAGTAATTTGACCAGAGAGCAGACAGTTTATTGATAAAGTGTCTGCTTTCTCACCTCAGGGTTATGGGGATCGACTTCCGCTTTGGGAAATTGTATCGGCAGCTTAGATTCCTGTACCTAGATAATTTTGGCCTTATTTCATCATCATCACTTCAGCCGAAAGATGTCCACAGCTGGACATAGGCCTCCCCCAAGCACCGCCACTTCGACCGGTTCTGTGCTTCCCGCATCCAGATTTCTGGCCTTATTTATTTAGAATAGAATAGAATATTTGTCTATTATTTAGAGTAGGTATTGCCATGAACCTTACAATTTGCACACTCAAGTAGTATTTTCATTATATATAATTATGGCAACTATGTGAGCTTGCCAATTTCACACAAGATTTAATGCTCAATCACAATCCTAACTAATATCCTACTAATATTATAAATGTGAAAGTTTGTATGTTTGGATGTTTGTTACGCAATCACGCAAAAACGGCTGAACGGATTTGGATGAAAATTGGTGTACAGACACTTTATAACCTGGATTAAGACATAGGATACTTTTCGTCCCGGTAGAAGGTTCCGTGGGATAATTTCCGCTGCCAAAAAAAGCCGCTGGCAAAAGCTAGTTATAAATACGAAAGTGAGTTTGTTTGTTTCTTACGCTTTCACGCTAAAACGGCTAATTGGATTAGGATAAAATTTGGCACATGGGTAGACCATGGCCTGGATTAGTACATAGAGTACTTTTTATCTCGGTAGTACATTACGCGGCCGACGCCGTGGGCAAAAGTTACAGCAAGGTTTAACTTAATTTATTTCATAAACAAAAACCAATTAAATTATTATTACCTAAAAGATTATTCACTAATTTATTTCAGCAAGCCCATACATCATACATGGCTATACAAATATGAAACGACATAAATGACCCATTGAACAATTTTTACGTTCACTTTCTGCGCATGAGTTTGCATACGGTTCCGAACGGGTCACGATTTAACCCGAGTGTGCACGATCGAAATGAGATCGATTAATTTCGAGAATTATTAATCGATTTAATCTTGATAATAAAATGGTAAATGTATGGTTTAAAGAGTTCAGTTTAATAAGATTTAAGTAAGTTTGATTACTTAGTGGTTAAAGTTATGATGTAACAGAGGACCTTCTAAATGGTTTGACCTAATTGCTAAGTTAATTCGTGTACAATGGATGATCGATAATCTTTATGGCTCTAATGTACAGATTTAGGTGCATTGTGCTCCGATTAAAAATCTAAATGGTAGTTCCAAAATTGCGATTAACGTTTAATTTAAGGATATTATATAGTAGACTATGGAGAAGCTCGGGTCGGTCCATCAGGTTAAGCTACGCTTGCCGAGGTTGGTCCGTGGATGGGTGACCATCTTTACATACCGGGTCTCCTCCGTGCCTCGGAAAGCACGTTAAGTCGTTGATCCCGGCTGTCATTCGTGGATCTTTGACAGTCGTTACGGGTCGTCAGAAGCCCGAAAGTCTGACAACCAGTCTTACCAAAGCGCTATCGTATTACCCAGTTATACGGTTGTGGAGGTCAGATAGGCAGTCGCTCCACGTAAAATATTGGTATTCAGCTGCAGCCGGTTAGTCTGGAAGCCGTCCCCAACATAGTTGGGAAAAGGCTAGGCAGATGATGATATAGTAGTCTGTAAGCTGTATATTACGAAGCTTTCTTTAATCGAACACAACAATGCCATATAGTTGTTGATAATGTAGTGAAATGGAACAATAAAACCAGTTGCCTAGGCCCATATTATCCATATAGAAAATATGCACTGTTGTGCATATGCATATTTATGTGATATGATAATGGTAGATCGAAGAGCACGTTGGCATAATTAAGTGAGAGTTATAAATTATAATTGAAGAAAGTGTGTGGAAAACTGAGAAATGTTACGTACAGATTGAAGGCTAGACGCAAATGGCTAACAGTAACTGACATAGTTTACAACACAATATTTAAAAAAATGTTTTAACTCTTCTCATATTGTATTTAGTTATAATACACTTATTAACCGGTCGAAGTGACGGTGCTTGGGGGAGGCCAATATCCAGCAGTGGACGTCTGAAATGATTTTGATACTTATATTATTGTTATAAATGTTATGTCTCACTATTTCTAAGCTTATTACCATAGTGAACATGAACAACCGCCGTAACGTGACCTAGAACCGAAGAAGCAGACGGGCAAGCAGACAGGTTGTACAAGGTCCTGCTCCAACCATCACCAACGTAAACATTCTAACAACAAACTGACTCTAAGATAAGTACAACTCTCGAGTACAAGTATGTCTAGAGTCTAGACCAGCCACTTGAGAGCGGTTGACCAACACTCTCTTCCGGATTCCAAGAAATGATCCAAGTTAAGTAACCATAAGGGCTTATTGAACTAATTGCTGAAGCTACCACTTTCATCATCAGTCTAGGCTTCTCCACACGATACCCCTTACCCCTGAAGCTACCAAATTATTATTTTTAATCCACTCAAAACTCTACGGGACTTTTCAATCAAAAAGACCACTGGGGTCCGATTCAGAGACAGGAACGATTTTGACATCGGACCTTCGTGCTCCCTCTCCCGGAGGTTAAGAACATTTTGCTAATTTATGTGGTCAAAAGTTTTTTAGAAACTTTAACATACAAACTAAGTAGGTATTGTTTTTCTTTTTATCAAATCATTACGCAACTAACGAAATATTTATACAACATACTATAACAACCATAAATCAAAATGAATGAACTTTTTTTTCGAAATCTGTTCCTAATTTTTGAATAGGTGTACTAAGTTATCTAACTTAGGTCATTATGCCGACGTAACTTATAATCCTTTCACTAGACCTGAGATTCTAGATATTTATTTTATATCACTTCCTTTGAAGTTCCGGGTAGTCCTAATATTTAGGTGTTTATTATTATGCAATGGAAAGGTTAAAAGGCGAGGTTAACAAAGCTAAGCTTTGAGCTAGCTCGAATTCTGCGGCAAGCATTTAAATATAGCTTAATTTTGATCTATTTCTGAGACATACTGAACTTTGAGCTAAAGCGTTTTGTTTATCTACAAATAAGATTAAATTAAGTGTGAAATTAAAAGAAAATGTAGGAAAAACAGCTTTGAATTAAGTTAGTACAACGAAGCGTTGCAAACAACGGATTTTTTTGCCATTCTACATAAAAGTTTTAGGCTGTCAAGTTCTTATACGCTAAGTATAAGTATAGTTATGAAATATATAAGAGTTTAGATTTTCCCGTAAGTTCTACTGTTATTGAGATTCTAGCTAGAATAAAATGTTAACTTCACACACACACACACACACACACACACTTGACACAGGGAATCTTAGTGTGAGATCCAGGAAACAACACACCGAATGTAATTTCTTAAAAAATAAATTATTCTTAGTCTTAACTTTATTTTTACTCTGTACTTGATTGAATTATAACGAGGAGCTCGTGGCTAACTAATAACAGGTGTACGCGCTTGCCGGGGTTGGTCCGTGGATGGGTGACTATCTTTACATACCGACACTCCTCCGTGCCTCGAAAGCACGTTAAGGCGTTGGTCCCGGCTGTCATTCGTGGATCTTTGACAGTCGTTACGGGTCATCAGAAGCTCGAAAGTCTGACAACCAGTCTTACCAAGGTGTATCGTACTACCCAGTAATTGGGTTGTGGAGGTCAGATAGGCAGTCGCTCCATATAAAATAATGGTATTCAGCTGCATCCGGTTAGACTGGAAGCCGACCCCAGCATAGTTGGGAAAAGGCTAGGCAGATTGATGGACTTGATTGAATTATACTTAGTTACGTAGCTAAGCGGACAGTTCATTGTACGATGAAACTGGGCCTTAACTTAACGATTAAATAATGATTCGTTGCTTTAAAAGATTATGCATGCTTTATAATAGAAGTTATAGAAAAGAATACAGTTTTTAGCGGACAATACTCTTTGACATTTTGTTATTATAATCGTAACACTTCTGTTGCTGTTACTTATGTTAATTATCTTGAACTTAGACAATACTGAATGTCCTCGTTATAATTTGGAGTATAAGACTGGGGCTCTCAGATATAATTTCAAAATTATCTTTTAACATTTTTCTGAGAGTATCAAAACGAACTCAAAATAAACAAGTGCTTCATTATAAAAACATTTTATGAAGTATTTTATCCTTGACCGCGGACACTACAGGATTCGTGATACAGGGGGAAACAAAACTTGAACAATAAACGCAAGACAATTGCATGCAAGTGGACATCTAGTTTCATTAAAGGTTTCAGGGTTCAAGCGTCAGTAGCTACCTGTACATAAATGAGATGATTAACTATGGAGCAGTTGTTTGACTATTGGAGAACTGGTAGTTGTAAATTGCTATATTTATAAAACACAACTGAGGGGAATTTGAAGGAAAAGCTCCACATGAAAATTCTAGTTTTTATGGAAGGATAACTTTTATGACATAATAAATAAAAAATGCAACATATCTAAATGAGTGGATACTTTTAGAAATATTCTTAAACCCGAAAGTTTGCTGTTTGAGTAAAATTACGTAAAGAATCTAATTAATTACCCATGTTCATAAACGGGTAATAAATTAGATTCTTTAAACCTTTATTAACAACCAACATTACCATTAAATAAACTAAACCAATTACAAATTGAACTCGAACACGATCTTCTTGAAGATTCAACCTGACCTCAGTCAGAGGTCGACCTCTCTCGCCCGACAGCTGGCACGAAACATGTTCCAAGACAGGTTGAACTCAAATTAACATGTCAAACGATGCAACAGTAAGTTGATGGAACATGTCGGTGGATTATTGCGGGGAATATCGGTCAGGGATGGGTATGGAGAGGTGCGTAATTAATAGTAATTTGGTCTGTAATTGCAAGGCAATTCGGGTGTCGAATTAAATGTAAGTGGACCTACCATGTAGTGAACAAGACATAATATAGAGCTAAAACTTAGTATTGAATTCAAAAAAAAATCACACTAATATTATAAAGGCGAAAGTTTGTGTCTGTATGTGTGTGTTTGTATGTTTGTTACTTCTTCACGCTAAAACGGCTGGACCAATTTTGATAAAATTTGGTATGGAGGTAGCTAACACCTTGGATTAACACATAAGCTACTTTTTATCCCGATTTACGCGGGTGAAACCACGTAGCGAAGCTAGTAGAATTATATATGCGAACAACATCTGCCAACAAACTGCTGTGCAGTTTGGCAGAAGTAAAACTTTTTGTGATAAGATGTCACCACAGATAAACGCTTTTTCATTTTTTTTTTTTAAATTAGTAGAGCCACCATTATTTTTCTCTAATCTGAGTCAGGGCAGTTTGTAAACTAGATTTTCCAAAATAATTTTCTTTAATTAAATCTTATTTAGTTTTTCTTAAACGTTATCAATTTTCTTGAAATAGTTGTACTTACCTATTAAGCGTATTTTGAAAAAGTTATGTGCCCGAAGCTTCATTTAGTAATGAGGATGACCTCTTACTAACTCAGTTCTGATGTAACACTCATATCATAATTTTTAATAACATACCATTAGTTTCAAAAACCAAAATCTTAATTTACGTAACAAACTCAAAATTCCCACGGAATAAAATAACGATTAATAAAAAATATTTATTGATGTAACATTAACCCGATACCATTACTGAATATGACCTTTTTAAAACTAAAGATGTAACAGATAACTATTACTTGTCATATTACTTGTCAAATGTCAGACTTACAAAAAGTTTTTATGCAATATCGATAGGTAATAGTTTTGTATGACACATCACTATTTACGCTGGGCAGTAAAAAATTATCGTTATGTCTATAAATTTAGTCTAAATTTTATAACTGAGCAGTAGACTTCCGCGTGTTTTTGTAGCGGGAATTACCTACTTATATAGACGTTTTAGACCATTATTTTATGGTCCAAATCCAAATGTAAAGTTAGGGAACTTAATTGTTACGCAAATTAACTACAGTACGGTCAACAAAAAAAAAAAAAAAACAATCTATATTTATTTTATTACATAAAACATTCGTAACACTTTCAGTGCACATCAGTCCTTGTACCGTTCGCAGCAGATGACCGGCTCCTTTCTATTAATCCGAGGCTACATAGCTTCGTGTCCAAACAATTAAGGTTTTAAAATGTTTTGCTGCACTTAATGTACTCTAAAACGTTTTTAATTATAATTTTAACATTAATTTGCGGGGTTTTTTTGGCGTGATCTTTTACGTTTTGGTATTGATAGTAATGAGTTTGGTAAAGAAGTAATTTGTCTTAATCATCATTTTTATAGATTTGTTGCGGTTACTTTATTTTTGAGTACAAAAATACTGAAGTTAGTTCCATAAGCAAAATAAATTAAGGGTATCAAGAAGCTATCATTAAATGCGTTGCAAATCCGAATAAGAGTCAGATGTATCTATCACACAATTAGCAGCTAATCGCCGTTCACCGTTCGACCAAGTTTGATCCCAGTCCATTTAAATTGGGACTATTTTTCCTTCAACAAATCACTATTCCAAAACCCGCTACCCCATATAAAAAAAACTATTTGATCTCTTCTATTGAATTCTAAATAACATTTTATTAATAGGACGATAGATTTTACTCATCTGACCCATTTCTTCATCAAAAAAACCTTACACATTTAAAACCTGTCATCTTCAACGGTACTCTTCGTATGTTTGACCTTCCTTTTTATAAAAGTTCAGGTCAACACACCTATTTTGCAGAATGAGAGGTAATTTGGATTTTATGCAGATGCATATTTAATTTATTTAGTTTAGTTTAAATATTTATATCGATTTACATAATTTTACGATTCAGATTGGTTCCGGATGTTTTTATGTGATGCATTTTGTGCTAATGTCTTTGATACTGATCTGTGCCTGGTATCTCTGATTAAATTAGGAGATCAAAAATTATACATAAATTGTAATTTTTCTCACTCAATAAAATTGGAGCTGCTGCATTTCTGTTGTGTTTATTTACACATTTCAAAATTCAAGAAAATAAATGGAGACTTATTACTACTTACTACTACTTACTTACTTATTGACTTACTTGGCCAACAGAAAAGTCTAAAGAATTTTCGTGATATGAACGCCTGATAATCCGTCTTATGAATTAATCCGATGACCATACCAACAACCAATATATATACCTATATATAATATTGTTGTGGCAGGCATATTGCTGGTGCTTGAATGTAAGTTGTCTAATGATGTATAATGATTTGATTAATATTTGCTTTTGACATTACTTTATTTAATTATTTAATCCATTGTTATATTTAATTAATTTTGACATTATTTATTTATTACTGACATTATTTTTTAGACATTAATTATTACATATTTTATTTAGTTTTTATTTTGAATTGTGTTTTTGTATTTAATATGGGTCAATGACCTGAAATAAATGAATTTTAATTTAATTAATTTAATATAGCTATCACTAACATGTGTCAATTTAGTATCCACAATTTTAAATTTGAGTGATGCAATATTTATGCAAAGCAAAGCGCCTGCTTGGGATCGAATCCACAAACTACAATTCGTAAGTCGCGGCCGTTACCACTGGGCCACCACTGCTCTCACAACGGTGAAGGAAAACATCGTGAGGAAACCGGCATGTCCTTAGAACCAAAAATTCGAAGACATGATTGACATATGTCAACCCGCACTGGGCCCGCGTGGTGGATTACGGCCCACTCCTTCTCACTGAGAAACTCAAACTCAAAGTATTTATTTCAATTAAACCAATTACAGGCACTTTTGAATTATCAAGGGGTTGGTCAGTCAGAAAGATGAAGCTAGGCCATGAAGAGAGGAGGCCTGTGTCCCAGCAGTGGGAACATTATAAGCTGATTATGTATCTTATGATGCAATGTTATTTTATTGCATGAAGATTTGATAATACGTGAATCTCGCACTTTTATCTACCGGTCATCTCAATTGTAGATATCAGTCTACCATCTTAATTATTGCAAATGTTTCGGTCAAATGAAACCACAAATAAATATCATACTGAATCATACTACTTCACTTTTATTGCAATGCACTTGCAATATTTTTTTTAAATGTCAACGATTTCACAATACACAGATATAGTTAAACGATTTCACCATCTAACGAAAGATTTAATCGACATACCTAGATTATAATCATAATTCTTTCTTATTTATTTATACTTTTATAAATCTAAATTCCTACCTACTCAAGTAATTTGCATGTGCAAACAAATATGCTTAATAAAAAATGCAGTGAGTCGTAAAACCAAAATTTATCATTGATTCTACATGCTACTTCCATAAAATATGGGGCATGGTTTAATTTTTAAGGACAGAGTAAAATTATATAACGTAATATCATCATTCCTGAATATTATCCCCCATTATCACCAACTTTCCGCAACTACCATTTAAACATTTCAAGAATAACCAATCACACATTCATTATCCAAATCCAAATACAAGTACTTTTATCGTAATCGATGTAGTTTTTTATTTTATTTTTTATTATTATTTGTTTAATTAGGGACTTTTATGATCGCAATGCGTATGACAGTCCCATCGTACCCTAAGTACACACTGCTACAGCTTACGTTTGGGTCATGAACCTGAACAGACTCTTCGCATCATCACCATTTGGCTGGGACAGAATTTTATGGAATGTGCCTACTTCAAGTCGGTTCAAGCTCAATACCTCAAACAGCTCCTTTCTATTGGACTCGTGTCGAACACAGTCCATCAACAAGTGATGCAAGTCCTCCACAACTCCACACTCCACACAATTAATCGATGTAGTTATTTGACATTGCGCTACGTCATTACCTAAAAAAATAAACCAGGCATCATGTCATGACTACATTAGCTTAGCCTTCTTTCGCGGCCAAAGTCAAGCTTACGCAATCATAAGCTTGGATTAACCTGAACAGGTCCATCGCCTAATTAGCAATCAAACTAGAATTACTTACTTAACCTTAGCATTAATTATGTAAGTTTTTTTTATCTTGAAGAAAAAGATAGAGTCAATTCATACCATTCACATACCCACATACAAGTTGGTGGGCCAGTGGTAACAGCCCCGACTTACGAGTTGTAGGTCGTGGGTTCCAACCCAGATTGGCGTTTTACTTTGAGTAAATCAGTTCATCACCACTGCTCTCAAAACGATGAAGGAAAACATCGTGAGGAAACCGGCATGTCCTAGAACCAAAAATTCGAAGACATGTGACATCTACCAACCGGCACTGGGCCTGGTGGATTTCAGCCCACTCCCTCTCACCGAGAGGAGACCTGTGTCCCAGCAGTGGGATCATTAGGCTTATTATGTACATACAAAATAATTGACACAATCGCCGCGAGCGCATTTCGTAGCGCATCCTGTATGCATGAGAAATTTTCCCAGCTATAAAAAATGAAGAGAAGAAAATACAATCACTGGTAAATTAGTTAGCTTTTGCCCGCTTTTCCTGTGATTTGTTATTATACCTATTGTTTTTCCACATTGAGAAAACTAGTGTTTCTAACTCCGTGAGTATACCCAATTACGAAGGCTGATTTTAAATAATATATAGAAATGAGTTCTTTGGTTTGCGTTTTTCAGCCAGTGTCAGTCTTTGTGTCAATAACTACACGTGTGTCATTCAAATCCACCAGCTGAAGCTTTTAGATGTGAAAACAGAATCAACTTACAAACCAATTTAGTTGGGACTAGCTTTTGCCAGTGGCTTCGCTCGCGTGAATATCGGAAAATATCCCACGGGAACGTACTACCAGGAATTCCTTCCTTGTTCCTTGTTTACAACACAATGTAAATTGTTCATGAAAAATAAATGAAATGAAATGAAATGAAACATTATAAAGGGAACCTGTATGCAAAATTTCAGCTTTCTACGTCCAATGGTTTGGGCTGGGCTTTGATGAGTCAGTCAATCAGTCAGGACTTCACTTTTTATTTATATAGATATAAAAGATTAATACAATGTATAGCCAGATTGACTTGTTAGTATTTATTTACAAGAATTATCGATCTGTCACTTAGCATGCAGTTCACAGATAATCTCACGAACACGATGCTAATCAAACTACTGCAAATATTTACTTAGAGTTATCACGTTCGTAATAATCTATTAAGTTAGATTGTGCATTTATCTTTAGCAGTTTGTTTAGACAAACATCGTGAGGTAACCAGCAGTGCTATTCTGTACAAATCTTACCGTGAAAACTTAGATGAAGTGAGCGTGGAGTGAGCTGTCAATAGTGTCAATCCCTAGCATCAGGCAGGCAGAATGACAACTTGCTTCACCTAGGTTTTCACGGTGAGATTTGTACAGAATAGCACTGCAGCTTGTCATAGAACTAACAATTCGAAAACATGTGACATCTACCAACCCGCACTGGGCCCGCGTGGTGGATTACAGCCCGCTCCCTCGCACAGAGAGGAAGGCAGAGGTAACATTATATGCTGATTATGTGTGTTTGTTTAGATAAGGAAGAAGTCTCCATAGTAACTAAGCCTGTAGTAAGAATCGATTATACTTCTATTAAGTAACAATAAGTTTTTTTTTTATTTTAACATTTGTTGATTTTAGAAATCGAAATGAGAAATAGTTGGATTATGATAGCTACTTTAACGAAGTAAGAATATCATAAAAGAAGTTTAATAAATTATCTCAATAATAAAATAAAATTGAAGTGTCTGTTTGTAATGACAAAATAACAGCTTTTTACTAAATGAAACTATATAAGTACCGTATTTATAAAAAAAAAAAAATTTTAAAATTTTTGTCTGTCTGTCTGTTTGTTTGTTTGTTCCGGCTAATCTGCGAAATGGCTGCACCTATTTTAACAGGACTTTCACTGGCAGAAAGCTGAAGTTATAAGAGTAACCTAAGCTACTTTTATTTTAGAAAAATAATTAGAGTTCCGCGCAAAAAAAAAATCCCATGAAATTGTAAACAACATCTGGTTCAAATGGGGAAGTATTGACATACACGCGGGCGTAGCCGCGAGCAAAAGCTAGTAAGGTACATATTCAACAAAATTATTGACTGAGCTAAGTTGAGCTGTACACGTACCTAAACCTACATTTATAAGTATCTTTAAATGTGCCACGCTTAAAATGTATGTTTGGCTAATAATTATTAGGCTTTTTTACGATACATTATAAACAAAACCAAGAACGGGTCTTCTCGCGATATTCCTTCGTTCTTGGTTTTGTTTAATGTGTGCAAATCGCGAAAGTTTAAAAATTGTTTTACGATATTCGTTGCAGTAGCTAATAATAGACTTGGACTTTGCTGGTTGACTGTACCAATTATACACTTTTATAGGCCGATAAATACCACCTACCCTCATCAAATATAGCACTCAACTAGACCTTAAACAGTAAAAACTCAAAAGATCCGTGTCTCATTGAAATAAAGTCAAGGGCAGTGGATGTCACTCAAACCTGTCCATCTAGGAACCTTTAACGCCTTTGAGTAATGATACAGAGCTGGCCAAATAAAGTGCATTAAGTGCACTACAGTGTAAACCCATTTATTACACGATTTTAATGCACAAGTGATTTTCAATCTTGAAGTGATTTTTGACGACACGGTTGGCGCAGTGGTTGAGCGATTGACTGCTGCGCAGCATGTCGCGGGTTCGATTCCCGCACGGAACAAATATTTGTACGACCTACAAGTATTTGTTCCGAGTCTGGGTGTTTTTCTATCTATAATATGTATGTATTTACAAAAAAAAAAAAAAAAATGTATATAAGTAGTTTATCAGCCATCTCGTTACCATAACACAAGCATTAGGTTGCTTAGCTTGGGGCTAGATGGCGTTGTGTGATATGTCCAAACATATTTATATATTTATATATATTTATATTTAATCTTGTACGAACCGAAGAAGAATTAATTTTCCATTGTATGTTGGAACATTTCTGAAAAGACGTTCAAATCGTTATACAATATGTATGACAAGTTAATATTAACTTTATTACCAAGTAAATGAAGTATATTATTAAAATGTACTCTGTGCGTCCGCCCTTTAGAAGAATTTTACTGAATAAGATAAAACTACCATAAACAGAAAGTCAAGATTGTCTTTGGGACGAAGTTAATTTCACTGGTAAGTTAGCCTCGATTTCGGTGAAAAATATCGCTTTCTTTAATAAATCTGGCCATCTGCGATATCTTCTCAAGCCCCCGACGCACCTGTGAGTCCCACGGGTGCGTCGCTAGGGCTTGAGAGGTTTACATTGCTGTTACAAACGCCAAAGGTTACTTCTTAGGTATACAATACGCAAAGCCCCATTTATTGGACTGCGGAACTTTTAAAGTAGCTTGGTATGACACAGACAATTAAATCGCACCATGTTAATCAGGCTCAAAATATAACCAAAGTGCCAAACCATGTTTAAACGACCAATGGTTGAGACAGTGAAACCACTCCGCTTCTTTCTTACAAAATATTTACTGAATTTATCAGTAAACTTTGATCCGATCCAGTTTGACCATGGCTGCTTCTCCAATAACGCCCTAAGAGAGGTCCGTAACCCACAGGTGAGCGTGTAGTCGCTTAGTTCATAAATTCTATGCCCTGGCTGGAAGCCTTATTTTATTACGGCATCCACAGGTTAGCCCGATGAAGCAGTTGACGACCTGCTAGGTTGACCAGCGAAATGACATTCTCAAAAAAAACGTCAGTTAAAAGTTAGTTATAAGAAGCAACTAGGATATCATCAGAACAAATAGGATGTCATCAGGAAAACCCTACCCAGCTTTATAATATTGAATACCTAGAAGCGCAATAAAGGTTAATCTGTAACAATGATTATGTGAACAGGAAGGCACCATGACTAGTGACTTATTCAAACAATTGACATTTGATATTGTCGCGGCATTTGCTTCAAGCACGACAGATAATTATAATGAACAAGAAAAAATATTTTGTAAATGTTATTGTATAAGTAGAACCTATAATGATGTTGCCAGATAGGTCGAGAAGATCAAAAACTTATAAATATAGTTCACCTTGTCTAAGGGCCGATTTCTCAACCTTCAGACAACTTTAATCTGAGGAATAAAACTTGCAGTTTGATAGCTTTTGTATAGACATTATGACAAACCCCCATATTTATTTATTCTAAGTTATCTGACCATTGAAAATCCGCCCTAAGAAGTGTAGAAACGTATTTATTCAAAACAGTCATCTTTGTCAATTAAGGATTCGTTCACACGTACCCCAACTATACCACAGCCAGAACTACACCACAACGACACCACGTGGAAGGGCGCAAATTTATATGAAAATGAATAGTCTATTCACAGGGACCCATTTGGTGGTCAAAATCAACCGTGTGGGTGATACCGACCACATCAAGGTGACGTCGCAACCATAACGATATGTCTGTCTGCAAAAACTAGCGACAACGCAACCACAACACAACTGCAAAAAGTTGCAGTGAAACTATTCACACGCAACCACTACTTGCCCACATTTTGTCGCTGCGATGTGGTGTGGTTGTGGTACGTGCGCCCTTCAAGGCAAATAAAATATAAATGCTATCTTTAAATAGGATAGCATTGCAAAGCCCTTTGGTAGCAATTTTATCACATCAACTGTAGTTACTTTAACCACGGCCAGGAAAACCCATCTGCTAACAATACAAAAATAAAAATGACCTTAATAAAATAAAAACTATCTGTCGGTACATAATAATAGTCCAACACCATAACAATACATACCAATCAAGCTTGACATTTAGTAACAATACATTGTAATCTTATCCAACCAATTACGCACCAAAATTGTATTAAAAACCAGTCAGCAACCGCGACTGCTCCTGAATTTTATTACTAGATTAGATTTATGAAGGCTTTAGCTTGCCTAAATTACTGCATTCCGAAGTATAATTTATTATGTTTTATGCATTAGCCAGGCTTTGTCGGTATGGAAATGAATGCTGTAATAGAATTTTAGAATTGGGTATTTTGTAGTTGGCTACGTGGCGTAGCGGCTACGAAAACATGATTGTAGCACGTAGATGATGTAGGCAGATGCTACTGGCGTAGCACGTCACTCATTTTAATTGTTTTGGAAATACTTTCTTGTTCTTGTTGTTATTTTTTTTGTTAGTTTGTAACATAATTGTCGAATGGATATTCTATGCATGCCATATACCTACAGTGAACCGCACTAAAAATCAAATCAAATAATTATTATTTCAGGAATACACCCATATAAAATTTACACCAGATTACAAATTACAAAATTATTAATTAATTATAAATGATTAAGACTAGGGTTTACTAGAAAAGTAGTACCGTCATAAATTATAACGGCCGTCATGAACATCTGTCATAAAATCTTTCTGTATTTGACGTTAAGGTATCAAAAATCGCCTTGTATTTGGACAGCCGGTATTGTGTGACCATAGTCTGCTTATTTAGGAAACCAAAGCTTTAGAGCTACGAAATAAAGGTGATGTCAAAATCAAATTGTTACAATGGATGAGCGGTTGACTGTCCAAAGCCAAGCTTAGCTCAGAAATTCTGAGCTTTGTTTGTTGCTAAAAGCTTAATGCTGACTTACAATTAAGCTTTTTACAGCAAACTTTGAACAGAATTAAGTGTAGGTATTAATCAGA
This sequence comes from Cosmia pyralina, assembly GCA_946251885.1. Classification (NCBI taxonomy): domain Eukaryota; kingdom Metazoa; phylum Arthropoda; class Insecta; order Lepidoptera; family Noctuidae; genus Cosmia; species Cosmia pyralina. The sequence continues at coordinate 24,019,596 of OX276349.1, read as the reverse complement.
ATATGAAATCGTAGAAAGAAAACACTTGATATTTCCTTTACAACAATAAACTACATTTGTAAATTAACTGGTAAAGTAAAAGGGCAGAACAAGATAACATGACAGTAATTACTAGTAAGAATTTCACTTGACATTCCGTGGATTCGATAAGAAAAAGATACTGGTGTACACTCGTACACCATTATTACAAGTATCCATCAAATTTTTATAGTCTTCCGCGTACTTTTTACTTCGAAAACATCAAGACGTGCTCTAAAGGAAAGGGCAAACTACTTCAATTCAACACTGTAATAAATAGTTTCAACTTTATACACTTACACCTTAGGCCGAGTCTCCTGCGCGTGTCTTTTCGAAACTTTACACAAAAAACCTTACACATATTCATTTGTTTTCTAAAACCGGGTCTCCTGCACGTGTCTTTTCAAACTCAAACTCAAAGCATTTAAATAAACCAATTACAGGCACTTTTGAATTGTCAAGGGATCGAAAGAAGTCAGAAATATAATTCTAGGCACCCATTCCAAAGCGTAATAGGTACCTATGGAGAAGAACGGGCAAGAAACTCCACGGACACTCTTTTAAATCAAAGTATGGTTAGAAAATATTGGTTACATCATTTGAAATTATGAACATGTGAGAACGATGCAGAAAGTTAAAATCTCCGTAATAAAAACATTTAAAAAAACAATTCAAAATTTAAATAAAATTTTCGAAACTTTACACAAAAGTCCAAAAAACCTAACACATATTCATTTGTTTTCTTAGTCAAACTGTCTTCTGCGAATTCAAATATATGTAAGCCACGCCTTTTTGTTTCGATGTTTTTGTGTAAAGTTTCGAAAAGACACGCGCAGGAGACCCGGCTTTACACACACACTCACACAATCAACACTTTTTTTTGTAGGTACTTAATTTCGAATTAAACTGTCAGCTATGCCTAAAGGAAAATTACTTGTGACCGTGACAGGAAATATCACCTTTCTGCTTTTAATTGAGTATGAATTAATAAGAAAAACTGTAACTAGTATCGTATGACGGTTTTTTAACGAGGTAAAAGCGTTTTTTATACCTTCTGACACACAAGGAGGTGGTCAAAAACACAAATTCGTTTGCTGCTTTGAAGTAAGGGAAAGTATTTTTTGTGTTTTTGACTTAGTGGTCAAAACATAAAAAATTCTTTTATCGGTACCTACTTACGTTGGTCCATCAAAACCTTTTCATCAAAGTAGGCTACGTTGGAAAAATATTGCAATTATAATAATTATGTAAAACGACATAAATACTTCAAATGTCGTTATAATTTAGAACAATTTGAAATCTAGAAAGTTAGTTAACCTCAAATCGCGTTTCCTGAAAATCAGCCCAAGACGTCATGTAAGCTGTTTCCAATGATATTATAAAAGAAAGATACTCTACGTTCATACTGAGCGCCGTTCGGATATTGTTGCGTTATTATTAGAAATGTACTTACATATTATACTACTACGATTGCGATAGATAATACGGAACGTATAATACAGAAAGAGATAGCTTTGTATTTTATTTAGATATATTGTCACGACACGGACACGCTTTGTTTCACTCGCTGCTATTAGCCGACTAAATAAAATTACAACAATTGTCTGAATTTGTCTGCAACAATTTGCGCGCGCTAGTGCCATATCTACCTCTTTATTTATATAATATCCCAAAAAAGTCAGCTTTTATTTTTAAGGCGCAGTCATTAGTGACGTATTGACACAAAAAGTGATACACATTATTTCCTTATAGACAGAAACTCGTATGTTATTATCAATTATAATCTAATCCAATTTTTTGCAACGAAATAGTATGAGGTTAATAGATCTGCGGTTTGTAAAAAGTAGTCGACCTTTGATTTTTATATTACTTCTATTTATTAATTAAATACTACTGAAATGACGTAAAGGTTAAAAAATGATGCATGTTTTAAATAATATTAAAAATAAATTAGAACACAAGATCTTAAATTGCAATTGAGTGTGCCTGTCAGATAATAATCATGGAATTTATTAGGTAAATATAGCTACCTACTGCATTAGACATTCAATGTTACTACATAAAATGAAAAACATAATTACACTTCTGGACACATCTATTGGCCCACCTTAGAGTTTAGGTTTCGATGGCCCCTACCGAAATATGATTGCTAGATTGAACAAAAACTGTTGATGCAGTTTTAAACCTGGTACATTTTACCATCTTTTTCGATCGTATTGTTTTAAATTTGAATTCAGAATACCATACGACATGGAGCTACGCCTAACAAGTCGGATATGCGCCTTGTTAAAGGCAATTGATTTTTGAATAAAAAACATGTTTTATCAAATAAAGGTTTAATTTAATAACGCGTGTTGCCTCCATGGGCATCTACCACAGCTCTCATACGATTAGGCATAGAGTTTATCAACCGCTCTATGAAATTTTGAGGGATCATCTCCCATTCCTCTTCTATGGCAGTTTTCAACTCCTGCATCGTCTGGGCAACTGGCTGACGAGCCCTAACACGTCTTTTTAGCTCGTCCCACATGTGCTCAATGGGGTTCATGTCTGGGCTTCTGGCTGGCCAGTCCATAACTGTGATGTTCACATCCCGAAGATATTCCCTGACGATGCCGGCCGCATGGGCTCTTGCATTATCATGCATAAAAAGGAAATTTGGGCCCACATAGTCCGCGTATGGTATCACGTGAGGTTCTAAGCACTCACGAATGTACCTTTCAGCATTTAATGTTGGCAGCCGTGGTCCTGTAACAACATCAAGTTGAGTTTTGCCGCTCGCGGATATACCGCCCCAGACAGTCCATGAGCCACCGCCATAAGCAACCCTCTCTTCAAAGCAGCATTGTGCGAAACGCTCTCCCTTACGTCGGTAGACCTTCTTCCTTCCATCATTGCCATGTAACACAATTTTAGACTCATCAGAAAAGAGTACACGGCTCCAATCTTGCTGTGTCCAATTTAAATGACTGCGTGCGAAATGAAGGCGCGCTGTTCGGTGGGCTCGCGTTAGTTTGGGGCCATTAGCTGACTTGTGTGGTACCATATCGCGTTCTTTTAACCTTCTCCGAACAGTTCGAGCGCTCACAGATACTCCATGGAAGTGGCGAAGTTGGTTTTGTATCTCAATGGAGGTAAGGTGACGATTTCTCAAGCTGGTCGTCACGATGAATCGATCCTGCCTTTCAGTTGTGACCCGAGATCGTGGCCTTCCTTGGCGACGAACAAAGCCGCCAGTCTCTAGGTACCTCCGATAAACATTTCGGACCGCAGATCGACTTAAATTAAGTTGAGCACTCACGTTTCTTTGGCTGTGTCCGGCCTGAATAAGTGCCACAGCTTGGGCGACGACTTCAGGTGAAGTATCCATAGATTATTGATAGAACCTCACCTTAATGTTAAGAATAAGTAATGTTTGTTGCAAAACCAAAGATATCAATCACTTTTTCAAGAATTAAATCCAAGTAAACCAATAAAACCAAGTTTTCTTAGTATTCGATTGTTTGATATCAACAAACAGGCTCCAAATTGTCTTTTGTTTCTTTAAATTCTGTGTTCGAAATTCAAAAAAAGACAATGAAAATGAAATTGTGAATGTGCCAGGTTCAAAACTGCATAAAAACTTTTTGCTCGACCTAATATAAAATTTTAGCTAGGACCAAACGAAACTGAAAATACAAGGTGGGCCAAAAGATGTGTCCAGAAGTGTATTAATATTGTAGTACATTTAAAAACACGATTGCAATAATATTTGAAATTATTGCTTCGACGTGACGTAGTTTTTTTTTAAATAAATTAAATACCGAGTTTTATCAATTTTATTTTATTCAGTCAATATTATTAGGTAATTTAGTCTACCCAGGTGCATCCGTAACAGAAAAGAGCATCAAGATTTCTCACAAAATACGATCTACGTTACCACTTGCGGACAAAAAAACTACGTCAACTGCCCCACATACCATTACTGGGAAGTCCAAGAACAAGTGATATTTACACGAGGACGCCAACTCTTCTTTTTGTACTGCCTTACCTTCCCCTCTTGAAATAGATTTAAGATAATCAAGAAACAAAAAAGTGGCCAAGTGTGAGTCGGACTAGCATACGAAGGGTTCCGTACCTCCTTACAATATTTAACACTTCATATTTCTTTACCAAGTTCCTTGTATGGGGTTCGCATTAATTTTTATCTTTTGTTTATTTTTAATATAGTTTGTTGTTATAGCAGTCATAGTAGTACACACTCTGTGAACATGACAAGTATGTACCTATTACGGTTCAAAAGATAAAGCCTTGTGACAGACGGACGGACAGCGGAGTTTTAGTCCCTCTGGCACCCTTTGAATGCAGAACCCTAAAAATGACCGGTAAACTAGTTCCAGTTAATATAGTTTTTCAAAGTTCCGCTCTATCAAGGCTGTGTTACGATTATAATAAATATATCATTGATTAGAGTACTTAGCTTGCCTTTTTAAGTGTGGCCTCAAGTGTAATTTCAATTTGAAAGTTCGAATTATGAGTTGAAACAAAAATAAACGGTGAAGTATATTTACTGGTGTATTCTCATTGATTCTTTTAGTAATCATTCTGTACTTTGTCAATGTAATTCAGGAACGGTTATATTATAAAAATTAATGCAGTTGTTTTTTTTATTTTTGCTGTGCCTTATTTAAGGTATATCTGCCTAGCCTTTTCCCAACTATGTTGGGGTCGGCTTCCAGTCTAACCGGATGCAGCTGAATACCAGTATTTTACATGGAGCGACTGCCTATCTGACCTCCACAACCCAGTAACTGGGTAATACGATACCCCTTGGTAAGACTGGTTGTCAGACTTTTGGGCTTCTGACGACCCGTAACGACTGTCAAAGATCCACGAATGGCAGCCAGGACCAACGGCTTAACGTGCTTTCTGAGGCACGGAGGAGTCTCGGTATGTAAAGATGGTCACCCATCCACTGACCAACCCCGGCAAGCGTAGCTTAACGTGATGGATCGACCCGTGCGGCTGTTATTACTTAGCCACGAGCTCCTATTTTTATATAGGTATATGATGCATTGAATTTATAATCACTCTTCGTGGTTGTCGCTGCATTGATTTACGAGTATCCGTATGAGTAAGCAAAGTGCGGCCAAAGTAGGGGTCAAGAAAGAGTTCGTAAGAGAGTTATTTACATGCTAAGATTAATCAGGGATTTTAGAACTTCTCGAACTTATAGTGCATGGGAATGTTATATTAAATGTAGTCTATGGATGAATTATATCAGTAAACTATATCATAATACTTATTTTTTTAATACTAAAAAGTAAACTTTAAAAATTGATTTACCACGGACTCATTACAAACCAAATATTTATTTTTTTATTAGCCAATTTAAAGCGGATTGATTACTTATCTAACTTATATTTCCTTATTGAATTTTATGTTTAAAAAATAATAAATGATTAAATATTAAGCAGAGTTTATTGCTACAAACAAGGTTGGAATGTAGGTATAGGTGCTGAAAAAAATCGACATAATTATATCGCAATGTTTAATTGAAGTTTCTAATTTATTTATTTTTATGTTACAAAAAAGATTAATGATAGTGATTAACATTTTTAAAAGGCACTTATTAGGATTGAATTATAACATAGGCCCTAATCAGAAGCCTAAAAGTATATAATACACTTTAATCAAACCGCACACGTAATATAATAATTGTAACTTTATTTTCTGGTCTAAAATATAACCACACTATAACCACGCTATTTTATAACAATTCTGGAGATGTTACTCGCACTAACTCCGACGGCCAACTGCCGATCGCTCTTCCAATATTGGTGTGGCCAGTATCGCCCCACCATTGCTTCCGGAAGTTTGCAACGGAACAGTAATGGCGCGATACCAGTCCTGCCAACCTAAATATTAATCGAATAATTTTAAATAGGTATACGTTTGAGCAGTCCTTAAAAGGTTATTAATTAATTAAACGTTTTTTAACAAATAAATCAACTAATAATTAAATTATAAATCAAAATATCTTATTTTATATGTACTCGTAAATATGTATGACCGTCTTCGAAGCGACAACAAGTATGACATGTATAATAAAATAACATCACGCCTGTAATCTCCAAAGGGTAAGGCAGAGGTGTACCTATAATAGGATACCCCACATTTCACCAGTTATGTTAAGTCCCATGTAATAGGGGGCGAGCCTATTGCCATCAACCGGGCACAGATCCAGACTCCAAGCTGCTATTGAGAAATTCCTGTCGAAAAAACCTAATAACATTTTGCCCAACTTGGGAATCGAACCCAGAACCTTATGCTCAGCAGTAGCGCTTGTGACCACTAGACCCACGAAGCAGTTACGAGATAAGCCTGGAAGCCGAGCCCAAAATCACTCATCGACAATTCTCTCGTTTTTGCATCTATACATCTTTGTCATCAATGGATAGAGGAGCTCATGGCTAAGTAATAATAGCCGCACAGGTCGATCCATCAGGTTAAGCTACGCTTGCCGGGGTCGGTCCGTGGATGGATGACAATTTTTACATACCGAGACTACTCCATGCTTCGGAAAGCACGTTAAGCTGTTGGTCCCGGCCAGTCCCGGCTGTCATTCGTGGATCTTTGACAGTCGATTCGAATCGTCAGAAGCCCGATAGTCTGACAACCAGTCTTACCAAGGGGTATCGTATTACCCATAGGCAGTCGCTCCATGTAAAATACTGGTATTCAGCTACATCCGGTTAGACTGGAAGCCGACCCCAAGTTGGGAAAAGGCTAGGCAGATTGATATTTGTCATCAATGCACAGCTGTAACATGCGTGACAGCATGCGATATTACAATTACAAAAACTGTGAGCAGAGTAGGTAATAATATATGTATTAATGCAGATAGTTGCCACATAACTTGGCAAGCCACTAAGTATTGCCACATCTAATGGCCGATCTGTAAGCTACATTCACAAACCGAATATCGTAAAGCACTTTCATAAATTGCTAACAGCGATGAACGTGTAATCCTTACTGATTTAATCGTTTCGGTGTTGATATTGCCAATTCTCACACTGCTGTTTAGCGTCCTTTTCTAGTGCTGTTATTAACTAAAAGCCCGAACTGATGAAAATTTTCCGAGCGTTGAAAAACACGAAAAAATAACAACTAACGTCACAATGACGTATGCAACACTTTGAAATAATATTAATATTTATTAGACAGTAATTAATTAATTAAAAACGTCGAAATTAAATCTATGACATTTTTTTAAATACTGTGTTTTATTTGCAAACTTGATCGAAACCACGGTCATATTCAGGCCGGGTGCATTCCATGAATTTAATAAATATTTTATGAGAATTATTATGAATCGGCACGCAATATTTTCGACGCAACTTCAAAGAAGATTGCATTGAATTGTAATGAAATAAAAACAACTTCCGATGATTTATCAAGAATCGATATCGATAAAACTGAACCAAAATGTAACATTTTATTCTCGATTATGACTTGAATATTGTCTCGACTTAGATACTCGTATGTACTCGTACGTATATATTTGCAAAGGTTATACGCAGCAAGAATCGATATCGATAAAACTGAACCAAAATGTAACATTTTATTCTCGATTATGACTTGAATATTGTCTCGACTTAGATACTCGTATGTACTCGTACGTATATATTTGCAAAGGTTATACGCAGCAAGAATCGATATCGATAAAACTGAACCAAAATGTAACATTTTATTCTCGATTTTGACTTGAATATTGTCTCGACTTAGATACTCGTATGTACTCGTACGTATATATTTGCAAAGGTTATACGCAGCAAGAATCGATATCGATAAAACTGAACCAAAATGTAACATTTTATTCTCGATTTTGACTTGAATATTGTCTCGACTTAGATACTCGTATGTACTCGTACGTATATATTTGCAAAGGTTATACGCAGTCTATTTTTAAGAGCTCGTGGCTAAGTAATAACCGCCGCAAGGGTTAATCCATCACGTTAAGCTACGCTTGCCGGGGTTGGTCCGTCAATGGTTGACCATCTTTAAATACCGAGATTCCTCCGTGCCTCGGAAAGCACGTTAAGCCGTTGGTCCCGGCTATCATTCGTGAATCTTTGACAGTCGTTACGAGTCGTCAGAAGCCCGAAAGTCTGACAACCAGTCTTATCCTGGGGCTTACTCAGTTACTGGGTTGTGGAAGTCAGATAGGCAGTTGTTCTATGTAAAATACTGGTATTCAGCTGCATCCGGTTAGACTGGAAGCCGACCCAAACATAGTAATTGTGTGCTCTAACAGGGTCATGTACTCTTTAAGAGCCTATAATTTTTATCTCGCTCACACGATACTGCTCGCGGACTGAGTGAGAGCGACAGTGTGGTGCTGGCCGCCGATAGTTTAGGTAATTGCATTTTATGGTGAAAATAAGGGTAATTTGAAAAAAAAAAACATAAGACCTGTCTTATAGTTAGTTCAGTTAGTATGCAAAGTTTCATGATCTAATTTGAAATATTTTTTGAATAGCAGCGGTTTATTGTTCGGTTTGGTGGTAGCTTTGGAATTTTTTTCTATCGAAAAACTTTTATGGAATCGTGTTTTCATTAAACATAGAATCCTCAACTTTACAGATAGTGCAATCCACGAAGACGCGCCCCACTATTCCTCCTAACCTAACCGTTAAAGTATATGTGTGCTTCCGCCAATGTTTGAGTTTTATCGGTACACACTATAGTTAGTACACGGTAATTAATGTGTACCGATAACACTCAAACATTGGAGGAAGCTTGCACACATTATACTTTAAATGGTTAGAAGGAATAGTGAAAGAAAGAAAGAAAGAAAGAAAATACGTTTATTTGCGGTAAACATGACGCAAAGGACAAAAAAAAAAAAAAAAATAAGCAATGTAAAAAGCAAGTCCGTGTAGTAGTGGGGCGCGTCTTCGTGGATTGCACTATCTGTACCATATATTTATTTCAAAATTAATGCTGCAGTACTTTCGACATAACGGAGAATTATGCTAAGCCATTTGAGGTAGTATAGGCTCTTAAGTTTTAGTCTGTAACTGTGTGTACAGTTTAAGTAAATAAAAAGAATAAGACTCAAAAGTGGTGACAGGTAGGCTTGCATATCCTAGTAGGTGAACTTAACCTGTTTTCTTTACGTGACTTTTGAAACAAAGAACCATACTGCAATTACTTTGTAGAATTATATAAAACTCCAATTAAATACAACAGCTACTGCTACATTATCTGTAGGTATACGTTTAAAATTACAGTGCGAATATGTTGCTGTGAGCTCTTCGTAACAACAATGCTTTTTAAACGATAAATTCACCAAAAAAAACAATAGGATTTTCATAAATAGCCTATAGCAATTCTTGGTCGCGTACTTCATTACTAAAGGTCATGTCCCTGAAAGGGCTTCGTGACTTTATGTATGATATTGTTCCACATCGTTCGGTTCTCCATTTCTCTCAGGGCGGTCGTAACAGAGAGTCCAGTAATTGTGGTTACTTGGTCTAACCAGCGGTTAGGTGACCGGCTGCCTATAGCAACGCAATGCTGGAAATAGCCCTCTTCAATTAGCACTCCATTGAACTCACTCCTCCCTCAATCACATCTGACAGTGGAATCCTATTACTTTCCAAATAATTAGCATATAAATGTGCTATTGTTAGTTATGCTCGGAGTTTCTTTGAAGGATAAAATCAGGAATGAAGTTATCCGGAAAAGAACCGGGGTAACCGACATAGCTTGCAGAGTAAGCAAACTGAAGTGGCAGTAGCGATGGCTGGTAGAGCAGACGAGTTCTGGAATGGAGACCGCGTATCGGTAAGCGTAGTGTGGTACGCCCCCCAGCTAGATGGACCGATGACCTGAAGAAAGTGGCTGGGACAGACTGGATGCGGAAGGTGGAGGACAGGGTGTTGTGGCGCAACCGGGGAGACGCCTATGTCCAGCAGTGGACTGCGATAGGCTGAGTTGATTGAGTTATAATGTTATAAAGAGGTAAAATTTGTGATTTTTTATATAGGGGGTAACCTTCGGAACTACTTATCCGATTCCGAAAATTCTTTCACTAAGGTGAAGCTACAGTATTTCAGAGTTTTTTATGGACGAAGTCGTGGGCAGAAGCTAGTATATAATAAAGGAGGTTCGCCTTAACGAGCCTACTTGTTGCTACAAACTGTCGGGTACAAGCAACCTGTTTTACCCGCCTATAAGTTATTGAAAAAGGTGTTATGCAAATTAAAATACCAAAAATTCCATACAACCTTAGTTTTTTCATACAAATAGAATCTAAGGCTAAGGTAGTGTCGCATACGTAATAGCTTCCTCATTCTCCGACTTTGTAGTGCGGTATAAAGTTATGGGTTGGAAGCTCAGTCTTTGAGAGTGAAATTCTGCCTAGAAATCACATTTAATAAATACAATTCGATTAGTTCAGTAGTGGAATGTTCCAAAAGCTCATGCAAGGCGTCTATGGGTAGATCCGTTTCTATCCTATAAAATATGAGTAAAAGGCAGTCCTTAACAATTTAGCTGGAAAGAAGAAGCGGCAACACAGACTTCACAATTACACTGACTCTAGACTGTCACTTGTGTTTAGAGAACATAAATGCAAAACAAAGAGGAACTCGTGGCTAAGTAATAACAGCTGCACGGGTCGATCCATCAGGTTAAGCTACGCTTGCCGGGGTTGGTCCGTGGATGGGTGACCATCTTTACATACCGAGACTCCTCCGTGCCTCGGAAAGCAAGTTAAGCCGTTAGTCCCGGCTGTCATTTGTGGATCTTTGACAGTCGTTACGGGTCGTCAGAAGCCCGAAAGTCTGACAACCAGTCTTACCAAGGGGTATCGTATTACCCAGTTGCTGGGTTGCGAAGGTCAAATAGGCAGTCGCGCCATGTAAAATACTGGTATTCAGCTGCATCCGGTTAGACTGGAAGCCGACCCCAACATAGTTGGGAAAAGGCTAGACAGATTTAAATGCAAGACAATAATATTGACATGTTATAGCGGCAACTTCCACATTCTTCTTACAATGTTCCAGTCTAATTGATCGAACAAGCATGGACAATGGTGTAAGACCTTATTGGCCGTGAAATAACCACGTATGGCCAACTAATTAGACGGTTGGGACAAAATGGATGGTTTCAAGTGGGTTAAGTGGTGACTTGGTGGTGGTATTGGTTTTATAGTGAACGTGTTGTGCAAAGATGTAACTGTACATAATGTACCTAAAAATTTTAATTTTCTTTAGTGTGATGAAACCATATAAGTCAGGAATTAAGTTCATTTGTTTTTTATTTCCTTTTCAAAATATATTTGAATTTCCATTGAGTTCCACATATAGCAATTATCAATTGGGTATACCCGATGCACTCTGTGTTGCCAACCACGCTCCAATCCTTGCTGAATATGACAAATAAATTGCAAAACGGTATTGTCTTTTTAGGATTCCCTACCAAAATGGTAAAAAGGAACCCTTATGGTGCGACTCAGTCTGTCTGTCTGTCTGTCTGTCACAGCTGGATATCTCAAGAACTACTAATGCTATCAAATTGAAATTTGGAATGGTTTTAGATGTCGTTTGCCCAACTATTTTGCAAATAAGAAAGAATTTTTTTTTTGCGATAGGGACTTAAAGGGGGTCTTAAAATTCAAAGTGGGGTTACTAGAGCATGTGGGGTATCATATGAAAGAGCGCTGTTTGCACATTCTCAAACATTTTTTTTCTCTATGTGATAGAAGTAAAGATTACAGGAAAAATAAAACGATGTCTCTAAATAGCACACTTTTTCAGAAATCGGAACGGAACCCTAGGTGCGCGAGTCCAACTCGCTCTTGACCGGTTTTTTTTTTTCATAATTTTAGCATGCTAACACAAGTATTTTAGTCATATCGGAAATATTGCAAACATTCCGTAAATAAACAAAACTGACTGATAAAGTAAATTCATTCATTCATGAACCAAATTAAATCAGCACTGCATATTAATTTGAAGCCAAATGACGTATATTTGGTTCGTTCTACCAAATCCTTGCAAATAGATACGACCTTTGTAATATTTATGTTCCAATAATTTACCGAACGGTTCATTTCCTTGTTAAACTCGTAATTACTGCTCGATCAACCGATGGTAATTTGGTTTGACATGTTGACTGGAAGTGTTCATTTCGTGTTGTTGATCGTTTGCGTTTGATAGCAAATAGATCGGGTCGATAATTTTGTAATATTTATAGACTAATATAAATTTGAGTATGTAGTGCATAAAAACTAGGAATGACATGAAAAAATATGATTATTCCACTCTGCGCCACCAAGTTATCCCGCCAGTGGGACAAGACGCAACACTACCAGCCCTAGTGTAAGAAAAGAAATCGATAAGTACGAGTAGGACAAAGTGGACTTTAAAAAATTTTAAACATTCCACTTTGTCCCACTGGTGGGACAACTTGGTGGGGCAGAGAAGAATAATCCAAAAAAAAAGCTGGTAAAAGACTACCTATGAACTTTATACACAATCAATCAATCTGCCTAGCCTTTTCCCAACTATGTTGGGGTCAGCTTCCAGTCTAACCGGATGCAGCTGAATACCAGTATTTTACGTATGAACTTTATACACATACATACATAAACTCACGCTTTCTTCCCATGGGGGTAGGCAGAAACTACAGAACGCCAGCTGCAACGCTCCTTACATATTCCTTTTGCCTCGTTTACGTTCATACATCTCTCTCGAGTACTACGCTCCCTGACCTTTCTGAAGAACATCACCAATAAGGTCACTCTACGTCTTCCTAGTGCGTCCTCTCCCGGTGGTATCAGCTTTATCAGCCTTAAAACGACTTTTCCATTCTCATTTCTTTTATTTAGGGCTGATTTTTCAACAGTCATATAACTTATATCTGAAGAATAAATATGACAGTTTGACATATTTTCTATACAAAAGCTGTCAAACCACCATATATATTCTATGAATACAAATTATCTGACGACTGAAAAATTTGCCCTTAGAATATATTATTTTGCTTACGATCGTCTCTTGTTTAAATAAGTACCTACTTAGCACCTGCATTCCTGGCGGTTGCCAAGATCAAGCTGGTAGCGCATATTTTATTAGCCATAAAAAGAAAATTACCTATACAACTTAAGTACCTACTTAGCTGAACTTGAACATGAGACAATAAAACAGTAATCAATAGTTGTACTTAACGCTAACAATTAACAGGTCAAATAACGCCTCTTAACATGTCAATTAATGACTTTGAACCTTACCTACAGTTATACACGCTAAACGGAATAAATTAAAACACACATTCAGAAATAATAAAAGCTATTGTACCTTAAATAGGCTGTAATTGACATACCATATTAATTTGTTACGAAGCTAGAGCGTGACTGATTCTTTTACCTGCAAAAAAGAAAATATTATTAATTAAATTATAATAATTACATGACATGACATTGGAAGTCGCTCCATGTAAAATATTCAGGTGCATCCGGTTAGACTGGAAGCCGGCCCCAACATAGTTGGGAAAAGGCTTGGCAGATGATGACAGCTAACAATACAAAAGTAATAGTGAGGTAATTCACGACAAGCGAAGCGATCTCTGCATACCCTTTGGATAATATAGACGTGATGAGTATTTATAAATAACAGTAGATAATAGACGATGACCTCACACAATAATTAACGTAAATATTTAAATCATCACATCCCACGTAGGCGATGTCCTACCTCTCTCTAAGCATAGAGCTACCAATGAGCTACTAATGACATAAAATACCATGTAGTTCCTAATAACAAAGCTACCATCGAGCTCCTAATAACAAAGCTATCATCGAGCTCCTAATAAAAAGCTTCCATCAAGCTCCTAATAACAAAGCTACCATCGAGCTCCTAATAACAAAGCTACCATCGAGCTCCTAATAACAAATCTACCATCGAGCTCCTAATAACAAAGCTACCATGGAGCTCTTAATAACAAAGCTACCATCGAGCTCTTAATAACAAAGCTGCCATCAAGCTCCTAATAACAAAGCTACCATCGAGCTCCTAATAATAAAGCTGCCATCAAGCTCCTAATAACAAAGCTACCATCGAGCTCCTAATAATAAAGCTGCCATCGAGCTCCTAATAAAAAGCTTCCATCAAGCACCTAATAACAAAGCTACCATCGAGCTCCTAATAACAAAGCTACCATCGAGCTCCTAATAACAAATCTACCATCGAGCTCCTAATAACAAAGCTACCATGGAGCTCTTAATAACAAAGCTACCATCGAGCTCTTAATAACAAAGCTGCCATCAAGCTCCTAATAACAAAGCTACCATCGAGCTCCTAATAATAAAGCTGCCATCGAGCTCCTAATAAAAAGCTTCCATCAAGCTCCTAATAACAAAGCTACCATCGAGCTCCTAATAACAAAGCTACCATCGAGCTCCTAATAACAAATCTACCATCGAGCTCCTAATAACAAAGCTACAATCGAGCTCCTAATAACAAAGCTACCATCGAGCACTTAATAACAAAGCTACCGTCGAATCACTACATACTATAAGACAAAGTCGCTTCCCGCTGTCTGTCTGTTCCTATATATGCTTAGATCTTTAAAACTACGCAACGGATTTTAATGCAGTTTCTTTTAGTAAATAGAGTGATTCAAGAGGAAGGTTTATATGTCTAATAAACGTGGGCGAAGCCGCGGACAAAAGCTAGTTACGAATAAAAACAAGTCTACACAAAGTCATTCCGCTCGCTCAGTAATTAATGAAAACAAACTCGTTTACCTTAAATGCCTTAATGTTTTTAATGTGTTTTGTAGCTCCTTTGTTTTAAAGCTTTCCAAGCAATTTTCTTAGACTGTTTTGTAATTTTCAGAACGTGACTTGTAGAAGATTTTATTATAAATGGAGGTCAAACGATTTAAGCCTGATTTAGACTTTGCAATTTAATTGCCTGGCATACCATAAGTTAAGTCTGAAATCGCCAACCCGTCTTGAGCAAGCGTGGTGATCAATGCTCGTGCCTTCTCTGTGTGAGAAGAGGCCTTTGCTCTGCAGTGGGACAATAATAGGCTGATATTTTTATTATTATACTTTAAGTTAAGCAACAATAAAAGTTTCACCGTCTAAACACTTCCCAGTCATTTATTGCTTCAATTTTATTGTATGCCACAGGCAAGATACTTGCATCGTGTAAATGGGGCTTGAGTTTACAGGTTTACAGGCTAGAGAGATCAAAAATAATTTCAAACTAAATTTACTGCTAGTCGATAAATAAATAGTCTAGGTCTCATAAAGCAACAAAACTAACTCGCAAACAAAATACTATTTACTGTCAAGCATAGGAACGGATCGGTAAAGCCTGACTTCTTATAGATGTATGAGGAACAGGGTGCAAAGTTCACTCATCCTCCATAGAAAAGGAAGGATCTTCTAAACAGATGCAGACGGGTGTTGTGTCTAGTGGCCTACTGCCCGTCGATTGATGTCGGGATGTTGTATATTTATGCTAGTTGCGCCGTAAACTTTGCTTGCGCGATGCAGGATTTTGCGTGACGTCAGTATGATGCGTAGTTCGTATGTGGCGTTGTAAATGCCGCCACATTCTAAAGGAGGAATAACTGTGACGTACTAGACTAGTAACGACTCAGGAATCAAGAATCAGCTAATTTTCACCTGCCTAATTTATTTTTGTTTTCATAAGCCATGAATACAACATTTTTTCAGTTATTTTTAACAAAAAGCTCTTGACTTTGAAACACCTAATTATAACAATATTTAAACTAATGTGTAAATATTATTATAATTACGTTACGATGTATTAAATTAGTTATGAAAATTTAATAATCTACATCCAGCAATCAATATAAAAACAGCTAAATAAAATGCTAGTTATAATAAAATCTTTAGCGCCTGCGCCTTGTCACAAAGGACAAGGTAAACAGCTGCCTGTCTCTTATCTAATATTTCCACCATGTTATATACTGTGCTTATGTACCTACGTGCTTTACACAGCGTGGACATTTGACATTATTATATTTTATGGTTATACTTTATGATGCACTTTTAGGAGACATAATTATTTGCTATAGCTCTAGTGGTTTTAAATGTAGGCATATTTGGAGCAAAGCGATTTGTTCTAAAAAGGTTTTGATGCTAAACAGGTGAATGAGAAAATTTATTGAAGCCAGTTAGAAGTTTTGGTTTCTGTCCCGCTAGGAATAAAATAAAAATAATTGATTTGAAATTTTTATTTCCTGTTTTTTACTGGAAGTAAACGGGTTGTAAGTCACAAATTAGTTACTAGATTCGTTACAAATATAATATAATTTCACTAAACTTTTAAAATCACAGTTATATTATATATTATGTATTTTGAATACGAGCCTGTGCTATTAAATATCTTATGAGTATGGTTTATCTAGGAGTATCAAAACATACTTTTCAATATCCCTAAGCAATTATCTAAACGGAACTAAAACTAATCGGATCTTACAAACGGTAAGAATTGAATGTGAAACCATGAAAGAAATCCATAGTTTGGTTACTCAATAGTAACTGCCATAAATTAACCATGTCATAGTTTAAATTAAGCGGTATTAGAACCTACTGAACTTAGTGTAGCTTGTAAAATAGGCCTGGAAAACTTACATTGCAATAAGTACCTATTTAACATTTGTCAATATGTTTATGAATAAAACAAGAAAGATTATGTTCGGTTTCCGCACTCAGTCCTTCAGGCGGACCATTGTGCGTGAACAAGAAATCAAAATGTTTTTAATAAAAAGAAAATAAAACAACAAAGATTTACAGTAAATTGACAAATTGTGAAACTATGTGAAATAGGGAATGTTCCCTTGGTAATAAAAAAAGAAATTCTATTTAGTCCGTCAGCCAGATAGTAAAAAAATATTACACACGTATTTTTTGCTTTATCATGTTAATACAAAATTACTTAGATAAAACGCATTAAAGTTGGGAAGTGGGGGCTCGCTACGTCACAACTATTACAAACTACGGTAAATAAACTAGCAAGGAGTGACGTCATGCTACATTTTAATTCAATGTATCGTCGTAATCTTTTGATTACGTACAAAAATAAAAAATACGTGTCCAATATTTTTTAATAATCTAGGTACATGACAGAAAAAAAAATTTTAGTTATCATCCCTATTGTGCTTCTCGAGAAACGTGGACAAAGCGAAGATTCGCAAAAACCTTCGCAATTGACCGTAATCAAATTCTTATACAACGTATCGTTTTGTATCCTCGTCAAACAGGGTGTGGTAGAGAACATCAAACCGACTAACTTTCTCCATGGGACCAATATCGTATTCGCGAAAAAAATTTCAACTGTCCCTTAGAACACTTCAATACCTACTCGACGCTCTACTTAATGTGTCAACAATCGCATTTTACCTATTATTGATAGGTATACTTGTTTAAGTTTTTTCATTTGTTTTCTCTCGCTACTTTCTAGTTACCTAGCTTTATCAATGCCGTGAAACTCCATTATTGGCTAAGTGATAATTGTCATCATCTCGCTATAATTGAACAGTGTATACAGACTGTAGGATGCTGTAACTTTGACGCAACTGCTTTGAGCTGTTCATTGATAGTGTGGTGAACATTCATAACTCATGTAATTAGTTATAAGCTGTTGAGTTTCCTAATAAATAAATAAATAAATAGACGCAAATGTATGGGACTGATTATGTATCACGTTGTATAAGTACATCGATTAAAAAGTATTCAAATCAAATTCTGACATGTTAGAATAACCTCAGTCTTAACTAAGTTAGTGCTAATAAAAATACTGGTCCTATTATGTGGGCGGAGTCCGTATAAGTAGACAGTCATTGTAATAAATATTAATAATATACTAGCTGTACGCTCGGCTACAGATCAAGCTATACATTTCCAGTGTAAGCTGCTCTCGTATTGGATAGAATTTCCTTACAATGAGAGGTCAGTGTAAACTGGAAATGTATAGCTTGTACATAGAGATATTGTAAATATCTGAACAGCCTTCATATCGATGCAGAACTCTAAATGCTATCTTAATTTAGTCTTGACTTGTTTATACACTTCTGATACGTAATTAAGTAATTCAAATTAACGTGTTAAGAGGCCATATACGAAATTTTGCCGATTTTGATGATTTACGTGATTTTGCAGACGTGATTTTACAGTTACAATACTGTATTTCTATAAGTTGTAATGCACAACATGAAAGATCATTTGTTTAATTATGATCTCATGTATGAGCTACATTTTTTTTTTTTTGTTATGTAATTTTGATTAATTGACCTAAACTGGCGACTGTTTTGTGAATTTTTGGTGCAAGAGGTTTAGAATATCACATGTTTACGAATCTTTTTGACGTTTAAAGTGTTTGAAAAAATTACAGTATATTCTTATGAAAGTCGCCTATACAATTTATGAAGTACTTTTTACCACTTTCATATAATATATTTGAGTAAAAAAATATTTAATTTTGGTAAGTTTTAGAGAAAATAGGCAAAGAATTGCTTTTGATTTCGGCTACTTAGAACTCTCGTTCATAAAATTAAAACAACAGAAATAAACTTCAGTTCACAATTAATCCGTTTCCTAAAAAAAAAACAAAAAATTAAAACGAAATGGCAAAAAAAAATATTTTAAAACAACCTAATTCTTGCATAATAAACTCGACGCAAAATAAAAAAGCACCGTATTCATTAGATCATAATTGAAATGATCTTTCATGTTGTACATTAGAAATACAGTATTTTAACTGCAAAATCACGTAATGATTTACGTGATTTTACAATGATATTCCGAAATCGGAAAATTTCGTATGATGGCCTCTTAATCGTCTATTTCAATTCTGCGTATACCTACGTTGCGTTGGATTCCATTTCCATCAATATGTACGTATAAGCACACCAGAAACGCCATATGTTTATGTGTCGAACCTAACTTCAATGTTGCTAACCTAAATAAACAAAATAGAATGGATTCCATCAAAGATAACTGCAGAGATCACTGTGCATTTTAGTTTATATTCAGTTTCTAAAAAGGAAACAAAGTCATATAAAGTTTAAAGACAGCAACAAACAGGTGCGACACGCGATATAATCACGACATAAAGGCACCGCTCGTCGCGTGGCACACGGTACCTACCTTTGTGTCGCGCGCGATTATATCGCGTGTCGCGCCTGTTTGTAAGAGCCTTAATTCAGTGCACATTCATTCAATGTTCAGCGCTGTCCACTATACAAAAGAAAAGAAGACCACTTCATTATAGCTACATTTATTTACAAAATGTTCACTGATGTTCCTTTACTTTATTTTTTTTTTTCTAATCCATAAAGGCTCCTACACACTATGCTGGCGGCCACAGCCGGCGGGCATGCCGCCAGCAAGCCCGGCGGCATTCCCGGGTGGGATTTTGAACTGACCGGCTTGCCACAAATATGGCGCTTACCCGCACGATAAAAACCCGTCAGCTGTGCCGCCGGCATAATGCGTCTTTAGACACACCGCATCACTAATCTCGAAAAACAGCAAACTTCAATACAATAAACGAAATTCTTCCATTACGCAATATCTATCAAGCAGTAGATCAAATATTTCAGCGTTGTCACGCGTGGCTTGCGCGGGCGCCGCAATTTTCCAGTTTGGAAAGTGCAATGCGTTTAATAATAATTGTTTTAACTTATAATACTGCTACTAACAGTTTAATTAAATATCCCGGATGACTTTTTACCGTCTTGAAAAAATATGCTATAATAGATGAACTGAGTAGAAGCCTGTGGCGTACCTAGTTTTTTTTTTTAATAGCTTAGACAGAAATTGATCTAAGTATCAATAAATACCACAATTTCGAAGTAAACTTTTCATACTAGAACAATAAAAACAATTTTTTTTAAATAAATAAATAAATCGTAAAAAATATATCGAAATTCTAATCATAATAATATGCACCGCATATGATTTGAATTTCGATTTTTTTTATTAAATTAATTGAAGAAAAAAAAACTAGGTATGCCATAGGCTTCTACTCCGTTCACCTATTATAGTCTACTTTTTTCAAGACGGTAAAAAAGGCATCCAGTATAAGAGAAAAAATGCAGAAACATGCAATACTAATACTAATAACCTTAATACTTGTTAACGTAAAAAAAAAAAAATTGCCAGCTACCTTTTTTTTGGCAAATACTCGTAGAAAAGACTTCAAATAAAATTAAACCTAATTTCAACATTGTCAAGCATAGCCCTCAATACCAAGCTGTACAAATATTTAATAGACTGCCAGCAGATTTGAAAATTTTGTTATATACTAGCTCTTTTAAAGCTAAGCTCAAAGCATTTCTGTTGGATAAGAACTTATACTCAATAGAAGAACTGTAATTTAATATGATTTAATTTTCTATTTAAAAAAAAAAAAAAAATCTATTATTATTGTTTTTAATAATTATGTTGCTTTTTTTAATGTATTTTTTTATTATTGCTGCATGTTCACTTTTAGAATTTATATTAATATTAAATTAAGTTAATGAAGTATGTAATGTATCACACACAATATAAATTGTTCTTGATAAATAAATAATAATACCTACTAGCTAATCCCAAGTAAACTATAGTATGACAGTCATACCAGCTTATTTCAGATAAGCTAGTATTGCAAATTCCGTGACTAAGATAATTGGTCAATACAGGTACCTATTTTTATTTTTCTACTACTTCTTGTGGACCAACAACGCATTAAGTTGCAATTTATTCTCCACGGTTCTCCAAAGCATCTAAGTTGTAAATCTAAGTTTTATTTATTTACACGTAAAAGTATAATTGCTTTGTTTGTGGATGCAGAAAATTGCATTTAATCAAAATCAAATGATTCAGGCCATTGATTGAATGATAACAAAATTATCTGACGCCAATAGCACAGCGGGGAGCCACGGTTTTTATGACAGAATGACAAGTACAAAACTGCGAAATCATTTTATCATTTATGAAGTCCGAAAGACAAAACTGAAATATTCTCAAAAACCACTTCAAAGGTGTTTTTTAATCCTTTATTAAAAACAACCTGATTGCTAAATAATTGATTACAATCTAGCCTAACAGACTAATAAGCAATTTTAATCTAACATTTTTGTTTTTTTTTTATAAACTAATATTTATTTATTTGTATGTACATAATATATAAACTAACAGATTTAAAATAATTATATGTGCATGGTCTAAAAAAAGGAGGGGAAAGGATCATAGGGCATCAAAAAATCCGTCCGCATCGCTGTCAACAGAAAAAGTGTTAGCCGACGTTCGCACGGACGTAAAAATATCGCGGCGGGATTTTATCCTGCACTGGATTTTCAACTCTGGCTGTTGAGCCGAGCATTGAGAATCCAACTTAACAACAACAAAGTGCATTATAGCGCGTCGCAAAAACACACTGGTGGGTTTTCAACTCTCGACGCTAAGCAGAGCGTTGAAAATCTAGTGCGCGAAACAAAATCGCCGCGATATTTTTACATCCGTGCGAACGTCGACTTACCACGTTGCCACGTTGTATGGCAATGCTGATTCTTTGGCCAAAAAATAGGTCAGCCCTCTGGTCACGTGAGGAGTCGACCAACCGTTTAGCGATGTCTTGAAAAACCAAGTGGGCACTCGGACCCCATGGCCCTAGTATTTCAACCCCAAATGGCTCGAAAATATAACTCCCAAAAATATATCTAACTTAATTTTTTACGTGATAATTATTTTAAAATTTAGAAAAGTGCTGAACGTACTTTAAATCCGTTCCACTTTCTTAGAGACGGCTTTGAAGATGGCAACACAGTTTTAAACAAGCAACATTTTTGCTAACAATGTTAGTACTATCGTTAATGACATCGCATTCGCCGAAGATACCCGAGTTCATCCGACCAAAACCAATGAGACGTGCGAACAAAAAATCTTATCATTCCACGATTCATGATTAGACTATAATTAGAAAATTCAGTAGTGAGCAATTCATTTTTTATGATGCATTGCGTGCTTTAACCAATTAATGAATGAATTGTGAATTTAAAAGAAAATACAAGTCAATCCTTCTGCATAAAGGTGTCAATGTACTTGAATTTAAGTATCATTCTAGCATAAATTATAATCATAAAGAAAAGTATTATGCTTAAGAGTATTTTCACTGAAAACGATAGTAGGGAATGGCATTAAAGAGTCGCACCTATCTTATTCGTGACTAGCTTTTGCCCGCGGCTTCGTTGATGATGTCGGAAAATATCCCACGGGAACGCACTACCAGGAAATCCTTCCTTATTCCTTGTCTACATTATAAAGGAAACTAGATTCAATGTTTTGGGCTGGGCGTTATGAGTCAGTCAGTCAGGACTTTTTTTTTATTTATATTTATTATATTATATGTATAGATGAGATGACATTAAAAAGGTTAAGGAGCGTACCTAGTACCTATTATTAATAGATGAGTCTGATAGATTTTAAAGAAAAGAGACTAGACAAGAGTGACACAGCCGACTAATTTGCGCGACCTAGAAATCGAATTCAGAACCTCATGCTCAGCGCATGCGGCCACTAGACCCACAAGGCAGTCAGTAAAGAACAACATGCGAATTATTATGATAACATGGATTACGTGGTTGAATTCAAAATACCAAAGAGGAGGTTGCTTTTACTGATAAATGCAGAATATTATTACATACGTGTTTGTAAGAGCAGATTCCTTACGTAAATACAAGTTACTCTTCATGCCATCTTGTATTACATCAAATATTTACTTCACCGGTTCAGTAGTTCAACTTACATACAAATTGATTACGATAATAAATAGGCATTAGTGGTAAAGCTTATAAGACTTATTATAGTTATCTGTAATTTATTCTAATTGCCCATTTCTGATATTCAATTCACACGAAGCGGAATATCTTCTTTACATGATTGGTAATGTTAATAATATTTTAACTGCAAATTAAATGTAACTGAAAACGTATTATAATATGTCTTTATTATGTTTTTGTATTGCTGTCTGAAATATAATGTCAATAACTTGCATTATCAATAATTCACGTCACATTTTTTTTCGACAAACCGTATTTTAATGAAAGCATTAACACGAATGGCATCTGTAACATTTAAAATGAACCATCATTGTGCAATGTAAGACAAAAACGGTAAATGATGTCGAAGCAATTAGCAATAACACGAGTGCAAAAGTGAAGTAACTGTTGTAATATGATTTAATAGCGTGTAACGTAACAGTTTTACAAATCATGTCTGCGAATCAAAACGAAAAAAGCTTCAGAAACATTCCTAATTGAAGCAGACCTGAATGAATTGTTCGTAAGATAAAAACCGACTAATATACAACACAGCAATTTAAAAAAAATATATATATTTTTATTTAATTGACATAAAACAAGATAGACCACAAATAATAGAATTCTCTGACACCTGCGTTAGTTATAACTGTGTTGCAGGAATCAATGTCCTTCCGTAATAAAAATACACAGTTTTGATAAACTAAAGGGCCAATCATTAATAACAGTATGATATGCATACCCCACGATCAGCAGAAAAAGCTTTCCCATACAGTTGACAACAAAATTGTCACGTTTTCAGATCATAAAAAAAAAATATTTTTGACACAAATGTCAACATCATTATTTAAAAAGGCCATAAATGAAGCTGAAGAAAGGTAAAGAAACCGCTGTCATTAACAAATTCACTCGCAATCTGACATTGTTACTAAAAGAGAGAGAGCATTATAGAGTATTAGAGAGGACTACCTCTCTAATACTCTATAATGCTCTCTCTCTTTTAGTAACAATGTCAGCTTCTACTACTCTCGATCCTTGATTGAGAGTGTCCGTGGAGTTTCTTGCCCGTCTTCTCCATAGGTACCTGCTACCCGCCCGACCCCTTAACAATTCTAAAGTGCCTGTAATTGGCTTATTTGAAATAAATGCTTTGAGTTTGATCACCCACGGATAATTTTTTGGTGAAATTGGCAAACAAGAACATATCAAGGTCATATTACCATTAGAATAAGGTTTTCTAATACAAACACTAGCACATTTACATTACAATTTGGATATTTTCGTAACAGTTGTGGTCGATTCGTGGTCGGTGGACAAATGTCAGTTGCTTTCCTTTAAATGGCCGTTTCGCAGAGTGCGGGCTGAGTGGGTACTACACCAAATCTTTGATGTCAGAAACTTATTCATAACAATCATTAGTGTCGTTCGATAGGTAACTAAGAATCGAGATTGTATTGCCGTTGTAAAGCTGAAAGCTCTTTCTGAAAGAAGATTTGGAGAGATCATCACCTTCATCATCATTTCAGCCGAAAGACGTCCACTGCTGGACATAGGCCTTCCCCAAAGCACCGCCAATTTGACCGGTTCTATGCTCTTTGGTGAAATACTTCAGTATATTTATTTTTGCCGCCATTCATCTTTGTTGTGTTACAATAAGCAGAGTTTAGAAGTCTGTAAATTATTGACTTTTCTGCGTGACCTCTAAGATCGACAACGGCAATAGTCCTAATTTTACTGATAGATATCCGAACTTATCAGCAAAATCTGTTATTACTTACGGGTAGTCAGAATCCCGAAAGTCTGACAACCAGTCTTAATAAGGGGTATCGTATTACCCCTGTATAGTCATTGTATTACCCAGTAACTGGGTTGTGGACGTGAGATTGGCAGTCGCTCCATATAAAATACTCGTATTCCGGCTAGGCTGCACTGAGGTATCCGTACCTAGCTATGGGCTGCAGTTACCATTTCTTACAGATATACCTATAGAGGCATGAGGAACAGGGCGTAAAGTTCACTCATCCTCTGAGTATAGAAAAGGGAGGATCCTTCAACCAGAAGGGTTGCTGTCGGGACGTTGTACGAAAATAAATCAGCTATTCCCTACCATTTATGTTTACTTTACTCGTCAAAATGTAGGGAGCAGCAGATTTTTTTTTTGCGTTTTCGGGTTTGTTCCCATAGTAAAAGTTGTTTGTTATCTTGAGCACAATCATGTAGTTAAGTATCGGTCTACGGCCACTAATTACCAGTCACCCTATATATGCTATTCGCGCAGTAAACTCTGATTGCGCGATGCAGGATTTGCGTGACGTCATGACATTGTGATGCATAGTTCGCATGTGGCGATGTAGATGCCGCCACATACCCTTTGATGGTCGATTTTTCAACCTCACCTAGTCTCAATTTTTACCAAAAAACAGTATATTGTTAACAACATTCCTCAAGGCAATTCATCACAATCTAATTTTCGAAAAACACTTGCCTCAATGAAATTGCGACACGACCGCTAAGAGAATATTTAAGACGTCCACAATTATGTCGGTACTAACAATACTGCCGAATGCACGGCACATAATGATCCAATGTTTCTCAACATGCTATTATATTGTTATCTTATAAATCTTATACATTTCTGAAACGTTACCTTTCACTAAACTAAGTTCTACGATGAAGGATAATCTTTGAGTTAAAGATCAATCATTGGGAATTAATATTTTAGATAATGGTGAGGTTGGTAACTGTTCACCAAAGACTAATTTGTTGAGAAATGAGTTAAAATTAAAAAAGTGGATTTTATTTGAACTGTTACAAAAGAGAACTCAATACGCTCTCATAATTGTAGGATGTCAAGACTTTTGATCTATTGTAGTATTCAAAATTAAAATCTGTGTACCAATTTATAAGGTTGCAATCACAGCGAGTGATTCTACTATTAAATGGAACAAATTTAGTTTTTGACAAAAAACTATTAACAACTTACAAAGTCTACAACATTGTGGGATTGATAACATCTCAATTCTTAACACAGGTAACAGAACTTACGCAATCAGTAGGGCCATTGTTTAACAAATGCCGAATTAAATAAAAAGATTTTAATTATCTCTTCAGTAATGAATGAAAGTATAATGTGCGGCGTCTAAAAGGAATTCCCACGTTAAAAAGGTACTTTCTCTGAGATATTCACTCAGGTCCAATGTCAGGATATAAATATTTTTTGGAATATTGTATTGTTACCTAAATAATGAACGTTCAAGTTGGCACAGTTTAATCTATCCTAACTATAATCCTACTAATATTATAGTCCTACTAATATTTAGATGTTTAGATGTTTGGATGTTTGGATGTTTGGATGTTTGTTACTCAACCACGCAAAAACAGCTGAACGGATTTGGATGAAATTTGGTATACAGATAGTTTATGATCTGGATTAAGACATAGGATACTTTTCACCCCGGTAGTACTTTCCCGTGGGATATTTTCCGACATACACGCGGGCGAAGCCGCTGGCAAAAGCTAGTAATTAATATAAATGCGAAAGTGAATTTGTTTGTCTGTTTGTTTGTTACGCTTTCACGCTAAAACGGCTGAACGGATTTGGATGAAATTTGACACATGGGTAGACCATGACCTGGATTAGGACATAGGACACTTTTTATTCCGGTAATACGTCCCCGTCGGATTATTTCCGACCTCCACGCGGCCGAAGCCGCGGGCTAAAGCTAAATAAGAATAAATTTTATGTCTTTTGATTAATGTCTTCGTCTGCGCCCAAGCACAATACGATTCCTGAAAGGCCGGTGTTTTAATCGACTTAAAAAAGGGTTCCGTACCTATTCGATGGTTCTACTTTTAAAAAAAGAGACGTCTTCGTTATCTGGGTGTAACAATTCTTTGAAAAGAACTAACAAAACCGAAAAGCATGTTACACCAGATAACAGTAATTCAACAACCTTGATTCACACTCTTTTGTGAACTACTTAAAATTTAAATAAAAAAGCAATTCATTCTCATCACATAAATCAAGCATGCAAAAAATTACCTGACACAATATTGTGAAACAAACTCATTTTCAATAGTTATTAGCATGTACTAGCCATCTTAAATGCAATCACTAAAATAATATATAAAAAAAACATTACATAAATAATAATGATTAAAACTAATGCAACTGCATTAAAACTAATTGCTTCCTTGAGCTAAAGGTTAAGTAAGTGGAAATTGACATATGGATATAAAAAACGTGTTTAGAGAGGTTTGTTATCTAGGTCAAATAGTGAAGAGAAGGTTTGATCCATTTATATGTAACAACTAACAATGAACATCGTCTCTGAATCTGAAGATATAATTAGGTACCTACAACACGCAATTTTATGGAGAATTCTTGGCAAAGGAAATCGACGATACTGCTTTTTCATAAATTACAACTTAGTAAGTAACTTAGTGACCGTAAGCCACAATCTTATACGAATTAAGGCATACAAGAATCAAAATATTAATAAAGAGTAGGTACATAATTTTCTTCAGAAAATCTTTTGTAACAGCCTACAAAGGAAAATTAAATTCAAGTACAAACAAGATAAGGGAAAGCACGCGTTTGTGTATTTTCTAATTCTTTAATCTACTTGATTGTAATTATATATTTAGTTGATTCCCATTTAGCTAACCTTTTTATGCTAGTTAATTTGGCTAGCTGTTTTTAGCTAGCAAATTTGGCTAGCTCTTTTTAGCTAGCAAATTTGGCTAGCTCTTTTTAGCTAGCAAATTTGGCTAGCTCTTTTTATCAGACCAACTAACCCGCCCCTGCTTCGCACGGTTTTCACGACTTTAAGAGCGTTGGCTCCGTACGGCATTTCATACAAACTTTAAAGACCTTTTTTATCGAAACGAATAAACCGATTTTAATTAAACTTCATACGCATAAACAGGATACATAGGTCTAAAATGTTAGTTAAGAACATTTTCGAAAAATAGTGTTGCAGCTAAATCCGACCGATTTCAAATATTCCATCAGAAACAGGGATTTCCCATTATCTTTTTTTAAATAAGACATTTCGAAAATGTTCTTAGCTAACTTTTTAGACCTATGTATCCTGCTTATGCGTATGAAGTTTCATTAAAATCGGTTCATACATTTCGATAAAAAAGGACTTGAAAGTTGGTATGAAATGCCGCACGGACCCGACGCCCTTAAGGTGAAAACCGAATCAAAATCTGTTGCTAAGTTTAAAAGAACAATGCAATCACATACACATACACGAAAAGTGACTTTAATTTATAATATGTACAGATAACAGATATTTTAATATGGTCTTTACCCAATCATGATGACAGGTACGAGGCTACGAGCATCGTTGGTTACGCAAAAGTAATCAGTTTCAGTAGCTGTGGTCAGAAGTTCAAGCGTGAACTGGTTATTTAACTGTTCATCTGTGTAACACTAAGATGATGTTGATAATTGAACGACATTTTGAATGATTCTGTGAAGGTGATTTTTTGTAAAATATACGTGGATTGGTCAAGCCACCCGAAACAGTTAACTTTTCCCAATCAACCTTGAACCTAATGCTTTAGCCATAAAGATGAAAATCTTTGAGAAATTTGACAGATTGTAATAGCTTGATGTGCTGGCGTCTGTACACCATAAAAATTACAGACAAATGTAGAATTTTTACAAGGGGTGACACAATGGGCCAAACGACAAACGACAAACGACAAACGACGCAAACGACTTCCAAAAAGATAGGAATATGGTGCTCTCCAAATGTTTGACTCATTGTGGGAGTAACACATGTATACTTAAACTTTTAAGTAGTGCTGCACTGCACAACATTTTCTGTTTTAAGTTTTAGTTAACTACCGATAATGTTAAATATAGGTTAAACGGTTACTAATTTTATCTGCCAGTTCGCTAAATTGACAGATGTATAAGGAAAAGAATAATGTGGTTACGAAATTATTATCTCCTTAAAAAAAACACGAAGGCTAAACAGGACTTTCGATTACTTTCGAAAGTAGTTCCAATAAGTCACATTTGAGTCATGAACCTATCTGATACGATACAAGAATACATGTCATGTCTAATATCTCTTGTAGCTGCTGTCTGAAGTATTAAGTAATCATCTACTATTGACTCGACAGAACGGAAGGGGGTCTAACACAATGATTGATTTTGTTATAATGTTAGATATCAGCACTAATTCCTTATTAGAAGATATATTTATATAAATTAATAGAGAGGCTAAAGTACTGTCAGTAGGTTTTAGTGATACAAGGTTGTATGTAGGTTTTATTGCGGTGAGTGAAGTGTGTAAGTATTTTTAACCGACTTCAAAAAGGAGGAGGTTATCAATTCGTCGGAATCTTTTTTTTTATTTTTTATTTTTTTTTTTATTTTTTTTTTTTATGTATGTTCCCCGATTACTCGAAGATGGCTGGACCGATTTGGATTATTTTTTTTTTGTTTGAAAGGGTATACTTCCCAGGTGGTCCCATGATCATCAAGTCAGGATCTGATGATGGGATCCTGGAGAAATAGAGAGAACTCTTCCAATTTTATAGGCACACTTGAAGCGATTTGGATAGTTTTTGGAAGAGTACTTTCTTGGAGTGGTTCCATTTCAATTTGGTGAAGATCTGATGAAGAACTTCTGAGATAGGCAACGGAACTTTTCAATAAATGATAGCAAATGGACTGGGATTGCTGAAATCTCATGTCTGTTTGTTGTTCACACCAGTTCATAACATAACATCACGCCAGTAAGCTGTGAAGGGGTAAGCACATGTGAACCACTAAAAAGTGAAAAATAAAAACTTTTTTACAAAAAAATACAACCGACTTCCAAAAACAACACTACAAAGTGCAAAATAACTTTAATTTCGGAAGTCGGTGGCAAAAACGAAAATACATTTAATCAGACACCGACTTCCAAAATTAAAGTTATTTTGCACTTTGTAGTGTTGTTTTTGGAAGTCGGTTGTATTTTTTTGTAAAAAAGTTTTTATAAATATGTAGCCTAAGTAAGTGATAAATAGGTAGGAATTAAAGTATATTAATATTAACTATTAATAAGCTGGGAATCAAATGAAGCATTGAAGTAAAATAGTACCTACTGCAAAAAATAAACGTATAAAAAATCTGCAATGTCTGATTCACTTAGACCCAGAACAAGATATTCCTTCAAATGTCCTCGATGTCAATCTTAATAGAGTTATACAATTAGTACTCTGAATAAGGCATAAACATAACGGTACCATTAACTAATTATATGCCTAACGTTTTGCAATAATAAGTGAGTAGGTACTAGACTACTCTATCTAACAACCTCTAATTAGCTCACAATGTCATAATAAAAGAAGAAGAAAAAGTGAACGTTAATGAATTGCATTAAACTTTTAACCATAGAAATGCTAAATCATATTGAAAGCATAACAAAAAAGTCGACCAAACATGTGTAGAAGCTTTACAAAACAATACTGCAGAAGTCTCTTAAAACGTCTTTCTCTAAACTAGATTCATTATTGCAAAATCATTTCCTAATCTATACCAAATATATGGATTGGACTAGGTTATACCAATAAATTACTTCCCAGCGGCTAAAATGAAGAGTCACTGCATAAAACAGATATAATCTTTGATCGCATTATGACAGGCCATTCTCGGAGCGATCCCATTCGGTCATCTAAAGACAGTTACATTATGACCTATTAGATCACAGTTACGCAAGTGAATGCACAGCCATACATTCACATCGTTGTAAATCATATTATTTATCTCTAAAGTGTGTCGAGAGGCATCTAATTTAGAGATTGTTAAAAAAATTGCGGAAATACGTCTCCTTCTGCAGTAGATGTTTTGTATGACCCGGCAAATTACCCGGTGAATGTGGGCATTGACCGCAGGCAAACCATACAATACAATGTTGTTGCACAAATGCAGCAGACGGTTTTAAGTGTATCTTTATGATCTTTGTTAATAAACCTATTGTACTAGTTTGTAGATGCAAGTGTAATAAAATTTCTTCCTTTTGCACATAAAACATACATTATTTGTGCAATGATTGCAATTGCAGCTAGACTTTTACGTGTGAAATCTTCAGGAAATTGATCAATATAATGATAAGGATGTTAAATTGGTGTTTAGATCTCAACTTGCTACAAATTTAACCAACTTCATTAACCGACTTCAAAAAAGGAGGTTCGGTATTCTATATGTTTATTTGTATGTCCGCGATTTTCTCAAAAACTAATGAACCAATTTTGATAATTCTTTCTCTAACGTAATCTACATACTTTCCGAAGTTATATGCATAAATGTACTGTATATCCATATATCCGGCATTTCCGAGCGGATTCTTCTTTTCGTTCTTCTTAGTAACTGGATATTCAACTAAAAATGTAAAAATAAATTTAGTTTTAAAAAAGTAGAAACCGACTTCAAGAACTTAAAACGAGTAAAATAACTTTCGTAGAAGTCGCGGTGTCTTCAATTCTTCAATGCTAAGGTGCATTGAAGAATAATTGTTTTTATTTTTTTAATGTATTTTTTTTTTTTTTGTATTTCGTGTAGGCATCTATTATGAATAGGAACTTGCATAGTTCATAGATAAAAAAGAGGGTCTTAAAGCATGTCTTTATTAATTTCGGTTAAGATAATACAATTTGCATGCTACTCATAAAATAAAAGGTGCAAAATCATTCAATTATCTTTAATGATTTTGCGTAAGAATTAAAAACCTCATAGAAAAAAAGTTATTAAGCCGTTGCTAATTTATTAATAATTTTGATACCGTAAAAGAAAATTTGCTATAACCGGGTACGTGATTTCATTAGGACAGCTTCGCCATGGTAAAATTATTTTCGCTTTTAGATCAGCGTTCGACTCATACAGTAATGTTACCGAAGTTTGTTTATTTATTTATTCTTCAAGAAATTTACATTTGTGTCGAACAGTTTTAACATACCTACACAAAAACACAATGACTAATGACTGTACATAGTATTATTATTTTCCTTTATTTCATTTGAATACATTTCAACTAATGAGTCTTATAAGGCAGAAACTTCAACACTTTCTATGAAACTTTCGAATACCCTTGGCGTTCCCCGGGGAGGTTGAATTGGCTCCAGTAATTTAAATTTTTGGTTATGAGAAAATTGTTAAAGAAGCAAACTTAATTTATTATTTCCTGACATTCAACATAGAGTTTCCATAGAAGGTTGTTTATTTTTTGTGCATATGTACCTACTACACTCACAAACACCTGACGGATTTAATAATTAGAACAAATCCTTGAATGTAATATTAGTTATGTATAATGTCAATATTGTATCATTAAACACGTGCAGTAACGATTAAATAAAATTAATACTAATCACACTACAACTGCTAAATTAAGTACTGTGAGAATTCGAATCTCACAGGGGACGTAGGGAGGTAATCGAGATACAAATTAAAGAGGAGGAGGCTAGAGAAGTATTTATTTTATGATCCTCAGAACTTAAAAACAAACGCGCACTTCCTATTGCTATCCTATCTCGAACATGACTTTTTCTTATAAACAAAAGCTAGAACATCTCATAATCAAAAGTAGTTCGATATTTGAGTGATGGAATGTCAGCCTGTATCATTAAAAGGTTAACCAGTGTATAAAACCTCTACAGTACCTACATTCATAGGATAAAACTAATGAAAATAAGCACATACTAACTTTAAATACCTTGGAATTAAATACTAATCACAAACAATATAAAATCATAGTAAAGTCTGAAATTAAATTTTATCATTAATTTTCGTACAGAGGATTAACTGTCACTAACGCCATCTTAAATTGTGCTTATGGTTTTTATGACAAACTAGCTTTTGCCAGCGGCTTCGACCGCGTGGAGTCGGAAATTATCACATGGGAGCCGTAAAGTAGTCTATGTGCTATTCCAGATTATAATCTATCTTTGTGCCAAATTTCATTAAGATCCGTTCCGCCGTTCTGGCGTGATTGAGTAACAAACATCCATCCATCCATCCAAACTTTCGCCTGTAAAATAGTAGTAAGATTGTTA
The DNA here is from genome assembly GCA_946251885.1 of Cosmia pyralina. Taxonomy (NCBI): domain Eukaryota; kingdom Metazoa; phylum Arthropoda; class Insecta; order Lepidoptera; family Noctuidae; genus Cosmia; species Cosmia pyralina. The sequence goes on along the minus strand of OX276349.1, from coordinate 23,986,686 downwards.
TTACTTAGGTAGTACCTACCTATATATTTTATTGCTCTTTTATGTCAAAACGTTAGTTAGAATGTTTTAAGTTAAAATCGTCGGTAAACATACATATACCTATATATTGTAGAACTATAAAAAACTAGTAGTAGCTGGTCTAGAAGTCAAATCAATCTGTCTAGCCTTTTCCCAACTATGTTGGGGTCGGCTTCCAGTCTAACCAGATGCAGCTGAATACCAGTATTTTACATGGAGCGACTGCCTATCTGACCTCCACAACCCAGTAACTGGGTAATACGATGCCCCTTGGTATGACTGGTTGTCAGACTTTCGGGCTTCTGACGACCCGTAACGACTGTCAAAGATCCACGAATGACAGCCGGGACCTACGGCTTAACGTGCTTTCCGAGGCACGGAGGAGTCTCGGTATGTAAAGAATGGTCACCCATCCACAGACCAACCCCGGCAAGCATAATTTAACCTGATGGATCGACCCGTGCGCCTGTTATTACTTAGCCACGAGCTCCTCCAGCTGGTCTAGAAGTATCAAAAGTAGTATAAAACATGACTTGTGTCATGTTTTATAGGTACCTACTAGTTTTGATACTTTTAAAGATCAAGGTTTGATTCCTCAAAACATTAAATCTGGGATAAATCACTACACATTTTTTGTCACTGCATCAAATATCACCACTGCTCTCAAAATGGTGAAGGAAGACAACCCGCACTGGGCTTGTAGGGGACTACAGCCCACTCCCTCTCGAATAGAGGAGGCCTGTGTCCCAGCAGTGGGAACGTTATAGACTGAATATGCTTATGCTTATGAATCAGATATTCACGGATAAACTAACGGACACAACAACCACAAAATACAGTGCCATGTCATTTTAATGCACCACATATTTGAAGACAAAGACTCGGTGAAAGATGGTGGCGTGTGTTTATTTGTCAGACATGCTCACTGACTACTAATCGAGGCGTTACTATCACTTTCTCGCATTTTGTTTTGTCACTGGATATGTTTATAGAAACATCTATGTACTGCTGTATTGTTTTATAGAAGTCTTTGAAGGAAAATTTAGCTGAGAACAGATAGGAAGGAATCTAGTCTTAGTCATTATTATGGCTCATACATTATGGGTAAAGATACAAGAGTCTTAATTTTAACCAAAAACTTTTTTACAAAAAAATACAACCGACTTCCAAAAACAACACTACAAAGTGAAAAATAACTTTAATTTCGGAAGTCGGTGTCTAGTTAATGTATTTTCGTTTTTTGCCACCGACTTCCGAAATTAAAGTTAAATTATTTTTCACTTTGTAGTGTTGTTTTTGGAAGTCGGTTGTATTTTTTTTGTAAAAAAGTATTTATTTTTCACTTTTTAGTTGTAGTAGCTACCCCACACAAATTCTAATATCACTATCTGCAAAACAAACTAGAACATCATCCATATAAAAGTGGGGAAAAAATACGTATTATTGATGCTAACTCAAAAACTACCGAAGCAAAGTTGATCAATTTTATATGTGACCAACTGTGATGTATACCCTCTCGAATAAAACAAAAAAAATTCAAATCGGTCCAGCCATCTTCGAGTAATCGGGGAACATATATAAAAAAAAAAGGTTCCGACGAATTGAGAACCTCCTCCTTTTTAAAGTCGGTTAAAAAACGGTCCGTAAATTATAGGAATCGACCATTAAAGAACCACTTAAATTTGGTAAGTAACTTGGGAGAACTTGTCGGTAACTTGGGGTTTAATATACTCATACGCATAGAATTATGGCAGGGGTGGAACGGGTTATCCCGATACGATACCGATGCCCATAGATATATGCCGATACGCTTATTGAATTTAAATGAAGGGCACTAATTCGGTAACTGACATTACGCATCTCAGTGTCGACAATCTCGACCATAAACTTTAAACATTCAGCAACATTACATGACAATATGCTAAGCAATTATTTAAGTCTATCCGTCTATATACGCACTAGATAACAACAATTTGTCAACAAACTCAAGGATCACAAGGTGTGCCGAATTGTCATGCGCAGTGCATAAAGTATAAATGTCAAACTTTCATATTGTACTGATCTTGTGACCTTAATCTTGGGAACATTTAGCGCATGTTGACACTGAGCAACAATGAGACAATTGCATTGAGGTGTAAGTGCATTTTGTTTTGAATAATTCAAGATGAATCGTTTTAAAGTTTCAGATACAGGTTGTGCGAAAATTGTGGATAAATGTTACTGATTAAAAATATTATTTTTAGAACAGGAAATAAGATTTATGTTTAGCTAGAGCCAAAAACGCTACAGGAAATACCTACGTCTAAAAAAAGACTGGTCACGGAAAGAAAAACCCTTGCCGCTATGTGCGCATTGGACATAAATATTAAGATTCGTAAGCCAGACTACTAGTACCCACTCATATTATAAATGCGAAAGTTTGTTTGTTTATTACGCTATAACGGCTGAACCGATTTCGATGAAAATTGGTATGGGGATTTTTTTTAAAGCCGTTTTTGGCGTTAACTGCTATACAAAAAATTCTATCTCATCTGACTAAAAATGTGAGCATAGGAAATTTTAAAATGTTCCATATCTTCAGACTTCTTAATTTTTCAGTGGTGGCGCTGCCGGTTAGCTGCTCTACTCGCCTTAACTAGCAACATCTATGCGCAAAAGCTGTATAAACCAGCGGTAGAAGAACAATGACAAGTGGTATGACACCGCCTCTACTTACCTCCGTCCATATGTCATGCCAACTATTGACATGATTGAATACCTACAATGCAGCCTATTCAAACGATTTGTGAAACATGTAATAAATTCACTTTTAGAGGCACATGAAAGGGGCAGTTACCGAGTGATTGATAAATGTTATAAGTAAATATCTCTTTTTGCTTTGTTAGTCATTGAACTGATGTCAGTGACTTCATCCGCGTGAAATTTCTTGTCCCCCCGACCCACCCCGCGTATTGAATTGCGCCCGCGCTATTACTTCGTTTTCGCTTAGCGTTCTTTCTAACTTTTTTTCTTTTTGCTCGGCTCCTAACAGTCGTGGCGTGATGTTAAATAGCCTATAAGCTTCATCAAGAATTGGGCTATCAAATGGATAGTTCCAGAGATTACCTATACTCTACGTACAAACTTACAAACAAACAAATACCTCTTTATAACAGATATTGCAGTCTCGATTGAAATTAGTTTAAAGGCAAGTAAAATGAAGAAGAGAATATAAACAATAGGATAATTAATTAGATATCGTGTCGTTAGTTAATATGTTTAAAATAGCGCATATATGTAAAAGCAACAGATTCGTTACTTATGCAGGATTGAACGAACTGTCAATAAATTAATTTTAAAACTAAATTTATTAGGAGTTTTGTTCAAAATTTGCATTTGATATCAATTTTTTTTTAATAACAACATATCATAACATCACGCTTTGTTTCCCAGAAGGAATAAGCAGAGGTATACCTACCCACATATCGCCAGTTATGTTTAGTCCCATGTAATAGGGGGCGCGCGTATTGCCATCAACCGAGCACAAATCCAGGCTCCGAGCTGCTACTGAGGATTTCCAGATAGAAAAACTCAACAACACTTTGCCCGACCTGGTAATCGAACCTCATACTCAGCATGCTTTAAATAAATGCATATAAAAACTTTTTTACAAAAAAATACAACCGACTTCCAAAAACAACTACAAAGTGAAAAATAACTTTAATTTCGGAAGTCGGTGTCTAGTTAAATGTATTTTCGTTTTTTGCCACCGACTTCCGAAATTAAAGTTATTTTTCACTTTGTAGTTGTTTTTGGAAGTCGGTTGTATTTTTTTGTAAAAAAGTTTTTATTTTTCACTTTTTAGTTGTGGAACCTACCCCACACAAATTCTAATACCACTACTTGCAAAACAACCTAGAACATCATCCATATAAAAGTGGGGAAAAAATACGTATTATTGAAGCTAACTCAAAAACTACCAAAGCAAAGTTAATCAATTTTATATGGGACCAACTGTGATGTATACCCTCTCGAATAAAACAAAAACAATCCAAATCGGTCCAGCCATCTTCGAGTAATCGGGGAACATACATAAAAAAAAAATTAAAAAAAAAGGTTCCGACGAATTGATAACCTCCTCCTTTTTGAAGTCGGTTAAAAATGCATTATTTTCAACAATAAGTACTTGTTTATCAGATAAAACGATAACATAGCTTAAAAATATTCACGCGGCTATGCTGTCAATGAAGTAAATATGGCTATCTAATGCATGACTACCTCCCATACATACCAATGAACAGTAACAACTCTAAATAAGATCATTTACGCATCCGTGCGCAAAGAAAGTTTCCCTAATTTGAATAATATGTAACTCTTACGAGCCGTCATCGCAGAATGACAAGCTAACTTCTAACAAACATCACAAATTCACTTTATAGACTCTATTCCATTGTGATACGGGCGGTTTTTGAACAGTTTAAGTGGGCTGTTAATCATAATTAAATTAATTCAAATAGTAGGTTTTGCTTTACTTTCACGGAGTAATATGTTGACGTCATTGCACGTCACACGTGTATGTACGCAGCCATTGCGTTTAAATTATAATATATTAGCCAATAGCCTATGCAAGTACCGTTTTAGAGTTCCGTAGGTCCGAATGAAAAAACGGAACCCTTATAGGATCACTCGTGTCGCGTCTGTCTGTATGTCCATCTGTCACAGCCAATTTGGTCCGAATCCACTGGACCAATTAGATTAAAAATTGGTACCTACACATATGAATTTCTGTGACCTAAATCGGACGCGTACCTAAAGTAAATAAATGAATTTTGGATATGGGGGTCACTTTTGGGTTGCAAATTAGAAAGTTAATAAAAAAATTTGAAAATGTGGAAGTTGCCGCTATAACATGTCGTGATTATTGTCTTGCATTTCAATCTGTCTAGCCTTTTCCCAACTATGTTGGGGTCGGCTTCCAGTCTAACCGGATGCAGCTGAATACCAGTATTTTACATGGAGCGACTGCCTATCTGACCTCCACAACCCAGTTACTGGGTAATACGCTACCCCTTGGTAAGACTGGTTGTCAGAATTTCGGGCTTCTGACGAACCGTAACGACTGTCAAAGATCCACGAATGACAGCCGGGACCAACGGCTTAACGTACTTTCCGAGGCACGAGGCACATTTGGTATATAAATATAATTATAATTACCATTAAATATCAAATGCTACATAATTAAAACACCTCTGGGCATAATAAACCTTATACCTAAAGATGCCTATAAAAGCCAAATGTCTTAAAAGCCAAAACCAGGTGATTAATTATTACGAACCTCTAAAATTTATGATTAAATTAATCTCAACATCACATAGGTAATAACTAATAAGGCTTATAATGTCATAAAGAGCAGTAATTAACCTTGTTATTGGGTTAATAATTATGTTGTTTCAAAAAATAATTGGGTACATACTAGTACAAATGGCTACATAATTATCCATGTTATATATTTCCAGTTTAAGCTGACCTCTCATTGTTCGTGATCCTATACAATGTGAGATCCGCTTATACTGGAAATTATACCTTGATATGTAAACGTGTGTACATAGATTATCTGACGTTGTTTGAAACATGTAGATAATCGAATTTCCTTTTAAAAAACTACAATCTGTTATCGAGAAAGGCAGAGATTTAACTCCTAGACCGGCCATAAATCCGTCTTCCGACTTCTAAATATTAAATAGTGTCTGGTTTTGGTGGGCGGGTTATTTTAAGTCAGTTTTTGTGTAGCTACTGATGGTTCCAACAATAAGAATATGCACGTAATTTAAATTTGGTTAAAATATTTTTATTTCGAATCTTTTTTGGCCGGACATTTGAACTAAATCATTATTGTATCATTTAATATCTTCGTATTGTTTACATTTGTATGGCACTGCAGGCATTTGATTAGAAAACATAGTGTTAAAGTGAGTGTTGTGAATTTAGCATCCTAGTGAGATTAGAAATCATTTAAGACAATGACTGAAATTGGCTTTGTAAAAGCACAATCGGATAATCTGCCGAAAATAGATCCATTCATGAAGTCGTCTTATTTTCTTTCAAATCCAAATTTTACGTCCGCTGAAGTAAAAACAGTGAAAGCTGCAAGGTAATTATTCTATAATCTATATAAATAAAAAGAGAAGGCTTGACTGACTGACTCATCAACGCCCAGCCCAAACCAATGGACCTAGACAGATGAAATTTTGCACGGGCACGCGGGAATTGCTAGTTAATAAATACTAGCACATCATGTACGTTATTTTAGACATAAATATCTCACATAGTTGCAGCTGCAGCTACAGTACCAGCAGCTATATCTGTTCTTGTAGTGTCGACCTCCCAAAAAAAAACATCCGAATCATTTCACTCACGTCTACGAAGTTTAGCTAGCCAATTTAAAATAACCCAGCATACCTACCTCAAAATACCTACATACTTTTTCAAGATCAAGCAATAAGCTTCTAATGAGACCCTAGAACGCTCCTAACCAACATAAAACTACCGTAAGCACAAATAACTTCAACAAAATTAAGACAAATGACTCCGATATCGTAACAGACTAAAATAGACCCTTTGTCTCAAATCAGTACGCATCTTCGTTTAATGATAATTGACCACGAGGCCATACGATCTTTAAAGGTCAAATTACAATAGCTGCAGGTATTAGTTCTTTGACCATTATAAATAAAGCGATACGCAATAATTGATGGTGTTATGTTTTGACAGTTATGGTTACTCATTTATGATATGCTTCAGACAATTAGATGAAAGGTTATGAGGTTGAGGTTGAGGATTTGTGTTGTTTCATGTTGAACAATTTAGTTAAAAATGCGTACAAATAATTTTTATCTTAATATTTATGATAACGGAGTAACTTTTTCTCATTTTCCGGGATGAAAAATAGCCACTTCTTTGTCAAATATCATCAGATAGTTCAGCAGTAAAAACACAACAACCCGGTAGATACAATCACACTTTGTTATTCATCTTAGATTAGTTTTAAATTGATATGATAAGGAAAAATGTTTTGAGCAAAAACTCACAGATACGTCTAGGTAACTTTCTCTTACCGACACTTGATATACGTTCGACGTTTGAGAAGTTAATAATAGGTCTTTACCTATGAAATTGCCGTTTTGTATGAAAAAAATTAAACAAATTTTTTTCATGCATTTTTTATTTGTATTAATCGAAGTAATCACCCATGCAATCAATGCATCTTTGCCAACGCAGTGGCAGTTTATTGATGCCCTTCTTAAAGAAATCAGCTGGACGGGAGGCAACAAATTCTTCAAAGGCATTTTGTACTGCCTCTCGGGTGTTGAATTTTTTTCCCGTCAAGAAGTTATCCAAATTCTGGAAAAAGTAGTAGTCTGTAGGCGTAAGGTCTGGTGAGTAGGGCGGATGACGGAGAGCTTCCAACCCCAGTTCTTGCAACTTGGAGACCGTCTGCTGTGCAGTATGAGGTCGCGCGTTGTCGTGCAGGAGCAGCGGAGACGAGCGATTGACCAATGCTGGTTGGAGATGTGCCAGCTTCTCCATCATTGTGTTCAGTTCTTCACAGTACACATCTGAAGTAATGCTCACCCCGTTTGGTAAGAAGCTGTGATGAATCACACCGGCGCTAGACCACCAAACAGTGACCATCACTTTTCTAGGGGTAAGTTTTCGTTTAGGGCATTGTTTAGGTGCTGAACCAGGATCCAACCAACTTGCTGAGCGCTTGCGGTTATCAAACAGAATCCATTTTTCATCGCAGGTAACAATGCGGTTCAAAATTCCTTCATTTGTGTGTCTGTTGAGCAGTGCAAGGCACGTCTCGACGCGTACTTCGCGCTGGCAATCATTGAGTTCGTGGGGCACCCATTTGTCAAGCTTTTTTACCTTGCCAATTTGACGCAAATGGACCAATATTGTTTTGACGCTAACGTCGAAAGCTGCTGCTAATTCAGCCGTAGATTGTGTATCATCAGCTTCCACAATCGCCTTTAATTCGTCATTGTCGACCAAAGTCTTCGGACGATCGCGAGGTTCATTTTTCAGGTCGAAATTTCCAGAACGGAAGCGAGCAAACCAATAACAAGTGGTGCGTTGGTTTGTAGTGTTAGCTCCGTAAACGTCGTTGATGTTGCGTGCCGCTTGTGCCGCGTTGCTGCCACGACGGTACTCATATTCCATAATTACTGGAATTTTTAACGTATCCATGATGACGAAAAAGATTGAAATGCGATGAAAATGTAACACTAATCAATAAACAAATGACTACTTTTGGAAAAAAAAATCCATGTTTTTAAAATAAAATTAATTTGAAATTAGAATTCTTAGCCAAACAAAAATTATTTTGATTTGAAATGGCTAGTACTGCAGAACGGCAATTTCATAGGTAAAGACCTAATATTAACAGCCGCATGGGTCGATCGATCAGGTCAAGCTACGCTATTGCTGCGGGATCCCAGAAGCGGTTGGTCAGTGGATGGGTGGCCACCTTTGCATACCGAGACCCCTCCATGCCTCAGAAAGCACGAGCCATTGGTCTTTCATGGATCTTTGACAGTCGTTACGGGATGTCGGACGCCCGAAAGTCTGACAGCCAGTCCTACCAAGGGTTATCGTACTACTCAGTAACTCGGTTGTGGAGGTCAGATAGGCAGTCGCTCCATATAAAATACTGGTATTCAGCTGCATCCGGTTAGACTGGTAGATGATGGTGACGTCTAGGTAAAACCATAATCTCTACTTAGCACAGTTGTCAATCACTCTAAAAGTCTAAACTCAAGAAAACAGTTCACTTATACTCCAGTTTTCCTTCTAAAACCAGCAAATCAACAAATGTACAAACAAATTGCTATTCAACTGGCAACATTAGCCAGTATTTATTAATATCCAGTAATTTGCTTGAAAATATCGCTTTGCTCCAACCGGGTCAAGTTTTCACAGCCGCTTACTAAGATTATGATCTGGTGCAACTACTTGGAACCGATATATACGATAGTTCAAATTATCAAGAAGTGGAGCATGCAGATAACATGAGACCTTGAATGCATGTTGGGTAGAAGAAATCTTAGCATTACCTATACATCATTGATATCATATGTACATAATATGATACCAATGATGAATAAATTGATGATTTTGGAAGTGTTGAAAACTGGGTCAAATCCTTTCCTTGTAATTTTTGACGTTTAAAAGGAACTTATTGCAAGTCTTACTTAACGGTCTGCAGGACACTATACGGCCATAGCAGTAACAACAATAAAACTTCTATTGCGTCTCGTTAGTATCCTACAAAGCGTTAAACAATGTTTTAGACAGTCATAAAAGTTTCAAGAAAATAAACAAAAAACCTTTATTTAGACAAGTTATATTTTCTACACACTAAAATTCATTGCAAAAACTTTTTTTTTTTCAAAAGCAGACATGGTAGTAAGGTCTATCATTTCTTCTTTTGATGATTTTTATAATTGCAAACAAGTAGGTACCACTTACATATCATAAAAGTTTTCACAAACATCTGGAATTATCAAAAATCAAACCACAGACCTCACTCAACACAGTAACCAATTCTCCATACATGCACTCTATAAGACATCAAACTTCATCAGAGTTATATTCACATTCGCGCTCCCTTGCATTTCTTAATATCATGTCAATCAGACGCGAATGCAGGACAGTCAATGTATCAACGTCATGCTGTCCAGCTGTCCAGCTGTGTACGTCCGACGTGTGGTGTAGAAATCGTATTAGGTCGGTTGACGTGGTTGCAGGTGTATTCTGATCCTTATCCTACGCCATGTATTAGAAAATGATTTATTTTGGGGCAGTTGTAAAGGAGACATTGAACATGCATTTGCTAGCTGTTTAGTAAAATAAGCACGGAAGAAAGGTTTCTTGGAATAACAGTTTGGTTGGTTGGAACACCATATTCCAAAACCACGACACACTTGCTGCATTAACCTGTAACTAAAAACTGCAACTTTATGCACTAAATCTACTTCGAATTTAAAACATCGTTCTATTTCTGTCAATTGTTCGAATTTGACAGAGACAGCATTAATGATTTAAGTTTAGCGATAAATTTATTCAGTGATTTGTTGTGGAAGTGGGCCTAAAAGTTTTGAAAACTTGACTAATTTAAGAGTGTTGATGTTTGTTGTTTCAAAACAAGTCGCATTGCAAGTCGAGTCATCCCATCACACGTAAAATATGTAATATGTAAACGACAAGTTTAACAAAAGGAACGGAGCCAAATATTTTGACACCGTCGATCGTGACGGGAATCTAAACAGTCTGTTTAAACGTTTTTACTTTCAATTCTAACCTCATAATCAGAACAAGTCAAGAAGAGCCACTGTAGATGTTACTAAATCGTATAAACTAGGTTTTAAAACTGATTGCATTTTGTTTTAGGATTAGGTGAGTTATATTAGCCTTCTTGTGTCAAGAATTTGCAATTAAATGACGATTTATTAAGACCGCTTATGTGTTGTGTAATTTTAATTAGTCGGATTGTGGGCTCTAAATTAAGTCTTTATAATTGTTAAATGAAAGCTAGTATGGTTACCATTTGTTAGCGTGCATTGACTTCCTGTTAACATAACGTTTTAATTATTATCTGTAATAAATACTGGACTGCTGATGTCTGGCTGTCAGTGACTTGATGGTCAGAAATTGCCGCAGGAGCGAACGATATTGCCTGGACCGATTTGTGAGAGTGATGATTACTGTCGTCTACGAGTGTAAAATATTAACCGAAGTTGATTATTAAATAAAGCATTAGCAAAGTGATTTGCCTTTTTTATTTGTAATCTACAAGTATATTACACCTGGAGGAAATAAGAACACATACGTTCCTATACATTTTATCAACAAAGGAATGCAATTCTCTCGCCTCCTCCAATCATATTATAATTATACGTTGCATCTAACTCATTTCTTAAAAGAAAAATTAATCACTGGTCAAGTTTAAATAAGATTAGGAATTAATTTAAATAAATGACGAAAGAGCGTTGCTTTTTCTAATGTGTAAACACATTTAAGACGAATTCTAATCTTTACAATTTCATAAACGATTGCACAAAACAAAAACACAAAACTATTCTCATAGCAATGCTGAAACAATTATTTCAAACACTTCTTCACTAGAAACCATTCTCCATTTATTACATTATTATCTATTATATGGACAGACATTGCGTGCTAAAAATAAGATTATTTCAGTGATAGTTCAAAACAATACTAAAATGAGATGATTATCGCGATAATTGTGGCGCTAAACTGTGGGTTAATTTAGAATAAACGCATTAATTGACTTTCTAAGTTAAAAGTTGTGTTGCGCAAGAGTGCGGTGGCTAGTGGCTAGGCGCATATGGCTGTGGGTTTTCTTCCTCGACGTTACATGGGTTATGCTTGTTTTCCTTTTGCGGTTAAGATGTTTAAGAGCTTAAACTACCTCAAATGACTTAGCATGATCCTTTGTTATATCGAAAATACTGCAGCATTAATTTTGAAATAAACATAATTATGGTACAGTTGAGGATTAATGTTAAGTACTATGTTTGAAGAAAACACGATTCCATAAAATTTTCTTGATAGAAAAAAATCCAAAGTTACCTCAAACCGAACAATAAACCGCTGGTATTCAAAAAATACATAAAATTAAATCGTGAAACTTTTCATACTAACTGAACTAAAAAAAACAGGTCTTGTTTTTATTTTTTTTTTACCTAAACTATCGGCGCCCAGCAACGCACTCAGTCCGCGAGCAGTATCCTGCGAGCGAGATAAAAAGCAGAGGTAGTGTGGGCTCTTAAGGGAATGAGGAGTTGAGAGAGTTAATTTTTTTTTTTGGGATTACAAATATGTTAAGTTTGTTTTTGGGATAAATTATTTTCAACCACGGAACCCTTTATTGTGCGTGGTCCGACATGCATTTGGCCGGTCTATTTATATTTTTATGACTGCTTGACCAAACAGAAAATTAATTACTGCAATATCACACATTATAAGAACAACACAACCGGATCTTTAGACTCTAATTATCAAAGCAATCTAAGATGTCTATCATTACGAGTATAACAATTGTCATCTAATAAGCGCATGACGATAATGACCACTGACCATATCATTCGACCCTCGAATTGTCACCTTGACCGGGCAAAAGTGTAGTAAAATAACTACCTACTGTAAAATACGGGGTTATGAAATCTGTGACGTCATTTATTGGGTTTTAAAAGATTTTAATTTCCATTCTTAGTCATTTTTAATCGCGTGCAATGGATTTTCAACCCACTGCTTGGCGCTGAGAGTAGAAAATCGAACAATGTGATAATTTGAAGCGCTGTGATGCACTCCGAAGGATTCTCAATGCTCGGCTCTACACCGAAAGCTGAAAATCCGGAGGGGGATAAAAATCGTCGCGTATAAAATTTGCCCATGCTTGCTAGGGCTTCCTTAACTTGGCTAAAAACTGTTTGCCTCTCTGGTATTTTTATAAAGCTTTGTTGCCACTCTTGGAATTTCTTCTGCATTGTGGGCTTGTTTGTACCAACATTTTTTGAAGTAAAAAGTTATTTAGACACATTGAGTGATTTTTGGTAGGGGTAAATCTTACAGGTTTGCGTCACCGCGACACCGTGACGTGCTGTGCATAGTTTTAGGCACGTTTAAGTGTTTACTTCTGTTAGTATTCCCCATGACTTCCATTTTTTTTTTGTATGAGAATCAAACTTGCGACTCGCAGCTCTGAAGCTCTGAAACTTCTTCTCCAACCTAGACGTAAGTCAAATATTCTCTGTGAGAAAATAATTCAAAAACTGTCAAAGTCAAAGACATAGACATAATTATTCGTCGGATATGGTAGCAAAAAAGTTGGTATTTTTTGTAATTATGTCCAAGACACATCCGCCGCTAAAAGTGGCATGCGAATATTTACAATATTTTTAATTATACACATGGGCATAAAACCTAACTTTTAAACTACATACCTTTACTCTACGAAACAATACAAAACGCTTAAACTATAGACAAAAAAATACATTCATTATACTCAGTTATAAAATATAAACAATACAACAACAACATTTGTATTATAAATCTAAATAAATCTTTCATTTTCTTATAATCAAAAAATTATTTTACAGTTCATAAGTTATTAAGAAGCCAATTTTGGAATATGGTTTATTTTGTTATGGACTTATGGTAGCTGTTTCTGTAGTGGAGAGTGCTGTTATAAAATTGGTTTCTTAATTTGGTGGGGTTCCTTTTTGTAAATCTATTATTTTCGGCTACTATGGAGAAGAAGTGTGAATTTTTCCTAACAAATTTCTAAAATATAAATAGAAGCAAGCGTTAAAACCTTCAACTTTTTAAAATCAATCTATGCCCCTGAGGGGCTTACGTTTGTATCTCGTACACATTACATTAGTCGTCATGGATTAATGTTTAATGGGAAGTCGTTAATTAATTTGAAAGCAAAAACAAGAGAAAGCCTAGCCTACCATGCTGTGTTAGTAGGTACCACATACTTGTTATACTTTCTCATAATAACAGCTAGTTATTAGGACTTTTATAAAATGATCCAGTTTTGACGATGATACAAACATTTGACTTCAGATTAAACTTTTACTCAAACTAAAAACTTCTATATTAGAAAAAATAACTGGCAAATTCTTAGCCTTTGGTCTCCTATTGTATGCAATAAGCGACGTCTGACTTCAGCGTCAACGTTCCAATCGACGCGGACGTCAGAACGCAACGCAGAGCGTCGCCGGTCGTTGCCATTTTGTAGTGACACTTGACACGACCTGACGCTGCAATGGTTCGAAATAACTAGAGGATTATTATACTCTTTGGGCGCGACGCAAAGCGTTTGAATACCGCGTAAGACGTCAAGACGCGAACGTCAACGTGTGAAAGAGACCACAATAGTACATTTCTATAGTAAGTATCGCGACGCGGCGTACTGCTGACGGCGTTAATAGGAGACCATAGACAAAACCATGTAGACAGACAGATATCACAGACATCGTCATTCATGACCCTGGCAACTAGGACACTATGTTAGCGGGTTTGACTTCCACATAGTCCTTCAGGTGAACCATTGTGCATAGGCTATGGCAGCCGTCGGTCTGTCGTCCAGAAGTTGATAACGACTTCTGGCCTGTTCAGAACATCTGTGAAAGATCTGGGTGCCCCAAGGGTTTCTTCCCAACATACCAACACAGATCTAAACTAAAAAAAAAAAAAATTAATAAAAAAATAATAAATTAATTAATAAATTAATTAATTCATTAATTTTTAATTTAATTTAAATGGTGTGCATAATAAAGAGTATTCTATTCTATTCTATTCTATTCTTCGCTATAGCTTCGGGTCCACAGACTGACGTGCTGTACGTGCTGGATGCTCTCCTAGCTAGTTCGCCAGCTGCATCGTTACCTAGTGACACTGTGACGCTGTTAACAAAAAAAAGGGCGTAGTTACACCATCTGCTTACGCATCCCAAGAAAAGCGTTCCAGCAAAATAAATCAACTTATTGCTAAACAAATTAACTGTCGAAACAATAAGTTCTTCATTCAGATTTCACACTAATTAATTTTAAAACTTATTAAATTAATTTGGCATGATTTTTCTCTGCATACAGAAAATCATAGGGAAATATAATTGAATACCGTAGTGAAACCTGAAGGCGTCGTGGTATCCGCATTACAAAATTATTTTTGTACTGGTATGGTAGGTTTTCTGATCAAGTTTAATATTGGTTTAAAGGCGATTTATATGTGCATATTATTTGTCGGCGTGTATTGAGGTTTTTATAAAGTTACTGCAGGAAATTACACCGGTGTTGGACTAACGTACTGGATAGTAGTTTAGGAAATGTTTGTGTGAAAATTTTCGAACTCATATCATTTTACTTCAATTAAACCAATTACAGTACTTTTGAATTGTCCAGGAGTCGGTCAGTCAGAAAGATGAAGCTAGTTGCCCATTCCATATAGCGTAGTAGGTTCCTGTGGAGAAGAAGAATTCTCGTGTATAGGTAGATACCCATCGTTTCGGGAAGGTGGAAGATTCCTAATACCAACTATCACTGTGTGCCTCGGAAAGCACTGTAAGCCGTTGGTTCCGGTTGTCATTCGTAGACCTTTGACAGTCGTTATGGGTCGTCAGAACCCCAAAAAGTCTGACAACCAGTCTTACCAAGATATATCGTGTTACCCAGTAACTGGGTTATGGAGGTGAGAAAGGCAGTCGCTTCATGTAAAATACTGGTATTCAACTGCATCTGGTTAGACTGCGAAGCCGACCCCAACATAGTTGGGAAAAAGGCTAAGCAGATTGAATAGGTATAGAAATTTGACACTTAGTTGGCACTGTTATTCTTCTATCAAAGAACAGTAACAAAAAACGCTTAATGAATTTTGAAACTATGAAACATAATTAATCATTTAACATTGACATAGAATTTTAACTGTTAACAATTTAACAAAAACTCGGTGCTATTGACTAATCGGTTACGATCGATATTACTAAGAATCTTGAGCGTATTGTTAAAACGTTTCAGTTGGAATACCTAACTTAAAGTAAGTCAACTTGCGGTAAGATGTTTTCTCGGTGCGAGTCAACTTGCGTTATTATGCTTGCTAGTGGAATGAGCACGATACGATTTCCGTATACGTTTCGTAAATTATGGCTGCTTGCTATCCAACGAACTAGCAA
The DNA here is from genome assembly GCA_946251885.1 of Cosmia pyralina. NCBI lineage: Eukaryota > Metazoa > Arthropoda > Insecta > Lepidoptera > Noctuidae > Cosmia > Cosmia pyralina. The sequence goes on along the minus strand of OX276349.1, from coordinate 23,970,926 downwards.
AAATTTTATGACATTCACTATGCACAGAAATTAAATATTAAAACGCTCAATTTAGTGGAAATAAAATCTTAATAGGGTTTGTGAATATTATTCCGTATTTACCACAGAAATATAAATAAGGCACTTTTGGTTTCTGTGGTATGTACTTAGAAATCGCACCAATATTATAAATCCGAAATGTCCGTGTGTGTGTGTGTGTGTGTATGTTTATTACTTCTTCACGCTCAAACGGCTGGACCGATTTGAATTAAATTTGGTATGTAGATAGCTTAGAGCCTGGATTAACACATAGGCTGCTAGGCTAGGCTATCCCGGTCTACGCGGGTGAAACCGTGGGCCGCAGCTAGTAATTGATAATTATTTGAAACGAGGTATTTCAATAGCAAAATGTGTCATTCAAAACGTTTCAGATTTTCAGCGCTCTGCTTAGCGCTGAGAGTTGAAAATCCAACAGTGTGATTTTTCGACGCGCTGCTGGGATGCATACTGTTGAATTCTCAAAGCTCGGCTCCAATCCGAGAGTTGAAAATCGAGTGCGCGATAAAATCCCGCCGCGATATTTTTACGTCCGTGCGAACGTCGTCGTCGCCTAACTGACCATAATTATTGTTTTGGTCTAAATAAAATAAATAGTATGACTTGATTCTATATTGGGTTGCCGACCTAAAACCAGGAACTTCTGTAGTACACATAACAGCAGGTCAAGTTACTACAAACTGGCAAATTTTCTCATTCGATTTTGAACTTAACAATCAACTTTTTAAGGTTTAAAATCATTTGGAGAAATTTGTCAATTTTGTATAACCTATATCCTATATAAATAAATTTTAATGTGGTGTGATAAATGTAACACTTCTCAAAATTCACCTTGCCGCTACATTTCCTTTCCCAACATTACTTTAACGGCCTTCATTATATTAATAGTCAGTTATTATCAGATTGTAACAATAATATAACAATAATATCTGATGTATCTTGAGTTTAAAAAGTTGGTACATACTGCATTGCAATGCATTCACTATATTGAATGCAGAATTAAATTATGTTCAGCACAATTGAATTTCTTGTTTCTTAGTCAAATGCAGATTGAATTTCGGTGTTAATTGATAGCTATAATTAACTCTTAAAATGTCGATTGCACACCATGTGTACAGATAACAATAGAATTTCAATTGTGTCTGCTAATTAGCGCGCGACGGGTTAAAAGTTATAAAGCAAAAGTTGAGTTTTTATTATGCGCATCATTTTAAGTAATTTCGCGCTTCATAGCATCCGCCCGCGGCTTCGCCTACGTGGTATGTTGATAAAAAGAAGCCTATGTGTAAATCCAGGGTGTCAGCTACCTCCATACCAAATTTTATCAAAATTGGTCCTGCCGTTTGAGCGTGAAGAAGTAACAAACGCACACACTCACAATCTTTCGCCTTTATAATATTAGTGTGATCAATCAATCACCACGAAATTTATTTGTCAGAATGTGGTACGGTCAGCAACATATGTCGATTAACACTGCTACTTTTATACAACATGTAAATTGATACAAGATGATTTGATTATCTCCTTTTTTCCTAAAATACCTATATAAGAGTCTAGTAGATCTTTAAATTTTACTTCTGTTCCGATTTTAATTAAATGTCTTGCTCAATAATTAAGATTTAAAAAACTGAAGTGTTAATCGACTTTTGTTGCTGACTGTACATTAAATGGTCTTAAGATAGTCAATCATATCATCATTTATTACAGGACTGAGATTATTAGGTTGTATAATGAAAATTTCTTCATAACTATGTTAGATATAATTCAATAGATGTATCATACAGAGTTCACTTTTAGAAAGACCTAGGTCTTTCCTATATTTCGCCACAACAACCGGTCTTCCGCATTCATCTCTTACTTGGTAAAACCTCTAGGCTTCAATGAGCTACAAACAATGATATAGTCACCTAAGCTGGTAACCTTCATACCATATCATTTATACTCTTATACCTAGATGTACAGTCAGCAACAAAAGTCGATTAATACTTGCAGTTAATGCATCTTAATTATTAAGCGAAATATTGAATTCAAATCGGAATAGAAGTACTTAAAATTTTAAGAATATTAAACTCTTAACAGTTAAAAGAAAAAAAGCAGTTTATCGAATCATTTTGTGTTAATTTAGATGATGTCAAAAAGTAGTAGTTTTAACGGACTTCTGTTGCTGACCGTACAAGCAACAGAAAATGCAATACACCTATCTGTATAATAAAAATAAAATGCTGTTCGTTGGTGTGCGCATCACTTGAGAACGGCTGGGCCGATTTGGCTATTTTATATTTTAAAATGTTCGTACTTCGAATAAGGTTTACATGGAAAGTAAAATTGGAAAAGCTTCCCGGAAAATTTTCCAATCTCGGGAAAAACTAAGTCCTTTTTTCTCGTCTTTTTCGTATGTTTTATTGAAAATTGGACACGACAACGTCTGTCAGGTCAACTAGTGACATATAAATGTAAGTAATTTTTCTAATCGCCGCCTGACCTTCACTAAATGAAAGGCTCCGGCCGATATTACGTCCTTGTGTCGGAAAACACTTACCTAGACCACTTAGTTCTCACATTCGAGTAAAATTATAATACGAGTATTAATACATGTGTATATGGGCGTACGTGGTGTAAAAGCCGGATTTACGGCACCCCGTAATATCTCTAGGCCATATTTAAGTTTAAAACTTGGTGTAGGTACTATGGGCCAAAGTTCCGCATGATCACCTCAAAGGCGATAATCGCATGCACGGCTCACGACTCGATCGCACAATGTTCGTTTGTCACTAGCTGCGCTCTCACAGGAATATTTTCTTAAGTGAGCATGCTTTAGTTTTGTCCATAGTGCAATTATTTTCACACAATGCATACCTACATGTTAGCAGGTTAGCCTTAATAAGATAAAAACAGAGTTTTCTTGCATTGTTATAGCACCACACGTAGATCTCAACTTCGTCTGCCACTTACGTTTAGCAGTAGACGTAATAAATGAACTTTCATCAATGAAAATAAGCTGTAGTAAAATCATATCTACCCAAAATATGGGGAAAAAGTGATGTTCATTTATAGAACATATTATGAACATCGGTTTTGCCCCAAAGTCTATTGGCATAAGTGTGTATGCATAATCAGCCTATAATGTTCCCACTGCTGGGACACAGGCCTCCTCTCTTCGAGAGGGAGTGGGCGGTAATTCACCACGCGGAGTAGTGCGGGTTGGTAGATGTCACATGTCTTCGAATTTTTGGTTCTAGGACATGCTGGTTTCCTCACGATGTTTTCCTTCACCGTTTTGAGAGCAGTGGTGATGAAATTATTTACACCACAGAAAAGATAAAGAGGATCTCTTTATCTGTTCTGTGATTTACACAAAGTAAAACACCTGCTTGAGTTCGAACCCACGACCTACAACTCGTAAGTCAGGGCCGTTACCACTGCGCCACCACTGCTCATCAAGTGCGATACGATGGACTTTAATTGTAAAATCATTTACTTACTTACGTATTTATACAGAAGCAATAAACCGAGGCCTATTATATACTTCAGCCATCAAAGAATCATACAACATCTATCAACAATCAAATCTAATTGGAAATCAACTAATTATATGTAGGTAGTTTGTACATGTAATATATTGAAAGCTACCTTTAAGTAAACTTAGAATTTTACAGGTATATGAAGAACCAATAATAATATAACAGTGAGGTAAACCACAATTTATGTATATACTATGTATTTTGATTGAGGTCACAGGAGTTCACATCTTATACCATCACTCAATTTTATGTTACAGTTTCGAAATCCCTTGGAGTATTAATTTTACTATTGACATGGTTTAACGTCCTGACTAATATTGTAAATGCGAAAGTAAGTTTGTTTATTACGCTTTCACGCTAAAACGGTTGAACGGCACACTAGTAGACTATGACCTGGATTAGCACATAAGATACTTTTTACCCCAATAGCACGTTCCATCGTGGGTGAAGCCGCTGGCGAAAGCTAGTACCTAATTAATAATATAGGAATAAATGTTGTTCGGCTATACGGTGGTCGAACAATGTTTGGGAATACTCTAACAAATTACAAAAACTATTTACAATTTTATGATTTTTTTTTAGTTTCATTTGAAAAGGATCCCCTAAACAATCAATTACAATTGTCAATTTTTACGTGATTGATACACATTGATACGCAAATTGATCGTCTACCAAAAGCAAAGGAAGCGATTGACAATACTATTACTACAATAGAAATTGTTGGCAATAATAAAATTGATCGTTTAGACTCTAAACGATAAATTTTCCTCCTAATCCTCTAAACTTTAGAGGATCCCATACAAAAACCTATAAGTACATGTAACAATCCTAAACCCACCAAAACTCAAGCATAACTTTAAACCACTCACAAGGACTATTCCCAAAATAACAAACTACTTCCTTTCACAAAAGAACCTCATAATGCCTTAAAAACTATTCACTAAGTTCCATATAGCACCAGACCGATAAGTTCTTCAGCCGACGACCTAAGATCATGGTTTACAAACACAATGGGCTTCAACCATACGGCCGAACCTTGAAGAAGCGTGCGAAACGTGTTAACCAGTGAATGATAGCACTTAATGCGGTTGACACTAATAAAAATAACTTCGTTGTTTACGTTTTTTTAGCTGTTAATAGTTTTTACAGTATTTTTTTTGAGTTCAAGTTGTTTAGTTCAACGCATGTTCTATGTTCTACGAGGACTTTAAATGGGTTATTTCATTTTTGGCTAAATACATGTATTTTTTTTTTAATGTATTTTGACGTTCAAAAGTGCCCTTTATGTGCCTATTTGAAATAAATTATTTGACTTTGACTTTGGTATGTGAGAATGAATATCTGCTGCGCAAGAGAGATTGCTGGTGCATTAGTATCAACCTTAGTAGCAATCAAAGCTTTTCTTTTAGCAGTAATTTCACCGGAACTTTTCCTCGGTTAGAAACAATCATTGTAGCTTTTCTGTAGCAATACTACTTTTCAACTACATTCAATAAGTAACAGGTATCAGGTATGACACCTTTTGGGAAATAGTTTGACAACCAGTAGTACCAAGGGGTATCGTATTACCCATTGATTAGGTTGTGGAGGTCATATAGGCAGTCGCTCCATGTAAAATACTGGTATTCAGCTGCATCCGGTTAGATTGGAAGCTGACCCCAACATAGTTGGGAAAAAGCTGGGCAGGTTATGATGATGACAGTTTGAGTCTATTGATTTATGCCAGATATTATATAATTATTATATTATCATCCCTGAAAATAAGGATAGAATCATCTTAGGCACCTAGTTAGACTCCTATTTTATGCAACCACACTAAAAACCATCACTTAAAATATATAATAGCCATCACGACTCATTGTCATGTCCATTAAGGAACTACGCCATCAACACCAATCGTTTTGCGGTCCATCATTTAACCAGCATATAATATTACAATAATCATGATACCCCATCTAAGCGGGCAATCTTAAGGCATTTAAAACTAATGACATGGTTCTACAGTGGGCACTTATCGAAAATAACCTTAAAATTGCGTGTTGCTCAAATATACTGATTGTATGAGTTGATTGCTGTGACCAGTTGAACACCTCTGCTTACTTATAGTGTATTTGGATTGGGATTTGGTTTTTGCAGTAGGTATGTAACTGTATTTTAACGTAATACGATAATAGCTACATCAAAATTAATTAAATTGCCGTTCAATTTACTGCCAAAGTAATAATAAAGTTTAATATGTAAAGTTTCTAACAATATCGTTAGCCCATCTATGTTAACGAGGTCTTTATAATGTCGTAGGAAATAGTTATCATTGCAAATCTTCTAATACTATAATTGCTAACCTTTTAGATCAAAATTTTAGTTTTATGAGAGATCAAACTGTACCTTTAAATGTCTTTAGCTTGGGTAAATTATTGAGTGCCATAAATGAAAACATTACAAATTCAAAACCTGAATCACTAATTTCTCAGACACATCCATTCGTAGAACAGAAATAGTTTATTGTTTATTACTTAATTTGTTTGTTTTTGTTTAGTATGTGCTAAATAAATGTATTTTCTTTCTTTCTTTCTTTCTTTTCTTTATTAATTAAACTACTACTATTGGAGCAATAAACTCTTCGACGTCTTAAAAAGTTATAGTTTTTAAACCTGTTTATAATTTTTACACAAAACAGTTTATTTCTTTCGGACATAAATGCAATAATTTAATACTTAACATGTCATCCAGTTGAAAACTACCAGCATAATCAAATTCACAACACATTAACATCACAACACGATAATAATGTTATTATGTCATTTTTATTGCAATAAATCTGTCAAACTAATGTTTTTATAAACACCAATGTCATAAAAAAATTATTATAGAAATGTCCAGCTGTCCTCAACATTTTATTTACACTAAATCAGGTTATTATTATGATGAATGAACTTTCAACTTATGAAAACTAATTTTATTCGGTCTGTGAATAAGGTTTTGTTGGTGTTCCGGTTACTGGGCGTTTTATGGTAAGAAAAACTTTTGATGCCTCCAAAAATCTATAGATTTTTTCATAAGATGAAAATTGATATCAAGGTAAACCCGTAGTATCAGAGTAACCCCCACTTTACCGTACATTCCATAGACAAAGACGCCGTTTTGAAAAATGTTGAACTATCCGGAATAAAATGGGCTATTTTATTTAACACTAATGTACCTAACTAGCCTATTCAAAACAATAGTAGGTAAATCGCAGCACAACCACAGTCATGCTATTATCGAAAGTGCCGTAACATGCACGTTGCATTGCGTACGCGCATACAAACGTACGCCAGAACATTGCACTTGCCTCGTTTACATATTATAATCTGTGCTTACATCTGCATATAGTTAGTATGTTCGTGTGCTATTGTAATTTGTTTCCAATTAACTTGATTCGTGTCATCATCTTTAAAGGAAAATATCGTATTGACTTTAAATAATACATTGTTATGCCAATATTAATTAATTGAACTCCATTATTTATAGTTTTCTGTTATATTTGTATGCTTGGCAATAGTGCCTTTTGTTTATATCTAACCAGACGTATTTTAAACATTTTTCCTGATACATCTATCATCGTGGATGTACTCAAGTTACATATTTTCGCTATAAGCTGACCTCTCATTGTATGGAGACTTTATACAATGCGAGATCAGCTTATACTGGAAATATATAGCTTGACAAGGAGCCATGTGTACATTGCACAAGCTATCAGTTTTCACCTTGGTTATCAGCCAGTCTGTCCATTCCACCTGATCCTAGGGAATGACACTATTGATAGCTCACTTCACCTAAGTTTTCACTGTGACTTTAAAACTTCGGCTCTTTCTCGCCGCTCGTGTCTATGTAGATCACACTGATCTCTAGTATACAATTACGCTGGACTTCATAATATCGATGTCAAAATGAAGACATTTGATTTTCGCCATTTTGGCGCTGATAGCAACGTGAGCGTCCATGGAACTAATATTAGAGATAGGACATTGAAATTCACTTTATTGTGGAAGGTTATTCCGCTGCCTTTAAGATAGCGAATTTTACAAAATGCGCATACTCTCATTATAAAAATGTTCTAAACGTATCACGTAGTAAACACAAAATTCACAAAACAAATCTTATTTCACGATTTAGACCTAAAACATCAGAGACGTACAAAAACAACACGTCGGCCATTTGCAACAATGTGTCAATTTTAGTTCCTGAGACGCTCGAGCGGGGAGCGCTTTGAATCAGCACAAAAAACAATTGCCATTTCTTGTAATATATTTAGTCCAGCGTACTTGTATATTAGAGGTTAGTGGTAGATCAGCTGATCTCTTTCCTTCTAATAATTCCACTGGGGCTTTGTCTCGCATAAGGTCGCAGCATTATGCTGAGTGATGGCCGTTTTGCGTGGATGTGACGCATATTTCCCCCAACTTGTTCTTTTTTGTGTTTTTGTGTTCTTTCTTTGCGTCATATTTACTACAAATAACACCGAGATAAAGTACTACGTATAGAGAAGACATCCGAAACAAAAACAGTGTCACAACAGGATGACAGCCGGGGGTGCTGTGCGCTGCAGCGCTTAAACAATAGGTATCGTCTCACCAAACTATAAAACATGCAGCGCTAGACCGCTTAAAACGTATAGTGTGAGTGACTAAATGAGTTGTTGCCGGTCGGCATCAAAGCACGGAGCAAAAATCTGGTTTGCGGTGTCGGTTCTATACGCTAGTAATAATAGTTCTATGACAAATAAACGTATTTTCTTTCTTTTCTCTCTTCTTATTCTTTCTTAATTCTTTATTATGTTAATAGGCACTTCTAAATTTTACAGAGCACATAGTTTATTTGCAATGGTGATAGTAAATCGAATCGTTTATAACTGTATCTTTACTTTGAAGAAAGTTAAAGTAACCGTGTCGTAACAGTTGTTCACCTAGCTGCGATTATTTAATTCTGCTTTGCATTGCATGCATGTCTAGTCAAAGAAAAATTTGCAAATGCAAACCATTTTAACTTTCTCAAATGTATGTACCTAATTTAATTACCGTTACAAAAAATATCTTTTAAGATATTTAAATAATATTAATATTTATTACGAAATACTTGTTAGTAAAAAGTATTCTGAATATAAAAATTCACTCGTAAATCCATACCAATACTATAAATGCGAAACTATGTCTGTCCCTTTCACGTCCTGTACCTTTTCACGCCGTAATAGCTGACCGGATTTGGACACGGATAGACATACCGAGTTTGGAAATAGAATACTTTTTATCCCGGTAGTACGTTCCTGTGGATAATTTCTGGCCTCAACGTAAGCGAAGCTGCGGGCAAAACCTAATAATTGTATAATATATAATAATAAACTTATATATTTTAAAAGCAAGGTCTAAAAGTTTAAATGACTCAACCACCTTTAGAAATTAATTTATCAACAGGCTAAACACTCCATTATCAAATAACCAAATTGAAAACCGAACTCAACACTTTACCATAATCGCTCATGCATGAAAATCGCGTGTTAAAAAAAAAGCGTAAGCAGCTAATTATAAAATGATTTACATGACGCGAGATGTGTTCATTCGCTCATTTCGCTCACGAGCCTATAGAAAGCGGGGTGAGCGATCTTGCGCTTAATTCATTCGCAATGTTGACGCTTATTGACGACACTAATCGATATTACTCGTACTTATTATTATGTCATTTCAGTGAAAACTATGATTTCACTGTTCATTTTGTTGGTTTATTTTTGTTTGGAGTTGTAACTGTTCAATGAATATGCTTTAAGGTTTGTGTTATTTTAGTGATCGTAAGCTTGAAATGAAAACTATGTTACTAATAGGTTCAATTTTCGGTCATGTGAATCAGTGTCTTACAAATTTAGAATCACTTATCTGTTTTCCAAGCTTGCAAAAATCAATTAATCTGTCTAGCCTTTTCCCAACTATGTTGGGGTCGCCTTCCAGTCTAACCGAATGCAGCTGAATACCAGTATTGTACATGGAGCGACTGCCTGTCTGACCTCCACAACCCAGTGACTGGGTAATAAGATAAGACCCTTGGTATTTATTTATTTATTATTTATATATACTTTATTGTACACCACAAAAATACATAACAAAAAAAAAAGACACAAACTACAAAATATAAGACTGGTTGTCAGGCTTTCGGGCTTCTGACGACCCGTAACGACTGTCAAAGATCCACGAATGACAGCCGGGACCAACGGCTTAACGTGTTTTCCGAGGCACGGAGGAGTCTCGGTATGTAAAGATGGTCACCCATCCACGGACCAACCCCGGCAAGCGTAGCTTAACCTGATGGATCGACCCGTGCAGCTATTATTACTTAGCCACGAGCTCCTCTGTCTCTGTTTTCCAAGCATGCATTAGGGCTTTAATGTCCGTATCTTACGTTTTTTTTACACATACATTATACATATATATCCATAAACTCGACGCCTTCTCATGGGGTAGGCAGAAACTACAGAACGCCACCTGTGTTATAAGAGTTCTGCAGTTGGCAGTATAACATTTTCATGTATCATTTTTATAATAGAGGTACGGGTTGATGAGTACCTACAGCAATGCAAAAAACAATTGACTAACGTCAAAATAAAAACATGATTGAACCAAATTGACCCTCCACCCATTTATTGCATAAACTTGTTTGCTTACGATATGGAACATTATTCAGTCCATAAAACCTTATTGCTATATCATATCCAAGAAACAGATAATTATGAACGTTACAGACAGAACTGGTTTTCCTTAGATTTCATTTATTTGAGTAAGTGGAGCGTTGGCAGCCGCTTACTGGAGTTAAAGCCGGGTTTACGAAAGAAGTGTCACTAGTGTCGCTAAACTGTAGTTTGGAATAATGTAAACTTGACCTACACTCTAGCACCAGGGAATTTGCTGGACGTTGAAACCAGTATTTTACATGGAGCGTCTGTCTATGTGACCTCCACAACCCAGTTAGTCAGTTTGACAACCAGTCTTACCAAGGTGTATCCCATAGTAAGACTTTCGGGCTTCTGACGACCCGTAACGACTGTCAAAGATCCACGAATCACAGCTGGGACCAACGGCTTAACGTGCTATCCGATGCACGGAGGAGTCTTGGTATGTAAAGATGGTCAGCCATCCACGGACCAACCACGGCAATACTCGTAGTAGCTTAACCTGATCGATCGACCCGTACGGAAGTTATTACTTAGCCACGAGCCCCTCCTTTGAAATAACTCTTATGTAACATTACTATTTTATTTCAGATAATTTAGGAACTTATTTATGCTACTCCAATCGATCTGCTATTAAAGCTTTATTCTTCAGTAAACTTTTGCAATGGAATATAAAAAGGCTATTATGACTGGTTAGGCAGACTATTCGGCTTATGTATCCAGGAGGATGTTAACGGACTTGTAAACTCTATTTCACAAATGAGGAGATCGTTTTAATATCAGTCGTAAACGGTTTTATAACCGCAGCTGATTTGTGTACGATTTTATGGGTCGTCAGCTATTGCGTTACAAGGCAAGTACAGCCCGATCACAATTGTTTAACCTCTGAAAGCTCTGACAGCAGTAAGCCAATAGCAACTTTATTGCATCGACAGTAAAGATCACTGTGATTTTGACAATGATGCAAAATCAGAGGTCAGGAGGAGAGCTTCCTGAATTTGCCTAGGCAAATGTGATGCTGAAACTGTAAATAGGAAAATCAAGATTCGGAAGGCAATACACGTGCATTTTTTTTTTTATTTCTGTGATATTGACTCTCATAGAATTTTTTTTAAAGATATTGAAACCAATCTATTGACATTATTAACTTTAATTACAATTATCAGCTTAAACATTGATAATACCTAAGATATCAATTTATCGCTCTCAAAAATCAGATCAATTCGAATTTAAATGTGACAAAAATATCATTCAACAAAATACATTCACTACAAAACGCAGCGGTGCAAATAAACGATACACGAGTAACAATATCTTGCAACCTTGGTAGTTGACCGAGCGCGACACTGTTGACTGTCAAGTTATACTTAAGCCTTGCCACACACGGGCCACACGCTACAGCCACAAAACGCCGCCATCGAGCTGCACACGAATATTGCCGGTGGTGTGTAGCGAACACGCCACGATAGGCCGCTTCTCGCTTCGTGTTGCCGCCACCTAAACAAAACACCATGTTATAATGGCGTCGACTACAAGTGTCTGTCGCGTACCTCCGCTACTTAGTAGCCGCTTCCAGCTACAGGAGGCGGCGTTTTGTGGCTGTAGCATGTAGCCCGTGTGTGCCAAGGCTAAGTATAACTTGGAACTTAAGTTATTATAAGTAGACACAAGTGAAGGCGTGGCGCAATAACTTAATTGTTCCAACGAGTTATACTTTTAAGTTTTAACTTAACTGGATTGAATCAGAAATTCTTATCGATTTTTTGAGATAAAACATTTTAAGTAATTTTGAACTGATTTCGACATGTATGAAAATGAGAGTTAAGTTTGAATCAAGTCGAACAAGTTGTGAGTACAAGTTGACTGCTAATTAAAGTTACCTGACTCATACCTGATTCACTTTCAAAACGTCCTGTTTCAAATAGAGCGACACTTAGGTAAAGACTGTTGCTAATAACTTACTTTGCTATAAGTTATAATAACTTGGATAGAAATATGGTTTTAAATGACTCACGCTGTCACACTAAAAGCGTTCGACGTATTGATCTACAAAACTAAATGTCTTAACACTAAAGATTTCTTAAGAATTGACGTATTTACCTATGCATAAAACTATGTGACTTGGTTCTGACTTAACAAGGTATGTAATATGTGAATCTTTAATCCTGAAGACACTTGAAAAATGTTTCCTACTAGCTTCTGCCCGCGACTTCGTCCGCGTGAAATTTCTTGTTCCCCCGTCACACCACGTCGCGTCGCATCGCATTGCCTGCCAGCGCTATTACTTCGTTTTCGCTTAGCGTTCTTTCTGACTTTTTTCTTTTTGCTCGGCACCTAAGTGTCCTAACGTGATGTTAAATAAGTCTATAGCCTTCCCTAAGAATTGGGCTACAAATTTAAAAAAAAAAATCATATCCGACGGGTAGTTTCAGAGATTAGCACGGTCAAACAAACACTTTCCAACTTTATTATTAGTATAGATATTGCCTATAGTTATTTAACAATATGCATTCCATGCAACAAAGCAAGCTTAAAATATCTGCGTAGGCGCCGATAGTCTTAAAACTGGCTCTGGTGAAGTGACGCAGTCGTCACCGTTTTAATTGGAATGGTTGAAATCCAAATTCGAATTAACCAACGCGCGTACATGTACAGTCAACAACAAAAGTCGATTCACACTTGCAGTTTTTTAATCATAATTATTAAGCGAAATATTTAATTAAAATCGGAACAGAAGTACTTAAAATTTTAAGAACATTAACTCTTAACTGTTAAACGACAAAAAAAAACAGTTTATCGAATAATTTTGTGTTAATTTAGATGATGTCAAAAAGTAGCAGAGTTAACCGACTTCTGTTGCTGACCGTACTTAAATGGAAAACCCTTGTCTTATAATATTCAGATGCATACTGGGTCTGCCTTGTCGGTGTAGTGCGTCCGGCATGTTTGCCGAAAGCAGGGTAGATGACTTTTATGCAGTCGTGAGAAAGTCGCAGGCTTCCTTTATGACCGAATACATAAATCTGACAATGGAATAGAGGGCCATATACGAGGTAAACTATTTCATCGTATTATGGCAATTAATGTTCCAACTAAAATAATACTAATCTATTAATTTATATTTAATGAATAATTTATCATTTGTAATATATTGTAAATTTTATATAGGTGTATTCCTGAAATAAGAATGATTTGATTTTATTTGAATTATACAAAGTACCTGGGCGATCGAGCTCTGCTCGGGTGAAAATAGAGAAAACGAATTTTCCCAGAAATGAGAACTAGCTAGATTGATTTTTCGCCCCCGCAAACCCCTGTATTGCAACTTTCATGGAAATCGTTTTGGAGAACGTGGTTACAAATATTGCTCATTTAATAGTATAGAAGTTCCTTGTCTACCGAGCCCTGCTCGGTAGAAAATAGAGAAAACATTTTATTTATTTTATAATTTTCTCAGATAAGAGACCTAGCCAGATCGATTTTACACCTCTATATTGCTTGCTTTCATCGAAATCGTTAGAGCCGTTTTCGAGAACGTGATTACATATATGTACATATATTGCTCATACAATATTATATATAATTAATTTATTGGAGTAAAATCTAAATCAAAGTCAAGTAGAGAAAAACGGTGAAAAAAAACATGAGCTCGATGTAGGATAAAACTAAAAATTCATTCTTAAGTTTTTCAAAAAGCTCCTGGTTCAGCCAGAACTCTGGTCTGGTTATCATTTTATAACATCTCTATTGATGTCAGTGGCTGACGAACCACCAAATTATGTCAAATGCTCACCACGCAAATATCCCACATCAGGAGGCATTGCATGTGCGCTGCCATCCTGAGACAAAGCTCAAATGTTCCGAGTGCTTGTGATCATCAGTCGTCACCATCCCCTTATTTGTATCCCAGCAGTATCATCATAACATCATTAATCAGTCACATACCTGAGGGCTCCTTAGGGCGCTGGTGACGGCGAGCAGCGTCAGCGCCGCCACGCTCCACCACACACCGGCTCGCATCCTCATGCACTGCAACAAAGAACATGTGTTGTTAGTCGTGTGCCAAACAAAATCAAAAATTGTCAAAGTTACAAAAGACAGGCAGCCCCTAAAATGCCCGTCTTTCACCAATTTTTGGAGAAATGGTGCAACAAACTCTCCTACGTCGCGTTAAACATATTTTTGGCATGGTTCAAAGTTTATTGCAATGGTTCTTTTTACATATTTTGATGTTTCAACATTTGGTTTTATTTTTTACTGACTGTTGCCCGTGAATTCGACTGTGATCCAGGATGAGAAAGCATATTTCCTTCTCCAGAACTCAGGCTACCTATCTGTCAATTTTCATAACGGTCGGTTCAGTGGTTTAGGCGTGAAAAACAGACAAAGTTAGTTTCGCATTTATAATATTAGTAGCTTCTGCCCGCGACCCACCCCTTCAAGAATTGGGTTATCAAATGCAAAAAAAATTTTTCAAATTCAATTGTTAGTTGCAGAGACTACCGGTTCAAGCGTGATCATTAGTATAGATAGATATAACGTATTTTCAGCTGTTACTAAAACATTTTTATGAATCATTTATCAATACCGTGAATTTAGAATGTCGAATAGCCTAGCTCAAACTAAACAAATTATTTAGCACTTACAATGCTAAATAAGCGTGCGGTAAATAGAATGTTTATTTATAAACTTTGAACGTAGATGTGAAATTATAAAACAAACATTAACGCTAACTTGTCACCTGCAGACTTGAAATAAAACTTGTCAGCTTTGTGGAATTTTATACGTTTAAAAGAAATAAAAGCCAGCAGGTGAAGAGTTTTGCTAAGCTAAAACAAGAAGCTACCAAAACTGAGATTATATTTTAATGAGATTAGCTCAAGTAGTGGTGACAAATTGGACAAATGTATGGTTAGTAGTGGAACTGACTCCTCAGAGAATACCTACACTGAAAACAAATTGATTATTTCAAGAAAAGCCTATGTTTTTCAAGAACTTCTAACTCTAAACAAAACCGGTTCTAAAAATACCCACAATCACAGAGTACTCTTAAATTACAGGTCAGCAAAGCCGTAGAAGCAGCTAATACCTGGGGCATATTATATATAACTGACATTGCGATACCTACAATGCGACACCTACGGTCCTAGAACCAAAAATTCGAAGACATGTGACATCTACCAACCCGCACTGGGCCTGCGTAGTGGATTATGGCCCACTCCCTTTCACCGAGAGAGGCCTGGGTCCCAGGAGTGGGAACATTATAGGCTGATTATGACAATGTAACATACTTATCAAAAGATGTCAATATTGTCACATTTTCACTATAGGAGCTATTTACTAAAGCACTAACACCACAACTAAAACTATGAAAAAAAAACTCGCTAAAATTGTAAATTGTCGCCTGTCAGGATTATTAAATTGGCCCTTGAAACTTGTTTCCACTTCGTGCTAACGTACCACAAAGTAACAAATGTCAATGCTATCACAAAGTCGGTCTCTTCATATCGATAAATCAGTCACACAACACTTTCACTCTCAAATTATATGACAGCTTTCGATTTCAAACTACTGCTTTACTTCTGTGTGACCCTGGTACCTTATCACAAAATTTGAGCTAATTCCAAGATGATTTGCATAAGTTAATGTGGTTTTATATTTATGAGCGAACTGATGGAGAACGATTTAGTAAAAGCCAAGGTAAAAAAAAAATGAAAGTTTTGCACTTCACAAAACTAGGCTTAATTTGAAATTACAGTATGCTCCTTTGAAATCAGGTGTTATCCATTCCTAAACAAATACGTGCTTATGTTTTCAGTTGAAAAATAATCATTACTCCTATTCAAAGATATTTAATTATATAAAACTCCATTTTAGATGCATCTATATAATAATTAAGTTATAAGTCTCGGTATTTGTTTTAATATGAATGTATTAATTTAAGTGCAGTAATGCATCTTAATATCTCTTCTAGCATTTTAAATAAAGAAAAGTTTAAATTTTATTTTAATCATTCGGCCATGACACACATCTATATCCTGATACCTATCAGAAAGTCTTAATCTGATAAGCCATTAATTGTTTTTGCTCATTAACATTAACGACACTACAAAGGCGTAAAAGATATCTTTATTTAATATTGCAGACTGGCCCTGAAAAGAAGCGAGTAGGGCTATTTAGACAAATGTCCACAAAAAAATTCGCATCTTGATTCTTTTAGCCATTTATATTTGGGCTAAATATTATGAAAGTGCCGGCCAAACAAAAAAAAAGTTATATTCCGCTAGAACATGTTATTCTGCCTAGCCTTTTCCCAATCATGTTGGGGTCGGCTTCCAGTCTAACCGGACGCAGCTGAATACCAGTATCTTACATGGAGCGACTGTTTATCTGACCTCCACAACCCATTTACTGGATAATACGATACCCCTTGATAAGACTGGAGGTCAGGCTTTCGGGCTTCTGAAGACCCGTAACTACTTTCAATGATCCACATATTATTATGACAGCCGTGACCAACGGCTTAACGTGCTTTCCGAGCCACGGATCAACCGCGGCAAGCGTAGCTTAACCTGATCGATCGACCCGTGCGGCTGTTATAACTTAGCCACAAGCCCCTCTCTCTCTTCACTTTTCATTATGGGACCAAATCTGTGGGGCCCTGTGCTGTTATACGAGTTTTAAAAAAATTGTTTTTAGTATAGGTATCAGTAAAAAAATTAAAAAAAGAAATAAATAGAGAAAAACGAATTCTCTCGGAAAAATGCTTTTATTTTTTTGTTTGGCACTTTCACATTTAGCCCATAAATGTGTGGACAGTTAATGATCTCCTTTCAACCTTACCAATCAATTAGTTAATGTCGACGAACTTTGATTTGATTTGCAATGAAAGAAAAAGCCGAACGACGTTAATGATCTTCGTAAAGCTGGAAAAACTCAAAGCAGAAGACACAGTAACGCCAGAATCAAAACAAAATTTAGAACTATCAAATTCCTTTATATCTCACGGTTGTCCAAAAGATAACCAGACATAATAAATCAATCAACAAACTCAAAATTTCACAAGCCAATCGCATCAATTGATCGCACTCGTACGCACCAATAACCGATTGATCAATTATCAGGAGACTGCGACCTACCCGCGCCTGCGCAAGTATGCGGTGCAACGCTTTCTATGACCACACGAGCCTAGATGCTATGTGGAGCGGTGTAATGAAGTAATGTTTTGTTTTAACTTTTACTAGACTAGTTTAGTTCAGAACTTGTGGTTTAGTCTCGGTAATGAAGATTGGTCCAATGACGTCAGCCAAAATAATGAGAATATGCACAGTAGGCCGCACGTCAGTGGTAACAAAACCAGTATAAGATGGCCTCTTATTAATTTAATCTCCCTACTACGCTAGGCCAGCGCAGGAGTTACCACCAACGTGGACGTGCGGCTTGTTGTACCTACCATACTTGAATCACCAATGTTACTGCCAGAGATCATGATTATAACATTTCACCCAAAGCAGGTCATTGTTCCGTCGTCGACAAATCAGCTGTGTGTGTGTGGAAGCATGCACTTTTAGATGTTGACAATCCTTTAAAGGGTATAAGGGACAACTCTCCGCAAAGTAACAGGGTGCATTCAGCTCCTTATTTCGAATTACATTCCTCAGGAAACTTTTATTTTTTTATTGTTTTTAGAGTTCCGTACCTCAAAAGGAAAAAACGGAACCCTTATAGGATCATTCGTGTGTCTGTCTGTCCGTCTGTCACAGCCAATTTGCTCCGAATCTAATGGACCGATTAAGTTGAAATTTGGTGCACATATGAATTTCTGTGACACAAACACGGAGGGTAATGTAAATAAATGAATTTTTAATATGGGGATTACTTTTGGGGGCAAATAAGAAAATTATAAAAAAAAGTTTTGCAAACTGTACCGTGTGACATATCAAATGGCTTACTATGAGGGTTTCAAATATATTTTTTTTATAATATTAAAATAAATTGTTTTAATGTTATTTAAGAAAATAGACGAAAATTGACCCTTCCTCCCCTTGTTTCCGAAACTGCCTGAGCCTAAAATTTTGAAAAAAGCTTTATTATTATTTATTATTTAGCTTTAGTTCTTTAGGTACCTGTAAATTACAAGAAATCGTATAAGAAGTCTGTGGTCTTAAAATAACATGGTAAAATCTCTCATTGAGATTGATTGATTGATTGTATCATTGAGTGAGTACAAACACATTTACAGTTGGAATGTTTGGAGAACATGTTTTTCAACTACAATGTTAAGTTTCTTCTTGAGATAAATTCATCCCAACTACGGAACCCTTCATTGTGCGTGGTCTGACACGCACTTGGCCGGTTTTTAAGTTACTATTCCATTATTTCAATGTAAAATTACATTCTCTGTACGCAGCACTCTATTTATTTTTTAAAAAAACATAAAAAAAAATACCACCAATTTATATTGAAATACTCTAACGAACGACGCGTGAAATCAGCTGTTCACTTTCTGCCTAGCTACAGAGTTCATCGAACTCACCACCTACCCCTAAAACCAGTAACAGACGCTCCGATTTGTGCACAAAAACATAAACAATTAAGATTTACTAGATATCCATAACATTCCTGAAATAATTTCATGTATCGGTCATTCTGAATTCACCCTATCTGCAGTCAGCGGAGGACTGTCCCTTACACCCTGTATTGTTTGCTCTTTTTATAAACAAAACTCCTTCAAGTAAAAATCAACCTTCAGTGATTCGCATTGCAATAAATCTTCATAAAGACTAGACATAAAATAAGTGCAGACAAAAGAACCTTAGGTTCTTTAGCAAACATTTACAAGTTGATTTATTTAGTACCTTGAATAAACAAAGGGGTACAAGCCCTTTCATACAATAAAATTGTTACTCATACAAAAAATATTCAGAGACTCGGTTTTTCCCTTAACTTAACTAGAACACAGGCTTTTACCGAGGCAATCGAGCGGTTTGAAACGGATCAATAAGAAATGAACTAACTTGAATAAATTAACATAATGTTTCAATTGGACATTTACGTAGCTATGTAGGAATGACGGAAAAATACGTGGAAAGCTGCTGTCAAGAGACGAAACATTAGTTACCTACTTAGTTAAGCGTCAATAGAGTCGTCGACTTCCACAGGCTGTGGTGATTGATTAGAATTATCTGACGCGCATATAAGCCATTTGGTTAATGGCTTATTAATGGTCACCATGAATAAAGAAAGGTATCTCTTTTCCTCGATTTTCTCAAACCTGAATATTGTAAGTCTGCCAATTTTGAAAAGTTGTTTCGTCCAGAGATTTTAATTTAGACCACGAAATGCCACAAAGGGATAAAATAAATAACAAATGTAGGTAAAATTTACTTTAAAAAAAGTAAAAACCGACTTTAAAACCGTAAACCAATAAAATAACTTTCATAAAACACTTAACAGCTTCTGAAGTCGGTGTCAAGCTAAAGTGCATTGAAGAATTGAAGATACCGACTTCAGAAGCTGTTAAGTGTTTTATGAAAGTTATTTTATTCGTTTTTGGTTTTGAAGTCGGTTTTTACTTTTTTTTAAGTAAATTCATTTTTCCATTTTTAGTTGAATATACAATTACACAAGTAGGTAGGTCCAAGTCGAACAAAAAGAAGTGTCATCAAAATCCGCTTAGAAATGCCGGAGATACAATGCATATAACTTCGTACATAAGAATAATTACATAATGTATAATATACTAAAACCTTTCTGAACGTATGCAGATCAGGTTAGTGAAAAAATCAACAAAATCGGTTCATTCATTTTTGAAAAAATCGCGGACAAACAAACATACTAAAACATATAAAAAAGGAGGTTCTGTATTCGATCCGTATGTATGTATGTATGTACATACATACATACGGATCGAATACAGAACCTCCTTTTTTGAAGTCGGTTAAAAACTGGACAGTCCTTATTCTACATAGGCGTAAACAAAACTATATAATACCGTAACTAATACTAATTCACGCGCACACACTTTTAAGCACATACTAATTACTGCAAATTGTCAACACGACCATAAAATTAACGTGACAATCGTGTACGCACTTCTTTTGTGCACCATTAACGATCAAACTGAACAATAGTTCACAATCGATCAGTGTTTCTTGACTATAAAGATAGATAGAATACTCTTTATTTTGTTTTCAAAAGTCGTTAGGTTACCACCGCAACTAAACGCTACTATTAAAAAAAAACAAAAGAAGTTCAAAACAATGGTTTCTGGTTTTGGTTTTGGTCCAGGAATTTTGTGGCAGGAAGCATGGCTGTCGATGTTACGGTCATTCATCCGACTTGTGTGTTTTAGGGCTGATTGTTCAATAGGTTGATAACTTTTACCTGAAGAATAAATGTGACAGTATGACATATTTTACATACAAAAGCTGTCAAACGGCCATATTTATTCTTCTGATAAAAATTATCTGACTATTGAAAAATCGGCCCTTAGAATATTGTGCTGAAAAAAAAGTGAGACGAGCCTATAAAGTTGTATTCTGTCATCATTGCTAAAACCGAAGAGGCTGAATGGTTATATGGTTGGCAATTGTTTTTAACCCCCGACGGAAACAGAAAAGTGTTATAATAAGTTTAACGTGTGTATCTGTGTATCTGTCTGTGGCATCGTAGCTCCCAAACGACTGAACTAATTTAGATTTTTTTGTTTTGTTTGAAAGGCTATTATTTACAGCAGCGTAGGTCTCCTAATTATCCTTTATTTATTATTTATTGAATTTAAAGGCCAACACGGACCAATTATAAAAATAAACTAATACAAATACAATTTCAATACAAAATACAATACAATAAAATGCAATACAATACAATTCATTTACAGGTCAATACAATTAAAACAATATTTCCACATTAGCCCGTACATGTACCATGTCACAGTGATACATGTACTGACAGTCGAATCGCTGGGCGAAGGTGCTCAGGATACTGTTCGGGCTGACCCACACCCTGCGCTCCAGGGATGTTCAGCTCCTATTCTATCTATAAGAGCTGGAGGAACGAGGTATGGAATTCCTCCATTGACAAAGGACCCGGGTGTTGTCTGGTGGGCTACATCGACTGTCGAAACCACTAGTTGTATAGACTAACTGATTCCTACGATCACACTTAATATTATAAAGGCGAAAGTTTGTGAGTGGGGGTGTGTGTGTGTGTTTGGTGTTTGGTGTTTATATGTTTGTTACTTCTTCAGGCTCAAACGGCTAGACCGATTTGGATGAAATTTGGTATGTAGATAGCTTATACCCTGAATTAACACATAGGCTACTTTTTATCACGTTCCATTATAAAACAATATTAAGGCCAATTGAATCTCACACCCAGATTTAATATTACTAGTATATAGTAAATTACTATCATGAATGATGTAACCATTATTTTGTAACCATATCTTGATTTAAAAGAGTGTCCGTGGAGTTTCTTGCCCGTTCTTCTCCATAGGTACCTACTATGCTTTGGAATGGGCGCCTAGCTTCATCTTTTTGACTGACCGACCCCTTGACAATTCAAAAGTGCCTGTAATTGGTTTAATTGAAATAAATGCTTTGAGTTTGAGTTTGAGTTTGAGTTTATCCATAAACAATTATCAAAATACCTTCACGTACTACCGGAATCTATAAAAATTTCATTGCCGAACATCGAGCAAAATCATTATATCAATTATAGTGTAAAAGTGTTCTTAACACTTTCACTGGTACGAGTATGCCATCAAAGTGAGTGCAGGACAAGTAACAAGGAAGGAAAGAGATAGCATCACAATAATAAATAAATACAGTACGAGGAAAAGAGATAGTTGTTGCAAAAATAACTAGGTGCAGTCATGTGCGAATTTAACAAGTTGGTATTGATGGCAAAGTTATGTATGTGATGATTTCCGAGGCTCTTTCTTACTGAATTGGTGTTGTTTTTAACCGACTTCAAAAAAGGTGGTTCTGTATTCGACCCGTATGTATGTATGTATGTATGTTTGTTTGTCCGCGATTTTCTCACAAACCAATGAACCAATTTTGATGATTCTTTCACTAACATGATCTGCATACATTCAGGGAGGTTTTAGTATATAATACATTATGTAATTATTAAGGTATAAGTTGGCAAACGTGTCGATGGATTATTTGATGAAAAGGTTATAGCAATTTTCCCTCGCGTACGATCGTTTATTGTACAGTTCAAATTGTCAATTACAGTCTCCAACCAATTCAAAAATCTTCAGATGCCTTAAGATTCTTCTGCTAGCATCGCAACTCGGAGTTTTGCCATGTTTCTCTCTTTTGCTTTCATTTTAGTATTACACCTTAATACGAATAATCTTGATTAGTCACAGAAAAGTTACATGTTATATGTATTATCAAGCAAGAAATTTTCATCATTTTAATTTCCACTAAAATGAACATTTTAAATCCTAACATCAGTGCAATGCAAAGGGATCAGGGAACGCTTGTCATATGTCAATTCAGGCATTGCCTCGGTTTAGTGCAAACGATAAGATATTGAGTCATTATAACAATTTTATTCCGAATTAAATATGAAGGGCTGTGGAGGTCAGATAGGCAGTCGCTACATATAAAATACTGGTATTCAGCTGCATCCGGTTAGACTGGAAGCCGACACCAACATAGTTGGGGAAAGGCTAGGCAGATGATGAGAATTAAAATGAAAATATAACATTAAGCCAGTATTCACCGAAAGGTAGGTAGTGTACCTATAATACCATACTTCGTCATATTTCGCCAGTTTACAATATAATAGGGGCGAGCGTATTGCCATCAACTGGCCACAAATCCAGACTCCGGGCTGCTACTGAGAAATTCCAAAAGGAAAGCGCCAATAACAGTTTGCCCGACCCGGGAATCGAATAACAACAAGTGATTACGAATTACGAATAAAAATCTAAATAGTCGAACAATCTGCCTTAGCCTTTTCCCAACTATGTTAGGGTCGGCTTCCAGTCTAACCGGATGCAGCTGAATATGTAGTCGCTTCATATAAAATACTGGTATTTTATATGAAGCGACTACCTATCTTACCTCCACAACCCAGTGACTGGGTAATACGATACCCCTTGGAAAGACTAGTTGTCAGACTTTCGGGCTTCTGACGACCCGTAACGACTGTCAAAGATCCACGAATGATAGCCGGGACCAACGGCTTAACGTGCTTTCCGAGGCACGGAGGAGTCTCGGTATGTAAAGATGGTCACCTATCCACGGACCAACCCCGGCAAGCGAAGCTTGACCTGATGGATCGACCCGTGCAGCTGTTATTACTTAGCCACGAGCTCCTCTAAAAATGTAAATAGTGTGATGTCACTATTTAATAACCAAGCCACACAAATCTTTATCAAATGTTATAAATTCATATTAAAACTATATCAATGGAATCAATCATACTTCCGCAAATCGGAACGCGTTCGTTTATGTGTAAAATTTAAAGCGGACTGATCGGCATCCATTACGTAAACTATTGCAAAAATTCTTGTATAGTAATGTGCATTGTCCCAGATACACGTTAAATATCGTTTCGGTCAGTACTTTGTGGTGCATATTTTTTGTCGCAGCCTA
Source organism: Cosmia pyralina (assembly GCA_946251885.1). Lineage (NCBI taxonomy): Eukaryota > Metazoa > Arthropoda > Insecta > Lepidoptera > Noctuidae > Cosmia > Cosmia pyralina. Next base: position 23,947,056 of record OX276349.1, on the reverse strand, counting down.
CTTTCGAAGGAATGATTTAATAAACAATCATATTCGTGAAGGAAATTGTATGTCCTTGTGATAGTTGCTTCGTTGTTTAAAGCAATCAAATCAAAATATTTTATTTCACATAAACCTACATGGGCACTTATGATTTATTAAACGTCAGAATCTGTGCACGGTTCCAATTGGTGGCTCTTCTCCATAGAAAACTTGCTATGGAGAAGAGCCGGCAAGAAACTCCACGGTTGCTCTTTTAAAAATAATTGGCTTTTACAATATTTTCAATTCATAGGTATGGAAGGGCAGTGTAGGCCTTTCAACAACTACCACGTCGCACGTGGCACGTGCACGGGCACGGGCCACGGCATTATGCTGAGCGTTGGCCGTTACGCGCGGAAGTGACGCAAATTTCCGTTTTATTTTAGTTTTAAGCCTAGTTATAAAATAACTCTATGTAATGTGCGTCACCTTCAAAACAGTTTTTCTTTCTTTCTTTCTTACCAGGTACTTACATAACAAAATAGAAAAAAGTCAACAAATCTCTGTTTTCTAGTGTTTGTATTTTATTTTATTTGATTTTATTCCCCTTGCTATTTTTAATTGATATCCGTGGGTATGTCCGTGGCATCACACAGGCCCTATCAGAATACCAGCGTTGCGGTATTTATTTTTTAAATATCGCAGCTTTATGCTGAGATGGGAGCCTTTTTGGCCTCGCACAAGTCTCTTTTTTTTTTTTAGTCTGATTTGTTTTTTTTTGTTTTTTAATGTTTATTTTGTTACTTTTATATGCTCCATTTTAACTGTATTTCCTGTGCGTGTCCCAAATAAAATATTTTTCTTTCTTTCTTTCTTTCTTTTTCTTTTTATCTAGGCCTTAATGTGAACTGAAGTGTCGATATATGCTAGGTAGGTATGCTATATTTGAATTCTGCGAGAATCTCCAGTCTCGAACATAACATTATTATCATACTTAACAAAATGAGTATCTATCTGAACTAATTAACATCCCTACACAAAGATTTGATTTGAAAAATAAAAGTTACGTAGGTATGGAACATTTTGCATAGAATATTAATAACAAAAAAAACGTATCGATTGTGGCAAACTTTTAGAATATCGTGGTCATGATTACCCCTTAAGGCAATATTGAAGAACAAATCAACATATTCTAAAAGTCAAGATTTTAGGTCATCTCACATTACAAGGTAAAATACAGACCATAAATTAAATCATTCAATCAATCTGTCAAGCCTTTTCCCAACTACAAATATGTTGGGGTCAGCTTCGAGTCTAAACGAATGCAGCTGAATACCAGTATTTTGCATGGAGCGACGGCCTATCTGACCTCCAAAACCCAGTTACTGGGAAACACGATAGCCCTTGGTAAGACTGTTTGGTTTTTTTTTTAATAGGTTCACAAATCGGTCAATACAATATAACTTACATCCTACGAGTTGATAACTTAAAGACACACACATAACATTGCATGCCCTAAAATAGTGAACACAGCATGTACAATGTATGAACTAGTTAAAATTAATAAATAGAGATAAGTTTTTAAATAATGTGCTGCCATTTGACTAATTATATTCATTATATTTATTTTATTTCTAACTAGCTTTTTCCTGCGGCTTCGCTGGCATTAATTTAGAATTTGACAATCAATTCGGTACTCTGCTTACTATAATTCAATCATGATTCGAAAGACACGTGGCGCCATCTACCATCATAAGAACGTTATTATTATTTTCCTCGGGAACAGTACTTTTTTTCGGGATGTAAGGCACCCTATGTCCGTTTCTGTACACAAAATTTCAGGATGATTGTTTCAGTGGTTTAGGCGTGAAAAGGTAACAAACAAACAAACTTACTTTCGCATTTATAATATTAGTTAAGATTAGGATGTGCTGCTATTGGACTAATTATTATTCATTTATTGGATTTCAATTTCAATTATTGGTTGTCAGACTTTTGGACTTCGGACTAACCGTAACAACAATCAAGATCTACAAAAGACAGCCGGGTGAAACGGCTTAACGTGCTCCATAACTTAAATCATTATTAGATCATAATCTTACCGACTAACAGTCCAATCAACCAATAGCGTGCCAACATTAACTAACTAATTGAACAATCGGCAATGCAGCCAACGGAACCGGAATGGCTCAAAATGTCATGGACAATGCGATAGGATATGTTATTAAAAAGTTATAAGTAAAGTCTGACGTGTCAAACGCAAGTGCTGAAGTAGGTTTTAAGGTTCGTGCAGACTAGGTGTCTTCCATGTTTTTTTACCATTCAAATATTTTGTGTGAATTCATAATACATGCTTAGAACTTACTGTACAGGAAAAGTTTTTAAGCAGTGCGCAAATTTTCACAGGGTGTTCTACCCATGGATATAAACAACTTTCACTATGGGAACAACTCTGAAATCATAAAAAAAAAACTAATGTTTCAAAAAACAAATGTTTTAAAAAAAATGATTTTTTTTTTCGTGATTTCAGAGTTAGTCCCATAGTGAAAATTGTTCATATTTTCATGGATAGAAAGCCCTGTGAAGCGCACAGCTTAAAAACATTTCCTATATGAGAAAGACAACTGATTCAAGAGAAGAAAGTCTGTGACACTACAGATAGGTACTAAAAATATTCAAGCATTCTTGAATTGTAAGGAAAGTGGATTACAAACTCTCAATAACAAAATAATTCAACAAATAGAGTAGAGAAAAGAAGATTTTAGTGAGACAAGAAATGTGTAACAGATTTTACTACTTACTACGTTATTATGCAGTTGATATACGATTAAAATAAATACTGCTTACCCAGTCTCTCATTCAAAGATAAATCTTAGCTACAATGTAACACCGATTATATTACATTGATAAACGCTACCATTATGTACCATAAAACTTCATTTTATAACTCTATGAAGTATCTTAAGTACTGCAGTCAACATAAGTCCACAAAAAAGGCGTAAGTGTAATCTAAGTTCTAACTTTCGATGAACAAAAAATAAAACCTAAAACGTTCGTGAACTGGTATCGAATGTCTTGCCAAATAGTCTAGCTGATGTGAAAGCGGGAAATTATACGTTAAGTAAATATACCTATAACATATAACAGTTAATCAAATGTTTTATTTATTCTTTTTACTATAGTCACGGCATCAATGTTTTCACTTCCCTTGGAAAGATAAGAATACCAGTTTTTTTGGAAACCCCAACGTGTTGTTAACCATATGAAGTTTTCACTTTTAGGGTTCCGTACCACAAAAGGAAAAAACTGAACCCTTATAGGATCACTCGTGTGTCTGTCTGTCTGTCTGTCCGTCTGTCACAGCCAGTTTGCTCCGAATCTAATGGACCAATTAAGTTGAAATTTGGTAGACATATGAATTTCTGTGACCCAAATACGGACGGGTAAAGTAAATAAATTAAATTTGAATATAGAGGTCACTTTTGGGGGGCAAATAAGAAAATTTAAAAAAAAAAGTTTTGCAAACTACACCATGTGGCATATCAAATGAAAGGGCTTACTATGAGGGTCTCAAATATATTTTTTTATAATTTTAAAATAAATTGTTTTAAAGTTATTTAAGAAAATAGACGAAAATTAACCATTCCCCCCCCCCCTATATCTCCAAAACTACTGAGCCTAAAATTTTGAAAAAAATACAGAAAATAGATCTTTACCTGTAGATTACAGGAAAACCTATAAGAAGTCTGTGGTCTTAAAATAACATGGTAAATCTATCAATATTGTGAGTACAAACTTACATTTACAGTTGGAATGTATGGGAGAACATGTTTTTCAACTACAATGTTAAATTTGTTCTTAAGATAAATTCATCCCAACTACGGAACCCTTCATTGTGCGTGGTCCGACACGCACTTGGCCGGGTTTTTTTTCTTGTCATTACGAGGTTCCATATAACAATTTTAACATCTGCTGGATGCGAAGTAAAACGCTAAATAATAATTGTACAAATTAAAAAGCAAATCAAAAAATTCAAAACAGAAAACCATTGATCATCATAATAATTTATCCTCATCGAAACCTTTTCATTCCATTTATTTTTGTTTATTACATTTTTAAACAGAACCGAACCGTATTTTTTTTTTGACAAAATAAAAATGAGTATGCCTTTAAGAGGAAGTCTATAAGTGACACCGGTGACTTGAATTGGCTGTCATGGTATGGGCATGTGATGCGGAGGAATGAGGAAAATGTCGTCGGGAAATTTTTGACTATGAATGTGGATGGCTATACGAGAAAGGGAAGACCAGAGAAATGATGGATAGACTGTCTGGAAGATGAAATGGCTAGAAAGGAAATGACTACCGCGATGACGACTAATAGAAGAAAGAAAAAAACATGTTGCACCGACCCCAAATCATTTGGAATAAGAGCAGGAGAATGATGATGATGACATTTTTACACCGCCAAAGTAATAGACAACGTCAGAAAGACAGTAAACACAACGTTTTCAATTACTTTCTACCAAAACACAATTTCACGCGACTCGCTACACCAGTGGGCACAACACTTTACCTATACGCTACCGACATCGACACGAACTACTGTCGGTGTCATTACTGCTATTAATTGCATAATTAGAAGCCCCATGACAACTGTGTACAGTGAAATTAATTATCCATTGCAATTATTGTTATTTACGACATGAGAAACGCGATAGCATTTTTATTGCGTTTGTCAAAAATAACATGTTTACGATGGTGACAATGTAAATGTAGTAGGTTCCAGTCAATGCAAGACTTTATAAGTTATGATGATGTGCCATGAAAGCTTCTCTATAACTATTAACTCTGAAAACTTTAAGGAAAACTTTAATGAGACCATCGAACTGAATAACTTTTACTATCGGACCAACTTTGAAATCGCGAAAAAAATCAGCTATTGTCTACATTTGTGTTCACTTATCTCGTCAAAATGTACAGAACAGCTGATCTTTTTTTTCGCGATTTCAAAGTTGTTCCAATAGTAAAAGTTATTCAGTTCGATGATCTAAAGCTGTCCTTATAGTTTTTAGAGTTGATTTGCTAACATCTTATGTACGAATACCATAAATGCGAAAGCGAGGCTCTCTGATTTTATAGTACCTACCTGCTTTTAAAGTTAAACTATCGTATCTACCGATTCTCATAAAGATTTACAAAAAATGTCAAGAACTTTGGTACCCCTTGCCAAATATAAAAAAATACAGGATAACTTTTTAAGCAGTGCGCAAATTTTCACAGGGTGTTCTACCCATGAATATGAACAACTTTTACTATGGGACCAAACCTGAAATCGCAAAAAAAAAAAATCAGCTGCTCCTTACATTTTGACGACTTTGGTGTAGATAAATGACAGCACAGATGATTATTTTTTTCGCGATTTCAAAGTTAGTCTCATAGTGAAAGTTGTTCATATTCATGGGTAGAACACCCTGAGAAAATTTGCGCACTGCTTTAAAACTTGTCCTGTATACAGATGTGTCGTAATTAATGGATAACCTCTTAAGGGGTCATTGTACTCATCATTATGAACAACTTTTATTAGGGGACCAAACCTGAAATCACGAAAAAAAATCAGCTACTCCCTACATTTTAACTAGTTTGATGTAGATAAATGTACTGAACAGCTGTTTTTTTTTCGCGATTTCAGGTTTGGTCTCATAGTAAAAGTTGTTCATAATGATGAGTACAATGACCCCTTAAGAGGTTATCCATTAATTACAACACACCCTGTATACCTGACAATGTATTCCAGAGTCACATAAATATCTCGCACCTTCAAAAATACTCACTATACTAAAACCACTGCTCAACTTTAACACCACTTACAAACTGGCATAATGATCTTAAAAAAAATACTATTAAGTTAGCGTGTCTACCCATAATCAGATTAAATATGCAAAGGAACCATCTCCGTCCAGCCCTGTCAAATTACTGCCACCTTGGCCGAAACAGTGAAGCATGCAAAATACTTCCTAAGGAACCATGATGGCCAGATACTGGCCTATAAGTATAACGCCGGAATTACACGGTTCACGTATGCTCTTCAATTTGGATGAAACTACCAAAGAGGATCATTCAAAGTCGGTTTCACCATTCATTTCTGCGCCATTCAGTCAAAGAAAATTAATTTGGTTGTACCGTCTAAAATTGCCTTAATGTACGGTGAAATTAATATACATAGAGTTCGACATCCTACGACCTTGCGCGTACAATAAATTTTCATACTAATCGACCTGGCTATAGAGAATTAAGATCAGGGAGATTATCTCGAATCATCAGTGTTGAATGTATTGTGTTTAAGATCTGATAAGATGTGGTAACTGTTTGTTTTGTTTTCATCGATAATTTAGCACGTTCTTGAAGCTAAATCGAATGTATATATCTATTTGAACTACCCAAGCAAAGTCAAGATTTTAACTTGACCTATTTAGATTCTCCATGTAAGAACTTGAGACTTTTTCTATTTTAATTCTAGTGAGTTGACATTTTGCTAATATTAATAATATTGCTTTTGATGTAAGTTATGATTCTTATAATATTAATTTTTAAATGACCAATATGTTACGTGTATTTATGAGTGACTTTTTAATTTTTTTATCATGTAGAATTATTTCAAACACAATGTAAATTGTTAATGAATAAATTGAATTGACCGAACTCCATATACCATACTCCATATATTGACCTACATAATATTGGCAGATATATCTTAAAAAGGTCTTACCAAGATGCACAAGAACAGTTAAGTTAGGTATTCTAAAATGATTGCGCGCACAATACATTTGTCATGGTTACAATGACAAGCTCTAAAATAAGATTCTTTCGACTGATCTTAACAGTTTGGCAATAGGTATCTAATATTTACGACAATCACGATTGTATCGCCATCTTTTACTTTCATCAGTCACCTTCAATAATTTTGAAAACAGCTCCACCCCCTGTTACCACGACTTTCGAAGTGTGTACTCCACCCCCTGAAAGTATTTCATTTCAAATCGTGAAAGGTTATCCTTTTAAATCCTTTCACACATCGCTACATTTTTTCATCATCCTTTCCGACTGGCATTTAATTACGAAACTTCAGGAGCATGTAGGTTAAATATTGTCATATTTATACGTGTCGTTTTGCATCCTCGTCAAATTTCAGGGTGTGAAATAGAACATTAACCGAACAACTTTGTCCATGGGACCTACATCGTATGTATGTATTTTGATTTTCGTGAGACATAAATTCATGTTTATTTCTGATATTGCTCGATTCGCGACTTAGCCGCGAAATGCTGTTGGAATTGGAAACCTGGTAACTCCGAAAAAATTGCAAATTAAAATCATAAATCATAACAAACATGCATAGTGCATAGCATAGAGCAAACATAACCTTGACTATCACCGATGTATGAAACTCTGAAGAGTGGAACAATTCTTGCTGATAAGCTATTTGACACTTCAATCAAACTAGGAGACGCAACAAGGCAATCCTTTGTATGGTAATATGGTGACCAATCATTGTAACAATGAAGGAAGAACTTATGACCTTTCTACAGTGGGTGTTATGATTGTTGATGCATCCGGATAATAGGCAATAAGCCGACGTTCGCACGAACGTAAAAATAACACAGCGTGATTTTATCGAGCACTGGATTTTCAATTCTCGTTGTTGAGCCGAGCGTTGAGAATCCAACTTAACAATAACAGAGTACATCCCAGCGCGTTGAAAATACACACTGTTTGATTTTCAATTCTCGGCGCTAAGCAGAGCGTTGAAAATCAAGTGCGCGAAAAAAAATCGCCACGATATTTTTACGTCCGTGCGAACGTCAGCTAAGGGCTGGTTTGTTTTGGGATCAAGAAAACTAAGATTATTTTTGTGATTGGCTGAAAGATAACGCGTAGCCTTAACTACTGGCGATAGAAACATGACAAGAAATGATTTTTCAAAACTCCTCCACTGAGCGGGGAACCAAATAATTTTTGGGTGAATTATTATTAGTCTTTAAGAGGGCTGTCACATTTTGTCACCTCTCTCGCTCACACGAGACCGAATTTTTAAGAATGTTAAATGAAAAGATGTTTTTTTGAAATGTGTAACTAGCAAATAATATTCAATTAATAGGTAATTATTAAAAACACATTTTTATTGCGGCATTTATTTAACTCATCTCAAAAACAGATAATACTTTTTGAGCTTAGTTTATTAGTTGCCACAATAGAAATGTGTTTTTAAAATAAGGTACCTATTAAATTAGTATTATTTACTAGTTCGCTAATTGACTACATTTTTCCAAAAAATCATTTTTTTATTTAACAATCTTAAAAATTTGGTCCCGTGTGAACGAGAGAGATGACAACAAAATGCGACGACAGCCCTCTTAGCAACAGCTAGTATTTATACTTTTGTCGTGAGAAAAATGTTTCTTCTTTCTGGCCAATGTCTTCGTAAGTCCGGAATCCAACTCTAAAGTGTGATTAAATAGCGAGCGAATTGGTGATGTGCGTCGCAAATAACACCTCAACGTTACGTTACATTCTAAACACATTATGCACCGACAGAATTATCCGTACGTAACGCACATTTAAATCTAAGAACACAGAATGTAATACGGAATTATTTACTTACAGCTGAGTCGAATTAAATATTGCCACAGAGTAGAACCGACGACAAATACTAATCGATAACTTTTACATCGATTGTTGCAATTTGCACTGGTAATTTGACAAGCCGCTGTTATCCATCATACTTTATGGTTCGGTTTAAGGGATCTAGAACTGTTAGTACTTTATAACCGACTTCAAAAAGGAGGAGGTTCTCAATTCGTCGGAACCTTTTTTTTGTTCCCCGATTACTCGAAGATGGCTGGGACCGATTTTTTTTTTTTTTTTTGTTTTATTCGAGAGGGTATACATCACAGTTGGTCCCATATAAAATTGATTAACTTTGCTTTGGTAGTTTTTGAGTTAGCTTCAATAATACGTATTTTTTCCCCACTTTTATATGGATGATGTTCTAGTTTGTTTTGCAGGTAGTGGTATTAGAATTTGTGTGGGGTAGGTACACAACTAAAAAGTGAAAAATAAAAACTTTTTTACAAAAAAATACAACCGACTTCCAAAAACAACACTACAAAGTGAAAAATAACTTTAATTTCGGAAGTCGGTAGCAAAAAACGAAAATACATTTAACTAGACACCGACTTCCGAAATTAAAGTTATTTTTCACTTTGTAGTGTTGTTTTTGGAAGTCGGTTGTATTTTTTTGTAAAAAAGTTTTTTGTCATGCTCTTTATTTTACTGTCATTGGGGTTTCCATCAGGAAATTCTCAGTGTAGTGTGCGCGCAAGTGCTAGTCACCGCCTGTGGTATGTGAGCGGTAAGACGGGTCTGTCAATCTTGTCAATCGCGCCCTCCTCCGTCTCTCCGCTCACACACCTCAGGCGGTGAGTAGCACTTGCGCGCACATTATAGTAGCCCAGATCCTGGGAGTGTGCAGCAGCAGTCGGCTTTGGGACTCACAACAGTTACAACATAACGACGAAATGTCAATGGATGAGATACTCTTGTATAAGTTAGCCACAGGATTTATTAGGTTCATAGGTTTTCAACCTTGAGGTTGGCAAAATCAATTTGTGATTAATCCTAACTAATCCTACTTTCTACTAATCCTACTAATATAATAAATGCGAAAGTTTGGATGAATGGATGTTTGATACACAATCACATCAGAACGCCAGAAAGGATCTGGATGAAATTTGGCAGAGAAATAGATTATAGTCTGGAATAGCACATAGGCTACCTTTTATCCCGGAAAAATGTACGGTTCCCGTGGGATAATTTCCGATATCCCGCGGGCGAAACCGCAGGCAAAAGCTAATATTATTATAAATGCGATAGTGAGTTTGTTTGTCTGTTACGCTAAAACGGGTAACGGATTAGGATGAAATTTGACAGATAGGTAGCCTGGGACCTGGAGAAGGGCATGGCTACTTTATATCCTGGATTGCAAACGAAGTCGCGAGCAATGACTAGTTTCTCTATAATAAAATAGGTGATTTAAAAAAAAAAACGACGAAATGCGGATAACCAGATATTTTAAACCACTATATATTCCTTTGGAGAATACTAGCCGATTAGTCCACGATGTAACATCAATTTTCTTTGTTCTGCTATAAAAACTTTAAAAATCTCACCCAAGTTTAATTAAAAGCATTTAATGTAATGGAATGCGGAGTAATCCTGAACCAGATCAGTATCGCTGGATCTTGTAACGTAAACGTTACCGTAGGAAGTCTGCGTAAAGATTTCACTTTCTAAACCAGAGCGGCACGGCGCGGCGCGGACGCCGGTTTGTGACACAGCCTAGGAAAAAACCGGCCAAGTGCGTGTCGGACCACGCACAATGAAGGGTTCCGTAGTTGGGATGAATTTAACCCATTCCCAAGGACAATCTTAACATTGTAGTTGAAAAACATGTTCTCCCATACGCTGTAAATGTAGGTTTGTACTCACAATATTGAGAGATTTACCATGTTATTGTAAGACCACAGACTTATTATAGGTTTTCCTGTAATCTACAGGTAAAGAACTATTTTTTTTTTTTCAAAATTTTAAACATTATAGTTTTGGAGCAGGGCAAAATGGCAAAATTTCGTCTATTTACTTAAATAACTTAAAAAAAATATTTTAAAATTATAAAAAATATATTTGAGACACTCATCCTCACTTCCGAGTGGGAGTGAGGATGAGTGTCTCAAATATATTTTTATACATATCAAACAAATAATGACATAATAATGCCATATCAAATGAAAGGGAGTGAGGTAGTCCTCACTCCCTTTCATTTGATATGTCATACGGTATAATTTGCAATTTTTTTTTTTTATTTCTTATTTGCCCCTCTTATGTGACCCCCATATTCAAAAGTCATTTATTTACTTTACCCGTCCGTGTTTGGGTCACAGAAGTTCATATGTGTACCAAAATTAATCAGTTCATTAGATTCAGAGCAAATCGGCTGTGACAGACGGACAGACAGGCACACGAGTGATACTATAAGGGTTCCGTTTTTTTCCTTTTATGGTACGGAACCCTAAAACCAATGAGACAACATTGTAAATGTTTACTTTTTTTTGTGCGTGGTCTTCGAGCATATTTCTTATTATTCTTCTATTTCGAGCATTTTTACGTATACACGTAAATATAAACAGTTGTCAGAATTGACAAAAATTGTGGTGGATAATTATTATTAGTTATGTATTGTGTGTTAATTGCTACTGGTTAATACGCATAGGTACATGTATAGGATGTATGTATATGATGATGATGATGGATGGATGGATGTGTATGTGTGCATGTATAGGATGGATGGCATGAAAAAGAATTAGTTGCATTAATAAATTGTAACGCATCATGTAAATTTAGTGCATTTTTATGGTTAAATAATTGCCAGTGCTTTTCATTTTCTACTTACAAAAAGGCAATGACTGGTACCTTTATTTGCATGTAATCCGGTACATAATAAACACATATCATAATGAAAACAAACTTTCTAGGTTTCGCAAAGAAACAGTGTATTCCTGATTGGTTTTTAATTTCTTTATTACCAAACAATATACATTGTACTGTTGACACAAAAAAGGAACGGAGAAACATCTATACATATAATGAAATAGTAAATAGTAACGAAGTCAAAGCTGTATAAGTATATTGAATATTTTTGAAAAAAAAAAAGAACTACGAAGTGTGGGAACGAGTCTGATGCTGAAAATATAGTTCTTTTTTAATTTTTGTCCGTTTGTCTTTATGTATGTACCGGATTGGCGCAAAAACAGCTGAACGGATTTGGATGAAATTTGGCACACAGATAGTTTATAACTTAGTTTTTTTTTTTTGTGGGGAAATCCTCATGAATACCCTCCGTCTGGGAACAACGGAGGGTTATGTCGGACTTTTACCGACTTAAACCCCACAGTTCCTTTTAGCACCATAAGTCGGGGGCCGGGAGATACTTGTACATTCGCCGCTCCCCCGACTAGTATCAGCTCGCCATGCCTAGCGGGCCCCATCACCAAATGCGGCCGATCCTATGGCCGCACGTTCTCCCATTAAGGCGCGCATGTTATAGTTATAGTTTATAACCTGGATTACTCATAGGGTACTTTCGAACAAGCGAGCAAAGCCCGGGGCAAAAGCTAGTGTATAACATGACCAACTTACATATTATGTAGTCTGTGGTTCAACCACCGGAGCGCACCGTATTCTTTATTTTACCGTTTTAACATATCAATGACACTTTCGCCGACGTAATAGTAACGTAACACTGGACTTACTGCAAACTGACAGCCGGACGAATAATTACGTACATTTCTTTTAACTACGCATTCTCACGGCTATTCGTCACATTTCGTCTAGTCTGTCAAGTGCATTATTGTTCAATTTCTACAGAATATTTTGGGATAGTTACTTTTTCCTGTTAAATAATTCGTCATTGTGTTTGTGTATTTTTTTCTTGGTTGTTATAATGTTGTCTAGACAAGATGAAAGGTACGATGAAAGGAAAAAATTGTACGTGCAATGATAAAAAAACCGATCAACCAATCTGTATTGATAGTAAAACACTCTTTGTCTCTTTCTCTCTCTCAATGATATTTTAAATTTTGACATTATTGTATTTTTATTTTTATTTTATTGTTTGACATTTTAATTATAAGTACCTATCGATATTTAATCATTTCTGTAACATTATATTTCATTATTCTTGTGTGTAATATTTATATGCTTGCGAGTAGAATGCAGCGCACTAATATAATATATTTATATATAATATATTATATTATTCTATTTATACATAATATAAACTATGTACCTGCATTGTGACAAATAAAATGATTTGATTTGTGTTTTCGCTTAATTCTCATAAACTACTTAAAGTATTTCAATGCAATTTTCATTATGTTTAATCTCGAGGTAGGTCTATTATGTATAATGTATTCATAACGCCTCTCAATTAAATTGCACACGTGCGAAGCCGGAACAGGTAATTAGTAATTTATAACAAACGGTGTTGAAATATATAGCATCGTTTAACAGGCTTTAAAAACAGTAATTAGAATGTAGTTGCCATAAATCGCACATCATTCTCACAAAGATCTGTTAAACAAAAAATAACATACTCTTGCATATTGCATCGTTATCGGTAAGAGCAACAGCCTAACTACTTTGCAGCTAAACCGGTGAAGCGTAATCCAGTAGCTCAATCTACTACTGTAACCGATACTGTGAGATCATTCACTTAAGATATTATGACTATACCTTACTTAGAGGATGAAGAAATATATCAAAGTTCAAACTATATTTACCGACTCTGACCACTTTTACTCTCTGACCAATGTTACTCCCGAAATACAATAGGACGTCACTTTTTTTTCGCAACAGCAAAAAAAAATATATCGTCAAGAATAACACCAATTTCATCTTGAGATTCATAAAAAAATGGGCAGAAAATGTCTCTGTATATGTGTTAAAAGAACATCAGTGATTGCCAATCAGACTAGACGTCCACTAATGGTAGTTATTCCCTAGTGTTTATTTTCATAAGATTTTTGTTTTTTGTGTGACATCTCGCAGTTGACCATTGGAGGTCGAGACTGCTTAACTGAACTTAAAGCCTCCGGCCAGGTCTTACAATCTAAGATTTAGGCGACTGAGCGTCGCTAGGGGGAGAACAGCCGGACGGGGCAGGCTGGAGGGATTATTTTCATAAGAGAGCGCAGCAAGTATAGTTATATAGGCCATGGTGCGGAGCGAGAGTGCATTGGAGGCCGTCACCTCCTTCTGCGAAGCAGTAATGCTCGCGAAGGAGGAAGCGGAACGCGTGAGGGAGAGGCAACAGCCGCGCCCTCGCGCCCCTAGCCGCCGTAGGAGACGCCCTGGGCGGCGGGAATCGATTGCCGATTCCCGGCCACCGTAGGCGCGGGCTTGCGGACGACGAGTAATGGGCAGCTCGCCGTCCGGTAAGGACCAGGCCCGGGTCGACGGCGCGATGTGTTCCACGCGCGCCTCAAAGAGATGTCAGCAGTGACGGGGTCAATTGGGCCGATGCCGCCGGGGTCGCGGGTAGTTTGAAAGAGATACCGTGGCCCTGGCACGGGCAACTGAAGGATCATGGGTGGGTTTTAGTCAGTAAAAGTCTGACACGCCCTCCCGCTCTGCCCAGAGCGGGAGAAGTCATTTGATGATTTCCCACCCACAAAAAAAAAAAAAAAAAGTATAGTTATATACTATTATTTGACGAGTCACTCATAGTCCATACCACTTTCATAATTATCATTATTTGCTGGCGTCAAGACTTAAAGACTTAAACTTAGCATTAACTTGAATCTTCGATAAAATGACTCGTAACACGAAGCTGTAATAATCTTTTTACAATTGTCCAAAAACCATGATATTTGAGATAAAGCCATTAAATATGAACCATTAAATATAATAGTAGTAATTCAAGTAATTTTGAAGTGTTATGATAGATTACAGATGTTAATTTAGATCCGTTATCTGGGTCAAGTTGAATCGCCGCAATATCTAGTAGAAAGTGGATTACGATAACTAGTTTTAACCAAAGTGGAATGTTTAGTGTTAGTGTCTAAGTTTGGATACTAGAGTTGAGTGGGGCTTACTTGTTTTGATATTTGTGATGATTATCTTTAAAAAAAAAGTTTTAGTTGTTCTTGTTTGTTGTTTTAGTTTTTTTTTTTTTTTTATTATCTATATAAAATAATCAATCAAGTAATTGATTGTTTTGTAGATCAAGCCGAAAATGTCAAATAAAATGAATCAATGCAAATGTTATTTTTATACCTTTAATTTAAATATTGATCAGATATTTTTAGTTCCTATGGATATTTATATAATGTCTATAGAATTTATAACCGACTTCAAAAAGGAGGAGGTTCTCAATTCCTCGGAACCTTTTATTTTATTTTATTTTTTTTATGTGTGTTCCCCGATTACTCGAAGATGGCTAGACCGATTTGATTTTTTTTTTTTGTTTTATTCGAGAGGGTATACATCAAAGTTGGTCCCATATAAAATGAATTAACTTTTCTAGGGTAGTTTTTGAGTTAGCTTCAATAATACGTATTTTTTCCCCACTTTTATATGGATGATGTTCTAGTTTGTTTTGCAGGTAGTGGTATTAGAATTTGTATGGGGTAGATACCACAACTAAAAAGTGAATAATTAAACTTTTTTACAAAAAAATACAACCTACTTTAATTTCGGAATTCAGTGGCAAAAACCGAAAATACATTTAACCAGACACCGACTTCCGAAATTAAAGTTATTTTTCACTTTGTAGTGTTGTTTTTGGAAGGCGGTTGTATTTTTTTGTAAAAAAGTTTTAATACATATAATCATTCTTTTTTAGCTGCAAAGCTGCGGATAATATTCTTTATAAATAAAAAATAAATATTTAAAAAAATAAAAACAACACTTTCCTTTTCTTGACATTGTGCTATCATATTTTTCCACGAAGCTACGGTCAACTACAGCAGTACTTACACCGTTTTTTACCGACTGCGCCGTCGAGTGAGTTTACCCAACTTGTGACGTCATCTGCCTCTTGTTTTTGTTAAATAACTTACAAAATGAACTTCAATGAAATATTTATGTAATTCTAATGTTAGTAATGTTAAGTGTTTATTTTATAGTCCATTTTTCAAAGTCAACTATGCTAATTATTTGCCTTCCTAAAAGCAATCTAATCAGCCTACAATATGGCTATGTACTTCTTATTTTTGGAACACAAAAGCACAAAAGCAATAGACCTACTGCATGCACCACTTCGGTTCTAAAAACTTTTAAGTTTAAATATGGTAATTCCACTCGAACAACTGCAATACCAGTTGCTACAATTCACAAAGCAGAGAGAGGTTGTTAACTCGCAGCCTACAACCATAACTTATTCGTTTCAACTCATTGCGAATAGCGTCGCTAAACTAAACAATAGACTTTTAACTTTTTCTGTACGCCAACAAGGAAATACAAGACTCAATTCTAGAGACGTCAACCGAATGATAATAAACTTGTTTTTAATATTAATATACCTAAGCATCGGCAAAATTAATTATAGAATGTACATGACAGAATTATAAATGGATGTATTTAATTTGCAATGCAAACGAAGAAAGTTTTGAAATTATTTGACCTTGACTCGAATGTATAGCACGAACAAAAAAAATGTATGCTAATGTATACTATGAACAAAAATAATGACGAGCGCGATTAGCGCGCGTTGATGTCTTTTATATGGAAGAAAGAATTGCAGCGAAGATTTGATTATAAAAGTGTGAGAAAAATTGTTTGAGATGGAATCATACTACGTATTTAGGTCAAATAATTTAGATAGGTACCAGTTTAATAAATTATAAATATGTTTTTCATAGACTGGAGGATTTTTTAAACTTGATATTGGTACTGTAAATTATTAGATTTAATTAATTGTTAATCGACGTGTCCATCTACGAGAAATAAACTAATTAAAAGTCTTTTGCTATTTTAGAATACTTCCCGACAGCCATAAAAATTCAAACCTGTTTTGCTTCTAATTAGTGACATTACCCATCTACGCAATCTGTCAAACAACTTACTTAAAAGCACACTCCAAATAATTAATTACCTACTTATCTTCCTTATCAAAACCTGCTCCTCATGACGTGGGACATCGTCTCAAAGAATGCCACTTTTACAGTAATTCCGATGACTGTGTGTCTGAATAAGGATGCAGACAAACTTTCACTGGTGGTTTTTTTTTAGATTCCGACAGACATTTTGTTAAGGGGCTTCGTGTATAAACAGCTGTGATATGCTATGTAGAGAATTTCTCCTTCTTGTGTGTGGTCTGAATAGATTATTATGTAGTAATTTAAATATTAATGAATAGAGGTCCGGAGTCTGGATTTATGCTCGTTTAACCCGTCGCGCGCTAATTAGCAGAAACAATAGAAGTTTTATTGTCATCTGCACACATGGTGTGCAATCGACATTTTAAGAGAATTTTAATTTATTTATTAAACTTTGTGCTCTGTAAAGATACAATAGCAAGAGGATGATTGAAACATGACTGGTGAAATGTTATCATCTGCCTAGCCTTTTCCCAACTATGTTGTTCCCTACAAAATGGTAGAGCTGAATGGTGCTGATCCACGCGTCATGTTCGTGAACGCCGTCAGTTGAGTTGTATCTTGATTTAAAAGAGTGTCCTTTGGAGTTTCTTGCCCGTTCTTCTCCATAGAGATCTACGTTTTGGAATGGGCATCTAGCTTCAACTTTCTGACTAACTGACCGACAGTTCAAAAGTGCCTGTAATTGCTTTAATTGAAATAAATGCTTTGAGTTTGGGTTTGAGTTTGAGTTGGGGTCGGGTTCCAGTTTAATTGGATGCCACTAAATACCAATATTTTACATAGGCAGTCGCCTATTCGACCTCCACACCCAGTTACTCCAAAATGTGGGTGTACTAACTTGTGACTTGTGCCTGCTCATTCGAGGAACATAGTTGTCATCTTATTTGATCTTTAATTTATCAAAGACTTTCTTTTCTTTCTTTCTTTTTATGAATAAACTAGCACTTCCTGCGCGGCTTCACCCGCGTGAGTGTCGGAAAATATCCCCTGAGAACGAAAATTCTTCCTTATAACATGTCTTCAATATAAAGCAAACCTTTGTGCAAAATTTCAGCTTTATAGGTTCAAGGGTTTGGGCTGGGCGTTGATGAGTCACTCAGCCAGTCGGTCAGGATTGAACTTTACAAACAATTTAAAAATTCATATAATAGTTTTCTGTATCAAATAATAACATAACATCACGCATGTAATCCCCAAAGGGTGAGGCAGAGGTGTGCCTATAGTACACCCACATTTCGCCAGATATGTTTATGTTCCTTATGATAGGGGCGAGCCTAATGTCAAAATGGAAAAAGCCAAATGGAACAAACAATGTTATACATCAATATTATTCAAAACAACGACACTTATAATCAAACACTCGCTTTATATCGCCTTCACTCGCTTCGCATTGAGTGTGTTTCTTTACATTTATGGTATGAGAACTACTTTGTCCATGGTCAGCTGCATTCTGACAGACAGTTCATTGTTATGTATAACTATTATATTATAATTTATATTATAACCGAAATCTCTCTGCACAAAATGTTGGTGAAAAGTTTATTCACAAATTGCTCATTCATAAAAATATGCAAGTACATTATAATAATTTGTAGGTTGTAAGTACAAAGCTGCTTGTCATGAAGATAATTTAATTTCATAAGTATTTATTATATTCAGAAAATAACAGATATGATAAGTAAATAGTACAATAGATTTAATTGAGTCATTGACCTTTCTTAAGTACTTAAACTTTTTTATAAAATGTATGCTAGGAGGGATGTGTGGTGTAAACTGAATGGGTAGAATAAGAAATGAGTACATAAGAGGAAATTTGAATGTGGCACCGGTGACTGAAAAGTTATGCGGTAAGCTTGGCTTCCAGTCTAACCGGATGCAGCTGAATACCAGTATTTTACATGAAACGACTACCTATCAGTCCTTCACAACCCAGTAACTGGGTAATACGATACGACTTAGTAACACTGGTAGTCAGACTTTCTGGCTTCTGACTTGTTCTGACGACCCGTAACGACTGTCAGATATCCACGAATGACAGCCGGAACCAACGACTTAACGTGCTTTCCGAGGCACGAAGGAGTGTCGGTATGTAAAGATACCACGGACCAGCCCCGGCAAGCGTAGCTTAAACTGATTGATCAGCCTGTATGTCCGTTATTACTTAGCCACGAGCTCCTCATTTCACCTCATCTCATAGGCTGAGTTAATAACTCAATATAACTCAGCCAAGCATACACGTCTCTTAATAGTTGGAAACTAACAACTAAGAATTAGGAATACAGCATAGATGTACATACTCTCGAAGCCGTTTGCTGTTACATAAATAACAATCACAATTTTCTTTAGCTTTATGTCATAAATACCTAATATTCTTTCGTTTATTATTATCAATGTCTGCCTAACCACCGAGACCGAAACAATATGCAATACTGAAGTCATTAATACTAAATATAATATAGTTTTTAAACTTTCTGTATAATTTCTCTTTGGCTAATGAGTAACGACTTGCATTGTCTAAGTCGTGTCTTGGTTACCTGCCTCTCTGTCGGTGACGACTGTGTTATTGTTACGTAATAATAATACAGTAATTATTATGTATGTATTATTAAAGTTTTATACGTAAGTATGGTAATATTAATTACTCTGGTTTGATTTGGTCGGGTAGTTTTTGTAAGAGTTAAATTATGTAAATATCTGTTTCTATTTTTATGATTGCATGCTGTAATAAATCATCTCCGTGGCATCTTTAAAAACACTTAAATGATTTAGTTTTATTTCAATCAAGAATGTGTAATGCATTCCTTTTTAAATTCCAATCCAAACACGTAGGTACCTATTACTGTAGAGGGCTGTTTAAGAGGACTGTCACATTTTGTTACCTATCTCGCTAAAAAAAAAAAAAATGCTAAATGAGAAGATGCTTTTTTTAAAAATGTAATCAATTGAGAACTAATAAATAATATTAATTAAGTAGGTAATTATTAAGAACACATTTTTATTGCGGCATTTAATTTATTTAACCCATCTCAAAAACATATATCATCATACTTATTGAGCTGAGTTTAATAGATAAGACAGTATAAATGTGTTTTTAATAATTACATATTAAATTAATATTATTTATTAGTTCGCCAATTGACTACATTTTTCAAAGGAGCATCTTCTTATTTAACATTCTTAAAAATTTGGCCCCGTGTCAGCGAGAGGTGCGACAAAAAAAAATTAAAAAAACGAAACGATTATGAAATGCGACAGCCCTCTTAATTAAAACACTGTGCATATGTTTTGTACTAACTAGAATGAATAAAACTAGATTCTCTACATTTTCAGGAACAATAAATAGTAATTATTGTTCAATTTTTCTTCATAGTTACATGCAAATACTTAGCAAAACAAGCCACTTCCTTTAGTGCATAAGGAACGAAGTAATTATAGCGTCGCGAAGTGTTGTTGGTGGGGGGTTGAGTAATTTCTGATATTAATATAGCGCACTATTTGTGTTAAGACTCCGATCAATAAGAAAAATATTGTATTCTTGGAAGAGGCAGTTTTTTAATGGATAATGATGACGATGGTAATAAATTAGAGGCTGCTTTTCACAAAGTGAAAATCAGTCTGTTCGTTTTGACAGTATGCTTTTTACGATTGTTGAGATTAAACTACCAGGGACTGGTCAGTTACAACAATAGTTGTATACACTTATGTAGATGCTACTGCAAATTAATTGATGATTAAGTTTACATAATAGACAAAACTTTATCTCTAATTAGCAACAAAGCAGGGGCTTTGCACAGTTATTACGACTTCACACAACATCGAGATTTTTTTATCATATTTAAGTTTAATATGAACGTATTATACACATAAACCTACCGGAATAAATTATCTAAATGATGGTGAAAACCGCATCAAAATCTTTCGAGTCGTTTAGAACAACAACGCGGCCACACATACAGACACGAAAAGCGACTTTAATTTATAATAGATCTATCTTCGCTTCTATTCTCGCATTACTTTGTGTTATTCGAGGTGAAGGAAAACATCGTGAGGAAACCGGCACGTCCTAGAACCAAAAATTCGAAGACATGTGACTTCTACCAACCCGCACTGGGCCCACGTGGTGTCCCAGCAGTGGGAACGTTGTAGGCTGATTTTGCTATACATCTATCACCACCTCACCTACTTCCACCTCCACCTCCTCCTCCTCTATCTACTCACCTTTTCAGTATAAGCAGAGTAAAACACATTCCACTATCAAACCGTGTCACCAGTCAATTCGTGCTCACTTCCAGTGTTGTTAGGTGTTACAAAATATGTTCTAAAGCATTATACATAACATAATATGCTCGATATTACTATCTGCTGTCTGATGGTGTGGTGGCACGCGAGAGGTAGCGATCTTGAGACGATAATAGTACCTAGTCGAGTTTATCGATGTAAATCTTTTACTCGGTAGTTTTTTGATGGATGAGATGAGAGTTTATATAATGTTTTTGTATTTGGACAAACATGATAACAGAAATTGACATATAAGAAGAATTTATATGTAACTAGCCGTTGCCCGCGGCTTCGCCCGCGTGGATGTCGGAAATTATCCCACGTGAACCTACTATTGGAATAAAACGTATCCTATCTATTAATCCAGGTTATAAAATATCTGTGTGCCAAATTTCATCTAAATCCTTTCAGCGTGATTGTGTAACAAATATCCAAACATCTTCACAAACTTTCACATCTAAATATTAGTAGGATAATAGGATAATTCTTATTGGCTAACTAATGGCTTACGAACAAATGTATTATTATGTGTTTAAATTAAAACAGGAACCTACAGTGTCAATCAATCGACTGGCAGACACTGTATTAAGCAAAATAAGTTCAGTAGTTTCTGAGATAAGCTCAAATACACAGTTATGCTTTTGTTTTATAACGTCTGACATCGTTGAGAGGCAGCGATTTTGATGTGATAACAAAACAACGTGACTTTTATCGACTTTATCTTAAGAGATCTTGATTCTGGTATGCTGTTAGTTAATGTACTTGTACATCTTCGTTTTAGTTTGAATAGTCTTGTTAGATTGAAAGTGGTTCGTATGAATTGCTGTTCGTATGAATATATTCAATGGATTCGACATCTAAATTAAATATACTTTCTGTTTTTCGTATATTTGTATTATTCATGAAGAACACATAACATAACTACTGCTTTTTACTTTGTTTATTTTATTTTGTTGTCCTTTGCGTCATGTTTACCGCAAATAAACGTATTTTCTTTCTTTTTTTCTTTCTATAAAATCCCGCCTGAATTCCCCAAAGGCTTAAAGGTCATCTGACTTCACATTTCAACAGTCACGTGTTATAGGACCCACGAAGAAGACCTTCAATCTTCCTTTTCAGGCTTTACCGTTCTTATAGGACCACTCGCGTGTCTGTCTGTCCGTCTGTCACAGCCAATTTACTCCGAATCTACTGGACCACTCAAGCTAAAATTTGATACACATATAAATATCTGTGACCCAAACACGAACGTGTAACGTAGATAAATGAATTTTGATTATGGGAGTCACTTTTGGGAGTCAACTGAAAAATTAAAAAAACAGTTTTTCAAACTGTACGGTGTGACATATCAAATGAAAGGGCTTGTTGTAAGGGTCTTAAATACTAGTTTTGATAATTTTAAAATAAATACTTTTAAAATTATTTAAGAAAATATATGAAAATTTACCATGTTCCTTATCTCCGAAACTACTGAGCCCACAATTTTGAAAAAAATACAAAGAATGGTTCTTTACTTATCGATTACAGGAAAACCTAAAAAAAAGTCTACCGCCTTAAAATAACATGGTAAATCTCTTAATATTGTGCGTGCAAACTTACATTTGCAGTTGGAATGTATGGGAGAACATGTTTTTTAACTAAAACATTCAGTTTGTTCTTGGGATAAGAAACATGCTATATAACATGTTTACTCATCGTATGGAACCCTCACCACGCGAATTAAACTCACACTTGTCCGTTTTTTTTTTATCAGAAATTGACCTAAAAAATATGAAAATGCGTAAAAACAAAGCAATATCTACCGCTCGTTCTACAGCATTAGAAGCAACGAAAAACTCCACCTTTCTTTTAAGTAATTAAACTCAACAATAAATATTTATCATCAAGTCGATTAACATGCAAAATATAAATCGAGTCTCATTATAAATACTCAAGTGAAATGTTTGCCGGTAGCCGCAGTCACGCACTCACTTTCTTTATCGAGCGACTTAAAATCGATAATATGGAATGTCGCTTTTTTATCGTACCTCGTCATTACACTCATAAAAGTTATATGTAGCTAAATAAATAGATCTAATGAATGAAATCGAAAGCATTGTGGTTTGTTTTGGTAATCGGATTTTTTGTTAGTTTTTCCTCGTGTCATATTTTCGGATTTTTATTTAGAGAGACGTGATTTCTCGACTTTGAATCACGTAATAAATAGAATAATCTTAAAAAAAATAAAAGCAGTTTCAGTATCAGATCAACTTAAGAAAAATCAAAGCAATCCATTTTCAAACTGATTTTAATGAAAATATTTTATAATAATAGATTAAATTAATCAATATTTTTGCATTCCTTTGAAAGCTAAAATAATTCAAAACAAACTATACATTCCATTTAATTATAAAGTATGTAAACTGTGTAGTCATATAAAAAAGGCTATGTATTATTTACTTTATCCGTAGACCTAAAAAACTACACAAACGCTTAGGTAATTAAAAAAAAAAATATTTTAACCGTGTTACATTTTTGTTAATGAATGCGATTCAGACTAGATTTAAATCAAAACAGACCTATTCTTGCGCAATCCTCGCAGTTGTTTCAAAAATGAAAACATTCGGCATTGGTCATAATTGGCTGCAAGGTCCGGACATTTTCGAGTGCTACCATTTGCTACCAATGCTACCATTTCGGCCAACAACGGCGGCACTAACAGTTCGAGTTCGATTAGATCTAATTCTTGACCAACGACATTTGAGTCGTGTAACAGCGAACAGCTGGATCCGGGTAATTGTATTGGTAACTGAAGGCGCGTTTACATTCGGTAGAGTAAGTAGGCTAGTACTGGTTTGTTATAACTAGCCTAAAATTTAATCTTTATTTATTTTGATAGTGTAATAAACCTAATGCTATGATTCAAGAACGTTTAAAAATAGTATTTACTGTTCTTACCAGACTGTTGTCTCACTCTACTAGTGTCAACACACTCTGATTGTATTGAAAGGGAATTAATGGATTTTGTGTTTAGATTATATCTTCTGTTAACATTATTTTCTAGTGTTTTCTTTCCTCTTGTAGGAAAGGCATCTTTTGTCCTCAGTACGGCTAAGTATTTAAATCTTATGAGTTATACCAAGCTTGAAAGAATGCTCTAGTATTTCGTACAAGTAGATTAGAAAATTACTTAAAACTAGCATGCTTTTCAATTTAGCTGTCAGTTATTTAACAGGTGCTTTTAAAGCAAGGCAATCAATTCTGTGCTAGATAATAAATATTATTGCATTCTGTGCTGCGTACTACATTCTAACATTGTATGTATCGTAAATATTATGGAAGTACATAATACATTTACGAAACTATGTTTTTTTAGTTGCGTTTTACTTTTTCAGATTACTAGCAAAAGTTGTGCGGATATAAGTTAAGCGTGTAAAAAGTAAATTACTTTGAATAGCGAATAGAAAGGTAGAGTTATTTTACGTTGATTAAAACAATATTTAATTATCTCAGAAGTGAAATGTCGCAACGCAGCGCAGTGATATAGGGTACCACCGTTTACTTTCATAAAACAAGTTTTTGCACAAGCCGCACTTGGCGAAATGTTACCGAAACATATCATTATGAATTATTTCACATGCCTTACAAGTTTTAACGTGTAAAATGATTTATTTTATGAATAAAATTAAAGTATCTTAAAGATATCAGCTCGGACAACACTCAGTCGTGACTGCAGCCACACTCATGGTCGAGACTTTAGAAAGCGAAAGATTTATCATTGACTCGCAACTAAAATAATTACATGAAATTATATTACGTGAAACTCACCTTTCAGTAATATTTAACTGTCTTCAACTTCAGTTTGTAGTAAAAAAGCACTGATTAATTTATTACGTGGAATCCACCATTATTGCATGTCACTTGTTGAAAACACCGATACCACCTTCACCTTAACTTAGAAAAAAAAAACTTTTTACACAACACGCACTTCCCGCCAAAATTCTACATTATTCGAAAAATCCGAATCGATAGATCGATTTCCGTATCAGTTGATAGATGTCAACGTCCTCGACGCAATCCGGACACTGGCGGCAAGTGTCGCCGTCGGTTCGGACTTTACGCGCCAGTGCACTTCGATTGCAATGAACAAAAATAATTATTTTGATTATTCGAACGTAGGGTTTATGTTGTTTGAATTTGTGGCGGGAAGCGTGTGTTACGTTGCGAGCGTGCGTTCGGAAATGTGCGCGGAGGCCGGACGGTGCGCGAAAAGCGACTGCGGTCACCGCTGCTCTCGCGACACTCTCTGCCCACCAGCGGCCGCATGTGTAAATGTTAATCCGTGATATTATTTAGTTTAACCGATAAACGTTGAGCCGTTGCATTCGAACAACAACCCCTCTACCGTTCACATTTTGCTACACCTTGTACTTTAAACAGCTCAATGAATATTGGTCGGTCTCAAATAGAGATAGGCCAGTTGGTTCGCACAATGCTCGCTTTCAGCCGTGATTTTTCAGTCTAGTTTTAAAAACGAAAGTTGACATAATTTGTTTTGTAAAGATATTTTTCATGCTACTCACAAACATCCTTATTACGTAAACAATGGGTAAGCATGTTTGGACATTGTATTATAGGAATAATAAAGCGTTCATACCACAGAAATGGTTCATACCTACATAACCGTGTTATGTTAACCTAATTTTTTTTTAAATACGTCATTTCCACTAAAACTCTTCTATTTCGTAGTAACAACATAATCTTCGTACTAAATACGAAGATGATTATTTTTCAACTGTCGCAGAATACGAATCATTTGAAAGTGCATAACTGATAATATTAATAACTAGCTCTTGCTAGTGGCTTCGCCCGCGTGGATGTCGGGAATTATCCCACAGGGATGTACAATCGGGAAATTCTTTCTACATTATAAAGGGAACCTCTGTGCAAAATTTCGACTTTCTAGGTTCAAGGGTTTAGGCTGGGCGTTGATGAGTCAGTCAGACAGTTTCTTCTTTTTAACCGACTTCAAAAAGGAGGAGGTTCTCAATTCGTCGGAACCTTTTTTTTTTTTTTATGTATGTATGTTCCCCGATTACTCGAAGATGGCTGGACCGATTTAGATTTTTTTTATTTTATTCGAGAGGGTATACATCACAGTTGGTCCCATATAAAATTGATTAACTTTGCTTCCGTAGTTTTTGAGTTAGCTTCAATAATACGTATTTTTTCCTCACTTTTATATGGATGATGTTCTAGTTTGTTTTGCAGGTAGTGGTATTACAATTTGTGTGGGGTAGGTACACAACTAAAAATTGAAAAATAAAAACTTTTTTACAAAAAATACAACCGACTTCCAAAAACAACACTACAAAGTGAAAAATAAGTTTTTGGAAGTCGGTTGTATTTTTTATATATTTAGATTTCAGAGCAGCACCAATCTGTTAAAACTAAATCGGTTATTTAAAACAATCTTCTAACAAAAAGCTACGATCTTATTATAAACGATTTAAAACAAGACATTTTAACATCTTAATAAAACACCTCCTCATGGCTAATTAAATTAAATACATTCCTAAAGCATATAATGTAATTTGAAATATTTTTCAGGCGATGGAGTGAAAATTCCATGCTGTTACATTTATTGCGAGGCAGTGAACATATTCGCATTCACGCCGCTATCATTAAGCGTTTTTAGGGTTCCGTACCTTAAAGAAAATAAAAACCGGTCAAGTGCGTGTCGGGCCACGCGCTGTAATAGGGTTCCGTAGTTGCACAATGTACTGCCAAACGTCGCCGCCCGTCATTATTCGATCGTAAATATTATTTATTAATTTAGAAATCATTTTTAATAAGAAGTTTATGATTTTATTTTTGTATATTTTTATATGGGTCATAAACTTATATTACTACCTGTTTTACACAGCTATCAAGATTATACAAGTCATTTTTAATTAAATTTGTACGAAATTTTTACTTTTCCAAGTACATTTTACAAGTTGATTGACTATTACTCGTAAACTTGAAAAACCTACTTAGCTGTGCTAGTTTTCCTTTTAACTTCGTTATATAAACTACTACCGTGAATTTTTGCACCCATCCCAAACTAACCGTTTAGCTGGGAGGGGGTGGGACACGTGACTCTAACAAAAATTTGCACTTTAAAGCTTAATATTTCAGAAACGGATCCCTAAATCGAAAAATTGTTTTTCATAAACCCGCAATATTTTTGAAAGACTCATCCAACAACACCCCACACCATGAAGTAGACGAGAAAAAATAAACATCCCCACTTTACGTGTACAGAAGGTACCCTAAAATATTTTTTTTTTTATGATTTTATTTTATCACTTTGTCGGCGTGATGAATATGTATATCCATGCAAAATTATAGCTTTCTACTAGTACTAAGAGCCTCTGAGCTAAGCTGCGGATGGAGGAGACGGATAGACATAGCGAAACTAAAAGGGTTCCTTGTTGACTACGGAACCCTAAAACCGGAACCATTATAGGATCACTTCGTTGTCCGTCTGTCTTTTTGTCTGTCTGTCAGTCTGTCAATACCCTTTTTCTCAGGATCGCGTGGAAGTATCAAGTTGAAATTAAAATAAAATACGTAGGATTACCTACCTAACAAACTTGTAAGTCAACGCAATAAAATAATACGGCCATTTACGCGATATATTTTGATACTCGCAAATAAATCAAAACCTATAGGGTACTTCCCGTTGACCTAGATTCATGAAATTTGACAAGAAGCTAGGTCTCACAGCACAAATAAAGGAAAAAGTTCGAAAATCGTTAAATTGTAGCTTTTTCATATAAAAAATTGTTTTTTGTGATTACAAAAAATTGACTGTGACGTATATGGGTGAATTGCCCAAGCAAAAAAATACACGGCAAACCTGAGAACGGTAGTGCAATGTGCTGATTATTAATTTTATATATTTTTTCTCAACAACGTAAGTATTTCTCTACCTTGGCAAAAAAAATCATTGGTATTTACCCTCTAATATACCCAAAAAAAAAATTACAAAGTGTTATTTTATCATCACGGTGACCTGTCCTGAACCCAATTCCGCTCATAACATACCATCTCCTGCAAATACATTCGTAATATGGATTTAAATTGATTTTGTTATCATTAAATTATAATATATTCGATCAAATAAAACAATTTTTGTTTGTTTATCTTCTTTCTCATGGATTTGACAGGCAGTCAACTTTTGTCTGGAAAAAAGTTATCATTTCAGAGGACAGTAAGTTTTAGTAGAATAGCCACATCAACATTGCGTTGTTACGCCCCTTTCACCTTTTCTCACTCCGGATCAGTCCGGCTTAAGCTCTCGGCGCGAACGCACCGGTCCCAACGTCTTGCGGTTTCCCGCCAAAAAAGTAAGTTTATCATTTCAGTAATATGGGGACAAAAATAGTTTCATTTCGGTGGCTGTTATAACTCGTGCTAGATTTGTTTAATTTGTTTCAAAATTGTGTATTAAATTCGCAGTAAGTACTGTTTTGTTTGAGTAGTGTTCATATTTTTTAAATAATTTTTTTTCGGAGTTAAATGTAGAACTAACCTCTATTTTATCATCTCAGTGTTATCATTTCAGTGGATTCGGTGGACTGTTATACCAATTACAGTCCACCGGAATTAAAAGTATCTCCGAAATGATAAAAACATAAAGTTTTAGAGATCCTGGTGTCAAATACAAAGTCATATCGGTTTATCATTTCGGTGGACACTTTTAATTTCAGTGGACTCTTAAAACTTTATCCTTAAATATTTATGTAAGTTTTGATAATATTTGATGTCCACTCACGCACAATGTTATAAAATAGACTAAAGTATTATTTGTCACTAAAAATATATAGATTGCATTGAAATAAAAAAATCCCACCGAAATGATACATAAAAATCTCTTGTTGAAATTCACCCATATATCAATTTACGGGAAAACATGTTTTTCAAGTATAAGTACTTAATATTTAGTTTTTTTTATAATGCTTTATTCAGAATTAAAATAATATATACGTAAATAATAACTTGAATTAATAAAAATAACAAAATGATGTCCTAACTAAATTACGAGTAAACTATTCACAAACTTAAATATGGCGTCGAAAAATTCATCCGCATCGCTGTCGACTGGCAATGTGCCCAAGAAACTGGCGTCGTTGCCACGTTGTATGGCAATGCTTAGCCTCTGGCCGAGGTAAAAGTTTGTTTTTGAGATAAATTCTTTTCAACTACGGAACCGGAACTACGGAACTACGGACCGACACGCACTTGACCGGTTTTTTTTTATCCAGCGGGTGATGGACTGGGAGGTACAATTGATGTGTATCGGCTTTTTAGGGTTCCGTACCCGAACCGAAGGGTGCCAAACCAAATGGAACCCTATTACTAATCTTCCGCGGTTGGGCTGTTTATCTTCAAAACCGTAATAGGTAGACAGTTAAAATTTTCACATACTGTGTATTTCTATTGCCGCTATATCAGCAAATATAAAAAATTAAATAAAGCTAAAAATTAAAGGTACTCTTTAGTGGCGCAACACGTATTATGAGTTAAAATGTTAATTACATAACTCCGAGCTTACAAACTCTACATTTATTCGTTTAACCCGACTAAACGTACCAGTAGGCCTAAGAGGGAGGACTAATATTTGTTTTTGCATCGCAGTTGCAAAAGTTCCAAATAATTCTCCCGTTCTAGTCATTTGGTACATTCGATATACAGGGTGAAATTGAATTCATGGGAAATATTTTATGAGTTCATTGAACTCATCATTATGAACAACTTTTACTATGGGAACAATCCTGAAATCGTGAAAAATAATCTGCTGTTCCATACAGTATGCTCGCATAACTCGTCAAAATTTAGGGAACAGCAAATTTTTTTTCGCGATTTCAGGTTTGTTCCCATAGTAAAAGTTGTTCATAATGATGAGTACAATGACCTCTTAAAATATTGCTGAATTCTATTTCACCCTGTATACCCAACCATATGCTATGGCTGCACACGGTGCTCATATAACGTACAAATTAGTTTTGCAGTCTCGGATAACGACAGTATCTTTACGGCGATATTTATGGATTAATTCCTTTATTCTTTTAACTTTATTTTGAGGTAATTGTAAACACAGGTGTGTTTTAAGAGCGTTGATCGCGCGCGAGCTGGCAACGTCGCATTTCTAGAGTTTTTCGTGATAATTTAATTAAATTTAAATCAAAGGACAATTTCCTCTGACAAATTCATAGATCATTGGTATTTATAAGTATCTATGCTATGTTTTGACAGTTATTTTGGAATTTACCTACTCTTAAAAAAGTTCTATTTTCTAAGAGTAATTACCAAAATAACTGTCAAAAAATAGCATACATACATAGAAATACCAACGATCTAAGAATTTGTGGTGTATTCCCGTTCGTCCCCTCGACTTCGTCCCCCCAGGGGGACGAACGGGAATTCGTTATTTTTTTCTCGATCATCCCATGATTTTGTGGGTGGGCTGGGGACGAACGAGAATAATTGATTAATTTTTTTCCCGTTCGTCCCCCACCAACAAAAAAAATAACGAATTCCCGTTCGTCCCCCTAGGTGGACGAAGTCGAGGGGACGAACGGGAATACACCGAATTTGTCAAAGGAAATTGTCCTTTGATTTAAATTTAATGAAATTATCATGAAACTCCTCTAGAAATGCGACGTTGCCAGCCCGCGCGCGATCAATGCTCCGTATATTTGTGTCCAATGAATTAGACGATAGTATGGATGATGCATTAGAGAAACGTTTTTTTTATTTTTTGTTAGTGTTTTGGGAGGCGATACGGGCGTGTGTACCGAAGATGGAAGAAGACTCGCCCCCGTGGTCTCAAGTAACGATTTGTTTTCTCGGAAGATGAGGCGTCCATCGTCCTCGTCGTAGCTATGTTGCTCGTGCTCCACCACTTAGGAGTATTATGTCTGTGCTTTGTCCTGTTATGAAATATATTTGAAACAGACGATGTGAAAAAGACGCACCTGCCAGGTGCGACGGGCGCGGGCCAGCCCCAATATTATACTGCATAACTGCAGTGTATCGCGAGCAAAATGGACTGCTTGTGTGTGAATCGCTGCTGCTAGCTTTCAACATCGGTGTTGAGCTTGTAGCAGGGATTCTTTATAGGGCAGTGTTAGATTATGTAGGTTAAGTTTACTAAAATAACAACAACAACAAATAACATATCGAGTCAATTGTTAGGTACTTGTTAAATATAGGTAAATAAAATAAATAGACTGAAAGTTGATGAGAAATTCTAAGAATTTACATTGGTATAATTCCTCTCTTTGCGAGAAAAACATGACATTTCTGAAAAGGTGTTTTTTATTATTTCGATAATTGAATATTCGATTGTAGAATATTTTTGTGTAATATTTAAAAGTTTATTAGAAAACTCATTTAACGTAAAAACACGTCATATTTTAAAGTTTACTTATTTCGCTTTTCGCTTCCTGTGAAATTGCATTTTTCGAGATAGCACGTTTTTCTCGCAAAGATGCGAAATTAACCTTTTTTTTCTATATTTATTAATATACCTAATTTATCAAATGTTTGTATTACTGAATGTAGAGTATTAAAGGCATGAATCGTAAGTATCTCATATACCTAAAAATTATGTCATCTAATTAATATACTGGGATGTATGACCAATTTTTCACATAATTATTATATGTAACCAACATTTTCCTGTTAACTATTCTGCATCAGTTTTTATTCACAAAAACGCGTTATTTTTTTTTACCTTGATGCGGTCCTGGAAAGTATTTAATTTTTTATTATTACTTGACGAGCTAAGTTCAAGAACACGATTCAAGAAAAAAAACGTTGTTCGAATTTAGTGCAGGGTTCAAACCTAATGTCCCCAGTCAGTAGGTATGTACCTAGTATTTTTATCTCACGAAGCGACACGCGCTTTACTTGTGGTTACCAAGTGTACAAACACGCTGTGAATGTGTGTGTAAGGGCAGGAGTTCTGAGCAGTCGGCACCGTCCGAGACAATGGCGAAGTCGGAAGTTTGTGTATGTGCTGACGCTACTTGTCTTCTAGCACACACTTACGGCGTATTTATACACTTGGTAACCACATGTAAAGCGCATGTCGCATCATGTCATGTCATGTATTCATGTCATGTATTGGGGCATCTCCATTAAACTATTAAGTAATATAATAGACATCGTAGCTCTTTATCTAGCTGTTACTTTTAATAAATGTGTTGATTTAGGAACTTTTCCTGACCTCATGAAAAGTAGTAGTCATACAGTTATTTAAATCCGGTAATAAAAATGACGTTGGAAATTTCAGGTCTATTTCTATATTACCTGCATTTAGCAAAATATTTGAAAAGTTAATACTCAAGCAGTTGCTAAGACATTTTAATGTAAACAGCCTCCTTCATGATGAACAATATGGCTTCACTAAAGGTCGTTCGACTACAGATGCGGGTGTTGCTCTGCTGAAACACATATTTAACGCATGGGAGAACTCGCAAAATGCTATTGGAGTTTTTTGTGATATCCCCAAAGCCTTTGATGGCGTGCACCATGACACGCTTTTCCGTAAACTGCGTCATTACGGTGTCCAAAACGAAGCTCTCAAAGTAATAAATTCTTATTTACATAATAGGTTCCAATGTGTAGATGTTAATGGTGTGAAATCTTCCGCGCTACCAGTACAGTTAGGTGTAACTTTTTTTTTTTTTTTTAGTGGATGGGAAATCATCAAATGACTTCTCCCGCTCTGGGCAGAGCAGGAGGACGTGTCAGACTTTTACTGACTAAAACCCACCCGTGTTCCTTCAGTTGCCCGTGCCAGGGCCACGGTATCTCTTTCGAACTACCCGCGACCCCGGCGGCAGTTAGGTGTACCTCAAGGCTCAATTCTGGGTCCATTCTTATTCTTAGTGTACATCAATGACTTACCATTCTATTTAAAAGGTATCTGTGACGTTGTACTGTTTGCAGATGACACCTCTCTTATTTTTGAAGTAGACAGAAACAGACAAGATTTTGACGACGTAAACAGTGCACTCTCAATGGTTACGGATTGGTTTCTGACAAATAACTTAGTTCTCAATGCCAAGAAAACAAAATGTATAAAGTTTGCCTTACCGAATGTTAGAAATCTAGGACCCAACATAGTCTTAAATAAAGAGGTGCTTAAGACTGTAGAATCAGCAGTTTTTCTGGGCATAACAGTAGATGCTAAACTTCAGTGGGGCCCATACATATATCAAGCCTAGCGGGAAGGCTCAGTTCAGCCGCCTACGCGGTCAGGAAAGTAAGACAATACACTGACGTTGATACAGCTCGGTTAGTCTATTTTAGTTATTTCCATAGCGTTATGTCCTACGGTATTCTGCTGTGGCGCAAAGCGGCTGACATTCAAAATATTTTTGTTTCTCAAAAACGAGCTGTTCGGGCAATTTACCAGCTAGGTGCTAGAGTTTCTCTGAGAGAATTTTTTAAAGATATTGGTATTCTCACAGTGGCATCACAATTAATTTTTTCCAACATCTTATACATTAGACAAAATATACATTTATACAGTAAAAACAGTGATATTCACAATATTAACACCAGAAATAAGGACAAATTACGTGCTCCATTTCACCGGCTTCATAAGGTTCTTAGCTCATTTGTTGGGGTGGGTATAACTTTTTATAACAAGCTACCCTCTTCTTTACTAGATTTGCCATTAATGCGACCAACCTTTGTTCAAAGGCATACTATTCCATCAACGATTATTTAGACGATAAAAATAGTTGGTCGCTATGATTAACTCAAGACATGTTTATGTTCTTTCTCCAGAATTAGCTTACATAATGTCAGGTTATAAGAGTTCCTCAAATTGTTTATTTTATTTGACAAATAATATAATTTAATGTTTTGTGTTGCGTAAATTATTTTGCATACTATTGTATAGAATCAAGTTCTTCTAACTGAACAGAGAGCTGTGCTGCTGGGGAGTTTGTTGCGCTACTTCTTCCCAGCTAAAGCACTAGGAAGTGGTGAAGGGCAGACGTTTTGTGGGGACTGTCTATGTAAATTTGACGTTCAGAAAGTGCTGATTCTCAGCCTAATTTGAATAAATGACTTTTGATTTTTTTATTTTGATTTTGATTGATTAAATACAGTAAGTAACCGACTACCTACTTAAAATCGGTACAGAATTACCAAGTGCCCGGTGTTCTAATCCCACTACTCAATTAAACCACCAATATAATAACTCTACATACCTTAATTACCATGGGGCACCACTTTTTTATTATTATTTAAAACGTCTTTGACATATCTCGGGAACCAGGGGTCCCGGACCTTTGGAAGGCGTACGAGAGGCCGAAGCCAATTCGCAGAGGCCCATTAGGCGCTTTCAATGAAATGAGAAACCAACCGACGATTATCCCTGTACGCAAGTGCACCCAATGACAACCCCCGGTTGGTGTAGGGCTATTGCAGGTTATGGAAACAAACATTTTGGACCACGAGTTTGAGAGGCTAAAGTGGACTGGTAACCCAGAACTATGAAGGATTATGACCCCTGCCTGACCAATGATATATTGATATACTCGGATAAAATGGCAGGAGGTATCTTACATATTCAATAATGGGCCCCCGGAAACTGTACCTAGCACATAGTGACGTAGCGACAAGGCGGCAACATATCCTGAAGTGCTTGAGGGATGGAGTTGTACTCCACGGCTATCAGGAGAATCCCGGAGCTCGAAAGATCGGTCAAGAACGGGAAGGAGGTATTACAGTAAGATGCTGGTAGGGATGTACCAGCACCTTACTGGAATACTTCCTTCCTGCGAGCAAGTTTGCTCTTGCAAACTCAAGCCAGCCAATAAAGGCAAGAAAGAGGTGGGAGCTCTGTTCCTGGGCAGTGTTCTCTCTTGGCTGGTTAATAAAGGCAAGCCAGGGGTGAGGAACAAGACTTCTCCTAAAAGATCGGGTCCGTAGGGTCGGTACAGCCCAACAGCTCGCTACATTCATTTTATTTATCTCTCTTCGTCTCGCTCCTCTCCCTAGACCTGTTACGCCAAAGTAAACTCTACCAGCGCAGACCTAAAGTTCATAAAGGCGCACAAGCACGAAGACAACGCGCGTTGCGGCCGGTGCGGACCAGTGGACGCTCAGCTTATACAGAATTACAGAATCTTTCCGAGGTTGTGAGGTGAAAAATATAGTTATTTAAACAAAGTATTTACCATCATTGTCTATATATTTCTGCCATCTCATGAGAAGGTCATTTATGACATCGCGGTAGAACTCTGGGGACCTACGCAACAAACTGTGCGAAGGCATTTGGTATTGCTTCCTGGGAAGAAAATGTTCTACCAGGTAAAAAATGGTCTAAATCACGGAAGAAATGGTAGTCGGTGGGGGCCAGGTACGACGAGTACGGAGCATGACGAATGGTTTCTAACTGTAGGTCCTGTAGTGTTAAAACGATTTCTCGATCAGTGTGAAGTCTTGCGTTATCATGGAGCAATAGAGTGAACATATGGGTTGACGTGACGAGTCGGACTGTCTCGCTGCGAGTTTCGCCATCATAAGTTCTGTACAGTAGACATCCGCTGTTATTGCTTGACCGGATCTGAGGAAGCTGTACTGAATTACCCAATGAAGTGACCACCAAACAGTTACCATCAGTTTTCTAAGGGTAAGATTCCCTTTAGAGCATTGTTGCGTGTTTGACCTGGAGTCAGCCATTGCATTGTTCGCTTGCGATTAACGTAAAGAATCCACTTCTCATCACACGTCATAATTCGCCTCAAAATCCCTTCATTCCTGTCCCAGTTCACAAGGTAAGGCAAGTTTCACCGCGCGCTTCCCTCTGCAGATCAGTCAAATCATGGGGCACCCATTTTTCAAGCTTTTTTATTTTGCCGATTTGATGCAAATGGTTCAATTTTGTGGTTATACTAACATCAAAACATGCCGCTAAATCCTTGGT
The DNA here is from genome assembly GCA_946251885.1 of Cosmia pyralina. Lineage (NCBI taxonomy): Eukaryota > Metazoa > Arthropoda > Insecta > Lepidoptera > Noctuidae > Cosmia > Cosmia pyralina. Next base: position 23,911,120 of record OX276349.1, on the reverse strand, counting down.
AGTTTGATACGGATCCGCTTCCACCATCGCATTCAATTCATCGTTATTTACCGTAGTGGCTGGTCTTCCTCGGAGTTAATTTTTCAAGTCGAAGTTTCCACTACGAAAGCGGTTAAAACAAAAAGGCACGGCGCCTTCATTAGCCGTACCTATCCCCTACAAATACAGCATTGATATTGCGAGCTGTTTCTGCTACTTTAGTTCCACGTTGGAACTCGTAATCAAAAATTACTCTAATTTTCAATGTACCTATCCATCTTACAAGCTGAATGAAAAACAATTGAATGTCAAACAATCGAATGTTGTACATTTTTCAAAAATGTTGAGTAGTTAAAGTGCGAAAAAAAAGTTTCCCTCTGGAATCTCACACCATGCAGGTTTCATTTTAATTCAAAGTGGCCAGTACGTTAAAATGGCAGTTTCTTATTTATTTTATTTTATTTTACTCTATTAGGTTGTTTGATAAGTCAATTGTTCATGTAGATATAAACCAACAAATTGATCAAACAGCTGCAGTGTACAGACTTCATCCTCGTCACATTCTTTTACTGATTTTAAGGGTAGGTAGGATATCTATCTACTTAAATAAATAAAAAGTCCTGACTGACTGACTGACTCATCAACGCCCAGCCCAAACTGTTGAACCTAGAAAGATTAAATTTTGCAGAGAGGATCCCTATAAAATGTAGACAAGGAATAAGCAAGGATTTCCCGGTAGTACGTTCCCGTGGGATATTTTCCGACATTCACGCGGGCGAAGCCGTATTCAAAGCTAGTAAAAAAAAACTATTATTTTTTTAAAATATTAGGTCTTTACCTATGAAATTGCCGTTCTGCAGTACTGGCCATTTCAAATCAAAATAATTTTTGTTTGGCTAAGAATTCTAATTTCAAATTAATTTTATTTTAAAAACATGGATTTTTTTTCCAAAAGTAGTCATTTGTTTATTGATTAGTGTTACATTTTCATCGCATTTCAATCTTTTTCGTCATCATGGATACGTTAAAAATTCGAGTAATTATGGAATATGAGTACCGTCGTGGCAGCAACGCGGCACAAGCGGCACGCAACATCAACGACGTTTACGGAGCTAACACTACAAACCAACGTACCACTTGTTATTGGTTTGCTCGCTTCCGTTCTGGAAATTTCGACCTGAAAAATGAACCTCGCGGTCGTCCGAAGACTTTGGTCGACAATGACGAATTAAAGGCGATTGTGGAAGCTGATGATACACAATCTACGGCTGAATTAGCAGCAGCTTTCGACGTTAGCGTCAAAACAATATTGGTCCATTTGCGTCAAATTGGCAAGGTAAAAAAGCTTGACAAATGGGTGCCCCACGAACTCATTGATCGCCAGCGCGAAGTACGCGTCGAAACGTGCCTTGCACTGCTCAACAGACACACAAATGAAGGAATTTTGAACCGCATTGTTACCTGCGATGAAAAATGGATTCTGTTTGATAACCGCAAGCGCTCAGCAAGTTGGTTGGATCCTGGTGCAGCACCTAAACAATGCCCTAAACGAAAACTTACCCCTAGAAAAGTGATGGTCACTGTTTGGTGGTCTAACGCCGGTGTGATTCATCACAGCTTCTTACCAAACGGGGTGAGCATTACTTCAGATGTGTACTGTGAAGAACTGAACACAATGATGGAGAAGCTGGCACATCTCCAACCAGCATTGGTCAATCGCTCGTCTCCGCTGCTCCTGCACGACAACGCGCGACCTCATACTGCACAGCAGACGGTCTCCAAGTTGCAAGAACTGGGGTTGGAAGCTCTCCGTCATCCGCCCTACTCACCAGACCTTGCGCCTACAGACTACTACTTTTTCCAGAATTTGGATAACTTCTTGGCGGGAAAAAAATTCAATACCCGAGAGGCAGTACAAAATGCCTTTAAAGAATTTGTTGCCTCCCGTCCAGCTGATTTCTTTAAGAAGGGCATCAATAAACTGCCACTGCATTGGCAAAGATGCATTGATTGCATGGGTGATTACTTCGATTAATACAAATAAAAAATGCATGAAAAAAATTCGTTTAAATTTTTTCATACAAAACGGCAATTTCATAGGTAAAGACCTATTATTTTTATACACATAAAACAAGTTGTACAACTTAACATGCAATTCTCTCTTAAAATGGAATTCTCTAATTTCAGTGGTAATCGAGAAACTCATACTTTTTCATTATCAAACAGTGCAGGTAATTATACAAACTTCTACGACCAATGTGAGTTTGTAGTTCGATAGGAAAGGAAAACTTGATATTGCCTTGATTTATATTAAGCTATTGCACGTTGTCGACAAGGAGGTTTGCTTGACTAAATACGAAAGGCGTCTGACATTATATTTATGTCATTTTCATTTGACCTGGACAGTTCGGTGATTCACTTAATTATTAATGGGCATAAAAATACTACAGATTATATTCAAACAAACCAAAAAATAATCCTTCACAGTAAAAATAATTTTTGGACGAATAAGCATTTTTCAAGTTAACTAATTTCAGAACGTAAAAACAACTGTCAATGTAACATCATCATTCTGTTGATCGCTATTCGCTGATGACGTCACATACATAGAATGTCAGAGGTCACGAACATTTTGTGTACTTTAATTATCTATCATTCATTCTAATTAACGAAAGAAAAGGATTTTATAATTGACTGTCTTATAAAAATAATACAAGATACAGATGTCAACATGTTTGTATCAATAGAAACTTTTTATAATTCAATATTTTTTTAAGTTGCATATCTCTATGACCTAGTATTTAATATTTTCTGTCTTCCTTCACTCATAAAATTAAAAAGTTGTTTGCATTTTGCATCAAAATCAAATTATCAAATACCTCAGTTAAATAAATAAACTGCCCTGCATCTGAATATGTATTTGTTTTTTTGCTAATGCGTAAGTATGTTTTTCAACACCTAGGTTTATCTTTATTTTTCGTAACTTGATTGATATCAATATAGATGAACATCTTAATCTTAAAAATGTTTATGACCACTAAATAAGCCTTGTTTGTATTTACGAATTACGTACGTACGATACCCATTACGTCACTTTGCTTAGATTTTTTAAGGCCTTGAACCAGTAATTACTCGAATGAATCGAGCATTAGTATTAGTTCATCTGGGTTTCGGAAGCCATTGTTTCATTCATTGTCGCTACACCATGAATTCCTCGAACATCATTTTCTATACGAAACAATATTAGTAAGTAAAGATTTCACTTAACCCAATGCAAAAACTTGTAAAGGCCTTGCTCACTCAGCCGTGAACGACGATTCACTGTCGTCGGCACAAATTTTGCCATGAAAACAGTAGATTTTTATAATGCAACCTCTTTTCACAACAGCCTAAACAGTACTATTATAAGCGTGATATTTTATTATCTTATCGGCGTAGATTATGTACACAAGTGTTGGTTTTGTACCGTGTAATGGACAACACATTAGTTACCAGCACTCCAATGGGTACCGTGTGATTACTACTGAATACAACGAAAATAATATAACCAACAAACGTATGGAACGTAAGGATTTGACATTGAGTTTCCATAACTTAATCAAACGAGGTACGGTACAGTGTTCTATGTTTGAGTTTGTTTTTAATTTTCTTAAATGAGTGGCCAGTGTCATTACCAAGTGAGTGATAAAAAGGTTTCAATGGTGAATTTAACACAGTGACTTGGTGTTTAATGCTTTGTTGTTTTTTGTTTTCTTTTGTTTATTCATATCTGTGATTTTAGGATCATTACCTATCGTGATTTATTTTTCTAACGGTGATAACAATTTCATAAACATCATGATACTTTGTATTATTAATAATTTCAACTGTGGATAATAACAATGGAAATTATATTCACCAAACTTTTAAATCAACAGTATGAGGAAAATAAAACCTCGAGTCATTGTAATACATTTTGGACATAGAACATTACAATGCTCATCCACAATAAAATGGTAGGTAAATATTATGATAATTAAAGTCTGTTTGATGTAGGTAATTATTTATACCATTATTATTATTAATTATTTCATATTTTACATTTGCATAGATCTATTACTTACTTACTAAAATGTTGTTTAATTATGGTTCAATACTTTGAAACTGTGAAGTTTTCCTGTTGTTAAAATACAGCTAGTACTTTATCTTGAGGCTGAGCAAGTTTCCTATTAAAAAATGGTAAACTGAATTTAATTATTGTTACGAAGTTAAGTGAGTATATCATTTCTTCTAAGAACTGACCATGTCATGAAACTGTTTTATAATTAGTCAACAATGATATAAGTATATTCTATTCTATTCTATTTTTCTCTATGGCAATGGTGCCGATGTCGACAATTCTGCCAATGTCAGATGTGTTGTGGGATGGGTTGTGGGATGTGTTGTGGTGCAGAAAGAAAAAAAAAATAAGTATATTGTTTATTTCCCATTAAAATTCCACTTTTCTCTCTCTCTCTCACTTTACCAACACTGCTCTACAAATGCATTATGTCCTTATCATACATTGTATATAAGCTGTGGACAGATTACTATAGACAGTAGGTAATCCTCATAAATGATTAATAGTACAATGATACCAAACTGTACATATTAAAAACTTTTTATGAACAATAGTAATTACATGTTATTACTATTCTACCATAACAAATAATCCTTAAGATAGCATTATTAGCCAACCATATCAACCCAACCAATAACTGCCCACAAGCCTCTCCTGAGTTATGGGTCAAAATCACCGAGATGGGAAATTCGCTTCGCCAGCAAACAAATTACTCAAATCGTAATTTTGACCATAAACAAACATAAAAATTGATTGGTTTTAAGTAGTTTTAACTGAACTGCATACAATACACTTGAAAAGTAAATTATATTGGATATTATTTGAAAACATATATATGGAAAGTCATTTCGAGAATGCGTCCTGAAGTCTAATCTTTAAAATCAAACTATAAAAAAACATATTTAAATGTATCGATATTAAACATTTTCCATTATTACCAACAGTATTTTTTATCAAATAACAAGATTGTTGTTATATTGTTTACGAAAATATTTATTTTTAAATGAAAATTATGTTAAAATAGTTTGTCCGACAGCGTATACGCAGTTCTAATGGCCAAAAAAAATTAAAGGTTGAACCCAGCTATTAAGATGCTACGGCTCAGCAGTAGTAGGAAGAAACATCATTATATCTGACTGTCAGTGTATTTATCACCAAATATTTGTTTTTTTTTTTTTTTTTCAGTAGTTCAGTAGTTTGTGTACCATTCAATTAATTATTTACACAGCGTACCTACATCAATAGTTCATCATTCCGGGAATGCGTTTTTTAGTTTAAAATATTAGAAATATAGGTACCTTTTAGAGTAGGTAGTACCTATATACTATTAACAAAATATCCTCAAATATTTTACTTTCACCGAGTCAAACCGCGTCTAAGACGGCACCGTAATAAAAGCGTGCTTTTATTTGAAATCGTCATTTCGTGAACGGTAATTTTGGGAACGTTCCCGGACTCGATGATACTCGAAATGACGTTGACCTTCTCGTTATTTGATGCATTTTGCTTCAATAGAGTTTGGTATGTCACATTAAAAAAAAAATATACCTACGCCCAGTTTTGTGGAAATTCTAAAGTAACTTGTATAAGTAGTTTGTAAAATTTTTCGTCTTAAAACCAGTCTTGGAATTTGCCACCTCGGTGATTTTGACCTAAATACCATCATAATCCATCAGTAACAAATTACTATTCCAATTAGTTGCAGTGAAATATTAAATGTGAAAAAAATTGTACGGTCTCATCGCCATACATTTCTCTGCTTAGGTACTTTAGGCCAACGATGCGCGTCATAATTTAGCATTATAAAATAACATGACTAACGTATTTAAAATATATTGAACTTATAACTGTGTAGCTATCAACAACAGAGAGAAATAATCTCCTTCCACTCTAGTACCTACTGTTACTTACTCTTAACTTATATAAACTTAACTACTTAGTGCATCTTAGTGGAACACTATACAACTGAACATTTTATACATACTAGTCTATGAACTAAACTTTCAAACCTTCACGACAAATCGGTGTACGGAGTTAACTACTACAACCCATACAAAAATAATCATTTAGTGTTGTAGTAAATAATTTCTAGCACTAACAAAATGTATCCCTGTAAGTATACACATCATTTGATGTGATACTACATTTTTTTAACCTACTGCATCAGACATTCTAGTATTATCTAAGAACATAAATTACCATATAAAGCATCTTGTGTCCAAGGCATATTAAGTATAATAACCTACAGTTTAGCTTCAAGTGTTCCATCCTGTCATTCAATGTAGTAATTCTTAGGGCTCCAGTTACCATATAAGGAATAATATTATACCTAACATAGTTTAATATTCTACAATAGCTTCCGCTGACTCAAAGTAACATCAACTTTTAATTTAAATGATGTATGCATTGGAACTGTCATTGTTATTTAATCAATATTACTGATGACATCAAACTCCATATAGGTTGACTGACTGTGGTAACCAATGATATTATAATAAATTATTATATTAATAACTTTATAGGTATATATAGGGGGTGACTGGTGAATAGTGACCGATACTACACATGATTGTACTCATGATAACAAACAACTTTTTTTTTAAAAAAAAATCTGCTACTCCCTACATTTTGACGAGTAATGCCAACTTAAATGTAGGGAACAGCCGGTTTTTTTTTCTCGATTTCAGGTTTGGTCCCATAGTAAAAGTTGTTTGTTATCATGAGTACAATCATGTGTTTAAGTATCGGTCACTACCTAATTATCAGTCACCCTATATATATTTCTTCTGTATGTGTGTTTGTCACCTAACTCCTCCTAGACGGCTGGACCGATTTAGATTCAATTTTGTGTGTATATTTCAATGGGTTCCTGGAAGGTTTGAAAACACAATTGGACCCGGTAGGTGGCGCTGAATTCGGGTTCTAGGATCGTTCAGACAGGACAACGTCTGTCGGGTCCGCTAGTATTAATATAATATCATTTGTGGTAACAGTGTGCTTTTTAGACATATACAAATGGTATTCCTTCTATTGCGGTTTCTGGGGGAAATATGTGGAGGAAATGGGGATACTTGTGCTATATGCTTGGGTTGTGTGGGTGGGCTCGTGGCTAAATAATAACAACAGCCGCACACGCAGCGAAGGTTAAACTACACTTGTCGCGGTCGGTTCGTGGATGGGTGACCATCTATTACATATCGAGACTCATCCGTGCCTCGGAAAGCACACTAAGCTGTTGGTCCCGGCTGTCATTCGTAGATCTTTCACTGTTGTTCTGCGTAGTCAGAAGACCAATAGTTTGACAACCAGTCTACGTGGAGGTCAGATAGGCAGTCGCTCCATGTAAAATACTACTATTCAGCCGCATCTGATTAGACTGGAAGCCGACCCCAACGTAGTTGGGAAAAAGCTAGGCAGATTGAATGCTTGGGCTGTGGTGTGGGGGAATCGAGATATTAATGTGGTTTCTGGAGGATATGTATGGGTTTTTAAGGGATATCTCAGGTTTTTTAAGGATTATTTGAACAATATGAATGGGCCTTAGATCCAAAGCCACAGTCAGTAATTTGGGCCCATGAAATTCCGGTTGCGAGATTGAACTGCTCAATGATTATTGTTTGCATCATCTGGGGACCATAGTAAACATTCTATCATATATTAAATTTTACAGATGAACAACTTTACGGGTACACAAACTACGGGATGGATACTCCCACCCCAGCAGGAGATGCTTCGGGCGAATGCCTACCAGGATTCTTTCAGACCATGGATTCCCTAAGTCCTGGCCTAGACTCGGACTTTGACGAGAGCCTAGCTGTACCTGAGTCATTGTCGGTCATCGAGGCTGACAAAGTTGACAATAAGGAGGGAGGGAGTAGTTCTAGTGGTAAGTTATTTTTGTTTATTCACATGGAAATAAAAAGCTCAATCTTCTTGGTAAACTAAGGGGTTTGTTTGACTTCTGCATAATAAAACCCCCCAACGGTGTTCTTTCTTCCACTTATACTGGCTATTGTCATCTCACCCAGGAGACTCTTCAGTCTGCTGAACCAGTTTGTCCAATATCATGGCATACTGGCTATCTTAAAGCGCCAATAAGAGTCAAATTCTGCTACAGTGTACATTTTTTTTTGCAAACGTTTTTTTGTTGCAGTAAACCGAAATAATTGTTTACCTACTATCATTCATCATTTCTTATCAGCCCAAAAAATCCTCCGTATTGACTGCAAGAGAAAGATTAAGATTATTTGGCAGAGCTGTCCCACAATCAGTGTTGTCACATTCGAATCTGTTCGATATTCTTGTATTGTTCTAGAAAAACTAAGTACTGTCACTTACACAAACATTTTCCTCTTTTATTTTTGTATTTTGATAGGTAAGTTTACTTTTATTTAATTGGCTACCAAAAATAAATAAATCGGGTACATGCTGTATAGTTAGAAATTAATATAAAGACCCCCAGATGATGTCCCTTCACATTTTGTATTGTCACAATGGTTCTCGAACGTATACGTAGCGTAGACGCTGCTTAAACGCAACATAGTTTATATTTATATACATTTAGTTCCTTTTCATACATCCCGGTTGCCGGGTAGCTAAGTGCGGGGTCCGGTTGCGGTTGCGTAATTTGCCCGGCATGCCGTTACAGTTATCTAGCCCCAAGTACCCGGCAGCCGGGACGTATGAAAAAGCACTTTCGCAGTGTATACGCGACGTCAACGCCAGACATACGCTCATTACGGAGACACTCATAATCATAATCTCTGTTGCTATTTGTACCTGCATTTCACCTACTTTTACCTGCAAATAGTACTATCGTACCTAATTAATAATTGATTTGTTTCTGATTGATACGCGCCAACTGACCCCAATGTATGGAGAAAATAATATTCCTATCTATTTTTATCTTATGATAGTAGTAGTCGGTATATCCTCTGATTCATATGAGAAATGCTTAAGTAGGTATATATAATATTGAATTAGTCACTTAGAACTATTTTGATAATTCATCGTTGTAACAAACGAGATAACAATCAAGTGCTGTGTAATAGATTAATATTAAATTATTAAAAGTGGTTTCGATGGCTAGTTCCGGCTATCTAACACTGACTTGGTTACACTGTTTTTGCCATTTTGGTTAAAAGGTCACTGCTTTTCAGAAAAAAATCTAACATAGCATAGGTACATAAAGTAGGTACGGTCAGCAACAGAAGTCGGATAATACCGCTACTTTTTGACATCATCTAAACTAAATTAACACCAAATGATTCGCTAAACTGTTTTTTTTTTCCTTTAACTGCTAAGAGTTAATGTTCTTAAAATTTTAAGTAGTTCTGTTCCGATTTGAATTAAATATTTCGCTTACTAATTAAGATTAAAAAACTGCAAGTGTTAATCGACTTTTGTTGCTGACTGTACCGAGCTGGGTTTATTTTGAGTACTAATTCTAGATTACTACATAAAAATCTATTGTTTTAGAGCATAGTATCTTGGGGAATCCCCAATCCAAAATAAAATCCAACAATATCGTCCCAAGTCGTCATACTTGCAGCTGCATTGAAGTATATCCTGTAAAAGATTGTCTAAATATTCCTGCTTTTATAAAAGTCCAATTATCATTTATCTAACTAGTCATAAATACTAAGACGATCAATCTGCCTAGCCTTTTCCCAACTATGTTGGGGTCGGCTTCCAGTCTAACCGGATGTAGCTGAATACCAGTATTTCACATGGAGCGACGGCCTATCTGACCTCCACAACCATTAACTGGGTAATACGATACCTCTTGGTAAGACTGGTTGTCAGACTTTCGGGCTTCTGACGACCCGTAACGACTGTCAAAGATCCACAATGACAGCCGGGACCAACGGCTTAACGTGCTTTCCGAGGCACGGAGGAGTCTCGGTATGTAAATATGGTCACCCATCCACGGACCGACCCCGGCAAGCGTAGCTTTGTCTTATGGATCGACCCGTGCGACTATTATTACTTAGACAAAATTTGACACTTACTTAAAAATCTAGTGTAAAATTTGTTAGGTATTGATTAAAATCTAACCCCCAAAATACAAATAATAATAAAAAAATATTGATACTTACAAATTAATTTTAATGGTAGATTAGAAATATATCCGTTATCAATCACAATAAAACTGATAAGTGTTTGCGAATCATGATAACAATATTTATATTACTTTATCTTTCCTCATACAAAGCAAACAAAAACCATGACACTACTTTGGCTGTGTATTTTTGTATCCTTTGGGTAATCCACTTGGTAGGGAATTTGAGCTTGACAATTATTTAAGGGGGATACACTAAGGTAGCCAACGACATTCAAATTTTCTTACGTTTTTTGCAATATGCAGGTCAGTTCAGGTTGTGTGTTGATCAAAATATGATTCCCATGTATTGTATGATGTATTTTCAATAAATCTAAGTTATTAATAGTTCATCATTCTGGTAATTTGAGCTTAGAGAGATTGATGATTTTATTGGTTATAATTATGTTATACATATTTATTTCGTTGTCATTTTCGTGGTTTTGATCAATGTACAGCCTGATACTGACCTGCAAATTGCAAAAAACGTAAGAAAATTAGAATTTCACGGGCTAGCTTGGTGGGCTGACCTTAAGGTAATTTAGCGGTTTTTTAATGCTGGACTAAAAACGCAAGGACATGAGACAGTCTCGACAAATGTACATGACAGTCTCGGCAAATAGATACACGTGGCTGTCAGGCTAAATGGATAATTTGTTACCACTTAAGCCATGAAAAACATCAAACACGCCGCCAAAGCGATCCATACTCAGTTGGTACGTTCGCACTTGTATGACATTTTGTACCGGGATGTGATGTACGCAGTCGGACAATGTTCGCGGTTGACCTCTTTGAAACCTTATTACTAATGGCATAAGGGTGAAAACTGGTCAACTGCTATCGATACCTGCCGCTGACATGCTCTGCGCCAAATACGACCTTTCCACCACCAAACCACCCTAAAACGATGTTACCTATTATAAAAATCTTTCTATTTCAGCAATAACTCAAACAACAGTGCCATTTAAAGCGGTCCACAATCCGCCTATAAAATTCAACTCGGTGCACAGGAAAGTGTTCATTCCTGGTGTGGAAATAAAGGTCAGATTGGTGGAGAACGAAAGAAGCGTTACAACACACTTGCTGAATCCTAATCTGTAAGTAAAATATTTAATAACATAACGTCTGATTTTCCGAGGGGTTAGGCAGGGGTGAGGTAGGCACCTATAATTGTACATCCACATTTCGCCAGTTATGTTTTAAGTCCCATGTAATAGGGGGCGAGCCTAGTGCCATCAATCGGGCACAAATCCATACTCCGAGGTGCTACTGAGAAATTTCTGATGAAAAATCCAACAAAACTGCTCGACCTGGGAACCCAGGACCTCATGCTCAGCATTTTTTTATAAATAGGTACTCCTCATTAATCATCCTAAAGTTTGGCTCTCGCCAAATTTTGATATCCTAAAAAAGTCGACTAAGTCTTTAAATGTATTTTCCTGTTACTAATAACAAGTTCGATTAGCAACCCTGTCCCCAAGCAATATGTAACATAATAATTATGTATCTAAGTTTTAGTCTCGGTAAACCACTTTTTTTTTTTGTCTTTGGCATGAGATGCCGAAATGCCAACAGGTTTTATCGTAGCATTAACTGTCTACATTAAAGCGATCAAGAAACTTGCGCAATAATGCTGCAGATCGCAATTATTTTCATGTAGGTACTGTGACTAAGCCTAGTTAAAGAATAACTAAAATTAAAAATCCATCAGATAACGCAATCACTCGATATTATCACATTAAAACGTTCGTCATAATGTTTCGTGATCTTCATTTATTGTATACCACACTAGTGTTTTTGTATTTCATTTTAAGCGGTTATATACTTTATGTTGATGGATGGAGAGGCAGAGGAAGGCCAAAGAAAAGATGGATGGATTGTGTGAGGAATGATATGAATGAGAAGGGAGTGAATGATAGCGTGACGGTGACAGGGGAGAATGGAAGAAGAAAACGTGTTGCGCCGACCCCAAGTAAGTAATATGGGATAAGGGCAGGAAGATGATGATGATATACTTTTAAAGATAACCAGCGGAAAACATAACGATTGTGTTGGTTCCGAAGTTGTTTTATTAGAAGATTAGTTAAGAAATCTATACTTTTTATAAAATAAAGTCGCTTTTCGTGTCTGCCTGTGTGGCCACGCTGTTCTTCTAATAAACTACGCAACTGATGAGAATTTATTCCGGTAGGTTTATATGAACAACATTAATATTTAACTTATCCTACTAGTATTATAAATGTGAAAGTTTGCGAAGATGTTTGGATGTTTGTTACTCAATCACGCAAAAACGGCTGAACGGCTTTGGATGAAATTTGGCACACAGATAGTTTATAACCTGGATTAATAAATAGGCAACTTTTATCTTTATCCCGGTAGTAGGTTCCCATGGGATAATTTTCGACATCCACGCGGGTGAAGCTGCGGGCAAAGGCTAGTAGGATATAATATAGAAACCTTCATGTTTTGTCAAGTCGTAAAAACCGTGTGAAGCGGGGCCGGGTCGTTAGTATAATATAAATCAATCGCCCTAGCCTTTTCCCAAATATAGGGTCGGACTCCAGTCTAACCGGATGCAGCTGAATACCAGTATTTTACATGAAGGGACAGTAAGGGACTGCCAATCTGACCTCTACAACCCAGTTACTGGGTAGCACGATATATCCCTTTCCCTTAGTAGGAGTAGGACTGAATGTGAGACTTTTGGGCTTCTAACTACCCGTAACGACTGTTAAAGATCTACGAATGACAGCCAGGAGGGGAGGGCTCTCGATATGTAATGGATGGTCTGTCACCCCTCCACGAGCTGACCGCGGCAAGCATAGCTTAACCTTCAATCTACCCGTGCAGCTGTTATCATTTAGCCACGAATCCCTTAAGAAATATATAAATACTATATATAAAGTTAAATGATGTATTTTGTTGTCTTTAATGGCCAACAAAAAAATTTAGGTACAGAATAATAAATCAGCTTGTTAAGGTTTTTATAATGACGTTAATAAGCTTACCGTAGTAAATCATTTAATTTTGAATTTTCAAGGTCTTAACTGCTACAAAAGTTATAGGTACTTTAAACATAATAGGTCTTTACCTATGAAATTGCCGTTTTGTATGAAAAAATTTAAACGAATTTTTTTCATGCATTTTTTATTTGTATTAATCGAAGTAATCACCCATGCAATCAATGCATCTTTGCCAACGCAGTGGCAGTTTATTGATGCCCTTCTTAAAGAAATCAGCTGGACGGGAGGCAACAAATTCTTCAAAGGCATTTTGTACTGCCTCTCGGGTATTGAATTTTTTTCCTGCCAAGAAGTTATCCAAATTCTGGAAAAAGTAGTAGTCTGTAGGCGCAAGGTCTGGTGAGTAGGGCGGATGACGGAGAGCTTCCAACCCCAGTTCTTGCAACTTGGAGACCGTCTGCTGTGCAGTATGAGGTCGCGCGTTGTCGTGCAGGAGCAGCGGAGACGAGCGATTGACCGATGCTGGTTGGAGATGTGCCAGCTTCTCCATCATTGTGTTCAGTTCTTCACAGTACACATCTGAAGTAATAATGCTCACCCCGTTTGGTAAGAAGCTGTGATGAATCATACCGGCGCTAGACCACCAAACAGTGACCATCACTTTTCTAGGGGTAAGTTTTCGTTTAGGGCATTGTTTAGGTGCTGAACCAGGATCCAACCAACTTGCTGAGCGCTTGCGGTTATCAAACAGAATCCATTTTTCATCGCAGGTAACAATGCGGTTCAAAATTCCTTCATGTGTGTGTCTGTTGAGCAGTGCAAGGCACGTCTCGAAGCGTACTTCGCGCTGGCGATCATTAAGTTCGTGTGGCACCCATTTGTCAAGCTTTTTTACCTTGCCAATTTGACGCAAATGGACCAATATTGTTTTGACGCTAACGTCGAAAGCTGCTGCTAATTCAGCCGTAGATTGTGTATCATCAGCTTCCACAATCGCCTTTAATTCGTCATTGTCGACCAAAGTCTTCGGACGACCGCGAGGTTCATTTTTCAGGTCGAAATTTCCAGAACGGAAGCGAGCAAACCAATAACAAGTGGTGCGTTGGTTTGTAGTGTTAGCTCCGTAAACGTCGTTGATGTTGCGTGCCGCTTTTGCCGCGTTGCTGCCACGAAGGTACTCATATTCCAAAATTACTCGAATTTTTAACGTATCCATGATGACGAAAAAGATTGAAATGCGATGAAAATGTAACACTAATCAATAAACAAATTACTACTTTTGGAAAAAAAAAATCCATGTTTTTAAAATAAAATTAATTTGAAATTAGAATTCTTAGCCAAACAAAAATTATTTTGATTTGAAATGGCCAGTACTGCAGAACGGCAATTTCATAGGTAAAGACCTAATATTAACATTTAATCAATATTTAACAAAAGTTTGATTAGTTCATTGTGTTAATTCCTGTAGCAGTGTACGAAAAACGGTAATTTTCAAAATATAATCTTAAATGTGCAATAATAAAATACTTATCTAACCGGAAAGCAGAAACACAACTGATATGATTTCCGTAACCAACGATATGCGTTTATCTACGATATACATATTTATAAACGCATCTAACCACCTGTAATCAAATACATACCTACATAAATTGATGGCACCATTGACCTCATAAACCAACCTCATGAATGGCTCCTAGTACACACGTTCTATTACAGTCGAATGATGACTTAAGGTACATAGTACCGGACATTATCACTTATTATCATTATCATAAATTTTATTGATTGTACCTACACTTATACATAGTCTTCATTTATCTATAATCTAATAGTATGGAATACTAGCGTTAAACTTGTTACTATCACAGCTGCGCGTACGCTGATTGGCTTAACGATGTTATAAATGTTTATTATTGAGATAAATGATATTTTTTCCGTCTTGTTTGGTGTTGAATGGGATGTTTTGTAGATAAGTAATTGTAAGCTGATAATCTGGATAATCTGAGTTGATTAAAATGTTGAATGTCGTCACAATGTCGTCAGGAAAGTTTTGAGTATGAATGTGGATGTTGGATGGCTATACGAGTAGGGAAGACCAAAGAAACAATGGATGGACTGCTGTGTGAAAGATGATATGGCTAGAAAAGGAGTGACTACCGAGATGACGAATAATAGAGAAGTGTTACGCCGACCCCGAATAAATTGGGATAAGGGCAGAAGAATTATGATGTCGTCACAATGTTTATTCGGTTTATGGGGAGGGATTTTTATGTGGTTTAAATTCCACTCTATGTACAGTAGGCGCGCGATCTGAGTGCAGTTCTGAGGAATGCGCTAGTGATGTGACCTAATTAGCGACAATGAACGGAGTTCGATATTTTTCTTTGACACTTTAAAAGTGGACGTTCAAACTGCTTGTATCTGTTAGTATTTTAACACATTTTATTTATTATATTTGCGCTAGATATTTTTATTACAAGCTATGGTATAAAAAAAAAGAAAATATCATGCATATATTCCCTACTTTAAGAAAACTGTGGGAAAACCGGAAATCTTAATCAAACAAGTTTATTATTGTAAACTATCATCACTGTCATCGCCGACCTCAATGACAAATCGGTCTACGGTATCTTCCATTAATCCATCCCTTTGAGTAAAACGCTATCGATAAGCGCGCGAGCGAGAGACATGAAGGTCAGCACAGCACTAAACTACAGGAGGCCGCGGCGAGGTGTCGACGGGCGGGGGGAGTTGCACCTGCCCTGCTCCTCATACCCCGACTGCACTCAGATCGCGCGCCTACTGTACCTTGGCATCAACGACACATACTTATGTTTAGGTGCTGTGAAGGCTCGAACCTCACAGTAGGAGATTTATTGAACAACTAAATAATACGAGAGGGACTAGTTATATGGGGCTGATACTCTCTGTATTCTAAGCTTCAGATCAATCACACTCCTTAACTAAATTGGTTCTGCGCGGAGCTCTCCCCAGAATCTATCTGTCATCCTCTTCAGAAAGCGAGAATCGTTTTCTTGATAGAAGACACTCCATATTTGAATGATTGAATGTCAGCCAGTATAATATTTTCAAGGCTTGATCAAAGCACCAAACCTCTACAGTACCTACTCCGTTCTTAGAAGTAATCATATTATCTGTATATCTCTTCCTTCCTACTTCATAGATCCACTTCTAGATGAGTACCTACGTCAAGCGCATTCCTTGCAGACATGGTTATATTTTACTACAGCCAAAACCGGTCAGAGCGAGTCGGACTTGCGCACCAAAGGTTTCGTTCCGATTTTTGAAAAAGTGTGATAATTAGAGACATCGTTTTATTTTTCTTGTAATCTTTACATAAACCTCTGTTACATAGAATAATGTCAGATTTTTCTCTGGAAACTTCGGAGATAAGGTGGAACGGTATTTTTTTTTATATTTTTCATTAAAAGTCGAAAACTATGCGGCTTAAAAAAAATTATTGAGAATGTGTAAGCATGGCTCTTTCATTATGATACCCCACATGCCCTAGTAGATCCCACTTTGAATTTTTAAGATCCCCTTTCAGTCCCTGTTGCAAAAAAAAAAATTTTTTTTAATTTCTTATTTGCAAAATAGTTGGGCAAACATCATCTAAAACTGTTCCTAATTTCGAGTTGATAGCATTAGTAGTTCTTGAGATATCTAGCTGTGACAGACAGACAGACTGAGTCGCACCATAAGGGTTCCTTTTTACAATTTTACGGAACCCTAAAAAGATAGTCAGTCAATTACCCCTAGCACGAGAACTTGAAACATTTAACAACAACACCATGATTCAGGTCTACTGTAAGAAGTTTCTTCTGACCTTAGCATTATCTTTCTGCATTACATCTTTGTATTTTCTTCTTTTAATAATATAACTCAAGCTTTAACTAATGAAACAACTAATCATATGTTGTTGTGAGGCTGTTTAACTGTTTTATTAACATTTTTATTTCTTTTATTTCATTTATATACATATTTACATTTTTAAATATTTTTATAAAAAATAAAAATAAAAAAACATTTAAAAATATAAAAAATAGTAGCCCACCGGTATCGGGAACAGGGTCCAAGCTACCGGCGGTCAGGGCTCCAGAGAGAGGAACCTCCTAACAATACGCGCCGTGTCCAGAAGTACCGCTTTCTGAATCAGACCCTTAATCCAGCTGCCCAACGAGAGCCTCCTTAGGTGTTGGTCGAGGCTCTTGGCAATTAAGCCATTAGCTGATACGACTATCGGCACAATGATCGCTGAGTTCACATCCCATTAACATTTATTATTATAGGGGCCGATTTTTCAATCGTCATCTCTATTTTTATCTGGGGAATATGTTTTACGTTTTGACAGGTTTTGTATAGAAAATGTGTCAAACCACCATATTTGTTCCGTAGATAAAAGTTATCTGACGATTGAAAAATCTGCCCATAATCAGTTTATTTCAGAATAACTTTGAAAGAAAAAAAATATGAATGATAAAGATGGATTGTGTGAGGGATGATATGAAAGAGAAGGGATTTAATGATGGCGTGATAGTTGACAGGGGAGAGTGGAATGTTGCGCCGACCCCAAGTAACAGGGACAAGGGCAGAAAGATGATGACTTCAGAATAAATTTACATTCCATAAGTACATTGTTAGTTATGAATTAATAAATGAACAAATTATTTATTCCAGATACACAATCTTTCTCCAACATGGCGAATTCAACTGGTCGATCAAGAAACGTTACAAACACATTCTCTACTTGCACCAACAACTCACTCTCTACAGGGCTTCTCTCGATATTCCCTTCCCCACTAAGACCCATAAGACCAGGAGAGCCAGCTTCAAGAATACCGTGGATACTGAGGAGCAAGCTGAGAAGGTGGCTATGCAAGCCGTGCCTAGAAGTAACTCGAAGAGGCAGCTTCGGCCTAGGAAGAGGAAAGGCGCGCTGCCTAGGTGAATATTTTGTTTGAATTGTTTATTTTTGAGAGTTAGTTAGATTTAGTTCCTTTCTGATACGTCTCATTTTATCAACTGTTTTAAAAGGCAGTTTTTCTGATACGTCTCATTTTATCAACTGTTTTAAAAGGCAGTTTCTAAAAATTCTTTACTTCATTCTACAGGGTCAAATTAAATTAGCTAGCGAAACTCTGCAGACGTGATGGTATCGATATCTAACACGACAAAAAAAAATGATTTGATGATATTTTGAGGTCAATGACCTTTGGTAGTGTTTTTACTTGAAGTGTGAGTTGATAAAATCTGTTTTATCGTGTTATCGTGTGAAATACTGATACCCATCACTCCTGTGAAGTTTACACAAAATAAACTGTTTTTTAAACATTGACCTGACCCAAAAAAAAACATAATCAAATTAATTTATTTTTTGTTTCATCATGTTTAGATATCGATACCCATCACGGAGTTTCGTTAGCTAATTTAATTTGACCCTGTATATTCAAGTCACAGTCAGGTCTCGTGATAATTGATGTCATTAGTTACATACAAAAACTAAAGTTTTACTACGATTTTAGGAACCAGGCGTTAGCCAATCCCAAAGAGAAATGAAACTTATGGGCAAGTAAAATATGACATATCCTAGACAGAAATCTTTTTTACTTCTAGTTTGTCTGTGGATTCATCTATTCTCGATAGGTAGGGTAGTGGTACACCTACCAGAATTAAAGATACCATTATTTTTTTTGCAGGTTTCCAAAAAAGCCCGAAGTAATGGTCACATACGAAGGTATACAGCTAAGAATGAAGCAGCTCGAAGAATATCTATACAATTTACTAAACATCTCAATATACAGGAACCACCATGAAACGGTAAGAACCTTCAGAGGCCGATGCCTAAGATTTACCTTCAAATCGTCACAGTTGGATTGGCTATAAACAACATGAGAGTCAAATCAAAATCAACTTTATGTTGTAAGATACAAGGCGATTATGGATTGTTTTTTTGTTTGTTTGTACTGATTATTATCGGATACACATCACTAACCTTTACAAGTGTAAAATATGTTTTTTAGTAGTAATAGCTGTGAAGTAGTAAAAGTAAACTTGTCAATGAACTTGTCCTTGTAAGAGGAAATATTACCGCAAAACCTATTTTTTGTTGCTAAGCAAAAGCAGCATCACTGTGTTCCGGTTTAAGGACTATGAGCTGGTTCAGGTACAAGGGACGGGCAACGGGTGCAGTTGCCGCCCCCTGGGCTTCGACCAACCTTTATGTTCTCCACCACTTAACTCCACAAACATAAAGTTTCGCAACCTGTATTTTTACTTTGAACACAGTATATTACTACAGTCTATACATCATACAGTCGTCCGACGAAGCCCGAGCTGCTTTCGAAGTTTGGCGAACTACGTAAGCAGCTCGGGCTCTCGTCGGACGACTGTATGATTTATATAGACTGTGATATTACTAAGATATTTATACGTAAATAAATCGTAATCATCCTCGAAAAGGGGGCACATTGTCGAGTTTACGCGAAATAGGTGTCGAAGGGGTTTACGTCTTGGGAAATCAAACCCCCCGCCATCCCCCAGAGAGAAACATTAGCCCCCCTTTGAGCGAAAAACTAGATTCCCGCCTGGCTATAAGTCAAAGACCAGGCACATGAGACCTCTAGCCTCTAGTTTATAGGCTATTAAGCTTTTGGTGTTGATAGTGCCTGGTTAATATTGAACTACAACGACTGCTGAATGGGGTCCTGAGTTCGATTTCCGGGTCGGGCAAAGTGTTATTGGGTTTCCATTAGGAACAACTATAGCAGCCCGAAGATTGGCAGTTGGCAGCGTGATACCTCCGTGCTTCGGAAAGCACGTTAAGCTGTTGGCACTGCCCTGATCTCTCTCCAGTCGTGTCGGATTGCCGGCCCATCGGACTATGAGAGTGAGGGAAGAGAGAGTGCACCTGTGTCTGCGCACACTTGTGCACTATTATCTCTTGCGCCGTAGGCTAGTCTCCGCTGAGTTTGATCGCCATGGCCGAAATTTGGTCTGGGGGACTATTATTAACTAGCACTTCATGCGTGGCTTTGCCCGCGTGGATGTTGTGAAATATCCCACGGGAACAAAAATCCTTCCTTATTCCTTGTCTACATTATAAAGGGAACCTCTGTGCAAAATTTCAGCTTTATAGGTTCAAGGGTTTGGGCTGTTCGTTGATGAGTCAGTCAGTGAGGACTTTTCTTTTTATTTATATGTATAGATAGATATTGAACTTATTATAATTACATTTAAGTTTCTAAATACCTGTTATAATACGTAGCACAGAATGAATACTAATAATACGCGATCCTATTCGCCAGATTTTTTTTTAAAAAAACCTTATTAAAATGACTCTTAAAGACTATTCTTACCTTATCAATCTCTCTACTTCCAGGTCAAATTCCTCGAAGTATCAAACCTGTCATTTATATCGGAGCTAGGCAGCAAAGGCAAAGAAGGCATGATACAGAAACGAACAGGCTCCACTCAACCCGGCCAGGCGGGGTGCAACTGCTTCGGATTGCTCGGCAACATGGTTTGTGTGAGGTTAGATAGCGGTAGAACTGAGTATTTTATTGTATGTATCTGTTTTATCTCTACAATATCCTCCGTAGCCTTGCCTATAGCTTGTTGTATGCAAGAATTGTAGTGACTACATTTTTGAGACGTCCAGCGTGGACTTGCTCAAAAACAACCTAAAAACAGGCGCACGCGCTGCATTGAAATCAATGTGATTAGTGCTGTCTCTGACTTGTGACAAGACTTAAGGGGTTTTGAGAGTTTTCAGGTCGCTCAGGTTTGGTAAAAGAGTTCATGGCAAAAGCCTCGCCAATCACCATCCCTAGTTAGAATGTAATAATTTCGAAAACCAATAACTTAAAAGACGGGAGAGGTGTCGTGGGACACACGGTTGGTACGAAGTTCCTTTCGCTGTATATTATGTATTAATACAGAGCCATCTAGTTTAGTTTTCAGCTTGCTAATATAGTTTTTCAATCAACTCAGCCAATCGCAGTCCACTGCTGGACATAGGCCTCTCCAAGGTTGCGCCACAACACCCTGTCCTCCGCCTTCCGCATCCAGTCTGCCCCAGCCACTTTCTTCAGGTCATCGGTCCATCTAGCTAGGGGACGTCCCCGCGTACCGATACGCGGTCTCCACTCTAGGACTCGTCTGCTCCACCGGCCATCGGTCCTTCGACAAACATGGCCAGCCCACTGCCACTTCAGTTTGCTTACTTTGAAAGCTATGTCAGTTACTCCGGTTCTTTTCCGGATAACTTCATTCCTGATTTTATCCTTCAAAGGAACTCCGAGCATAGCCCGCTCCATAGCGCGCTGAGCGACCTTGAATTTGTGGACCAGCCCGACCGTCAGTGTCCACGTTTCAGCACCGTATGTCATAACGGGCAGGACGCACTGGTTGAAAACCTTAGTCTTCAAACATTGCGGGATAGGTGACGAAAAATATAGTTTTTAGTATGTTGAAAACTATACTAGATGGCGCTGTATTAAAAAATAAAACTTTTGACTCTTGAAACTGACGACATGTAGAGTAGCCACCAAACAAGTTGGCAAAGACTGTAACGCTTTTTCGTTACGTCACAATTTATGCCAGTTTACTTCTACCACAAGCCGCGTAAAAGAACGTCGTCCCAAAAACGTGATATCTAATTCGACCCCTCCCGCATTGAGAGGCCGCGGATCCCTAAAAATAAATCTATAAAAACTGCTATATTTACTTTTAGGTCTATTTTACTCATTGGTGTATATATGTTTATTAAATTCTAATGAGATGGTTGATGTTGCCTTTTTACGAACTTCAATCTAAATTTATGTTTGGGTTGATGTTCTACTTGTCTATTTCTGTATTTATTTTTAGATACACAAGAGTCGAAGTGTAAGTGCGTGGCTTTGTTTTTTTTTTTTCGCTTTATTGTTACTTTGTTCGCGGACCCCAGAATATCCTATACTTCTGTTGGAAATGCACGATTGCCTATATATTTGAAGTCCTTGTCAAGTTATTAGTAGCTACCATAATCAGCCTATAATTTCTACACACAGGCCTCCTCTCTTTGAGAGGGAGTGGGCTGTAATCCACCACGCGGGCCCAGTGCGGGTTGGTAGATGTCACATGTCTTCGAATTTTTGGTTCTAGGATATTCCGGTTTCTTCACGATGTTTTCCTTCATCGTTTTGAGAGCAGTGATGATTAGATTATTTTAGACAAAGTGCCTACCTGGGTTTGAACCCACAACCGACGACTCGTAAGTCGGGGCCGTTACCATGGGGCCACCACTGTTCCATGTTCAATGGATGTAAGCCATATTTAATAAAAAAATAAAGATTTTCGATTTTATGATTAGTGACTGGTTACCATAATAGTTTTCTTTTTTTCTTAATGACCTTGCCTATATTTTCATTGCAGATGTAACTACTTCTGCACGGGACTGGTGTGTGCGAAATGGCAGGAGCGATGGTTCTTTGTTAAGGATACCTTCTTCGGATATGTACGGCCGAGAGATGGCGTTGTTAAGGCGATCATGTTGTTTGATCAGGGGTAAGTTCTTTTATGCTTTACCAATCAAAAATTAGTCTTAATTAACTTTCATTCTTGAAGGTAATGTGATGTCCGTTCTTATTTACTTTATTATTATACTAGAGATACCATCTAATGACTATTTTCAAGATAGGTATAGCCGCGGCTGAAACAAGTTGTCAAAAAAGTGGGGATGTGCAGTACGGTATCCTGTTGCGTGATGATAAGTCGATACCGTACTGCGTGGCGACTACTTTACTTTTGAATTAAAAATTAAAACTTAATAAACTGTCGTGCCTTCGTCACGAAGAAGAAATAAAAAAGTGAAAACGACTTTTCCTAACAGTTAGGCAGTTATTTGTATTCAAATTAGATGATTATTTGTAAGCATTAGAAATGTAATATTTAAATTGTCTTGTTTTTCATTCCACGCAGCCCATTCAGTAAGATGTGTGAGTATATCTTAGTATAAGTGAATTGTGCTAATTGTAATAATACTGTCGAGGTTTATAGGAATTTGTTTTTAAAACATACAACATCACCTAACATAAATGTGGTTTTTGAATGAAATATATCATTTTAATAACTCCATTTTATCATTTATCATGATTTAATAGAAAGTCATACATAATTTGTAGTAGTAACCACATTAATGTTTAATCTATATTTCAGTTGTATATTATTACCCAATCATTTATAGCGGTTACAATGACGTTACCAAAAGTTACTAAGTTTTGTTCTGACATCGATAAAACGCTAAAAATAAAATGATGGCATAAAAGTGATGTAGTTGAAGTATACCGTAGCGCAAACGCCAGACGTCATATTTTATCTATTTCTAAATACATAGGCATATACTTCAATACATGGCGTACCTCAAACAACCTTACCAAGGGGTATCGTATTACCCAGTAACTGGGTTGTAGCATTCAGCTGCATCCGGTTAGACTGGAAGCCGACCCCAACATAGTTGGGAAAAGGCAGACAGATGATGATAACATGGCATACCTCAGACTTACAATTTCTTCACAATTATATTAATGATGGCATCGTTTCTAAAAAGCATAATCCCGTCAGAATGCAACTGTTCTCACTTCCACCAGCCTCATGTACGAATAATAATACGTTAGACATAGTCACAATTACTTACTCGATCAATATTACCCATTTTTCGTTGCTTCTTATAACCCTCGTTTGTTTTTTCTCCATAGGTTCGAAGTATCAAGTGGCATGTACTCCACGGGGTTAAACCATGGTCTTCAGATCTTGAACCAAAGCAGGCAGATGGTAATCAAATGCTGGACCAAACGCAAGAGTAAAGAGTGGATGCAGTATCTCAAAGCTGTTGCTAATCAGACTGGTAAGTTTATGAGTATTTTTTTAAAAATCACACCTACTTCCGTATCGTGAAGCGAAAGGAAGACATTATTCCAGGACTGCTCATAACAGCATACGCTACCGAAATGAAGTGTTTTAAATCATGTTCCTTCAAAACCTTTTTTATTGCCTTGTTTTGTTTTACCCGACTACGGCAAAGCCAAAAAGAAGGATTATGATTTTAGCAGTCTAAGTAAGTATTTACGTGTGTTCCACCGTAGCGCCTAAATTATTGAACTGATTTTAATGAATGAGGTATCAATAGATTCGTAATAATGGTCCGGGTAACATAGGCTATATAAATTCTCCTTGAATTTAATATGGTGGACTTTACACGTAAATATCACACCACGAAAAAAAATAAAAAGAGATAATAATGACATGTATGATATCAAAAGAAAGGTCTTGACAAGCACATTACAAATATGTGTATATGTCATACTGTTTAAGTAAATAAACATGTTTAAATTGTCAATAAAAATAAGTAAAAGTGGAGGTAAATCATATCCGACCGCAGCGAGCGTGATTTTTCAGTAGTCGGGTTTTAGTTTTTGAACTTACTTTTTATTTAATTTGTTGCTGGTTTTTGAAGCCATAATATACTCACTTCATATTTTATATAGATAGAATACTCTTTACACCATAATATTTACAGATATCAGTGATCACTGATATCTAATGATAACTCCAAAATCGTAAACGTTCAGTATGAGCATTTGAAATTTGAAAAAATTACAAATCGGTTTGAGCCTACGCTAGTCTACGGAGTTAAGACCAACGTACCATAGACGTTGTAGGTTTCAAAATGAGTTGGAGATATAAAGATTAGACCAAAAACATCCTTGGGGCTGACATATCATGCTTGCACTTATAACAAAAATGCCATAATTTTGGAATTATCATTAGTTGACCAGTGACCACTGATATAGGTATATTATATACAGAGTCAAATTAAATTAGCTAGCGAAACTCCGCAGACGTGATGGGTACCGATATCTAAACGTGATAAAACAAAAAATAAATTAATTTGATGATGTTTTTATTTTGGGGTCATCAACCGCCGCACTTAAAATATCAGTCGAAAAATCAGTTTTTTTTTTTTTTTTGTAAACTTCACAGACGTGATGATAATCCATATCTCAAATTCTGAACATGATAAAACAGATTTTTATCAACGCACGCTACCAGCGGTCATTACCCCAAAAAAAAAACCATCCTTATTTTGTCGTATTTAGATATCGATCACGTCTGAGGAGTTTCGCTGGATAATTTAATTTGACCCTGTATTTAAGGCTGACTGACAGTCAAATAATATGGACTTTTAATGGTTGGATGGTCCAAAGTTACAACCTGTGCGAGTTAATGATGCACCTGGAGCTGTGACGTCACCCATACAATACTGTTCAGTACAGTAGGGGGGATATTCCAGCGAGGTGCCCAGTTAACTCGCACGGGTTGTACAAGCTTCTTATATCGGGTGCTTTAGCTCACTCAGTTACCACTGATAGCTCACTCAGTTAGCACATGTGTGAGCACTATGTAGCTACTATTAAGCTACCTTTTACTGGGTACGTTTTTCACTGACTTGAGTGTGCCCTGGCGGTTGAGAGTATGTCATGCTCACTCAAATGTCTCGCTGGTGGTGGCGTGTATGTTGGATCATTAAGTTCCCTTCAAAATGGTTGAGCTAATTGGTGCTGATCCATGCGTCATGTTCGTGAACGGGCGCCGTCAGTTGGGACTGGTCGTCTCTTAGCTGCCATGGCTTATTTTTTAATTTTAATATTTAATTTAGTTGTTTTAGTTTTTATCTTTTTATTACGGACGCTTTTTAACGTGCACGTCTTTCTACATTGTTCTCACATGTATATTTTCAACATGAACGATGTAACCAATATTTTGTAAAAATATTATGATTTAAAAGAGTGTCCGTGGAGTTTCTTGCCCGTTCTTCTCCATAGGGATCTACTACGCTTTGGAATGGGCAACTAGCTTCATCTTTCTGACTGACCGACCCATTGACAATTCAAAAGTGCCTGTAATTGGTTTATTTGAAATAAATGCTTTGAGTTTGAGTTATTTGTCGATTTGAATTTCATCGAAGAGGCCAAAATTATGTTTCTATCTTCATTTACTGACTTTATGACTATTACCATTTATTTTCCACAGCCCGAGACTTCACGTTCCCAAACGTGCATCACTCCTTCGCACCTCCCCGCGCGGCGACTCCCGTAGGCACGCTGGTCGACGGCTCCGCATACCTATCAGCCGTAGCTGACGCCATGGAACTGGCCAAGGAAGAGATCTTCATTGCCGACTGGTGGCTAAGTCCTGAGATTTATCTGAAGAGACCAGCGCTTAACGGGAGCTACTGGAGACTGGATACGCTTTTGAAGAGGAAGGCAGTAAGTACACTGTTTTTACAATGATCCAATCAATCTGCCTAGCCTTTTCACAACTATATTGCGGTCGGCTTCCAGTGTAACCGGTTGCAGCTGAATACCAGTATTTTACATGGAGCGACTACCTATCTGACCTACACAACCCAGTTACTGGGTAATATGGTGCCCTTGGTACTGGTTGTCAGACTTTCGGGCTTCTGACAACCAGTAACGACTGCCAAAGATCCACGAATGACAGCCGGGATCAACGGCTTAACGTGGTTTCCGAAGCACGGAGGAGTCTCGGTATGTAAAGTTGGTCACCCATCCACGAACCAACCCCAAGCGTAGCTTAACCTGATGGATCGACCCGTGCGGCTATTATTACTTAGCCACGAGTTTTTTTTACAATGATCCATCATTGTAAAAACAACAGTATCTAGAGACCGCAGAAAACCTCAAACTTTGCAAATATCCTCATTGGTACGGCCTGATTGGTTGACTTCTTATCTCCGCCTATTTTTCGGCCCAAAGATTCTGCATTAAATTACCATTAAAGTGGCATAGAAAAAAAAAAGTTTCTCTATTATTGCTGTTTACCTGTTTCAGGCGCAAGGTGTAAAAATATTTATAATGCTGTACAAAGAAGTGGAGATGGCGCTCGGTATCAACAGCTTCTACAGCAAAAGTAGATTAGCTAGCGAATATATTAAGGTAAGAATTTCAATAATAAAAGGTGCATGACAAAAACTGACAAGCGATTCCACGAGTAACAGCGTGATCTGAACAGTCAGCCTTGCTACTATTAATCTTGCTGACCGTAACCTCTCATCTTGAACTTCGATACGATCTATTTAAACGTGGCAAGAGTTGTTATAGTTCTTGCCACCACGAAAAAGTATAGTTACATTTTATCACCTCTCTCGCTCACACGGAACCATAAGATTGTTAAATGAAAAGATGCTTTTAAACTGTCATGGTCACTAACATTATTATTAACACAAACGGGATATAACAACACAACAGACGTAATATGGTAAATATCCCGTTTGTGTTAATAATAATGTAAAGATGCTTTTTTGAAAAATGTAGTCAATTATCGAACTAGTAAATAATAGTAATTTAATAGGAAAACTAATTTTAAAAACACATTTCTATTGTGTTAATAAACTAAGCTCAAAAAATATTATCTATTTTTGAGTTGAGTTAAATAAATGCCACAATAAAAATGTGTTTTTAATAATTACCTATTAAATTAATATTATTTACTAGTTCGCTAATTGATAACATTTTTCAAAAAAGCATCTTTTCATTTAACATTCTAGAATATTTGGTCCCAATATTTGGTAATTTTGGAGGTGACAAAATGCGACAGCCCTCTTAAACAACCAGAACTATTAGATCATTTGCGAAAAGTGAAACCAATTTTATCACAAAATATTCTTTTGCCAGGTATTCCGTCACCCAGACCACGCAAAAGCCGGTGTCCTCTTCTGGGCGCATCACGAGAAAATCGTTTGTGTTGATCAGACCGTCGCGTTTGTGGGAGGCATCGACCTCTGTTACGGACGATGGGACGACTATAAGCATAGGTAAGCGTCAAGGAATAGTTTATTTTAGCCCCCCCCCCCCCTTCATTTTCAAATGGTTATACCTTTCATTGCTGAAAATTGCCTTTCTTACAGCCTACCACAACACTGGCGTAAGTATTGTCTATCACTAGTTTTTTAGGTATCGTAGGTGTGTTACCACCAATAAACATTACTATTATTTGCTATAAGTACCACTTTTGGCATATAGATTTAAGTGTAAACTATGTTTGGCTTACCATGCGATACAATCTCATGCCTCAGTCTCCTTTGACACTATAGGAACAGAAACAGAGACCTATTTTATGCCTAGAACACACAATCATAGAACGGCGTGACACCTTAATTACTTAATCAAATATTTTCAATTGATTTTCAGGCTAACAGACCTCGGTGACGAAGTCCAACCAAAAAGCTTAATACGAACAAAGAAGAAAACATCAAGTTCCCCGGGCGGCGGACTGTATCTACCTCACTCTAACGGGCTAGAGGCCGCGCTGGAACTAGCGAAGAGCTCTAAGGATCTAGTCATCAGTTTAAACGAGTAAGTTAAAAGTTACTTTTCACACCACCAGCACGACAATGTCAAATTATATGTCATGCAAGCCTAACCTCAAGTTAGTCATTAACGGCCTGGGGTATAGCCGGGCAATAATGATGTACTGAATTTCATTGTAACCCACGCGTAGCATGACGACGTTTTGTCGACGGGAGAATAGACAAAACTACACATTGCCTTGCTTAGACGCGTAGAATGCGTACAAATATTTCTACTATCTGCCATTTTGTCTATTCTTCAGTCGACAAAACCCGTTTCTATGGTGGTCATGCTAAGCGTGGTAAAGAGCGGGATAAAGGTGTCTTCGTCTTGGGCGAGATTGAATCACTCGCTTCGCTCAGGAGTTAAATTAACTTTGGCCATCGCTGCGCTCGAGAGTACTAGAATACTTCGTTACGCTCGGGATTCAATATGGCGCCTGTGTCATAAGACCCTTCTTTTATCTCCTTACTCCCTTATTCATAAAAAAAAACTAAAACGCTCTACAAACCTATTTTAGTTAAAATAGTGTTTTGTGTTCTTCTTTCCCTTCTTTCAAACTCAAATCATAATTCGAAAGAAATTGACAAAACATTACTTTAACTAGGTTAGTAGAGCGTTTTAGTTTTTATTTTTTAAAGTGGGTTAGTGAATAATCTACTATTATGTAGCCATCAACCATAAAGTATAAACATCGTACCAGGCAGCCCAAGCTTATGTAAACAATAAAGTTTTTGTTATTTATTTATTCATCTGCTGACATAATGGTAATAAAATATACCTTTACCTACCTCTAAGCCTACGAATTGGGCATCATGTGTCCCGTGGCTGTGTGTTAATATCGCATAGAAGACCACCTAAAGAAGGTATCTCTCTAGATAATTTTACATCCACGTGACGTAATGCGACAAGACATCCAGTATTTATCTAAATACCCGGCATTAACAAATTCACATCTCCATTCACAGCGCCACACTAAGTGACGACACTCAAAAAGATAATGAAGAAGAAGATACAGTACCTGAAACAAGCGAAGCAGAAACCATTCCAGAAAACCTCCCGGTCTTAGAACCAGGAGACCAGCTCCTCATCAATTCCAACCCACAGAAGACACAAGACTTGACCAAACTAGAGAATCCAAGCCCAGAAATTCAAAGAAGGAACGTTGTAGAAAAAATAACAGATAGAGGAAAAAATATTATTAGTATTCTATATCCACCGTACGAGGAAGAAAGAAACGAAAAAAAATTTGATGACTCGGAAAGAAAGAAAGCTGAGAAATACGCCTTATCGACTGATCAAATCTTACTAACTGATGCTCTAGGTATCAAGCCAGTGGAAGTGGCAAGTCGGCATGTCAGTCAACCTACTCCACTAGCGAAAGTAGTGGAGGGTAGAGTTATTACGGAGAAGACAAAGGAAGCATTGGAGGACATCGAAGGAAACTCGAAACTGTGGATAGGGAAGGACTACACCAATTTTATTGTTAAGGATTTTAATAATTTAGATCTGCCGTTTGTAGGTAAGTTAATCAACATACTGGGTTATTTTAAATTGGCTAGCTAAACTTCGCAAACGCGATGGGTATCGATATCTGAAGAAGAGTGGGAATATCCTCCCGGAGGTATGAGGACTAAAACATCGGTAACTTTTTAAAATAGTGGACTGTAATATGAAATTCTACAAGGATAGCAAACAAACAGTAAACCAGATTGACAACTGGCGAGAAATTAATGTATGTCTACTGAGGTCACTCAGTAGCGCGGACGATGACGCAGACGCGAGCCGGCCGGTGCGCGCCCGCCGCTCGAGGGCTCCCTCCGCGACCGTAGCTACCGCCCGCGGTCGCCCGGCGCGTCGTGATATTCTCGACAACATCTAAACATGTAAAACAAAAAAATAAAATTAATTTGATGATATTTTTTGAGGGGTCATCGACCGCACCTTTATTGTAGTCATTTGTAATATCGGTTTAAGGAGGAGCTCGTGGCTAAGTAATGACAGCCGCACGGGTCGATCCATCAGGTTAAGCTACGCTTGCCGGGGTTGTCCGTGGATGGGTGACCATCTTTACATACAGAGACTCCTCCGTGCCTCGGAAAGCACGTTAAGCCGTTGGTCCCGGCTGTCATTCGTGGATCTTTGACAGTCGTTACGGGTCGTCAGAAGCCCGAAAGTCTGACAACCAGTCTTACCAAGAGGTATCGTATTACCCAGTTAATGGGTTGTGGAGGTCAGATAGGCAGTCGCTCCATGTAAAATAATGGTATTCAGCTGCATCCGGTTAGACTGGAAGCCGACCCTAACATAGTTGGGAAAAGGCTAGGCAGATTGATTTTTTGTAATATCGGTTTAAAAAATCTGTTTTTTTTTATGTATTCTTCACAGACGTGATGGGTACTAAGTATTAATAGCGGTCGTTGCCCTCCCAAAAAAAAAATTATCGCGTCTGTGGCGTTCAGCTAGCCAATTTAAACTGCCTTCTTGCCTTGTTGATATCTTTAAAACTGAGACCAATATCTGATAATAAGCGACGTTAACACTTCCGATTTTATTTAATTTAGTTGTTGAAATGGCCGTTGTTACTTTGATATACCAATCGCAACATGTAACGGTGGTTT
The DNA here is from genome assembly GCA_946251885.1 of Cosmia pyralina. Taxonomy (NCBI): domain Eukaryota; kingdom Metazoa; phylum Arthropoda; class Insecta; order Lepidoptera; family Noctuidae; genus Cosmia; species Cosmia pyralina. Next base: position 23,879,927 of record OX276349.1, on the reverse strand, counting down.
TGCAGCAGATTTACGGATCGGAAACTTTCAGATACCGCTAGTGGTCGCAAATCTAGCTTACGCGTGCTGTGTTTTATTTCCAGATTGATGTACTACATATTTAGTTTTCCAGCTAAAAACTGACACTGGGAACAGACCTGCGGGGTAGTTGCGTAACCACAGTAGGAATTGGTTTCATTTTGACAGTTCAACAACATTCATTGCGTTGTTTACGTTGTCGCGCAGACAAATTTTTCGCACATATGAAGCAATGGATTAGCAATAAACTTCAAAATCATTCAGATTCTGATTGATAGTGTGTTGCGCAATTAGGGTGCAGAATTACCACCAACACTGAAGTTTATCTTACTGAAACATTCCTATAGTTTGCAATAGAAATAATACAGTATTTTTATCACACGAAGCGGCACGCGCATTACTTGTGGTTACCAAGTGTTCAAACACGCTGTGAATGTGTATGTAAGCGCAGGAGCTCTCGGTACCGTCCGAGACGATGGCGAAGTCGAAAGTGTGTGTGTGTGTGTTATGTGCTGACGACACTCGTCTTCACGCACACATACAAAGCGTGTTTGTACACTTGGTAAACACAAAGCGCGTGTCGGTTCGTGAAATAAAAATACTATACCTCGTTATTCTTAACATCAAATCTTTCACAAACAATAACTAACTACGAATGTATATGATTCCAGATTTAGTGGACAGGAACTCAACTCCTCGGATGCCGTGGCATGACGTGGGCGTCGTGGTGCAAGGCGCGGCTGCGCGGGACGTCGCGAGGCATTTTATCCAGAGGTGGAATGCTATCAAATTGGAGAAGGCGAGGTCAGTTAAACTATAACTATGCCTGTGTCACTTTATTTCTTTAAAATATTTTATTTTATATTGGCACCTTGTATTTCTTTTTAGGGTTCCGTACGTCCGAATTAAAAAACGGAACCCTTGTAGGATCACTTGTGTGTCTGTCTGTCACAGCCAATTTACTTCGAATCTAATGGAGCGATTAAGTTGTTTGGTTTACATATGAATTTCTGTGACCCAAACAATAAATTAATTTTTAATATGGGGTTACTTTTGGGGGACAAATTAGAAAATTTTAAAAAGATTTTATAAACTGTACCGTGGGACACATTAAATGAAAGGGCTTAATGTGTGGGTTTTTTGTTATATTTTTTGAAAATAAATAGTTTACAGTTATTTAAGAAAATAGATGAAAATTTACTATTCTGTCCCCCCCCCCCTCCTATCTCCGAAACTACAGAGCCTAAATTTTTTGCCTAAAGAGGCTAAAGTTTTGTGCCATTTTTTTTGTATGCACTAAATAAACGATTTATCTATCTATGTCAACATCACCAATCTGACAGAATCAAATTCAATTAACTGGCGAAACTTCAAAGACGGGATAGATATCAATATCAAATTGTGATAAAATAAAAGTATCTACACTATGAATACTGTGCAAATAGGAAAAGAAATAATTTATTTTGCTTTAAATGTATGATAAGATGTATTTATTATAATTTTCATATAATTAATAATAAATAATATTATTGAATTAATATCCAACAGACAAGCCCTTTCTCAAGGTAATTCACCATGCATATATTTTTATTTATTTCTCTTATGAAAACTTTTATCGTTATAAACTCGTGACATAATTCCTCAGTCACCTTTCACAACATCAGTGGATATATATACAAATATCATGTTTCAGACAAAACCCAAACTACCCGTATTTGCTACCGAAGGCGTATATCGACATCAAGCCGCTACATGATCTGGACAAACATCTTCAATGTGACATCAACAACGTATCCTGTCAGGTAACTATTGTTAAATGTACTGTAAATTGCGTAGGCAAGTAAGACCTCTCCTTTAATAATATTTCATGATTTGCGACATCTTCACTTTGTAAGTTAATTCTTTGTATAGCATTCTAAAAGCATCACAACAAAAACTTACTCTTAAAACTCCATACCAGTCACTAATCATAGAACAGAAAAGAATATCTTTATTTTTCATTAAATATGGCTTATTAAAAAAAGTCTTAAATATAAATGGTTCCACATATTTTGCTTACTTATGTTAAACTATTCTATTTTAACAAAACTAAAAACTGTTCTTTGTATAAAATAACTTTATTAAACACATGGAATTCTAACTACAACGTCAACCGACTCGCTTCGTGGTTCCATGATCACTGCCCTGCTTTCCGTTTTACAATTTAAAACAACTTTTACCCCACCCAGAAGAAAGATAATGTCATAACCGTCATTTGTAAGTGTTGCCAAAGTAAATAATACATTCAGTTGCCATAATGTAATACATTTAAAAGTTAGTTAAATATAAATCATTTGTACTTTGACAGTGTTGCCACAGTGAATATAATTAGAATTTAAAATAATACATTTTTAAATTAAATCCAAACTACCGTAATAAACGATAAGTTTTAGTAGAATTCACAACAATTATTTTCAATTAATGAGGCAAATGTATCTAGAAAATGCTACTATTTATTTCAAATTAAACCCTGAATTTGAAACAAGCTAACACTTCAACATGCAAACCGAGTCGCAATAGAAATGTTAATGTTATAACGTCTATAGACGTCAAGCGCCCGCGCAAACTTAAAATTTAATTTCAATTATTACTACCGAGATCATGTGATCAAAACATACTTTAAAATTAAATTACATATTTATTTATTTATTAAAGGCTTACCAACTAAACACATACACAGCATTAACCCAGCGTCTTAGTCATAATATAGATCTCGCATGTATCTAAATTATAGGAAAGCACGACACTATCAACTAGCGTACTAACACATTATACAAAAAATAAAAAATTAAACACTAAAACAAATTAAAATAATTAAAAAATTATTTGAATACTTACTATGAAATTGAAATTAATTTTTCTTCTTACAAATGCTAGGTTTTTTTTTTTATACCGTTACAATATTAGCTCATATCCTTGAAAACTAAATTCTAAACCTACCAAATAATAATTTTAAAAAAAACTTCGTTTCCAGGTTCTTCGCAGCCTCTCAAGTTGGTCAGGAGGTTTCCTAGACCCCGACACAGTAGAACAGAGCATACACGAAGCGTACGCAGATACGATAACTCGCGCACAGCACTACGTATATATAGAGAACCAGTTTTTTATCACGCAGTCACGCTCCAGCCAAGCTGTGAGGAACCAGGTAAAGAATCAGGTAACACGCACTAACAACCCACTGCAACACTGACATTTATTTATTTATTTTCTTTATTTAAAACGGTTTAAAACCAATTACAAAAATTAAAGCAACATATGGCACGGCACAAGCGACAAGGCGTGACACTGATCACGGTAGAGCCAGTTCTTTATCACGCAGTCATGCTCCAGACAGGCTGTGAGGAACCAGGTAACACGCACTAACACTTTACATGTGTCACGGTACACGCTACAAGGCGTGACACTGGTCACGGTAGAACAAATCAACACAAGCAGGTAATGGCTGAAAAGACTCGTGTCGAGGGATCATTCTCAATTTATTTTATTTAAACTAACTTGTACCTACTGATGATCCGAATTACTGCTACTAATCGCTTTTTACTAAACCCGCTCCATTTACACGGTGCAAGTTTATTGCCTGTAGCATACCATAAAATTTAAAGGCAACCGAACAACACTAACCGCACCGAACTGGCACCGTCTAAACAACACGTACTAAATTGATGCACGATACGAGCATGTTAGTTTCAGTTCAAAACTGGTATAGGTGTAAAAAGCACGTCCAATAAAATAGCAAATATGAGCAAAAGAAACAAGACATTCAATAAAATTGAATGAAATATTTGGCAGCGCAAATACGAGGCAAAACTTGCATGCAAGAATCGCCTGGCAATTTTATTGCCTTGGTCTGCGACTTACATGCGATTTTACTCGTATTGAATGGCAAAACTTGCATTCAATTATTGTATGCCATTTTATGGAAATCGCACGCGTGTATACACTTGCATGCAATTCATGAAGGGCAATAATATTGAACGTGCTTTATGGCATGCGATTATTGCTCTTGAACGTTTCAGAAACTTGCACCATGTAAATGGATCTAGACCGCGTCCTATATAAAAGTAATCGCCGCGTTCATATGTCACTTTATTCGGAAAATTGAAAAGCGCCCTCTGTCGGAGCGACCAAGCGTTCCGGTTCACCGAATAAAAAGTGAGATATGCCCGCGACGATCGCATTAAAATTTTTACGCAGTCATGAGAAAGTCGCAGGTCTCCTATACGAACCGAATCCATGAATCTGACAATGGAATATTGAGGGCCATATAGCTAAACTATTTCTTCGTATATGGCCATTAATATTCCAGCTAAAATTAATTCTCATCTAGTAATTTGTAATGTTAATTGTTTTTATTAAATAGTATACACATCATTTACATTTAACAATAAACATAACCTAAATATAACAAAATGATATACTAACATAACTAAAACTACTAAAAAACTAAAATATGGCGTCGAAAAATTCCTCCGCATCGCTGTCGACTGGTAAAGTACCAAAGTGACTGGCGGCATTGCCACGTTGTATGGCAATGCTAAGCCGCTGGCCAAGGTGAAAGCCAGCCCTTGGGTCACGGGAAGTGTCAACCAGCCGTTTGGAGATTTCGTTGAACGAATTTGTAATTAATTAATCATTTGTAATCTTTAAATTTTATATGGGTGTATTCCTGACTTAAAAAGGATTTGATTTGATTTTGATTTAAATAGGAATGCTGTTGCAGCATCGTTTTCGTCTGACGCAATTCTTATGCATATGCATTACGATTTTATCTTGTGGCAATCAAACTTACAAAATATAATAATTACACCATTCTAATTTTCAGACCATTTTCACGTTATTGAAAACTTATCATAATTTCTCTTCCAGATAGGCGAAGCGTTATACAACCGTATAATGCGAGCATTCCGTGCCAAAGAAACGTTCAGGGTATACGTGGTGATGCCTCTACTACCGGGCTTCGAGGGCGAGGTCGGTGCGCCTTCAGGCACCTCGCTACACGCCGTCACGCACTGGAACTATCAGAGTATTTGCAGGTCAGTTAAGTAGCATGAGTGTAGCTTTTAGTTTAGTTTTTGTAACTGTGCTGTGTAGAAATTATCTATATCACACTAATATTATAAAGGCGAAAGTTTGTGTATGTGTGTGTATGTTTGTTACTTCTTCACGCTCAAACGGCTAGACCGATTTGGATGAAATTCGGTATGTAGACAGCTTATACCCTGGATTAACACATAGGCTACTTTTTATCCCGAAAAAATGCAGTGCACCTGTGGGATGAGCAAGAAATTCAAATATATTTGTTACTCTTTCAAACTTAAACGCCTCGACCGATTTTGATGAAATTTGGAGTGGAAGTAGCGGACCCTCTGGATAAACACATAGGCTACTTTTTATCTCGAAAAATAGAGAAAGAACGAAAGCAAGAAAAAGTATTCATTGTGACTAGCACAGGAAGATCACCAACTAAACTAAAATCACAATAATAAAATTTTAAAACAAAACAAATAAATAATCACACTATCACAATTTATATATTATATATAATATTATAAAGGCGAAAGTTTGTGAGTGTGTGTGTCTGTGTGTATGTTTGTTACTTCTTCACGCTCAAACGGCTAGACCGATTTGGATGAAATTCGGTATGTAAACAGCTTATACCTTGGATTAACACATAGGCTACTTTTTATCCCGAAAAAGTGTAGTGCTTCCGTGGGATGAGCAAGAAATTCAAATATATTTGTTACTCTTTCAAACTCAAATGCCTCGACCGATTTTGATGAAATTTGGTGTGGAAGTAGCGGACCCTCTGGATAAACACATAGGCTACTTTTTATCTCGAAAAATAGAGAAAGAACGAAAGCAAGAAAAAGTATTTATTATGACTAGCACAGGAAGATCACCAACTAAACTAAAATCACAATAATAAAACTTTGAAAACAAAAAAAAAAAACAAAAATAAATAATCACACTATCACACTAATATTATAAAGGCAAAAGTTTGTGTGTGTGTGTGTATGTTTGTTACTTCTTCACGCTCAAACGGCTAGACCGATTTGGATGAAATTCGATATGTTGACAGCTTATACCCTGAATTAACACATAGGCTACTTTTTATTCCGAAAAAATGTAGTGCTCCCGTGGGATGAGCAAGGAATTCAAATATATTTGTTACTCCTGCAAACTCAAACGGCTCGACCGATTTTGATATAATTTGGTGTGGAAATAGCAGACATCCTGTGTACACATAGCACACATAGGCTACTTTACATCCTGAAAAAATGTAGTGTTCCCGTGGGATGAGCTATTTTTTTGTGAAACTCAAACTCAAAGCATTTATTTCAATTAAACCAATTACAGGCACTTTTGAATTGTCAAGAAGTGATAGAGTGATTATACTTTTATAGATATTGATTATATATTAGAGTGAATACTTTTCTCACCGATTAAATAATACACGTTTTAGTGTATCTCATAAACCGCGGGTAACACCGCGGGGCACAGCTAGTATATAAATAAAAAGAGAAGTCCTGACTGACTGACTCATCAACGCCCAGCCTACCCTTGGACCTAAAAATCGGAAATTTTGCACAGAGGTTCCCTTTATAACGTAGACAAAGAATAAGGAAGGAATTCCCGGTAGTACGTTCCCGTGGGATATTTTCCGACATCCACGCGGGTGAAGCCGCTGGCAAAAGCTAGTCGCTAACAAACGTCTAGTAAAGGTATGCATGTATGTATTTCGGCCGACTTAAACTACACCGTTATAGTACATAAGTTGCCCGAAAATCATAATATGTATCTTTAGTAGATCCCGAGAATAAAACCACAGGTGGGTTTGGGCTGGATCTTAGTATGCCATCGTGAGAACCAACAGACCAACGCTTATTTGCAATAAAGAATTAGATACTATTTGCAGTTGATACTATTACTATAATGTATAGTTTCCAGCAGCAATATGAAATACTTTAACTACTGTAACAGAAGAGTCAATCAATACAGTTTTTCATACAATCTTCGTTTTACTCATACTAAATTTGTTATAAGTTGACCACATCACAGCTAAGGGTTATCAGTTTTATGGTTTTATAAGGCGGACCTGCAACTTATTTAAAAAACCTTCCACATATCTACTACTATACAAGTCACTCATAAAATCTCAACTGGAATATGCCACATGTGTATGGAATCCACTTTATGATAAATACAGTGACCAGATTGAATCAGTACAACGTAGATATCTTCGTTTTCTAAACTACACATTTTTTAAGAAACGGTCTTCATATCTTACTCTCCTGGAAAAGTTCTCTTTGTCAACTCTTAAATCAAGGAGACTGTATCTTGATCAATCATTCTTATATAAAGTCTGTCGAAATGAATTTGATTGCATTAACCTCATAAACCAAATTTATATTCGCATACCTAGTCGCTCCCAACGTATTCGCGATACTTATACTCATAGTCTATTTGCCCCCAAGCCGTGTAGGACGAACGCAGGCGAACGAGCTCCTTTACGGTGTATTATGAAAAGTTACAACGATATTTTTGCTGATATCGACTTGTTTGTTTTGTCACTTACCCAATTCAAGAAATGTATCTGTGAAAAAATTGATCACACTTTCTCATAATGTCAACATTATGCAGACTTGCTTGTTTATATTTTTAACCGACTTCAAAAGAGGAGGAGGCTCTCAATTCGGATGTTTTTCTTTTTGTTATGTGTTTTGCTTTGTGTGTTCGGACATAACTTTCTTCTTTTCTTAAGTTTGCTTGTACCTAATTAAGTTTAATTGTATTATTATGTGGATAACGGTGCTGGTTGCGTTATTACCTAAATGTTTTATAATCTATGTACTAGTATTAAGCATTATTACGCAATTGTTTGTTGTCCTAAAGAAATAAAAATAAAATAAAATAAAATAAATAAATGTCTATTTACAATATTTCACTCACCCACACGACAAATTAGTATATGTACAATGTTCCACTCGCAAAATGAAAGTATGAGCTCACAAAACAATGACTTCTCGATTATAATTTATCGCGTATGGGTACCCCGACTTAAGAGGGCCCTTCCCGGTCCGTCTATCGTCAACGCGAGCATGGTCGATAAGCTTGTTGTTTCATCCAGCACAACTGAGAACGCGATAACATGGAACGCAAAATAGTGTTTGGAAATTTCATAAATCTTGTTCCAGGAAATACGTGTTTTTGAGTAAGCCTCACAAGTTTGTGAAATAAATGTTTGTCATTTCGAATCTCATTCTGAAATCTGAAAAAAATACATGTGCGAGGTTTCTATGAAGTTGTTTTCTTTACTTTTACAATTTATGAGTACATTATGAACGGCCAAAGTTCAGGTAAAGTTTGTGCAAAAAAGCGGATGGATGCTTATACTGAATTTGTTTCTCCAAATTTTTATTTTTTGTCTTCGTAGAAACTTAAACCTAGATATAGTGCACAGGATACCTCTGAGTTCAGAAATTTCAAAGAAAGATGTGTTACAACGCCATAATCACATACGAGCGTTTGTATGAAAAGTACAACGGGTTCGCCTTAAGACCTCGGCCTCGATTTTCGCGGGCAGCGGGGCGGCACCGACGGCGGCGCGGGAGCGGCAGGATTTTATGCGTAAAAACAAATGGACCGGACCTCGAAAACAGCGGGGCGGGACAATGCGAGACGCGCCGCCGCCGCCGCCGCCCTGCTGCCCGCGAAATTCGAGGCCGAGGCCTAAGGGCGTCCACAGCTATTTTATAGAGTGGTTGGCAGGGGACTTTTTTTGGAAAGGCTTGGCGAATAGGCATTGGCTATGGCTTGGGTTGTTGGCACGATGTGAATGGCTGGTAGGGCTGGGCACGCGGTGGCTGATTGGTTGGTGGCTCATTGGTGGGCCTAGTGGCTGGCAGCTTGGCTGGTGTTACACTACCATAAATATTTGGAAGACCTCAAAGTCAAACTTCAGAAAATAGCTCTATAATATTTAACCAGTAAAATTTCTACCCACAGGAGCCGCGAAGCCATAATAACCCGCCTCTACGAATCAGGTGTACCAGACCCATTCGAGTACATCACCTTCCACGGTCTTCGCACCCACTCGGTGTTAGGAGACGAGCCTGTCACCGAGCTGGTGTATGTGCACTCCAAGCTCCTGATAGCTGATGACAAGACCATCATATGCGGCAGCGCGAATATTAACGACAGGTCCATGATTGGGAAGAGGGATTCGGAGATTGCTGTGCTTTTGCAGGTTAGATATTAAACTAATGATAATCGTCTTTGGGCTGCTATTTTTTTTTTTTGTTTTTGAAACTGGTGCCGATCAACACCTTTGTACTCAAAAGTTATATTTCCTATCTGTATCTATTTTACTGTGTGTACATAAATAATAAAATTAAAAAAAATAAAAACGTGGTCGGTCGAGGGACCCCCGTGAGGAAAGAAGATCCTTACGCGATAGTCGCACTCTTATATAATACAAAGAGACAGATTGAGAGGGAAAGTCGCATGGAGGGGACCGTGGGGGACGTGAATGACATGCATTCATGTCATAATGCTTTCAATTCTCAATTCTTTACTTTTTCGTTTTGTGACGATTTCTACCTGTCAGCCCCAACCGCAATCCGCGAGAAGGAACTTCGTTCCTATAAATAAAAACTTTGACAGTTTGGGTTAATGACCGGTAGCGCATCACATGCAGATCAAAATGTGGGGAGCCTACACCAACCAACCAATCAAAATCAGAACCTAGTTAATAAGTGCTTTTATCCCTACGATTTTATCCATAATTTTTAGGGTTCCGTACCCGAAGTATGCCAAACGGAACACTATTACTAAGCCTCCGCTGTCCGTCTGTCTGTCAGCGGGCTGTATCTGATGTTGAGTTTTATTCATAGATTATATTATTGCCGATTATATATATTTATATTGCCGCAACAAATAATAAAGATACAAGAAACATGTTTTTTTTTTCTTGTAAAGAAAATCTTAGTGTTTAATATAGTACCTACGGTGGTACGGAACCCTTCGTATGCGAGTCCGACTCGCACTTGGCCAATTTTTTTTCATTATTGGCTAAGCAAAAGGATTATGATAGAATCTCAGCACATACTTTCTGTAGTTTCTGATGATCCCCATGAGAAAACGGCGTGATTTAATTTGTGTTTGTCTCCGTTATCAGCACAAGCGGTTTTTAATTTCACTTTTTCAAAAATATACTCAACTGAACTTGTTATTTCTGTACAGGATGAACAATTCGTAGACGGCACAATGAACGGTGAAGCGTTCCCCTGCGGTCGTGTAGCGGGAGCTTTGCGCAAGAGACTGTTCCGTGAACACTTGGGTCTTATGGGCGAAGACCTGGACCAGCACGGAGTATCCCTAGACGATCCTTGTTGCCACGAGTTCTATAGGAACCACTGGAAGGCGACCTCTAAGAGGAATACTGACTTGTATGAAGATGTGAGTATTTTTTTACTATTTTGTGAACTCCTGGGACTCATGGGCGAAGACTTGGAAAGGCTCGGGAGTTTCTACCAGCTCCACGATCCTTGCTACCACCAGTTCTATAGGAACCACTGGAAGGACTTCACTCAACATTTATCCAGGGTCAAAACATTTGAAACACCTCAATGTCCATCACGTTGCCCATCACGGTTGCGGAGTTTCGCTAGCTAATTTAATTCGTCCCTGTATATTTAATTTGCGTTAGTAAGTAGAAAGAAAATATACGTTATTTAAATAATGATAGGTTGGATATTTGTGTTGATTAAAAATTATAACTAAGTACGCGTTTTTTTAGCCAAAACAAAAAAGTTCAGAACCTTCATTATATTCTTATTCTACCAAAAAAATCTTGTCTTCAACCTTTTTATCTTTTTCCAGGTGTTCCACACGCTACCAACAGATGCCGTCCATACATTCGCCGAACTAAAGAAATACCAAGAAGAGAACCAAAACTTATGGAACACGGACCCAGCTCTTGCCAACAGGAAAATAGACCTTATTCAAGGTTTCCTAGTAGATATGCCATTAGAATTCCTTTGTAACGAAACCCTTACTCCTAGAACGGCAAGCATGGAAGGTATGATGCCGACCTCACTTTGGACCTGAACCCTTGACGGGGGTAAATTATTGTCAGCATAAGTCTTTTATAAGACCCATACACTAAAAGCCAGGTGCCGTATTAAGACGTTTTCATATTATCATGATTCCAGTGCGAGAGAGAGACAGAGCTATACGTGATAGATAGCACCATCCCTTTTTTGGATTGGAATTACTTCATAATATGGCTCCAGGTCACGTCACTGATCAGTATATAGAAGAGGCAGGCAGAGTTGTAGGTATACGACCCACATTTCGCCAGTTTGAACCATACCCATTGACCAAGCACAAACCTGTGTTATTGGTATGGGACCTACTAAATAATCCTGAACCCGGGCACTGCTGAGAAATTTCTGATGGAAAACTCCTATAAAACTACCCGACCCGGGGATCAAACCCATGCACGCTCACTAGTCCCGCATTCTCTAGAACAACAGTACAGTCAAGTCAACTGTGTGTCAAATATGCTAGCTGTTGTAGATTAAAATCTTTCCAACCATTTATCTCACTTTAGCGCCCATGAAGTATTGTGTTTTTTCGTCTATGGTTGTCTGTCAATAAAGGAGGAACTTCATAGCGTCCATGAAGTATGTATTACATTTATTCGTCTATGGTTGGCGGTTGGCTGTCAATAAATAAGGAACTTCATAGGCTTGCTATGTCAAAAGTAAAATATATGGTTGGAAAGAGTATAGTTGACCAAAATAATACCAACCAATCGTAGACACTAGGTTTGACCACAGATTATAATATTGAATAGACTTTTATGGAGAAATGGTTTTCGGGTCTAACTAAATAATGTTTTGGTGCGGGTAATTTAGTTGGTTTTATGACTTTATCACCGTTAGAAGCATTAGAGGCATGTTGCAAAAGCACTGAATTCATGTTCCTGAAAACATTTACGTTACCTCCAAACAAACGTCTTATAACCGAAGAAGCGTTTCAAGGAGTAAAACTACTATTATAAAACCTACTAAAGAAAAGCCGTTGACACCTATTGTTCATCTGTTAGTCTATTTTTCTGAGCCAGCTGGTAAAAGGCCATTGACCAACACCATTTTTTTTGTTCATCTATTGTTCTAAGCCAGCTGGTAATTAGTTTCATGAATGAATGTTTTTCACAGAGTGATCCCAATTTTAATTATTATTAATTTATTACTATTTTAATGACGGTGATACGTTACAGTTGGAAATTTCGCATAAAGTATTATCTTTTCGGGTTTTTCGTGTATGGTGTGTACTAATTTCGGTGCTGTCTTTATTTAAATTGACTTACTATTTCAATAGGTGTAAATGTTGTATAATTCATAATAATTATTGATGTATGCATAATAAATGGAAAGCTAAGTACGTACCTCTTAAAAAATAAGTTCTATGGGAGTGTTTGTGCAATTTTATGTAATAATTAAGTAATTAATATATTTGAATGAAAAGAAAGTAAGTAATTGTTGATCTGAAGGTAGTTTTCTACAGAGATTCCGTATATTTTATTATTATTTATTTGTTTTAGTTACCATGTCCATAATATGATACTTATAGCGTCCTTAACCCGTCGCGCGCTAATTAGCAGACACAATTGAAATTCTATTGTTATCTGTACACATGGTGTGCAATCGACATTTTAAGAGTTAATATACTTTATTATGGTTAAAAAAGCCAACACTTTTCGATGAAACTGATCTAAAAGGTCAATACAGGCTGTAGCAGAAAGATGTGGTCAAGATTAAGGTTGTGGTACAGATCATCAAACTGAACAACTTTATCCATGGGACCAACTTCGTAATCAACTTCGCGAAAAAATAATCAGCCGTACTATTTGCGTCGAGTGGGTATTAAGGTTTTCTATGGGACAGTTGATATTTTTTTGCGATTACGATGTTGGTCCCATGGACCACGCCCTGAAATTTGACCACCCTCTCTGGTACACCCTGTATAAGAATGTTTTGTGATTTCTATAGCTACTTACTAGGTGCTGATTTAAATATAGAAATAAGTAGTTTCGCTCGTTTGTTCTTATTTTAACCGCGATATTTATACCGACTACCGAGCTTAATTTATTTAATGTAAAATTATCCGAACCAGTGACATCTTGTTTTATATTAAAGTTAATTTATGCTTGTTAAATCAAATTACTTATGTGTAGGTATACAAGGTATAAGTAACTTAATCAGTGCCGGCCGACTTAGAGTAGTGCTAATAACATTAATTAATCATTTACCTTATAATTTTGCTAACGTTAGGTTTATTTGAATAGGTACTAACCTCATATCCAACGAAACACCGTCAGCAATTCTATGTACAGTACAACTATTTTCTTAATGTCCCTCGGCAATCGTCGCACACTTATGACTTCAGCAGCTTTCCTCCCTTATTAATATAAATTTCAGGTATTTAAAAGAGTCAATCAATCTGCCTAGCCTTTTCCCAACTATGTTGGGGTCGGCTTCCAGTCTAACCGGATGCAGCTGAATACCATTATTTTACATGGAGCGACTGCCTATCTGACCTCCACAACCCATTAACTGGCTAATACGATACCCCTTGGTAAGACTGATTGTCAGACTTTCGGGCTTCTGACGACCCGTAACGACTGTCAACGATCCACGAATGACAGCCGGGACCAACGGCTTAACGTGCTTTCCGAGGCACGGAGGATTTTCGGTATGTAAAGATGGTCACCCATCCACGGACCAACCCCGGCAAGCGTAGCTTAAAAGAGTATTAACAACTATATACTTCCAAGTCGATTGAGAGCGTCCGGTCTGCACCAATTGCAAATATGATAGAAATCCGACGACAGACGAAACCTGAAGTTTGCCGAGGGACATTAAGAAAATAGTTGTACTGTACATAAAATTGCTGACGATTAGTCATAGAAAGTAAGTTATAAATAATATTGCAATAATGGTTCTAAAGTTGCATTTATCATTCCACAGCTACAAAGTTATTATTACAGGCAGAGAGTTTTGGATCTTCTAGAAAAAAAGTAGCGAACGAAGCTAAAAAAGAATGCACTGCAAATGAAGCGGCGGCGATATTTAAAACAAAAACCGCATTTTCTATGACCAACTCTTTCAGTATTATTGTTTGTGAGAAAGGGATGGAGCTATACATGACGTCTAGCTCCATCTCTTTCTCCACACTCAAGTAAAATTAAAATAATTCTGCGATTAATATATTAAGAGGTGGTGTTCTAGGTCCTGGACTCTCCATTTACTTACTGCTTCGTAGTATTATATTACTAACGTACTAATTAAAACTCTTGAACAGTATTAAAATCATACAACCTTACATAAAAAATACATAAGTACCTACAAGCCTGAACAAAATACAGACATGCATGCCTATTCTCATTCCTTAACAGTTGACTTATCATTCCAATAAAAACCACCGATTTCCAATGAAATAACATAGTATTTCTAATACGTGGTTCGTACAAAATAATTATTACTTAAATGTCCAAATGCTGTGCAAAAAGTTAATAAAAAAATAAAATAAGTGAATAAAGCACAAAATTAAAATATGAAAAGAAAATAAAAAATGCAGTTAACAGAAGTATACCTACAGTAGCAGGATTTTTTCTATTGTTTTTTTTTTTTTTCAATTAAAAAAATAATGTTTTTGTTACTGGTCCTTCTGGGCAGCCTAGAAGGACCAGTTTCAAAAAGACATCCGATCAAATGTAAATATTTCCTGCATTATTTTGACTCCAGTACTAATACAAAATTGTGTTTGGTATAATTAGAGGCTTTGTCCACTATGACTCGTAATGGCTGTTTTTTTTTTTTTCTTAATAATAAGTATATAATAATTAATTTAAATAATACCCCTTTGAGATTGTACATGATTCCTGCTTTGGTGCAAATACTATTTATTTATTTTATTGTGGTTATAATCAGAGATTTATGAATTATTATTTAATCTTATTAATAATTATGAATTTTATTAATATTTCAGCTGAATCTGTGTAATTTGTGTTGTCTGGTAAATAAAAAATCTTTTTTATAAAAATGTTTTTCATTGTTTTGTACCTGCTCCATTTTAAAGTTTTTGTCCATTTAACAATAATTATACATAACAATACTATTCTGATAATTGCATTCCACTATTCGATTACTTAACCATTTTTAGAGGCGGCTAACAAAGGCCTGATCCTGCAGTAGTAACTCGCGAAATTCAATTTTTTTTTTTCGTTTTTTTGCAACTTGCAGATTTATATGTTGATAAATTTATGATTCGGAACTATATATGTATTTAAGTACATAATTTTAACTATAAGAATCTTCAATATATCTTTCTATGGCAGATTTGCTCCAAAATGTCATGATTTCCGAAATCAAACTTAAAGCGAACAAAGGTACATTATAGAGATGTATTGATGATTCTTAGGGTTATAGTTATGTAAATACATATTTGTTATTGTCTCTAATCATACTTTGATCAAGATACAACCTGAAAATTGCAAAAAACGTAAGAAAATTTGAATTTCGTGGCTACTACTGCGGATCCCCCATAATCGGGAGAAATTCAGTTATCGCATTGATCTTGACAAGGACCACAGGATGAGGAGTTGAGGACCGACTTGACAGCCGCGTTAGCGACCACTAAAATCAAAGTCCAATAATGATTTCAAATAGGGCATTAAAAGGCTTTTTTTGTTTATTTCTTTTTTTTTTTGAACGTCAATATTACCAAGAAAATGGGATACTAACATAACACCACAGCTGCCATCTATCTAGAAATAATACGCTTTACAGCTCCTCGTATGATTCATCGTTGCTTGACATTCATAATGATGTACCTGTATTACGTTTATAAAACTAGATGGCAGTATTCGAAACTACCTATATATTAATGCAACAGGTGGTCCGAACCGTACTTCAAGCTACTAAAGCATTACTAAAGACATGGGACGCGTCACGTAGGCACCTTTCCTCGTCCCAGGATATACTGCACTCCCCCCGGATACTAAGGACGAAATTCACTAATGAAACTGAATGCAATCATTATAAAAGCCATGTTCATGAGCTGTCAGCGTCAATATTCCACAACAACGGTAAGCCGACGTACGCACGGACGTAAAAATATCGCGGCGATGTTTTTTTTCGCGCACTAGAATTTCATCACTCTGCTTAGCGCCGAGAGTTGAAAATCCAACAGTATGTTATTTCGACGCGCTGGGATGAACTCTGTTGTTGTTATGTTGGATTCTCAATGCTCAGCTCAACACCCAGAGTTGAAAATCCAGTGCGCGATAAAATCCCGCTGCGATATTTTTACGTCCGTGCTAACGTCGGCTTATTGACACTGACAGCTCTTGAATGCGGTTTAGATAGATGTCTTGATCGCTTTCAGTTTGTTGATGAAATTCGCTCTAATTAAGTGATGAGTAAACCCGGTAAATTGTCCTGGAAGGTACAGCCAACTGCACATCAGTGGTAACAATGGCACTACGAAAATCGCCCTTACTGCTACGACATGAAGGCGCTGTCAATGTCAAATTGTAACCACTGGTATACGGACTAATGTTGGTGGCGTGGAAGTAGTGAAAGCTTTCAGCATTAGGTAGGTACTAATACGCTAACCGCGTACCCGGTAGCTGGGGTTCGATCTGACTTTTCAGCTGGAAAATCTTTGGTTTGTCGGGGCAAATCGGATGTCACTTAAATGATACGGGGGAAGAGAAGTACCTACTTATTACAATTTAGCTGTTATTGTTTTGCTCTTCGATAAGTATTAATTGCAACAGAAATCAAAAAGC
Source organism: Cosmia pyralina (assembly GCA_946251885.1). NCBI lineage: Eukaryota > Metazoa > Arthropoda > Insecta > Lepidoptera > Noctuidae > Cosmia > Cosmia pyralina. Next base: position 23,863,009 of record OX276349.1, on the reverse strand, counting down.
AAATAATATTCTATTAAATAAATGTTTTAATCAATTTTTAAATACCTACTTATGTAAGTACATTTTATACACTACTTACTTACTTACAAATTTTATAGGAATACCCAGGTAGGCTTACTTAAGTATAGTTTAAGTGTAGTTAAGTATAGTATATTTGAAAATATGATTAAGTAAGTACCTATCTGAAAAAAAATTAAGATTTTTAGACAGAAAAGTACAGTAGGTAGGTATAGCTACTACAAAAAATATCTGATCAATTGAATATAATTAGGTACCTACACGTTACCAACTTAACACATTATATTGCCTACACCTACACTTCTAATAGATAAATAAGTAAATAATAACTTCATAATACATAGGTAACATATAATGGTGCCTACTAACCAAGATCAAATCCTACAAAATCTATTATTGATGGATTGATACAATGTGAGTAGGCTCTTAATCAAATGATTTTTCATTACCTACATTAAAAACTCCCCCTGTACCTGTTGGTAGGTACATTACTAAGTAGGTACTTATCTCATTGACTCATCCCTGAATTAATTTGCATTTTTCTTCTAATAGTAATTAAAGTAGTTAAATAAAGGACAGTAAATTACAATAATTCCTTTACTTAGGTTACTTAACTAGATAAGAATTTTAATAGTTCCTACATGCCGATTTAAATATGCAGCTGGCTTACAACATGCAGATAAATAGTCTTCTTATGAAGAACATAACATAACATCACGGCAGTTGTTGCTCTTGGTGTAATTGCTATACGGCGTTCCAATGGGGAGGATAAATAAATAAATAAGTGCCTATAGTACACCCTCATTTCACCAGTTTATGTTCAAGTTCCATGTAATGGGGCGAGCCTATTGCCATCCGGGCACATATCGAAACTCCGAGTTTCTGCTGCAATTCCAGATGGAAAAACCAATAACCCTCTGCCCGGTAATTCTTATGAAGAAGTCACTGAGTATGAAATCCTTTCTCTTCTTTAATTACAGGCTCATTTCCAAGTAGTAAAATCAAAAAGTAACACCAAATTAGACAAAGCGAGAGGATTAAAATATTTAAAAATAAAGGACGATTTATTTACTTATCTGAAATATTAGCACTTGGTTTATTCAGAAATTCAAACAACTACTTATTTATTGTTAAAATATTCAAGGGACTTCTTCGAAGAGAAAACAAAAACGCTATGCCCTTTTTTATGTTTTTAGGAGAATGACTAATTAGGGTTACGGAACCCTCCAACACTTGGGTAGGGAATTCCATTCGCGCTTATAGAATGTGTAACTTAAATAACGCACACCCTCTTAAGGGGGTCATTGTTTTCATCACTATGAACAACTTTTACTATGGGACCAAACCTGAAATCGCGAAAAAAAAAAACAGCTGTTCCCTACATTTATGTTCGCATAACTCGTCGAAATGGGAACAGAAGATTTTTTTTTGCGATGTCAGGTTTTGTTCCATAGTAAAAGATGTTGAGTACAAGAGTTTGCTTATACCTACATATACATAGTTAGGTGCTTAAGTTATTAATAATATATTTTATTATAGGTACTGCACGACTAGGATTACCAGCCGTCCGGATTTGTTCGGACATGCCCGGGTTTCTAGCCCCCGGTACGGACTTTGTCAGGCCGGATTCAGATTTTTTTTAAGTACGAAGAGTACAGCGAGTATTTACCTAGGTATTGAAAAAAGAAAGATTAAAAAGTAAAATGCCCGAACTTATTTGCAAAATGTAGAGGTCTGTACTACGACAGACCTGCATTTTACTGACTAAGTACTACAAACTAGTAGCACAGCGTACCTACTGTAGTAGGTATATATAGGTACCTACTGTGGTGTGTGGTGTGGTGTGGTGTGTCTGTACGGCTTTTAGTCAGGACTTTGCAAATTTCGAAATGGTAAACCATCCTACACGATTTTATTGACCGACTATTTTATTGAATTAAAACTAAGCACGGACCTAAAGTTGGTACTACGGCCTAATATTTTTTTATTTACCTAGTGGTACAGTCAGTAACGAGGTTTGATTAATAAGTACTGATACTTCAACATAGTCAAAATTATTTAATTTGATAAATAACATTATTTTCGGAAATACTCGTACCTACCTACCTACTGCTTTTTCAGTATTTCATGTAATAAAAAGGTACTTAGGTACCGTAAGGGCGGGTTATTTTGATTCTAGGGCATAACTTTGGCCCAAATCGAGACTGCCCGAAGGCCCGAAGTTTCACGACCACACAATGACACAACCGAACGTCGTAAAGTATGTCCTTCGATAACTAATAGATGGCGATATAGACGCGTACTTGTGGAATTTTGTGTGGATTTAATGTCATTAAATATCTGTCTCGATTTGGACCAAAGTTATGCCCTAGAGTCAAAGTAAACCCGCACTTACGGTATTTAAAATAGCCGAGAATTTTTTATTGTCACCCGTATGTAGGTACTCCTAACCGTTCCCATCGAGCCGGGACATTGGTCTCGCAATCCGTAAAATCGTCCCTTACAGACATTATGTGTCTACTTAGTTCCGATGTTTCGTTATTGTCTCACAGCTGGGCAAAGGTCTCTCGCACAGCTTTCCACTCTTCCCTGTGTGTTGCCTCCTTGCCGGCCCCTAAACGCCTGTAAGTCATCACGCCAGCGTTTCCTCGGCTTCCCTCGGCGACGCGACGACGCGACCCCGTGTTCAGCTGGCTGGGTCCCACTGCGTACGACTGGCCCATCTGTCCCCGATACATCCTACATAAAATAAAAGAATTTTTACCTAATTTCTATTTTAAATATTATTAAGTAGGTACTTATGTTTCGATTTTTAGTTAATTACTAGCTGTTGCCCGCGGCTTCGCTCGCGTTAATTTAGAATTTGAAAATCAATTCGGGTTGTACTCTGCTTGTAATAATTTAGTATATAATTCAATCATGGTTCGAAATACACGTGGCGCCATCTATTATCATAAGAACGTTATTGTTGTTTTCCTCGGGAACAGTACTTTTTTTCGGGATGTAAGGAACCCTATGTCCGTTTCTGTACACATAACAACGTGTATGCTAAATTTAAGTATGATCGGTTCAGTGGTTTAGGCATGAAAAGGTAACAAAGAAACTTACTTTCGCATTTATAATATTAGTTAGGATGTAGGTGGTACCTAAGTAATAATTTTATTGTGATTTAAAAATCTTGCTGCACACGATAAAGTACGGTACTTTATCGTGTGCTGTGCTGTGTGGTGTGTGGGGCTTATAGGATAACTTTTAAGTTAGGTTTTTTTTCACTTGATGCACCTACAAATACGAATCGACGAACATTTTACCGAATACTGACCAACAAGTTCATTCGGTTCATTCATTCATTACCTACATTTTGCACGTATTTTTGGGCGGGAGAAGCGTGCGAAAGAGACGGCACCATTAGGTTGGGGTTGATTTGAAGCAATCACTTTGACAGGACAGATTCCAAGGGAAAATGTACCGTATTTCTGCTATGTAAAGATTCGATTAGAATTGGATTTGATAACTAACCAGGTAATATTACAAGCCAATCAGGTAAATGGTTTCAATGGAACAGCTGTGGATAAATAGAGGAAAGGAATACCTACTTGGAAATTAAAGGAGATCTGGAAATACCTAATGATTACCTACCTAGACATAAATAATGATAAGTACCTACGTTTAAAGTATTTAAACCATAGAATAAAACTATGTTCTAACCTACCAAGATAATTACCTACCTAAGTAGCTACAACTTTTAATCGAGTCCAATGCCTTCGATATAATTTGAATTTTAATTATAAAATTCGTCATGTAAGTACTTATTTTTATAAAGTACCTACATATGAAAAACATAAGATTTTAGGGTTCCTGTAAATATGAACTATAGAACTTGATGAGGAATTGAGGATGACGTCATTGATAATAACCTACCTACTTACAAATTGAGTTTGATACAGTACGACACAACTTAGATGTAGCATCGGCAAAATTCGTAAAACCGATCACCATCCGAACTGAGTGCGCCTACAAAACTTTTTTACAAAAAAATACAACCGTCTTCCAAAAACAACACTACAAAGTGAAAAATAACTTCTTCCGAAATTAAAGTTATTTTTCACTTTATGAAGTCGGTTGTATTTTTTTGTAAATAGTTTTTGTTTTTCACTTTTTAGTTGTGGTACCTATACCTACCCCACACTAATTCTAATATGTATGAGTACCACTACCTGCAAAAGAAACTAGAACATCATCCATATAAAAAGTGGGGGAAAAAATACGTATTATTGAAGCTAACTCAAAAACAACCAAGCAAATTTGATAAATTTTATATGGGACCGACTTTGAGGTATACCCTCTCGAATCAATCAATCTGCCTAGCCTTTTCCCAACTATGTTGGGTTCGGCTTCCAGTCTAACCGGATGCAGCTGAATACCAGTATTTCACATGGAGCGACTGCCTATCTGACCTCCACAACCCAGTAACTGGGTAATACGATACCCCTTGGTAAGACTGGTTGTCAGACTTTCGGGCTTCTAACGACTCGTAACGACTGTCAAAGATCCACGAATGTTAGCCGGGACCTATACCCTCTCGAATATAACAATTTTTTTTTCAAATCAAACGACTGTAAAAAGTTATGCTTGGTCATACAAAAAAAAATATATAGGTACGAGTATATATATACCGGATGACTTTTTTTGCCGTCTCGAAAAAATAGGGTATATATATAGGTGAACGGAGTAGAAGCGTGTGGTTTTTTTCGAGACGGTAAAAAATGTCATCCAGTATATACCTACATAGACACGTGTCGTATTGAGAACCTCCTCCTTTTTTATCGTCGGTTCAAAATCACCAATCTTTAGTCCAAAACTATATTTCCACAAACGCAATAACTTGTAAATTCACATACTTATCCAAATACATTCCTAGAATTGAAGTGAATGAATGTAACAAAGGAGAATGGGCATTTTGGTACTCGCTCCAATAGCAATCATTGTGGTGTCATTGGATAGGTCTTTTAATCAGGAAAAATATTTACTATGGCGACATGTCCCAAATCCTTGTCTGAAAACCACGGCAAGCCCCCAAAAGTTCCAGTTTTAGTTAACATCATAATTGCAAGTACGATAATATTACATACCTATCATGGTTGAAATACGAAAAAAACAATGTAAAACAACATTATTTAAAACGAGAAATGTATTGTGTTACTCATAGACTCATAAAAAAAGAAGGACTCCGCGCCACGCATATCGAAAGTGAAGCACAGTAAATATGCCAGGACCGTTTGTACAAACACGCCTCGCGCACACATTTACATCATGCCAACCGGACGCCATTACGTGACACAAGCGACGGCGTCTTTGCAGGTACTCATATCACGCACACATAGATCGGTACGGTGCTTCACTTTCGATATGCGTGGCGCGGAGTCCTTCTTTTTTTATACGTCTATTGTGTTACTATTCATGCATTATATCGTGATATGATATGATAATGGTGAAGACTTTTGAAAATATGTTTTTTTACATAAAAAAGTAGTATTATCTTTAACATTTCTGTTTTTTGTTACAACGGTGACTATAGACCTCGGGGATAGGGAACCAGCCGCGGGGTGGGGTAGGTGGTGCGCTGTGCCAGTGGACAGCCTTTTGTGCCGCGACATTCACTAGTCGTTGTATCGTTCTGTGCGTGAAACGACGTTCCGCAGCTGTTTATTCTACCTAGTACTTATACCGTTTTCTTCACTGACCCCGGCGCCCCTTTTGGACATTGTTACCCGCTACAAATGTTTATCTTGGCTAGGGTTGTGGACTATTGTAGTGCTTATCGATCTAGAACATCGTTATGAAAGAAAATCGCAACTGTGTGATGTGTCGGCGAGGCCTACATCATGCTAGATACCAACAGCATGTTTTAACTGATGATCTTACAAGAATGCACCCCGAGTTTGTGGCTTATATACGAGAACATGCCGTTTTGGAGGTTAGTACATACTTCATTAAACTATTTCGAACTTCACCAGCTTCAGTTTTTCTTTTTAGAAGCGGTTTGTTTATATTATTATTGTCTGTTATATTTTTATACCTGAGCCATTACAAACGTGTGAATTGAGCCCTAAATCATTTTAATCGGACCTCTTGCTCGCACTTACAGGTCTTATTGAACTACTCTAGTGTTGTGTGTAAAAGTGCGTTTCCGACCGAGCTGCAAACTACCAGCTGCACGTGTTTATAGGGTATAGGGTATAGGTAGCTATACCTGCTTCCGAGCGGCATCCCTTTATATCAGTAATGACTTGTGCAGCTTTCTCACAATCCTTTAATCCTTTTATGACTCAGTTCGCACGTTTATAGTTCTTCTTATTAAAACACTTCTCTGACCACCTATTGTGTGTTTGCTATTGTTATCTATTCACTAAGCCGTCACATCGGCTATACATAAGATATATTTTTACTTGCATTACTTAAAATATGAAAACAATACAAGTATGCCATGACTTTAGACCTAAATACCTACATACCGCATTGTTTTAAATGTTTTCATAAAAATACAACATAACATCAGCAAGATCGTATTCTACCATTTTCAGGTAGAGTTCGACAACACACGACGTGTGTGTCACCGATGTTGGCAGAGAATTGACAACGTTGTAGGAAGACCACCTGTCATACCAGAAGTAGAACAGAATGTACGAGAGCTTCAGGTTCCAGACTACACTCGAGCTCCAAACACTCCAGGGCATTGTATCTTTAACACTTGCCAAAACGCAACCCGCCATCGAATACCAGAGACGATCAAGATTCACATTTTCTGTGAATATAAGTTATATATTCCTGACGGTGCTAGAGTATGTGGACAACACCTTGAGAGCAATGCTTGGGAAGAGCTGCCTCAATTCTGCAATGTCACACATAACGTCAATGCGCAACAGTTTAGGGACGTTTGTGACATGTTGAGAATGGCTTTAAATCGTAGACCTAGGCTAGATTTCAACACAAGAGGTGCTTTAAGCAACGAGGATATGTACTTTTGGACAGGACGCAAATGCGAACAGTTTGATTCCATATTAGAACAAACACCCTCACTAAGTGGGAGGTGCAAGGAGCCTCGAACTGCGTTAGGCATATATCTGACGAAACTACGTACCGGAGACTCAGATGAAAGACTAGCGACGTTATTTAATATGTCACGAAGAAAGCTGGAACGTTTACTAACTATTGTGCGCGAATGCCTCATGAATGAATATGTAATATTACACTTGGGAGTGGACCATATGAATAGAAACGACGTTTTAGAAAAGAACCTCACTATACCAAGAGGGTTATTTGGCAATGAAGAAAACAATAAAGCTATCGTTATATGCGATGGGACTTATATATATATATATCAATAAAAGATCGAACTTTTTGTTCCAGCGTCTATCTTATAGCCTGCATAAGTTCCAGAACTTGCTGAAGCCGTTTTTAATTGTGTGTTCCAATGGCTATATAATCGATGTTTTGGGACCATACGCTGCCACTAAGACTGATGCGAACATCATGAGTGATATAATGAATGATGGAGAAAACCCATTGCATTGCTTTCTTCAACCGAACGATGTCTTCATATTAGATCGCGGCTTCCGGGACAGTTTAGATGCTATCGAAGCATGGGGATATGAATCCTACGTTCCACCATCTAAAGACAGATGGGAGACACAGCTAACTACTGAGCAAGGTAATGAAGCTCGATCAGTTACACTATGCCGGTGGGTAGTGGAAGTGGTGAACGGGAGGTTCAAACGAGATTTCAGGCTTTTGCGGCAAAAATATTTTAATAAAACACTACCAAAAATGTTCATTGATTTTAAAATCGCCGCAGCTATGTTTAATAACTTCCACATACCCATCGATGACAACATTCACGCAGAGGCCTTCCTAAACATAATCAGGGAGAAAATTGATTCCCCGAATCTACTTTATGATTATGTTGAAAGAAAACATTTGAATCACCGAAGAGCGGATTTTCAAAGAATAGAAAGTCACGAAATACAGAACTTCCCACTACTGACGGAAGAACAGATTATTTTACTTTCATTGGGCACCTATCAACTGAAGCTAGCCCGATCCTACTGCAGCGAGCATTTAACAAATGGACTATACATTCTACAAGTATATAGAGAAAGCGCACTCCAAGATTTAAATGAATATGGTATAAACGAAGATGCTTGGCTTTTACGCGGACGCATACAGTCGCGTCACGTACGGTCAAGAACTTATTATTGTTATGTATTAGTAAAAAACAATGTTAATGAAAACGAAACCAATATCCATAACATTTTATGCAATTATTACTGCACGTGTTTGACCGGACGACGAACAATCGGCACTTGTGCTCATATAGTTTCAATCGTGTGGTATCTAGGATATGCCAGACATGTAGGCTTCACTGCTCCTGCAGCGTTCCTCAACGATGTCATTATTGTTGATAATAATGTTTAAAAAAATAAATAACGTTTCTTACTTTTTCTATTTTTTTTTTATTCCTGAGTGTTTATTCATTTTAGTATCTATTAATCAACAAACACAGGATTCTATAGAAGAAAATTATATAATATCACCATTATCTTAACAAAATGAAACAAAAACAAAAAAAAAAAAAATACTTAACACAAAATAACTCCGTTCCGACAGCAAATGTAGACAAGCGACTCGGTTATCATTAATCCTTGTAAAAAGACCTTTCCAATGATATATATATTATGGCTATTGGACCGAGTACCAGGCTTCATATATTTTTGCCCATGATCCTTTATGCTACATCTAAGTTGTGTTTTACTGTAGGTACCTAGGTTGACGTTGACCAGTAAAATAAGTAGCTTACCTATGTAGCCTACGTTGTAGTTAGGGACTTTTTTAGACTAGGTAGGTTCCTACCTTATAATACAGGGTGTTTCCCTGCAGTTTAGTGGGTAGTACCTACTCGTACTTACGTAAGTGTTTTCTTTCATTCACTTTTTGTTTTACTAACTTATAGAAATTATCCATTAGTTATGTAGGAACTGTAGGAAGATATTTCTAAACTTTGAAATCACTCACATCATAAGTGTGTAATCGGAAATTATGATAATGTTCAAAAAGCTAGAGGGTGGAACGTGTCATTAATTTGGATGCACTTGTTAGTGTAGAACGAGCGTGCTCGCGGCAGTGTGCGCGCTCGTGTGTGCACCGTCATTACGCTGCATTATTTGTTACGTTAGGGCTGGGATGGGCCTGTCCCTATCGCCGCCGAGTTCTACGGTCCCTTCTCGCGCCGGTATTTGAATAGGCTCGCGTTGCGTAACGCGCGGCCAATGACAGCGCCCCTGCACATGCACGGGGCGGAGTCCTTACGTCACCGCGGTCTGCCCCCGCGGCCGCGCAGCCGCTGTGACGTCACACCGCCCCTCGCGCCGCGCTCCGAACCTTCAGTGCGCGACGACAGCGCCCATACTGGCCGTGGCGTCGCACGGAAACTCGCGACAAAACACTCGTGCGCTCAAAGATGGCGGATGGGTCGCCCGCGGACCGCGCCGGCCCGAAACAAATGAACGATTTAACTTTTTCCGCGCCCGTTAAAGGACTTGGTGACACAAAAAAGTGCAGTGGCGAAACATTTGACGGCGATAGTGTAAAGTTATCGTTCTACAGGGAACTGGAAACGAGTGATTCGTGTGAGAAAAGTGATACGCGCGGCGTGGCCGCTAAGCGCGCCGCGGTCGGCGGTACGTATTCCCGAAAAATTTCTGATGCGAACACCGTGGACGGCGACGACAGGAAGAGGAGATGTCTGGACCGATACGACAGCTCCGAGTCTTCTGACAGGTGAATTGTTGTTGATCTATGTTAGCAAAACATACGCTCGCGTTTGTTTCGTAAGTTGTTTGCGGCCGCAATGTTCTGAGAGTCAATGCTCCAGTGACCGGAGGCTGTTTGGATTTCGATGTCATGGCCATTGTGAAAAACTTTGGGTGTTGCTAAGCGGCTCTACTTCGGTTGAACGCCCTCGGAATAGAATGCTGGGCTGCGGTGCCTATTGCCGCGACGCGACCATTTGAAATTGTAGACTGACAAAAAATCGGCCTCGTAAGAGTCGTAAGATATTTCGATGCTCATAACGGAAGTATTACGAATAAACACGATACTTTACAGATAAGATCTCTGTAACATAGCTTCAGTGTTATCTAATTGCTACTAAATTGTTAAGATGGATACATATTTCGTACAGCTAGCTGGGTGCCAAAATTAATAACCTTGGCTTTTAATTAGCATCTAGCTAACAGTAAAAGCTATTCAAACGTGTAGTTTTTAGCTTTTCTCGCAAAACTGGTCTGTCAAGTAGGCTTGTTGCGACTGCCTAACTTTTTTGCAAGATCATGGATCTGCCTACATGATTTTGTCCTTACAAGACTACTCTCTCTTTTACAAACATGAAAATTCACTCAAACTTTATGAACTGATATGTTTACACACATATTTATTATAATAAGACCACTTCAATTAAAAAAAAAAGGCTCAATTTCCATTAAAATGCTAATATTTGCATTTGTCATGTTTCTCAATCTTTAAGAATGTATGATTATATACCTAAGTATATTGATTACAATAAGGCCAATATTTTTTGCTATCATCAATTCAGAAAATTGCAGAATTACATACTGCCTTCCAAAAGAATGTTTTAGGTACCTCATACAAGATGTTTTCCTACATTAGACCTTATAAATAAGTGCATTGCTTAATAGTTTAAAAGAAATATTCACATACAATAAAATTCCAAAGTATGTACTGCATGCAAAATGCGTCCTTATGACGTACAGGCTGATAGAAAAATAACTATGGCATATTGCATATGGAAGCGAATTTGGAATTAATTTTAAATGTAAATTATTAGGCTCTCAGGGCTATAGTAGGTATTTCAAATCTGTCTTCTAACTGTCTAGAAAGGAAATAATACTTAGGCCAAGGGGGGGATACGATCTTTAATTGTTGTACAAAAACAAATTAGATTTAATAATCAAGATGTTTATATTTATAGGTAGGTAGCACAGTCTGTAATTTTTTTCTTTTATACTTTGAAAATCAAGAAACATCACAAGAGTTTTGTTTGGCATTAGGGTCCTAGACTATTCTGTAAAGAAATAAAAACATGTAACACCTCTACAGAATCAATGCTATAAAAAAAGTTTTTTTCAAATCTTTTGTCACAATGACTTTTCACCTTTTCACTTAGGGTTTCCTTTGTATGATTATGTTTTGTTTTGAAACTTTTTGTGTTTTACATGTTTTAATTAAATTAATAAAGTATTCAGTTTTAGTTCACAATTCACATAGAGTTATAATTATTAACTTTACAACATCCATTTATAACAAACACTAAGTAAGCAGTTGTAGCTACAGCTGTTCTGGTAAATGTGTGACTTAACATTCTTCTAATTAATTATTTGTTACTAGATAATTAATAAGAATTGATTTAAAAGAAGCTAAATGGTATTTGTAAAATGCTGAATTTGACAATGACATACCTAAAGCAAGAAACCGATTCCCACCTGTAAAAACAAGTAAAGTGATAATAGTAAATAAATAAATTAGTTCATAATGGTTACCAGTACTATAACCCACTGTATTTATTACAGTCCAAATTTAAATTGCAAGGTGACACTAAAACGTAAGTTCTATTCTATTTTTCTCTATGGCAATGGTGCCGATGTCGACAATTCTGCCAATGTCAGATGTGTTGTGGTTGCTGAGAATTGTAAAACATAGTGTAGGTATGTTCTCAACCAATCACTTGCATGCAACATGATTTTTGAGTTATTGACTTTGACACTTAGCATTGCATAAATGATAAGAAAATGATGCAAACATTTCCATTTAATTTTAATATTAAGACAAATTAAAATAGTATTATTATCGTAACAAAACATTTTTGTTGAACTTGACTTCATTATAATAATATCAAGGTAAACTTTGGTCATTATCACGCCATGACGTAAAATTTGTCACACAATATGATAAAAAGAATTAACCTCTTTTGTCTTTTTAGATGATATCAGAGTTTGCTTTTGTTTTTCGTTATCTGTTTGTGATAAAACCTAGTGACTGCCTGACTTGGATTATTTACATAGTTTAATAAAAGGATGCCCTTGCAAATAGCGTGGTGTACCTACCTACATTGCCTTTTCTATATTCAGTGTTGCAATAATTATAGTAAAAAAAACTTGCGGGTCATTTTGTTGATACATAATTGTTGCAAGTTACAGTTATGTAATGTTAACTTGCCTTGTAGTTATATTAAGTTTGTCAAAAATAGGCTTTTGAACATTAATTATTATAGATTATAAGTATTTAAATTGACTAGTGGTTATGTAACAACATCCGCACGAGGCCGCGGTTGGTCCATGGATGAGTGACCATCTTTATATACCAAGACCTCTCCATGCTTCAGAAAGCACGATAAGCTGTTGGTCACGGGTGTCATACTGGAATCTTTCACAGTCGTTATGGGTCATCAGAAGCCCGTAAGTCTGACAACTAGTCTTACCAAGGGTTATCATATTACCCAGTAAGTGGGTTGTGGAGGTCAGAGGGGCAGTCGCTCCATGTAAAATACTGTTATTTAGCTGCATCCGGTTAGACTGGAAGCTGACCCCAAAACCTGGCTGAGACAAACCTGACCTGCAAAGGCTAGGTAGATGATGAAGTATTTAAATGCAAATTAAAAAATTATAATAGCATTTCAGCCATTTCACTCATTTTGCTTTTAATAATCATTCATAGTTTGGAGATTAATTTGTGTTATTAGAGGTTAGAATTAGAAAGTTATTATAGCAGTGTTTACTTGCTCGATGTTTTTTTATAATCTTATGTAGTTTGTGCATTTTAAGATATTACCTACATATATGTGTTTCTTTGCTTATTGTACTTATATGCCTGTATTTAATTTTTTTTCAAAAGTTCAAAGTTTTTACATTATAGCGTGTGAAACTTTGTGAAGTAACCAAATAATTTATAATAAAAGGGACATTTTGCTACCAGTAGTCATTTTGCGACAGAGCCTTCGTACCCCTATATAGGCGCTTACACTTGCACAAATATTATTATTTTAAAATATCTTAGTAACTACTTAACACCTTTTGTAGTGTAGAATATCAAGCACCATTTAAAATGTTTGAATGGTTTGCATAAAATACTGTAGTATACTGTGTATGTTCCCAGGGTCCAGTCAGGTTATTACTGCTCTTTGTATGAAAATTGTTATGGAATTGTGACTTATGGGATTGATTAAATGTTAATTCCATTTTTATACTGTTAATTTGGTTTCATAATATGACTACAAATTAAATCATTGAACCAAAAACTCACTAAAATTAATTTCTTGCGATTTTTTAACTTAGCCTCACATTATCAGCAGGGTCACTAGATCATTGACTTAATTACTAAATTTATAATAATTATTATGAGCCTAAAATTAACAGTTTTAGTACAGCATCCAGTCAGCCTTTCTTTAGAAGAGTATGAGGTTTTTCACCATCCAGCTATAATATCATAACTGAAACATCACAATTTTCCTTAAATTTTTATCAAAAGGAAGATTTTTTATTTAATTTTTTTGCAGTCTACGTTTGTTTGTTTGTATCTACGTATGTTCCACCGTAGCGCCTAATCAACTCATCCGATTTTAATGAATGAGGTGTCAATCGATTCGTTATTATAGTATGGGTCGCAGGCTACATTTTATACAAACAAAATCAAAAGGACGGCCATGTTACATCAAAAATAGTGAGGGTCTCTGTTTTTTTTCTCTTGCTCCCTGTGACGAGCTTTACTTCTGTGGACATGCTTGGTTCGTATAACAAGATCGAGTTAAAAAGAAAAGGGAGGCCTTTGCTTGCAGTGAGACAACACAGGCTGAAAATAAATAAATAATTTTAATATCCCTGTATAAAATTAAATCTTACTTCCTACTATTTTAAATGTGAAAGTTTGAATGGATGGATGCTTGTTACTCAATTATGCCAGAACGGCTGAACGGATCCAAATAGATAGATTATAGACTGGAATAGCACATCTACGCTACTTTTTATCCCGGAAAAATGTACGATACCCGTGGGATAATTTCCGACATCCACGCAGGCGAAGCTAAAGGCAAAAGCTAGTTGAACATAAGTATAACTTGTAACTACTTAATTCCACTACCGATTTAGTAGGCGAGCCTGTAGAGTATGATACCAGAGTTAGATAGCGTCACTTGAAGTGGTGATATGTGGGTCACCTATTACCGTGATAACGTACGCTGCCGACATGTACGAATTTAGGTGTGGTTGGGACTTGGCCGGCCAATAAATGGGTAGAAATACGCCGATTGTTTTGTAATTGTTTGACTGTTGCATGCTCTTAGAAAATTCATGCTTGTTTTAGTATTTTTGACTGTGTTTGCTAACCATTAGTAAGTAATAAAATCTACAGTTTTTGGGGAAATTAATTCACATACACTGGTATAAACCGCACTCTTCGGGTTTTCGTACCCGATTGAAAAAAAGAATGTCCTCGATTCGATTTTTTTATTCAGTTTGGTTCTTTTGTTTTTGCTTATTTCGCATTCCTTACTTAGTTCAGATGTAGAGTGCGCTATGTTGAGTTCAAGTTGAAGGTAATACCTACTTAATAAAGCTTCGCTTGCATCATGCCAGACAAACGAAAACTACAAGAAGTTGTGTCTTGTAGTCTTCCTCTGTTTGCCAAGATGCAAGCCAAGCTTTAGTAGTTATGTTTTGGCCCGCATGACGATAACGTGTTTTCATAGAGACAGCAGGGTGTGCCTAACTGTATTTTCGCTTACTCATACTTTCATGCGAGTATTTATAGTAATTGGAACTGAACTAAGTAAACACTTCTAAAATACTTATGCATAAGCAATCATGCTTAGTTGCTTACAAATCCATTGATTTTCAAGTGTTTTTAGAACCGTACGGTATCGGAGTAGTGGAAACTTAAACTTCATACATAAGTACTCTTTCAAGTTGAGCTGGTACTAGCGAACCACTTATGTCACCACACCATGTCAAAAGTTTTAATAGTACATAGCAGTGACAGGTGGTGCTGCAGGTGCCTTTGAGTGCCGTTACGTCACACATTTACGTCGAACGTCTAGCTGACAGATAAAGTGTTTATGGAAATACTTTTTTTTTTTCTGATGTACTGTAAGTACTTACCAATAATATACTTAACATATTTCGCAACTTGCAAAATAAAAAACCTAATTTTACCAAGTGTGCACATCTTTTCGCCGCCGACTGTACCTGTCATAATTATCAATGTATCAGCAACGACTTTCATTAATTAAAATTATCCTTTTACCCTTTTTGATTTAGGCTATCTCAAAAGAGCTTCCGTTAAAAACTGATAAAGCTTTAATTAATAAGCCACTAACGAACAAGACTTTCCTCTTGAATTGTAAAAAGTAATATTAGGTTTTTACCCAAAGGTGTTAATAACCTCATTGTTTTTACCTATGAAATTTCCGTTTATCGAGTCCATATTGATGAAAAAAATACAAATGTAGTGAAAACAAAACACTAATCAATAAACAAATGAGTGAATTTGAAAATAGAATTCCATATTTTTAAAATAAAATTCATTTGAATTTAGAATTAATTTCCAGCCATGTATACATAAATTACGTTTCAAATGGCCAGTATTGTAAAACGGCAATTTCATAGGTAAAGACCTATTATTTAATTACTGTAATCACAACGCCACTGTATTTGTTGACATAAGTACTATCTGGGGTTGCTGAACTGAGATGCGTCTAGTTGTATAACACCTACTTTGTGTCATTGTGCTTATTGATAACTCCAATTGAGATATTACGTTGTACGCATTATATTACCTACGTATCGTTTACTTTTTATCGTGTAAAGCTACACACATGCTCATTAGTAGCACGAAAGCATGCTTTTATTGAGCAATTGCTACTTAGTAGCATGTGTGTGTGTCGCAACATGTGTCAGTAACTTAATGATTGCTTCTAATCGGAATATTTTGAGGTTTTATGCTGGTTTTAAACTTCAAAACTCGCATAGAAAAATTATATAGGGTGCCTCAGACTAATTGAAAAGTCTGAGCTGGGTGCTCAACTCTCAAGTTATAAAAAAATTGCAAAACAGAAGCGGATATAAAAAAATATAAAATTGACCGCATTCGTTCAGAAGTATTATAAATTTATAACAATATAACGTATTTTATAATACTTCTGAACGAATGCGGTCAATTTTGTTTTTTTTTTTACTTATGTAGGTAGGTAATTTTGGTCAAAAAGGTATCTCTTACAGGCGGTGGGTGTAACGATACCTAAGCTAGACCTGCCGAACTATTCTGTAAAAAATCCAACGTAACAATTATAATAATTATAGGTGAAGTGAGCTGTCAATAGTGTCAGTCAATAATCCCCAGCATCAGGTGGAATGTCAGTTCACTTCAAGCTCACATCCCCCAAGTTTTCACGGTGAGAGCTTTACAGAATAGACCGGCTGTATATTATATCACTCGAAATGTATTTTTTTTTTATCCAATCGACGGACGCCAAAGGCCTTGTCTAGGCTAGATTAAACTGTTTCACGAAGTCCTGTCTTGAAGCCTTTATGACGTTAATCATAAGGTTTAAATTGCAATGCCTTTGTGAAATAGACCCAACTAGCTTTTGCCCGCGGCTTCGCACGCGTGGAGGTCGGAAATTATCCCGAGGGAACTTACTACAGGGATGAAAAGTATCATATGTCCAGGTAATCGTCTAACCATGTGCGAAATTTCATCCAAATCCGTTCAGCCGTTTTAGCGTGAAAGCGTAACAAACAAACTCATTTTCTTATTTAAAATTAGTTAGGATAATCACAATACTTATTTGCCATCATTCAGTATCTATTCCACAAACATAACTATTTCACTGTAAAACTAACTGTATGGTTTTTCGTGAGTATCAATCATGTATCAATTGATAAAATGTTATCTAGGGTTCAATAAATCGATAAGGGACACTTGAACCGCTAGCTGTTTTATCGTAGTCGTAACTCACGTTAGTTTGTCGATATTACTGTGTTGTAATTATTTTAACGTAGCAACTGTTATCTGCCTATTCTGTAAAAATCTCATCGTGAAAACTTAGGTGAAGTGAGCTGTCATTCCACCTGACACTAATAAATAATAATAAAACATTTACTTTCATGCTACAATGGCCCATATACACATACCTTACAAACTAACATATAGTATAAATTATGAAACATAACTTGTGTAAATATAGCTTTAAACTATGTTAGTAGAACTTCACTTCACTAGCTTATCCTTGTGCTGTCCTGTGGTATTAGTCCGCGGAAGCGACGGAATACCACGTCCTGCGGCCAAAAGTCTTCTTTCATGACGACGGTCAGGTAACAATTCGGTGCTACTCCAGGGCACCCTCGGCGTGTACCTCGTCTTCTGGCGCACGTACTCCACGATGTCCTCCGCCTTAGTGAGATGAGTACCTACACCTATGTGTTCGGCTTTGCGGCACGCAAGCTCCCTTTGGCCTCCGTAGGACTACTGATAGCTCACTTCAAGTTAAATTCACCTCGGTGATATTTTCTCTGAATAGATCGCGGCTGATCGCTCTTACACCATGACCTGCAAATCCAAGCTTCGAGAATGAGTATTCCATAAATAAACATTTGCAATACAATTTGTGAGCCTGAAATTGACCCACTGCAAAGATCACAAAGACTCTTCTCATCTAGAGAAGGAGCCTGCATTGAAAGCTCTGCGTGCTTTGATCACGTTTTCGTTCCAAGTCCGGCGTGATATATTTTAAATGTTATCGATTTTTGTATGTTTTCCCATACATTTCGTAGTGATCAATCATCTTACCTCGAGGCTAAGTAATAACAGTCACACGGGTCGATCCATCAGGTTAAGCTACGCTTGCCGGGGTTGGTTCATTGATGGGTGGCTATCTTTACATACCGAGATTCCTCCGTGCCTCAGAAAGCACGTTAAGCCGTTGGTTCTGGCTGTCATTAGTGGATCTTTGACAGTCATTACGGGTCGTCAGAAGCCCGAAAGTCTGACAACCAGTCTTAACAAGGGGTATCGTATTACCCATTAAATGGTTGTGGAGGTCAGATGGCAGTCGCTCCATGTAAAATACTGGTAAACAGCTGCATCCGATTTGACTGGAAGCCGACCCCAGCAAGCTTAGTTGGGAAATGGCTTGGCAGATGATCGATTCTATAACAATCCAATGCCAACAGTACCCGTTACGATTACTTATTACAAGAAATAAATCTCAATTGAAAACCGGGAATCATGCCAAAACAATTCAAATACAGCTCCATAAATTGTATCCAAGAATCCCACACAGGTTTACCTAACTACATTATAGCTCTCAGTACTCATAGCTTACTAGACCATAAAACAGCACAAATATTAAAGTAGCATTATTTTTGCCTCGTTTTAACTACCGAACTGGCGCGAAAGTTTTAACAAGTGACGTGGAAGCACCTTAGAAAAGGAACAAAGTTAGTTCTTTGCCGGTCGGTAGGTAGTAGGGCATTCACGCGAGCCTAAGCCGCAAAGGGTGAGCTGTAAAATAAAAAGTTAGGAGTTCTAACCGGGCGTGCCTGGGGGACAGCGAACGGGTTCCCGGACGCGCAATGGTACGTTACTGTTTATATGACGCCAGTTTCAAGTTTTAAGACCTTGTAATTTTCTACAATCTAAAAGTAGTATATACTTTAAATGCGAAGAAAGTAAGGTTCTTTAAGTTTTTACCACCTGTCTTCACAATTAATGTTTTTCTTTTGTTAGTGTAAGGTTAAATGTAAATGCAAAATATGTAGAACAGTAACAGATAGAATACAGAATAATTGTGTTGTAAATTGTTTATTTAAATATTACATAAACGTGTTGTACCTACTCGTATATTCGAAGCAGAATATTTTACGTGAAACTGCATGAACATTTTTGTTACAATATTTAAGAAATTTACTTCACTTGAATGCACAACTATTCATAAAATCAGCTGTTATTCACCATCAAATCAGCTGGATACAATCCCTTATGGCATGTACTTACCTCGGTGCTGCGCGACCGGTCTGTCGCCCCCCGCGCGCGCTCCTCCCCCCTGTCATTAGAAGCGTGCGCGGGCGCATTGGCCCTCGGCCGTTGCGCATGTCCCGACTTATGGGCTCAGAACGGTGGATGTGATTTGATTTGAATTTCGGAACAGTCCACCTTTTAGTTTAAGATCTTGTAGAATGCAAGTAAAAACTTAACGATCAGAAAAGCATCGGGATTGGAAGTTCTGTTTTAAAAAAACTGAGCCAGGATTTATGTTTATTGGAAGAAGCTGGAGTAGATTGTATTGTATTTTAAGGTCATCAGAAGAACTAAGAATACACCGGAGGAATCGGCAAAGCTATTGTATTCTTAGACGAGCAATTTGAAAAAAAAAACTGAAATAACCTGAACAGAGTAAAGCTTTTAGAGTTCTTCAATATTGAAAGTGAATATAGAAATATTACCAATAAACCACACAAAGGATCTAACCCTCCTAAAGCTCGAAAGCCCAATTGCAATCGTCAGTAAAAGAAAAATGATTACGGCCGGAGATGATACGGAATTCCTGTCTTTGTGATGATCACGGCACAGACAAGTTTGTAATAAAACGACACTGGTCCGGTCAGGTAGAAACTGAGTCATCAACGCCAACCGTGGTCGTTCAACTTTCATTATTGTTTATTTATATTTTTATTGTTCGGTGTTTGACGCGTGCGTATTACCGACATTGCCAGTCGTAAAGTATACGAAAATCTGCTCAAAATGGCTTGCAAGACAATGATTTGTGTCCATCGAAAAGGCAAATTCTTAGAACAATCTAACGAACTCTCTGTCTGTAGTCTGTACTAATATTTTAATAAGTACGAGTATTGCCTTAATTCGTATAATTTTTGCTGCTTGTGGTTTCCAAGTCTTCTATAATAAATAGCCATGGAACATGTTCATTTAAACACGTTATTTTTAGACGAATTCTTTATCCGATAAAGTCTGTAGATGCAATATATTTGCGTAATAACTTGCAAATGGCGTCATTTCGAGTATTCATAATCGCCACATATAGCACAAGATCACCTTGTAAATATGTATAACGTTATCATTTTTGTTCTTAGATATAGGCAAATTGTAGTGCAAAATTACAAAGATTATTTAATGCGTCACCCTTATCAACTACCGACACCGTCATCATTTGTCAGCTAGAAAACGTTCATCGTCTACCACAAGGTTGTATACTCGGCCCACGGTAATTTCAGTTAACGGTACTGCAAACACTAGTTACTAATCAAACCGTGTGTACTTCAAGTGGAGTCTATGCACGCTAGCCTAAGCTGGGAGAACGTGGAATGTGAATAACCTTGGAAAAATACCAACCTATCAGGTATTATCTGCCTTCCCACCGTTTGTTTACTTTGAGATGGAAATATTGACGAGCACTTCTACTTTTAAGGCAATATTTTTTTATTTGCACCAGTAATTTTATCAGGCTTCAGGATTAATATCTCTTTGTCTGAACACATGGCAGGGCTAACTTACACTGACATTCATCTGATTAATGTTACTACGAGTATTGTAACATCAAATAAGGAACAACTACCTAAAATGGCAATTTATTTACTAGCAGCATATTTCTAAAACATGTTAACAAATAGAACGAGAAAAATTGCCTATTAAAACAGGAAAGCTTTTATCACGGGTTTTTGTCTAAACCGTCTGCGGAAACATCATTTGCACATAATATTTCATGATATTGAATAGTGTGATTAATGAGTTTTAACTTATCATAACCACATCCTTCCCATACAGAAATTCCAATTGCATCACGTATATACACCCGTTCTTGACCTAACTTTATGACAATGTTTTTATCATTTTAATATATTGGGTATATAATATAAAATATACTTAGTGTGCTACTACAACTGAAATTCATAGGAACCCGAATACGCTCCCTCCAAAGATTTCATTAGAACCCGTAAAAAATCCAACATGACGCACGTATTATTAAGGCAGTAATTAGGAACACCAAAGTATAAGCACAAGTTATATGTTTTACACCCACATAGAGCATTTCACATGAGGTACATCATAAAGAATCAGTGCAGTCAAAGGGCATGGTAAGTACAAACTGGTCTCTCGCTAATGCAATTATCGGTTGGTTCGTCGAGACTGCTCTAAGTGACCGAATGGATACGTGAAGAGTGAAGACTGTCGGGCCGTAGCGTTTAAATGAGAAAACCTTTTATGTTCGTGGTAGTCGGCTCCCATAGGCACACTTTGTGAACAACGAGAATTCTTTTGAAATGAAATGAGATCGGAAGCTTGTTCCAAGTGTGAAGAAGATCATTTCAATGCTTATAACAATAGTTGCTGAAGCCCTGAACTATAGCAAGGAAAAATACACTTTGTTATTATACTTGCTGGAAACTGGAAAAACACGCAGAATTCAGAAATAAAAGTAGCCAAAAACGGATCTCGCTTTTATGATGAATAACCTTTTAGTTAATGGTTGCCGTTAACTGGAAACCAACAGGTTTCAGGTTTTTCCATAATAACCGGATGCTTGATCATCATGCATGTTTTCTAAATTCGTCATTGCAGCAACGGAACTGCCGGAAGTAGTTCCCATACTTGGGACTTTCTTGATGAGTTTTAAAACTGTTAAAATAAAAAGGTTCTTCAATGGCGTAGGTGGCTTCGATAAAAAAATATCAATTGTTTCTGATTTGGGTACTAAAGATTTTAATAGCTGACGATTTGAGACGGTCTGCCTTGCAGGATTATAGTTCTTAGTTTTTTGACCACATCGAATTCACGTAGGTACAATTTGAACGTATTCTTGGAATATATCCTTTGTTTTTCTGCGAGGTCAATTAAAAACTGTTTTATATTTAGTATCTTCTATTATATGTGCAATTTTATTTTTCATCGCATAAATTTCGATACTCGGTTATAATTTTATGAGGTATTTTTCTTTTATAATAAGCGTCAGCGTGCAGCTGCCCCTATACAGCCGGGGGACACCTGCTTCGGTAGTCCCAGTCTCTTTCACCTTTGACATTTGACAAAACTTTTATGGCGATTCTATTATTTATCGTGCTTATAAATTCCTTAACTGTAACCTATAACGAAATTTTTGTAGCTTCTTTACGACTGTGTACAACTGCCGCCACTACCCACGCGTTCTGAAATTGACTAGTACACATGTCACGAACTACTTTTTAATGGTCAACTATCTCAATCTTTGTTTTGAAAGAGTACGATAATCATCTTTCTCGGTAGAACTCCCACTAAGCGGCATACATATAGAATTTTGATTTGTATGTAGTACTGATCATTGTCAATTACGGTCATTAAAAATTTAAATACCGATTACAAAATTTTGGGGTTAGGTTAAACGTGTTCTATAATTAGTGAATGGCCGGGCGATCAGGCCGCGAACGATTCGTTGGTAACCCTTTGTTATTATTTAAATCATAAACGATTAGTCTACCAAATACTACGCCTGAGGCGACGCGTGCGCCGCTACGTCATCCTTGCATTTTTAAACTGCGATTTCGTGATTGTTTTTATCTAGTTTTTATTTGAAGGACGGACAAGGACGACCCCTGAAATTAGTCAAAACAACTTTTTTGTGGAGTGCAAGAACAAGTCGTTATATTTTTCTGAGCAGTTAATATACAGCTTATGTTATTGACCTTTACGGAGTAGGTATTGTATGATTAGTTCGTGATAATAGTCTAACTGTCTTAAGTTTATAATAGCTCCGTTTATACATTAGTAGAGCCAGACAATGAGAGACGTCTTCTGAACCAAATACCATCGGGGGATCCCGTCGGGAAATCGTAGTTAGACAATGCATCTGACTTTCCGACTAAACGCCAAGAATGTATCTAGAACTACGTTGCTTGCATGTCTGTCTGGGTATAGGGTGTTTTTAAGAAACACCCCTTCCATTTTTTTTTTGTTACGAGTACAAAAGAAATAAAAAGTCAGGTCAAAAAGTGCGTAATCTTAAATCTGCACCCCTGTTTGGGATTGAATGCATCACTAGTTCTTTTGTAAAAAAAAAAGCGTTACCGTAGATGTAATTTTTAATACTTGTATTTTTTCACGATTGAGGATAAACTTACGGTGAGAATTCTTCGCAAAACATCTCATAATACCCCAAATAGTTTCCAACATTCCGAAATGCGTAAGTGCTATCTCGTTATAAAGGTTGCTCTAATATGCCGTATACATACGAAGGTGTCTATGTGCATGAGCGTGAAGGCATTCGAGGGCCCTTCGTATGCGCAGGCAGCTAAGTCAACAATTTATTGGAGCCCATCTATCAAGACGGACGTCGTCGTATTGTCCAATTGCATTCCTATTCCTCGTATTTCGACAGAGAATTTAGTGAGAGACAAATTCTCGTCACCAAATTATTCCTTTAAATTGTCATGTATCATCAAAATTAAACAATATGTCAGAGTTAATTCTCAGCACTAAACGGAAATATCATGATCAAGTACATACCTCGGGCAATTTTCAAATTTTGACAGTTTGCTGAGCTGACAAATTTTTCGAACATATGAAGCAATGGGTTAGCTATTTCCTTCAAAATGATTCAGATTCCGATTGATAGTGTATTACCTATTAGGGTGCAGGGAGAGGATTGCTCTGTTCTGCGGTCAATGATCTGATAACTACGGGATATGATTGAATTGATACTTGATAGGTTGCAAAATGTGGCCCAGAAGGACCTTAGGGTCCTGGATGGCTTATTGAAGGATTTGATTGAATGCCACACTTCAACCTGCCGTTGTATTTATACATTTCAATAAAGGTTCCATTTAATTCCTTTCCCAATTGGAAAAATAAATTTATAGATGTACCACCAAATGTTGCCCTGGAACATTTTAATTGTAACCTTCAGAATATCTTTACTTTTGACATGTATTGCAAAGTCATGGTGATTTGATTATTGATGTACAATTCCTTTCAATACCAAACATACAAAAGGCTGGGTTTTTTTGTTTAATTCTTCTCAAATTACCAATTTCGATTACCCTCGAGGCCGCAACCCTGACGAATCTTCGTTCCATTTCCCGACGTCCTCGCTCCAGAATTGTTTCCATGTCGCGATGTATTATTAATTTGCCATTACATCGGTCTAATTTCGCGTGATATAATATGAGAATATTTCCCGGTTGCCCCCAAGCCGGGGTAAACACCAATTAATCCTGGCAACACGATACATTTCTAGGGTGGAGGGGGGACTCTTTGATGGCAGATTGCTGCATAATCCCGCTGCATTTCTACTGCTTCCGATGCAATCGGCCAAGAGAGGGCGTGTACAAGGGGGATCACTCTATGGACATCACAGGGGCTAATATATATTTCTTTACATCATTGTTTGTTGGGGTATCGATCAAATTGTATGTGAAACCTTAGTGTATTGTTCGTGTCAAATTCCGCGGATTTAAATTAAAACATGAATAGCGGGTGGTTTTATTGTGATATAAGATTTTCGTTACGCAATAATCATGATAAAACTAAATTTTTCACAAAGGAAATGGGTTTTCACAAAATTTAATCTCCTTGGATGTTAATGGGACATCCACTAAAGTAACTACACTTAAATGTCCAATAAGGGGAACTTCGGGACCCCACATTCTCCTATTTTTTTTCAAACGATTCCCTAACTTCTAAACATTGTTTAATTTTGCTACTTCACGCTTATTGTCATTTTGTTGAGCTGACTTGACAGTTCCAACCAAAGTGCTTTTTGTACGCACATAAATATCAGTCACTTCAACATCCAGGCACGTCGGTACTTCGGTAGACGAAGTTTCGAACTCGCTCTAAGTTACGATTGCCATCTCGCCCCCTTCTCGAAACACCAAAGGTATTTGTTAATTACCTCAAAACGCAACACCGTTAGACGTTAACATGAAACTACTAAATTAATTTTCTTATCTCATATTATCTTTACATAGAGTTACTATACCGATCTGATAGTTTTCGCATACAATTAGTAATCGCTCGAATAAATATTGGGTTATATAAACTAACACAATATATATGCTGGAAATAGGATTTATTTTTACATCGTGAGTTTGCGAGTCCGTGTGAAAACGTATGCTTATCTTTTGTATTAAGCCTTGCGTTTTTTTTTCTACGGGACATAAGCGCTTTGTTGGATTTTTACGAAACTAAACATTTTGACAAAATAATATGGCGCAGGAATGTAAAGGACTAAAAAAATAATCAAGCTGTAGGTGCTCCAAAGTTCATTGATAGGAATACAGGTTTAGGAGATAAAATACCTGAATATAAAAAAGCGCATTAGACTTTATGGCAAGTATTACGGATCTGTGGAAACAAATTAGGAATACCAGCTATAATGAGCTGGCTAGCAGTAAATGGACTATTAAAATGATCATCTCCTAGATGTATTTGATTGGAAACTACATAGACAGGGTCAAATTAAATTAATTGGCGAAACTTCACAGTCATGACCGGTATTCATAATAAATCAAAATCAAGATGCAGAATGATTTTATAAACTTAAATTTGACGATGTAGCCCTATAAAGGTGTTAATTTTTTCTGTCTAATCTGCAAATTCTATAAATGTTTCAAACACTTTGAAGCCTAATTTCGTTAACGATACTAAAATGATATAGTAATCTGCTCGTTTGATGTTCAAAGTATTTGACTACACACCTGCCTGGGTGCTTCAGTAATGTATGTAGGTATAATCGCAGAATGTTCCTCCAAAATACCCATTTAGATGTATATCTAAACTCGTTATTTCGATAATTGTTGCGATTAAATGCTTTATGATGTCTGAAATCGCCTTTTCAACTTCATAGTCAAGACAAATCGCATTTTAACTTGTAATTAATAAGAGGTTGACTCCGTTTCGCGACAAAGTAAATAAGTGTCCATTTACAGGGTCCGCATTACAAAGCCCAGAACATTAAATTGATAATCTTATAAAAATACATTCGAATCGATATAGTCGAGTAGGATTCCGTATCGATATTTGCTGCGATCGCCCACGATAAATCAGCGTTCCCTGCGCCGCGCGCCGGCTGGCTTGACCATTTTATTAAATTCCGCGATTAAATACCCGCCAGCAACGTTAAACGAAAACGTTTCGATATTATCGCGATATCTCGACACCTCTACTCACCTCGCCCTGTTTATAATTACGAGTTCGCCGGTCGTCCCCTCGGCGGGCGTCGTCGTACGGTTGTACCGGGGTATATGCTACCCGGAGCCAGTTATCGCTTAGCACAGCTCCGCCCGACCCATGCATACCATACAACCAATACTTTTTGTCCAACAAGGCGTCTTCCTTTTGCGGAGGTTTCTTATTGGAAATTATTTATAATTATATCAACTAGAAAAACGATACGGTTGCTATACTTTGAGTTTTTGCTGATTCGATCTTAGTACCATGTATAAAGTGTACCTTGATAAGATGCAATATCAACGAGCTTTGCAAGTCTTTATCTCGTGTAAGAAAAACCGATCGTGCAATTACTCACTACAGTGGGTCGGTGGTGTCTTGGCTATTTGAAGAACTCCTTCTACTCTATCATCATTAGGGTTCCGTAGTCAACAAGGAACCCTTATAGTTTCGCTATGTCCGTCCGTCTGTCCATCCGCACCTTAGCTCAGAGACTCTTAGTACTAGAAAGCTATAATTTGGCATGGATATACATATTCATCACGC
The DNA here is from genome assembly GCA_946251885.1 of Cosmia pyralina. Taxonomy (NCBI): domain Eukaryota; kingdom Metazoa; phylum Arthropoda; class Insecta; order Lepidoptera; family Noctuidae; genus Cosmia; species Cosmia pyralina. The sequence continues at coordinate 23,836,165 of OX276349.1, read as the reverse complement.
CGACAGTGGTAAAATAAAATCATGAAAAAAAAAATTTTTTTGGGTACTTTCTGTACACGTAATATGGGGATGTTTTTTTTTCTCGTCAATTCCATGGTGTGGGGTGTTGTTGGATGGGTCTTTCAAAAATTTTGCGGGTTTGTTTCTGAAATATTAAGCTTTAAAGTGCTAATTATTGTTAGAGTCAAGTGTCCCCTTCCAGCTAAACGGTTAGTTTTGGATGGATGAAAAAATTCACGGTAGTAGTATAATAACGAAGTTAAAAGGAAAACTAGCACAGCTAAGTAGACTTTTCAAGTTTACGAGTAATAGTCAAATATTCATGAAACAACAAAAAACCCTCTTCTTAGTCCGCATTATTGTGCAACTACGGAACCCTATTACTGCGCGTGGCCCGACACACACTTGGCCGTTTTTTTTTTATTTGGGAACTGTGATGTTTCAGAAGATATTCTTTTGTTATGGTGACAATTTTAATTTAATATACACTTCTGGACACATCTTTTGGCCCACCTTGTATTTTCAGTTTCGTTTGGTCCTAGCTAAAATTTTATATTAGGTCGAGCAAAAAGTTTTTATGCAGTTTTGAACCTGGCACATTCACAATTTCATTCAATAGTCTTTTTTTGAATTTCGAACACAGAATTTAAAGAAACGAAAGACAATTTGGAGCCTGTTTGTTGATATCAAACAATCGAATACTAAGAAAACTTGGTTTTATTGGTTTACTTGGATTTAATTCTTGAAAAAGTGATTGATATCTTTGGTTTTGCAACAAACATTACTTATTCTTAACATTAAGGTGAGGTTCTATCAATAATCTATGGATACTTCACCTGAAGTCGCCGCCCAAGCTGTGGCACTTATTCAGGCCGGACACAGCCAAAGAAACGTGAGTGCTCAACTTAATTTAAGTCGATCTGCGGTCCGAAATGTTTATCGGAGGTACCTAGAGACTGGCGGCTTTGTTTGTCGCCAAGGAAGGCCACGATCTCGGGTCACAACTGAAAGGCAGGATCGATTCATCGTGACGACCAGCTTGAGAAATCGTCACCTTACCTCCATTGAGATACAAAACCAACTTCGCGACTTCCACGGAGTATCTATGAGCGCTCGAACTGTTCGGAGAAGGTTAAAAGAACGCGATATGGTACCACACAAGCCAGCTAATGGCCCCAAACTAACGCGAGCCCACCGAACAGCGCGCCTTCATTTCGCACGCAGTCATTTAAATTGGACACAGCAAGATTGGAGCCGTGTACTCTTTTCTGATGAGTCTAAAATTGTGTTACATGGCAATGATGGAAGGAAGAAGGTCTACCGACGTAAGGGAGAGCGTTTCGCACAATGCTGCTTTGAAGAGAGGGTTGCTTATGGCGGTGGCTCATGGACTGTCTGGGGCGGTATATCCGCGAGCGGCAAAACTCAACTTGAGGTTGTTACAGGACCACGGCTGCCAACATTAAATGCTGAAAGGTACATTCGTGAGTGCTTAGAACCTCACGTGATACCATACGCGGACTATGTGGGCCCAAATTTCCTTTTTATGCATGATAATGCAAGAGCCCATGCGGCCGGCATCGTCAGGGAATATCTTCGGGATGTGAACATCACAGTTATGGACTGGCCAGCCAGAAGCCCAGACATGAACCCCATTGAGCACATGTGGGACGAGCTAAAAAGACGTGTTAGGGCTCGTCAGCCAGTTGCCCAGACGATGCAGGAGTTGAAAACTGCCATAGAAGAGGAATGGGAGATGATCCCTCAAAATTTCATAGAGCGGTTGATAAACTCTATGCCTAATCGTATGAGAGCTGTGGTAGATGCCCATGGAGGCAACACGCGTTATTAAATTAAACCTTTATTTGATAAAACATGTTTTTTATTCAAAAATCAATTGCCTTTAACAAGGCGCATATCCGACTTGTTAGGCGTAGCTCCATGTCGTATGGTATTCTGAATTCAAATTTAAAACAATACGATCGAAAAAGATGGTAAAATGTATCAGGTTTAAAACTGCATCAACAGTTTTTGTTCAATCTAGCAATCATATTTCGGTAGGGGCCATCGAAACCTAAACTCTAAGGTGGGCCAATAGATGTGTCCAGAAGTGTATATTTTTTATATTTAATATATATAATAATAAAATCTGAAGATTTGCTAACGCACTTTTCATAATCGTATTACGTGATGATAGTTTCATATCATGAAATAAACGCTTATTCTTAAAACAGATATCCCACATTGAGAATTATTCTGTTACAAAATATTTTATATAGAATTGAAAGTAAATCATCGCCAATATGAAACGCTGCCAACGTGAAACGTGCGCGAGAAAATGTAAGTGCTCTATTACATAAAGTTCTATTTCACGGAAACATCAGTTTGCATAAATCTTACTATCGAAGATGTATAGTTTGATATTATTTTGGGGAAAACTTGCAAAATGTAAACTAGCTGCGGTAAGAATATTTCAGTGTGCTTTTGATGTTAGCTAAAGGCCGCTGTGTGTTCTTAAAACGTGTGGAAAAAAAACTTACAGGTTATTTAGGTAATCGATTAGATAATAATGAGCAAATTAAAATCTTATCGATCTTCTAATACTGCTGAATCATTCACATTCCCAAATCCATCATTCACATGCAATAATATCCTTCACCATGGTTATCCGAATACCAAACTCCACCAAATACGTAATGAAATATCGTACATCCATACCAAAATTTGTCCCCTTCGCAAGGAATTGGGGTCCCCTTGCAAGCAGGTGTGGCTGCCGGTTTAGGGAACCCTGCCAAACGTGGCAAGTTATGGGACCTGTTCAGCTAATGACAATCTTTGGACAATATGAACCGGCCCTTCAAACTTATGGAGTCATGTTTTAAGGAACACGGTTTCATAATGGTGTTGACTAAACAAGAAGGCCCTTCCTTCTGTAGTTTGTTTTTTTTTATCACCATGAATATCATATTAGCTGAGAAACTGAGAACCTGTTACACGGTGTCCGGTCCGGATAAAGAGTTCTTTATAATCTAAAAGTTCAGTAAAAACGTCGACCAGAATTAGTACCAATGTATTCATCTGAAACAGTAGTTAACTACAACTAATCTACTCTAAGAGGTGGTAAACCAGACCATAAATTAACTTGAGTAAAATATCCCCATATAAAAGTCACTTCTACACCCTCTCATGAAGTCCATGACTTCTACATTTCGTAACAAGAGAGGACACATTATGTGTGAATGTTTATTTTATGACGTGACACTAACGTGATCTTAAAGTGGACGTCTGCTTCATAAGGCAGGTTCTAGAAATATCACGTGTCTGGAAAATGTGGCGTGAAGAATTTTATGCGTCGACGCCCGGTGCAGCCTGCGTGAGAGATTTTATATGAGGTCCTGTCGGGTTATCGGTTGGATACACTATTTTATAGGTTCCTTTTTATTTTTAATGCGCTTCCTGTATCGAGAGTTCGACAGTCGAAATAGAATCTTGACGTTGCTTTTTTACTAGTGCTTCACAGAATATTATTTCCAAATGAGTAAGCAATTAACCTTTTTTGGAGATCAAAGCCATGAGTCACGTAAAATAGCGCATAAAAATTCTGCCACTACTTAATTCAGGGACTTAGATAATCTCGCGCTAGGGGGAATCGATTTAATTATCTGCGATCAACAATGAGAGTATAAAACATCTTTTGTAAGGCATTCGCGCAGTTGTCCTGCCACCCCCACGGATATAAAGTTATCGCGTTAGTGTCCATTAGCGATTCGAACGTGCCCCGTCAGTGTACAGCTGCCTTAGTACTAATAGCCTGATAAATTGTTTTATTGTTTCTGCGATAAAACGCAAGGATGTCCGTCATCAAAAGAAAGTGTTTGGAAACATCGAACTTATTGAAGATTATTTTGTGTGTAGTACGTATTTATTGTTTTATTGTCTATCAAGAGTAAAATGAACTGTTTTTATTGTCGTGTAGTAACGATGGGCAGCTGCTGCGGCGCCGCGGGGGAGAAATGTCATGGGCTCCACTCATTATATGGACAGGACAATGAGGAACCCTGCGATGAACTCATTCTGCTATTTATTTTCGCTTTCGACAACAACGCACCCTCGTTATGTGCGTGCGTGCTATCGACCCGCTATCAAAATACTCTGGCCTTTTCGCCAAGTAATTTCGATAAGATAAAGCTCGATAGTCCTATTGATAAGTCATTACGGACTGTTTTATCATTCGCAAAATCCAGAAGATTAAAAATGAATATATTATGTCTCATCGTCATCATTTCAGCCTAAAGATGTCCACTGCTGGACATAGGCCTCCCCCAAGCACCGCCACTTCGACTGGTTCTCATCAACTGAAAATGAAATAAAATGTTTTCAGTGTAGATTACAAGCGTTATCAAATTAAGGACATGTGTGTTTTTCCTCGCGGGATACACAGACAGGAAAGCGCTGTAAAAGGAAGGCCATGAACATCAGTCAATTATGGCAAACGCTTAAGTTGGAAGCCCCGCTCGCAGCTTGCACGAAAAACAAAGAGTATGCTGTTAAAAACTGAAATCGATTACACAATTACAAAGACTGCGAGGTAGTTGTTTGATTTATGCGTTGTCCACGTACGACGATTGCATAATTGAGGCGCCTGCACTTCAAACTGGTTCGATATTTCATAGTAGCATTTCGATTTTATACGTGTTTTTTGCGGCGGGTGCGACATTAATATGCATTCGAAGCGCGTGCCGTCCGGTCAGCTGTTTCTTCTATGCGGCCGCAAGCTGCGCGCTCCGTAAAAGGAAACAAGACTCGTGGATGGATTACGCCGATTACATCGCAATTATCCGAGCGGGCCGAGAGCTGCCTACGTAACATTGGAGCACTTTCGCGATCTTTGTTCCGCTCGACATTGACCTTGCAGCGCGCCTTATGTAATGTTTTTTCGGCGTCCGCTCCGTTGCCATTGAACTTTGTGTTCTTTTCATATACATGCGTAAACACGCGTCAGAGATTACCTTGTGAGGGTTCATTATCACATTTAGCACCGGCACGAACGTTTTGTGGACGTAAAATAAGTATCGTCGCGTTGACTACGCTCAGCACTCACCGCCATTGGTATGGCCGCGTCATAACGCGATATTCGCATGCGCTGTGCGATCGTTTTTATCGCTCGCCCATGCCTTGACGAGCTCTGCAGATGGCATTCACTATGCAGGCTTGAAGTTTTTACTGTCACCGCCTCGAGCTACACTTGGACAGTTATGTCGCTGACTCCTCAAGAATCTTTAATTTTCTTTGGTTATGTTTGCAACGATGGAAATCGTATCTACGTTTGGATCTGGAGAGTCCGGTTTTCTAATGAGAGCACGTCGCCCGCATTATTGGTATAACTGTTTGCGCTGCGGGTTGAAGACTTCACCGTGTACTCAAAATCTTTTTAATTTTACGAGCACAGCGTGAGTCTTCCGGACCCTTGATTTAACTATAACTTTATCTGAACGGGTGCACGATTATGTGATAATCCCACACTGGTGCCCACGGTCGAATATAAACCGAAATTAATTGTCTCATTGTCTATACGTCACTTAAATTTAGATACTACCGCGATAACATCCATGGAACGTGACGTATTTGGATAATGAAAGTCAAGGTGCAACGTAGTACATAATAACGAAATTTCATTGTAAAGCCGTAAAAGGGGCTGAAACATTCGCGGCACGTTCAGTAAGAGACGTTAGCGACACGATGCCATCAAAGTCTTTTGAACAGGACAGCCTACGTAATACATACATAGATAGGTTATACTATACACGTTCCGCAAGTGGCACGTCAAAATCTGGCTAATTAGCCACATTTTCGTCGTCTTGTCTCTTTTTCGCTCCCGATAATTACGATAGGCCGTCCTACTTCCACGTGTTATAGCTAACTAGCTTTTGCCAGCGGCATCGCCCGCGTTTATGTCGGAAAATATTCCACGGGAACGTACGAGTACTACCGGGAGTTCCTTCCTTATTTCTTGTCTACATTATAAAGGGAACCTCTGTGCAAAATTTCAGCTTTCTAGGTCCAAGGGTTTGGGCTAGGCGTTGATGAGTCAGTCAGTTATATAGATTCGACACTATGCCGTTTTTGAACATCAAATGTTGGGTAGGTAACCTATCTAATTTTTGCCTACTGAAATGTCCTACATAATTCCACTTTGTCGTTTTCAAGTCAACAATTCTCACGTGTACGGCAATCCTAAACATGCTTCATGTGTTTCGGGAAATCACAATGTCAATTTTGGTTTCATTGCCATTGTTAGTAACATGCGATGGAAATTAGCGATAAGATCCGTATCTACATACGTACCATAAAATTTAATCAAAGCAAGTATTTGAACAATGACTGTATTTTTTTGTTACAAATCTAGATCTAGATAAACTGATGTTACTCAATTTAGTCTAAGGCCGAAGTTTTGATAACATTTCTTTATTTCGTAACTACTGATAAGCTAATCCACTCAAAGTCAGCTTGAACCTTGAACGAACACGGTATCTCCATTAGACGTATAACGTATACATACATATTTAGTCATAAAATTATGATAATAGTAGTTGGGGTTGATCTTAGGAATGCCTTCACCATTAATTATGTACGGTGCTCAGCAGAACAGGTAGCTTCGACACTTGAGACGTCTGGTGGCATCACAAGACTGGCCCGCGGCGCCGCCTGCCTCTGTGGGTGGCGAACCGAACTATTGAACCTTAATACTGACGTCGACAAAAGGGAGTTTCTTGAGATTGAGAACTCTTTAGAAATTCAGAGGTTAAATGTTTTATTTAGTTCTATTACAGAAATCAAAAGTACCATTGCACCTACAATTGAATTAAAAAAACCTACGCACGTTGTTTAAGAATTAAATAAATATTTTCTCATAAGAAATCACTTTAGGAAAAATTATCTTTTCTTGCCCGCGACTTCGTGTAAAATTTCTTGTTCCCCTAACACCCCGTCACCTCGCAGACGTTGAAAAATTATAAAATAATTAAATTGACTTGACACGCACTTTAGATGTCGCACTTTTCTTGAAAATAAGGCCCATAGCCATACCAGAGCGATCGAAAAAACATTTCCAATGTTAAAAACTTTTCAGCTTTATAAATTGCCGTGTCTAATTAGGACACGGCAACCACTCCTTATAAAACAAGAACTATAATGGATGATAAACTTGCGCACTTGCTAATCAGTAAAGTTCCGTTAGGTTCTGGCGAGCGAGCATGGGAAAGTAAAGATCCGGAAGAGCTAATTATTTACCACCTCACTTTAGTAAGAGTCCGCAGAAAACGTATATTTTGAATTTTGACTCTTTTGACCCATGTGAATAGACTGTATTGAACCGAACACTCAATCAAACACTAAAAGAAGAAGAATTAACCTCTTCAAAACTACTGACAGATAAATAATATTCTATCCGTCCGTCGATTCAATGGTGTCTCGGCATCATTATTTATCCCTATTACAACACTAAAATTGTGTTCGAAAGAGCGGTCATGAACATAAAAAATACTTCTGTAAATTCAGCTTTTAACTCCATAAAATATATTTGTCATGATCTGACCATTAGTAATACATAATGATAAAATTGACACGCGACCTTATTGGTTTAATAACAGAACGTTATAAGAATCTATAAATATATATGTCGGAGATGGTTGTCAACTACAATATTGCGATTGCGGGTAGACGCAGAATTTGTTATGATTTGTTTCTTTTTTTCTCTTAATAATAACTTAATTTAAGTAAAATCGGAACATAATTTATTGAGTTCTCAGTATATACTCAGTATACGCACTAATTGATTTTTGGCAACTGATATCGATGATTGTAACCGATAGTTTTGTTCAAAACAATTGATGAGATGTTATTGTGATTTTAAAATGTTATTCTTGTGTCATTTAATTACTTCAGTAAGTAAATCTTTTTAGATTTAAGCCCATTTTTAGTGTTTTGTATCAAGTAAACACGAGACGTACCGCAATGCGCCATCGGGCAGAGTTGTTGTGGAGGGGTTGCAAAGTGGGGACATCGTCCTATAAAACAGCGCGTTCTCGGCGTTACAAGGGAGTCGGTCCTCGGATTCGACTCGATACAGAGCTCCTGCTCCCGACAAAACTGTCGGTTTACTTGGTACAGCGCTGCTGTATATTGACATAGTTGTATTGCCTTACTGATAGCGATAGACTTTGTATTCGGGTGGCTTATGCCGCTGTACGAACTGTAACCATATGGGTTTGTTCGCCTAACTGTATCATTACTGATCATTTGTATTGTGTTTTTTTTATAAAGTGTACTTGTGTTAATTATAATTCTGAAATTGTTCATACCGTGTTGTTTATCCCAATAAAATGGGAACTACAAACCCTGACGATATACCGCTCGGCACTCCTGATCCTACATCAGAAGTGGGATTAGGTTTAGCCCAGGAATCGCAAGGTGTTGGTGATCCATGGCGAGCAATGTTAGAGCTTCAGAACCATAATATGGCTCAGTTGATTGAAGCAATTAAGACGCACTCCACTCCGTCTACAGTAATTCGCTTGCCCGATTTTAACCCAGACCTACCTGATTCCAATGCTCAATCTTGGAGTACAACCGTTGATATTTGTCTATCAGAAAAGCCTCTTGAAGGTGGCCCTCTTATTATTGCCCTCACTAAAGCTTTAAAAGGCAGTGCTAACACATGGCTATCCCAAGTATCTTATGAAGGCATGACCTGGACGGACTTTAAGAGTCTTTTCCTCTCTCGTTATGCTGTTTCGGAAACTGTTGCCGCTACCCTAATTAACCTTCATAATAGTCAGCCAAAAGAAGGAGAATCTTTAGCCGCATATGCCAGTCGACAGGTCACTTCACTGACATCTAAATGGAATAATATGAGTGTCGAACACATTGCTGTTTCTACTGTCCAAATTTGAACATTTCCATGTCCATGTCTCCAAATTTGATTCCCGTGCTCATCGACTAGCATTTACTACTGAAGTAGATACTAGGCAAAAACTTCAACAAGAACTGAGTGTCTTGTCCCATCTTAAGAGAAAGTCTCAGATTTCCTCTGATCAGCACGATTCTTCTGAACCTAAGAGGTTCAAACCAGGTACAATAGTATGCCACTTTTGTGGTATATTAGGCCATAAATCTACAAACTGTCGCAAGAAGGCTGAGAAAACCGATCATCCCGGAGCAGCCAGCTCGTCACATAAGGCGACATCAAAGAACATCGTCTGTTACCGCTGTGGGGAGTCGGGACACGTCGCTCCTCGTTGCCCCAAGGCGACCGGAAAGCGGCCGGGAGGTTCGAGTGAAGATGCCAGCAGTCGACCTTCGAGCAGCCAACCATCCGTGAAACGAGTTGAAGCTTGTGATGTTCGACCAATCACCGGCGTGTTAAAGCAATCTGGTGAGACACTTTCATTTTGTTATGACTCTGGTTGTGTGGTCAATATGATGGGAATAGGTCATTCCATAAAGTAATAGAATGATTCTCATAATATGACTATGAGGAGGTAGAAGTAAATCTGTCTCGTGTAAGGGAACAAGCAGTTTTGGGTATAACTAAAATGCCGAATATGATAAAGCCCGTTATGATAAGTCTGCAGCTATAAGTTTCAAGTTGGAGACTTTGTAGTTTGTTGAGTTAAGTACCAAGTACGAAAAATACCTGAATGTCCAGTCACTATTAATGATGATGTCAATGTTGACACTGATGATGATTCGTCTGCTTCTGACATACTATCTTAATCGGATGTCTATGTTGACTCCTGGATTTGGACGTTGAACTTGACGCTTATGCGGGTTGTCTATGTTGACGCCTATGCGGGTTGTCTATTCGACTTCAAATTACTCGTTGAACTTGACGCTTATGCGGGTTGTCTATGTTGACGCCTATGCGGGTTGTCTATTCGAATTACTTGTTGAACTTGACGCTTATGCGGGTTGTCTATGTTGACGCCTATGCGGGTTGTCTATTCGACTTGTCAAATCCCATGGCATGGATTTGGCTGGGAGACTATGTCTCTACTTTGGTTGAGCTATGTATTGTCAGTATTTGACTGATATGGCAATTTTGTATGGTTGCGATGCAACTGCTATTGAGGTTATTTTTATTTGAATAATAAATTCTGGATTTTTCTTTTCAACATACCTTTGTTAAGACTTTTGTGTCAGAAAGGCCGATCGTTATTTTCTTTGTTACAGAACCACACGAGGACGTGTAAATCGTCAGTTCTGGCCGTGTCGGAGATGGTTGTCAACTACAATATTGCGATTGCGGGTAGACGCAGAATTTGTTATGATTTGTTTCTTTTTTTCTCTTAATAATAACTTAATTTAAGTAAAATCGGAACATAATTTATTGAGTTCTCAGTATATACTCAGTATACGCACTAATTGATTTTTGGCAACTGATATCGATGATTGTAACCGATAGTTTTGTTCAAAACAATTGATGAGATGTTATTGTGATTTTAAAATGTTATTCTTGTGTCATTTAATTACTTCAGTAAGTAAATCTTTTTAGATTTAAGCCCATTTTTAGTGTTTTGTATCAAGTAAACACGAGACGTACCGCAATGCGCCATCGGGCAGAGTTGTTGTGGAGGGGTTGCAAAGTGGGGACATCGTCCTATAAAACAGCGCGTTCTCGGCGTTACAAGGGAGTCGGTCCTCGGATTCGACTCGATACAGAGCTCCTGCTCCCGACAAAACTGTCGGTTTACTTGGTACAGCGCTGCTGTATATTGACATAGTTGTATTGCCTTACTGATAGCGATAGACTTTGTATTCGGGTGGCTTATGCCGCTGTACGAACTGTAACCATATGGGTTTGTTCGCCTAACTGTATCATTACTGATCATTTGTATTGTGTTTTTTTTATAAAGTGTACTTGTGTTAATTATAATTCTGAAATTGTTCATACCGTGTTGTTTATCCCAATAAAATGGGAACTACAAACCCTGACGATATACCGCTCGGCACTCCTGATCCTACATATATATATATAGTCTAGAGAAAATGTGTGTGGAGAATAGGGTTGCCAACCCTACTATATTATATAGTATCCTGCTATTATTAGGGGCCGAAATACTATATTTTTAAAGAATAAATATAGTAAGCGAAACTACAATATTTTTTATCAATACAAAATGGCGAGATGATCGCAATAGGGCCAGTATTAATCTCATAAAAGCTGAATTAATGGTGTTTTGTAACCTTGATTTACGAGAATAAAAATAGTTGCATATGACTTTTATGAGACTAATTAAAAAAAAACCTGTTTATAAAGGTTCATAGTAATACCTGTTAACCTGTTAATAAATATATGCATTTAAAGAATAAAAATGTTTCTGTAACATACCTACTACGGTTTTTTTTTTCGCCATTTACTATGTTTTTACAGGCAATGGCTCCGAAAATACTATGCTTGATATAAAAATAGTTGGCAACCTTAGTGGAGAATGACGTGCAATATGTGTAGTTGCTTATCTCAGTACATTAGCATGTTTGTCGGGACACGGCTACTGCATCCGTGAGTCTACTACCATTATGGTCAGTTATAACTAAGCACTATAGTAGGTAGCAAATCTTGTCGTTTAATCCTCATGAATAGTTACTCGGAAGGTCAAAGTCAAAATTAGACCAAAGTTTGGTTCACGAATCCATCTAAACTAAGCCCAAATTTGCAAAAGCGTATGCTTTATCACAGTAATTACATTAGGGTTGCATGTGAATAATTCAAAGCAAAAATCCCTGTCATCATTGAAAATTACCCGCTGTCGTCGCCCTTTCGCCACCCCTACGCCACTATCGCAAATGCATCGCTGCCACTGCATTTGAAACTACAGTTTTACAAACATTATCATCATTTAATTGTTTCCACACCGTTAACTCGATTAATAAGAAAGCTACCCGGTTTATGAGTAAAGGAAAAAGTTCTCTAAATAAAAAGACTAACAAGTGTGTTTAACAACTTTAACAAGTTATCGTTAAATTAGCGACGATCGTAACATTATCATCACACACCTGCGCCCGACGGTATCGCTCAGCAAATCCGAACGATCCCGCGAGCTTTGTCGGTGAAATAATAATCAATCATACACGAAAATAAGCCCGACCGATTTTATGACGTATTTCATCCAACTTAAGCACTAAAATCACTTGATAATTCACATTGTACCAACAGCTGCAAAAAATCCCAGAAACTCCCCAATGAGTGGAGATTAATTAACGGAAAATTAACAGGCAGTGATGTTTGAAGTATCATCGGATGTAGGGAATCACGCGAACATCACTTTCATACGCTCAATGACGCAATGAGCGTATCTTTATTACCAGGACATAGAGTCACGGTTCGAATCGACTTGAGTGTGAAATAGAAATGGATAGTCGTCACATATTATCACGCGATTGCCAACTTAACTTACGTACGATCACAAAAAGTGATCCAGAATAAAACCGTGGGAAGATTAGTGGACGCAATATTACTTTTTTGTGCCACTTTGATTTATTGTTTTAGATGTTGTCTGTACCGAATAACGATAGACTATAAGTGTTGATTTGATGAGCCTTATGCAGTGCAGCTAGTATACCGACTCCCGCTCTTAAATCAGTGCACATATCATGGCAGAGAACAATTCTTAGGCGGCTGAAGAAGCTTGCGGTTATGGTCCATTGAGTTTTATTGTTCTTTGTAATCGCGTTTAATTAGCATTAAATAGGTTCTGGAAAAAAATTGCAAAGCTCTCTTAAATCTCTGATTTCATGGCTAAACTTTAGGCACGAAATCGATCCATGCTCAAGAAATCATTTTCCGTAACAGCGCAAGAGGTTTTGCTCTCATTTAATTTATTAGCAAAAAGTATCAATAACCAAGAACCTATAAAAAGCGTCACTAAACGGTAACTAAGCACCAGTAATTCATTGCGATATGCATCTGAATACCGCAAGTTGTTTGTGGGAGCGATTTAGGCTGACGTGGTGGAGGTTTTGATCCGCGACGCACGCGAGGGAGCCGCGCCGTATTGGCGAAGCCCTAGGGCTGTCTCAGTCCCCACCCGCCAGTCTGAAACGTTATCACGGATGAGTTTTTGCCATGAATAGCTCACGAACAAAAAGCTAGAATGTAAATGATTGACGTCGGACTGTTTTAATACAAAATAAAATTACACAAACTGCATCGTTGGAATACGAGGCCTTGTAAAGCACAGACCTTGCATTTCCATCAATCAAGCCTTCGAGAAGTTGTCGTGTCGATAATGAACCGTCATGTTACGTCACCTGATTGTGACAACCCCGTATCACTTCGGACAAGTTACGTTTTGATTGAATTCCTCCAATATACAGTACCCTACAGCCAAAGAGAGTCGGCAGCAACTTCGCAACTCCCCGTCGGGCAACATTTAGACGAAATTAAGTGCACTTAATCGTCGGCGCAGGCGCTCCGCCCGGGGGAGCACAATTTGAGCCCGCATTTATAATCTACGGTTTTTTATAATGGCTCCTTCCTTGCTAAATTTCAGTTAGTCAGGGAGTACTTACCGCAACGCCCCACCGAGGCAAATAATGTGGTCTTCCAGATACGCGTGCTGGATATAAGAATTTTGGGAGCAATGCAGACAAGCTTTATTGAATGTGCGTATATATAACTCTAAGCTCATCAAAATTACCCAAAATTATCTTGACTTGCATATCGTCTTCAGTCGTAACTTTTGTTGCTAATATAAACTGTCTTTTTCTCATAATCGTTTCAAAAGAAAGCGGAACATTGTCTGACATTGAGAATAATTTTGCGGTATTGGCGCAAAAGTTGTACAACTGTGGTATGAATCAACTGCACCATCTGCCACTGCAAGACACATTGTAATTATCTGGTAATGTCGTAATTATATACATATAGTCGTCACAACTTAATTGAGAGATTGCCAGCAGTTGTGTCAAGTTACGGAGAAGCTTCGGTAACACCACGGACAAAAAAAAAGGACTCCGCGCCACGCATATCGAAAGTGAAGTACAGTATGCCGGCGACCGTTTGTATACAAACACGCCTCACGCACACATTTACATCATAGTATGCCGACCGGCCGCCATTTCGTGACACGACGGTGTCTTTGTCAAATCACGCACAATAGATCGGTACGGTGCTTCACTTTCAATACGCGTGGCGCGGAGTCCTTCTTTTTTTTCTGGTCCGTGGGTAACACTGAGTTTTATTTGCTTATTCAAATTCATGAGATCTTTGACCCGACTACGAATGAATTTCAGATTCTCTCACTCGAATTATTACAATAGTATGTGCAGCAAATAAATCGGCTCCGGCAGAATCAGCTTCGCCATCGATATTGGAATATGGGGAATTGGAACGAGCACAAAATTTCCTACCGTGAATTTTTCTGCACCTAACTTCGTTAAAGCGCGAACGGTTGGTTGTTTATTTTCAATAACACTTAACGAACCGCGTATGTCATAACAGTTGCATCGACTTTCTCATTTCCGACAGTGTTTACGCCCACCTTTTAGACCTGGAGGGCCTCTGTTATTTTTTCTTATAAAATACAGGCCGAGCGCCAAAGTGCGTGTTCTTTTGTGGATGTTTTTCCTCACAATGGGCCGGTTTCATTATGCAGGGCGAGTGAAAAAGGAACGAAACAGATGTACTACGGTGGTGGTGCATTCGTTCGGTGAACAATAGTCACGAACGTCGGCCGATCGATGCCTCGTCTTTTGTAAGGACGAAGACTAGTGACACGGCTTTAACAGCTGGTGTGTCATTACATTAGTATGGATGGTATAGTTGCGAGTTGCGAGTCGACACAACGTTCAATTTACCGCGAGTGTGGAGCCAGTATTTACGACCCCAATGGATTGTTTGACACGAGTTTTTTTTTTCAAATGTCATTTAAATCTTTTAGAATATACTTCTTATAATCTTCTAGCGAAAGTTACTGATACCAATAATACCAATTCAAATCAACAGTACAATGAAAAGTGAAGTTTAATGCGCTTGAGAATGCATTG
Organism: Cosmia pyralina; assembly: GCA_946251885.1. Taxonomy (NCBI): domain Eukaryota; kingdom Metazoa; phylum Arthropoda; class Insecta; order Lepidoptera; family Noctuidae; genus Cosmia; species Cosmia pyralina. The sequence continues at coordinate 23,821,120 of OX276349.1, read as the reverse complement.
ACAATACAATAAAATTGCAGTTGACTGTCGGAACCATTTACTTGTACATTAAGCCAAATCGTTCATGAGCAAGTTCCTTTGGGTACTTACCCTAAATTAAATAACACACAAAAAGCACGAACAAAACTAATTCATTTGCCTGGGCTGCTCAATTAACCTCTCAAACAAATCACACCAAGATACACTCTGAAAGTTACCATTATCTCAGTGAAAGAATTCTCAGCTAATTGCCTTCCAAATATCAAAACAATCCCATATCGACAATAGAGAACTCGGAAGCAGTTTCCATAACATAACGGTACAGAATTTAGTGAATACAAAGAAGAGCCGTCTGTCCATCATTATTATATTGCAAGTTTATATTTGCGGTCGACTCGTTCCTATTTCCTGAGACATAAGGTTAATTTCTTTTATTATATTCAATAGTGTTGTGATAAAGCTGGCTCCCGACTGACGCGCTCGTCGCGTGCGTGCGCGCCGCAAGCCAAGCGGACGCGGCGAAATTATGTGCACTTATCTACAGGCCGGTCGTTAGTCTGATTCGCGTACCTTGTCGTGCACGCTGCAACTTAGTTCCCCTGTTCCGGACAAAGCTGTGATTACAAAAAAAAAAAATCCGAATCAAGTGCGTCTTATATATCGATTAAAGATTAGCATCTTCAGAAATGCCGAGAAGAAATTATTTATTCCAAAAAACCAGTTCGCATAACGCGACGTCAATCTGCGCCGCACGATCGACCCGCACAGTTAATGATCAACCTTGATTAATACTGAGTGAGCTTGTAAGTCAGTCTTACTTCATACAAATTACGAACCGCGACTACCGTTACACACCGCCTCCCGGGTTACCCAAGATTTTTTTAATTAAAACATTCTCCGGCTGGGAGACGAAGAAAGAAAAAGGCCAACGGTTACCTATTGAAAGGAAAAAAACTTTGCCCCCTCCTTTTCATCCCTAATCTCGTAATTGTCGGTGGATTTTTTGCGCTATGAAAGAAAAACCGAACCCTTTGTGGATTTGTACCCTCGCACGTGCACTGACGAATCTCTTTAACCAATCGCAAACACAAATGTCGAGCCTGTGAATTGTATTTGTCGAAATATTGTTATCTCAGCGCTCTATCAATACTCACCAGTTTGAAAAATCACTCGGTGCTATCACTCCATCAGGGGATGAATAATGAATACATGCTAAATAATGAAGAGGAAGTTAGGACGGTCAAATATTAATCGTGGCACCGTAACCCCTAAATGTCAATTGGGCGATGGAAGGCGACGAGACGATTTCGTTAATAGGATTGTAATTAAGCCGAAAGGGGGTGAGGCGAGGGCACGCGGGGAGCGCAGGTGCAAGGATACGGGCGTAACCTTTACAACAGCTGTTCGACACTATGAAGGAAATGGCTACAATCGCTCTGATGAAAAATAAGAAGAGTGCAACTCTTAATCTATTTCTAAGTTAAATTGCCTCCCCATAGCCCATACACATGTTGTTTTCAAACCTTATTTATGTACAAAATTTATCGTAATATAAAAATAGTGTCGAGTCGGCAGCTGTAGGCGACCTGAGGCTGAGGTGGTGTGCATATATTATTACATATTTCGCAAAGGGCAACCTGCAGTGCGTTCATTGTGTTTACATAACTAGTACTGACCGACGCACCGCAATGTTAATGGGACTAATACCTTGGGATCTCATACAGTGCTCGCCCAAAGGCCATTTGAATATTAATACGCGGCGGCGTATTCGTTTAGGCGTACATCGCTCCGTGCATACATTATTCCGTTATGGGATTATAAATAATCTGACTTTGTAATGGCGTTACACGTTATAACGTGTGAAGTCGACTTGAGGACAACGAATAAATCACCATTATCTTCATTATCTGTCCATACTGGCGAATACGTAATGGCTACGTTTACAGTTACGTGGTTGCTTCATGCATTACCAATGTGTAATTCCAAGAATATACTCGATTAGCTAAACAGAAAAGGTCTAGTCAACACAATGCATTAATTAGTCGTTGGTCACGAATGAACTAAATGACTGCAAGAAAGTCTAGACGTAAAGTAATCAATATTAAACACACGCTAAAAATCAGCTAGCTTAGAAACCAAATACAGCATTCAAATCCAGGCTTGTAGGTGCTCCAATAAAGATTTCAGCTGTAAAAAGACAACCGAGAATTATTTAAATAGAAACATTCCGGTTGTTTTCTCACCCCGAAGTGTTCGTTTTACCATTTCCCGGTATTTCCGATAAGGCACACTGCTGCAATTCACGATAAAGGGTATCCATCCTTCACTTCCGCTCCTCGAGACTCAAAATCCTTTGATAAATTACTATTTCATCTCAGGATTTCGAATTTCTCGCCAAACTTTTTGAGTTCGCCACCCTTCGGTTTTAGGGATTCGTTTTGGAGGCCAAAGAACTTTCGCTCCAGTGCACTTAATCCATACTAACACAGAAAATAGTAGAAATGAGGAGATTCCTCAATTCTGACCATCTTACAGACATTATATCTAATTTAATAATTTAAACAGGGAGGAATTGACCTGTCTGTATAATCGAAGAGGCGTCATAATATATTAGAATACTTCAGCCTTCGACATCACAAATATCAAAAACCACTCCTCTCGAAAATACGAGGAGCGTTCTTTAGCAACAAATACTTCATGGTAATTTTTCAGGCCCAGAAAACACATTAAATACTATACAGAACCCATAACGCTTGCTTCTAATATTTTTTCGCTAGGAGCGAAATGGCGGTGCCGTGGGAGCGGTAATCCTGCCCGGACTGGACACAACCGGGGGTTTTTAATTTGGGGCCCGCCCGCTGTGAACGGATTATCAGGCCGGGAGACTCGCAATTAGTCGTCGTGCCGAGGTCTAACGTCACTTGCCTTCGCCGAATTTTCGAGGATTACCGTGAGCCCTGGCTCTTAGCTCGTTTGTAAGCTAAGGAAACATTGTATACGACCTTTTTAGTAATGCGTAGATACAATGTGTATTACGAGCAGGTCCTTGAAAACTTATACTTTTATATAAATTACAAAGTCTTGTACTTTCTTCCGCCGCAAAACCGCAGCAGCATATTCCAAGTTCCATTTATTACGGGCACTGAACGCGTAAAAACAATTTAACTTTGAACAACGTGTCCCGCGGGGCGAGCGCTTTCCGTAACGCCACTTGCACAGCTACCGAATATATACGTTTACAAATACATTGCCCATCTGGATATGACAGAAATGAGAGAGGAAAAATGTGTTTTGCCTTTTGATCTCAAGGTTAAGCTATAAGGATTAAAAATAATACTTTTCAAGAACTTCGAGATAAGGGGGTTACTTAAAAGCTTTTGGGGTGTTGTGACAAAAAATTGGAAAAGGACTGCAATGATGCTGCAATAAGCTAAGGACTTTGGTTGGAGAGCCAAAAAAGGGGAACAAAGTTAAAATTAAAAGTCTCGAATCTATTTTTGATTATCTATACGTAGAAGAGTAATCTGCATCATTTGTTCTGTTTTGTCCTATAAAAGATGATAAAAGCGGTCAAAGTCGACTGAATTGGATCATGAAAAGCTAAATGTCGCCTCGTGGGAACGGCGCGGCGAGTTTTAATTCGTTTATTTTCTTATTATGTCCTTTTAGTACGTTTGTTTGCGGACCGAGCGATGGATTATGAGATTATCCTTGCACTTTGCGGGTTATCGTTTCATCCGAGTTTTATGAAATGCATTTTATGAAGAGCTTACCTATCCTAATAGATGTTGCGCGTATCGATTTTTCTTTTATTTTCATTGATAGACTGTTTTGGGTTGGTTTCATTTTTGTGCTGCCGGTTCGGAGAGATTTGTTTGTTTGATGTTGTCTTAAAGTTCAAATAATTTCCAGAAAAATCTCTTATCTAGACCACAAGATTTCGACTTGGATACTTTGGTTTACTGGACTCAATTTTTTTGCTCTTCTAAAGAGATTTGATGGCTGATCGATTGCTTGCCACGTAATAACTTATGGTGAAGCACGACCATATAATTAACGGTCACAGGGAAGCCATATACGTCATTTACTCATTTACTTCTAAAGCTGCAATAAATCTGGTGTTTCATTTCACTAATGATTAAGGCTATTTTCAGCGTGTCCTACCTCGTTCAAAAGTTATCCCGGGATCCATTTTAAGATTTATTCATTATTTTGAATTCGGTTTTTGCAATCCCAGACGATCTCCCGAACTTTTAGGTAGTCCATTAATTATGTAGTCTTTTAGAACGGCCCGGGATAAATGTTTGATTGCTCCATCTTCAACTCGATGTCACAATTTAATTACCTAATTAATTATGTATTTTCTCCAACAGATCGTGCTGGCGATTCTAATCGTATTCTGTTATCACCTAAAGTACCTACTTATTTTAATTATTTCAATAGATCATTGGAATTTGTCCAAATAAAATGTTATCTTGAAATCTTGTAGGCACCATCGTTATCTTTAACATAAGTCTCATATATGGAGATCAGATTCTTGTCATCCACAAAGTTTTCGTATAAAATGTAAATCATGTCCAACAAATCACAGACTAGTACAGTACGGTTAAAGATTTTACGACTTAAATAATATACTAGCTTTTTTACATATCGACGTCATCCATTCATTACGATAACATGTGTATAGTGCGTAGTGCACAATGGGTATGCTAATCGCGCGCTGAGATTACGATTAAACAATAATAGGGCCCGTCGGCCGTGCGCACTCGGCCGACGATCGATACCGTACCATCTGGCTGGTTCTCGCGATCACGTTGGTGTTCCGTAATTGTTGTACAAAAAATACGACGAGATTATCATTATATGGATTGTTTATTTCCTTTCTTATGTAGGCTGTTAATTGTGTTTATGTTAGCGACATTAACATTAATAAAAATAGCGTTTGAATCAGTTTTCTAGTTAAGAAACTGTATATTTATAGAGTCGTAAGAGTGAAATTCATTGAAACGTGTGAGTGAGACTGTTTACAACAACTGACAGTGCAAACCACGCGATCATAGAGAACAAGTGAAGACATAAATACATGGGCACAAGACTCAACGTACACGTTTCTCAGAAGTTACATAAACAAAGATGATAGACCGGCGACACGTGTTTATAATCGCAACATTTCTAACAATCGCGTGCACAGTGTAAACTAGTCTTTACTTGTCAACATGTTATTAGCGATAATTGAGATGTTTTCATTGATTTTTTTTTTCTGATGGTCTAAGTCATCGATCATGCAAATAGACGGTGTGATGGGCAATTTGACACGTCAATTAACGAAATCGCCAAATGACTAATGCGTGGGCTAAAAATTGCCTTTAACCTGTACTCAAAAGTCCTAATGTCGGGGTCACAACAACGGGAAATGCCGTTGACTATCGCGGTGATGGACGTAGGCCGTAAGTGTATCCAGAACTTATCGAGATAATTTGACAACGGTATTCACATTGCCGGTTGACGTTCGCCAAATTAAATCAGCATTGACGTTGACCGCTCAAGTGTGGCCACTCAATTTATCGCGATAATTATCGGAATAATTACCACGTTAATTATGGCGATCATGGGCATTGACGTTGACGTTGGTGGGGTCCCAGCATAATAACAGCTGATCTATTCTGTAAAAATATTACCGTGAAAACTTAGGTGATGTGAGCAGTGTGAGCTGTCAATAGTGTCACACCATATCATCAGGTGGAATGACAGCTCACTTCAGCTCAATCTGCCTAGCCTTTTCCCAACTATGTTGGGGTCAGCTTCCAGTATAACCGGATGCAGCTGAATACCATTATTTTATATGGAGCGACTGCCTATCTGGCCTCCACAACCCAATTACTGGGTAATACGATACCCATTGGTAAGAATGGTTGTCAGACTTTCGGGCTTCTGACTACCCGTGCCGTAACGACTGTCAAAGATCCACGAGTGACAGCCGGGACCAACGGCTTGGTATGTAAAGATTGTCACCCATCCACGGACCAACCCCGGCAAGCGTAGCTTAACCTGATGTATCGACCCGTACGGCTGTTATTACTTAGCCACGTGTTCCTCACTTCAGCAAGCAACAAATTTTTCTTCCCTAAAATGAATAAAAAATGCGAATATGTTCGATTTAATCATTTAATAAATTAAGGTTGCCACACTTGCCAAGTAATATTCGTAAAACGTGTTTTTGTTTGAGATTAACATTTTTACTTGAATATTCAAATAAAAATGTTAATCTCGAGCAAAAACATGTTCATCACCAACAAAATGTTGCAAACAAGTTACATGTATGCCTACAGACATTCATAACATAAATTGATTAATTAAAATAATGAGCGTGACATAATTACTTTGCGAACACAGGTTGATCTGGTTATCAACTTTTTTTCCTCGAACAGTATTTTGCTGACCATGAAAACCACTTCGCTATATCATTATTTAGAAACCTCAAAATTATTTACTGTGTAAGAGCAACGTTTAATTACCCACCAATATGACGCGATTACTTCTAACAAGTATGAAAAAAATTTTCCATCTCCATAAAATCACAATAGAAAAATTTAAAACCTACTTAGTCAACTTTGCACACAATAAAACCATCCCTCCGGTCTCTCGTGAGTTCAATATTGCATTAATGAGGTTCTCTAACAATGATATTTAATTCTGCACTGAATGCCAGTCGCGATGTCTTTGACAACCCTAGCAACTACACCACACATCACCCTTATAACTATCGCGATAGGGTTGAAAATTAACATGATTTGTTACTCAGTATGTTATTGTTAAGGGTTAGCAGTAGGGGGTGTGTTGTCGGCACGTGCGCACGCATTTTGCGTATTACCTAAATAAATAGTAGGTTCTGCTTGTTTTGTTTGTGTTTGGCGGTTCTCACGAATTTGTTTTCGTTATTAATTCTTAAGCCGCCAAGAATGGAGCCCATCTGCTGCGATGAATGGCGATTTCAGTAGGAAACGCTTTGAAAACAATAACATAATTTTGAAATAGGGCTAAACGGCATAGCAACTTATCAAAGAAACTGATATAGTCTAATCCACAAAATAACCTTAATTGTTTGGTGTTTTGTGACGATCGTATGCTAATGCCGCAGTATTTAAGGGGATACTTACATCGATAATTTTGTGTTTTTAAAATTCCTATAAAACCCAATGTAAATGATTAAATCATTCAGATTTTCCTATGTGTTATTTAACTATATTGTTTACTGCTGTACTAAAACCGAAACATGATTACTGTAATTTTTTTCGATAGAAAAAAAAAATCCAAAGTACTTACTAACGTCTATTTTCTGCTTTATACGATTATACTTACGTAAACAGTTCCTTATTGTACACTAAAACTTGCTTTGAATCGAAGGTATTTAAATATGTTATGAACTTACTAAGCTAAAAACAGATTTAAGTAGGTGGTTATAGCAATTTGTCATTAATCTACATTTAAACGAAGAGCGTGTAGCTCCGGTGCCTTCTATCTCGCTCGTCAAACTAGACAGCCATTTCACTTACACCAAGTTAAACCACGCTTCGATATATCCTCTTAAGCATACACTATCGTCGAACCAGTAATTAAATTCTGTACCTGAAGCTTAAACAATTAAAATATATGTATTTATTCACACTGTGGTTATCGGAATATGTCCCATTTGACATTTGGGCCAATGAAATAACAATAAATCAAAACAATCGCAATTATTGTGCTAGTTACATAATTAAGCTACTGTCCATATCTAAATTATTATCTAGTCTTTGTTTACCTTACATATTGAATGCCTAATATTTCAAACTGGTTTAGTTACAAACAAAACGAGATAACAAAACACTTGTAATCAAACTCGTTTAAATATACAGAGTGGATACGACAATACGACAATAAATGAAAATACGAGCAGAACTAATGTATAGCAGTTTATAAGAATTATCAAATAAATCCTAACATTTAAATTAAAAAAGTGACTTTTTCTAACAAACTAAATAGCTTAAAAATGTAAACAAAATAGAACACTGTTTTTAAATATTTTAACACAGCTGGCGACTGAGGCACTGACCGACCCAACACACCATTGTTTGTGACGATTTTTTGCAAGTTTGGGTTGTTATTCTTTCGGCGAGAAAGCGACGTAGAAATAAAGGAACTATCGTCTACATACGTATCTCTTTCGCACATTCAAAATTTTCGATTGACAAGAGTGAGTAGATGTAACTGCCGTATGCATTATTTTCTTATCTAATTCTGATGACACGCTTTATGACTCTTATGCCTCTGGTATAAGGTACAACATGCATTAATTCCCATATTGAAGTAGCTGGCAACATGAGTGTGAAGAATATTGCAATGTCTTTAACCTTTATTTTTTTAGGCGAGGCTGGTCTAATATCTGTATTATCAGATACATCATGTTGAAAATCTTGAAAATGAAAAATATTGTCCTGTGACTAAACTATTAGTTAAATTGAATTGAATGTTTGTACGCAGATTGGGTACGTGATTAGGTACACGAAGTTTAATTAATTGTTGTATTGTCGTATCCACTCTGTATACAGGGCTGGTCCAAATAGTGACGTCAAAAAGAAAAATCCGACATGTATGTTCCGCGATTTTATGTAGTTATCGAGTTATTTGTGTTTTTAGGGTTCCGTACCTCAAAAGGAAAAACGGATCCCTTATAGGATCACTCGTGTGTCTGTCTGTCCGTCTGTCACAGCCAATTTGCTCCGAATCTAATGGACCGATTAAGTTGAAATTTGGTAGGTACACATATGAATTTCTGTGACCCAAACACGGACGGGTAAAGTAAATAAATGAATTTTGAATATAGAGGTCACTTTTGGGAACAAATAAGAAAATTCTCAAATATATTTCTTTTATAATTTTAAAATAAATTGTTTTAAAGTTATTTAAGAAAATAGACGAAAATTGACCATTCCCCCCCCCCCCCCCCCACCCCCGCCTTATCTGGGAAACTACTGAGCCTAAAATTTTGAAAAAAAATACAAAAGATAGATCTTTACCTGTAGATTACAGGAAAACCTATAAGAAGTCTGTGGTCTTAAAATAACATGGTAAATCTATCAATATTGTGAGTACAAACTTACAATTACAGTTGGAATGTATGGGAGAACATGTTTTTCAACTACAATGTTAAGTTTGTTCTTAAGATGAATTCATCCCAACTACGGAACCGTTAATTGTGCGTGGTCCGACACGCACTTGGCCGGTTTTTGTAATTATTTACAGTTTTCTGCCGATGGAGCTTCAACAATTCATATCTTTTTTTGTTGGTATTTTTCAGATTTTTTTTGTGACATTGTCGTCTTGAATTTTACTTTCATGTCACAAAAAATGACATGAATTTTTGAATCTCCACCGGCAGAAAACTAAATAATTACAAAAACAATAAAAAGTTTAAAAACTAAAACCCGACTAGGTACTGAAAAATTACGCTCTAAAAAGTATGAAACAAGAAAATATTCTCATCTAAAATTAGAAAAAGACAGACAAATATAAAAAACCGGAATCACACGTCTGTTTGATTTATACATGACGTGCGACACCGGATTTTTAATTTGTCTGTCTTTTTCTAATTTCAGATGAGAATTTTCTTGTTTCATTTCATACTTTTAGCGTGATTATGTAGTACCTAGTCGGGTTTTAGTTTTTAAATTTACTTTTTATTTTATATATTTTGGTGTTATAATTTCGTGGTAAAGTATTTGCAGAGCCACTACATTTTTAAAGAAGAATAATTATTATAATTATATGTATTTTGGGTAGATTTGGACAGGAAATATGTTTGGCTCACATCTGAGGCGTGATTTTAGAAATTATTCCCAATTATCGGGTGCTTGCAAGCAAAGCCGCGAGCAATAGCTAACGATATATATATTTTTGAAATGTGCTAATTAAGCCCTTTCATTTGATACCCCACACGGCATGATTAACAAAAAAATTGTTCATGTCTTTATGTCCTCTAGAGGGCGCCATATTAAATTTTATGTGACGTCATATAGCTTATAACCAGCGGACGGCCAAGATGCTTCTAACAGCACCTCAATTGTCAAATTATGATAATGAAGTTTAGAAGTTATGACGGAACAGATGAACATGCATGCATACATACATACATACCGGTCAAAATCATAACCCTCCATTTTGCTTCGCCGTAGTCGGGTAAAAATACCCCTAGCTGGGTATGAGGAATTCAGATTTTTCTTTTGTGACGTCACTATTTGAACCACCCTGTATAATACTCGCCGGTCTATTCTGTAGAAATCTCTCTGTGATAACTTAGGTGAAGTAAGCTGTCAATATTATCAATCCTAAGGTGGAATGACAGCTCCCTTCACCTAATTTTTCACGATGAGATTTTTACAGAAAATAGACCGGCTGGTGTTTTGGATAGTATGACTAGTTCTAAGGCTACTACAAACAGATGCGACACAAAGGCGTCGCGCGACGAGTGGTGCCTTTACGTCGCATGTCGCGCCTGTTTGTGGGAACCTTTAGAACTAAAACCTATATTGAAAGAACTGACTTAGCATTTCCCATTATTATTTGAGCAACCGAAGTCCACTCAGTGTCCTAGTCCACTAAAGTAAACCCAGTGGACCGCAGAGAATACTAAATTAGCATAATCCATGTGCACACGTGTGTGTGGCACGCGACTCATTCATCTCGTCTGCTCAACCCTTTAGTGCGTCCATTGTGATCACTGCTGATATAATGAGTTTGATTTGATTCATTCCAGTTTTATGTTGACGAATACTGTTGTTGAGTATGTCGAGGGGAGACTATCGATCGAGGAATAGTGACCGAATTGTGCGAGTATCTTTGTGATTTTATTTTTATTTGGTAGGTTATAAGTAGATAGATGAGTGTTATTGTGGTTTGATCCCTTTGCACAGCTCGTGTATCTATCACGGATTTGGGTTTATGGAAATTTGGTGGTGTTGGTAAAGACAATAATATGAAGATCTTGTAAGAAGACCAATAATTATGAAAATGTTAATTTGGATTTAGCTGTTAGATCAAGACAGAGGAGGAGCTCGTGGCTAAGTAATAACAGCCGTACGGGTTGGTCCGTGGATAGGTGACCATCTTTACATACCGAGACTCGTCCGTGCCTCGGAAAGCACGTTAAGCCGTTGGTCCCGGCTGTCATTCGTGGATCTTTGACAGTAGTTACGGGTCGTCAGAAGCCCGAAAGTATGACAACCAGTCTTACCAAGGGTTACTGGGTTGTGGAGGTCAGATAGGCACTCGCTCCATGTAAAATACTGGTATTCAGCTGCATCCGGTTAGACTGGAAGCCGACCCCAACATAGTTCGGAAAAGGCTAGGCAGTTTGATAGGAGATCAAAGATTTACCTCATATTCTTGTTGGTGCTCAAATCTAATAAAGAAAAAGCGAAAAGAATTTCCCATGAGCTAAATTAAATGTGCAAAGAGTCACTTTCAGTAATAAAATATTCGGCGAAGCTGGTAAGCATAGCCTTCGGCGGTTATGACGTGCCGAACTCGGCCGCTTGGCGTGTTCGCACACCCTACTATAGTGCCCTTCTTTGAGCAAGATGTATAGCACTGCTAGATATGCCTTTTAAATTGCTCTAAGATGAAGCAGAGGCAAACACAGACGTCCAACTTTTAGAAAATGAAACTCCGAGCTTGAGCGCTAGCCTTTTGAGTTTGGACAGTTTTCGAATAATACCTTAAAGAAACTGATGATAATTTGATAACCTGGACTTTTAGCATGCTCATCAAGTTATCATGTAGGTAGGTATATCATGATCAATCCATCACGTCAATTAAAATATTACTCAAGACACGCGCAGGCTCAGCAAAAAACTTTAAAACATTCCATCTAGTAGATTTGTATCTTTGTGGCCAACCCTCCCCTGCTCGTATATTGGGTTACCAGGCCCAAGTGTCGCCGGGGCGCGTAGGGCGGGGCCCCGATAATATCGACTTTTATACTTTATTGATCATTTCGCGATTGATGGATAGTTTTAATCAAGTACATCGCTTTAATTAAACGTTTAAGTGAAATTTTAAATGTATAATTGGCAATTACGATGCTAATTTAACACCATCAATACAATTATGTATATCTGATGTAAATTTGCATTATTAATAGTTTCTTGATTGTTTATGGCTATTTAACTCCTTTTGCTGTACCTACCATCCTTCCGATGTATTTCCATAAAATTTCAAACATAATTGGACAAAACATCCAGTTGCCCGAACAGGACCCCAAAAAGTAACCAAGATACGGAATTACGGACGCCTTTTCTGCTGTAATCGTAAAACGTAAACTAATTAAATTTTATGATTTATTCGCCTACCCCCATTAAAAACCCTCTCAATCAGTAGCTTCTAAATCACCAATTTACGGCTGCATTAACTATTTCCAAAAATGTATCTTCCTTTGTTTTATCAGCACCCCACGAGCGAACTGTGGTTCTGTGGTCCCCGTCGGGCACTCGCACCCCTCGAGATTCCCAGCGCTATATAATAACAACCACGTAGGTTTCCTACTTCAATTACTTTAATAAGTAACCATTGTGTACCGCTGGTTACTCGAAACCATTGACTTTTAAACTTAAATTGCCTCTTAAAATGTATGCAACTTTATTAATGTTCCCTAACCCTTTTCATTTAGATTTTTGTGGGAAGGAAATTTTTGATCAATAAAATGTTTGCAGTTATTTTTAAATCTTCAAACTTGAAGACCTACGTAAATAATAATAAAAAAACAGTCTAATTTTGACAAAGTTGGCTAAAGCAGCGGTAAATGGCTTAATTTATAGTAGGTGTGTGTGTGTGTGTGTGTGTGTGTGTGTGTGTGTGTGAATCATGGTCTGTTGTTCGTTTAAAGTTATCTATATTATATTATCTTAAAAACCCATTGCAGATTTATACAAAATCTAATCTCTTTTCTCTATCCACCGAAATTAATCCATTAAAATCATTTTAAAACTATAGAAATTAATCAAGCAACGCTCAGCTGTTGAAGGGAATCTCTCAAAGCGCTCTCTTTGCTGTCCCAGAGCTAAGGCATAGTGACATGCCATGGATTACTGTGTCCTCAATTTGAATACATTCACATCAACCACATATTCATCCTTATCACAAAAGATTTAAGTCGGAAATTACTTTACCACTAGCACAACTGTCTCAGCTTCTACAGCGGAAAACGGTAGCCGAGATTCAGGGGTGTCAACTTCTAAGTACGAATGAATAAGTCAGAAATGTTTTTATACAGCAAAAGTTATTTTAAAACACATTATGAATGTTTTATAATGTTTTTTATGTAAACGTGTTTTATTAGCAACTACAATTAGTAAAGAGGTAAATCATAATTTCGTGTCTGTATTTCTGTTTATGGCTTGAGGCCGCAATTACTGTAATGATTTATGTTCGGTTTTGATCGGATTGAACTTACCTTAAATTTGCGTCAAAAATTTTGACCAACACAGGGATTTAATTATTTAAATTTAATTTTTGGCACAAAAACCTTTATCGTTTTTGTAGGGCTATAAAAGTATGATTGGAGTTCTCCCAATTAAAATACCTACATTAAAGGCTGAGTGATGTACACCAACATTTATATTGCTAATAGGTATCTGACATACCTAAAATATTTCTAATGCGACAGGTACGAAAAGTTTCCATAATAAATCTAATTTAACTCTCCAAAAAGTTTGAAAGCAAAACAACAGGCTCGAACGATATCCCCGGCACTTGGACGCCTTAGAATATTCTGTACAAAAAAAGCAAGAGCAAAAGGACCAACCCTAATGCGGCAAGGGTCTGATTGCTCATTAATCACGAGCGCCTGTAATTACCGCGCCGGCGCACAACGGAGCCGCCGTAATTTGATTTTAGAACATAGAAATAATGCATCGCGCCCAAAATGGCTTTCGTCAGAATGACGGGTAATTGATAATTAGGGTTATTTATTTTTATAAATTTTGCTCGATACAACCTTTCTCAGTGTGCATGTTAAAATACACATACATACAAGAAATACTTTAGATAGTACATAATTAAGATACTTATTTCAATTAAATAAAATATCTACTGCTTTATAAGTTCCTTATTTCTTGCTGGATTGATTAAACTTAGCAATTTTTTGTGTAGACAATAAAATGAATGCAGCGCCACGCCCATATCCAATTCAAAGTGCCTAACTGTCAATCTTTTTGCTGGATGCTCGTATCATATAAGAAGTAACACAAAAAGTTGTTTTTATAAAAACCACAGTGCAATTATTATTTCCATATTGAGCTAGCTTTGAAGTCAAGTAATAATCGCAGGCTCATCGAAGTGTTAACTTTGTGTAAGGTATAATATCATCACTGAATGCATGTTATTGAATAATTCCATAGGAGCATGATTTATGGATTTTAATACCTCTCCCTGAGTGTTTCGACCACCTGCCCTAAAAACCGGATACAATAAATTATAAGAAAACAAAACTTGTATTCACCCTTTTGAATCAAGGGGATCGTTAGTCTCGTGCCATAAACGTTGGCGTTTGATCAAACGTTTGTTGTGTCCTTACGAAAAAGGATTAAAATATATATGACAAATATTTGTTTTTCAAAACCTTTGTCTAAACTCCTCAAAGGCATCAAGCTCCAATTAAATGCATCAGTTTATAAATGGAGCTGCGATGGCCAGAAATAAATCTCTTTTGTGGCGTGAAGAGTTTTAGGCTTCATTTTTTTTTATGAATGGACGACTTCCCTCGCATCCTTTTGATAGTCAAAATTAGCTCGGGAACTAATGAACTTGTTGCGGACATATATCAAGCTGCAGAACGCGGTATTTGATCACATGAACACGAATAGGAAGGCAATAAATTTCTGCCTACGAAGACACCGGACAAGACAAATGCGAGGTGTTAGTTTGCGGTATGCTCTAACTGGCTTGTTGAGTGGAAATACAACAGGAAACGATCTGAACAAGCTCTGGACACCGCTGGAGGTTAAAATAAAGTGGATTAACGGGAGAACCGGAGACTGGGACACGACTGTTGCAGGCTTTCCAAACAACTCGGTACACATGACGCAAGATCTGGATCTGAAACCCGTTTACGCTTGCTATCAGTGTTTACATCGGGATAAAGCAGTTCGATTTTGATGCTTTTGCGGAATACACTCCAAATATGCAACCATCAATTTTAACAATGTGCAGATTTATATGTATGGGTTCCTCCTTATTTCTTATTTCTGTGGGTTCCTATATAGATATTTCTTTTTTATTTTCTGAGGACGGTTTTTAGGGCCCGTACCAAAATGGTAAAAAGGAACCCTTATGGTGCGACGCAGTACGTCTGTCCGTCGGTCACGCTGGATATCTCAAGAACTACTAATGCTATCAACTTTAAATTTTGACCAGTTTTAGATGACGTTTGCCCAATTATTTTGCAAATAAAAAGAAATAAAAATATTTTCTTTTTTGCGACAGGGACTGAACGGGGGTCTTAAAAATTCAAAGTGGGGTATGTGTGGTATCATATGAAAGAGCGCTGTTTGCACATTCTCAAACATTTTTTTTCCTTTTTTTAGGCCGCAATGTTTTGATGAAAAATGTAAAAAAAATGAAATTATTCTATGTGATAGAAGTTTATGTAAATATTACAGGAAAAATAAAATGATGTCTCTAGATAGCACACTTTTTTAGAAATTGACACGGAACCGTCGGTGCGCGGGTCCGACTCGCTCTTGACCGGTTTTTTTTCCAAATAAGTCCATCGGTTCCTGGTTTAATATTATTTCGCCAGCATTTCAGTATCGATTTACGGCTGTGATTGGCCCCTCCAATCGGAGCGTACGCGACAAGCATATCAGCTTGGGGTAAACGAAATTTACCAAACTGTAAATATGTAATGTTGGTCGCTGCACTCGTTTAGTTTGCTTATTAATGAGTTTACTATTAAATAATTGTTTTTATGCAGGCCCTCTGGAATTTTAAGTCTTCGTTATAGTAAGCTGATACGTTTGTAGCATTTGAACTGAACCTCAGAATGATGACTCATCCAGCCTCTTAACATATATTTAATTTTACTATTAAAGTTGTATTTTCTATTCTTTTAGTGTCAATAAACTATCAATAATATATAATATAAAAAGCTTTATTAATTCCACACAAAACTAACAATACGTTGGGCGTAATTCAATAAACATAAAATTACACTTCTAAGCTTGTCTAACACCTTATTTTGAAACATGAACCGCTGACAGAATCTTCAATGTCTCTACGTCTTATTAAGTAAATAAATGGTTTTTAATGGCATTGCACAAAACTTTCAATTTCATTACCTCGTATTATATTATCATTTCTCTCCCTATAAATTAGTCTTCTCCACGATTCACTGTTACATAAAGTCCTAAGATGTATATTTTCAATGTTATCGGAACTCGCACCGGGTACCAGGCAACCAGAACTGAACAGGAAGTTAGCGTGAAGGGACCATGGGGGCTCAGTACGCTTACAGAATATTAAACAGCTCTTACAACTTCTGAAAGCTTGGTACCTACGATAACGAATTTTCTTTCGATCGTGCTTTGAACACTTGCTTGCTGTCTCACTGGTTCAATATGCGAGTGAAAGGAATGGGAGACCAGAAACGATCGAACGTAGTACAAATTACCACAGTATTGATACTTGCAGTGATACTAATGAACGGAATTGTTGTTCTGCTAATTCTATTTGAGAGGAGGTGAACATAGCTAACGTAGTGTTTGTTTGTTACAGGTAATGCACCAAATGTGACGGTTGAATGCTGCAAATTGTACCGGAGCACGATTCATATCCTACGCTTATTGGTAATGTTTGTTAGGGGTATCTTTTTTAACCGTGTTATTAAAATTATAAGTTGCGTAAATACTTAATGTTAGTTGTTGCAGTAAAACTCGAATTCACACAGTCGAAGCCAAAAGGGCGTACTTTAGGCGTTGTATTCCGTACCGGGTCTAATCGCCTGAGGTCAACGGCAGCGCAGGTACCGGGATTTTTTGTATCCCCCCTCCCCTGCCTTCTTACCACGACATTCCTACCTAGCGGGCTACCGAATTTAATGTTTTAATGCCATTATTTTTAGGCAATTGATTTACTTCGATACTTGAGTAACCGGTTTTCGTATTGACACAAAAAAAGTTTATAAGTGATGGTGTTGATTGATTAGTGTTGATTTTTGGCGTTCGATAAGATAGGAAGGAATTGAAATAAGTGTAATGATGTTAGGATTTATTTATTTCATTAAGGTGGATTGTACATGTAAAACACGAACACCACATAGAAGATGAGTACCTACCTATAATAGCTATTAGCTACAAACCAGAAGATTTTTTTATTCTAAGTGTGAATTACTTCTAATTTATTTAATTACTAGCTATGATTATTCTAATGTAAACGGGCGAAGTTCCCGAAGGCGCAAGCTGCGAACATTTTGAATTGTGTAGGAAAACTTAATATTTATATTTTAAGAATTGAACTACCTACGACATACTACGACATGTTGCGTTGACTCCAAATAAATTGGGATAGCGGGTTGTTACTTGTATCAAATCTCAAAAAATTTAGTACAGTAGTGTTAGTAAATTAACTCTGTACCTAACAATAAACTGTGTAGAAGTTTCTTTCATACAAACTTTGTCGTGACAATTACAAATACAACAAAAGAAGAATTAGCCAAATAGATGCATCCGTTCTGAAGTGGCAATTGATTTTTGTTTTAGAAAAAATACTACTTACATAGCTAGCTGACCCGACAGACGTTGTCCTGTCAAATTTCAATAAATCGAACGGCGGGAAAACAAATGAACAACTGATTGTAAAATTAATTTTAATTTGGAATTCGAAATAGAATGAAAGATTCCCGACAGCCCTGTCCAATGTATGAGAAAATTAATTACTTATCTTCATATTTTTTATTTGTGAATTTTCCTATGTTTTTACGTTATTTTGCTATTCGGGACGGAGACAAATTAATGTCAACAAATCAAAAACCATGGAAATCGGTCCAGCTATTCTCGCGTTACAAGTTTTCGAAAAAACAAAAAAAAAAACAAAATCTAAGTGTCAACCTGTATCTGTATACTTTTTTTATGTCTATTAAATTAAAATTAAATTAAATTAAAAAAAATAATTCATTCGAAAAAAAAAATTAATAAATCCGACTTTATACATTCCTAGCAGACACGCATAATAAAAAATCTAAGTGTCAACCTGTATCTGTGTAATTTTTTATTTTTGTCAATTAAATTAAAATTAAATTTAAAAAATTCATTCATTCGGAAAAAAAAAATAAACCCGACTTTGTTTTATGTATTAAGATTTATACATTACTAGCTGACCCGTCAGACGTCCTGTCAAAATTTCAATTTCGATTTTTCGGCTGTTCCTTTGGGTTTTTCCCGTTATTTCTTTTTCGTAAACCACCCCAGTACCTACGAGGCGAACAAAAAAAAAAAAAAAAAAAAAGTTGAGAGGTGTTAAGGGACACCCGGATGGAACGAAGTTCCTATCGATTGATTAGTGAAGGAATTGTAATATTTTTTTTTTTTTAAGTTATAATAAAATAGAAGAATTAAATTAATTATTAATTAATTTATGATTCCAGAGAGAGAGAGAGAGAGACAGAGAAACATGCGCACGTCGCACAGCTTACAATAGCTTACTATAGCAAAAAGTGTCGTTACAACTTTTCGTGAGAATTTTTTCCGTCTAGCACCCTTTCACAACGCGCGATAAGGAACTTCGTTCCAAAAATAAAATCGGTTGAGCCATTTTCAAGTTTTTGTGAGACTAACGCAAGGCAATTAATTTTTATATGTATAATTAATTATATAATTATTTACCTACATTTGGAAGTCACTTGGTATTGGCATGGTCTCAGACCGACATCTTCAGTGACATCCTGTATATCTGTGTCACCACTGTCACCTGGGCTGTCAATAAACAGTGATTTAAATTTTATCGTTCGAAAGTATTTATTCCCACCCTGTATAGTTAACTTTACGAGAATCTATCCGTAACGGAAGTTATAAAATTAAATAATTATAAAGTCGTTATTGTGATAGAAAAGTTGAAAAAAAACTAAGTTTTATTTTAATGGAAATAATAACTGTAAAGTACAGACAATATTCATTAAGCACCTTATATGTATTGTAAGTTCTTAACACGTTTTTCCTATAAAAATAATTAAAATCATAGAAACACTTGAACAAAGCTATTCATTTCACACTCGAATCCATATGTGTGGTATTATACCAACTTATTAGTATTTTCTTCACAGAACCATGAATTATTGAATAAAAAGTAAAAGCCGATAATCAGAAAAAGATACATATTACAAAAAAAAAAACTATTCATCGACATTGTACTCGTAAGTAGGCTTAAACGAATCGTTATAAATTGAAATTTTATTCCAAACTTCAATGTTCATTTTTGGATTCATTTTATTTAAGGTCAAACTTGGTTAGGTCACACAGATCTTATGTCATAGTCTATGACGCTTTATTTAAAAGCCAACAACGCAACAGGTCATTTAAAAATACCTTCGAACATTCAATAGGCCCATTATTTTGTACTACAGCGTTATATGGAAAGAATAATAGGTCAAAGCGATGGGGCGATTGCTGAAAGAAAAAAAAAGACATTCATCCCCATTTACAGTTCCGATTTTGTTTTCCATTCGGCTATTTGCAGCGCTCGGCGATATCGATAGCCTTTTTATTTTAATCCGAAAATATTTTGTATTGTTTCATGGATATTTGTAACAAATAGGCAGGCAGTGCAGAAGTGATTTTAATATCGGCTTTACCTTTCCGGAATTCAGTACTGTGTATTTTCTGTCCTGGGATCTCCACAAAGTCAGATTGTGAAGTTATGTTCGCAAACAAAGCAAGTTTAAACCTAACGTACTGCGTAGTATACTGAATGAATGAAGGCGATACTAAACACAGAAACTAGAGATGCTCAAAATAGCATTTTATTATCAAAGCTTTCAATATATTCAGATGTTTCGTAACGTCAGTCTAAATAGTATAATTTATGCTAATACATTTAAAACCCAATTTCAATACTATTCATCCGTGTAGGAATGTTTAGTTGAACGAATCTTTTAATATGTAGGCGGATTTAAATATCACACCGTTCTCATATTGCAGTTCAACAGCCGTCCATCAGTCTCTAGAAATACGATGCCTACCATATTTTATACATTAGCTTTTAATAAGCTGCAACTGTAAATTGTACAAAATATAAATCATATCTTACACTTATGCGGATGTATATTTGACATCTTCAATGTTAGGCAGTCGTTCAGATGTAGTCATTTCAAGTTGTAAAGAAAATTTTATGCTAATATCCAATTTAATGTTACTATAAATCAGTGTAAAGTTTTATTACTCAGTAAAAACGACACTGAGTGGCTGATTAAAATTTACACATTGAAAACATCTTCGTCGACATATAAAAACATAAAACCAGTAAAGTTACCAACAAGATAACTTAACTAAGCATGAACAATGAATCAGTTTAAGCCAAGCTATTAGTTGCGTCAGACTTGAGCCCTGCATCTGCAACACTTGGGAGTGCGGTAAGCGGGTCACGGAACTAGAACTCGCCCACAACTTGCCCACAACCGATAACCAAGTTCCCGTAAAGAACGGAAATACTCGTTATACCTATAGTAGGAAATAAGTAGTCATTCTCATTGCTGATAACCCTCGCGATTACCCACTCCCGGATCGGTCATCATAGATTCACTGTTTCATTGAAGTCTTGAAAACGAAACTGGTCTACGTTGTCAATCATCGAGGCCGATTCACTAACAATTACACATTGCCTAGCCTTGGCTCGGTCATTCATTCATTTATTTTCGTTCCATTGATCTGTTTTTAGTAGTGGGTTACATAAAGTCTAGTTCGTTCTTGAAAGCGTAAACGGTGTTAATTGCTGTAATAGTAGATCATTTACTGTACCTATTCATTCGCAGTAATTCCTGAAGTATTGACGTCACCTTGATCATTTTCAATTCCACCTTTCTACCTTGAACCAATTCAAGAACAATGTGATTCATTAAAAAAAACTTAAGGTGGATCCGCCCGCAAAACTCAAATTTTCTTGATAGATAGATTTGTTCTACAATTTCTTGATTTCCGAAATCAGATCAAAAGAGAACAAATCTAACTTAGAGAGATGTATTGATGATTCTTGTGGTTAAAATTATGTAAATACATATTTTTATAGTTGCGAGACTCGCGAATCATATTTATCAAGATACAACCTGATACTGACACTGATTTGTAAATTGCAAATAACGCAAGAAAATTTGGAATTTGCGGGCTGGTTACCATTGCAGATCCACCTTAAACGTTGGCCATTTTATGTGACCTTACTGAGTAGTCTTGAGGAGCTCGTGGCTAAGTAATAACAGCCGCACGGGTCGATCCATCAGGTTAAGCTACGCTTGCCGGGGTTGGTCCGTGGATGGGTGACCATCTTTACATACCGAGACTCCTCCGTGCCTCGGAAAGCACGTTAAGCCGTTGGTCCCGCCTATCATTCGTGGATCTTTGACAGTCGTTACGGGTCGTCAGAAGCCCGAAAGTCTGACAATCAGTCTTACCAAGGGGTATCGTATTACCCAGTTAAGGAGCTGTGGAGGTCAGATAGGCAGTCGCTCCATGTAAAATAATGGTATTCAGCTGCATCCGGTTAGACTGGAAGCCGACCCCAACATAGTTGGGAAAAGGCTAGGCAGATTGATTTGACTGAGTATTCTTGAGTCGGCCATTCATTGATCTACATACCATACTAGTTCATTCTTAAAAACGGTATCAAGTGGGCCCTCATTACTAATTCATTCCCATATTACACACGATCAAGCCGCAAACGTCGTCACGACGGTCATTCATAGATTTTTATTCCATTGAAGAGTCTTGTTTGTCGTATGATACATAAACAATGCAAGCGTCCATTCTTTTAAAGGAAGTGAATCTATGGCGACCGCTAATGACTGATGTTTACCATCGCGGACATTTGCGGTGAAGCACTTTTCGACGTATTACTATGGCGATAAGGTTTAAAAGTGGTTCACCGCAAATGTCCGCGACGGTACATTGAAAAACCTATATGTTTATTCATCAGTCCGGATTAATACTTCATTGAATTCATAAGACACAAAGCGGACCAGCAATTCTTCGTAAATTGTTGTCCTTTCATTTTAAAATCTTTTTGCTGATTTATAATTAGTATAATTACCAACAACATAACAAAAACACCCAGTAATTTACATGAATTGTTTGTCCAGTACCGTGACTTTAGTATCGAATTAATATTTAATTATTGTTTGGTGTATCACTCGTTCATCTTTTGCAGACGTTTGATTGCAATTTTTAATATCACAGCGAGGGGTCGGTGTTTCGCGAAATGCTTTAAATCAAATGCCTCGGGAATTACGGGATGGAACAAAGCATTGTATAGAGTGATTGGAGGTTTTCTGCTATGTCATTCCTTTGGTGAGTATAGCCTTTGAGAAATCAACTTAGTCACAGCCTCAGCTTTTTGTTTAGTCCGGTGACGCATTTAATAATTTTTCTCAGGTGACTAACAGATTTCTTCTTTTTCTTCATGTTAAACTGGCTTTTGCCCGCGGCTTCGTCCGCGTGGATGTCGGAAAATATCACACGGGAAAGTACTACCAGGAAATTCTTCCTTATTCCTTGTCTACATTATAAAGGAAAACTGTGCAAAATTTCAGCTTTCTAGGTCCGAGGATTTGGGCTGGGCGTTGATGAGTCAGTCAGTCAGGACTTCTCTTTTTATTTATATAGATGAGAACAGGAAGTGAGCATTAATTCAACTGATGCCTGTGTTCATTATCACAGTTGTAGCTCTCCATATTTACTCTTGTAACTTCACTAAACCTCGGCCCATCATCGTCTTGATAATCTACTTCAAATATTTGTGCTGGGCTTTGGGAGTTCGCTCTTGGGAATGACTTAAACATTCAGGGATTAGACGGGTAAATCTGTATGCTTTTACTGTGTTTTGAACTAAATCCAGGTATTAAACATCTGTGGAGATTAGAAGTAACAGAAATTAACCTTGGAGCTGTAACAACATTGGAAAAGATCCGAGTAATATCTGTTTCTCAAAAGTAATTTTTTCTTTACATAGTTATCTTTAAAGATCTAAACACCAGAACCCTTTTTCTAATTGCTTCTATGAAAACAGAGATATTATCAACATAAAAGTAAAAATGTAATAATTTGAACTGCGTGCATCGGGTGCAGTGGCGTTGACCCTAGCTTTGTTTACCGTTCTACCGCTGTATTAAGGCTTGTTTATCTGTTCCGTTGAAACACTAGCCTCAGCTGTATTGATATACGGATCTCGTGAATGCTTTGATTCATCATCCAGTACCATATATAGCATTCGATACCACTGTTTGTGTTAGTTTGTTGGCTGGAAGATAACGAAATATCGTGCCAATATATTGGTTTTAGGTTTGATCAAAAAGGCATATATGATTTTGAAGGCTTATGGAATAAATTCTCTTGAAATATATGCCCAAAGCTTTCTTATCATAGTTACCTAATTGTTCAGACTTTTTTAATGGCTAAAATAACAATTCTACTTAAACAAATTGTTCCGAAACTGTATTTCTCGTTTAGTAATAACAAATAATAATGGACCGTGCCGTGGGTAGGCTGGCGTGCTCCGCTGTGGCGTCCAAGTGACGTGGCGTTTGACAAGTCACGCACTCCAAAACATAACTTGTGTGAGAGAATAAACAACTGGGAGCACCAAGTGTTCTGCTACAGTGGGAATGAGCGTGGAATTTTGGTGGGCCATCGCCAGTCCGCCACCACCAGACAAATTACCATCATTCACCGATCGTTACTTGTCGCGTTTCCAATTTTCCACTACCTTAAAATTATGCCTCAAACCTGTCCAACCGTATCAGGGTATTAAACTAATCACAGAAATATATATAGTATAGCACCTAGATTGGCTCCTAGCTCTAACGACACTTGATGAATTGCCTCGCAATTACCAATGCAGAAGTTAACAGCTTTATACACGTCCTGTGCTGTTATTAATAATAAACAGGTTGAATGAATGGAAATTGTTTGTATAAATCTTTCTCAGAGCGTAGGATTAAAATGAACATGCTATTGATCGAACAAACTTTACGGAGTCGAGTTTCACAGTTACAAAGAAAATGTGAAACCAAGTTTCCTATTAAAAAAAGTATCGATAAAGACGGTGAGTAGGTTTTGAGCAATAAAATGCAGAGTTATAAATAAAGGTTTAAAGTACACCTACGTTAGTAATAAACCTTCAGTGGTGACTGGTAACATGCCAGGGTCATCATTGTAGGTCGATGCAGTTGCTTGATACAAGCTTTACCTTTTCTTATGCACCAGTTGGCACAAATGCTTAGATGACAGCGGATTAGAAAGTGATTGATGTATTTATGCATGACGAACCGTGTGATGAATGGTAAACCTTCATAAAATATTCGAAGTGCTAAAAAGAACTTTTGAATGATAACAACATCCATAAACATTCGAGACTTTCGGCGTTTGAGTGTGACTTCGAAACGACATGACAAAATTCTTCACATAGGCGCACTATTTGAAGACGTTTTATGACAAAGAACTCCAAGGTTTCTAGAAATGTAACTGTGATCAGTTTATATAGCATATTAAGTCGACCCTCTACCATCAAAGACAAAGACGAAGCGGTGAATGGCGGTAAACACGACGAGGGTTTATGGCGCATGCACCGCTCGACCTTGAGGCTCCTAGTGTAGCATTATGGGACGCCTGAACAACCAATCTGTAATCAGTCTATATAACATATTAAGTCGTCCCTCTACCATCAAGACAAAGATGAACCGGTGAGTGGCGGTAAACGCGAAGGTTTATGATGCATGCACCGCCCGACCTTGAGGCTCCTAGTATAGCATTATTGGACGCCTGAACAACTCATTGACATTATAAATGACAAAGAACTCCAAGATTTCCAGAAATATAACTGTGATGACTTAAGTCGACCCTTTACCGATAAAGACGAAGCGGTGAGTGGCGGTAAACACGAGGGTTTATGGTGCATGCTGCATCACTGCTCGACCTTGAGGCTCCTAGTGTAATATTGGACGCCTGAACAACCAATGACATTACCACTCGCAATCGTTATGATTACCTGCATACAATGTAGACCGTGGAGGGATCCAATTTCAATGTCTGGTAAACATAATTGAATGGACATATCGGAAAGCTGAGAATAAAAATCTAGGTTTATTGTCTGTAGCACACTGTGGGTAAAATGTTGTTAAGTTATTGAACGGGATGCGAATAGAAGATGGTTGGTTTCGTATCTTTTTACAAAATAAATATTAAACTGATGCCTTGTTAACAGTGGGATGTCGATGTGTGTCGTCGTTCGTGGCTTTGAGTTCTTCGAAGTCTTCAAATACGTCTGGGCTGTTGATTTCTTCTCTTTTCTGAAACGGAGAACTCTGAAAACATTTGTTTTCACTAACAGCTTAAAATTATAACATACTGAGAATTACTAAAAATAACTTATGCATGAAACAGTTATTATTATGTAGGTTACTTGTCTTAAACACAGCATGGCGGAACGTGCTGAACTAAAGTGGGTAGTTTATGCACAAACGCACCATCGAAGTAAGAACTACTGAAAGTGCCACTGGACGCACCACACCACCGCCGGCCGCATGCATTAAACTACGCAACTTAGTACCCAGTGATTGCTTGCATTTCATTAACGTATGCTACATACGACTAAGGCCGTAATTATTATGTCCGTTAATGTAAGAAGTTATTACATCGTCGGCCTCATGTGAAATTGCTGACCGAATATTCATTTGATTCGAAGTTTACAACTTGGCAATTCTTAATGCTTTTACAACTTTGTTGATTGATATGGTACAAAATATGCTGCGTACCGTACAGATAATAACGACTTCCTTAATAAGGACAAAGTCATGTCTCTTTCAACGTTTAGCAGTTATTTCTTTATTAATGACTTCATACCGGTCCAGTCTTTAATCGCGATACCTTCTTAGGCTGAGGTGTCAACACGCTCTTGCTATATCACAAGGCGTTACTTATCTCGTCTTGTGCTAAGAAGTTTTGTTACCATGTAAAGGAAACATCCGATGCGATAACATGCACAAGTAATTTCTTGTCTTGACTAAGATAGCACTTGTCTAGCCGTGTTCTCAGTTCTATATCAACATTTCCAACTAAAACAATAAGTCTTTGTACATTTGCATTTTATTATTCGCCAGCATTGATTTACAGCGCCCCCTTTACGTCTCCACTTTCAACGAAACGTCCTTTTGTTCCGAACGACTAAGTTTTTCTAAAGAGCTTTGTCTTGACATTTCTATTGTTGAACATTTTGTTGAGCTGTAAAATAAACAGTTTGACTTTATTGCCCTTGCCTTCTATTGTTGTGCACCGATTTAGGTAATCTATTGGTTGTTTTAAAATTTCTACTTATTTGATGAGTTAAAAAGTCAAAGAAACCGAGGAATGTTTATGTTTCATGGACTAGCATTGTTTTATAGTTTACTGTGTGCTCTAACCAACTGAACACGAAGGTGATGAAATCTTTATAAACAACGGAAAATAAATTCTCTCGGAATTTATAGCATGAGAAATTTAACACAGGCAAAATGTAGCATGAAATAGTCATAGCTTTCGTTTTCCTGTAAAATATGAAAACCGTTTACAAACGTGTCGAGTGACCGGTAAAAGACAAATCTAAACTGTAAATAGTTCTACTGCACTTGGTAACCCAATACCACCCAATCCAACTGCAGATAACCTATTTCCTTCAGTAAAGGAAACAGCGAACGGCGGCGTACGATAAGAACAAACTAAAGCACTTACATTTTTCTTTATAGTACAACATTGCTACATGAACTACATAATAGGTAGGTATGTATAGGTACATAGTAACTCACGATAGGTATACAATACAGTTAGGTACTACACATGTAGGTATCAAACGGTTTCAATTTACTCGACCGACATCAGCTGATTACTACGAGCGATGACGCAATGCGCTCTAGTACGATTGTGTGGTTGGTCGTGCGCACACGATGCGTTTGATAACCATATCGTACGTAACACGTCACGATTGTTACATTATTATTTTATATGTAATCATTAGTCTTGTAGGGTGTGGTGGAAACTAGAAAGGTAGAAACGCCGTAAAACGCGAAATAAAATTAATTTCTACATTTTTATTCAATTCACGTAAATGTTTTTTTATGTGACAGGTGCTTTAGTCTATAAAAGCTAGTATTGCCTTGTATAAGCAATTTTTTTTCTTTTTATGGTGATACTTTTTAATTAGCTCGATTTATTTATGCTATTGATATAATATTATGAATATTCATTTCATTAGTCGTCGACTCGTCGTGTGCTACAAAAACAAAACAATGGCATTCGTTGGCGGGTAGAGTGACACGGTAACACCTCAACCATCAAATAAAGGTTACGCCGCCGCGCCGTGCCCATCGATGCCAATAAATTCATTAATATGCACGGCTAACGTCTGAAGAATTTTATCGTTAATTATCCTGAAGTGTCGTTAATTAGGTTAATGTCGTGAGGAAACTTTTGAGTATGAATGTGGATGGCTATAAGAGTAGGGGATGACCAAAGAAACGATGGATCGATCGTGTAAAAGATGATATTGCTAGAAAGGGGGTGACTAGCGAGATGACGATTAGGTAATAGAGAAAGTATGGAAGAAAAAGAATTGTTGCACTGAACCCAAATAAATGAGGATAAGGGGCAAGAGAATGATGATGATGATGATGATATATTTGCAAGATGATATTGCTAGAAAAGGGGTGACTACCGAGATGACTATTAATAGAGAAGTATGGAAGAAAAAAACATGTTACATCGAACCCAAATAAATAAGGATAGGAGGCAAGAGAATGATGATTTTGTTGGAGTATAGCAAAAACAAACGACCCTACTTCAACACTATTAGTCTTTCTGTTTCTAACTCATAAATATAAGTTTTTATATCCGAGCCTGCCCTCAGCACTTGACTGAAATCCTGACTTTCTCATAGCGTCTGTACTCTTCTATAAGCCTTGCATGAGACCACACGTCTCACGTAATATTAGTAAATCACACCTTCCAATATATAAAGTAAAGGATAATAAACACACTATTGAAATCCTTAGAACGGTCTTTCCTTTGGCTTTCCCCTTTAACCCTAACAGATTTTGATATATCTGAAGAGTCGTACTCACCCGCGCATTGTGCACTGTAGCGTGAAATGTTTCTTGAACCGCATGGCCTGGCGTAGCTGCGTAGGCGCGGTTACGACGCTACGTGGTCTAACTTGAGATTGAAACAAACCATGTGAGTGGACTAACAGTGGTTACTATAGATAGAGTTACAGTCTCTACATGTTATAAATAATTATAGTCGCTTTTCGTGTCTGTGTGACCGCGTTGTTCTTCGCGTTGTTGTTGTGCGTTGTTGTTGTTGTTGTTGTGTAGACAACGGATTTTGATGAGTTTTTAACCATAATTTAGACGATTTACTCCGGAATGTTTATGTGTTTCATTATTTCTTAAACTCATACATGTTAATAAGCCCATTTTAAATAAAATAAATGTTGGAAGCAGGCGGGACCTTTTTAAAAATATAATAAAAACGGTATGGGACCCTCCTGCTTCCAACATTTATTTAATTTAAAATGGGCTTGTTTTTAGCTTTTCAGTTTTTTTAACTTAAGTTTTTTACCGCAGTCGGGTTTTTAATTTTTTTAATTACTTTTTTATTTATATTTTTTTAGTTTACAAATGTGAATTAAAGATTTCGCAGGGGAATTAGTTTTTGGTACGTATTTTTACGATTTGTCACTTCGAATTACTTTTAACCATATATGTAAGTATATATTTTTGTAATCATCTTTTAAAACCCTTTATTTTGATACCCCACTCGACAGGTTTTGAGAAAAAAAAAGTTTTTAAGACAATAATTTGGCGCAAAAAATCCGCAATTTAGTTTTTATTTTTATTTTGATATACCCAGTGTCACTCTCACAGCAAATATGAATGTAACGACACCTCTCAAGCTAAAATCCATCGAGCCGTTCAGGCCGCAGAGCGTGCCAAACAATTATACATACATACATACTCTCGAATAACATAACCCTCCTTTTGGCGCAGTCGGGTAAAAAAGCTCCATATTTTGTCAAGCCGTAAAAACCATGCGAAGCAGGGCGTTTCGCTAGTAATAATTTAATGATAATGGTATCCTTTCAGTGCCTTAAAATTTTCTGTACTACTTACGTAATAATTTCTAAATAGATTTTTAAGATATGATTAAAAAAATTCTGTAAACTGAAATGTTTTAGCAATTTAGCTGATAAAACAACATTTATCTGCAATAGTTTATCGTGCGGTGTAAATGGGCTCGACGTCGCGTGGGCGGACACATGGTTCTATACACGTGCTCGTACTGTACACATTGACCTATGTTCTAATAGGATACTATTAGCTCATAGTTTCACTTAGGTTGCAATTTTTGTATGGTCATTGTAATTGTTGAATTTAGGCTGACAAGCTATATTTGTTACTTCGTGAATCATTCCGGCACACAGCGACGATTTGAAGTGCTGCAACATTATAATAAAAATCTTACATACATCCCTTAATTATGTTGGAGTGTCCAAAGTTCCCATACTCTAGTATTTCTGAGGACCTAAAAACGCCACTGATGCCGCGATTGGCGTGGCTACCTACCTACTGGGCTCAGCTCATCTAACATAAGAACTATTAGGTTGGGGAAAAAGTCTTTTCGCATTATAGTATGTATGAACTTAAAATAAAATCTCTTTGGCTATACTATTTGTATCTGGCTGGTTTTGGTATCATTGAAAGTTTAAATTTTAAAGAACATAATTCCAATTTCAAATTAGGAAAATGTGTGATTTTCATTTGTTTTTCGTACTGTCAAGATGAGTGAATCTAATGAAGAAATTCGATACATTTTAAAATTTTACTACAAAAAAGGTAAAAATGCAACGCAAGCCGCGAAAAAAATTTGCGATGTTTATGGACCCAGTGCAGTGTCTGTGAGAGTAGCACAAATTTGGTTTAAGCGTTTTCAATCAGGAAATTTTGATGTCAAAGATGCACGTCGCTCTGGTCGCCCTATTACGGATAAAATGGATGCCATTTTTGAAAAAGTGGAGCAAGATCGGCATATCAGTAGTTACGACGTAGCTGAAGAACTGGGAATTGACCACAAAACAGTTTTGGCGCATTTGAAAAAAACTGGGTACACAAAAAAGCTCGATATTTGGGTACCTCACGAGCTCACTGAAAGAAACCTAATGAACCGTGTATTCATTTGTGATTCTTTATTACGACGTAATGAAACCGAACCATTTTTGAAGAAGCTGATAACTGGTGATGAAAAGTGGATCACGTACGACAAGAACGTGCGAAAAAGATCGTGGTCAAAGGCCGGTCAGGCTTCACAGACTGTGGCGAAACCCGGGTTAACTCGCAACAAGGTGATGCTGTGTGTGTAGTGGGATTGGAAGGGCATTATTCATTATGAGCTGTTACCACCAGGCAGGACCATCGATTCTGAACTCTACTACGAACAACTGATGAGATTAAAGCAAGAAGTTGAGAGAAAGCGGCCAGAATTAATCAACAGAAGGGGTGTGGTTTTTCATCATGATAACGCTAGACCTCACACATCTTCAGCCACTCAGCAAAAATTAAGAGAGTTTGGCTGGGAGGTGTTATTGCATCCGCCGTATAGTCCTGACCTTGCACCTTCAGATTTCCACCTGTTTCGGTCTCTTCAGAATTCTTTAGGCAGTGTCAGGTTAACGTCGCGAGAGGACTGCCAAAATCACTTGTCGCGGTATTTTGAACAGAAGTCCCAAAATTTCTATAGCAATGGGATCATGTCCCTACCTACAAGATGGCAAAAAGTTATCGAACAAAATGGTACCTAAATACTTTAGATAAATGTAAATAATGTAAATTAAAAAATGTTTTGAATTTTCTTAAAAAATGCGAAGAAACTTTTTCCCCAACCTATTATTATGTAGAATATTTTTACCTTTGCCATCGACTTAAAAGAAGATCTAAGATCTCTTTGTGTTCTTTTGTGTTGTAATTTCAAAAAACGTAGCTGCATGTCACTCAATACTTGAACGCTATTATATCTGGAGGAACATTGTCTCCTAAAACACAGGCTTTCGGCCTAGTTCTGGAAAAGCATCAGTTCGCCCTATAATGTGTCTCTAATTTATTTTTGTCGCTGATTGAACGGTAAAGCGGAACTCATCATCTTCCTGCCCTAGTCTTATGTTATTTGGGGTCGACGCAACATGTTTTGTTTTCTTCTATTCTCCCCTAACAGCTGACACCCTATCATGCACTCCTTTTTCTTTCACAGCATCCCTCATCACAATATCCATCCATCTTTTCTTTGGTCTTCCTCTACCTCTCTTTCTCCGTCTCCATCTATCAACATTTATTTGAATAACACTTCTGAATTCACACAGGTAAATCCCGCGTAGGACCTCTACGAAGATTGCCGCTTTAGATTCGACAGTCTATTTGAAGCTTTATGCCGAGCAAAATTGCTACAAACACATGTACGCGACATGACCATCACACGTTACTTTTTAATTAACTCATGGTCTTCTCAAATATCGCATGTTTATAGATGAAATCCACAATAAAAGAGCTATCACTTCCACCGTACTATGTAAAGGCTCTGCATCGCGTGGGTGGACACATGGCAGTTCACACATGTTCAAACGGCAGAACACGACAGACGTGTGATTACTGTGCTGTAATAATGTTAGTTAATGATTCAATGAAGCCATTTCAAGTGTAAGACTGGCGGTTAGGGATGCAAGAAGTGCCAAAAAGCATCGATATAATATCGTATCGATATTTAAAAAAATATTGATATCGATTTGGATTAAAAAAAAAATATATCGATATATCGGTGAAATTTTCAAAAAAATATTTTTACTTTATGAAATTCTATTCTGTTTGGGTTTTTATTCATGTAAATACCAAACTAGGAACATAATTTCTGATGTTCAATCATAAAATAATAAAACATTGATAAAAATAAGTCTACTTTTCGCGGCTCTGAATTCCAGCGGTTTTAGTCAGTGGTGACAACGGTTTTGCTTTTGGAAATATATCGTATTGATACAGTTTCGATACTTGATATTTCGAAATAATAAATATCGTCTAAAAATATCAATATATCGAACAAAAAAAATCGATACATCGATATTTTTCATCGATATTTTTTCTACAAGCCTACTGGCGGTACTAAAAGGTCTTGGCTTCTGAAGTCTCGATAACTGGTTGTGAAAAACTGATGGGCTTTAACCCAACGGAAAATCGAATACCTACTTGAAGAATCGTCTCATGGATGAATACCAACATAGCCTATGTAAATGTGCGCTTCCTTAATAAACCCTTTTGTAATAAAACTTTGTATATAAAAGCCATCTCTTCATAAATAGAGTTGATATTTTTACCCGACTACGGCAAAGCCTAGTTATGATTTTAACAGGCTATGTGTGTGTTGCTGTTGGCTCCTAGCTCCTAGCGTCATCATAAGTCTTTATAAAAAACCCAATTAAAATTGGAAACAACATTACAACCAAATACTCAAACTGAATAAAACGAACACACATGGTAACACGACTCCAACTCTAAAAGGTCCACATCGAATGCAACAACAATGAGGGCTACATATTCATGCACCAGCTACAAGTCTACAACTAACTACACAGGACTACAACAAGCATCTCTGGACAAGCAACCGATACTCACAGACGGAATTGAATGCAAACAGTTTGCGGGTACAATAACATTCTCCAGTGGTCTGTTTGCAAACTGTACCGAACATGACTATAATACTGGTATTAATTGTGCCAGCTGCTGTAGAGCTCTTGTTGGCTAGTTTGATTTGAAGTTGTGGTGGCGTGGTTACCAAGTTAAGATGTAATTGCAGTTGAGGGTTTATGGCCATGCGTCAGGTTCGTGAACAAGCGCTGTCAGTGAAGGCTGATCATACCTTAGCGGCCACGGCTTATTTTAATTTAATTTAAATATTTGAATTGTTTTTTTTTTTTTAAGGACGCTTTTAACGTTCTGCATCGTTCTCACATGTAAAATTTCAACATAAATGATGTAACCATTATTTTGTAACCATATCTTGATTTAAAAGAGTGTCCGTGGAGTTTCTTGCCCGTTCTTCTCCATAGGTACCTACTATGCTTTGGAATGGGCGCCTAGCTTCATCTTTTTGACTGACCGACCCCTTGACAATTCAAAAGTGCCTGTAATTGGTTTAATTGAAATAAATGCTTTGAGTTTGAGTTTGAGTTTTTATGATAGTGAAGAAATAAAGGGTAACCTTTCGCTCTTGCACTATTTTTTTATACGTAATAGGAACTTTGATTTTATACTTGTGACCAAATAATTAACTAGCATCAATCTGCCTAGTCTTTTTCCAACTATGTTGGAGTCGGCTTCCAGTCTAACCGGATGCAGCTGAATACCAGTATTTTACATGGAGCGACTGCCAATCTGACCTCCACAACCCATTAACTGGGTAATACGATACCCCTTGGTAAGACTGGTTGTCAGACTTTCGGGCTTCAGACGACCCGTAATGACTGTCAAAGATCCACGAATGACAGCCGGGACCAACGGCTTAACGTGCTTTCCGAAGCACGGAGGAGTCTCGGTATGTAAAGAGGGTCACCCATCCACGGACCGACCCCAGCAAGCGTAGCTTAACCTGATGGGGCGACCCGTGCGGCTGTTATTACTTAGCCACAAGCTCCTAATAATAATTAACTAGCATGTGGCTAAGTAATAACAGCCGCACCTCGATCGGTGGATGGGTAACCATCTTTACAGAAGCACCAAGACGTTGGTCCCGGCTATCATTCGTGGATCTTTGTAAATCGTTACGGGTCGTCAGAAGCCCAAAAGTCTGACAACCAGTCTTACCAAGGGGTATCGTATTACCTAGTAACGGCAGTAACTGGGTTGTAGAGGTCAGATAGGTAGTCGCTCCATGTAAAATTCTGGAATTCAGCTGCAACCGATTGGACTAGAAGCCGACCCCAACATGGTTGGGAAAAGGCTAGGCATAGATTATATAAGGCCTTTTCATCGATTTTTCCCGCAATATGTTAAGTTTCGACCACATCATCGCTTACAAACGCGAGATTATCAATAATAACAAAATATCAATATGTATACAAACTATTACAAACTCCTAATTGGACTTGAAAGGCAGTGGGATATTGAAATTGAAACCAACTTACTGTAAAATGACGGCGACGCCGCGCCACCGGCCGGAGTCTCGTAACAACACCATTCAATGCGCAGAACTCCGGAACAAGCTTTAGTTGCGCTTGCGCCACCTTCCCGACCAAACTCGACTAGATCACGTAGGTTTAACTTAACAAAACCGCAGTCATACAATCATATGCTTTGATGAATGACCCGCCACGTCTGCGTGATGAGTTTGACCGTAATGATCTATGACATTCCTGCACTAATTCATTCACAGGCCATTCAAAGTAATCAGTTCGTCTCTTGTCCACTGCAACATCACGTAATTATCAGTATGCTGTTGTCAGATCATATAAATTGCTGGGGAGTTCCAAATGACTTGGAAAGAGTAAAGTGTTGTACCGTTAGTTGGCAACGTTGAGGTCTGAAGAATTTTATCAATCGTCTACGTTTGAATCGTTACGCTTGTTGAGTTCAGAATATTATGAGAGGTTGTTTGGAACTGTGCACAGAATCAATTGTCGTAATAAAACATCAAAATCTACATACCTATTTCATGCTTCGCGCGGGTGGGGTGTAAAATTGTTCGTCCGTCATTCTCAGATTTACATAGAAATTATCATCTTCATATTGACTTAAAAGAACCACTAGTTTAACATAATATCAATATTCATAATAATACATATAACAAAACTACTTCAAGTATTGAGTACTGAGTTAGTGCGTGAAAGCTGGTATTCTGGTCCATGGCCGACGCGGTGGCTCGGCGAATGCAAGGCCTCTGCATACTGTTGCAACAAACGCTGTTACTGCACTAATGCAACTACTAGCTACGTTCCCAACCGGTATCTGGACGATTTGTGTTGGCCCTTGCGGATTTGCATGCTTATCGCTCCACTAATACGCAAAATATTGCCTGTGGAACCGTCAAACTTGCTTGAAGACCGCTGGTTAGATAACATCTGCGTTCAATTCGATATATAAATTGTACTTGATAAAATCTTCTGCACCATTAAATCGAAGTAGGTTCTTAATTCCGAACGAGGTTAGAAATAAGTAAATAAAGTTATTACCTGCTTTACAATGAATGGATATTGTCCTCGGTAGCTTACGATACTGCGGATGAAGGAAGAATTAATGTTTATCCATTCCACTGCATTGATTTCATCTCGATGTCAGGTACAAAGAAAATAGAATGTAGCAGCTGTCTATCAACTTGCAAGTTGTTTTATTCAACAGAATGGAATACGTCATTTGATATGTGTAACATGTGCATGTTCAAGTTCTTATCTCGATTAATGTATCATTTAGTATCTATTTTACATTTTCGTAGCGTATTATAGAATATTGTCGTGTTGTTTTTAGTCTAAAAACCATTAAATGCTCTCATACATAATGTATGTAGATTCGATCCCAAATCTTGTAATGCAGTGATGAATTATAGCACGCTCACGCTAGCATCCACAACAGTACCACGATTAGTCGTCAGATCATTAACTTTATGTTTTATGACTTACTCTCCCACTATTTATATTCTAGAGCCTTTATTTTTATTGCTATTTTATGCTCATACATCATCAACTCGACGGGAGGTGTACTAATTAAATTCGGCACTTAAACTTCTATATGTTGGACGACGACCATGTTTGTATAGTAATATAAACAAACAATGGTATGTTTGAGAATAAATATCACTTAACGAAACCATAGTTCGAAGCGTAAGCTTATAGGGTTGCCAAACGTGGTGTGGGTCACGCAATATAAATAATCCAAGCACGGTTACCTGGAACAGCAAAAACATCTACCTATTCAAATATAGTTGGAAATGAAATGCAGTCAGCCCGAAAAATGGTCTGACAAGACGGATCGTGATGTTGCACCGATAAGATCTTCAGGGCCTGTCAATAGAACTATAGATTCCGTAATATAATGTTCTTAGCAGACGGGCGATACGGGTAGGTACTCAATTCCTCTGTTTCAGCGTAGGTAAGTAACACAATCATCAAATTAATTACACCTCTTAGTTCCGCTTCAAACGTAAAGCGTAAAAACTTGACGAATAAGTACCTCTTCCACAATGATTTTTTACGATGTGAAGTTCATGACTGTAGATATGGAAGCTTTATTTTCCAACATTCCAGTTCTTGTTGGTTATATTCTGTATTTCTGTGCAAGTTTTCATACCGTTGAACCCTACGACTGCCCCAAATTGGCATTTACGACGCACCAATGACCTGCACCACGTTCTCTTGTTACGATGCAGTAATAACATTTCCCATGGCTTTTGTTCGTACGTTGACAAGTCTGCTCGTAAACTTATTAAATCACCACCACTCGAAACACTACTGTTTTGTACCGAATGTAGGCTAAAGTAAACAATACTAACAAAGCCATTGAAAGCTAGATTCTAATTATATTTTCTTTAGTTAAAATCAACAAGTATTCAAGTATCTAATTATGTATACAAAAGCTTCTAATTTGACGTAAAGTGTTTAATTTATGAGAAACTCGACAGATTTTGTAATAACATTTACTTACCTGTGAAATCAATTCGAATGAATCGCACAGTTGAACTCGCAAGTTGAGCCAGCGATATCCCCGACAATATCAAGCGATCTCGACGGAATTAACACGAACCATTGAACCATTCAATTCCTAAACCAACATTAATAGCGATAACAGAACGCTGAACAAACCGAAGGCAAATATTGGGAGACTATGTGACTTGTTGTCAGTTGTGCTTTTGAAATGTTGTATGAAGTGGAGGGCAAACGCTGTTGCCTTGCCTTAAGCCGACATAAAGCCTTCTGGATATTTCGGAACTGCGTGGGCCGTGGGCCAGACGTTTATGAAACTACCTGTTTGTAATATGAAAGGAGCTCAAACGTCTTTCAAATCTGAGGGAATTATGTAAGCGATTCTTAGAAATATTAATGGCATTCATTTTGAATGGTATTGTTTTAAAATGTCTTGTTTTTTGGAATCTAATTTCGTAAGTCGAAAATATTTGCAACACAATAGAATGTTCTTGTGAGTTGTTCAGTTCACGAGTGACAGAATCGTGAACTCCCTTCGTGATAACTTCAGACGTCGAACAAACTAGACGTCTGTGAACACGCTGGACAAGACAAAGAAAATTGAAACGTTTACATCAGTCTCTTGCGGTTTGCGAAACGGCACTTTATGCAACTATCGCCCTAGGCATAAGTTTCCGTAAACATAACCAGGAATGAAGACACCCGTCTCCCCTTCTACCGACACACATTCCCTTCATAGGCGAAAGTTCTTCTCAAACTGGTCTTTACAAAACCGGTATCTTGGAACTGACTTGCCAAGGTGTCTAAACTGCCATTGAAGTCTAATGTCTATTGACTAGTTCAGTACTTAAACAAACTTTGGAGATTATGACCGAATGGGGTGCTAAAGATGTTATTTTATAGTGGAGTGCCGAAGATGAATGCGGTAACTGAAGTGTTTCTCCTGATTAAGGGGGATCCGCAGTAGTAGCCATGAAATTCAAATTTTCTTATGTTTTTACCCGACTACGGCTAAGCAAAAAGGATGGTTATGATTTTTTGCAATTTGCAGGTCAGTATCAGCACCCTAATTGTGTAACACATTATCGATCGGAGTTGGTTTCATTTTGAAACAAATTGCCAATACATTGCTTCTTAAGTTCGAAAAATTTGTCTGCTCGACAACGTAAATAACGCAATGAATGTTGTTGAACTGTCAAAATGAAACCAACTCCGATTGATAATGTGTTACGCAATTAGGGTGCTGGTTGTATGTACGTTGATAAAAATATGATACGCGGCTATAACAAATATGTATTTACATAATTATAGTCATAAGAATCATCAATACATCTCTCTAAGTTGGCTTTGTTCTCTTTTCGGAAATCATGTCATTTAGCAAATCTAATTTGGAAAGATGTATTGATGATTTTTATGGTTAAAATTATGTAAATACATATTTGATAAAACCGCGTATCATATTTTTATTAACATACAACCTGATACTGACCTGCAAATTGCAAAAAAACAAAAAAAAAAATAATTTCTCGGGCTACTACTGCGCAATCAACTTAATTTATGATGTGTACGTTTTGTGATTACTACTTATTAATTAGCTGTAATCGTCGTTTTAAGGGGACTACAGGACCTAAACGCAACTAAAAGCAAATTTTATAATGCCTAAAAGTATAATTATGATCTACTGCAGTTATCAAAATCAGATGATTTTTTGTTAAATAATTCTACAAGCAACACATTAACGTAATTGTATTTTAATTTTTTAGTCCAATCAATAGATTTTTTCATCGCGCTTCTCTTTCTTTTCTATGCAGTCCAACAATGACTGCGCTTTAGGTCCTGTAGTCCCCTTAAGTATTGTCAAAAATAACGAATGGATGTAGAACTTGCAGTGAGTGAGTGTTGCAGGCAATGAACTTTAAAGCAAGGTGTAGATTAGAGTCGTGAAAATAGACGATGTTTATCTGATTTTATACTTATGATGAATATACCCCTATCGCGCCTCTTAATCGTATCTTGACCACACACACCACAATCCGTCACGGTTTAAAAGTTTAAATTCTATCTAAATTCGTATGATTGAACAAATCGATTGGCATTAGTGTCAATTACGACGAGCAAGAAGTTTCTCGATATAAAAACGTTTACGTCGAAATATTACGAACACTAACCTCCGGTACCCCAGGGCTTATGATTACATTGTAAATTAATGCAATATTTTTAAACAGATTCACATAGAATGAACGGTGTGAATGCATTTAGGGTTCGGTCATCGCACCTTGTGCACGTCGCGTCGGCCTGTGTAGGTGTCGCGCTCCGGTGACGTCGATGCTTATCAACCGACAATTAAAACGTTGTTTCGCGACCTGTTGCTTCACCTCCCCTCGCCCATTCCTAGTTCACCGCACAATCTGACCGACAGACAAACCCTTTTCACTTCAAGCGATTTATTTACTAACACGAAACAGTATCGCACGCCGCGTAAGCAGACTTTTAAATGCTTCCAGACGTTCTAGTACGGTACTTGCAAAGGTGAACAAACTTTTACACAACTGAGACAACATCAATTACACAGCAGACCTATATTGTTTACAACACACGATCTCATAGGCACGTGCTTTCCAATAAAAACTTTGGAGGTCAAGTGTAGTAGGCGTATTTATATCAGAACGAGGCTATGTGCCGCGTCTGCGGGGGCGGTCATTAACTGGGTCGCGTGGGGACAAAGACCTCAGCCCCCGGTGAGGGGGAAATCGTGGGGTGGTTTCGCTTTCCTCGGGTGGCGGCAACCCCACCCGCCGCCCATCGGTTACGCGAAACACCCGGATCTTTCCGCGAACTAAAACTGGGTAGGACTAGGAAGAGAAGAGCCTCCGTGATACAAATGTTTACTCTTCGCGTTGCTGATGCGGGCGTCCACCTCAAGGGGATTAATTTAGAACTTCTCGAGCATTAATTCCTGTCCTGAACAGTTTTCCCTTTTTGCGGCTAAGCAACGAAACGCCTGGAGATTGAACTCTCGACGCGATTACATCGTGATTTTTTTTCCGCTTTGTTTTTATCGATATCAGCGGGGCGGACATGACGCTTTGTTTTGGCGGTTCATGTAGGGGTGACCTGAATGAATGAATGCATAATGTTATTTAATTATGCAAATGATCGACACAATGACGCGTAAGCGACTACGACATCGACCTGCGACTCACAGGAAATCGGTGTCGTGTTCCGAACATGTGGAGGGCATCACCGATCTTGAAGAAGGCGGTAGGTACTTATAACCAGCACGAACAATGGCGTATTTGTTTTTGTTTAAGTTATAAGGAATTTATATCTGTGGTCCTTCATAACGTGATACATCATTCGCATTGTTATTTACTGGTTTCGAGTCCCTTAATAGCGTGAGTTTCATTACGCATATTTGAAAGTGGGAGTTATTGTAATTTTGTCATTTGTCCATATTCTCATAACCATGCGCATAATGTCATAATTTTAAATGACCACAGTATATCGATAGACATTAATTATGGAGCTAATTACCTGCTATTGACAGCTCTATAGTAATAAAAAAAACGGTCAAGAGCGAGTCAGACTCGCGCACCGAGGGTTCCGTTCCGATTTATGAAAAAGTGTGCAATTTAGAGACATTTTATTTTTGCTGTAATCTTTACAAACTCAAACTCAAAGCATTTATTTCAATTAAACCAATTACAGGCACTTTTGAATTGTCAAGGGGTCGGTCAGTCAGAAAGATGAAGCTAGGCGCCCA
This sequence comes from Cosmia pyralina, assembly GCA_946251885.1. Taxonomy (NCBI): domain Eukaryota; kingdom Metazoa; phylum Arthropoda; class Insecta; order Lepidoptera; family Noctuidae; genus Cosmia; species Cosmia pyralina. Next base: position 23,780,397 of record OX276349.1, on the reverse strand, counting down.
TTCCAAAGCATAGTAGGTACCTATGGAGAAGAACGGGCAAGAAACTCCACGGACACTCTTTTAAATCAAGATATGGTTACAAAATAATGGTTACATCATTCATGTTGAAATTTCATATGTGAGAACGATGCAGAACGTTAACAGCGTCCTTAAAAAAAAAAACAATTCAAATATTTAAATTAAATTAAAATAAGCCCTGACCGCTAAGGTATGACCAGCCTTCACTGACAGCGCTTATTCACGAACCTGACGCATGGATTAGCTAAATGATCCAACACGCGCCACCATCAGCGAGACATTAGTGTGAGCGTCACATACTCTCAGTCGCCAGGGCACATTCAAGTCAAACAAAGACGTACCCAGTAAATGGTAGCTTTAGAGTATGTACATAGTACTCACACATGTGCTATGCAATTATATAATACAAAGGAGATTGAGTCTATACAATGCAATGATAGTCTTACAATCTTCAGCATCTCCAACAGTATCTTCAAATGTTAATTAATTAGTTGTGGTTGTGGAGCAGGACCAGCATTGAGCCAAGCATTTTTATCGGTTATGTAATCCCCAAACTTATAATATGCCTGCCTGCATAGTGTGCGTTTTATACAAGTTTTGAATTTAGTCTCATTGAGTTGAAGTATGTGTGGAGGTATTTTATTGTAACATTTTAAACAGTATCCCATGAACGACGTGTCTACTTTAGCTAGTCTGAAACCTGGTTGAGCTAATAGGTCCCTTTCTCTAGTACTATAATTATGCCTTTCACCTCTTTTACTAAAAAGATGTAAATTTTTCCTTACGTACATAAACTCCTATCACATGGTATATTTCAGATTTTTCTCTATGCAAACTTCGGAGATAGTGTGCAAACAGCGCTCTTTCATATGATATCCCACATGCCCAGCCCCACTTCGAATTTTTAAGACCCCGTTTCAAGCCCTCTTGTAAAAAAAAAAAAATTTCTTATTTGCAAAATAGTTGGTCAAACGTCATCTAAAACTGTTCCAAATTTCAAGTTGATATCATTAGTGATGAGATATCCAGCTGTGACAGAAGGACAGACAGACAGACAAACTGAGTCGCACCATAAGGGTTCCTTGTTTACCATTTTGGTACGGAACTCTAAAAAGAACATAAATTCTAAAACCTACGATAGGTCAACGACGTCTTTAATTTATTTATACACCTACATCATCATTATGTTTTTTTATGACTCAAGGCCCTAAAACGGGTAAAAAAATAGGTACTAGTGTAATGACGAAACCTCGAACGAATTCCGCACTTGACCAAAGAGCATGCGCCAATTTTATACTAGAAGTGTTATAGATCGATAGCCCACTCACTGACTGGCACTGACAAAATATGCGGATTAACACAGAACTGATGAAAAAATGGATAAGGCGGATTTGGCTCAATTTATATATGCTTTTAAAGGTGTCCTCTATTACAGATTTGTATCTGCCTCTCTCATTCCACAGATCCTGCTTTCTGGCACAGATTACCTACTCTTCATTGGCTGTTTTGTTAATAAACTTTACAGTGCAGCAACAGTCTCTGAAAATCGAAGTACGACCAAAATTGACAATACGCAGCATCTTTCAGCTTGGTTAATCGTGAGAGTCTCGTCTCTTCTTAGGATTGAAGACATGTTGAGCAGTACCAAGACTTTAACGGGCTTGTTTCGGTATGTAAATCATTAGCTATGACTATGAGTTGAGTATAAGTCAAGAGTTATTGTTATTTATTCTATTGTTTGTGTTATTCTAGGCATGAAACATTATTCATAGTCACAGAGAATCCAGAATGTCTGGATATAAATGCGAAGCAAGTACACTCACAAATCAACCGAAGCAACATTCCAACTCTGAACAAATATGTGTACACTGTAGTGTAGCCCATATGAACGCGTCCCGGATGCGGGATTATCACCCGCGACTCAACAAAGAGGGCGTATCCGTCGCTATACGTAATAAAAGAAAAAATAAGACTGCACTATCTTTTCTAGCAACATTAAATCTGCGTAGTCTACGTCGGATGACGCGAATGGCGAATAGTTGTGGCGTGTTGCGGTAGGTCAGTCATCGCGAATCAACGATTGTCCCCGACTCCCCGCCGGACGGCAACGGACGCCCGGCGACCGATCCGATATAACTATCGACTTTGGAAAATGTTATGTAGCATTGACACGCAGGTTCAAAGGTGATTGAAATTTTCATGGGAAAAAGTTTGAAATTTTTACAGTAGAAGCGATATTTTATTTCATTTTGACGTAGGTTTTTTTTACAGAATGGCTGTAAATGGAGCTGATAAGTGAGATTGACGGTTTTATTGCTGTTCGGTTGGGTTTTTGCTTATTTTCCTGTCACAAAAATATAGTTATTGTTTGTTTGATACGAGTTTACACTCTCAAAATATCAGTTGATCAACGACGACGACGACGACGACGAGTCGTTGATTCGTGGGTGACCACTATCAACTAAATGATATATAACTTCGATGTTTTAATGTTTTCCCCTTTTGTTTCAGGTACTTATTCTCCACCTTTATGGTTTGCGAACGGTAATTAAGTGCACCTATAAATGAAACGGGCGTTTGCCTGCCACCCACATCATGCTCGAAGTTATTGCGGGTGAGTTAACTTGCGCAAGTATTGGTTAACTGGTTAACATTCAAGTTAGGATCTTTAACAACAAGATATTTGATGATGTAATACACTAATTTTAATTATTTCTTTACTAATGAAAGATCCCATTGGCTTAAAAATATTGAAGAGACTTCATGAAAATTATGTTCGTCGATTGTAGAAATAGTGTGTTTATCTAATGACTCTCTAGTATGCTACATGTGCTCACAATTTTGATTAATCAAACCTTTTAGTTTAATAGATACGATAATTATCGTAATAACTATTACTCATTGAATGCAGCACAACATTTTGATGATGATTATATGCTCCAGTCGCTGCATTTACTGACATTTCTTAAGTCACAAGCGGAAGAGATTTTACGAAACTTCGAGTTCGATCACAAATTCTGTTGATTTTAATGTAGGTAGGTATCATCGTTATTTTTTTCCCTGGTATACCCAATTCTTCTGAATCTGAATCGACCACGATCGTGTAAAGCTGGCATCGTGCAAATGCAATACAAATACTTACGCAAGGTGTCGAGTAGCTCTCATTAGCCACATAGGTGTGTCGACACCTACATTAATTTAATTAACGTTGGTGGTATTAGTCGAAATACAGTTAATTACTAGGATAATAGAACTAGGAAGCGGTTTGAATTGGGACATAATTCACATGAATTTAGGTTACCGTTATTAATTAAATTAAGTAGGTAAATAATTATATGTAAAGGATTAAATAAGTGCGAACTAAGATACTGGTAATGGGTAAATTTGAATCCGTAATCATTGATTGACATTACAGGGCCTGTTTCACCATCTACGATTAAGTTCCTATTAACTCTTAAAATGTCGATTGTACACCATGTGTACAGATAACAATAGAATTTCAATTGTGTCTGCTAATTGGCGCGCGACGGGTTAAGTTAAGTAAGTACTTGGCAGATAATTTCATACAAATGCTGTTCCATTTTTGAAATTTATTCGGTGAGTAGTGGCTATCTGGACATCGTGAAATAGGCCCTTAGTGAAACATCATAAAGTTTCTCTATGCAGCCTCCAAGCAAGTCCAAAAGAATATAGACACATTATCGAAATATAACAAACATCTTAATAATAGGTCTTTACCTATGAAATTGCCGTTTTGTATGAAAAAATTTAAACGAATTTTTTTCATGCATTTTTTATTTGTATTAATCGAAGTAATCACCCATGCAATCAATGCATCTTTGCCAACGCAGTGGCAGTTTATTGATGCCCTTCTTAAAGAAATCAGCTGGACGGGAGGCAACAAATTCTTCAAAGGCATTTTGTACTGCCTCTCGGGTATTGAATTTTTTTCCCGCCAAGAAGTTATCCAAATTCTGGAAAAAGTAGTAGTCTGTAGGCGCAAGGTCTGGTGAGTAGGGCGGATGACTGAGAGCTTCCAACCCCAGTTCTTGCAACTTGGAGACCGTCTGCTGTGCAGTATGAGGTCGCGCGTTGTCGTGCAAGAGCAGCGGAGACGAGCAATTGACCAATGCTGGTTGGAGATGTGCCAGCTTCTCCATCATTGTGTTCAGTTCTTCACAGTACACATCTGAAGTAATGCTCACCCCGTTTGGTAAAAAGCTGTGATGTATCACACCGGCGCTAGACCACCAAACAGTGACCATCACTTTTCTAGGGGTAAGTTTTCGTTTAGGGCAATGTTTAGGTGCTGAACCAGGATCCAATCAACTTGCTGAGCGCTTGCGGTTATCAAACAGAATCCATTTTTCATCGCAGGTAACAATGCGGTTCAAAATTCCTTCATTTGTGTGTCTGTTGAGCAGTGCAAGGCACGTCTCGACGCGTACTTCGCGCTGGCGATCATTGAGTTCGTGGGGCACCCATTTGTCAAGCTTTTTTACCTTGCCAATTTGATGCAAATGGACCAATATTGTTTTGACGCTAACGTCGAAAGCTGCTGCTAATTCAGCCGTAGATTGTGTATCATCAGCTTCCACAATCGCCTTTAATTCGTCATTGTCGACCAAAGTCTTCGGACGACCGCGAGGTTCATTTTTCAGGTCGAAATTTCCAGAACGGAAGCGAGCAAACCAATAACAAGTGGTGCGCTGGTTTGTAGTGTTAGCTCCGTAAACGTCGTTGATGTTGCGTGCCGCTTGTGCCGCCTTGCTGCCACGACGGTACTCATATTCCATAATTACTCGAATTTTTAACGTATCCATGATGACGAAAAAGATTGAAATGCGATGAAATGTAACACTAATCAATAAACAAATGACTACTTTAGGAAAAAAAAAATCGCATGTTTTTAAAATAAAATTAATTTGAAATTAGAATTCTTAGCCAAACAAAAATTATTTTGATTTGAAATGGCCAGTACTGCAGAACGGTAATTTCATAGGTAAAGACCTAATATAAACCAAGATGCCACAAGTGCCGGCAATCTAAAGTAATTAGCATGTACTGCCAAACATTATGTCATTGGCACTACTATTTTTCACATCCCATCACATTTTGGCAGACTGCCACCAAGATCGTAAATGCTTGTAGACGATATCATTTCGTACTGTACTTTATTAAGCTGACTTCCCACGGTGCATGATATTGCGGACGGAAGCGGATCAGCCCGCACCGATGCACAATGGGAAGAGTATCGTCCGTGGTAGCGCAGACACGTCCATCGCGGTGCGACCGAACCGCCGCGAGTCGGTAACTTCAAAGGTGCGTCGCGAGCTTCTCTTTCACTTTGCCTTTTGGACTGACAAAATGGCTTTGAATCTCAGGACCCACAGGAATTGACACGCACTGTTGGAAGAGCCTTATGTGTGGTAATCCGCAGAATCACGCACCGTAGGAAGCCAGCTTCAGAGTGATTTTCATGATAAGCATGCTTTCTGCAATCAGCTGACTTATTAAAATAAGCGTGAATAGTGCGTTATTCAGAGGCTATTAACTCATTAATTAAGAAGAATAAACTACATCTAAAAGCACATTATTTAATGTTCGACATCCTACCATCACATTGCACGTTACTGTAAAAAGTTATGCGTGGTCATACATAAAAAAAATATATAATACGTGTCGAATTGAGAATCTCCTTTTTTTATCGTCGGTTAAAAAGGGTTCTATAGTCTGAAAGATGAAGTAAGGATCGCAAAAGCTCATGCAGTTATAATGCTGATGCGGACACTAAGGCGCATCTGTAAACGTTTACGTTACGTTAACGTTATTTAGAAAGAAAAAGGAAGGAAGAACACAGACTAAATATTAAATCACAACATAGACAAATAAAAACAACAGATTATAAAAAAAACCGGTCAAGTGCGAGTTGGACTCGCACACGAAGGGTTCCGTCCACCGTACAATTATTTTATATTTATAATTTTGTTGTTATAGCGGATATAGTAGTACCTACATACTCTGTGAAAATTTAAAGTGTCTACCTATTACGGTTGAAAAAATACAGCCCTCTGACAGATGGAAAGCAGAGCCTTAGTCTGGTCTGGTGGTGGTGGTCTTTGAGTACACAACCCTAAAAAAATAGCTAAGGGTTATTCCTGTCACTATCAAACTACAAGTGCAAGATAGAGACGGGAACATGTCTAAGTCAAACCACGAGCTAAATAACGTTTAATATAGATCTCGGCCAAGATTAAAGTTATTAAAGAAATCTGTCTTTACAAGAAGAGGCGGTGCTTGGGGGAGAAATATGTCCAGCAGTGGACGTCTTTCGGCTGAAAGGCTGAAATCATGATGATGCCTTTATAGCCTGTTTGCTGGTTTTCGTGTTGCTAGTGCTCTTGTCGTCTTGATTAATCGGGTATATTTTAAAATAGCCCTGCATTAGGTTTTATTTACTTCTAAAAGCTCACGCTCCGAGCTCATGACTTAAACCGCGGACAAAACAATAAACCGCGCTTTATCTCGTCCTTTCCGAGTGTGATTTATTTATGTTCGAGCTGGCCGATAACTGCGCAACTATCGGATTCGAGTGAGCCGCGTCCCCACGCATAGGCCGCACTTATCTCTTTGTCGTGTGTTCCAATCAATACCTACACGTTGCATCTATTTATACGAAGTATTTTACGAGTCAAATATTCATTTGGCGTTGGATTTTGTTTCTTTCTTGGAAACTTTCGGTACTCACCCTTTCACTAATGGACGCTTAATAAAGCTATCATGATTAACGTCACTGTAAACATATTTTTCGAAGCAAAAGAATAGAATAGAATACTCTTTATTATGCACACCATTTAAAAAGCTTACTTAGCTTGCTTTTTTAAAAGCTTGTCATCGGCGTATTTATATATAAATAAAAAGAGAAGTCCTGACTGACTGACTCATCAACGCTCAGCCCAAACCATTGGACCTAGGAAGCTGAAATTTTGCACAGAGGTTCCCTTTATATTGTAGACAAGGAATAATTACCAGTCGTGCCGAATGATCAGGGGCCGTACTATGACGTGAAAAAAGATTATGGATCCATCATGGTTCTAGTGTGTGAGAGAGAGACGGAGCTATATACGACCTATATAATGGTTCTAGTGTGAGAGAGAGAGAGAGAGAGACAGAGCTATATACGACCTATATAGCACCATTCTTTTTTCTCAACGGAACAATAATTGTTCCATGATCTTTTTTCACGTCATAGTACGGCCCCAGTAGCCCCCCATTATTTAACATGTTTAAGTAATTCTTAGTGCTAATTGCCAGTACGTCTATATTCGTCTGATTTATGAAGCTAGGGCCAAAGGTCTAATGGAATATACGACTATTATTACATACTATACTCAAATACAAGCCTACATGTAAACATATTATTATACCTAAGTTAAATCTTTCCTAGAGAGTGGGTGCTTAGTTTTAAAGCCGGTGTTATACTGAAAGCATAATGTGTAGTGTGTTCCTATGTAGTAAGTGTTGCCGAGTTGTTTTATTTTGTAAGGATTCAGACTGATTTTCCGCCTGCTTGAAAATCGTTGGACCTTTAAGGCTCCCACAGACACGCGCGACGCGACTTTAGTACAACAATTTCTTTGAAAACTTCTTGGAAATTGTTCTACCAGAATCGCGTCGCACTGTTGCCTTTGTTTGCGTCAGCCACATACTTTTTAGGAAGATTCATTATTTATCAGTAGACATCCTAAAATCTAACTGCACACTTTTTTCTATTTTCGAACTTTTTTTATTTTGTCGGTGTGTTCGATTTAAGTTTTTTTTTTTCTGCTATGTTGAAGTGTGTTGGACACTAAAGGCTCGTACAAACAGGCCCCACACGCGATATAATCCGCGTGTCGCGCGACGAGCGGTACCTTTGTGTCGCGCGCGATTATATCGCGTGTCGCGCCTGTTTTAGGAGCCTGGGTTCTGATGGCGGATAATTCCATACCAATTTATTTGAATTTAAAATAAATTTGTTAGAGCCTATCTATCACTGTGAAACAGTCCCTTAACTCTAATAGATGATTGCACAGCGTAAAATCACAAATCTCGGATGGAAAGCCAAGGCTTCACATAGCGGGTTATTATAGTTTATTGGCGAGTGTGAGCTTATCTTTAATAGCTTAACGAATATATCGTTAGTCCACAAGTATACAGTCAACAACAACGCTACTAAAGCTAAAAATAGCTTCAAAATTTAATGTCCTATTAACTGTAATAGGTTTTAGATACAAACTAGAGATAACAGAATGGGTGCCGTCTGGGTTTCCCGCGTAAATTATGAATTTTTGACGTCTCAGGAAATTGTTTTTTAGTCTGTAGTCTATTGTTTATGCTTTGAGTTTTATAGTTTTCCCATAGCCGAAGCTATTAATTATATTTCCTATTTTATATTGGTTTGTGTGTATTGTAGAGTATTACTTAATTAACGTGAGCTCTTTTTTTTTGAAATTGAGACACAAGTAAAAGTGGGGTGATTCACTAACGTTTTATTGTAGAACCTACAATGCGGACGGGAAATAGATTCATTGAATGGGAAAAACGGAAATTAATATATTTGTGCCACTTATTAGTTATGCCAAAGTTATCAAAATGCGGTAGGGTTTTGCACGTTTTTAGTGATATTAAATTTTTTTTAACAGGTACAAATACTAGGTTTATCCTCAATTCGATTTTTTCACTGACTGCTGAAACTCGTGAGCTAGTCAGACGTTTTTTTTCGTGTACTTTAAATAAAATAGTGTTTTGTAAATTTCTTTCGAATTATGATTAGAGTTTGAAAGAAGACAAAACACTATTTTTACTAAAGCAGGTTTGTAGCGCGTTTTATGAATAAGGGGGTAAGTTTTCTATATAAACTTATCCAAAACCAACACGATTTCCTAGTGCCGACCCAAGTTGGCAATGTGTATTCGAAAACAGTAGTCTGCGGGCTAAGGTAAGGTAGGTATTATCATAAATAAAGTATAAATCAATCGTAGTGAGCATCGGTGGTCCAGTGGTAACTGCCCCGACTTGAGTTGTTGAGTTGTAGTTGTAGGTCGTAGGTTCGAACCTTGACAGGCGCTTTACTTTGTGTACATTATTTCATCACCACTGCTCCCAAAACGTGGAAGGAAAACATCGTGAGGAAATCGGCATGTCCTAGAACCAAAAATTCGAAGGCATGTGACATCTACCAACCCGCACTGGGCCCGCGTGGTGGATTATGGTCCAATCCCTTTCACAGAGAAGAGGCCTGTGTCCCAGCAGTGGGAACATTATAGGCTGATTATGCTATAAACATAATATACATATCTAGGTTTTATACGTTTTCAATTTCTGAACAGTCCTTAATGTATCATAATAATTGTATTGTGTATTTTTGAGCTGTACTGTAACTGCTGTAACCCATTCCCTTAAAAAAATAAAAAGAATCCTTGGCCGGAGCACGCAGGTAATTAAGCAGCGCACTCGACTGTGAAATATCGTTAAATAATAACTAGCCCCTCTAATTAGCCGTTTCGCTTCTTGTAAAACTTACAGGTCAGCTTTCTTCTCACAACATTGTGTTACGCTTTCTTATTTTATTGGCTCTGCGTCGATTCCACGTGAACAATGCTAGCTTTTACATTTGTCGTATCGCAAACAGCTGTTGACTGTAAAAAACAATTTTCTTTTAAAAATGAGCTATTCTGAACCGTATTAGTAGGTAGCAGCGACCCACAATAGCATGAAAGGGCTTTTTTTACATGACATCGGCAAGTTCGCCCTTCGAAGTGATGCATCAAGTTACTGCAACAAAAGCGATTGATTCGCGCTCTCAGGATCAAATGGGGCGAATTTCGGGTGCAAGCCTGGGGCGGGGCGCGGGGCGAGTGCGGGGGCGCGGGGGCTTTGAGCAGGGGCAACAATGCGGCCCGGGTATCGATCCACCCCGCGCGCCGTCTGCCCGACGACGCACCGAGCCTACGCGGCCACCGCTAAGCTCCTTCGCTCCTATGCAAACCTAGTACTTTTGCTTTCTAAAACATGCCACAAATACATGCGGTCGACCCTGCAATGGTGTGAGAATTAATTTTAGATAATATTATTTGTGCTACAAGTTAGTTTGCGATAGTTGTCGGCGTTAAGTTTGTGCAGCCCTAGTTTAGTGTTGCCATTACAATACGCTGTACCAATTAGGGTATATGTACTGCAATCAATCTGCCTAGCCTTCTCCCAACTATGTTGGGGTCGGCTTCCAGTCTAACCGGATAGACTGAATACCAGTATTTTATATGGAGCGACTGCCTATCTGACCTCCACAACCCAATTACTGGGTAATACGATACCCCTTGGTAAGACTGTTTGTCAGACTTTCGGGCTTCTGACGACCCGTAACGGCTGTCAAAGATCCACGAATGACAGCCGGGACCAACGGCTTAACGTGCTTTCCGAGGCACGGAGGAGTCTCGGTATGTGAAGATGGTCACCCATCCAAGGACCAACCCCGGCAAGCGTAGCTTAACCTGATGTATCGACCCGTGCGGCTGTTATTACTTAGCCACGAGCTCCTTTCTAATTACTGCATGCTGAGTATTTTATTTATTTATGTTCTAGGCTAGGCAATGTCTTAAGGCCTACATCCAAGCGTGGTTTAGCTCGGTGTGTAAGTGAAATGGCGTTATGGCTGTCTAGTTTGACGCGCGAGATAGAAGACTCACGCGCACCGGAATTATGTCGTAAAAGTGCAAATAAAATCGTATAAAATTAGAAATTAAGTATTTAATAATAAATAATCCATCACTGGATGCAGTTTGGCATTTGAAACGTTATGGTATATTTTTAATTATAATTGTTAATGAAGGGATAAACTGCTTTTATAGATTATTAAGAGGTATGTATGAAGATTTTTTGGTGCATTAAAGTATGTTTAATTATAAGTAAGTTTTGAGTTCCATCACTGTAGGTATGCGAAAAGGACTTGAAAATATAATTTCTTTTATTTGTCAAAATTATTTACGGTTTATGAGATACACTGCTTTAAAAAACCAAGATGGTTTGACCATTTTCAAGAAATCTCCGCCTTAAGATTAGCTAACACAGAGGCAGTCTTGTCAGTAACTTTGTCTATAGTTAATTTATAAAAGTTTGAACTTTGAATAGTTACAAAAAAAGTCAAAATAAGTTTATGATCGTTCCATGTTCATCTGGGCATGCTGAAGACATCATCTTCTATTCAGATAAGAACATTATGCTATGAATGAACTCACAGAACAACAGGATCATAGCAGCATGTCCTCAACCCAATCAAGTAAATGCAAAACCAACCCTACCCCACTGCCTAACTTCATCCCCCGCAAACATATTTAGCAATTAAACTATCCTCATCAATTAAACCCCTAAAGCTAATCCCTATTCGAAACTAACACTTATCAATGCCCCAATGGGCCGACAAACGCAACTTGCGATAACCGTTCCCTCGCCGACTAGATACAATGAACTATGGACTAATATTTGGGTTGCAAGACTAACCGACCCTGATGGAATCTTCGCTAACTGCTCGATACCTGGCGCCAATCGTGCTGAAAGGATTAGTTAGGGGAAACTGTGATTAAACTTTACAGTATTGATTGCAGAATGTTGTAAAGGGTTTTGATAAAGTAGGAATTAATTTCCAGGTAAGGTAACGACAAAGTCAATTTTGTCTTTTCATGATATCTGGAATTTAGAACAGAAACTCATAAGTAATTACAATAAACTAGTTTCTGCCGGCGGCTTCGCCCGCGTGGATGTAGGAAATCATACCACGGGAAGCGTACATTTTTCCATTTTCATAAAAAGTAGCCTATGTGCAATTCCAGACTATAATCTATCTCTGTGCCAAATTTCATCCAGATCCGTTCTGCCGTTCTGGCGTGATTGAATAGCAAATATCCATCCATCCAAACTTTCGCCTTTATACTCGTAATATTTAGTGTGATAAGATTCTCCGAACTTCATTTCAAATGCGTTCTGTGAATCCTTGTATTGCTGTTGGCATCCTTTTCTTCCGCATTGGCACAGCTGCCCGAATGCCTAAGTGACAAATACCATAATAACTACATCACGCTTTTAGCACTTTCGTTTCTCCGAAACCCCATTTCCAAATAAACCTCCAAGACTCCCAATCCCAACGCAGGGCAGGAAGGATTCTGCCATCATAATCAATCAAACCCATTTCATACACAACCCACTTCCTTTTACAACCCCACTTAAGTAGTACATTATGACATTTTAGTACTTCAATATTTATTGAAGGTATCACTAAATATAGTCAAGTAGACTTCACTTCTCATTAGCCGTAGGATTCAAGATAAGGCCTAAAATATTCGGTTCCCATTCCACTAGATACGTCGGAACGATATGCATAAGTATCTTTAGGGTCCCGAGGTCTTTAGAATTGTAAAAGTGAATGTACCGTTAAATTCCTTTCAGTAGTTTTTAAGCCCAGCACAGCGCATAGACGTAGGAATAGATAGTCGTACCACTAAGGCTGCCTGTCCATTGAAGCGGAGCGAGGCTGCGGAGCGGAGAAACGAAGAAATATTAACCAATAGAATCTAATCTCTGGAGCGGAGTTAAGATTCTATTGGTTAATATTGGCACAGCTCTGCTCCTCTCCTCTCTTCTCGGCTCCAGTGGACAGGCAGCCACATGCCCGCGGCCTTAGAATGAAATGAGTTTTTAGGAAATCGCTGATATGTTATCTTAGGTATTTAAACAGTCGGTTTATGTCAAATTTCCTAAGGAAAGAACCGATTAAATATCTCGGTGAACTCCGCCCTTAGTCTTCCCAAGGTTGATTAAAGGCTCCCGCAGACAGGCGCGACGCGAAAGTGCGACGCGACTCCAGTAGAATACTTTCTATGAAAACTTCATAGAATTGTTCTACCAGCACGCGTTAGCATGACCACCATAGAAACGAGTTTTGTCGACGGAAGAATAGACGAAATGATAATAGTAGAAATATTTCTACGCATTCTACGAGTCATTAGCAAGGCAATGTGTCATTTTGTCTATTCTTCCGTGGACGAAACGTCGTCATGCTACGCTTGCAGAATCCCATCGCACCGTCGATCGTTGCGCCTGTCTGCTGGCCTTAAAGGTTTTCATAGACACATAATACATACGAGTACACCATTAGGGGCACATAATTATATTAAACTCCCAAAATATACTTTATTAGTCTACGAAAATTAAACAACGTTTGGTTTGGAAGTCAGTGGGCGTAGAATAAAGGCTGGTACAGACGCACCGCGGGCCAACTTGGGGAGCGTCAGTGAAACCTAATAAAACCGGTTATGGTCCCTACGTGACGCGTGCGAGGTAATGAGTTTTCGGAGAAAGCGCTGCATGTGTTCTGTGTAGTTCTCCGTACAGCGCTGTCCGCCACGCGATACGCCAGTGCATCGCGTTTAACTGCATAATAATTGTAATTTGGTCTATTAGTCTGTAGACTACATTACTTTGATAAAAAAAATAGTCCGTTTAATTTTTATTGCGACCCACGACCGCCCACGCGCCTGCATAGAACTTTATTTACGAAATGTTTGTTTGGATGTGCAATTAAAAATCTAATTTAGGGGTGATTTATGAAGCAATTTATTTGAAAACGAACTAGGTATGCGTGCGTGTCGGCTGATATTTCCGACAATATAATCTTGCTGATTTATGAATTAATTGTAGCATTAACTTATTGAAACTGGAGTGTCGTTTGACTCTAATTAGTGTGATGATTAAGCCAGTAACCTGTAATATTTCTACATTACGATTTTGTGGCATATCAATCAAGAGCGTAGACATATAAATTTATATGGACTGGAAATACCTACAAAAAAAGGTGCATAACTACACCCTACAATTCATTCATAATGTCTCAAAAAATGGCTGCCATTGCTAGGGTTTTATCAATCAAAGAACGTAGTTGTTACTATAACTAAAGTTAAATTGCTGTTTTCTAATATTTACATGCCGTTTTAAAAGTAAACCCCTAGTAATTTTCTCGCAAATCTCAATAATAAAAAAGTAAACAACCGTTTGATAGCAAAACTCGTCGCATAAAATGGCCGATATGGCACTTGCCTACAACTGTCACTACATCATGACAAAATGTTGCTATAATAAGCAACAACTTAAATATTGTTGTCACTTTTATCAAATACGATTAATTTATTAGAAAGAACGAGACAAAACGATATTTCATAATCTGTATCGCATTTCACTCATATTTGTATCGTAAATTTAACTACGAGTACCTATGTATAGAATAACGCGGCGTCTTCATGTTTTTCCTATCTCAATGATCAAGAATATTGGTACAATATACAGCGTGTATCATAAATGTGTGGTCATATATACGGATATGGTACAGACCACCAAACTGAACCATGGGACAAACATCGTAATTGCGAAAAAATTATCAGCCATCCCATACTTTAGGGTAGGTATTGAAGTTATGTATGGGACAGTTGATATTTTTTTCGCGATTACGATGTTGGTCATATGGAGAAAGTTATTCAGTTTGATGGTCTCTAACCACACCCTTAAGTTTGACCACATCTTTCTGATACATGCTGTATGTAGGCTTCACATCAAAGAAAACATTTTTACTACATAACAAGTATGAGTAGATGTATCTCTAATTTCCTTAAGTGTATGACGTAGCAATACTTTTATTTATGACTGACAGGGTCATTTATCTTCAATCCATCGCCGCCAAGGCTCGACTATAGATAGAATACGTTCCATACATATACCTAACTGACGTCCAACGCTTCCCAAGGTTCTATCGGTTTTTTTTTTTACGTACACGTAGACAGTAAAATGGGGTTACTTTGATACTACGGGTTAACTTTGATAACAACTTTCGACTCATGAAAAGCTAATTTTATTCCGTGTTTGAATAAGGTTCTGTTGGTGTACCTGTTACTAAGCATGCTCATTTAAATTAGATAATTAAATAAAGGTAAACAAAAAAAACCACGTACTCGTATCTGGTTAACCGACTAAACGTAATACCTGTCACTTCCAGTTGTCATGCTACGACACAGCTGTTGTAACTACTCTTCAATTTAACAACTTTGTAATTCGTTGTATAACGTTGCTAAATTGAAGAGTACAACTGTGTCGTAGTCGTAGCATGACGACTGACAGAAGTGACAGGTATTACGTTTAGTCGGTTAACCAGACACGTGGTTTTTAGGGTTCTGTACCTCAAAAGGAAAAAACGGAACCCTTATAGGATCACTCGTGTGTCTGTCTGTCCGTCTGTCACAGCCAATTTGCTCTGAATCTATTGGACCGATTAAGTTGAAATTTGGTACATATATGAATTTCTGTGACCCAAACACGGACGGGTAAAGTAAATAAATGAATGTTGAATATGGGGGTCACTTTTGGGGGGAAAATAAGAAAATTAAAAAAAAAGTTTTATATTTTATATATTTTCTTTAAAGTTATCCGAAACTACTGAATATCTCCGAAACTACTGAACCTAAAATTGAGAAAAAAAAATACAGAACATAGTTCTTTACCTGTAGATTACAGGAAAATCGATAAGAAGTCTGTGGTCTTAAAATAACATGGTAAATATCTCAATATTGTGAATACAAACTTACATTTACAGTTGGAATGTATGGGAGAACATGTTTTTCAACTACAATGTTAAGTTTGTTCTTGGGATAAATTCATCCCAACTACGGAACCCTTCATTGTGTGTGGTCCGACACGCACTTGGCCGGTTTTTTTTGTTTACCTTTACCAAATTACCTAAACCGATGGAGTATAGGTATAGATTTTTTCATAAGACGAAACTTCTTTTCAAAGTAACCCCATTTTACCGGAACCGTAGTATGTTGCACGTGTTAAAATAACTAACATCGTCAGTACTGTATAGCAGTACTGACAATGTAAGTTATCTACCTATATATATATAA
Organism: Cosmia pyralina; assembly: GCA_946251885.1. NCBI lineage: Eukaryota > Metazoa > Arthropoda > Insecta > Lepidoptera > Noctuidae > Cosmia > Cosmia pyralina. Next base: position 23,764,399 of record OX276349.1, on the reverse strand, counting down.
ATTAATTGCCGAATGTAAACGCATCACTTCATCATTTTAATTATTATGTACCTATTATTTAGACATGTAATAGCTAATTAATTACTGCTTAATTTTGCTTAATTTTCCCAACACTGTATCTTTTTTTTTTAACCTAGTAACATGTGGAAACGTAGTGGATTGTACATTTACTTATAGCATACTGTGTATCTAGATTTAATATACAATGTACGATTGTCTGTTTTCCCAAATAAAATAAAATCACTTCAGAACGGTTGCACCTATTTAGCTAATTCTTTTTTTGCTGTGTTTGTAATTATCAGGACAAGGTATGAAAGAAAATGTTTACGGAAAAGTGAAAAATTTGGGTAAAAAAATCTCTAAGATACATAAAAAAGTGAGTGAGTGAGACAGAAGCAGACAGTAGGCAGATTTTTGACAGAATTGACTGATTGACTTTAGTTGTTCAGTTTCTTACGAGTACAATGTTATAACTGTTACATCCGAAAAAAAAAATTTAAGAGTATTCTATTCTATTTTTGTTTTTTTAAAAAATAGTAAAAAAAAAGTGTTATTTTTAAAAATACTAGGAATAGTACCTAGTTTATATAGTGTGTAGTTATTATTGTGAAATTATTTAATTGTCATTTTATTTCATTACATGTATAATGGGAGGTGCTCGTGGCTAAGTAATAACAGCCGCACGGGTCGATCCATCAGGTTAAGCTACGCTTGCCGGGGTTGGTCCGTGGATGGGTGACCATTCTTTACATACCGAGACTCCTCCGTGCCTCTTAAAGCACGTTAAGCTGTTGGTCCCGGCTGTCATTCGTGGATCTTTGACAGTCGTTACGGGTCGTCAGAAGCCCGAAAGTCTGACAACCAGTCTTACCAAGGGGTATCGTATTACCCAGTTACTGGGTTGTGGAGGTCAGATAAGCAGTCGCTCCATGTAAAATAATGGTATTCAGCTGCATCCGGTTAGACTGGAAGCCGACCCCAACATAGTTGGGAAAAGGCTAGGCAGATTGATTTTTTTTATTTCATTACATGTATAATGGGAAGATATGGTTTAATTTTTTTTATACACCCGAGCGAAGCCTTGCCGGAGCAGCTTGTTTTTATTAAACAACTATGATGTTTATCATAGTTATCATTGTGTTCTCATGGGTCAAGTTGAAGGGTACGTGGTTGCCGACGACCGACACGTGTAAGAAAAATCCTTGAAACCGAGATTACACGGTATGTGTGAATTGTAATAACGTGCTGTAAAAACTACATGAGGAGCTCCGGAATAAAGCCGATAAATAAATCCACTTTTCGTATTTTTACAGGAAATACAAAAGAATGATTTACATACGAATGATTAAATGTTGTTTGTTTAACTAGTTTAACGTCAATTTGGCTTGTAGCAAGGGTTTTCAAATAAGTGAGATTAAAAAAATCTAGTGTTGATAGTTTCCCCACAATTTTAGTTTCAAATATGATTATCGGATTTTGGTCCGACCATAATGCAATTATCGGGATTTGAACGGATATCTTGTAATTATCGGCTTTTGTCCCGAAACTTCCGTAATAACCGACTTTTCCGATTTTAAGTTTTTGTATTTAATGGATAGGTAAAGTTAGTAAAGTACAGTTTATTTTATCTAATCATTATAATGTAGTTTTACCATCGAAAATTGAAAATTATTATACTGAAACATTGATTGCTTCTTCTTCATTACAGTCGCAAAAAATTTCATCATCAGATTCATGCTCATGATGGCTTACATTGCGTACTAAATCTTTATACCACTTAAATTCCTCATTAATACTCCAGTCATCACCGAATTGTTTTTACATTAAGTTATTAACATCTTGTTTTGTAGCTGCACTCAGAACATTAAAGTTATTCTTGTTTTAAAGTACTGTTAGGTGCTGTTTGCCTCTTTTTGCGGACATAATGGCTTACGATAGACGTATGATGTAATGTCAAATCAAGTGTTGCTGCTACCCTCCGATAAAGTATTTCTACCACAAAACTAGTTTTATTAAAAAAAAAAAAAAATGTAAAAGAATAAATACATTTGTCGGTAAATGGTCTGAACAGGAAAAAAATTAGAATTTGTATAGGGTTTATCGTTAACTGTTCCAAAAATTAAATCATTAATCATCAAAATTAAGCCATTCTGGGATCTTTGACAGTCGATACCGGTCGTCAGAAGCCCGAAAATCTGACAAACAGTCTTACCAAGGGGTATCGTATTACCCAGTTATAGATATGGAGTGAAGAACGAGGAAGAGAAAGCTCCACAACTAGTTAGGGTAATACGATACTCCTTGGTAAGACTCGTTGTCAGACTTTCGGCCTTCTGACGACTGTCAATGATCCAAGAATGACAGCCGGGACCAACGGTTTACTGTGCTTTCCGAACACTATCGAACACTCAATCCTTTACTTACATAAAAACTGAAAACGAAAAAAAAAACAATTTCAAACTGCTCACCTCAATGCCTTGAATAGTATATTCATGAGCAACAAAACTGAACGAATCAATTACCACGTTGTGAACCTCAATGTTTGTCGTTTTAATTTTAAAAGCCACTCAAAACCCTTTGACGGGACCTAAACTTAACATTCCCTGCATTCCGTGGACGCGTGATATCGTACCGCGTTGTCCGTCCCTTTCTGTTTCCCCATTTCACCCTTTACTCATGTCATGACACTTGACAGGTTGAACTGATAAGCTGAAGCGATCGGCAGAACTTTTGTTCCGTCGCGCGACGCGTCGTAACTTATCCTTATGTTTATGTAATGGTTACGAACCGCGACGGAACTGATTCGAAGAACGTGTTGTTTGGAAGACACTATCTAAAGGGCCCCACACATTATACAGTCCGTTGGCAGTCTGGTCCACTTATAAAAACTGGCGGTCCATTTTTTATGAGTGGACCGCTTGTCGGCGGACTGTAAATGTGTGGGGCCCTTTAAAATTAAGAAAACGTTTCCAGTTACTACGTCAATATAATTTAAATTTTAAATACAGATTATAGAGGCGTCGCGGTTAATTAGCCACATATGGAAATGCATTATAAACTGCGAATAAAGCCGCATATGTCTGTCATTCATCGACCTTCTGTGTCCGTGAACAAAGGATCGCACGCTGACGTTCGTGACTTAATCGCCGGCGCAGTATGTACGGGGCCATTCCGCTCAATTAGGCCTGCGGACCGGGTTTGTCTACTCCGCAGACGCTGCACGCTGGAGCTGTCGGCCGCTTTGATTAAAGTTTGATTGGGACCTGTCACTCATACCACGGATTTAGAACGCGCTCGCGCATTTATGTCAAATAAACGTATTTAAACGCGGTGGCGATTTTTGATTGATCTCTTTTATTGTTATTTTTCTTTGCGTATTTGAATTTCTGTTGACTTTTGAACGAATTGGTACGATTCATTTCCCTCTCTGCTTTGTGCAATTTATTCTCATGTTGCTTGAATTTGCGTTGGACGTTGACTGGACCTAACCAGCGGAAAATGAGGATGCACTGTTTTTATTAGGTTTTTAAAACTCATTTCTTGTCAATATACACTCTTTGCGTTGTTCATATCTTACTGCAATATTTTTGTCTTTAAAAAGCAGTGAGCTTACATAGATTGCATTGCATTTTAGAATTTAAACTAGGTCCCTAGGTATATAATATTAAATTTAACGCACAGGTGCAAATCAATTTATGATTTACCAAACTACAAAACTGTTACCGCAATCAGCAAAGAGAAATAAAAGGAAAACGCCATATAAATTATTACCTAATTCTGGTAACACGGCAACAACGCAACGTTACGAAAGTTTTCCCCTCGGAGCGGATTCGGGGGAACTCGGGGTATTATGGCACAGCTTCCCGACAACTTTTTACAACTCGTAGTAACACTCGCAGAGACGCGGTGCTAGGTAATTTCTCCCCTCGATAGCCCGTCGTATCGTAACTGTTATGTAACATTAACTTCAAACAAACTTAGCAGAAATTGACAAAGTTATGGCAAAATTACTTGTATGGTTTCTTTTCTTAACTAACATAACACAAAGTTATTAAACCTTCAAAGTCAAGAGGTCAAGACTTCTGTTACGAATATTACTTAATGTGTTGTTTGTTTTTCGTCTGGTGTAGAAATGAAACAAAAATTATTATGTGGCCGCTTTCCACGAACTTCGATGGAGGGAAAAAGTTTTTTTACTCCATTACCTATATAACAGAAGTATTTTTATTGCACGTAGCTAGTATTACTCATGGGCAGATTGCCATGAAAGGCTTAAAACATTTAATTTACGATTCGATTCAACGAAGCATTTTACTTGTATGTAATTCATCTGCGTTCTTCAACATTCGGATATGAATGTTTGTTTAATAATATGATAATTATCCAATAAAAATTAACGTCTCGGAAATGATAAATAGTTAATATCGGCGCCCTTTAACAGTCAAAATATTTAATTATGTTGCTCATAAAGACAGCCAGTGGCATTTCAAACTGGTTTAATTAGACAGATATTTAAAAACTTATCATCTTCATTACTGGCACTGACACATATTTTTTCTGACATGTACACTCCTGGTTTGGGATTATACATTATTACTTAATGAAGGATTATTCTACGATGAACCCTCATTCTACGATAATTGCACCTTGTAAAAAAACTAGAAAATCTGTATCGGCTTTTTTAGTACATCTGTACTCCCTGCAGGTGCTTCATTAATATAGTCCATCGACAAATTGATACTCCAATATAGTCTGCTTATAGCGTGGTAATTAACATTTATAGCCGATGTTTTCATTAAGCTCTGTTGAATACAGAATCCCCTAAAAATTAACTAGTCAAACAACTGTTTATTGTTTCCGGTGCGTATTGTTTTGACAGATGCTGCTATTGGTCCCCTGTACACATTACAAACATAACATTGCGTTTTCAAAACCTCATCATGATTAAATTACAATTAAATTTGATTCTTATGTCGTCTGCCTAGTGATGCGACCATGTCACAGTGAGATAGTTTGGACGGAATATGTAAGTTGTTTGTTGGTATTGAAGGCGTGGTGTCGTCGCATCTATTTTTAGGTTTACGAGTTCAGTCCCCTTCTCCCCTGTGTCCCCTCGTAGTGTCTTTCTTCATCCCTGCTGGGCCAAGTGTGAGGGCTCTCACGTAAATGTCTTATAGATGTCGTGTTGAATTTTACGATGTCTTTTGATTGGATAAATTTATCACTACCATTTTTTTCAAAAACGTTTCATGATGACTACAGGCGATTTATCATCTTGAACGTATGAAAATAAATTAATTTGAACCAGAATGTAATACACGTGTCCTTCTCATTCCATACAGCTACAGACGACATACGACCCCATAGCGTGTTCTATAAAAGTTCCCGTCAAAAGGTGGTAGTATAAATCGCGCGAGACACGAACCAACTCGATCTTGACCAACATTTTCTAGACGTGACGTAATCGTTACAACTGTGAATTAACCCAGATAACATTCCGGAGTAACCGTATGGATGAGCATCACACACGCTTTTATCTCTTGGAGTTTACAGACAATTTAAGTGGTTTTATAGAATGTCTTAGAGACACAGACAGAAATGTTTTAACTTGTCTTGCTTGTATTGGACGCATCTAGATAGCCACTATACAGTATGCTTCACTTTAGTTCCATTCGGTAATTTTTGTCATGTCGTGGATCGAAGGACCAGAAAAAAAAAAAACAAAGGTCGAAGAAAATTAAGGTCATCAGAAATAACGGCATTTTCTCCCACCTAAACGCATCTTTTGCCCAAGCAAAAAGCAAGCAAATTAGGAATCTGTCGGAAATCAGTGCAGTCGTTAAGGCTCGTCGATACGTTTATATTGTTTTTCACAGTATACTATCGGAGAGATATCAGGTCACCAGGTGGTTCTTTGTAGATAACAGGTTTAAGATGACTTAAACCTGTTTTGTCCGAGTGTCTGAAACCGAACCTGCAGCTAAAAATGTATCAATTCTAAACTTCCTGATTAATCATTTTTTTAGAAGTTTTTCAGAGACCGTTAAAAACGATTTACTGTGTTTCGGATGGTTTAATCTTGAATCAATTAATGAGCCTTCATTTTTGCAGCTGGAAATCGTCGTCTGTTGTCGAGGGAAAATTACAAACAATGCATGAGGTGCGTCATTAAGAGTTTAAACCAATAATGGACTCTTACGATTAATCGAAAAAAAGTACCTAGTTCTTAAATTAATTTTAAGAGTCTTTTGCCCTTGTTGTTCATATCTAACTCCTTATCAAAACAATATTTAATCCTCAAACATTATTCGCCAACGTGCCTCGGAGATGTTTCGGATCCAAGGACCACGTAGCTTTTACTGTAATTGATACATACATATCTTTAATCTGGTGTTTGTAAGTCGGTCCCCCACAAGTACGAGTATGCGATGTTAATGGACAATTATTTCGGCAGTCGTCGGTCTCACGCGACGCGTGGCGCGTGCGTGCTCGCTTATTATTGTAAGCGGAGGAGAGCGCGTGTGACGGACGGTGGCTGTCCGATGTGTGAGCGGGGAGCGGGATACAATGGGTTTGATGTGTGAGAAGTTTGGACCTTTATGAAAAAATAGGGCCGTATACGAAGTGAAGGACTTTTAAATCGGGATAGGTAATATCTCTAGCAAGATGCTATATGCTAATTTTGCAAAATTTCTCGCAGATAAACTATAGTACTAATCTGAAAGATTAGACTGTCCTCATTTACTATTACATTCCCAAAATAATTTAAGTTTGGGCGCAGCGAAAAATCAGAAACACAGAATTTCGATACTTTTTCGAAGAATGTTGGCAATAGCATCAAGATTCCCATCGTGAACCCTTCACCGCTACCTCTCTTCCCGCAGCCCACGTCGTCTGGTCGATAAGGCCATGTGTGCACGCACCGCGGGAGTCCGCCCCCCCTCGCCGGCTATTTTCATTTATCACTTCGAGATACTCGGCCTTTCCTCGCCGATTACGGTGTCTAAGATAAAATAAAAACTATTTTGCTATGTATTTAGGAAACAAAATTCTGAGTTTAACAGACGTGCAAGCATTGCAGATGCTTCTATTCTAAAACTTGTGTGATCTAAACTTGGAGACTGCGGAATTGTAGTCTAGCTCTAGGGACTACCGAGTACCATAGAGGCCACTTTCCTTAATTGATTCTCACGACTGCCGCGCGAATGTTAGCAGCTGAGGCTCTATTCCTTTTATTCAGAGTAAAAACACAGACATTGCGTCGCGTCTTCAAAACGTGTATAGACTACATCATTAGCTAATACATCCATGTATACCTACAAATATTATTTTAATAACATTGTGACTAATTTACTAAAGTAATAACAGCCGTACGGGTCGATATATCAGGTTAAGCTACGCTTGCCGGGGTTGGTCCGTGGATGGATGACCATCTTTACATACCGAGACTCCTCCGTGCCTCGGAAAGCACGTTAAGCCGTTGGTCCCGGCTGTCATTCGTGGATCTTTGACAGTCGTTACGGGTCGTCAGAAGCCCGAAAGTCTGACAACCAGTCTTACCAAGGGGTATCGTATTACCCAGTAATTGGGTTGTGGAGGTCAGATAGGAAGTCGCTCCTTATAAAATACTGATATTCAGCTGCATCCGGTTAGACTGGAAGCCGATCCCAACATAGTTGGGAAAAGGCTAGGCAGATTGTTTGTGGCTAATTTACTAAAAGAATGTTGTTCGACAACCCAGTACAAGAACATAAAAAATCTGTCGACCAAGTTTTAATGGGCCTAACGATGAAAAAAATAGCCAAACCATGTCCAATTTCGTTTGAAAAAAGCGTATATTTTAATTTAATTACTGTTTTAAAACACCTATTGTTCATATAAAAATTTCGTAATGGCTTCTTTAGAATTCGGCTTATCAGCTCTATTTATTTTTATGGAGTTCTTAGAAAAAAAAACAAAAAATGCTATAACAAAGCTCTAACAAGCAACTTCATTCTCGCTTATAAAAAAAACCTGTCAAATCACCAACAACGATCGATCGAGGGAATTAGTAAATCTAATAAGAGAGTTTTTTGTGCGCGAAACGAATGAGGTGAAACGTGTTTGAAATAGACAGGGGATTAAGTTTCCCCTAGTAGGAGCGAGGGGATCGATGCATGCGCCGGTTGTGGCAGGGTTACCAGCTAGTGTATGACGCTTTCTCTTACAACACCAAACTCGATTTGGAAATAGGTTATTGTGTCGTTTTTGGTCGAAGTGAGTGAGTAGAACGAACATAGATGGTATCATCGATGTATCCGAAACTTTGCCATGCGCACTCATAACCTACGGTTTTAATTTTGAAAACTCTCATCTTAAAATCGGATAAAAACCAGCTACAAATTAGTCCAAAGCTTACTCTTTAACAAGCGAAGCTCAAACCCGACAAGCCGACACTAGCATGATATGGCTGTCACAGGAAATCCTGACGAATGGTAACCCTGCGTATATGCGCAGTGCGTGCTTTGCGAACGCTCTCGTGGATCCAGCGGATCAATTTCACACGGATCGATTACTCTTTTGTCGTGGAGAAAAAGGTCCTTGGCACAGCACATGTGTTCCAGTGCTCAACTCCACGAAGATTATAACACGTGTCGTTTATAGACGCATTAACGACATGTGTATTGCATTGCATCGCCTATGAGGCTATGACTATGACATAGTTTTTAGTTTGTACCTCAGCCTTGATACAGTGAGACTCGTATTTACAAACACAGTTTTCGAACCTTCGGTTAACTGAACCGAACATAACGTCTTATCAAAGTAAAATTATCATTGTTAACTAGTCTACCATACCAGGCTTAATCGCCAGAGCCATCTGTCATTTATAGATCATCAGATAAATTGCTGCATATATGTAGATACCGTAATCGTTTTATATTTTGAACTGCGTGTGGGCTGTGCACTTTTCTCACGATATTTTTACTCAAATTAAATTAAAACTTATGATTACTTTTATTATGGCTTCAGCATTAATGTAGTTAAATTAGTTCAGATTATGGCTGTTTTATTATCTTCATCTTTTTCTTCCGGACCAACGATCTCACATGCTAGTAAGGGCTGTGGTCCTTCCGTCGGTAGTTTCTCTCATGCTATTACATAAATAATTACAGGGTCAAATTAAATTAGATAGCGAAACTCCGCAGACATGATCGGTATCGATATCAACATGATAAAACAAAAAAATAATTAATTTGATGAGTTTTTTTTTGGGGTCATCAACCGAAGATAGTGTAGTCACTTGAAATATCAGTTTATTTTTTTTGTGTGAGTTACTTCAAATAGATACGTGATGGGTTTCGTTCGATATCTGGTTCTAAACACGATAAAACAAAAAAAAAACTTATTTTCTCAACTCATTCTTCAAGTACCATACATATTTACAGTACAAGCGGTCGTTGACCTCAAAAAAAGTCATAAAATCTTTTTATTTTATGGTGTTTAGATAATATCTATCCCATCACATGCGGAGTTTCTCTAGGTAATTTAGTTTGACCATGTATATTACAAATAGTGCATATTATTATAGTTAGTCCGTTACTATTAAATGAAGTTTTACTACCCATCACGTCTGCGGAGTTTCGCTAGCTAATTTAATTTGACCATGTATTTGCAAATAGTGTATAAAGTTAGTCCGTTACTACTAAATGCTGTTTTACTGTCCCCGTACCATATTAGTCTACTGTGGCCTGGTCGAACAAAATGTTCTTAATTAGCCTAATGCACGGCCAGTGGCTTTTTGTGGACATTTTGTTGCTGCTTTTATTGCAATAAGTAAGCGCAGCAACAATTTAGTTGGCGAAAAACATTGGACATTAACGAACTAACCATTAAGATAATTAAGTATAATTGCGGCTGAGTTATTGAATGTTATCGGATGCTAATGACACTGTTTATTACTGAATGGTGTAGGCTCGCGTTTAATCGAATTCATGTAGGCTTACGTTCAATAACGAACGCTGGTGGTTTTCATGTAATATTTGGTGTATAAAAGAGGAAATTCGATGTATTTGTTACTGAAAACAACAGCTGCCGTATTATTAGATTAAATGAGGTGTATCGTTAAAACTGATATTCTAACTGGGCCGCTAAAGAGTATTAAAAAAACTTTTTTATAAAAAAATACAACCGACTTCCAAAAACAACACTACAAAGTGAAAAATAACTTTAATTTCGGAAGTCGGTGTCTAGATAAATCTATTTTCGTGTTTTGCCACCGACTTGCGAAATTAAAGTTATTTTTCACTTTGTAGTGTTGTTTTTGGAAGTCGGTTGTATTTTTTTGTAAAAAAGTTTTTATTTTTCACTTTTTAGTTGTGTACCTACCCCACACACTAATACCACTCACTACCTGCAAAACAAACTAGAATATCATACATATAAAAGTGGGGAAAAAATACGTATTATTAGCTAACACAAAAACTACCAAAGTAAAGTTAATCAATTTTATATGGGACCAACTGTGATGCTCGAATAAAACAACAAAAATCCAAATCGGTCTAGCCATCTTCGAGTAATCGGGGAACATACATAAAAAAAAGGTTCCGACGAATTGAGAACCTCCTCCTTTTTGAAGTCGGTTAAAAATCAAAGAGAAACGTCGAAAGGACCAGTTTGCTCCATGTCTCCAAGACCAGAAAATTGAGATAAAAATTCTTCTTACATTACTGCTTATTCAACACAAGGGTGGTGCCGTCGGTAAACAGCGCAGGTACAAACAGCTGGTGGGTCGAGATCGAGACTCGAGCTCGTACCATTGTGATCGGCGCAGGCGCACGCTGAGCGGCAACGCCGCAGCCTCTCATGTTTATTTTATTACTAGCCTTTTTATTACTGATCCCTTTGCCTTTCGGTTTGTTTAGATATTATGGTTTGGTTGAGTTTTGATGCTGTCTCGCTAGAAATTTAGAAATCGTTTGTGGTAATTATGCAGTTGTAGCGCTTGTAAGTAAAAGTAGTAAAATGGTGTTAGTTATAAAGGCGGTAACATTGTATACTCGGTGGCTTTAAATAAGCTGTAGGAATGGATGTTTGTAAGGAACTGAGAACAATTAATGTAAAACTGAAAAGCACTCTCAGCAGATGGACATGCCATAAAAGAGATAATATATATCTGAGAGAGAGATATCTGACGAAAATCCACAATATTTCCACCGTTGCACAGCTCTAATATAAGTGCTTGACGTTTTGTCATTGGATTCGTATCGTAATTCTAAGTATTTTACTATCTCTTTCTCTAGTGCAATTAACGGTTAAAATGAAAATTCGTATCTCTACTTTTTTTGCAGAAGTACGTAATGCAAAGTGGTTTATTGGTCTTGAAATAAAACAAACATTTTTTTTATCCATGCGATGTTAAGAAAGTGACAATGAAAATGTAAGTAAAAGTTATCGGGTGTTTAATATGGATGGCAGCACCCTAATTGCGTGACACATTATTGATCGGAGTTAGTTTAATTTTGAAACAAATTGCTAATCCATTGCTTCATATGTTCGAAAAATTTGTCTGCTCGACAACGTAAATGACGCAATGAATGTTGTTGAACTGTCAAAATGGCACCAACTCCGATTGATAATGTGTTACGCAATTAGGGTGCAGGTTACACAAAGAGTAAAAAATCTAATTTCGTACCTACTTATATGTAGCAATTTGTAGCATAGTCTAACCGACGAGCTAACAGCATTGCCCCAATAATTAGATTTCGTTAGGAACCTTTGGGCCCAGAACCTTTAAAATAATTACGTTAAAGCCTACCTACCTAAGGAAGAAGAACCGATCCATTTTATCGTCTATAAATTTAGTTTATAAATTAAATAAGTGAACGATGAGTATAAATAAGCATTTTATTAGAGGATACTACTACATTTACGTATAATCTGCCTAGGCTTTTCTTTTCTGTAATACGATACCCTTTGGTAAGACTGGTTGTCAGACTTTCGGGCTTCTGACGACCTGTAACGACTGTCAAAGATCCACGAATGACAGCCGGGATAAACGGCTTAACGTGCTTTCCGAGGCACGGAGGAGTCTCGGTATGTAAAGATGGTCACCCATCCACTGACCAACCCCGGCAAGCGCAGCTTAACCTGATGGATCGACCCGTGCGGCTGTTATTACTTAGCCACAAGCTCCCCCCACTACATTTACGTATAACAGATACAAAATGAACGGAACACTCAACGGGAACCATCCAGCGAAAATCTCAGTTCCAGGTAGAAACAGACACTATACAGCCGTCCAATGACGCGTATCCATAAATAGAAAAACAATATTACCGATACAAACGTAACACTTACGATTTTATTACATCACTCTCACGCACCGCAATGTTTTGACCGTTTTAATTACGTACCATAGCAACAATCTCGCCAACAAGGCATCAATGTTTACAATCCGAGCAAGGTAGTACAATGAGGGCCTTTCAGTGTATTTCGCGGTATGCACAACAATAACAGATGAGCTAGAACACGTGGTTGTATGAATTTCGCTTTTGTGCTGTTCGCGGAAATGGGAATAAACTTCAATAGCCCGTTGCTATAGGAGTGGGACTTGTCGGGATTGTGGTGCAGTTAGTTATCTATATTGAGAGCTAGGGATTGGAGTTAATAGCGCTTGTGGGATTTGGGATTGACACTAATTATGATCATTGTGACGCTTTGAGGGCAACCTTTCTGTAATTTGATCAGAATAGTTTGAATGCGTTGTCATTCAATGGTCGTTTCGATCTGCTTCTTACAAAAGACCCTGTAGTTGTTAACGGCTATATTGAATTACAATTACAATAACATATTTCGGAAGACCGCTTCGTAGTTAATACTGTAGGACAATTATCCAATAGGATCCCTCAGTCGTATATTAAAAGTTTGCAGAACAGAGAGCACTAAAGCAAGGTCAATGCCCCACGAGCTAAGTGTTACACGTGGGTATACATAATGATTCATCTACATCTGTTCAGGTATCTCACTGCAGCAGTTTTAGGAAAACCCAGCGCTTATCGGTACCGTAGCGGTAATGCCACACCCAAGTACCAAAATCTTACTCCGAGACACGAGCATATAGGTATAGAGGTGACAAACCCCGATACACGTCGTCGTGCGGCACCGGACACAGCGTTTCCTCGCCCGTATTAAACGTCCGCCTACGCGCTCGCTTCCTGCGCGGCGCGACGACACGCGGCCGCTAAGTGCGCGGATCGAAGGACCAAAAACATAGAAATGTAAATTCTGATATCGATGACCAAAAAGGATTTGGAAAATTCGCTTTTCACCAGTGACGAATTAGGGAAAGAATCTTTACGGAAGAAGCTTTGACTACTTTAGAAGCAAATAATGACGAGGCGATGAAACCAGAAGGTCAAAAACTAATGTTCTTGAGGACATTTAATGCCTCCCGCAGAAACTGATAAACTGATAATAATAAGGAATGTGTCGATGATAATAATGACGACACGGTTGGCGCAGTGGTTGAGCGATTGACTGCTGCGCAGCATGTCGCGGGTTCGATTCCCGCACGGAACAAATATTTGTACGACCTACAAGTATTTGTTCCGAGTCTGGGTGTTTTTCTATCTATAATATGTATGTATTTACAAAAAAAAAAAAAAAATGTATATAAGTAGTTTATCAGCCATCTCGTTACCATAACACAAGCATTAGGTTGCTTAGCTTGGGGCTAGATGGCGTTGTGTGATATGTCCAAACATACAAACATACATATAATAATAAGTTTATTTCAAGTGGCATCCGTTATGTATGAAACTAGGAAATCCGGATGCTTGATGTTAGGTGTGCATGATTTGATATAGGTTATGATTGTTATGAAAGAACAAGCTCAGTTCGAAGAATACAGCGACAACAACATTTATGGCAAAGTGCCCATGCGTTCTTGACAATGACTTTGCATTACAGACATTAGCATATTTCGAAACACGAGTACTGTTTGCCCATGTCGGCTTGAATTATAAACGCTAAAATATTTTTATATGAAAATGAATATGAATATCATCTTTCTTTTATTCTATCGCCTTTGGGTGACTTTTTTGACATTATTTTGGTTCGTGCTGTTGCCCTATTGTTACATCGTTGGCATAGTATTGAGTAAGCACAAGTTTTGCTAAAATATTTATAATTAACTTACTCCTGAATTATTTAAATATGCAAAAAATAAAAGCCTGTAACATAAATTCCAAAACCATTCATGCTCCCGCGTATATGCAAAATAAATTTCCAAACATGATTCGCGGACCCAATAGCCCAACTTTAACGGTGCCTTTGATGTGCACCTAATGCTGACAGATATGCGGGGTAGGAAGTCGACGTAGACACATTAGAGGAACCTGTCTCGTATCGGAACTGATTATTTCAATACTCTGTGGAAACCGTGTCATTTGGTTTATGTTCGTGACTATATTCGTGTTATTCTATTCTATTCTATTCTATTCTATATAATATTTATTTTCACTCGCACATCTTTTCAAGTGGTCTGATAATTTGGCTCTTGCAAGCACTTCTGTTGAAATTTAGGGCTTTTACTAAATACTGGAATCCGTGGATGCAGGAGGTACAGGACCAATAGATGAGGCGATACTTGGGTAAGGCCTAAGTCCAGCAAGTTTAACATTATATGACATTCGACAAACTGATGATAAGGCTTACATCCAAGCCAACTTCGCAGTGACCTGACCACATAACTTTTCACAAGGTGTAGAAAAATCTTAAAACATGACATTTCATGCTAACTACAGATTCAAATTAAATTAGCTAGTGAAACTGCAGGTGTGACGGGTATCGATATCTAAACACGAGAAAAAAAAAAAGTTTTTTGTCTTTTTTGGGTGTCGCTTTTGTTACTTGAAGTATGAGTTAAGAAAATGTTTTGTGGTGTTTAGATATTCATTGTATTTAGGTGTCCATCACCTCTGTGCAGTTTACACAAAAAAACAGATTTGCTATACCGATATTTCAACTTCCAAGTGACTACAATAACTGCGGTCGATGACCCCACCAAAAAACATCATCAAATTAATTTGTTTTTTGTATTATCATGTTAAGATAACGATTCCCATCACGTCCATGGTGACAGACTAAAAGTTCAGTAACACCACTGCCCTTTACATCATATGAAAATCAATCCCATACCTATACAATATACGTTGTAAAAGTAACATAAGCTAACATGTAGGTTTTTGTTTGCAGGTACGTTGTCCGAGCCCAGTCTGCGGTGGCCAGGCGCATGCGCGCGAGCCCCGTGGGAACGCGGCCGCTTCCTCGAATGTACCGCGCTAGCCACCGGCCTCTAGTTACATGACCGGTTGTACTAGCAAAAGGGTTGCCCTCGGAGTTACAACAAGTGTGATGATGGCACTGCAACAGACGAAAGAGGTGAAGCTTTATTGCTGAAGTCAAATGTATAGTTTCGATTTTGCCCAAAAAGTTCTGAATCTCTGATTAAGGCAAACTGCGCAACTTTGGTTTTATCATCCTGTATTGCTATCTCATGACAGCAGACGAGCTCATCAAAGAACGCAAACTTTATACCATATGTATCTCGAAATTTTAGACCAATTTTATGGTGCAAAACCACCTAACTCACCGATTAATATATGTATAGTAATATAACCTTATAACTAATTCAAAACATCAAACCATACACGTCTTATTTCTCGCTCGACTGTCATAATACGGGTCCGCTGTCTGTCTCAGCAAAATATCCCATCTGACTGGATACGGTGCTTCCTCAAACACGAACCCTTCTTCAATAAGTTGGCAGCCGCGCGTTCGGATTACAGAACCGGTTACCGGTTTCATATCGGTTAAATTGCTCGAGCGGGAAAGGGTTATGGTTTGGCTTTAGCACCATTGTTTATTTACACCTCTACGAGTACAGCCAGGGGAAACTAATGGGCATAATCATTATTGGATTCGATGATGGAAATGTTTTTTAGCTTCTAAATTAGATTCATGTCGGTAGCTAGTTGTAAAACCACAGTCTCACCGCAATGGATTATGAAACTTATTATTGAAATCAAAGTTAAGTACGAGTACAATTGCATTTATATTGTTTCAAGAAAATATGTCTGCCTACAAAATCTTCAAAGAAGAGATACAAAATATTCTAGACAACGTGAATACAGACACATCCAGCCTCAGCTCAGATCCACTAATCCTAAGCTAAGGTAGGCAAAGTTCTCCGAACTATAAAATAATATACGCTCAATATACACATCTGAGATCAAAGGTGCAACTTGCAACCCGTCACCGTTAGGGACACAAGCTGGTTTGAAACTGTTTACTACTCAAAGGGCTAAGCCCACAGATTGAATTACAACAGCCTTACAGATAAAACCAGTAGAAAAAGGTGGTGTAACATTATTATTTCTCGAAAAGTTTGTGTGCCCGGAAACTTTAGCATTAAAATAGATGGACAAATTTTAACACAGCGTTCAGTACGTCTAACCAAAGAAAACCAAGTAAAAAAAAAAACACTGATTAAAGTGATTTTATTTTGACCTAAAATAATAATAAAAAAAAAAAAAACGCGGCGGGCGCGGGCGGTGACGTGGTCTCGTGCGCCTACACATTTGTAGTATCAGAATTATGAGATAACAAAGACATGGATGTGTTGCATTGGGTAACCAACATTTTTAGTGTACTTTCGTTAGCTGATTTTTTTTCTTTTAAGTATCTAAAGCTGTTTTTTACCATTGTTAAAAAAGAAAATTTGTCTGAATTATTTGTAAAAATTTGTCCATCGATTTTATTTGACCCAATAGGGTGTTACCATTAAATCAATCTCGCTACCAGTGCGATCCGAAAGATTGTCTGCAATGTCTCAAAAGAATTTTGATTAAAAACTTCAATTGACATTCTTGGGACCATTCGCTTCGTTGACATCTGTAATACTAATCACTTTCGTTTTTCCTGGGACAACGAGTAAGCTTTCTGTGGAATCTTTAAGAAACATAGTTTCTACAGTATTTTCTCGTATAGTTTCTAGTACGCTATTAGTTGTATCCCTGCGTGTGTTGTATTTGTACGATGCAACGTAGCGTCTAACCTCTGTTGAACTTGTGGTATGTTTAAAGCTGCCATGATTCCAAATTGTATATGTATTTTCTTTCCATTTTAAAACCTGTAGTTTTAGCTGCTACGCTATTAATATCCAAGTAATTTGTACCATGTTTTTGGGAGCTTTTTTGTGGAATAACTGTTTAACATATGGCCACATTCGGAATTGTACTTCCGTATAAGGCTATACGTTATGTTTAGACATGTTTGCTGTGTATCGCCAAATTGAACGGAAACGGATATTCGAGACGTGAATTTTAATTCGACATAATTTGACGACTGACTCAGGAAATGTCTGCAACATACATTGTTCAAACTTCAAAAACTTTCTCTGCCGGATAGGATAAAAGTTATTTATTGTCGGTTTATATAAATAAGGCTCGAAACTTACGGCTTAGCGTGGATGAAATCCTTTAAACTAAGTTACGAGTTTTAAAGATTCTTGAATCAATACGTATTTGGTTCATGTTAAGAGGCATATTACTTTTCGACCAACTTTGGGGTTCTTATTTTGAGAAACTGAAAGACTTCGACAACATTGACTTATTGAGTGGTGGAGAATAATTATTAGTATAGTTCATACCGGCCGCGCTTTTTGCAGTCTTTTCTTATCTATACAGGGTTAGTTTTCAATGACCAGCCAAATTTTCACAGGGCGTTTTACCCGTGAATATGAACAACTTTTACTATGTGACCAACTTGCTTTTACTATGCTGAGCGTTAGCCGTTTCGCGCGGAAGTGACGCAGATTTCCGTTTTGTTTTAGTTTTAAGCCTAGTTATAAAGTAACTCTATGTAATGTGCGTCACCTTCATGTGAATAAACAGTTTTTCTTTCTTTATTTCTTTTCTTTCTAACTTTGAAATCACGAGAAAAAAACATACAAAAGTTCAATACCTCAATCAATCAATCTGCCTAGCCTTTTCCCAACTATGTTGGGGTCGGCTTCCAGTCTAACCGGATGCAGCTGAATACCAGTATTTTTTACCAAAAGTTCAATACCTACTCGACCAAAATGTATGAAACAGTTGATTTTTTTTCCGTGATTTCAAAGTTGGTCCCATACTTAGTGAAAGTTGTTCATAATCATGGGTAGAACACCTTGTGAACATTTGGCTGGTCTGATGATGATGGGTGATGTTTTGAGTGATGATGATGAACTTATTTCGGAATTTAGGCTTTATTAGCCTAAATTCGGAAACAAGTTTTTCATAAAATGCGCGACTGCATTTTTCGAGCTCGTGGATTGACTACAGTACATATTATAATTCAAATGAAATAATGAACATATAATAATATCTCTTAAATAGTGTTTTAGCCCATAGCGGCCACAGAATTTTGAAATATGTTTGAAATACATATAAAAAAAAAACCATTCGAAACTACAAAAAACGCTCAGAATTAACTGTAAATTTCTCCTTACTACATTTATATTATTACGTAACATTTATACCAGAATAAACGTTAGTTCATAAGAAACTAAAATTTTACTTTAAACAAAAAAAAAAATATTACACTCAAAATAGACGTAATTACAACTGCCAAATTGCTAAATAATGTGATGCGTCGCCATGCTTCAATACATCTAATCTGTCAAAAGGCAATTTTGTGATAGGGCTTTTAAATGTACGCAGCTAACCATACCTAATAATAGGTAATATATAGGTAATCTTATATCTTGGACTACCAGACTAGATTTATTTGAACGAAAAAACTTTGTTACAGCAACTCTCATTACTCCAATCTAATCTTTCGAAATTCC
The DNA here is from genome assembly GCA_946251885.1 of Cosmia pyralina. NCBI lineage: Eukaryota > Metazoa > Arthropoda > Insecta > Lepidoptera > Noctuidae > Cosmia > Cosmia pyralina. Next base: position 23,745,531 of record OX276349.1, on the reverse strand, counting down.
GCTCGAAATATCTGCCCAACTCCAGTGGAGCTTGTGAAAACATTCCGTGCTCGCTCTCTGAGCCGAGTCACCCTAGATCTCGAATAATACCTAATGGATACGTCAATAAGAAACTCAACACCGACGAATTGAATTACAGAACCCCAGCGACTGCGTTTACACACTTTAAATATTTATAATTGGATATCATTCCAAAGGGTTCCTTTGTATAAAAAGTAAAAAACTGCCACATTTATTCTTTTTTCCGCTCACATTTCCATTTCACTCATTCCGTTTTAGATTCGGCACATGATCTTAATTAAGGCGCTAATTAAAGGAATATTGAGAATGCAAAACAAACAAATCGACAGTGGACGACACTCGCTTTATGGCTTCATTCGCCGAAATCAATTTATAATAAGTCACTATTTTTACAGAGGGATAAAAGGGATATTTGAGTAATATGGGGCGTTTCCCGTAGCTTTAACCGATTCCAGTAAAACTTGAAATTCAAACACAATAATATCTTAATACTTCGTGAATTTCGTGATAGACATTTCCAGTCATAAACGTGTCTTTTAAAACGGTACATCCTTCCATATTTGTAGAATTTTCAGAATAACCGTCTAGTAGGACTGAGTGGTGCTTCGCAAAGATATTTTCTTCTCTTTTTGTCATTGAGCTTTCTGTCGTTTTTGGTAGCAAAAGTTGCCTAATGATACTGAGAAAATGACGTGTATTCGCCACGAAATTTCCCTTGCCGACAAACGCTAACTAATGTATATAGCTTGGCTTATAAATAGGGCAGTGGATGAGAGAACACTTCCGGAGTACGATGGAGAACGAAGCTTTCGGAGCCGTCTCTGTTATACTATAGAATTAAATACGACAGAAGAACCATTTTTTGAAATGCATTGTTAGAAACCTTAGAAACTAAGAATCTTTACGATTTTGGTTTGATAGATATAGAACCTTACTATGAAGGCGTAGTTGTCACAAAAAATAAAGTTAACGTTACTGTTATCGTTATTCTTCGACTTGTAAATGCAGACGTTTTAAAATTGCCACGTTCGCGACTTTTGGAATAAAGCCATGGCAAGCAAGAAGTTAAAGTAAAGTAGCAGTTGCAGTTCAGAGTTTCAGACACAGTACCTAACTAAACCCAGTGCAGTTAGAGCTAGGTATATTTACTTCGTTCTCGCGGTATTATTTCGTTTGGCGTCTAAGGTGAGCGTGAATATTTTATCATTTGTAGCATGAAGTAAAGCTTCTGTATGTTGTTTATACTGTGGTAGTACATCCACACGTACTCTTGCAACGCAATTACTTCCGATGAAAGTTTAAGCGCTCCTGCACACGATGCCGCCACCGCGCCGTCGCCGCGCCGACGCCGCACAACTACACTGTACATACGAGTCGCGCGAAGACCGCCACCGCGCCGCCGCCGCGCCGCCACCGCGCGCGGTCCAAAACAAAACTTTCCATGATAATTTCTTAAAAAGTTATCACGTGCATGTTCATACGCGGCCGGCAATGGAATGAATCAGGATAATGAAATAACTGGGACCGCGCGCGGTGGCGGCGCGGCGGCGGCGCGGTGGCGGTCTTCGCGCGACTCGTATGTACAGTGTAGTTGTGCGGCGTCGGCGCGGCGACGGCGACGGCGCGGTGGCGGCATCGTGTACAGGAGCGCTAACGGCCATGCTTGTTATATGTTTTATACAGGATAGTTTTTGGCGTATATCTATAATGCATATAATCGAAAGTTTTATGGATTTGTTCTCAAATTACAGTGTTTTTTTTTATGGTATCTCTTAACTAGAAAACACCGAAATTCGATTTAAACACATACTTATACTTATAATTTTAGTAACCTTCTGTACGATAGTTATTAAAAAAAATTTCACATCCTTGAATAGTGTAAAACAATTTTAAATTTATAAAGAACGCTGTAATAAAATTTAAAAGGTTGATATCATTTTCTGAACAGATTTTAATTCCTCTTCAATTTGGACGAGAGTTGCGATCTAAAGAAAATATTCCAGCAATTTAATAATGGGATTGGATGGTCCCGAATCCATTCGCTTATCCACTCTCGACTAAACGGGAAAGGGAGAAAAAGTGACGAGAAGTGAGGTAGACGGGGTCTTTGTCGCCTCACTTTGTAAGCTTCAACCGAGCTGCCAGATTTATTAAAATTTCACGTTGCCGTTCCGGTCACTCATTACACCTATTTGATATTTAAGGAGAGTATAGTCGTCGACGCGTAGTCCTATACAGTCGTCGCACGGACCCACTAGCGAATATTTCAAAATTTTGCTCTGTTAAAGTTGCGTTTTGTAAAAATTAATTATTATATAAAAATAAAAAATGCACAGTGATAAGATAATTGATTTATAAATATTATCGTCGCTAAGCCGTGAAAATATCACTTTTAGTTTAGAAGCAGCCGTTCTATTCTGTAAACATATCACCGTAAAACTTGGGTGATGTGAGCTGATAGCGTCAATCCGTAGCATCATCAGGTGGAATGACATCTCACTTCACGCTCACTTCATCTAAGTTTTCACGGTGAGATTTTTACAGAATCGACCGGCTGTAGCGAATTTAAAGTTGAAAACAACCTCTTCTTTTTTTGCATGGTATAATAATTATAGTGTTGCTTAAAATAATCAAATGATCAGATTGAAGTATACCTACCTAATATCAAAGTTTAAATATTTTTCTGGTTTTTTTCTGTAGGCTCGTTTAAAAGCATTAAGCTCTTGAAAACGACTATTTAACAACTATACTCGCCTTAATGCGTGTTACTATCTAATTAGATTACTGCTTATGAATGCTCATATTTTTTCTCAACGTTATTCTCTTTACTTTGAACGTTTTTCTCATACACAGAGTAATTTGCATAACAACGATGCCAATTAATTACATTTTTAGTTAAAATTCCTGTTTAGTCATTATAACGAACGTAGTTTTCGTTTGTTTGTTGCGCCGCTTAAATTTCGTGCTTAATGGCTTTTAAGTTAAATGTATTCCTTAGTCGGAGAAAATCTTTTAATTCAGTTGTTTGACACAGAAAACATCTCGACATTTGCATAACGTCGCATAAATATTAAACGTTTTAACTTAAATATATTAATATTGCATGTCTGTGTAAAATAACGAATGTCCTCGCTACAAAGTTATTCCGACTGGATAGAAATGTTAAATGCACGCTTAAAGTTCAAGTTATGTGTGACTTAAGGCGTTACACACACAGAAGATAATATTTCTACTATTATAATATTTCCTATTAGAGTATCGTACTGGCCGATTTGCGAAAGATGATATACAGCAAGAAAGATAGTTGGCGATTTTATCTTAAGACAAATAACACAGGATGTTCTAATATTCGCGTTAAAAATAAACATTGATTTTTGGGTAATCTTTATTGTAAAGCGTTAGATATTTTATTTATTACTAGGAATTTAATTAGTGATTGTGAAATACAAAATATTGCTACCTACTAACATTTAAAGTTTATAGTAAGCGCTATAATATATAATTATATTCGGTGTGTGTGTGGCGCCCTTTAAACTCAAGTAGGAACCTATATTATTTATTGCACAATTAATAATGAATACTTTTATAAAGTAGGCTAGGTCGGCTGAGACTTAATCCGCGTGAATTTTTTTTTAACTTAAAATATATCCTATCACACTCGGCACCCATTAGTGAAAGAATTTTCGGAATCGGATCAGTAGTTCCCAAGATTACCCCCTACATACAAACTCACAAATTATACTTCTGTATAATCCTATATGTTTGTTACTCAATCTCGCAAAAACGGCTGAACGGATTTGGATGAAATTTGGCACACAGATAGTTTATAACCTGGATTAACACATAAGATACTTTTTATCCCGGTAGTACGTTCCCGTGGGATAATTTCCGACATCCACGCGGGCGAAGATTAAAGTAGATGTAAAATAAAAATTAAACAAAGAGTCATTTGGTTCTTGTTATCGAGAACGAATATCGATAAAATTCAAATTCCAATACAAAATAACGATTACTGTCTATCATAGTTGATGTCACAAATAGAAATTGGAGTGACAACGGGCGTACCACTGCCCGATTGATTGGAAAATTGTCTCCGACGCCGCAATGTCGTCGCGCCTCGGTCGACGCCTTCCTGCCGATGCTCTTCTCAATGTACCTACCTCCATTTATTATATTGTGAAGCTACTTGTTCTGCTTAGTAATGCCATTTTGTTAGGTTAAGCGTTGGTCACTCCACTGCCCTGTAGCTCTTTTAATGTACGAGTACGTTGAAACAACCGAACCAAATCTTACGATGTTTTTATAGGGTGGTTGTGGAGCTTGAAAAGGCTCAAATACAAAGTATCCGATAATAAAATAGCTTTTTAGTGGGTTCATTGAATAAAACCTACGGATTCTGTGTGAAATAAAAAAAAAAATATTCTATTCTATAAAATCCACGAGAACACTGTTCAGTTCCTCCTTATTGAGGGCGACGTAAATCAGCATTTTCAGCGCTCGTAAAATTTATAAACCGTCTTGTCTCCTCCGGCGAGACGCGCTTGTGGACTCGTGCTGATTTGGTGTTTCCCTACATTAGCTATACCATGAGCTAAAGACTTAAGACAACGTTAATCAAACCTGAAAACTAGCTCTTTCGATTTGGTTGAGAGTTCATGACGTTTTAATTAACTTTAGCGCCGCGTGTGGGCGAGCCGGCTATTATCCATCGATGCGATGTATCTGCACGTATACGTTTTACGCCATCGAGCTTTATACGGCCCTAAACCCTGACTGCAATGATCCACCTCCTCAGAAATTCCTTCTGATGCAACTCCGTACTTTTCCTCCTAAATTATGCAAACATCCATATGAAATGGAATGGGGGAAATAAGCTCTCAATATTGCAAAGAAACGACATTCTAATCGCAACAGAGGTCCCTATCCCATAAATTTTGTATGGGATGGAAGAGCAACAAAATATTTACGGGGATATGAAGACAAGCGTCTTACGGATGGCGTTTATAGGTCACAGAGTGGCGAGGCGTCGCACTCCAGTTTAGTGCCGCCTTCCGTCGCGATGCTCTCTGACTTCGAAGCGCCGTCGTCGGAGGCAAGTCGCCTCGGGTGATTTTCCACCCTCTCGCACTGGCTGCGGCCAAATCCCGCCTTCAGACATCAAAGTGCAAGATTTTATTATTGCGTTACAGGCCGAACGGAGGCAAAAAGCGCTTCGTTCCCACTCCACTACCGGAGCTTACAGATTAAATTCGCACTCCTTAACAACCTCGCCGGAGTGCCGTGCCATTTGATTAAAGATAACACGAATAATTTGTGCACCGACACAAATTATTGAGTCTTCAGTGTAATGAGTTTGAAGTCGAGAGGTCTGCGTGCTCGATGCATCAAGTGGAAAACATTGTGACATGAATAATTGCAGTTCTAAAACGTAATTACGTGTCATAAAGCGTGGGTCGTTAGTGTTGAGTGCCACACACGATAGTGTAGTTATATTTTATTTGTTTTTAAATGTTTTGCAAACGCTAGTTGGTAATGAAGAAGCTTGCGTATAGCTTCATTATTCTTGGTATCGTAACACCTGCGAAATTACCAACTTATTAAACTTTAAAGCAGCAAAATTTAATTACAGACAGCAGCACAACTCAGGTGTCAAATTTCTGCCAAATTGTTAAATTTCTCCAAATGATTTTAAACCTTAAAATGTTGAAGGTTAAGTTCAAAATCGAATGAGAAAATTTTACAGTTTGTAGTAACTTGACGTGCTGCTGTGTGTACCATAAATGTTCTAAGAGTTGTTTATGAGCTGTTTTTTTCTGTGTTGCCATAATGGAATCGCAGAAATGCTATACATCGGTTACGCATGACTCCTCAACTGCCCTCTAGAATGAATACGGTATCGCGTGTTTTTGTCTGTAAATCTTACTTATTTAGTAGGTACACGCAGTAAAATACATAGAGATACAACATAATTATAATTTGCAGTACAAAGGTATCTTGTAACTGTTATATGGACATATTTTCATAAAAAATTTACTTTAAAAAAACTAAAAACCAACTTCAAAACCAAAAACGAATAAAACATAAAACACTGAACAGCTTCTGAAGTCGGTGTCATAAGCTAGTGCATTGAAGAATTGAAGACACCGACTTCAGAAGCTGTTAAGTGTTTTATGAAAGTTATTTTATTCGTTTTTGGTTTTGAAGTCGGTTTTTACTTTTTTTAAAGTAAATTTATTTTTCCATTTTTAGTTGAATATACACAATATACATAAGTAGGTAAGCCCAAGTCGAACCAAAAGAAGAATCATCAAAATCCGCTTAGAAATACCGGAGATACAGTGCATTTATGAATATAACTTCGTACATAAGAATAATTACATAATGTTTTATATACTAAAACCTTCCTGAAAGTATGCAGATCACGTTAGTGAAAAAATCATCAAAATCGGTTAATTAGTTTTTGAGAAAATCGCGGACAAACATATATACATACATACATACGGGTCGAATACAGAACCTCTTTTTTTGAAATCGGTTAAAAATAACAAATATATAGGTAAGTAACCCGTAACTTTCAAAGCAAGAGTGAACAGGCATCTTCTGGGCATGCTCGCTCCATCTTAGACCTCATCCATCGCTTTCCATCAGGCGTGATCGTCAAGAGCAGGCCCAGTCACCATTAAAAAAGAATGATTTTAAATATATACTTCTTTGTAAATTCCAGCCTTGTTGTCAAGACCTTCTTGAAAAGAGATAGGGAGATATCTAGTTAAGTTCTCGCTTTTTTGGGGTGCCGCAAGGCATTCTAACTATGTTTAATCTGTCAAAAAGTCCTACTTTAATATATAGGGTGTTCGGCGCACGGACCGACACGATTTTTTGGGGGATATGGAGGGTCATTTGCTAGGTTTCACTAAAAGACCCCATGTCTTAAGTGTGACGGTAATTGAGATATTATGTATTTTCTTTGAATTACCCGAAATCTCGTCTTGAAATCGTTATATTTTTTTTGTTTATGGTTGTAATAGAGCAAAATAACTTTTATTATAGTCTACAATGTATTCTTATTAAAAAATGTTTAAATGTATACAAAATTACAACTTCTAAATTCATTATAAAAAACTAAAAACCTTTTTGAACTTATGCTACATGCTATAGAAAACAATTCATTATGTTGTCAAAATACTAGTTAGAAGAGTCAGTAAGAGGAGTGTTTTGAGAAAAGATTTAAGTAGTACGGTAATTCGTTATTTTTTTTTATTTTTTTTAGAATAAGAAATAAGAATACATAGCAGGCTATAATAAAAGTTATTTGGTTCTATTACAATCATAAAGAAAAAAAATATAACGATTCAAAGGCTAGATTTTGGGTAATTCAAAGGAAAAACTAAAAAAACCATATCTCAATTTTTCCGTCACACTTAGGACACACTTACCTTTGGGTAAAACCTAGTAAATGACCCCCTAATCCCGCATAAAATTGTGTCGGTCCATGCGCCGAACACCCTGTATTATGATATTTATTATATATTTTAAATAAAAACTAACTTGTAACAACTTATTTTTGCAAGTGAGGTCAGCGTGAGAATAAAATTAGAGGAGATTGTATCAGCTGTTTAAATTCCCACTAAAGTTGTAAAAGTCAATTGAGGGCAACGAGTTATTTAATAGAGCTCATAGGCGACTTGTTAGTGAACTGTTTCTGCACTTAACTATTGCTAGTTTTCCATCTAACATGTTTATGTAACTTCTGAAATCAGAACTTCATTTTAATCCTGATAAAAAAAAGCTTAAAGTCAACGTTCCGAAAAAAAAAAAAATTGGGTTGTGGAGGTCAGATAGGCAGTCGCCCTTGTAAAATACTGGCATTCAGCTGCATCCAGTCAGACTGGAAGCCGACTCAAACATACTTGGGAAAAGGCTAAGCAGATGATGATGATGATGAATATTCCGAAAAAATATTAAAACCATCCCCCTAAAAATATCAAGACAGTAGGTACCTATTATAAATATTATGTAGACTACCCCTAAAATTATTACGACCGTCCCTAAAAATCTTACGACCAGTCCTAAACCTAAGACCTAAATAAAACATAAAGAAATCGACTCTAAAAAAAGGTTAACGAGTTATCGTCACTAGCAGACAAGCTTCTAAATTATGTAATTTCCTATTCAAAGTTATGTTAAAACACTACAAGTTACAACAATGGTGTATCATACACAGCTTGTTTCAAAGGGCAAGGAAGGACGCTTCGGGCGACGCACCCGGCGGCCGATGTCTCGCGATGCGATCGAGCCGTGCGATATTACCCTACCTACCGAAGTACTCAGGTGCCAATGTGTCACATTTGCATAGAGGAACGGTTCCAGAACATGCAGGGATTGTTGTGAGAGATCTCTCTTTCCAAGATAGGTAAGTGAAAAGAGGTTTCTGAGGCGAAGAACTTTGGATGGGATGGAGACAAGCTGGGCATTGAACTCAAAATTGGTAAAAAGTTTTTGAATTATGCGAGAGCATCAAACTAAAAACAGCATCTAGCGAACAATCCCACACAATAAGATGCCTTCTAAACACACCCTGCAATCTAAATCACGACGAGAATTGTAATCAAACATTGCCAACAGAGATTGATTTCATTCCGACTCCGATTAAAATTTCAATAAAGAACCTGTAATACGAATCTGCAGTCATAATGTGCATTGCAGACGTTGCGAACGTCGCAACACGTGTAAACAAAACAACCAGCAAGTACGTATCTCTGCCGGCAGACGTACACAGGAACGCACTCAGGGGCTGCTCGGCCGAGTATGATAAATGGACAGCCCGTATACCCGCTCCAATTCTTCTCTATACTCTGCCCGGTGTGGGAGGGAGATATATGACAGTAATGGAAAGATGTGACACGAAAACCGCAAGGGAAATACGGCGGACGCTGCGAAATTAAATATCCTTTATCTAACTTAGCGTCCTCCTTTACAAAATCAATAAAAGTTTGAACAAAATTGCATGCTCTAGCTCTAGATAGAGTGATGCGACGTTTAGAAATCTGCAACTTGTAAAATTTTCTCACGTCTTCAAAACACACATCAGCGGATCCGGTGATTCGATAATCCTGTCCTCAAATACGATCCATTTATCGTTCGGAGTGATGCACTCGGCAATCTGCCGTGATAGATGAGTGCGATGCCATGCCACTCTTCCCTTCTGTCATATTTTATTTTAATGGACAGCTTTGTCAAGCACTACGTAAACATGATTCATTACACATTCAGAACAAAATTGACCCTAAATTCATATCTCGTTTCAGTTCATGCATTTTTTTCTCATTTCCTAACTTTTAACGAGATCCATGCCATCACGTCACGGGAACGTGACACGCTTTTTGAGTGAAATTCGTAATTAATTTTACTTAACAAATCTCATAATGAAGCCCAAAACAATAAGATTAAAAAGTGGTCAGAAAAACAAGAGAGAAGCAACAAAGGTACAGGTATTGGATGACAAAGTTACTTTGTCGCTTGCCTGCTTATGTTTGAGCTCTAACGCTCGGTAATAAGGATAGTGTTTTTATGATGATGACATGGATTGAACGCAAAGTTGATTTGGTTTTACATAATCTAAAGGATACCACGGAGACAGTGTTGCCACAAAGCGACGCGGCGAGCGCTGAGAATACGCAAACAGGTGTCGACTCCGAGGTTATATTTGCATATAAATAGAGTTCCTGCTTAACTGTAACACTGCCTCGTCCCTTTCTCTCTCGTTCGATGCTGTTCGCTAGAGGAGTACAGAGAGTTACGCCTCCTTGCACGCGCTATACGCAAGTACGAGCGGCTCCAGGAGATTCTATTTATGTACGGTGATGTAATATGACCATTAGACCGTTCACATAACCGCACACACGAACACATTTATTGTCTCGTGACAATCGATAGGAAGTCGATCGATCAACAGACCATCAAATATATTATTGCGTCAGGCAGGACCTTCGCCGCAAATAATTATTTCCTCTGATGTTACCATTGCCACGATGTTTGGAATTCGTTTACTTTTTACCTAAGTATAGACGCAGAATTTGTATCTGTTAATGGCATTTCTAATGCGAGTCGTTAATGAATATTCTGTAGGACGTGTTTTGTGGCTAGCGCAACTTTTTATGGTGGGGAAGTTATTACAATGCGCAGCTGAACCGGTCAGTGCACAACGCCTAGGAAGCGGTCCTGGCATTTTATCGGTCCTAGTCTTCCTTTAATTCGCATGGAAAAAGTTCAACGCTTACGCATCTCGAATAAGCAAGGAGAGACATGAATAATTGAAGCGGAGATGGTCATCTCTAGAATATTAATATCCTCGGCGGTCCGCTGTAGCTGTGAAATTATAAAATAACTATCGTGCCAGGTGATTAGTGGGCCGTCGTCGTCGTCGTCGATGCGGCCGGTTCCGCGCCTCTTCCGTTAACCGTTTTTATCGTTCGTCTATTACATCATAGGAACATGCGCGTTCGCGGTGCGTGACCCGTCTGCGTAGGCGCAGGTGACATGCGAACTCTACATTATTTCGACATCTACCCAGAGAGCCTGACTATATTATAGTTCTGTTACCCGAGACCCCTGTTATTTGTATTCTTTTTTTGTTGGGCCCGAACATTTTCTATTTGTTCCGTCGGGCCCTTTTTTTGCTGAGTTGCACCGGCCGCGTTCGAAGGTTCCGAGCGTTTTTACTCGAACACGGGGGAGCAGCGGGCGGCGGGAGGCGGCTTCCCCCCTGCGTCGCCGCCGAGCCGTCCTTGGCCCGAACGTTCACCTTGGCGCGCTGCGCTGCCGGCGCACCACAGGTAACAAAGTTCCGCGAACTACGTGATTTCTAAGGCTGTCCGCCGAAAGTGGAGCCCGGAGTATCTCGAGAGCCACTCGGCCGGCGCTAATGTTACGGAGAAACATGTAATGAAACACTGCTCTACCCTCCGGCTGCGACGCGCGTCGACTCACGGACCTCCGTCAGTGGTGTGCGTTTGCTGTACTTTTTACAGTATCTAATGTCCCGCATTAGATGCTCTAGAACACGAGATGATTGACGAGGACACATCTACGTGGTGGTCCTTCAGACAAATCGTTTTTATTTAGTTGCTCCAGTTACGATACTTAAAAAATTATATGAACACCCCCGCATCGATTTTATTAACTTCGCCATTCTAAACCGACACTTGGTGGAACCCAAATGCGAATGCCATAGAAATTGTATGTCTGCAAATCAAATTAACCACGGAAATAATTGTCCTATTGCAGGACTATACTATTCTGTAAAGTATCCCAGTAGGATTATTTATGTCTTATTACTGCTACATCGTTTAATGCCTTCGACTTGATTAGATTTCGTGCACTAGCTAAAGTGTATCCAGCTTTTTCTTATTTCATAACAGTAATGTCAGTAGCACACTTGAAACGTTCAGTATTTCAACTGGCACGAGTGGTAAAGAATATTCTCGGAATTGGAAGATAAGGAATAACTTTTTAAGTTGTTTTCACGGAAATAAGATAAATGCTAAGATAAACTTAGCCCGCGAGAGAGGGTCAACCGTGAAACTTTTTGTGACTCCAACTGCATTTCACAAGTATTCGTAGGGTAGTTCGGTCTCGCTGTTCAGAATTTGAACAATAAGGGAATATGTACTCTAAGTAGTCAGTGAAGAGTTACTTGGTACCAATTTCGTTTCCAATTCTATTTTTACTGCATTTTTATGTTCGGTACGGTGATTTACTGCTTTAAAAGAGTATTTGTGGCTTACAACAGAATATAACTTTGGGTTATAGGCGTTTTAGTGCTTTCAGTGCCAGCCGATGCCTGCCTTAGGTTCGTTCACCTTTCCGCTGTGATTTCAATCACGCGTTTGTATCACACTTAACGAGCTCCTGTACGTCTGTGCAGCGATATAGTTGTGGCGGTATTGCGCGGTTCTTGTTAATTATATTGTCGAGCGGTCGGTGATCACCGCGGCGGCTCTGGAGCAGCGGCTTCCACAGCTCACCGACCGTAATCTTATCGCATTAGAGGCCGGACATAGGAAGGGCATTAAATTTGAACGATCGTCGTGAAGCGGCTCGGCGGGCAGAACGAACGCGCCTGAAACCGGTCGGCCGTCCGTAAATAATGGATTAGAGGTGGGGTGGGCACGCGGGCCGGGGGAGGGGTGTGGCGCACGCACCGGCTGCGCGCGCGGGCGCGGGGGGCGCCGCGTGCGGGGCGCGGGGCCTGCGCCTCCCGTCAGCTGTTGCGCGCCCGGGACCGCCGCGCGCACAGTCGCACACCGCCGCCAATGCATCGGCGTTGATAGCGCACCGCGCACGCCGCCGCCGCCGCCCGATCCGCGCGACCCCACTCGGTGACAGTGACACAGTGCTGTGCGTGAAGACAGGAGCCGTGCCTGCAGACCAGTGATAATGTTGTGTTGTGTGTGAGCATACCCAGGATGTGCAGTGCGTGGACCGCGCCCAGGAGCTGACCACGGCGCTGCCGGGAGATGAGAAGTTATGTTACGCCATCGACCGAGGTGATTATTCCCGACCTCGGCCCTAAAAACACCATGCATGCGCGCGGCACCGTCACGGAGACGGCTCCGCCGGCCGCGGGACCGTTTTAGTGGTTTATTCTGCCAAGTTCGTAACACTCGGTAAGCAACGCCAGCATTTTGGCGCTTTTTTAGGATTAAACGAAAAAAGTACCGGCCGTAACAGAAAAGTTCTTTTTTTTTGGAATTTTCAACAATGGATGTCGCCCTTTCGTTTGGGGGGACTCATTGTATGAAAGAAGGTGTGGTTCGTATTTTTTACGTGTCTACCGTCAGTTTTTTTGGCATTCATAATAAAAGAAACCGGTACCGTGAACTCTACCTACGTATTTTTGGAGCCGTTTCTCCACGCAGGAATAGTTTATCATTATCACACGTTTCTATTTCAGTTCCAAGTCTAATAATTTCCCTTTTTAAATTGCAAATATTTCAATTTGTATCCCGTTCTTCACATTATTTATATTAATTGCATTACGCATACATTAATTATATTGTAACACTATAATTCTAATGATGTGTATTAAATTAAATATGACTAACGTTGTTTTATGAGAAATACCTTATATTTTCCATATACGTCACTTTATTTACTACGAAACAGGAAACATTGTTGGCAGAAATACGATGGAGTAACGAGAAAATCTGCTTTCATAACGAACTAATTGGATGTAATTAAGTCATTAACTGAGTCTTATTTCCTTTGGTTAATTGGCACCCACGCTTACACTCTGCCCAGTAAATACTGATGAAACTAATAAAAGTCCAACGCGAGGCCTCAGTTCATATTTACATTATAATTCAGGGGATTTCATTACTCATTAAGTCATTAACGATCACACACATGCAATTACAATTACACTGTCATCAGCGTTTCACAATTACGCATAATTAAGTTGACAGTCCCTTAACATTTTAGCGATGTCGTTAAATGCTGCCCGAATTTCTTTAATATCCTTGCTTCTTGAAAACAGTCTCTCGCGGTCTACTTAAATATTTATGACTTCGTGTTTAATTTCGATACTGTACTGCATAGGCATTATCGCTGATGTCTCATAAAATCTCTAATTCCCAAGTATATTGGGATTTGAATATATCCAAATCTAATATTAAAATCTTCAAATATATTTAAAGCACTGATTACTTTTAATATATCTTGAAGATTATATTCGAGATACAAGCAATCGAAAGCTTTAGATAGAACTGCCGTTAATGATGTTAAAAGACACCAGAGATTTATTTATTTATTTATTTATTTATGTTAATACGGTTTGTGGACCAATTACATTAACACATACAGTAAATATAACATAATCATAAAAAAGACAACAAAAAAAAAAAATAGAACAAAGATATTATAAACAAAACACAAGTTTTAAATTTATGTGCTCTCACAAAAGTGAAGACAAGCGCACAAAACAGTTTTGAGATCATCTGCAAATAGGTCACAGTTCGGGTTGGCTTCCATGACGTTATTAAGCGCAGTCAGGGCGCGAGGAACAGGGGATGAGGCGCGGGCCACTGTTCGAGTTGTAGGCACGGCTAGCAGACGGTGTTTTCTACCACGGAGATAGCTGCTTGGAACGTAAAGGTGAATCAGCTCATTATGGAGATCAGGAGCATCTGTTATCCCACGACATATTTTAAGCATGATGTACAACTGATCATAGGCTCTCCTAGTTTGTAACATATGAAATCCTAGAGATCCTACGAGAAATTTTGTTGGATATAAAAATGGATAAAATCCGTAACGGAATTTATAGAGAAATCTCAGAAATGCTTTTTGAACCTTCTCTAATAAAAGTGCATAACTAGCCTCGTGCGGGTTCCAGACACAAGAGCTCGCCTCCAACTTGCTTCTGACAAGCGTACTGTATAACAGCTGTACAACATGCGCATTTTGAAATTCTCGTGCGTTTCTAAGAACAAACCCTAGTCGTTTAAATGACTCCTTAGCAATCGTTGAAATGTGGTCATGGAATGTCAACTTCTGGTCGAATACGACACCCAAGTCTTTTACAGTGTTCGATCTTGTAACAACAGTGCCATTTATTTTATATTCATAATGAATTGGATGCCGCACCCGGCCAAAAGTCATGACATAGCATTTAGAGGAATTGAATGCCATTTTATTGGCAACTCCCCACTCGTAAATGGCATCTATATCTTTCTGAATATTCTCACAGTCTAATACGGTACTAACACGAGCGTACAGTTTTATATCATCTGCATAAAGAAGACATTTTGAATATTTGAGAACAGAAGGCAGGTCATTTATCATCAACAGAAACAATAAAGGTCCAAGAATTGAGCCCTGACTTACGCCTGAGCGAGTGTGATAAGCACTCGATTCGTAAATACCTAGCCGCACAAATTGCTGGCGACCACGGAGGTAATCAGCTAGAAGTCGTAGCAAGTCAGGACAAAAACCTATGGCGCTAAGTTTTGCAAGCAGAATGTCATTGTTGACCCGGTCGAAAGCCTTTTGGAAATCGAAATACAGCACATCTACCTGCTTTCCCTCGTCAAGCTGTGCAGAAATATACTCTGTTAGAGTCAGAAGATTAGTCTGTACGGATCTCTTGCATCTAAAACCATGCTGGGCATTACTGAGGTGTATTTCAACCTGTTTGTAGATTAACTTATGGAGAACATTCTCAAATATTTTTGCTGGTGAAGATAATATTGCTATGGGCCGATATTCCTCTACATTTACTTTATTTGATGTTTTAGGTATAGGTGTTACGCGTGAGATTTTCCATTGCGGGGGATATATTCCTGTTTTTAGCGATAGGTTAAATATATCGTCGCTGCGCGTGCGAAACCGCGTAAGAGCAGTTTGTTAATACCGCGTAACAGCAAAATGCGCAAAATTTAAATATCGTGCTAGCCGATTCTAAACGCCTATTGGCTTATACTAGACTTCACCTGATTTGAATTATCCAATGAGAAACGTCAGTTGTGCTTTTGAAACAATACCGCGGAACAGTAAGAGACTCGAAGTTGGAAGCAAGTGCGCGTATTTACTACGGGCCGTGAGAAAAATGTAACGCGATTAGTGTGTGCTCCCGAAAATAACTATTTTGCCGTGATTAACCACCATGTAAGTATGTTTTAATTATGTATTATTCTTCGTGTGTAATGTGTTTATGCTAGAATATTTAAATTACATGTAATTCTGTTTTAATTTAATGGTTCTTACTAATATAACCCCCATCACGTATTTACGCGTACTTGACATCGCTTGATTTATTTCTTTTGTTAAGTTCCGCGGTATTGCATTTTACTGAAACTAATAATTATTCTTTTCTTGTTTATAGATAAATCCTTGCATTCTCAAGTAACTACCCAAATGATGGAGGACCAAGATAATTTTATTGTGAAAATGCGAATATTAAAGAAAACGTCGTAACTTTGCGAGAGTTATCTGAAAGGCGAAAAATATTGTTTGTAGAAGAAGAGAGAAATATTAAATAAATTTAACCATCAAAATCAAGCAGTAATACAACCAGTGTCGACACCTTTGTCTGAGAACCAAAATTTAACACCAGAGATACCTTTGCCTGAGAATTTAACATCCGAGTTTACTACCCTTACGACGATTTTGGACCCTCCAGAATCGATGCAAAATGAAGATTATAATATTCCTACACCCATTGAATCTCATGATCTGGCAGGAAATCACAATAATGACATTGATTTTACGCCTGATGATCACTCTTTTGTTAACTTATCAGACATTACAAACTTAAAGCCATTATCGCCAGAATGTATAGAGTGGTTTCCTGAAAGGGAAATAGAAGAAAATAAAAAAAAGTATTAAAAAACGCAAAGGGGATAAAAATAATTGGAAGAGAACGAAAAATAAAAGACAGAGAATGATGGGAAAAGAGTACATTGGATTTAAAAAAGAGGGCACAAAATTTGTACAGAACGATCCTAAACCAGCAAGACTAATGGGTCCAATATGTATGTCAACAAAATGTTTCAGTGGTAAAGCTATGTATTGTTCAAAATTAACAGAAGAAGTTCGATCTCAAATATTTAATAACTACTGGAAGATGACATGACAAGAAAAAAAAATGTACATATCTTCAATGGTGAATAAAAACCTACATCTAGAAAAACTAAGAGTTCAAATTCAAAACGAAGTGATACTAAAATTTACTATCTAAAAGTTAATGATAAAAAAGAAAGAGTTTGCCTGAAAACGTTTTTGAAGACATTGGGTATAAAAGAATGGACGGTTCGATATTGGCTTGGAGATGGGAGAAATAATAAGGAACCTGAAACAACAGAAGTCATACAAAAAATATCCAAAAAAGAATTTGTTAAAAATTATTTAACTGCACTACCCAAACTACCGTCCCATTACTGCAGACAAACTACTTCAAAGTTGTACTTAGAACCCATCATACAATCAAAATCACAATTGTATCGCCTTTATGTCGACTACTCGGTTTCAGAGAATAAACCTGTGGCATCTAGAAAAGTATTTGAAAGCGTTTTGTTTGAGGAGAATATTGGATTGTTCCAACCAAAAAAGGATGCTTGCGACCAGTGCTGCGCTCACAAAGTTGGTAATTTATCAGATGAACAGTATGCTAAACACATCGAACGAAAAGACTTAGCTAGAACTGAAAAACATTCTGACAAAGAATTGGCACAAAAAGGAATCATACATGCATTAACAGCAGATCTTCAGGCAGTCAAACTATGTCCTTTCCTCAATGCCAGTGCGCTTTATTTTATTTTATTCCAAGTTTTTATTCTTATAAAAATAATTTTTTTTTTTCATTAGGTATATATGTACGAGTATGTACACCTACCTAAGCATAACGTTTAAGTAATAATTAATAGTTATTATTTTTTTAGTTTTAGATGATTATTTTGATCTCTTGAATAAGGAGTCTGAACTCTTGTAAAGTTGTAATAAGATCTCTATTACAAATTATGAATAGGTAATATCCTTTTGTAAACTGATTGTGATAATAAATACAGAATATTTTTGTTAGATTATATTGTTTTAGATTTGATTTTTTTAATAATAAATACAACAGTTCACTAAATCGTTTTATTTAAAAACCGCGTACCTGTAATAAAAGTCTACTTATTTTGTAATTAGTTAACAACAAAACCGCGTAAGTGACTTTACACAAAATCTAAGCCAAGTACGAGTCAATTTACGTTATTTTCCAATAAAGAAATTTGTAAAGAACTAGCTGTTAAGTTCAGTCGGTAATAAGAATTGAAATCACTGAGATATTAAGTTTTTTCTTCCTCCTGTAAAATCATCAAAAAGCAAATACGCGGTCTTTACAAGTTGCTCTTACGCGGATTCGCACGCGCAGCGACGATATGACATAAAGGGGGTACAAAATAGTGTTTCAGGCACTTGAGAAGCGGGGCTGGTATACTATCTGGACCTATAGAGCTATTTGTTTTCAATTTATCAATTCCGTATAAGACGTCCTCGTTGGTAAACTGGAAAATATTAATGTAGTTGCTGTTGT
The DNA here is from genome assembly GCA_946251885.1 of Cosmia pyralina. Classification (NCBI taxonomy): domain Eukaryota; kingdom Metazoa; phylum Arthropoda; class Insecta; order Lepidoptera; family Noctuidae; genus Cosmia; species Cosmia pyralina. Next base: position 23,727,434 of record OX276349.1, on the reverse strand, counting down.
AACTTACATCGCAACTATTACAATTAGCAGCATTTAACAATGGTATGTCAGTGAGAAACACACTTGGGAAAAACTTGGCAAAAATCTGAGCTGCTTCTACGCCTGCGTAACTTTCACCACGGTAGTTCACCTGTGGCTCGAACCCACCCTTAGACCGCAAGGAGCAGATATGTCGCCAGAATTCACGTGGATTGATTTTGATGTTATTTTCTACACGTCTAATATATGAACGGTAAGCTTGAGCAACTCTATGTTTTAAGGAATTTCTTAGATTAGAGAAGGTTTCATAGTCATCGTGACTTTTAGAGCGCTTCCAGTTTGTATGCAAAGCAAGTTTACGCTTGGTGTCATTAATTATTTCTGGTGTAAACCATACAGGATACCGCCTACTGGTAGAGTTCGAGCGACGCTTCTTTGGCATACAGCCATCAAAAATTTCATAAATTATATTATAGAAGGTGTTTAAAGCCTCAGAAACGTTACTGGCCTGAAATACAGTTGCCCAAGAGATCTCTGACAGTAACAGATAAAGTTGCTCATAATCGCACTTGTTAAAATTCCAATCTCTCATAGAATTTATGTTACTTGGCTCTATTACGTCTGAACAATGAACTGATTCAACCTTTACCTCTATTTCCAGCGGTGGGTGATATGCGTCTGGCGGGACAATGCTATCCGTACTGGACACACAAACCTCATGAAGGCCATCCCGAACTAGTACCACATCCAACATTCCACCGTGAACATTCAAAATAACATTTTTATCTACCAGAGAACAGAACGACAAAAAGTAACAGTAGTAGTTCGTGACATCTGTTGAAGCACTTTTTAAATTAAGATCACCAGTTAGAATTACGAAGCCTTTAAAATTGTTTATGAAACTTTCAGTTTTGCAAAACCAACGCATATAATCCTCATCACTGGCACTGGGCTTTATATACACTACACAAATAAGATATGAGCGACCAAGCCACGTGAAGGATGCCCAAAGATCTTCGCCACAATCAGTTTCGTACTCACTTCTTCTACGGACTATCAGAGGAGATCGTGCTGCCAATAAAACTCCTCCGCATGGTGTTTTTCTGTCACGACGCAGGACATTCCAGTCATCAACTTCCAGTTCTGAATCCGTTACCGAAGAATCTAGAAAAGTTTCAGTAACAGCGACTAGACAATTTTCTAATAAGGCTAGATTGTTGCGCCACATAGAAAGCTTCGTTTTTAGGCCACGTACATTCTGGTAGAAAAAGCTGATGCGAGCATTTTTACTATTGCTGTTGGGTAGTTGTAGATTAACGAAAGGGCGGCGGCTGGCTCAATGACACGTTTGCTGTATCGTTTATCTTGGTCTTGGGGGCTGTTCTTCTGTAGTTTATCCACGGATTGAGTTTCGCATTTATCGGCCAGACACTGGCTGAGTAGAGCTGATCATAAAACGCAGCTATAATCCCAATTTTGTACGATTTGTAATCCCCACGGGCAGTAAGTTCTTCCACCGAGCAATTAGCGTCAGGACACAGATTGGCAATATACTGTCGAACTTCTTCGAGACTCGAGGCCATGTTCCACAGATGAAAATACTTGCGAGATGTATCGCTTCATTGTTTCTACTTGCACTAGCCAGCATTAGAGCTAAGATATTTTAGAAAAAAAAAAATGTGTTAGAAGTCTATTCTGGTTAGAATGAGCGTCGCATTAAAGTGTACGTATAAGGCAGGTGTGTGTCTAGCACCTTGTGCTTAGCCTTCCGGCTTTATCCATTGAATATATTATCCGCTCTTTGTTTTATAGTTATATAACTATTAGCAATGATCGCTACCTCTTTGTTACTAGAATACATAAAAGGAATGCTGATGTTAAATAAGCTAACATTAGCAAAGACTTGGCGTTACTGAATGACTTTGAAACTTTTCAAAATGAAGGTTATTTTTTAGAATTCGTTATTGGAAATTATAATGTTAATGCAATAGGAGAATTCTATCCATCAAAAGACTCATGATATCATTCAAATTGATAATAATGAAAGAGTTGGAGAAATTCCGGCACTATAAGGAATATACTTACTCATAAGTATATTCCTTATCTTGTCGATAAAATAAAATCCATCCATTACATATAAAATATGTAATTAACTGAAGGCAAATACTGTAATCTCTAAGCCAGTAAGATTTAATAACATGAAGGTATTGTATTCCGACATGCCGTGTCACAAAGCGATGGTTAAACATGCTACGGACCGTAAGGAAGTCATTGAAATTCTCGATGATTCTTCAGTGTTACATTCAGTGTCGATGGAATGACTCATTTAAGTGTCAGGAACTCTGCGACGCTCATTTTGATTTCTGCATCACGCCTTATGTAACGGTTTGAGGAGTTATAATAAAATTGCCGCCTTGAAACAGCCCTCCCGAGTCCCGACGTTCCAGGAATTCTATTTTCTCTCCCGTCTCGTCTGGGCTGTCTGCAATAGCAATACTCTCTTTTTCTTTGACTTCGTTCTCATATCTGCGCTTCACCTTGACTTTGAACTTTTCTTTATCGGCATCAAGTGCAATAACATCAATTTACATAATTAAATTCGCTGCTATGTTTATTTCTTGAATGTTATCGATGTGATTATCACATGCATACGCTTATACTATTCGCATTTTGTATTGTCAGTTTAATCCGATGAAGGCCTTTTCCTTATCGTTAGATTTCATACTTTAGCTCGTATCTTGAATGTATTGAAATCCAACTACCTAACCAGTTAGTCTGCATTCGTTCCAAAAAGGAACTACTCTACTATTACTTGATTCCACATTAACAACGTCATTTCCAACTGATTATTCATCATTATCACGAATCAGATACTTACTGCTGGTAACAATGTGTGCTTGAGCAGATGTTACAAATGGCGAAGTAAGGTGACCCCGTCGACACTGCGCTCAGAGTTTTTGTTCAATTTTATTAACGACGAATCAAATCATACATGTGTAAATCAACAATCAAGTCCGTATATTAGTCAATCATCGATCATAAGTTAGAACTCGTGTTTTACCGCTATTAAAATCCAAATATAGTTTTTACGAGTCGCCTCAAATGTGCCCGTCATTATAATTTGTACTCTGATATCTGAAGTTTTCGTCGTATATTTCAAAATTGTGTATGCGATCGTGTATATTTTTCGTGTCAACTCTAACAGCTCATAATAATATTACTATTGTTGACACGTTGATGACTTTCTAACGTTCCTCGTCGATAATTAAAGGTTCTTTTCCTAATTCACTTTTTTTGTGTTGAAAACACACTAGGGCGAGGTTTTTGTCAGCATTTTTTCATCGCTCGCAAAGACCTTTTGTATTTTTTGCCCATTCTAGCCATCACCCAAAGTTTTACGACGGATCCCTTTTGCCTATTTTATTTGCTGTGAACCTTGTTTCTATATTGTCACAAGTTGTTATTTTTAATTTTCATCTTTGTTTATTCTTTGAGGTTTACTAACCTTGGTAGAGACCATTTACCTCTATTGAATGTAATATCCTGACGTTACCTTCTAATTACTTTTAAAAGCATTTTCATTTCTGTTTGAATATAAAGCATCTAATGAGAAGTTCAACTCATAAATATTACATCGTACATCAATTACAAGTGAAGCGTGTCAAAGGTTCATTTACGAAGAAAAATGAGTTTTATAATTACCAAGTGATCCGTCACGTTCTCTCTGCACTTGATAGACGGCTGGCTGCATCGCCTGTGCATCGAGCGCATAATGCGATTTAAAAGCAATCTCGTCGTCTCGTACGCTCAATTTCCGTACCAAATGTCGAATGATCCGACGATTTCGCAACGTATCTTGCGCTAGTTCTGGTGTGCCTGGGATTAAAATGTTGTTTCGCAATATGAATCTATGATCTCTGAAGTAAATTATTATTTGTCATTGTCATACTTTTGCAACCTCGATCTTCAAAGCCTTAAAACAAGTATGACATATTGGATTCCCGAGCTTACGATTATGATGACCAGTCATCATTTTACAATCCTTATTTACGCCCACGTGATTACTCTCCCCATAAACAATATTAATGACATAACTAACATCTTCATTTCAAAACTTTTGCAAAGTTCTCAAGCCATTACATCCGTAAACGAGCTTCTGGTTTATATCTTTCATCTGCGTAGCCATTTCGAAGAAGAAATAGAATAAAAATTTTCACAGAACGAAAGAACATTTGTTGCAATCGCAAAGTCAGACAGTCACTATAAAACTTGGGCCGAAGTGAACTGGTTTCTCAACCCAGGAGCGGTGCCCTCTAAAATAAAATTCACCTGTAAGATTAATTGCACTTTTAAGATTGTAATTCGGAGGGATTGCCTTGAATTTAACAAATTTTATATGCGATTCTTTATTATTCATTTTTTTTATCGTTGTTAGCTTTAAGATAAGTTATGTGTGATCATTTTAATTTGCCTTTTCATTTCTTGTTCATAAAAAGCGTGTACTTTTGAGTAGGTATTTATTACTTCTCATTTTTGTATATTTGCTGGATCGTAATATCTCTTTGATAGTATTATCGTGCGTTTAGATCTTGTTATAAAATTGTTAGAGTTTTCTTTATTGCAAAGTTCTTCTGACCTAGCTCTAAAATGTTCAATTTCAATAATATTAAGTAATTTAAAATTAACCTTTTCATCGTGTTTTACTTAGCCTTCCCGCGATTTTACTTTTTTTTCTAACAAGCTTAGCGTGTGAATCTTGATTCAATAAATCTACATAATATATACCTAGTGTTAATTTTAAATTAATATTAATGGCCATCACTTTTATAATATTATTTCCTATATCGATGTTAATCCTTTACATTAATACATTTACAATGTTTCGCTTTGTCCTCAAACTGTCAACTTGTTAAGCTTTTGAGCGCGTATTTAACAGGGCTGTTGGTAATCAGTTAAAATCAAATCCGTTCCTGCATTAAAGATTATTTGTTATGCCGGGGCCACATTATACGGGATGTGCCATTGATTATCGCGTTAACCGTAGGTGTAGCCACCACTTACCGCGATAATTTGACCGAATCTTGACCGAATTTAACTACCGCGATGTTTATGGCGTTTATGGGCATTGACGTTAATGTGGCCCCGGCATTACAACATTAATGCGTTTTGATAAATAGGAAATACGACAGCTATATTTATTATTTTTTTTTTATAAAAAAAAAATCTTGTTTAATTAACGTCAGTTTCTTGTTTTAACAATATCTAAGAATCGCGAAAAACTTAACCTAAAAGTTAGCACAAGTAACTTCTCTCTTTCGACTCCATTTACAACAACACAAGTTTCCTGATTTGTTTAACTTTGTTTTTGTATAAACAATATCAAAGTCATAAAAGAAAATAAGTACTTACTTGAACATAAGCCTAGCAAAGTTCATAAAAGTTTTATTGAGAACAAGGCATAATGTAATGTTACCCTTATTATTCAGCATGTAAACAATATAGGCGCTTGTTAACCGCAAGGCAATAAAAAGTATTGAACGTTTGTGAATTATTATTTCTATCGGTTGTAAAATGTCAACGGCGATGGATATCGGACCCTTACGACTGTTTGTTCATGTGTTTGAGCCTATATTGTACATACTAATTCCATGGTTTGAGCATAAAGTTCATGATATACAATCCCTTCATAAGTCATGGCTCTTTGGTGCCCTTTAGAGATGATAATGAACAGCATGATATTGATTTGATAAAGATCAACTCGTCTAACTACATTTTAATAAGTAACATCACGCCTGCATTCACTGAAAAGTTTAAGCAGAGGAGTACATATTAGTACACTCTGCTACTAACAAATTTCTGATGGAAGAACCCAATAACCCAATAATAATTTTCCCGACCTGTGAATCCAACCCAGGACCTTATGCTTACCAGTAGATAGCGCTTGCGATCACTAGACCAACGAGACAATCTAGTAAAGTCGGATAAATTATAATAATAACAAATGATAAATGATTTTATTTATGTAAGTAGGTTTGTACAAACACTTTTACACGTAAGTGATATTTTATAATTGATAAATGATAAATGATTTTATTTCTGTATAGGTTTGTACAAACACTTTTACACGTCAATCATTATCATTATTTTTAAAAACTAGATGAGGTCAGCGTTTCCTATCTGACTTCTCTGAGAAGAAAGGCCGATACAAACTCAGTAGTCACAGTCTCTTTTAAATTCCAGACATAATCTTGGTCAGATCATGTGAAGACCATGTAGATTGGTGTCTGAAATGGTCTTTTGAGGAAAGAACCACACAGATTGAGTGGACCTGTCCAGTCAGTGCACGCATTTCTCAGTAATCGTGCAGCTCAACTCAACGATTAAATTCATCAGTGAAAACTATCGTCAGTAACTTTACCAGTAATAAATAAACTACAATTTATATGATCGTTTTGATCTGCCCGCATAATAACGTTATTCCATCTATAAAAAATTATACATGCTAAAATCGATGGACAAAATTTTATAACCAAAATAATATAAAGCCGTAAATTACCGTAACAGGAAATAATTAAATTTTCATCATAACACCGTCTAGACTAAATAATAAAACCGTTGCATATAAAACCAGTGTCCTTTTTATTTTATCTACAAATAATACAGTGTTATTAGATGTAAAAAAACTGCATTCGCAATCAATTAAGATTTTCCAATATGTGACCAGGCGAAGTTAATCAGTGAAGTCCTACTCTCAGTTGGCGGTATAAGAAGCTTACGGAAAAATAAATGTTATTAAAAGCTACCTAATATCATTCTAAGTATTGCTAAATGCCCTTCAGAAGTGGCTTCAGACTCGTAATACAATCGTAACGAAATAAACACAGTGCGTTCACCTCGTGTGTCATAAGCCTCGGGTACACTGCCCACCGCTTGCAGTCAGAACCGTCTCTGATACATATTAATTTTGGTTTTATTGTACGAATACCCTTAATTAAAAGAAAAAAAAAACATAGGGTCGCGTGTATAATGGTAATTTGTCGCTCATCAACGGATGTAGTTCATTCGCTTTGAATCGCTCATCGTTATTTATAGTTTTATGGCGCGATTGTCTATTTAGATAGCAAAACAATTTACAATTTACTAGATTATTTTATTTCGTAATGTCAATTATCGCTATGTTATCTCTATACTAAGTTAACCTTATCGAGGGTGTGTGCGGTCTGCCACATCCCACATCCGACGGTACTGCTACAAACAGCTCGTCTATTCCGGGCCTAAGTCGGAACGTTACGCGCACGACATACGCTAAAAATACGTGCGTCGCTTCGCGACGTATGGCTGGCATAATAATCGTGTGTGAAGAACATATAGCAATACTAGAATCTAGATGAGAGGCGGTACTGTGTGTGATAAACGGACGCATTTCTACGTAATATCACATAGCTTTTATTGCTACTGAAAATGTTGCGGATTTGCCTGTGCTGGTGATAAAATACGTGCATGAATTTTTGCTTCCATTTTAATTGAGTGACCTGATTTTCCGCATGGTGCTTTCAAAAGTTAATTCCTACGCCACAAATATCCTGTATGTCATTGGAATTAATAAGTGAAATTCAATTAAAATGTCGAAATGTAAAATGAAAATGTAATGGAAACTATTTCGGTTAAAACAAAACCGAAACGATCATAAATTTAACGCGTTTTAATTCTTCATTATTACAAATTATTACATAAAAAATACTACAAAAAATTAAATTATTATTATGGATTAGTTTAATAGACGTGCATAGTACCTACAATAAATTCTTAAAACATCTTTTACGAAGTTGCGTAATAATAATAAAAATCTCAGCGTGTTTCCTGCCCACACCACACGGTGTCGATGACCGTGCGCGTTTAGTACTTTCATAAAAACTTTATGTTTAAATTATGTAGTGCTTAAGATTAATCGTCCTTGTCCAATTTTAAAGAATCGAAAATTAAACGTACTCTTAAGTTAATCACACGTTTTAGGATCTCTCCGCAATTATTTGTACGCAACATGGTATTTTCCAAGTCTTCTGAACTGTTTTTAATTATTTAAATAAATAAAAACTACGTTCGTAATACGTACAAAAAGATCTTTTATAAAACTCTATAGTTAAACAGAATAATCAGCCTTGTTCAATTTTCCGAAAACCAAAACTTAGATAGGTTAGTTTACTTAGCAAACACCTCATACCTTGAAAAGTTTAACAAGGTACATAATAACTCATCACGTTTTCTCCAAATTTCCTCTTCGATATCTGCCTTTTTTGTAAAAACATCAATAAAACGACTATTATCTTTTATTTACATTGAAGCACACCTATGCATCGCGGGTGCGGCCAGGCAAGGAGCCGGTTTTCATAAAATCATTTTATTCATAGTATTTCAACTTTAACTTACGGTTACGGAACGGATGCGGGACAAGTCCTGTGTGTGAATGAGTCGATTCGATCATCGGTCAAGTTCACACATCGATTTATTTCAATGTCGATACGATAGTACTTGATCGATAACTCGTAATTGCATCGTTTTTAAAAAGTTTTAGCTTCTAGGTTTAAGATACTAGCTGATAGATTGATTATATTCTACTCATGATTAAATTAATTTGTTTTTTTGAATGAAAGATGCGTGGTGTCTGTATTCTTTTGTTGGTAAGGCGTTCAATTTAAAAGGTATCGCTAAATAGATCGCAGATAAAAAAAAACATTTATCTAATGATGATTTTGAATGAGATAATTTAGTATCGGTTCAGGTTCAGAATGTCCAATTCTCAAAATGTCCGTTTCTCAAAATGTCCAATTCTCAAAATGTCCGTTTCTCAAAATGTCCAATTCTAAAAATGTCCAATTCTCAAAATGTCCAACTCCCAAAATCTCCAATCTTTGATAATTTAGTAAAGTTATTTATTTACCTTACTTACATAGTACTATTACTTGGTCCTTTTAGGACCGAATAGATTATAGTTTTAAAACCAATACAGTTATCAAGTGTACGTGACATTTTATACATTTGCAGTTCTGTCATCACTTGCTCAATAGACCATACTATCTTTTACTAACATTTTGTAGACAAGTTAACCTAAGAGATAAGATAGGACTATTAACTTCCTATCATAACATTCTGTGTAGTCAAGTCAATGTATTGATATGGTATTCCGATTATTTTGCTGTTATCGTCATAAATAACTTGTTAGTCAGACTCAATCTAAGGTCTAGGGTCCGCGAACTGTATCACTGAATGATATAATTTTACATTACGAATGAATTAATTGTAAACTAGCTTTTTCCCGCGGCTTTGACCGCTCGGATGTCAAAAATTATCCCACGGGAACGCGCTACCGGGATGAAGAAGTATCCTATGCCCTAACCCAGATCATTTTATTAAAAATTCGTTGGCGTGAAAAGTTAAGAGACGGCTACTTTCGCATTTATAATATTAGTATGGATTTAAAGAAAAAGAAATGAAAGAAAGAAAAAGTAGAAGATCACAATATTATGCTAAAGACAATCTTAAAAAAAAAGAAAAGTAAAATGTAAAAAAGTTGAGAGGTGTCAAGGGACACCCGGATGGAACGAAGTTCCTTTCGATTAATTAGTGAAGGAATTGTAATTTTTTTTTTTTTTTAAGTTATAATAATATTTTTTTTATTATTAACAAATATAATGTAATATAAACTTAATCTTTCTATAAGAGAGAGAGAGAGAGACGGACAGAGAAACATGCGCACGTCGCACAGCTTACAATAGCTTACTATAGCAAAAAGTGTCGTTACAACTTTTCGTGAGATTTTTTTCCGTCTAGCCCCCTTTCACAACGCGCGATAAGGAACTTCGTTCCAATAATAAAAACAGAAAGTCCCGTACGAGGTCAAAATGCTCCTAACATAATGAGGATTAACATAGAGTTAGTATTTAACATTATCTTACTCCTGTCTATGTGGTCTTCACATGATCTGACCAAGATTATGTCTGGACTTTAAAAGAGACTGTGACCTCCGAGTTTGTTTCTTTGAGTAGTCAAATAAGAAACGCCGACCTCATCTAGTATTTATTAAAAATATAATTGACGTGTTTATACAAACCTACTTACAGAAATAAAATCCCCCTAAAATACCTTAGTATGTATTGTGATCAGAAAATTCCAATAGTTTCTTTAATAAAACCTCCGTTAAAACATCAAATCCAACATGAAACGAGTCAATTTATTCGGTGGTGTTGTTATACCCTAGCCTCGTGTACGGAACCCTCGTCCCAGTATCGATCGCTTTATTATTGTTATTGTATCGATAGTGCGTCCCGCCCCGGCCGGACAACAACCATTCATTTTGTCATACCTACATACTTACAAGTCTATAATATCTTTCTGTAATTAGATATACCTACAGGGTTATTGGTTGTCGGCAATCCATTAAGGGGATGTAGAAGAGCTCATTTGCAACCAAATGACCCCTTACCTTATGTTTGACTCCTACGCAAATGACAACCATTTTTTTTATGCAGAAATCGACCATTTTAGTCAAAAAACCTGCTCAAAACTTTGAAAATTGGAATGATTTGTAGCTCTGATTTAAAAACTATTAAAGATAATTGTCATTTTATATTTGACTATTATGTATTGAATTGTTAGCAAGCAGTTATTTACAAAAAAAAAAAAAAAATACCTATTATTTTTTTTTATAAATTTTCAAAGTTGCAAATATCATCAGAAAATATAAAATCTCAAATTACTCGAAAATGGTTGACATTTGCATAGGGGTCATAAGGGGTCATTTGGTTGCAAATGACCTCTCCTGCATCCCCTTAATGGATTGCCGACATATTACCAATAACCGCTAATAATGTATACAGTCGTACAGCTTGTGATTACGTAGTGGACTGGCGCTTCGAGTAAAAGAGACATTGTCAAATAAACAAAAAAGTAGAGTCATTACTCATTACTGTCATTATTACTCTTTTAAGCCGTCAATGCTGAATAATTAACTTTTTGTTCGGATTCAATTTCAAGTGTTGATTTCACTGTCTGAATTTTTTACATAATAATTGATGTTTACGGTTTACATTTATAAAACTAGCATAATAACGTAGCCACGTTTCGATTCGACACTACAGTCCGGCCGTGGAGAGAATGCGTTTCTGACACCTGTCAGTTGGATAGTTTCTAAAACTGTCAGGTGATTTGATGTCAGTTCTTGATTCAAGAACGCATTATCTCGACGCGGCCGGATTGTATGTCAAAAATAAAATGATAAGTATGTACTTACATAAGTAGTTTTAAATGGTACAGTGATGAAAACAGGATGGAGGATTAAAAAAACATAACCCTGTCTTTGTTGTCACGCAGTCGGGTAAAAAGGAAGGAAAACCGACATAATATGTAATTATTTTGTAAAAACTTTGATATGACAAAATTCCCATCCTGCTAAAATCATATTTTTATTTTATTTTATCCTGAAAGGATAAATTGATTAATACCTATAGTTATGGTAATTTTTCCTATGTGTTCATTAGTAGTTAGATGGATCATCATCTGCCTAGCCTTCTATATTCTATGTTAAATGGTTTGGTTTCCGCACTTAGTCCTTCATGTGGACCATTGTGCGTGAACATTCTGCCTAGCCTTTTCCCAACTAACAGCTGAATACCATTATTTTACATGGAGCAAATGCCTATCTGACCTCCACAACCCAGTTACTGGGTAATACGATACCCCTTGGTAAGACTGGTTCTCAGATTTTCGGATTTCTGACGATCCGTAACGACTGTCAAAGATCCACGAATCACAGCCGGGACCAACGGTTTCCGAAGCACGCGCGGTCTTGGTATGTAAAGATGGTTAGGTACACATTCACGTACCAACCCCAGTAACCGTAGCTCGATCGATCGTCCCGTGCGGCTGTTATTACTTAGCCAGCCCTAATTAGTAGTTAGACTGATATGTAAACAAAAACTCAGGGTAGTCATTACTAGCCTAAGTCTAGTTAATCATCGTCCAAGCCTATTAGAACCAAACTACCCACAATGAGCGTTTATTCGTTTATTACTGCCATCGGAAATGTAAATTAATGTTAATATGTCGCGATAATAAACCGCTATAAAAGTTAGTTGCCACCAGTAGTTAGTAGTTAGCTTAGGTGAAAGCATTCGTGTAGTTAAATAAAGTTACCGAATTAATTAAGTATTTGTTTACTTTGAAACACTTGAAAAAAAAGACAAACCTTTTGCTCTTTAGTTTTTGAAACTACGTGAGCGATACTCGTTGAGTCAAATTTACTCGCGTGAGCTATACACGTTGAGCCAAATTAACTACGTGAGCGATACAGGTTGAGCCAAATTAACTACTTGAGCTATACACGTTGAGCCAACTTAACTACGTGAGCTATACACGTTGAGCCAAATTAACTACGTGAGCTATACATGTTGAGCCAAATTAACTACGTGAGCGATACACGTTGGGCCAAATTAACTATGTGAGCTATACACGTTGAGCCAAATTAACTACGTGAGCGATACACGTTGAGCCAAATTAACTACGTGAGCGATACACGTTGAGCCAAACAAAGAGACCCAGCATAATGAAGATAAGTATTTTCGAGTTCAATAATTCATCATATTCCGGTGAATACTGTCTGGCAGACAACAAATCATTTCGTAAGTCTTTTACATAACATTACATCCTCAATGTAACAAAGAGGAGCCGAACTGTGAAGATATAGCTTGAAACACGTATTGCTAAGTCACGTAGTCCCGACGGCCTACACTACACTGTACCCATATTAATTAGGAAAAAATGATCATAACCTACCCGTATAATGTCCCCCATTACGCTGATGGCACGTGATAGTTTTAATGATTTCAATTAATTACAATCGCGTGCCACAAAAACCGCACACTATATGACTTACATTTATGTAAGCTGTCAAATGAATGAAATAATTATTCCACTGTTAAATATCGCTGGATAATAAGGGTAATAAATATTCAAAGTATTAATGTTCAGGACGTTGACAAAACAATTAATTTAAATATTTATATATTTTGTAGCCGTGTCGTTGAAATTATGTGTACAGGTGATAATATGTCCAGTCAATTAAATTAATATTAACTTAATTGACCTAGGCTAGTATATTTCTCTTTGTTCGTTGCATGGTTGCAGCGAGTTGGTAATATCTAAAAAATAATAAATTATGGTACTTACGTTGGTGCTAGGTAGGTACAGTACGACACAACTTAGTTGTAGCATCGGCAAAATTCGTAAAACCGATCACGATCCGAACTGAGTGGGCCTTCAAAATTACCAATCTTAATTACTGCTTTAGGCGAAAATGATCTTTACGCAAACGCAATAGCTTGTAAAGTTATATTACTAAATACATTCGTAAAATTTAAATGAATGAATGCAAATTTTCAAATCTATGCTACATCTATGTTATGTCGTACTGTACCTATATTATTTTAGCATAACATAGCATAATCAGCCTATAATGTTCCCACTGCTGGGACACAGGCCTCCTCTCAGTGAGAGGGAATGGGCTGTAATCCACCACGCGGGCCCAGTACGGGTTGGTAAATGTCAAATGTCTTCGAATTTTTGGTTCTAGGACATGCCGGTTTCCTTATGATGTTTTCCTTCATCTATCTCTCTCATTAACGCCCAGTCTAAACCGTTGAACCTAGAAAGCTGAAATTATGAGGTTCCCTTTGTAATGTAGACAAGGAATAAGGAAGGATTTCCCAGTAGTACGTTCCCGTGGGATTTTTTCCGACATCCACGCGGGGGAAGCCGCGGGCAAAAGCTAGTCGTATATGAGAGTAAAGCGCTTCGAACCTACCACCTATAACTCAGTCGCGGCCGTTACCACTGCTCTCATAATTATGTATATTATTATTATAGTTAAATGGTAATTCCTGGGCAACTTATTTGTATTTGTACACACTGTGACGTAAGCACGGGGAATTTTATAGTATAAATAATAAATTAATATCTTTTAATATATACTTAGTAACAATACTTACTTAGTATTTTGTGACTCACTCATTCATTAATGATGACGCAAATTCTGTTTAAAATAATAAATATTAATAGTACACAGGAAGGAAAAATATTGAATTATGAATAATGCATCCGAATTATTAAGAATATTAACTTATTATTTGTGTTTTAATTTTTTTGCGCGGACTCTTAATTCTTTTTTTAAAATACAAGTAGCCTAAGTTACTCCTTATAACATCAGCTATCTGCCGGTGAATGTCCCGTCAAAATCGGTCTAGGCGCTTTGGGAGATTAGGCGGAACAAACAGACAGACAAAAAGTAAAAAAAAAAAAAAAACTTTTTGTTATAATTACCTAAAGGCTCCTTCAGATAGGCGCGATTACATCGCGTGTCGCACCTGTTTGTAAGAACCTTAAATCGGTGTAATTACTGTATATACTTTCATCATTTATAAAAAGCTGTTATTTTGACATTACAAACAGACACTTTTATTTGTTTAAATAGAACATGGATCGCTTAAAAATGTTTTGCACAAAAATGCATTACAGCGCACTACATCACCTTATTATTTGACATCATTGGCAAGGCAAACCATAACTTTTTCTCCATCGTATTTCACTCCAAGCGTATTTTACGACACACTTCTTATTATAGTACATTTGAAAATTTTATCGGTTTCTCACGCGGCTGTAAATCAGATCTTACAACAAAGTAGTTCAGTGTAACTCGAAGGCAAAACAAATGGTACTGGTTTAGCCGCAAGTGGACATTGTTCTGTGGACAATGGGCATGCGGGCAAGGTTCAGGGTTCATTACCCCGCCCCGCCACAAACGACCCCCATCTCACTGATACCATCACAGATTATTGAAATAATAATTGTGTCATGTTGACTTTCATGTGTCATGAAACTTTATCAATGGTTCGATCTTTCACTTGTTAATACTTCAGATTACCTACATTTATTATATGTATATACTGTACATTATACATCTCAGGTATGTGTGGCTTGTGGCTAAGTTACGCTTGCTGCGGTTGGTCCGTGGATGGGTGAAATCTTTACATACCAACACCCCTCCGTGTCTCGGGTCCCGGCTGTCATTCGTGGATCTTTGACAGTCATTACGGGTCGTCAGAAGCCCGAAAGTCTGACAACCAGTCTTACCAAGTGGTATCGTATTACCCAGTAACTAGGTTGTGGAGGTCAGATAGGAAGTCGCTCCATATAAAATACTGGTGTTCAGCTGCATCCGGTTTGACTGGAAGCCGACCCCAACAAAGTTAGGAAATGCTAGGCAGGTGTTGCTGATGATATACTCAAGTATGTAAAACTAATTGACTATAAACTTTTAAATAATGTGTTAATCTTTCTAAAGTCGGGCCGATACCAACGTCAACGTCAATGCCCATCATGGCCATAAAAATCGCGGTAATTATTCCGATACCTAATTATCGTGGTAAATTGAGTGGCCACACTTGAACGCCGCCATCGAGTTATCACCACGTCAATCGGCAATGTGAATGCCGTTCTAAAATTATCGCGATAAGTTGTGGCTACACCTACGGCCTACGTCCATCATCGCGATAATCAACGGCGTTTCCCGTTGGTGTAGCCCAACACATCTGCATTGTCGTGTCAGTATTACTTCAGATTTGTTTTGGTGCAAATGATGTGATTATTTAATTAAGTAAGATAAGTACACCTTAACTCACGGGTTGTGTAAGCTATTATAACATTTAATTCTTACAATTTTATCAATATTAGCGTCTGCAAATAAAACTTTCATAATGACTCTTAAATTTTTAATTACAAATAAAACTTCATCCACATTTTCAGTTATAGTCCCGATTTTAAAAGCATACCTGAGAACCGAACCCCACATGCATCCCACGACATGTTCCATTGCACAGCTCGCTCGGAACAATGCGTGTGCGCATCGGATTGCGCAAGTCATTCCTATCGGCCCGCGGACCGTAGCATTCACTTTCGCCCACTGCTATTATTTATGTTACGACTGTGCAACTAACCGACACACCTATAATATTACCTATACAATACTATACTTAAGTGAACACTTCGCTTTTCTCCTTGCGATACTAAACTTAATACACACAGAATTATACCCAACGCTTGAGATGTAAAAAATCTTTGGAGTCACAAAAATAACTGTCGGTATTAATTATTAATACTGTTAATTGTGTAAGATAAATAATTAACAACTTTTATTATAGGACCAAACCTGAAGTTGCGAAAACAAAATCAGCTGTTCCCAACATTTTGACGGGTTATGCGAACACAAAATCGTATTACCCAGTTACTGGGTTGTGGAGGTCAGATAGGCAGTCGCTCCATGTAAAATACTGGTATTCAGCTGCATCCGGTTAGACTGGAAGCCGACCCCAACATAGTTGGAAAAAGGCTAGGCCGATTGATGCGAACACAAAAGTAAGGAACAGCTGATTTATTTTTTTCGAGATTTCATGTTTAGTCCCATAGTAAAAGTTGTTCATAATGATGAGTATAATGAATGATAATGACCCCTTAAGAGGTTATGCGTTATTTAAGTTACACTTGTCTTTGTATTTGCTAGGCTGGAAGCTATTCTCTTATCTAAACTAATAGAATAGAATAGAGATTTATTTTGTAAATATGATAGGTGTAAATACATAATAGGTGTTGAGATACATTAAAGCACAGCCATATTTCACCATTCGGCATGCAAACATTAATAATATAAAATAACAAGATAATTAATTATTGACGGGATTATTGAAAAGTTTGATTTTGATTATTAACAAGATAAAATGATAGCAATATTCACAACATTAACCAAAAGCCAGAGCAATTCAGCAAAATACCTAATAAAATAAAACCTAACCTAATACCTATCAAAAAAGAGGTAAAATTGTTTGTTTGTTTGTAAATAGTAATCTCTGGAAATACGGATTCAATTTCTAAATTTTTTCAACGCTATGCTATTGTCGAGTGCCCATAGGCTGTTTTATTTGACTTCCACGCAGACGAAGTCGCGCTCAGATATAGTTCGGACGATTTATCGCGCAGAAGGTTGCGCAGTAACATTTTTTGGGAACAAAATAGTGACATGAGGCGAGTGTGAGTGAGCGAACATGCGCGCGAAAGTTCGTAGTGCCTATGTTCAGACTTGCCAAGTTATTTCGGCCGTAGTGTAGATAGATTGAATACTCTCTAATAAATAATGCACACCATAAAAATGACAGATATAATAAACTAGAGAAAGCAGCAGTTATTGATAAAAGCCAACAATACGTTGCTATTAATTTATTGCATTATTATTTAATTGAGGTAGTCGAGTCTAGATTTCTCTGCCCCGATTCCTAGTGCTTATTCCATAAATCAATCTCGATATCAGTTAGGGCACGGAAAGGTTTATCAAATGCCCTGTACTACTACACTACTACTGTGTACTACTATAGTCCATTCCAGAGTCGAAGTACGCTTTTGTAAATAAATACTGCCACTCCAACGTGAAAGTACACGATGCAGTTTACTTGTTCCAAGTTGTTTAGACGTGAGGATCGATGTGTTTGGGATCTGTTTACCAAAGGCGCCATTTAATATAATGGTCCTACTACGCTTTATGAACAGAACTAAAAGGATCAGAAGTGTGAAAGTTGAAGTTGTGAATGTGTGAAGGACGTGAAAACTTGTTGCAGTAGAATTTAATGTACAGTCAACAATAGAGATATCTAGGCAGGGTATACTAACATATTTGTATGTGAATTGCTTCATGTTCAATTTCGTGAAAATATACAATTTTAAGCAATTCACATACAAATAGGTCGGGGAAAAAGTTCCTTCGCATTTTTTAAGAAAATTCAAAACATTTTTTAATATACATTATTTACATTTATCTAAAGTATGTAGGTACCATTTTGTTCGATAACTTTTTGCCATCTTGTAGGTAGGGACATGATCCCATTGCTATAGAAATTTTGGGATTTCTGATCAAAATACCGCGACAAGTGGTTTTGGCAGTCCTCTCGGTGATGTTAACCTGACACTGCCTAAAGAATTCTGAAGAGACGGAAACAGGTGGAAATCTGAAGGTGCAAGGTCAGGACTATACGGCGGATGCATTAACACCTCCCAGCCAAACTCTCTTAATTTTTGCTGAGTGGCTAAAGATGTGTGAGGTCTAGCGTTATCATGATGAAAAACCACACCCCTTCTGTTGATTAATTCCGGCCGCTTTCTCTCAACTTCTTGCTTTAATCTCATCAGTTGTTCGCAGTAGAGTTCAGAATCGATGGTCCTGCCTGATGGTAACAGCTCATAATGAATAATGCCCTTCCAATCCCACCACACACACAGCATCACCTTGTTGCGAGTTAACCCGGGTTTCGCCACAGACTGTGAAACCTGACCGGCCTTTGACCACGACTTTTTTCGCACGTTCTTGTCGTACGTGATCCACTTTTCATCACCAGTTATCAGCTTCTTCAAAAATGGTTCGGTTTCACTATGTTGTAATAAAGAATCACAAATGAGTACACGGTTCATTAGGTTTCTTTCAGTGAGCTCGTGAGGTACCCAAACATCGAGCTTTTTTGTGTACCCAGTTTTTTCAAATGCGCCAAAACTGTTTTGTGGTCAATTTCCAGTTCTTCAGCTACGTCGTAACTACTGATATGCCGATCTTGCTCCACTTTTTCAAAAATGGCATCCATTTTATCCGTAATAGGGCGACCAGAGCGACGTGCATCTTTGACATCAAAATTTCCGGATTGAAAATGCTTAAACCAAATTTGTGGTACTCTCACAGACACTGCACTGGGTCTATAAACATCGCAATTTTTTTTCGCGTCTTGCGTTGCATTTTTACCTTTTTTGTAGTAAAATTTTAAAATGTATCGAATTTCTTCATTAGATTCACTCATCTTGACAGTACGAAAAATAAATGAAAATCACACATTTTCCTAATTTGAATTTGGAATTATGTTCTTTAAAATTTAAACTTTCAATGATACCAAAACCAGCCAGATACAAATAGTATAGCCAAAGAGATTTTATTTTAAGTTCATACATACTATAATGCGAAAAGACTTTTTCCCCAACCTAATATGTTAGTATACCCTGCCTAGATATCTTTTTTGTTGACTGTACCTAGATTGAAAATATTTGAGGGTATTGAATTTTGATTGCTATTAAGAATATTAATACTATTAAACACCGTAAGTACACTCCTAGTCCTACCAACTTTTCTGTGAAATGGCGAAAATTGGAACTACGGCCGTCATGTTGTTTTATTATTTTTATATAGGTATCATTGTTTTTAATTTGTAAAACCTGTAATTCTTATTAAACGATTATGTCTAATGTGAAATTTCCATCTTGAAAACTTACTCAATTTTGGGCACCTTATATTAATTAGCAACACTGAATCGACGGTGCCGTCCTCTTTCAGTTCACAGATAAGTTGGTAGGACTGTAACGTTTATATAAAAGCACTTGTTGTAATGTAATTAATTCGTAACCGCTCCAGATTATCTCCGGTCGACGAGAGAGATACTCTGAAAATATTTCGAATGAAGTAGGATTACTTCAATAATCTCAGGCTCGTTACCGGAGACTAAATATAAATCACGATAAAATAATACTTACTTAATTATACTCCATTTGCAATAAGATTAGACATTTAAACAAACCTTTTTTACAGTCCATTCAACCGATTTTGACTTCTATTCCGTAGGCTTAAGGATGGCATTGAAGGCAAAAAAGTGGTTACAATACCAACTGTTTACTGCAGCTGCCATTTGTCATGCCATCAACGTAATAGAAGTCAAAATCGGTTGAACGGACTGTAAAAAAGGTTAGTTGAAATATCTAATCTTATTGCAAATGGAATATAATTAATTAATTCCAATACCCTGTAGTGTCTTTTCCGGGGATGATAAGAAAACAAAGATAGAATCCTAACTAATATTATAAATGCGAAAGTGAGTTTTTTCGTTTGTTACGCTTTCACGCTAAAACGGTTGAATGGATTTGGATGAAATGGCATCATGGGTAGACTATAACTTGGAAAAGCATATAGGCTACTTTTTATCCTGGGTCGCAGACGAAGTCGCAGGCAGGTATAGTATAATTTCGTTTTTTTTTTTTTTTAAATCTGGCCCAATGTTTTTACATTGATGTAATAGACTAAGCTGTTAGGATCCAAACTGTGGAGAAAAAAAAAGATAACAGCTTATCCAATTACAACCAGTTTACCCTGAAAGCTATAAGACAAAAACTACTACTAAAGTACTAACTACTAAACTACTATTACTACTCTTCCTACTACTTCTACACTACTACTGATACTTCCTAGCCCTACATCACCCACATGAGAAAAGCACCGTAGCAATAAAAGCACTTGAATTTCATATATTATGTAGTTTGACACTGTCTCTTCCCTCGCAGCGGGGACTCCGACATCCATTAATTAAACCCACACCGGAACTTCACTTCCTCTAGCCAAGCGCGCACCGATTAAAACCACCCAAAATGTAGCTTTTTATACGCGAAGGATATTTATAACCTATTTTATTGGGGGTTTGTGGTGTGGGCTCTATAGGAGGAATCACTGGATTAATCTGGGATGGTGACAAAGAGTAAAGTTCTGTAATTTCGCGTGGTTGTGCTTCGTTTTTGTATAATGGATTTAGACATCCATTTTGTTTCAGAAAAGTCATGGGTGTTATGTTGTTACAATATGTTTATCTTAGGAAGCGACACGCGCTTTACTTGTGTTTACCAAATGTACAAACACGCTGTGAATGTGTGTGTGTAAGCGCAGGAGCTCTCGGTACCGGCCGAGATAATGGCGAAGTTGGAAGAGTGTGTGCGTGTATGTGCTGACGCTACTCGTCTGCACGCACACATTCACAGCGTGTTTGTACACTTGGTAAACACAAGTAAAGTGCGTGTCGCTTTTTCACACAGTATAACTTCAGTTGAGCAGTGTAAAATTACTTGCATGTAATTCAGTAACGGTATTTCACTACAAAAGCTTCGAATGTTTGCTTCTGAGGCTGGCTTGCACGACAGCTTTACTACCAAAATAATACTACAAAATTTGTAGTATAACGTTCTGCTATTATTTAATAATAGCAGAACGTTAAAACAAAATTCTGTCTCCGTCAACTTCAAACGATTGAGAGAAAGAGAACGATGTTTTAAATTTATTTAGCGTTAAATGTATTTCATGCTTCTGCCGTGCATACAAGCGAGGATGAACAATGAAAATAGATGTAAGCTTTTCACTTTTATTGATTCAACTAAATAATGTCGAGGTTTCTTTGATTGTCACTCAGTACTAGCAGGTTTTAATACAAAAAAGCTTACATATCAAACCAGAATGGCGTGGGAATCAATTCAAACAACGTTTATAGAATTTATTATGAAACCTGATTATTATGCGATGCCACTATCGTAATAGATCGTTTAGATTCCATATCAGATATTAATTAAAGAAGCATTTGTCTGTTTGTTCATTAGCCAAATATTTAGAAGAAGGGTGCTACATAATAATACTGATAAAATTAAAAGAACTTCACGAAAGTCTGATTTGTTTTGTATGAAGAAATATGGTCTATTTCATTTTCTTACGAACCCATAGTAAGAAAGAGAACATGTAATGGTATGGTCAGCAACGGAAGTCGTTTAACACTGCAACTTTTTGACATCACCTAAATTAACACAAAATGATTCGATAGACTGTTTTTTTTTTCGTTTAACTGTTAAGACTTATTGTTCTTAAAATTATAAGTTCTTCTGTTTCGATTTGAATTCAATATTTCGCTTAATAATTAATATTAAAAAACTGCAAGTGTTAATCGACTTTTGTTGCTGACTGTACGAACGTTTGAACACCCAACAAAACACCCACGTGGGATCGGGAGATCTAAATCTGAGTCAGATACCTACCGCCCGGTCAATGCCCCCTAGTTATGATGACATATTCATAGATAAGAAAACATGTCATCTTACAACACGACCTTTGAGAATTGGAACAAAACAAACATAACATAACATTACACCTCTATTCCACGAAGGGCTAGGCAGAGATGTACTTATAGTACACCACATTTCGCCATGTAATAGGGGGAGAGCACAAATCCAGACTCCGGGCTGCTACTGAGAAATTTCAGATGTAAAAACCCGATAACACTTTGCCCGACCTGGAAAACGAACCCAGGACCTTAGGCTCAGCAGTAGCATTTGCGACCGACCAACGAAATAGAACAAAATATCTACAGCGAAACATCCGCTCCATATTGAAAAGAATATTCAAAAGCTCTCCAGCTATTTCATAATTTACAAGTTATTACGTGATCATGTCAACGGTAGCTTCCACTTTTTATTCAAGCTGTCGCATAATAATAGGTGTAGCATAGTTATTAGCATCGTGCGCTACGGT
The DNA here is from genome assembly GCA_946251885.1 of Cosmia pyralina. Classification (NCBI taxonomy): domain Eukaryota; kingdom Metazoa; phylum Arthropoda; class Insecta; order Lepidoptera; family Noctuidae; genus Cosmia; species Cosmia pyralina. Next base: position 23,704,996 of record OX276349.1, on the reverse strand, counting down.
AATCCTTTGTTTTTTATGATCACGACTCGACACAAAGGCGTCGACAGCGAGGCCGGTCGCCTGTCATCAGACACAAGGTCGCTGCACTCGCAATTACGGAACATATGCAGTGCCCTTTGTTGTAACCACTACTATTAGCTGCGAATTATTTTAATTGGATGAGGAAGACTAGGAAGAGTGTATTATGTTTCGAGTAGTTTTCAAACTCAAAGGACCAACGATTGAATTAAACATTTAGGGAAGTTTAGGGAGTCAACTGCATAGCTACGTTTATTTACACCGGTATTATAAGTTGTGAAACTTGTTTTCAACCAGTCTTGTAAAAAAGACTGTCAAAAACATGTCTTGTTAACAATTTTTAGGGTTCCGTATCTCAAAAGGAAAAAACGGAACCCTTATAGGATCACTCGTGTGTCTGTCTGTCACAGTCAATTTGCTCCGAATCTAATGGACCGATTAAGTTGAAATTTGGATGAATGAACACGGACGGGTAAAGTAAATAAATGAATTTTGAATATAGAGGTCACTTTTGGGGGGCAAATAAGAAAATAAAGAAAAAAAAAACGTTTTTCAAATTATACTGTGTGACATACCAACAAAAGGGTACTATGAGGGTCTCAAATAGATTTTTTTTTGTAATTTTAAAATAAATTTTTTAAAAGTTATTTAAGAAAATAGACGAAAATTGATCATTCCCCCCTCCTTATCTCCGAAACCACTGGGCCTAAAATTTAGAAAAAACAACAGAAAATAGTTCTTTACCTGTAGATTACAGGAAAACTTATAAGAAGTCTGTGGTCTTTAAATGAAATGGAAAATCTCTCAATATTATGAGTACAAACTTACATTTACAGTTAGAATGTATGAGAACATGTATTTCAAAAGTTTGTTCTTGGGATAAATTCACCCCGACTACGGAACCCTTCATTGTGCGTGGTCTGACACGCACTTGGCCGGTTTCTTTCACCATTTTGACATTTTTGACAAATTTTATATGTATACAACGTGTAAACGTGAACCGTAAACAGTAAGACACAACATGTAGAATACATGTTTTATACTCTTGGGTTAGAATGTTTTCAAACATGAATTTCTATTTTGAAACGCGAGCTCATCTCGCTATTTTTATCCGAAGCTCGGAATATGTAAATACACACATATTCTAGTGAACGAAAAAGGAATAAAAGCATGTTTTCGCCGTATCGCAGAACCGTAGGTAGTTGAATGTCGGTGAAGTTCAGCGTAGGCGTCTAGTAGTCTGGATCCACAGTGTGTGGGCGAATATTTTTGTTTGGTCGTCTACACACGTGGCCGATAAACGTACGTTAATGTGTACTCGTATAGTTAAAAATAATATTTACTAGACATAAAAGGAGTCGTTAGTTGTTACGCTAACCTAATAAAAATAAGTCCATTTGATTCAATGATTCTGTTGTCAAATGAAATACTTACATCTTTAACACTTTAGATGTAAATTATGTACTAATTTATGAACCCAAAACCCCACCAGGGGGAGAAGGGGGGGGGGGTTAGTGGCGACCCCGTAGGTTCACAACTACTAATGATGATTTTTTTCCATCGCATGATGTTTTTTTACGTTTATATTATGATATAAGCTTATATACCTACACTTCTGGACACATCTATTGGCCCACCTTACGAGTTTAGGTTTCGATGGCCCCTACCGAAATATGATTGCTAGATTGAACAAAAACTGTTGATGCAGTTTTAAACCTGATACATTTTACCATCTTTTTCGATCGTATTGTTTTAAATTTGAATTCAGAATACCATACGACATGGAGCTACGCCTAACAAGTCGGATATGCGCCTTGTTAAAGGCAATTGATTTTTGAATAAAAAACATGTTTTATCAAATAAAGGTTTAATTTAATAACGCATGTTGCCTCCATGGGCATCTACCACAGCTCTCATACGATTAGGCATAGAGTTTATCAACCGCTCTATGAAATTTTGAGGGATCATCTCCCATTCCTCTTCTATGGCAGTTTTCAACTCCTGCATCGTCTGGGCAACTGGCTGACGAGCCCTAACACGTCTTTTTAGCTCGTCCCACATGTGCTCAATGGGGTTCATGTCTGGGCTTCTGGCTGGCCAGTCCATAACTGTGATGTTCACATCCCGAAGATATTCCCTGACGATGCCGGCCGCATGGGCTTTTGCATTATCATGCATAAAAAGGAAATTTGGGCCCACATAGTCCGCGTATGGTATCACGTGAGGTTCTAAGCACTCACGAATGTACCTTTCAGCATTTAATGTTGGCAGCCGTGGTCCTGTAACAACCTCAAGTTTAGTTTTGCCGCTCGCGGATATACCGCCCCAGACAGTCCATGAGCCACCGCCATAAGCAACCCTCTCTTCAAAGCAGCATTGTACGAAACGCTCTCCCTTACGTCGGTAGACCTTCTTCCTTCCATCATTGCCATGTAACATAATTTTAGACTCATCAGAAAAGAGTACACGGCTCCAATCTTGCTGTGTCTAATTTAAATGACTGCGTGCGAAATGAAGGCGCGCTGTTCGGTGGGCTCGCGTTAGTTTGGGGCCATTAGCTGGCTTGTGTGGTACCATATCGCGTTCTTTTAACTTTCTCCGAACAGTTCGAGTGCTCACAGATACTCCGTGGAAGTCGCGAAGTTGGTTTTGTATCTCAATGGAGGTAAGGTGACGATTTCTCAAGCTGGTCGTCACGATGAATCGATCCTGCCTTTCAGTTGTGACCCGAGATCGTGGCCTTCCTTGGCGACGAACAAAGCCGCCAGTCTCTAGGTACCTCCGATAAACATTTCGGACCGCAGATCGACTTAAATTAAGTTGAGCACTCACGTTTCTTTGGCTGTGTCCGGCCTGAATAAGTGCCACAGCTTGGGCGGCGACTTCAGGTGAAGTATCCATAGATTATTGATAGAACCTCACCTTAATGTTAAGAATAAGTAATGTTTGTTGCAAAACCAAAGATATCAATCACTTTTTCAAGAATTAAATCCAAGTAAACCAATAAAACCAAGTTTTCTTAGTATTCGATTGTTTGATATCAACAAACAGGCTCCAAATTGTCTTTTGTTTCTTTAAATTCTGTGTTCGAAATTCAAAAAAAGACTATTGAATGAAATTGTGAATGTGCCAGGTTCAAAACTGCATAAAAACTTTTTGCTCGACCTAATATAATATTTTAGCTAGGACCAAACGAAACTGAAAATACAAGGTGGGCCAAAAGATGTGTCCAGAAGTGTATTATATACAGGATTTTTCCTTATGTACATCCATGTGTACAGTCGACACGCAAGGAGTAGGCGATTTAAAACTATAATTATGAGTTTAAGTATTTAAATAATCAAATCAAAGCACTAGATTTGTAAGTGGCACTACAAATTATCATCCATAGGTACATTTTCTGATCCATTTGTTTACTTGTTTACCAAATACTTTTGGGACTGACTATAGTTCTACATACGTGCTTGGTACTTCCAGGAATAGACTAGTTTACCTTTACCGCGTACACGTTCTCACGCATCTTAAATAGTCATTTAAATTAATTAACATACGAATTCCCGTTGTGTAAATACCGTACGCACTGACCCGGAGCTGGTAACACAACAGCTAGGAATTCGCGAGTTCATATCGAGATCCTTCCGAACAAGTAGTAAGGGACATAATTATAATGTGACTGCAACATGACACGTCATAATATACCTATGTATGAATGCGTTATTCCTGCACTTGACATACTTACCGCACAAAGAAATGACATCTAGGAACTTATAATGACTACCTAGATTATGTCACGATCGCAAAGTTCAGCCTATACTTAACATGCAAAGTTCAAAAATAATTCTAGGTTTAGTTCTGCATTCTTGAGGCTTATTGGATATCGCACGTTGAATCGAACTCGCACACAATGGCATTGGCAACGTTAATAGGGTTCAATTTCGCTAGGTTATGTTTGCCTTCTAATGGATCATATTAGGGATGTAAACTAGGGCACTATTCCAGTGGCTGATAACGTTGATAGCTTCCCTCTATCTTATGGGTCGTAATCCTTAATCCTCTTTGGCAAACCAAGTGCGCGCTACTATTACGTTGGCCCCTTGAACTACCGATTGGGGATTATTGGCTTGACATTCATAGTATTGTTATCTCACGAAGCGACGCGCTTTACTTGTGGTTACCAAGTGTACAAACACGCTGTGAATGTGTGTGTAAGCGCAGGAGCTCGTAGAGTCTCGAATCACAAGAATTCTTGTGCTCGAACTCTCGATACACGCCACACACATTCACAGCGTGTTTGTACACTTGGTAACCACAAGTAAAGCGCGTGCCGCTTCGTGAGATAACAATACTGTACCTATATATATATAGGTTAAGTATTATACAACAATCCGTTCCATCACTAAAATAACTGATGTCACTGGTAACGCTGCCTTGGAGCTGGAATTGGGCTGGATACATCTACCGCATGTCAAGCGATCAATGGGCCAAACTTACGACCCAGTGGGTCCCGAAATAAATTGGGGACTTTTTCGTAACTATTTATGTCACTATTACAGCATGGATGGATTTAATTTTTGGATATATGTTTATAGACTATTTGATTAATACTCTGACTGAAAAAAAACGCAATTGGGTTAAATTTCCTCGATAAAATTGAATTCCGAAAAGATTGCAATAAAAATGTGCGTAGCGTATTATGTAATTGAAAACTCTGGCTGAAAACATTTTTGATAGATAGCTTAATTTATTTTTAATTAATTTTTATTTGATTTGGCGCTTTTATTTTGGTTCCAGCGCTTTGTTGCGCTCTCTTTTTTTCGCAAGTGGCAGTAATTGACTCTGTCACTTTCTTGGGTCACGCGGCAGGCCCGGACAGAGATGGTAGGATGTGGTCCTTGGCACCTCTTGACAGAGAGACTTGGAAAGAGAGTGGCCTCCCTACTCTCCACCTCTCTCTGTCCAGAGGTGCCAAGGAGGTTTATACCCAGCTATAGACAATAATGGCAAATAAAAAAAATGTTACGAGTTAACATGGTATTGTGCGATAGTTTATCCAATATGAACAGTTATCGATGTGTCCTATACGTACGCAGTGGAATAACAAAGTTATCAGTGCAGCCCAGTGCAACGTCCGTTCGTTTCGTAAACTGTTTGCGCTGTAGATAAGCTGGGACTTGAACAAATTAATTAATACACGATAAAAATATTGGTTAGTATTGTGAAACTGAAAATCAAGTAGCCTAATAATAATGAGAGTTGCTGTTATTAAAAAATCTCCAAAATACTTAAAGCCAACATCAAAAAACTAAGTTGATGTAAGCACCTACCTAATTTTCCAAGATGAAAACAGGTAATATGTCACTTTTAATCCGCCATTTTTATATTTTAGCACTAAGAAATCTGCTTATTCATAGAACTTTTAATCTTAATTACAGCTAAAATTATCACAAAACGGAAACTTTAATGGTACACGTGGTAGTTAGGATCATGGACATGATACATCTCACCGATTCGTTACCAGTTTGTAATTTAGGCGTGTGAGTCTTAATCAACTCTCATAGACCTCAAAATATATCAAACTGGTAGATTAGGATCATCAAGTTTTTTTTTTTGTGTAACGCTACATTTTTATTGATCTTGCTTCATAAAGAAATATTAAAGCTTACATTAGGTTCTCAGTGTTTAAAACTGGGACCTAATAAATGAATAAACCTGTTAATAATGAAATAAATTAACTCCAATGTATTATTTCATCATTAATTTTAATCTTATTTTACAATAAAATCTGTATATTATAAATATTAAATAATAATATATTTATTCATCTATCTGAAAAATAAATAAAAAAATGAAGTGTCTGCTTGTGATGTCAAAATAACGGCTTTATACTAAATGCATATGAACGGTATTTAGAACAAATTTTTGTCGTCTGTCTGTCTTTCTGTACCTTCCGGATAATCTCCGAAACAGCTTTACCGATTTTGACTGGACTTTCACTGGCAGATAGCTGATATTATAAGGAGTAACTTAGGCTACTTATATTTTAGAAAAATAATTAAAGTTCCGCGCAAAAAAATTAAAACCCTTGAAATTGTGAACAGAACCGGATTCATTTATTTTAGCTGTTTCGAACATGGGCCATCTCTGTATCATTTCTTGAGATAGTGTTTAGTTTCCATTCCACTACTGTTTACATAATTTGATTATATTGAACAACTTTTTGTAACAACATGTATAAATCCTCACTTCAATCCAAATCCGCCCAATAAAAATACTTGCGCTATGTGGTCATCGCGCCACTCTTCAGGGATGTGCTACAATCCGTCCAGTTTGTTTAGTCTACGTGTGAATATTTTGTGGTGCGTATTTTTGGTTGTTGCGTTGCGTTCGCTTCGACCGCTTCTGCGCCATGGGCCATGACGTAAGTGCGTTATTGTTATGTGTGGCTTTACATTGGGCGATGAAAGATCAATTGCTGTAATACTCGTACAGGGCATTCAGGGATTTGATGTGGTTTTCCTTTCAAGAGCGATTCATTTCAAAATCGTGGCTTAGATTCCGTTTGAACAGCCAATCTTAAGGGGATAACATCGATAAATTTTGAGTTTTTAAAATTCCCTTAAAGCTACACGTAAATGGTTAAATCATTTGGATTTTCCATGTGACTATATTGTCTACTGCTGTATTAAAACCGAACATGATTATCTACTTGAAATTTTTTCGATGGAAAAAAAATCCAAAGTAGCACCGTCTATTTTCTGTTTTATGCGATTATACGAAAATAGTTCTTTAATGTGCAGTAAAATTTGCTTTAAATCGGTGGTATTTAAATATGGTAAGAAATTACTAAGCTAAAAATTGATTTATGTTTAGCATTTTGTCATAACTAAAAACGAAGCGCGTTTAGTTCTGGTGCGCGTGAGGATATTCTATCTCGCGCGTCAAACTAGACAGCCATAACGCCATTTCACTTACACACCCAGCTAAACCATGCTTAGATGTATCCTCTTAAAATAGAAACACGGAAAGGTACGAAAGCTAGACCCAAATGCAAACACGAGTAAAATATTAGACAGTATTTCACCGGTTGGTTAAAACTGTAAACATTTATTTTTCTCCATGCACACAATACCGTCTGACCCAGCAAGACATTCGGATCATTAACTGCAATCTACTTATTGCTACTTACACAAACGAAACGATAAAAGCAAAAACAGACTTAAGCCAACGTTATTTCGAAAACCGCATTACTTTCGAGGATATTAACCGAAGTACTAGACAAAGCTGTCTGTGTGGATCCGCTTATTTCCTGCCCAGACTTCAACGGAAACTGGGACTGCAGCGTCTTTGTGTGATGCAACGTCAAATGAAACATTCGGATTACTTTGTCACGCTATTATAGCTTCTATTCCTACAACGAAAAGAAAACTAATCCTTTGGATACCACCTTGTTTTTGCCATACAAGTATCGATTCTCGGCTGCAGTTTTAAAAGATAAGGAAACGTTTTGAAATTCGGATTGGCATAACTATCTTCGTGCGGTACCGTAGGCGTTCGCAAACTAATAGCGTTTATCGGCTCCGATATGATTTGAGAAGGAAATTGAGTTTCTGAAGGGTGCTACGTGAAACTTCAGCCGGTGTAGCTTATTTACTAGTTATAAGTAGCTGTCTTGTGAGACGGTGTAACGAATACATCTTCATTAATTAGTGTAATTACTTGATGGTTGTGTACTTAACCGTTAACAAAAGGAATTCATTTGTTGATGATAGAAAGTTAATTATTCATGTTTAGATTATACAGTGTGATAATGATACTTGAACAAAATAACTAAATCGGAGCAGATTCAGTCAGCAACAAAAGTAGATTAACACTTGCAGTTTTTTAATCTTATTTATTTAGCGAAATATTTAATTCAAATCGGAACAGAAGTACCTACTTAAAATTTTAAGAACATTAACTCTTTATGGTTAAACGAAAAAAAGCAGTTTATCGAATCATTTTGTGTTAATTTAGATGATGTCAAAAAGTAGCAGTGTTAACCGACTTCTGTTGCTGACCGTACAATGTTTTGTTCCCATTGACCCCGCTCGGCGCTCTACAGCTAAAAGCCGCTTGAAAAAGCATTTTTGTAACAAAATCAATTGAACTACGTTAGGCAGGAGCGTCACAGTGGGTGCGCCTGGTAACCTATTTATACCCAACCTAGAATCGAAACTATACGTCGACGACAGAAGAACCAAAATCGGTTATCAGTCCGCACGGTGTAACCTTGTAACGTGGCGTAATGAACTGCAAACCCGACCGAGCGACTTACGCAATCCCATGAATATAAAACGCGTAAATAAATAGCAGATGCGCGAAAAACTCACCCCGATACAGACAGACACTTAGCATAATAATCGCGGGTGGAGCGACGACCCCCCTCGTAGTAGGAAAGGGGGAGGGAGGGTGGCGGCACTCCCCTACAGTGACACGATTCTCACGCGGCGCGCTTCCTTTCAGTGCTGTAATGAATGGGTAACGAACGACGTAAATACGTCGCCGATGACATAATCTCTGCAACACGACATTGAAAAACCAGTATCGCGACAGTTATGCAGTTGGAAAGTGGACTGACCGGGGAATTGTTTCGATCTAGAAATTGGCTTTTGTTTTTATTTATTGTTTTTTTTTTCGAACACAATTCCCTTTCGTTACGTTGAGTGGTTACTCGGAACGATGTGTTAGTTCTGCTCGTACTTGAAATAATTATCCTTTACTGAGAATCGTAACAAGTGTTCACCTAATTAGTGTTACGAAGTCGAAAGCGCAGCAAAATTGATTTATACAGACTGCTTTTTATTCAAAATGAATTTCAAATAAAAGTTGTTCCTATTAAAGATACAATAATTTTTTTACCGGAGTCCATGCCTCGGAAATAAGCAAACTGCAATTCATTTAATTAATATGCAAAAAACAGGAATCCATCACGCTAATGACATAAAATGCTAAACCCAGGGCATCGGATATTATTGGAAATAATATAAATACGAAAGTTTGGATGGATGGATGTTTGTTACTTAATCACGCCAGAACGGCTGGATCTGGATAAAATTTGGCATAGAGATAGTCTGGAATAGCACATAAGCTACTTTTTATCCCGAAAAAATGTACGGTTCCCGTAGGATAATTTCCGACATCCACGCGGGTGAAGCTTCTGGCAAAAGCTAGCTACTCATACATATTTCAAATTACCATCCTTCTACGGAATATTGGTCAAAGGCAACATTAATCTCAATTACAAATTAACAAGTCATATAGCGTGAGAAACATACATACTGGAATACGAGCTCGTAAAGGCTCCCGCAGACAGGCGCGACGACGCGACTTCTACAGTCAAGTGCGACGCGACGCGATTCTGGTTGGTAGCCTGAGGTATGTGAGCGCTGACACGGGAGAGGGCGCGATTGACAAGATTGGCAAACTGAGTTAGCTTGACCACCTCCCCCGTCTCACCGATAACATACTTCAGGGGGTGACTAGCACTTAAGCGCGCACTAGGTATGGGTATATGTTCTACTAAAGTGCTAGTCACCCCCTGAAGTATGTTATCGGTGAGACGGGGGAGGTGGTCAAGCTAACTCAGTTTGCCAATCTTGTCAATCGCGCCCTCTCCCGTGTCAGCGCTCACATACCTCAGGCTACCAACCAGAATCGCGTCGCGTCGCACTTGTCTGTAGAAGCTCTAACGAATGCTGAACATTATCATATTGTTAAGGATATCAAACGACCTGCGGATAAAACATCATTCTTTCCACTGACAACATATTTCAGGCAAAAACAAACGTTGCGGTCGATGTTTTATGAATTAAACCTCGATATTCTTGTCGAGAATTTAAATAACTCTGTTCGCATTCGTTACGAAATGGAGTAGTGTTGTGACATCAAGTGCCTTTCGTGAAATCGTGTTGATGTGATTTTTTTTTTATTTATCTCTGTAACTGCCCGTGACATCACAGCGCGCTGCGACAATTTTTATATGTTGCAGCATCATGTTGAGCTGAGAGCCTTTTGGTAGCCTTGTACAGGACTGTTTTTTTTTTTAAATATCTTTTTTATAATTTATTATGTTGATTGTGTCTAGTTTAAGTAGTTGCCGATTTTCCTGTGTGAGTCACAATAAATACTTTTTCTTTCTTTCTTTCTTATTTATCATTCAGGTCTGAATTTTTTCATATACATTAAAATACTTATTATACAATATTTAACACAACACTAGGTAAGTACTAAATTATATGACTAAATAACTATCTATGCTTACAAATAAAAAAATAAATATACATGAAAGTACCTACTCTCGAAAAACGTTACCCTCCTTCTGGGGCAGTCGCGTCTTTACTAAATGACGCTTTCGCTGGCCGGATATATTTAGTAGTATTTAGGCACGCAATAGTATGATCTAAATATACCCGTTTATGATACTCCAACTCGGGTATATTTAGTAGAAAATTTAACGAGAATATTGAAAGCCTCATGCTAACTATACCCGACCAAAACCCTATGGGGAGTTGACATTAAGTAAAGACGCGGGGCAGGCTGGTAAAAAAGACACTTAGGCGTCGAAGTACTCGTCCGCACCGCTGTCATCCGGAAACGTGCACAGAAGACTGGCAGCATTGCCAAGTTGAATGGCAATGCTAATTCTTCAGGTAGTATTCGAGGGACAGATTTGTAGTGTAATTCATTTAAATGTAAAGGATTGCATTGTATGGATCGCGGAAACGAACTCGGGGCAGGGGTCAAAGTCTAGTTTTAAATTCAAATACAGAAATTTTCTCACGGTGTTATTTCGCACGCTTTATTAAAAACAAGTGTTATTTCTAATGTAATTAATAAAACACAGCTGCTTTATACAAGAAAAATATGCTTGAGCAATTTTAATTCAAATATTGTTTTATCCAAATGAAATATCTGTTTAAATCTGTACTTGTTAACTCAAAATACAACAAATTGATCTAATCAATTTGAGTATTTCGAGTATACAATTTTTACCAACTACAAATTCGCAACACTATGGTTGCAGCAGCGGGCACCGTCCTCCCGGGGCGCATATGCACACAGCAGGGTTCCGCAATAACACACTGAAACCCCCGAGTGAAATTTGACAAGGACTTAAATCCCTTGAGGGTCTGCCCCAAGCACGACGATCAATTTCCAACGCTAAACGAAATAATATTCCATTTTACGACCCCAGAAAGATTGGGACTTAATTTGGATAGGTTTTAAAGTCGTCTTTGTTGGGTATGATTTGATTTAGTAATGGATTTTGTGGCATATATGTATGTGTATAGGTATTGTTTTGAGAATTTCATTAGGTTGAGTTGTAGATTAAATTCTTTCAAAAGCTTATAACATAATCGATCAAACTTGAACCTAAAATGGGCACTTCAAAATCGGTTCAGTTATGTGCGATTGCGTTCTTATAATCTTGTTAATATTTATAACTTTAAACCCTTTTGCTCACTGCACACGTAGATTAAATTCAAACATATTCGTGCCCGCGGCTCCGTCCGCATGTGCGGTCTTTGATATTGAAAGCAGATTAAAATCCGTTCAGTAGTTTTTAATGATACATACAAGTTGCTGTTTCATTGTGTTTTATTTGTTTGAATAACAACTTAATCTTATTTTAATTCTTAAATGTTTTTTTTTTCATTTAATGAAGCTATAAAGCTACTCTAGTGTAAATGCTAGATTTAATGCTAAAATATTACATTTTTCATATTAAATTATACTGGTACGTTAATTGGTTACGTAGCAGTATTGAATATCACAATTAATCATGCATCATGTTGTCGAATACGACTTTCGAAAAATCCTCATAAAACGTACCTAACTAAAAATAACTTTAATGGAGCCCCTGTCAAAATCCACGGCACAGTGATTACATTAAACCCCTAGGGGTGTTGAATCAAAGCGCTCGTTCGCACGGGGGTAACGCCATCTGCGTTGGACATGTATCAAATGCGCTTTTGCACACCCACTACTTACGCCACAGGCCGTGCCCGTGACAGCGACAGTCCGATTCGATTTTAGTGTAACTGATGTTTACTCGATAATAATCAGCGCATTATTAATATTGACGAGTGATGTGATGCCGTGCAACGTTGTAATAGGGATGTTTCCTGGGTAAAAAAAAGAGAAATTGATAAACTATTTAATCCGTCATCGTCAGATAATAAAAAAATATTAGACACGTATTTTTTGCTTTAACATACTATTAAAAAAATTACTTAGATAAAAATGCATTAAAGTTGGGGGAATGGGAGAAGATTTCCTGCGGATTCATCTAATTTCCGAAATCAGGCCAATCCGCAGGAAATCTAACTTAGAAAGATGTATTGATGATTTTTGTGGTTAAAATTATGTGAATACTATTGTTTATTGTCGCTTATCATGTTCTAATCAAGATACAACCTGACACTGACCTGCAAATTGCAAAAAACGCTAGAAAATTTGAATTTCACAGGCTACCTCAGCGCAAAAAGTTCTAATCCAATTAGTTAACACAAACACTCATAAATATTTTATATCACGAAACCTAATTATTATACTAATGACATGTTTACACAGCAAAACAATGAACCTAGTCCACCTGCAACGCAAAGCATGACAACAAAAAGTCAGCAGCTTGTAATTAACGCAACTAATAGTACGCGTTACGTACTTACTTATGTAGTTGTTACTATAACCACAGTATAATAATGATTCAGTAGTTTATCTTCGTAGAAAACGGCCGAAACGACGCGTTTCGAAGTCTCAGTCAGTACCTGTACGCAACAGCACGAGCGCGCGGCAATTTACGCACGGGCGGACACGTATTTGTCTACCGAGAGGTCGTAGGTAATTAATTCACTGCCCACTGGGTCCCTACCCAGATAAACTACTCTAGCTTTACTACTCTGTGCTCTAACGTAGCGTGGCGTAGTAATTTCCGCGAACAATTAGTACGTCGCGGTCGGGGCGGCGACATTTCCGAGAAATGTGTACTCACGCCATGTTCAAAGCTACGTAATCAGTTCCAACTGAATTGTGATGTAGTGGAATAGTAGAAAAGTGTAAGTAGTATCGTAGGAAAAATATGCTTTCACTAGCTTTTGTCCTTGACTTTGTCCGCGTGAAACTTGTTTTAACACAAAATATGTCGTATGACACTCGACAATACTGTAGCTTCCCATTAGTGAAAGAATTACCCCGTACATACAAACAAACTAACAAATGTTACCTATTTATCTTCTCCCTCGTGTCGTTGGCAATGGCACGACAGTTATTCAAATATTGTTGGCCCAAAACTTCGCCACTTCCACGGCGATATCGGTGGCAGCGCGGAGGTCACTTTGGCTGCATGCTTTGGGACACAGAGGGCAGGATAGGAGGTGGAGCATAGTGTGCGACACAGCTCCACATCCACACCCTTCTGCTGTTGCGTCGAGGTAGCCCCACTTTACGAGGTTCCACTTACACCTTCCCGCTTGGGTTCGGAGACGGTTCAGGAACTTCCAAGTGGACCATGGAAGGTTACACCCTACATGAAAATGCTCGTTTGGTGGTAGGTAGTGGTGTGGGAAAGGTATTCTGTCACAGTTTGAAATGGGCGTCGACCGGGTTTACCTGCCTGGTGCCTGGTACAGACGCTGTCGATTTCAAGAAACTGTTTTCTTTATAATATAGGCTCATCTATGTATTAGGAACTTACATGGAACTTATAACTAACACATGTTGTTGAATCAGTATTATACACCCCTGCTTTCCTTGTTTGTGAATATTGGCATGATGTCGTGTTACGTTTGTTAAAAGTTCAATAATAAAACTTTCTTCGCAAAAAGTTTCAGAAACGAAACGACATAATTTTCTTAACATCCCGGCAAACGTAACGTAACTGAAAAAAAAAAAAAAAAAAAAAAAAAAAAAAAAAAAAAAAACGTAAAAAAAAAAAAACGTAACTTGACGACACGGTTGGCGCAGTGGTTGAGCGATTGACTGCTGCGCAGCATGTCGCGGGTTCGATTCCCGCACGGAACAAATATTTGTACGACCTACAAGTATTTGTTCCGAGTCTGGGTGTTTTTCTATCTATAATATGTATGTATTTACAAAAAAAAAAATGTATATAAGTAGTTTATCAGCCATCTCGTTACCATAACACAAGCATTAGGTTGCTTAGCTTGGGGCTAGATGGCGTTGTGTGATATGTCCAAAAACATATTTATTTATTTATTTATTTACTAGCTGACCCGGCAGACTTCGTACTGCCTCAATCGATAAATAAAAGACCTAAACTTTTGTATAAATTAATTTCAAAACAAACAAAACGTATTGAATAAAAAAGCATTTTTGTAATGAAGCATGAAGTTTTATTATTATTTTCGACACATGTTGCTTACTTAAAAAAAAAGAGTTTACCTGAAATACTGGTTATTTATAAGGTTTAAATTTGATATTAACAGACACACACTGTTATGATACAGTTTGTTAATCTATTTAAAGCTTTCTCATAAACTATATTTTTTGTTTTATTTTGTGGTGCGTAAATAAACAAAGAAAACGGTTTTCCGACGCGCGAAAACGCGACGTATAATTGTCCATGCGCGAAACAGGGAAACTCCAAGTTGATTCCGCAAACTTCTAGAGACTGTCCTTGCGATTTGTTTATTGTCATCGCAAAGGCCAGACGTACTGGAAATTGTAAGCGTTTAAAATCGAATGGTAAATCCGTTGGAATCATCGGTATTCGCGGGATCAAGACATCCTCTCCTTTGTATTTTCCTTTTATGATTGTTGCCTCAATGACGTTATTCATCAGCTTTTTCACAGCCAGCCTTGTTCCATTGCATAGTCGAGGTTGATTAATGTTAAGCAGCATAATGACAACTGATCCTACTTTTAACTGCAAATTATGAGGTGGTAATCCAGGCGATTCCAGTGAATTTAAAAACTCCGTGGGATAGTTGACTACGTCATCCTGGTTCATAACGGTGTCGACTGATTTGAAGGAAACCAACTGTCCTGGAAGAAAATTCTGAATGGTCGCATTGAGATCCTCGACATCTTTATTTTTCGCTGCCAATATTGCTCGTTCACCGCCAATTATGGTTATTGATCTTTTGCGCTATATCTGGGAAAACACGCTAAATAAACTCCTCTTTTGAATCTGTGATGTGACAGAAATCTGTGGGTAATGTGATGAATCTGGTCGAGGTGTCCATTGCAATTTTATTATTTCCAATGTCTAACAACTGCTTCGCAAACACATTTGCAGTTTCATCATGTTGCAAAAATACTCGCATGTTAGTTGTTAATTGGAGTGTCTTTACGTACTGCCACAAAATCGATGATTTTAGACATGCATTTAGTTCATCAGCAACAGTTGATCGGGGAATAACTGGAAGAGTCTGACGAAAATCACTTGACAACAGAATCATGGCCCCACCAAAAATATTTTGGTTGTCACGAAGATCTTTCAATGTTCTGTCTAGTGCCTCCAGTGACCTCTTATGGGCCATTGTGCATTCATCCCAAACAATTAATTTGCATACCTGTAGGATCTTGGCCATAGCGCTATTTTTGGCGATGTTGCAAATTGGTGTTTCGGTGATTTGCATGTTTAATGGTAATTTCAAGGCAGAATGCGCAGTTCGCCCGCCTTCTAGCAGAGTCGCAGCTATTCCAGATGCAGCCAACGCTAGAGCAACATCATTTCGCGATCTGATCCTCGCCAAAAGCAATGAAAGTAAGAACGTTTTTCCGGTTCCTCCGGGAGCATCAAGGAAATAAATTCCACCAGATCCACTGTTCACAGCTTCTATCAAAGTATCGTACGCAATTCTTTGTTGTTGATTTAATTGTGGAACATTTGTGCGAACTGTTTCGGCCAATGCTTCAATGTCAACTCGTGGTTTAATACCACGAGTTGCAAAGGGAACAACAGTACGCATCGTGCATATGACGATTGGGTGCTGTCATTCCCAAACACGACAATACTTTATTTGCTATCAATAAACACATATCTTCTATCATGATCAATGTCTCATTGTAAATTTCTTCAGTCATTTGTAGTGTAGGATTCAAAGTTTCACGGCGCACACGATGTCGATATGATAATCGCAAACAATGTACGAATTTGATGCGGCGATGAAGATATTACGGAATCCTTGAGCGTATCATCCCAGTGCGAATCGTTATCAAGTAAATGTAATAGTTGGCATGCCTCACGGTAGGTCGCACACAGCTGGCCATTAACTGTTCTCAGTTGTTTGAACGATGTCGGACCACGAACATTCACCAACAACAATCGCAAATAATAACATTCATCGTTATTTGGATGTACTTTGTAGATGCGACCCAGAGCGTCTGAAGCAAATACCTACATTTGGATGGCCTTCAACTGGTGTTCCTTGTTTTCGACGCTGAAACGATTTCGATGATGCATTCCATATGTAATAGCGTGGCATGTCAGCATACAGCAAAGTGCTAGCAAAATCATCAGTTTGACAGACTGTGAAGAAACTTGTTAATGTTGTCGATGGTGGACGTGCCGCTCTGTCTGCCGCGTTCGATTCATTAAAATAAACTCGTTGACCATTTTCTAAATGGACCGCCAAATAGACTACTGTAGGGTATCTTTCATGGATCGCAAATCAAAATATACGCCAAATTGCTTCGTTGCTACTTACATAGTGCCCCATCTGGTACTGTGATATTTCATCTTTTGCATTGGTTACAGCAAAGACAGCCATATCGCTGCCTTTGTTAACATATTTACATATGTACTTTTTCGATTTTACAGAGTTACAATATTCCACATTGATGTGAGTCTCAAAAGCTTTGGACAATATTGGCGAGTATGGCACAATCCAACGATTGTCTACGTCAACATTTTGTCCTCTTACCTTCACAACTACCGATCGCCCATTGTCCGCAACTGATCGCCGACGATACAATGGGTATCCATCATTTCCCGTTATAGTTTCAGCAAGCAGGTCTCTTGGGTATCGCTTGGAACTTGATTATAATTTAATATGAACTTTATTGAATAGCAATAAAGTTCAAATTGACTCTACATTTTATTTAGAAAACGTTTGTATGGGAAATAGAAAAGGGCTGTTTTTAGGGTTTTCCCGGCAATTATTCGATTTTTTCTCGCCTTTTAAACCTTCCCTAGACCTCCACGAACATTTCAAGACTAAGATAAGATAAATCCGTTCAGCCGTTCTCGAGTTTTAGCGAGACTAACGAACAGCAATTCATTTTTATATATATAGATTTATTAACTAATGATTATAAAACTTGGATAAAATTGTTAGGAAAAAGTTAAAGTTTATTGTTGTTTTGTTAGGGGTTGTGGCACAAAGATGTTTAATTATGTTATCGTACAAAAGAAATCAGCCGGCCTTTTTTTTTTAATACCTATGTTAAATGGAATCAAATCGAGCCTTTTTCCAAATATGTTGGGAGCTGAATAACCAGTATTTTACTTGGAGCAACTGCCTATCTGACCTCCACAACCCAGTTACTGGGTAACGTGATACCCCTTGGTAAGAAAGACTGATTGTCAGACTTTCGTAGTCCTATCAGACAGTCATGTCGCTAAAAATTGCAGCACGAATTTGGTCAAGACTCGATAGAATTGGCTTAAGCCAACCGCATGTATCGCGACATTATCAACGTGTTACATCTACAGACAGGTAGACATAATATTTGCGTAATCCCCAAAGCTTTGACTGAAGCGAAGAGCTTGGGTATAGTGTAGACCGCACACTGGGAACCCACACAATAACCTCTTACTGAATCTTTTGAATGTTCGATGCAGCATGATGTATCCGAATGTATAGGTAGTATACAGTTGAGTTAGGTGTAGGACAAAAGGACTTTTGTGTGCCTACATTCTCAGTTCGGATGTGTGGGCTCATAAAACAATATAGTATCGAGTATTCTATACTATTTTTCCTCTATGGTGCCGTGCCAATGTCGACAATTCTGCCAATGTCAGATGTGTTAAGAGAAAACGTGCGGAAAAAAAAAGAAAACAATTAGACTACCTACTTAATAAATCAAATTAGAAACTAGATCCAATACTAGTTGATTGATGGATACCCGAATTGAATGTGAAAGTGCAGCAAAGTTTTTGTATTCGGTGTCACTGACAAACTGTCAACCCAGAAATAGCTACGTGGGGATTGCATTATCATTTCCGTTCATTCTGTGTTAATGTCAGGAATTTTACTTATAATTTTTAAATGTCACGGTAACAAGTACACAATAGCATGCGACCTATTTAATAATTATTCAGACTATTAGAACAACAATAAAAAAGATATAATCAATTTTAAAAGGAACATCTATTTCATTAATAAATATACATAATTGCTGAGTATGTTTACCAACACGTCCATTCCATTTCCACTTGCGCGTACGCAGTCGCGAGGGCGACACGCTAGGCGAGCGGGTCGCGTCTCGTTAACTTGCCACGGCCGATAGCATCAGGTAGCGATCCCGCGTCACGCTCAATAATCATGTCGTTAGGCCTTGTAAAACGTAACGCTGAACGTAACGTTACCGCGTGATAAAATGTTATGGTAACGTGACGTTACCGCACGGTAAAACGTACGTTACCGCGTGATAAAATGTTATGATAACGTAACGTTACCGCACGGTAAAACGTAACGTTACCGCGTGATAACGTGATGGTAACGTAATGTTATCGCCCCATTGACAGTCTGTGCCAAGCCTTAAGATTTCAATATTTGAGGTTAAACAGGTGTTACACATGAAACTGCGTTCTACTGCAGTATCAATGCCCCGCAGTTCAGTGACATTCACTAATGAAATATTGAACCAAATTGGTATTACGAAAATAAATTGTGAGGGACGGACCATTTTCTTTAAGATATTGCAACCTATCGCCAACACCCGCGTTGGCGAAAGGTTCTAATATCTTTTAAGAAGGGCGGGGAAAGAAAATTAATGGGCATTGGCGAAATTAGGGTGAAAACATAAGTTAAGAAATTGAGATTAAGAATAAATCGTGATAAAAACGAGCAATCATCCTTAGAATCCTAACATTCTCCGGAAAATGTGAATTTTCATTCTTATTATTTTTCTTCTTGTATTTTTGGTGTTACTTGACTTGACATTCTTGATTCTTGACATTCTTTTTTGAATCCAACAATCTTCAAAAATCTTTGGCAAATGTACAACCGCGGACATTACCATTACAAAAAATATTCTTGATTGGAGAAATTCGCAGTAGGCTGGATCTTCTCATTATTGCTTTGATTGGCACATAATTAAACAATCGTAAAGATTTGCATCACCACAAGCTAGTTTAGACATAATAAGAAATTTACGTCAGACGCCTAAGTAAATATCCTCGAATCCTAGACTAACATAATATTTATTGACTATGTTAATGCATGCATTGGCATTGCACATAATGTAATCACACTAGAAGTCAGATAAATAATCATAAAAACATTACCATTATGATAAATAAGGATGACTTATGTACTTCTTTGTTTACCTAGATGACGACATTATTACATACGTAAAACAGCAAGAACCACGGATATAAAATCGAATAAACAAATTACGAAATAGGGCTAAACAAAAGAGCGTGTACATTCTATATTCGAAGAGAGATTACAATGTAGTGTCGAGCGCAGGTGAATGACCGAAATCGGCGCGCCGACCTTGCGACGTCTCGCTTCACCTACATACGCCACACTGACAAGCCACTTTTGCTTTCGACAATTCGCAAAAAAATATACGTATGGAATTGACATCTTGGCAATCATTGAAAGCTCAAGTAATATTACTCCATAGAAGTATAGAAAAATTAAATAATAAATAAAAAACCGAAAATTAAAAAAGTTAAATTTTCAAACAAAATAAATATCAAAATAAATTCACTTAAAGTAAACACTCTGTTTAGACAACGTACCTTGACCCCAGGAGCGAAGAGTGGCAACGGTGCACGCGGGCGGCATGGCGGCTTTTTTGTCGGCGCCGGCACTTTGATTCGTTTGACAATGTGCGACGAAAATAAAATCCACTAAGTTCATTTGTACCGCCACGTGTTTATTTCGCGATAACTGAACTGAACTAAATACTTCAATATTACACATTAGTTCCAAAAAGAATAAACTTAAATTTTCTCATTTTCAAAGTGTCCACCACTTTTTTGAATGCACAAGTTACATCGCCGCACAATGTTATCCCGAAGCCTGCTCAGCAAATTTCGTTCAGGATCCAGAGCCATGGTTTTTAATTTGTCGAACACAAAAGTCAAGTGTCAATTTCACCTTAAAAAATGTATACAAAAAACTTAAAAACACAATTTACACACATACAGAGTCAAATAACTAATAAACTAATAAGTGTCCATTCCACTGATAAAAAATTAAACTAACTAAGCACTAAATTTACTGGTATTTGCTAATCACGTTTTGAAGCAATGCGCGCAAGTAGACGAAATCTCTGCGAAACACACACTATCCCGGAAGACTATCGGTGAACTGACAAAGCGGAACGCAACTTCCAAGATGGCGAAAAAATATTATAATGTAGGGCACATGGTGCAATTATCGTAATTAACGCTTATCGATAACTTTTTAAACATAATTACTTTCTACCGAAACAAGGCATTAGAAAACAAGTATCTTTGTGTAATTTAAATATTTATTTTTAACAATTAAAAATATTAATTGGACATTAAAAATACGATTGAACAGTTTACGAAACTACCGTTAAGTTGGTGACTTCCTGAGTAATCCTGAGTATCAATCGGGTCTGTCGATCCACCGGGAGCCGGTCTGTAACTAACTATGTAACATGCGAAAACAATTCATAAATTGTTGTTGTTTACTTTATGCATTTTATCTCTAAATCTACTTAATAATATTTAATAAGAACACACATAAACAAAAATGCTGTTTAGCTTTAAATACTCAGGGCATAGTGGTTTTTAGAATTATGACAATAATTCTTAAAACACCATAGCACCACCTAAGTATTTAAAGCTAAACAGCTTTTATGATTATCGATCTTTATTCCTTTTAACAGAAGCTAATAGTCGATAACAGGTGTGCTTCCCTATTTACTGTGCCTACGTGGCGCGAGCGCACCCCGCACCCGCGCGCCCCCCGCAATATTATTTCGCTGAATCGCCTTTGAAGAAAGCCGCGTGGCTTGTGCCGCTCTGTGTAAAGAAGCCGCCAAAAGACACCGCTGCCGATGTACACCCGCAGGAAATGTTGGCGCGTCCCAGTGATGGATTATGTTTGTGAAAACAAAACAAAGTTTCGACCATGGCAGGCCAAGGAAGTTGTTCAATAGGAAATTCCAAGTACTAGTATACCGAAAAAAAAACCACATTAACATTAAATTTCATAGTCAGTCTGTACTGGTCTTGTGTCTGTGAGAGGTAGTGGGCCGTACCGTTACAGTATTAATCGAATGTGGGTGTCGTCGGGCGGCGCGGTCCGCGGCTGCGTCTCCCGTACACGCTTAGTTTTGCGCACGCACTCAAACGTTGAATTATTTTTTTTTTTACATTAAATTCCAGCCTGTCGTGCAGGTGTACCGATTTTACATTTCGGCAAATAAGTAGAATAGGTACGTAACAGCGTCGTGATAGTTTGCACTGAGTGGCAACGTCGCATTTTAAAGGGTTCATTGAATCATTGACCTAGTGATCCAATTCTACAGAGTGTTTAAATTTGATCAAAATGAAAACTCTACTTTTTGACGTAATTACTGGACCGATTTCGTTCATTTTTTGTATATCGTCAGAAAAGGCGATACCAAGTGTGTCCTAGAAATTATTGCATATAAGCGGTCCCCATACTGTATTAAGGAATATCTTTGTTCCGTTGGATGTTGGTGACGTATCTAGCTGTGCCCTATAGGTACCTATATAGTATAGATAGACTACGAGCTACACGTTGTTACTACGCTCCGTTGTTGTCACGCTTTGTTTTTGGCTACTACGTTGATGTAGGAAGCATCATGGTTAGTTTAGGGTTTAAAGTTATCTACATTCTCGGTTCTTATTTTATATTGTAAAATATTGATACTTTAATATTTAAACTTGGTTCCCTTTCTTCTTTGGTTTTCTTCTCATTAGAAAACAAAAAAGTTTTTCACCAGTCCGAATTCATAAGAATTCTCGACTTTCAATAGTCCTTTAGTCCTCTCATTAAAGAAAATGAAACTTTTCTCGAATTGAAACTCCGCCAGACTTAACGATGTTCGGTATCAAATTAAGAGCCGCCCCTTCCAGACGGACAGATAGTCGGATACCTGTCCGGAATATCTTCAGAGCAAAAATTTCTTTAAAAATTGGGTCAATTAGCAACAAAGCTCCCCACGAAGTGCGAAAAAGGAGGGGAACCTACGTCCCTAGTTATGAGTGTACGTTGTGGCTTCACAAAGGGCGAGGGTGCGCCCTCGACGCGCGACACCACCCCCGCCGCCCCCGTGCACTGCACCAAAGAAAAATAACGCCCAGCCACAAAACCACAGAGCTCATAATCGAACACGACACCACAACGAAGGTTGCGCGTTAAAATTGTGTTATTCGACTTTTACCTGTAGATCTCGTCCAACAAAAGATTCTAAAACGGGTTACGCGAGAGGATTCAGAGGATGCTCCCAGAATAAACATTTCACGTGTGAAGCGAGAGTCGCGTTATGTGGATATAAAACCTGCAGCCATCCTCACTTTGTAAGTCACGTAAATGTCGGCGTGAGACGTATGATTGATACCCACCACCGACGAAGTCTCTCCACTGAATATAAAAGCGTACTTTAATAATAAAACATCTTTTCAAATAAATACGTGAACAATAAGTAAAATTGTTAGTTCATTCGTCACAGTGTGTAGTCGCGTCAAGTCTACGTGCGGTGAATGTCACGCGGCCAAAAATAATAATGTGTGTGTTCGGTCCGGACGGTCGTTCGGTCAGTGCAGTCTCGTTGCGTCACTGCACTGGACCGCCGGGGCATTGCACCTTGTGCACCGCGACGCGAGTGCCGCGACCACACCGCACGCTCGCGCCGTCCCGCTCGCGCCACGCTCGCCTAGCTGCGTGCGATCGATCCTTAGCCATTCAACAGCTGATTGTCATTTCACGAGTAACGTGATCGGTGACATGGTGAGGTTACTGTCTCACGTGACGCCCTATGCCCTACACTAATGAATAGTAGCTAACTATTATATTGTATTGTTTCAGTGGCGTGGCGGTGTTGAGTCCGACGGAAAGCGGTGGATGCAGCAGTAGTGACATCACTGAGCCACGCTCGCCGCGCAGCCCCGAGTCGTCGACGTCGTCGTGCAGCACCTCCGAGGAGAGCGCGGGCGCGCGCATGCCGCCGTGGGCGTGCGAACCGGCGCCGCCGGCACCGCGACGCATCGCGGCGCAACCCGCGCCCGTGCGCCGCTCGCAGCCGCCCTTACATCGCCGCATCACCGAGTACTTCAACCACAAGATGAAGCCACAGAACGGCCTCAAGCGTGATACCGCGGCCAACGATGACACCAAGAAAAAGTGCCTACCTAAAAATGGGGTCACGCATGACCTAGAGAAATATATTTCTTATTTGTCACAGACCCTTAGTCCTAAAGTATTAATGGACGTCGGAAAGCAAAACGAAGCCGCTAGCCGAAAGTCGAACACTACCATTAACGGCGCGATGGACGCCACGAAGGCGGCAGATCTCAGCAAAACGACGCCGAATGGTAACTTCAATGGTCTGATCGACTACAGTAGACCCAAGGAGATGAAAGACAAAAACCACACGAACATGAATGGCTTTTTGGAAGTCCGGCACGGATCCGAGACTTTCACAAAAGGGAAGCAAACAGGAGGGCTTCTGAAAGACTTGATAGATGGTAAGAGACCCGGCCTTGAAATAAAGACATCATCTGACCCATCCGCCAATGGGATATTAGCCAATAAACATACACCAGAAGTCAGTAGACGTAAAGTTCCCATACCTGCATCCAGTGACCTCATCGGCATGAGGATTGCGCCCACAACCACCATAAGTCAATCGCCCAAGAAAACTACAAAACCAGATAAATCCAGAATGAACGGCGTCGTAAGCTCGACGACTAAACTGGATAGCAGAATGAATGGAGTCACATATGGATCAAATAACTTGAACTTAAACCCTATAACTAAACTAGCAAAAAAGGAGACGCAGAAGAAAGCGACACAACCCGCGAAAAGAACGAATCGCAAGTCATCCGCGTGTATTGCCAATAGTAAAAACCTCACATGGTCTAAAGCTAATAACCTTAAGCAGGTGCAGCTTCAGAAACAAAATTGTACAAACATATCTTCGAGTTCTCCTATTAAAACCATGCCGGGGGAGGCAAGTCCTCTACCGAAGATGCATATCCCGAACGGTGTTCGTCAGGCTCCCATGATGAATGGTAACTACACCAATCTCAGTGTACCTGTACCGAATAATTATCAAAATTGTCATCAGATTAACATCCCACAGCCATGTAACGGTACAATGAACCCCAACAATTTAGCATCATTCGTTGCTGTACCACAAAATATGATGCTAACAACGTTAAGGATACCCCAGAACGGTTTATCGCCACAAACACTGGGACAACAGAATAATATGGCAGCTTACAACCGAACGAATGTTAACGTCTCAAGTCCGACAAAACTAAATGGCCAGTTCGTTTTCCCACTCATGCAGAACCTAAACGGAACGGTTGTCCAAATACCAAATCTGATGACTAAGATGCCTAACTTTGTTCTTCCGCAAACTCACACACAAAGACAAGACCATTTGCAAAACCAGCAAGCGGCATCTATACTTATAAACGGTACTCTTTTGAAGCTCGCTAACACCATGACGTCGGCTTATCCGAACGCAAAAAGTGAGCCAGTAACAAGTCAACCTATTCCAGGGATGAATAAAAATGTCACTGGAATGCAAGCTGTTGGAATGACAGTTCAATCCAAGCAGAATTACGCTGTCAACTTTAGCCACCCCGTTCTTATGCCTCAACCTGGTTATATTGTTACATCTGTGCCACCAAATATAAACGTGAAGGAAACTTGGAGTTATACGAATACAAATACAGTGTCTTCATCACAAACGACGTATTCGAGTCATTTAGTTCACCATCAACCGCCCATTGTGCCCAACTATCATTCGCTGCACACGAGTAGTATTCCCATCGCGCCGGTCAAACCGCCGGACAACCCGATCCAGGGCACCGACCCTCCCAGCAGCACAGTGAAGGAACACGAGCTATTTGATTTAACGCCTCCCAAGTGTGAAATACCGTGGTTGTCCAAAACTGTCAACAATAACATTTTCCCATTACAACCAAATAAAAAGAACTCGAGGCCTTTCGCGGAAATTAGTAGTATATCGGAGAAGCTTGAAGAGTTAGCTGCTAAGAAGGCGAAGTATGATCTAAAGGACGACAAAATCGAAGATTTGAGGATGGATTCTAGCATGGATTCGACCATGGATTCTACCATGGATTCGACCATGGATTCGAGTATTGAACTTCGTAAGATCGAGGCGGTCGCCAGGCGGGAGGAGACGATCTTTACGCAGATCACCGTCCTGAAGGACATATCATCGTCTGACGTCCACAATACTGTGATAGAAGCAAATTTCTGTAGTACCACAACCGAGTCGGAATCGGGTATAGGGACGGACAAGTCCATAGACTCTCCTAGTGACTCTCAAACTAGTAAAGAATGTGATGAAGATTCGTCGTTATCTTTGAGTATAAGTGTGTGTTCTGTGGAGGTGCAGAGTCAGAAGAGTCCTATTCTGAAGCAGCCCAAGACGCTGCGCTTTCCTCCGAGGAGTTTGACGAAGCCCAGCAGTGACAAGCGGAAGTCGAGTACAGACACGACGTCCACAGTCTCTGTGTGCCAGTGGGAGAACTGTAAGCGAGAGTTCGACGGAGATCCAGATCTCTTAGAACATATACAGGTTAGTTATATATGTATATTGTGTCGTAATATGTAGTCGCCAGATTTATTTGCCGGCAAGACATTAGCTATCGACGTTATAAACATTTTATAACCTTCCTTAGCAACTTCCTCTCCAAAATGATTATCTCCATTTTTAGTACATCCTCATAACAGTTTTAAAATAAACATTCGTTTTCCAAAAATCAAACTTTCTAAAAACTACTCATAACATTTGAGAGAAGAATATACAGATCAAAATATAGTTTTTACATGTGAGAGACATGTTTCGCTTTAATATAATTTTATACTAAAATCCTCTGTATCACAATTTCAGAACGTCCACGTAGAAACGCAAGCCGGCAAGGAGAACTACGTCTGCTTATGGGAGCAGTGCAAAGTTCGCGGCAAGCCATCATGTTCCCGACTGTGGCTGGAGCGGCACACGCTGTCGCACGGCGGGAACAAGCCATTCAAGTGCATCGTCGACGGCTGCGAGAGACGCTTCTCCACACAGGTATAATTACGGGCATATACAATTTACAAACATCCCCAAAACCACAGTATAATAATGTTACAGTAGTTTATCTTCATGGAAAACGGCCGAAATGACGCGCTTCGAAATCTCAGTATATACCAGTACGCAACTGTTCGAGTGCGCGGCCGGACGCATATTTATCTACCGAGCGGGTTGTAGCTAATTAATTCAAGGTCACTGCCGAGATAAACTACTGTAGCTTTATTATTCTGTGCCAAAACGCACTAAAGATGAAAGCGTCTATATACGGTCTATTTTAATGAAAATTAAGCGTTGTGTAATATGCGGCAGTCGGCGTAATTTGAGCGTTTGGTGTCAGCTATACTTACTGCGTGCGTTCGAATATGCAATGCGATGCGATTTGGCGTAAATTATTTTGCTATTTGTAAAGTATGACAGCGGTGCGTGTGCGTTGTTGCGGCGAACATTTTTGAGAGAATTCCCCAGTTATTTGCTATACATTTACCAGTTAAAATATTAAAATCAATCAAATAGGCTCATTGTAAATTCCAATATCTCGAAACTTTTCGCAATATAGGGCCACAAACGCAATTTTAATTGATATGGACCTGATTTTATGTTCACAAACACCAAATTGTCCTAAAAGAAAAAATCATCAATTATAATTTTATTGTTTTCGATTTATTGCATGTTCAAAATTTATATTTTGAATCTTCGGTGCGTTTTCTCACAATCAAAATATTATTTAAGCATCCCTTTATATCACTTTTAGTCAAACGGTTGCAGAATAAGTAATATACAAAGTATATTAATGTATGGTGAAATATTTTAGAAAATACATTTTAAAATATTTAAGGTTTATTGGGGTAAGTACGGTAATGGGGTAATTCCGATTTATGATAATTCCTACTAATTTTTATCGACAGCGAAAGTCGGCGCCGCCGCCGGCGGCCGGTAAAATGGCGTTAAATCATTATGTTGCCAATGTATGTATACAATACCGCTAGGTTTGGTAGAAAATATCATCAATCGGAATCACCCCACTATCGTAATTACCCCAATAAACTATATGATATTTTAAGGTATACATTTTAAAATGTTTTTATTATATGTTAGTTTACATAAGTCTATTCATAGTCTAGGTAAAAGCTAAAAGAGTTCACTGAAGTGTAGGCTTTTAAAATTATTAGGTACTAGTAAAACTAGGTACAAATACAATAATTTATCGAAAATGTATTATGAATGTCTTTGTATTGTAATTTGTTTATTTCTGCAGCGAATCGTTTTTAAGTGTTATGAACTTATGATTTATGTTCTGCTCATTAGTAATTAAGTGAATTGTATCTAACCCTTTCACCGCTAACGACGTCAACTATACCTACAGATAATAATTATAAAAAAGTACTCAAAGTCAGATATTACTTTTGTTTTTTTATTGTTCTCGTGTACTTCTTGGTCCACAATTTAGAAATTACAATTGCAATAACAAGGTAAAAACTAAACTATCAATGTTTTGAGAGTTTTTTAAAATTTCTTGTTAGCGGTGGAATGATTATTTTAGTTATACTTTTGGGTTTTTCAGCTGTAAATGTTCAGTTTCAAAAAGCTACCCTCGTGTTATGAAAGCTGTAACCCTCGTGTACTTTTTTGAAATTGTTAATTTACTCATCTAATGAATCTAAAATGTATGTTCATTATGACAGTAGTGTCTTCATCACGTAAATAACGTCTAATCGAGTGATTGGATCATAAAACTCGTTTCATATCAAAAAGTAATGTTGAATCGCCTTAAAATTCATAAATACTTTCTATATCCGCCGTAAACTTAATAAAACTTTTAAACACTACGAAAATATTAATAATTTATTATCAACTTTTACTGAATTTACCTATAAAAGACTAACCAATCGCCAAAAAACTAAATGATCTAATTACAAATTCAATTAATCTGATTAGTTTAATTTAAATGTTCTTGCTCTGTGATGTGATCCCATCACTGGATATATATAGTATGGCATATCACGATTATTTCGTTCATTACTTATCTTTTTTTATTTCATTTGAAAAAAACTAAGAAAAAAGAAGTCTTATAAAATCTTATTCCCACAAAACAGCCGTCGCGTGATGTCGCCATATTGACGTTAATTTACGACGCAGCCTCCGACGAATATAAAAGATAAAGTTGTATATGTTTTCTTTCCCCAAGGACACTGAAGACGATGCCAAAGAGAACCCTCGATGGCTGTAACCACTTCCGAGATTTTATTTATTTTTGTCGACCTATAAATTCGTCGGGTTTACCCCTTTGACCGCTATTTACCGTTCAGCGTACCGTAAAAGTTAGATAATAATGCGACAATAGCAGCGTAATTTTGGACGATAACTCTTCATGCGATATAATCTCAGTATTGTTCACGGTTTGTCTGTAACTTGACGTGATTACCTGTTAATGGCAGTCGAAGTGTTAAATGCGATGAATTTGATATGTATCATTTATTTTTTCAACACAACGTGTCGAGCTACGGAATAAGTGTAGTGTAAAAGCAAGTACTATTTGTAGATGAACTGGTGTTAGAATAATTAGTTCATAAGGACTCAGAACTTTACGCCTTCATCAATGAACTTTATAATGTTATTTAGGAATATTATGCGATATAATATAACAAATAATTTTGTAGATAACAATAGAAAAACTAATACACAATAACTATTCTATGCTTGTATTATTGACTACCAAAATATAACAAACAAAATGGTATACCGGAAAAACTTCCGCAATAATCGTGAAAAAACTTAAATTTACATATCTTCGTATCAAAAACAAATAAAAATGGCATTACTAAAATATACTAACTGCTTATAGCGTCTCTGTATCTTAATCTAATACTTGGAAGTTATGAACGAAAGCTGCATTATTATAGTCGCTGCATTAAGAACTGAGTCGTCGGGCCATAAATCATTGTTATTAGTCTGCCTCGCTCCCACTTATGGAGCTTATGGAGTTCTCTAATGATGAGCGTTATAGTAGGGTCTTATTACTACTGACATTTACGGCCCAACGACTCAGTTCATAACGCGAGTACTGTAATGTACTATTCTACTGTAAATTCTGCGAGGACTTATACTGCGTTGCATATAAATCTTGTGTTTATTCCACATAGGTATACCTTACCAACCATGGCCGAACGTGGTAATTCTTACTTGCTAACATTTACTTTACAATTACAGACGTTATTGGAGCGACACGTGAACAACCACTTCAATGAAGCTTCGCCCAGTAATGGTTCCGGCAAGAAGTCTGCAGAGGGTTCCGTCAAACTCATCCGTCGGAATGGCAAGAAGCTGCGGTATAGAAGACAACCATGGTCTGGTGAGTTGACTCTCTACTTCATCCCCAATTCGCTTGCTTTGTTAGCGGTATTGGGGCTTCCGCATCTAATTCATCCCTGCTACTTTGACCAGCTCATAGCCTCGTCGATTCACCTCGCTGGTGGTCTGACAATATGTTTTATTTTATTTAATTTTTACCGTGCACCAAAATCATCGACTACATAATTTAGGTACTTGGTTAGAAAAAAAAACTAACCAAAATTACAACAATAGATAACTATTTCTCTTATGGGTGTACAAGTGAAACCCTGAATGCTCAAGAAGAGCAAAAGTAACTTGCTTGTTTTACTGGGAACACCTGTTTCTCGAAACTGCTGGTTGACACATTTGAATTCAGACAATATCAGAAAATCTATGAGCTATGAAACTCTATGAACCTTGACATGCTAAATGATTAATTTTAAAGATTTATGACAAACCTACATGATTATATTTCAAACATTTGACGTGTTTCACGTCCGCAGCGACCCAAAGGTTGAGGTTGCAAACTTCCCAAAAACGCTATTTCTAATTTCGTCCACATTTTTTGACCACACAACTCATTTATTTCCAGCACGCATGTTCGACTTTTTCGACGCGGGTATGATGGAGGGCCTAGTATGGCGGCTACTGCGCGCGACGCGCTGGCGGCTGAGCGGCGCCTGCCCACTGCGCGAGCCGCCCGGCCGCCACACGCTCACGCTGCGCGCCGCACTCACGGCGACGCGGTACAATGTCGCGGCGCATAGGAGAGAGGCACTTGTCACGTATTACCCACCAAATGTGTAAGTTACCATTCTATGTTTAATTTTTTTTAGGTATAGGACAAGAGAGGGAGGGAGATAAGAAGGCTGTTCTGTAGAGAAAAGAGAGCTAGAGAGGCATGTGTATGACAAAAGCAGAATGGAATCAAAGTTAATTGTAATTCTTAATGATATTCCAGAAAACCTTACTAAAGTTTTCGTTTCCTAGGAAAGCGGCTGAACGGCCGTCATGAAAATCTATAATTTTCACCAGTATCTGACATTCAAGTCAAACCCTGCTCCCGAAAGATTTAAATCGCTAGATTTGCCCTCACCATACTTAGTCACAAGAAAAAGTGTGCATACTATGAGTGAGCTCACAATTTATTAAACAGCGTTTCCATGATAATCAAGTGAAGTCACTGCGTAATTGCGTGTCAGAGGTGTCAAAACTTTTGACGCGGTAGGTCGAATCTAACGATTTAAATCTTTGCCGCTGTCATTATTTTTATGACAGCCGTCACTAAGGCCGTTAAATGCGGCCACCGATGTTTTAGGAAACCGTAGCTTTAGTAAGAGGGTTATCTTCATTTGACTCGATTTTTGATGACCACGCATAAAAGTGTTGACAAACAGAATTTTGTGATCCGTCAAAAGTAAATCTCTCGTATGATCAAATCAAAGATGCGTTCCTCTTGCCTAAAAAAGACAAGGATTTTAATTGACTTTGATTCTATGCTGGGTGTTTTACATAAACATTGTCTGATATGATAATAAAAACAGTAATCATTACAATTGTCTAGTTGTAGTCCATAATATTCTTCGATATCACAATGTATGGTGTTTTCAGGTAAGCATTGGAGTAACTCATATCACCAACCATCTTATGTGCCCTGGGTAGTACAGACATATTCCTCGTAGGGAATAGGATAACCTGTTAAAACCTATAGATTTCATCACTGTGAAAACCTTTATTATATAAATTGGTATGCAGAACCCCTTAAAAAATACTTATCAAGGAATTCGAAGTACCTGCTAACTAATTTATGTTAGGGAAGTTAGCACTTAGCTGATTTATTTGAGGGGTGATTAATTTTATTTCTAAATGTAGGTATGTGAAAGCAAAAAACTACTCATACTCATACTTTTAGTAAAAAAATAATATGTTTTGGTCCTTTAAAGGACCAACATATTATTTTTACATCGATGCTTGGATCAAAATATTACCTACAATCAATCTGCCTAGCCTTTTCCCAACTAAGTTGGGGTCGGCTTCCAGTCTAAACGGATGCAGTTGAATAACAGTATTTTATATTGAGCGACTGCCTATGTGACCTCCACAATCCAATTACTGGGTAATGCGATGCCCCTTGGTATAACTGGTTGTGAGACTTTCGGGCTTCTGACGACGCGTAACGACTGTCAAAGATCCACGAATGACAGCATAAGCTTAATATAAGTTATTTGTAGGTACTATTATGATCCAAGTGTCACCGCGTCTAAAGTTACATGCTCTGTGGTCGCGTCGGGGGACGGCTAATGAAAACGACAAACGTACGTTACCCTCTACCCTCTCAACTAAATTCTAAGCAAAGTGAGAAATAGGCTAACTATTACTAATCATCATTTAGCATTGATCCCCATCATATTTAGGTTTAGAAATCTATAATAGTAAGAAATTAAATGAAATTTTAATACTAATCTTAGTATTTGCGATCTACTCAACAGCGCAGACTGTCGTGTCTAAATAGATTATTATAATATGCACAGGTAAACTCAGGTGGGTTAGTAGTGCAAAAGGAAATTCATAACATTTGGTGTTTAGCGAAGTTATAATATTCGTTAAATTATTGTGTCGTCCAAAAAGTAGTGTTCTTTTTCATTTATTTCCTTCATTGCATGAAGTGATTTTATTTTCACAATTAAATTCTCAAGTCTTTTTATAATTTCATAAAATAACATCATTATCAGTGCACCCATTTTAAATGCTCGATTTCCAGGTTGAATTGAAACCGTTATACGTACGTAACAATTTTTCAATTATTACGCTCATATAAATTTCTTCACAACCTGTAGCTTTTAAATTAATTTAACACATACTTTTATAATTTTATTATAAGTAGTGCACGATTACTTATAACCTCTTCCGGGGATCATATGCATTACTACTAATCAAAATTGACACTAACTGGCAATGGAATGCTTGCAATTGACATAAAATATAATAATATGCTGTTGATCCCCAAGCAAACAGCTTGGCTTAGAATGCTTGATGTTGCCGTCAGTGCCACACAGAGTAAAAATATGTTCACAAAGTTGCTAGCATTGATACAGTATTTCAGTATTCAACATAATATTAGTGTTTATTTATTTTGAAAATTATCAAAAATCGTTTTCAATTTTATTAGTTTTTTTTTTTTTTTATAAATTGTTCACGTTTATTGCTAGTAACAGAATGGGTTGCCAGTCCTTATTGATGTTTTGGGTTTGGGCATAGTAAATCATCTTTTGTTTTAGAAGTAGTCAAATCTCAATCATAGGCATAAGGTTGCTTACAGTCTGAATGTCAAATAGACTGTATAATGGCAGTGTGATTCGTCGCATCAAATTGTAATGTAATATCATACAATTTGGCGCTGATTCGCGTTGCTGTCCAGCTATTTGTCGCCCAAATTGAAAGTATCTTTAACAGCTGGTGTTTGAAAAATAAAAAGCTTTTTAGTTGTGCATGTCTATCATTTAGTTCACTTTCAATATCGGATTGGTGCCCCATAAATGCTGCAAACACAAGTCACGAATAAAAAATTTGTTCCAAAGGATAATGAAACTTTATTTCAGAAGCCGATCGACATTACACCAAAATTCGCAGCTTATATTGTGTTTGCAGCTGCCTCCGTGTGGCACGGGAACGAACTAGTATTAATAGCGTTGACGTTCTTTCAGATTGGAGGATGAGTGGGTGCCAGAAAAGGACGTGACACGCATCAAGCGGGTTGAAATCGCGGAGCTATCTGCCAGCGTGAAGGTGGCGCTATATGAGCACTTCTCCGCGTCGTACGCCGGCCCCCCGCCCGCCGCGCCCGCGCCACGCCGCGTGCGCCGGGGCGCTCCGCGCATGCTCAGCAACCTGCTGGCCAAGCGGCGCCGCGAGCCCGAGTGCCGCGCCGAGCCGCTGGTGTGCCGCGAGCCGGAAAAGCCGGTGCGGCCCAGCGGCGCCAAGAAGCGCAAGATGGGCCGCCGCTACGGGGGTGCCGCCTTCTGGCCCTGCGGACGATAATTGATAAGTGATCCCGAGCACGGTGTCACACTATACCGGAACTACACGATTGTTATTATTTGTGATTGCGGGCCGCCTGTCATTTTGGAACGTGGATTCTATCGAGTTGACTGGGAAAATATATGAAAATGATTTAATTTTATGTGAATGGGGATTTGATTTTGCTTGTCAAGTGTGTCATTAATTCCATTTTTAATACGTTTTTACAAAGGATCCAGTTTCCAAAGTCGCCGTCGGCCCGCAAAGAAATGTCTGTATGAACTTTGTTTTCTCAGGTGGATAGAATTTTGTGGTCGATAGTGTCGATAGTGTTGTCGGCGCGTGTAGTCGGTGTGACACCGAGCGAGACAGATGTTGATTCGACGACAGGCTGATGGCCGACGATATCCGACTTAGGAAAATTCTCGCCAAAGATTGTTGAGGTGCCGCGACGCGGTTTAGACTGCTATACAGCAGAAAGTTAAATTTTATTCACAAGACTGATGCTTTTTTATAATGATATTGAACGGTCGAAATATCGAGCCTTAACGCGTCCGTTCATCGAGGTCGTAGAACGCGGCGCGAACAAAACGTGTACATAGTTAGTCGGAAGTGTATAGGGAGTACGATTTCGTACTCGTTGTAATGTATCATAGGCGAGGCGACTCGACTAGAGTACCGGACGTTAGTCTGTTAGATAAGTTAGAGTAAGGACGACCAGCGAGGCGCTTCACTGCCAACTGTACATAGTAGACGTATCGACTTGATACTTAGCTTAGTATTAAATGATTTCGCTTTTAGTTGTAATAGTCCCCGCGTCTCGTGTTGCTTTCGCTTACTGAGGAGCCGACTGTGACATCCGGTGTGACGCGTGCGCCGGTGTGACGCTGTGACGTCTTCCGGACAAGTGCCTCGACACGTCGCACATCTACCAAGCTAGTGTTCACTATATATCACGTATACCGTGCGTAGTCATATCAAACGAAACTCGCAGTTTAGTCGTAGCGTAGGACGAACAATTTTGATATTCGACGTTTTATTCCCCTTGTTGTGTTTGGTGACTCTTAAGGAATCAACAACTGTCTGTAGTATAATAAACATTATGTCACTGCCATTGAAAGTTGTGTACAACTTCTTAGCCTCGACAGCAATAAAAGTTTTGTGATAAGATTATATTGATAACAGACATTCGTTTCCACGCACAAGATACGCCGTATTTTTTTGTGTGATACATTAATATACATTAACAATAGTGTAGCAATGATTTTTAAAGATTTAGAATAAATTTCTAATTCAATAAATGAGAGGATTTGTTTGTTGGAAGAACACTCGTTAGTACAACACGAGTATTCATACTGGAAGATTTTTTACTAGAAACAATATTAGGTTATTATTTTTATTTACAAAGGTATGCGCACATTTGTCATTAAGAAACTCATGAAATGTCTTTAAAGATCTAGTCTGCAAAGGCAAAAAGTCGCTCAGTCAAGCGTAAAATACGAAATTGAAAACGTTATAAGAACATTTTGAATTTTATGTTGGAAATAAAAACAGTTGATACAAACGTATTTTCTTGGCTTTTTAATTACATAGAGTCAAGAACATCAATTTGTATCCTTGTTACCAATGATATTATAATTACATAAAAAAAGAGGCAGGCATGTTTAAAGCGCGCGTGTCGTGAGGGCTCGAAAACGTCCTAATTGGGACGTTTTGTCTTTAGTCCACGCGTCAAAACCAAACGCAGTGGAGTCACGTGTCACGTGCAGATTTTAAACGTCGATTACTATGAACGTAACATTATCTTGTGTATTATCATTGCGTGTTACTATTGACTAGACGAATAAAATCCTAAATTACGCCATAATTATAATAATAAGCCTGTGTTTGTTATTGACAGATGAGCACAAACAATGTGCAATGAATTATTATTTTGTTTTAATATCCTAAGAAAACTAGTGTTGTACGAACGCAGTGTACGGTATAGAGGAATTAGTGATGCTGTTGTGAAGTAATAATTATTGTAGTGGCGAATGTTTTTAGATCATTGAAATGTAAGGAGCCTTGAAATGTTCAATATTAATAATGTATCGTAAGTTATGGTTATGTCCACATAACCAATAGAAAAGCAATGTTGCATCGTGTTCTTAATAATATTAAATTTATTAATATCGATATAAGCGATTCGTGTAAAAAAAAAAAACACCAAATTAAATGTTAAATAAGATCGCGACAGAATATTAAGTGTAGTTTCCAATGATCTAAGCGCATTTATAAGGCAAGTCCAATGAAATGACTCCGAATGATATACAGATAGATTAGCTCAGTTCATACAGTAATACATGCCAATGATTAACGTCAATAGCTGGTTTAGTACACACAGTTAGATGTAAACGAACTTTTGGATGCCCCTATACAGACGTTGTCAGATTATTACTGCCTTTTAGCCATAAGGGATATACAATTGAATATAAAATTGTGTTCTGTGCTCACACGATCTCGCTAGTATTTTTTAGTTAGTGCCTATAGCGTTAAGTTAGGACGAATTGTGTGAACGTGGTGTAACCTTAATTGTATAAAACACCATAACGTATTTTTCAAACTATCGCTTATCGTAAACTGGAACGGAGATTTTATTAGATTCATTTAGTAGTGTAATTCGGCCCCTAGACTAATAATGTGAAAATTGAATGTGAATAGTATATTCTACTATAGAGGGAGCCTTAGGCGTGAATTGCGTGCGCATGCGACGCCGCGCGACCACGTGCGTGCGACGCGTGCGGCGCGTGTTGTTAAGTCAGAGATCACTATTGTGTCTATCGCAGCGTGACACTTGAGTTGGTTCTAAACTGTACCGCGCGGTATAGTTTGGAACGCATTCGTAGTAGGTATGGACCCAAAGAAGTGTTTAGGAAAATTTCTCTAGTAGTCAAGTTGGTGCCTGATTGTTCGCGTGTTTAAGGGGATCGTATGCTAACATATTATACAGCCTAGACTTCCTTTTGGATCATTTCCAACGTACTGATTATTTTTGTAATAAATTTAAAAAATTAGAGTAATTATTTTTTCAGCACTGATCGTAGTGCCATATTTTATTGGCTGGCTTTTTTAATAAATTATTTTTATAGTGAAATTCGACACCAAAATCAGAAAGGCAAAATTAGTTTTTTGTTCTATCCGTGTAACAATATGGACTTGAATATTTGATCTCAGAAATCGGCAGTGTAACAGATTTATGATGAGAATGCATGAGAGGATCCTAGTATTGCGGTCCGTGAGTGTTATTTCTGAACATGTTAAGTGTCGCTCAATTTAAATTTATTTTACTTACGAGAACAAAGTTTGACACATACAAACATACATTTTGGCCTATCAAAATGCTTGAGTACAAATTTCGTTTCGCTATTACGACGCGATGAAATGTCTAGTGTTTGTCAAATAATCGGACTAAAGTTAAATTAACGTTAGATTAGTGTTAGTGGTTCAGAATGTTAGTAAGAGATGATATTTTGTGAAGACGAACCTCTTCAGCACGAGGCGATGAAATTATATCGAAATACATTGATATACGTATTGGTAAGTTCGAAAAGATACAATATATTTTTATCACTGCCACAATAGTCATAGATGTCGTGTCGTTGTGAGTGTTAAGTTCGGTTTTGCATGTTTGTGAAGCGCGCAACCGTTCACTTATTGCTCAGCGAATTATAATAATTTTAGTTAACCGCGGGCTCACTCGCATGCAAAATCTTTATGTTACGTGACAGAGTATACAACGGGAACAGTGGTAGTCGCTGCCAATTTTATTTAAGCCCTATAGTTTGATCAGCATTATTTTCAGCGGTGTGTCCACTGGTATAATATGTGAAGGCGTGAAACACATTACAGCCGTCATGCAGACACGCTTGAATTGTAAAGTTACAGCGAGCGGAACTAAAAAAAGCACCATCTTCAACTACATGATGTCATGTTGTTGGATATCGTGGTTTTAATTGCTACTCCCGTACTTAGACAGAAACTCAAGGAATGTAAATAGTTAAGTATTTATTATTAAGTATTATTCTGCATAGTACTGTAATTTGCTTCGCGC
This sequence comes from Cosmia pyralina, assembly GCA_946251885.1. NCBI lineage: Eukaryota > Metazoa > Arthropoda > Insecta > Lepidoptera > Noctuidae > Cosmia > Cosmia pyralina. Next base: position 23,667,024 of record OX276349.1, on the reverse strand, counting down.
CTGGTTGGGCCTTAGGGGAAAGTGAGCGCGGCGCGCCCGGGACGGAGTGGTGACATTCGCCCGAACCGGGATCCCGGACGTTCCCGGGTTGAGGTCCCGGGCGACGCCGCGCGGGGTTAGTCTAGTGGTAATGTTCGCGAGTTGTCTTTCAAACACGTTTCCTATATTATGCGTTTATTATATGAATGTTCTCCTTTATTGTAAATGTTTGAATACAATAGTAACTATGTGGAGCCTGTGTATTCCAAATAGTGTGCAGTAATTATTCAATTTGTAGATATTTAATTATATATAGTATAATGTTTAATGCGTTGTCTTATTTGCTTATACCCTATGGTGAAATTGGTGAAATTAATTATAATTTTGAACCCACGAGCTGATGGGTAATCTACCTCAATTAATTTATCACACATTTGGGCATAATAATAGTGAATGTTAATTTAAATTTGAAATTTGTTCAATGTAGTGATTATTAAGGTATTTTTTTTCAAATAATATGGTTTGTCACCTGTCACAAGTACTGTATCTTATATTAAATACATATTGTATGATTGATAATTATGTGTTTTATTACATCATTGAAACATTATCTGAAAACACCTTTATACACGTTCGCCTTATCAGTTAAAACATTCAAAAGTAGCAAAGATACAATCTTCATTCAATATGATCATCAGTGTCATAGGGAGCAAGTAAAGTTTTGGTTCCCTAAGAAAGCGGTTCCGTCAAATTATAACGCCGAAAATCTGTTAGGTATTGTTAGTCACACCAGCATTTGTGTCAAAAAAACACTATTTTGAGACAACCGCAGACGTTTATTGTATGCTCTCATAAGAAACAAGTGGTAGCCCGCGAAATTCAATTTTATTTGGGTTTTTTTGCATTTCGCAGGTCCGTGACAGGTTGTATCTTGATCAAAATATGATACGCGGGAATAAAACATATGTAGTTATATAATTTTAACCATGAAAATCATCAATACATCTATTTATGTTAGATTTTGTGCAGATTCGTTGAACGAACGAAATCTAACGACTCTACTCGAATTCTAACTTAGAGATGTATTGATGATTTTCATGGTTAAAATTATATAAATACATGTTTTTTTATTCCCGCGTATCATATTTTGATCAAGATACAACCTGACACGGACCTGCAAATTGCATAAAATGCAAGAAAATTTGAATTTCGCGGGCTACCACAGCACATCCCCTTAAGGACGCTGTTACAAATGTGTTGTCAAATCATTTTATTTTTTTACACAAAAGTATGTTTATTAAATAAAATGCTTCGCATTCTTAAAATGTTTCTTTGCCGAATTGTTATAGATGTGCAAGGTACGATTCTGAACTTTAAACATAATTTTTGTATGAAACAATTTCTCAATAAATGTACCGAAGTGTAATTTTTACTTCGGTAGATTTATTGAGAAAATGTATCTATCTAAAATTATATTTACAGTTCAGAACCGTACCATGCACATCTATCAACAATTGGGTCAAAAAACATTTTATGAATGCAAAGCATTTTATTTAATAAACATACTTTTGTGTAAAAAAGTAATGATTTGACAACACATTTGTAAAAGCGTCATACATAATAGTACTAGTACAGAAGGTTCACTCCGCAAAATCATTTAAATAAATAGCGACTTGTTGTTTTGTACGACGCAATAAAGAGCAATTCAGGTCGCACAGCAATAATTACCTACAGTTATATTCACCTAGAAGTTGCCTCTCTTTCTATCGCGTAACTCTCATACTTTCTAACTCGTTAGGATTGTCTTCTTTTACGACGCGGCGCGTGAGTGAGCATCGAACTAACGTGCGAGCCGGCCGGTGCGCGGCAGCCTTTCTTATATCTATGGCAGTAGCCCACACTGAATTGGCCCGACAAGTCGAGCCCGCCGCGTACTTATAGCTTCATACCTAAAATGCGGAGTGCGCCTGGCCTGGCGGAACGTATCCATTGGCTGTTTATCATTTTATGGAAGTCTTAATCATCTGGATAATGAAAATGTTTGCCAGAGAAAGATAAGCACAAGCTGTTTATTACTAGGTACTAACTGCAATGGTGGCTACCCTTGCAGTTACAGCTTGTCACTTATGTAATTCTGAGGAAAAGAAAAACGCTTTGTAGAGATCTTTGAGTTTAAAATTGCACGCCACCACTGCTTGCTGCATTCACTATTAAAATGTTTGTATAGATATTTTAGTGGAGGGGCGTGCAGTTTTAGACTGAAAGATCTCTACATATCTAGGTAACGCTATGACCACATTGTCGCGATAAGGCGAAAGTTACACTTCGCGCGCACTCTCACGCTGTAAGGCCTCTGCCTCGAATTTCGCGGGCAGCGGGGCAGCGGCGGCGGCGCGTCTCGCATTGTCCCGCCCCGCTACCGCGCCGCTGTTTTGGAGGTCCGGTCCATTTGTTTTTACGCATAAAATCCTGCCGCTCCCGCTCCGCCGCCGCTGCCGCCCCGCGCGCTGCCCGCAAAATTCCGAGGCAGAGGCCTAAAACGGAGAGCGCGCAAAGTGTAGTTCGCTTTATCACGACAATGCAGTACCTACAGCTGCATGGGTACCTACAAATCAGATAGGGCTGCACCGCCTTGCTACTGTTGTTCAAATGACCGATCTGGGGATTAAACCCGGGATCCTACGCTTAGTTGCGATTACTAAACTAACGAGACAGGGGAAAGAAAGAAAAAGAAATGGGTTTATTTGTCACATAAACACGTGCAAAAGATAATAATAAAGAAACATAAAATAGATCTATAATCACGAGCACAGAATAGAAAAAATCACATAGTAAATTGGTAGAGTACCTATTCTATTCTTTCTGCATGTCAAAAAGCCTTAAGGGTGAGTTTACATTTTGATTATCTTTTCCATTGATCTTTCATATGGATTTGTTTCATCTATTGAACTGTAGAAAAAAAATACACAGATACTTTGAGATAGTAACTGACTGCACCTACTTAGTAGGTACTGCTATGGTTTACTCACAATAAGAATCCCTAGACCAGTAATGTACAGCATAGGTACCTACGACCCGCGAATCCCTAGCAAGCGGCCCGTGGCCCGCGACAAGATCTAAACAGATTTGGACCTACCTAAGTACTTACGCCTGACGGTAGGTAAGTATCTCAATCTCAATCCTAATCTTTATGCCGAAATAGTCTGCTGTCAATATTAGAATCTAGTCAAATAATGATTGAACCACTTTAGTTTCTGAATAACTTAATCAATCTGCCTAGCCTTTTCCCAACTATGTTGGGGTCGGCTTCCAGTCTAACCGGATGCAGCTGAATACCAGTATTTTACATGGAGCGGCTGCCTATCTGACCTCCACAACCCAGTAACTGGGTAATACGATATCCCTTGGTTTCTGACGACCCGTAACGACTGTCAAAAATCTGCGAATGACAGCCGGGACCAACGGCTATACTTACGTGCTTTCCGAGGCACAGACAAGTCTCGGTATGTAGACCTATCCACGGACCAACCTCGGCAAATGGATCGACCCTTGCGGCTGTTATTACTTAGCCACGAGCTCCTCCTGTTTCTGAATAACTTTCTCAATTTCTTTTTGCGAAAATCTTTATTGACTCTGGCCCGCAATGGCCTTAATTTTTCAAAGGCCCTATAGAAAATCCAGTTTTACACCCCAGCCACCACCACCTACCACCTCTAAATTTGCATCATAAAACAATCGGAAATTCGGAACATAGAAGTTTTGATAACAAGAAACGAATTTGAAAAATAATGTTATTTGCAGCCATATTCAATCAAACAACCTAAGTACAAACACGCCACGTGCCAAAACACAGCTATCAGCATTTTAAACATCAAAGCAAAACTGCATTACCTATACAGTAGATACTTATGGTTTCTAATTTCTACCGAGTTTTAGTGTACATAATGCATATAGGTAAGTTGTGCAAGGTATTTCTTGGCCCCGGGAACGCTGTCGACAAATGTTTCACAAGGCAACTTGATACCTGGGCAGGTGTCATCAAGCTATTGTTTTAGTTGCAATTTTATATTATTTAGTAATGAAAATATTTATTCCTTAATTTTTCGTAATTGCACCTGCCACTGTCTGTCTCTGCATCACCCAAAGGTTGACCGGTAGAAAATGCCTGTGGCATTAAGTCCGCCTCTGTACATCTGTGCTTGAAGTATTAAATAAATAAAAAATCCCTCATAGTTTAGTAGTAGAAAGTCTGGCTGCTGGTTGAGAGATCCAAGGTTCTAGTAGGGTCCTACGGGGGCGGGCGGTGGCGTTAGTTTGAAAAAGTGAATTTATACCGGTTGAAAACCAAAAATACCAAAAATAGTTTTTCCTTAGTGCATCTGAGCGCCAGCTGCTCTAGTACTCGTAGTAGGGGAGTCCAAAGTTAGAGAAAATTTAACTTATGAAAAAGTAATTTCATACTGCGCCAAAACCTTATGAGACGGTTTTTGGGATCATCTTCAACCCAAAAAAAAATAGTCAGCTGCATGGAAGTGGGGGAATATTTATGTCAGTCGTGTAAATGAACTTGATTGTTGCGATGGCACATCAGGGCTAAATTCGAAAAGTTATGGATGGTAGGGCAAAGCGGTCAAAGGAATCATGACCTCAATTTTGAAGGAAAATAAAACTGCATTTTTTAGATTTTGAAAAAGCAAGCCCTTATCTAAGTACCTACAGAACATAGTGCTTTACTTACCTATACCTAGATTTCAGGAAAACCCTAAGAAGTATATTATGCTCTTAAAATAACATGGTAAATCTCTCAATATTATGTGTGCAAACTTACATTTGCAGTTGGAATGTGTGGGAGAACATGTTTTTCAACTGCAATGTTAAGTTTGTTCTTCAGTACGGAATTAGTTTATTGTATCTTGAATCTATCTTGAATAAAGCTGCGGGCAGCGGGCACTGCTTTAAGACGGAAACTTAAATTGTCCGATTTTTTTCACAGCGATGAGCCTTCATGATTTTTTATGTCTAACAATTTTGTGAAATATAAACCGAATAAAAAAATAAAGAAATATATTTATTATTTTGTGTTCTTGTACAGAAATACATAATTATACAGTTTTTATATTTTTCAATATTAGGCTGTTTGGCGGCTTTGTGCCTCGGCCCTCTCCTTCAACCTGCGAAGGCATTGCTCCCGAAAAAAGGATTCTGCGTACCATTTTTATTTTTATGTTTTAAAACTTTATTTTTTTATTTCCTCACAAGTGTGTTATTTCCCGACTGCGACGAATCCAAAAAAGGAGGGTTATGTTTTTGACCTGTATGTATGGTTTGTACCTACGTCCGTTCCATTGTGACCTCCTGTAGCCGAAACAGATTGACCGATTTTGATGAATGATAATTATTATGTCGTTAGATTCGTCTTTATTGCGCGTCACTGGGTATATTAGAATTATAAAAATCTAAATGGCGGATTTTTGGCGCCAAACTGTATGATTTCAAAACAAAAAATCTCCCCTGTCGAGTGGGGTATCAAAATGAAGGGTTATAAAAGGTGATTACAAAAATGTATTCAAAGTATACCTATGTTTAAATGAAATTTGAAATGAGAAATGATAAAAAAAACGTGTGCAGTCGGAGGACCCTCGTCAGGAATGAAGTTCCTTCTCATACTTATATTCAAATCATACTTGATTTAAAAAAAAAACAATCGAGTGGCAAACCCAAAACTTTATTGCTTTGAAAGATAATTTTGACGACCGTTACTTAATACAGTGAGAGAAAAATAGTCCTTCCTAACTAAAAAATGTTAAATAAAAAAAGTAAATTAAAAGTCAAAGTGAACTTCAAATAAGATGGAAACAAGATGACTAATTTTGTCACCAAAGAATCTCAAGCCGTCGGAGGTATCTTCTTAAATAGAACAATGAAGACCGTAGAAAGAAGGCAATAGCCTGCGACTTTATGAGATTGTTTGGAGACAAAATAAGTCATCTTGTTTCCATGTTTTTACGCAGTCGAGTTTTTTTTTTTAAATTTACTTACTTTTTTGTGTGATTGTTCTGTGTAGGTAAAACGTGTGAGCAAGTCTAAAAGCTGTAGGTATTTAATTTCAATAGTGATGGGTAGGTACAGGTAGAAGGAGCTCGTGGCTAAATAACAACAGCCACACGGGTCGATCCAACAGGTTAAGCTACGCTTGCCGGGGTTGGTCCGTGGATGGGTGACCATCTTTACTTACCGAGACTCCTCCGTACCTCGGAAAGCACGTTAAGCCGTTGGTCTCGGCTGTCATTTGTGGATCTTTGACAGTCGTTACGGGACTACGGGTTGTCAGAAGCCCGAAAGTCTGACAACCAGTTTTACCAAGGGGTATCGTATTACCCAATTACTGGGTTGTGGAGGTCTGATAGGCAGTCGCTCGTTGAATACTATATTCAGCTGCACCCGGTTAGACTGGAAACAGACCCCAACATAGTTGGGAAAAGGCTAGGCAGATGATGAGTGATAGGTAGGTACAATTAAATCCGTTGGTATCATCATCATATTGGATGTAATTATAAGTTTTAACGCGTTACATTCTGCAAACGCATTTACTAAATGCATGGATAATGTATAAGATGCATTGGTTATAGAAATGTGAAAGCACCTCACTTTTAACGTCACTGTTATTACCATGTTGTCCTGAAAGTCATCCTAATTTAATTAATTTTTTTATTTCAGACCATAGATCCATATAGTGTTAGTACAGCCTTAGCCTAAATGTTAGTAATTATTTAAAACAAAAAATTAATAGGTGACATGGACATCTGTGCGCACATGTCTACCCACCCAGTGCCTGATAAACGGCCCATCTATTTTGTCCGCCAGTGTAGCAAGGATGTTGTAAGGACTATAACCTCTGAACCGCCGCAGTATAGACGCACATCGCATGCGCATGAAGTCGTCTAGGCTCGCTTCCGCAAACATACCTGACGCGCTGCAAAATCGAGGCAGCCCCAACAACATCCTCAACGCATTGTTATACTGAACGCGCAGAGCGTTGTAAGCCTTCTGCGTATACCTAACCCACAAGCTGCACGAGTAGAACGACTGGCAATAAGCTCTGAATAGAGTCAGTTTTACCTCTTTAGCAGTGGCGTGCACAGAGATTTCAGACAGGGTATGCACGTCTAAAATAAAAATAAAAACTTTAACAAGCTGAAACTAGTACCTAAGTTTTTTTTTCCGGACCGTTTGTTTTACCCGACCTCACCTACCCTAACCCTAATCTTACACTGACTCTTACCGCACGGCGCCATTGACTTCGCATGATGTTTGTTTGCGACCACAACGAATATCTAAAATATTTTAATCTGAATATCCGATAAAGGTCCAAACATTATTTTTATCTTGATTTGTAAACAAAAAGCAAGGGATAAAACACAATGTGTTTGTGTTATACACATCATGTTTGCCAGTAGGTAATAATTAGGTATCACAAAACTTATCTATGAAAATAATGAGAGGCATTACCTTTTTTTTGAGTTAAATAAAACCCGGGTTCACACCTTCCGTTTACAATGAATTTAACTTTTTCCTCAAAATGGCGCGTAAATCGCGTTATAAACAGTGAGATAGCGAATAAGTTAGATTAATATAGTTATTACCATGATTTTTCTTGCGTTAAAGTTATTTATCATTTCGAGGGGCATGTATGTATGGGACTACAGGGTATGCAGAGCTTATTTGCATGTATGGAGTGCACGCCACTGCAGTCTTTAGTACACCGTGCAAACCTGCGGGCAAGCATATTGCATCTGGCTGCCAACGCCCTGCGCTTCCTATCAATATCCTGGTCATCCGAGAGACAATCCGTGACCACATGGCCGAGGTACCTACTTGCTAATTTAGGTAGGCCTTAGTTAGGTACAGAATTTACAAAAGTTTATAGGCGGTCAGTGGGTCGTCTTAGGAGTAGAACTTAAGGTGGAACTAGTCGCGGGCTCGAGCTCACTGGTGGGCGTTTACAAAAATCACGCTGTCATCATGGCATCGTGTCCGACAGAGACAGTACAAGTATCAGTGATAAGCAGTTAGACTCTAGTAAAATAATAAATAGTTAATAGTAGTAAAGTAAAATGAAAAGTCCTTTGGAAAATCGAGTTTTATGTAATAAAAACCACTGCATAAATCAAATGAAGTTTATTGACCTCTTATTCTTCTCTATCTCGATGTCTGATGGCTTTGTAGGTGCCGACTTTGTTTTCGAGATTTTACACTTCTTTAATTTTATTACATATAATATTTATGCCAAAAGCTGTGTTAAAATTAGCGAGAAAAACGAAACTTTGTTGGCTCATAACTTTTTAGTGGCTTTTTATTTTAGTATTCTATTTCTGCACAGACAAAATTAATAATGAGACAAAACGATGGATTTTTAGATGTACAATGTCAAACAGTGGGATATCCCTCCCGTTTGTATGGAAAAAATATCGACTGGTGCAACCTTAAGTTAGGTACTCTAATGCTCTAAATTACTCTAAAATATGCTGCTGAAGGTAAAAGTAATCAGTAAACAGGTCGGCTTGACCTTACAAAATAGACCTGGCATTAGTGTTAAAAAAATATATACCTTAGCAATAAAAGTAACAATAAAATTCACAAAAAAAGCAGTAGCCACAAAAGTGCGGAGCCCCTGGCGGCAGCACCAGACTGCATTGTCAGCAAGTTGTTGTCGGTAGCTGCGAGCGTCCTGTTTGCGGTGCCTCGTCCCACTCCTGCGCAACCTGCCAACTGCACCGGACCATGTGAGTAATTAACTGATCTAGATTTTTTTTTTGTGTAACATTAGGTCATGTCACTATTTAATACTTACGTCTTCTTCTAAGTAAATTATTTTGTCCAGGTGATAACTTTAGACTTACATAGGTAGTCAAGCCGTTGCCAACAAGTTTAATTCTTGCAGAACTTTATAAACTTTTTCCGTTCTACATACGTTTAAATATGAACTTGAGAAATTATAGATTTAAAAAAAAAATCCTTTGTTAATTTGAACTTAACCAAGACAAGTTTTTTTAATACTTACTTTTCTACTTACATGCTTGTAATCTTGGAAGTAGGTACCTAGGTAGGTACCCACGCAAGGTAACCACCCAAGGGGTCGGAGTTTTTAAAACAGGTGAGCTTTCCATAGATCATTCAAGGCCATTTTCGTGTCAGGATTTAATGGAGGAAATCAAGACATCGAGTCTAAACATTGAAGCAGTCTGTTTTTCTATTTTACTTTTCTTCTGTATTTTTAATTCTATTTAGTCCATATTAAAACCAGTCGGCAGTGGTGAAGGCAATTTCTAGGCATTGCATTTCCTAAATTCTTTTAGGAGCAAAAGGAAGAAGCGACAGTGTACCTACGTAAAATAATGACTGTTCTGATATTATAATTTTTGTTTTTCAGTGCTGTGTTCCGGATGGCGGTCGGGAGTGGTCCAGCGTCCTGAAAGCGTATGGTGAGTTTTTAACAAACCCTTATTTTGATGTTATCATTTGTTGTGTTAGTCGTCTAACAAAACGTAAGTTCTCCTAAGCTCGGAAAACTTTGCAAATTCCTGTTTATATATAAATAAAAATAGAAGTCCTGACTGACTGACTGACTCATCAACGCTCAGCCCAAACCCTCGAACCTAGAAAGCTGAAATTTTGCACAGAGGTTCTCTTTATAACGTAGACAAGGAATAAAGAAGATTTTCCCGGTAGTACTTTCCCGTGGGATATTTTACGATATCCACGCGGGCGAAGCCGCAGGCAAATGCTAGCAAATAATAAAAATCCATTGCAAAATGTAAGCGCCTCACTTCAGAACGGTTGCATCTGCTTGGCTAATTCTTTCTAGTTGTGTTTGTAATTGTCAGGGCAGATTTTTTTTGGAAAATTCTCCGGATAAGTCGGAAATTTGGATGGAATTTTTGTATGAAAACAGACAACACACAGCCTAAACCACTGAAGATAGAGACATGAAATTCACCCGGGCGACGCGGCGACGCCGGACACTAGTTTTTTTTAAATAAAGATTTCATGACACACGTTAGCTTTCCTTTTCATGATGCCATGCCGTTGCGGGTTCGATTACTTGTACCTATTTTCGTTAAAAATATGATTATGATTTATTTGTGTTTGTACGGTAATTTTTGTAATAGTTTAATTCGTTTAATTTTTAGAATACTGGTACGGTTTTTCAATTTGTATTAGGTTTAGGTAAATATCTTCATTATGTATTAATTATGTCAATTCTCCACACCTGTGGCTAAAACGCCGCGGTACCAAGTAATCAAGACCAGAAGACAGAAAACTTCAGAAGAGTCAGAAGAGAGAAGAGGTTCAGGGTTGAAATGGCCATTACCTCACAGTCACGTGGTCATGACGGTACAACGTGTGATGTGACGTAGTGGAAGTCTCGACCTGGACTATACTACTATCAGAAGATATCTAGGAGCATAGGCAGAACAGCTGGCAGCAAGATTATGTGGGAAACTTCTGACGACGTTTTCTTAATTTTTCTGTAATTTTTCCTAGTGCTTTTGTTTTTACTGTGTTTTGAATTCTCTTTTTTTTATTATCTTTTTATGATTTTTTGTTTGTATTTTTGTGTGATTGTGTTTTAACATTGTGTTCCTTTGTGCTTAGTTACACATCAGTGGTTGATTCCACGCATTGCCATGCTAGCTAATCGACTGTTGCTCATACTGTAAAATCATAAAATAAATCAATAGATTTCTATGTTTTTCCTAATCATTTTAATAGTAAATTTTGCGATCCCGTAGATTTGTGGTTTTGCCAAAGTCAGACACTCTTCACACAAGTCTTGCCTATATTTTTTACGAGCTCTTTAGAAAATGTTTTCTAGGATGTTTCCATTGCATTTTAAGAAACAATCATACCGTAAACATCGTTAAAGATTTCTGTAGACATAATAATTTATTCATCTTCAATAACGATTTAGGCAGCAAAATCACATAACAAAAACCTTTTACTCCCATTATCTTCTCTTTCAATTATTAATTTACTAGCTATTAGGTACGAACTAAGTACGGGCGGTAATACCAACAGTAGCTCTACGTGCCTCGGTTCCAGTATAGCATTACGCTTGGTCAGGGCTCTTTTGTTTACACCGAATGTTACTTGATACTTAGGTACTACCCGTGACTGCTGTATTGCGATATTGGAACGTACCTAAGTGTTATGTCTGTTTGAATTAGGTACTTATCTTTATTAGTATTGTATTTGTAGTTAGGTATTTTATGGTTATGCTACACTTTTAATGTATCTAATCTAATCCAACTAGCCTGTACTATTCCACTGCAGGGCAAAGGCCTCCCTCTCCCTTTCCTACACAATTCTGTCTTTTTTTGCTTGTGTCGGCCATTTTTTTCGGTAGGAGTCAAGCTCGTCCCGCTATCTTCATTCGTTACACAGATAAACCTCGTTTTGTATTGTGTTATATTCGTAAACAACACACATTTAAATTTATAAAAAAATATATTACATATTTCACACTTCGTTCTAGATATTTCGGCCGTCTGATACACGATTACTGCATCCAATTAAATCGCAAAGACAAGTCTAAATTATGATCTATTTCTTATTTCATTTGATTTTTAATAGGCTTTGAACAATAGAATAGAATAGAATACTCTTTATTATGCACGCCATTTAAAATACAGGTATGAATGTTGAAATTTTACATAGGGTGACACAATGGGTGGTGTTATCGCTAAAAGCGATCTTTACAATAGAACTTATACCATAATAAAGGTCGTAAAAATGTGATATAAAATGATGTGAAAATCACGTAAATCAGCAAAATCTGCAATAATCGTATACGGCCTCGGGTGGGTTCCAAATCGTGTTTGAAGAGAAATAATCGTCCTTACCTCTGATAATCGTCATGTTGTGTGTCATCTATGATTATCTTATTGACCATTAAGTCGGCACGGTCGGATTGCTATTTTGCCCTTTGTTTGTCGCTGTCTTAGGGCAAATTCTCAGTGGCATGCCTGTCGGGGACTCGGTGATGACATCGTTGATTATTCAGCTTCACATGGTTGATTTAATACACAATACTAAGATTTCCGATTCATTGTTGTTTACCAGTAGGTAGGTAAGGATTTTTAAGAAATCAACTTTCAAAAGAAGTCTGAGTCTGTCTACTTACCGTGTAACATACGTAGGGTTCGGGATATGTATATTATGTCACCGTATGATTATAAACTATCGAAAAATTGTGAACTGCAACAAACCATTTATAATTTAACTCATTATTTTTCGATAGCTATATGTATAGATAGATCTATTCATGACAAAGCGACAAATTGTGAACTGGTATAAAGCACCTTGCGCTAATACTAAATAAATAGCCAAGTACCTAACTGCTACCAACTTTGACGACACGGTTGGCACAGTGGTTGAGCGATTGACTGCTGCGCAGCATGTCGCGGGTTCGATTCCCGCACGGAACAAATATTTGTACGACCTACAAGTATTTGTTCCGAGTCTGGGTGTTTTTCTATCTATAATATGTATGTATTTACAAAAAAAAAATGTATATAAGTAGTTTATCAGCCATCTCGTTACCATAACACAAGCATTAGGTTGCTTAGCTTGGGGCTAGATGGCGTTGTGTGATATGTCCAAACATATTTTTTTTTTTTTATTTATTTTATTAACTTGGAAGAAGCGCTCGTTTCGCTTGCTCGGCTCGCGCGCGGTTGGTTACAGTTTTAACCTAACCTAACCCATTTGGTCGGGGTGCCCTCACTTAGTTACTGCGACCAATTCAGCTACCGCCAAGACCACAATACAAGTGATACAATCGGACAAATTGTGAACCCTGTCGCTAAGTGCAGTTTCGTTCACAATTTGACGGTTTGATAAGGATAGAATAAAAACTAACGAAAATTAATACGTGTGGTACCTACAGTTCACAATTTACGACAGCCTATAGTTTACAATCTCGCGAGATCCTAACTAAAAACGAAATATTCTAAATGCGAAAGTGAGTTTGTTTGTTACGCTTTCACGGTAAAACGGCTGAGTGGATTTGGATGAAAGTTGGCACATGGGTAGACCATGACCTGGATTAGGACATACGATACTTTTTATCCCGGTAGTACGTTCCCGTGGGACAATTTCCGAACTCCACGTGGGCGAAGCCGCGGGCAAAAGCTAGTAGATTATAAACTAACGGTGTTCCTTCTAACTGCGAGACGGACCACGATGGTCCGATGTCAAAATAGTTCTGTCTGTGAATCGGACCCCAGTGGTCCTATCGGCTCCCGACTTTATTTTGACTGTTTTTGTATTCATAAACTGTATCAAGCCTAATCCATTTTAACGTGGTAGCTTATTTCATAACGATTCCAACAACAGTTTTATATACAGCTCCCATACGAACCTTTAGAGTTATCGTCAACCGCGCGAGACCACCCAGAAATACTCTCACACAAAAAAACCCACAAAAACAAAATGGCCGTCACATTGAATAGGATAAGACTAGTTTTATCTTGTAATCACGGGGCAATAATACCTTCTTGTCTACGTAGGTATGAAATACTATCACATGGTGATCACTTGTTCCTTCTGTGTATGAGAAGAGACATTTGTTTGCGTCTCTAATGTAAAATTAGTTAGCCTTCTTCTAGTATCGTGACTAACTGACAGTACCTATACCTACACACGAGTGTGGCTTATTAGTCGATTCGCCCGTATTTACTCAGACGAATCGACATTTTTAATTATTTTTATTTTTTCGGTGTCGATTCGCCCGAAGTTATTAGTTATTTATTTATGGGCAAATCGACAATACCAGAAATACGTATTAACTTCGCCAAAAAAAAAAAAACACCACCACATTAATCGCCACCGAAAAAATAAAAATATTTAAAAATGTCGATTCGCTCGATTCGGGCGAAGGAATCGGGCGAATCGACTAATAAAGCCACGAGTGTAGGACTCATAAAATTTTAATAGATAAGCTTAGTCAGTAAGGATTTGTCCTCTACTGAAAACTGCTGACTATCGTACATACTATCGGCAAACTTTCCGGTGAACCACTTTTCAATCTTATGGCGTTAGTAATAAGGTCGAAAAGTGGTTCGTCGGAAAGTTTGCCGATGGTACCTAACGATACAAAAGTAAATATAGTAACACAGGGTGTATCAGAAAGGTTTGGTCTTTAAAGATTTGGTGCAGACCATCAAACTGAACAACTTTCTCCTTGAGACCAACATCGTAATCGAGAAAAAATAATCAGCAGTTCCATATATAATAGATCGAGTAGGTATTGAAGTCTTCTACGGGACAACTGATATTTTTTCTTGATTACTCTGTTGGTCCCATGGAGAAGGTTGTTCAGTTTGATGGTTTGCACCACACCATTATATTTAACCACACCTTTCTGATACAGCCTGTATATTTTCATATTGGCTATCAGAGGGGCAATTCCCGTATTTTTAACAACGTTCGCAATCTCATCTCAGCCTCAATCTGTCAAAAATTGTATAGCGTTTACCCTACATTTTTGACATTTGATTGTCGCTGGCATGACATTGTGACTTGAATTTTAACGTTTTTAGGTACGAGAATTGGCCTTCAGATATTTGCAATATCAGATTATTGAGATACAAAAAACTTGCCTCAACAAACATGTTTATTCCCTAAGCAATGAAAATAAATGTAAAACATGCAAGAAAACCCTGCCTACTTTACTTTTATTCACAAGTTTCTGTATATTTCTGCTGATTACAGAAGTACAGGAATAAGGTCAATAATATTCTGTATCTATATAGGCATAATAAGTATAATAACATAACTTGTGTACAATGTTCAGCTATTTGCGAAGATCTACGCATCTTCACGGTCCATTGACGACGAGAGCATCATAAACAAAAAAAACTTACCTTACTTGACCTAAGACTTTGTACATTTTTGTCTGTATTAGAGGTCAAACTTATCTGGTTGTTAAGATGACCAGTGAGTCTTTATAATGTAGAGGGGAGTAGGGTTTTCGTATCTGGATAAATCGGAATTGGATCAGGATGTGAGCAGAGATAGTTTTGCGAGTATGTTTTTCTGCGCCGATTACAAATAAATTGGGATAAGGAGAATGACAATGAATTAGAAAGTATATCTTGAAGGTATCTAAGCACGACAAAGAAAAATAAAAAAGATCTGATGATTTTTTTTTGGGTCAAAAGAAAAGTGTTACGTGATAGTGTGTGTTGTGTGTGAGTGTTGTTACTTACTTGAAATGTGAGTTGATAATAGTACATTATTGCAAGCCATTTGCGCCGAGGCATATAGGTATAGTGCTTTTCTCAAAATAATGCAGGGAAATAAAACAAACTTCATATAATATACATTTAATTTAATTAATATTATAAGTTACATTAGTAATATTGGGGCAATTACTAAAAGAAAATGTCATCTACGAGTATTTCCCCGGTACTTTTATGTTTGTTTGTTGAACTTCTGATGAGGTTTGCAGGTGGGCAATGGATGTAGTGGTAGATGGCTGAATAGGGATCCTGCCGTTAAGCCGAAACGATTTTGACAAAATTTCACTACCCAAACATATTTTAGCTACCTTTTTACCAATGCAATATTTGGAATGATTTTAGTACGCACATTTACATGTATTTTTCTTTTGACTACGCTGGAAGCAGGTTTTCCATTGCCAATTAGGCTTCTGATCTTAAATCTGGTGGAGTACAATCAATCTCCATTTCACTCTCTGAACCGTTGGAACTCATTTTAATTATTAAATTTATATTTATTATGTATGTAAATAACAAATCAAGACGAATTTTCAGCTTAGCCGCCAATAATCTATTTATCATCTGTGCCAAAAGGCAAACGCATTTATGGCGATACAGGATACAGCCACGTGAACGCAATTTGTACTAAGCAAAGAGACTTACTTTGGTAAGCCAAGAATGATAAAAGAGATCCAATCAAAGAGTATTTAATAACCCCAGCACGCCGTTTCATACAACATTGCTGGAGCGTTGTAATGTTCCAAATTCAAAAAACGCTCCTGCAATGGATTTGATTTTCTTTGACCGTAAATTCGATACTTCGCAAGTTCTTTTTTAACCGACTTCTAAAAAAGGAGGAGGTTCTCAATTCAGATGTTTGTATTTTTTTTTTTTTTATGTTTGTTCGCGCATAAAAACCGTCGCTTGCTAACCGATTTGAAAAAATATTTTTTTGTTGGAAAGGGTATACTTCCCAAATGGTCCCATTTTTGTCAAAATCCAGTTCTGATGATGGGATCCTGGAGAAATCGAAGGAACTCTTCAAATATTATAGGCACACCTATAGCGATTTGGGTATTTTTTATAGTAGCTCGTGCATTTGCTCTCGGAAAGCACCACTTGGTGAAGTGGAACTGATGATGAAGACCACAGATGGCTACCGGAACTACTCAATGATAAATATTTCACGGGTTGCGATTCGATTACTTTAATATGGTTGCTAAGCAACTTCCGCCCGTCACTCAATGCGTGTGGTGAGTGGTTGTTGAGGAGTTCTCCTGGTTCTTACCAGCAGAACTCCTCAACAATTAAGGTCCCAGCATCGGGAAAAGCAATATTTTGTAACATGTGATGAGCAATTGATATTAGACTATTGTAACTTATACAAATTATAAACAGACCCACTAAAAAGTGAAAAATAAAAACTTTTTTACAAAAAAATACAACCGACTTCCAAAAACAACACTACAAAGTGAAAAATAACTTTAATTTCGGAAGTCGGTGGCAAAAACGAAAATACATTTAATCAGACACCGACTTCCGAAATTAAAGTTATTTTTCACTTTGTAGTGTTGTTTTTGGAAGTCGGTTGTATTTTTTTGTAAAAAAGTTTTTCGAAAATAATGACAATATTTCCATGCATGTTTGAGAAAAATCTGTTTTATCGTGTTGAGATATCGATACCCATCACGTTTGTGAAGTTTCATCATCATAATTTCAGCCGAAAGACGTGCACTGCTGGAAAAATAATATACCTCCCCTAAGCACCGCCACTTCGACCGGTTCTGTACTTCCCGCATCCAGCAGATTCCTGTGGCCTTTACAAGGTCATCGGTCCACCTTGTGGGAGGCCTGCCAACGTTACGTCTTCCGGTACGCGGTCGCCACTTCAGAACATTTCGGCCCCATCGGCCATCTGTTCTGCGAGCAATGTGCCCTGCCCACTGCCACTTAAGTTTGACAATTCTTCAGGCTATGTCGGTTATCTTGGTTCATCATCATTTCTGATTCGATCACGTGGGAAACTCCACGCATAACCCTCTCCATTGCCGTTTGGGTGACTTTTAATAGCCTTCTAATATGGCCCATTTTGAGCGACCATGTTTCAGTGCCGTAGGTCATCACTGGCAACACGCACTGGTCAAAGACTTTCGTCTTGAGACACAGCGGTATGTGAGACGAGAAGATATTCCGAAGCTTCCCGAACGCTGCCCAGCCGAATCGGATTCGACGATTGACCTCGTTCTCGAAGTTGGACCTACCTAACTGGACGGTTTGTCCTAGGTAAACATACTCGTCCACAACTTCGAGTGAAGTGTCTCCGGTGTGAAGTTTACAAAAAAAAAAACAGATTTTTAAACTAAATTTTAAGTGATTATACTATCGGCGGCTGATGACCCCTTTATCTAAAATCAAAAAAGAAATTAATTTGATGTTGTTTTTTTTTTATTGTCCGGTGTCGCCATTTTAGCATTTTAAACAAATCAAATAACTTTTTAATTTTACCAAATACAATAAATATTGTGTTATTTCAAAAATACTGTAAATGTCTTAAAACTACCTAAAAATGTACATAAATACGGTTAAATTATAAACACAACGGTGCAAGAGTTTAAGGATTAAAAATAAAATTGATGAATGGTCATCGGATGACCTACGGTTAAGTCTGACCAAGGGATACGTCCATGGTACGTGGTGGTAAGTCAGATAAACATCGCTCCATGTGAAATACTGGTACTCAGCTGCATCCATCTCATCTCATCATGGTGAAATTTCGCAGACAAGATGGTATCGATATACGAGTATCTATATCGATACCATCATGTCTGCGAAATTACACTAGCTAATTTAATTTGACCCTGTATTTAAAAGCCATGTAATTGGGGTGAGCTTATTGACAGCAGCCGAGCCAGGCACAGGTCTAGACTCCGGGGTGGTATTTTTCTGATAAAACTTTGGCCGACCTGTGTATCGAACCTTCACGCTCTACAGTCACACTTATGATTAGACCAACGATCCATTGAGCAAAAATCATCATTATCTGCCTATCCTAATCCCAATAGACTGCGGGGCCTAACCGGATGCAGCTGAGTACCAGTATTTCACATGGAACGATTTTTATTTGACCTACCACCACGTATCACGATATCCCTTGGTAAAGACTAGTCAGACTTAACCGTAGGTCATCCAGTGACTATTCATCAATTTTATTTTTAATCCTTATATTCTTGCACCGTTGTGTTTATTTAACCGTAGGTATTTATGTACATTTTTTAGGTAGTTTTAAGATATTTACAGTATTTTTGAAATAACACAATATTTATAGTATTTGGTAAAATTAAAAAGTTATTTGATTTGTTTAAAATGGCGACACCGGATATTAAGATGTCAATTGACATTTTGTCAAAGAGATATTTTAAAAGTTATGTGGCACTGGCAGCGGCAGAAGGTCCTTGAAAACGTTCAAATTCAAGTCACAATCTCATGCCAGCGACAATCAAATGTAAAAAAATGTAGGTAATAATCGATATATAATTTTTGATAGACTGAGGCTGAGATGAGATTGCGAACATTGTTAAAAATACGGGAATTGGCTCTCTACTTCAGTGTAAAGAGGTCTGTAGTATCCATTCCCTGTTGTTTGTGTTTCCAGTTGCACCTTATTTGGATAGTAGCGGCATAGGTAGTTAGATAGGTAGGTAACTATAGGTTTGTGTAGCGATTCTAATGGGGTCTACACATTGACGGCTAGCAGGCCTCACGAGTTACGGTGTTTCGATTGTAGGCCGCAGGGTTTACCTAACGATACATGGTCCTGTTGCTAACACGGTGCAGCAAATTGTGTTTTGAGATATTACCTAGGAGGTATATATACCTTCTTAGTAGATAGTCAACACGTTGTAAATATCAAAAAAAAAAAAATATTAGTAGTAAAAAAATATATAGGTATATATAAATATATTAGTGCGTAATACATTTTATTTATTTTTATAATTTATAAGTTCCTTACATAAGTGTAACAAAGCACACAATTAGACCTCTGGAGTCTGTCTTAACATGACATGGCCTGAGATTTGATCAACGCGCTACTCGCAGAACTCATTCAGTAGCTAAGTTATAATCGAGTTGATGTATGTTCTTTCAGCTTACGTTTTATCTTTTTACTACAGGTTCCCTGTCCCCATATAACAAAGATTTTTCATGACGCAGCACACCAGCACTTTTTTTTTTAATTTCGCTTCTGTTAGTTATTTAAAAGGAATATAATGTGTTTTGGAAACATGTCAGAGGTGTTTTAGACGTAAAAAAACGTAAAAAAAAAACGTGATGCACATATGTTTCAATGATGCACACTCAAATCCAGGGCGTGCAAATAATTAGTACGCATAAAATTCGAATTTATACTCACCTTACCATTTTTTTTTCTATTCTTTTTGTATAATTTCAATAAATTTGCTAAGATAAATATTGTTCGTTTTATTTTTCTTTATACTAATTCACTGCGTAAAATTTATTTGCACATTCACATCCGTATAAAAAAAAATAAAGATAATTTACCTAATTTTTTTATTTTTTTCGACAGAAGACAATGTACTCCCTACGTCCCTATACTAAAAATTGCATAAATCCCGCTACGTCCAACAGAAATAAGCCTTTAAACTTGGTACTAATTTTGTTCATATATGATTCATGAACTTGTCAGTGTCGGTACAAAAAGTATCACGTGAATCATATTTGATTCATCGGACAGGAAACCTGTTAATAGAGTCTCTAAAGGCGTGTACGCACGAGCGAACAAAAACATGGTGAACGCGAACATCGAACACTTTAAATGTCCAAACAGGGTCTTGAGTTTCTTCACATGATACGTGTTCGATGGTCGTGTTCACCATGTTTTGTTCGCTCGTGCGTACACGCCTCAATGTCTACAGGTATTTGGTTTAGTAAATAAATTGGGTATTATGAAAGAAGCATAACATAAATTGCATATGATGGAAAGAAGGTACTATGGACAAAACTTAAGCATGCTCACTTAAGAAAATATTCCTGTGAGAGCGCAGTTAGTGACAAACGAACATTGTGCGATCGAGTCGTGAGCCGTGCTATGCGATTATCGCCTTTGAGGTGATCATGCGGAACTTTGGCCCATAGTACCTACATCCTTATCCGGAATCTATTTCTATACTAATAATAAAGCTGAACAGTTTGTCAACGCGCTATGGACACCAGTCAGATTTGATAAATTCTTTTTTGCATTTGATAGCCCATACTCGAGGAAGGTTAGACTGCGACGCCGCCTCACTGTCTCAGGGCTCCAGTTCTGTGCTATCTGGACAAACAATGGTTGTCATGCGGCAGTCATGTCCTGCCCATTTAAGTTGGGCAGCCTTTTGAGCCACTTCAGCTATCTTTGTTTTCGAGGGCTGTATTGTATTTCGAACTCTTATTCGAAATTGAGTTTTAAGTTCAGAATTAATTAAATTAGGTACCTAAGTTCAGTGACTGTAAAATGTAAAAAAGTGATCACAATATGTAAGCCCTGCACTATGTTTTTTAACGGAACTATGCCAGTTCAATTCTTTTCTGTTATTTTAAAACCTCTACCTACACGCATTCTATCCTCAAGATTAAAACTATCCTAAGAAGAAGGCGGTATATTAATCAGCACTGAAGCCGATTCCCATTCATAACTGCCCGGGCAAAGTTGGAAACTTTAGCGAGGCATTGAAAATATCTCTGACAAACTTCCTCTCTGAATACACATTCCAGATTGATTATATTTAAGTATTGGATAAAGAATTTGCCGCAAAGTTTATAAGGTTTCCATGAGACTTTGTTTTTATTAGCGCTTTTCATGTCATTCGTTTGATTAGCAGGAGTAGAGCAGGGACGGTCGTAAAATATAAACGTCTCTACACAGAATTCACGGAAACTTAGAACTTAGTCCGATGATAAACATTTGCTTCCTTGTAAGTATATCGCATGTGACTAAAAGAGTGATGAATATAGATGTTGATGGATGGAGAGGCAGAGGAAGGCCAAAGAAAAGATGGATGGATTGTGTGAGGAATGATATGAAAGAGAAGGGAGTGAATGATAGCGTGACGGTTGACAGGGGAGAATGGAAGAAGAAAACGTGTTGCGCCGACCCCAAGTAATATGGGATAAGGGCAGGAAGATGATAAGTATATCAACTACTAGCTGCGCCCCGCGGTTTCTCCCGTGTAGACCGGGATAAAAAGAAGCCTATGTGTTAATCCAGAGTATAAGCTATCTACATACCAAATTTCATTCAAATCGGTCCAGCCGTTTGAGCGTAAAGAAGTACACACACTCACAAGCTTTCGCCTGTATAATATAGTGTGATTGTCACTTTTTCACTGGATAATAATTCATTGAAAATGGACACGTGTCAAAATTTTAATAGTTTTTTTCTTCACATTTGAAAAGACATTGGATTAAGTGATTAACATAACACATAGTGTAGTTTTAGCCTGTAATAAATTATGGTAACACTTACAGACACAACCCGATACCGATACAATCGCTTGGTATCGCAAACTCGATCGGAGAGAACGCCATTGCCCCATTATAATACAATTTTGACAACTAATTATCGGGACAGACGGACAGACGTAGAATATTTTGCTGTAATTAGGTGATATAGGGACAATAGTTGTAGAATGCTGATTTATAGACCGGTGAATGGGCTGGGTTCGGTTGCTGATAATAGGTTTGGTTATCAGTTATTTAAGGCCTTCCACGCTTTGAATAATAGTACATTTTGATACAAGTGGAGAATGTTTGTTATTGCATTCGAGGCGGAATTAACACCCGAGCCGTAGGCGAGGTTGTTTTTGAGCCGAGAACTGCAATAACAAATGTCCACGCGTATCAAACGACGTTTTTCAATACACTTTTGAAGAAATAAAATAAAATAACGAAGAATATTTTTGTCATGAATTATAAGGAAACTATGATTTAAATTTTCTTTTTTTCCGCGCTTTGCTTTGGCCAGGTTGAAGGAGAAGCAAAGGTATAAAGCCGATAAACAGCCTAATATGAAAAATAGAAAAATTCAAATATTTTTGAGTTTCGAACACATATAAATGTTGATTTGTTCATAAACGTTTTTTTATTGTAATAATCATGGTTTTTGATGATATTCTATTTATAAACGTTATTTAAATATTCAAAAAATATTAATGCCGTAAAGACGCATATCTCTTTGCCGAGATTAAAAAAAAACATTCACCTCCGAATAGAGACGGTGTGAATAGAGGCATTGAACCAATTTGGACTAAGTATAGGTATAAGTTATCTGTGGCAATTTTTATTCCCGCACACGTGTTGGAAAATGAAAAATCGCACGCGTGTGAAATATATTGCATTGTGAACCTAATCGTAGTGCGAAAATGAACCAGTTTTCGAGGAAGTGTATTGGAAACTAATTTATGGAACTTTATCTAGTGCATATTCTTTACTGTAGCCTGCAATAATAAAGCTGAAGAGTTTGTTTTTTTGTTTCTTTGAACTCGCCAATCTCTGGAAGTCGGATTTGAAAAATTCTTTTTGCATTTGATAGCCTAGTTCTTGAGGAAGGTTATAGGCTATTTAACATCACGCTACGACCCGTACGAGCCGAGCAGAAAGAAAAAAAAGTCACAAAGAACGCTAAGAGAAATCGAAGTAAGAGCGCGGGTGGATGATGCGATGCGACGGGGTGGATCGGGGCAGAAGCTAGTGTTATAATAAAAAGTTGTGCAAACTTTTCAGGGTGTATAAAAAGTCATGGGCGGGCAACATGTCAGCAACATTCGACCTTACAGTCGCTGGTAACAGTTTGCCTTTGTGTTGGCCTGGCGTAGTACGGTATTTCTATAGAATAAGGAGGTCAGCTTATACTGGATTTTTTACCACTGACGTGCGGCCTGCGGTGCATTAAGCAGTATGACAGTGTAGTAGTAGTATGTATGTGTGTTTGTATGTGTTCAGCATTAAGTAGTGTGTGTGTGTATTTTTATGGTGCACATAATAAAGAGTATTCTATCTCTCTATCTAAGTCACAGCACTATTTCCTGCCTTAAATAAAATACACACACTTTTGTACACTTTGTGAATAGTCTGCGAAGCTACTTAACTAGAGAACATTTAAAAACAAAACACTGCCAATATGTTCACATTCTGCTGTGACTGGCCCAATTAATAAAATGCACAGACCCCAGCTTGGTTTAACCAGACCCGATTACTCGAATGAACCCAAAGATTCACACTAGCCCCTGTTGCCTCATGTTACATGGTGCAACAGAGACCATTGCATAACAAGGAGTAGACCGGGGGACGCGGTAATGGTAGGGAAGACGTGCTCTTAGGATATGGAAGGATTATAGAGCCTACCGAGTATGCACCGTATAGAAAGCATTGGAATTGTGGAGAGAAATCGTACTTTTAGTTTTATAAAAGGTGTGTACCTAGGCATACGTGGGTGTAGAGTAAGACTGAGATGTATTCCTGGACTATGTGGGTGTATGAATGTCATACAGTACCTACGTAGGAGGTATCTTTCATGTGCATATTACTGTCGCTTTGAATTTGTTTGTAGCTACATGACGTCAAAGTGAGCATTTCAAAGTTGAATTCTTTTGAACCACTGTGCACTGTTTATAAAATAAATAGTAAAAAGACTTTAATCTATTTATAGCAAAAGTAACTCTGTTTTGGCTGAAATTAATTTGCTTTTAATTTTTATTCTTTCTTGTTTTAGGTATCTGCAAGCTAAAAATACAGGGACAAATTAAATTAGCTAGCGAGACTCCGCTCACGTGATGGTATCGTTACCTAAACATGATAAAATAAAAATAAAAAAGATTTGATGTTTTTTTTTTGGGGTCAATGACTGCTGGTAGTGTTGTTAAATCAGATCAAAGGAGAACAAATCATCATCATCAATACACGACGACAAGACGTAGATGTTGTTGATTCTTAAGGTTACAATTATTTTATACCTAAATACATAGTATTTGTTATAGTCGCGAATCATATTTTCATCAAGATACAACCTGAATCCAATCTTCTTGCTTTTTTGCAATTTGTAGCAAGAAGATTTGAATTTCGCGGGCTACCACTGCGAATCCACCACTTTTATTTTTGTTATAATTTTCGTCGGCACTACGCGGGTGCTACGCGTGTGTTACGAAATGACGCCATTGTGGCTTCCGAGTAAACCAGCCCTAGTTAGTTATTTTTATATGAAAAGATAGGATATCCGGTTCATAAATAAATAATAAACACACCTAAGTAGTTACGCGTAGGTAAATATGTATTATAATATAATAATAAATTAGTTAATTAGACTCTTTCTGAAACTATTATTATTATATTATCGCTCGACCCCACTCTGGCTTAAGACGAGTAGTGCCGCCAACTAGCGCCACTATTGAGAAAAAAATCATAAGTCTGGTGTTAAGGACCATTTCGAAATTTCCTCAATCAATCAATCTGCCTAGCCTTTTCCCAACTATGTTGGGGTCGGCTTCCAGTCTAACCGGATGCAACTGAATACCAGTATTATATATGGACCGACTGCCAATCTGACCTCCACAACCCACTAACTGGATAATACGATACTCCTTGGTAAGACTGGTTGTCAGACTGACGACCCTTAACGACTGTCAAAGATCCACGAATGACAGCCGGGACCATAGAAATATGAAATATATCTATGGTGCGCTAGTTGGTGGCAGTATTCGCACATGACTGGCGAAATGTCGGTGTACTATAGGTCACCTCTGCTTTACCCTTCGGGGAATACAGGGTTATGTTATGTTGTGTTATGTTATGTAGTTTTAGAAATATTGCATTTTATGCTACTGAGAACAGTAAATACGGATTTTACTAACGGGCGCGTAAATTGCTTTGTCCTGTCATCTACTAAGCTAAGCTGTAATTTTGGTTACAAACTATATTTGAGTTAGTGCTCATGCACACGAGCGACACGCGCCAACGGCCGAGGCAACTACAGCCGTCGACGCGTCGGCGGCTGGAGTTGCCTCTGCCGTTGCCAAAGTGCCGCTGATTTATTTGAGCACGTATTCAAATACACGAGGGAAACTTTGCCGGCGGCTGCGCCGTCGCCAACGTGCCGCTTATTTATTTGAGCACGTACTCAAATACACGAGGGAAACTTTGCCGGCGGCTGCGTCGTCGCCAACGTGCCGCTTATTTATTTGAGCACGTACTCAAATACACGAGGGAAACTTTGTCGGCGGCTGTAGTTGCCTGTGCCGTCGCCAACGTGCCGCTTATTTATTTGAGCACGTACTCAAATACACGAGGGAAACTTTGTCGGCGGCTGTTTGCCTGTGCCGTCGCCAACGTGCCGCTTATTTATTTGAGCACGTACTTACTTGAATACACGAGAAAAACTTTGTCGGCGGCTGTAGTTGCCTGTGCCGTCGCCAACGTGCCGCTTATTTATTTGAGCACGTACTCAAATACACGAGGGAAACTTTGTCGGCGGCTGTTTGCCAGTGCCGTCGCCAACGTGCCGCTTATTTATTTGAGCACGTACTTACTTAAATACACGAGCGAAATTTTGCCGATTTTGCTGGTTTGCGTGATTTTACGAACGTAATTTTACAGTTAAAATACTGTATTTCTATAAGTTTTAATGCACAACATGAAAGATCATTTTTTAATTATGATCTGATGATTTTTTAATGAATGAGCTACTTTTTTATTTTGCGTTGGGTTTATAATGCGAGATTTAGGTTGTTATTAAAGATTTTTTAATGCCATATGTTTTATAATTCTGTGCCTCGGAAAGCACGTTTAGCCGTTGGTCCCGACTGTCATTCCTGGATCTTTGACAGTCGTTACGGGTCGTCAGAAGCCCGAAAGTCTGACAATCAGTCTTACCAAGGGGTATCGTATTACCCAGTTAATGGGTTGTGGAGGTCAGATAGGCAGTCGCTCCATGTAAAATAATGGTATTCAGCTGCATCCGGTTAGACTGGAAGCCGACCCCAACAGAGTTGGGAAAAGGCTAGGCAGATTGATTGATGTTTTATAATTCTACAATTGGTAACATTGAAAGTTAATTTTTTTACCCAACATACGGCGAAGCAAAAAGGAGGGTTATGATTTTGACTAGTATGTTTATATGTATGTATGTTCATCTGTTCCCTCATAACTTCTAAACTATCTATCATAATTTAACAAATGAGGTAGGTATCGTTGGAAGCGTCTTGATCATCCGCTGGTTATAGGCTATGTGACGTCACATTACGGTTCTCAAAAGGAAAAAACGGAACCCTTATAGGATCACTTTGTTGTTTATGGTCTCTCAGAGTTCTAAAAAAATCAAGCTTCTAAGTCAACCAACGCAATAAAAAAGTACGGCCATTTATGACATATTTTGATATTCGAAAGTAAATCAAAACCAACAGGGTACTTCCCGTTGACCTAGAATCATATTTTCAAGAAGCAAGGTCTTACAGAACAAGTAAAGGAAAAAGTCCGAAAATTTGTAATTTAATCACGTAAAAAAATTTTTTTTGGGATTACGATGTTCAAGTTAGTTTTTGGTATAAATTCTTTTCAACTACGGAACCCTTCATTGTGCGTGATACGACACGTACTTGGCCGGTTTTTATTAATATAATAAAGCAAAAAATACGTGTCTAATATTTTTTTATTATCTGACTCACGGACTAAATATAATTTCTTCTTTTTTACCCAGGCATCATCCCTATTACATATAAAATAAATACAATGACACATTTGATACGAGTTTAAGTTTATGTACAGATACACCAAGCTATGTACGAACAGCAAACTAAGCCGAACAAAATATCCCGAGCTGTGTGATGTATGGCGAGCAATCGACGTTACGATCCGTTTGCGGACGGCCTGGCTCTGATATCCTGAATGTGCGGCCCAAGTTATAGACTTATGAATATTCGCTTACAGCGGCTACAAAATTGCGAAAGAGCCAGTAATGCTATTCTGTATATATCTCACCGTGGAAACATGAGTGAAGTGATCTTAAAGTGAGCTGTCAATAGTGTCAACCCCTAGCCCTCTAGGTGGAATGACGGCTCACTTCATGCTCACTTCACCTGAGTTATCACGGTGAGATGTTTACAGAATAGCACTACAGGGGTGCCCGTGAAATTCAAATTTTCTTACGTTTTTGCAATTTGCAAGTCAGTATTTGGTTGTATGTTTATTAAAATATGATTCGCGACTGTAACAAGTATGTAAAGATTTACAGAATTATAATCAGGTCAGGTCAGTCCCGGTCTACTAAACTTAAGGAGTAGTATTACTGATTCTAATTATTATAATTTTGTAAATACACGTTTGTTGCGTTCGCAAATCAAACTATAATCAACATACAACCTAATACTGACTTGCAAATTGCAAAAAACGTAAGAAATTTTGAATTTCGCGGGCTACTGGCGCTTTCGCCTTAATATGGCAAAGAGCAATTATAGACTATAAGTGCTGTTTTTGGTTGCTTGAATTCGTCAATAACGCATCTAGAGCTAACATTTTTTAAATTACCTGGAAACTCCGAGAGGAAAGACTATATTTTTTTTTATGTACCTACTAGTATGTAATTTGTTTATTTTTTTAATAGGTAGGTATTTCGCTTTTTTCACCGAGTAAAATACCTAGTGGATAGGTGAAAAAAGTGACACATGGGTGACCTACCTACGCTCGCGTTAAAAAAAAACTAGTACTTATGTATTTTCCTAGGCTAGGCTATCTACTTACTTATATACTTAGCTACTTACATATATTATTGAATTAGACGAAATATCATTATCCCCTCACACGAGCGCGGTGTGAATCGGGTCCGTGAGTCATTTTACCTAATATTGTACGTGGTATGAGTTCTATACCAAGAAAATATTTTTTTATTATTAACGTTGTTCCATCACTATTAAGTAATAATAAAAAAATATTTTCTTGGTATAGAACTCATACCACGTACAATTAGTTACCTACTTAGTAAGATTTACATTATAATTTACTTTTTAAGTCACATTTTGTAGTAGGTAGTGAGGTTTTGAATGCTGTAGGTGCGCACACGCGATGATGTGGTTGATATTAAGTAACGTTTGCAGCGGTTCGACATTGGATGGGTGACCAAAAAAATTGTTATTTCGAGTTGCTCTGTGCTGTAGGTGATGGGGACGTTAATTTTTCATACCGAGACTCCTCCATGCCTCGGAAAGCACGTTAAACCATTGGTTCCGAATGTCATTCGTGGATCTTTGACACTAATAATAAAGTTGTAGAGTTTGTTTGAACGCGCTAATCTCTGGAAAAACCAAAAAAAACATATTAGAATTACTCGTCAGCTGTTTTTTTGATTAAATCTACTAATCAAAAAACCAAACATGTTTTTTTAATGGAGCACTTCCTAGTTCATTCACAACGATTTTAAAAAAATAATAATATTTAAAATCACAAAACTAGAAAGAAACTCGAGTAGGTGGAAGAAGTTAAAATACAGCAGTAGGCAGGCAGCACTATCGCGTGTGTACGTACCGCGCGGCTGTACGTAATTATTTCTAGAACAGGTCCGAGTCACAATACTGATTTTACTTTGTACTGTAAATCAGTGGTTTAGGCGTGAAAAGGTACTAAACAAACAAACAAACTTACTTTGCATTTATAATATTATAAAGTTAGATTAGGATCTTTTTCTTCCCTTATGTGCATAAATAACCTTAAAAACGAATACGCCTTTCGCTCATGACTTGTTTCAAAAGAGTGTATCTCACCGATTATCCGCGGCGGGCAGTCCCGGGGGCACTGCATATAGCAATTGATGAGCCAATCAGCGGCTAATAACTCCAATTCATAGTGCTATTGTAAAGTTATTTATTATGAACGGGTAGGCCTGATTAATGAATGGTCTGACCGACGGGAATGTGACCTAACGGAACTGTGGGGTATTTGTTGTATGGAGATTAGATGGAGAAAATGGGTTTAGTAGACAAATGGCATCAAGGTATGCATTTGGCTTTTCTGATTTCAGTGGCTTTCTAAAATATACGGACCGGCTGCTGAGAGGTCAAAAAAAAACTTATTTATCAAAAACAACCGCCTTCCAAAAAAAAAAAATAAAAATATTTATGATGTTGTTGGTGTTGTTGTTGATGTTATTGTTGTTGTTCGATATCGCGACCCCTTGGTCCCGGAAGTCATTCGTGGATCTTTGACAGTCGTTAGGGTCTTCAGAAGCCGAAAGTATGAGAACCAGTCTTATAAGGTGTATCGTGTTACCTAGTAACTGGCGACTGCCTATCTGTCTGACCTCCACAACCCAGTAACTGGGTTGTGGAGGTCAGATAGGCAGTCGCTGCATGTAAAATACTGGTATTCAGCTGCATCCGGTTAGACTGGAAACCGGTCCCAACATAGTTGGGAAAAGGCTAGGCAGATTGTTTGCAATTTCATATAACTTCGAAGAAGAACATTTGTGATTTTAATACTATACGAATAATTTATTAATTTGCATGTATTATTTAACATTTTGATGAATGAGTGGTTGCTTTACGTTCACTGTTCAGCACCAATAAGAACATACCTAGCTGTTACCATGGATTCAATTCAGTCAATTCAGTAATGATTCATCTGGCCCTCCTGCATTAAAATTTTTGCCGAAAAAAAATAATTTGCTGGTCCACACATTTTGAACGCGGATGTAATGTGGGTACTTTTCTATGAAATAGCTTTTGTTTTTTGATAATCGACGACAAATTTCTACGCTCGTCTAGAATCATGTGCTGAATTCTGTATAGTATTATGTTCAAAATGATCTATTATTAGAATAGAAGCTCCTCTCAACTTTAATAATACATAGCTACTTAATTACAACCCCAAAACAATAACAACCCCACACTCGTCTTCAAACCGATGGGGACGTCGGCGTCGTGACGCCTGCTGCGTTGCTAAGCAACGGCGACGCAATCGATTCGCTCCCCGGTCCCCGCCATTCATTTCATTCGCTCATTATTACAAGGGGCACCACTACAACTTTTAGATGAATGGGGGAGTTTGGGGAACTTGTCGAAGCTTTATTAGGCGTCGGATTTGGGTGCAAGATTTAGGTATGTACTTGTTTGTATTGTTCGTGGCAAATACGAGATCGTCGGGTACCTACCTACTTCTACCCAGTTCTCGAAAATGGAAATATCACATTGTACTGGGATTGATCCATCATCACTGACAGGACTATTGTTGCCAATAAGCCTGATATAGTGGTGGTGGATCGAATAGAGCGGCGCGCAATGATTATAGACATAACGGTCCCGCATGACGGGAACCTTGAGAAAGGCGAGAAAGATAAACAAATCAAGTATCTTGACTTGGCTCGCGAGGTTGTCGACATGTGGGATGCGGACTCTGCGATCATTCTGCCGATAGTCGTATCAGCCAATGGCTTAATTGCCAAGAGCCTCGACCAACACGTAAGGAGGCTCTCGTTGGGCAGCTGGATTAAAGGCCTGATTCAGAAAGCGGTACTTCTAGACACGGCGCGTATTGTTAGGAGGTTCCTCTCTCTGGAGCCCTGACCGCCGGTAGCTTGGACCCTGTTCCCGATACCGGTGGGCTACTATTTTTCCGTATAAGTACGGGAAAAAGTGACTTATGGACCAACCAACATATTTTTGGAGTAAATAACGTTTAAAAAACGCTACTTGCGCAATTTGGTAGAATCAGAAATTCTAAAGAACGGTCTGTTTTTGGAATTTTTATTTATTAGGAAGTAATGGAACCACTGTACTTTAGCACCCCTCGCTTTTGTATAGTAGCTATTTTTTTTTGGGTAGAATATACCCTTTTTAATGTATTTTTGAAAACCCCAAAGTGCGCAAAAAATAAAAAAAATTGCCGAGAAAATTTTTTTTTTAAGGTCATTGTCGAACGTCTCGAATTCAAGCTCAAATAAATATAAAATTTTTGTAGTATAGCGTGGTCGATGGAGCCCCGCCAGGGTGGTTTAAAAAAAATAACCACTAAGGGGATGGCGGGGTTTGAACCTAACCTGTCCGAGTCAGGGTGCCCCAAGTCCCGAGCTGGCTTCGCTCGCTCTTGCATATTAACTCTTAAAATGTCGATTGTACACCATGTGTACAGATAACAATAGAATTTCAATTGTGTCTGCTAATTGGCGCGCGACGGGTTAAGTATTTAGTGTGTACCTATACCGTCTTATTACAAAACGCGATCTAAATTTAGTACTAGGATTATTACTAGGTTTAAACCATGACTAAATAAAACGGTATTATAAAATGAAGTTTATCACTAGTTCATGAACTATCCATGGTACTAAAGTTAAACCACAGAGACCCCTAGTTTATCTATTGGACTAACTGTGGTACTAATTTATTTGATGTTAGCGTTGTTGTCAGTTGTCGTTGTTGTGTGTCTTTTTATTTAAAAATTATTAAAAATGGACATAAATATGATTGACTTGATGAATTTGGAATATTTGGATATGATGGAGACGCCTCAGCAATCTTACAGACAACGTTATCGTGTGAATCCTTTTGAATTGAGTGACGAAGATTTTAGATACAAGTATAGGTTCACAAATCCGTATATTCTTCCACTCTTTTGTTTTCTGCATGTTTACAGATGTTTTCGTGGACTTATTTTCTATAATATGTGCTGATTGAGCAATCAGTTGACGTAATATTAGGTTGGGGAAAAAGTCTTTTCGCATTATAGTATGTATGAACTTAAAATAAAATATCTTTGGTTATACTATTTGTATTCGGCTGGTTTTGGTAACATTGAAAGTTTAAATTTTAAAGAACATAATTCCAAATTCAAATTAGGAAAAAGTGTGATTTTCATTTGTTTTTCGTACTGTTAAGATGAGTGAATCTAATGAAGAAATTCGATACGTTTTAAAAGTTTACTACAAAAAAGGTAAAAATGCAACGCAAGCCGCGAAAAAAATTTGTGATGTTTATGGACCCAGTGCAGTGTCTGTGAGAGTAGCACAAATTTGTTTTAAGCGTTTTCAATCCGGAAATTTTGATGTCAAAGATGCACAACGCTCTGGTCGCCCTATCACGGATAAAATGGATGCCATTTTTGAAAAAGTGGAGCAAGATCGGCATATCAGTAGTTACAACGTAGCTGAAGGACTGGGAATTGACCACAAAACAGTTTTGGCTCATTTGAAAAAAACTAGGTACACAAAAAAGCTCCATATTTGGGTACCTCACGAGCTCAGTGAAAGAAACCTAATGAACCGTGTACTCATTTGTGATTCTTTATTACGACGTAATGAAACCGAACCATTTTTGAAGAAGCTACTAACTGGAGATGAAAAGTGGATCACGTGCGACAAGAACGTGCGAAAAAGGTCGTGGTCAAAGGCCGTTCAGGCTTCACAGACTGTGGCGAAACCCGGGTTCACTCGCAACAAGGTGATGCTGTGTGTGTGGTGGGATTGGAAAGGCATTATTGATTATGAGCTGTTACCACCAGGCAGGACCATCGATTCTGAACTCTACTGCGAACAACTGATGAGATTAAAGCAAGAAGTTGAGAGAAAGCTGCCGGAATTAATCAACAGAAGGGGTGTGGTTTTTCATCATGATAACGCTAGACCTCACACATCTCTAGCCACTCAGCAAAAATTAAGAGAGTTTGGCTGGGAGGTGTTGATGCATCCGCCGTATAGTCCTGACCTTGCACCTTCAGATTTCCACCTGTTTCGGTCTCTTCAGATTCTTTAGGCAGTGTCAGGTTAACATCACGAGAGGACTGCCAAAACCACTTGTCGCGGTATTTTGATCAGAAGTCCCAAAATTTCTATAGCAATGGGATCATGTCCCTACCTACAAGATGGCAGAAAGTTACCGAACAAAATGGTACCTACATACTTTAGATAAATGTAAATAATGTATATTAAAAAATGTTTTGAATTTTCTTAAAAAATGCGAAGAAACTTTTTCCCCAACCTATTATATCCTATAATAATAAGACCATCGCGTTAAGTAGTCGAAATAAGATGATACATAGTATTGCTTACCTAATAATAATTTAAAATCCATGTTTTACTAACTTTTTCTTCAGAACTCCAGATTTCACCCCGTTTTTTCTTTTGTTGTTCCATTTTAAATTAGGTACTGTAGCTCACAATTTAACCAGATACAACAACTCACGAAAAAACCACATAACAGTAACAGTAGTACTAAAAACAATTAATAAAAATAAGAAGTGCATTCAGGTATTTATTTATTTATTTATTTATTTATTTATTTATTGGACAACCAACAAAGCATACACTAAAAAAAATACATGTTAAAATAGCATTGTTATTATCACATATCATAGTGTAGCCTTAATTAAAGGCTGCCACGGCAAGCATAACATATAGGAGTAAAAAAAAGCAGTTACAAAAAATATTCTACTTATCTAGATGATCTATATATCTTAAAGACAAAGAAACTACAATATAAATATTAATTTTAGTTTTTCACCTTTATGACAATGCCCTATGCAAGACAGACTTAATTTTATGTAAAGAGTAAGACATATCAATATCTACGGTGGGTGAGTGTGACAGGCGACAAAATTGAATCTGCATTCTGTCCATGGTGGAAAAATGACCCAGATTGGTTTTAAAGCCCTTAGCACGAAGCAACTGATATCTAGACTTACGAGCAAGTTTGTAAGGCACATTCAAATTTATTTGACTCAGTAACCGCGGACAATCAATATAAGTGTTTATTACTTTATATAGGAACAGGTGATCTAAGATCATACGGCGATTTTCCAGACTCATAAGTTTGAAATATTTCAAGCGTGAGCTGTAGCTAGGTAGATTTCTGGCCATATTGCAGTGATATGACAAGTGCCAAAGAAATCTTTTCTGCACTGATTCTAAACGACGTTTATGTATTTCGTAGAATGGAGTCCAAACTATGCTGCAATATTCTAAGCCTGATCTGACTATTGAGTTAAAGATTGCAATTTTAGTTGAGGCGCGCTTGAAATCTCTACAGTTACGCAGAATGAAACCCAACATCTTAAACCCTTTAGTTATTAGGTTTAGGTTTAGTTATTAGGTATAGGACGCAACAAAAACATTCGTCTCAACTCTCAAATTACGCGCGCCGCCCGCAGTATTTAAATCACGCTATAGGTGTTAAAAAATATGACAAATTGTTTATAAAAAGCGCGTCAAAAGTACAAGTTGTGCTTGTTCAATATAGTGTAACTTATACAATTGTTGACCTATTTTTGTATTGATAAATAATTATTTAAACATTTCATGTGATACTATTATATCAATATTTAGAGAAACAGAACGTTGCTTCAAATAAATACTGTACGAACGAATGAAAGAATGTCATTTTTGTTTCTTATCTGTGGATATTTTAAAAGCATGGACCTTCATTGGTACTAACTGATCCTCGGATGGTCTTCGTTTTGTAATCGGAACACATTTTGGTCCTGGTACTAACTTTAATACCGTAACAATCCTAGACCTTTTAGTCTTGGTTTAAACCAGTACTTAAGCATTTTTTTGTAATAAGACGGATAGTGTCTAATAGGTTAACATAAGCTTTAGATTTTTTTTTTCTCAAAATCTAGTAGTTTGCGCAGTGTAATATTTTGCGAAAGGGTTTTGCTCGAAGACATCAATACGCTATGAAATATTGTGTAGTTTCGGACGCGCGTGTGTTCAATTTTATTGTGTAACTATGTTTCATTTTCTGAAACTTTAGATTTTTATTTCTCAAAAACCAGTTGTTTGCGCAGTGTAATATTTTGCGAAAGTGTTTTACTCGAAGTCATCAACACGCCATAAAATTGTGAAGTTTCGGACGCACGGGTGCTAAAGTACAGTGGAGCTGAAGTAATTTTCCTTGAAAATGGACTAAGCTACGATTTAAAAACTACCCCTTGAAGTAGGTTTCACGGTTTTATCCAAACGATGACACTTAACAGTATTCTTTGACTTAATTATCTTACTGCTGTCTTTGGTGTTAAATCTAATTACATTTTATAACGAAGCAAATTCATGATTGCTTTAATTAGTTCGCAGGTGGTCACTTCGGCCTGCCCGCTTCAAACGTCACAGCTGCCAACTCATTAGTAACTTTATGTCACCCCTGGGATCGAAGGGATGGAGGGATGGATGGGATGGATCTGGGGAGGGATGGGATCTAATCGAGAACCCCGCAGTTATGACTGTACTCCTGCAATCTAATTTAATATGATCGCCTAGTGCCTCGTTGGGCCAGCGGTAGTAATGTCACAGCCAACTAGCTTGGCGATACCAAAATAAATTGGGGACTTCCGTAACCATTAATTTCACTATTACAGCATGTACTCGTATGGATTTAATTTTTGGATATATGATTATTGACTATTTGAATTTATTTGATAGTCAGAGGACTGAAGGAAAATGTAATTTGGTTAAAGGAGACGGATACGCTTTCATATAATCTTGGGCCTGGTTGTAAAAATATGAAATTGGTCTCAATTGATAGCTACTTTATCAAACCATCACTGAAACTTTTGCGGATTTTGGCGGTCTGAGAGCCGAGTTAAAAGAGATTTAGTAAAAGTGAGGATACGTAAAAATCTATGTTTAACAGCTGATTTTTAAAGTTTGAAGCTCGACGACCAAGTCAACTACAGCGACTAGTCGCTTTGCCACTATTTACACAACGATCCATGGTGCCAATATGCAATCGGTAGGCCGGTCGTAGAATCCAAAATAACAAGGTCTAAGTCCAATGTTTATGTGGGGTTCTCCGTGTCTGGTATGGTGACAAGGGTCGTACAAGAAGCAAGATCAGAAGTCCGTAGAAAGAAACCAGGGGTTGAGGAAAATATCAATAAAACTATGGGAAACACACTCAAAACGCACACGATATAAGGTAATAGAGTGAGGTCGACAGCTGTCGCTGTCAGGGTCATGTCATGTCAGCACAGATCATGATCTAGAAAACAATATTATTATACCATAGCACAGACTAAAAAATATACAATAATCGGTTAGTAAACGTGAATTGACTTTAAGATTTATCGTTATCATGTAGATACTTATTTTATTTTTTTAAACTGTTTAACACGTTAATTCTAATAGATTTAATTATTCATCTGGTAAAAGCATTTTAAAATACACACATCAAAAGTGTCTAGGGATCAACATATATTTTTGCAATAACTTTTCTCCTGATTGATATTAATTAAAATTTTCTTTAAGGATTCATCAAATAAAGTGTTTTCGTTTGTCACAGTAACGATAAACCAAGTCACCTTTGCATTAATAAAGAAATTTGCCATTTTCCTAATAAAGGGATTTTTGACATTTGAACCACTAACATTAAAGTTCGAAAAAAAGACTGAAATAACAGTTTTCTTTAAAATTTTATTGGGTAACTTAAACAATTAATAATCCGTGTTTCTACCGCGAACACTAACAACACAAGAACATCGGTTTGGCATACTCAAAATGAGTTCATCCAAATCACGCTGTGGAATGGCCGCCCATGTTCGTTGCAACAACAAAAAAAGGTCTTCTTGCGACTGGATACCCTCCATATTCGGCAGAGCTCTTCTCTGTAGCATATCCCATGCATGCTCAATCGGGTTCAAGTCTGGCGACTGAGCAGGCCAGGGCAGGACATTGATGTTAGCTGCGGCGAGAGTCTGTCTTACAACTCTTGCGGTGTGCGGTCGTGCATTATCATGCATTAACTGAAATAAGGGACCGATTTGCACTTGTAGAGGAACGATGACGTCTGATACAATCGTCTCAGCATA
Organism: Cosmia pyralina; assembly: GCA_946251885.1. Lineage (NCBI taxonomy): Eukaryota > Metazoa > Arthropoda > Insecta > Lepidoptera > Noctuidae > Cosmia > Cosmia pyralina. The sequence goes on along the minus strand of OX276349.1, from coordinate 23,629,939 downwards.
AATTTGAGCGTTGAGGTTGCCTCTGATCCAAATCAACTCAGTTCTTCCGCCGATCCAAATACCCGCCCATACCATGATGGTTCCACCACTATAAGGATGGACTTCCTGGCAGGATTTTAATCGCTGTTGGCGTCCAGGGGTTCTCCAGTGTCGTATACGTCTTGTATCCGGTCTCATACCAAAACGAGACTCATCAGAAAAGCACACGAAACGCCATTGTTCTTCTGCCCAATTTCTGTGTTCAAGAGCCCATTGATATCGAATCCTACGATTGTGCATTGCTATAGGTGGTACCCGTAGCGGTCTTCGGGAATGAAGGTTCACTTCATGCAAGCGGTTTCTGACTGTTTGGTCGCTAATTAAGTTCCCTGAAGAGTGATGAAGCCTCACGGCTAACATCATGGCGGTTATAGTTGGAGCTCTTCGAGTTAAGATTTGAATGTATCGGTCTTGTCTCCGTGTGGTGCAGCGATACCGTCCTCCATGGCGCTCAGCCACGGTACCAGTGCTTCGGTAACGTGTCCAAAGTCGACTGATAACACTCTGACTTGTATTCAGAGCTAAAGCCACAGTACGTTGCCGGGAACCAGCTTCTATCATTCCCACGGCTCTGAGCATTTCTTCCCTGCTTAAATGACGTCGCCGCTCCATAATAACGTTGGTTTTAATCAGTAGTAGGGAAACAGTAGCACTAATAATGTCTTCAATGCGTTGTATGTTTTTATAGGGAAAATATTGACAGCTGATTTTCATCTTTTACTCGAATTTGATTCACAGTTCCTGATTCAAATTATGAAATGCACCAAAAAGGATCCATATAAATTTATAAAATCATAAATTTATTACAAAGCCACATCTCAATCTCAAGAAATCCGCATAAAAATCGTCGGTCGAATCACGAAAGGGCTTATCTGAGTTTTACCAAATTTTTCAGGAGAACGATTTTTAATAAAATGTACAATTATATACCGTCGTAACATTTTACCTAATTCTTATATGAGGTTTATAGAATACTTGTTTTGATTAATGGTTAATTCTGTTTATATATTTAATTAACTTTTTTGTGTAAAACAGTTGGCTGTGGAGATATTCGATTTTTTTTGAAAAAAGATTCACTTACGCCCCTTTGTGATGTACAATTAATATCATTAATTTCATTTACGCCCGGTATCTAGGATTTAAATTAAATAAAAAACGGTAAGTATACTGAAGCTTAATCTTATTTTATAATATAAGAATTTAAAAAAATACTCGTACATATAATAATCAAAAAAGGGTCGGAAATCCAATCAAAATAAGTACCTAGTAATTCTTAGACACATTAATTAAAGTTGTATTATTTATTACTAAAATAATCATCAATCGTAGTAAAAAACATGTTCTCGATTCCTTATTATCGGTGTATCTCCGCTGCACATTTTCATTAGGTGAAAAAAAAAAGAAAAAAAAAAGAGTGGTTTAACTGTTCGACGTTTGTCCTCAACCAATGTACATTACTTCGTTTCAGTGATATAGATTTGTATTGTGTTTCCATGTGACTAGTTTTGAAGAACAGTGTAGTTGGTTGGTTTCTCAGTACTTTAAATTCCATGACGTCTATCCACTTAAATGACTCACCAGTTTGATCATCTCCCTTTTTTAACTGTAGCAACTTTAGTTTTGATGCGAGGTCTTTGAAATGTCTGAAATCATCATAATTCAAAAGTCTGACCTTATAAGGCTTTTTGCGGGCCAATCGTATAATGGGTTCTAGTTGACTGGGTACATAAATGTTTCCAACCTGATCCATTGCATATGCTATCGCGCTACGGACAGAATCGCCCTCACTTTGTCCATGAAAAGAACAGAAGTAACGTAAACTGATTTCTTCAATCGATTCACAGTTATTAATCAAATATAAGAGCATTGCCGCCATTGTGGAGTTCTTATTCTGGACTACACAGCCGTCGCTGAACATAAACACTTCTTTCACTCCCTTCCTATCACAATTTGTTAAGAAATAATGAACACTAGTCGACATTTCATTTGCACCTCTCTTACTGATCGTCTCGTTCCATAAGTTGCACATACAGTCTTTGGAGTTTAGATCAAGTTATAATTTGCCAAACGTCTTTTATAAAAAAGAGCACTTTCTTTACATTGCGGCAAATAAATTACTTGTTGCAAATCAAACGAAACACAACAAATGTTCGTATTTTGTGTAGCTCGAATCTTGCACTCTGTTTTGATTCGTCGTATTTCTTCTTTCTCCTAAGTGTCTATCATATCTCTCCTGAAGCTTCTCTTTAACTTCACTGGTGCCTTCCCAGTATGTATTACACAAAGTACATTGATCCTTTTTTGGACTGTGAAAGGATAAATTTATGTTTTGGAATACGTTTTTATAAAGTGTCCCACTAACGGTTTCGTTAAATTCCTGCAAAAACATATTGTACATTTTTTTCAATGTTAAATCATGGTGTAGATATTCTTTTTTACTGTCTTTTCTACAATAATGGGACTCCACACGCGGAATATGCTCAGCAATGAGTGCTCGCATCTGAGTATCCCTTTCTCGATCGACTTCTTGCCTTCCTCCTCGTTTATCTTTTTCTAATATTCCGGTGGGTTGTAACTTCGACATAGACGTACGAAAAGTCTTCTCTGAAATACCCAAAGTATGCAAAAACATTTTTTTGCATACCTTCTCTCTCTTACCGTTTTGTGGCAAGTAAAAGCAATTAGTAAAGTGACGCCGAGATTCTGTTGCAGTAGTCTTACGTGCTACCGGTTTTTTCTTGTTTTTTTCTTCTTTTTTTTTTGTGTTTTTTCTTCTTGTTCCATCCTTCCACGTCACTAATACATCCATCCATCATTAATTTACGAAAAGTATCCTTCGGGAACAAATGCAGTTGGTATCTGTATGAAACAATAAATTTATTATTGAAATAACCAATTTATTTACAAATCACACTCAATATTTTATGAATAGTCAAACTTTACCAATATATCATTAATATTTTGTGAAGCTAATAAAAAAAAGTGCTTAGACAAAACTAACCTAAAAAAATGCAGATTTAGGACTAATCTGCTTGAAGTAGAAACAATTTACTGTGACTATTAACTTACCTTGTGATTTGTGCAAAGAACACTTGCAACTAACTATTTATCCGCGGTTTTATTGACTTTAAACAAAGAAATTTATTATTTTACCTCAAAAACAAACTTTGCAGCTAACAAATTGCACAATGAATGAATAACAATGATCAAATTTTGACAGGTCCTTGTTTCATTAGCGCCAAATTACGTTACGCCTCTTCGTGAAAAAATATTACTATTCATGTACAGGCGTAACTGATGATTCGCCTATTCGTGATGTTTTAGATTAAAGGAATAGTAGATAGGGCTGTTCGCGACTACTCCTAAGACATTAAAGACTGAGATTTTGGTTACGCCTTTTCGTGACATAATAAAACTTGACATCTAGAATTCAATGGTGTAAATAGCTCAAAATCCGAAATTTTGTTGGTTGCGCCCCTTCGTGATTCGACCGACGAAATGCTTGATCCCTAGACACTTTTGATGTGTGTAGTTTGAACTCCACGTTAATCGATTATAATTTAATCGATACTCGCTTTTAAAGCGGCCTGAATGATATTTATTATAGGTTAGATTGGAACTGTGACCAATCACGCACAAACCGAATTGGTCGCAATATAGTTATTGCGACCAATTCAAACTAATACAAAGTCTGACTTAGTAGCCAGACTTTGTTTTAGTTTCTGGAAAGACGAAGTGTACCTACAGTTTCTACTATTGTTGTAGACATGATGTAGATGTAGTTTACATTTCGTTTCAGACAATCGCCACCGTATTAATATAATAATAGGTCTTTACCTATGAAATTGCCGTTTTGTATGAAAAAATTTAAACGAATTTTTTTCATGCATTTTTTATTTGTATTAATCGAAGTAATCACCCATGCAATCAATGCATCTTTGCCAATGCAGTGGCAGTTTAATGATGCCCTTCTTAAAGAAATCAGCTGGACGGGAGGCAACAAATTCTTCAAAGGCATTTTGTACTGCCTCTCGGGTATTGATTTTTTTTCCCGCCAAGAAGTTATCCAAATTCTGGAAAAAGTAGTAGTCTGTAGGCGCAAGGTCTGGTGAGTAGGGCGGATGACGGAGAGCTTCCAACCCCAGTTCTTGCAACTTGGAGACCGTCTGCTGTGCAGTATGAGGTCGCGCGTTGTCGTGCAGGAGCAGCGGAGACGAGCGATTGACCAATGCTGGTTGGAGATGTGCCAGCTTCTCCATCATTGTGTTCAGTTCTTCACAGTACACATCTGAAGTAATGCTCACCCCGTTTGGTAAGAAGCTGTGATGAATCACACCGGCGCTAGACCACCAAACAGTGACCATCACTTTTCTAGGGGTAAGTTTTCGTTTAGGGCATTGTTTAGGTGCTGAACCAGGATCCAACCAACTTGCTGAGCGCTTGCGGTTATCAAACAGAATCCATTTTTATCGCAGGTAACAATGCGGTTCAAAATTCCTTCATTTGTGTGTCTGTTGAGCAGTGCAAGGCACGTCTCGACGCGTACTTCGCGCTGGCGATCATTGAGTTCGTGGGGCACCCATTTGTCAAGCTTTTTTACCTTGCCAATTTGACGCAAATGGACCAATATTGTTTTGACGCTAACGTCGAAAGCTGCTGCTAATTCAGCCGTAGATTGTGTATCCTCAGCTTCCACAATCGCCTTTAATTCGTCATTGTCGACCAAAGTCTTCGGACGACCGCGAGGTTCATTTTTCAGGTCGAAATTTCCAGAACGGAAGCGAGCAAACCAATAACAAGTGGTGCGTTGGTTTGTAGTGTTAGCTCCGTAAACGTCGTTGATGTTGTGTGCCGCTTGTGCCGCGTTGCTGCCACGACGGTACTCATATTCCATAATTAAACGATTTTTTAACGTATCCATGATGACGAAAAAGATTGAAATGCGATGAAAATGTAACACTAATCAATAAACAAATGACTACTTTTGGAAAAAAAAATCCATGTTTTTAAAATAAAATTAATTTTAAATTAGAATTCTTAGCCAAACAAAAATTATTTTGATTTGAAATGGCCAGTACTGCAGAACGGCAATTTCATAGGTAAAGACCTATTATAATTATTGTAATAGGATAAGTCTGAGTTTGTTTCGGCATTTCTTCTCGGGGATCAGTCAGCTAGGAAAAGTAGCGCGCCATCTACTTTATTTTAAAATATTCACCAAAAAATTGACGTGTAAAAGATTTATTTGCAGAAATTATAATTTGTTATCTTTTCATTTCATTTAGATGTGATCAATTTAGATCCTCGTTTCCTCCTAACTGCGAGAGGGACCACGAAGGTTCGATGTCAAAACCGTTCCTGTCTGTGAATCGGACCCCAGTGGTCCTCAAAAAACAAAATGGCCGTCACAGTGCATAGGCTAATAGACGCAAAATTGGCATCCGGAACGTCTGTACAAACCCGCACGTATTTTTATTTTGTTCAAAATTATCAAATCTAAATTAACATTTGTGCAAGATTCATACGAGTAAGAGACTAACGATGAACAATTAATTGTGAAGAAAATGCTGAAATATATTGTGTTTTTCGCGTACATCCCGCGTACACCTTCGCATTTCGCATCCAATCCAAGCTAGAAACGACCAATAGACGCCACGTGTAGTGGTGTCTATTTATAACATTGATATAAATGGAAAAGTTCACCCTTCATTATCAATTGATTTTCCTTTGAAAACTTTTTCTTCTACGAATATTATTACATAGTACACTATTTTAAGACCAGCTGGACGAGAAGTTGGCGTCGCGCCATAACACGAATTTCATGTTGTTCGTGGTGCGAGTTCCGAGTTCCGACTCAATATATTGAGACCGTCCTCAAGGAAGAGTTTTGGCCGAAGGGTGTCGTGTATCGGCGATTCCGCGGAAGGCTACGCGATACCACGCAGCGCAATACGTTCATGTACAGTTTATTAAATTTTTGTGGTTTTTATAAATATGTATGATAGTCTGTAAGGTACCTACCTATTTATGTTATGGGTGTTTGTTACCCGAAATAAATGATATACTATTATTATTTTTGTAAATCAGACAAATACCTTGCCTGATTTCCAAAAATAAATGTAAGTACCTACATGGGCGGAAAAGTTAATATGAACACCATGTCCGATAAACTTGTAATAAGTACATATTTCAAGTTTATCGGACATGGTGTTCACGATATTTCGATAATGGTTTCCCTTCCATAATGATTCCATTATCATTATGATTCCTTGAAGAGTTGTCAATCAGAAGTTGTAGATTACAAGGCAGATTGTGACATCTACTCATAACTAATAAAAACTATAATCCTTTAAATAAAATAAATAATTATAATATTATTTCTTTCACCAATAACACCGATATAAGTATTTCATCCATCAGATTAGATGAAGAGGCGCTCGACATGGTAAACATTCATCGTTCGTCGTTCGTGAGGGAAGGCGACGAAATTGCAAACTTATCCAATTTGTTTTTTGTAACTCTTGGAGTTAGATTCCGATCAGGGTGATGGATCGAAGACACGTCAGGTACGTTGTTGAGGTAAATGGTGAGCTTTCTTTCCGCTTTTGTTTTAGAATATGGAAGAGCAGATTTTTGGAGGTCTGTCGGTCTGTCCTAAGGACAAACACCTGCACTTTTGAGGATCTAATGAACAAAGCACGCTGCTAATAATGGAACCACAAATTCGAAGACGTGACATCCGCCAACCCGCACTGAGCCCGCGTGGTGGTTTATGCCCCCTCCCTCTCACTGAGAGGAGGCCTGTGTCCCAGCAGTGGGAACATTAAAGGCTGATTAATCTATTAATGCGGTCACCTGGGCACAACTAATTTAAAAAGTACCATCGACACTTGAGAAGAAGAAAGGAGTTTTGCCTGATTCATCACTGTTCCGGGTCCTGAAAAAAATAAGAAAGAAGCAAAATGCGATTACCATTTCTCATTTTAATTTTCAGGAGAAATGGTTATCACACTTTGCTTATTTAGATGCACGCTCTTCTTTGTTTTTTTTTTTGTGAGATTAAGTCATTAAGTATTGGAACAAACATGTATAAGAAATATTTCTATGGGAACAAAGTTCTTTAACGCAGCTTGCGGTAGGAGTTGACTGCTAGAAATCGTCACGCGAAAAAGCGTTCATACTTATTTATTTATTTATTTCATTTGGGAAAACAAACAGTAGTATACTAAGCATAAACAGTGTTGTCTTAAAATTATAACAAATATACTACCCACAACATTACACGATACTTCATACACGATATGCCCCCTTCATACGTACGACTTTCTTCTTTTGAATTCACACTTTTAGACTTTTTTTTTAGGTTTTCATACCTCAAGAGGAAAATACGGAACCCATAAAGGATCACTTCGTTGTCCGTCTGTCTGTCTGTCTGTCAAGACCCTTTTTCTCAGCAACGCGTGAGGTATTAATATTAAATACGTAGGTCTATAGTCCCTTGGGGTTCTAAAAAAATCAAGCTTCTAAGTCTTCGCAATAAAAAATACGGCCATTTATGCGATATACATATTTTGGTGCTCGAAAGTAAATCAAAACCTATATATAGGTATTTCCCATTGTCCTAGAATCATGAAATTTGGCATGAAGCAAGGTCTCACAGTGCTAGTAAAGGAATAAAAATAAATAATTAAAAAAATTAAAAAACACGACTGCCCTGCCAAAAAACGAACTAAAAAGTAAAAAACAAGTTGTATTCCCTGCCTAAACAGATAAATAAAATGGTCATAGCAGTCGGGGGATCATTCTGTGGAATACATTTTAATCTAAGAGGTCCCCCGACTGCAATGACAATTTTATTTATCTGTTTAGGCAGAGAATACAGCTTGTTTTTTACTTTTAGTTCGTTTTTTGGCAGGGCAGTCGTGTTTTTTAATTTTTTTAATTATTTATTTTTATTTTATACATTTTAGTGACAATGTAGACATTCGCAGTCTTACTAAATCAGCCTGATTAAATCCTTTGCAGCCAAAGATTAACTGTTTGTTTTGCATGTACCTAGGTACCTTTCCTATGTAAAGTAATGACATCATCCATTTTGGGTCAAATGCCAAAAACTTTTCCGCCTAAGCATAGAAATGCTGTGTGTGTGTGTGCTGCTGTGGAAAGTCAATTTTTTAACTCAAATAAAACCAAGGGCAATGGGTCCTAAAACTTCGGTGCCATAATAAGAATATTATGGCACCGAAGCTTTAGGACCCATTGCCCTTGGTTTTATTTGAGTTAAAAAATTGACTTTTGTTGAATGAAAAAACCCATTTTTAACTTATTTGGAGTTTTTGTTAAGTGTAAAATATAACAAAAATATAGGCGTATTTTATATTGGTAATATAAGTAAAATAAAGCTTCGAGAAAATATTACATAATATCTTTTTTAATATATAAAAAGAAAAGTCCTGACTGACTGACTCATCAACGCCCAGCCCTAACCACCTAGAAAGCTGAAATTTTGCACAGAGGTTTCCTTTGTAATGTAGACAAAGAATAAGGAAGGGTTTTTGTTCCCGTGGGACATTCTCCGACATCTACGCGGGCGAAGCCGCGCGGGAAGTGCTAGTTGTTGTACAAATATACATATACCCACTCATAGTAATGAAATTGAAATGTAATACTGACGTATCTTTCATTCAAGCCCTTTAATGATTTACTAAATTGTTAATAAATTATCAATCTAGCTCTTAGGGTTGTTTAGACTTAGAGATCCGTCTATTGAGCCACCGGTACTTGAGCACATCGTCAGAAGGCTGCAGGATCATCTCGTGCCTCTCCTCCAAGAGCTGTAAAGTAGCATCAGAGAGCTTCTTGTTTCAATTTGTACGACGGTTCTTGAAGATCTTAGACCCGACCGCATGGACAGTTTTCACGAATCAATCGTTGTAATCGTTGAAGGAACTCGCTAGGCACTCGAAACGATTCTGAAGTTTGAGCTGAAAGCTTTCGGGGTCTTGGATTTGGTTCGGTGCTGGACGGAGCGTAGACTTGTCCAGTCGAGAACTTTCCAGCTTGATATTTAAGTTCAATGTGCCTCTTACCATACGGTGATCACTTCTGGTTCACACCACGTTGATCACAGAGAGACATTATTGAATACTTGCTTCTTCGTCGACATAATGAAGTCAACCTCATTTTTCGTTGCACCACCAGGGCTCTGCCAGATCCAATTCCTGTCACATTCTCACGATAATAATTTTTTGAAGAAGGAGTTCATCATAAAGAGGCCCTCTTTCTCCATGAAACTTGCCAGTAGGTGACCCTGGTGGTTGCGACGTCACCATCGTCTCGTTTGCCCAGTTTCGCGTTGATGTCCCCCATGACAACGGTAAACTGAGTTTTAGAGCCATGCATGGCTCTGGAAACATCCTCATTCATGGTCTCCACCTCATCATGGGGGTGTGACGAGGTCGGGGCGTAAACCTGTATAACCTTCAACAAATATCTTGCAGATATTCTGAGTACAAGGTACGCCACCCTGGTCGACACACTCTCAATCCTCACCATGCTGCTCACAATACATTATGGACAAGAAACCCGACACCACCTTGGGACTGCTGATCTCCCTCTATGCCTATCTATACCTATCTGATCTCCCTCTATCCCGGAAATAGAGCAAGTTCCCGGATTTGAGGATTATCGAGTTCTCCTCCTCTCTTCGAACTTCAGATAACCCTATCGTAACCGGCTCAATTCTTCCTCGAGTTTTGTGATCTTCTCGTCGGTCCGGAGCATACGCGTGTTATATGTTGCCAGGTCCAGTTCTGTTACGGTGATTGTGATAGCCGGATCTCGGGAAATGCACATTCTGCGTCAAACCCCTCGTCCTGATAGTGATTTATCTATGGCAATGTGTAGGTATATAATATGTCTGGCTCTGACTGGCGGGATTGCAAAATAGGTACTTATTAATGTTTGTGTGGTATTTTTTGGATGTGTGGATATGATGATAGGATATGTATACACAACAATATATTTCTATAATTTATTTTACACCTAAAAAAACTTCAAGAAAACGAAAAAGTGGCTTAACACCATTTTATTTAAAAATCGAAAAAAGACAGATTTTTGTATTTAAATAAAGCCAAGGGAAATGGTTTGACAGCTTCAATTCCATAATAAGAAATGCTCAGTCTGACAAATTCTAATAGAATATAGCACAATTTTTGTTTGGCCAGTAATTTTCAATATGGACCAAAAATGTATGAAACGTGGTTGATGTCCTTCATGCCAGTAAATTGTATTAATTTTTTAGAATGTGCTGTTCAAGGCCTTCAATTTGATACCCATATTGTAATAATTGAAGATTTTTTTTTTCACTTTTAAAAAAAAAGAGCATACTACTGCCACCATGTTGAATTTATAAAAAAAAAAAAATATATAGCCAATGTCACTCGGGATGATGTAAGGATTCTAACGATACCTCATACATCCAAATCTGTTCAGGCATTTCAAAGTTATGGTGGAATAAAGAAACTCACATACAAACATACATGAACCCTGAAAACATTACACTACTTTGGGCAGTCGTGTAAAAGTCCGAAAATTGTTAATTTGTTATTTAATCACATAAGTAAAATTTTTTTTGGGGATTGCAATGTTAAGTTGGTTATTGGGATAAATTCTTTTCAACCACGGAACCCTTCATTTTGCGTGGTCCGACACGTACTTGCCGCTTTTTATTTTTGAAAGTTTGAATTAGATCAAATGAAAATCCAAGATGGCGGTTACGAAAATTTAATTTTTTTTTCATTACTTATAGTTTTCGAGGGTGTTAAAGCCGATATAGTGGCGTTAAAATGTAAATACAAGATGGCGGCTGCGAAAATATTCAAATATTTCGTCACGGGTTTCGTTTTCATAGTTATCGAAGGTGCTAAAGTCGATAGTGAGGTCAAAATCCAAGATGGCGGTTGCGAAAATTTTATTTTTGTTTTAAATCACACGTGGCTTGTCTCGTACGAACTTCGTTCCTGACGGGGGAACCCCGATCGCACATATTTTTTCTTTATTTCCTACTTGACTATTCATAACCCATCATCATTCTTCATCCACTGCTGGGCATAGGACTCCTTGCTTGTGTCAATCTCCACGCTCCTGTATCAGTCTCATCCAGGTTCTAAATGATACATAATGTAATTATGTTATAGTGTGAAATTGAGATGTCGGTCTATTCGGTCTTGGGTTGAACGACATTAGATCACGTATTAAATCACTCGATCTGTTGGCAATTGATCCTCTACTCCATGACAGTTACACCGCAAGACCTACTTAACTATATAAATGTAAATCATGTACTGTCTGTGTGTACTGTTATTGGGTAGGATTCAGATTTTGATCAACTATGAGGTAAATGTTTAGGTTTACGAACTTGCTTTTTAAATTGCAGAGTCAAAACCTAGTGGCTACTATGACTAGGTATTAATTAGGTATCGCTAGGTAATTATATGTTTTCGAACAAAAAAGTCTTTCTTAATTTCAAAATACATTCTGAAATGCTTTCCTTTCCTTTTTTCACAAACTTTCAAACAACCTAAGTATGAATTTTTGCTCTCATTTCTAAAAAAAATCTCTTCACCACTGCAGTGAATTATGTAATATAAATAGATGTACCAACGTTGCTTGTCGGTGCAAGCCATCCTGCAAGTATGCGTAGTTCAGGGGTGCAAGTAATTGCATTACGCGGTAATCCTGTTAGTGAGCCCCCATCGACGTTACACCGGCGGCGGCGGCGGCGGGCGGCGGGCGCTTGCAAATCATATGCGACTTAATATTAACATAAGTTAGTTTCTTTACTGCCACTATGCTTTGAAGATTAGTATATACCTAATCTTTCCAAATTCCAACCATTTATTTTGACATAAGCACGCCTATGAAATTCCTTACTTATTGACAGACAATCATCATCATAAACGAAAAAATGCATGGACACTGTATTTTTTCTTTACATTTTTCTTTAAAATAAAATATCATTGCGTTAAATCGATTAAAAGTTCTTTATAAATAAAGTCGATTGTGAAATCGAATCGGTAATGCATTAGGACTTAGGACAGCACTAATTGATTAGTGGTACTCGAGCTGTCAAAAGTCAAATAAATGATTGGATAGATTATAAGATTACTGGCACTTAAATTATACTTATCTTCTTGTTTAATGAATGGAAGTACAAGGTGTAATTGAAATATCTGAAAATCTAAAAAAAAACACACACACACCCCAACACACACATTCCTGCATCGCACAGTCGCCACTTTACACTTTATATTTGATTTTAATTATTATTACTATTTTAGTCTGCTGTGTATTATTTTGTGTGCCTTTTATTCTGTGCTAAATATTCATATTTTCTTTCTTTTTTTTAAAAGTACTCATATAATATACTCATCATTATGAACAACATTTACGATGGGATTAAACCTGACATCGCAAAATAAATCAACTGTTTCCAACATTTTGTCGTGATATGAGTACATAAATGGAGCAGCAATTTTTTTTTCGCGATTTCTGGGTGATACTGATGAATGACTTTGTATTTTTGTACGAAATTCCCTTCACAACGTATGGATGGTTGGGTTAGCCGAGAAACTTGGTTTGCATTCAGCTACCGATGACGAATGCATAGGAGGAAATCTTATTCTCATTTTTTAAAAGACTGCTGTATACAAGGTTGATATGAGCGAGGGGCATTAAATTAAATCACATATACTATAGATGCATAGTGTTAACTCTGAAACTATTAAAAAAAAGTTTAGAAGAAAAATAAGAAAAAACTTTTTTCGAACTTCTAATCTTAAGACCATTTAATGTACCATATTTTGACAAATAAATAAATGATTTGATTTGATTTGAACAAATAAAATTGCTTAACGATCTAATTATAATGTAAACATCCTTTGTAGACATTTCCACTGACGTGCGTAACAAAACGGCAACGTCGCGTCAAAAATTCTGTCGTTTTATGGTTCATGACCCTCACAGAAAAGATAAATTATCTGTTCTGTGATGACCCTAGATAACTATGCGTAGGTACCTACACGACAAAATTTACTTTAAACGACATAATTTTCAACAACATACTTAGTCAGCTGTTAGGACAGATACGTCGTGTTTCAACAAAGAAAAAACTAAAAATTAATCCTGTGACTAAACTATTGCTTCTATTTATCTGATTTTTAGTAAAGAGGCTGAAAATGGTACAAAATATATGTGGTTTAATTTAATGCCTCTCGCTCATATCAACCTTGTATATAATTATAAGTAACTGTATCAGTACCTACCTACATCTTTAGGAATCACAAAAAGCTCCCGCAAATCAGTAGTAGATATGCGTGCGTCCTAGCAGTAGTACTTCATTATAAAACAAACCAAGTTGTTGAAAAGTGGAATAATTTTGTCCTTGAAAATTCCAAGTTAGAGTTAGCAGCAAAATTAAATTACTTAGTTGTCCTGAATTGAAATTGTACGTTTTATCGTCTTCATTTCAGTTGGTTTAGTACCGTGAATACTAAATGTCTGCTTTAGCACAGAATAATAATGTTTACAGTAGTTTATCTTCATAGAAAACGGCAGAAACGACGCGCTTCGAAATCTTAGTAGGCAGTTCAAGTGCGCGGCAGTTACACACGCACGGACGCGTGTTTATCTACTGAGCGGCCTAGGTAATTAATTCAAGTTCACTGTCGAAATAAACTACTGCAGCTTTATTGTACTGTGGTTTTAGGTACATTACGTATTTTATTTGCTCTGAAACTCAGGTTTTGAGCGTCGAAGTTTCTATGGAGCTTCAGAAGTTTGAGAAATAAAATTTTCAGTGTCAAAAGGGTTTTTCAGGGATCATGTTAGTTTCTGTATTATTCTTGTGATGAATTCAAGAATTAAAATTGACTAGCTGTAATGTCAAAATTTCAATTTTTGTTTTTCGGCTGTTCCTTTGGGTTTTTCCTTATTTTCTTTTTTCCTAAATCACCCCAGTAATGAGGCGAACAAAACAAAAAAAAAATATTCAAATCGGTCGAGCCATTTTCGAGATTTTGCGAGTTTAATGCACGGCTATTGTTTTTTTTTTAATAAACATTAGATTACCTATTAAATGAATCTGATTGGCTAGGCTTACCAGATAGAAAATTTAAAAGAGGTGGATGGTAGTACCATCCACCCCTCCCTCTAATGGTGTCTTCGTAATTTGAAGAGTTTAACGTGCGAAGCATTTTATAGAACAGTGTTAAAAGACAAAAGGTTACTTAACAAGGTATCATCGCAAAATAATTACCGATAAAACTGATGAGTTGATAGGTTTCATAGATTTTAAATGTTGATTTTATTTGTGCAATTCACATGACCAAAATTGATTTTTAAATTAGTCTAGTATAAAGAAGATTACTATTGGTTTTTGTAATGAAATAGATCTGAAAAATCTACTAGGTAAGTACTCTATTTTATTAAAAGTTCAAAAATCCAGAGATTTCCAAAATCCGGCCGCAATCCTGAGAAGAGCCTAAAAATCCTGAGATTTCAGGACAAATCCTGAGATATGGTAACCCTCGCTTAGCCTCAGGTAATTTTTCAAAAGTCGCAGTTGTTCGGAGAGTGTACGGAGTGCTGAAGATTTTGTTTTTGTTAGCATTATACAAAGTTTTTCTGAGGAAAATTCCTGAAAGAGCTTAGTTGAAGGTAGAGACACTTAAGAGTAAGTATATTTAAATGTCTTTGATTAGATACCTACGAGATCTAACAAACTGTATTGTCATCGCAAGAAATCGCCTCAAAACATCTACTCCCAGTTATTCCCACATAAATATCTTATTCTGATTTTATCAATAATGAACGAGCCTACTAGTACCCTAGTCGGCTAGTGAAGACATAATTCAGACGCCGACAGCTTCGCCGACATACGTCACATTGTGCCTTTAGATCAGCCATACTCAAACTTTTTTTCTGTTGGGCCACTTTCAGATTTTATCTGTGTCCCGCGGGCCGCTACATATATCACAACATCTGTTATTTAGGTGTTAATGAAAAAACCTATTAAGTACGTTTAATTATTTATTTAAATTTTAGTGAAAACGGTACGATATTGGGAACATTTTTTAACTATTTCATCTAGATCTGGCTTGTAATTTTGCACACTACTCTCGAGATAAGAATCTGTAAGCCGGTTTCTGTATGTTCTTTGCATAATTATTTCATTTTGGAATAGGATGATTCACAAAGATATGTCGATGTAAATAACGTACGCAGAATTTGGGCACATTTTTTAAGTCTTATAATTGTCTTTGTCTTGTAATTGGCTTAGTAAGCACTTTTGAAAGCTTGGCGGGCCGCAGGTTGAGTATAGCTGCTTTAGATTGTCGGCGTTCGGTTTACCGTGTCGGCGAAGGCAAGCTTGTCGGCGAAAGTGGCGCCGAACCGCCATTCAATGCTAATGAACGAATTAGCGGGACAACTACACAGTGGGCGGACAACAACGATTTTTAAGGACAAACAGTAGATTGTTTAGAAATCTAACGAGATGTTGTAGTGTAGATAAAGGGTATTTGAGTAGTGTTAACTTTGTTTCGTGCTGTAAATGCTTGTTTGTTATAGTAAAAGGGGAATTGGAAACAGAAATGAATGTTAGGGTAGGTGCAGACTGCAGACTTAGACTGTGCAATAAGTATGTACACTTTGCCTATCAGTTGCGGGACAAAACTATGATCACTAAAATAATAACTGTGATCTATGATCTACTTAATCCAGACTAGTTTGTTAGTTTACTTATTTAAAGGTACTACAGCTAAACGCAAGTGTTATACCTAATGCATAAAAGTATAATATTTTGATCCACTGCAGAAAACAAAACCATTAAAATATATATTACATTCTTGTGTGAAACCATAATACGAGTACAATAAAGGAGGTCGTTCACCGTCCATACATTTTTGGGCTAAATGTGAAAGTGCCCAAACGGACGAAATAGCTATTTTCCAAAACAATACGCTTTTCTCTATTTATTTCTGTTATTTTTTTTTTTTTTACTATGTTCCTTTTAACTAATAGGTACATATATTAGGATACTTACTGAAAACAGTATTTTTCAAACTCGTATTTTGTAACAGCACAAGGAATGAAATGACAG
Organism: Cosmia pyralina; assembly: GCA_946251885.1. NCBI lineage: Eukaryota > Metazoa > Arthropoda > Insecta > Lepidoptera > Noctuidae > Cosmia > Cosmia pyralina. The sequence goes on along the minus strand of OX276349.1, from coordinate 23,613,738 downwards.
ATTTGGTCCCATAGTGAAATGTGAAGAGAGGAGCTCGTGGCTAAATAATAACAGCTGTACAGGTCGATCCATAAGGTTAAGCTGCGCTTGCCGGGGTTGGTCCTTGGATGGGTGACCATCTTTACATACCGAGACTCCTCCGTGCCTCGGAAAGCACGTTAAGCCGTTGGTCCCGGCTGTCATTCGTGGATCTTTGAAAGTCGTTACGGGTCGTCAGAAGCCCGAGAGTCTGGACAACCAGTCTTACCAAGGGGTATCGTATTACCCAGTAATTGGGTTGTGGAGGTCAGATAGGCAGTCGCTCCATATAAAATACTGGTATTCAGCTGCATCCGGTTAGACTGGAAGCCGACCCCAACATAGATGGGAAAAGGCTAGGCAGATTGAGTGAAATGTGAAGAGAATAACATGTTGTAACGGAATATAACTTTTGTTTTTGTTTGGCCGGCACTTTCATATATTTAGCCCAAAACGAATGATCTCCTTTCTTCCCGCACTTGCATGAGCGGATATTAACATCATAATGTTTTAATTTTTTTGTCAATTTTTTTTTTTGTAAGTAGATAATTACTTCATATTTTGCAATAAATTACCAGCGTTGTTTCATCGCACTTCTCTTTCTTTTCTATACAGTCCGACAGTGACCGCGCTTTAGTTGTTGACAAACTTTAGCAAGTAAGTAGGTATTATCCCGAAATCCCCGAAGTTATTACAGTCATTATGACAATCCACCTTTCGGCTCTCAGTAAGCCGACGTTCATACGGACGTAAAAATATCGCGGCGGGATTTTATTGTGCACTGGTTTTTCAACTCTCGGTGTTGAGCCGAGCTTCGAGAATCTAACCTAACAACAACAGAGTACATCCCAGCACGTCGAAAAAACACACTGTTGGATTTTCAACTCTCGGTGCTAAGCAGAGTGTTGAAAATCCAGTGCGCGAAAAAAAATCGCCGCGATATTTTTATGTCCGTGCGAACGTCGGCTAACACTTAGTTGGTAATTATGAGTAGATGATGCGAAGACTATTCCGTCCCAGCTGATGTATGACGGACGTAAGTATATTTTATTGATGCAATGCCACACTGATCTATTCTCGCCTTAACATTTCAAGCAGTTGTCCTTAGGTTTACCGAGTGCAGTGAGTTGACCCAGCCATCCACTGCCACTTACTAAACTAGCTGCAGTGCAGTAGCTGCTCGGAATTCACTGTGTGTTCCTTGACTTTCCAGATGGAATTTTCTTTTAAGTTAGATAGAGCGGAAAATGTATGTCGAGGATAAAAAGATAGAAGCATTCGTTCATTCGTTCACTGGGAGGTGTTTCTACGGTGGCATTGGCTTGGCAGTTCTTTTTGTAGCAGTCAAAATGTTTTGAATCTGTTTTTTTTTTTGAATTTACGATTATTCCCTGATCTGACTGTTGAACTTAGTTATATGGAATATGCATGTAATTCAAAACTCTTCCATTATTCAAATATACATTGTTTATGAGTCAAGAAACAAATTCCTTTTTTTTAACTTGGTACGTATTTTTGGTGGAACGGAACGCAAACTCAAAACGCGTCGTCTTCGAAAATGCCGGAAGTGACATAGCTATAAAAATACTTTAAATATTTTTTTCTTAGCTAACTGTTTGGAATTATCACAGAGGTAAGTTAGTAAGTGACATTTCTGCTCGGTTGTAGTACAAAACATAATTTAATTTATGTCATTTGTGGCTAAAAACCAGATATAAACAAAGCAGTAGGTATCTGGAATTATGATGTCACATGGCATGGCCGCGACAATCGGATGTTTGAACTGTAGTAGAAAATTAATTTTGTTGGACTTTTAATATTTTTCTTCGGTTTATATTACTGTGCTTTATTAATAAAGAGAAAAAATAATATATATGCGTATTCCATAATATCAAACTTTATTTATAGTTGTGTCAAATTAGATTTTAACTTTATGTGTAGGTTGAATTTTTCGCAGAATCTTTTTTTAAAGATAACTATCATACTTAATTCATAACTTTACTTTTTTTTTTAAAAAATAACAGTAAAGTTATCAAAATAATATCATCCCTCAATCCAATATCATAAATCAGGGAATTTTAAAGAGAATTTTAGTTTAGTTCGGTGCATACCTAAAAGAGAATGGGATCGGCACCAATATCTTGTATATCTTAAATGTTTGTAACAATTAAATACCTACTCAGCAAACAACTTATTATTAGGCATTGTTTATCAGTAAAATAGGTGTCATTTGTAGATAATTTTGTTTATCCGAACATTTACGTAACTGTCAACCTGTATATTTAACTTTAAGATTGTTCTCGTATATAATGTGTAATTTGTGGAGATGAATAAACATTTTTATTATTATTATTAAATATTATAAATGCGAAAGTGATTTTCTTTGTTAATTTGTTTGTAACGCTTTAACGCCGTAACGGCTAAAGGATTTGGATAAAATTTGACACTCGCGCTTATGCGCGAGTGTCAAATTTTAAATTAGTTAAAAAAATAATTAATCAATAAAAATAAAATAATAATAATAATATTAATTAATAATAATATTAATTATTATAATCTGTGGCCCGACTGTCAAGCTGACGGTTGAAAAATATTTTCTCCGTGCATTTTATAATTTTATTTTGGATTTTTAAACTGTTTATACAACAATGTTATATTATAAACAATATGTGTTTCTACAATGGTTTCTACAACATTCGTACCAACCCGATTTTGGCATAAAAACCAAAAAGTAATATACAACAATAAGAAGAAGAAAATTATGACACGGAGAATTTAATATTACAATGCTGACGAGAAGTCGGACGCGACAGCTGCTACATAACACACACCCAACATCTTCGGGTTCGTCGCTCAGCTCCGCCTCGCAGTTGCCGGAACTTGATCCAGATGTGAGTCAAGTGATACCGATCGCTGCAGTTGCGTCGAGCTCGAGCGACGAATACTTCTCACCACCGAGGACACCACCACCAGTACGTCGGCGTGGAAGAGGCCGACCACCGGCCAGTTTAGGACCTCGAGGCCCACCGGCCTCTGATAGGGTCCCCGCTCCCGGTGGAAGTGTGCAGCGCATGAGGTGGACACAAACTGTCAACGAAAATGTCATGCGCGCATACTTTGGGGCTACAGAGGGGGGAAGTAACTTGACTGCGTACCGTGGTCGGATGCTCTCTCTGTTTCAGGTGCTTGAGCCAGCTATCAACGTGTCGGCGCAACGACTATCGGATCAGGTGCGTGTCATCCAGCGTAACCATATGCTGGATGACGTCGTACTTGATCGACTACGTCTCGAATCACGGAATAACCATGTTACGCCTGTTTCGCCACTGGTCACGGTGCAACTGCAAAATTCACCAAGCGCTTCACCGCGACCCGACCACGTTGGTGAAGAGCATAATAGCGAGGCTATATCCGTGAGTTCCCAATGCAATGTACAATTGAGGAGCGCTTTGGAAGATGCTTTCCGGGAGTTCCGTTCCACTTCACCTGGACTTAGACCACGTTTACCTCGTTTGCCCATGCACAAGAAAAACAAGGCGTTAGTGTGTGCTCTAGACTTGCAGCTGTCAAATTGTTTTGATGGCAGCAAAGACCTCGCCGATACCCACTCGATCTTGTACTGTGCAGCTGTAGCGGCATGTCGTGTAGCTCATGTTAAATTTCCTAACAGTGACAGAGTTCCACGACCAAAACCAGCTGTACCAGCTTGGCAGTGCAGGATTGAGCGTCGTATAGGTGAGGCTAGAGCATTCATCGGCAAGCTAATCTGTTTCAGGCAGGGCAATAATTGCCCTAGAGTGATGCGCTTTGTGAGGCGGGCGTTCTTGGGGACGGCAATTAGTACTCGGAGGAACTCGACGCCCTGGATCGGAGGGTCCGTACGCTGTTGACTGCATATCGAATGCATCACCCACGGTCATCGGTAATGAGACTGTATATCCCGCGAAAGTGTGGAGGCCGAGGCTTTTTAAACGCTAAGACTCTCCACAACCGCGAGATATGCAGTCTCAGGGAATATTTCCTAGAAGCCGACGTGGGGATGCACCGAGATGTGGTCTCAGTAGACAAGGGCCTCACCCCGCTCTCCTTAGCTAACGAGAACTGGCGCAAACCTATGGTATTAGATAGTAATGACCGCAGGGAGGTATGGCAGAGCAAAGAGCTTCACGGGCGTTTTTACCGAGTCCTACATGGGCCCGATGTAGACCTCTTAGCGTCCGTATCCTGGTTGCGATTCGGTGATCTCTTTGGGGAAACCGAAGGTTTTGTCTTTGCGATTATGGATGAAGTTATGATGACGAACAACTACCGGAAATATATTGTGAAAGATGGCACGGTTGACATCTGTCGGGCATGCCACCGTCCGGGGGAATCAATCCGTCACATTATTTCTGGCTGTTCTCGTCTGGCTAACGGAGACTACTTGCATAGGCACAACCTTGTAGCCAGGATTATCCACCTACAACTTGCTCTGAAATACAGTCTTGTGGAATCGGAAGTACCGTACTATAGGTATGTGCCCGACCCAGTTCTCGAAAATGGCAATATCACGTTGTATTGGGATTGATCTATCATCACTGACAGGACTATTGTTGTCAATAAGCCAGATATAGTGGTGATAGATCGATTAGAGCGTCGCACAATGATTATTGATATAGCGGTCCCACATGACGAGAACCTCGTGAAAGCTGAAAAAGATAAGCAGATCAAGTATCTTGACCTGGCTCACGAGGTTGTCGACATGTGGGATGTGGATACAGCAATCGTTGTGCCGATAGTCGTGACGGCCAATGGCATAATAGCCAAGAGCCTCGATCAACACCTGAGGAGGCTCTCGTTAGGCAGCTGGATCAAGGGCTTGATTCAGAAAGCGGTACTTCTGGACACGGCGCGTATCGTTAGGAGGTTCCTCTCTCAGCAGCCCTGACCACCGGTAGCTTGGACCCTGTTCCCGATATCGGTGGGCTACTATTTTTTATATTTTTAAATGTTTTTATATTCTAATATTTAAAAATATAATTTATATGTATATAATACTTAAATAAAGGAAAATATTAATTAATAATATATATTTTTTTTTTATGTATTAAAAAGTAATTTATGTCATTTTACAAGTCATGGTCTATACCATGACTCGTAAAACGACATAAACTACTTTTTATCGACATAACACACGAGCGAAGCCGCGGGCGGAAGCTAGTTTACTATAAAACCGTGTTATCTCAGAACTAATATGAATTATTACGGTGAGAATTTCTTGATAACATTCAGTATTGGTAATTAATTAATTTGCATTCATAGAAGTTACGTAATTTGTGCTCGGAATTCTGCTAGTTTAATAATCCAATGATTTGGAGAATAACACTTCGTCGTAAATGCTAACTACCCTATTCATTGTCCAATTTAACCTGGGGTAGTCCACTTGTAGCTCTCGCAATGTTGCATAGAATTATCTAGTAACACTAACAACACAATTTCTTGTTCCCCGACCCACCCGTCGCATCGCATCGCCTGTCCGTGCTATTACTTCGTTTTTGCTTAGCGTTATTTTTTTTACTTTTTGCTCGTCTTCTAAGGGTCCTAGCGTCCTTGGCTTTCTCAAGAATTGGGCTATCAATTGCAAAAATAATTTTTCAAATTCGACAGGTGGTTCCAGAGATTAGCGCGTTCAAACATACATACAAATTCTTCAGATTTATTTGTCTATAAACAAAATGTTAACAGACAAATGTGTGTGTGTTGTTAATGTTAACATGTTGTTGTTATGTTTGTTGTTATGTTAATGTTGTGTTGTGTATGAATAATGTTATTATCTCTAAGATTTAGTAAGTATCTAAGTAGTAATGTGTCCAAAAACAATACTTTTTTACGTTATTCCTGGAGTTATAAATGGCATATTTAAATATTACCCTGTTCAAGCTATTTCGAGCCTGTTGTTAAATTAAGGCAGCGTCCTAACTGAAAACGACTATCGAGCTCGTTTGTATGAATATGATATGACGTAATCGCGCGTTCAATCAAGTCGCTTTTGAACGTCATTATAAAATTCATGTAAACGATCGCGTAATCGCGTATTCGCGCGACAATTGTTTTTGATTAGGACACAGGGGCAGGGTAAAAGGTTAAACATTTTTTCAAATTATTATTATGTACAGTCAGCAACAAAAGTCGATAAACACTTGCAGTTTTTTAATCTTAATTATTAAGTGAAATATTTAATTCAAATCGTAACAGAAGTACTTAAAATTTTATGAACATTAACTCTTAACAGTTAAATGAAAAAAAAAAACCAGTTTGTCGAATCATTTTGTGTTAATTTAGATGATGTCAAAAAATAGCAGTGTTAACCGACTTCTGTTGTTGACCGTACCTAGTTAGAGTGTGTTTTCGTATACAAAACGCGTAATATTTCACATTTTTTAATGCACCTTGTCACAAGCATTCTGGTTTTAAATTGCTATACAAAAAACATATTTTCTATTTTAGGTAAGTACCTATTATAAAAACTGCCTAGATATTTTATTCGTAATCGAGTACAATACAGATTCCAATAACCTTCTCTATACATAGTAGCAGTGTACTGAAGATGTAGGTATTAAGTTCCAGTGCTCTCAAGGGAAATTATCATCCGCACTGAATGCTGGAAATTGGAACATATTATTATAGGGTGTGGTTACTTGTTACTGTAAACGTGATTGTGGTTAGGATTTAGCCGACGTCCGAACGGACGTAAAAAATATCGCGGCGATTTTTTTTCGCGCACTGGATTTTCATCGCTCTGCTTTTTTTCCGACGTGCTGGGATGCTTTCTGTTGTTGTTAGGTTGGATTCTCGAAGCTCGGCTAAACACCGAGAGTTGAAAATCCAGTGTGCGATAAAATCTCGCCGCGATATTTTTACGTCCGTGCGAACGTCGGCTTACTCGTAGGTGACACCTCGTTTTCGGGATTAAATTCACGATTTATGGAATTGGAATTGAAACTTATATAAACCAACAATGGTTTATATAAGTTTTAATACTAACAGGGTATTCATTAATTACGTGAGGCGTCTAGGAGGGGGAGAGGGTCGAGCCGAATCCCACCCAATCTCACGTGAGGGAGAGGCAGGTCTCGGCAAATCGCACAATTTTTTTTCAAACATAATTTTTTTTCGCATGAAACAGTTTAAGATTGCGAGGAAACTCGGTAATTATTATAAAAAATAAGTGTTATAAAAAAAATAAGCAATAATGTTTATTTAAATAAATCCAACGCAATCAAGCACAGATTAACGTATTGAACTACACTAAAATTAGGGGGGGGGGGGGGGCGGGGGTCGAAAAATCGCTAAAAGCAGCTCACGTAATTAATGAATGCCCCCTAACGTGTGTCAGGTATAGCTTTAGGAAGTTAAGAGCTTGAATATCAAAGTGCAGTGAGTCAGTCGTTCCGTGTAAAACTAAAACCTGACACATGTCGTACCATTAATGATTCTTTTAATTAGGTAAGGCAAAGGTATGCACCTCCGCGAATTATTATAAGTAAATGACAGATTGAGGACGAGTATTTAAATTAAAAATAAGAAAATATTAGACAGTCGCGAGTCGACCCTAGGAGTACCTAATAGTGTTCTGTGGTCAGCCCTCCGAGCCACGGGCCATACAAATGTACTCTACTCTGTGCTCCGAGCTGACAAGCTCGTGTCGTGATAATATAAAACAAAAGATTCTAAATATATAAATATTTTTTTTTCACAATTCATGTTTGCCATCGGCTGTTCAACCATAATCAGATTTTTAGTCTTCTTTGTGTTTCAGGAGGTATTTCAACAAATACTCTCCTCCCATCCTCAGAATAGTCCACCCTCAATTTAGTGCCTTTGGTCCAGTTGCAATATTCGCCATCGTTTCAGCATTGTGATGTTGTTATTATTATTAACCAGGTCCCTGGCGAGTTGGTTTGTATGCCTTTGAAGCCTATCTTTATATTTTGTGGCGTATTTATTTACCTCCTTAATGGTGGGCAAATTTAGGTATTCATGTATTTCCACATTTCTTGTAAACCTTGTAAACCTTGAATAATGTCCTAAGAGCAATATCAAATGCACCATGCATTTGATATTGCTCTTAGGACATTATTCTGGAATCTTTGTAGGATCTCAAGTATTCGAGCTATTGCACAAACAATTGCGCTCCTCCAGCGCTTACAGTACCTACTACCCATCTCTGCCTACCACCTTTGATGAATACAGACGTGATGTTATAATGGATCAAGGCAGTTCACTACTCTCTACTACATCATGAAGTAAAACCTGTTACATAATTTAATAACTCAGATAAAGAGGTCACGTGTTTTATTAGCCGTTCAGCCCCGGAAGCACCTCACCTGTCTACTCTCCACGTTGAGGGGGGAAATGGCTATAATTTCCCGAAAGATGACATTTCCGACGTTCCCGGCACTTGAAGGGGAGGTGGGCGGAAATTGCAGCCAAACGCAGCGCCCGGATATAAAATGATAAACTTTCCACTTTGATTTCTGATGCTGTTATTGAAATATCGAGTGTTGGCGGCTTCGGTCGTCAGGCACTCGTCGGGAAATGTAGGTAAGTGTCGGCTCGGCATCGCAAGCCCGCTGAACAAATAACAGATTGTTTTATTTCAAATCAATGAGTAGTGGCTGTTCATTTTGGTGTGCGATATTGACTACGGTTCACTAATAAAAGTTGAAATCTATTCAAACATGCGAATAGTAATATAGAGGCATGAGGAACAGGGTGTAAAGTTGACTCATCTTCCATAGAAAAGGGAGGATCATTCGACCAGACGAGTCTTGTGTCTGGTGGGCAACTGCCCGACGGTTGATGTCGGGATGTTGTATATATGCTAGTCGCGCGGTAAACTCTAATTGCGTGATGCAGGATTGCGTGACATCATGTCATTGTGATGCGTAGTTTGTATGTGGCGATGTAGATGCCGCCACAATATCATAACCTCACGTTTGCTCCGCAAGGGGTTCGTGGACAGGAAACCTCCCCGAGTGCCCGGGGGCTGGAGTTCCCTAACGGATACGTCCGGGGGGAAGGTCAGTCTCCGGGACGGTGCACCCTGGGGTACGGGCAATGGCTCCCCATTAGGCGCTATATGCCTAAGGGGTCCCGTTGTCCGTATGCGAATATCCAATATCCATAACGTCTGTGAAGTTTACACAAAAAAAAAACTTATTTTATAAACTGATATTTCAACTACATTGCGGTTGATGACCCCAAAAAAATCATCAAATTAAGTAATTTATTTTTTGCTTCATCATGTTTACATATCCATCACGTCTGCGGAGTTTCGCTAGCTAATTTAATTGGACCCTGTATAAAATACTGAACAGTACACAACACAACTCACTGCACAACTGAAATTACTTTAGTAATAAAAAAAAATAACACTAGATCATCTGCAGTATTTTCAAATACTTACCGTTAGAATAAAACTTTCGAATCTAAAGATAAAGCTCACACTATCGCATCGCATCGCCATATTTGACTTCACCCAACTCCATCTGAAGTTAATTTCAAATTTAATTCCAAGTGAGCATCCTGGCTCAGACTTAGACCAAGTTTGTGTGTGATTTTTATTACATTAGGTTCCTCTACAGTATACCATAAGATCTTCCTAATTTTATAACTTCCAAATTTTATAAGTTCTGTCAAATCTAGATTTTAATCGAGATGATTTGCAATAGGTACCTAAAGTCCGCGAGGCCTAAGTTGAGCTTTGCATTTGTGTGAGTGATCTCCAAAGAAGCGGAGTTGTGTCGCGCGAGGGACGCACCGCGCCTCAGGCCGATTCCCAAAAAGCAATATAAATCGGCTTTAAACCAAGCAAAGGACGCGTCGGGCTCTAGGCCGACGTCACACCTACACTATCTATGTGCACTCACACAAATGCAAAGCTCAGCTTAGGCCTCGCGGACTGGGGTTGGATCTAATATCGTTTGGCAGGAGGATGGGGGTAATAGGGGTGAAAGCTGGGGGTAATGGCAGTAATAGGGGTTGGATCCCTGATTATAACGCAACCACTCTTATTACAAGGTAATGCATATTTTTAGAGAAATTAATAAAAATTGTTTTTAACCTCAAATGCATCAAGTGCCAAATTTTATCCAGATCCGTTCAGCCGCTCTGGCGTGATTCAATAACAAACATCCATCCATCCATCCAAACTTTCGTATTTCTAATAGTAATAAGACTAACTGACCCGACAGACCGTTGTCCTGTCTTAATTTCAATAATTCATACAAAATTTTCATAGAAAATGCACTTTCAGTTTTCCCGAATTTTCCATTTTTTCCGGCAACTTTTCCAATTTTCTCTTCGTAAGAACCTTCCTCGGACTTCAACGATTATTTGAAAAAACAAAATTAGCCGAATTTGTCCAGCTGTTCTGAAGTTTTGCGCTTAGCAACACATTTAGCCATTAATTTTTCTTTTATTTAGGTATATAGATTACTAGATGACCCGGTGAACTTCGTACCACGTTTCCTCGTATCAATTAATTTCGATTTTTCGGCTGTTCCCCAAAAGAAATTTTCTTTTTCCTAAACCCGCAATGAGGAGAAAAAAACAAAAAAAAAATTCAAACCGGTCGAGCCATTTTCGAGTAAGATTGATTTTTATATTATCTAGATACTCGTAAACACTTATAAAGCAACCAACACTAACGGGCAATAAACAATTTTTCACCTAACATGAAGGGTTCCGCTGCGCTAGACACGACACGCTCACGCCTACTTCCGGTCTGAGCGAAACGAGTGAACTATGTGAGCTGTATGAGCACAGAGACACAGTAAATAAATATAACAGAGAGCTCAAACGAGCTGTTACTTGTGTCTGTCGTGAAGGCATTCAACTGTTTTGTTGAAGTTGGGGCTTGGGATGGCAATATTACATTTGTGCATTTCGTAACACATAACATCACGCTTCTATATCCCAACGGGCTAAACAGAGGGAGGTGTATAGCACACCTTCGGTAGTAATATTAATGAATGCAGGTACACAGGGTGAAATTGAATTCATGGGCAATAATTTAAGGGGTCGTTGTACTCATCATTATGAACTTCTTTTACTATGGGACTAAATTTGAAATCGCAAAAAAAAAATCAGCTGTTTTATACATTATTTATGTTCGCATAACTCGTCAAAACGTAGGGAACAGCTGATTTTTTTTTCGCGATTTCAGGTTGATTGGTGGTTGGTTGGTTGGATTTCAGGTTACTTTTGATTTATATAATTTAAATTATTTTTATCAATATGTTCGCCCAAATATTGTATTTTATAGATAATTATGATTGTTTACTGAATAACTGTATCCTAAATTAGATTTATAAAAATAAGTGACACGCTCTCAGAATTCAGCGAAGAGGTTCTTGAATGAATACTGATATTTATGGCCGATTCGATTACTGACAAGTGGCATTTTTTGAAAGAAAGACTAAAGACTTCAAAACTGGAAACACTCTAAAAAAGAACGTGGTGAAAAACTTTTGATATGAGACCGAGGCTTTATAAGCGAGGACTACCACATTCCGGGGTTTTTTTCGATCCTGAATTCCGCGAGGGAAACATCTCCGCGACAAGAAGTCAAACTATACCTACTGATTGAGTCGGGGTCTCCGTACTGACGATACTGACCCGTGCGTGCTTCTTTGGATTTATCAGGCCTCAGCGCTGACGAGGCCTGACATCTGGCCTGCCCTGGTGCCGTACTTCAACTTTTTAACCGACTGCAGCGAAGCTCAAAAGGAGGGTTTAGTATTATTAAAAATCTGAGAGTGTGTGTTAGGTAGGGAAGTGTTTTTTTTACTATAATTTGTATTTTTTATCTTATTTTCCTAAATTATATTTTGTTTACGTGTCTATTACCCTTTTATTTTATTAGAACAATAGATTCGTTACAATCTATATAAATAAAAAGCGAAGTCCTGACTGACTCGTCAACGCCCAGCCCAAACCCTTGAACCTAAAAAGCTGAACTTTTGCACAGAGATTGCCTTTATAATGTAGACAACGATTAAGGAAGGAATTCCCGGTAGTACGTTCCCGTGGGCTATTTTCCGACATCCACGCGGGCGAAGCCATTGGCAAAAGCTAGTACATGATATACAGCGAAAGGAATACTTTGTTCCAACCGGGTCTCCCACGACACCTCCCAACTTTTTTTACAATACTTACCAATATTTCCTTGTCCGAGAGCAAAGCTCTAACCATATTTGCTTAAAATCGTTTCAGTTCCGTAATTTAGTAGCTAGCCTCGAAACTATAGCAAACAGACTCCTGTTCAAGATTCAATCTGCCTAGCCTTTTCCCAACTATGTTGGCGTCGGCTTCCAGTCTAACCCGATGCAGCTAAATTCCAGTATTTATATGGAGCGACTGCCTATCTGACCTCCACATCCAACCAACAACCACACACAACCATCGGTATCGGTACCATGGGTATCGTATTACCCAGTAACTAACTGGGTAATACGATACCCCTTGGTAAGACTGGTTGACAGACTTTCGGGCTTCTGACGACACGTAACGACTGTCAAAGATCCGCGAATGACAGCCGGGACCAATGGCTTAACGTGCTTTCCAAGGCACGGACGAGTCTCGGTATGTAAAGATGGTCACCCATCCACTGACCAACCCCGGCAAGTATAGCTTAAACTGATGGATCGACCCGTGCGGCTGTTATTACTTAGCCACGAGCTCCTCCTGTTCAAAACTAACAAACAAAAAGATAGGTTCATTATCACGTAACGACTTTCAAATAGTTATAAAATTTAATGTTTACACATTAACAGCCTTACTAATAAAGATTTACATATAATGTATACCGGAGTTATAGCGCTTTTTAAAAGGGCCAATAGCGTTTTATCACCGGTATACGTTGTGTGTAAATATTTATTAGTAAGGCTGTTAATGTTTACAAATTTAATGTTTACAAATTTAGTGTTTACAAATTTAATGTTTCCAAATTTAATGTTTCCAAATTTAATGTTTCCAAATTTAATGTTTACAAATTTAATGTTTACAAATTTTAATACCCTTCAGCATCATTTTGCCAAAATACTGAAACTTACCTATCGTTGAAATACTTAGGTACCTACTAAATATCACCAACTCAAACTTAAGAGCTAAAGCACTAACTTACCCTCCGTCTTACTTATCCATACTTTATTACCACTTAGGAACAAAATAGCGAACCCAGGCACTCTAAGGTGATCACCATTTATTTTAATAAACAATAAAACTGAATGCTAACAGCGCTAATTACATGGCCACAATGCAATCGACAATAGCTTTGAAAAACTAAGGATTTTCAACCCTATGAGTGTGTGTTAAAGTGGTTAATGGGGAATCAGGTGTAGCGGTGTAGGAGACTTACAGGTGAAAATCTCTTGCATTTGTAAGAATAGTTTAATCTAATGGTTGTAACGACTCTGATTAAAAAATTAATTACCACCGGTACTTTTAATAGACGTACGCACGGCTAAAGATCAAGCTATGCAGTCCAGTATAAGTTAATCTCGCATTGTATAGGATTTCCTTACAATGAGAGGTCAGTGTAAACTGGAAATGAACCTATAGCTTGATGTGTAGTCAGTGTACGAGTATCTTGTAATTAGCTTTAAGAATTCCTGCAACTTGAACAACATGAAGAACATGTTACAAAACATCGCTATTTAATCAATTCAATATGCAAGGGAATGTTTCTAATTACCCGACTGCAGCAGACATGCGTTTGACCTGTATGTATGTATGTTCGATCCTATGTCCCCTCGTAACTACTCAACGTCTCAACCAGTTTTAATGAATGATATGTCGTTAGATTCGTCTTTATTGCGCGAGTGTCACTGGATATACCTATTAAAAAAATAAAAATCAAGATGGCGGATTTTTGTGGAAAAAAGGTTTTTCCGTAGTCGGGTTACCTTCAGATTTTAGGGTTCCGTACCTCAAAAGGAAAAAACGGAACCCTTATAAGATCACTTCGTTGTCCGTCTGTCTGTCTGTCAGTCTGTCTAGACCCTTTTTTCTCAGTAACGCGTGGAGGTATTAAGTTGAAATTAATACCAAATACGTAGGTCTATGGTCCCTTGGAGTTCTAAAAAAATCAAGCTTCTAAGTCAAAGCAATAAAAAAATACGGCCATTTTGCGACATATTTTGATACTCACAATTAAATCAAAACCTATAGGGTACTTTCCGTTGTCCTAGTATAATAAAATTTGACAAGAAGCAAGGTCTCACAGCACAAGTAAAGGAAAAAGTCCGAAAATTGATAATTAGTAATTTTATCACATAAAAGCATTTTTTTTTGGGTTTGCTACTCTTAAGTTTATTTTTGGGATAAATTCTTTTCAAATACGGAACCCTTCATTGTATTAGATCAGACACGCACTTGGCCGCTTTTTTTAAACTTAATTCGTGTTATTGTTTTATTCTTCTTCTAAAAGAAAACCAAGTACCTGTCCAATACTAATTTACTTTCGTCTCCTTGCCCTCTATTTATGTATCATAAACAGCAGCACCTACTTTTTTGGGGCATAAATTATTCCCAAAAAAAGTAGATGCTGCTGTTCAAGTGTTCATCCTCTTGGCATAATCCATCCTAATCCTAACCATTCACATCCCACGAGGAAAAGCAAGCATTTTACTTGTCAGAAACCGATCTTCAATTTTTATTTACCTTCACCAAATATCCAACCATTTCTCGCTTCAGCAAGTGTAACATCCATGTAATTGCGCCTCACTGTACTATCACGTAGGGTCTAAAATAAAAATGATACAAATTAAATGGTCTGTTTGTGTTTACTCTGAACCGTTAGTGCTGGAAAATGGTGTGCAAGCTGTTACAAACTTTTTGCTTGCTTCTAACGAAATGTGTTTAGCGGTTTTTCTTGAGCTTTCTTTTGCTTTTCCCAGTGGTGTATTTTTTGAAGATATGAAAAGAATTATTGAGCTCTACCATAATATAACTACAGTTTTAATAGACTGTCTTAAGCATTTGTAGTCAATTCAGTGAAAACTCATCCGTCAGTTCCATGGTTGAGGTAATTTTTAGGGTTCTGTACCTCAATAGGAACAAACGGAACCCTTATAGGATTACTACGTTGTCCGTCTGTCTGTCTGTCAGCTGTCAAGACCCTTTTTCTCAAGAAAGCGTGGAGGTATCAAGTTGAAATTAATATCAAACACGGTTATGGTCCCTTAGAGTTCTAAAAAAAATCAAGCTTCTAAGTCAACGCAATGAAAAAATACGGCCATTTATGCGACTTTTATGATACTCGCAAGTAAATCAAAACCTATAGGATACTTCCCGTTGACCTAGAATAATGAAATTTGGCAAGAAGCAAGGTCTCACAGCACAAGTAAAGGAAAAAGTCCGAAAATTGTTAATGTGTAATTCTATCATATAAAAATAATTTTCAACTCTGTCAGTCTGTCATGACCCTTTTTCTCAAGGACGCGTGGAGATATCAAGTTGAAATTAATACCGAATACGTAAGTCTATGGTCCCTTAGAGTTCTAAAAAAATCAAGCTTCTAAGTCAACGCAATAAAAAATACGGCCACATTTTGATATTCGAAGTTTGATATTTGATTCTTTTCTTTGAAGATAACCCTCAGTCATTCTGGCAGATAATTTTTATTGACCGAATTGAAGTTTTGGTTCAGGACTACTTCCACGTCAAATAATAAATCTTTTTATTGCAATTTGCGAAAATTAATTCCTGTGTACATCATACACATCATCATTGACTACGACAATTATTAACAGCCGCACGTGTCGATCGACCAGATTAAGCTACGCTTGCCGCGGTTGGTCCGTGGATGGGTGACCATCTTTATATTCGAAGACCCCTCCGTGACTCGGAAAGCACGTTAAGCTGTTGTTCCCGACTGTGTGTGTCATTCGTGTATCTTTGACAGTCGTTGTCGTCAGAAGCCAGAAAGTCTGACAACCAGTCTTACCAAGGCGTATCGTATTACCCAGTAACTGGGTAAGATAGGCAGTCGCTCCATGTAAAATACTGATATTCAGCAGCATCCGGTAAGACTGGAAGCCGACCCTAAAATAGTAAAAGGCTAGGCAAATGATGAGATGATGGTTAGATAGATGAACTCCTAAACACGTCACTATTAGATAAACACCGTAAATACATACACATTATTGTTATTCGAAACGTGTTCTTATCTCATCTCGTGACTTTCCAGTCGGCTGAAGACCCTCTGATGCCAATTATTGACGTACAACCCCCAACATATCCAGACTCCCCCAGACACCCCCAACGCCCCCAGGCATATCTACCCTTTGTATATCTACACGATATCATCATTTCTAATTTTTAGGGAGCAAATTTGCTCATGATGCCTCAGGTCTTGGAGGCATTTGAGTGGCAACAGATAATAAGCTCTCTCCCTATGTTTGGTTTGGTGTGTAAGATGCCTAAAATTAAGAACAGTATTTTTATTCTGCATTTTATTAAAGGTTGGATTATTATGAGAGCAACTTTTCAATGAGATGGTCCTTTACATCTATACATACCCTTGGTTGACTGGTAGAGAAAGCCTAAGGCATTAAGTCCGCCTTTGTACGTTTTGTGTGCGAAAAGGTTAAATAAATAAATAAATACTCGTATAATAAATAAAATAGTAATGAATTCAAAAGTAATTACTTCGAAGCGTGGGAACGAGTCTGATACCGAAACTGTAGTTTTTATTAGAATTTTTGTCCGTCTGTTGGTCTGGATGTATGTTCCGGATTGGCGCAAAAATGGCTGAACGTATTTGTATAAAATTTGGTACGCATACAGTTTATAACCTGGATTACCACATAGGGACTTTTAATCCCGGTAATACGTTCCCTTGGGATATTATCCGATATCCACGTGGCGAAGTCTCGGACAAAAGCTAGTATCTAATACTTATTATTGTAGGCTATATCATATTTGTGTCGTGGGGACTGACTCATCAAAAATGCGTGTCAAGAGCATAAAAAAAAACTTGGTATGTTTGATTTTGTCTCACACGTCATTTGCAATTTGTAGCACATGAACTGGCCAACAGGAATAGTGGGAATTTATAATACCCCGTTTACATTCAGCCATTGCCATTGCCATTCGCGCTGCCGGCAATATTTCCCTAAATACTGCTGTGGCAACGTCAAGGGAACTGAGTGTTTACATTGCCTCGTCACATATCTTTCCAACACAGGATAACGTAGAAATTCTATAGCAAGTGAGCGAGAGAGTAATACCTACATAAACTGTCATTCGCGCTCGCGTTGCCGACCCTTTGATGTCCGCCAAAAAACCGCTAATTTGGGGATCGCCAGGCCAGGCAAGCGGCAACGTCAACAACAAGGCAAGGGACCTGTTTACACATTCGCGTTGCCCATTTTATTTCCCATTTCCTTGAAAGTTGCCGTGGAAATGGGCTGAATGTAAACGGGGTATAATATCTCAGGCCCCCGCAGACAGGCACGACGCGACTCTGGTCTGGTCTGGTCAGGTCGCGCTGTCGCGCAGCGCCTGTTTGCGGTTATTGGTCTGCGAGAGCCTTTAATCCTTGTGAACCGCAAAAGGTGAGACCACATGACAGACTGTTTTCCAGTGCAGCACGTCACATTCACCTTAAGCTGGCCTAGCGTAGTACAGAGTTTCAAATGAATAAGAGGCCAGCTTATACTGGACTAGCTTCTACCCGCTACTTCGTCCGCGTGAAATTTCTTGTTCATCTGATCCACCGCATCGCGTCACATCGCCCGCACGCGCTATTACTTCGTGTTTGCTTAGCGTTCTTTCAGATTTTTTTCTTTTTGCTTGGCTGCTAAGGGTCGTCACGTGATGTGAAATAGCCTCAAGAATTGGGCTATGAAAAGTCAGAAATAATTGTTCTAATCCGACTAGCACTTCCAGAGATTAGCGCGTACAAACAAACAAATGCTTCAGCTTTATTATATTAGTATCAGAAAGGTGTGGTCAAATTTAAGGGTGTGGTACAGACCGTTAAACTGAACAACTTTCTCCATGGGACCAACATCGTAAACCAGAAAAAATCATCAGCCGTCCCATACATTTGTATTGAAGCTTTGTACGGGACAGCTGATAATTTTTTCTCGATTACGATGTTCGTGCCATGGAGAAATTTTTTCAATAAAGACATAAAAATCATAAAGTTTTTCACCTACCAAGACAGGCAATTATCTTTCTAATATCAGTGAAACTATTCTTAGCAAAACATACACGAACACGCCCTCCATAATGTAAACATTAACACACTCCTTAAGGAGCAATTAGTAACATACATATACATTATACACGAAATGGTAGCACATATATAGGTGTTAATAGCACGCCATGCCATTTTCCTGTAGCCCTTGGATGTAATTAGGGACACGGAACCAATATTAACGGCAGGGAAAATTAGGCCGTAAGTATTTACTTTAATCTCGCGATTAAATAAGTAAAAGGGCTGAAATGTGTTTTTAAGGTGCTTTAAATAATTAAAACGTACTAAAAACAATTATTTCAAAAATAAATTACGAAATCGGTTTGCTTGGTAAACAGAGTCCAGCAACCTGCGGGGCAATTGCGTAACACACTGTCAATCGGATTTAGGTTCATTTTGACAGTTCAACAATATCATTCATTGCGTTATTTACCTTGTCGAGTCGACAAATTTTTCGAACTTAGGAAGCAATGGATTAGCAATTTGCTTCAAAATGATTCAGATTCCGATTGACAGTGTGTTACGCAATTAGGGTTCTGGTTTTTACAAGCTTTTATTTAACTTGCAATGTTCGTATGTAAGTTGTCTTTTGCAAATTTTTCACCCACTTCACGGTGTTCGGTGTTCAGCTGAGCTTAGGCATACGTATGTAAAATCGGTGACAGTGAAATATTTTGGTACCATCGAACTAATCTGAAGATGGAGCCAGAAGATGGCCACATGAACTCGGTAATAAAACGACGCAACCCTATCGAGTTTGGGCTCGTTTGTTTGATTCGTCTTGACAAGAACTGAGGTCTTAGTGTGAGTTTTTATACTTACTCGATCGCGTTTACGTTAACGTTACCTTACGTCAATTTGTATGGAATAATTGTGTTTCCCATTGTAGTCACCAGACGGCGCTTATTCAGTTTCAGTACAAATTGACGTTTACTATAACGTGATCGAGTAAGTATAAAAACTCGCACTAAGGCCTCTGTGGCCTTAATGCGAGTTTTTATACTTACTCGATCACGTTAACGTAAACGTCAATTTGTACTGAAACTGAATAAGCGCCGTCTGGTGACTATAATGGGAAACAACTTACGTCAATTTGTGTGGAATAATTATTATTCCAAACAAATTGACGTAAGCTAACGTTGACGTAAACGCGATCGAGTAAGTATAAAAACTCGCACTAGGTCCTAGATGATATCCAGATGAAAAAAAAAAAAAATACTTGTTTGTTATGCTATGAACAAAAACTATGAACGTCAATCTTCACACACTTTTTGATACAGAGAGGGGCCATGCATTTTCATTAGTTAACATAATCTAGACGAGTGCATACAGTTGCTAAAAAATTACATTTTCTATTATCTCGAAAAAAATTACCTCAAAAAGAGCTTTCACGATTCTTAATCATCCGGATCACCCTGGGTAGTCAGTCCGTCCTTGGTAATCAATCAATCTGCCTAGCTTTTTCCCAATTATGTTGGGGTCGGCTTCCAGTCTAACCGGATGCAGCTGAATACCAGTATTTACAGTCCTTATATACAGTCCTTGGTAATCATTGTAACTAATTAACTAGATAATATCGGAAGACGTAACGTTGGAAGGCCTCCCACAAGATGGACCGATGACCTTGTAAAGGCAGGAACCCGCCGGATGCGGAAAGCACAGAATCGGTCGAAGTGGCGGTGCTTGGGGGAGGCCTATATCCAGCATTGTACGTCTTTTGGCTGAAATGATAATGATGAACTAGATAATCTTTTGACCATGATATATGAGCTATTCTCGTATTCTTCTTAGTGTCTCGATGCAATCAGCAATCTAAATTCGGCTGCGTGTTTGGCGCCATCATTAGCGTCCATCAGTTCCTGAAACGTGCGGCTGACAGGACACGACATTGAGTGTCCCATCGTTTGTGGAACAGCAAAACATTTACACTCCAAGGCGGAGTCGTCTATGAATTTCCACCTGAACAGGTTTCCCTTGTTTCGGCTAACCTGGGTCGGAGTCTGTTTAAAGACTTCCACCCACACCACTCCACTTCCACTTTCCTCTTGGTTACCCAAGGCAACTCATGTCCAGGTGGGAGATCTTCAGCAGTTGGAACTAATGGTTCGAGTAAGGAAGCACTGTCTTGCCACAGCTTCAGTCTTTCTATTGATCGTTCGCCAGTGAGTGGGACTTTATAAAACTGTTTCGGCTTCCAGGATGTTGTCGTGCAAATGGTTTCATGTGTCGGAGATAATTTTGGCTCTTTCGATGGAGCTCGACACCGCTTTGCGAATTACCGATGGTGCTGTGGATACAGCATTTGAACCTGCATCAATGAATTCAAAGCTGCATTGGTGGATGCATGGGCAGAACGGAGACTGCACACGGGGCACGCAAATTCACTCGCAGAAAAAGACAGCTCCAGCCCAGTAGTCCACATAACGTCAGGCGAATCACCCCTGTCCTCACATCGATGAGACTAGTCGCTGAAGAAAACTGTTGCAAGTGTGCACCTTCTGCTTGAGGTTCCAGCAGTTTCTGAAATATTAATGACCTGTTCAGAGTAACACCAAGATATTTAGGGGAGTTGCTGTGCTCGATAGACACCCCACCCCAAATGATGTTAAGTTTGCGGCGCGCCTCTCTATTGCGGAGAAGAAATATGCAAGACTGGGTTTTGCTTGGATTGGGCTTGAGTGAGTTAGAGAGGTAATACGTGGTTAATCCACCAAGAGCGTCTGACAAGTGGACCTCAACATCCTCAAAGGTGGAGGCTTGGGAGGTGAGGGCAAGGTCGTCTGCACAATATAAACACACGTAAACACAATATAAAATATATAAAAACCTCAGCATAAAACGGAAAATATCGCACTTAGCTAGCTTAGCTTTATCTATTGATTAAAAAACCTTGATTGTAAGTGGGTGTATGAGTGGGAGGAGCTCGCAAATAACTAAAACTATCTCTCAGAGAAGATGAACTAAATTAAAACTGACTGGATGCACAGTGACCTTTATGAAAACTGTGTGGGTATTTTTTTATTATTCAAACCTTGCAGAGGGTTTCGTACCAACAAGGTTAACCCACACTGGACTGTTCGACTACCGCACGGGGACGGGACGTCAACGAGAAAACAGATGACGGCGCTGAAGTAGCGACAGTACATTTAGGGCTGATTGTTCAATAGTCAGATAATTTTTATCTGAGGAATAAATATAGCGGTTTGACAGCTTTTATATAGAAAATATGTCAAACTGTCACATTTATTTTTCAGATAAAAATCTCTTTTTCGTCTATTGATCAGCCCTTATTATGGCCGAATAATCTCGTTTCTGTTGCAGTCGACAAACAGTCTCAGCTCAACAATAGATTTTGAAAAAAAAAAAAAAAACTGGATAAGTTTTTTTTTTCAAAATCTGTTTTTTTGTTGGTCATCTGATTCCTCTTGTGGACGCAGATATATCCCATTGGCCTTGAGTGGTTAGCTTGCGTGTTCTGTTCTGTGCTCACGCGACGCGTCATACGTCCACCCAGTAATAGGACTCGCCCATCAAGGAGCCTTGTTCCAAATTAGACGCATTATTAATTTATTATGCATAAAACAAAAGTATTATATTAAAATACACAAACGAAAAGATAAATAATTAAATTATCTTTAAAATGGTGAAGGTTTCATAAAAATAAGCTTGATAGTTTGTGCGTGATTCTTAGTTTTTTGTCCGCGTTAGACATAACTTTACAAATTAATTATACTATATAATATACAAAGAGGAGTGCAAAGAGGAGTGCTACTAACATAGTCTTAAGCCTATTTTATTAACACAACTTTTGTTTATATTCAAATATGTATGTTTAGGTTAAGGTATTTATCTATGGGCCGTGTCGCCTGAAATAAATGGTTTATATATATATATTATATATATAATATAAACATAATTTAAAATATTCACATTAATGAGTTGTTGAGAAAATATATTTAATTTAATATAATATAATTTTTTTTAAACATATATATTTTTTTAATATATATTTTTCCAAATCATAAACACTACCTATTTGTTTAGACGTGATCTTCAGTTTAAAATAATTAAAAGTGGGTTATCGTCGTCTTGAGCAGGATGGCGCGTTTGGGGCTTTCTATTTTAAGACGTTCGTTAAGTATTAATTCTCAGCCCAATTTCGATATTATTTTGTATTTTTGATCTTCCTAGGATGACCTTTAATGCTACAGCTCTACATATTTAGTACCTACATGTACCTAAAATTATTAAGGATTATTATTATTATTTTATTTGTCTTTGGCTTATCTCGGGACCCTGGGGTCCCGGACCTTTGGAAGGCGTACGAGGGGCCGAAGCCAACTCGCAGAGGCCCCTCAGACAATTTTAAATGACGAGGAGGCACCAGCCGACGATTATCCCTGTATGCACTATGCAAGTACACCCAAGGACAACCCCCGGTTGGTGCGGGACTATTGCAGAACATGGAAACAAAACACATTGGGCCTATGGGTTTGGGTGGCTATAGTGGATTGGGTACCTTGAACTATGGAAGAACTATGTCCCCTGCCTGACCAATGTTATATAATATGCACAGATAAATTGGGGTGACTTGCACACTCATTAATGGGCCCCCGGAAACGGTCGCTAACACATAGTGACGTAACGACAAGGGGCAACATGTTCTGAGGTGCTTGAGGTGTGGAGAGGTATTCCACGGCCCTCAGAACAATCCCAGAGCCCGGAAGATGGTCAAGATCCCTACAAGCACTTACTGGAATACTTCCATCCTCCGAGCACGTTTACTCTTGCGAATCTCCACTCAAGCCGGCCAATAAAGGCTAGAATGAGGTAGGAGCTCTGATCCCGTCAGTGTTCACTCCAGCCGGCCAATAAAGGCAAGCCAGAGGTAAAGAACAAGACTTATCCCGGGAAATAGGGTCCGTGGGGTCGCTACTGCCCAACAGCTCGCCACATGCTGCCCTGCGGGTTCACGTATCTCTCTTGGTCTGGCTCCTCACCCTAGACCTGTTTCGGCAAAGTAAACTTCACCGGCACATACCCAGAGTTCGGAGCGCGCAAGCCCCACCACGACATCAACGTAGAGATACGGCGGTGGGGTTATTATTATTATTATTATCAGGAGGAGCTGATGGCTAAGTAATAGCAGACGCACGGGTCGATCCATCAGGTTAAGCTACGCTTTCCGGGGTTGG
The DNA here is from genome assembly GCA_946251885.1 of Cosmia pyralina. NCBI lineage: Eukaryota > Metazoa > Arthropoda > Insecta > Lepidoptera > Noctuidae > Cosmia > Cosmia pyralina. The sequence continues at coordinate 23,590,275 of OX276349.1, read as the reverse complement.
TCCGTGGATGGGTGACCATCTTTACATACCGAGACTCCTCCATGCCTCGAAAAGCACGTTAAGCCGTTGGTCCCAGCTGTCATTCGTGGAGCTTTGAGTCGTTACGGGTCGTCAGAAGCTCGAAAGTCTGACAACCAGTCTTACCAAGGAGTATCGTATTACCCAGTTACTTGGTTGTGGAGATCAGATAGGCAGTCGCTACATGTAAAATACTGGTATTCAGCTGCATCCGGTTAGACTGGAAGCCGACCCCAATATAGTTGGGAAAAGGCTAGGCAGATAGATATCTGGAGGACGTACAGTGGGCTGCATCAATTGGGTACCCCAACAACAACTCAACTTCAACTTCAACAACAACAACTCAACTTCAACTTCAATAACAACTCAACATACTCAACTCAACTTTAACAACAACAACTTTTATCCCCAACTTTATCATAGCGTTACAAAAGTGGTGATTATGGCCAAACTCATCACTTAAGTACTTCCTTTCTCACTGCAGTGGTTGTTAAGTATCAACATTATTTTGTGTTCAGCGGAGGACGTCACAGACCGATGTGCTGTTTAGATGTAATATATCTTCCCTACCGTGTCTATTGAACCGAGATGAATATTAAGTTGCCTAGTTGTACCGACGATGGAAAGAGACCTGACGGAATGACCATAATGCCTTGGAAGTTAGATCGGCCTTTGGTATGGGATGCAACATGTGTCGATACCCTTGCGCCATCCCACCTTCCTAGTACAGTGGGCTGTGCTGGTGCGGCTGCTGCAGGTGCGGAAAACCTCAAACGGCGAAAATATTCAAATATTTTTCGGAGTTATATTTTCGAACCGTTTGGGATTGAAACACTAGGGCCATGGGGTCCGAGTGCCCACTTGGTTTTTCAAGACATCGCTAAACGGTTGGTCGACTCCTCACGTGACCAGAGGGCTGACCTATTTTTTGGCCAAAGAATCAGCATTGCCATACAACGTGGCAATGCTGCCAGCCTTTTGGGCACTTTTCCTGTTGACAGTGATGCGGACGAATTTTTTGATGCCCTATGATCCTTTCCCCTCCTTTTTTATATACCATGTACATATTATTATTTTAAATCTGTTAGTTTATTTAATATGTACATACAAATAAATAATTATTGTTGTACCGAGCTTCATTATATTAGGATCAGCAAAGTAAGTTTACCTTATTATGTAATATGTGATAGGATGTGGTGTGTGTGATGTGTATGTGTGTGTGTGTGTGTGTGTGTGTGTGTGGATGTGTAGGATGTGTGGGTGTGTGTGTTCTTGAGTGGGCTAAAGTGGGCTTAGGAATTCGGTTTCAGTAGCACATTAAGTATTTTGTATTTATACTATTTTTAAACGACGAAAAAAAAGCAGGAGGTCTCAATTCGACACGTATATATTTTTTATTTTTTTTTATTTATGACCACGCCTAGTTTTTTACAGAGTCGTCCGATTTTAATTTTTTTTGTTTTATTCGAGTGGGGTCAAAGTTGGTCCCATATAAAATGTATTAATTTTGCTTGGGAAGTTTTTAAGTTAGCTTCAATAATACGTATTTTTCCTCACTTTTTATGTGGATGATGTTCTAGTTTCTTTTGCAGGTTGCAGTTTGTATGGGGTAAGTCCCACAACTAAAAAGTGAAAAATAAAAACTTTTTTACAAAAAAAAAAAAATACAACCGACTTCCAAAAACAATTCCCAACTCTACTTGACCAATAACAAAAAAAACTTTTTTACAAAAAAATACAACCGACTTTCAAAAACAACACTATAAAGTGAAAAATTACTTTAATTTCAGAAGTCGGTGGCAAAAACGAAAATAAATTTAACCAGATACGGACTTCTGAAATTAAAGTTATTTTTCACTTTATAGTGTTGTTTTTGGAAGTCGGTTGTATTTTTTTGTAAAAAAGTTTTTTTTATTATTGGTCAAGTAGATTTGGGAATTGTTTTTGGAAGTCGGTTGTATTTTTTTGTAAAAAAGTTTTTTTGTTATTGTCAAGTAGCTTTGGGATTTGGCTTTTGCACTACGGACCACAGGTTCGATTTTCGCATTTTCTCTGCAAACACTTAAGTACCTACTTGATGCGGTTAAAAATCCCAAAGCTTTTAAAACTTCAATCAATTAATCTGCCTAGCCTTTTCCCTACTATGTCGGGGTCGGCTTCCAGTCTAACCGGATGCAGCTGAATACCAGTATTTTATATGAAGCGACTGCCTATCTGACCTTCACAACCCAGTAACTGGAAAATACCTTTTAAAAGATTATAAAACTTATTAGCTTCAAAATCTACCAACGTCGACTACCCACCCAATCTCTCTATCCAATAACTCAATAAATAGTAAAAGTATCCGACGAAAAACGATTAAAAACAAACAGTCGGCTCGCAAAGGTTGCCGCCTCTTATCAGTAACATCGCACGCAATGCCGACACCGACACGCGCACCATCACTAGTTTATATTCCGACAAACAATCGGGGTAAAAATAAAAATTATTATCAATCAGGACATGCGAGAGAAACAGGGCGAATTTTTGATATGGGACTTAAGAATGAAACCCTTTCCTATGATAAATATAGCAAGGCGAAAGATATCAATCACGAGCTTCATTCTGGAGAAAACTAAAACCACATTTTTAACCGACTTCAAAAAAGGAGGTTCTGTATTCGACCCGCATTATGTATACGCAAGTAAGTATGTATGTTTGTATGTCCGCGTTTTTCTCAAAAACTTATGAACCAATTTTGATGATTCTTTCAGAAACGTGAAAAAGGAAGGAGGGTTTTCGTATATAATACATTAGGTAAGTATTGTTATGTACGAAGTTATATGCATAAATGTACTACATAACATACCCCTACGGGTATGGGTATGATACCCCTTGGTAAGACTGGTTGTCAGACTTTCGGGCTTCAGACTACCCGTAATGACTGTCAAAGTTAACAGAACTCATTATCATTTGCTTAGCCTTTTCCCAACTATGTTGGGGTCGGCTTCCAGTCTAACCGGATGCAGCTGAATACCAGTATTTTACATGGAGCGACTGCCTATCTGACCTCCACAACCCAGTTACTGGGTAATACGATACCCCTTGGTAAGACTGGTTGTCAGACTTTCGGGCTTCTGACGACCCGTAACGACTGTCAAAGATCTACGAATAACAGCCGGGACCAACGGCTTAACGTGCTTTCCGAGGCACGGAGGGTCTCGGTATGTAAAGATGGTCACCCATCCACGGACCAACCCCAGCAAGCGTAGCTTAACCTGATGTATCGACCCGTGCGGCTGTTATTACTTAGCCACGAGCTCAAGATAACAGAACTAAACCTGACAAATTGATCAAAGATGTAAAGTGAGCTTATTATTGGAATATACACCCTAGGCAGAACGTAGGTGAATCTTAACAAATTTATAAATGCGAAAGTGAGTTTGTTTGTTTGTTACGCTTTCATACTAAAACGGCTGAACAGATTTAGATGATATTTGGCATATGGATAGACCATGGCCTGGTTGACATGAATGGATAGTTGGTTGGTTGGCCTGGTTTGTTGCTTCAAAACGATTTAGATTCCGATCGACAGTGTGTTACACAATTAGGGTGCTGATCTTCACAATTTTTTTATCACATCAATTTAAAGTTACTACCTTTCAAATAAGAAAACGAACCATCGAAATCGAGTCTCAAAGGCGGAGATATTCTTTTTGGAGGACGAACGGGCGGACAAAAAAAATCCATAAAGTCGTAAAACCTGTACACCAAGTTTCGTCCAGATCAGTTGTAAAATACGACCTGTAGAGGAGTAGCAACAAACTGACAAACGAAAGCAAATTTTGCTAGACTTGAAATGGTTCAAATTGTGGTATGTGATAGCTGAATATACGGTGTATCGACTCCTAAGGCCTCTGCCTCGAATTTTGCGAGCTGCGGGGCAGCGGCAGCGGCAGCGCGTCTCGCATTGTCCCGCCCCGCTACCGCGCCGCTGTTTTGGAGGTCCGGTCCATTTGTTTTTACGCATAAAATCCTGCCGCTCCCGCTCCGCCGCCGCTGCCGCCCCGCTGCCCGCAAAATTCGAGGCAGAGGCCTTAGTTGGACCGCTATTTACGTCACACCCTGTATATACTTAGTATCCTCTCTAACAAGCTTCGATCCAGCTTTGATAAAGCTTACAGCTGGAAGCACTAACTAGCTACATAGGTAATACAAAAAAGCGTAGCAGTAGAATATATCTCCGTGCAAGAGATGCAGCGTCTCAATAATTCATGTGTTCGCACCTTGAAACGCGCCGCGACCGATGATAGCACTTTGATAGCAGCATAGAATAAGTAGTGCAGAGGGGAATTTAGTTACCTTCACGATAATGCCTCATCATCTGCCTAGCCTTTTCCCAACTAAGTAAGGGTTGGCTTCCAGTCAAACCGGATTCAGCTGAATACCAGTATTTTACATGCAGCGAATGCCTAATTGGCCTCCACAGCTCAGTTACTGGGTAAGACTGATTGTGTTTTGGGCTTCTGAAGACCTGCAACGACTGTCAAAGATCCACGAATGACAGCCGGGACCAACAGCTTAACGTGCTTTCCTAGGCACGGAGGGTCTTGATATGTAAAGATGGTCACCCATACACGGACCAACGATCGATCGACCCGAGTCTGCTGTTATTACTTAGCCACAAGCCCCTCTGATGGCTGTATAATTATTTCATTGTTTTATGTTGTCGTTGTTTTGCTAGAAGTAGGTACTTACTTGATCTTAACGTACTTTAATTGACTATTTAATGTTGTAGTCGTTCAAGTAGTCAGAATTCTGACAACCAGTCTTACCATTACACAGTTACTGGGTTGCGGAGGCCAGATAGGCAGTCGCTCCATGTAAAAGACGTATTTTAGAAAGTCTGTTTTTTTTTGTAAAAAGTTTTTTTAATTTACGCGTTTATCTCACACGAGTTCGGTGTGAATCGGGTCCGAGTAATTTTACCTAATATTGTACGTAGTATGAGTTCTATACCAAGAAAATATTTTTTTATTATTACTTAATAGTGATGGAACAACGTTAATAATAAAAAAATATTTTCTTGGTATAGAACTCATACTACGTACAATATTAGGTAAAATTACTTCACACCGAACTCGTGTGATTAGTTAGACGCTTCATAGAAATGTTTCAGAACTTCATAGTAGTGCCTGCTTACCTACTTCTGAGTGGTGCATAATCTATGAGAAAATAAAAACAAAGTTGTGAAATGTTCTAGCGTATCTCTGTTGAATAAAAACGTACTGTTGAACAAATCGAATTGTATTTTTAACCGACTTCAAAAAGGAGGAGGTTATCAATTCGTCGGAACCTTTTTTTTTTTATTTTTTTTATTTTTTTTTTATGTATGTTCCCCGATTACTCGAAGATGGCTGGACCGATTTGGATTGTTTTTGTTTTATTCGAGAGGGTATACATCACAGTTGGTCCCATATAAAATTGATTAACTTTGCTTTGGTAGTTTTTGAGTTAGCTTCAATAATACGTATTTTTTCCCCACTTTTATATGGATGATGTTCTAGGTTGCTTTGCAGGTAGTGGTATTAGAATTTGTGTGGGGTAGGTTCCACAACTAAAAAGTGAAAAATAAAAACTTTTTTACAAAAAAATACAACCGACTTCCAAAAACAACTACAAAGTGAAAAATAACTTTAATTTCGGAAGTCGGTGGCAAAAAACGAAAATACATTTAACTAGACACCGACTTCCGAAATTAAAGTTATTTTTCACTTTGTAGTTGTTTTTGGAAGTCGGTTGTATTTTTTTGTAAAAAAGTTTTTTTAATTAGACTAAAAGATAGGGTCTTAACAGGAAAACTTTTGATGAATTCAGTTGATTGAGAGAAACACGTTCAATTTTAAACTTTATGGTGAGTTGTTTAGAATTATTTCCATTTTCAGGAAAAGCTAGTGGGTTTTGCTGGGTTTCCTAGTCGATACTGAAGTGACAACTTTTTATAGTGGAGCTCAGAATAATGAATATGAAATAGGGACAGTTGTCTAAACTATTCCTAAACGTTTCCAGCTTTTATTTTGCTAGTTTACATCTAGGCCTTATTTTAGACGTTCAAGTAAGAAATTTCTGTCAACTTTAGCCTGAATAATGAGTTTTTGTTGATCTTTTCGTGAATAAATTCGTCTGGGAAAGAATTTTTACGCGACCGTAGTAATTACCGTTCTTTTTTTACGCTAGCTACCAAGAAACTTGAATATTCTTAATTTTTAAAGGGTTAAAGCTAGCTATTGAATAGATTCTTATGCCTACAGGCATATGAAACTAATTAACTTTATAATTCATCCTGTATTTTAAGATAGGTAGGTACTTTTCATAAATCCAAGGGTATACAGGGTTGATATGACAGAGGGGCATTAAATTACACTACGTATACGTGTTTAGTATTAATTCGATATTCGGTCTAAAAATAAAAAGCACCAAAAATGAGATTTTTTCTTTTTCAAACAAACTAAATAGCTCACAAATCAGAATAAAACGCAACCACCCTTTGTAAATAAAAAGTGACCTTAGCTACCTAGGTAAACAAAGCGGCAACGTAGCGCGCGCGCCGGAGCGCGGTGTCGTGTATAGTCAAAGCGGGTGGCCGGCGGCGGTGGCGCGGACGGCTTAGGCCTCCGCTCGCGCTGGCTTTTATGTTAGGTAAGGTGTTGAAGTTCGCGCACAAGACCAATCACAACAAAAACACTACATTTTTAAATTCTCGATGTGTCCTGTTTCACATTAATAGCACTTTAATTTGTGAAATGCTAAAATAATCCTATTTTTTAGTTCAACAATTGTATTTACCTTTGAGGCATACACTTCACCCTTAAAGTACCCATACAAAAAGAAATCCATGGGAGTGAGGTACATAGTAATAATCCCAAGTTACGTGTCCTGTCACAATATAAAAAAAAACTGTCTTAAACTTATTTAGTGTCCTATCACAATAACAAAACAAAATCACAGTTGTCAGCGCGCTGGGCACGCCACAATTGCGGCGATAAGTCCCCTCTTTGAGGAGTGGTTGGAGAGGCGCCACGGCGTCCTCACCTTCCGCCTGACGCAGGTCCTCACCGGACACGGTTGTTTCGGGAGGTTCCTGTTTCGGATAAGGCGGGAGGAAACGCCCGGGTGTCACCATTGTGTGGATCGCCCGGAGGACACGGTGGAGCATACAGTGGAGGTCTGCCCGGCTTGGGCGGAGCACCGCCGTGTTCTCACGGAGGCGATCGGCGGCGGCGATCTCTCGCGTCCAAACCTGGTCCAGGCCATGGTGCGGAGCGAGAGTGCATGGGAAGCCGTCACCTCCTTCTGCGAAGCAGTAATGTTCGCGAAGGAGGAAGCGGAACGCGTGAGGGAGAGGCAACAGCCGCGCCCTCGCGCCCCTAGCCGCCGTAGGAGACGCCCTGGGCGGCGGGAATCGATTGCCGATTCTCGGCCACCGTAGGCGCGGGCTTGCGGACGACGAGTAATGGGCAGCTCGCCGTCCGGTAAGGACCAGGCCCGGGTCGACGGCGCGTTGTGTTCCACGCGCGCCTCAAAGAGATGTCAGCAGTGACGGGGTCAATTGGGCCGATGCCGCCGGGGTCGCGGGTAGTTCGAAAGAGATACCGTGGCCCTGGCACGGGCAGCTGAAGGAACATGGGTGGGTTTTAGTCAGTAAAAGTCTGACACGCCCTCCCGCTCTGCCCAGAGCGGGAGAAGTCATTTGATGATTTCCCATCCACAAAAAAAAAAAAAAAGTTGTCAGCGCGCGAGTTCGACAAAACAAAAGCGGCGCAGGAGCTTCCGTGTTACGTTACATACGCTCCGAAAGGATAGCGTCGGCGCACTGAAAATACAAGTTTTTTAGTAGCCCCACTTACCGATCGCAAGGATCTGGGATGCAATAGCAACACACTGACCTGTTTCTATTTCTTTTACGCGCGGGATGTTTTGTTTTTGTTTTTGTTTTTTTTTACTCTCGTAATGAAAGTGCAAGTGTGTGTGTATTGCTTCCTTGTTTGCATTGCCATCTTTTTGGCGAAATATTTGGTTGTACTTGAGACTTGCGTCAGAGCGGCAACAACGCATCGTAGTTATACTCAGATTTATCGTTTTAAGGTGCATGACCTATGCGTATAGACACAATCAGCTGTTAGGAAAGATACATCGTGTTCAAACGGGGCAAAAATTTAAAAAATCATTTGCGACTAAACTACTGCTCCTATTTAATTGATTTTTGGTACAGAGCTTGAAAATGGTACCTAGTATAGGCAGTTTAAAGGAAAGCCCCTCTGTCATATCAACCCTGTATATTAATGAAGACCTAGCAATTAAATACCTTCGATTACTTATAATCGAAGGAATTTTCTTCCAAAATGGTACATAAGATAACATTATTATATTTTTTTTAAGTAGATATACTGGATGGCTTTTTTTACTGTCTTAAAAAACCGGCCAAGTGCGCACAATATAGGGCTCCGTAGTTGAAAAGAATTTATCCCAAAAACAAATACAACATAACAAAAAAACACACACACACACAAAAAAAAGTTATAAAATTACAATCGTCAATTTTCGGACTTTTTCCTTTACTTGTGCTTTGAGACCTCGCTAATTGCCAAATTTCATGATTCTAGGTCAACGGGAAGTACCCAGGTTTTGATTTACTTGCGAGTATCAAAATGTGTCGCATAAATGGCCGTATTTTTTTTATTGCGGTGATTTAGAAGCTTAATTATTTTAGAACTCCAAGGGGCCGTAGACTTACGTATTTGATATTAATTTCAACTTGATAACTCCACGCGTTCCTGAGAAAAAGGGTCTTGACAGACTGACATACTTGAAAATATTTTGTTATGTCATAAAATTACAAATTAGCAATTTTTGATCTTTTCCTTTACTTGTGCTGTGAGACCTTGCTTCTTGCCAAATTTCATGATTCTAAGTCAACGGGAAGCACCCCATAGGTTTTGATTTATTTGCTAGTATCAAAATATGTCGCACTAATAGCCGTATTTTTTTATTACGTTGACTGAGAAGCTTAATTTTTTTAGGAATCTAAAAGACCATAGACCTAATATTTGATATTAATTTCAACTTGATACGAGAGAAAAGGGGTCTTGATAGACTGACAGACAGACAGACACACAGACATACAGACAGACAACGAAGTGATCTTAAGGGTTCTGTTTTTTACTTTTGAGGTACGGAACCATAAAAATTATACTTAAATCGTTAAAAAATATCGAAATTCAAATCATACGCACACATAAGATTTGAATTTCGATTTTTTTAAATAATAATAATAAAAAAAAAAACGGTAGGTATGCCATAGGCTTCTACTCCGTTCACCTATATATAGCCTATTTTTTTCAAGACCGATAGGCCTTTTTAAGAAAAGTCATTCGATATAATTTACACATAAAAAGGTACGCACGGCTACAGATTACATTTCCAGTATTAGCTGATCTCGCATTGTATAGGATTTCCTTATAATGATAGGTCAGTGTAAACTGGAAATGTATAGCTTGATGTGTAGTCGTGTGTACCTACACATGTCATTTTCCAATGGGGACAGGCAGAAATTGATACATTTTCATTTACATAAAACGATATTGGAAATCTATCCCACGAATTCAGAGTAGATAAGAAACTTTAAGAAAAAGTAGAGACATTTTTTATTTCAGCTTGAATAAACGTGAAAAATAAAGAGCCTGCTCGCCGGCACCCAGAATCTATCAGTTCGGAGTAATCTTAAAACCACTGAATCCATTCGTTTGGGGATTGGTGTCATTCAATGATACTGAAGTCATTAATTTTGTTACTTTTATAAGTTACTTCGTTTATTTTAAATGGATGGAGTACCGTTACTTATGTTACTAGTACAGATATAGATATAGTTACTGGTGTATTCCTAAGGGTTTCTGCTAGTTTTTAACTGACTTAAAAAAAAAGAGGTTCTGTATTCGACCCGTATGTATGTATGTTTGTTGGTCCGCGATTTTCTCAAAAACTAATCAACCAATTTTGATGATTGTTTCACTAACGTAATCTACATACTTTCAGGAAGGTTTTAGTTTAGAATACATTATGTAATTATTCTTATGTACGAAGTTATATGCATAAATGTACTGCATATCCGGCATTTCTAAGCCGATTTTTGATGATTCTTCTTTCGTTCGTCTTGGGCTTACGTACTTAATTGTACATTCAACTAAAAACGGAAAAATGAATTTACTTAAAAAAAAGTAAAAACCGACATGAAAAACCAAAAACGAATAAAATAACTTTCATAAAAAAACTTAACAGCTTCTGAAGTCGGTGTCAACCTAAAGTGCATTGAAGAATTGAAGACACCGACTTCAGAAGCTGTTAAGTTTTTTATGAAAGTTGTTTTATTCGTTTTTGGTTTTTCAAGTCGGTTTTTACTTTTTTTAAAGTAAATTTTTAAACTAGAAGAAACCCTTAGAAAAATACTGTGTATTGTAGGTGATTGTGTAAAAATAAATAAAATAAATTGATAAAAGGTCCATCATATAGAAAATTTATATGAAGTCTGCATAGAAATTGTTACAACCAGAGTCGCGTCGTGCCTGTGGGTGTGAGCCTTTATTACGGTATCAACAAAATGCCTAATCAAAAATTGCCCACTGTTAATATGTCAGGCATAATAAGTGAGTGACACCATGGGCAGAAATACTTATTTTCAAACGGTGGCAGTAATTTTAGTAATTCGTGTTAATTTTACCCAATACTTTCAGATTAAACTTCAAACAACATTAAGCCGGTGGACGCAAAATATTATAATAGCTTGGACAGACAGCAGCAAAAGTCAATTAATATATTCTAAATTAAATAACATAATATCACGGCCGTAATTGCCAAAGGGTTAGACAGAAGTGTACCTATAGTTGCCCCACATTTCGCCATGTAATAGGCGGCGGGGGCGAGCCTATTATATTATTAACCGGGCACAATTCCAGACTCCGAGCTGCTACTGATAAATTCCTGGTAGAAATATCCAATAACACTTTGCCCGAGCCGGGAATTGAACCCTCTTGCGACCACTAGACCAACGAAGCAGTCCAGTTCAAAATTAATTAATTACAATTAAGTACATCATCATTCTCCTGCCCTTATCCCAATCTATTTGGGGTCGGCGCAACATGTCCTTTTTTTCCATACTTCTCTATTATTCGTCATCTCGGTAGTCACCCCCTTTCTAGCCATGTCATCTTTCACACAATCCATCCATCGTTTCTTTGGTCTTCCCCTACTCTTATAGCCATCGACATTCATACTTAAAACTTTCCTCACGACAGTTTCCTCACTCCTCCGCATCACATGCCCATACCATGACAGCCGATTTCCGCACAACTTTTCAGTCACCGGTGCCACTTTTAGACTTCCTCTTATGTACTCATTTCTTATTCTATCCATTCGTGTAACACCACACATCCCTCTTAGCATTCTCATCTCAGCTGCATGCAACTGCTTTTCATTCATCCCTTTTGTGGCCCAACATTCTGATCCATACAAGACAGCAGGTCTAACCATTGTTTTATATATCTTCCCCTTAAGTTTAAGGGGAATGCGGGAGTCGCAGATTGTTCCCGTGACCTGCCGCCATTTCATCCATCCAGTGTTAATCCTATGCTTAACCGTCCGATCTACTTCGCCATCGCTTTGCACGAGTGAACCGAGATACCGAAAGTCGGAGCAGACTGGGAGAAGCGCGCCATCAAGCGCTATGCCTCCAATTACAATTAAGTACAAAATTCGTAATTAATGGTCTTTTCAGTAAAGCTTTCCTTGCTATAACTTATTACAAAAACAAAAGAAAAACAATTAGCAAATCCTCACTTACCTAAACAATCAGGTTACCAAACAATGTTTATATAATTTACCTTTTCCTGCTATCCGTACTCAGTTAGACGAAAAATAAACTCATTTTCGCCTCATCATTCATTTCCCGGTAACTTCACTCATTATGTTGAGCTTAAGATGGTGTTGAGCTGCCCGGAGCTCCTAAATAAGTTCCTTAATGAGATTATGTCGGTAAATGTAGGAAAGCGTACGTGTTGACGAGGCTATTGTGTATTGCGTCTTCTTCTAATGGTGAAGGAGATTTTAAGACGCAGCTATATGCCAACGGCCTTGAGTTGATAGCTTGCGTGTTTTGTGCTGAGCTCATGCAACGCGTCGTACGCATCAAGAAGCGCTGTTCCAAATCATAAAAAAAAGGTATTATACTAAAACACGTATACTAAAAGACAAATAATTAAATTATCTTTAAAATGGTGAAGGTTTCTTAAAAATATAGCGCTTTATAGTTTTTGCGTGATTCTCAGTTTTTTATCCGCGTTAGACTAGACATAACTTTACAAATTAATTACACTATGTAATATAAACATAATCTAAAATATTCACATATTAAGTTGTTAAGTATTTTTAGGGTTCCGTACCTCAAAAGGAAAAACGGAACCCTTATAGGATCACTTCGTTGTCCGTCTGTCTGTCAGTCTGTCTGTCTGTCAGTCTGTCAAGACCCTTTTTCTCAGGAACGCGTGGAGGTATCAAGTTGAAATTACTATCCAATACGTAAGTCTATGTTTTCTTGGAGTCCTAAAAAACTCAAGCTTCTAAGTCAACGCAATAAAAACATACGGCCATTTATGCGACATATTTTGATACTCGCAAGTAAATCAAAACCTATAGAGTACTTCCCGTTGTCCTAGAATCATGAAATTTGGCAAGAAGAAAGCTCTCATAGCACAAATAAAGGAAAAAGTCCCAAAATTGTTAATTTGTAATTCTATCATATAAAGAAAAAAACAAATCTGTCAGTCTGTCATGACCCTTTTTCTCAGGGACGCGTGGAGATATCAAGTTGAAATTAATATCTAATACGTAAGTCTATGGTCCCTTAGAGTTCTATAAATATCAAGCTTCTAAATCAATGCAATAAAAAAATATGGCCATTTTACGACACATTTTGATACTCGCAACTGTCGCAAGTAAATCAAAACCTATAGGGTACTTCCCGTAGACCTAGAATTATGAAATTTGGCAAGAAGCAAGGTCTCACAGCACAAGTAAAGGAAAAAGTCCGAAAATTGTTAATTTGTAATTCTATCATATAAAAATAATTTTCAACTCTGTCAGTCTGTCATGACCCTTTTTCTCAAGGACGCGTGGAGATATCAAGTTGAAATTAATAACGAATACGTAAGTCTATGGTCCCTTAGAGTTCTAAAAAAATCAAGCTTCTAAGTCAACGCAATAAAAAATATGGCCACATTTTGATATTCGCAACTGTCGCAAGTAAATCAAAACGTATAGGGTAGGTACTTCCCGTTGACAGAGAATAATGAAAGGCAAAAAGCAAGGTCTCCCAGCACAAGTAAAGGAAAAAGTCCGAAAATTGTTAATTTGTTTTATGTATTGTTAATAAGTTTTATCATCATCTTCCTGCCCTTATCCCATATTACTTGGGGTCGGCGCAACACGTTTTCTTCTTCCATTCTCTCCTGTCAACCGTCACGCTATCATTCACTCCCTTCTCTTTCATATCATTCCTCACACAATCCATCCATCTTTTCTTTGGCCTTCCTTAATAAGTTTTATGACATAAAAAAAATTTTTATTGAGATCCATTGATAAGTTTGTTTTTAACCGACTTCATTAACCGAGTTCAAAAAAAAAGGAGGTTATGTATGTGTAAGTACAGTAGTGTATGTTTGTTGGTCCGCGATTTTCTCAAAAACTAATGAACCACTTTTGATGATTCTTTCATTTAGTTTCCCTGATTGTACATGTGTGAATACTCTGTAAAAACTTCAGTCCGTGTAGGTATTGTATGTAATAAGCCCTGAAATTCCTCCCCTATGTCCTTTTCCAAGCAAGTTATTCAACACCAAACGGTCCACCCAATAGAAATGATAGAATTAATTTCGTATTTATAACCAGGATTAATCATCGGGATCTGCCTTGACTTTTACAAATTACGTTGGTTAGCTTATGATAATTAATCTCACCAGGAACCGAGGCCGTACTCTGACGGGAAAAAAAATTTAGGATCCATCATGGATCCGTTGAGAAAAAGGATGGTGCTATAGGTCGTATATAGCTCCGTCTCTCTTTCACACTAGAACCGTTCTACTTCTGCCCTGCTTCTGAGCTCATAGCCCCCTGATCTTATGACAGAAAATAGGGTTGCCACAATCATAAAACAAGAGTTAAACCACTTCTAAAAATGAAAAATAAATGATATATGGGCCTGTTTCACAATTTCCAGATAAACACTAACTATCAGGTACATTATGGGGGAGGCGCTAAGGTAACCCGGGAAATTAATATTTTCATACGTTTTTTGCAATTTGCAGGTCAGTGTCAGGTTGTATGTTGATTAAAATATATTTCGCGCCCGTAACTAATATGGCTTTACAGAATTATAATCATTAGAATCAGCAATACATCTCCATAAGTTAGAATTGGTCTCAAATCTCATGATTTCATGAAATAGTCATTTAATAGGGTAATATGAACTAAGAGAGTTGTAATGATGATTTTTATTATTATAATTCTATTAATACATATTCGATTCGGCCGCGAATCGTATTTTATTTAACCTAGCTGACCTGCACATTGCAAACAACATAAAAAAGTTTGAATTGCCGGGATACCCTGATGCTTTCGCCTTAAAATTAAATACAATTTCAGTGAAAACATCTATATAAATAAAAAGAGAAGTCCTGACTGACTGACTCATCAACGCTCAGCCCAAACCTTTGAACCTAGAAAGCTGTTTTGCACAGCGGTTTCCTTTATATTGTAGACAAGGAATAAGGAAGGATTTCCCGGTAGCACGTTCTCGTGGGATATTTTCCGACATCCTTGCGGGCGAAGCCATGCGGGAAGTGCTAGTTTAGAGGTATAAACGAATTGACCGATACATCAGAAGGATAGTTCCCGTAGTTAAAAATGTTCAAAATCGATTCACAATCTTAAGCGACAATCAATGTCAAAAACGTGTCAAAAATGAATGAAAAGTAGAGGTACTTTTGACAGATTAAGACTTGAATGCGAACATTAATAGGGATAAGGCTTGGGTAAGAAAAAGAAATTCTATTTAATCCGTCAGTCAGACAATAAAAAAATATTAGACACGTATTTTTTGCTGTGTGTGTGTGTGTGTGTAATAATAAATTACTTAGATAAGGAGTGACGTCATGACATATTTTAACTCAATGTACCGCACACTGACATTTGATGAATAACCACAATCTGCTCTACAATATAGAAATAATTTGAAAAATGATTCAATATTTCCCTTTTTCGCCAGCAGTGTCGTAATGCAGGATAGTTCAAATATCCTGGGCAAGGAACGAGATCTTTTGGCTCCCTGCCATGTATGAGGACAATGGTGGAAAAATGCTAATCCCCCTTCTCGGATCGGAAGAGAGAGCCGATATCCAAAGAATAGCGACTCTGTAGGTACCTAACCTATCTCATCGTTATAGCTTAGGAGTACATTTTAAAGAACTTAGAATCTATGCTGGGCTTTAGGAATCGGTAACCCTTAGGGCGAGAATACACATGTCTGAAATTTGCACAAAAGTATGCAAGTAGCTTGCATGCCGTGTGCCATAACAACTTCAGATTGGTGAATGTCACAATGGCATGCCAGCTACTTGCATAGTTTTGTACAAGCACTATTCAGACAACAGCATTGCTGTGTTTTTGCGTTGTCTGCCTTATTTCAATCTTCTGGAAGATGCCAATCAGTCTGACTGATATCTTCTTCTATTTTTCTATTTCTTCTTTTGTTTAAAAGTTCATCAGGGCTGGTGGTGTCCCTTCTTTTATAGCCCATAAGCTTAAAATCTGCTATTTCTGTAATCTATATAAATAAAAATGAATGGCTAAGCGCAAAACTCGAGTTCGGCTAGACCAATACGGCAAATTATTTTTTCAAATGTCCTTTGAAGTCCGTGGAAGGTTCTTATGAAAAGAAAAATTGGAAAATTCGGGAAAACTGAAAGTGCATTTTTTATGGGATTTTTTTTTATGAATTATTGTAAATTGGACAGGACAACGTCTGTTGGGTGAGCTCATCTGATATAATTATGGGATGGACAATAATTATATTCTGATAAAGAGTGTTTTACCTAAATTCAAATAATTCATGTTTTGGTAAAAAGATTTGCTAGTCAGAAGAATAGTGGACGATCATTTTGAATATCGTCACTCACAGAAGGTATTTAAATGAACCCTATCAATGTCATCAAAACAGTCGATAAATTGAACGCACTTGAATAAAACACAGTTCATTTCATCTACGCTTTATTGCTACAGTCTTTTCCATTTTGTTTTATTGCAAAGAAAAGCAAGCGTAAATAAAACATTCTATTGTAACTTTTTCCTTGAGTTCCTTTAAGTATATCAATATTAGACTCACAGTTTGGAGTCATTGCATTCAAAGTATTAGAAATAAGTACGTTTGATGTCAACAAAAGCAGTTTCATAAACCCATAACTGCCTGCAAACACATAACTGAAAAGAGAAAAACAAGCATTAAAATCTATAGAATTTTGGTATCGCAGGCGGGGGGACAAACAAAAGATACACCATATTTCAGGTTATTGGTGATAATAATATTAACCCGGCCTCTTACTCACTCACTCCAATTTGACATTTTCTTCAGTAGTTTGCAACATTTTTAAAATATCTGCTTTGGTTGCATGGTCTTTGTCTTACCTTAGACATCTTCCACAAAATAGTTTATGTTCCTGTCTTCAATGCTTGCAACAGCAATGCCATGCATTGAAATCCATCCATTGAGCTTCTAACGAGGACAGCCGCTTGTTTAAGTGTTCTTTTGTTTTCTAGTTTTGTTATCCGTGTTGCGCATAATGTTTTGATATTTTCAAAACATGTTGATTGTGGCATTAGCTTATACATCTTGATTATAGATGACGGCTTCCTTGTAAGTAGTTCACAAAATACCTTTTCGAAAGGGTCCCGAAGAATTTCCTTGTAATTGAAGACTCTTTTAGTTATCGTAGAAGGCTCTTCCAGTTTCCGAAGGCTCTTCTAGTAGTTGTAGTTAGTTTCAGTAGTTGAAGGCTCTTCCAGTAGTGGAAGGCTCTTCACGTTGGTGTAGTTAGTTCCGGCACTCAATGGGCCTGTACTCTGGCTAGGTATTCGCGCCTGCTCAATCCAACTGTGGCGACCCTCTTCCGGGAGACCAGCTGAACCAATTCGCTACCATAAAACACACGAAGGTTCGAAGGACTAATTATGCGGAACATTAAGTATATGTGTACATACGAGGATAGTTAGATAAAGGACAGTGTCAGACTAGCAGTGATCCCTCTTTGATCAGCATCTCGAAGATACCTGACTACTAAAACTACTCAGGGTCACGTAAAACTTCAATGACAATTAATTTTAGTCCTTGTTGTGATTATTCAATCCGAAGACCTTCCTTGTACGTTGATTTCAATTATAAACGAAGGAAACGTACACAATTCGCACCCTTGGCTTTTCTGCGAGAACTGGCGACGTTTTTGCCTCTGCGGCATCTTCGATGCGAATCAAACCTAACTTTATTATGAAGAGGGTAAGGTTGGGTTTTGGATGGAGAGGTTTCAGGGGATGCTGCGCCTCTGTATGTATTATAAATTGGTTTAGAGCGGCGCGGGGAGTCGCCGGTCGCTCGCTCGATACCGGCCAGTCGCGAGACAGACCCGAGCGCGTTCGCTTCGCTATCGTCGCCAATATCGAAACGAAAATAAAAATAAACCCCTATTGTGAACCTCGAGTCAGCTAGTGTTGTGTACATGATCGTTAGTGAGTGTTGCATTGTCTTGTTGGATTGTTAGCCGCACTAGTTCGCCTGAATATTTTGTTATCAAGGTGAGTAGTGTTGTGCAGATAAACAGATAAGCCCTTAAGGTTTGATATCGCGTATACCTCGTTTAATTACTGCGTATGATTATTGCGTGTGTTTTTGCTAAATGTTCGGCGCTTACTTTAATATGGCTCATGTGCGCAAGTGGTCGTATTAATTTAATACTGCAGTAGGTTAAGTTACGATCTTCTTGACGGTTGTAAAATTGAATTAAACTTGGTATTTACTCATGGCGTTAGTCGTGAGTTTCCTCCATCAAATCATGCATTTTCTCTGGCGTTGATTAAATCTAAGTCGACCGTCGTGCTTGGGTGAAGAATCTATAAAAGTAACGCTCCATAATTCCACGTAATTAGCATTTCTTTTATGCATGTATTTAAAAGCGCCGTCTGCTGTTTGTTATCATAACAGATAATTATCATCTCGAAAGATTTCCCGATCATTAGGAAGACGACGGATGGCGGGATGTTTTGATAAACGTAGTATCGTGTGCTATGCTACTTGGATATTGGCCAGCCGGTCGGAAAATGTAAGAAGAACTGCGAAGGTGCGGTGCAGGTTCTCCGGATGCCGCAATCGTTTCCTATCGTCTAATGAAAACGGTTCTCCGAGTAATGTGCCATATGACATGCGTTACAGAAAGTTCCCGCACCCCGCATACGAGACTTATTGACCAAATAAAACTAAGGTATGTCATAATCGCCAAAACTGCACTAAAGTACTAAAAGAGCCGTGAATTGGGCAGCTTGCAACAAATCTTGCTCACGTGGTAATCCCTGGCCTCTCTGGGTAATCACGACATGAGTTATTCTCGTATAGCTCCTGCCGACACGAGCTACTCGTAACAAACATTTTATCCACCCTTAATCCATCTCTTGTATTGTAAACGACAGGCATCAAAGGAACATTTTTCACTGAATGACAGGGGCTATGGATATTTCAAAAAACCGGCCAAGTGCGAGTCGGACACGCACACGGAGGGTTCCGTTAAACCATACAATATTTAACACCACACACAAACGTTTCTTGTAATGGTAAATTAATAAAGTAACTTTTAATTTTATTTATTTTTATTATTTGTTGTTATTGCGGCATTAGAAATACACAATCTGAGAAATTTTCTACTGTCTACCTATTCATGAAATACATAGCGGAGGCTTAGGATGATACATCGAAACGTTAAAAAGTTTGACGCGCGAGATAGAAGACTCGCGCGCACCGGAGTTTAAGCGCGCTTCGTTTAAATGTAGATTTATGACAAAATACTAACTAACTTAAATAAATTTTTAGCTTACTTTCTTAACATATTTAAATACCTTCGATTAAAAGCAAATTTTACTTGCACAATAAGGAACTGTTTACGTATAATCGTATAAAACAGAAAATAGACGGTGCTACTTTGGAATTTTTTTCTGTCGAAAAATTTTCAAGTAATCATGATCGGTTTTAGTACAGCAGTAGACAATATAGTCAAATAACACATATGGAAAATCCAAATGATTTAACCATATACATTTTAAAAACACAAAATTATCGATGTGTCCCCTTAGTGGTTCCGTTTGGCACACTTCGGGTACGGAACCCTATAGCATACCCATAGCATAGTAGTGGTATTTTCTGAAGAATATCCAGGGCCATAATTCATCCTGGACACAGCTTGACGTCTCACAATGCATGCAAATAAAACTGTATATTAAATAACGTATGTACTGGGGTCAGTGACCCTTCCATTGACGACGGCATTGCATCTTATGTCTAAGGTCATTCGGAATGCGGACCGAGTGCCTCAGATGTCACGAGGAATGGCGTCGTGACTTACATCTATTAGTTGGTGACTTGGTGCATTATTGAATAGGATATGTGGTGGATGATGGTGATTGGTGATTGGATCTGGGTTCGTCAGTTGGGCTGAAGAAGTTTTGTGGTTGGCCTGTTTACTTTTACCACGGTACGGTGACCACTTTATTTGGGACTAGCACTTCGCGCGCGGCTTCGCCCGCGTTGATGTCGGAAAATATCCCGCGGGAACGTGCTACCAGGAATTCCTTCCTTATTCCTTGTCTACATTATAAAGGGAACCTTTGTGCAAAATTTCAGCTTTCTAGATCCATGGGTTTGGGCTGGGCGTTGGTGAGTCAGTCAGTAAGGACTTCTCTTTTTATTTTTAGATATTATTAGGAAAAAAAAAACAAAATTCAAACTTATCAAATTGTGGCCATAAGATTTGTCCTATGGCACAAAATAAATAACAGTACTAATGTACGGTCAGCAGCAGAAGTCGGTTAACAATGCTACTTTTTGACATCATCTAAATTAACATAAAATGATTCGATAAACTGCTTTTTTTCGCGTAGCTCTTAAGAGTTAATGTTCTTAAAATATTAAGTGCTTCTGTTCCGATTCGAATTCAATATTTCGCTTAATAATTATGATTAAAAAACCGCAAGTGTTAATCGACTTTTATTGCTGACTGTACCTATGGCCACAATAGGGATGATGGCTGGGTAAAAGAAATTATATTTAGTCCCTCACTCAGATAATAAAAAAAATATTAGAAACGTATATTTTGCTTTATCATATTAATAAAAATTACATAAATAACACGCATTATAGAATTAACATTATATTTTATTTATTTTTTAATTGCATATTATTTATCACATGCTGCACCGGTCGACGTCATCGCGTCAACGCCGGCTATCGCTGAAAACCAGCGCTGGGGCTCCGTTTCGCATGGGGTCGCGGCATTATGCTGAGCGGTAGCCGTTTTGCGTAGATGTGACGCATATTTTCCCCAAAACTTGCTTTTTACTTTGTTTATTTTATTTTGTTGTCCTTTGCGTCATGTTTACCGCAAATAAACGTATTTTCTTTCTTTCTTTTTTTTCTTTCATTAGAGTTGGGGAGTGGGGGCTCGCTACGTCACTTCTACGTATAAAATCTAGCTAGGCGTGACTTCATGCCATATTTTAATCGAATGTACCGTCGTAATCTTTTGATTACGTAAAAAATAAAATACGGGTCCAATATTTTTTGATAATCTATATGACGCATTAAAAAACATTTTTAGTCATCATCTCTATTGAGGAATACAATCAATCTGCCTAGCTTTTTCCCAACTATGTTGGGGTCGGCATCCAGTCTAACCGGATGCAGCTTACCAGTATTTTACATGGAGTCTTCTTCTTCTTTGTGTCGCTGTCACGACAATTAAGTATTCATATTTTGTTGGCCCAAGACTTCGCCACATGGAGCGACTGCCTATCTGACCTCCACAATACAGTTACTGGGTGGTACGATACCCCTTGGTCAGACTGGTTGTCAGACTTTTGGGCTTCTGACTACCCGTAACGACTGTCAAAGATTTACGAATGTCAGCCGGGAGCAACGGCTTAACGTGTTTTCCGAGGCACGTACGGGTCGCAATATGTACGGGTCCAATAACAGACCGCGGCAAGCGTAGACCTTCGATCGACCCTTGAAGCTGTTATTACTTAGCCACGAGCCCCTCGGAACATTATTTTATAAAAAATCTTTTGATGAGGATGATGCAAACTCCAGCAGGTTCGTTATTGGGCAAGCTATACAGAATGTATAAGAAAGGTGTAGTCAAATTTAAGGGTGTGGTACAGTTAGGGTTACCATTTAGAAATTTTAAAGTCCTGACAAAAAGCCTGGCATTTCACTAAAAGTCCGGACATTTTAATCGAGGACAAGAATAGTTTGAATGAACGGGACCAGCTCCGTCTAGTATCTGGCGCAGAAAAATATGAAAATGAATATACCGAAAACTAGCGTTAAGTTTGTTTATTTTACGTAAAACTATTTTTGTTTTCAAGAAAATATTTTATTTTTGAATTAGGTGATTGTTTGCTGATAGAAGATTTATTGTTTGATCTCGTTAAGTGGATTGTTAAATATTTATATTTTGTTTTTAGATGAATGAGAAGTTAATAAATATTAAAGACTTATTTGGTATATTACTCATATTCCATCTAAGTCAAAAAATCCGGACGAATTAAAGAGCCGGATAAAGTCCGGACAAAAATTTAGAACTCCGGACACGTCCGCAAAAATCCGGACGGATGGTAACCCTAGGTACTGAACCACTTTTTTCTCGATTACGATGTTGGTCCCATGGAGAAAATTGTTCAGTTCGACGGTCTGTGCCACGCCCATAAAACCACACCTTTCTAATACACCCTGTATAGAACTATGTGTGTTTATACCAAAAAAAGGTCCTTAATTTCTATTGTCTTAGCCGTAACAACGGTTCTTCCAACAATAGAAAGACAAAAGAAATTGGGTACCTATAAACAAAACAAACCCTCCCACCTTTTCACCTATGAAAAAAAAACTCGCCGAACCCATTGACCTTTGAAAACGAATAAAACAAAATGAAACGTTTGTGAACCGTATCAGTAATTAGGGTTGACCCTTCCAAGTTGCTGAAAGTCGAGGCCATGCCATCCTCTTCCGTGCCAGCGAAAGCTTTGGCATTGTTTACGAAGGACTAAGTGACGCCGGCCGTAAATACTTCTAGTTACTGGATTGCAACCCTAAGGAAGTGGGCAGAACTTTTTTCATTATTGTCTTTGGCGGCGCCAGTTTGAAATGTGAGCAAAGGAAGAAGTTGGTGTGTGTGGCCGTTTATTGCCTGTTACGATTACTGGCAGACGATTATTGGCTACGGTTGTGATGTGGGTTCAAATGTAAAGAAAATAATTATGAAAAGTCTTAGTTTAGAGACGGAGAGAATAATAATGGGGATGAGAGAATGATCTATTGAAATGAGTTTTACATATTATGTAGTAGGTATTATGTTCCTGATTTAAAGTTGAGTAAATAAATGTTACACAATATTATTATACACTAACACTTCCCGTCAACAAATAAAACATTTAAATTCAGAACGTAGCATCTGGTGAAGTGGAACTGATGAAGAAGACCAGAGATGGCCACTGGAACTTCTCAACAATAATAAGTATTTCACGGGTGGCGATAAGATATCTCGATTAAGATAGTTAAGCGACTATGACGAAGCTTTAAATAATAAATAGTTCTGATGAAAATGGTACCATCGAACCGATCTGATGAAGAAGCCGGAAGGTAGGCACCGGAACTCAGTAACAAAACAATGTGTTCTAGCCGTGTTTGAGCTTATTGGAATTGTCATGTGGTGCACTTTGGCTATAAATGATTTTAATAGTAATTATATGCCGCTTCAAATTGCGCTACTTGAGTTGTGTGGCCTTGATTGTCAGAAGTCAGATTTCGTAGCCTCGTTATCTCCGTCCACATAAAACTACGCCTTCCAAACTTCTGACACAGCTGTGTCAGAAGTTTCGAAGGCGCTAAGCTTAGCGCGACGTATATTTGCCTTTTTGCAAAGGTTTTAGGTCGCATATTATTATCTTCAAGTTCTGATGAGTGGCTTTTGAGTTAGCTTCAATAATTTAATACGTATTTTTCCCACATAGTCTATGTAAATGACGCTCTAATTTATTTTGCGGAGTGGTACTCGATGTGTGTGGTAGGCACCACTAAAAAGTGAAAAATAAAAACTTTTTACAAAAAAAAAAAAACGACTCCCAAAAAAACACTACAAAGTGAAAAATAACTTTAATTTCGGAAGTCGGTGGCAAAAAATGAAACTAAAAAAAAACCAAAGACACCGACTTCCGAAATTAAAGTTATTTTTCACTTTATAGTGTTTTTTTTGGGAGCCGGTTTTTTTTTCTGTAAAAAGTTTTTATATTTATATAGATAAAGATTAAAGTCACTTTTCGTGTCTGTCTGTGGTAACCACTTTGTTCTTCTAAACTACGCAACTGATTTTGATGCGGTTTCCACTTTCGTATAGACAATTTATTAAACCGTGCGAAGCATAGGGGCAGGGGTGAGTTATCCAAGTAACTATATCCAACTAAGCCACCAGGATCGCGGGTTGTTCGAAAGAGATAAGTACCGTGGCCCTGGCAGAGGCAACTGAAGGAACACGGGTGGGTAAAAAAAAAAAAAAGTCAGTAAAAGTCTGACAGGCCGTCCTGCTCTGCCCAGCGCGGGAGAAGTCATTTGATGTTTTCCCATTCACAAAAAAAGGGGGCGGGTCGCTAGTGTTCTTATAAAAGCACCTACTTAGGTATCTTGCATAAGCGACTTATCAAATAACTTCTCGAGGCTCATTTTTATTGAAGACTAGGTAGTATTTAAAGTAGTCTGTCTTTCAGTAAAATATGTCGTGTATGTTTCCAATATATATTATCATGAAAAATGTTTTATCATCCTTCATAGATGTTCCTATGGAATCCAATTCTATTTTTGAAAATACTTGCACGTTTCTCCAACGCTAAATAGAAAAGCAAATATTTCTTTCCCCAATTTTCCGGACACAATCGGAGCAAAAACCTCAAACTTCTTCTGGTTAGAACGGCATTTGCAGCGGTTGGGTTATCAACCTGTCAGTGCTCGGGTACAGTTGTGATCTTTTAACCCTACACGTCGCCGGCACGTGGCGTGGGCTTGTAAGGTGACTGTGTACTCTAGTTTGCAATGTTGATGTGTCTTTTGGGACATGATTGTCATTTTTGTTGAATTGAAGTTTAGGTATAGTCGGTCTATTCTGTAGAAATGTCACCGTGAAAACTTAGTGATGTGAGCTGTCATTCCACCTGATGCTAGGGATTGAGACTAATGAGGATTCACTTCAAGAGTTCAAGCTCACTTCAACTAAATTTTCAAAGTGAGATTTTTACAGAATGATGAATGAGGTGATGGGGCTCGTGGCTAAGGACGAGTAATAACAGCCGCACGGGTCGTTTGATCAGTTTAAGCTACACGTGCCGCGGTTGGTCTGTGGATGGGTGACTATCTTTACATATCGAGACCGCTCAGTGCCTCGGAAAGCACGTTAAGCCGTTGGTGCCGGCTGTCATTCATGGATCGGGTCGTCAGAAGCTCGAAAGTCTGACAACCAGTCTTACAAGGGGTATCGTATTACCCAGTAACTGAGTTGTGGAGTCGCTCCATGTAATTACTGGTATTCAGCTGCATTCGGTTGGACTGGAAGCCGACCGCCGGAAAAGGCTAAGCAGATGAGGATGAGTATGGTGATTTTTAAGGTATTTGACATAATGATTGACGTAATTTATAGTAAAAAGGCCGTCTTTCAACTTGTAACACCAAGGGTTTACCGTTATGAGTTTAAGAGGCAAAGTGTAAATTCGTTCTCATTCAGGACCTGATTTTGATTTAGACTTTTCCACTTTAAATTGGAAATGAGTGCAGCTTTATGATTGGTGTTCAATTTTCGGTTCAAACTTAGACTTGATAGTTTAGTTTTAAATCTAGATTTCAAATAGAGATAATACTTAATATGTAAAACTAAGCATCGTTCTAGAATGCATAACTTATCGAAGTTTTGGATCCGAGTAGCTCATTTTCAAAGAGCTCTTATACTTAATTGACCGAGCGGAGAGAGCGTAGCGAGTGAAGCGTCTCTACTTCAAGTCTGTCAAAATTTGCTTTCGTCTGTCAGTCTGTTGCTACTCTTTCAACGGCTGCCATGGCCCACGCACAATGGTCCATATGAAGGACTAAGTGCGGAAACCATACCCTGTAACTAGAAATAGAACTTGTTGCTACTCTGGACGAAACTTGTTATACAGGTTTTACGACTTTATAAATTTTTTCTATCGTCGGGGATTTTTGATTGGAGGCTACTTCCTCCAAAAATGGGCAAAAAGGGGGCTACAGGATATCTCCGCCTTATGAGATCCGATTTCAAAGGTTCTTTTTTATTTGATAAGAGTTACTTTAAGTTGGTCTCATAAAAATTTGGTGTAGACCTAATGAAAAAAAGAAAACATGGTAATTATCCCGTTTTAAATAAATTTAGTGTTGCAGTAAAGTTTGTGCTAGCAAGGTCTACTGTTTCGCGGAACTACTGGTTATTATATTTGTGCCAATCTATACTTACATACTGCATAACTTCATGGGGCGGTGCTGCAAAGTCAATTTTACTCCCTCTAGAACGCGCTCAAAGAGCAATTCTAAAGGTAGCCACTTTTAGGCCTTTCAAATTTCCTACGCACCAGCTGTACATTGCATGTGAGGTGCTAACAGTACGCCAATTATTTATACTGCACATTATGTTACACCAGCACGTTGAACTAGCTTATAAGCTAGTACCTTCTGACAAGAGAAGGAAGGATCTGGTCTGCATAAAGCTACAAACTAGGCATGCTTTTGTAAACCGGTTCTATATCTATTTAGGACCCCATTTATATAATAAGCTAAATAGGATACTTAATATTTATAGTGCTACTTATAAACATTGTAGTCTGAAGATATGCGAATATTTGGGTGGACTTGATTACACAGCCACAGAAAAACTTCTAGAAGTGCTTCAATAATTATGTAGATATTATATTAAATTGGTAATTTTTTATTTGTATTTAGTAATATATGTAGGATAGTATTATTTCAATAACTAATTAACTATGGAGAAATAATCAGCTGATCGCTTAGTTTGGGGATGGCCTGAAACACAGGTTTTTATTAACCTAGCTCAGGCAGGTCGCCACAAGTTATAATGTAGTACCAACGCACCTTTCATAAGTAACAAACATGTGTAAATTAAATTATACTAGTTTCTATAAAAGTATTTAAGTAAGCTAATCTGTTAAGAACTTGGTACTACCTACTAAGAATTTGTAAGTTTTGTAAATGTATTACTTTGTAAAAAGGACGTAAATAAAATTATTTTAAATTATTAATTATTTATATTTATGATAATGACAACAATGATCCAAATTGTTTTTGGTTTTATCTAGTGCTAATTTAACGAATAAAGTGCTTTTAATGTTGTTCACAACTTTCATTTTTCAGACAAGATGTGAGGAAGTATGCCACTCTCCTCTGCGTCGTCGCCGTCGTCTTGATTTATTAATTAGTTGAATCTTTATTTAATTACGCACGTTACACTAATTACTCAAGACTTCAAGAGACGAATGAGCATATTAGCTGTGTTATTTACGATGTAATTTTACGATGTTGTGACGAATTCTTATACATGTTGACAGGTAAACTCGACGTATTCCTTGTATAACCCATACTGGAGGTCATTGGCAACAATTAAGTCCCGTTAACTAGGGATCAAAATTAGATAGTTACCGTGCTGTGTCGATTTTCGAGATTTCGAGAGAGGTTTCTGAGATTATACATGTAAGTTTTGGGCAAGCATTTTATTTTTTTAATGATCAATTTTTTTTAGCTTTCATAAAAGTATCGATTAAATGTTTTGAGTGGACTAATTTTTTTTCATACTTAATTAATTGTTTTTCAAACACAGGTCAGGAAATTTCAGGTCGGAAATAGCTCGGAAACCATCCAGTTTTGACCCCTAGTTAACTGGACTTAATTTGTAGCTAATGACCTCTAGTATAGCTCCTTTTAAGGAATACGTCGAGTTTACCTGTCACCCTGTATATAACATACCTACAGAGAAAGGAACCTTTTTTTGGGTTTTTTTTATAGTACCGTGTTTCTGAACTGAATAAAGTTTTTTTTTTTTAATCGACTTTTATAATAAGGTAAGTACCTACTTACGTATATTTTATCGTGTTTGTGTTCCATGTGTGTACATGAGAGTGCTTTAGAAAGCGCAAATAAGTTTAATCAATCTAAAAATACGAGCATAAATTAATTATTTATAAAGCATTTTAAAATTTCACATTTGTAAGATCAAACCCTACACGAATCCTCTGCAAACATTTCAAATAAGTATTAAAAGCGAACCCAATAAACGACCATTAACTACAAAATCAAACAAAAGAATCAACCCTAAACTGCGAATTACAAAGCACCCATAATATTCTGCCCAATTCGGTTGCATAAATGGTAAAGAAAAATTGCGCGTCAACCCTCCTCCCCACCCCACCGCGCACCTACTTTCCACCGACCTTGCAGGGCTCGAGACAAATCCGCTTCCTTGCTACTGCATGGCCACATCTCCAAGCAGGGTTGCTGACACTGCCCAACGTACTCGGTTTTTTTTATATAAAGCTGTTTCGAATTCCAACAGGGAATTCAAAATGCAAATTTGAAGACGAGATGCTGAAATTCGAAATAAGTAGTTCGAATTTTCGAAATCTGAACTGGGGATTTGAATTTAGAAGTATTTTAAAACAAAGTAGAATATAGTGAGGCAAGAGAAAAGGCTAACGTGTACTGGTCTATTAAATCCGCATGAACCTACTCGTATCTTTAAGGCGTATATTTGGTACAATTTTGAAATGGACCTACTGCAGTATTTAAATATAGCTGAAGGTTATTAATAAAAGATTAGAGAGATCGCGTTAGGTTATTTTTTGGTCAGGGATTTGTGGGGGTCGATTCACACGTCAAAAATCATCTTTTTTTGCAATCGTATATAAAAAGCAGCTAATATTTCACGTTATGATTAGCTAGCAACCCTGCATGTGAGGTTAACGAACAGACAGACTAGGGGAGGCTTGGCGCATGCGCTGTCACTGTTTTGGATGCCCCAACTCTCCTCTATCAGCAGTTTTCTTATATAAATACACACAACTATTTTTGTGACGCAATTTTGGATACGTCTAGATATTTTTGGGCAAATATAGACTAAGGTCTAAAGGTCAACCCCAGGTTTATGTTACTTTACGGGACTGTGTTACATAAGGAATGTATTGGAATGAACTTTGCCTGCTAAGGGTTAGGTATTTTTGATTTCTATAGAACTGGGATTTCTTATGGAATACAATGCGTCATATTGATCTGAATTCAAGAGGGCTTTTAACAAAACGTGTATATCGGAAGAGACGCTTTCCCCATAGATATATATCTATGAGGAAAGCGTCTCTCAATTTTTCTATACTTCTATGGAGCTTTGAGCTTTTTGAATTCCTTGAGCTTTCAATTATTGCCAAGATGTGAATTCCATACTGTATAAAGAGGCTCTCCCTCTCCTGCCATTCAATAATAATTACTTACATATTTTTTCATCCTTCCCTGTATCCAGTAGGTATACAAACATAATTTTTTACATGATAACATGTTTAAAAAAAGGGGTAAACAAAATTAATCAGTTTCTACGAAGCGAGGAAAAAAATGGGTATTTCCAAAATCCACTAATGCTGGGTAGAACTCGCTAATCATACGGTGTTTGACCGTCCGCGGCCGGTGCATGGCGTGTAGAATTAAACCATTATCCTTCTATTAACCAGGAGCAAACGAGGGTTATTGTGAAATTAAAAGGATTCAACACGATTTATTATGGGGTTTGCCGACCAAAATGTAAAATGGAGAATATAAGCCATGAAGCATGAGCGGTAAAATATGGATTTATTTTAATTAGGTACATAATCCGAATTTAATTGTTTTGATTAATCTTAAATTAATATGGGGGGCTTGAGGCAAAATTTTGAAAGGTTTCATTATTTTTTTTACTATTTTTATTATTTTTTTACACAAAGTGATGAAAAGTGTCCAAAACCAGCTAAATAGATGGGTAATCCTAACTAATATTATAAATGCAAAAGTAAGTTTTGTTTGTTACGCTTTCACGCTAAAACGGCTGAACTGATTTGGATGAAATTTGGTACACGTACAGACCATGACCTGGAATAGGACTTATGGGATAATTTCCGAAATGCACGCGGGCGAAGCCGCTGGAGAAAGATAGTTCAGTATAAAAAAAAATGTTCTACAGTGAATGAATGCTTTAAAGTTTAATCCATCCTATGAAATTAAAATTCCATTCATAAAAACAAAATAAACACAAAAAAACCATAGTAACACAGGCACTCAAAATCTAAAGTTCCCCTCGACCCTAAAAAGTAAAAATAGGGTGTCGACACACCGCCTTATGATTATGAAGCGGCGTTTTAGAACCCGTCCTATTCTTTGAAAATGTATGAAAAAATCTCATTATTGAACCATTAAGAGACTGTTATTCGCCTCTGGGAGAATATTCGTGTGAATGGAAATGAAGGGGATTGAATTTTTATTGTTTGTCTAAAGCAGTCTTGAGAGTGGATTTTTAGGATATTGAGTAGGCAACGTTGTATTTTATGCAGATTGTCTTGTGGACTCTAAGACCCCCATCTCACTAGGACACCATTGTGGCGCAACCTAATCGCTTTGCCAAAAAGTTTACAGCCGTTTGTGCCTGGTGAGATACCCACTATAAAACTGTGTATATTTTGCTGGCAGCGCGACCATGGTTGCGGCATCGTGGTGGCCTAGTGAGTTAGAAGCCTTACATTCAACATCTGCCTAGCCTTTTTCCTACTGTCCAACCAGTCCCAGCCTCCAGTCTAACCGTACGCAGCTGACCAGTTTTTTACATGGGACGACTGCTTGTCTGACCTCCACAACCTATAAACCAAATCGTAACTTTTTACACTATGTAATAAATGAAATGATTATCTAACTACGAGTATACAATAAGATAAGATAAGATACGATAAGATAAGATCAATTTATTTCAAACATATGTACACATACAAGAATAAAAAACGTGCATGCAGGATAACATTAAAAACAATAGGTTCAGTTCAGACATGTTTGCCACTTATTACGGCGTGCAAATATGAATAATTATGACTGTTAATAATTTAATAAATACAAAAACGAAAGGATACTAATGCCTAGTTTCTGAGGTATTTAAATGGAGTTTATCCATTCGATACTGATTATTGGTTTGATATCGTGTTTCTGAACTAAGAAAGAATTTAGCTTAATGGTCGAGTGAATTACTAACGAGGGTTTATACGAAGTCCTCAAAAAGGAAGGAATTGGCGTATATAGATACCTAGCTGCCAATGTCTATATACCAAATTTCATTCAAATCGGTCCTGCCGTTTGATCGTGAAGAAGTAATAAACATACAAACACACATTCACAAATTTTTGCCTTTATAATATTAGTGTGAAGTGTGATTTAGTCGAATCAAAAGCTATTGAGAGTTTAAACTCCGTTTATGAATTCTTCAGAAATCGCGCATAAGTTAGGTGGTACGTGTCATGTTTCAAAAATGAAGTTAAGAAGTTCTGGCAGTGTCTGGGATGTATGTTGTTAATTAAAGTGTCTACACAATTTCTCGTCTTGTCTGTACCGTTGATGGTCCGTAGTTGTGTTAACCTGATAGTTAAAACTTTGACTGTCGTAAGTTTCCTATGGCTGGGCAAAGATAGACCACTCAAGCAATTCGGGAGAATATGAATTAATAAACTGCCCCGCCCCGCTTATTCCGGTTTTCGAACTTTTCCGAGACCGGGTTACTCTTTAGCTTAAAAATCGTGAAACCGAATCGAATAAATTTGAACATTGCAGTTGGTAGGTAAGCCTTCCACCTGAGTCTGTAGCTACATAGTTTGACGTCAGACATCGTCGTCGTGACTAGCGAGTGTGGACGTAAATATGCGGCGCCTTGTCGCAGTGTCGCGTACGACATGGCGACATTTGTATACTTGTCGTACGACAGCGCTCGCGACATATTGCTAGACATTTGTCGCATCGTGAGAGAGACTGGCACGGTACTGGTATACATACGACTTGCCGCAGAGTTCGCAATATTTACTGGTGCGAATTTTTTTGTGAGGTAAAGTTTTCTTGTACACTCCAAATTCTAGCATGAAGTTGGTTATAATAAGCACATTTGCTGGTTTTTTGATTATCTTCGTATGTCGCAAATATGGGGTAACTATGTGGGAAATCTGCTGTAGGTATTTATCTTATCTTTTTACATGTGTATGTATGTTTGTCATTTTGTATATGCTGCTCCTCCTGCACTTAAATAAGTAAAAATATTAATAGGTATTTACTTTATTTTTATTTCTTTTTTTTTTTTTTTTTTTTTTTTTTTTTTTTTTTTTTTTTTTTTTTTGTGTGTAATCTATAGTTTAAATCTTAGAATTAGTTTAGAAGATCAAAGGCGTTACAAAGTTACGAATAAGCTAATATCGTCTCATGAATTCACCTGTTGTTTTCAGAAACTCTACTCTCATTAGTTTAATGTAATAAACACTTAGTCGAACTGGCCGATTAAACTTCTAATCACAACAAACAGCATATGTGCAAAGTTCAATCGGTCGAATTGCAGCCACCGATGCGGCATATTAGCCGGGTGTCAGTCAAAATGTGGATTCGAAATGTCGATCGAAATTACGGGCGCTAATCCGTGGGCCTAGCGCGAACGCAAAGACCGACACACGGGTAACGTGCTGCATCGGTGGCTAACAGAACCCGTGCTATATCGCAATCACAAGGGGATGTCGATCGTCAAATGTTTACTACTGCACGCCTCCCGATTACATACGCTGGCAATCTGCAGTTAGTACAAATTGATGATAACTATCGGCCGTACATAGATATTAGATAGGTGTGAACTAAGGTGCTCTGATCGCAAAATGTTTTGGATTGTGAATCTGCACCCTAATTGCGTAACACATTATCAATCGGAGTTGGTTTCATTTTTAAACAAATTGCTAATCCATTGCTTCATATGTTCAAAAAATTTGTCTGCTCGACAACGTAAATAACGCAATGAATGTTGTTGAACTGTCAAAATGATACCAACTCCGATTGATAATGTGTTACGCAATTAGGGTGCGGGTGTGTTTTAGGAATAGCACTCTTGATTCTAACATCATTCTGGTTCTGGGGTTATATAATTATTAAAGAACACAAACAGCATATACGGCTTACGGCAAGAACTCATTAAGCGACATACACAAAACTGCGAGAAATATAAAATCATAATTACTAATATCAACTTTACGTCTAGGTCATAACGACTAAAATACATTCAACTTTGGTTTACAAAAGTATTTAGGAAAGGTACTAATAATGTATACAGAAATTATAGGATGCTTTCTTGGGTTTTATACGTAACTTTACTATTATCATTATTTGTCGGTCCGAAGCAATTTTATTCAGTGAAAACGCATCAGTAAAATTCTCATCTAGAATAATTCTAGGAGTTATTTTTGATGTTGTCCGATTTAGGGCTGATTGTTCAATAGTCAGATAATTTTTATCAGAGGAATCAATATGGCGGTTTGACAGCTTTTGTATGGAAAATATGTCAAACTGTTACATTTATTCTTCAGGTAAAAGTTATCAACCTATTGAACAATCAGCCCTTATCCGAATAAGGGCAAAATTTTCAATAGTCAGATAACTCTTATTTGAAGCATAAATATTTCAATTTGACAGCTTTTGTATAGAAAATATGTCAGTGTCATATTTATTCTTCAGATAATTGAGTTATCTGACTTTTGGAAAATTAGCCTATCGTCTGTCCTTTTTCTGTTATTTTCTTCACCATGTCTGTGTCTATTGCTTACCTAGTTTTCATTTCAGAAAACTCTCATTGTATTAGAGGACATTCTAAACTAGTAATTACATTTGCAGAAAGCCATTTTATGTGCACCTGATTATTTGTAACTATTTCTTTCTATCTCTAATCAATTTGAAAATAAAATGGTCTACCTTTAATAAATATAACAGGCTTAAACAGAGTTATTTGCCAGTGGCTTTATAAAACCACGTATTAGCTTAGTGGAATAGCTTTCTTGCAGAATTATTCAAGAGGGACCAATTTGAGAGAAAAATGGGTATAATTTGCGAATCATTTCAATGTGTTAAAGTTGCTTATTAAGTTAGGAATGTTTTCATAATTATGTATATTGCTTACGAAGGTAGTAGGTTTATAGACAGAAGCTTTAATTTTCGTATAGTTACCAACTGGAATGATAACTTCGTTTAGACAT
Organism: Cosmia pyralina; assembly: GCA_946251885.1. NCBI lineage: Eukaryota > Metazoa > Arthropoda > Insecta > Lepidoptera > Noctuidae > Cosmia > Cosmia pyralina. The sequence goes on along the minus strand of OX276349.1, from coordinate 23,556,540 downwards.
TCATATATTCATAAATCTACACGCAAAGTACTGTAGAAATACATACATAATACATTAGAGTTAACCACCGTTACATTATATATCTCCTTTACACAAAATCGGGATGAGAATCAATAGCTATGTCTTAAGATATGCACATAATTTATGAATATGAATAGGTTATTCCAAGAGGAGCTCGTGGCTAAGTAATAACAGCCGCATGGGTCGATCAATCAGGTTAAGCTACGCTTGCCGGGATTGGTCCGTGGATGGGTGACCATCTTTACATACCGAGACTCCTCCGTGCCACGGAAAGCACGTTAAGCCGTTGGTCTCGGCTGTCATTCGTGCATCTTTGACAGTCGTTACGGGTCGTCAGAAGCCCGAAAGTCTGACAACCAGTCTTACCAAGGGGTATCGTATTACCCAGTTACTGGGTTGTAGAGGTCAGATAGGCAGTCGCTCCATGTAAAATACTGGTATTCAGCTGCATCCGGTTAGACTGGAAGCCGACCTCAACATAGTTGGGAAAAGGCTAGGCAGATGATGATGATAAATAGGTTATTCCAACTCTGTGTGTTCCAAGGTTTGATAGAAATTGGTGGGTGGTGGATGGGTCGCGAAATTGCACCGATCGAGTTAAACGATCGAAAGGGAAAATACTATGTTTAATGCTGAGTGTATATTTATCGATAACATCTCTTCAGTTCTTGGGTTTATTAGAGAAGTTTGGTATTACAAAAAGTTGATTGTAAGTCATTCTTTTTTAATTTAGCTGCCTCTTGTGGAGTCCTGGCGTCGAATCGGTCCGGGTCGGGCCAAATGTTATGAGTTTTTTCAGTAACTCCCCGGAGTCTGGAATTGTATCCAGTTAATGGCAATATTCTTGCTTCCTATATCATGAAACTTAGACATAATTGGTGAAATGTAGGATAAGGTGACCTTTGCTTTATTTAGAAGTGTGATATGATTTTAATCTTAAAATTAGCTTTCAAATGCGTTACAAAGTTACGAATAAGCTAACATCGTGTCATGAATTTACCTGTTGTTTTCAGAAACTCATACGATTACATTCGAAATAAACACCTAGTCGAACTGACCGACTAAACTTCTAACACAACATATGTGCAAAGTTCAATCGGCCGAATTGCAGCCGATGCAGCATATTAGCCGTGTGTCGGTCAAAATGTCGATCGAAATTACGCGCGCTAATCTATGGGCCATACGAGAACGGTAAATTCGAATGATTGTTGAATTGAAAATACACAAAATACAGGCGGTGAACAGGGTACAATACGCTTTTATTTTTTCTTTTTCCTGTGCTATTGAATGAGCAATATTTGTATATTTGTAATCACGTTCTCGAAAACGGCTCTAACGATTTCGATGAAAGTTGCAATATAGGGGTTTACGGGGGCGAAAAATCGATCTAGCTAGGTCTAATATCAAGGAAAATTCGTTTTCTCTATTTTCACCCGAGCAGAGCTGGGTGCAAAAGGTACTATAATCTTAAAAGCAGATGAGCCCTCACATCAAGCAATTGCCAACTCTATACTTAAATTAACCCTATACATCAAATCATATACAGCTCAGCTTAAGTTTATAAACGTGTAACATTAAGCTTGCCATTACGAGCTCAGCGTATCCATGTTAAAAATGCCCCAGGGACGGCAGAAAAGGGTTAATCGTTACCTTTGTTATTTTTGCATGTTAATGGACTTTTCTGATCATGCCAGCATTTGGAGGGTTAGGTACTGTGTATGACGGATCGGTGCGTTTTTTTTGCTATGTTTTTGAGGGTAGATTGGGATCGTTATGCATCATTTGCGTCCTTCGCTTCCTCATAGCTTTTAACCTGTCTATGGTTGGGTAAAGATTGATTGTGTGGTCATTAGGGATGGGTCATTATTCCGAGTCATGTGAGTTATGATTTTAGGAAAAATTATTGCTGTTTTATTGGTAATGTCTTCAGAGATTCAATAAACTTTTTTGATTTGTCAAAACGAAAACTTTGAATGTGAGATGTAATTTCAAGAGCTGACACGGTTCTGCATACCTCAAAAGACCTACCTAGAGACTGTTGCAAGTTATCTTGATATCCTATACTATTAAATGAGCAATATTTGTATAAAATATATACAACATCAGTTTTAGTATATGTGAAACCCGAAACACGTGTCTAGTATTTTTATGTAAAGAATCTATGTACAAAAATTCAAAACTGTATCATGAAAAATCACAAAGTTATAAGCATGTTATGTTACCTGGTTGTCCATAAAAAAAACATGATCACCACGCGGCGCCCGCTGTGCGCCCGTGCCTAGTGCCGCTATGACCTGGATATTGTAACCTTTTTTTAAGATTTTTGGGGCAAAATATAACACGGTATAAAAATTATTGTAATCGATTCAGTTATTTATTCTGAATAAACTATACTCAGGTTTCGCATATACTAAAAATAATGTTGTATATTTGTAATCACGTTCTCGAAAACGGATTTCGATGAAAGTTGCAATGTAGGGGTTTACGGGGGCGAAAAATTAATTTAGCTATGACTTATATCTGGGAAAATTCATTCACTGCGGATGTGGCTGAGTAATTACAGCCACACGGGTCGATCGAACAGGGTACTTCCCGTTGACCTAGAATCATGAAATTTGGCAAGAAGCAAGGTCTCACAACACAAGTAAAGAAAAAGTCCGAAAATTGTTAAATTGTAATATATCTCATAAAAAAAACTTTTTTGGGATTACAATGTTAAGTTTGTTTTTGGGATAAATTATTTTCAGCTACGGAACCCTTCATTGTGCGCGGTCCGACACGCACTTGTTTTATTTTTCTTTGTTAGCCAACACTGCGGCCTTCTATAAGACAAAGGCCTCCCCCTTTTCCATCCAAACCTCTCTATTTTTTGCTATCTTTGGTCATATTGGACCCGCAAACATGATCAGGTCATAGATATTTTATATTACTATGGATCAGATCGTCACACCGCCGCGCTGTGGTCTGCTTCGTTTTGTTTGCGCTATTAATGACTTACCCCCATATTAAAAAAAAAACTAAAACGCTTTATAAACCTATTTTAGTTATAGAAGTGTTTTGTCTTCTTCTCTCAAACTCAAATCATAATTCGAAAGAAATTGACAAAACACTTCTATAACTAAAAAAGTTTTATAGAGCGTTTTAGTTTTTTATGAATACCTAAGTCATCATTACATACATTCCTTGCTCTTGTTTCTTGGTTATATATGTATGTAAGTATATATGTATATGGTACACCATTGACTACCTACAGTATTGTCTCTCCTTCTCCCCTTAATCCATCCAAAGGTTGTCTGTAAAAGATCGCTTTCAGCGATAAGACCGCCCATTGTGTCACCCTATATAAAATTTCCACATTTATATCTGTAATATATTTATGGTATGCATAGCAAAGAGAATTCTATCTATTTATCTATCTTGAGTAGATAAAACTTTCAAGCCACTTAATTTGAATTATAAACCCTTTCATGCATTTCATTGCAACATTGATTAGTAATTGCTGGGGTTGGTCCGTGGATGGGTGACCATTTTTACATACCGAAACCTAACCTAAACCTCAGGCTTCAAAAATATAATGAACGTCAAAAAATTGTTATCAAGATTTAGATTCATTAATATGTGAATGCTTTTGTTCATGTTACTGAGAAAAAGCAGTCACATACTTATTGAGGAGCTCGTGGCTAAGTAATAACAGCCGCACGGGTCGATCCATCAGGTTAAGCTACGCTTGCCGGGGTCGGTCCGTGGATGGGTGACCATCTTTACATACCGAGACTCCTCCGTGCCTCGAAAAGCACGTTACGCCGTTGATTCCGGCTGTCATTCGTGGATCTTTGACAGTCGTTACGGGTCGTCAGAAGCCCGAAAGTCTGACAACCAGTCTTACCAAGGGTATCGTATTACCCAGTTACTGGGTTGTTGAGGTTATATAGGCAGTCGCTCCATGTAAAATACTGGTATTCAGCTGCGTCCTGTTAGACTGGAAGCCAACCCCAACATAGTTGGGAAAAGGCTAGGCAGATTGATTGATTAGTATTACCCAAGAGCAGTGTAAACACAACCTATTCAATTTAGCAGCAACACAAATAGAAAATATTAAGATTATTTACAGAATCGATTATATTCCCATTAGCAGCATACCTATTTACGAGCACCGGTAAGCGAAGGCGGTAGGCGGTAGCAGTATAATTTGTAACTACAGGTGCACCCGGGTTTCGTGGCTAGCTGAATTGCTTTTAAACTATTCATACCTAGTTCTTGTATTATGTATTAAGAGGGCTGTCGCATATTGTGACAAAATTTTTAAGATTGTTAAATGAAAAGATGCTTTTTAATCGACTTCAAAAAAAAGGAAGAAGTTCCATTTTCACACATTTTCTATTGTGTTATCTAAGAAACTCAGCCGACTCGAGCTCCAGAGTACCGACTGTAAAAGATCCAAGAATGACAGCCGGGACCATCAATGGCTTAACGTGCTTTCCGCGGCACGGAGGGGTCTCGCTATGTAAAAATGGTCACTCATCCACGGACCGACCGCGGCATGCGCAGCTTAACCTGATGGAACGAACCGTGCGGCTTTTATTACTTAGCCACGAGTCCCTACCAGCCCATACCTATGTCTTAGCACAGAATACAAAATCATTTAAATAAATAGCGACTCTTGCTACTACACAATAAAGTGCAATTCAGGTCGCACAGAGTTAATTACCTACAGGTTATATTCACCTAGAAGTTGCCTCTCTTTCTATCGCGTAGCTCTAATACCTTCCGAGTCGTTAAGGTTGTCTACTTTTACGAGTCGTAAAAGAAAACAACCCTATGAAGTCAGAAAGTATAAGAGAGTGAGTATCGAACAAACGTGCAAGCCGGTCGGTGCGCGGCTGCCCACACGGAATTAGCGTCGACAAGTCGAGTCCGCCGCGTACTTGTAGCTTCATACCTAAAATGCGGAATGCGCCTGGCCTGCCGCAGCAGTCTGCCCAGGATTAAGAATTCCTGCTAGCATTTAATAAAGCATCAGAAAAATAACGGCAAAATAACAACAGTTAAGTATTGAGTAATATTGCTGAAATTATTGCACTTTAGAGTTATTGCTTTAATGTAAATGATAAAGAGATAACAGAGTTGATTATACGTTTATATCGTAATAACGAAAGGGTGATAACCGTTATTTTTCTAATGTTAATTAAAATAAATGGAGTATCCAAGATAAAACTACTAATTTAGGGCTATAAAAGGCCAAGTTCTAGCTAAGCTATTTTTGAAATAGTTGCAGGTTAGGTGCTATTACATACTGATAGAGTTTTCTCTCATATTCCTATAATTAAATCCGCTTTCCAAGTGTAAGTAATTATTATTGCTTTAGTTAAAATATTATCTTAGAAATTGAGAACTTAGCCCTCCGTTTCCTTGGGCGGCGGGAATCGATTGCCGATTCCCGGCCACCGTAGGCGCGGGCTTGCGGACGACGAGTAATGGGCAGCTCGCCGTCCGGTAAGGACCAGGCCCGGGTCGACGGCGCGTTGTGTTCCACGCGCGCCTCAAAGAGATGTCAGCAGTGACGGGGTCAATTGGGCCGATGCCACCGGGGTCGCGGGTAGTTCGATAGAGATACCGTGGCCCTGCCACGGGCAGTTGAAGGAACACGGGTGGGTTTTAGTCAGTAAAAGTCTGACACGCCCTCCCGCTCTGCCCAGAGCGGGAGAAGTCATTTGATGATTTCCCATCCACAAAAAAAAAAAAAGCCCTCCGTTTCTTCGGAACAGCGAATCGTCTGGCAACTCTCATATTTACAAATGTATACATTTTTTAGGTTATTGAAACCTGTTGCTAAATGTAGGTTTGCCAGTCATAGACTTCATTAGAGTTTCTAAAAATACTTATTTATCTATGATCAATAATTTACTTGATTAAACAGAACAACAACAACAGAATAAAGGCGGTCATTCATAAAAACTGTTTTTATGAATGACCGCCTGCCGGCGGACCACTAGCGGACTGTAAATGTATGGGGCCCCTAAAATCATAGACATTTTGGATTATTGACGTGAAATGGATCTTCTGCGAAACTTGCTTTTATCTTCAATTTTGTTTTCTCTATAATACAGGATCACTTTCATACTTTCTGGAATTCTATATCCGCCTGCGTTTATCTTTACTTAATAAGAATGGAAATTAAACAATTATCGGCTGCCAAAGTTTCGTACGTAGCTGAACTTTAGCAAGAGTCTGATGCAATCGATTCTATTTCCAGGAGTTTGGAACTTTTGTTTGGAACTGATAAGATGGGAACTTTTACTGAGAGATTTATGGAGATTTAGTTGTATAGACTTAGGCACAGAATAAATAATAGTTAGAGGCATGAGGAACAGCCTCTTATATTCTGAGCAAATTGGCTGTGACAGACAATTGACATTCGGACGTATGGAACTTTAAATACTGTCAAAATTGACACATTTTCACGACAGGAGCTGTTTAATAAAACAGAAAACTATGAAAGAAACTTACAAAGTCATCAGATTTTCGGATTGTCAACTGTCACACAAAAAAAACCTAATAAAAATCCTTACTGCACTTTGCCGTATCATTCTTCCAATAACTAATTTGAATATGACAAATACTTGCACAATGTACAGTCAACAAAAGAGATATCTAGGCATATTACATATTTGTATGTGAATTGCTTCATATGAAATTATGTGGGAGTATTGCAAAAACAAAGTAATATATATATAAAATTGAACATGAAGCAATTCACATACAAACATGTTATTCTACCCTGCCTAGATATCTCTTTTGTTGACTGTACATAATATACTTAGTCAAAGTACCTAGACAAGTAGATATTCGTCTATATGTTGAGAGATCATCTCATTTATTATTCCTCTCGAAGCTGAATATTTTAGTAGGGTCAGGCCTTGGCCCATATTCCGTTCTGAATCGATTCATGAATATTCTTTGACTATTAATATAGGGTAAACGCTGAAAGAACGTGTCTAAAGCCTTTGTTGAGCAGGTTCAGCTTAGCTCTAGTATGATCAAACCGAGCATTTAAGTATTTAATCGTTGTCCGTTGTTCTAACAACGTACTCGTATGTCCAATAACTAATCGTTTTGCTTAGGTGCGTATACAAAGTGTCGTTTTGCATCCTCGTCAAATTTCAGGATGTGATATAGAACATCAAATCGAATAACTTTCTCCATGGGACCAACACCGTAATCACGGAAAAATTTTCAACTGTCCCATAGAAATCTTCAATACCTACTCGTCGCAAATGTATGGGACGGCTGATTATTTTCTCGCGATTACAATGTTGGTGCCATGGAAAAAGTTGTTTGGTTTGATGGTCTATGCCACACCCTTTTTGATGAGGATGCAAAACGACACGTTGTAAAGTAAACTTTTAACATTGCTTAGTAGATAGATAAATCTACTTTGTTTCTGTAATTATGGCCTGTGTTGATATTAATCATCGTTAATGCCAATCTATATCTACTTATACCTAATAATAATAGGTCTTTACCTATGAAATTGCCATTTTGTATGAAAAAATTTAAACGAATTTTTTTCATGCATTTTTTATTTGTATTAATCGAAGTAATCACCCATGCAATCAATGCATCTTTGCCAACGCAGTGGCAGTTTATTGATGCCCTTCTTAAAGAAATCAGCTGGACGGGAGGCAACAAATTCTTCAAAGGCATTTTGTACTGCCTCTCGGGTATTGAATTTTTTTCCCGCCAAGAAGTTATCCAAATTCTGGAAAAAGTAGTAGTCTGTAGGCGCAAAGTCTGGTGAGTAGGGCGGATGACGGAGAGCTTCCAACCCCAGTTCTTGCAACTTGGAGACCGTCTGCTGTGCAGTATGAGGTCGCGCGTTGTCGTGCAGGAGCAGCGGAGACGAGCGATTGACCAATGCTGGTTGGAGATGTGCCAGCTTCTCCATCATTGTGTTCAGTTCTTCACAGTACACATCTGAAGTAATGCTCACTCCGTTTGGTAAAAAGCTATGATGAATCACACCGGCGCTAGACCACCAAACAGTGACCATCACTTTTCTAGGGGTAAGTTTTCGTTTAGGGCATTGTTTAGGTGCTGAACCAGGATCCAACGAACTTGCTGAGCGCTTGCGGTTATCAAACAGAATCCATTTTTCATCGCAGGTAACAATGCGGTTCAAAATTCCTTCATTCGTGTGTCTGTTGAGCAGTGCAAGGCACGTCTCGACGCGTACTTCGCGCTGGCGATCATTGAGTTCGTGGGGCACCCATTTGTCAAGCTTTTTTACCTTGCCAATTTGACGCAAATGGACCAATATTGTTTTGACGCTAATGTCGAAAGCTGCTGCTAATTCAGCCGTAGATTGTGTATCATCAGCTTCCACAATCGCCTTTAATTCGTCATTGTCGACCAAAGTCTTTGGACGACCGCGAGGTTCATTTTTCAGGTCGAAATTTCCAGAACGGAAGCGAGCAAACCAATAACAAGTGGTGCGTTGGTTTGGAGTGTTAGCTCCGTAAACGTCGTTGATGTTGCGTGCCGCTTGTGCCACGTTGCTGCCACGACGGTACTCATATTCCATAATTACTCGAATTTTTAACGTATCCATGATGACGAAAAAGATTGAAATGCGATAAAAATGTAACACTAATCAATAAACAAATGACTACTTTTGGAAAAAGAATCCATGTTTTTAAAATAAAATTAATTTGAAATTAGAATTCTTAGCCAAACAAAAATTATTTTGATTTGAAATGGCCAGTACTGCAGAACGGCAATTTCATAGGTAAAGACCTAATAATAAGGCTAAAGAGTTTGTTTGATTTTTTGTATGTTTGAACGCGCCAACCTCTGGAACCACCAGTCGGATTTGAAAAATTATTTTTGCATTTGATAGCCCAATTCTTGAGGAATACTAGATGCTATTTAAAATCACGCTAAGACTCTTAGGAACGGAGTAAAAAAAAAAAAACAAAGAACGCTAGGCAAAAACTCGTGAAATAGACGTATAATAGAAATCTGAAGCATTCCCGTTTGAGCACCCATTTTCTGAGACCTCAAGGTCAATGACCCTGAGGTCAAAGTCAGTGAGCTTAGGAGAATCACGGATCTTGACTTTCAGAGTTTTGACCTTGACCTCAAGATCAATGACCCTGAGGTCAAGGTCAATGACCTAAAGGTATCCCATGGTGTTCAAAAGTACTTTCAATTTGTATCGATATGTTTTATTGAACACCCCATCACTAGAAGCAACCGTAGGTGCTCAAAAGGGAATAAAGTTGAAGATTTTTTATTGTTCCCTTTTGAGCACCACGTTAAAATATTGATTGGTGCTCAGATGGGAATACCTTTGGTGCTCAAAAAATAGGTGCTCAAACGGGAATGCTTCCGAAATCTGACATAAGAGACCTCAAGTGTTCAATACCTCTTTACTTGATAAAAACCTAGATGTATCTATAGTCCTTCGCTTGAACCCCACAAAAACTCTTGCAAATCAGTATGCAGTAACGACTGCAACAATTATCAATATTCTCGTGGTGTGATGTGATATTATTACATTGTAAAGCCTTCAGCAATGCCCAGTGAAGGCCGCGACAAGATATCATCGACATGTGTCCCGGCGCCGGCAGCGGATGCCTGCGTTTGTAAGGCTGTGTCTTGGGATGTAGCGGGGCGGGTAATAGGAGGTTAGAAGAGCGAGTTAGTTATAGGGCTAGTGCTAGAATAAACTTAGGTTTATGAAAGCCTGGGTCTTTAAAGCAGGTGCGGCCGGTTAAATAAAACAACAGCAATGTGATCTGGGGCGTAAAAAATATAGCATAGCAGTTTTTTGGCTATGTCAGTCTGCCCCATATTATTAAACAAGCTTCTGCCCGCGGCTTGGTCCGCGTGAAATTTCTTGTTCCCCCGACCCACCTCGTCGCATCGCATCGCCTGCCCACGCTATTACTTCGTTTTTGCTTAGAGTTTTTTCTGACTTTTTTTTTTCTTTTTTCTCGGTTGCTATGGGTCCTAGCGTGATGTTAAATAGCCTTCCTCATGAATTAGGGTACCAAATGCAAAAAGACTTTTTCGAATCTAACTGGTAGTTTCAGTGATTAGCGCGTTCAAACATACAAACAAACAAAAAGCAAACAATCTTTTCAGTTTTATTATTAGTATATGAAGATATAGATTATTATTAGTATAAATATGCTAAAAAACACAAACAAACAAAGTATCTAGCTGTCAAATATAATTTGTCTGATTTTGTCGATCTCACACCTTATCTATCTATTCCATTGGACTAACTTACATCAACAAAGTCATCTGTTACGTCAATCGAGAAAAGGCCTTAGTACATTTATTATGTTTTGAAAATTAGGTTGGACACAGATTCAACAAGTGTCTAAACTCTCTCAACCCCTAGGCTATCCTCAGGCCTTAAACATTCAACACCCCACCCATAAATTACAAAACAAATTCCCACTATCTACTCTTAAATATTACAACTATGCAAGCAGTATTAAAAATTCAGTACATTTTACGGCCGCTTCCGCGCCTGTCTAGGCCGTGGCCTGTCCCATCCCCTTTAATATGCGACAGAGGCCTCTAGGCCTCAGGCCTCCGGGGAGGATAGGATGCACCGCTTGATTAGTTCACTACGAACCACTCTAGAATACAAATGGACCATCAATGTATGTGGGATAGGAAGAGTGGACGATTGTGCATTCTATTAGTGCAGCGTGCGCCGCCCGTCGGGAGATGTGGATAAAATACTCGTATGTATTGTGTTTTGTTTTATTTTATGTTTATTTTTGGGTAACGAAGTAGTTGGATTGTGTTGTTTTATAATTTTATTGCGTGGAATTTTAATATGATTTGTGTACAGTCAGCGCCATGAATCGAAAACATAATAATGAAAATTTTTAAAAAAATGGTAATTTTATTTAATTCGTTTATTGACCTAATATAGTTACATACTTAATAACTGTTGCCCGCGGCTTCACCGCGTGGATGTCAATACTTCCCTATTGGAATCGGATTTTGTTCACAATTTAATGGGTTTTAATTTTTTGCGTGGAATCCTATTTATTTTTCTAAAATAAAAGTAGCCTAAGAAGCTCCTTATAGCATCAGCTATCTGCCAGTGAAAGTCCCGTCAAAATCAGTCCCACCCTTTCGGAGATTAGCCGGGACAATCAGACAGACAGACAAATTTTTTTTAAATTGTTTATTTATTATAAGTACATACCGTATATAGTGTCATTATGCATTTAGGAAAAAACTGTTATCTTGGCATTACAAACAGACATTTCAATTTTATTTATTTGTGTAGATATTCATGTAAAAAAATATAAAATTTTAATACTGTAACGTTTTTATTGTGTTCCCGTTTTTTTTCTTTATGAGAAATTTTCATCTTGCAATACGTTACATGCTACTATTAGAATAAGTAATTGTGAATCATTTATGCTTTTTAATACTTGAATACACAAACAAAACCAGGTGCAGCACATAGTATACAAAAAGTATCGTCTATCGGACGCTTACAGCACAATTTGAAACTCGTACTTCGCGGTACAATGACAATCACCTCATATTGCTTTGTTTTGACACCACACTGCACATCGGAACTACGTTGGTGTTATTGAAACTTGATGCAATTCTGAAAAAGTGTTTCCATTTTGTTTTGTATAAACAAATTGTAACTGTGGGTGGTACTGGTTATGCAATGGAATAACGATTGCGAGCTATGGCTGATAGCTATAGAAATCATTTATTTGCTTCTTTCCCAACTACGTATATGTTGGGGTCGGCTTCCAGTCTAACTTGATGCAGCTGGATACCAGTATTTTACATCGAGCGACAGCCTATTTGACCTTCACAACCCAGTTAATAAGTAAACCCTTTGGTAAGACTGGTTATCAGACTTTCGGGCTTCTGACGACCCGTAACGACTGTCAAAGAGCCACGAATGACAGCCGGGACTAACGGATTAACGTGCTTTCCGAGGCACGGAGGGGTCTCGGTATGTAAAGATCGTCACCCATCCACGGACCAACTACGGCAAGCGTAGCTTAACTGGATCGATCGACCCGTGCGTCTGTTATTACTTAGCCACGAGCCCCTATTTGTTTATAATGTAGGGATACAGATAAGATGAGTTAATCTGGGACTTTACTAAACAGTCAGGCCGTCGAGAGAATTCGTTCCGACCACCTGTCAGTTGGACAATTTCTAGTTGTAATAAGGATCAAAGTCGCAAAACATATTCGTTAATATGAAACCCATACGTGTCAAGACCGCAATCTCTCAACGGCCGGACTGTAGTTGTGTGGCAATTCGGTTGTTTTTCAATTCATTTGTCACGTCTTTTATAGCCAGTTATGTTAAAATCGTAGGCAAAGTCAGCCTAAGAGGTGCATTAAAATAGCCTCCACAAGTGATGATACATAAATATACGTCCGGCGCCACCTGGACAGTTAGCTTCACCTTCAAATATACGTCCGGTGCCACCTGGACAGTTAGCTTCACCTTCAAATATACGTCCGGCGTCACCTGGACAGTTAGCTTCACCTTCAAATATACGTCTGGCGCCACCTGAACAGGTAGCTTAACTTTCAAATATACATCCGGCGTCACCTGGACAGTTAGCTTCACCTTCAAATATACGTCTGGTGCCACCTGAACAGGTAGCTTCACTTTCAAATATACATCCGGCGTCACCTGGACAGTTAGCTTCACCTTCAAATATACATCCGGCGTCACCTGGACAGTTAGCTTCACTTTCAAATATACGTCTGGCGCCACCTGGACAGGTAGCTACACCTTCAAATATACGTCTGGCGCCACCTGGACAGGTAGCTTCACCTTCAAATATACGCCCGGCGCCACCTGGAAAGTTAGCTTCACCTTCAAATACGTCCGGCGCCACATGGACAGTTAGCTTCACCTTCAAATATACGTCCGGCGCCACCTGGACAGTTAGCGTCACCTTCAAATAAGTATACGTCTGGCGCCACCTGGACATTTAGTTTCACCTTCAAATATACGTCCGGCGCGACCTGGGCAGTTAGCTTCACATTCAAATATACGTCCGGCGCCACCTGAACAGGTAGCTTAACTTTCAAATATACATCCGGCGTCACCTGGACAGTTAGCTTCACCTTCAAATATACGTCTGGTGCCACCTGAACAGGTAGCTTCACTTTCAAATATACATCCGGCGTCACCTGGACAGTTAGCTTCACCTTCAAATATACATCCGGCGTCACCTGGACAGTTAGCTTCACCTTCAAATATACGTCTGGCGCCACCTGGACAGGTAGCTACACCTTCAAATATACGTCTGGCGCCACCTGGACAGGTAGCTTCACCTTCAAATATACGCCCGGCGCCACCTGGAAAGTTAGCTTCACCTTCAAATACGTCCGGCGCCACATGGACAGTTAGCTTCACCTTCAAATATACGTCCGGCGCCACCTGGACAGTTAGCGTCACCTTCAAATAAGTATACGTCTGGCGCCACCTGGACATTTAGTTTCACCTTCAAATATACGTCCGGCGCGACCTGGGCAGTTAGCTTCACATTCAAATATACGTCCGGCGCCACGTGGACAGTTAGCTTCAACTTCAAATATACGCAGGTTGCACCTTCAAATAACTGATTGCTGAAAAAACAGCTGTTCCCTACATTTTGATTGCATTTTGTAGGGAACAGCTTATTTCTTTTTCATGTTTCAGGGTTCATCCCAGAGTTTTGTTAACTACCCGCGACCCCAGCGGCAACTTAACACCCTGTATTTTTAGCACAGCACACGAGAGGTTAATATTAATAGCCTGAGCTTCTTTCGCAAAAGACAGTTTTAAAAAGTGACACCCCTTAAAAATAGACAAATATTTCCCATTTCACACTCTCAAACACAAATTAAACAAAATAAATCAGATATACCCAAAAAAGATTTTCAATTTTTCTCCCCTAAAGGTCGCATGCCATAAATAATGAAAATGTGAAATCGATTAGTAAACTGCACAGAGGGTCGCACCGTGTCTATGGCGACAAAAAGTTGCGATATGCCACAACAATGCATGTGCTCGAACCACTGGGCCGAGGCTAATGGGAGAATAGAATTTAGAGGGTAGATAAATATTTTTTTTCCGAGGCAAGTTTTGACATGTTGATGTTTCGCATATAACTGGGGAGCATACATACATATTTAAATTCAAAGCAAAGACACCAAGTTATTGATTTTCCATCGGTAAAAATGTCGAACTTTCATACAAATTGTCATCCCCTATTGAACACAATGTGATCCTATTAATCAGTCGACGTGAGAACAGTGAGGATGATTTGATAATGCATCTTTTCCATCGTTATTTTGTAGCGTATTTAACATTTTATAAAACGGGACCCTATTACTGAGACTCCGCTGTCCGTCCGTCTGTCACCAGGCTGTATCTCATGAACCGTGATAGTTAGACAGTTAAAATTTTCACAGATGATGTATTTCTTTTGCCGCTATAACAACAAATACTAAAAAACAGAATAAAATAAATATTTAAGGGGGCTCCCATACAACAAACGTGATTTTTTTGCTCGTTTTTGCTCGATATTGATAACGGCAACAGGTAGACGCTTAAAATATTCACAGAATATTTAGTTATATATTCATTTTAAAAATAAATAATGAAATTAAAATAAAACAAATATTTAAGGGGGGCTCCCATACAACAAACGTGACTTTTTTGCCGTTTTTATAGATAATGGTACGGAACAATCCGTGCGCGAGTCCGACTCGCACTTGGCCGGTTTTTTTTATATTCTTGCACCACCCATGTTTAGTATCTGCATCTCCCTAAGCTTGACTGGTAGAAAACGGACCTTAGGACCGTTTTGGTGCAGTCGTGCAACATTTAAGCATTATTTTCTCTTTTTTTGTGCATTGTGTTTCACGAGCTGTGTCCAAATAAATGTTATTCTTTCTTTATTTGAAAATTCTAAATGTTTTTTTATTTATTTAAATAAATATTTTTTATTTTATTTACCCATTTAACCGTGCTAAAGACTACGACTAATCAATTGTCTACAGCTTCTGAACTTAGTCATTTTGAAGACAAACACTTTGTTTTCCTTCAGTAAAACGTTTGTATAGCTCTTCAGTAATCTAAATACGTTTGTTCTACGACTGGGTTCACTTCGTTGGCAATGCATTCCAATTCACAATTTTACTCACGTCAATTGACGCATCAGCTTTTCGCACCTTCAAAACGACAATGACGTAAGTGCGAATAATTTTCGAGAAAAACGCTTTTGAATTATTTTTTTTACTTTCAGAGAATCTTTTTTTTAAACGGATCAGTTTTGAAATTTTTGCACTTATGTCATTGTCGTTTGAAAGGTGCGTTTTGTTGCTCATTTGAAATGACATAAAGCAAGAAAAAAAAATGTTAATAAATAGAAATATTGAAAGCAAGTCTGTGCCTTTAATAAGGTTTATATTCATTGCTTTTGATAAATCTTGTTTGGTTGGATATTTGATCACATGGTTAAGTATCTACATATTATAGTTACGTAGTCTTTACGATTCGTTTAACAATAAAACGAGGAGCGTTATTCAGAAAATAATTTAATAGAAAACATCTAGGTTAAACTACAATATAGATTTCGTAGATGACAGAATCGATAACGTAGATTTCTTAAAGCGTAGCTACGCCTTGCGGTGTCACCCGCATAAGTCTCGATCCCGTGGAAAGATCGGGATAAAAAGTATCTTATCTACTAATACAAGTCATGGTCTACCTATGTGCCAAATTTCATCCAAATCCGTTCAGCCGTTTTAGCGTGAAAGCGTAACAAACAAACGAAGTAATAATATTACCTAGGATAATATCACGCCAGTAAACCCCGAAGGCTTAGGCAGAGGTATACCTAATACTTACTTCACCGACATTTCGCCGGTAAGTTAAGTATGTATTTATATTCTAAAAAAATTGTGGAGTAAATAAATTTAATAGAGATGATGCTCTTTTACCTTCTCTCGTTGTCAGCACATTACACGGTAAATACTGTGCATAATGCTGACAAGTAAACAATATCAGTCTGACGACCCCACACATTGTCCACACAGCATTAAATATGTACTGGTTCTACTGTTTAACACACAACAACATTACTTTACCCACGTAAGCGTAATTAAAAAAATACCGGCCAAGTGCGAGTCGGACTCGCGCACGAAGGGTTCCGTCCCATTATCTATGAAAACGGGAAAAAAAATCACGTTTGTTGTATGGGAGCCTTTAACCCGTCGCGCGCCAATTAGCAGACACAATTGAAATTCTATTGTTATCTGTACACATGGTGTACAATCGACATTTTAAGAGTTAAATATTTATTATAATCTGTTTTTAACTATCACGGTTCATAAGATGCAGTCTGGTGACAGACGGACAGACGGACGGACAGCGGAGTCTCAGTAATAGGTTAGGTTTTACCTTTTGGGTACAGAACCCTAAAAAATTAGTAATCGAAAATATTTGTAATATTTGTGTTGTTTTGTTTCTTTGTGTTGTTGTTTTGTTGTTGTGTTGTGTTTTGTCCACGTTTTAATGTAAGTAGCACACTGTGTGTTAGGCAAATAATTCATTTTAATTGACATGGATTGAGTCCCGTTGAATTAATTCAATTGAATTTTGTTGATAGACAGATGACGCTAAGTAATTAAATTATTGATAATGGGTATTGTCTGATTAGGCTAATTCACATCCAAGTGTAATAAATATAGGTATATTGAGTACATTTGTTCAATATTAACAAACATGTAGCCAGTTCAAGAAACAAAGCGATAAGTTTTTTAACCATACAGAGGAGCTCGTGGCTAAGTAATAACTTTCGCACGTGGATGAGTGACCATCTTCACATACCGAGACTCCTCCGTGCCTCGGAAAGCACGTTAAGCCGTTGGTCCCGGCTGTCATTCGCGGATCTTTAACAGTCGTTACGGGTCGTCAGAAGCCCGAAAGTCTGACAACCAGTCTTACCAAGGGGTATCGTATAACCCAGTTAATGGGTCGTGGAGGTCAGATAGGCAGTCGCTCCATGTAAAATACTGGTATTCAGCTGCATCCGGTTAGACTGGAAGCCGACCCCAACATAGTTGGGAAAAGGCTAGGCAGATTGATTGTATGTACCATACGGTAAAATCCAAAAATTTGTCTCGTTAACCCTAATCAGATGAATTAAATTATCTAACTCCATGTTATCTAGTGAATCATGATTAAATGCCTTGTAAGAATAATGCCTACAATACCTAGGTATGCTTGGTATTACTTGGGACTCAAGTGGACAAAGGTTCACCATATACGTAAGTACTTACGTACACATGCCTACAGATCAAGCTATACATTTCCAGTATATGCTGATCACGCATTGTATAGGATTTCCTTACAATCAGAGGTCAGTGTAAACTGGAAATGACTTATTGGCTTGGCTTGGCTTGATGTGTAGCCGTGTATACATGTATCATACCTACATACGTTTTATTTCATGTGGTACTTAGTTTAAGTTAGTCTCTGTGGTTGAAAAAAAGTTTGCGGCGAAGGAGGGGCGCGGTCGTTTTTTTACCGAGATTATTGTTCGTTTTTCAAAACTTTTGGAGGTAAATATTATGATGTCATTTGATTATTTGACACATGGGCAATATTTTAGGCAAAAAAATAGGGTTATCACTTTAGATTTTGAAATAATTATATTTTTGTTTTTTAAATGGCGTAATAAAAACAAGATTACATATTTTGTCGTCGTTGATCGTTAAAAAACATTTAGAGTTCTCAAACAAAATTCGTAATCTAGCCTAGTCTATCCACTTTAAGAAACAGTCATTAGTTTATTATCTATTCGTAGAAATATTTTGCATAAAAGCCGTGTATAAGTGCGCCGGCAAAAAATGTTCGGAGGCGTTGGAAGGGAACTAGCGCGGGGGAGCCGGGCGCGGGAACACATAGGCATTTAAGGTGGGCAATCGGCAGGTAACCCTAATTCCTTCTAGTCGTTCAGCGTTAAAATCAGTATGTAGGTATTTTTATAGGACGTCCACTAATAGCCTTCCTACTGGCATCAGCTAAATGAACTCCTTTTCTTCATCTCCTGTCATTTATTATTTTAACTGTGTTGATTACCGTCTGATAAAAACGATTTCGCGCTAAACGATGCCACTCTATCGAAGCCTCAATAACATTCTTAGAACTACAAAATCCATCCTATCAAACGAAGGCTTCGTAGCAAAACTAAACCGTGGAACTTCTAACTGTTGAACATACCAGTCCCCCTGAACTTTGCCCGAGCTGTTCGGACTTGTAAAATATTCCGTGACACGCTCGCAGGTCTCAAACCCGCTCATTCAAATAATCCTGTATTTGTAAATGGTTTTGCCGCGTACGTGAAAAATGGCCGTTTGTTTTTACTGCAAAAAATTCTTTGGACTATGTTTGTAGATTGCACTAACAATAGGGATGATGACTAATTTGTATTGTCCGTCATGTAGATTTAAAAAATATTGGACACGTATTTTTTATTTTTTACGTAATCAAAAAAATACGGCGATACATTGAGTTTAAAATGTGTCATGACGTCACTCCTTGTTAGATTTTATACGTAGTTTGTTATAGTTTATTTATTTATTTTATTTATTTATTTATTTATTTATTTAAATAATGCATATTTACAATATTAAGGCTTAAACTAAAATGGTAGGTATGTAATAGTTGTGACGTAGCGAGCCCCCACTCCCAAACTTTAATGCGTTTTATCTAATAGAAGTCATTATTAGGGTTCTACCCTCAAAAGGAAAAAACGGAACCCTTATAGGATCACTTCGTTGTCTGTCTGTCAGTCTGTCAAGACCCTTTTTCTGATAAACATCATTAACGGAATTAGTATTGAGAATTGTTGAGGACTTATGTGGAAACAGGTTATGGATTTGATTTGGAAACTGTTGTGGAATTAATGCTTTACGAATAGTGGTATCCGGTAGGGCAACCGCCCTGCGCAGAGCGGGAGAAGTCATTTGATGATTTCCCATCCACAAAAAAAAAAGTGCAACAATGGTTTTATGGGAATTCACTTTGTAGCTGAAACAATTAGCAGGAATTAGGGCTCTTGTTACCGCCGGGGTGCCAGCTGTTTTAGAACCCAATGGCTTGGCACGCGACGATGGGAAGAGACCAGACGGAATGACCATAATGCCTTGGAAGTTGGGTAGGCCTTTGGTGTGGGATGCAACCCGTGTTGACACCCTCGCGCCATCCCATCTTCCTAGCACGGCGTGCTGTGTTGGAGCGGCTGCTGCCTGCAGCATTTGCGCCGTTTGAGGTTTTCTGCACCTGTGCAGAAAACCTCAAACGGCGCAAATATAACAACCTTATTGGGAGCTATATGTTTGAGCCGTTTGGAGTTGAAACACTAGGGCCTTGGGGTCCGAGTGCTCATTGAGTATTTCGGGACATCGCCAAGCGGTTGGTCGACTCCACACGGGACCAGAGGGCTGGCCTATTTTTAGCTCAAAGAATTAGCACTGCCATCCAACGTGGCAATGCTGCCAGCTTTTTGGGCACTGTTCCCACTGACAGCGATGCGGATGAATTTTTTGATGCCCTATGAGCTCTTCCCCTTTTTTTTTATTATTTTTATATACTTGTACATAGTTTAAATAATTTAGTGTTAACTTGTTTATTTTAATTAAGTTTTGTTAATAATAAAACTTCAAAACAATTTATTAGCAGGATGAGAGTCTAAAGGACTAATAAAATTGAAGAGTTTTTTTTTTGTATGATTGAACGCGCTAGTCTCTGGAGCTACCGGTTGGATATGAAAAATTATTTTTGCAAGGAAGGCTATATTCTATTTAAGATTACACTGTCTCTTAGAAGCCGAGCAAAAAGAAAAAAAGTCAAAAAGAACGCAAAGAGAAAATGAAAAGCGCGGGCAGGCGATGCGATGCGACGGGGTAGGACGGGGAAATAAGAAAATTCACGTGGACGCAGTCGCGGGCAGAAACTAGTACAGGATAACACCGCTGATAGTAGGTTTTTTTTTAAAAAAAAAACCGGCCTTTTGCGTGTCGGACTACGCACAATGAAGGATTCAGTAGTTAAAAAGAATTTATTCCAAAAACAAACTTAATAGGTAGGTACTGTAATCCCAAAGGACTTTTTCCTTTACTTGTGCTGTGCCAAACATTATTCTAGGTCAACGGGAACCTTAAAGGTTTTGATTTACTTGCGAGTATCAAAATATGTCGCATAAATGGCCGTATTTTTTTATTGCGTTGACATAGTAGTTTGATTTTTTTTAGAACTTCAAGGAACCATAGACTTACGAATTTGATATTAATTTCAACTTGATACCTCCACGCGTTCCTGAGAAAAAAGTCTCGACAGACTGACAGACTTGAAAATATTTTTTTATGTGACAGAATTACAAATTAAGAGTGCTGACGCGTTTTGTTACCTCTCTCGTTCACACGGGACCAAATTTTTAAGAATTTTAAATGAAAAGATGCTTTTTAAAAAAATATAATCAATTAAAGGACTAGTAAATAATGTTAATTTAATAGGCAACTATTAAAAACACATTTTTATTCTGGCATTTATTTAACTCATCTCAAAAACAGATAATACCTTTTGAACTGAGTTTATGGGCCACCACAGTTCTTTATTATACAAGACTATTAGAAACTGTACAATTTTTATTTTTTCAAATTCAAATCATTTACTTAATTTGGCTAAAGTGGCTAAGTAATAACAGCCGGACGGGTCGAACCATGAGGTTAAGCTACGCTTGCCGGGGTCGGTCCGTGGATGGGTGACCATCTTTACATACCGAGACTCCTCCGTGTCTCGGAAAGCACGTTAAGCCGTTGGTCCCGGCTTTCATTCGTGGATCTTTGACAGTCGTTACGGGTCGTCAGAAGCCCGATAGTCTGACAACCAGTCTTACCAAGGGGTATCGTATTACCCAGTTACTGGGTTGTGGAGGTCAGATAGGCAGTCGCTCCATGTAAAATACTGGTATTCAGCTGCATCCGGTTAGACTGGAAGCCGACCCCAATATAGTTGGGAAAAGGCTAGGCCGATTGAAATCATTTACTTAATTTAAGTAACATAGACTCATAATTAGAATATAAGGAACACACACATTAATTAAAATTACATACAATTACATTTTGATACATTTAAAAAAAAAAAATTAGAAATAGATTTGGAATAAACAAAAAAAGTAATTTAGTCTTCCTCTTCTCCCCATCTCGGTCTGCCACGGACAGGGAGTATTTTGGTTACCCATTGAAAGGATTTTTGATAGGGTTTTTCTAAGCAGTTAATCAAAAACCCATACGATGTACCTGGGTAACCCTTTGAATGGCTTTAAAGGACCATTTTGGTTATCCATTGAAAGGTATTCCGATAGGGTTTTTCTAAGCAGGTAAACAAAAACCCATACAATGCGGGTAACCCTTTTGAACGGCTTAAATTAAGCCGCTCAAAAGGGTTAAGCTTCAACACTCTTTAAAACGATAACAGCGTAACATTCCGACTCGGAGCAATGTAATATGATCTCTCGATGATGGGCATACCTACGTTGCAAATTGCTAATATGGTTACCCGTACAAAACCCTTATAATTAATAGGTTATCTTAATGATGAGGTAACCCTTTCACTGGGTTTCAAGCAGGGACCGAAAACCTTTATGAATTACGGTACAGGTATCGAAGAATTTTGGTTACCTCTACGGTTAAGGTAACCGCTATCTGGGTAACCCAAGAAGAAGAAACATGTTACCTTTATTTAAGTTACCGTTTTAATACCGGTTACCTAAAAATGACCTTGATTACGAGAAAGAAACAGAATATCGCAATGCCGGCAATTTGTTGGCATTAGAAAATACGAGTACATTAGCAGCAAAGACTACTATAGTATACTAGGGAGACCGTCATGCGTGCTCAGTACTGTTTACGTGTTTTTAGTGCGCCTTTTTGCGGAGTAGGTATTTGAGTTGAAGCTTGAAGTAAAAAAAAGGAAATGAACAATGGTAAGTAAGATAATATTAAGTACCTACATTGTAAATTGGTAAAATACCATTTGTTTATCTTTTTCCCTCATCATAGAAATTAACTCGGTATGCCGACGGCACGTGTACCTAAGATAGAGGTAATTTTTATTTCGGTAACCGGTATTAATACAGGTTGTATTCAGTATTTAAGAATTAAGGTAACCTTTGAAAATACCTGTAAAAAAAATAAAGGTTGTAACCGAAAAATACCGGTAATGATCGTACCGGTTTCGGTCCCTTATTTCAAGTATAGAACCCATTCAATGGGTTATCCATATTGAAGGGGTAACCCTTTTATTGGGTTTCAAGGATAAAACCCATTCAAAGAGTTATACATGATAAAGGTAATCTCATAAACGGCTTACCCCTTCGAAAGACTTAACTCTTAACCGGGGTTGTCCGGTCCCCTGGCCACGGAACTGCCTTCACTGCAAAGGCACTCCTTTAATTTATTTTTCAAACTGAAAAAAGCATATTGTGTGGAATTTCTACGAATTGGATCAAATGCTGTAGGTTCGTCAGCATTAGATCACAGTCTGAGGACAAATTGTCTGTACCCAAATAATTATGTAAACACATTGACTTATATATTACTGCGTATATCGTGTAAACAACATGTTGACAAAATTATTTTGCCATCTTGACCTTAGAATGCCATAAGAATTCTCGACTATACGGGCACCCGCACGACTGAGCCAGTAATGGAATATTTTATGGGATTCATTCATTCACACCAGCGCCATGCGATTATAGTCGAATGATTCAATATGTTGCAAGCCCCTGCGAACAAGTGTACTCGTAGCTGTCTCGTGAACCGTGTTGTTGTTGTCACAGTATAATAATTATACAGAAGTATCTTCATAGAAAACGGCCGAAACGACGCGCTTCGAAATCTCAGTATATACCAGTACGCAACAGTTCGAGTGCGCGGCAGTTACGCACTGAAGGACACGTATTTATCTACCGAGCGGATAAACTACTGTTACTTTATTACTCTGTGTCGTTGTCGTCAACTGGCAATATACGATCCATTTCGTGTTACCTAGACGTAATTGTACAGTCATGAGCATAAATACCTTACACTTATGCAATATTCAAAACCGTAGGTAGATCTCTAGTATTGATATATTTTTATAGTGTTACGAACATAGTACGAGTAAGTATATCGAAACCATACTATAATATTATGAAATAGGTCTTTCCTCAAAGTTGAAATTTTTATTTTAAAGCTCAGCTGAAGTTTAGTTGAAAATATTTCAGAGCTTTTCCTTGAAAGTACATATAGTAGTATAAATCGTGCGCGGGCTGGCAACGTCGCATTTCTAAAGGTTTTTCGTGATTATTTTAATAAATTTAAACCAAAGGACAATTTCTTCTCTCAAATTTTTAGATCGTTGGTATTTGTGTATGCTATTTTTTGACAGTTATTTTGGTATTTACTCTTAGAAAATATTATATATACCTATATATATTTTGTAATTATTTTCTTTTTTGTAAGGGTAAATACCAAACAAACTGTAAAAAAAAAACTTATAAATAACAACGACCTAAGAATTTGACAGAGGAAATTGTCCTTCGATTTAAATTTATTAAAAAAATCAAGAATTTTTTTAGAAATGCGATTTTGCCAGCCCGCGCGCGGTTAATGCTCATAAGCAAGAGTTCAATATTGTGATGTCATGGATGCTTAGATGACGAATCTACATTCGGTTCCTGACAATCAGACCCAGGACATACAGTCGAGATTTTTAAGGTATTTCATTTATTGAACTTCTGTTTCAAAAACCCAAAACCCATTGACTCAAATAACTTGAGAACACCAGTTTTTAATGTAAATAAAGCTAATTTGAAATACGTTGGGATCCCGCAAGCAATCACCGGATACAAAGTTAGTTCTCACGAAGGAGGAAGAGGTGAGTGTATTAAAATTTGTGGTCGGTTTGTGGTGACATGACGACTTTGACCACAAATGTGTAACACCGTCGATTTAACGGATATTGAAGCTTATTGTGTTAGAAATAGAGATGTATCTGAACGCATAGAAGAGATTGTATTTGCTAGGTTACGTCGAGTTGGTGAGGTTCGGATTATGATGTCATAGATGTAAAGTTACTGTATAGGTTTGATGGTAATAGCTAAATCTTGGGCATTCTGGGCAGTCAACTTTGCTACCAATCCAGTGTGCAGTGGAAATCCCCATGAAACCTTCCGTGCCAGGCAAAGGCATAAGTATAATCAGCCTTTAACGTTCCTACTGCTGGGATTCATACCTGTCTGAGAGGGGTGTGGGCTGAAATCCACCACGCGGGCCCAGTACAGGTTGGTAGACAGTGCGGGTTGCGTTTGGCATTGAACTAAGTTCCAAGTGGGATGCCTCCCTGAACGGTACTGTTACACCAAAACCGAATCATCGGTCGATTTCGTCTCGGAACTATTCGGACGACAGTGGCGACCGTTCATCTGTATCACTGCTGCCGACCTTGTCTGATTGTGCAGCATATAAGAGTGAGGACGCGACTATTGGAGTATTGCAGCAGGGCTGGTTCTTGCAGGTACGATTGCCATTTATTTCTGCTTCTACACCATCGATATGGTGTAGAAGCAGAAATAAATGGCAGGCTTTGGCGATACGTGAATGGAGCGGATTTTTATTGCCGAGTATGACATTAGGTTTGACAGGAAACAGGAAACAATTATAGATAAAAGAAATTAGTTTGTTGGAGTTGCCGACATTTAAAAAAATGGAGGATTTCGAAGAAATATAATAGTTATTAGACTGGCGACAAATCCAAACAAGTTCGGATTCGAGGGTTAATCGGTTATCGTCGGACGATATCGGTAGTAAGTAGTGGTATATGCGCTCTAATTCTTTTACATACGTTTGTTTCGATCGGCCGACGATGCCCGAGTATACTTCGGCTAATGACGGATTTGTTGTAACCCTACCGCTCTCTCCGAGGATCAGCCCTACCCTTTTTTTTTTGTGGATGGGAAATCATCAAATGACTTCTCCCGCTCTGGGCAGAGCGGGAGGGCGTGTCAGACTTTTACTGACTAAAACCCACCCATGTTCCTTCAGTTGCCCGTGCCAGGGCCACGGTATCTCTTTCGAACTACCCGCGACCCAGCGGCATAGGCCCAATTGACCCCGTCACTGCTGACATCTCTTTGAGGCGCGCGTGGAACACAACGCGCCGTCGACCCGGGCCTGGTCCTTACCGGACGGCGAGCTGCCCATTACTTGTCGTCCGCAAGCCCGCGCCTACGGTGGCCGGGAATCGGCGATAGATTCCCGCCGCCCACGGCGTCTCCTACGGCGGCTAGGGGCGCGAGGTCGCGGCTGTTGCCTCTCCTTCACGCGTTCCGCTTCCTCCTTCGCGAGCATTACTGCTTCGCAAAAGGAGGTGACGGCCTCCCATGCACTCTCGCTCCGCACCATGGCCTGGACCAGGTTTGGACGCGAGAGATCGCCGCCGCTGATCGCCTCCGTGAGAACACGGCGGTGCTCCGCCCAAGCCGGGCAGACCTCCACTGTATGCTCCACCGTGTCCTCCGGGCGATCCACACAATGGTGACACCCGGGCGTTTCCTCCCGCCTTATCCGAAACAGGAACCTTCCGAAACAACCGTGTCCGGTGAGGACCTGCGTCAGGCGGAAGGTGAGGACGCCGTGGCGCCTCTCCAACCACTCCTCAAAGAGGGGACTTATCGCCGCAATTGTGGCGTGCCCAGCGCTGGGTTGCGACAATCGCACTCTCCATGCCGCCATGAGATCCCGCCGGAGCGCTGTCCGCTGTACCGTGATTTCTCGCGGTAGCGGAGTTACGCCCCGGCGTTTCGCCTCCTCGCGCCACTCCCACACGTGCGCGAGGACTTTTGCCTCCAGATCCCATGGCGGTAATCCGGCAAGGAGGCTCGCCGTCTCACAGGAGACCGTGCGGTATCCCCGGACTAGCCGGATGGCCATGACCCTCTGGGACGCGTTCAACCGGCGGGCCGGTCGCAGCCTCGGGGAACGCGCCCACACCGGTGCTCCGTAATGGGCCATGGACCGCACGACCCCCGCGTAAAGCCTCCGACAGGAGGCGTTTGGACCCCCCAGATTGTGCAGGAGCCGCTTCAAGGCAGCCCCGGCCCGCTCCAGTCTTGGAGCCAAACGTCGGAAATGCTCCACGACGTTCCGCCGGCTGTCGAGGACGAGTCCCAGGTACTTCATCGTCGACTCGACTCCGATGTTAACCCCTCCTACCGTTATTTGGGAACCCGACGGTGGCGCGTTCCGAGGACCATGAAAACACATGACCTCGGACTTGTGCAGGGCCACCTCGAGTCCCAACTGCCGGATCCTCTCTACTATTGTCGCAACCCCGCGTGTCGCTAGTTCGGCCGCCGCCTGGTGCGACCTTTCCCTGATCTCACTTCCTAGTAAGTATATACGGATTGGCTAATCTATTCAGTAAGGCATAGACAATAACTTACATCACGATCGATTGATATACCACGAGCAGTTAACTATAACAGTAAATTTTGCATTTACGAGAATTAATTTATGTATCATACAGCGATAAAATACAAAACCAAAGCATTTTGCCCACATTACGATCGGAATTTATCGCTCACATCAATCGAATGGCACGAAATACTGTGAGAACAGTACCTCATTAGCTTACAATGTCTTTAAAACTGTAATAGACGATAACTACCGGTTTAGGACATGATATACCGGTGGTACGTGGATGCAGCATGAGTCAAGAATATGCTATGCTTCTGGTATATATCGTGAGGTCATATAATTAAGTCTGGGGTTGGATCATTGCCCGATAATGAGGATAGGTTAGTCTCTTGTGACATTAGAGTCTGCCAATGTTATTGACGAATAGCTGTTCCAGTGGCGTGACTCGGGGTCCCGGCTGTCATTCGTGGATCTTATAATATTAATGTATGATCATCATATTAAAAATATCATTTCTTTAATAATCCGTTTTTGCTAATTGTACCACAATTTTTTTTTTTTTTTTTTTTTTGTAAACAGGACTCAAGGGTTTGAGCTGAAAACCAGCGCTTAGCAACCCGCCGGGGGACCTAAGCATTATGCTGACGCTTAAACCTTTTGCTTCCGGTATTATAGTTTTGTGTATGTACCACTTCTATTAGCTGTAATACTGGAGACAATAAACGTTTATTCTATTCTATTCTATCTTCGACAGTCGTTACGGGTCATCAGAAGCCCGAATGTCTGACAACCAGTCTTACCAAGGGGTACCGTAATAACCAGTTACTGGGTTGTGGAGGTCAGATAGGCAGTCGCTCCATGTAAAATACTGGTATTCAGCTGCATGCGGTTAGACTGGACGCCGACCCCAACATAGTTGGGAAAAGGCTCGGCAGAGTGAGGTTTTCCAGTGGCGATTGTCGTGAGTGCTATTCGCTGCTGTTTTGTTAGACTTTTTATTTCGGCTGATTAGGCTCAAACGGTTCGATTTAGGGCCCTTAGTACATCTCCGCCACGAAACAGCGAAACCGCATGAAGTTTCGCTGATGTTCCGCGGATCATGCGAGTCAGTTGAAATAAACTACTGCGGTTCCGCTGCTATAGTTTCGCGGCGGAGGTGTGCTAAGGGCATCGATAACTATGAATGCACTTTTTAACCGGCGAAAAAAAAGAGGAGATTCTCAAGTCGACACGTATATTTTTTTTATGTATTACTAGGCAAAAGTTTTTACAGAGTTGTCCGATTTGAAATATTCTTGTTTTATTCGGTAGGGTATTATACCTCGAAGTTGGTCCCATGTAAAATTTATTAAGTAACTTAGTTTGAGAAGTTTTTGAGTTAGCATCAATAATACGTATTTTTTTCCTACTTTTTATGTCGATGATGTTTTTATTTCTTTTGCTTGTAGGTAGGTTTTTAGGTATTCGAATTTGCACGGCTACAGATCAAGCTATAATTATCAGTATAAGCTGATCTCGCATTGTATAGGATTTCCTTACAATGATAGGTCAGTGTACACTGGAAATGTATAGCTTGATGTGTAGCCGTGTTTACCACCAATAAAAAGTGAAAATTAAAAACTTTTTTACAAACAAAAACAACCTTCTTCCAAAAAAAAACACTACAAAGTGAAAAATTACTTTAATTTCGGAAGTCGGTGGCAAAAAACGAAAATACAAAACCAAAGACACCGACTTCCGAAATTAAAGTTATTTTTCACTTTGTTTTTTTTGGAAGTCAGTTGTTTTTTTTTTAATTTTTTTTTTATGGCTTAGTACGCATAGACCAGTGTAATAGATGCTATTCTGCCCTTTGATCAAATGATGAATAGAAGCTTAATCCAGCTCTGATGTATAGCAATACATAAAAAAAAATCCAGTGATGGGGACAGCCAACAGAAGTGAAAAATTAAACATAAAACTATGCATAGCATTTCGCAGTGTAGAGGTGTCGCGGTGACGCGGTAACACAAACCCGTAAGATTTCCCCCTACCAAAAATCGATCAACGCCTAAAGAAGTTTTCACTTCAAAAACTTGTACTTACACAGAATGAGAACGCTTCGCCACCAACTCACACTTTACATCGCAGAATCTAAGTAAAAAGACAAAACTTCAATATCTTCACACAAGACCTACAATGCATTGTTCTTTGACATTTAACCCTCCACATACGCGGTCCACATGATCACAAAGTCAAAGCCTTCCAATGAACATCGCAAGGTTATTGTCTGCTAATTCCCTATTTCCCATTGTGATGGGACGTAGGAATCCCACGGGAACGAAGTTTTCATAGAACATGTCAGTTTTTCCTATAGGTGCGTTTCACTTCCTATTTACTACTATTGTGTAGTGTTGAGTGACGAATTGATTATGTTTTGTTTTGCTTTGAACTTTGACAGTTTCCTGATTGTTATGTAATGAATGAAAGTTTCATCATCATCATTCGCCTGCCCTTATTCCAATATATTTGGTGTCGTGCAGAATGTCTTATTCTCCCATACTTTTCTATTAGTCGTCATCACGGTAGTCACTCCCTTTCTAGCCAAATCATCTTTCACACAGTCCATCTATCATTTCCTTGATCTTCCCCTACTCGCATAGCCGTCTACATTCGTACTCAAAACTTTTCTTCCAACATTTTCCACATTCCTCCGCATCACATGCCCATACCATGACAACCAATTTCCACATAAATTTTCAGCCACCGGTGTCACTTTCAGACTTCCTCTTATATAATTATTTCTTATTCTATCCTTCCGCGTAATACCACACATCACATGGTTGCTGAAAGTGTCTCATCAGTAAATCCGCTGTTAAATCTCAACAAAAACAACAAATACACACATCACACGAAAACACACACAACACACTAACTCGCACAAGGTCGATGAGTCTTACTTTTTTCACATCTGAACAAAAATAATGTCAAGTTTGAGTGTCGGAAAAACTATCTAAAGTATAATAATGCCAAGAAGCTGGGTAGGAACTCCTTTAGTCTGCTACAGGGAAATCTTTGGTAATTCTTCAATCAAGCAAATGAAGATGACCAGCATAATTATGATTCGATTCGATTTCGATTTTTGATTATTTGATTTGATTGATTTTTGTGATTTCAATCACAATCTGAATGATTTGTCTGCTCAACAACGTAAATACCGCAATGAATTTTGTTGAACTGTTAAAATGAAACCCATTGCTACTAGATAAGTGGCAATCGGTTTCAAAGCGTTTCGCACTTCTACAACGATTTGACAGCATAAGCTTTTTGGTACCTTACGTCAATCCAATACATTTTTGACTTTTCCATCACCGTTGTCGCTGATAGAAAATCATTTTGTCTAAGCCCTCAGGTCTATTAAAAACAAACTAGTACACACGGCTACACATCCAGCTATACATTTCCCTTTTACACTGACCTCTCATTGTAAGGGAATCCTACACAATGCGAAATCAGCTTATACTGGAAATGTATAGCTTGTTCTGTAGCCGTGCGTACAATAGTATTTCTGATTGCAAAAAAATATTGTCATAGCGACCTTCGCCCATACAAATTGGAGTCTCCGATATGAAACGATGCAAAGAAAACAAAAGATCCAATCTAGTGCAAACATAAAAATGTATGTTTGAGAACGATGACAAACATATATTAGATACCTTCATATGTGTATTTACGATAGTGCTACTAACTATTTACAAGGTAACAGAAGTAGAAATAGTTGCTTTTCTGTCTTGCCTCTATTCTGTAAATATCTCACCGTTGAAATAGAAGTGAGCTGTCAACGCTAGCATCAGATGAAATGACAATTAACTTCACTTTACTTTTGCATGTTGAGATTAAACTGACACATACCTAGAGCTGCTCTATTCAAGCTGCCTTTGTGTCATATAACAGAAACTGTGGTGGCCCAGTGGTAACGGCCCCGACTTACGATTTGAGGGTCGTGAGTTCGAACCAAGCAGGCGCTTTACTTTGTGTCAATATTTTCATCCCTCAAAACGGTGAAGGAAAACATCGTGAGGAAACCGGCATGTCCAAGAACCAAAAATTCGAAGACATGTGACATCTCATCATCAAGACGTCGGCCCGCGTGATAGATTACAGCCCACTCCCTCTCGAAGAGAGGAGCCTTGTGTCCCAACAGTGGGGAACATTATGGGCTGATTATGAACTAAATCAGGGGTAAATCCCAAAACCCTTTCCCCGTTTCAAGGGTTATGCATTATGCAATGCTTATGTAAGATCAGATCAAGCAAATAGAGTTATGGCACAGTCTATTATATATCATGCAGTCGTCCGACGAGAGCCCGAGCTGTTTACGTAGTACGCCTAACTTCGTATGCAGCTCGGGCTTCGTCGGACGACTGTATGATGTTATGGTAAGCACAGGAATTACACGGTTGGCACGGGTTTTAATGGGCATGATAAAGGTATGTTGTTATTTATATGCGGGATTACCCTAATGCCTAAACATACATGATTCATTCACTAAAAACTACCTAAGTAAACTTGTGGCTAGAACGAGCGACTTAGCAAAAAGTTTTGAAGTTGGCGGTGTGATACCCCTGTGCCTCGGAAAGCACGTTAAGCCGTTGGCCCTGCACCTGATCTCTCTGCGGACGTGTCGGATTGCCGTCCCATCGGACTATGAGAGTGAGGGAAGAGAGAGTGCACATGGTTCTGCGTACACACGTGTGCACTGTCGCCGAAGGCTGGTCTCCGCTAAGATTGATCGCCATGGCCGAAATTCGGTCTGGAGGACAATTATTATGTGTTCGACGTGTATGGAGTTAAGGGTTAGATTTGTGCATTATAGACAGACTTTAACACTTCGGTATTTTTTCTAAAATCAACGCCTTGCAATTTTATTCCAAGATTTATCCTGTTCAATACAAAAAACCGGAACCAGATATGCAGTCGCTCCATGTAAAATACTAGTATTCAGTTGCATCTAGTTAGACTGGAAGCCGACCTCAACATAGTTTGGACAAGGCTAGGCAGACGATAAGATGATCAGTGAATTTGACGAAAGTTTTTTTTTTTCATTTGCCCGTTAATATTTTTCCTTAAATATTCTGAAAGGGTTATGCTGGGGAAAGGGGGGATGGGGAATAGGGGAAATGCTGGGGTTATTTTCATGGTTCATAAAAAAAATGTGTCAAAATGTCACATTTAAAATGAGAAGGACATAATCCTTTACTTTATCTACAACTTTTTTAAATACACGCAAAAGCTTTTCCATGTCCGAGTCTTTTTATTAAAATTTCAATGACGGACGCGACGCTTTTTTGTTCAAAACGACTTCAAAAGTTACGCCGCTTCTGTAAATAAAATACTTTTCTCAAGAACGCCACCAAGTATTTTTAATTGCGATTTCTTAGCGAAGAGTATTCAAAATAAAACAAATTCGTAAATCATTATCCAAACGAGCTTCACAGCCGCTTTTTTATTGAATTACATTCGAGAATCAGTCAACTGTAATCTTTAAAAAAAAGTACTAGACTTAATGAAAACGTTGACCTCACTTCTACACGTTCGAAAACAAACCTAACTTCATAAGCTAAAGAATCAATTTTAAAATGCATTGTCTCTGAGCAACTTTGTCACACTCACAGCATAGAGCACGGGACATGTTCGAAGATATTAAACGACATTACAAAAAAAATAGCACGTCCACTTTACAACCCGCGTGTCGTCGCATATTCATCGATAGTTTTCAAACTGTCAAGTGAAATTCAACTGTATTTATAATGACGTAAAATCGAAATTGACGTGGTAAATAGTTGAGATGCTTTATAAAGTAATTTCATTACTATGGGCTAGGGATGTGCGGGTATGCGAAAAATCTGGACGCTATAATTCTTAATCTTTTTTGTTGCTATGCGGCCTGAACTGGAATTATTACAGGCTTGTTCACTATGCTAGCTTTGAATTTAGTTTTGTTCAATTTCCTTCGTAAATTTGTCAATACCTAATGCAGACAGAACTGTTTAAAAAGTTAGTTATCTACAGGGGACATTGAAAAATGCGGTTGATTATTTTGAGATAATATATCTAAGTATTTATTAATAAATTATTTTTCAATTCTAAAGTAACTTTATAGGGTGTTAGCTTTTGGTTTTAATGTAACTAAATCTTGTTGATTGGGTGCAGATTATTTTGTCAATGTTATATTTAATTATTTGAGACTTTCTGCAACCGACTTCCGGTGCTGTAAATACACCGGATATTGCTTTTATACCTTTCAAGTTATAAAAGCAAATACCAGTGCATTTTAAAGTTAGTTCCGGATAGAATAACAAGCTATAACGTTATGCTGTTCGTTTTCTTGTCTCAATCCGTTCTGGTTCTGGTCTTATACAGGATGAATTTTTCAAGTGGGCGTGGATGGCCAAATCTGAAACTGTGAGGAATAGCGAAAAGTACTCAAAGGAGTCGCGGGCTCAATTTTGATGAAAAAAAAACTGCATCATTGGATTTTTGAAAAATCATTATTTCTAGCCAAGAATCAAACCCGTTGATTTTGAAAAAAAAAACATACACTGTATGCAAATGCACAATGCACAATTCGATTGTATGCTAATAAGGATCGAATTCCGGGAAGTAATGACATATGGAAAACTAAAGAAAAGAGCTCATTTTTAACAAAATACTTTTTATTTTTCTAATGTTACCTACTAAACCTTAACTGATTAATTGTTCAAAATGAGGACCAGTGTTTTCAATACAAAGCTGTATACAGCGTCTCAAGGATTATATTTTTATTTATTTATTTATTTTATATTTTTTTATTTATTTTTTATTATTTGCATTCAGCATTACAATATTCCTCATAGTTTCGAATTTGGCCATCCAGGCCCAATTGAAAATTTCATCCTGTATACTTAGGTAAACTATATACTTATATACATTTATTCCAGAATACAGTCCCTACCCGTATCGCAAGAGAATACGTGAAACACATTAATTTCATGAAATGAGTGATGAATGAATAGGTACTCGTACTATCAATCTTTACCAATCGATATTCACATCGCTACCGATCACGATTCATCCCAACACTATCATTATGCTATGAAGCTATTTTAGTGCTGTTCCGACCGCAACAATGAGCTATAATGACGCTAGCTTTTATAAACAGCTTATTATTAGCACTAACGACACACTCCTGACATCTACAAGCTTCAAAATAAAATAAAAATATTAAAGAAAAAAGCCTTATAATAATGAGAACTTGTTTCGATTTACCTTCGGCTATAATTTTGCTATTTATGTGTACTATGTTTAAGTATAATAAAATTTGTTTAATAATGTACTTGAGGTCTAAAAAGAACTTAAATTTTCCGTCTTAAGAGACAAAAATGGTGTTAAAACAGGTACTTTTTGTAAGATCCTGTGACAAATAAGAATAATAGTGTCGTGCGTAGGATATTGATTGAATTAATGAAAGGTTTGCAAAGAAAATAAGGGCCCATTTCGTACCTAGGTAATGTCCAAAAATCACAAAGATTAATAAAAAAATAAAAGCAGATATTTAATATTATTGGTGTTTATTTATTTAAGGGCTAATTTTTTAATCGTCAGTTAACTTTTATCTGTGCAATAAATAAGGCGTTTTTTACAGCTTTTGTGTAGAAATTATGTCAAACTGTCATATTTATTCTTTAGATAAAAGTTATGTGACTATTGAAAAATTAGCCAAAAATCCTATTATAAACCTTTACAGACTCATCCAAGGCGATGTTATAATTTTATGTCACACAAAACAAAAAACAAAATGACTATTGTAAGCAACATTTGTAAATTTTGACGTTCAAAAGTCCCATTAATGATTTGACTTTGACTTTGAAAATTACATATGACAGTTTTATCTTAACAGGAATTCCTCTTTCTTTGTGGTTTCGTAAAAGCTTTTTGCATATAGGTGCTTACCTAGATATTTTATATTTAGAGAGGAGATGAAAATTTGCTAAGATATCCATCTACTGATTCATGAATGAATCTTCAAATAAGACAAGATCATTTATCAATTAAGTACCTAACAGACCAACAGATCATTTATCATCAAAATACTCTTGAACAATATGCTAAACCTAAATGGGAATCCATTTTACGTCATCTTTCATCAAAAACTTTTGACGTATACAAAGTGGAATTAAATACGATTTCATTATCTGGATCCTAAACTTTTAAGGTAAAGGACCACTCACCAAATCCCTTTTATTTTATGGAACCCCACATCAAATGATTACAAATCAAAGAAAGTGCAATTTAAATAAAAACAAAATCTTCTATTAGAAATATTTTAAATGTGAAATTATGAAACCTTCTTTAATTTAAATATTAATGTGAAGAGTGGAATTGTTTCACTGTTTTATTAATAATTGCTTTATAGTTCGGTAATAAGTCCGATAGTTGTATTTGATAAATAATTTCGCGAAACCCTATTGACCTTTCCACGGAACCCTTAGGTTCCTCTTTAGGAATCGCTGATCTGGAGTACTCATTCGTCTACGCTTTTCTAACAAGGTTGGGGTGTGTTTTCAATCTGATTTAGGTATAACTTAATCTGGGGTGCGTGCAGAAAACCTCCTCGTGTGCCTGATACCTGCTGGTCCCTTATGGATAAGTTCGAGGGGAAGAGCAGTTGTCGGGCCGGTGCACCCTGGGCATGGACAATGGTCTCTTCTAGAAAAGGGTGTTGGGGTTTTTCGAAGAGGGTATTGTTTGTGGCAAATTTCTGCGGGCGGGGGAGTAGTATGCTCCACGTCGTTCTTCCATGTATCCCTCTGACTTTCAGAGGGCACATTGGAGGAACAAGGGATGTGGATCACTCCTGATCGATCGACGTTCTTCGATTGACACTGGATGTGACCCTGCCGCTACGGTGCAGGCGCACCAACGCGGCTGTTGATTCTCTCTCAAAGAGAAATTTTGAGGAGAGAACTTTCGGCGGGTTCGCTGAGTCACGTTAACCGGACTGCGAACGGAGGCATGTATAATGCCGCCGTCGGGGGCTCGGCTTAACCGCCCGGCCCAGAGGAAGGACACCTCTAAGATAAAAAACCACCTAATCCTAAGCTTTGAAGCGTGGCGAGAGGATGAGTGGCTGGTGGGGGACCAGTCGCTAGCGCTTCCCCTGTAGATACCTGCCGCACTCTACAGTATATAGGCTTACCTAGTGCAAGAGGCTCTGCCTAGGCGGACATTTATTTCCTCACTACTCGTGGGAACAAAATGGAAACCAAGAATAAAAAAAGTACAGAGGAAAACGTGCCAAATTTACTGGCGGAGGTACCGCTTGCCGGCGACGGCAAAAAGAGTCGAGGAGGCTCTCGTTCCTCAGGGAACACAAGTATGTCCGACCAGGACTCGCGCGGGCATTCCAAATCGTCGAAACGTTCGCGCGATAAAGCAATTTCGGACCGAGTGGGGTCGATGGGTCTTTCCTCAAGCGAGGAAAACCTGCCGGCTGCGAAAGAGGCGAAGGTGAGGAGAGGCCGTGGTCGCGCGGTGGCGGGTGGAGCTTCCTACGGTCGGGGTCACTTCAAGCGGCCTGATACACCGGGTATCAGCGGGGAGAGTGACCCCGGAGTCTCATCAGAGGTCTCAACTGCAGAGCCCGAAGGGGTGACTGTCTCTCTTGTGGGCACAAAAGGGGAGAATAACGCCGCGAAGCGTGCTCAAAGTAGAGCTGTCGCGGCCGACGAGGTCGCTGAAATGGCCCGTCTGGCTCGGGAGCGGCGATCTGCCCAAGCGGCTACAGGGGAGAGCTTAACAGCAGAGGCTCTCAACCGTCAGGTGTTGGACGGTGTGGATGTAATTCTGAAGGTTGCTACTAAATCCGGCAACCTGAAGGGTTCATTCATACGCGCCCTTAAAGAAGCGGCAGAAGGGATCAGGGAGGCTGTGGAGAGTCTCCTTGATCGCACGACCTCGGAGGAGACGGCGAAATTGTGGGAGGAGAATAGCCGTCTCCGATCCGAGCTGGAGGACTTCAAGCGGGAGTTTGCCGCTCAGAGGAATGACTGGCAGCGGCAGGCAGCTCCCACGGCCACCGGCCCCCCTCCTGCCACGCCTTCGTCGGCCCCTACACCTGTTCCACCGCCTGCACTTGGCCTGTCGGACCACGACATTGAGAGGGTGGTCCGTATTTGCATGCTGCAGTGTGGGAGTATGGTGAATGCCCGCCTGGAGGTCATGGAGATGCGACTCCCTCCGGCTGAAATCCTCCGCCCGCCGCTAGCGGCAGATAAGCGGAGGCAAGGGAAGTCCACCACGACGAAGCCTGTGCAGGTGGCCAAGGAACCTGCGGAGAGGGGCAAAAAGCCCTCGGAGGGCCCCGAAATGCCCGCGGCAGGTGCGTCCGCACCCCTTTCCCACTCAACCGCGCTTCCGACGACCGCGCCCTCCACCCAAGAGACCTGGACGACAGTGGTAAAAAGGAGCCGCAAGAAGAAGGCAGCACCACCGGCACCCGCCAAGGGCCCGTCTCTAGAAGAGGGCACGAGGCTGCCCAAGCTCATGACCCCACGCTCCGAGGCTGTAGTAATAACACTGCAGCCTGAGGCGTCAAGCAGGGGTGTGACTTATAAGTCGGTCCTGGCGGAGATCAAGGAGAAGCTGAAGTTCAGCGAATTTGGCACCCCGGATGGCTTTGTTTTTAGAACGGCAGCTACGGGTGCCAAGGTATTTGAGGTGTCAGGTGCTGCAAGGCAGGAGAGGGCGGACGTTCTGGCCGCCAAACTTCGAGAGGTCCTCAAGCCAGAGGATGCCCGGGTGTCCAGGCCCACTAAAACAGCTGAATTGCGCATAGATGGGCTGGACGACACCGCGACCCCGGAGGCAGTAGTGGCGGCCATTGCCGAAAATGGCGGATGTCCACCCGAAAATGTGAAGGCGGGTGAAATCCGCTGCAGCGCGGCCGGGCTGGGCACGATTTGGGTGCAGTGCCCAGTAGCAGCTGCAAACAAGGTTGCAGACGGTAGACGGTTCCGGGTGGGATGGGTTTCTGTCAGGGCGAAACTCCTGCCAACAAGGGCTTTGCAGTGCTTCAGGTGCCTGGAAAAGGGGCATGTCCGGGCACAATGCACTGCACAAATCGATCGCAGTGATTTGTGCTATCGCTGCAGTCAACCCGGCCACAAGGCGGCCAAGTGCTCCGCGGCACCGAATTGCAGTCTTTGCGCAACTGCAGGAAAGCCCGCGGAGCACAGACTTGGCGGGAAAGCTTGCAAGGCGCCCACCCACAGCCCACAGCCTGGCAACCCATCAGCTGACTCCCGACCCAGGGAAGAAGGAGATGCCGAGGAAATGCAATGTCAGTGATGGCGCAATTTCATTTCCTTCAGGCGAATATCAATCACTCTGCTAGAGCTCAGGATCTATTACTCCAGAGCATGGCGGAGTGGTCGATCCACGTGGCTGTGGTCGCTGAGCCGTATTTTGTCCCCCCCCGCGATAACTGGGCAGGTGACCTAGACGGTTTAGTGGCCATCATTGGCGGGACTCTTGTCAGTCCCTCCCGAGGACACGGCTGGGTGGCCGCCCTCTCGGAGGGAATTGTTACGATTGGGGCGTACTTCTCACCCAACAAGAGTCTTGCTGACTTCGAGAGGTTCCTTGTCGAGGTGGGTGCCGTCGCAGGCCGATTCCACCCTCGCCCAGTGCTGTTGCTCGGGGATCTCAACGCCAAGTCTGCGGCATGGGGATCCCCGGTAACCGATCCTAAAGGCGAGGTGTTGGAGGAATGGGCGATCGCGACTGGCCTGACCATCCTGAATCGGGGCTCAGTCTACACGTGCGTGCGGCAGCGGGGTGGGTCTATAGTGGACATCTCGTTTGCTAGCTCCGCTGTTGCGGGCCGTGTCCACGGCTGGCGAGTTGCCGTAGAGGTGGAGACGTTGTCGGATCATCGGTACATTCGTTTCGATGTCTCCACCCAGACTGCGGGTGGCGGCCGCCCGTCGGCCCCGCAAATGGATGGTCCTCGCTGGTCGCATAAGCGAATCGACAGGGAGCTACTCGAGGAAGCCGCCATAATCCAAGCTTGGGTCCGGGAGTCACCGACGAACGAACCCGTTGACGTCGAAGTAGAGGCGCAGTGGTTCCGTGGGGCGATGACGCAAATCTGCGACGCGTCCATGCCCCGTGTCCGCGCACAGCCCACACGGCGCCAGTTGTACTGGTGGTCCGCCGAAATCGCGCAGTTGCGCGTGACCTGCGTGGATGTAAGGCGCCAGTACACCCGATATCGGAGGAGACGTCGGCGGGTTCCGGAAGAAGAAGCCGCGCTGTATGAAGTGTACCGCGCGGCAAAGAAAGCTCTGTGGCTGGCCGTCAGCGAGGCGAAGACTCAAGCCAGGGAAGAGATGTTGGCAACCCTAGATCTAGATCCGTGGGGGCGCCCTTATCGTGCGGTCCGAGGGAAACTTCGTGCCTGGGCGCCCCCACTCACTGAGAGTCTGGAGCCTCAGTTGCTGGACGAGGTGGTCGCAGCCCTCTTCCCTGCTAGACGGGAGCATGTGCCGCCGCCGATGGCTTTGCCCACAGCCGCAGAGCCTGAGGAGAGTGAGGAGGTCCCTGAGGTGACACAACCGGAGATGACTGCGGCCGTAACGCGGCTCCGGGCCAAAACCGTTGCCCCGGGGCCCGATGGTGTTCCTGGCCGCGCGCTTGTTCTGGCTCTGAGAGAGCTGGAGCCCCAGCTGAGAGGACTCTACTCAGCTTGCCTTGAGCAGGGCCGGTTCCCTACTCAGTGGAAAACAGGTCGTCTGGTCCTGCTCAGGAAAGTGGGGCGCCCAGCAGACTCGCCGTCCGCATACCGGCCTATAGTGCTGTTAGACGAGGTGGGTAAGCTTTTCGAGCGAATAATTGCAGCCCGCCTCGTCGGCCACTTGTGCAGAGAGGGGCCGGATCTGGACGACAGCCAATTCGGCTTTCGGCATGGGCGCTCCACTGTCGACGCGATTATGCGGGTAAGAGTCCTGGCGGAGGAAGCGGTGTCCCGGGGCGGGGTGATGCTGGCGGTGTCCTTAGACATCTCCAACGCGTTCAATACCCTGCCCTGGAGTTGTATTCGGGAGGCACTGCGTTATCACAGGGTGCCTGCCTACCTCCAAGACATCGTTGGGGCTTACTTGGCGGAAAGAAGTGTCACCTACAGGGGACGCGACGATGGGGGCCAGCGCGATATGTCGTGCGGTGTTCCACAGGGATCGGTTGTGGGTCCTCTACTGTGGAACATCGGATACGACTGGGTGCTGAGGGGCGACCTCCAACCGGGAGTGGACCTGACGTGTTACGCGGACGACACGCTGGTCACTGCCCGGGGGAGCTCGTACAGGGAGGCAGCGTTGCTGGCTACGGCTGCGGTCTCACAGGTCGTGAGTCGCATCCGGCGCCTGGGCCTGGAAGTGGCCCTCAACAAGTCGGAGGCCATTGCATTTCATGGCCCCCGACGAGCGCCGCCGCCGGGATTGCATATTGTGGTCGGAGGGGCTCGAATTGCTGTCGAGTCAACCATGAAGTACTTGGGACTGGTGCTCGACAGCCGGTGGGACTTCGGCCCTCACTTTCGGCGGCTGACGCCCAAGTTGATGGGTGCGGCGGGCGCGCTCGCAACGCTGCTTCCCAATCTGGGGGGGCCAAGCACCGCCTGTAGGCGGTTGTACTTGGGGATCGTGCGATCCATGGCCCTGTACGGAGCCCCGGTATGGGCTTCTGACCTGACGGCTGGCAGCATCGCAATACTGCGAAAACCGCAGAGGGCGATGGCCGTCAGAGCTATCAGGGGGTATCGCACGATCTCCTACGAGGCGGCTTGCGCACTGGCCGGATCCCCGCCCTGGGACCTAGAGGCGAGAGCCCTCGCGTCACTGTACCGATGGCGTGAGGAGGCGCGGGCGCGGGGCGGTGAACCGATGCAGCGCGAGGTCGAGCATCGCCGGTCACAGCTCCGCGAGGTCTGTTGACGGAATGGCGCGACAGGCTTCTGCGCCCTACTGCCGGCCTCGCCACCGTCGAGGCGATCCGACCAGTGCTCGGCGAATGGGTCGGAAGGAGGCACGGCTCCCTGTCGTTTCGAGCGACCCAGGTGCTCTCGGGGCATGGTTGCTTCGGGAAGTACCTGTGTCGCATAAACAGGGAGCCGGACGCTCGGTGCCATCACTGCGTCCACTGTCGGGAGGACACGGCGTGGCATACAGTGGCAGAGTGTGCCGCATGGGAGGGGCCGCGCCGTGCCCTCGTGGCAGAGGTCGGAGCCGACCTGTCGCTGCCGGCTGTCGCTCGTTCGATGGTCGGGAGCGCCGAGTCGTGGGATGCGGTGATCTCCTTCTGTGAAACCGTCATTTCGCGGAAGGAGGCTGCGGAAAGGGAGAGGGAGATCGAGACGACTCTCCCGACCCGCAGAAGGCGGCCCGGGCGTCGGCGGAGGGCGGACAACGCTCTCTTCCAGCCCCCGTAAATAGGTCCGGAGGGACGGTGGACTCGGGGACGTCCGCCGGCCCCCATCCAGCTGGACCCGAGGCGGCGGCGCGTAGTGTTCCGCGCGCGCCCCTATTGGACGTTGCGGGGGGAGTCCTGCACCTCACTCCCCTCGCAGGCCTGAGGAGGCCCGCAAATGCGGGCCGGCACTAGCCGGGGATCGTGGAAGGCGCCCAAGTTCCCATGATCCCCGGTCCAGGTGTGGGAAGGGAACACCGGGGTGGTTTTTAGTCAGTAAGAGTCTGACAGACCCCTCCGCTCACCCCAGGGCGGGGGACATCCATGAGGATTTTCCACCCCGGCATCAAAAAAAAAAAAAAAAAAAAAAAAAAAAAGGTATAACTTAATCTAAAAAAAACCGGTCAAGACAGATTCGTACTTGCGCACCGAGGGTTCCGTAGTGCTATTCTGTAAACATCTCACCGTGATAACTCAGGTGATGTGAGCGTGAAGTGAGCCGTCATCCCACCTGATGCTAGGGGTTGACACTATTGACAGCTCACATTACGATCACTTCACTCATGTTTTCACGGTGAGATATTTACAGAATAGCACTACCGATCCGATTTCTGAAAAATTGTTCTATTTAGAGACATCATTTTATTTTTCCTGTAACCTTTGCATAGACTTCTATCACATAGAATAACTTCAGATTTTTCTCTATGAAACTTCGGAGGTAACGGTATTTTTTTCCATTTTTCATCTAAAGTCGAAAATTGTGGGACCTAAAAAAAAGAAAAAAAATATGTTTGAGAATGTGCAAACAGCGCTCTTTCATATGATACCCACATGGCGCCCCACTTCGAATTTTTAAGACCCCCTTTCAGTCCCGGTTGCAAAAAAAAATATGTATATTTTTTTTCTTTCTTTCTTATTTGCAAGTTTCTTAATTGGACAAACTTAATC
This sequence comes from Cosmia pyralina, assembly GCA_946251885.1. Lineage (NCBI taxonomy): Eukaryota > Metazoa > Arthropoda > Insecta > Lepidoptera > Noctuidae > Cosmia > Cosmia pyralina. The sequence goes on along the minus strand of OX276349.1, from coordinate 23,514,550 downwards.
TAAAACTGTTCCAAATTTCAAGTTAATAGCATTAGTAGTTCTTGAGATATCTAGCTGTGACAGACGTACACACAGACAGACTGAGTAAAATATAGGATCTTGATACTATAAACTCTAAATTGCTCTATTATGCTGTATCAAGCAACATCTCCATGATAGAGACAGATAATATCAAAATTTTATCCACTCCAATACCCTCCCTTTCCTTTGTTCTTGTATACTTTCCTATTATGTATCAATCCCACCATCTTCGCCTGGGTCCTTCACAATACAACGTGTCGTTTTACATCCTCGTCAAATTTTAGGGTGTGATACAGAACATCATAGATATATTATATTTCTATGCAGAACATCAAACCGAACAACTTTCTCCAACATCGTAATCGCGAAAAAATTGTCAACTGTCCCATAGAAAACTTCAATACCTACTCGACGCAAATGACATGACGGCTGATTATTTTTTCCCGATTACGATGTTGGTGCCATGGAAAAAGTTGTTCGGTTTGATGGTCTATAGCTATACCGCAACCTTAAAATTGACGAGGATGCAAAACTACACGTTGTATAATATAAGGTTTTATTATAAACGAAAATCTTCTTAAAAAATGTTTCATATTTTGTGGCACTATTGACCTTAGATATTCCCTGTTGCCATACACACACATATAACATATTTTGTACCCGGATCATGCAAGGGTACGCAGCTGGGGCAACCGATCCCTTTTCCAAACTATATCCAAACAAAACTCCGTCTCAACGAACAACAATTCAGCCCCTATATTAATTTTAATTAATTAATGACCCGTAACTTCCTAATTAACACTCAAAAATCTCATAACACACTGTTTCAAAACAGTTAATTTAATAACCGATGATAAGTTTCAATGGAGGATGTAATAAAGCATGGCGGACAGTAATAGGCGGACGCGAGAGCGGTCTAATGTTATAATGACTACAATTGAGTGGTATCATGTGCCGCTGTACTGCACTTCTGTCTGAGGACCGTTGTTTTGTGATATGGTGTTACTTTGATTGGGTTAGCCGTTACCCGCGGCTTCGCCCTCGTGGATGTCGGAAATTATCCCATGGGAACCTACTACCGGGATAGAAAGTATCCTATGTGTTAATCCAGGTTATAAACTATCTGTGTGCCAAATTTCATTCAAATCCGGTCAGCCGTTTTTGCGTGATTGAGTAACAAACATCCTAACATCTTCACAAACTTTCACATCTATGTATTTAAATAAAAAGAGATGTCCTGGCTGACTGACTCATCAACGCCCAGCCCAAACCCTAGGACCTAGAAAGCTGAAACTTTTCATAGAGGTTCCCTTTATAAAGTAGACAGGGAATAAGGAAGGGAATCCCGGTAATACGTTCCCGTGGGATAATTAATATAAAGTTAGTGTTATTTGCTGATGATACATCCTTAATTTTTAAGATAAATAGACGTGCATCAAATCTTGACGACGTAAATAACGCCCTACTGCAGGTCCAAAATTGGTTTACTGCTATAATTTAGTAAAAAAGACTAAGTGTAGAAGATTTGCTTTACCAAATGTTAAAAGTACTGATTGTGACATAGTTTTGAATAAAGAGAAACTAGAATTCGTCGATAAAACTGGTTTCCTGGGGATCACGCTCGACTGTCTGCAATGGGGTCCTCATTTAACATATCTTGCAGGACGGCTAAGTTCAGCAGCATATGCGGTGAGAAAAATCCGTCAATTTACTGATGTAGATACCGCTATAGGCTAGTCTGTTTCAGTTACTTTCATAGTATTATGTCTTACGGTATTTTACTATGGGGACGGGCTGCAGATATAGAGTTTATTTTTATTCTGCAGAAAAGAGCCATCAGAGCAATATATGGCCTCCGCAGACGCGATTCTCTAAGGGAACTGTTTAAAGATATTAACATCATGACGGTACCTTGTCAATATATCTTCGAAAACATCATGTACGTTAGGAAAAATCTAAATCTTTTCGGTGAAAGACACAATTATAGGACTAGAAATAGGGATCAATTAGTTCAACCAGGTTTCAGACTGGCTAAAGTAGACTCATCCTTCATGGGGTACTGTTTAAAATGTTATAATAAAATACCTCCCCACATACTCCAGCTTCGGGCGTTATGCTATGTGTATGTCAAGTGTTGTACAAAAGAAATCGCTCGTAAATCTCTGACCTACCATAACATTACGCATACGCATGCACACACGCACATATACATTGTATAGGTTTCAGCCGTAACCTCGGCTTACAGTGTAAGGCTTCAAGAGGTCATATTATGAGATAAAAACATCCATGTAACTACAAGGGTGAATTATAATAGATTTACTACTGAGGAGCTCGCGGCTGTATGAGAACAGTCACACGGGTCGATCGAAGGGTTAAGCTACGCTTGCCGCGTTCGGTTCTGGATGGGTGACCATCAATTTCAGAGTTTGTGGCATAGTGTCGGCGAAACTTGAAGTGGTCCGGCGGCAATACGATTTCTTTAGTTCGAGGCTGTACAATAAGGTAAACAGTGTACTCCATGTTCATTCTCGTTCTTATAGGGACTGTAAAAAACTCACTGACGACTGGCTTCAAACCCTCACCTATGAAGACCTGGAGAGCTTGGTCAAACCCTGATTTGTTTCCAATATCGACCTCTTCCTTCCGAAATAGATTCATAACATATAAATTAAGACACACTCACGCACACACACACACACACATACTCACACACCTATGCAAACACCCACACGCACATAATACATTCGCTCGTACCTACACATATTCACATTTTTAACCTATTATTCTAGTTTGTAATCTATCTCGTGTTTAGTATAAATTCTAGAACGCTATCGTCTTTTTCCTGAGGTGGGCGTTAATTCCTACGACACAGTATTTTACTAATGTAGGTATTATCGCACTAAATGTTTTTGTCATACTGTGTTTTCGTTCAATAAAGAATTTTATTATTTTTTTTTTTTTTTTTTTAATTAATATAGAGACCCCTTCGTGTGGTTCCGTGCTTCTTGCATCCAGCGGATTCCTGCGGCCTTCACAAGGTCATCAGTATACCTTGTGGGAGGCCTTCCAACGTTACGTCTTCCGGTACGCGGTTGCCACTCCAGAACCTTTCGGCCCCATCGGCCATCTGTTCTGCGAGCAATAGCCCTGCCCACTGCCACTTAAGTTTGGCAATTCTTCGGGCTATGTCGGTTACCTTGGTTTTCCTGCTCAACGCCAAGCATAGCTCTCTCCATTGCCATTTGGGTGACTTTTAGCCTTATTTATTTATTTATTTATAACCGCTTAAACTACCATTACAGGGTTTTACCCTAATGCGACAGTTAAGAACTTAAACTAATAACCTAAGCTACATACTTACAATAATTTAAATTAGAATTAAATTTTAATTATTACTTATAATAAAGCCCATTATGAGTGACCACGTTTCAGTGCCATAGGTCGTCACTGGCAACACGCACTGGTCAATGCCTTTCGTCTTGAGACACTGTAATATGTGAGACGAGCAGATATTGCGAAGCTTTCCGAACGCTGCCCAGCCGAGTCGGATTCGACGATTGACCTCTTTCTCGAAGTTGGACCTACCTAAGTGGACAGTTTGATAAACATACTCGTCCACAACTTCGAGTGTAGCGTCTACGATCTTCATGAGAGTGGGTATTACATGGGCATTTGACCTTTGAAACTAATGTTATATCCAAATAATAATCTTATGATAAAGTCTGGAGCCGAACATTACACTATCCATGTAGTAAGTAGTATGTGGTATGAGTATGTGCAATTGATCAAAAAGGATGATGCCACGGTAAAAAAAAAACTATTTAGTTCGTCAGTCAGATACTAAAAATATATTAGACACGTATTTTTTGCTTTATCATATTAATAAAAAATGACTTAGATAACACGCATTAAAGTTGGGGAGAGGGGGTTCGCTTCGTCACTTCTACGCATAAAATCTAGCTAGGCGTGACGTCATGCCATATTTTAAAATAATCAATGTATCGCAGTAATCTTTTGATTACGTAAAAAAAGAAAAACTACGTGTCCAATATATTTTAATTATCTACATAACGAATAAAGCAATTTTGTCATCGTACCTATTGTGCAAAATATAAAATCAAGCACGTTCTGTATTTTCTCTCCGCGACTTAAATACCGATACTGGGTTGAGTTTACAACAACTATCTCAATGTGCGTTAAAATACTTTGGCTATCCGTGGTGGGTCTAGCTGGCCGGCGCCTTATATTAATGATTAATTAACGTTAATAAAATTGATGTCTGTGAGTACGGTACTTGGAACAAGTTGTAAATGCCAAGTTAACAACTGATGTATTTATTACCTATAACGTTGCAATTTTATGAGGACTTGTAATGCTTTTGCAGTATTTAGTAGAAATTGGGGATCAAACGGTCATCAGGATGTAGGACTGACCAATAATTAGCACGACACCATGTCTATAGCAATATGGTTTTAATAGAACATCTCAGTCACAGTTGGTAACTTGAGGAATTATATTGGGAAAATGATTTATATGGGGGTTTCATTGGATTAGCGCTTCAAACTTGACTTTAAACACAGTATTGTGGTGAGTATATATATTCTTATGCAAGACATAAAATAAAAATAACTAATATACTATACACAAACCTAATAATATGTATATAATTATACACAAAATTAAATAGGTACATCTAATAAAATATAATAATATTGAATTGCTTGAATTACCACTACTATGGTGGTCGCCACATAAATCTGAAATAAAGTTCATTGCTCTTTTCTTAATTTCTCTGCGTAGTACCTACCCCGACAATACATTATGAATCGTTTTTTATTTTTACTTATAAGGGTTTTTATTTAAATAAATGTAGGGTAAAATTAAATACAAAACTAAAACTAAACCTTAAAAATCTAACAAAAGTGGGTGTCCATGAGGCATGGTGTCATGTCCATTTTTATTACTAGAAAAAGTCAAGGATCACGATAAAGGTAGTTTCGGGGCAAGTTTATGTCATTATTTCTGTTTTCGGAATTACGTATTTGAATAAATGTATGCGGGTCAATGACCTTTAGTTCAGATTTATTTGACGTTAGGTATACATGCCCTCTTCCTCTCTCCTAATTTTGCTGTGCCCGACAGGGTCCATAGTGATATTTTACTTTGTTACACCTTCTATTTAATACATATGGAATGCAATAAATGATAGAATATTGAGTATATGAGTTAACATCACACATACCACATAAATGCTATATTAACTACCTAATTAAAGTTATCATCATAATATACCCCGTAACTTAAATAATAAATAAATAATATAGCAAGATATGGAAAAATTAAAGGCTTACTTCATAATAGTTGTACGTAACTTAATCAATTCTAAATTCTTGTACAATCTTAATAGTAAATTTTAAACCTTTACTGCCAATGTTATAGAAAATTATAGTGTACTCGTAGAAGTTTATAGTACCGACTAATATAAAGTGCAATATACACTGTTAGCCAGAATTGTGCCTACGCGCAGCAATCGCAGTGGCGCCACAACTTTGCGGCTAAAATATTGACTTCAGCGCTTGGCCTGGTCTGTAGTACATTTGATAAGAAAAAGGCGGACTATGAAAAAGTTTGTAGTTTGAATTGAGTTGAATCAGTTTAATAGGTACGTAGGTAAGGTAGGTAGGTTTGGTAGGTAGGTAATTAACAGTAGGTACTTACCTACTGTTAATTGTTCCTCATTTTACAATGTCTAGTGATTTGGCATGTGGGTCATTTGGCATCTCGAGTACAATAATATGGCATTTATGCGCCCGGAAAACTTAGAAACAAAATTTTAGAAATTTTCCTGTCGCACGTATTTCACGTTATCGCGTGGAACGCGTCCGTTCCTGGCTTTTCGAAATTATTGTCCTTAAGTCGAAAAATAAAAGTCATAAAATTTCAGTTAAAATATAAAACTTTGATATGTATACAACGTTTCGTTTTGCCTCCTCGTCAAATTTCAGGGTGTGGTATAGACCATCAAACCGAACAACTTTTTGCATAGGACCAACATCGTATTCGCAAAAAAAAAATCAACTGGCCCATAGAAAACTTCAATACCTACTCGACGCAAATGTATGGGACGGCTGATTGTTTTTTGGTGATTACGGTGTTGGTGCCATGGAAAAAGTTGTTCGGTTTGATATTCCTATACAACACCCTTAAATTTGACGAGGATGCAAAACTACACGTTGTATAATATATACTTCAATCTGAGCATTTGAAAATTTTAAGCAACAACCACGCAAAAAAAATTGAAATGAGGTTGTTTTCAACTTTAAATTCGCTACCGCTTCTAAACTACAAGTCATATTTTCACGGCTTAGCGACGATAATATTGGTAAATCTCTTATCTTACAAATGTGCATTTTTTAATTAAAAATATTAATAAACTTTTTAAAAAAGGCAACTTTAACAGTGGAAAATTTGAATTATATTCGCGCGGGTCCGTGCGACAACTGTATGGGACTACGGGTCGGCGACTTCGTTCAGCTTATGTAGAAATTGGTACTCTTTACAATCAAGCAAACTGTTTGGGCGCAAGAAAAGGAGGAAGGAGAGGAGATTCGATTTCTCTTAACTTTTACCCCTAGTTGAATAAGAATATTATTTATTTGGAAGAATTTAATACTCTTTAAATTCTTTTCTTTTTCTGTTATGTAAATCTTAATTGAGGCTAAGGGCACACCTCCACTGCGAATCCACTCGCAGCAGTGAAACCGCAGTACCTACTTTATTTCATCTGACTCGCGTGATGTTCCGATACTCGGGTAGCGGGAACATGAACGTCAGCGAAACATCATCTGGTTTCGCTGTTTCGCGGTTTCGCGGCGGAGATGCGCTAAGGCCATCAAGGTTGTTAGTAAAATATAATAAGTAGAACCTGCAATTGATATCAGAGGTTCGCCTGGCGGAACTATTTGGTATTTAAATAATTATTTAGTACTAAATCCATTACAATCATATTTAGTTACTATCCTAACTAATATTATAAATGCGAAAGTGAGTTTGTTTGTTTGTTACGCTTTCACGCTAAAATGGCTGAACGTATTTGGATGAAATTTGGAACATAGGAAGACAATGACCTGGATTAGGACATAGGATACTTTTTATCCCGGTAGTACTTTCCCGTGGAATAATTTCCGACATCCAAACGGGCGAAGTCGCGAGCAAAAGCTAGTAACATAAAACCGGCCAAGAGCGAGTCGAACTCGCGCACCGAGGGTTCCGTACCATCATATATCTATGTAATTTTGTTTGTTGATGATTTCTGAAAAAGTGTGCTATTTAGCGACATCGTTTTATTTTTCCTGTAACTGTAAGTATTCTTTCTATCTATCTATATAAATAAAAAGAGAAGTCCTGACTGACTGACTCATCAACGCCCAGCCCTAATCCTTGGACCTAGAAAGCTGAAATTTTGCACAGAGGTTCCCTTTATAACGTAGACAAGGAATAAGGAAGGAATGCCCGGTAGTACGTTCCTGTGGGATATTTCCCGACATCCACGCGGGCGAAGCCGCGGGCAAAAGCTAGTCTTTACATAAACGTCAATCACAAAGAATAATTTCAAATTTTTCTTTATGCAAATTTCTGAGATAAAGGGGGAACGATATTTTATTTTTTACATTTTTCATCAAAACTCGAAAACTATGCGGACTAAACAGAGAAAAAAAAATGTTTGAGAATGTGCCAACAGTGCTCTTTCATAAATGATACCCCACACGCCCTAGTAGCTCCACTTCTAATTTTTAAGACCCACTTTCAGTCGCAGTTGCAAAAAAAAAAATGATTATTTATTTCTTATTTGCAAAATAGTTGGGTAAACGTCATCTAAAACTGTTCCAAATTTCAAGTTGATGCATTAGTAGTTCTTGAGATATCCAGCTGTGACAGACGGACAGATAGACTGAGTCGCACCGTAAGGGTTCCTTTTTACCATGTTGATACGGTACCCTAATAAGAGGAACCTCCAGTTGTTATAGGGGGTTCGCCTGTCGGAACTAAATCCATTACAGTCATATTTAGCTATGCTCATAGCTTATAACTTGACCCCACATTGTGGTCCAGGATATAATGCGCTCAATAAATTTGGCAGCACTAATAGTTGCCTAATAATGATCAACAAAGAATGTGATCATTGTGACATAGCTGTTATTTATCTCGGAACAGGCTGTAACAGATTAGATATGCAAATTATGTCAGTATTACAAAATTGACTGATTTATCTTCCTAGACAATAATTTTCTGGCAGTTAGCATGATTTTGTTGCAGTTGTTGCTAAGTACGATGAAGGTGAATATGAGCTCTATGACCCTGGATGATTCTTTTTCTAAAATATTCTTCTCTTCTTGTAGTAGTTAAGATACACCAAAGACACCTAATAAACTAGAAAAAAAAGGGTATCTTTTTTTGGGTCTCTGGTTGTCGCTCATGAGGCCAACATCGTATTCGCGAAAAAAAATTCAACTGTCCCATAGAAAACTTCAATACCTACTCGACGCAAATGTATGGGACGGCTGATTATTTTTTCGCGATTGCGATGTTGGTCCCATGGAAAAAGTTGTTCGGTTTGATAGTTTATACCACATCCTTAAATTTGACGAGGATGCAAAAGACACGTTGTATAAACGTTAAAACACCATCATCCATTGGCGATCGAGGGCTTACAGTACTTGTGAACTATGAGGTTCGGTTCATTCGGTTGACATAGAGCACACATTGGCATGAACCTATGTAGTATCAAGCGACGCTCAAGGGTAGAATTTATTTCTCAGTTTGTTAACTGAGAAATAAATTTATACCCTTGAGCGTAATAATAATAATAATATGAAAGTCTCAAGAACTTGAAATAGGTATCTCTTTGTAAATAGATCAAAATGTCTGAGAAGTCTGTTTACATGACAAGACACATTTTTTGTGCCTCAAGAGCTGAGAGAGAATTCTGATTTCTGACTATTTTTAGTACACCTGTAAGCTCCCGGGAGCCTATTTCTCATTTTCTTCGTTGATAATCTGAACTACCCTACATCCGCTCTATAATAAAACCGCCTACAAAATTTCATAGACAAATAAATAAACACAAAACAGAACCGACCGAAATTTGGGTGAGTTCGAACACACCCCCGGGATGGGCAGTTATCGAGCAATAAACGGGAGTCACTGAGTACCATCCCACAGGACTAAGCTATTATCAACATGAAAGTCACGCGATTTTAGACCTTATTACTGAGCACATAGGGACTTTCAATTTTGAAGTATCGGTTGAAACATCCACGCGTAAATATTAAATAAATAACTGAAGCTGTTGTAACGAGATGTTTATTTTGAATATTCTAGTGTAAGTTATCAACAAACTTTCAAAGGCGAACTAACAGATTCGTGTTTCCCTGAAAATAAAACAAACATAACATAATTTGTATATACAAAAATACATTGATGTTGTGGAAACTGGAGCCTGTACTAGGAATACCTGAGTTACAGGTCTCCAGGCCTCCAAACTACACAGACAAGTCACAGTAATACAAATTATTCATGAAAATGTTGGGATAAAAACAATTTAAGACAAGGAATAAGGCATAACTAATAATTAATTAAACAGCACAGCAGGGTGTGTTGGTGTGGGTGTGTGTGTGTCTGTGTGTGTGTCTGTGTGTGTGTGAGTGTGTGTGTGTGTGTGTCCACACTCCACTCCTTTTTATCGGTGGGTGTAATTTTTTTAAATAATGGCAAATTGGTGTAAGTACCTGGTGTAGTGTCAATATTTCCTTTGTCCGTTAATTAAAGTACTTAGTCATAAGGAGCTAATTTTCCTATGTACTATGGACAAAACTTAAGTATGCTCACTTAGGAAAATATTCCTGTGAGAGCGTGCATGCGATTATCGCCTTTGAGGTGATCATGCGGAACTTTGGCCCATATTACAAGGTCATATTAAATTAGCTAGCGAAACATGATAAAGCAAAAAATAAATAAATTAGATATTTTTTTTTTGGGTCATCAATCGATTATAATTACAAAATTTTATTCCGAAGAATTTTTTAACTTCTCAAAAAAAAAAAAAAAAAAAAAAAAATTGGTACGGACCCCTAAATGTGCGAAGTCTGACAAGCACTTTTCCAGTTTTTTTTTTTTAATATGATGCCGATATCCTATTTACAAAATAAACTATTTTATTTAATTTCATTTTAGTCTGTTTTATGAAACTCGAGGCCTTTATAGAATTTTAATTAACCAATTTTTCTCTTATTTCTAGAAGCCAGTCACGCCGCAGGGAGCTGCAGGAGAAATTGTATAAAGGTACGAAAGAATGTTATAAAACACTGCCGTCTACAAAACCATAATTACACCATTATGATAATTAAAACCAGAACAATAGCCTCAAATCAGACGACACAATTTACAGTTTCGCTAAGCTTATACAATCATTCTATCATCTCATTATAATGCAGAGTGCACAACGGTACTACGTCGCTTAATTAAACAAGTTCGCTTCAAAGTCCAGGATCCCATATAGAGAACAGTAAGGATGCTTATACTTACTTAAAATTCTTAGGAGCGGTATTAAGTAACTAAGTTTGTTATAAACATAGTAAGCGGTGCCGAGTTCAGCCTGGTTCATACGGGAGAGATTCTAATTAGATTCTGGTGATTAATTAGTAAAATGACTGCTTGTCTATTATATTACTCGATGTATTGTCGCTCAAAGCTTGACGAAAATGGTCCTAAGTAGGGAAGAGTAGAAATTAAAAATTCAGAATTCTATTTTTATTAAAAACTTATTCAAAGATTTAAATAACAGGAAGGAAAACGTTTCATAAAGTAAAATGAAAATCGGGACGTGGAATATAAGGAAATACTTTAAAAAACCGTTTTCCTCAACCAATTTATTATTTGAAACCCAAAATATTTAATAAAAATCATAAATTTTAGTTAACCAGGGCATTTTAGCGTTGAGAGCTCTCCGCTACATAATTCGACTGTTTAGATAAAAGGTCTGAGATTATAGTACTTTATTTAATTATGTAGCAATGTAATATGTATGGGGGAGTCGTAAAAAAAAACTTTTCCTCAATAAATCTTTCTTGTTTGCACGAGAATTCCCCTTACCGAAAAACATAATAAAAATAATTCAATGAATTGTACGCGTTTATTTCATTTTTCAACTCTTACAGTTCTTCAATATTTACAGTTACTGTTTCTGTGCCTATGTAATTCATTTACCGTAAAAGATGATTTCAAAATGGAAAAGAAAAAGCTTTTATAGACAAATTAAATTGTCTGAAGGAACTTAAATATAACTCACTTCTTATGCAAAGTCTAGAACTTTTATGTAAATTCTAAATCAAATAATCCACCGTCCTTATTCCTACGCACAATTTTATGAGGGGTTTCATTAAATACTTCAGCAGGTTCACACAGACGTAGAACAAGCGACACTTGGGCACAATGCTCACGCAAAACCGCTTCGCTCGAAAGCTTCACTTGATCGTTGTAGCCCCTGCCTTACATCGCGTTTCAACCACTTTAACAGAGTTATGCTGATGTTATCGCTAACAGTAGGCACTTTTGCGGTCCCTTACTAGGTCCGGTACTTCGGTAGGTATGTCTTTCTCAATGCGAATAACTATAAACTGATATTTTATTCAATACAAGCTGCGCCCGCTGCTTCGCTCTCTTAATCGGTATATAAATCTTCGAGTTATAAATTGGTAAGTATTTCGAAAATCAGTTACATGATATATGTGTGTTGTGAGTCAGAACGGTTCGGATTGATTAAATCGTTGTAAGTTATGGGTTAACATGAGTGATATAATTGAACGAAAATATTAACTTGTAACTTTAATGAAAACAAATGATGTCGTTTCTGATTTAATAATTCTTAGAGTTTACCAAAAGTTTGTTATGTAACTATGATAAGTTAGGTTGTCTATGTTTTTGCAGCCCACGTTTTTTATAACAACCGACAATTACACAATAATGTTTTAATAACGATGAACCATTTTTGCCATTAAAATTGACACAGAAGTATATTGTACCATAATAATTGACACAGTTGTATCATTGTGGCATTATAATTGACACAGTTGTATCATTGTGGCATTATAATTGACACACTTGTATCATTGTGGCATTACAATTGACACAGTTGTATCATTGTACCATAATAATTGACACAGTTGTATCATTGTTCCATTATAATTGTTCCATTATCATTGTTCCATTATAATTGACACAGTTGTATCACTGTGCCATTATAGTTGACACAGTTGTATCATTGTGCCATTATAATTGACACAGTTGTATCACTGTGCCATTATAATTGACACAGTTGTATCACTGTGCCATTATAGTTGACACAGTTGTATCATTGTTCCATTATAATTGACACAGTTGTATCATTGTTCCATTATAATTGACACAGTTGTATCATTGTGCCATTATAATTGACACAGTTGTATCACTGTGCCATTATAATTGACACAGTTGTATCATTATTCCATTATAATTGACACAGTTGTATCATTGTGCCATTATAATTGACACAGTTGTATCATTGTGCCATTATAATTGACACAGTTGTATCACTGTGCCATTATAGTTGACACTGTTGTATCATTGTTCCATTATAATTGACACAGTTGTATCATTGTGCCATTATAATTGACACAGTTGTATCATTGTGCCATTATAATTGACACAGTTGTATCACTGTGCCATTATAGTTGACACAGTTGTATCATTGTTCCATTATAATTGACACAGTTGTATCATTGTGCCATTATAATTGACACAGTTGTATCATTGTGCCATTATAATTGACACAGTTGTATCACTGTGCCATTATAGTTGACACAGTTGTATCATTGTTCCATTATAATTGACACAGTTGTATCATTGTGCCATTATAATTGACACAGTTGTATCATTGTGCCATTATAATTGACACAGTTGTATCACTGTGCCATTATAGTTGACACAGTTGTATCATTGTTCCATTATAATTGACACAGTTGTATCATTGTTCCATTATAATTGACACAGTTGTATCATTGTGCCATTATAATTGACACAGTTGTATCACTGTGCCATTATAATTGACACAGTTGTATCACTGTACCATTATAGTTGACACAGTTGTATCATTGCACTTTTTCTAATAAATTCTTTTTTCCCGACTGCGCTAACAAAGACAGGGTTTTCAGTCGATTATTTTCTTATAACCAACAATCAGTGCAAAGTCCAGAATAGCAGACTCCTCTACAATACAAACCAAATCAGTTCTCAACTATTCGATTAATTACATGCGCTTCCATTCTTTGCCTGACTGATGAGTTCAATACTGGTCTGTTCGAGCCATTAACAATGATTAAAAGTAATTACTCCATCTGTAACTGTTCTTAAGAACTAGGTATTCAATGATTTCGTGGAACATTTCATAATGTTTTCTTTCTAGGGTTCCGTACCCAAGGGTGCCAACGGGACCCTTTTACTAAGGCTCCGGCTATGTGTTCCACTAAGGCCACTATAATAATAAATTAAATAAAGTCGCCATACAAGAAACGTGCTTTTTTCGGAAAAAATGTAGTGTTAAATATTGCACGGTGGTACGGATCCCTTTGTGTGCGAGTCCGACTCGCACTTGGCCGCTTTTTAGTTCTTGGCTGACGTATTTGGCATCAAATTCTTAGACTGAGGAAAGATGGTCTGGTGACGTCATAGTTGTCATAATTGGTCCCCTTATGTAAACCTAAGTAGGTATGCGTTGATTGTTTTCTAATGAAATATGTAGCTGAGCCGGCGATGTTTATAGAGCCTGAAGAATGGTTCAGCCAGCATCGTTTGAGCTGTTACTGTGAAGCTATTAGGCTACTAGGGTTGTCAACGTTTGTGACCCTTCACTAAGGTTGAAATTACCTAACTTTCAAATAGACAAATAGACCTTGTCGTTTTATGACGCGCTAGTGACGTATAACCTAAAGGCGCTCACGCACCGGCAGCATTCGCCTGTAAAGTAACAGTACAGATTCGAGCATTACATGAGTGAGTGAGGAGAACCTAGCATTAAGGCTCCTTCAAACATGTGTACATGTACCATACAGAAAAAGGGGGGTGCGAAAAATAAATTCTGGCCTACCCCATCCAGTGGGGTATCGTTGTACTCTTGAAGTAATAAGTAAAAATACCGTATTTTTGTTTTTAAAAATATTGAAAAACAAAGGAAAGAGAGATCACCAAAGTCAGCTTTTTTTACAAAATTTTGTTCCAAAGAATTTTTTACTTCCTATTGAACTATGAACTTGAAATTTGGTGATAATAAAAAAAAAATAAAAAAATAATAAAAAATGTTTATTGAAGAAAAGTCAAAGTACTGACTAAAACAATGTTTATTATTACGTATATTTTACTAACAAATACCAATATATTGATAAATCAGATTTGGTACGGAACCACAAATGTACGAAGTCCGACACACACTTGGCCGGTTTTTATTTCCATAAAAACCTGATTCGGACTTTAAAATATTCATAATGAACACTTTAAAATAAAAAATAGCCAAATCGGACCAGCCGTTCTCAAGTGATGCGCTCATGCACGACCGAACGAACGACGAACACCATTTCATATAATAAATAATACAATGTCTTTGCATTTTTATTTGTACAGGGTTAGCTTGTAAAGACTAGCTAATTTTTCACAGGGTGTTCTACCCGTAAATATGAACAACTTTCCCTATGGGACCAACTTTGAAATCACGAAAACAAAAATGTGCTATTTCATATATCTTGGTCGAGTACCTAGGAATAGAACTTTTGTATGAAACAGCTGTTTTTTTTTTCCGTGATTTCAAAGTTGGTCCCATAGGAAAAGTTGTTTATATTCACGGGTAGAACACACTGTGAAAAATTTGCTAGTCTTTGAAAAATAACGCTGTGTAAATTAGATAGATAGATAAATAATTATTTTATTAACAGTTCTAGAAGGTACCTGAGCCTTCGGTCTTAGATACGATCTCTAGTGTTGTTATAAATATCCGATTTCAAAATAAACATCCTTGTATGCATTAAGATATTCTCCTAGCTCCTAGGAGTAAGGAGCCTCATTTATCTGTCACCACATGACGCCTCTCCGCTGAAGGATATTTAACTAAGATTTAAGTACCACTGGAAGGGCTAACAGGAATAAATTATGAGCGATAGTGAACAGACACTTGATCCTGTCGTGAATTTTTAATTTAATCTAAGACTAAGTTATAAGTAGTTGTTTTGTCTTGAGATTTTCAAAGGCGGTTTGGAGATGTTCAGATTGAGTTATGTCATGTTTTTGATTTGTGGAAGGATTTGGCTTATACAATATTATATGTATTCGAAAACACAGCAATGAATAATGAGAGATGATTCTTAATGATTCTGTGAAAATGCGAGAATATACCCTTAAATCAGTAGGAATATCGAGAATACCTTCTTATTTCTGGCACCTGAGGGCGTGTGTGAGTACTTTACCGCCAATTTAGCTGTCAAGCGTCATTGCATTCTTGTGATTCTTTCGTGTTACATCGAAACTTTTATCTAATAAGAAAAAAGTATTCTAAAGTGCCTTTTAACCATAGTATCCGAGTTATATGTGTGTTAAAAGTGTTAGTGAGTGTGTTTTTAGTGATTTTTAGGAAACACAGCATTGTATTTCAATAAATGGAGCCGGTAAGTAACGGCAATGAGAACCAAGAGCGGGAGCGTGCCGATAATGTTGCTTCGGATGGAGAACAATTATCGTCAACAAGCTCGGGGTCATCGGAAAGCAGCTCCTCCTCATCCTCGGAGTTTGAGGAGGGCACGGCATCACCACTGCCCAATAAGCGTTCTCGTACCTCAGGGCGAAACCGTAAGTACAAGTCAAAACCGGTTCGCACCGATCCTCGTATTGATACTTTAATGTCTCAAATGTCTTATATTTCGAATTATCTAAGCCATTATCCCGTTTGTTATGATAGTGCAGACGCACGAAATAGTGGTAATGTAATACCTAGTACTAGTACAGGCAGTGGCTTGCAACCGTTTATTACATTGCCTACTCAGCCTGAGTCACTGTCTCTCAATTGGGGTTCTTTAAACACGGATATTGACGATAAGAAGATTATCCCAGCTAGTGATAGGGATAGATTTTTAGAACTAAATAAGCTGCAACAGTTTGACTCTCAGGCATGGAAAGGCATTAGGTACAAGCAGGTCTTGCAGGGCTGCTTGGCAACCCCAGGATTTACAGGCCTTCATATCAATGATGAATTATGTCACTTTAATAAAAGCAAAGACTATCTGGCTTCGACGGAGTTGATTTTAGCTGGCTTATCCAACAAGGTTTTGGAACAGAGGCAGATGTTAAGAACAGGATTACAGTCTATTGTTGACTGGGCTAGTGCTAATCCACAAGACTTAAATCCAAATACTTTGTTTGAAAAAATTTCTGTTATTTTTGGACCGGGATCATTATGTCATAAGAACTCTGAAACTACCATGCAAATTATATGCGGAAAGCGTTCCGAGTGCATTGAAGTTAGGCGTGAACGTATTTTAAAGGAAATTTCTAATGAAAATCTTAGAAACACGCTAAGAAATGTCCCACCCAGCTCTGAGTATTTATTTAGTAGAGAGGCTTTGCAGCCTATAATACAGTCCCTCGGAGGGTCTCAGGTCTGGTTGAATACTCCAACCTATTTAAAAGAGAAGAAGGTTTCAGAGCGTGGGGATCATACTTTCCATATTAGGAAAGGCTACAATAAAAATAAGATTAGGAAGTCGGATAAGAAGTTTAAGCATAATAATTTTTTTTCGAAAGACTCGGCCCTTTCGTCAGCGTCGTTCCAATGCGGAGAGGTCAAACTCCAAGTCCAAAGAAAATTGACTCGCACCGGGATTTCAGAGGGGGATGCCTGAAATTTTCCACGGAAAAATGGGCTCAATTAGGGGCAAACCAGTTTATTTTAAAGTCAATAGCGAGTTACCGCTTGCCCTTCAGGAAAAAACCTCCTCTGAAATACCCAACCAAAAAATTTTTAGAATGCCTAGCCACCAAAGTTTCCCCAGAAATGACACAAATGGTCGAGGAGTTGAAAAGCAAAGGCATTTTAGAAAGACCAATGACTCTAGACCCGGGTTTCTTTTCAAAAATGTTTCTAGTAAAGAAATCAGATGGGGGATTGCGCCCAATTTTCGACCTCAAAGCTTTAAATATGTATGTAGCGACAAAGCATTTTCATCTAATATCACAGATAGATGTAGTAGACTTTCTTCAGGCAAACGACTGGTTAGTGAAGATCGATCTTCACCAGGCTTATTTCCATCTGAGTGTCGCGGAGACTCACAGAAGGTTTTTACGGGTTGTTTACGATGGAGAAATCCTTCAGTTAACAGCACTACCGTTCGGCCTGTCCTCGGCACCCCTTGCATTTGCAGCAGTTTCGAACTGGGTGGCCGAAATCCTTCGGGATCGAGGTGTACGCCTCTTAGTATATCTAGACGACTATATCCTGGCTTGTCAGGACAAATCCAAACTTATGGCACAGGTTGCGGAAACGCTGGCCATCTTGGAATCTTTAGGTTGGCATGTAAATTACCAGAAGTCCGTAACCAAGCCCACACGCAAGTTGGAATATTTAGGGCTGGTCTGGGACACTCAGAACCAGACAGTAGCCTTGCCCACCCGGAAAGTTCTGGGTATAAAAAGCTCACTGACAAACATGTTGAGCAGGGACAGCTGCTCTTTAAAAGAGCTTCAACGTTTGTTGGGCAAGCTAAATTTCGCCAACCAGGCGGTCCCTCGAGGCCGGCTGTCGCAGGGCACAGCTCTTTCTGAGAAGATTTACTCAGAGAGGCCAGAAGAGGGCACTGTGCCCCAGAGTGCGAGAGGACTTGCGGTGGTGGTTGGATGCGATAGAGGGCAGTCCAACCCCACTACAAAAGAGAGAAATAACTCATTTCTTAACCACAGACGCAGCGGATGCGGGCTGGGGAGCAAACTTAAACAGTCAATACCTCTCAGGAAAATGGGCTACAAACCAAAAACTCTGGCACTCAAATATGAAGGAGATGTATGCCGTTTTTGCCGTCATCAGGTCCCGGGGTGCACTGTTACGAAATGCCCACATTCTAGTACAGTCGGACAACAGGACTCTGGTAGCATACATCCGAAATCAGGGCGGAACTCGTTCGCTAAACTTACTGGGGCTAACAACCAGATTATTGGAATTGACCTTTCGATTCAACATAACGATGACAGCATTCCACTTACCAGGGAACCTGAACGGCATCGCAGACTGCCTATCAAGGGGAAGATCGGTACCCGAGTGGCATCTGTTACCACCAGCCACGGAGGCAATATTCAGACGATGGGGCGTTCCCGAAGTCGATCTCTTCGCAACAAGAGAAACCGCTGTCGTCCCAAAGTATGTGACTTTAGACTCAAGAGATGGCTCGGCGCTTTTCTGCGACGCTTTCAGTCAAAGATGGGCGTTTCAAACAGCGTGGGTATTCCCACCTCCAAGCATGATACCCAGGGTACTTGCACACCTAAACAGGGCAATAGGGACATACTATGTGATAGCGCCACGATGGACCCAGTGCTTCTGGTACCCGGATCTCCAGGCACGTGCGCTAGCCCCCCCTCTGCCGATAGAGAACCTAAGGGAGGTTCTGTTAGACTGGACGACGAAGTTGAGCCCTCCTCAAGTAGACAAGCTAAGGCTTCAGGCTTGGAAAGTTGGGGGTGGGAGGATCAAGTAACTGATTGGAGTCGGGATGAGCAGCAGTTATTGAAAAAGAGCTGGCGTCCCTCTACCTTGAGTACCTATAGTGCCCCATTAAAAAGATGGTTGCAATGGAGTAAGTCTCATGGGGTAAACAGTAAGTGTCCAGAAGGCAAGGACGTAGCTAGGTTTTTGGCAAATCTATATTTACAAAATAAGTTTGCAAAGTACAATTCTATTACACAAATCAGCTATTTCAACATATTGCGCAGCAACAGTAGAGAATCTATCAAAGAACTTTTTTATTCAGCAAGTTTTAAAGGCTGTCTCTTTTTCTAAACCACACCCAGCAAAACTCCCTATATGGGATGTAAATATTTTGTTTGACTGGCTAAAGTCATCTACTGGTTCATATTCTCTTTTTGACCAAAGCAGACGGACTGCATTGATTCTTTTACTAGCTTCTGGTCGAAGGTTACATGACCTTACCCTCTTGGAACTCAGTGAGCAGGGGTTTACAGAGTCTGAGGACACTTTGACATTTTGGCCAAGGTTCGGCTCAAAAACTGACACAGGTTCGCACAGGCAATCCGGCTGGCTACTAATACGGCATCAAGACCCTAAGATTTGCCCAGTAACTCACGTTAAGGATTTGATTAAGAACTCAGAAGCCAGACGCTGTCAGGATAGTCAAATAAAATCTCTTTTCATCTCCATCACAGGAGTGATCAGGCCTGCTTCCAAAACAATGATTGCAGGTTGGGTGAGGTCAGCTTTTAAGCTTGCTAAGATTGATGCCTCCCCAGGTAGTATAAGATCAGCGGTAGCTTCTCGGGGATGGCTGGATAACAGACCAGTACAGGAGATATTGGAGAGGGGAAATTGGAAATGTGTAGAAACATTTTCAAGATATTACTGCAAGGAAGTAAATAGATCTGTCAGGGATGATGCTGCAGTGGGTTTACTTTATAATAACTTTAAAACTGTTTAATTAAACATAATGTTATAGTTATAACTAAGATTTCATGGTGTGATCTTAATTTTAATTTTACTTAAGTTACTTTTAATTTTTCATAGATTTAAAAACAGGCTTCTTTGTTCTGTTATTGTTTGTTAATCACTGATTAACTTAGAGATTTTATCTATAGTTGTTGATTTATGCTTAGGTATTTTAGCAGTGGATATGACTGCATAGTTTCTTGACTTTATTGTAATGAATAAGTTTTTATTTTTGTTTTGTTTTAAGTACAAAGTCAGTTGAATTTAGTGACTTTAGATGACTGAATAATTGTTAAATTTGATTTAATTCGTTTTCCCAATATTAGAGCTTGAGAGTTCAATATATGAAAGTTCAACAAAGAAAAATTGGTTTCAATTTTTTTTTTGGGTTAATTTTTTTTACAATTTGCTTTCACATTGCATTCTTGTGTTTTACTTTTTCTGGTCACCAGCAGATATCAAACAGGTCTTCTCATTATTCATTGCTGTGTTTTCGAATACATATAATATGACTGTTTTGCATTAAGACAAAACAGGTATTATATGTTGGAGAAAACACAGCAATGAAACAAGGAGCTTGCTGATGATGAAGACTGCAATGACGCTTGACAGCTAAATTGGCGGTAAAGTACTCACACACGCCCTCAGGTGCCAGAAATAAGAAGGTATTCTCGATATTCCTACTGATTTAAGGGTATATTCTCGCATTTTCACAGAATCATTAAGAATCATCTCTCATTATTCATTGCTGTGTTTTCTCCAACATATAATACCTGTTTTGTCTTAATGCAAAACAGTCATATTAAATACTTGGTATCATGTTACTTTTGTGGCTCTAAAGCCGTGTCTCCTGCGCGTCTTTTTGCCAAACATTACACAAAAACATCGAAACAAAGGGGCGTGGCTTTACACATTTGTGTAAGCAGACACGATGTTTGTCTTCCGAGCTGCATGGAAAATATTCCCCCCGCGGGAGAAGAGTGGAAGGGTTTCTTTAATTTCCAACTTCCGCGCGCATCGCTCACATCTGCTGTCATCTGTTGTTGTTGTCTGTTGTAATTTTTTTAAGAGGAGCTCTAATCCTGCCGACAAACTGTCTTGCAGTTTGGCAGGTTTGTAAAATTTGTAAAGTATTTGGTCCAAATAAATGATTTATTATTATAGCACGTCTTCCTCGTGCACATTTAGACAAAATGTGATTTGAATACGCAGTAGACAGCTTGTGTATGAAATTAATATTTATGTGTAAGGTTTTTGTGTAGGTAATGTTTCGCAAAAAAAAAGCGCGGCTTTATAGGTACAACTAGCTGCGCCCCGCGGTTTCACCCGCGTAGACCGAGATAAAAAGTAGCCTATGTTTTAATCCAGGATGTCAGCTACCTCCATACCAAATTTCATCTAAATCGGTCAAGCCGTTTGAGCGTGAAGGAGTAACAAACATACACACATACGTACTCACAAACTTTCGCCTTTCTAATATTAGTGTGAGGTCTTGTTTATTCCTGTTATATACTTTTTTAGAAATTACCCTTCTTAGTTTCGCCTGTGCCAAATCTAAGGCTCATTCACATTTCAGACCTATTGGGATTTGTGGATCGTGGCTAAGTAATAACAGCCATACGGGTCGATCGATCAGGATAAACCACGCCTGCTGCGGTTGGTCTTTAAATCTTTACTTATCAAGACCCCTCCGTGCCTCGGAAAGTACGTTAAGCCATTGGTCCCAGCTGTCATTTATGGATCTTTGATAGTCGTTACGGGTCGTCAGAAGCTCGAAAGTCTGACAACCAGTCTTACCAAGAGGTATCGTATTACCCAGTAACTGGGTTGTGGAGGTCAGATAGGCAGTCGCTCCATGTAAAATACTGGTTTTCGTTGCATCCGGTTAGACTAGAAGCTGACCCCAGCATAGTTGGGAAAAGGCTAGGCAGATGATGCCCATGTCAGACAACAGAACAGATTCAACAGAATCTACCGTCTTTGACGCAAAATATCGTCAAAATGTATATGTTCATTATAGATTGAAGTCTGCATTAATTTCACAAGACAATAGTTAAGTTTTATCTACAGTCTCTCAATATTTCAGCAAAACGATACAATCGTCGACTTTTCATTCACTTTGATGCAAATCAGTCTTAGGGTGACGAAACGATTTACGGCGTCCATTCCACAAATGATTGTATTACCATTTGCTAGTGTCTAATCAAATGACAATGTGGACTATGTCTCGATACGATCATAACCGACAAATAACTTTGACACCTGACTAATTTTAGCTCTGGCAACTATCGAAACTCGATGAAAGATTTATCTAGTAGGTAGATATAAACCATTCTAAAAATGAACGCCCCTCCACAGCGGTTTTACGCTCACATGCAAAGAAGTGTAAAGACGTAATACACATAATTATTGGTCTTTGTCATTAGTTGCTCAATCACCGGCGACTAAACAACAACTAAACTAAATAAATACCTTACAGACTAACATACATAAAAATATACACAATAACACAGATTTTTTTATGCAAACGATACCTACCCGACTTGCCCAAACGTCAACAGCCGGATTTGTCGGCCAACTAGTGTATAAATGATACGAACGCGCGACAGAGCGAACGTGTCGTTCCATACAAAGCGCATGCTCCCGAGTCGAGTGGGGTATCAAAATAAAGGGTTTTAAAAGGTGATTACAAAAATATAAACAACTTATATGGTTAAAAGTAATTTGAAGTGACAAATCGTAAAAAACACGTACCAAGAACTAAATCCTCTGCGAAATCTTTAATTCACATTTGTTAACTAAAACCGCAGTCGGGTTTTTTTAATTTTTTTAACTACTTTTTTTTTATTTAATTTTGAATCGCAGCTTATCTAAGGCCTCTGCCTCGAATTTCGCGGGCAGCGGGGCGGCGGCGGCGGCGGCGTGTCTCGCATTTTCCCGCCCTGCTTCCGCGCCGCTGTTTTCGAGGTCCGGTCCATTTGTTTTTATGCATAAAATCCTGCCGCCGCCGCTGCCGCCCCGCTGCCCGCGAAATTCGAGGCAGAGGCCTAAGGCCTCGTTTACGGACACGCGGGGCGTCGCCGCCGCCGTTGCGCGTCTCGGTGAGCGGCGCGGCCCACACTTAATTCAAACATAGGGCGTTCTATGAGTGCGTTTACGGAGAAGCGATTTTACACGCGTTTTTTGAATTCTAGCATCGCATGTGGCGGGTGAAGCGACGGGCGATGCCGCGGCGGACGTGGCGGGTGACGCAGCGGGACACGCGGCGTATTTCAACCAAATATTTGAGTACGCAGTACGCAGCTGACGACACCGCGTGCGCCGTTCGAGTGCCACCGCTTGCGTCGCCGCGCCGCGTGCGTGCCATAAACGGAAAAAACGCTTGCCGTCGAGCAGCCCGTCCCGCGCACCGCGCCGCCTGACGCGTCGCATCTCCGTAAACGAGGCCTAAGTTTTGATTAGGCGCTGTAATTAAACCCGTCACTCACTGCACCAAATATCTAGTAGGTACCACACTACATAGGATAGAATAAATAGGATATAGGGTAATTGCTATTAGTAATTGGCCACTCCTATAACAGAGGTAGAAACGAGGAGAAAAAGCTAGCTCGTGAATGAAAATCGGTTTATAAATGACGGAGTTCTGAGGTAACAAACATAAAAAAAATACAACCGAATTGAGCCCTCCTCCTTTTTTTGAACTCGGTTAAAAAGATATATTTTTTATCCTTTTCATTCAAGAGTTTGCTTGCATTACCTTGTTTTTATTTATTTTTACTGGCCAGTTACTATAGCAGTTACCATAAAAGGTGTTAAAAAATTAACTCTAAAAACTTTAAGGAGTGCTTTAGACCATCGAACTGAATAACTTTTAATATGGGACCACTTTGAAATCGCGAAAAAAAAAATCTGCTGCTCCGTACATTTTGACGAGTTATGCGAACATAAATGTAGGGAAGAGCTAATTTTTTTTGCGATTTCAGGTTTGGTCACATAGTAAAAGTTGTTCATAATTATAAGAACAATGACCCCTTAAGAGGTTGTGCGTTAATTCTGGGACATATTCTATAGGATACGGAGTTACTATACAAACAGTAAGAGAACTCCAAAATAGGCGCGACACGCGACGCGAATCGCACGCGACACAAAGGCACCGCTCGTCGCGCGACACGCGGTGCCTTTGTGTCGGGTGCGATTCGCGTCGCGTGTCGCGCCTGTTTGTAGGAGCCTTTATATTAAAGCTTTGCTACACAGTGTTCTAGCAAAACTCCAATAATATGCTAATGCTGGACAATATTGAGATGTTCCAACTGAACCTTCCTACGTCTACCTCAGTGAAACTAATTTTGATACTTCCAACCTTTTGTTACAAAGGAGACGGCTTATTCTGAAGTCCTCTGTTTGTCATTTGATTAATATTTTGAATTCCATCGTTGGTTATTGTTTTGTAACCATTCATTGTAAAGCTAGTCTTGTTAGCGAGGAATTTGCTTGTATCAAATTTAAACTTCCTTTCCTTTTTAACCGACTTCCAACAAGAGTAGGTTATCAATTCACTACAAAGTGAAAAATAACTTTAATTCCGGCAAAAAACTAAAATACAAAACCAAATACAACTTAAACCCGATCCGACCGACTCATTTTTCACTTTGTAATGTTTTTTGTTTTGGAAGACGGTTTTTTTTTTTTTTTTAAAGTTTTTATCGTTCAAAAAAATCGCATCAGTACTTTTAGAGATTACCTCTTACGAACAAACAAATAATTTTACATGATTATAATATTGTAGACATAGAAGAAGTAAAAGCAAATTTCGTCAAAGCAAGCACCTTAACAAAAACGCAAGTGAAGACACAAAGACAGGGGATTGAGACAGATTTCAAGCTGTTGTCTTCCAGCTGGACAGATTTCACGCTATTGCATTCCTGTATAAGCTCTAAAGCTTGGCAAAAAAAGCCTTCAGGGATGCCATGAAATGCTAGATTTTCTCTCTCAGCGAGAAATTCCCGGGGGTACGTAATTTTGTAGGTTGTTGTGTTGTTAAACAAATAATATGGCGGAAACGTTTACTCTAATACTCGTATGGAATGCTTCCGTGGCTGGCTTCAATTTAGAGAGTACACTTATTATTTGTGTTGTGGTCAACAACTACGTATATATCCTAACTTCTAGGAAATAGTGTTTTAATTTAATTTAATTTAATTATCATTAAAATCAAGTAACAAGACTCATAGTGTTAGTTACAATATACTTACAAACTAAGCACAGAAACAATTTATTATTTGTTTGTTTTGTTAGTTGTTGTTTGTTTGTTATACCCATAAGGGCTAATTGTTCAATAGTCAGATAATTTTTATTTGTGGAATAAATATGGCGGTTTGACAGCTTTTGTATTGAAAATATGTCAAACTGTCACATTTATTCTTCAGGTAAAAGTTATCTGCCTATATAAAATCTTCATATATAAAATAACTTAGGGCTGATTGTTCAAATCAGCCCTAAGTTATTTTAAATATGAAGCACACACTCACTCACTGACTCATTCACTTTGAAGTGATTTCTTGTGGTTTCTGCACGTTTTTAGTGATATAAATTTTTTTTAAACAATCATCTGCAAGGTTTATCCATAGTCCGATTTTTTTTCATTAACTGGTGAATCCATAGATATAAGAATACATTTTGGTGGAGTAGTTATTGAACTTTTGTATGAAACAGCTGATTTTTTTTCCCGTGATTTCAGTTGATCCCTAATGAAAGTAGTTTATATTCATGGGTATGCTTAAAAACTTTTCCCGCTTAAAAAAAGAATCCTCTTTATAGTTATTTTAGGAAACCAATGTTTAGTAGTTAGCTTAGGAGATTCTTATTATGTTGATTCATACACTAAAGCCGTAAACGTTAAGGTGACCATGACTTGCGACTTCTGGTGTAGGTGTGAGGTGACTTTGTCTTGTTGTTGTTGCTTGGTGGTCCTGTTGTTGAGAATATTTCCTGCATTTAAGTAAGTTATTGTTCATATTACTCGTAATTCCAGCTCATTTTACAAAGCATGATGTTCCACAATAACAAGCAATAATCTTAAAGCACATTCGTAGTATCATTCCATCTAGCATGTGGTAATGACGAGAAACCGCAACACTCCGCGCGATGCCGCTCAGAATCGTTGAGAATCGCACGAAATTGACGCGGCTACTACTTCCGTGTTCGTACGGGATTGAGTGGCTGGCAGGCTGGTACACTGTTATTTTAGGAATAGGCCTTAATGTGAGTTATGTTATAATACAGGTGGTTGTGAAAATGTGCCTGGTATCTGGAAAACCTGTTAAGGCGAGTAGTGCCGCGAACTAGCGCCATCATTGAGAAAAAATCATAAGTTAGGGAACATTTTAAAACTTCCTATACTGACATTTTTAGTCAGGTGAGGTAAAAAAAAATCTACTTACCTGATCTAACTAAAATAATAATAATAAGATAATAAGTAATAAAATATCTTTATTTCCCAATAAATACAGATAATTGTGCTTGTAGTTTACAATTTTTAGAGTTATGGTGATTTACATAAAAACATCTAAATGCTGCAGAAATCTCTATACAAAAGATTAAACTCTGTCTCTTAAACTAGGATATCCTGTATCTTAAGAGACAGTGGTGCCGATTCTGTTGTACACCGAACTAAACTAACTAAACTATCACTAAAATTCCTTACTTTTTGCTATGAGAATCTTAGAGCTATTCTGCAAAAAAAAACCTCTAAATTTAATAACAATTTTGACACAACTAAAATCGAGTTTGACAATCGTGACATCGCGTGGTATAGTGCCTGTAGTATATTTGACCCGGTGGCTTTAATTGGAACTAACGAAATCACTATGAAGTGTCAGGCTTGTCATATTTTGTTCACCGACATCGCTGTCGTTACCGGGTCAAATATCTTTTAGAGCTGGAGGGGCGCAGGGAGGGGGCAGCTTCAACGTGTTTTCTAAGGAATGTAGGTACCTTTTTTTTTGGTACATTTTTTTTGGTACCTACATGTTGAGTCATAGGGGTTTATGGGTTCCATAAAGGGGGGCCAAATTTTCATTATTTTTGCGATAGGACTCACCGTTTTCAAGATATATGCAAAAGATAAGAAAAAAATACACTACTGTTTTTGCATCCGAAGTCAAGGTCTCGGTGTGAATTTTAGTTCATGTCAACTAATTTTATTGCACACCTTTTTAATCGCGATTAAACATAGTCTGATTTAGTTTGACAATTAAAATTTTAGGTGAAAACAGTCAAAATTCAGAATAGCAAAATTGCCATTTTCACTAAACTAATAACTCCGTACAATCTCAGTCCTGTCAAACTAAAATATAGTTAAGTTGTGTTACTTTACTCAATTTCAGAATGGGAAATCGTCGTTTGACAGGAATAAACAAAATTTTAGTGTTTTTTAATCTAGTTTAGAGGCATTTGTGACAAGAGAATCGGCACCATTGTCTTACCATGAGGTTCTAATTAATATATTTATGTGTGAGTGGACTGTGTCGGTTTTCTATCAGAAGGGAAAGAAAAGTTATAGTTTACATCTGTTATTAAATTATGCATGAGTATAAAAGAGTACAAGGGTGAGGGTGAACAAATGTGACTGTAGGTGTGTAAAGGTATTTATGTGTGAGTATGGATGAGTAGGTGATGTGGTGTTTGGAGTGTAAGTGAGTAGGGGAGTGGTATATTCGAGTGTGTTTGGTTGCGAGGATAGAGTATTCGTGCACACATGCACACATGCATAAAGATGGGTGAGTACTTATTAGGCGATGTAGGTAAGTAAAGTCTCGAAAGTAAAGCATAGGAATTTTAAAATGTTCCATATCTCCAGACTTATGATTTTTTTTTTCAATGGTGGCGCTAGTTGGCGGCACTACTCGCCTTAAAATCAGTGTGGTGTAAAATGGGCTAACGATTCATTGAACAGTCTTGAAGGTACTTTGGCTGACATGATAGATAGATAGATCGTTCTAAAAAATATCAATGGTCTTACTTTTAAATGAATAATAATCCCACATTTCGGATTTACACACTTCATTTGTTTTTATACTTAGTTGTTGCAAACGTAAGCAAGACATAAGCATGGTCGCATATACTTGGATATTCCCAGTAACTCAGTATCTATGCTGTAACTTGTAACACACCTAACTAATGTAATCCCTGCCTCTTGCAAAAGACTTAATCTTTAACTCTAGATCATAATAAACATTAATAAAAGCTACATGAGAGATGAGAGTCAATACAAACCAATTTTCTAACACAAAGTGCAAATAAATTGCCTATTGAGGAAACCATTGCATGTCCGTTAACACATCTGTCACTCATTGCATCAATAGCACATGGAGTAAATATTTGTCAGAGACCACGCTTTATACGAAATCGCTGTGATAGTAGAGCAGTGGTGGCCCTGTGTAACGGCCGCGACTTACTAGTTATACCTTGAAGGTCGTAGGTTCGAACCCAGGCAGGCGCTTTATTTTGTGTAAATTATTTCATCACCACTGCTCTTGAAACGGTGAAGGAAAACATCATGAGGAAATCGGCATGTCCTAGGACCAAAAATTCGAAAACTTGACATCTACCAACCCGCACTGGGCCTGCGTGGTACTCGTAGATACGGCCCACTGCCTCTCACCGAGAGGAGGCCTGTGTCCCAGCAGTGGGAATATTATAGACTGATTATGCTGCGATTGTTAAGTACGCGGGTGGGTGGTTTAGTATACATAATATAACATGGCGTGTGGATATTTGAGGCAACACCTTTAGATGTTTTTTTTAAAACCTTAGTGCTTAACGAAAGTGAGCACAGTTTCGTTACAATATGTTAGGAACTTTTGTGTAAAATTTTCTAGATCCAGTGGTTTAGGCTGTGCGAATTTAAGATTTTATTATATAAGTAGATGGGGCAATAAGGTTCCTTAGCTTTTTAAGATTTGGAGTTATTTTTATCTTAATACTTATAAAAATTTGTAATTTTTCATCTCGATCTTTTTACACGACAGTAGTATCGGTGGGCATCATAAAAATAAAACGGGAGTATCTATGGTAATTTTTCTTTTTCATATCTGTAAATGCAAATGGAAATTACTTCAACATTTATGTCTTGTCGCCAAAGAACGTTTTTCTGTGGCTACAGCGGTCTTACTAATACCACCATACATCCACATACTGTGTAGATGATCTCGTCAGAAGCCTACATGTATGTCTTACTGTAGATATCTAAGGCGAGCTTGGTCTCTGTTAGATATCTACTCATGTGCCAATACCGCTAATGTCCTCAAATTATTTGTTGGTCAATAGGAAGAGGGTTTAAATTAAATTGATCATCATTATCATTCGTTTATTGGCTGTTGAAACCGCACAAGATGGGTAATTTTATTTAAACACTTTAAACATTTATTTATTTACTGTACACAACGCAACACACGCAGTGTTGCGTTGTGTTATACAATTCTCGCAACATTTTAAACCAGCTTCCGGCCGAGGCTTCGCCCGCGTGGTATGACGATAAAAAGTAGACCATGTCCTTTCCCAGGATTCAGAATATCTCCTTACAAAATTTCAACAAAATCGGTTCAGCCGTTTAGCCATGAAAGCGTAAAAACATACGAAAAATCAAATCTTTTCTCTTTACTATAATACTAGCTGTTGCCCGCGACTTCGTCTGCAATACAGGATGAAAAGTAGCTTATGTTCTTGTCCAGGTTATTTTCTACCCATGTGCCAAAAATATCATCTAAATCCATTCAGCCATTTTGGTGTGAAAGCATAACAAACAAACACACTTTCACATTTACAATATTACTAGCTGCGCCCCGCGGTTTCACCCGTGAAGACCGGAATAATAAGTAGCCTGTGTGTTAATTCAGGATATAAGCTATCTACATTCTAAGTTTCATTCAAATCGGTCCAGCCGTTTTATAAACACACAGTGTGATAACTTAGGATTCGTTTAGATGCGCGAATCCGGTGCCTGGATATATGCCCGGTTGATGGTAATCTCGCCCCCTGTTAGGTATTGAGACTTAAACCTAACTAACGAAATCGTCGTACTTTTTCTACTTTCAGCTGATTTTTGTAAAAAGCAGAAACTGGTAGAAAAGTTGCTTGAAAAATACAAATCTGTTTTTTATGACAGAACGGCGGGCTCTTAATTGTTTCATGGAAACATGATGCCCACTTTGTTTGTGCATCCCCATTCCTAATTGTGATGCCTAGTGGCAGTGGCAGTGGTAGTGGTAGTGGGTGGTGTGGTGGTGGTGTTGTGTTGTGTGTTGTGTTTTGCCTAGTGGTAGTGGTGGTTGTATTATGTATCATAAAACTTTGTGTGCTTTTTTATTACGGGAGGACACTGGCTCCTGCAACACAGTTTTAACTAGTGCAGGAGTCAGAGAATTCCATATCTGGCGTACCATCTGTTTTATGACAATAAATATTTGTTTTTTTTTTTTTTTATGAGAGCTTAACCAGATAGCCCACTGACGGGGTCATTTCAGCTAAAAGATCTTAGGATACCATGCAATTATGAAACATTGCTAAAATAGGTTGATTATCAATGCGTGGTCCATGTCCATTCACCGTAGATTCTAGTTCAATCCATTTCTGTAATACAGACCTCAAACAACATACCTATTATAATGTCTTGTATACATAAACTCACGCCTTCTTCCCATGGGGGTAGGCAGAAACTACAGAACGCCACTTACTACAATCCTCATACTCCGTTTCCTTGTATATTGACTAATTCCTTTTACATTGACTTATATAGAGGAGCTCGTGGCAAATAACAGCCGCACGGATCGATCCATGAGGTTAAGCTACGTTTGCCGGGATTGGTCAGTGGATGGGTGACCATCTTTACATACCGAGACTCCTCTGGCGCCTCGGAAAGTACGTTAAGCCGTTGGTCTCGGCTGATGTCATTCGTAGATCTTTGACAGTCGTTACGGGTCGTCAGAAGCCCGAAAGTCTGACAACCAGTCTTACCAGGGGGTATCGTATTACCCAGTTACTGGGTTGTGTAGGTCAGATAGGCAGTCGTTCCATGTAAAGTAATGGTATTCAGCTGCATTCGGTTAGACTGGAAGCCGACCCCAACATAGTTGGGAAAGGCTAAGCAGATTTATTGATAGATAGATAGATAGATAAAACATTTATTTGGTGCAAAAGATATAGCACAACACACAAAAGTACAATTAATTAAATCAATATAAAAACAAGATACCAATAATGAAAACAAAAAACAAAAAAGAAAAGAAAAACGTACATATACAAAAAAAAAAAAAAAAAAAAAAATAAAAAGAAAAAAAAAATTGACACTATGACGTAAGTACTTTAAAACAAATTGACATCGAATTTACACAGTGCGGTGTGCGGCTCAAGGTTGCACCAAATGGGAGTCCAGCTCAGCATGTGTCAGACAATATACCTGACGCTGATTCGAGTATTCTGCTGGATCCCTGCAGCGACATACGGACGTCGAGCAGACGAGATTAATTGCTGTTGCAATAAAGAGTTATTATATATTTTATTGACTTATTCCGTACTAGGCTCGCTCTCTATTAAATAGGACTTAAACATAACTGGCGTAATGTGGGTGTACTATAGGGACTACACCTCTGCCTATCCCTTCGGGGATTACAGGCGTGATGTTATGTTATGTGTTATTCCGTACTAAAAAAAAATACCTTTCTATATAACAGGTCTTTACCTATGAAATTGCCGTTTTGTATGAAAAAATGTAAACTAATTTTTTGTCATGCATTTTTTATTTGTATTAATCGAAGTAATCACCCATGCAATCAATGCATCTTTGCCAACGCAGTGGCAGTTTATTGATGCCCTTCTTAAAGAAATCAGCTGGACGGGAGGCAATAAATTCTTCAAAGGCATTTTGTACTGCCTCTCGAGTATTGAATTTTTTTCCCGCCAAGAAGTTATCCAAATTCTGGAAAAGTAGTAGTCTGTAGGCGCAAGGTCTGGTGAGTAGGGCGGATGACGGAGAGCTTCCAACCCCAGTTCTTGCAACTTGGAGACCGTCTGCTGTGCAGTATGAGGTCGCGCGTTGTCGTGCAGGAGCAGCGGAGACGAGCGATTGACCAATGCTGGTTGGAGATGTGCCAGCTTCTCCATCATTGTGTTCAGTTCTTCACAGTACACATCTGAAGTAATGCTCACCCCGTTTGGTAAGAAGCTGTGATGAATCACACCGGCGCTAGACCACCAAACAGTGACCATCACTTTTCTAGGGGTAAGTTTTCGTTTCCAACCAACTTGCTGAGCGCTTGCGGTTATCAAACAGAATCCATGTTTCATCGCAGGTAACAATGCGGTTCAAAATTCCTTCATTTGTGTGTCTGTTGAGCAGTGCAAGGCACGTCTCGACGCGTACTTCGCGCTGGCGATCATTGAGTTCGTGGGGCACCCATTTGTCAAGCTTTTTTACCTTGCCAATTTGACGCAAATGGACCAATATTGTTTTGACGCTAACGTCGAAAGCTGCTGCTAATTCAGCCGTGGATTGTGTATCATCAGCTTCCACAATCGCCTTTAATTTGTCATTGTCGACCAAAGTCTTCGGACGACCGCGAGGTTCATTTTTCAGGTCGAAATTTCCAGAACGGAAGCGAGCAAACCAATAACAAGTGGTGCGTTGGTTTGTAATGTTAGCTCCGTAAACGTCGTTGATGTTGCGTGCCGCTTGTGCCGCGTTGCTGCCACGACGGTACTCATATTCCATAATTACTCGAATTTTTAACGTATCCATGATGACGAAAAAGATTGAAATGCGATGAAAATGTAACACTGATCAATAAACAAATGACTACTTTTGGAAAAAAAAATCCATGTTTTTAAAATAAAATTAATTTGAAATTAGAATTCTTAGCCAAACAAAAATTATTTTGATTTGAAATGGCCAGTACTGCAGAACGGCAATTTCATAGGTAAAGACCTAATACTTGTACCCTACCGCAGCTTACAAACTCAGACACTAATAAAAACAAACCATCAAAGAGCAGTCCTGACTCCATTCCACTTCATCCCGCCAGATATCGATAGCTTATGCACATTCATTGACCTAATTACACCACTAATTAGCCAGCTTTCACCGCTTGCCGCACTATTAAGTATTTGCTTTTCATATCTGTGATTAGTGATTAGTATTGGTTTTGATTGTTTGTGTTGAGTGATTAGTGTCATCATGGATTGGAACAGGTTCTGATAATATTTTCTATAGATAAGTCACTATACACACATACATAAACTCAAAAATTCTCGATGTTCCCATAGATAGGTATATTGTATAAAACGCACACTATGCAGTCATTCATATATGGCAGTTGGGAGATTACATCGCTGACAAAAATGCTTAGCTAAATGTTGGTCCTGCTCCACAAGGACGCATAAACTAATTGATTAGCAATCGAAAATATTCTTGGAGCTGCTGAAGATTAAGAAGAGAGAAAACATTATCTCTTAGTAATGTAAAATTACATAGCACATGTGTGAGCACTATGTAAGCTAATATAAAGCTACCTTTTACTGGGTACGTCATTCACTGACTTGAGTGTGTCCTGGCGGTTGAGAGTATGTCATGCTCACTCAAATGTCTCGCTGGTGGTGGCGTGTGTGTTAGATCATTAAGTTCCCTTCAAAATGGTTGAGCTAATTGGTGCTGATCCATGCGTCATGTTCGTGAACGGGCACCATCAGTTGGGACTGGTCGTCTCTTAGCTGCCCCGGCTTATTTTTAATTTAGTTATTTTTAGTTGTTATCTTTTTATAGTTGTTATCTTTTTATTACGAACGCTTTTAACGTGCACGTCTTTCTACATTGTTCTCACATGTATATTTTCAACATGAAAGATGTAACCAATTTTTTGTAAAAATATTTTGCTCTAAAAGAGTGTCCGTGGAGTTTCTTGCCCGTTCTTCTTCATAGGGACCTACTTCGCTTTGGAATAGACAACTAGCTTCATCTTTCTGACTGACCGACCCCTTGACAATTCAAAAGTGCATGTAATTGGTTTATTTGAAAATTTATTTCAAATAAACCAATTTGAGCTTTGAGTTTGAGTTTATATTTCTATGGATGTTCCCCTTCATTTATTAAGGAATAAACAGGATAGGAGGACCTCGTGGCTAAGTAATAACAACCGCACGGGTCGATCCATCTGGTTAAGCTACGCTTGCCGGGGTTGGTCCGTAGATGGGTGACCATCTTTACATACCGGGACTCCTCCATGCCTCGGAAAGCACGTTAAGCCGTTGGTCCCGGCTGTCATTCTTGGATCTTTGACAGTCGTTACGGGTCGTCAGAAGCCCGAAAGTCTGACAATCAGTCTTACCAAGGGGTATCGTATTACCCAGTTAATGGGTTATGGTGGTCAGATAGGCAGTCGCTCCATATAAAATAATGGTATTCAGCTGCATCCGGTTAGACTGGAAGCCGACCCCAACATAGTTGGGTAAAGGCTAGGCAGATTGAAACAGGATAGCCCGGTTAAGCAGCCGACAACCTTCTAGGTTGATCTATGAGACACAAAAAAAAGGTGGTTATAGGTGGTTATGCCTCACCAGCCACATCCCAAAAAATCACAGCTGACTTACTTATTATTCCGTTACATCAAGATACAGTTTTAAACGCCATCACATAAGTAGGTGTCGTTGCATAACCAGTTATTAACGGTTGCTCTGACGAAACCCACGGTTAAATAACCTTACGATAACATCGGTAACCGGTCCATTCGGAACAATTATTTGGCTTGTTTAAGGTCCGGAGGCATTGTATTGAGACCAGCCAAGTTTGAGTTCCTGCCTATTATTCATACTCTTACAACATTGTTTTTAAAAATTAAAAAAAGTTTGTGTATCAGATCCGACGCACGACGGGAGTTTACTCCTGTTTTTTGTGACGTTCCGACTTTCTATTGTTGGACGATAACAAAGCATCATAGAGGCAGGGTTTCTTCAATGAATCAGTGCTATAAAATAAGCAACTTTAACGTGTAAAGGCGTTCGCTTTGTTTTACGTTGCGCAGAAAACATAACAACGCTTTTGAGTTAACGCTTGTATTTCACTCCTCATAAAATTTACATACCAAATGCCTTATATTAAAATCAATTCTTAAGGAGTATTATACTCCAATAAAGTAAAGAAACTTCATTTTCGCATTTAAAATATTAGTTAGGAATGGCATGGCATAGGATTTGGAATGTAGACATTTTAAACACCAAGGAACTCCCATTCAAATACAAATTGCGTAATTTTTAGGGTTCCGTACCTCAAAAAGAAAAAACGGAACCCTTATAGGATCACTTCGTTGTCCGTCTGTCTGTCTGTCTGTCAGTCTGTCAAGACCCTTTTTCTCTGGAACGCGTGGAGGTATCAAGTTGAAATTAATATCAAATACGTAAGTCTATGGTCTCTTAGAGTCCTAAAAAACTCAAGCTCTAAGTCAACGCAATAAAAACCTACGGCCATTTATGCGACATTTTTTGATACTCGCAAGTAAATCAAAACCTATAGGGTACTTCCCGTTTTCCTAGAACAATGAAATTTGGCAAGAAATAAGCTCTCACAGCACAAATAAAGGAAAAAAACGAAAATTTTCAATTTGTAATTCTATCAATTTACTCTGTCAGTCTGTCATGGCCCTTTTTCGGGTCGGGTCGGTTGGAGATATCAAGTTGAAATTAATATCGAATACGTAAGTCTATGGTCCCTTAGAGTTTTAAAAAAATCAAGCTTCTAAGTCAACGCAATTAAAAAAATGCGGCCATTTTTCGACACGTTTTGATATTCGCAACTGTCGCAAGTAAATCAAAATCTACAGGGTACTTCCCGTTGACCTCAGAGATATCAACAGCAATAGTCAAACATACAAAAAATATCACTGTACCTAGACAAAAAAGAACGATTAAACCATGGATAACTCCAGGACTTCTAAAATGTATCAAGCACCGAGATAAACTGTACGTAAAATCTAAGAAGTCACCAAGCAATCTAATACTACATGTAACCTATACGCGTTACCGAAATTACTGCAATATGCTACTGCGTAAATTAAAGAGGACCTATGAAAAGAATGAACTTGAAAAATCTAGGAATAATCCTAAAGCATTATGGAAAACCATTAAGGAGATAACCAATACAGGTAAAATATGCTCTAGTCCTGTTGAACTACTCAAAGTATGTGGCAGCCCTGCATCTTCCCTCAACAATGTCTGTTCTTTCTTTAGCAACATAGGTAAAAACATGGCCGCAAAAATAATTAATGACCCATCTAAAGTGCCTTTAAACCGCGGGACCACCCAAGGTGGTAATAACAAGACTCTGAAGCCGCCTGTAAATTCACTCGCTATCCAAAAAGTTAACGAATGTGACATAGAAACTATTATACTTCAGATGCGCCAGGACTGTGCCGTAGGCTGGGATGGAATATCTTCCTCGCTCCTAAAGTCATGTCGTCATATTCTAGTATCGCCGGTAACATATATCTGCAATCTCTGCATTGAGACAGGTGTTTTTCCAGATTCTCTGAAGAGAGCCATAGTGCATCCAATTTTTAAGGGAGGTGACAGAGGCTGTGTCGATAATTATAGGCCTATTTCAGTACTGTCGTCGCTCTCTAAAATCCTCGAGAAGATTCTCAATCAAAATCTAACAAGCTTTCTAGACAAATACAAAATTATAGCGGACAATCAGTACGGCTTTCGGTCTGGAGTCTCCACTGAGGACGCAGTATTGGATCTAACGCAATCTATTTCTAAGACTCTGGACAATAGAACAAAGTGCCTTGGTATTTTCTTGGACTTGTCAAAAGCTTTCGACACAGTCTCTGTCCCCAAACTAATTTCCAAGCTAGAGCGTTTGGGTGTACGTGGCATAGCTCTGGAAATCTTCAAAGATTACCTGAGGAATCGCACCCAGCTGGTAAAGATTGGCTCTAGCTACAGTGATGAAGAGGTTGTGTTGTACGGTGTTCCCCAGGGAAGCATTCTAGGCCCCACCCTTTTTCAGATATACATAGATGACCTTTGTAGAGTGTCAATACCAGCTTGTAAGGTGTATGCATATGCAGATGACACAGCGATTCTGGTTGATGGGCCCTCCTGGGAAGATGTGAAACAAAGGGCGGAATTTGCAATGTCTTCAATTATGAACTGGCTTGACCTAAACTTGCTGACATTAAATTTAAAGAAAACGTATTACCTGCCCTTTGCGATCCGGTCCAACACGAAACCTACAAGTAGTTTCACGATAACGGCTCACTCATGCCAGAATCAGCTGATATCGTGTTCATGCCCTCCCATTGCCAGAGCAGAAAGTGTCAAATATTTGGGTGTGCATATAGACGATGGACTAAAATGGGATAAACAAATCGATACACTAACTTCTCGAACACTACGTCTTATTCACATATTCAAATCTCTCCGAGAATCCGCCAGTGTTGACACTCTAAAAATGGTGTACTTCACATTATGCCAATCGATTATTGGATACTGTGTGACTGTATGGGGTGGGGCAGCAAAGACTTATCTTCTAAGAGCAGAGAGGGCTCAAAGGGCTGTACTCAAAGTTATGCTAAAGAAACCCTACAGATACCCTACAGCGCAACTTTACGCTGATTGCAAAGTGCTGACGGTTCGGCAGCTTTTCATTCTCCAATCTGTCCTGAGGATACATGCCCGCTTACCTCCATCTGATCCAAGTAAGCGTACATATGTTCCCCCAGGTGTACAGTACAAAACCATATTTGCAAGACGTCAATACTATGTCCTAAGTCGTCATGTTTTTAAGAGGATACAGAAAGAACTAGACATAATAGACCTAAATAAATACAATGTCAAATCAAAAACTTCTGACTGGCTCATACAGCAGGACTACATTAAAACAGAGTCTATACTGCTATCATACGTCGCTTGACATAATTAACCACTCCAAATACACCCACAAGATCTCATACTCATACACACATAAACACACATACACACCCTCACACACACACACACACATACACCTCAACACTCACACATACTTGAATAATACTAACACTAATATTAATATGCATTAGTAATGGTAATCGACACACTCATTCACTCTTGTAAGTTTTTAGTTTTTACTCAATTTAAATTTTGGCCGATCACTGTCAGATACAGGTTTCTTCCTAGTTTATGAGACAGGGTTCACTATTTTTGTATGCGTAGACCTTTTTTTGCAAACCTATATGCTTGTTCTATTGTACTGATTTGTTTATGAACTGTGTCTGTGTGTATTTATTTTGGAAAAATAAACAATTTATTTATATTTATTATTTACCTAGAATAATGAAATTTGGCAAATAGCAAGGTCTCACAGCACAAGTAAAGGAAAAAGTCTGAAAAATGTTAATTTGTAATTCTATCGCATAAAAAAAAAATCAAGTCTATCAGTCTGTCAAGACCCTTTTTCTCAAGAACACGTGGAAATATCAAGTTGAAATTGATATCAAATACGGAATTCTATGGTTTCTTAGAGTTCTAAAAAAAATCAAGCTTCTATATCAACGCAATAAAAAAATACGGCCATTTCGCGACACATTTTGATACTCGCAACTGTCGCAAGTAAATCAAAACCTATAGGGTACTTCCCGTTGTCCTAGAATCATGAAATTTGGCAAGAAGAAGCACAAATAAAGGAAAAAGTCCGAAAATTGTTAATTTATAATTCTATCACATGAAAAATTTTTTTCAAGATTGTCAGCCTGTCAAGACCCTTTTTCTCAAGAACGCGTGGAGGTATCAAGTTGAAATTAATATCAAATGCGTAGGTCTAGAGTTCTAAAAAAAATCAATCTTCTAAGTCAACGCAATAAAAAAATACAACCATTTATGCGATACTCGCAAGTAAATCAAAACCTATGGGGTACTTCCCGTTGACCTAGAATAATGAAATTTGTCAAGAAGGAAGGTTTCAAAACACAAATAGAGGAAAACGTCAGAAAATTGTTAATTTGTAAGTTTATCCCATAAAAAAACTTTTTTTGGGATTACAACGTTAAGAGGCCGTATATACCTACTAAATTTTGCCGATTTAGCTATTTAAGTACGTGATTTTACAGACGTAATTTTACGGTTAAAATACTGTATTTCTAATATAAGTTTTAATGAACAACATGAAAGATCATTTCAATTATGATCTAATGAATGAGCTACTTTTTCATTTTGTGTCGAGTTTATAAATGCGAGAGGTTAGGTTAGGTTAGGTTGTTTTAAAAGATTTTTTAATACCAAATGTTTTTAACATTTTCCTTTTTTTTATGAAATGGATTGATTTTGAACTGAAGCTTATTTCTGTTGTTTTAATTTTATGAACGAGAGTTCTAAGTAGCCGAAATCAAAAGCAATTCTTTGCCTATTTTCTTTATAGTTTGACTCAGTTAAATATTTTTTTACTCAAAAATTTTATATGAAAGTAGTAAAAACAATTCGTACATATGTGATATTGTAAACCTCTTACAGCAAAAATTCACATAACAGTCGCCGGGTTAGGTCGATAAATCAAAATTAAATAATAGAAATAAAAAAGTAGCTCATACATTAGATCATAGGTAATTGAAATGCTCATTCATATAGTGCATTAAAACTTATAGAAATATATTATTATACCTGTAAAATCACGTAAATCAGCGAAATCGGCAAAATTTCGTGTACGGCCTCTTATGTTTGTTTTTGGGATAAATTATTTTCAACTACGGAACCCTTCATTGTACGTGGCCCGACACGCACTTGACCGGTTTTTTTTAATTGACAAAGCCTTCTCGATCCAAGATTTTCATAATAATGAGTACCTACTACAATCTGTCACCATACACCTAATTTTTATTTTTTGTAAGATTTGCTATATAAATGATACCTATGAAATTTTTTATACAGCATGTTGATATAATTATTGCATGCGTACCTACTAGGCAGGCCATGATGGAACTTTAATTTACCTAACATCTGTCTGTATAACCTATGCCCACAATAAAAAGATTTGATTTGATTTTAGGATAGTTAGGAAAGGATTACAATACGAACTAACTATAAAGTATAGTCAAACTTGGCTAAAGTTTCACAGGCGAGGCGCTCAATCAGTGCGAGTTATTCACTACAAAATCCGCACAAAACAAGCTTTTTACGGGCAGCCAATGCATAAATTGCAATGGTAGTTCTTATTAGTTCTAAATCTTATTTTAATTGCTAAAGTTAACTTTGTTTCTTATCTACTATTGTTAAGGCTCTTTCCAAACCTCAATAATTAATTTATTATCATGTAACAGTTAGGAAAATAGTATTTTCTGAAAACTTATCTATTTTAAAAGAATCCCGTTTTTATTCTTGACCGAAAAGGTTGAATAAATAAATACAAACAGAGCAATTAATATCTATCATTACTAACTACACTTTTAAGAGAGGAGCACGTGGCTAAGTAATAACTGCCGCACGGATAGATCCATCAGGTTAAGCTTCGCTTGCCGGGGTTGGTCAGTCGATGGGTGACCATCTTTACATACCGAGACTCCTCCGTGCCTCGGAAAGCACATTAAGCCGTTGGTCCCGGCTGTCATTCGTGGATCTTTGATAGTCGTTACGGGTCGTCAGAAGCCCGAAAGTCTGACAACCAGTCTTACCAAGGGGTATCGTATTACCCAGTTACTGGGTTGTGGAGGTCAGATAGGCAGTCGCTCCATATAAAATACTGGTATTCAGCTGCATCCGGTTAAACTGGTAGCCGACCCCAAAATAGTTGGGAAAAGGCTAGGCAGATTGATTGACTAACTATTTTAAAATAATCTAATTAGGTTAAACTACAACACTTTCTATGACTAATGTTAATAAGTTACGGTTGTCAATTAATTGCGAGAAATTCCTTAAGATGACCCTAATATTTATAGCAGTGACTGATCTAGTCTTAAGCCAGTGGTTTCCAACCTTTTTGACTGGGAACTAATTTGAGTTCTTTGTTGTAAGCAGGGAGTCAGGGACCCATAAG
Organism: Cosmia pyralina; assembly: GCA_946251885.1. Taxonomy (NCBI): domain Eukaryota; kingdom Metazoa; phylum Arthropoda; class Insecta; order Lepidoptera; family Noctuidae; genus Cosmia; species Cosmia pyralina. The sequence goes on along the minus strand of OX276349.1, from coordinate 23,473,703 downwards.
ATTTAAGAAAAATAAATAAGTTGTGTCAATCTAAAACTTTAATGCAAACTTTTAACATATTCGTTAAGCTTAAAATTAACATCCATTATCAGTACTTACCTACTATGGTAATAGGTGAAATCCAAGGGTAGTAAAATAATGACATCCTAACAGCCTAATATTATAAATGCTGCGCTAAGGTAGCCCGCGAAATTAAAATTTTCTTACGTTTTTTGCAATTTGCAGGTCAGTGTCAGGTTGTATGTTGATTAAAATATGATTCGCGGCCGTAAGTAACATGGCTTTATAGAATTATAAATAATCATTAGAATCAGCAATACAACTCCATAATTTAGAATTTACCTCAAAACATGATTTCATGAAATCGCTAGATTTGAGGTCAATTCTGACTTATGGAGTTGTATTGCTGATTCTAATGCTTATAATTCCGCGAATTATATTTTAATCAACATAAAACCTGACACTGACCCGCAAATTGCAAAAAACGTAAGAAAATTTTAATTTCGCGAGCTACTTTAGCGCATCCCCCTTGAGTACCTACCTATTCAATCAGGTAAAGGAGGCTTCCAACGTTATTTTTACAACGTCATTTCCACGTGCTATGATTTGATAATATACTTACTTCGTTACATCCTATCTTAATCATAACTTCCTAACTAATACTTATTATATACTTAAACATGCGTAGATGTGACGCATATTTTCCCCAAAACTTGCTTTTTACATTGTTTATTTTATTTTGTTGTCCTTTGCGTCGTGTTTACCGCAAATAAACGTATTTTCTTTCTTTCTTTCTTATAATTGCGAAAGTAAGTTTGTTTGTTTGTTACATTTTCACGCCTAAACCACTGAACCGATCATCCTGAAATTTTGCTTACACGTTGTCAGGTGTACAGAAACTGACCTTTCATACCGAAAAAAAGTATTGTTCCCGAGGAAAACAACAATAACGTTCTTATGATAATAGATGGCGTCACGTGTCTTACGAATCATGATTGAATTATTATTATTACAAAGAATAAGGAAGGATTTCCCGGTAGTACGTCCCGTGGGATATTTTTCGTCCTCCACGCGGGCTAAGCCGCTGGCAAAAGCTAGTTGTTTATAAAAAAAAAATTAAACTGCTTGCCACGTACACACGGCTACACGTCAAGCTATACATTTCCAGTTTACACTGACCTCTCATTGTAAAGAAATCCTATACAATGCGAGATCAGCTTATACTGGAAATGTATATCTTGATCGGCCGGTCTATTCTGTAAAAATCTCACCGTGAAAACTTGGGTGAAGTGAGCTTAAAATAGCTTTAAGAGCTTAAAATGAACTGTCATTCCACCTGATGCTAGGGATTATCACTATTGACAGCTCACTTTAAGCTCACTTCATCTAAGTTTTCACGGTGAAATATTTAGTTACAGAATATCACTGCAGGATGTTGCCGTGCGTACTATACTGCACCGACCGCGTCCACAATTAATAATTTTAAAATTTTACAACGATAAAAGTTTGAAATTATTAGCGGACCATATTTTAGCTCTTGCGGTCCACTGGTTGGATACCACTGTCTTAAACCAATTACTGCGGTTCTAATTTGTGAAATGAGTTTAAATAAATTATAAAATAATTGGCAGGTACGCACGGCTACAGATCAAGCTATAAATTTCCAGTATAAGCTGATCTCGCATTGTATAGGATTTCCTTACAATGAGAGGTCAGTGTAAACTGGTACTGTATATAGCTTGATCTGTGGCCGTGCGTACGTAAGTAAACTAATCAGTTACTATTTACAGGCCATTTCCTAGTAAAGGTTTTATTAAAAAACTAACTTCTGCCCACGACTTTGTCCGCGTGAAATTTCTTCTTTTGACATAAAATATATCCATGAGTGACACCCGGTAGTACCTACTGCCTTGCTATTCTGTACAAATCTCACCGTGAAAACCTAGGTGAAGTGAGCTCTCATTCTACCAGATGCTAGAGATTGACACTATTGACAGCTCACTTCACCTAAGTTTTCACGGTGAGATTTGTACAGAATAGCACTGCTGTAGCTTCCCATTAGTGGAAGATTTTTCGGAATCGGATCAGTAGTTCTGAAGATTACCCCGTATATACAAACTCACTTACCTCTTTGTAATATTAGTATAGACAAGTAAGTATTTTTAAGAGGGATGTCTCATTTTGTCACCTTTCTCGCTCACACGGAAACAAACTTTTGCTACTTAGCAAAGGTCAAACGCTAAAACCAACACTACAAAACCCTACTACACTGCAATTTTCCCTCAATATACAACAGATTTCATAATCCCACAATCCAGTGAGCAGTGGGTTACCTAACCGCTACATTATTCACATAAACATCGTAGGCAACTTGCAGTAGTGTAACCACGCCGTAGGCCTCACTTGAGTCAGTCTTCTCTCGTCACGTTGAGAACACGGCGAATCAAAACGTGCGATCTGTAATGGCGGTTGGCACTTGCATTTGTAGGGTGACTGTTATTGTTGATGCTTTTAGGACTTTTTTTGCAATTTATGTTTTTTTTTCTGGGATGAGGAGCTCGTGGCTAAGAAATAACAGCCGCACGGGTCGATCCATCAGGTTAAGCTACGCTTGCCGGGGTTGTCCGTGGATGGGTGACCATCTTTACATACTGAGACTCCTCCGTGCCTCGGAAAGCACGTTAAGCCGTTGGTCCCGGCTGTCATTCGTGGATCTTTGACAGTCGTTATGGGTCGTCAGAAGCCCGAAAGTCTGACAATCAGTCTTACCAAGGGGTATCGTATTACCCAATTAATAGTTTGTGGAGGTCAGATAGGCAGTCGCTCCATGTAAAATAATGGTATTCACCTGCATCCGGTTAGACTGGAAGCCGACCCCAACATAGTTGGGAAAAGGCTGGGCAGATTGATTGATTGATTGTTTTTTTTTCTGTGATTTTATTTTTTGTCTATCTTCTCTTGAGAATTGTAATGATTTTAATAGATATTCTCGCTATAATGGCCTCACTTACCCGCCGTGATCACCGCGCTGCGCCCTGGATGATGAGATGATGCTGCTCGTATCCGTCCCGGGACGGGCTGATGGTTTACGGGTTTCACAAGGTTTAGGCCGTGCTAGTGGGAAGTTATATGGTTCAGGCACTCAGGTTTTGATGATTTTAGTTACTTTGAGCGCACGCAATGACGATTGCTGCAGGCTCGGTTCGTTCGTTGGTGCGACTGACATTACCGCCACGCGCGCGTGCGTGAGCGCGTATAGAACTTATTTTTTCCAAATAGCGCGCGTTGATTGGCTCCGAGATGTGCCATTGGCGGTTTGGTGGGATTTATAGTGGAAGCCAAAGCAAAACCCCAACATTCCCCCCATCGAAATCCGCCAGGATTTCCCGGTTATAAGGTCATTTGACAGAGTTGTCAAGTGTTGAGATATTGAATAACAATGTTTAACTAGGTAAGCATTGTTGAAAGCATGTGATATGTGTGTGATATGATTGTGTGAGTAGTGGACTGTATAAACTTAAATAACTACATTTAAAAATAGTTTACTAAACTAAATAGTTGACTCATTCAGTGTTCCGAATGAGTGCCTAATGATATTCAAATAAATTTAAGATGATTCCTGCTCCAAAGGGAGCGGACTAAGCTTGACTACGGGTCGAGTAATGACAGTGTTCTTGGTACGAAGACCGACCACGCGTACGATGCCATCAGGCCCTGGATATAGTTTAATAACTCGACCTAATGCCCATCGAAGAGGAGGCGCCTCCGAGTTTATGAGTACCAAATCTCCTTCTTTCAGATTGCCACAACCATCCAACCACTTCTGGCGTTGTTGGAGCGTGTGGAGGTAGTCTTTTCGCCAGAGTCGCCAGAATTGCTGCGACATCTGCTGTACGGCTTGCCAACGATTCAGCTTCCATGGCGGATGATTCGTCAAGTCGTATTCGGGAACCTCTAGAAGTTCTCTGCCGATCAGAAAGTGCGCCGGTGTGAGCACTTCGAACTCACTGGGATCTGAAGATATTGCACACAGCGGTCGTGAGTTTAACACTGCTTCGACGCGTGCAAAAAGGGTGGCAAGCTCCTCGAATGTAAGGGCTCTTTCGCCGACAGTTCTTTTCAGGTGCGTCTTTGCGGATTTGATTGCTGCCTCGTATATGCCTCCAAAATGGCTGCCTGTGGGTGGATTATGCTTCCACGTCACTTTGCGTGTCGTAAAGTTGCAAGAAATCTCATCAGTATTAGCTTCGAAGAACTTAAAGGCATCTGCTAACTGTTTACCAGCTGCGACGAAGTTTGTGCCGTTATCTGATATTACAGCACTACACAATCCACGCCTGGCGGTGAATCGATCGAATGACGCGAAGAAGCATTCTGTACTCAGAGACGAGAGCGTCTCCAAGTGCACTGCACGAGTTGCGCAACAAACAAATACGCATAGATATGATTTTACGGTACGAGCGTTCCTACGAGTTGACTCCTTTGTATAGAAAGGGCCACCGATATCAACACCGACCGTGTGAAAGGTATGTATATCTTGAGTTCTAAATCTGGGCAGTTGACCCATAATAGGTTGCCAGGACTTGGGCCTGACCTTAAAACACGCAATACATTTAGTAGTTCGCGTTCTTATTACACTCCTAGCTGACACTATCCAGTATTTTTGACTTAATATACCTTGAAGAGATCGCGGTCCTGAATGTAAGTAAAGAATATGGTAATGATCGATGAGACTATACGTGAAATTAGATTTTTTAGGAAGCAGCAGTGGATGCTTCTTATCATACGTTATCCTAGATTGTGAAAGTCTGCCCCCCACCCTGAGGAATTTATTCGCGTCTAAGAAGGGGCTGAGCTTTCGCAAACTCTGATGAGGTTTCAAGCCTTTTGACAGCGCTATGATATCCTCAGCGAAGTGCTGTTGCTGTACCGATTTTATCAAACTGTCGTGTGCCTTGCGCAGATCGATTATCATGAGCCCAGTACGTTTATCTCTGGGTAGTCGACAGTTACGGATGAACTGGTGAATACGTGCGACCACGTGCAACAGTTTGTTGAAATTAGAATAACGCTCGGTTAATTCATATATTACGTCGGTTGGAGCTTCAATGGACACCAAATTCTTTGACTCGATAGAAGACTTAAGCTCCAGTGGATGTTCGTCCCTGAACTCATCCATCGAACGAATAGGCCAATTGTCTTCAGAGAGCCACTGTGGACCATTGAGCCACTCTGGCATTGTGAGAAGGGTCGAAGGTAACGCGCCACGAGAACACACATCGGCTGGATTACTCACTCCACTAACGTGGAACCAACAGCTACTGGGAACTGTGTCCAGTATCTTGGTCACGCGAGTCGCAACAAATATTTTTAATTTATAGGCAGGAGTGTTCAGCCATGCTAGAACAACTGACGAGTCTGTGAATAACAGAATCTCGTCAATTGTTAACTTGCGTTCTGTTAAAATGTTTTTGACGTATTTAACTAATTTAGATAATAAATGTGCCGCCATCAACTCTAGGCGAGGTATCGACAGTGTTTTTAAGGGCGCGACCTTAGATTTAACTACCAGAAGGCTGACCTTCTGTTCATTTTCTTTATTTGTGGTTTGTAAGTATATTACAGCGGCATAACCAAGGGTCGATGCATCGCAAAATCCTAGAATCCGACAGAAGGTATTTTGCCTAACCATGGCATGTCTATCATGTTTAAATTCTGAAAGTAGAGGCAGTTCCCGCACGTATGCAAGCCACTCTGCTTCAAGATTCGCAGGCAAACGTTGGTCCCAGTGAAGCTGTAGAGCCCAAAGTTTCTGCATGAAGCACTTGGCATAGAACACACAAGGAGCTACAAATCCTAGTGGATCAAACAAGCGTCCTATCTGCGATAGAATAGATCGCTTTGTGACCTCTTGGTCTAATGGCGCAGTCCGAAACGAGAAACAGTCGGTAGACGGCTGCCACTGGAGACCGAGTACTTTAAGTGACAGATTCTCCTCATCATTAAATTCGATAGGTGTCTCACGGTGGTCTTCTGGTACGGCTGCTAATAGTTGAGGGCAATTACTCGACCATTTTCGAAGTATAAACCCTGCACGTTCTAGTATAGTTCGAAGATCCGTCTGCAGCTGTAGTGCAGCGTCGACGCTAGGCTCTGACCATAACAAATCATCCATAAAAAATGCTGTCTTCAAGACACGCGCGGCTGCCGGATACGTGTCCGCCTCAGCAGCTGCTAACGTGTGGAACACTTTGATGGCCAAGTACGGACTGCTGGCTACACCGTATGTGACTGTGTTGAGCTCGTAAACCTGCATGGGTTGATCTGTTGAGACTCGCCACAAAATGTGCTGATACGGCCGTTGCTCTTGGTAAATGAGGATCTGTCTATACATTTTACAGATGTCGGCTGATAGACATACTTCGTAAAGTCGAAAATTGATTAAAATGTTATTAATGTCTGCTTGAAGTTTTGGGCCCGCCAATGCTACATCGTTAAGAGATTTTTGATTGGTGGTTTTACATGACGCGTCAAACACCGTTCTCAATTTTGTTGTGGTGCTGGATGGCTTTTGGATGCAAAAATGTGGGATCAAATATTTGGAATCCACGTCTTGCATGTCTCCTAAACATGTCATGTGCCTTAAAGCCTCGTATTCAGCCATGAACTTATGATACTCGGACTTGAGTTGAGGTTCCCGATTCAGTCTTGCCTCTAAATTGACCAGGCGACGTATTGCGACTTGTCTGGATTCGCCGAGATCATGGTCAGGTCGAAGCGGGTATTTCACCACGAATCTACCCGTCTCGTCGCGACGACAATCTTTGGCGAACAGCTCTTCAGCTAAGGCGTCGTCCGGTTTCATGGATTTTTCTGACGGTATGTTCTCAGTATCCCAGAACGCGTTCATTATCTGATCGAGGTTAGTTGAACTTGTGAGACCGCAGAAAGAATTGTCCGAGCTGGCAGTGGTAGCTGACGTTATCGTTTGCCGCGGATTCCGTTGGTCGAGAACGACTTGACCGGTAATTACGTATCCGAAGATGGATTCGATAGCGACAGGCATCCCAGCCTGAGAAGGTAAGATCTTGTCACCGCCGTAAATATATGGGAAAAGATCACTAGCAATCAGCATTTCGACCGGTGCCGGTTTGTCAAAGGCTGGATCTGCCAAGGCAAGATGTTGATATTGATTAAATATCTTGTCTGGCATAGGTACTGTTGGCAAGTTGCCAGCAATATTGGTCACAACAACAGCATCAGTGGCAAGCACTGGAACACTGGTGCCACGTGGCTTGATGGTGCAAGTTGTCAAGCCGAAATGCTGAACCCTATTTCCGCCTAAACCTGTAGGTTCGAAATCGCACTTACGACGGGCTAGGCCCAATTTCCTAACACAATCCTTAGTAATGTAACTTGACATAGCGCCACTGTCAATCAGAACACGTACGGGGTGATACTGTGACCACGCATCTGCGACGTGTATGACAGCGGTGCCAAGCAACACGGTTTCTTCAGTTGAGCACGTAAGAGCTACCACTTTCTCCTCGGACTTAGTCGAATCTAGGTGGAGAGTGACGTGGTGTCTCTTTTTGCATACCGTACAACAATATTTGGACGTACAATCCTCCGTGGCGTGATTGTTCCGCAAACAGTTAGCACACAGCTTGAGTTCCGCAACTTTATCGTTGCGTCGTTCAGGTGTGAGCTCGTTGTATTCGGTGCATCGGTAAATAGAATGTTGTGGCTTTTGACAATACAGACACGAGATGGAAGATTTTGACTCACTCTTATCAGTACTGGCCACACCAGATGCTAATGTATGCGCTTGAGTACGCGATTTATTTGAGTTTGGCACTTTTGACGCCGAGGGAGGGGGCGACTTAGATGAATTTTGCTTGCCTGGTACCGCCGGTTTGACGGTCACTGGTTTGCACTCCGACATCTCAAGTACGCGCGCCTGACTCTCAACAAACGTCAATAATTCTGTAACGGTAGGGATATGCCCCGGGGCTACAGTTTGTTCGAACTCACGCCTAGTAACCGCATCCAAATTACGCAACGATACGTAAAATAACATGAAACTGGCTAAATCTGGTATTTTAAGAAGCTCTAGTGCACTAATATTCTCTTGATAGGTATTCATGAATGTATTTAGGTTCGATGCGGACTCGCTGGTAATCGGTTTGAAACAAAACAGCTTGTCTAAATATGCTGTGGCTAGGACGCGCTTATTTTCGTAACGTTTCTCTAGCGATTTCCATACAATCGCGTAATTATCCGCGCTGACCGGCATCGACTTCACGATTGGCAATGCTGGACCACTAACGCACGACAGCAAATAATAAAATTTCTCGATTTTAGTTACACGGGAATTATTATGGATGAGACTTAAAAATGTATCACGAAAAGTGGGCCAGTTCTCTATTTTGCCATCAAATTTAAAAAGTTGCAATTCGGGTAACTTAACCCGCCGGAAGTCACCGTCACCATTCTCGTTCGTATTTCGTTCGGTTTCAATCGAAACGTTCTTGGTCGTGAGTGTATTCGCAACAGTACGAATCATGTAATAAATATCATCGAATGCTTCGATTTCCTTATAAGTTGGCTTAAACTTCGGATTGTATTGTCTATTTATCGAGTTAATTCCCGCGACAGACCTATCGAATTCATCCCGAATCTTAGACAAATCTTGCACTCTAGCAATAAACAACCCTTCGCTTTTTGGGTCTGTTGATACCGTTTTCGACATTTCGAATAAATTCTGTAAGCGAATAAAACACATCTCCTTTGAGGTCAGAAGTGGTTGCATTAAACTGTCGAATTCCGCGTCCTCCATTTTGAATAAGTACTAAAATGTACAACACGTATTAAAAATAACAAGCTCACTTGACTAATAATTGACCCCGTTAAATTAAAAACAAACGAAATTACACTTTAAGTACGTAAATATTACGCATAGGTAGATACCTAGGTAAATATTTGACGAATGTTACGAACGTCGCGCGGCTGACTATTATCACAGCGATTGAGCGATGAACGATTGAACGAACGCAAACTATCCACGCCCGACCGGCCGGCTTCGCGACAAAAACACTGATACTACGCGAACGCAAATCACAACACTTATGCACTAAAACACTGTTAAACACTAGTAAACGTTAATGACAACAGATTTGCCTGTAAATACAACACAAATATGCATAAAAACATCTACAAATTAAAACTTTCCAGAAATAAGTCAATATCATAATACCTACAAACCTACCTACTTACTGCAGAAATGATTTTGCAACAAACCACTTTATTTGACTTATTTACGTAATGTAATTGGTTTCTATTGATTACTAACCACACAATGTAACTAAATAAAGTGATTTCTTTGTAGAACACAGAAATATTACAACTTATGGCAAAAATACAATAAAAAAACTTCGATAATTATTCTAGTACTAGTAGGTAGTAGGTAAAATGGCGGCTAAAAAATAAGTTTATGTGAAAATGTGTTATTGTAAAGAGTTTTCTGAGTTTAAATGACCATATAACTGGGTTATCCGGCTCGACGGATCAAAAAATGTAATGATTTTAATAGATATTCTCGCTATAATGGCCTCACTTACCCGCCGTGATCACCGCGCTGCGCCCTGGATGATGAGATGATGCTGCTCGTATCCGTCCCGGGACGGGCTGATGGTTTACGGGTTTCACAAGGTTTAGGCCGTGCTAGTGGGAAGTTATATGGTTCAGGCACTCAGGTTTTGATGATTTTAGTTACTTTGAGCGCACGCAATGACGATTGCTGCAGGCTCGGTTCGTTCGTTGGTGCGACTGACATTACCGCCACGCGCGCGTGCGTGAGCGCGTATAGAACTTATTTTTTCCAAATAGCGCGCGTTGATTGGCTCCGAGATGTGCCATTGGCGGTTTGGTGGGATTTATAGTGGAAGCCAAAGCAAAACCCCAACAAGAATATTGTAGTTAACTGCTCTCATGAATAATATAAAATATCCTAAATAACTCATCTTTAAATCCTGTATACTGGGAAACACTTCTATGAAACTTTTCCGCTGCTTAGATTGTGTAGGCCATTTTTCTTGAATAGACAATTTCCAAATGCCGGAAAATTCTGAGAAGACCTAAATATAATTCAAACAAAATAGAGAAAATCCTCTTCCACTGAACTTCAACATTTAGACATTGAACAAAGAATCACTTGAACCAAAAATACAAAAATCCCTCCAAGAATCGTACTTCAAACAAGGCTTTATCATCTCAAGCCATAGATACCCTTACCCCTAGGCTGTGCCACCCTCCAGAGGGGAGGGAGACAAGTACCTCGAATGGAGGGGGAGGGACTGGGCCCTTTGTCTGCGCTCCGTCATTACTTTGTCAAAGGTCCTTGCCAAGGCGCGATTCTAAGCCACATACGTGTTATCCTGTATGAGAGAACCACTGTACAGCACACTACTTTGTACTAGTGGTTTCGGAGGCTGAAAAACATTTTTATTTCTCATTCCCCTCCGGTTTATTCTCTTTTTTTTTTCATCCTATTATTTTGTTGGAGCTTTTTATTAAGTACGAAACAAAAATAGAGCCTAACTTTGATTCATACAATTGCGTCATCGCGTGCCTACATCCGCTATTACAATAACAATGGATTTTAGAAATATTATCTGATGAAAACGACGGTTATTCAATGAATACCAACATAAATCATAACAAAAAATTAACGCTTACATTGACCTAAGTAACAATAAAGTGACCATTCTCCCCTCATTATTCAATCCATCCATCTTTTACATTAACACTAAGTGCCTATAATCAAATGATTATTTCTCTAGAGAATAATTCGATTCAGTTCAATCGGCGGTAATCAATTACCACAAGGAGGCCGGTATGAACAGTTGCTCCCCAGTGACCGCTAAACGCGAGGAGGCTTCAATTAATGAAGTCACAGGCATAACTGAATTACCGTACGCAGCGACAGTAAGCAAAAAGTTACGCCGTAATGATTGTTGCTTTAAGATATAAGCGGTCAGCGGGATGTAATTAATTAGATTCCATTAGTTTCAAAATTTTAAAGCAAATGGGAAATGGCTTGTATGGGAAACACTTTTAATACTCATTGTTTGTTAAGAGGTCGTATACGAAATGTTGCCAATTTCCCTGATTTTCGTTTCATCGATCTAATGAATGAGCTTCATTATATCATAATGTTGTGCATTAAAACTTATAGAAATTCAGTATTTTAACTCTAAAATCACGAAAATCAGAAAAATTTCTATACCTTTTAAGATAATAATTACCTACACAACAAAGTATTGAGAAATGATGATGAGATGACAGAAGAGACAGTAAAATACCTACAGTGCCTGCTTTCTCGGCAAGGAAGCAGAATTATGTTAGGGTCGTACACGTAGCGTTCTGTTGCTTATATATGTTTTCATAAGCTTATTTATTATCAACTTTCAGTACTAAAATTCCGCAAATCACGTCACACAACCGCTCCATCCACTCCATTACACCACAAACGCGAACTCGCAAGAAACGCCCGACATGCGGAGTATCGGTCAAGGGGCCAGACGACAGTTACCCTGCTCATAAGTTCGCTTTATGCTCAGCTGACACGTTATGGCGAAGGAACGGTGTTTGATTTCGGTGACCTTCGTGGGCTTTATAAGGCCAAGGCTGGTTACAGGATCCTTTGGTTTCAAGGACAAAGAAACACGGTCCTTGAGTAGAAATGCGAGGAAGTACTTTGCGCTTGTTAAGTTGAATTTGGTTTGCAACTTAATAGTGATTAAAAAACATATAGTTTTGAGTGAAAACGGGAGTCAAAAGTATCTATCTATCTCATGGTTGTACTATATTATCATCATTTCAGCCCTAAATCACCCACTGCTGGGTATATATGTCTCCCCTGTTTTCTGCCATACTTCTCGGTTCCGTGCGTGCGTCATCCAGGTGTTTCCCGCGACTTTGACGATATCATCAACCTAACGCGCTTTTGGCCGGACTAGTACATACTATAAAGCTCATGTTCTTTCACAATTTATAATTTGTTTTTTTAACAAAATTGACAACGGAAATATTACTTATGAACGTTGTACTTTTACGGTCATATCCATCTTCTTACAACAGCATCTTTTCTTAGTCCGCAAACGCATCACATAAATTGTTCAAAGCCAATATCTACAAGTCGCAACTTTGCAAGATCAATACACGTTTATTTATATTACATCATAAAGCGCAGATTGCATAGCATAAAATATTATATCTATCATAAAATCAATTCAAAAACTATTTCACTCAATATCTGCAGTTTCTGCTTACTTCGACGTTTGCAAGTAAGCCTTCATTAAATCCACAAAAAAACACTTTCATCAAGAACGGGGAAAACTAAGAAAAGTTGCATTAATAAAATTTGGAATGAATCTGAAAAATTTGATGCAAAAAATCGTAGTGACTCTTGATGAAACTAATTTAATTAAGAAATGGGAACTTCAATTGTGTAGCATACATTTTCGGATATTCACCTTTTCACATTAATTTGCATTATTGTATGAAATCAAAGAAGTTTTCTTTTTTTTTGTGCCATTATCACCTACAATAAATCAAATACTCTTAGTCCTAATTGATCAAAATGTAACCCATTCAATTATCCTTGATCGTCAAGTTTTTCCTTAAAATAAAAACACGTGCCAGTCGAATACTTCCAGAAATAACTCCTTAATTCGCTAACATTCGTTATTTTTACTAACTTATAATAATAAATCAGTAATTCAGGTCATTTCTTGTGAACCAAAGTACAAATTAAAATCACCAATTAAAGATTGAGAACACAACAAATATGTTTTTTTTACGTTTTTTCAACTTGCTATTGGTTTCGCTTTCCCAATATATTCAACTATATATGGCCACCCTACTTTATTGATATCGTAGCAAGTGTTTGCACTTTAGATTATGTCTTCGCCTCAGTTATTAATCAATTCTGTACACACTAAAAGCGTTGAAAGGGAAAGTAGAATTCGTATAAAAATGTTTGCGTACGTGGGATGAATCCCCAGTCTCTTAAAATTTCATAAATCTTCGTGTTAAGTCTGCAAATAAATAACACCATTAATCTTCAACAAAAAATAGACTTTCAGGTAAGGTACCATCGACAATTTTGTTTGCATGTTGCAATTGTTACATATCATCATCTGCCTAGCCTTTTCCCAACTATGTTGGGGTCGGCTTCCATTCTAACCAGATGCAGCTGAATACCAGTATTTTACATGGAGCGACTGCCTATCTGACCTCCACAACCCAGTAACCGGGTAATAGCATACCCCTTGGTAAGACTGGTTGTCAGACTTTCGGGCTTCTGACGACCCGTAACGACTGTCAAAGATCCACGAATGACAGCCGGGACCAACGGCTTAACGTGCTTTCCGAGGCACGGAGGAGTCTCGATATGTAAAGATGGTCACCCATCCACGGACCAACCCCGGCAAGCGTAGCTTAACTGGTCGATCGACCCGTGCGGCTGTTATTATTTAGCCACGATTCTCTACTGCAATTGTACTTACTTATGATAAAGTAAAATAAAAGGAAAGGAAAGGTTTTTTCAATGAATCAGTGTATACAAAAAGCAACTTTTAGGCCTCTGCCTCGAATTTCCCAGATCCGGCAGTTGGGACTCGAGGTGGCCCTGCACAAGTCCGAGGTCATGTGTTTTCATGGTCCTCGGAACGCGCCACCGTCGGGTTCCCAAATAACGGTAGGAGGGGTTCACATCGGGGTTGAGTCGACGATGAAGTACCTGGGACTCGTCCTCGACAGCCGGTGGAACTTCGTGGAGCACTTCCGACGTTTGGCTCCCAGACTGGAGCGGGCCGGGGCTGCCTTGAAGCGGCTCCTGCCCAATCTGGGGGGTCCAAACGCCTCCTGCCGGAGGCTTTACGCGGGGGTCGTGCGGTCCATGGCCCTTTACGGGGCACCGGTGTGGGCGCGTTCCCTGAGGCTGCGACCAGCCCGCCGGTTGAACGCGTCCCAGAGGGTCATGGCCATCCGGCTAGTCCGGGGATACCGCACGGTCTCCTGTGAGGCGGCGTGCCTCCTTGCCGGATTACCGCCATGGGATCTGGAGGCAAAAGTCCTCGCGCACGTGTGGGAGTGGCGCGAGGAGGTGAAACGCCGGGGCGTAACTCCGCTGCCGCGAGAAATCACGGTACAGCGGACAGAGCTCCGGCGGGATCTCATGGCGACATGGAGAGTGCGATTGTCGCAACCCAGCGCTGGGCACGCCACAATTGCGGCGATAAGTCCCCTCTTTGAGGAGTGGTTGGAGAGGCGCCACGGCGTCCTCACCTTCCGCCTGACGCAGGTCCTCACCGGACACGGTTGTTTCGGGAGGTTCCTGTTTCGGATAAGGCGGGAGGAAACGCCCGGGTGTCACCATTGTGTGGATCGCCCGGAGGACACGGTGGAGCATACAGTGGAGGTCTGCCCGGCTTGGGCGGAGCACCGCCGTGTTCTCACGGAGGCGATCGGCGGCGGCGATCTCTCGCGTCCAAACCTGGTCCAGGCCATGGTGCGGAGCGAGAGTGCATGGGAAGCCGTCACCTCCTTCTGCGAAGCAGTAATGCTCGCGAAGGAGGAAGCGGAACGCGTGAGGGAGAGGCAACAGCCGCGCCCTCGCGCTCCTAGCCGCCGTAGGAGACGCCCTGGGCGGCGGGAATCCATTGCCGATTCCCGGCCACCGTAGGCGCGGGCTTGCGGACGACGAGTAATGGGCAGCTCGCCGTCCGGTAAGGACCAGGCCCGGGTCGACGGCGCGTTGTGTTCCACGCGCGCCTCAAAGAGATGTCAGCAGTGACGGGGTCAATTGGGCCGATGCCGCCGGGGTCGCGGGTAGTTCGAAAGAGATACCGTGGCCCTGGCACGGGCAGCTGAAGGAACATGGGTGGGTTTTAGTCAGTAAAAGTCTGACACGCCCTCCCGCCTCTGCCCAGAGCGGGAGAAGTCATTTGATGATTTCCCATCCACAAAAAAAAAAAAAAAAAAAAAAGGCCTCTGCCTCGAATTTCGCGGGCAGCGGGGCGGCGGCGGCGGCGGCGCGTCTCGCATTGTCCCGCCCCGCTACCGCGCCGCTGTTTTGGAGGTCCGGTCCATTTGTTTTTATGCATAAAATCCCGCCGCTCCCGCGCCGTCGCCGCTGCCGCCCGCTGCCCGCGAAATTCGAGGCAGAGGCCTAAGGTGTAAAGGCGTCCGTTTTGTTGATAGTACCTATGTAACGTAAAGTCAGGACAATCAATTAATAAGCAAAGAGAGTAGGTACCAACTTAAATTGTCCATATAATTAAATCACAACTACGTATCATTATTTGATAGTGCAAAGGCACGACAAAATGACAAAAATTGACAACTCTGCCTAGCCTTTTCCCGACTATGTTGGGACCGCCTTCTAGTCTTACCCGATGCAGCTGCATACAAGTATTGTACATGGAGCTACTGCCTATCTGACCTCCACAACCCAGTAACTGGGTAATACGATACCCCTATGTAAAACTGGTTGTCAGACTTTCGGGCTTCTGGCGACCCGTAACGACTGTCAAAAATCTACGAATGACAGCTGGGACCAATGGCTTAACTTGCTTTCCGAGGCACGGAGGGGTATTCGTATGTAAAGATGGCCACCTGGCAAGAGTAGCTTAACCTGATGGATCGACCCGTGCGGCTGCTATTACTTAGCCACGAGCTCCTCTAAAACGCGAAAAATTTACGTTGGTATCAATTTGCTTAACAATTAATTTCCCGGACTGCTATCTACTGTAAATTATAAATAGATTAATATTGTTTCGATATACAGGGTCAAATAAATTAAATTATGTAGCGAAACTCCGCAGACGGTCTATTGATGTCTAAACACGACAAAATAAAAAGATTTGATGATTTTTTGGGGTCAGTGACCGCTGGTGTTGTTGTTACTTGTGAAGTGTGAATTGATAAATTCTGTTTTATCGTATTTAGATATCGACATCCCTCATGTCTGTGGAGTTTACACAAAAATACTTGATTTTTAAACTGATATTTTATGTGACTAGACTACCGGCGGTTAATGACCCAAAAAAAAATACCAAATTCATTTCTGTTTTGTTTCATCATGTTTAGATATTGATACCCATCACATCTGCGAAGTTACGCTAGCTAATTTAATTTGACCCTGTATAGAAAAATCTCAGAACTCATTTTACATGAATGTCATATGACAAGAAAAGACCCATACAAATTCTTGTGAAAAGGTCCTTTATGATGCCTTTTATGTCCCAAACATAACCACAGCACATGAAATTAAGCCCTATAACATACGCCATTACTGCAAAAGCCTTACGCCATAACGGGAAACTCATAACTCGTCAAATGTCTCCAATATTGATAGCTTTCATCGTTAATTGCCGAGAAAATGGTGAACACTAGCCGATGCCAACACACCTGAACGACCATTGAGGATTATTTACCGCGGCAATTAATTCTGTTGACCATCGCCTTACGGTTAACGTGTACGCTTGGGTTAATCTAGTCAAAGGAAAATGTGGTGCAGAAGTTAAAGTCTTAGCAAGGAATTGAAACTATGATTCTTGGGATTTTAAAGTATACTTATGCCATAAGCCAAAGTTTGATGTCGTATGTCAATTTGATAAACAATTAATTTCTGTGACTGTACCCACAGCTCGAAATCGTATTAATGCCAACAGAAGATAGGTCCAGAAAATAGTTTAAAAATACGATATCTGGAACCACTGTACTTTAGCACCCGTCGCTTTTGTATAGTAGCTATTTTTTTTTTTGGGTAGAATAGACCCTTTCTAATGTATTTTTGAAAACCTCAGTGCGCAAAAAAAAAAATTGCCGAGAAAAAAAAAATTAAGGTAATTTTGAAACGTTTCGAAGATCAAGGTCACATAATTATAAAATTTTTGTAGTAAGGCGTGGTCGACGGAGCTCCGCTTCGCGGGGCTCCTATTTCTGGGTGGTTTATAAAAAAATAACCACCCCCTTCGAACCTAACCTGTCCGAGTCGGGGTGCCCCAAGCCCCGAGCTCGCTTCGCTCGCTCTTGCATCTTAAGTATTTAGTGTGATAGGTTGACATAAACTTTAGAATTTTTTTCTCAAAAACTAGTAGTTTGCGCAGTGTAAAATTTTGCGAAAGTGTTTTGCTCGAAAACATCAACACGCTATAAAATTGTGAACTTTCGGACGCGCGTGTGTTCAATTTTATTGTGTCACTAAGTTTGATTTTCTAAAACTTTTGATTTTTTTTTCTTAAAAACTAGTTGTTTGCGCAGTGTAATATTTTGCGAAAGTATTTTTACTCAAACTCATCAACACGCTATAAAATTGTGAAGTTTCGGACGCGCGGGTGCTAAAGTACAGTGGAGCCCAATATCTCTTTCGGGTCTGCACTCACTGCACTCAAAATAGGAAGAGAATATAAATCTGCCCAGCCATTTTCCCAATGATGCTGGGGTTGGATTACAGTCTAACCGGATACAGCTGAATACCGGTATTTTACGTGGAGCGACTGCGGGCCTATTTGACCTCCACAATCCAGTTACTGGGTAACACGATACCTGATTGAGTATCGCGTTTAGCCAAGGCTGCTTTTTGAAGTTTCCTACTCAGAAACAGGCTAGAGAATTTGAAAATTGGAAGAGGTCAGGTACTCACGGGATACTGGGAGCCAGGGGATCACCACACTGTATCAGTAGCAGTCGTATTTCACCATATTTTAGTGTTTTTTCACCGCGCGCGTCGGCTAGCCAGCCGGTTTTTTTGGTTGAGTTCGACCTGAGTTGTTTTTTTTTCACGTCGTCAGATGGCGGTAGCGATGCGCTGTCCTTGAAGCATTCACAGCGATGAGCGAGTGCAAGAGGCGCCGAATTCAAACCATGGAGGAAAAGGAAAGACTAAGGAAGCATCCCGAAGCCTGCTCAATACCCTTATGTAAGAGTGATTGTCAGATTTTTGGGCTTCTAACTGCCTGTAACGACTGTCAAAGATCTGCGAATGACAGCCGGGACAAACGGCTTAACATGCTTTCCAAACACGGAGGGATCTCGATAATGGAATGGTCACCCATCCACGAACCAGCGGTGGCAAACGTAGCTTAATCTGTAGCCACGAGCCCTTCAGAACAGGAAGAAGGTACTCAACTATTTGACGATAGTTACTGAACCTGAACCTCTCTCAAAAAGGCGATACGCCAAGCAATTATTATTAGCGACCTAATTCTTTCACCTTCAACCGAACCGCAGGAATTCCGGACCGATATAGCTGATCCGATTTCCGAAGTTTCGGCACCAATATCATGGATTTATATGAGCTAAGCCAACCGCAAATGTCAGGTCCGGTCGTATACGGTAGCTCATCGGCCGGATGTCTGATTGTTGGTATGATATCGGTCGACCTTGGCCTATAACGAGCTTCCCCGACTTTCACCCCTTTTCGCTAAGGTATTGATGTTAATTGACCAATGTGGCTAAATGACGTGCCCACAGGGTTATTTAAATTTGTTGGTATGTAAGCACGACGCTTTTTATTGCTTATTTGCTTTGGCTATTAAAAAGTGGTATTGTTAATCTAACGACGAAAAGGTTTCTGAGGGCTTAGTGAACAGGTGGCTTGTATTCAAAGCGTTTCGAATTTTTATTCTACAACGGCTTTCAATAGAATTGATATATGATTTTCGGCAGCTTATGCCAATACTGTGCATTTTAATCTTTACTAGTACATCGTCGTCATCGCCGATAGAATGATATCTATGCCCTCTGGTCAGGTAATACAGAAATATAATCATCTTCCTATCTTGTCCAATTTATTGGAGGTCCGTGCAGCATTTCTTCTCCTTCCCGTCATCTCAGTATTAAAACCGTTATAGAATAGATGGATAAAATACTATTAATTACAAATACATAATCAGCCTATAATGTTCCCACTGCTGGGACATAGGCCTCCTCTCGGTGAGAGGGACTAGGCCTTAATCCACCACGCGGGCCCAGTGCGGGTTGGTAGATGTCAGAATGTTATCGAAATTTTGCTTCTAGGACATGCCGGTTTCCTCACGACTTCCTATTAATTATGTACACGATACATAACATGCAATAACAATCATAAACATGAAAGTGTCTTTTTATGTAGTCTCCTATTTTTTTACTCTCAACTCGAAGTCTTACAGGTCATTCATTCAGGGTCAAGAACAAAATCGTAGCGAAAAGAAAACTTTCCCTATTCCAGTATTATTGTTTCAGGCATTCGGGTCACAATTGTATTGCGGTTTACGATCTGCGTGGGTTTACTAGCAACTAAGTAACACCGCATAGTATTTTTTTTTGTTTTGTTTATTTTTTGCTCGTTGGGCAAACCCAAAATAAATTGGGGTATTTTACGCGAAAAGCGGAAAACTGGGAGTTGTGGCACGACTTGCCGTCTTCTTTATAAGCAGAGTGATGTCTTTGCAAACGACTTTCTTCATTCAAATATTTAACGGTATTTTATAAGTTTTTTTTTTTGAAGAAAAAGTCTTTATTTTGAGCGACCCGGGCTTCGTTTCAGGCTCAATACTAAGGGTGGGTTGCACCGTCTTACTTTAGCTACGACAAGCATCGCACCTTCAGTTCGATGTTTGTTATAGTTAAAGTAAGATGATGCAACCCACCCTTGTTAAAGTTCCTGTTACACAAAAAATGAGTTGTTCCATTTGGCAATTTGTTAGCTGACGTCTTAACTTTAACTGTAACCTTAACCGCCCACGAGCTATTGTTAAATATCTGTCACTTCTGTCAGACGCGTCGAATGTCATGTCCCTGCTCCGAACTTTAACTTTTACATTTGACATGACGGTGCAACAGCAGATAGTCATTCTATGATCGGAACTTTGACGGAAATATAACCTAGCCTTTGGTGCAACCCACCCTAAGCTTAGGAACATATCCTACCAGATTACTGGACGAAAAAGTCCCGTGTCAATGCTTTTTTTTACTCTCATCGAGCAGAAATTACGTCGCGTAGTTTTCGGCTGATATAATGTTGCATGCCGCTATGCTAAGACTAATGGCTGTTTAAAAAGTGTGAGTGACTTACATCTAGGTCTGCAAACGGCATTAGCCTTCTGATTTCTCTACACTACTCGTCTCACTCTACATTTAAGCTTTCCGTGACTGATTGAAGATTAAATTTAATAATTACCTGCGTAGCACAGTAGGAGATGCAAGCAACTGAGTTTACGCTGCACTAGCTTCACCCCTCGGCGATGTCTGTCTGCTTCTCATTTCCGAAGCGCGGAGTAAACTTATCGTTTTAACCGTTTATTAAAGAGGCGTTGAATCTTGTGATTTGAATTGAAATGTACATCTGTATAATTTTCTTATCGTGATGGATAATCTTCGTGAAACCAATCAAGGGCCTTGTTCTCAATGTTCGGATACGTAGGTCCTAGGTCCTACCAAATAAACTAAAAAATAAGCAGAATTTGGTTTAAAAACCCAGTTGAGCCAAATGACCCACAGTGAACACTTTTTGAGATATTTAAGTTCACTTTTAACATTTTAACGTAATTTTCCCATTTAAACATTCTGATTTTGTTTCACATGAAGTTACAGATAATAAAGTGAGTCTTTGTTACATGCAAATAAGGCTCATTATAGGTTTGTCGATACAAACAACTCAATACTGAATTTGTGGTTTGGATCATTTTGGCACAACTGGGTGCATTATTGTCTGTCTGATTCTTTCTTCTGCTAGATAATTTGATTGGATTTTTTTTAATTGGTGGTCAACCTAGTATGAGATAGACCCACTTTTTTAGGAATACCTATTTACCACGTTGTAGAGTTGTGATCCCTTTCTCCATGGGACCCACATCGTAATCGCGAAAAAATAATCAACCGTCCCATACATTTGCGTTGAGCACCTGCCTAGGTGTTTCTATGGGACAGTTCTGTTGATAATTTTTTCGCGTTTACGGTGTTGGTCCCGTGGAGAAAGTTGTTCAGTTTGATGGTCTGTACCACACCCTCAAAAACTACACCTTTCTGGTACACCCTGTGTGTAGATTTTAGGGATTTGGACTCAATTTTCCACTTGTATCTTTATTTAAATCATCAGTTTTAGCATCATCAGGAGGCTATATACTCGTAGCTCCTCTGCAGCATTATCTCGATGTCTAGTATAATATAGCGCTAGTGCAGCATTATCGAGATAGCTAATAAGAGCGGAACCGTACCGTCTGCCGTCCGTTTATGGTGAACCGGGCTACGGCTGGTTAGTTTTTATGAGGCTTGCGGGAAAATGACTTAGTTCTAGAATGAGGGTAGTGGCTTGATTATCAGCTGATTTATACTGTTAGCTATAATTAGTACTACTTGGTGGAAGGAAGTGTTTGAGATAAGCTCAGACTAAATAAAAAACCAAACAGTGACGTGAGGCCGCAGGTGTAGTTTTGCGCATGCTTCACTGTATTTTTCGCAGCGCTATGTCTGGGTTTTTTTATTTATTCTGAGGAGATAAGCGATAGGTTTAGAATAATAATGGTTTTCGGATACGGAGCTTCTTACTCGTTCTTTTCCTTATGAATGTACAACTTGGAATATGGCAAGAAACTGCTTGACAATTGAAAATCTTTCCATGTAATCATTGTATACATAAGTCTCATTATCTGCCTAGCCTTTTCCCAACTATGTTAGGGTCGGCTTCCAGTCTAACCGGATGCAGCTGAATACCAGTATTTTACCTATCTGACCTCCACAACCCTGTTACTGGGTAATACGAAACCCCTTCGTAAGACTGGTTGTCAGAGGTCGACTGTCAAAGGTCCACGAAATACCAACGGCTTAACGTGCTTTCCGAGGCACGGAGGGTTCTCTGTATGTAAAGATGGTCACACATCCATGGATCAAACGCGGCAAGCGCAGCTTAACCTAATCGATCGACTCGTGCGGCTGTTATTACTTAGCCACGAGCCCCTATTCTGTGTATATGTGTGCTTCACTATGATTTCGAGCGTCGCTTCGGGCACACTTACTATTAGCCGACGTTCGCACGGATGTAAAAATATCGCGGCGATTTTATTTCGCGCACTGGATTTTCAACACTCTACTTAGCGCAGAGAGTTGAAAATCCAACAGTGTGTTTTTTCGACGCGCTAGAATGCACTCTGTTGTTGTTAAGTTGGATTCTCAGCGCTCGGCTCAACAACGAGAGTTGAAAATCTAGTGTGCAAAAAAATCCCGCCGCGATATTTTTAAGTCCGTGCGAACGTCGGCTAAGAATACATTTTACACACTTGGATTACTATGAACGCTAGCCATCAGATCAGAGACGTTACAGATGATAAGAAATCCTTCTTAGTCGTCACTCCTCACGATGTAATTGCTCAGTGTTGCTTTACTGAATTTAACTTTAAAAAGACTCTTTTATAATCTGTTGCCAATCAACATTAATCTCAAATTATATTCAGACATTTGTAGACATTGATGTATATACATCAATGCATGTAGATAACGTTTGTAAGTAAGTTTAACAAAATAACGAAGTAGGTATATTATAAGTAATATGAGTTTTATACCTAGATACTTGCAGTACGACGATGTTCAATAGTTCCGTCGCTTAGCTTCGGAAAATCGGAAATGTAACGAATAAAATGTGACTATCGACCAATAGAAATTGATTTATATTCCCACCTAAATTATTACACATTGACTGACGCACTAATTCCGCACTCTCTTAATGGACCAGACATATTTAATTCGGCAAAGTTCGGTTTTACCGAAGTTAAGCGATGGAGTCTTTGAACGTTGTCGTAGTACGGTCAGCAACAGACGTCGGTTAACAATGCTACTTTTTGACATCATCTAAATTAACACAACATGATTCGATAAACTGCTTTTTTTCGTGTTAAGAGTTTAATGTTCTTAAAATTTTAAGTACTTCTGTTCCGATTTGAATTAAATATTTCGCTTAGTAATTAAGATTAAAAAACTGCAAGTGTTAATCGACTTTTGTTGCTGACTGTACCTATCAGTTTCTCAATCAATTTATACAATACTATTTGACGGCTGTAACCAGTAACCAGTGGCGACCGCAGGCAGCTTAGCCTCGTAGCACACTAATGTGATTTGCAATACCTATCTCTATCTACAAACAGAGTTGATTGAGTGCGATGCTGATGGCATTAGACGGAGTGCAGCGCCCTCTAGATTAGATCTGGTTCAATACTTTGGAGATACGCTTTTGGTTAAGAATGTATAGAGATTTGCGATTGCTTTTTGTTTTATTTTTCTTCAACGCTTTGAAGGGCTCGAACGAGACCCAATAGAAGTTTTATTGTTATACTGCTATGGCACAGAACACATAATAGTACAAATACAGAAGATTCACGACGTAAAATCATTTAAATAAATAGCGACTCTTGCTACGACACAATAAAGTGCAATTCAGGTCGCATAGCGTTAATTACCTACAGTTACATTCTAGAAGTTGCCTCTCTTTCTGTCGCGTAACTCACAAACATTTTGACACTTCAATTAAGTGACGTCGCACTTTTCTTGGAAAAGAGGGCCGTACCAGAGCGGCCAAAAAAACATTTCCAATGTTAAAACAGCATAAAATAAAAAAAAATTGCAATGTATGTTGAAATGTATGACCCCGCGGCGGGGAAGCCTCGCTGCGCTGCCGTTCGCTAGTGCGGTTACTACGGTAACCATAGATATATGAAAGAAAGAGATATGCCCGGTAGTTGAAAATGTATCAGAACCCGATGTCGCTAGGTTGGCCCCACCACCGCGCCACTACTACACATGTAGTTCAATAAAAGCAATAGATACAAAGTCGCGCACACACTTGCAATTCATAAATCAGAACATACTACACAATCAATTATAAACCTTAACTCGTCACACACAGCGTGCATTTACCAAGCACCGTACAACTTACTCACACAAAAACATCTGGCGCTATTATTGTGTTGTGCAAAAAGCAATTTATTTTACATATACGCTAGTGATTGACTAAATCGGAAAGTTATCGATACTTCCATTTATTACTGTACAAGAAAAATTTGGGGTCCTGAAAATAAAATAAAAAATGATATGTCCAGAAAGTATTATATAATATATTTTAAATAAAAAAAAATGTACATTAAAAAAAACACGAATCAATAAATTAAAACAATCCGGTTAAGTTGGTTTAGGCTGTGAAACCATAGGAATTGTTGAACCCTGTTATGATGTGTTTACTCACTGATCTGTAAAGTGGAGGTATTTGTTCAGTACTTGACGTACTCTTAATTTTGGGATTACCCATTCAAAAAGCCTGCGAGTTTTCTTTAGAGGCTGGAACATTTCTGCCTTAAAGTGAATTGAGCATATGGTGCTATATTTTGTTGGGAACCAGTTAGGTGGCCTTCCTGTGGCATCAATCCATTCTTCTATATATATATAGAATATATACGTCTATACTTCTTACCCTCACGATGAGTAAGCAGGTAGTAGGCAACAGGCGAATAGGCTTTTGTTATTAAAAAAAAACCCTTAGTTAAGAAATAGTTAAATATATGAAAGCAAACACATGCCATGCTCATGCATAACAAATAAATAGCATGAATATGTTGACTTATTTTAAGCAAAAATCACTAATATTTTATCTGAACCATACCGATTACTACAACGCATTCGAATCTTGTGGTGCATAGTTAAAGACTTTAGCGGAAGTAAAATACCAAAACCAAAAAAAAGTAAGGAAATAGCACGAAGATGCGATAATTTAAACCCAAAAACACTCCACCTAAACATTAATAAACTTACTTTACGACCGTTGGTTATGCATTTCTCAACTAGGTACGCTGTAAATTAATCAAAAACAGTAAAAAAGATTATTTTACATTCTCAAAGGTTTTCCAACCGTACTTAAACGCCATCTTTTCAAGTGTTCACACCCGGGCTAAAACGGTTGACAAATTGAAAAATAAACTATAATAGCAATATAATATTCGTTGGGCAATCGACATTATTATCGATAGCCTACTTTAGTGGATCTTAACCTCATCACTATCTCGCCGCAAGACACAGCGGCTGTACTACGCGACGCTCCGCGTAAATAAAGTATCGTTTTGTTATTTTTACATTGCTTGTCCAGTCGCTTAGCGACATACTTAAGGCAGTGGTTAAGGAGCAATGTATTTGCTGCAAAAATAGTACAGCCGCTGCGATATTTGAAAACAAAAATAACGTAGTAAAAGCAAGAAATATATTACGATTTGTTGTTTTTTATGATTTTAAAGATAAATACAGTAAAATGCTTTTACTTACATATGGTAAGTGATTCCGTGAGATACGAAGTTTTTAATATCACTTCGGTTTTTGCAGGAAACCACTGAACAACACTGCATTTTTATAATTTATCGTGACCACGGTCGAAAGCGTACTAGTTCGCGGAGACGGCCATTTGGCGAGTAAAGGCGCAGCGTGCGCATAACGCGTGGACACAGACACGCCTCCATGCCACTTCTCCTGTTTTTTATATTTCTATGACGGTAACCATCGAAATATAAAAAAACAGGAGAAGTGGCAAGGGGGCGTGTCTGTGTCCGCGCGTCGTGATCAGTATGATCATTTCATAGTCAAATGGCAGGGATCCCTTCTTTTCGCATAATGTTCTTTGTCCTAATATATTTCGGCATAACGATTTTGGCACAATGTTCTATGTTCTATGTTATAGGATTTGGTTTCCGCACTTAGTCCTTCATGTGGACCATTGTGCGTGGGCCATGGCGGCCGTCGGGGGTTTATTCCAACCAGCCCACCTCCCTCCAGAATTTAATCAAATCTCCGGGTTTGTTAAGAACATCTGTGAAAGATCGGGATATTCCGAGAGTTTCTGTTCTAATCTGGGTGACGCCTGTGCATTCAAAAAGCACATGCGCAACGGTTTCCTCAGCCTCCATGCAGGCCCTGCACAGAGGACTGTCCGTTATTCCTATTGTGTGGAAGTGTTTGTTTAGTGAGCAGTTTCCAGTGATGGTCCCCGTCACCAGGCGCAGCCCATTCCTGTCCAGACGTAATAATCGCCTGGTAAGCGTGCCATCCAGGGACGGGATGGCCTCCCTGGACTGCCTGCAACCTGCTGTCGAGGACCACCAACTCTCCGCTTGTGTATGGGTGAACTCCTGTAGCCACCTGCGTAACTGGTTGAAGGGAATGGGTACGATCGGCTCAGATCCACAGACAGACATGCTGGATGCTCTCCTAGCAAGTTCATCCGCTGCGTCATTACCAAGTGATCCGCTATGTCCTTTAATCCATTGCAGTGTCACTGTGTTGCGGTTAGTTACCGCTACTCGTTCGAGTGCATCGTGACATTCTAGTATTAGTCTCGAGGTAAAGTACTTTTTCTGTAGGGATTGGAGCACTGAGGCACTGTCTGAGAGTATTCGTATATAGGTATCCGTAACTCTCCTGGCTTCTATGGCGTAACAGGCTTGTATGATGCCCACACACTCCGCCTGGTAGACAGTGTTGAATACTCCAAGCGGACTGGATATGTTAATGTTAAGGTCGTGTGAGAAGACTCCGACCCCGGTTCCGGAGTCGGTCTTTGATCCATCGGTGTATACTCTCAACTCTTGCGTGCCTGAGGAATCACACCGTTCTTCCGTGAGTATTATGTTATAATGCTTCTGAAAGCAGTGTTGTTTCGGGGCTTTATCGCATGGTGATGCCATCATTGGTTGTCGCCTGATCGCATCCTCCTTTATGCGTATGTGCTTAACTCTAGAGTCCTTGCTCAGTGTTCCCGCTAAACTGAGTCTAAAGGCGGCTAGGGCCGCCTCTTGACGCACGATGAGGTGTAGTGGCGGCAGTCCAAGCATTGCCTGTAGAGCAGCAGTGGGTGTAGTTCTCATGCAGCCAGTTATTGCTACACAAGCGAACCGTTGCAGTTTCTCAAGATCCTTTCGGGCTGTACTCAGGTCTGTCCTGGGCCACCAGACCAGTGAGCCATATGTGATAATTGGTCGGATTACTGTGGTGTATAGCCAGTAGGTGACCTTGGGGCTAATCCCCCAATTCCTGCCGAGCAGTCGCTTGCACTGCCACAGGGATATACTGGCTTTTGTGATGATGTAGTTGGTATGTTTCGCCCAATTCAGCTGTTTGTCCAAAAAGATGCCCAGGTATTTGGTTTCAGTTGATAGGCTTAGGGTAGTTCCAAAGAAACGCGGTAGTTGTAATGTAGTCAGCTTCCTCTTTTTTGTAAAGAGAATCAGCTCGGTTTTTGTAGGGTTCACCGATAGTTGGTGTTTGTTGCACCAGTCTTCTACTATTTTCAAAGCTTGGCGCATGAGATTACATAGGGTATTTTCATGGGTGCCATTTATTACTATGGTTATGTCGTCAGCATAGCCCACAGTAAAGTATCCTTTGTCATTGAGGGTTTTGATGAGGCTGTCTACTACCAGGTTCCATAGTAGCGGAGAGAGGACGCCACCTTGCGGGCAGCCCTTTGCCACGATGGCCCTTGTAGTGTCGTTCACCGTCACTTGCACAGCTCTCATTTTGAGCATGTTGGTGATCCAGCCTCTCAGTGTTGAATCTATGCCATGTCTGTCGAGTGCCATGTTGATACTGTTGAACATGGTTTTGTCAAAGGCGCCTTCTATATCAATGAAGGCGGCCAGTGATGAGCACTTGTAGTCCACCGCGCATTCAATTTTGGAAACTACACTGTGTAGTGCTGATTCCGTTGATCTGCCAGTGGAGTAGGCATGCTGTTGTTTATGTAGAGGTTTTACCCGAAGAGGTCCGTCACGGATGTATCTATCACAGAGTCTCTCAAGGGTTTTCAGTAGAAATGATGTGAGGCTTATAGGCCTGTAAGCCTTGGGTTGTGTATAATCTGGTTTTCCAGGTTTGGGTATGAAAATGACTTTCACTTCCCGCCACGCAAGAGGTATGTATCTGAGTGCTAAGCAGGCTTGATAAATCTCCACCAGCCATGGTGTCAAAAGATCCGCCCCCCACTGCAGCAGGGCTGGAAATATGTCATCCAGCCCTGCGGACTTATATATATTTTTTTTTTTTTTTTTGGACATATCACATATGGCTGAAAGGAGTCTATAGCCCACTTTATTCGGTCTTTTGTTACTATGTTGTGTGCTCTCGACCAGTCCTGATCCGTTGGGGTCCATCCTGGTTCAGCCTCCCACGTCCTGTCCTCTAAGAGTCTACAGTCTGGAAAGTGAGTCTCAAGAAGGACCTTACTGGTTTCTTGGTCGGTCAGTGTATATGAGTTGTCTGGTTTTTTCAGTGCACCAAGAGTTCGGTCCTGATCGGTTGACAGGATCTTCCTTACTCTTGCAGCTTCATTGTTTGTCTCGATGGATTCACAGAATTTCCGCCAAGCGGCTCTCCTGGCAGTTCTAATCTGCTTTTTATATGTGTACTGGGTCTCTTTGTATATCTCCCAGTCATCCTGGAGTCTAGTGTTTTTAGCTCTATTAAATTGCTTACGCAATGTATCTCTGAGTTTACCTAGTTCAGCATTCCACCAGGGGTTCCTCTCACTCTCAGTTTGTGGCGCCCTTAGTTTCGCATAACGTTAGTAGGCCTAATGACTATTAGCATAATAATATTTAGGCATACAATTAATATAAATAACAAAAAAAAAAATATTTTATTTTATTTATTTTATTTTTTTATTTTATTTTATTTTATTTTATGCAAACGGATAGGGAACCCAAATGGCAGTCTCCGTGAACTAGTGCGCTTTTGACTGTGATCGTGACAATTTATAAGAATGCCGTGTTGTTCAGTGGTTTCTTGTATCTTCTTTCTTATATCTATGACGTTAACGATAAATTGCGGGTGAGATAATAAAACAAATCAGGTTTATTGGATTCCCATAACGTTTCTGAAATAATTTCATGTACCGGTCATCTTAGTATGATATACTTATTGAATTCACTCCATCAGTCTGCTACAGGAGCTATAGGAGCTCGTGGCTAAGTAATAACAGCCATACGGGTCGATCCATCAGGTTAAGCTACGCTTGCCGGGGTTGGTCCGTGGATGGGTGACCATCTTTACATACCGAGACTCCTCCGTGCCTCGGAAAGCACGTTAAGCCTTTGGTCCCGGCTGTCATTCGTGGATCTTTGACAGTCGTTACGGGTCGTCAGAAGCCCGAAAGTCCGACAACCAGTCTTACCAAGGGGTATTGTAGTTCCCAGTTACTGGGTTGTGGAGGTATAGGCAATCGGTCCATGTAAAATACTGGTATTCAGCTGCATCCGGTTAGACTGGAAGCCGACCCCAACATAGTTGGGAAAAGGCTAGGCAGATTGATTGAGTCTGCTACACCCTGTATATGCGGATACAATGCGCCCCTTTCCTATATCCTCAGAAGATTCGATGACTTGCTCCACAGTTGCGATCTCGATGTTTTCGGCGGTAAATTATGTATATTTAGGAAAAGTATCTTTGATAAAATGAATTATAAAAAAAAACCTAGCATTTGTAAGAAAATTTAATTTCAATTTCATAGTAAGTATTCAAATATTTTTTTAATACCTACTATAGCTAATTTCAGACGCGCGCGCCCGAGACGCTCCAAACTAAACTTAAAATCGTCATATCTCCAATTTTATTTTTTTTTTATTTCTAAAAGCAGTCGGAGGTATAAACCTTCCTGAACATGTACCTACATGTACATTTATTTTTAATATTCATAAATAAGGATTTAAGTTGGGTATATTAAGGACCCCAAAAATATGTCCATTTTAGAGCCTTTCTTTAATTGTTTAAAGAAATACGTGACAATTTTTTTTTTGTTTTAATTTGTTTTAATGTTTATTTTTTTATTTTTTGTTTAATGTGTTAGTACCTACGCTAAATTGATAGTGTCGTGCTTTCCTATAATTTAGATACATGCGAGATCTTTATTACGACAAAGACGCTAGGTTAATGCTGTGTATGTGTTTAGTTGGTAAGCCTTTAATATATAAATAATAGGTCTTTACCTATGAAATTGCCGTTTTGTATGAAAAAATTTAAACGAATTTTTTTCATGCATTTTTTATTTGTATTAATCGAAGTAATCACCCATGCAATCAATGCATCTTTGCCAACGCAGTGGCAGTTTATTGATGCCCTTCTTAAAGAAATCAGCTGGACGGGAGGTAACAAATTCTTCAAAGGCATTTTGTACTGCCTCTCGGGTATTCAATTTTTTTCCCGCCAAGAAGTTATCCAAATTCTGGAAAAAGTAGTAGTCTGTAGGCGCAAGGTCTGGTGAGTAGGGCGGATGACGGAGAGCTTCCAACCCCAGTTCTTGCAACTTGGAGACCGTCTGCTGTGCAGTATGAGGTCGCGCGTTGTCGTGCAGGAGCAGCGGAGACGAGCGATTGACCAATGCTGGTTAGAGATGTGCCAGCTTCTCCATAATTGTGTTCAGTTCTTCACAGTACACATCTGAAGTAATGCTCATCCCGTTTGGTAAGAAGCTGTGATGAAACACACCGGCGCTAGACCACCAAACAGTGACCATCACTTTTCTAGGGGTAAGTTTTCGTTTAAGGCATTGTTTAGGTGCTGAACCAGGATCCAACCAACTTGCTGAGCGCTTGCGGTTATCAAACAGAATCCATTTTTCATCGCAGGTAACAATGCGGTTCAAAATTCCTTCATTTGTGTGTCTGTTGAGCAGTGCAAGGCACGTCTCGACGCGTACTTGGCGCTGGCGATCATTGAGTTTGTGGGGCACCCATTTGTCAAGCTTTTTTACCTTGCCAATTTGACGCAAATGGACCAATATTGTTTTGACGCTAACGTCGAAAGCTGCTGCTAATTCAGTCGTAGATTGTGTATCATCAGCTTCCACAATCGCCTTTAATTCGTCATTGTCGACCAAAGTCTTCGGACGACCGCGAGGTTCATTTTTCAGGTCGAAATTTCCAGAACGGAAGCGAGCAAACCAATAACAAGTGGTGCGTTGGTTTGTAGTGTTAGCTCCGTAAACGTCGTTGATGTTGCGTGCCGCTTGTGCCGCGTTGCTGCCACGACGGTACTCATATTCCATAATTACTCGAATTTTTAACGTATCCATGATGACGAAAAAGATTGAAATGCGATGAAAATTTAACACTAATCAATAAACAAATGACTACTTTTGAAAAAAAAAATCCATGTTTTTAAAATAAAATTAATTTGAAATTAGAATTCTTAGCCAAACAAAAATTATTTTGATTTGAAATGGCCAGTACTGCAGAACGGCAATTTCATAGGTAAAGACCTAATAAATACATATCTCTTTAGTAAATACAGCTTTATTTAAACAAATAGATTTTGAGTCTCTGAATGAGAATCCAAAATTCAGAAAAAGGGTAATCGGGTTTTCCGTTCCCAAATTTCTCGTTTATACTCCGGAATGAGAATCGTGTTGGTCTGACCACTATCGTATTGAGATCTAATGGGCGCCGGCGATCGGAGAATTTCACAAAGAAATGAAACGCAGATCCGATTTTTTGATGGCGGTTTCGTTGTAATGTTCGTTGGGTTACCGTTCGATAGATTGTTCAATAACTACTCATTGTAAGTTCGAAAATTACGTGATAATAATACTATGAGCAAACAACTTAGGACAGTTACGAGGTGATTCTTGACTCTTCGATGTAATAACTTGATGGGATTATGAATAACTATGTAAAACTGACACGCTCCAATAGTTTACAAGAGGCAAAGCAATTACATGCAATAAAAAGCTCTAATTTGCATGGTTTGATATAATCCATCATTTCGAGCGACTGTTAAAGACACTACTCACGTTAAAGGCTCACACAGACAGGCGCGACGCGACTCTAATAGAACAATTCCTATGAAAACTTCACGGATTTTTTTTTTACCAGAATCGCGTCGTACCGCGCGTCTTGTCTTGTCTGACTGCGGGAGCCTTAAAGAGGAAACGCGGTCATATGGTAGTTCACATTCAATCCATACCTACTAACGAATTAAGCCTCCTACAAACAGGCGCGACACGCGACGCGACACAAAAGCACCGCGTGTCGCGCGACGAGCGGTGCCTTTGTGTCGTGCGCGATTCGCTTCGCGTGTCGCGCCTGTTTTAAGGAGCCTTTAGTCCGTTTTCTCCCTGGTTAATGATAACTAGTCCAAATATTTTTTACGATATGATGCATATGTCACGGCTAAGGGTGGGTGTTGAAATAAACTTAAGATTAGCTGGAGTATTCCCTTTTGAGCACCTATGCATTGAGCACCAAAGGTACTCCCATTTGAACATCAATGTAATATTTTAACGTGGTGCTCAAAGGGGAACAATAAAAATATTAAACTTTATTCCCTTTTGAGCATCTATGGTGCGGTAGCTTCTAGTGATGGGGTGTATATTAAAAAATATCGATAAAAATTGGCAGTACTTTTATTATCATATTAATTTTAGGAAACGAAGTAATTATTATTAATATCACAATCAGCCTTATGTTATTTTCTAGGTACCTCACTTACTTAGGACAAATAAAAGAAATCACATTCCTCGTAAAAACAGAATAGTCTTTATTTTTTTCCAAAACGACTAAAAACTTTACTTGTATAACATATACATATATGTCGGGACGTCATGATTTACTCAGTTAGATTTAGACAGACACGTGGGCAGAAGATGGGTTTCGTGCAATGAAAACACACTGGGTGCGATACACGGTGTTTAAAATCACAATCTAACACAATCACTAAGCACAACGAATCGAATACAGTTCCGTGGCGTAGTAACCCCGATGTTGACCCGATGCGATCCAACACTAGACTGTTCTTCTCACCATCAGGTTAAAACATCACGACTCTGTAGAAGCGCGCTTTAGGCGTGGGCACCTCACGTGATGTCGCCTGTGGCGCGCTTGCGATTCGTTACGCGTCCGTACTATTGACCGAATCCGACATCTAAGTAAGTATTAATAAGAAATTTTATGTAATTAAAAACAATAAGCATAAAGACTCTGTACTGTTGTTACGAGGAATGTGAGCTCAACACTGAACACGCAAATTAACCACTCAAGGCCACTGGCACTTATCTGCGTCTTAAACGGTAAAATGTAGATACATATATTCTTAAACCCATTATTAAGGGCTGCGATTTGAAAGAAAACCTTGCTTGACCCAACACAACCTTAGATAATTCCACAAATTAGTAGAAAGAGTCCTAAACTAGACCGTCTAGAAAAGCAACAGATACTTATGTACGCACGAAGTGGCGTGGTATTCGAAGTGAAGTGGTATTTAAAGTGGTGTGGTGTACAAAGTGGTTTAGCTTGCGGGTGCATTTAGACAACATGTTGGTATGATGGTCCTAAAAGGAGATAATCATTTCCGCTGATAGCGGTTTATGTTTCACGCTTAAGGAATGTTTAAAATTATTTTCTATCGAATGCATTCTCGATATTCAGACATAATATAATTATGTATCATCGCTGTTACTTAATAAATATGCATTTTTATTTATTTTTTATTTATATACTAAATATATTTTTAGAGTTCCGTACCTGCCGCCGGGGTCGCGGGTAGTTCGAAAGAGATACCGTGGCCCTGGCACAGGCAAGTGAAGGAACACGGGTGGGTTTTCGTCAGTAAAAGTCTAACACGCCCTCCCGCACCGCCCAGAGCGGGAGAAGTCATTTGATGATTTCCCATCCACAAAAAAGAAGGATTCCGTACCTCAAAAGGAAATAACGGAACCCTTATAGGATCACTTTGTTGTCCGTCTGTCTGTCTGTCTGTCAACACCCTTTTTCTCAGGAACGCATGGAGGTATCAGGTTAAAATTAATATCAAATACGTAGGTCTATGGTCTCCTGGAGTTCTAAGCAAATTAAGCTTCTAAGTGAACGCAATAAAAAAATACGGCCATTTATGCGACATATTTTGATACCCGCAAGTAAATCAAAACTTATAGGGTAGCTACTTCCAGTTGTCCTAGAATCATAAAATTTGGCAAGAAGTCTCACAGCACAAGTAAAGGAAAGTCCGAAAAATTAATTAATTTGTAATTTAATCATAAAAATTTTTTTTTGGGATTACAATGTTAAGTTTGTTTTTGGGGCCTTTCAACTACGGAACCCTTCATTGTGCGTAGTCCAACACGCACTTGGCCACTTTTTATTAACGTACTTAGCTAATGAAATAGAATTCCTGTGCTTATTAATTATACACTTGCCAAAAAAGGCTTTAATTAAAGTTCGTAGTCCCGCACATTCACTGCGGGGCAGCACAGGTTTTTGCGTGTAAAACTGAAACATTTGGTTAATTAGGAGGCAACTTTTTGCAACACGGCTGTGTACAGGGAGTGAACAAAAATCAAAAATATGTTTGATTTCGACTTTTCTATAACTTGCCTTTTAAATTGTCTTGATAAGTCTAGTCTAAAATCCAACTACACTTCTGGACACATCTTTTGGCCCACCTTGTATTTTCAGTTTCGTTTGGTCCTAGCTAAAATTTTATATTAGGTCGAGCAAAAAGTTTTTATGCAGTTTTGAACCTGGCACATTCACAATTTCATTCAATAGTCTTTTTTGAATTTCGAACACAGAATTTAAAGAAACAAAAGACAGTTTGGAGCCTGTTTGTTGATATCAAACAATCGAATACTAAGAAAACTTGGTTTTATTGGTTTACTTGGATTTAATTCTTGAAAAAGTGATTGATATCTTTGGTTTTGCAACAAACATTACTTATTCTTAACATTAAGGTGAGGTTCTATCAATAATCTATGGATACTTCACCTGAAGTCGCCGCCCAAGCTGTGGCACTTATTCAGGCCGGACACAGCCAAAGAAACGTGAGTGCTCAACTTAATTTAAGTCGATCTGCGGTCCGAAATGTTTATCGGAGGTACCTAGAGACTGGCGGCTTTGTTCGTCGCCAAGGAAGGCCACGATCTCGGGTCACAACTGAAAGGCAGGATCGATTCATCGTGACGACCAGCTTGAGAAATCGTCACCTTACCTCCATTGAGATACAAAACCAACTTCGCGACTTCCACGGAGTATCTGTGAGCGCTCGAACTGTTCGGAGAAGGTTAAAAGAACGCGATATGGTACCACACAAGCCAGCTAATGGCCCCAAACTAACGCGAGCCCACCGAACAGCGCGCCTTCATTTCGCACGCAGTCATTTAAATTGGACACAGCAAGATTGGAGCCGTGTACTCTTTTCTGATGAGTCTAAAATTGTGTTACATGGTAATGATGGAAGGAAGAAGGTCTACCGACGTAAGGGAGAGCGTTTCGCACAATGCTGCTTTGAAGAGAGGGTTGCTTATGGCGGTGGCTCATGGACTGTCTGGGGCGGTATATCCGCGAGCAGCAAAACTCAACTTGAGGTTGTTACAGGACCACGGCTGCCAACATTAAATGCTGAAAGGTACATTCGTGAGTGCTTAGAACCTCACGTGATACCATACGCGGACTATGTGGGCCCAAATTTCCTTTTTATGCATGATAATGCAAGAGCCCATGCGGCCGGCATCGTCAGGGAATATCTTCGGGATGTGAACATCACAGTTATGGACTGGCCAGCCAGAAGCCCAGACATGAACCCCACTGAACACATGTGGGACGAGCTAAAAAGACGTGTTAGGGCTCGTCAGCCAGTTGCCCAGACGATGCAGGAGTTGAAAACTGCCATAGAAGAGGAATGGGAGATGATCCCTCAAAATTTCATAGAGCGGTTGATAAACTCTATGCCTAATCGTATGAGAGCTGTGGTAGATGCCCATGGAGGCAACACGCGTTATTAAATTAAACCTTTATTTGATAAAACATGTTTTTTATTCAAAAATCAATTGCCTTTAACAAGGCGCATATCCGACTTGTTAGGCGTAGCTCCATGTCGTATGGTATTCTGAATTCAAATTTAAAACAACACGATCGAAAAAGATGGTAAAATGTATCAGGTTTAAAACTGCATCAACAGTTTTTGTTCAATCTAGCAATCATATTTCGGTAGGGGCCATCGAAACCTAAACTCTAAGGTGGGCCAATAGATGTGTCCAGAAGTGTATAATATTATGTATATTGTGCCCATAGATATCCGTGATTGTGCCGTCAATCAATCTGCCTAGCGTTTTCTTAACTATGTTGGGGTCGGCTTCCAATTTAACCGGATGCAGCTGAATAAAAGTATTTTACATAGAGCGACTGCCTACTTATCTACAAAGAAAGAAAGAAAAATATTTTATTTGGGACACGCACAGGAAATACAGTTAAAAAGGAGCATATAAAGGCTACAAAATAAACATTAAAAAACAAAAAAAAAAAGAAATTAAATTAAATAAAAATTCAGACTAAAAAAAAAGACCCGTGCGAGGCCAAAAAGGCTCCCATCTCAGCATAAAGCTGCGATATTTAAAAAATAAATACCGCAACGCTGGTATTCTGATAGGGCCTGTGTGATGCCACGGACATACCCACGGGTATCAATTAAAAATCGCAAGGGGAATAAAATCAAATAAAAACTGTTCTTCTTCTTTCTATCTGTTCTTATCTTATCTGTTTACATATTATCGCATTAACATAACATGAATTACATAACCTGGGGAAGCGCGGAGCATCCTGCCTATCACAAGCAAACTATTTGCTTAAAAGGATTCTCCCCATTGTAATAGAATAAGTAATGTAAGTTGATGCAATAAACATTTTTATTTATTTTTTTATCTGACCTCCACAACCCAGTAATTGGGCAATACGATACACCTTGGTAAGACTGGTTGTGAGACGTTCGGGTTTACGGCTTTCCGAGGCACGGAGGGGTTTCGGTATGTAAAGGTGGTCACCCATCTACGAACCGACCTCGGCAAGCGTCCCTTAACCTGATGGATCGACCTGTGTGGCTGTTATCACCTTAGCCACAAGTTCTTCCTTGTGCCTATGTCTGTTTCTTAAATTATTTGGACCATCATCTTTTGTCCAAATAATTTAATGGTAGGTATTTAGTCTGTCTTATTTCGCGCTTTTCCTGAAAACTTCCTACTTTGTCAAAAAAGCAGCTCAAACTACTAACCACGTGTCAAGTTTACCGTGGGTAAAATGTCTACAACTGATAATATAGCCATAAATGTAATAAAGCTAAACAATATACCATGAACTAGATTCTATTTAAAGTTCAAAGAGTCAAGAGATCAGGAAATTATGTTATAATGCAAACGAGGAAACAGTAAACTGGCAATAAACACAGTAACGGGTCAGCAGTTACTGAGTTTCGTCGCGTTACATGTGAAAATAGCTGTCAAATAAGCGAGGAAACTATATTTTTGAAATGCTGTTTAAAATTCAGTTAAAACTATTGCAACTGTGTGCGTTTCATTTTAATTTAAATATTTATGTTGGTTTTATACACGCTGTATATTAAATTAATGGAAAGTTTGTAAATATTTATTAATTTTAGACACTGTATGCGTAGTTTTTGAACTTTTATGAGTTAGTGAAAGTTATTTTCTTTTTAAAGCATGGTTTGATTAAAACCACTTATTTATGTGCTACGTAAATTATGGCATCTATGTTTAATTAGTTTTAATATTCAATTTAATATTCATAGGATCAACAAAGACTGGACAAATAACTTCAAATTTTGGAACGAAGTTCCTTATCGCGCGTTGTGAAAGGGGGCTAGACGGAAAAAATTCTCACGAAAAGTTGTAACGACACTTTTTGCTATAGTAAGCTATTGTAAGCTGTGCGACGTGTGCATGTTTCTCTGTCTGCCTCTCTCTCTCTCTCTTATAGAAAGCAAGCCAGATATTACAAAAAAAAAAAAAACTAAAAAAAAAAAAAAAAAATAAAAAAAAATATTACAATTC
The DNA here is from genome assembly GCA_946251885.1 of Cosmia pyralina. Classification (NCBI taxonomy): domain Eukaryota; kingdom Metazoa; phylum Arthropoda; class Insecta; order Lepidoptera; family Noctuidae; genus Cosmia; species Cosmia pyralina. The sequence goes on along the minus strand of OX276349.1, from coordinate 23,435,806 downwards.
CTTCACTAATTAATCGAAAGGAACTTCGTTCCATCCGGGTGTCCCTTGACACCTCTCAACTTTTTTTTTACCCGACAACGGCAACGCTTTCTGAATGAATATTCTAAAGAGATTTGATTTTTTGTTTGTAAAAGCTGAACCGATTTTGATTTTTTGTTTGTAACGGCTGAACCGATTTTGATGAAATTTGGTATGGGGATACTTTGAACCCTGGGGAAGGACATAGCCTACTTTTTATCTATATAAGTACATAATTACAAGCTTTTTTTAGGCTTTTTTATGTAGCAGTAAAGGTTACGCTTTTAGTAATAACCTACTGATTGTAGAACTAGAACCACTTGTAAAATAGCTCGCAAGGAGAGTCAAACAACCAAACTTATTTCTGGCACCTTACAACAAATGTCAGCATTCCATCATATTAATACCATCATTAAAATTTCTTCCCTTTCAGTTCTATGCGTGATGCCCTTAGAAAGCATAGCAGCAACAGCTTAAATACACAGCTTTTATTACAGCACTTGTCCACTAAATCACTAGCGCTTGGTTCTCACACGATCCAATGCCCGTAATGCTAACTGTTAGAATTAATACCGAAGACATTTATAGTATTCCAGGGTTTATATCTCCTTAGATATTCTTGAAGAGTTGGGAAAGGAATGGCAAAGTGTGTGTAAATAAAATTTCTTGGGATTTATTTGAGGTTATTGTAGCATTTCCTCGATGTTTTTATATCGATATTAGGTTTAAATTTAGAATGGGATTTAATTAATTATCCATAGCTGCGCGACGTCCTGGGCTCCAACGTGCATCAATAAGTCACGCATTGTAGGAAAATTAAAATACTTCAAAACTGTAAAAAGATAAAAAGAAAAATACAAACGACTTCAAAAAAAAAACACTACAAAGTGAAAAATAACTTAATTTCGGAAGTCGGTGTTTCTGGTTTCCTATTTTCGTTCTTTTCCACCGACTTCCGAAATTAAAGTTATTTTTCACTTGTAGTGTTTTTTTTTTGAAGTCGTTTATTTATTTTTTTGAAGTTTTTATTTTTCACTTTTTAGTTGTGGCACTACCCCACACAAATTCGAATACCTGCAAAAGAAATGAGAACATCATCGACATAAAAGTAAGAAAAAATACGTAAGTATTATATTGAAGCTAACTCAAAAACTACCCAAGCAATGTTAATAAATTTTACATGGGGACCAACTTCGAGGTATACCCTCCCGAATAAAAAGAATCTTGATCTTTCAAATCGGACAACTCTGTAAAAAGTTATGCGTGGTCATAAATAAAAAAATACGTGTTGACTTGAGAACCTCGTCCTTTTTTTCCGTCGGCTATAAAGTTACCTGGTAACTTTATAAGTAATGCATATGAAAACAAAGTAAATCAATCTGCCTAGCCTTTTCCCAACTATTATGGGGTCGGCTACCAGTCTAACCGGATGCAGCTAAATACCAGTATTTTACATGGCGCGATTGCCTATCTGACCTCCACAACCCATTAACTGGGTAATACGATACCCCTTGGTAAGACTAGTTGTCAGACTTTCGGGCTTCTGACGACCCGTAACGACTGTCAAAGATTCACGAATGACAGCCGGGACCAACGTCTTAACGTGTTTTCCGAGGCACGGAGGAGTCTCGGTATGTAAAGATGGTCACCCATCCACTGACCAACCCCGGCAAGCGTAGCTTAACCTGATGGATCGACCCGTGCGGCTGTTATTATTTAGCCACGAGCTCCTCAATAAGTATGTGACTGCTTTTTCTCAGTAACATGAACAAAAGCATTCAAATATTAATGAATCTAAATCTTGATCACAATTTTTTGACGTTCATATATTTTTGAAGCCTGAAAGGGCCAATATATTAATGAACTCGACTGTACCAGTTAACAAACCCAACAACGCACAAGTTCACAACCATATAATAATTAACAGAAATAATTGTATGTTTTCAAAGCTATTGTTAATGCAGATTAGACGTAATTCATAACATTTGCATACAAGCAGAGGTCGCGGGGTCGTCCTGCCGGCCGGCGACTGAACTACAAGATGCATCATTGTGTTCACGACCTTAAGATAATGAGGGTGAGCAGAACGTGTGGTTTATTGTACACCGTTATTTACTTATAACCTTTTAAGAGTACGGTCCGGGACAGTAGGTACCTATCCTATGGTGAATATACAACCATATACACAACCATAGAAAAATAAAAAACAGTACAACCAAGCCGTACGGGTTGTAGTATTTAACTCCGTACACAGATTTGTCGTGAAAGTTTGTAAGTTTATTTATTTCATTTGGGAAAACAAACAGTAGTATAATAATCATAAACAGTGTTGTCTTAAAATTAAAACTTTACAAATATACTACCCACAACATTTTCCACAGATTACTACATTATATAATAAAAACAAGCTTTTAGCAAACGTTATCTGTAGCAGGGCTACCGTTTAAAAAAAGAAGTTCTAAAAGTTGTAACAAACAAAAAATTCAAAAAGTTCATGCGTGATGTATCATACAGGTCCCTAGCCTATAATGTGTATTGCACCAAATTGCGTATTTAAGTTCAGTTAGTATAGAGAAACACGTTCCACTAAGATGCAGTAAGTATTTAAGTTAAGAGTGAGTAACATTACTAGAGTGGAAGGCGATAGTTTTAAAAAACCGTTATGGTAGGTAACCAAGTTATTTTTTTTTAGAATTTTACCATTAGAAGACCTCTATCAGAATTCAGATTTTTTTTTATCGCTGCAAATGATAACATTTTCAAATATGATTTTTTTTAAACATTTCTGAATAGCTCAATAATGTAATAAGATACAAGTTTTAGGGTTCCGTACCAAGATGGTAAAAAAGAACCCTTATGGTGCGACTCAGTCTGTCTGTTTGTCCGTCTGTCACAGCTGGAAATCTCAAGAACTACTAATGCTATCAACTTGAAATTTGGAACAGTTTTAGATGACGTTTGCTCAACTATTTTGCAAATAAGAAAGAAATATTATATTGTTTTTTGCAACAAAGGGGTTCTTAAAAATTCGAATTGGGGCTACTAGCTGTGGGGGATCATATGAAAGAACGCTGTTTACACATTCTCAAACATTTTTTTTTTCTTTTTTTAAGCCGCATAGTTTTCGACTTGTGATGAAAAATGTAAAAAAAATACCCCCCTTTATCTCCGCAGTTTGCATAGAGAAAAATCTGAAATTATTGTGTGTGATGAAGTCTAAGTAAAGATTACAGGAAAAATAAAACGATGTCTCTAAATAGCACACTTTTCAGAAATCGGAACGGAACCACCGGCGCGCGAGTCCGACTCGCTCTTGACAGGTTTGTTTTCGTGAATAATGTTTTTTTTTTAATATCGTCTAAATGTTTTTCATTCTGACTGTACGTTTTTATCGTTTCGTGTAGAGTTGAGACTCTTTGTTAGGTAATTTTAAATCGTGCAGAGGCGGGATCGGTGAGAGTAGGGACGAAACCGATTATTTCTCTCAGTTGTATATATTATATATAATAGCTACACAGTTATAAGTTCACTATATATAAATTCGTTAGTCACGTTATTTTATAATGCTAAATTATGATCGTTGGCCTAAAGTAGGTTACAGGGTAAGCATAAACATGTAAGGCGATGAGACCTTACAGTAAAGAACAGACTTTATGGCATTGAGATTCGGACAGTTTCTACATAACATATTGCACGGACAAGTTGATGGGACGGAGAAAAAATGAGGACTGCAACAGTGTTCTTTGTTTCGTGCTTGTCAAGCAATTTTGACCGTCTAGGGACCCCATTAGGACTTTGGGACCGAATTCGGCCGTAAAGCGATCGCAATCTAAATGTCGAGGCTGCAGCGAGATGTGATTACTGGGTGGAGGACCTGAGCGGCTCAGTGACCCTCATTTCGTCGGCCGCCGCCGGTACTCTGTCCCTCGAAGCTGTTAAGAGAGGACAGGGTTGCGTTGCAGCACGGTTCGGGGAGATTGTCGTGGTAGGGGTATACTTCTCCCCGAACCGAACTCTCGCCGAGTTCCACAACTCCCTTGCGGAGTTGAAAACCGTCGTTGTCGGGTTCCGTTCCCTTCCCGTGCTCGTCCTCGGGGACTTCAACGCCAAGAATGTGGCTTGGGGTTCCCGGTATACGGACACACGGGGCAGGATGGTGGAGGACTGGGCTCTGGAGACAGGCCTGGTCGTCCTAAACCGGGGTTCTGTCCCCACATGTGTGCGGATGCGGGGCGAATCAGTGGTGGACATCTCGTTTGCCAGCCCCGCTCTGGTGCCGCATGTTGTTGACTGGCGCGTCATGGAGGGGGTGGAGACCTATTCCGATCACCGGTACATTCGGTTTGATGTCTCCGCCCAGACCTCGAGCGCGCCGGTCCGACAGGCCCCGAGTGGTCCGCGGTGGGCGCTGAAGCAGCTGGACCGGGAGCTCCTCCTGGAAGCCTCGATCGTGCAGGCCTGGGTGTCACCACCGGACAGGCCTGCTGACATCAACAACGAGGCGGAGTGGTTCCGGGAGGCCATGTCCGAAATATGTGACGTGGCAATGCCCCGGGTCCAGCCCGGACGCGCTTGGCGCCAGGTGTACTGGTGGTCGCCGGAGCTGACGGCTCTGCGCGAGGCGTGCGTTGCTGCGCGGCACCGGTACACCAGGCACCGCAGGCTCCGTATTCGCCCACCGGATACGGAAGCCATTCAGGCGGAGCTGTACGAGGGGTACAGAGCGGCGAAGACCGCCCTCCGAGCGGAGATCTCGCGGGCCAGGGGTCTGGCTCGCGAGGAGTCGCTGGGGACTCTGAACAGAGACCCGTGGGGACGCCCCTATAAAATGGTGCGGGATAAACTCCGCCCATGGGCTCCCCCGCTGACGCAGAGTCTCCGGCCGCAGCTCGTGGAGGACGTGGTGAGCGCTCTGTTCCCTTCGCGAGGGGAACATACTCCCCCGCCCATGGCTCCGCCTCCTGCGGTGCCCGATGCGGACCACATCACCGACGACGACGACGATGCTCCGGAAGTGACCGAGGTAGAGCTGAGAGCGGCGGTACGTAGGCTGAGTGCCAAAAATACCGCCCCAGGACCCGACGGCTTGCCAGGAAGAGCTTGGGTTCTGGCCTTTGGGGCTCTCGGGCCTCGACTAGGGGGGCTCCTAAGCGCATGCTTGGAGAGGGGCCAGTTCCCACTTCGTTGGAAGACAGGGAGACTGGTCCTCATTAAGAAGCCGGGGCGCCCTGCGGACTCTCCGTCCGCTTACCGGCCCATCGTGCTGCTCGACGAGGTGGGCAAGCTCTTTGAAAGAGTCATTGCAGACCGCCTCGTCGGGTGGCTGGTGCAGGAGGGGCCGGATTTGGCGGAGAGCCAGTTTGGTTTCCGCAGGGGGCGCTCTACGGTGGACGCCATCATGCGCGTGCGAGCCCTCACGACGGGGGATGCTGTGGCCCGGGGTGGGGTCGTCTTGGCGGTGTCTCTAGACATCGCCAACGCCTTCAATACCCTGCCCTGGAGTTGCATCAGGGAGGCACTCCGGTATCACCGGGTGCCAACCCACCTCCGTCGAGTGGTCGAGGCCTATTTGACGGACAGGGCCGTCATCTACCCCGGTCATCAGGGAGAGTGGAACCGGCGAGAGATGTCGTGCGGTGTCCCACAGGGATCGGTCCTGGGGCCACATCTGTGGGACATCGGGTACGACTGGGTGCTGCGCGCCGACCTCCCTAGCGGCGTCAGCGTTGTATGTTACGCTGACGACACGCTGGTCCTGGCGCAGGGGAGGTCGCACCAGGCGGCGGCTGAACTAGCGACACGCGGGGTTGCGACAATCGTAGAGAGGATCCGGCAGTTGGGACTCGAGGTGGCCCTGCACAAGTCCGAGGTCATGTGTTTTCATGGTCCTCGGAACGCGCCACCGTCGGGTTCCCAAATAACGGTAGGAGGGGTTCACATCGGGGTTGAGTCGACGATGAAGTACCTGGGACTCGTCCTCGACAGCCGATGGAACTTCGTGGAGCACTTCCGACGTTTGGCTCCCAGACTGGAGCGGGCCGGGGCTGCCTTGAAGCGGCTCCTGCCCAATCTGGGGGGTCCAAACGCCTCCTGCCGGAGGCTTTACGCGGGGGTCGTGCGGTCCATGGCCCTTTACGGGGCACCGGTGTGGGCGCGTTCCCTGAGGCTGCGACCAGCCCGCCGGTTGAACGCGTCCCAGAGGGTCATGGCCATCCGGCTAGTCCGGGGATACCGCACGGTCTCCTGTGAGGCGGCGTGCCTCCTTGCCGGATTACCGCCATGGGATCTGGAGGCAAAAGTCCTCGCGCACGTGTGGGAGTGGCGCGAGGAGGTGAAACGCCGGGGCGTAACTCCGCTGCCGCGAGAAATCACGGTACAGCGGACAGAGCTCCGGCGGGATCTCATGGCGACATGGAGAGTGCGATTGTCGCAACCCAGCGCTGGGCACGCCACAATTGCGGCGATAAGTCCCCTCTTTGAGGAGTGGTTGGAGAGGCGCCACGGCGTCCTCACCTTCCGCCTGACGCAGGTCCTCACCGGACACGGTTGTTTCGGGAGGTTCCTGTTTCGGATAAGGCGGGAGGAAACGCCCGGGTGTCACCATTGTGTGGATCGCCCGGAGGACACGGTGGAGCATACAGTGGAGGTCTGCCCGGCTTGGGCGGAGCACCGCCGTGTTCTCACGGAGGCGATCGGCGGCGGCGATCTCTCGCGTCCAAACCTGGTCCAGGCCATGGTGCGGAGCGAGAGTGCATGGGAAGCCGTCACCTCCTTCTGCGAAGCAGTAATGCTCGCGAAGGAGGAAGCGGAACGCGTGAGGGAGAGGCAACAGCCGCGCCCTCGCGCCCCTAGCCGCCGTAGGAGACGCCCTGGGCGGCGGGAATCGATTGCCGATTCCCGGCCACCGTAGGCGCGGGCTTGCGGAAGACGAGTAATGGGCAGCTCGCCGTCCGGTAAGGACCAGGCCCGGGTCGACGGCGCGTTGTGTTCCACGCGCGCCTCAAAGAGATGTCAGCAGTGACGGGGTCAATTGGGCCGATGCCGCCGGGGTCGCGGGTAGTTCGAAAGAGATACCGTGGCCCAGGCACGGGCAGCTGAAGGAACATGGGTGGGTTTTAGTCAGTAAAAGTCTGACACGCCCTCCCGCCTCTGCCCAGAGCGGGAGAAGTCATTTGATGATTTCCCATCCACAAAAAAAAAAAAAAAAAAAAAAAGGATAACATATTATGTAATTAGAAAATCATTTGTTACCCAAATTCTTCTTGAAAACGAATAACAAAAGTGTTCAGTCGGTTACCTGCAGGCCTGCAGCCCCAAAATTAATACCATGTTTGTTTTCTAAGTATTAGTTCTTACCCAGGAAACGGACAGACAGTTGAAGCACCAATTAGATTTAATTTGACTTCAGATATCAGAAAGATTTATATTTTCAATACCGACAATATTCATTCCCGTCCGCTCATTTAACTTAAAGCTTCCTCTAAAGAGCCCTACAATAACATCTAGACAGCACTGAGCACTCCTACGCACAGTTAACTAACAGTAAAGATCGGCGCACACTAGACGGCATTAACATTAGTATGCCGAAGCTTTCCACGGTATACCGTAGCTTGCCGCTATTTGCTCAAGTCCCCTTTTGAGGATATCAACGGAATGTGAGTGCTAAGAGAAAGAAAAGAAGATTCAAAATCATTTCCGCTTATGCCTTGCCATGTCGTGCCGTACCGCCTGCTGAGCGCCGGCCCTAATTCTCTGCGCTTGCGCCGTCATAGCTCATCTCTAACAGCTAACAGTAGGAAGCTGTAGGGAGCTGTCAGAGGTACAATTCAGATTCTATTACGAGGATCTTGGATTTGTTTAGTATTTTATTACGGGGAATAAAGGGTTTTATTATTTATGTTAGGTTTAAACTTCCGTGTTGAACCTGCTAGCATTTCAATGGTTGGTAATTAATTGTTTTGTTAGCAAAAAAACTGTATGATCAAATGCGAAAAGTTCATGTTTTCTGCAAGCATATTTAACCACTCGACTGCCAGAAACGCAGATCTACGCGAGACGCAATACTTTATTTGTTTCTACGTTTTACTAACCAGCTGTTCCAATAACTACTTATCTGTTAATTTAAAGTTGCCCTTGGTTCTGGGGATTTTTTTTTCTGGTTTGGCTCTTTTCGGCATACCATGTTTCTCATTTCCCTAGTTCCTGGTGAAAATTCCTCGCAGATAAAGAAGCAGAAGATGCCTTAAGAATTCATGAATTTATTTATTATAGTCATACCTAATTATTTGCGTTCTGACTATCCCATCTAATTCTCGTATCATTTTGTTTCAGGTAAGGCATGTCAGGCGGTCAAGCGCACGCGCAACCCATGTTAATAGCCGTTACAGCTTCCTGGGGTAAATTGCATGGAGGTACGAATGAGAAGATTAAAGATAGAGTTAAGAGTTAATTGCGCAATAAACTTACAATGCTTTTAAAAACTCGACAACATTCATTGCGTTATTTACGTTTTCGAGCAAAATAATTTTTCAAAAATATGAAGCAATGTATTAGGGGCTCGTGGCTAAGTAATAACAGCTTACCGCGATTGGTCCGTGGATGGATGACCATCTTTACATACCGATACGGTCATTCTTGAATCTTTGACAGTCGTTAAGTACGGGTCGCTAGTGCGAAAGTCTGACAACCAGTCTTACTAAGGGGATATCGTATTACCCAGTAACTGGGTTGTGGAGGTCAGATAGGCAGTCGCTCCATGTAAAATAATGGTATTCAGCTGCATCCGGTTAGACTGGAAGCCGACCCCAACATAGTTGGGAAAAGGCTAGGCAGATGATGATGAAGCAATACTTATGTATTAGGAACAAGTTCAAAGATATTAAGACGCAGATATATGCCAATGGCCTTGAGTGGTTACCTTGCATGATCTGTGCCGAGCGCACGCAACGCTCGTACCTACGTCCAGCCAGTAATAGGACTCGCCCATCAAGGACCGCTGTCCCAAATCAGACACATGATTAATTTATTATACATAAAACAAAAGGTAAAACACGTGTATTTAAAGTAGAATAATTACATTACCTACTTATCTTTAAAATGGTGAAGGTATCATAAAAATACGCTTGATAGTTTTTGCATGATTCTCAGTTTTATAATTATACCCGTTAGATAATACTTTACAAATTAATTATACTGTAATTTAAACATAATAATAAGATATTCACATATTAAGTTAATTAGGAAAATGCTCTAATATAACATACTTTTTTTTCAAATCATTAACTCCTTTAGACGTGATCTTCAGTTTAAAATCATTAGAAGTCGGTTATCGTCGCCTTAAATCCAGTAGGTGAGTCGTGAAGCACGTTCGCAATATATCCTATTGGCGAGCTTAGTCCATGGACAACATGACAGGTGGCGCTACTAGCCTCCATCCACGGCCATTACAGCTGAATTTAATTTATTATTCACGTATTGATATTGTTTTGGATGTTTGTAAATGGATATTGTTGGTGGAACAGAGAACTGTTATTCGTCTTAAGTGTCCGTGTTGGTGCTAGCTAGACGATTTATTAATAGAGTCCAGGAATAATAATTTGAAATGTTACATCTTTCAAAAGAATGGAAGAATGAAGACAATGTCGTCATTAAAGTTTTGAGTATGAATGTAGATGGCTATACGATTATGGGAAGACCAAAGAAACGATGGAAGGACTGTGTGAAAGCTGATATAGCTAAAAAAGAAATGACTACCGAGATGACGACTAATAGAGAAGTATGGAAGAAAAAGAAATGTTGCGTCGACACCAAACGTGCCCAAACGTAACTTGCACAAAAGTATGCAGGGAACTTGCCTGCTTTTCTGTTTACTAATCAGAAAGAACACGTTTTGATGCAATAACAGACATCAATTTCATAAAAAATTCAGTGTATTTTTGCTTTTCCTCTGTGCCTATAGGAGCAGTGGTGGCCCAGTGGTAACGGACCCGACTTACGAGTTGTAGGTCGTAGGTTCGAACCCAGACAGCCGTTGTACTATTGTAAATTATTTCATCACTACTGCTCTCAAAACGGTGAAGGAAAATATCGTGAGGAAACCGGCATGTTCTAGAACTAAAAAATCATCTACCAACCTGAACTGGGCCCGCGTGGTGGATTACGGCAGCAGTGGGAACATTAAAGGCTGATTATGTTAAGTTGCTATGAAAGTGGTGCCAGTGACAGAAATCAATCAATCTGCCTAGCCTTTTCCCAACTATGTTGGTGTCAGCTTCCAGTCTAACCGGATGCAGCTGAATACCAGTATTTTACATGGAGCGACTGCCTATCTGACCTCCACAACCCAGTAACTGGGTAATACGATACCCCTTGGTAAGACTGGTTGTCAGACTTTCGGGCTTCTGACGACCCGTAACAACTGTCAAAGATCCACGAATGACAGCCAGGACCAACGGCTTAACGTGCTTTCCGAGGCACAGAGGAGACCCGGTATGTCACCCATCTACGGGCCAACCCCGGCAAGCGTAGCTTAACTTGATGGATCGACCCGTGCGGCTGTTATTACTTAGCCACGAACTCTTCTAGTGACAAAAATGTTGAAAGGAAATCGTTTGGCTTGGTATGGGCATGTGATGAGGAGGGAGGAAAAGCCTGTAACTAAAAGAGTGATGAATATATGATGTGATGATAAGATGAGAGGAAAAAGAAGAGGCTAAAGAAAAATGGAAGGATTGTATGAGGAATGATATGAAAGTGGAAAAGAGTGAAAGATAGCGTGACGGTTGACAGGGGAGAATGGAAAGAGAAAACGTGTTGCGCCGACCCCACGTAACATGGAACAAGGACAGGAAAATGATGATGAAGATTTCCTGCTCCAATATGTCTAAATCACATAGGACTAACTGGACTTGTATGACACAACATACTCGTAGGTACTGATTGCAAAAGAATATGTGGTGCCTACTGCAGTATATTTCGTAGTTGTAGGTACGTTATTAAGGCTAACTAATTACAAGCCCCCGCTGTTAATACGCGCACACCTTACAAAAATCGCAGTGTTTTTTTTTGTTTTTACAACTTGCGTGTATTGAAATAAGGATCAAAATTACATCAAAAACCAATAATCGAAAGAAACACTAGCGATTTTTGTAAGCGCAACGACGAAATCCAAATAAATGTTAGATTATAGAACCACATTTTACTGCAGAATAATTTTGAGTATAAATAAGAATATGGGAAACCAAGAAAACGCTCAACGGATTCTAATGATGATTAGAATCCGTTGATCGTTTTCTTGGTTGGTTAATAGGCACATTCCATAAAATTCTGTCTCAGCCAAATGGTGATGATGCGAAGAGTCTGTTCAGGTTCATGACACAAACGTAAGCTGTAGCAGTGTGTACTTTAGGTACGATGGGACTGTCATACGCATTGCGTCCCTAATTCAAAGTCCCTAATTAAACAAAGAATAAATAAAAATATTACCTGTCCTGTGATTTGCAAAACGATAAAGCTACAAAGAGGATCAATACTGAGATATTCTTCTTATAGTATCGATGTCAACTAAGGTTGTCAAAATTCAATTATTATATTAAGGGCCAATTTTTCAATAGTCAGATAACTTTTATCTGTGGAATATGTTTGACGTTTTGACAGCTTCTGTATAGAAAATATGTCAAACCCAACGACCATATAGCCCATAGACGCCTAATAACAGGCGACCGATGTCTGTCAACACATCAGACTTATAGATCTGATATAGGTCGCCAGTCAACAATTTCGATTCAGTTTCAACCACTTCTGTGAGCTGTAAACACTTCCGCGTTAGTCGATTAAAAATTGTTCAAAATAATATAATGGCCCCTTGCACAATACGTTGGTGTGGTAACAACAGCCAGACTTCGAGTTTCCGAAAAGATGGCATAACATTTCATCGGTAAGTAAATAGTTATATATTCATAATTAGATTACATTTATGTTCCGTTATTATTTATCGGAGTTCATCCTACACTGGTCAAACTTGTAGGTGGACGAAAGGTGCAAGGTCTCTCGTTGATGTCTTTCATGTTTGCGTCCCTTTCTTCTGAAAGTATTTTTTTAGCTATCTCTTTTCCTCTATTATTTGGTAAACATACCTAACGAATAATAGTGATGCACCAAATCATATGACCAAAGTTATCGAGAAAGCAAAAACCTATACTATCTAAACGAAATTTGAAAATCTTTTTAACTGACTTCAAAAAAAGGAAGTTTCTCAATTGGACTTTTTTATGTGTGTTCGCGGATAACTTCGTCGTTTAAGAACCGATTTTGATGATTATTTTTTTATTGGAAAGGAGATTTCCCAAGATTTGTTTTTGTTTGTTTCCCAATTGTTTTATTAATTAAGACATTTGTTTAACTATTACCAACCTCCGAAAAAAGTATGACTGTATGATATCTTTTTAAATAAATACGGAAAGAATTTTGATACTCGTATGTTGTTTTTATTTTTTACATTTTATGTTTAAGTAATTACATGTTAAAATAATATTAATTATTATTATTTATTAATATTATTAATAAATGGGAAGGTGAAAAAGCCCATTAAACATTTTATAAAGTACAATTATTATCAAAAAAATATCGATACCTTCGTGTTTTATTTAAACCTGTCCCATCCCTAGTGATACGTAATGACCTTGGAAGGGCCAATCAGAACGCAGTACCCCGCTTCCTCATACCTCAGCTAGTTGACAGAATTGTTTTGATGCGTTAAATCAAGCATTAGGCGTCTATGGGCTATATGGTCGTTGGTCAAACCGCTATATTTATTCCTCAAATAAAAGTTATCTGACGATTGTATAATCGGCCCTTAGCCCAAAATTCTGCCACTCGATCCAAGATCCTCAAGTGCACAGGTGACAGGGCATGCAGCGAAAGATAGAAGGTGGGTGATTGTCTACGGAGAGACGCCGCATATACACTTGAGGTCAATCAAGCAGTTTTCCTACTGCTACTGCATTTAATTTATTTCGATGTACATCGCCTCGGGTAACAAACTGCACGCTTCTGGTGTTACGCGGGCGATGTAGGTAGGTACATGTAGTGCAATTGCTCATCCAAGCAATTACAGTAGTAAGTGCTGTAATAAAATTAGATTTAGCTGAGGATACATCTAGAAGATACGAGGACACTGGAATGGTAAGACAAAGAGAGAAAGAAATCCAAAAGAAAAGAGATGACAGGCAATAGGCAGTTCTGTAGCGTAGTAACCTCGTAAGATTATACGGGCTTGAAGTTGATTTAACACCAATACACTTTTCCCATATCACAAGGCTCTACCCTTGTGGTTTGTTGTATATTTGCATTATAATTTGACCGTTACCGCTGTACCGGACCTTAGGTATGTGCGCGACAAGATGGCCGAGAGTCAATGCAGGCCGCTCATTCGTCAACGCTCACGGCGTCGCGCCGTCAGCCTCACCGCGAATTCCTAAGGCGCGGTACAGCGGTATCGGTAATTCGCTCGTTATCCTTAACTAGCTTTTGCCAGCGGCTTCGCCCACATGGATGTCGGAAAATATCCCACGGGAACTTACTACCGGGAATTCCTTCCCTATTCCTTGTCTACATTATAAAGGAAACCTCTGCGCAAAATTGCAGCTTTCTAGGTTCAAGGGTTTGGGCTGAGCGTTGATGAGTCAGTCATTCAGTCAGTCAGGACTTCTCTCTTTATCTAAATAGATAGAAAAAGATATCATTTAGGAATGGCGATCCTTCTTTATATCCATTAATTTTACCCATATTTACTTACCTTCTCTTCCAAGTCTGCTCATCCTTCTTAAACCAGCCATTTCCTATTACACGTAATGTATTTCAATCGCTATGCGGTTAACTAATAGCTCCTGTGTTACGCGATGCTCCTCGCACGTACCACTGTTCAGTGTTCCTCGTTTATCTGCGCACGTTCATTGGTCGAGCAGATTCTGTAATAAGTGCTGCCGTCACTACCGCTACCGTACTGCGATGCAATTTGATTTAGTTGCATCCGTTCGAGTTCGCAGTTCGTTTGGAGATTAACTTTGAACTTTATAACGTTACGAATTGTAATGAACTTTACAGAATTTTTTCTAGTGACTGGGTTGTGGAGGTTAGGTAGGCAGTCGCTCCATGTAAAATACTGGTATTCAGCTGCATCCGGTTAGACTGGAAGCCGACCACAACACAACAACTTAAATATTTGGGAAAAGGCTAGGCAGATGAGGATTCTAGCTAGATTTGTGAAGCGAATCTTAATGATAATCTGGTTTAGATTAAACAGATTCGCAAAATGTATTACCGGCTTTCATCGCCATTATTTAGTTTATCACGCAATACATCTACCTAAAGAAAGAAAAAATGAAAAAAACGTTTTTGTATGTTTTTTTTTTATTTTACACTTTTAGTTGTGGTACCTACCCCACACAAATTCTAATACCACTACCTGCAAAAGAAAAACTATAACATGATCCACATAAAAAGTAGGAAAAAAATAGGTATTATTCAAGCTAACTCAAAAACTGCCAAAACAATGTTAACAAATTTTCTAAGGGGCCAACTTTGAGGTATAATACAATCTCAAATAAAACAAAAAAAAAAAATTCAAATCGGACTAAATTATGTAAAAAGTTATGAATGGTCCATGTATTATTGACCGAGCGAGGGTAACGAGCGAAGCGTCCCCGCTTCAAGTCTGGCAAAATTTGCTTTCGTCTGTCAGTTTGTTGCTAATTTTACAACCGATCTGGACGAAACTTGATAAACAGGTTTTACGACTATATAGAATTATTTTGTCGTCGGGGATTTTTGTTTGGAGGGGTACACTTAATCCAAAAAGGGGCAAAAGGGGAGCTACTGGATATCTCCGCCTTATGAGATCCGATTTCGATGGTCCTTTTTTTATTTGAAAGGTAGTGACTATAAGTTGGTCTCATAAAAATTTGGTGAAGACCTGATAAAAAAAAAAAACAAAAACCTGTTAAATATCCCGTTTTAAATAACTTTAGTGGTACGTATATTAATTGTTGTAAAAAAGTTTGCGCTCGCGATGATCGCAGAACTACTAGTGATAGTTGATTCAATCAAAGCTGATACTAATTTCCGTATGATCAACCATTGCCTTAGTAAAGTGTGATATGAACTAGTATTATCCAGGATATGTCTGTTAAAAAACAGTACCAGTAACAATTATTTCGATATAAGCAAGGATCGCAATCAATTTCCCGAGCTGGCTAATTGCGGCGCCTCTGTTACGCACTGCCAATGTACAGTGGAGGTCAGAAGGCCTGGAGCCTACCATAGAATCATTTGCAGAGTAGGTCAACTTTACAGTTGGCAGCAAATCGCATGACACTTCTATTTTCGTCTAATATTGACCTGCTGACAGTGTATGATATCTAACAGGTTCACGCACGGTAAACGAGACACATAGAAGTTTTATTGTTAAAAAAAGGGCTATCCCTATACCGCGCCGGAAGGTGAAAAGCTTCCTAACTCTTTCACTCTTCTCAACCAATCAGTAATGGACATAGAAAAAATCAGCTGCTCCCTACATTTATGTTCGCATAACTCGTCTAAATGTAGGAAACAGCTGATTTCATTTCGCGATTTCAGGTTTGGTTCCAGAGTAAAGTTGTTCATACTATGAGTACAATGACCCATAAAAGATTGTGCGTTATTTTAATAACATCTTATATATATAATAATATATATAGAGTATATAATAATATATATAGTAGATTTTCTGTATTCTATTCTATGCAATTTCCTGGCACTCAGTTGAATCACACATGCTGTAAGATAAACGTACTAAATAATGTATAGCAGGTACCTATGTATGTAGGTGAGTCTGTGTAGGCAAATATTAAAGGGAAGGTAATTAAGTAAGAAGCGAAGATACGAGTATATCCTTGCGCCGAAGAATCTTTAGGTACGTGGGTTATCCTTAATATTTTCATGTTTGCCTTTTGAAACTCATCGTAAAGATTTCATGTTTGTGTAGCCAGTATTATGCTTTAATTTAGGAAAAATGAGATGAAGAAAAAATATAAGATCGAGTAAATGTTGAGTTATACAGGGTTATTGGTAAATCAACAGCAACCTCTTAAAGGGTCATTGTACTCATCATTATGAACAACTTTTACTATTGAACCAAATCTGAAATTGCGAAAAAAATCAACTGTTCAGTACATTTATCTACATCAAACTCGTCAAAATGTAGGGAGCAACTGATTTTTTTTCGCGATTTCAGGTAGTAAAAGTTGTTCATAACCTTGTTTATCTGGAGTGAAATAATATTGTGCTTTTTCATGTGCAGTGATTTTATCTAAAAACAGGGTCAAATTAAATTAGCTAGCGAAACTCTTCAGACGTGATGAGTATCGATACTAAACAAAATAAAGCAAAAAAAAAAAAAAAAAACATGTTTTTTTTGGGGTCATCAACCGCAGTGTATCTAGTTGAAAAATCAGTTTTTTTTTGTGTAATCTTCAAAAGGGATGGGTATTGATATCTAAACACGATAAAACATAAAAAAAATAAAAAAAATATAGTTTAAAAAAACTAAAAAACACGCTTTAATTTATTTTTTACTATTTAGTTCAGTTTAATAGTATTAAAGCGTGTTTTTTAGTTTTTAAACTATAATTTATTTTTAAATTTTTTAGAGATAAATCGTTAATCCTGATGATCCTGATCAGGATAATGGGACAAACATTTTAAATTATTGTATAGTCATCGGGCCCTGTTATGTGTGCAAAATTTCGAATTAATATGACCATTTAAAGTGGGTAAAAATCGAGTTCAAAGATTCCGTTACACACATACATACATACAGGTGAAGCTAATAAAAGCGTGTTAATAAAAAAAAACAGATTTCTCAACTCATACTTCAACTACCAACACTACCAGAGGTCGCTGACCCAAAAAAAAATCATCAAACCTTTTTTAATTTTATTTTATCGTGTTTAGATATCGATCACGTCTGCGGAGTTTCGCTAGCTTATTTAATATGACCCTGTTTATATTTTTGTTTTTTTTTTTTTTTTTTTTTTTTTTTTTTTTTTTTTTTTTTTTTTCATGTGAATAAACAGTTTTTCTTTCTTTCTTTCTTATACGCTACATTAACTCATACACCTATTTAAATAAACTTTTGTTTCCCATGGGGGTAGGAAGAATAGAAGTAGCAGCCGTGATCGAGGTCAAGAGCACGCCCAGTCAGCAAAAAAACAAAAGAAACTACAGAACGCGATGTGCAAGGATCTTTACATCACTCTTTTACTTTTCCTTTTTAGGGTTCCGTACCAAAATTGTAAAAATGAACCCTTATGGTGCGACTCAGTCTGTCTGTCTGTCTGTCACAGCTGGATAAATTTGGAACAGTGTTAGATGACGTTTGGCCAACTATTTTGCAAATACGAAAGAAATAAAAATATATATATGTTTTTTTTGCAACAGGGACTGAAAGGGGTTCTTAAAAATTAGAAGTGGGGCTACAAGGGCGTCAGGGGTATCTTAAGAAAGAGCGCTGTTTGCAAATCCTCAAAAATGTCTTCTTTTTTATTTAGAACGCACAGTTTTCGACTTTTGATGAAAAATGTAAAAAAAAATACCTTTCCCCCCTTATCTCCGAAGTTTGCATAGAGAAAAATCTGAAATTATTCTATGTGATAGAAGTTTATGTAACGATTACATGAAATATAAAACGATGTCTGTAAATAGGACAGTTTTTCCGAAATCATCAACAAAAATTACATATAAATGATGATGAACCTTCGGTGCGCGAGTCCGACTCGCACTTGGCCGGTTTTTTAGCTTGTGATGTCCGTCCGAGTGTTCCCACTCTTGGGCAATCCCCAAATTCTTTCAGTTATGTATGTTTTACTGTAATGTTACCTACCTACTATGACTAGATTCTTAGAGAATATCATTCGGTTTGAACCCCTGACCCATAAAATAAAATCAAAAAAAGACATAATACATCAAATAATTACTGGCCTACATAATAAATGTGTTCTATATAAAAAGCTAATTTACGCGCATTAGGACATTGTGGCGTGTTGCCTAATCGCGTCGAGTCATCGCCCGCTCTCATTAGGGACCCTTAAGTTATGTGGTTTTATTCTTCTTAGATGATAATGTGGTATTTGCTGGAGAAACAAGGGATAAGTAGTAGTGCTACCAACAGCTTGAAAATCAGTATGTTTGGTGTCGTAGAGCCTCTGGCTTTTGCAGGTGACAGTTTTAAAATATATACAGGGTCAAATTAAATTAGCTAGCGAAACTCAAAAAATTATTATTTTTTATTTTATTTATTTTTTTGTAATTATATTTTGATTACTAGTTTATTTATTTATAAGTATATAAATTATTAATTAGGTATGTTGAAACTGTTTGTACTCCCCGTCACTTGTCCCTACAGGTTCATTAGAAAACCAGCGTCAGGCAGCATCTGTCTGGCATTAATGCTGAAATGAACCTTTTTGGCGCAGCCGTGAGGCACACACTATTGTTTTATAACATTTTTTTTTTTTTTTGTGTTTTACGAAGTGTGTCCAAATAAACGTTTTTCTTTCTTTCTTTTTTTCTCTGCAGACGTGATGGTATCGATATCTAAACACGACAATATAAAATAAAAAAGATTTGATGATTTTTTTTGGGGTATTGACCCCAAAAAAAATCATCAAATCTTTTCGCTGGTAGTGTTGTTACTTGAAGTGTCAGTTGATAAAATCTGTTGAGATATCAATACTCATTACGTCAGTGAAGTTTCCACCAAAAAACCAGATTTTTATTAAACTGATATTTTAAGTGACTACACCACCGGCGGTTAATGACGCCAAAAAAACATCATCAAATTAATTTATTTTCTGTTTTAACATGTTTGTTTAGATATCGATGCCCATCTCGTCTGCGGAGTTTAACTAGCTAATTTAATTTGACCGTGTATATTTTCCTCCAACTTGTTCTTATCGTGTTTGTCTTCTTTCTTTGCGTCATGTTTACTGCAAATAAACGTAATTTCTTTCTTTCTTTACTTTGTTTCTAAAACATTTTTGTGATCAACTGCAACAGTTACCTACTACTTAAATGGTTCTAAGCTTGGCTGTAAATGCATAATGCTGAGATTTAGACTATTTATAATGAAACCTCGAAACGGGAGATAACGAAGCGCAAAAGGTGGTATCAATTAACCAGCTTATACAAAGATAAAAAGAGTATATACTCAATACAATATACACTAACAAAAGAAAACATCGGATTTTCTCCTAGAATTTTCAGAAACAAGAAATTTATTTTGAAAACCTTGCATAAAGAGTCACTCCTTAAACTTAGTAAGTAAATTATTACGTCCCAAAAGACAATGCAACAGAGCTCTGCTTTTATTCTATTTTTGTTTCACTTGAATCTTATTTTGTGTAAAACTTGGGAGTAGCAGCCCTGCTATGATACAGCGGGCGCGCACGCGAACAACGTCACTGTATAATGTCATTATTTCTTGCGAATTAACCGGGAAATTTATTAATACTTAAGAAACTGGCCAATGTTAGATAGTAGGCGGCCTAGAGAAGCTGAAAAAGGCACGAAGAAACATTTGATTTACAGAGAGTACGTACATTAGTACAATCCCCTTAAACTTAAGGGGACGATTTATAAAACAATGGTTAGACCTGCTGTCTTGTAATGTCGGGCCACAAAAGGGATGAATGAAAGGTAATTGTATGCAGCTGAGATGAGAATGCTAAGAAGGATGTGTGGTGTTACGCGAATGGATAGAACAAGAAATGAGTATATAAGAGGAAGTTTGAAAGTTGTCATGGTATGGCCATGAGATGCGAAGGAATGAGGAAAATGTCGCCAGGAAAGTTTTGAGTATGAATGTCGATGACTATAAGAAGAAGGACCAAAGATATGTATGTAGGGGAAGACCAAAGATGATATGGGTAGAAAGGGAGTGACTACCGAGACGACTAACAGAGAAGTATGAAAAAAAAAGACATGTTGCGCTGACCCCAAATAAATTAGCATAAGAGCAGGAGAATGTTGATGATAATAATGATGAGAGTACCTACGTGGCCAGTATATCAAGACGACGAAGGTTATTATATGAAAAAGATTATCTCAAGTTGAAGAAAGATAAAACAATTTTGATTTTGAAGTACCAACAGACATGATGAAAATTCTCTTCCCAATGAAACTTTCTAAGCATGGAATAAAAATTCAGATCACATATTTTATTACATCGTAGCCAGCACAAATACAATAGCCAGTAATATATTTTATTATTGGTTGTACTGCATAGTAAAACCTGCCCTTTTTCCTTCCAGTGATATTCCAGTGTTCCTGCCATGAGGATTGGAGTTTAGCCTTTGGAAGGCTCAGTAAGTCATACCCCTGATGAATGTTGTAGGTGGGATCAGCTGTTGCTGAAGAACAAGCATCTTTGGCCAAAGCGTCAACACACTCATTGCCCTTAATGCCACAATGACTAGGTATCCAAACTAACTGAACTTCCTTTTGACTACTAGCACAAGATAATAAAGATTTTTTAATTTTTAAAACAAGGGAACTGTGCAATTTACTTTTGAAAGGGTTTTGTACTAAGGCTTGCAGACAGCTAAGAGAGTCAGTGAAAATAACGGCCCTGTCAATATTATGATGTGACTCTATGAAGAGACAAGCTTCCAATAAAGCCACACACTCGCCCGTGAACACAGAAGCCTCCTCAGGACATTTGTACTGTAGAATAATTCTGGAGCTTTGGTAATAAACCGCAGCGCCAATGTTACTGAGATCATTAAATTTTGAAGCATCTGTAAAAAATCTTTGGAACCCGGACCATCGCTCTCCCACCGCCGCATTGAAGGCCGAATTCGCTGAAGGGGACTTTTTGGAAATACCGATGTCAAAGAAAATTTTTGGTGTGAAACATAAGACTTCATAGGG
This sequence comes from Cosmia pyralina, assembly GCA_946251885.1. Classification (NCBI taxonomy): domain Eukaryota; kingdom Metazoa; phylum Arthropoda; class Insecta; order Lepidoptera; family Noctuidae; genus Cosmia; species Cosmia pyralina. The sequence continues at coordinate 23,414,824 of OX276349.1, read as the reverse complement.
AACGTTAAAAAGAGGTAAACGGGGATTCTGTTCAATTGGACATGCTAAATTATGAATTTGACGAAATGCTTTTATGATTAAGGGGATTTCTTTGTTTTTCCAGAAATTTGAGCTTCTACATAAGGCATCTAACTCATTCAATCTTGCTAAAAGGGGATGGAAAGATCTAGATATTAACCTAGCCAGAAAACGGGAGGCCAGATACTGCCGTCTCAAGGTCAGGGGAGGTTCAGCACACTCAACCTGCAATGCGTTAATGGGAGAAGACTTCATACAACCAGAGATGATCCGAAGACATTTGACTGAATCCTATCCAGCCCCGCCAAAGCACCCCTGTTGCATGGCACTAAATGGAACGTACCATAGTCTAGAACACTACGAATTAGGGCGTTATAGACCAATTTCATAGTGTAAGGATGGGCACCCCACCAGACACCCGAGAGAGCCATTAAAATCGAAACCACTTTTTCACATTTTTTAATTAATAAATTAATATGATGTTTACCATTTAATTTTGTATCTAGAAAAACGCCTAAAAATTTTACCTTAATCACTAACGGAATATTAGAACCCGAAATGTCCACTGTTGTGTGTGGGATCAATCTTTTACGAGTAAAAATTACTGCCGAACTTTTTTGTGCCGATAACGACAAACCATGGCTTAAAAGCCACTGGTTCAGAGAGTCCAGAGAGAGGCATAGGGATGACGCAGCGTCTATGATGGAGGAATCTGTCACATACAAGACTAAGTCGTCGGCATATTGGAGGATGTGACAGTTACTATTTAGGCAGGAGCCAATGTCCACTGTATACAGGTTATAAAGAAGGGGGCTCAGCACGAAGCCTTGCGGGAGTCCCTTCCAAGTATGTCTTTCATCAAAATCCTCTCCCTGGACCCTCAGAACTAAAGAGCGAGACAAGAGAAGAGCACAGATGCATTCGATCATCTTAACCGGGAGACTCAGCTGGTGCAGTTTCTGCCTGAGTACGGGAAGAAGAACGTTGTCGTATGCAGAGGAGATGTCTAGGAAGGCGGCTACAACGGATTCGTTTTTGGAAAACGCTAAGCGAATATCCGTAACTAAAACGCCAACACTATCCATAGTACCGAGCCCCTTCCTGAAACCAAATTGATAATTCGGCAGCAAATCTCTCGCTTCGACTATCCACTCAAGTCGATTTTTAATAAGGTGTTCCAATAGTTTGGACAAGACAGAGGATAAAGCAATTGGTCTAAGGCCGTTCGGATCATCTACATGTTTGCCTGGCTTCAATAGGGGGATAACAATTTGTAACTTCCACTGATCCGGAACCCAACCATTACTGTAACAAAAATTAATGATGTCAAGGAAGTAAAGTTTAGCCTTGTCTCCAGAATGAACAATAAAAGAATATGGCACGCCATCAATACCGGGGGCTGAGTCCCGAACATGACTCAGTACCACATTCAATTCCTTCAAAGTAAATGGCACATCAAACGGATCCTGTGAAACACTTTGCAGGGACATATTATTGGAACATTCAGAAGAAAGAGGAACATATGGTGGAGCAATTTTGTCAAAAAAAAAAATCAGCGGTTTCCCTAGTGATCGGTGAAGAGACTGATGAAGAGCACCCACGTCTAAACCTATTGATGTTTTTCCAAACTAACGAGATTGGAGTAGAGGGAGATAAGGAGGTACAGAACTTAACCCAACCCACACGTTTTTTCTTGCGGAGGTGACGCTTGGATCTGGCATTTATCCGCAAATATGTCAGTAGATTTTCGGTGCTCATATCTGCATTGTAACACTGTTCGGCCTCATTTCTCTCCCTGATTGCCGAAGTGCATTCTGGATCCCACCACGGGGGAGAAGGTATTTTGTTACGGGCACTGTTTTTCAGCGGAAAGCAGGAATCCGCACTGGAGGTGATGGCTGTGACAAATCTCTCATAACAGCTTTTGGCATGGCAGTGACCAGAAGGATCTATTAAACTTGAATTTAAATTTGGAAGAGTATCAATCTTGTCCTCCAATAATGATACAAATTTTGTCCAATCTGGATTCGACAGGTTATATTTCAAAAGTGGAGGGGAAGTTTTCTCTGAATAAGTCTTATTGACCAAAGATATAACAATAGGGTAATGATCACTACCATGCGACAAGGTCGTACATTCCCAATGGGTTGAAGCTGCCAACTCAACTGAACAAAAAGTTAAATCCACACAACTTTTTTGTTGATCAGGAGGGGATCTGCGAGTTGGGCAACCATTATTGAGAATACATAGATCCAGGTCGTCCAAGATCTCAACCAGAGCTATACCAAAGGCATCACAGCGTTCAGACCCCCACCTGTAATGGTGGCAGTTAAAATCACCCATAACCAAAATTGGTCCATGAATATTGGAAAAAATGTTTTTTAAAATAGCCAAAAAATCGTGATGAGGATGGGCAATGTATAACGAAAACACTGTAATGCCTTCCACCCCTCCTGCTACAATACTCATGTCACCTGTGAGTGAAGGCAAAGGGAAGGGAAAAAGGGGGACCCGATTGTTAACCAGGAGAGCTGATCCTCCATAGCCATCAGATCTATCACATCTGAGAATGTTAAAGTGTGGCATACGAAAGTTAAGACTTGGAGTGAGCCAAGTCTCAGCTATGGAACAAGCCAGTGGCTTGTATTTATTTAAAAGAAATATGAGGTCGTGCTTTTTATGCCACACGCTCCTCACATTCCACTGTAGGAATACTTGGCGAGACGCCATTTTTAATTTGTAGAAGTAGTGTAATAAGTTGATCGGCAACGTTGGACGGTGATTGGGAACTAGCAGAAGAAGAAGAGATAATAGTAGGTAAGAGTTTTATAAGCAGTTCAATAATAGAACTGGTATTTTTAGAAGTAGCATTATTGTAATTAAGAGCGCAGCCATTAGGCTGTGAAGGTAGGGGAGAACTAACTATTTGTTGATGAGAAACTTTGTCATAAGACGGGGAAAGAGGGGCATGGGTCTTGGGTTTAAATGTCACAGTTTTGCGGTAAGACTGAGAAATTGGAGTTTTGGCGATGTTGGCATAATTACGGGAAGCTGTTGGGATAATCTTACTAGCCTCTGCATAGGGAATAGATTTCTCAGCCATGACAGTCTTAATAGCTTTCTGTCTACCATACTCGGGGCATGACCTGCTATTAGCAAAGTGATTACCCGAACAAAGCACACAGAATGCCTCGCCCTCAGAAATGCTGCAACCATCACCAGGGTGATCGTGGCCACATTTACTGCAGCGGGGTTTAGACCTGCATAGATTCGCCACATGACCAAATCTGCAACACTTGCGGCATTGGATTGTCGGGTATATGTACTGCTCAACAGGGAGGGATGTATAACAACAGTAAATCCTATTTGGTAAAACTTGACCATCAAACGTCAGAACACATGTCTCAGTGGATTTCTACTCAGTAACTCCATCTCTTTGAGTTTTCCTGTTTATACGGCGGACTTTCAGTATTTGCCCGCAGCCTGAGGGCACAGTCAAATAAGTTAGAGCTTCTTCTTCCGTAAGATCTGAGGGAACACCGGTAACAACACCCATCCTTGTGACATTAAATGTAGGGATTGATGCAGTATAACTATATTTGGACAACAGATTATTATTCAAAAAAGAGTTAGCATCCTGGGGAGAAGCAAACTCCACTGAAACACGGTTTCTACCGACTCTGTTAACACCACCACGAACAATGTTCGCAATGTTGTTATTCATAAGGAATTTACCAAAATTAACAGGATGTAGGGTGGTGCCAGCATATGGTTGATTCTCAATTCGAGAAACGTGAACAATATAGGGAGCCTTATCCATTACGCAGTACTTAGAGCGACCAATTTGGCTTTTTGGTTGCTTGCTTGGAGGGATAGAAGTCAAGATTTCTTCGGTACCAGAACGTTTGCGTGAATTTTGTTGGGATTGTGTTGCATCCATTTCTGTAACTCTACAAACAACATCCGCGAATTGGGCGAGTGGATTCGGAGAGAGAGGAGAAAAAGGAATTGAAGGATCTGAAATATCTGGGGGGTCAGGATCAGGGGGTTTATTCTCATCCATGTTGAATAGAACGAGACTTAAAATAAGACAATCACAATACAAACCTGTTTACGAACACAAGAACAATACACTTAAACAATAAAAAGTCACAAAAGTATCAACAATCACACAAAAATAGCGAAAAATTCTAGACACACGTGATAACCTAGAACACCGTGGCGAGAATCCCAGATTAATTATTAAATTAAGGAAGTACCTGTAAAGGGGTTTTTGTTAAGAGCGCTCAAGTGATGTCGCCACTACGTGAAGTGATAAAACCACAGAACATTAGGTGAACAAAGCACTGATTTTGATAATAAATAACAATTTCTACGCGTTGTTGAAGCGTGTAGCGTTCCATTAAATAAATATTCCTATCAAATTTGACAGCTGTCACTTTACCAAGATGGCCGCTGTACGCTGTCAAAGTTCGAACTCCCTGTTGAAAAACCCTTTACTTCCCAATGATTAAAATTTTCCTCCTCAGTTTCCTTCAATTTATCAATCATTCTCTCAAGAAACAGGAACAAGACGTAATTCCCGACGAAACACAACCTCCAGATGCTCACAATGTCCTGTTCGCGTCGGCCACTCGAAATTGTTGACAAAATGACGTTTCCTGAACACTGAATTAATTTTCCCGACAATTCATAGAGCAGCATGAGTTTAGTACCTACCTACATTAATTTAATAATGCGTAGGTGTGGATTTATGACAGAAGAAGATTATGATTATATTAATGTAATGAATATAAAAATTTAGGATACTATATCCCTACCGACATACGTCCTACATACATTTAAACAAACCTTTTTTACAGTCCGTTCAACCGATTTTGACTTCTATTCCGTAGGCTTAAGGATGGCATTAAAGGAAAAAAAGTGGTTACAATACCCACTGTTTACTGCAGCTGCCATTTGTCATGCCACCAACGCAATAGAAGTCAAAATCGGTTGAACGGACTATAAAAAAGGTTTGTTTAAATGTCTAATCTTGTTGTAAATGTACAAGTACTTAATATTTTCCAATGTTTTTACGCACAGTATGATCTAACATATAATATAAGTATTAAGTATAATCATATGAAACTTCGCTTGTTTAGGAATGCAACATATAATTTGTAATACGTCCAATAACTGCATAGGGACCTACTACGCTTTGGAATGGGCAACTAACTGCATCTTTCTGACTGACCGACCCATTGACAATTCAAATGTGCCTGTAATTCGTTTATTTGAAATAAATGCTTTGAGTTTGAGTTTGCAAGCCAGCAATACTAAAAAAGCTTTTACAGGCAGACTCATTTACTCGTATCCCATCCCAGTAACAAAATGATCAGTCCACATACCTGTTACAAAATTAACTCACTCAAAAATACCCACTACTCCCATTCACACCCACAAACTTACTCATACACACACACGCACACCCCACTGACCCCACACAGACCCTAAACACACACAACTCACACATCAACACAATCGACATTATTCCCAGCCCACACTGAAAGCGCTAATTCGCGCGAGGGCGAGCGACGAGAAATTGTCGCCAAATTGTCGTTTCCTGAACACTGATTGCGTCGCTCGCTCCCCGCTTCCGGCCCACTGTTTGCTTATTCGATAGCGAATTAGATTTTTAGTAGCAACACAATTGATTTGCACACACGCTTGTGTTTTGTTGATGCGTATTATTGATAAAGTTTGCGTTATGTTTGTATTTCAGAATAAAATATTTATATTGCAATAATAGTCTTAAGGATTCGATATACATATCGAAGTACATGTCTCGCCATGGACTGGCACTGGCATATAATTATGTAAAAAATAATAACAAAGATAGCGAAACAATTTTTGCTGTTACATTGATTTTGTTGATTTTTACCAAAACTGTATCTATTAAAAATGTATAAGTAAGTGTAGATTAATTGGAGATTCATTGGAGCTTGTGGCTAAGTAATAACAGCCGCACGGGTCGATCTATCAGGTTAAGCTACGCTTGCCGGGGTTGTCCGTGGATGGGTGACCATCTTTACATACCGAGACTCCTCCGTGCCTCAGAGAGCACGCTAAGCCGTTAGTCCCGGCTGTCATTCATGGATCTTTGACAGTCGTTACGGGTCGTCAGAAGCCCGAGTTTGACAACCAGTCTTACCAAGGGGTATCGTATTACGCAGTCAATGGGTTGTGGAGGTCAGATAGGCAGTCGCTCCATGTAAAATACTGGTCTTCAGCTGCATCCGGTTCGACTGGAAGCTGACCCCAACATAGTTAGGAAAAGGCAAGGCAGATTGAAGTGTTGAATAAACTTGTGGAAATGTAGTGGATTGTAGGTACACTTACTGATAGCATACTGTGTATCTAGATATAATATACAATATATGATTGTTTTCCCAAATAAAAATAACATAACATTACGCCTTGTTTTCCCGAAAAGTTGGGCAGAGGTGCACCTATAGATAGTGCACCCACATTTCACCAGTTATGTTCAAGTCCGATGTAATAGGGGGCGAGCCATTGCTATCATCCGGGCACAGATGCAGACTGCGGGCTTCTACAGCGGAATTCCTGACAGAAAAACCCACTTTGCCCGACCTGGGAAACGAACCCGGGACCTCATGATCAGCATTTGCGAAAGAAAATCAAGTTAATAATTATGTATATAGATTGTAATAATAATTGTAAGTAGAGATTTTATGAAGACGTTGTTTTTCAAGCAAATGTTTTTGAACTGAAGACTCCGTTTTTCTTGCGAAGTGCTTAGATGTTTTGTTTTTGGTGTTGCCAGTAAATTTTATATTATTCTTGAAACAATAGGTGTACCTACATTTACTTATAATAACGCTGATTTCTTCAGGACGCTGAGTTTTGTGATATTTATAAACATACTAGCTGCGCCCCGCGGTGTTACCCGCGGTTTATAAGATATACTAAACGTGTAATATTTAATCGGTGAGAAAAGTATTCACAAAAAAATTGCTCATCCCACGGGAACACTACATTTTTTCAGGATGTAAAGAAGTCTATGTGTGCTATGTGAATACAGGATGTCTGCTACTTCCACACCTAATTTTATCAAAATCGGTCGAGCCGTTTGAGTTTGAAAGAGTAGCAAATATATTTGAATTTCTTGCTCATCCCACGGGAGCACTACATTTTTCCGGGATAAAAAGTAGCCTATGTGTTAATCCAGGTCATAAGCTGTCTACATACCGAATTTCATCTAAATCGGTCTGGCCGTTTGAGCGTGAAGAAGTAACAAACATACACACACACACACACACACACACTCACAAACTTTCGCCTTTATAATATTAGTGTGATAGTGTGATGTGATGTGATTATTTATTTTTGTTTTTTTGTTTTCAAACTTTTATTATTGTGTTTTTTGTTAAGTTAGTGATCTTCCTGTGCTAGTCACAATAAATACTTTTTCCTTCTTTCTCTATTTTTTCGGGATAAAAAGTAGCCTATGTGTTTATGCAGAGTGTCAGCTACTTCCACACCAAATTTCATCAAAATCGGTCGAGGCGTTTGAGTTTGAAAGAGTAGCAAATATTTTTGAATTAATTGCTCATCCCACGGGAGCACTACATTTTTCCGGGATAAAAAGGAGCCTATGTGTTAATCCAGGTTATAAGCTGTCTACATACCGAATTTCATCCAAATCGGTCTGGCCGTTTGAGCGTGAAGAAGTAACAAACATACACACACACACACACACACACTCACAAACTTTCGCCTTTATAATATTAGTGTGATGTGATGTGATTATTTATTTTTGTTTTTTTGTTTTCAAACTTTTATTATTGTGTTTTTTGTTAAGTTAGTGATCTTCCTGTAGTTATACAGGGTGTTTGGCAGAACGTTGAACATACGAAAATGGTGGATAGGTGGGGTCATCTGCTACTTACTCAGCCCTAATTTATTTGGCCCTGGCCCTCTGGATATTTTAAATTTTATTTTTTTTGCTTTTTTCTAGTTTCACCACTTTCTTAACTTTAAAGTGTAATTTTTATAAAAAATGGGTAAAACAGGCAATACTTTGTTTTTTTTTTTTAATCTTTAATGTTGGCAGATTCTTATAAAATTATTGTTTTATTCAGATGTTAGCTAGAAAAAAAGTTATGAGTCCTCAAACTTACAGAAAGATTTAAAAAAATACTTAAATCTTAATTTCAACTTGCATTTAAAAAAAAACAAAAAATGATTGAGGAGTTCCAATTCTAGCAAAACATCCCTAGTGTGTGACCTTTCTAATGGTATGTAATTTGCTTTTATAAAAAAAAAACTTTAAGAGTTATTTCATAATTTTATCAAGTAGGAAATTTTTGACGAAACTCTACCTTTACGGAAAGTGAAATGTTTTGCGAAATTTAACACTGCAAGGTTCGTAAAATTTAAATGATCGATTAAAATTATGTAAGTTCTTGAATTAAGTACAAAGAAAATAGCTGTACCAGTTAGGAGCGTTAATGAAACAATTAAATAATTTTAAATAATTTATTTAATTAATAAATTACAGATGTTCGAATTGACGCCCTTCATTTACAATACAGGCGCGGCATCTACGTCTGATTTCTACAGTTGTTGTGCGCAGCAGCATCTCCTGTCGCATAACTTCGAAAGCAGCATTAATTCGATTTATCAAATCTTCTCGACTTTCTACTTCTGTAGTGTAAACTAGTTCCTTTGCTCTTCCCCACACGTAAAAATCGAGCGGAGTGAGGTCGGGCGATCGCGGAGGCCAGGGAATTGGTCCTCCCTGCCAATCCACGAATTTGGGAAACAATTATCCAAATGTTCACGTACAATCAGACTCCAGTGAGCTGGGCAGCCATCGTGTTGAAAGACCATAGACTCGCAAACGTCTGATGACTAGGTACTCGGCGGTTGGGATAACGCTCTTGATAAATCCTTCGTGCTTCACGCGAATTAGCATTAACGCTTCCATACGCTAACAACATGTCCGCGTATTCCTCACTGGTAAAAGCAGCCATTTCTTTACCAATAACAACAGGTAACAGTAATAACAAAAAACTTAACTAACAGGTTACAAAACTAGTGATAACAATAAAACAAAACGAAGTGAACAAAAACAAACGTAAGCGTAACGGGCACGTGAGGTCGCAGAGGCAGTTAAGTCTGGACTGAATAAAAGAAAAGAATTCATTCTGAGGCGTCACGGTGCCACGAGAGTGAAAGAGAGAAAAAATAAGCTTTGACTGCACAAGAGTGAAACAAAATTTCCACCTGCTTTGTGTAACCATCCCAAGGGAATAGTGAATGTCAATTTGCACCACTGCTACTGGCAAGCCGTCGATCATTTAAATTTTACGAACCTTGCAGTGTTAAATTTCGCAAAACATTTCACTTTCCGTAAAGGTAGAGTTTCGTCAAAAATTTCCTACTTGATAAAATTATGAAATAACTCTTAAAGTTTTTTTTTTATAAAAGCAAATTACATACCATTAGAAAGGTCACACACTAGGGATGTTTTGCTAGAATTGGAACTCCTCAATCATTTTTTGTTTTTTTTTAAATGCAAGTTGAAATTAAGATTTAAGTAATTTTTTACACCTTTCTGTAAGTTTGAGGACTCATAACTTTTTTTCTAGCTAACATCTGAATAAAACAATAATTTTATAAGAATCTGCCAACATTAAAGATTAAAAAAAAAAACAAAGTATTGCCTGTTTTACCCATTTTTAATAAAAATTACACTTTAAAGTTAAGAAAGTGGTGAAACTAGAAAAAAGCAAAAAAAAAAAAATTTTAAATATCCGGAGGGCCAGGGCCAAATAAATTAGGGCTGAGTAAGTAGCAGATGACCCCACCTATCCACCATTTTCGTATGTTCAACGTTCTGCCAAACACCCTGTATATTAGTGTAGTATATTAGTGTGATCCTTGTTTTTTCTTGTTTCGTTTCGTTCTTACAATTACCAATATTTTTCTAATGAAAATAAACTTCTCAGTAAAACAAACGAAACTCTTCAAAATACTTCCCGTTTCAGTGCACCTATCATGCCTCCATCAAATTCCAAGGAATCAAGTGTGCCAGGAGTTTTGCAAAGTGTGCGAAGTTACAAGGACGCTCCAAATCTCGAGTGATTTTCTTAATTTTGGAATCTTCATCATCGTCACGATAAAGTGTTCGTGAAGGATCTTCCAAATATTTTATCTAAAGATTTTACACCGTGACAAAGCATTTTGAATGTAATGAATGAGGATTGATTAATGGCGGGAGGAAGTAAGACAAAGGCTCGTGGCTAAGTAAATAACAGCCGCATGGGTCGATCGATCAGGTCAAGCTACGCTTGCCGCGGTTGGTCCGTGGATGGGTGACCATCTTTACACACCGAGACTCCTCCGTGCCTCGGAAAGCACGTTAAGCCGTTGGTTCCGGCTATCATTCGAAGATCTTTGACAGTGGTTACGGGTCGTCAGAAGCCCGAAAGTATGACAATCAGTTTTTCCAAGAGTTTCATATAACTCAGTAACTGGGTTGTGGAGGTCAGATAGGCAGTCGCTCCAATTAAAATACTGATATTCAGCTGCATCCGGTTAGACTGGAAGCCGACCCCAACATAGTTGGGAAAAGGCTAGGAGATTTGATAATGGAAGGCAGGAAAATCTTGTTTCCAAACTTCCAAGCTCTTCTCTAATGTAAAACTGATTACAATTGTGTCAGAATCAGGGCACATGAATGTTATGTACGAGAAAATTAATTTATTTTAGTCAAAACAACTAATTATGGTTATGAAGCTGATATTGTAATTAGTAGAACCTGTTTTCAGATACCTAACATTGTCAAAATCTGTTCTCATAATTATTGTAATTCAAAACGCCAGAAGCAATACGCTGATGTAAATGACGAGAAATATAATCAGGCTAAGTACAATGTGGCCTCATGCACCTCTCGTATGAGAGCGGTTCACCACGCGGGCTCAGTGCAGGTTGGTTGATGTCACAGAGTTTTCGAATATTTGGTTCTACGGACGTGCCGGTTACCTTACAATATTTTACGCTTTAGAGTGGTGATAAAAATAAATTACACAAAGTAAAGCGCCTGCCTGGATTCGAACGCACGACCTAACTCGTATATAAGTCGGGGCAGTTACCACGGGGCCATCACTGCTCTTTGTTAATATTGCAATAGAAAAACTGGTTTTAGATCCAAGTCAGTGATGCGTCCCTCCTTAAAGGACTCTCTAAATAAAAGTCAAAAGGTTGACAATACCTATCCTCATTTGTCAACCATTTCTTCGCGTTAAAACAAATCGGCAAAGGTTTTATTTAATCAGATCCAAATTGGAAAAGCTTTTCAATATTGGCATTTTACTTGTTTAGATAAGTTTTTCAAGCGTTAAATTGGATGATGAGCAAATTCAGTCCCCAAGAAAAGAAATAATTTAATCTACTTGCATTTGAATTATTTTCCTCTAATAAAAGCCTATGACCGGACACGTCGCACGACTGCACCCGGAGAGATAGGCAAAGATCGTCACTCGCTGGACGCCTGAGGGAGGACATTGCCGTCGAGGCAGGCCACGGCGATGGTGGTGTGACGATCTGATAAGGTTTACAGGGCCAACATGGCCAGAGATCGCACAAGACGGTTTGGAAAGGAAAAAGGGAAGCCCTTTGCTCAGCAGTGGGAAACACTGTAGCACAGTAAATATATAGGCTAATAAAAAATAAAAAAAGCCTCCGACAATAATTTAATGATCACTGCCCAGTAGGTACTTAATTGACGATGCATCATTCACAGACAATGCAATACTTAACCTAAAAAATCTAACAAGCCACTGACTACATTGCTGGGTACGTACTATTCATAGATAACCTCCTATACCATTACAAAGTACCGGTATTAAAAGAGCTATGAAAAGAAGACAACAGAGCAAATAGCCAATAATAATGGTTATTATCGCGAATGCCCGACCTTGCACGATGTGGCATTAGATAACCAATCGGACTCTTGCGGTTCGGAGATCGCTCCTAACGGTATTCTGCGGACCTCGATGATGCTGTAGACGCGACTGGAAGGAAAGCTTGTTGCCTATGAGAAAGTAGTCTCTGAAAGGACGAGTGGGTACAAAAAGTGAGTGTACAAACACGTGTGTGTGTGTGGGTGTGTGTGAGTGAGTGTGTGAGTGTGTTGGAAAAAATGGGTTATTAAGATAACAATAATAAATATTATGATGTTACTATAGCTAAACATTCTCTTGCCCTTGTTCCTATATAATTGGCGTCGACGTAGCATGTCCTCTTCTTCCATACTTCTTTATTATTCATCATCTCAGTAGTCATCCCCGTTCTAGCCATACCATCTTCCACAAAGTCCATCCATCGTTTCTTTGGTCTTCCTAGTACTCTTACAGTCATTATATTTATTAAATTTATTCCAGTAGCACATAATTATTTGAGTAGGTGTAGTCATGCATGGTTTAATTAAAATTGTGTACAGTACTTCAATTTTGATCTCATTAAATAATCCATGTTATTTTAAACCAATAAAAAAATACAACCGACTTCCAAAAACAACACTACAAAGTGAAAAATAACTTTAATTTCGGAAGTCGGTGTCTGATTAAATGTATTTTCGTTTTTGCCACCGACTTCCGAAATTAAAGTTATTTTTCACTTTGTAGTGTTGTTTTTGGAAGTCGGTTGTATTTTTTTGTAAAAAAGTTTTTATTTTTCACTTTTTAGTGGGTCTGTTTATAATTTGTATAAGTTACAATAGTCTAATGTCAATTGCTCATCACATGTTACAAAATATTGTTTTTCCGTATGCTGGGACGTTAATTGTTGAGGAGTTCTGCTGGTAAGAACCAGGAGAACTCCTCAACAACCACTCACCACACGCATTGTGTGACGAGCGGAAATTGCTTAGCAACCATATTAAAGTAATCGAATCGCAACCCGTGAAATATTTATTATTGAGTATAGTTCCGATAGCCATCTGTGGTCTTCATCATCAGTTCCACTTCACCAAGTGGTGCTTTCCGAGAGCAAATGCACGAGCTACTTTAAAAAATACCCAAATCGCTATAGGTGTGCCTATAATATTTGAAGAGTTCCTTCGATTTCTCCAGGATCCCGTCATCAGAACTGGATTTTGACAAAAATGGGACCATTTGGGAAGTATACCCTTTCCAACAAAAAAATATTTTTTCAAATCGGTTGGCAAGCGACGGAGTTATGCGCGAACAAACTTAAAAAAAAAAAAAAAATACAAACATCCGAATTGAGAACCTCCTCCTTTTTTAGAAGTCGGTTAAAAACGTGTTCCACCATATTTTAACAAGCTGAGCTAAATTCAATCAAATCATACATTAATGAAATTACAATTAAAGACTAGGGAAATATTGTACATGCCAAATCAAATCAATCTGCCTAGCCTTTTCCAACTATGTTGGGGTCGGCTTCCAGTCTAACCGGATGCAGCTAAATACCAGTATTTTATATGGAGCGACTGCCTATCCTATGCCTGGGTAATACGATACCCCTTGGTAAGACTGATTATCAGACTTTCGGGCTTCTGACGACCCGTAACGACTGTCAAAGATCCACGAATGACAGCCGGGACCAACGGCTTAGCGTGCTTTCCGAGGCGCGGAGGAGTCTCGTTGTGTAAAGATGGTCACCCATCCACGAACAACCCCGGCAAGCGTAGCCTACCTGAAATATCTGATGGATCGACCCGTGCGGCTGTTATTACTTAGCCACGAGCTCCTCCTTAGCCAGGCAGACCGATGACTTTAATTTCTATCCCTTTTGACTCTTAAGAAAAATCCCAAAAAAAACCTGTCAACAGATAGCGGAGTCACCTATCTACTGCCTAAATAATCACACTGCCGGGCGTAGTCAAACCATCCATTGGATGGATAACTGTACACTTTACTTGCGCAGTGTCATGTCTCTCAGAACGTGATAAGACGAACTGGATCCACGATGTATAGTCAGTCTGATCTGCACTGGATACATGATAGCTCTAGAAAGGTCTCAACTAAGCCCTAACACTTAGTTAACAAGGTCGGCGAAAGGAATGGGAAAATACAAATATTTCTTAACCACTGTTCTGTTAAGCGTGCTACACATTTGTTGGGGTCGGTATAGTTCGGTACAGATGGGCGGCAAAGGCAAATAAAATACAACGATGGCATTTCGATTTTTTCGTTATCAGAATGGTTGGACATGATGAGTAACCGAAATAATAGTCAAAACACTAAGTACAGACGCCTATAGTTCACTGATTACAAAAATCACTAAACTTCAAAAACTATTTCAACCGACAATTGACAGTCGTCAACCCAGTGTTGTCACTTGAACCCAGTGCAAGTGTTACCACTTCCTATATTGACCTCATCCAAGTAGGTACTACTACTTGATGTGTCGATCAGTGTTGACGCTCAGACCTATAGCCGTGTACGCACGAACGAACCAAAACATGGTGAACACAAACATCGAATGCTTTAAATGTTCAACAGGATCCTGAGTTTCTTCAGATGATCCGGGTTCGATGTTCGTGTTCACCATGTTTTGTTCGCTCGTGCGGACACGCCTTAAGGAAATATGTTCGGGAAAAAGCCGCTCGGCTTAGCATGAATTGTGCCGAGCCGACCCGAATATGATTCAGCAGTGGTAGATGCAGAACGGAGATTGCCGAACCGCACGAGCGAAATCAAAACCGAATATTGTGTAGTAATTGCTTCGAATCGACTTTGTTGTTCAATAAATACTGGCTAATCAAATGTGCCATCCGAACTAGTGTGTACTATATACCTAAATAAAAAGAGAAGTCCTGACTGACTGACTGAATGATTGACTGACTCATCAACGCCCAGCCCAAACCCTTTGCACACAGGTTCCCTTTATAATGTAATTCTCGGTAGTACGTTCCCGTGGGATATTTTCCGACATCCACGCGGGCGAAGCCGCTGGCAAAAGCTAGTTTATAATAATTGAAGGACAATTAACTGGCACAATTAGTTAGTTGCCGTTCAAAACTGGTTTATGTGTAAACAGCACGTACAATAAAATCGCATTCAATTCTGGCATGAAAATTTTATAATTTAGAGTCTAAACACAGAGTTGTACGTCCATGTACAATTGATTCAAGTATTGCCCGTATTAGAAAATTTTCATGCCAGAATTGAATGTGATTTTATTGTACGTGCTGTTTACACCTATACCAGTTTTGAACGGCAACTAACTAACTGCGGCAGAGACGAGGCAACACTTGCATGCAATAATCGCCTTGCAATATATTGCAATTATAAGGAAATCGCACGCGTGTAAACACTTGCATGCAATTCCTGAATGGCAATAATTGATCGTGCTTTATGGCATGCGATTATTGCTCTTGAACGTTCCATAAACTTGCACCGTGTAAATGAGGCTTTAGAAAGGGTTTATCTTTAGAAAGGCGGGGGACACGAGAGTGTTACTGTTTACTGTTTCTCTGCCTTTGAAAATAGAATAGAATAGAATAGAATACTCTTTATTATGCACACCATTTAAATTGAGAAACAATGTTAGGTTCAGCGCACTGACTAAATTGATATGGACTATCAGTTTTCCATAGAGCACATGCCTTCTGACCTTCGCTACCTAGTTTCTAAAGCTAGGCTGTCGGACTTTCAATAAAGTCTTGAAAGCATCGGACATTTTAACTCGGATAGGACTGTGGTATTCTTGCTGGCTCGTCTAGGAAACGACAAATTAGAACCGTGCCATGCACATAGCTTCTGACGTTTCATAAAGACAAAGTCAAATCATTTATTTCAAATAGGCATATACATTGTGTGTGTAATATATTAACCATAATTGTATTGTAAGGAAATTAATCTTATGGGCGTTTTGGATGTCAAGTCTGTTAGCTCGTAAGACCAATTGAATAAATAAATAAATACACTCCTACAAACTTATCTGTGAAATGGCGAAAATTGGAACTACGGCCGTCATGTTGAAATGTCATTCGATTGTGCCGACGACGCATCGATGGTGCCGTCCTCTTTCAGTTCACAGATAAGTTGGTAGGACTGTAAAAGACACTTTCAAACGTCAGAACCTACAAAAAAAAAATAGAACTGATTCTAGTCGGCCCTTCCAAAAGGTAGTTTCGAATGGAGAAGAATGGGCAAGAAACTAAACCGTTACTCTTGTGTACATTAATTATTATATATACTTAAGGAATATGTGAAGACGAAGCACCTAGAATAAAATTACTAGGTATACCACAATAGGTAAAAATTATTAAAAAGCGGCCAAGTGCGTGTCAGGCCACGCGCCGTAATAGGGTTCCGTAGCTGCACAATAATGCGGACTAAGAAGAGGGATTTTTGTTGTTTCATGAATATTTGACTATTACTCGTAAACTTGAAAAGCCTACTTAGCTGTGATAGTTTTCCTTTTAACTTCGTTATGTAGGTATAGGTAGATACTATTACCGTGAATTCTTTCACCCATCCAAAACTAAAACTAACCGTTTAGCTGGCGGAAGGGGGAGGGGGACACACGGAAACACACTTGACACTAACAAAAATTAGTACTTTAAGGCCTCTGCCTCGAATTTTGCGGGCAGCGGGGCGGCAGCGGCGGCGGAGCGGGAGCGGCAGGATTTTATGCGTAAAAACAAATGGACCGGACCTCCAAAACAACGGCGCGGTAGCGGGGCGGGACAATGCGAGACGCGCCGCCGCCGCCGCCGCCGCCGCCCCGCTGCCCGCGTAATCGAGGCAGAGGCCTCAAGCTTAATATTTCAGAAATGCATCCCTAAATCAAAAAATTACTTTACTAGCTTTCTACTACTAAGAGTCTCTGAGATAAGGTGCGGACGGACAAACGGATGGACATAGCGAAACTATAAGGGTTCTTTGTTGACTACGGAACTCTAAAAATTAAGCTATGACATATTTTATTATGTGATAGATAAAGCACCTACATGTTGCTCACACACAAACATGTAAAAAATTGAACATGTAATATGTATGTCAGTGTGTGAGTTAAAGTAATCACAGAATATATAATCTTTTTTATTTTGACTTTTCTAAATAATAGCAGCCGCACGGGTCGGGTCGGGGTTAAGCTACGCTTGCCGGGGTTGGTCAGTGGATGGGTGATCATCTTTACATACCGAGATTTCTACGTGCCTTGGAAAGCACGTTAAGCCGTTGGTCCCAGCTGTCATTCGTGGATCTTTGACAGTCGTTTCGGGTCGTCAGAAGCCCGAAAGTCTGACAACCAGTCTTACCAAGGGATATCGTATTACCCAGTTACTGGGTTGTGGAGGTCAGATAGGCAGTCGCTCCGGTATTCAGCTGCATCCGGTTAGACTGGAAGTCGACCCCAACATAGATGGGAAAAGGCTAGGCAGATTGATTGGGCTTATCTTTACTTTGTCTAGGCCCTCAAGCAACCACTAACCTGTAAAACCTATCGATTCTAAAATTTAAATTACTTGTTTCGCACATAATACCACAGAATAAATAATAGATAATATTTAATTAGTTTTTTATACAGAGTGTACCAGAAAGGTCTGGTAAAATTTAAGGGTGTGGTACAAACCATCAAACTGAACAACTTTCTTCTAGCGACCAACATCGTAATCACGAAAAAAATTTCAATTCTCCCGTAGAAAACTTCAATACCTACCCGACGCAAATGTACCTAAGGGACGGCTGATAATTTTTTCACAATTACGATATTGGTCCCATGGAGAAAGTTGTTCAGTTGGATGGTCTGTACCGCACCCTTAAAGACCGCACCTTTCTGATACCCAATATAGTGTCTATGGGTGTAATACTTGTGCTTTTCGCAATAATTTAAACCAAAATACAATATGATAGTTGTATGGTCGATACAAAAATCGTTCGAATCTACGTCACGGGTTCGTGCCTTTGAAGAATGACTTTCCCTATAGTTTCTCTTACACATAACCTTTAAGGGCATATACGCTAATCAGAGTAAAGGCATGTATTTGTACCTACGCAATATGTACGTACTTATAAAGTATGTTGGGTACGTGGAACGTTCGCGGTTATAAAATATTGTACACACGGGCGGAGAATATTTCGTCAATGAACGCGCCTAAATAGAACCATTCATTCATTCGGTCATTTATTGGCGATGTCGTTTATTTGGTGTCGCACCTTAGATGGAATAATGAGTGGTAGTGTTGTTATTTTTTGTTTTAGATTAGGTTTAGAGCTATTTCGGATTTGGTTTAACAGTAATGTTAGAAGAAGCTTTGGGATTGGTTAGCAACAACAGTTTTTTTCTACATAAGTATTCTTTTACTACTAACTACCTACTCAATTTTTATATTTAATCTTTTTAGCGTTTGTTTCTTTGTTTTTTAACTTTGTTTTCTTTTTGTACTCAATCGATAGCTACTTACCCAATGTAACTCCGTACTAGTTTTGTATAAATTGAGAAATGTATTAAAAGAGAGAGTCCTGGCACCCATAACACAATTTGAATTTTAGCTTGGCTGCCAGTGGTTCATCAGTGATGTATGCAAGAATATTGTCATAGAATTAACTCATTGCCGCAAATTGTAAAATTGGAAATAAAGTTATTATTTATTTATTTATTTAATGTTTCCTCGGACACGATCTCATCAGGAATATCGAACTAACAGAAAAGTATAGGTAATTCTAATATTATAGAAGTACGAGATAGGTACACTTAGTCCCAAAATACCTAAACATACACAACAAACAAACATACATAAGCTCTTCCCTAGATTTAATAAATGATGGAATTATCTGACATTACGAATGTATTATAGCTAAATCTCACTTATAATAATAATAATAACTTTATTTTGGACAAAAAAACATCCATGATTAATTAATAATGAATGAATAATGAATAACCACTTATAATGAATTCTTGTGCTTAGCTACGCACGGCTACAGATCAAGCTATACATTTCCAGTATAAGCTGAACTCGCATTTTGTAGGATTTCCTTACAATGAGAGATCAGTGTAAACTGGAATTGTATAGCTTGATGTGTAGCCGTGTGTACCTACAACCTGACAATTGCAACAAAATATACATAAGTACGTTGTGTGTTTTCATAAGCAACACACAGATGCAAAGGCACACAGAGATAGTAGGAATATAGCTGCGTATTTATTACTACCAAGTAATTAATAACGGATTAGTAATGAAAATCGACAGCGCCACGCATATTTAGAAAAATATCACTGTCTCTGTCTCTGTTCGTATTTTAAAAGGAATTATCGCATTCTTTCCTAATCCATTTTACTCCATTGCGGAAGTAATTAATTCGAAATTTTTTACAATGATGTTCTTTCCCCTAAATATCATTTAACTACGCATCGCTTAAAATATCTCACATTTAATTAGGAATATATAAGATTTGGACTGCTTACTGTACTAAAGCCGACCCTAGCGAAATTTGGGTACTATACTTAACCCGTCGCGCGCTAATTAGCAGACACAATTGAAATTCTATTGTTATCTGTACACATGGTGTGCAATCGACATTTTAAGAGTTAAGCAGTGGTGGCCCAGTGGTTACGGCCCCGACTTACGAGTTGTAGGTCGTGGGTTCGAACCATAGAAATATAAAAAAACTTCTTTCTTATATCTATGGTTCGAACCCAGGCAGGTGGCAGGTGCTTTACTTTGGGTATTTAATTTCATCACCACTGCTCTCAAAACGGTGAAAGAAAAACTCGTGAGAAAACAAATTATCACATGGTCTAGAACCAACAAATTCGAAGACATTTTTGTGACATCCACCAACCCGCACTGGGCCCGCGTGGTGGATTACAGCCCTTTCCCTCTCACAGAGATCAGGCCTGTGTCCCAGCATTGGGAACATTATAGGCTGATTATGTTATGTTATACTAACCTACTAAATAACTGTGGATATCTGCCAGCCTCTTCGGGAAATAATGGCGTGAAGATACGTAAAATTTTTGATCCGATTTCAATTCAGTTTCAACAAACACGAAGCCTAAATTGACTCTCAACACATCTCGAATGAACTTGATTCGCGTATAAATGTATAATCAAAATTGGAAATTACTTTTGTTGAAGTAAGATTAACAAAGTTGAAATTATTTCAAGTCGAGCATGGTATTCTGAGAAAATTACCAACAACGCAAATCCACTTAAACTTGAATCGACTGTTAAATATAAAAATTTATTAGTCTGTTAATTAAATATCAGTAGTGTTATCGTTAAAGAAGAACATAAAGTTAATTACGTACTTAATTAGGTTACCGAAGACAAAGAAGCTAACCAATATTGTAGGCAATATTACTGATGATGACAATTTAACAATTTAATGGAACAATGATAGAGAATCCACAACTTGATCCCCAATTTCATTCCAGGGAAGATAAATCCAATCTGATCTTCGGCTTGAAAAGAGATTGGAAACTAGAATTGCAACGCTGTTTCTTGTTCACAAATAAGGCGAAGCACATATTTAATAAGCTGTAGAACTAGTTCACGCTAGTAGTTAGTGTACAAGTGAATAGAGGGAAACCTATTGTTCTTATGTTACGAATGCACGTTGTTCTCCATTCGAATCCTACATAGTATTGCGTATAGTGCGTATTGATTTCAGCTTGTACTGATGCTTTAAGCAACTGTTAAATTATTACATCAGCCAAAGTGTACTTATGTCACCGTATTTTTAACCGACTTCAAAAAGGAGGAGGTTCTCAATTCGTCGGAACCTTTTTTTTTTTTTTTTTTTTTATGTATGTTCCCCGATTACTCGAAAATGGCTGGACCGATTTGGATTTTTTTTGTTTTATTCGAGAGGGTATACATCACAGTTGGTCCCATATAAAATTGATTAACTTTGCTTCGGTAGTTTTTGAGATAGCTTCAATAATAGGTATTTTTTCCCCACTTTTATATGGATGATGTTCTAGTTTGTTTTGCAGATAGTGGTATTAGAATTTGTGTGGGGTAGGTACACAACTAAAAAGTGAAAAATAAAAACTTTTTTACAAAAAAATACAACCGACTTCCAAAAACAACACTACAAAGTAAAAAATAACTTTAATTTCTGAAGTCGGTGGCAAAAAACGAAAATACATTTAACTAGACACCGACTTCCGAAATTAAAGTTATTTTTCACTTTGTGGTGTTGTTTTTGGAAGTCGGTTGTATTTTTTTGTAAAAAAGTTTTTACTCATTAAAGTACGAAAAGTTTTGTTAGATTATAACCTTTCTTCCATCTTTTATTAAACCATGATCATCAGCATCACATTTGGAAGCCAACGTAGCGAATTCTGTGTGACTTGTGACAAGTTACCTTTCTATCTATATCCTCTACTATTCAGTCATCATCATCATATTTGATATGAAAAAGTTAGCCAATGTTCTTTTTCACACGCGTGTAGAATTTATTATCCACGCGTACTCTCACGGCATTTTCCTCAAATGAAAGTGCAAACGTCAAGGTATTTTAACGAACGGAAATCATGAAGGTGAAATACCGTGGCAGCTAACCACCCATGATTGCAATACACGACAAAATGTCGATCGTTACTTAAGTAATAATTTAAATAGAAAAATACATTCTCACGAGTGAACTAGGTTCAACGCAATAAATCGATGCAATTATGTCGTTCGATTCTCAGTTGCCGCATGTTTTTACCGCGGCTTCGCTTGCGGTTTTTTTCCTATTTTACGTAGTCGCTGTACCGTACTCTCGCCGCAAGCAATCTTTATTGCAGGAAATTATGCTCCAAATTCTGTTTAGATGTATAGGTGGGTTGTTGGTGTTTCGTAAATTGAATGAATGAATTGTTCGTTCCTTTCGTTCCCTCTATGATATCTGGCCTTATAATTTAGTATCTTGGGCTATGAGACTAAATTATAAGGACAGAAGGAACTTTTTTGAACGCTATGAGTTAACGTTCAAAAAAAGTTCGCCAATTTTCTAGATATAACAAATCCGGTATACGCGCTTCATTTAACAAGGAACACAGTAGAAACAATGTAAAAACATATCCCAAGCGAGGTCTAATACGATTTTGCATACATTATTCATGCGTACGTTAGTTCCAATCGTTTCACAGCTTTCCAATGCTTTTTAGATCGAGATTTATATCCGTGAAACATATTTACATGCCTCTCTTACGCACAATTGTTATTGAACACTTTCGCAATAAAAACGATCGTAACTTTGTGCGAGATTTTGGAATCACGTCCAATTTTTAAGGCTTTCCGAACATTTTTAAATGCTTCTTCATATAAAATGTGGCCCTTTTTCTCGGCAACTAAACGTGTGAGCCAAAAATAAAGCACTTACACGTTCAGATCGGGCCCGATATTTGAAGGACCTGTATTATTAAGATAGGCTTTTCTCCGAAGTTTGATCATTATAGATATCGTGAGTCGTGACCTTTACGGAAACACGAAAACAGATTTCTTGAATTGCCATTAAGCGTTTTTTGAACCAGGTTTTTATTTTATGTTGGTGTTAGGATAACGATTGGAAAACATATTTTGAAAGTGTGTCAGAAATAGTCAGAATATCTTATGAACTCTATTTTCAACACATCACGTTTTTCATTGAATATATATATATATATATATATAATATATATTGGAATTAATTATTTTTCTATTTATTGAAATACCACACCAAGAAAATCCAGCATTTTGGATGACGAAGCTGTCTACGTCATAACTACGACTACTTATTATATACTCACAATAAAAATGCATCAAGCGTAGAGCATCACTATTTAAAACTTCATACGAAAGTGCACGCGTCAATGAATAAAGGAAACAGGTAGTCAGATAACCAACCGGACATAAGACCCCACACTATGGTGCTATGGCATGTGAAAAAGCCAATGCCAAGCAATTCCCTACCTTATCCCTTCACTTACAAGTGATAATAATTAAATTTTGTTATTAACGCTCGCCTTTCTCGCGGCAATGTCAATTATTTCTACAAACATGAGAACGAAAGTGGGTTGCTCAGAACAAAAGCTTCGGTGTTTATGAATTTGACATAAATAGCCGTAACGGGAAACGAGTTCAAGTTGTTTCCTTGGACAAAACAATGTCTTAGAGAAATGGATTAAATTGATTTGGTCTGGTGTCGTGTCGAGGTGCAGAGTAATGAATGGTTTTGTGCCTGTTCGCGTCCGGCTTTACCACTATGTTCTGTGGGCTTTACCATAGTTTTTGATTCTGCCGTCAAAATTACAAAAACCAATCAATGTCATGAGAACCCATGAGGACTTTGTTTTTTCTTTTTTAAATAGGTACTTATTTTTGCTTTTATATATTTTAATTTTTCTGAGTTTGAGTTTTAATAATAGGTCTTTACCTATGAAATTGCCGTTTTGTATGAAAAAATTTAAACGAATTTTTTTCATGCATTTTTTATTTGTATTAATCGAAGTAATCACCCATGCAATCAATGCATCTTTGCCAACGCAGTGGCAGTTTATTGATGCCCTTCTTAAAGAAATCAGCTGGACGGGAGGCAACAAATTCTTCAAAGGCATTTTGTACTGCCTCTCGGGTATTGAATTTTTTTCCCGCCAAGAAGTTATCCAAATTCTTGGAAAAGTAGTAGTCTGTAGGCGCAAGGTCTGGTGAGTAGGGCGGATGACGGAGAGCTTCCAACCCCAGTTCTTGCAACTTGGAGACCGTCTGCTGTGCAGTATGAGGTCGCGCGTTGTCGTGCAGGAGCAGCGGAGACGAGCGATTGACCAATGCTGGTTGGAGATGTGCCAGCTTCTCCATCATTGTGTTCAGTTCTTCACAGTACACATCTGAAGTAATGCTCACCCCGTTTGGTAAGAAGCTGTGATGAATCACACCGGCGCTAGACCACCAAACAGTGACCATCACTTTTCTAGGGGTAAGTTTTCGTTTAGGGCATTGTTTAGGTGCTGAACCAGGATCCAACCAACTTTCTGAGCGCTTGCGGTTATCAAACAGAATCCGTTTTTCATCGCAGGTAACAATGCGGTTCAAAATTCCTTCATTTGTGTGTCTGTTGAGCAGTGCAAGGCACGTCTCGACGCGTACTTCGCGCTGGCGATCATTGAGTTCGTGGGGCACCCATATGTCAAGCTTTTTTACCTTGCCAATTTGACGCAAATGGACCAATATTGTTTTGACGCTAACGTCGAAAGCTGCTGCTAATTAGCCGTAGATTGTTTATCATCAGCTTCCACAATCGCCTTTAATTCGTCATTGTCGACCAAAGTCTTCGGACGACCGCGAGGTTCATTTTTCAGGTCGAAATTTCCAGAACGGAAGCGAGCAAACCAATAACAAGTGGTGCGTTGGTTTGTAGTGTTAGCTCCGTAAACGTCGTTGATGTTGCGTGCCGCTTGTGCCGCGTTGCTGCCACGACGGTACTCATATTCCATAATTACTCGAATTTTTAACGTATCCATGATGACGAAAAAGATTGAAATGCGATGAAAATGTAACACTAATCAATAAACAAATGACTACTTTTGGAAAAAAAAATCCATGTTTTTAAAATAAAATTAGTTTGAAATTAGAATTTTTAGCCAAACAAAAATTATTTTGATTTGAAATGGCCAGTACTGCAGATCGGCAATTTCATAGGTAAAGACCTAATATATAATCTGTGTTCCTCCTGTGCGAGTACCAATAAATGGCTTTTT
The DNA here is from genome assembly GCA_946251885.1 of Cosmia pyralina. Lineage (NCBI taxonomy): Eukaryota > Metazoa > Arthropoda > Insecta > Lepidoptera > Noctuidae > Cosmia > Cosmia pyralina. Next base: position 23,390,092 of record OX276349.1, on the reverse strand, counting down.
GTTTCTTTCATTCTTTCATGATACCCAGGAAAACATTAAATTAAATAGGCTTACAGAAACAAGGGAGCCTTTACGTACCCTATTACAATAATAAGAATCGTGGGACTCCTTCCGAATGATACATATCCATCTATTTACCAACCACGTACTTATATGGTACGATCTATCCCCCATACATTTTACCAACCACGTACTTATATGGTACGATCTATCCCCCATACATCCGCATAGTTTATTCGCAACGTGAGTGGAGGTTCCCCTCTCCGCCATCCTCAAACGCATTACGAACGTTTACAGCCTTTACAGGGCTCATTATTACGTGGAATTCCTCGTAATGTTCCCCCTTCACGATTTGTATGAAAGTTTAAGTGGGAAATAATTGGATACAACTAGTTTTTTTATCAAGCTTGTAAAGATAAGGTGGCGTAACTTTTGATAAACAACTGGGATTAGAGACCAAGGTGATATGGTTTTCAAGTTTCAAAATGATGGAATCACTATTAATAAATTATAATGAATATTTTATGATAAGATTGCAGTTGCAAATTGTGTCAATTACTCTTGACGTAAATGCTCATAGCGTAATAAAATGCTATCACAACAATTAAGTAAGTAAGTATATTAAAAATATGAATAGGTATCCATTCTGCTTCATTGAGGTGCTACTGCTATATGCTAGACAAGTTCGGAATGAACGCGTGCTCTCGTATTTCGCGCACCATTCGGTCACCGCGACATTCCGATCGTTCGTTCCCATTCGTTCACTAGTCGTGAGTGATAACCGCGCAGTGACGGACGTACGTACTGCGCTTTATCACGGTTCCCGCGTAATATCGAACGAAAATTATTTTAGTGATTAAAAACAAGTTACGAATTGTGTTTGTGTTTAATAATATTGTGGATTTATAGTGCTTATCGATATTTATGTTAATGTGTGTGTAAAACGAGTTGAATATTTTTTCTGTGCATTTGAATTCTTGGATTTTTCTTTAACGAAGTTTTTGTGGTAAGTCTAAAGATCAGAGATCATTGAGTTTGTGGTTGCTTCTTGCTACCTACAATCAGTAACAGCCTATTAATGTCCCGTTGGTGGGTAGGTAGGACCGTTGAAATGCGCCGGTACCTACCCGTCCACATTTTTGTAAGTACCGTAGATAATCGACACATCGGCGGTACTTGTTGATTGGCGGCATATTCTTATCGTCTGGTACCTTTCTTTGGTTAACGGAACACAGCGTTGTTGGTACAAAGCGTGTTTCCAAGAACGTTGTTTGAAAATAATGTGCAATAGTTGACGTGGTTTGTGCATACGAACGGACAGCCTTACTAATGAACTGTGGATAAAGTTATGTCAGGAATTGCCCCAGTCAGTGGTGTGAAATGTAACCATTAGCTCAGCATAATATTAGTTTTGTGGATAAGATTGACAAACAGATTTATGTCATTCATAAGTTATGAAAGTCATAATTTAATTCGTCGATTCTCGGGTAGGTAGCTGCAGTGAATAAAATCCGGTACCCTGTATAAAGGGTCCCCGAAACGATGAATTGCAGTTGTCAATTTTTACGTGATTGATACACATTGATAGTCTACCAAATGGAACTATTGACAAAATTAGGTAGGTACCCGTAACTGTAACCCTACCTACTAATTCCAAAAGTAAGACAACTGCTAAAGAGTAAAATCTGCTTTATTGAAGTTGGTTAAAAACTTATTTTTGTAATAACCATCACCAACGCAATGTTAGTAAAACTTTTCTGAGAAGAAAATGTTTCTTCTCAAGTTCTCACAAAGCAACGCTTGCAGCATGTTTGTGGGAACAGACCTTAGTGTGCCACATTATCTCTAGTGCTTTACCTACCTACCTACTCGTAGCTAGGTAGCTAGCTATCTCTTTACCTAGTTATCCTACTTCTTCAACGTAAACAGTGCGAAACTGATTGCGTCAAGTATCCCACACTCTGGTGCTGCAATTTACCTAAATACCTAGGAGCCTATATCCATGTTTCGGGACCAAACACGCACTAACAAGTATCGTGTTCCGGGACAAATCATCTGTAGATGATAGGTATTGATTGAGCATTTTACTCCCGGATTCTTTTTAAATCTATAAAAATATTTCTGGTTTATATTAAATTGCTGGGACAACATTATTATAATGCATTATAAACAAAACTGAGAACGGGTCTTCTCGCGATATTCCGCCACCGCTGGTCGTCCGACGAGGTCCGCCAGCACGTACCTAGACGTCATTAGTGTTGTGTGTAGAAGTACCGACAGTGATAATAATAAAAATTTACCCGCACTTTACGAATACGTCGCTGAGCTGTCATCCAGTCCTCCCGTGACCACGATCGCTGCAAGGCGGTCGAAACGTCCGGAAACAAGTAGGTACCTGTTTACCTCGTAAAAAGGAATATCGCGAGAAGACCCGTTCTCAGTTTTGTTTATAGGTAGTGTGCAAATCGCGAAAGTTTAAAAAGTTTATTATTGTAATGCGTTGCAAAAAACGACATTTCATTACTATTTCCTTCTTTTTCTAGTTATTAGATACCAATAACCATCGGTAAGATTTAAAGGAACCCAGCATAAGTAGGTAGTTATAATTGGATTATCAAGTTCCTCCATACATAGCAAACAGTAGGTGTACATCTTGTCAACGTTAAGTAATCAGATTGGTTACCATATAAAATGGCCCAGGAAACGATTTATAGACCGTGCACTTATGAAGGTTTTGATCGTTTGAGTTTTAGCCTAAATGACGCGACTCCGGTAGAACAATTTCAATGAAGTTTTCATAAATGCCTTAAAAGTTTAATGTATGCACATGTGGTTTCCTTATCGCTCAGGTGCTAACGATACTACACCGTACAATGTAGAAAATTGATTGGTACATAATAAGCGTATAAAGCAGAAAGAAACTATATATTTATTATTACAATGAACATGCAACAGAACGAACGTTATTTTTTAGTAGGTATCGCCACACGTCAAGTACTAAGTAACTACAAACGGAGCCCTATGGCTGTCAATCACGTGTCGGTCTGTCCGTCGTCTGTCACACTGTCACACAGGTTTCACAGACAGACGGTTGGAGCTACAGTCTTCAAATGTTCACAGTATAAGCATCTTGTTGACCCAAAGCCATAGAAATGGTCAATTTTTTAAGGTATTTATGGGGGGTGTGAAAAAAAAATTGTCCTACCCCATCGAGTGGGGTATAGTTGTTTAGAGCTCGTTGAGTAGATAAATAATGTGTTTTCTGTTTTAAAAAATATTAGAAAACAAAGGAATGAGAAGCCACCAAAGTCAGCTTTTTTTATTTACAAAATTTTGTTCCGAAGAATTTATTAACTTTCCATTGACCTATGAACTTGAAATTGGGTGATAATGTTTATTATTACGTATATTTTACTAGCAAATATCAATATATTGATACATCAGATTTGCTACGGAACCCTAAATGTGCTAAGTCCGATACGCATTTGGCCGGTTTTTTTTTATTGATATGTTAAAGCAAAAATACGTGCCTAAGTAATATTTTTTTATTATGTGACTGACGGACTAAATAGATTTTTTTTTTACCATCATCCCTCTTCTCCATACTAAGCTTGGGATCTCTTAGGAACATCAAAGCAGGAGACTAATCAATAGTGGGGTTTTAATTAAAGCCATACTTAATCTGCAATTTTGTGCAAAACTTTGCATATAATTATGTAGGAAGATCGGCATTAAAGCTGGTTTAATATGCTAATTATCACTGATTTACTACACGATCATGCCCAGAACCATACAGGGTGGCGACTTAGTCACCAGCTGACCTGCATCGGTTTAGGGAGTTATTCTATCCGTCATACTTAGCAACTTTTCCAAGAAAACATAATACAACATAAATACAAACATAAATAAAGTATGCATAACTACTTAGTATAAAAGTATATCGGTTTCATTGGAAGAGCTCAGTAGGGGACAAGTAGAATCTCGGACTTATTCCCGTTGTCCCCGTACGCAGTGTTCCCGTCCTACGGGGACAGCGGTACTTCAATTAAATATTTAAAAATACTTCCCGTTGTCCCCGTACACTGTCCCCGTTAATATAGTTGAATAAAATAAGTAAAAATTATTGCCCACAGTCCCCGTTTTTTTCTTTTTTGTGTAGTATTATGTGTGAGTATATTATTATTATCTTTTACCCATCAAACAAAGTTTTTTATTTGGTATTTAATCAAATGATTTATTACAGCAAACAATCTTTAGACAATAAACATTTGGTCTTTTTGGTCAAATGATTTGTTGTGACAAAAAATATATAGGTTAGGTTAAAACTGCGACCTTCTACGCACGAGCCGAGCGAGCGAAGCGAGCGGTGCCGCGGTAGCGGCCGGCGAGTGCCAGAAACGACTAGATTTTACAGAAAAAAAAAAAATGTGGAAAAAAAGAGATTATTTTTAACAGGCTATCAAGAACCGAACTAGTTAGTTAGAGGTCAACGACTCGTGAAAAGTTTGCTTCCCGTTGTCCCCGTTAGCCGAATGTACGTTATGGGGACAGCGGGAAATACATTTAATCACGTCCCGCTGTCCCCGTGAAGGGGATATGGCATACGGGGACAACGGGAATAAACGGAATCTCGTAAGCAGTAAACGGAAGCTGGTGGCCAAATTGCCATCCTGATTGTTAAAGACTTGAGAGTTTTAAGTTATTCTGCTTTCGCATTATTGCTAAGTTTTTTTCTAATCTCAGAATATTATACAATTTTTAATTATCATAAAACGGGTTATAAGATTAAAAAAGTGTTGCCAATAAATCACTAAAATAATTGGACTCGTAAAAATGTTACCTCAGCTCAATTAATAACACTAAAACCAGTAGATATTTATCTAATAAAACTGTTGTAACTACGAACACTTACATCATTGTATGATATAAAACTTTAAAAAAATTGCCTGGAGACAAGTAATTAGTAAATGTTATTCGAATTACTGAATTGTATAACGTTTTGCTTAAGTAACGCAATGTATATTACTTGAAATAGCTGCCATGAAAGGCGATTCTTATATCAGTACAGTAGATGTGCCACAGTAAGTCGACGTTCGCACGGACGTAAAAATATCGCGGCGATTTTATTTCGCGCAATGGATTTTTAACGCTCTGCTTAGCGCCGAGAGTGCAAAATCCAACAGTGTTTTTTCGACGCGCTAAAATGTACTCTGTTATTGTTAAGTTGGATTCTCAACGCTCGGCTCAACAACGAGAGTTGAAAATCCAGTGCGCTATAAAATCTCGCCGCGATTTTATTACGCCCGTGCGTACGGGGGTTTAGATGGTTGTAGCCGTGATATAGCTATATCCCTAGGGATATAGCTATAAACCTATATGAAAGCGGTTCATCTATCACACTAGGAATGTACCTAACTATGATACGAGCTTGATCTAGTACTATAAGTATTAGGGCATTCCAACCAAATAGGTTAGGTTAGAACTGTGATCAACTACGAGCAAGCCGAGCGAGCGAAGTGAGCGGTTCCGTGGGAGCGGTCGGCGATCGCTACGTCAAAATTGCTTGCAATAACAAAATTAGAGCACTCCGACAGTTTTCATATAACTATATTACGGTATATAGCTATATCTCGGCTACAACCATCTTACTGTGACAGATATATCTAAGACACCCTGGACAGTCTGCTGACTGGTTCTGATCTTTACCCGGAGAAGACATTAATTATGAATGTCATGTAGAATTTAGAACACGAGTAGCTCGTGGCTAAGTAATAACAGCCGCACGGGTCGATCCATCAGGTTAAGCTACGCTTGCCGGGGTTGGTCCGTGGATGGGTGACCATCTTTACATACCGAGACTCCTCCGTGCCTCGGATAGCACGTTAAGCCGTTGGTCCCGGCTGTCATTCGTGGATCTTTGACAGTCGTTACGGGTCGTCAGAAGCCCGAAAGTCTGACAATCAGTCTTACCGAGGGGTATCGTATTACCCAGTTAATGGGTTGTGGAGGTCAGATAGGCAGTCGCTCCATGTAAAATAATGGTATTCAGCTGCATCCGGTTAGACTGGAAGCCGACCCCAACATAGTTGGGAAAAGGCTAGGCAGATTGAAGTAGAATTTAGAACACAAACAAACTGAATTCCAGACTCCACTCAACAGCAATGTAATTTAATTTTTCTTTTTGACATGAAAAAGTGCCAGTCCCAGTTCCACTTAGTACCAATATCGCTCTCATAAAATACTGAAAACGAAGCAAACCGACTTCATTACGTCGCTTTGTACAGGCCTTTTGTTAATAATAAAATTTATTGGCAAGCCAACCTACCTTTTAGTCCCATGTTCGTCTGTTAGCCGACGTTCGCACGGACGTAAAAATATCGCGGTGGGATTTTATCGCGCACTGGATTTTCAACTCCCGTTGTTGAGCCGAGCATTGAGAACAACATCAGAGTGCATTCTAGCGCGTCGAAAAATCACACTGTTGGATTTTCAACTCTCGGCGCTAAGCAGAGCGTTGAAAATCTGCGTGAAATAAAATCGCCGCGATATTTTTACGTCCGTGCGAACGTCGGCTTATAATGCGGTTATATTTTGATCCTAATTAGTTATACGCTGCTTATCACATCAAAGGCTCTTTAGCCAGCGGGGCAATTGCGTAACACACTATCAATCGGACTCAGTTTAATTAAAAAATATATATATATATATACATAATAAATAATAATACATAAGTACCTACCTATAATAAAATATAAATATATTTGTTTTTTTTTTTTATTTTGACAGTTCAAAACATTAATTGCGTTATTTACGTTGTAGAGGAGACAAGAAGGCAGGCAGGCTATAAGATCTTCCCTTGTAAACTATGTATTTTCTTGCTAATAAATATTTTGAATTTGAATTTAGAATTTGACAAATTTTTCAAACATATGAAGCAATGGATTAGCAATATGCGTCAAAATCATTCAGATTGTAAATTATCCTTTCTCTATCGTCTCTCGAGCAAGCTCTTCAAATTCATTATGCTGCCATTGCTGGCTGATGTTGAAGTAAATAAAATATATCCTACCTAGCAGCAACTCTAGTGACTGTTAAGGTTAACTCATGTTCTTTTAATAAAATTAACTTGCTAAACTTTTCACTTATTCATGAATAGGGATGATGATGGAATGATGCCTGGCTAAAAAAAAAATCCATTTAGTCCGTCATAATATTTAGACACGTATTTTTTGCTTTATCATATTAGTAAAAAAATACTTGGTTATAAATAACGCATTAAAGTTGGGGAGGGCTCGCTACGTCATTACTATAACAAACTACGTATAAAATCCAGCAAGGAGTGAAGTCATGCCACACTTTGATTACATAAAAAAAGAAAAAATACGTGTCCAATATTTTTTATACATGACGGACAAAAAAAATTTGTCATCATCCCTATTGTCAAGACATTAAGTAATGAATTCTTATAAATACTATGACCAGAATGCATGTCATTCATCCTCCTCATCATCATCTCTGGCAGTTTTGTTCCACCCACTGCTGAGTGTATGCTGAGTATAGTCCTCCTCCCATTTATGCATATACGAGTAATTATCACATGAGTAAAGAAATCTTTAGTTGCTCTTGTGTTATTATCATAGATATATGAAAGAAGGAGATATGCCCGGTAGTTGAAAATGTATCAGAACCCGATGTCGCTAGGTTGGCCCCACCACCGCGCCACTACTACACATGTAGTTCAATAAAAGCAATAGATACAAAGTCGCGCACACACTTGCAATTTATAAATCAGAACATACTACACAATCAATTATAAACCTTAACTCGTCACACACAGCGTGCATTTACCATGCACCGTACAACTTACTCACACAAAAACATCTGTCGCTATTATTGTGTTGTGCAAAAAGCAATTTATTTTACATATACGCTAGTGATTGACTAAAACGGAAAGTTATCGATACTTCCATTTATTACCGTACAAGAAAAATTTGGGGTCCTGAAAATAAAATAAAAAATGATATGTCCAGAAAGTATTAGGTATACATTTTAAATAAAAAAAAATGTATATTAAAAAAAAAACACGAATCAATAAATTAAAACAATCCGGTTAAGTTGGTTTAGGCTGTGAAACCATAGGAATTGTTGAACCCTGTTATGATGTGTTTACTCACTGACCTGTAAAGTGGAGGTATTTGTTCAGTACTTGACGTACTCTTAATTTTGGGATTGCCCATTCAAAAAGCCTGCGAGTTTTCTTTAGAGGCTGGAACATTTCTGCCTTAAAGTGAATTGAGCATATGGTGCTATATTTTGTTGGGAACCAGTTAGGTGGCCTTACTGTGGCATCAATCCATTCTTATTTTGTATTTGTATCTTTTGGGAAGCTAAAAAGGTACTATAAGAACTTATTTATCATTTACATAATAAGTATCTTAAGCTATAATCTATAGTCTAGGAACTAGTTGGCCGCTGAGACAGGGGTGAGGCGGCGGTTCGCAACGCACGTACTGAGTAATGCGCCCCTGCTCCTCCATCCCACCGTTCACATACCTAAGCCGTTGTCTATACTTCTTAACCTCACGATGAGTAAGCAGGTAGCAGGCAACAGGCGAATAGGCTTTTGTTGTTAAAAAAAAACCCTTAGTTAAGAAATAGTTAAATATATGAAAACAAACACATACCATACTCATGCATAACAAATAAATAGCATGAATATGTTGACTTATTTTAAGCTAAAATCACTAATATTTTATCTGAACCATACCGATTACTACAACGCATTTGAATCTTGTGGTGCATAGTTAAAGACTTTAGCGGAAGTAAAATACCAAAACCAAAAAAACGTAAGGAAATAGCACGAAGATGCGATAATTTAAACCCAAAAACACTCCACCTAAACATTAATAAACTTACTTTACGACCGTTGGTTATGCATTTCTCTACTAGGTACGCTGTAAAATAATCAAAAACAGTAAAAAATATTATTTTACATTCTCAAAGGTTTCCCAATCGTACTTAAACGTCATCTTTTCAAGTGTTCCAACCGGGCTAAAACGGTTGACAAATTGAAAAATAAACTATAATAGCAATATAATATTCGTTGGGCAATCGACATTATTATCGATAGCCTACTTTAGTGGATCTTAACCTCATCACTATCTCGCCGCAAGACACAGCGGCTGTACTATGCGACGCTCCGCGTAAATAAAGTATCGTTTTGTTATTTTTACATTGCTTGTCCAGTCGCTTAGCGACATACTTAAGGTAGTGGTTAAGGAGCAATGTATTTGCTGCAAAAATAGTACAGCCGCTGCGATATTTGAAAACAAAAATAACGTAGTAAAAGCAAGAAATATTTTACGATTTGTTGTTTTTTATGATTTTAAAGATAAATACAGTAAAATACTTTTACTTACATATGGTAAGTGATCCCGTGAGATACGAAGTTTTTAATATCACTTCGGTTTTTGCAGGAAACCACTGAACAACACGGCATTTTTATAATTTATCGTGACCACGGTCGAAAGCGTACTAGTTCGCGGAGACGGCCATTTGGCGAGTAAAGGCACAGCGTGCGCATAACGTGTGGACACAGGCACGCCCCCATGCCACTTCTCCTGTTTTTTATATTTCTATGGTTATTATGTTGCGATAAATGACTGAAGCATTTCGTTTTCTTATAACAATTAAAGATCTACGTGCGTAATATTTACATAATAATTTAATCAGGGAAATGCAGATTTAATCGCGATAGCTCCATTTATCGCTCATGATATGATTACAAGGTCAGTAGGATAATATTTGTAGGCACTGATACATTAATTGTATTGTATCAAATTGATATCTAATTAGCTGAACAGTGATTATGCGCAAATTAGAGAGATTTGCGAGACATGGCAAAGAATTTCGATAAAACTAGTAGGTAGCTGATGGAAGGTGAGACTGATGATAGAAAAATAGACATGTTACCTAGGTAGGGACTTCGACAATCACCAATTCATCAACCAACCGTACCTATATGACGATATTCTTGATAAACGATCAAGTTCTTGTATTGCTAGCAGAACCCCACGGTTTCACCCGTAAAACTCTCGATCACGTGGGAATACGGATATAAAGTATCCTATGTCCTAACTTTAGTCATGGTCTACTCATGTGCCAAATTTCGTCTAAATCCGTTCAACCGTTTTAGCGTGAAAGCTTAACACACATGACTCACTTTCGCATAATTATAATATTAGTTAAATTGCTTGTGCTCTGCAGTAAATAAAAGTTTACAAGCTAATGAAAAGAATTCGTCAAGAATTTGATACCAAGTATTTTTGTTGGAGTGACTTCTTCACACATTCACAGGGAATCCCTTTTCAAACTGAGTGATCACATTCTCCATAAGCCCCAAAATATGGCACGGTTAGGTCATCTTTTCAAAAGTAACCTGTAACTATCTTACATGATCTAACCAATCAGTGACCGCCGCTGACCTTTGCAACTGCAGTGCCACTCAAAATGCTCGGACATGTATGTAACATGTTAAGTTACATACATTGCTGTCAGCAGTTACGCCATTATTGTTGTGCAGTCTTATTTGTATTGAGTAATGAGGTCAGCTGATCATGAAGACTATGAGAAATTAATTTTTGCCCGCGGCTACGCCCGGGTGGAGGTTGGAAATTATCTCTCGAGTACCTACTGTACATTTTTCCGGGATAAATAGTAGCCTTGTGCTATTCCAGACTATAATCTATCTCTGTGGCAAATTTCATCTAGATCCCTTCAGCCATTCTGGCGTGGTTGAGTAACAAACATCCATCCATCTAAACTTTTGCATTTGTAATAGTAGTAAGATTAGTTTTTGTCCGCGGCTACGCCCGGGTAAAAAAAGTAGGTAAAAGTAGGTATTGCCCTGTACCAGGGTCATGGTCAATCTGTGTGCCATTACCATCGGAATCCGTTCAGTCGTTAAAGCATGAAAAGGTAAGATAGACACACAAGAGTTTCTTTTGCATTTGTAGTATGTAGTTCGCAGTAGTATGGAGATAATTATGTACTATGGGCCTAAGTTCCGCATGATCACCTTAAAGGCGATAATCGCATAGCACGGCTCACGCCTCGATCACACAATGCTCGTTTGTCACTAGCTGCGCTCTCACAGGAATATTTTCTTAGTGAGCATGCATAAGTTTTGTCCATAGTACATTCTTGTCTGTTGCTTTGGTTTGGGCGTTTTCAAGAATGGAAGAAGACATGATGGTGGGACTTTTGTGGGTGTGATGGTCATAGATCACGACGGTCAATGACCTAATCGCGTTTTTATCTGGGTTTCATGATTAAAATCAGTACTTATCAGTGTTATAAATCTAATGAATTTTAATGTAAGCGAATGATTTCAATCAAACTTCCCATACTTAAAAATGTCATAAGTACCTGAATCAAATCGTGTTGAATTCCGGAAGCACGTCTGAGAGTTCTAAAGTTACACCAAAAATTTTGTTTTTGAACGAAATCTGCCCCTCCTGGGCTATTCGAAAATAAGGGTTCGTACTAAAGAAGGCACTCAGTCAAGCACAAGGGGTGCGTCTATCTTCAGTATTGCACACGCTCTTAAATGGGGAGGGGAAGATCTGTGTGTGAAAAGTTATGCTTGCCTTTACACGGTTGGCGCAGTGGTTGAGCGATTGACTGCTGCGCAGCATGTCGCGGGTTCGATTCCCGCACGGAACAAATATTTGTACGACCTACAAGTATTTGTTCCGAGTCTGGGTGTTTTTCTATCTATAATATGTATGTATTTACAAAAAAAAAAAAATGTATATAAGTAGTTTATCAGCCATCTCGTTACCATAACACAAGCATTAGGTTGCTTAGCTTGGGGCTAGATGGCGTTGTGTGATATGTCCAAACATATTTATTTATTTATTTTTATTTATTTACACTTGGCAACACAACTTTTCTATTTTAACACTTTCCACCCGCCCCGGCTGTATTCGGGCGTGATATATATATATCAACGTATCATAGTTCTACAATCTCCATGAGAACGATCAGAATGACGATGAAAATTATATTAAAATCTATCAAGTTGTTAAGTTTATAGCTTCATGTTTTTCCATATTTTCCATGTTTTTTCAATTTTTTGTTATTATATTTTATTTTATTTTGTTGTAGCTTCTTTTAAAATTGTATCTTGTAGCACATCTGTTTTGTCTATTCCTATGTTGACATTAGTTTATAAGCCAAATAAAATGGGAGTGCGCTGACTCCTGACATACAGGTACACCTAGTTCAGGAATCAGAGGCTTCAAGCAAGTTTATGTAACCATCTATGTCAATAAAGAATTATGAATTATGAACTCTACAAACTGGCGCGACATGCGAAGTAAGCCCGACACAGAGCAGGGCTCGTCGCGCGACACGCGAAGACTCCTTAATTCGAATACACAGACAGACGCGATTAACAACTTTCATTTAAATGCTGGGTAGGTATCATCATCATTCTCCTGCCCTTATCCCAATTTATTTGGAGTCGGCGTAACATGACATTTTCTTCCATACTTCACTATTAGCCCCTCAAAGGCTTTCTGCACCCCATGTGTGCATAAGGAAAAAACCCCGTTACATAATAGGTATATAAGCTTATATCCTACGTAGTTGTGAACCTATGGGGTTCGCAACTAACCCCCCTCCCCCGCCCCCTGGGGGTTTTGGGTTTATAAATTAGTATATAACTGCACTTGAAGAATTAGTCATCTTCACGTATATTAGGTAGGTATTATGTAGACTACATAGTACATACTAGAGATCTTATTTTTATCTACTTACATTCTAATGGCTGGTTTACACAGTGCGAGCTGCTGACTAGACAGTAGACTGCTGCTCGCACTGTGTACTCGCATATCAATAGCTCGGTTTGCCTTGACTGTTTATACAGTGCGAGTTGCTGCACTGCAGCTACTCGGTAGGCCGACTCGCACGCTAGCTCGCACTGTGTAAACTAGCTATAAAAGTGTTTAAGATTCAAGTGCTTGTTGAAATTATATATAGGCTGCGAAAATCATGGCCCTCATTTTACTTTGCCATTGTTGGATAAAACATTATTTTAAGAATCAAACGACGCACAATGGGAACAAATACGCACACACACCCTCACACACATCACATTTACACAAACATTCCATACAACACCTGAAATCACCTCTCTAGTCTCCACTCCGGAATCCGTACCCTGAGCCCCAACATACAGACTAAGCCGATATTCGCACGGACGTAAAAATATTGCTGCGATTTTTTTTCGCGCACTGAATTTTCAACGCTCTGCTTAGCGCCGAGAGTTGAAAATCCAACAGTGTGTTTTTTCGTCGCGCTAGAATACATTTTGTTGTTGTTAGGTTGGATTCTCAATGCTCGGCTCAACAACTTGAGTTGAAAATCCAGAGCGCGATAAAATCCCGCCGCGATATTTTTACGTCCGTGCGTACGTCGGCTAACTGTCTAGTTTGAAGCTCACTGGCAAATAATACTTTTTAACCTAGCTGTAGGTAATATTTTAATACCGAGATTCCTCCGTGCCTCGGAGAGCACGTTAAGCTAAGATAAAAAGAGTCCCCGAAACGATCAATTCAATTGTCCATTTTCACGTGATTGATACACATTGATGCGCAAATTGACCGTCTACCAAATGCAATTGATGCGATTGAAAATATTACTACAAAAGAAATTGATGGCAATTTTATTGATCTGTTGCAATTAATCGTTTCGGGGATCCCAAAGAAATCAAATTGTGACCGAAAGAATTTTTGTACTAAGTAAATCAAGGTGCAAGGTGCCTCAAGCATTTCAACAATGAATCATGTCTACTATTTGGTCGTATCTCCTATAAAAATTCGACATGGCAGTTACTCGAGTTTCCGCTATTTCGACTCTACATACACTGTTTTTATCAGCACAGCATTTTTATCACCTATTCTTATCTCCCTCCTCCAATAAATAATCCGGTAGCATTTATGTACCTAAAATGACAAAGAGCGTGAGGTCTCGGGTTCAACGCCGGGTCATTTGCGACATGTTTCGGTTTCCCAAGAAAGGGACGACACCTGCACAAATATGTGGGCAATACAGGTGTTATGGTAATAATAAAACACTTAACATTGATTGTTGGTTATAGGTAGTCGCTCCATGTAAAATACTGGTAAAGCTGCAGCCGATTAGACTAGAAGCCGACCCCAACATAGTTGGGAAAAAGCTCGGTAGATTTTTTATTTTTAAATAAACTCAAAAATAGGTCATATTTACACCATCCTCATGGACCGAATTTCATAACATAACAAACTGCGTATTATAGGGCTTATATTAGGGTCACGCAGCCTGGCCCCCGAACCCGGAAGGATGGCCCTGACCCAAAACTGTGTGAAATAGACCTTTGCTTTGACAAATTAGGGCCCTTTCATATATTATCAGTATCACATACCTATTACCTATCACCACTATCACCTTTGATATCATGTTTAATATAAAACTTAAGTCATTAAACAAAAAACATCCCACTATCTACCGAGTGTAGGCTTAGAACTAACCCTCTCATACCACATCGTTGTGCAAACATTTCATCATACAGACTCGTCAATTAGCTCACAAACACACAACACTACCTTAAACCAACACGCTCTGGACTCGACCAGCCCTCCGAGTGGCTGTCGGAAGTGTGTGCAATCGATATTCGAACGCACCCGACACCAGACCACTCTGCTCCCTCGCTTGATGCGTACACTGGCGTGCAACTGCGTTTGCGTTGTAAGAATAATAAGTGGGTGAGGAATTTTATTAGTTTGACAGATTTGAGGGTCGTTTTTGCAATAAGAGTATTGAGGGATCAGAAAAAAACTGATGCTCAATTGCCGCCGCGCGAGAAGCGACCAACCGGTGATAAGTCATAACACTTTGTGCCATCTCGCGACGGAGTTTCCAGGGAGTCCATTGACAGCTGGGTAATTAGTTTCTAATTTGACAGTGAGCAACTGAGCATCCTCATACTTAATAAAAATGTGTCAGAGCAAAGAATTAAGCCATTAAAGGCCATAGGAAGCTTTTAAAAAAGATTCCTATGGCTTTAATGGCAACTAACCAACTTCAAAAAAGTCTTCACTTGCTTCATAAAAATACAGCATGTGATCGATTACTGAGCTCTAGTTATTCGGTCCGCCCGTGCATGTAACTCAACGCCCGGCTCCGCTCGCCTGCTCGCCAGTGTATTAGCGTGACAATCGTATAGAGTTACTGCTTGTTGCTAAGGTAACTTAATTATACACGTGTCGTATTCATTACTCAATAACTGTAGAGAAAAAAAAAAAAGAAAGAAAAACTGCAACAAATAAGCTGACAAGGGTAAAAAATTATGTTTTGGGGTAATCCCCTCGTATTGTAATTTTGTGTTTAATTTGCTAATTGTTTACTTACTCATAATAAAATAAAAAAATACCTGCATTGCATTTTTGTGGCAACAATTGCAGTTGTAGGGTTAACCAAAAAAAAAAACAATCGAGACAAAAAAGTCGGGAGGTGTCGTGGGACTCCCGGTGGGAAGGAAGTTCATCGTTTGGAATAATCGCTTTCGCTTTACAATAAAAAAACTGAACTTCAGCAGCCATTTGTAAGATGTTAAGGGGATACATCGATAATTTTGTGTTTTTAAAATTCCTTTAAAACCAAATGTTTATGGGTAAATCATTTGGATTTTCCAGTGTTATTTGTCTATATTGTTTACTGCTGTACTAAAACCGAAACACGATTACTTGAAATTTTTTCGGTACAAAAAAATTCCAAAGTAGCACCGTCTATTTTCTGTTTAATACGATTATACGTAAACAGTTCCTTATTGTGCAGTAAAATTTGCTTTAAATCGAAGGTATTTTAATATATTAAGAACTTACTAACCTAAAAATTTCTTTAAGTATAGCATTTTATCATAAATCTACATTTAAACGAAGCGCGTTTAATTTCCGGTACGCGTACTGTGAGTCTTATATCTCGCGCGGCAAACTAGACAGCTATTACGCCATTTCACTTACACCCGAGCATCGATATATCCTCTTAAGTGGTCTTCCACCTTATAAAGATACAATAAGGAGGATAATTATATTGTTAACAAAGTTGCTAATATACCAATACCAAATCACCATACGAAACCCCCACAAAAACTAAATAAAGGCAACACTATCACAGCAGTTTCGATACAAGAAGCCGATACAATAACATTGTATCAGATAACGAGACCAGACCATGCAAGTAGAAAGTATACTGACCCACAAATCATGCTGAGCGAGTTATCGCAAAGTGAAATGTGCTCGATCGCTTCACGACAATTACATGGAATAAATTATTGCAGAAGGTCTGCTATCATTCATCTTGTCTTGTCAGATTATTTGTAATATCCGTAGCCCATCGTGTTGAAATAGATTCTATTTCAACCACGAACTAAACACTCCGATGGTCTTCGCAGGTTGTAACTAGACTTTAGTTTCTGTATTCGCCAAACTTTTAAATAATACCTATATAGTGTCACGTAGTTGATGGCATAGGGTAAAAGAAAAAACTCCATCCAGAGATGTGTTTACTTCCACATTTCAGCCACCAACACGAGTACCTACGCAAAAGTTTTGCTGGTCTTAACATAGTGTCGTGTGTACTCTACAATTCAGCGAGAGATATAGGTACTTATAGAATCAAGTTTTTGTAACTGTTTTTCTAAGCTGTGCTGGGGAGTTTGTTGCGCCACTTCTTCTTCCCAGCCAAAGCGCTAGGAAGTGTTAAAGGGCGTGCGTTTTTGGGGACTATCTTATGTACTATTGACGTTCGAAAATGCTGATTCTCAGCCTTGTTTAAATAAATGACTTTTGATTTTGATTTTATAGTATCAGAATGTATACAAATTCGATTTATGGGAAAAAGCATTCGTTGCTAACAATGCTTTACCAGTTAGTGTGAAAAACCAAGTTCCTAAGTCACCTTCTTCCTCCAATCGAATGCCAATGTGTCGACTAGGTGACGCAATTGATCTTCCTTTAATAAATATGGATTATGTTCTGTAAAACGATAGGCGATCTAATGACTGAGTTAACATATCATCGCACTTAACATCAAGTGGATTAATACACCTACTGTACTTATATTTATAGTGACACATAGGTATAACTAGAACCACATAATTATGGAAACAAACACTCGCATCAAGTGGTTTCCTAAGTGATAAACGTGACAGAACTGGGTGAGTCTAGTTGCAAATTATAGATAAGATCCTTCTGGAAATTTTGCCATTTTTATTTGCCTTAGAACAGATGAAACAAGCTGGAAATTTATATGGTGTAACGGCATGTAAATTGGTCTATATGCTTCAAATATTTCAAAAATTTTTAGACATGCGGCAATGGACAAAGATGCGACTTATTTTGACCATTTTAAAACAAACACCTGAAACCTTCGGGGATTAGAGGCATCACGGCTTACAGGTATCAGGTGATATACATAGTTAGCTAGGGATATAGCCGTAATATAGTTGTATGAAAAATGTCGGAGTGCCCTAATTTTGTTAATGCGACCAATTTCGACATAGTTGGTCACAGTTCTAACCTAACCTATTTGGTCGGAGTGCCCTAATACTTATATTACATGCTCGTATCATAGTTATATTCCTAATGAGATAGTTATGAAACGCTTTCATATAACTATGAGTATATTACGGTTTATACCTAAATCCTAGATATCACTAAGGATATACCACATATATTACGTCTACAACCATCTTACTGCGACATCCACATTTGACCATTTTGTTTCCACTTTTGGACGTATTCCATATATTTTCTTCTTGCTGATGTATACATATGTATGTGCTTCAACTTCGTCGATATACTTATACAGTCCGTATATTTCCTATTGATTTGCAAAGCAACGAAGACATCAAAACATACCCGTAACTAGAAAAGTATCGATATTATGAATATATTGGTCGAGAAAAAAACATTGTAACAAGTTATGGACCGAAGTAAGGTACCTTTCTGTTTCTTGGGATCAACGATCCTTTCAATAGAAGGCTGTATGATGAAAAACATCTACCATTCAATTCAACTCATATTTTTTGCTTCGACTTAGACACGGTATTGACAGGATATGTTTAGAGTTCTGTAACAGCAAAACAGAAACGATCATAGTAAACCAATCCTGTCTTTCGCATTTCATCATTTTCACCTTCTTGCTACACTTATACCAATTCATTTGGAGTTGACATAGTAACTGCGTCTTTTTTTGCATACCTACCAGCAGTCATGGCAGTGCTCACTTCCTGCCTAATTACTTCTTCCTTCCATCTTTTCTTTGGTCTGCCTTCAATATGTAGACAACTTTTCTCGTTCTTAATACTTCAATAGTGTCTTTTATATTTGTGTAATTGTTGTGATACTGTTGCTACTATTTTATTTTATGCTTTGGCAATGAGACTTCGATATGAGACAACAAAAATAGGTAAGTAAGTATATTTTTTTTTCAATTACTCTTACTCATGCTATTATTTAATTGTATACGGGATTGAAATAAATATTGTATTGAAGTATTGACTTCTTCTTAAAACAGGGAACTAGAACTGTCAAACTTATTTCTATTGCGTTCCCTTACATTTAATAGAAATACATTGAATAGCAAGTCAGCGCATAGAATGCGCTGACTTGCTGATTCATCTAAATAAAGTTAGTAACGTTTCGTGCAAGTCCATTACTAACTACTTATTTCTTGGATAATTGTTATTGTTATGTACGGAACCATCATGTTTTTGCATGGTTCAACAACAAGTCATATTTTACTCATGAATAATTGAATGAGATATGGACACTAAATTAAAAAATGTAATCAATTGAAGTTGACGATCTACTCACAGAAATGACGTCACCATACAAATTCGTTGTCGTTGATAATTTTTTTTTTTCTAACAGCACAAAAAGTCACCTTGCGGGAACCGGTATTAATTTAGATGGTGCTACAGTTGATGAACAAGAAAGAGTATAAAATGAAGGGCAATTTATAATAGGGCCCTTTGTATTCTACCTCCTTACCGCACGATACGCCGTGACGTGAAAATAATTAGAAGATAATCTACCTTTATTGTATTGCAAATAGAAAACCTTGTAGATTTAATCATCAACTAACAGTAACTTGGTAGATTATTTGTTGAGCATCGCGTTTTGTAATGGGCTTTCTATTCTTATAGTTGATTCTATAAATTGCTTTAAAGCTCCAGGGAATGTTCTTCATGAATGAACAAATGCTAATGTTTTTATTTTGAAGTCCATAATGATTTATTCTGTTACAAGTTAATTAATAAATTAAGTGATTGCTACTTACTCATGGCGGCTAATGAATAATGTGAACACATCTATAGGCAACTTTTTAGCAGCCAATAAAAAAAAACAGCCTTATATTTCTCTTAAGTTTTTTCTACAGTGTTAATCACAATGTTTTTTATTTTTTTTTTATTTGAAGAGGTGAAGACCTCCTCCAAAGAATGCCAGCTTTCTATCTTTCGCTGCGTCCATCCAGCGTGATCCAGCTATACGTACGATCTCGTCCTCCCAGTGGGTGTGTGGTCTTCCTCGTTTACGTTTGCCAATAGCCAACTTATATTGTTACTAGCTGTTGCACGTGACTTCCTCTGCAATCCAGGATGAAAAGTAGCCTATGTCCTTCTCCAGGTCCTAGGCTACCTCTCTGTCAAATTTCATAACGATCCGTTCAACCGTTTTAGCGTGAAAGCAAACAAACGAACAAACTATACTGGCTGTCGCATAAAAATTTATTAGTTAGGCTGGTCCATGAATCAAAGCCAACATTATTTTCCTACAGCAATTTTCTACTAAAGCCAAAGGAGTTCAAATCACCATCAGCCTCATTACTAAATAAGTCAGTAGACATTCATTCTTAAAAGCAAAAGGCACAATTTTGCTCCTGTCATCTCTAAAGATGAGAAACATAATTATCAGCAAAAATGGCTGGTCTAATCAATTTTGTGTTTTAAAACCTATTGTTTTTCAACTCACAATTATTGGCAGAGATAAGAATTGTGATAATATTCTCGTTTACCTGTGTTCTGGGAATTTCAGAAGAGTAAGAAATGGCGCGGGCGTCTCGTTTTGGAGGTGTCATTTCTCGGAGTTTATACTCGTCTTCTGTTTTATTGCCAGGAAAATATAGATAAGGATGTAGTTCAAAGGAATTGTTAAATTCTATTCTATTAAAAAATGTGCCTTTAGTTTTTCTTCGTCGCTACATTTTTAATTACCAACGACATACCTAATGACTTTTTTTTTGAAAGAACACTGACTCCCAAGTAGCAGGTAAAACCTAGTTTAGGAGCCAGGGACACTACTTCTGTATATTGTAAATTAATGTCATGTCTGTAACAACGCTGTCACTGTTTTGAAATTAAAGAATTTAATATTAAAAAAAAGATAAGAGACTTGAAAAAAGTGTTTTACTTTTTTAATAACGAATTTCAGAGATGTTGTAGGTACAGCTATATTGCAGAAATTACATAATGTTGTCAACATCAATAAGGATCCCATTAGCACATTTATCGAAGGGTTCACAGCAGTGTAATTGCGTTTCATTCTGCAATGGCTTTCATTTTGACAGTTCAACAACATTCATTGCGTGATTTACGTTGTTGAGTAGACGAATTTTTCAAACAGCAATGAATTAGCAAATCTCAAATTGTGATTACTAAGTGTGTTACCAATTAGGGTGCAGGAATCCTACTAACTATTATTATAAATTAGAAAGTTTGGATGTTTGTTACTCAATCACGCAAAAATGGCGGAACATTGGATTTGGATGAAATTTTGGCACACAGATAGCAAAGCAAAAACAACTGTTTCATACAAAAGTTCAATACCCAATCAATCTGCCTAGCCTTTTCCCAACTATGTTGGGGTCGACTTCCAGTATAACCGGATGCAGCTGAATACCAGTATTTTACATGGAGCGACTGCCTATCTGACCTCCACAACCCAGTAACCGGATAATACGATACCCCTTGGGAAGACTGGTTGTCAGACCTTCGGGCTTCTGAAGACCCGAAACGACTGACAAAGTTTAAAATTTCAATACCCACTCGACCAAAATGTATGAAACAGCTGATTTATTTTCGTGATTTCAAAGTTGGTCCCATAGCAAAAGTTGTTCATATTGATGGGTAGAACCACAGGACAGATAAAGAGATTATCTATTCTGAGGGTAGAACACCCTGTGAAAATTTGGCTGGTCATTGAAAACTAATCCTGTATAAGCAATCCAAATTGTTAACTAACTTTGCCTAATAATATTATGAAAACAGCTAATTAATAAATTATCAATATTACATAATTAAGATCGGTGGTTTTCGTAAAACTGGTTTCTTTCATTTGAATTAACTTCTAAGGCTGGTCAAACTGGTTCTTTATTTGTAAAAATGACTTGATTAATTAAGAAATTATAAAGCCATTTCCTTACAAATTCAAATTAATAGCTGTGTACATGAGAGTGATAAATCGTTACAAAGCCCCATAAGGAATCCAGTACATCAAATATAGATCAAGCATTTCCTTAAAAGTGTGCAATTCATAAATCTAAATCGATTCCAATTACATTTAATAGGCGGTTCTTATAATTGGGCCATTTGAATACAATTTAAGTTATGATATATTCAATCGGGTATGTACTTCCCACTTTACCGAATGACAATCTTGGTACTGTACTACCGAATCCAGTATATCAACTTAATCATGGCCTTGATTTTTTTTCCTGTAAATGTATGACTTTTTATGGTCGCAACCTTATTAAAACATAAATCAGCTATCATTTTTTTTTTAAATTAAAGTAATATCTTACTCGAATCTACTAATAAGAAATCGTGATCATGGTATTATCCTCCCACTATTATTTTGATGTCGTTTGGCAGGTATCTCTGTCGCAGGCGATTTGTATGATTCCGCTTTTTACAAACGGCGTCGTCCGTTTAAAAACGCTCGCAGTTGTGAAATATGCCGAAGGCAAAATGTAAATTGCCTTGTCACTATATAATATAATTATGCCACAACATTTATTTTGATGGACAATTCAAACAACGTTTACAAAATGCCGCGGCAAATTGAAGTATTTAGTTCTATTTCTCAAGGCTGTCGCCGGCCACTGCCGCGGCACCGCTCGCTCGGCTCGCACGCGGTTGGTCACAGTTCTAACCTAACCTAACCCATTTGTTCGGGGTGCTTAGTTACTGCGACCAATTCGGATCGCGCGTGGTTAGTCACAGTTCCGACTGAACTTACAATAGCAATCAATGTCGAAATTATAACAATTGAACGAGTTGCCAATTTTCCTTCGGCATATTTCATAACTGCGAGCGTTTTTAAACGGACGACGGTCGTATGTATAATGGCGAATCATACAATCTGCCTGCGACATGTCTATGTTCAAGAACTTTTTTTAACAAACTTGAAGAAAATGAGGATAATTCTCAATTCTTCGGAAACTTTTTTTTTTACAAGTGGACCTCGAGGAGCTCGTGGCTTAGTAATAACAGCTGCACGGGTCGATCCATCATGTTAAGCTACGCTTGCCGGGGTTGATCCGTGGATGGGTGACCATCTTTACATACCGAGACTCTTCCGTGCCTCTTGGTTCCCGGCTGTCATTCGAGGATCTTTGAAAGTCATTACCTACGGATCTTCAGAAGCCCGAAAGTCTGACAACCAGTCTTACCAAGTCGTATTACCCAGTCACTGGGTTATGGAGGTCAGATAGGCAGTCGCTCCATGTAAAATACTGGTATTCAGCTGCATCCGGTTAGACTGGAAGCCGACCCCAACATAGTTGGGCAAAGGCTAGACAGATTGATTTTTTGACCTCGAGGACCTGGTAATGCATTTTAAAGTGGTTTATGTAGCTTTTGATGTAGATATTGCGTTTTTTTTTAATGCAGATAGTCTAGGATCGTAAAGTAGATAATAAATTCTTACTGGATGATAAACGAAAGCCGTAATCTCTTGATAAGAAGATTAAAGTAAAAAGATTATCAGCTTGTTACTCAAGACTTGCTGAATTAGGTCACTGGTGCTTTCGGGCGATGCACGTACAAACATACTGTCTTTACTTGTGCAATAACATAAACAACGCCCACAGAATCTGGAGCATTTATTACACATATCTACCTAAGCTACAATATGCTTATACACAGCTGTCTTACAACAACAAAAAGCAACAATAATAAATGTTCGATTACTTACATCTTATAATATAAGGTGTGTCCTTTTTAATTATTATAATTTAATATTTTATGTTTCTATAATATTCTTCATGTCTTGTTAACATAACAGAACGTAACAAATAACACCGTTTTATAGCAAAAATACGTATTTTAATTAAATTATTAAGAGGACAATCGTTGAATTCATACAACTACAACTAGATAAATTATGTAGATTTCCAAAGATTAGCGTTCACTAAATAAATATTGATCTTTGAGTTTGACATAACAACAATAGAACATGGCGGGAACACTGTTATAGTAATGATGCCATCAAATACTGGAAACAATCGAAGTTCGTCGCAAAATCAATAAACATTACTACGTGTTTGCAGTAAGAACAGCTCTGAGTAAACTTACTGTTTTGCAATCTAAAAAAATATTCAAAAGGTTGAAGAAGTTTTACTGCAGCTTCTTCCAAAAAAGTGGCAAAGGAGGCTTCAAGTCATTAGTCGTAGATTTGACTGGAGTCTAATACGGGTTGCAGACCAAGAGCTAAGCTAAGTTAGTTTAGCTTAGCTCGCATAGCTGACGCAGTTTTCCATACTTGTGTGCAGACCGCAAACTATGCGAACTAAGCTATGTGAGCTAACTAAAATATGCGAAGCTAAGTTAGTTGTGTATACCGATGCGCAGCTACACGAGCTAAGCTAAGCCCCTCCCGCTACCCCGCACACCCTTTGCACATCCTTCGCCAGTGCTGACTGAGCTTTGGCTTAGCTGTTGGTGTGCACGCTATTTATTTCTAGCTTAGCTTAGCCTAGCTTGCTTGGCATAGCTTAGTTTAGCCTTGGCATAGCTTAGTTTTCGGTCTGCAACCGGCTTTAACCCCCGTTCGCACGGGCGTAACAAAATCGCGGTGGGATTTTATAGCGCATTGGATTTTCAACGCTCTGCTTAGCGCCGAGAGTGCAAATTCCAACAGTGTGTTTTTTCGACGCGCTAGAATGTACTCTGTTATTGTTAAGTTGGATTCTCAACGCTCGGCTCAACAACGAGAGTTGAAAATCCAGTGCGCTATAAAATCCCGCCGCGATTTTATTACGCCCGTCCGAACGGGGGTTTAGAGTAGACTCACAAATTATTTGGTTAGTTTTAATATTGTTTTCCTCAAATTATTTTGCTATCTCTGCTGTATCTACCAAAAGATGTTGTTATGCAAAGTTCCCTATGCAAGTGGACCTTTGGTTCAGAGTCTAAAGATTGGTTTACTGCATATGCTAGAAAAGGAGTCTGACTGGTATACAAGACACTTCACTCTTCCATCAGTCACCCCAGCTTCTTTGGTGACAGTTCGTTCGTTCTACCGTTTGGTTTTGACATTCGAATTTTGAACTTTCAAATTTTGATATCAATCCGTTCTTCTGTATTGTTTACTCTGTGGCTATTTAGTGTAGTGGGCAGAGTTCTAACTCCGTTAATTAAGTCGGCACACTATTGCTTCCTCGTGTGTTGGTTGGCAGGCCGCCTACGAAGTATGGGAGACTTGGCCCATAAACTGACGTTACGAAATAAGTTGACAAGCGCTTCGTTAATCGCTGTTTAACCACATTTTACCTTACTTGTGCTAATGTGATGAAATTATAACTGTGAATGTTTACTTTGTAGAAAGCCGATGCATGTTCGAGAAGTTTCGATGTCGTATTACTTACAAGAAAAACGTGATTATGATGCAGTCAGAACATTATGGTATTAAGTAGTAGAAACCTGTTTTTCTCTCATTAATTCTAAGCATGAGGTTATAAAACTCAAACATAACGAGACGATTGATTAGTAGAACAAAAAAAAAATCAATTTGAAAGAAATAAAAATATCGACAAAAACAAAATTAAATACCTTTTAATTTGAATACCAATGAAAACGAAGAGATGACTTAAAAAAAACCGGCCAAGTGCATATCGGACCTCGCACAAAGAAGGGTTCCGTAGTTGGGACGAATTTATTCCAAAAACAAACAACATTGTAGTTGAAAAACGTGTTCTCGCATATACGTCACGGTCATTTCTCCAACTGTAAATGTAAGTTTGTAATATCGCAAATAAAATGTTTTATGTGATAATACTAGAAATTAATGATTTTCGGAATTTTTCCTTTACTTGTGCTGTGAGATCTTGCTACTTGCCAAATTTCATGATTCTAGGTCAACGGGAAGCACATAGCGTATAGGTTTTGATATTGCGAGTATGTCGCTTAAATTCGGGGTTTTTTGTTGCATTGACTTTTGAGCTCCAAGGGACCGTAGACCTACGTATTTGATATAAATTTCAACTGAATACCAGCCTCCACGCGTTAGAAAAAGCGTCTTGATAGACTGGCAGACAGACAGACGGACAACGAAGTGATCCTATAAGGGTTCCGTTTTTTCCTTTTGAGATACGGAACCCTAAAAATTAATTAAGTTCGTTGACAAACGCCAATAAGCAGCAATAACTGCGAATAGAATGTACGAAGGTACAGTCGGGTCCATCGACCTCTGATTGACTCGTCACGTTTTGAATGTAAGTACGAATAGTTCGGCTAACACTTTTTGTGTGTAACAGTACAACCGATATAAGTACCATACTTCTGTTTTTTTTTTCTGCTTAATCGGGTGTTCAAATGAGGCGTAATTAGTTACAGTACAGATTACAATCTAATTCAAACCAATGTGCATAACGTTAAATAATAATTGGCAGGTCTTTACAAGAAGATTTTTTACTCTTTATTAAGTAGACCAGTTTTTATTCAACAACATAAAAGAAGTTATTAAATACTCGTGAAAATGTACACTTACTTACATAATCTTTGTTGTTTAATTAAGACCACTGCTGTGAAATCACGCGAATAATTTCGCGTTCACTTTTTCTTAGTTCATATAAGGTAGCAAGCTAGTCACTCTAGCCTAACTATCCTAATTTTTAGGGGCAAATTTGGGGCTGTCGTCGCGTCGCTTAAGCACTCAGGCTCAAAGAGGTGGCACGCTTGGGAGGACGTGCGGTCGTGGGATCGGCCGCACTTGGTGATAGGCCCGCTAAGCTTGGCGGGCTGATACCAGTCGGGGGTGCAGAGAATGTACAAGTATCTTCCGGGCTACCGCGCCGACTCGTGATACTAGACGGAACAGTGGGGTTTTAGTCGGTAGGAGTCCGACATAACAATGAGGGTATCCATGAGGATTTCCCCACGGAAAAAAAAAGAAAGGCCAATATCAATGAGAAAGATAGTAAGCTAGTGTGATAGTTTAATAGAATGGGGTTCTATTTTTGAACTAGTAACACCAATTTTACTATCCTGGCTTGTGTACTACCCTCGTGTAGCCGGCGAAGATAGTACCTACCCAATCGGATCAATTTAATTTAAGTTAATTGCAATACTATTTCTTAAAATTTACTAGTATCGTGTAAACAGCTCTAGCATGGAGCCGAGCCAGTGGGGCAATTGCTTAATACCCTATCAATCGGAATCGGTTTCATTTTGACAGTTCAATAACATTCGTTGCGTTATTTACCTTGTTAAGCAGACAAATTTTTCGAACAAATGAAGCAACGGATTAGCAATTTCTTTCAAAAATGATTCAGATTCCGATTGATAGTGTGATGGGTGCAGGATAGTTTACTTAGGATATTTCTTGCTTGTTATCCTAGTTTAAAAATCTAGCCTCGTGTAACCCGGGCATAAGAATCAACTATTATAGCAGTCTGTACGAGTTTATTACCAGGCAATAAACGAAAACTGGTTACAATTAGTGCCAAATTATCGACATGCGATAAATTTGCGATAAAATCATCGCGGAAAAAATTGACCGTTCAAAGAATTTTCCGCGTGGCTGTACGTTACGTCAAGAAACTCCCCAGCATTGTTGTAGGAGTAGTTTTAACGCCTTTGCCTATTAAAAAAAAAAACTTCTTTTTTTTCATTTGTACTTTGCAGTGAGAACTCCTTAGTTCCGTCGTTCCCGGGAACTGATTTAGCGTTCCTTTATAATCTTCCGCGGTAATTACTGTCTTTAGCAAACTTTTTTAATGCCTAGGATTTTAATAGAGCAAAGCTTATATAACTAAGTATTTCTTGAAAAATATTTCCTCTTCGTTATAATTTTTTACCCTTGAGAAAATGTTTATTAATCTTTATGATAAATAAATAAATAATATTAAGCCTTAATTCCGCTTTTATTCACCAAATAAGCAAAAACAAATAACTACTTAATTAGTGTCACCCTATGTAAAATTTCTACATTTATTTCTGAATTTTTATGGTGTGCAATTCTGCCTATTAAAGAATATTCTATCTTCTTAGATATCTAACCAAGGAAATTATTAATGCTCCATAGTTATTAAGTACGACACGTACTCCTATTTATCATAAATACGTGTTGAATTTCTGTCAAACAACACTAAGCGTACACATCCAGCAATTTTTATTCACCCACCCAATTTTAAAGTTTCTCAAAGGCCACCTTAGCCGCAGGTCGGCTAGCCTACCCACTAATTGCGCCGATGTTAGTCCTATTGTAACAAAAACTGTACCCGGAGCAAGGCCTTGCCTTTCTCACGTCCACAATGACCTGAGCACATGCTTAGATAATTATAATCACTAGTGCCCTTGTCTGTGTTGTTATAATTATATTTTTTTTGTTTAGTTATTGTGTAGGCATGCAGTTTTTGTTCTTAATTTTGCAATGCTGGTTTTTTCTACCGCACCTATGTATTTACTTACTTATTGATCACCAATAACAGATAAATTTTATTAATTAAAAATGTTCACAGAGATGCTGGTACACAAAGTACAGTAGTTTCTACAATTCATAAAAATATGATCTTAGGTATTCCATATTTACTTTATCTTCCAACAGTTTTTTTTTTCTTATAATTGCTCATCTTAACGGATTATTTTGCACCTGTTTCATTGTTTTCTGACTTTTTTGTTGTGTTCTTACAACTTTAATATTAACAACTTGTATTAGGGCTTTTATTTACGTAAATACATTTTTTCTTGATTATATCTCAGAATTTTGTAGCCTTACTGGACTCATTTCTAATGCACTCCATTTCTTTCAACTGATTCTGACTCTATCCTTCTATAAAAATCACATGGTAATCGATCGCACTATCGACTCTAGAGCTAAGCCGCATGTAATCCTATAGTCTACAAAATAATATTGCGTCATTGACCTTAACAAAACAGTCCGATCGGTTCACCCACCCACACATAACCGTACAATGGCGAATGTTTTATTAGTATTCTAGCTGCACCCCGCGGTTTCACCCGCATAAGTCTCGATCCTGTGGGAATATCGGCATAAAAAGTATCCCATATCCTAACTTACGTCATGGTCTACCCATGTGCCAAATTTCATCCAAATTCGTTCTGTTGTTTTAGCGTGAAAGTAACAAACAAACAAACTCACTTTCGTATTTATATTATGAGTTCGGATTAGTATGATAACTTGATAACATTTTTATTTATTTTCCTTAACAACATTCTATGCGCCACAATCCTTGAGCCGCAGACTTTGATAAACCAAACGATGATTGATATAGGTATTTTTATCTATAATTACACAAAGATACGCGATCTACGCAAATCGTAGATCGTTATCAATGCAATCCACTTGAGATCGCAATTACAATGATTTCTATGTCAATTACAGATTGTAAATTGTGTTAAAAGTCGAGGGCCTAATCTTTTTGTCCGCAAGTGTACACTTGGACAATTTTCCTATATCAGTATTAACTTAATGATTCACTTGTACTAAATGATTATTGGATTTAGTTTGGTTTTTCACATAAATTATAAGGGGAAAAACCGTAGGCCTTTTGAGACTGCAATAAAAACTTTTTTTACAAAAAAATACAACCGACTTCCAAAAACAACACTACAAAGTGAAAAATAACTTTAATTTCGGAAGTCGGTGTCTGGTTAAATGTATTTTCGTTTTTTGCCACCGACTTCCGAAATTAAAGTTATTTTTCACTTTGTAGTGTTGTTTTTGGAAGTCGGTTGTATTTTTTTGTAAAAAAGTTTTTATTTTACACTTTTTAGTTGTGGTACCTACCCCACACATTCTAGTACCACTACCTGCAAAACCAACTAGAACATCATCATCCATATAAAAGTGGGGAAAAAATACGTATTATTGAAGCTAACTCAAAAACTACCGAAGCAAAGTTAATCAATTTTATATGGGACCAACTGTGATGTATACCCTCTGGAATAAAATAAAAATTTTTCAAATCGGACGACTCTGCAAATAGTTATGCGTGGTCATACATAAAAAAAAAAAAACATACGTGTCGAATTGAGAACCTCCTCCTTTTTTTTTCGTCGGTTAAAAATAATTAATTAGCGAGATA
This sequence comes from Cosmia pyralina, assembly GCA_946251885.1. NCBI lineage: Eukaryota > Metazoa > Arthropoda > Insecta > Lepidoptera > Noctuidae > Cosmia > Cosmia pyralina. The sequence continues at coordinate 23,360,440 of OX276349.1, read as the reverse complement.
ATATTTAATGTAGGTATTTAGAATACAACTTACAACACAAGTATCCGCCTTATCTGTAGGCATCATTTTTAATGCATTATTTTATCTCGTATCAGTATTGCTTTTAGTGCTACTTTTTTTTTTACTAAATATTGAAAGCCAATTTACGGACTAGGCTTTCAGGAATCAAGGTAGTTTGTTGATACAGTCTTCGATCTTTTTCAATTTGCCAAATGAAACCTCAAACTTTTAAAATGTATTTAATAAGATTTAAAATACCAATCTTTAGAAGAAACAAATACACCTCAATAAAATGGACGTGATCGCAAAGCGGCGTACCTGTACATCATTTTGTAAAAATAAAAACGAACGGAAAAACGTAAATAAATGTCCGCAACCACGCCTACGTAGTTACGAGACACGCTGTACGCTACATAATATGAAAGCAATAAACGGTGATAAATGGCCAAATGCCAGATAATGTAGGGGTTTGTGCTCGTCTACTACCTTTATTATACGTGTATATTTTTACTTTGTTCCCAAAGTATATTAGTCATTTTCTAGTCTGGATATCTACTGCTTTTCTTAAGTTTTGATAAAACAAATACACTAATACACACACACTATAAAAAAACTTAAAAAAAAAAATAATAAAGTCAAAAAGTGAAGTGAGTGTAAAGTAGTAGTAAGTAAAGTGTGAAAAGTGTGTTTTTTGTGTGTGTGTCTTTGTTATACCTACTCTTCTGTATTTTATGTTCTCGTAGGAAATATTCCTACTTATCGTCCTTTTCCTGAGGTGGGCGTTAATTCCTACGACACAGTATTTTACTAATGTAGGTATTATCGCACTAAATGTTTTTGTCATACTGTTTTTTGTTCAATAAAGATTTTATTATTATTTTTTTATTATTATTCAAAAGAAAAGAAAATTTGTAAAATCCAAAAGTGCACGCCTCACACGCTTATTGTATTACAAATTGAAATGAATTGACTAGAAAGGAAACTTATTGAAAAAATAAGTTTTTGAAAAAATAAAAAACGCCGCAAACTGTCTCGATTGGTTGATTCGTTCAAAAGATATCGCAGATCGAAAAATATCATAAAACAGTATTTTTTTTTTATTTGTAGGTATACATAGATATAAAAATACTTAAGAAATGGAATGAAGTAACATACGAGTAAATGTTCCTGTAATAAGATAGAGATGAAATAGTCGGTAATAATTTTCACGAAACAAACCCAGTAAATCCATTGAATTTCATAAGTATCTTTGAAACGGTTATCACTTCAATCACGATAAAAAAAAACGGTTCATCCTCAAGATAGATGAAAAATTATTCAAAAGGATTTATTACAATCAATTGCGTATATTTTTCTAAAACGTGTATATAAACAACCAAGTTCACAGACCAACGGACAGCCGTACTAATCATTTTTTACTACATTTTTTGTTATACAACGTGTCGTTCTGCATCCTTGTCAAATTTCAGGGTGTGATACAGAACATCAAACCAAACAACTTTCTCCATTGAACCAACATCATAATCGCGAAAAAAAATTCAACTGTCCCATACAAAACTTCAATACCTACTAGACGCAAATGTACGGGACAGCTGATAATTTTTTCGCGATTACGATGTTGGTCCCATGGAGAAAGTTGTTCGAATGATGCAAAACGACACGTTGTATATACAAAAAAAAAAAAAAAAATACGCTGACTTTATAATTTAATAAGTCTAGTTTTGAAGAGAAAAAGGAGGAGGTTCTCAATTCGTCGGAACCTTTTTTTTTAATTTTTTTTTTTATGTATGTTCCCCGATTACTCGAAGATGGCTGGACCGATTTGGATTTTTTTTGTTTTATTCTCGAATAAAACAAAAAAAATCCAAATCGGTATAATGATGTATACCCTCTCGAGGGTATACATCACAGTTGGTCCCATATAAAATTGATTAACTTTGCTTCGGTAGTTTTTGAGTTAGCTTCAATAATACGTATTTTTTCCCCACTTTTATATGGATGATGTTCTAGTTTGTTTTGCAGATAGTGGTATTAGAATTTGTGTGGGGTAGGTACACAACTAAAAAGTGAAATTTAAAAACTTTTTTACAAAAAAATACAACCGACTTCCAAAAACAACACTACAAAGTGATAAATAACTTTAATTTCGGAAGTCGGTGGCAAAAAACGAAAATACATTTAACTAGACACCGACTTCCGAAATTAAAGTTATTTTTCACTTTGTAGTGTTGTTTTTGGAAGTCGGTTGTATTTTTTTGTAAAAAAGTTTTTATTGATTTAGTGTGTAACTTGGGCCAACACATAGCGGCCTATTGAGAGTAGAGCATCACGCTCACGCGTTGTGGGGTGTGCAAAACAAGAGAATAATAAACACGTCAGATCACCCGTCTTGTTTATACCAGTTATGTTTGTCAATTTTAACTAAATACAAAACAAAACACTCATCATCTGCCTAGCCTTTTCCCAACTATGTTGGGGTCGGCTTCCAGTATAACCGGATGCAGCTGAATACCAGTATTTTACATGGAGTGACTGGGTAATACGATACCTCTTGGTAAGCCTGGTTGTCAGACTTTCGGGATTCTGATGACCCGTAACGACTGTCAAAGATCCACGAATGACAGCTGGGACCAACGGCTTAACATGCTTTCCGAGGCACGGAGGGGTCTTGGTATGTAAATCCACGGACCAACCCCGGCAAGTGTAGCTTTTTAACCTGATCGATCGACCCGTGCGGCTGCTATTACTTAGCCACGAGCCACAATTACTTAGCTACAAGCAAAACAAAACACTATCAGTAGGAAATATCATTTCTAAAGCCTTTAGGTAGGTATTCTAGATCGACGGTCAACGCGTCAAATAACGATTATTATACTGGTTTTATGGTGATTATCCCCGAAAGGTTGGGCGTAGGTTCGCCTATAGTAAATTTCGCTAGTTATGTTTAAGTCACATGCGAGCCTATTGCCATGAACCGGGCACAAATCTAGATTTAGGGCACAGGAATTCCAGGTAGAAAAATCAAGTAGCACTTTGCCCGACCTAGGAATCGAATCCAGGAACTCATGCTCAGCAGTAGCGCTTGCGATCACTAGGCCAACAAGCCAGTATTTTATACCAATCTAGGTACAATCGCAGACATTTGCGGTGAACCACTTTTCATGACCGTGATGGCACCAAAATATAATTTTAAAAAATACAATTAAGTAGGTATTACGAAGAACAATCGTTCTACAAAACGAATACAGGGTGAATTTTTCAAGTGGGCGTAGGTGGCCAAATCCCAAACTATGAGACGTGGATGGCCAAAACTATGAGGAATAACGAAAAGTACTCAAAGGAGTCTCGGGCTCGATTTTGATGAAAATTAAAACTGTATCATTGGATTTTTGAAAAATCGGCATTTGTAGGCAGGAATCGAACCCGAAATGAAAAAAAGTGTTTATTTTTCAAAATTGTCATTTGAAAAAAAAAAACACTGAATATTATTACACCATTCGATAGTGTCGCTAATATGGATCGAATTCTGGGAAGTAATAACATACGGCAAACTAAAGGAAAGCGCTCATTTTTAACAAAATACCTACATAATAAACATATAAAACTGAATATTTGTTAAAAATTATGACCATTGTTTTCAAAACACAGCTGGATTCGACAGCTCAAGGATTGTACTGCATTCAGCATTACAACTTTTCCTCATAGTTTCGAATTTGGACATCCACGCCCACTTGAAAAATTCACCCTGAATAAAACTGTGGATGACTCGTTCAAGGATACTCGTTGACCAACGCACTGCGCTAATAAGATAGACCGCACCATGCTAACGGATGGCGAGATCATTCCATTAACGCGGCTAATCTACAGTTATACAGTTAATCTAGACAGCTGTAGCCTGCAGGTGACCGATTATGTGTGACACCGGATTTAATTCTTGACTTGAAGATCACATTAAAACGGTCGGATTAACGTCTTTGCTTGACGTTTGTTGTTTAGATAAATCTTGAGAAGCAAATTAACCGTCTGGAACAGAAGAAAATCTGACAACTTGCTACCTATTATACAGGATGCTCGGACATCGGGGCGCAAACTACTGCCATGAATTCACATGATTCTGAGTCTAGAATCTAGATCAAGGGTTGTTATTTTTCGTCGGTTATAAAAATTAAAATTGCTGTTTCATACAAAAGGTCTAGTCGGTCAAAATGTATAGAGCTACAGATTTTTTAGTAGTTTGCGCGTCGGCGTCGTTGTGTCTTAAGGTGATTGCGCTGTGGTAGCCCGCGAAATTCAGATTTTCTTGCGTTTTTTGCAATTTGCAGGTCAGTATAAGGTTGTGTATCTTAATAAAAATATAATTCGCGACAGTAAAAAATATGTAGGTATATATATAATTTTAATTTAAAAAATCATCAATACATCTCTTTAAGTTATATTTCCCCCGGATTCGTCTGATTTCCGAAATCAGACCCATCCGGAGGAAATCTGACTTGGAGAGATGTATTGATGTTTTTAATGGTTAAAATTATGTAAATACATATTTCTTATTAAAGCCAATTACATTTTGGTCGAGATACACAACCTTATACTGACCTGCAAATTGCAAAAAACGCAAGAAAATTGAATTTCGCTGGCTACCACAGTGCAATCACCTTTAGTATACCGTGTATGTATATTACAGTAGGTACTGTGAGGGCTTGAACCTCACAATAGGAGATTTAATATATTAATAATGAAACTAGAGGGACTTTAGTTGAATGAGGCTGATGCCCGCTATATTTTATAAGTTAAGTCCATTATTGGCTAAGTGATAATTGTCATCATCTCGCTATCATTGAACAGTGTATACAGACTGTAGGATGCTGTAACTTTGACGCAACTGCTTTGAGCTGTTCATTGATAGTGTGGTGAACATTCATAACTCATGTAGAATAGAATAGAATAGAATAGAATACTCTTTATTATGCACACCATTTAAATTACTGGTTACAATTTTACAATGTTGAAATTGAATGTAATTAGTTATAAGCTGTTGAGTTTCCTAATAAATAAATAAATAAGTTTCGGATAAATTATAATTCACACACCTTAACTAAATTGGTTCTACGCGGAGCCCTACCAGAAAGTATCTGTCATCCTACAAAGAAAAACGAGATTCGTTTGTCTTCCTAGAACACATTCAATATTTGAATGATTGAATGTCAGCCAGTATAACATTGTCGAGGCTTGACCAAAGCATCAAACCTCTACAGTACCTAATGTCGATTTACCGGCTGTAATATTAAGTCGGATCATTGGATGTCTGGTCTAATTTCCAAAATTAGTTAAAAAGTATATTTAATACGCTTTTCAGCAGAGTAGTTGAGAGAAATGTATTCCAGATCAACAACACCCGATCCTCCATCCACATTGCCTTCTAATATCAACATTGAGATTTTAGTTTCTTCCATACGTCCACAATTTTGGAGGCGATACAAAAATAAATTGGGGGCTTTTTCGTAACCATTTATTTCACTAAATATAGCATGTATGAATTTAATTTTTAATTCTAAAATCCTAAGTAATCAAAGTCATTGCAAAATTGCTTTCAAAATGTGCGTATTAGGTAATTGAAAACTCCGGCTGAAAATTTGATAAAAATGATTTGATAAATTTGATAGATAGCTTAAGGGGATGCGATAAAGAACAAGTGATGTGATAAAACGAAATAGTAATTTAAAAACCAAATTTTAAAAACAAAACCGGTTTTAATTTATCGTTTGACCGAAAACTGGTGCATTCACCTCATGATTTCAAATTAAAATTGTAAGTGACCCAACCAAACGTATAATTATGGTTAAATTATTTCGATTTTCCATAAATATCATTTGACTATATTGTCTACGTACTGTTGTTTTAAAACCAAAACATGATTGCTTGAAATTTTTTCGATACTTAAAAAATCCAAAGTAACACCGTCTATCTTCTGTTTTATACGATTATACGTAAACAGTTCCTTATTTTGCAGTAAAATTGGCTTTAAATCGAAGGTATTTAAATATGTTAAGAACTTACTAACCTAAAAATTGATTTAAGTACAGCATTTTGTCATAAATCTACATTTAAACGAAGCGTGTTTAGTTCCGGTGCGCTTGAGAGCCTTCTATCTCGCTCGTGTCAAACTAGACAGCCATAAAGCCATTTCTTTCACTTACACTCCGAACTAAACCACGCTTCACGCGAAATTCGATTTCATGAAATCATGAGATTTGAGGTAATTTCTAATTTATGGAGCTGTATTGCTGATTCTAATGATTATAATTATGTAAAACCATATTAGTTACGGGCACGAATCATATTTGAATCAACATACAACCTGATACTGACCTGCAAATTGCAAAAAAACGTAAGAAAATTTTAATTTCGCTTAGCGCATCCCCCTTAATTTATTTTGAAACAAGTTTTATTTGGTTTGGCGCTTTTATTTGGTTCCAGCGCATTGTTAATTGCATAATTGACTCCGTCTCTTTCTTATTCCCGCCCAGTTCACCTTTTACATTTTTCTGGTCAGAGTTTTCTTTTGAAGTGTATCTAGTATCTAAAACCTCTAATTGGCAACCACAAACAAATCTAACCTGTACAAACATACATACAACTGTACAAGAATCTTTAGTCAGTAGCCAAAATCGAAAATAACGCCGCCGTCTTGATAGTTAACCGACTTCAAAACAGGAGGAGGTTAAATAGACTGAATATTTTTTTTACGTATTTTCATCGATATTTTCGTCAATTTGTGGACCGATTTTGAAAATTATTTTTCATTTCTTTTTCAAAAAACTAAAATACAGATCCAAAGACACCGACTTGTGAAATTTTTTCTTGTTTTGTTTTGTAAGTCGGTTGTTTTTTTTTTTTTTTTTGAAAAAATGTTTTTTTTTTTAAAGTACAAAATGTTTACCAACAACGCCCCCCTGTTCAGGCGCCAAGAGATCCTAGTAGCGTAGCACTCTGTTGTACTAAAGTACAAGGACCCTGTAATTGTTAGTTAGTATATAAGTGTATATTGAAGCAGCGGAAAATTCTCAGGGCCAATGTCAAGTGTCGCGATTATGCGCCAGTACATAGGTACCCCACATAATAGGCCATACACTGGCCATTGTTCTAAATGTATTACAGAAATACGTGTTTTTAGAACGATGTGACAACTAATATGAAAATATTATTTTTGTCTGATAATATAATCCTGTAATACGTTTAGTTCTATTGTAAGACTTATATAAGTGTAGTTGGGTTAAATTGACCAGTCTGAATTAGTTATTAAAAATAATTGGACTCCTCACAACATAAAATTGTATAGGAAAGGCACGGACTAGAAAAAAAAGAAAGACTCCGCGACACGCGCATCGAAAGTGAAGCACCGCACCGTACCGATCTATGTGTGCGTGATTTGAAAAAGACGCCGCCGCCGTCGTGTCACGTAATGGCGGCCGGTCGGCATGCTATGATGTAAATGTGTGCGTGAGGCGTGTTTGTACAAAGGGTCATACTTACTTTGTTTCACTTTCGATATGCGTGGCGCGGAGTCCTTCTTTTTTCTAGTCCGTGAGGAAAAGTGACCACAATTGCACCTGCACTCTAAATGCGTAACACTATCGATCGGAATCTGAATCATTTTGAAGCCAATTGCTAATCACAACGCAATGAATGTTGTTGAACTGTCAAAATTAAACAGATTCCGATTGATATAGTGTGTTACGCAATTTGGGTGCTGAACTGAATTTTTACTAAATATTTTCACTTAGTAAGTTTACGGAATTTCCCATATTATCAAGAGAAAGGCAAGTCCGAGTGAAATTCCAAAATGTTAATAGTCAAATGTAAACATTACTTTTATGTACCTCCAAAAATAATGTGTGAACATGACGGAAATTGTTCAAAAAGTACAGTTACGACAATCTACCCGTGTACCGTTAGCGCCTTAGTGTTAATTGATGATATAATAATGCCTTGAAATGTTGTATGTGGTCATTAAAATTTACTTTTATAGTCATAATAGGCTCTTTCTCGGATAGTTTCGCTGTTTGTTATGTGAATTTCTAGCTTTAAATAGCGCCTGAGAAATTATTAGGGATATTTGTGGTAAGTACTTACAGGTTGTATACCTTCTAAAATTTACAAAGGTACGCTTGTTATTTATTTTGTAGATGTTTGGAATTTTCGATGTAACGATCGCAAAAGCGTACTAACTATGTTTTTACGCAAATAAAACAGAACTTGCACATTTTTAAGTTTAACCATTCATAGGTAGGTTGGCACTAAAATCACTAAACAACTTCCACGAAATAATCCCAATTCATTTTCTAACTAGTCTCTCAACCAAATACCAAACATTGCCCAACTGCTATCAAAACAGAATCCCTCTCAAACAGCGCTTTTTGTACTAAAACCAGGTTGATGTACCCAGTACGGACTGCGCGTCGAAACGCTCAGCCAATATTTACTCTGTTGAGCGATAAACACGAACAGACACGGTTGGTAGTTGGTACAGTCGAAAAAACAAATAAGTGTACAGGTAGCTAACTTGCAACTAAGTATTTTTTTAAGTGAAAACCTCTTTAGGCGCGTTGAGCAATTTTTAGTAGGGGGAAATCTTACGGGTTCGCGTCACTGCATCACCGCGACACTTCGACACCTCGACATGCTATGCCATTAATTTGTATATTAGGTCCATGTGCAGTTGTACATTTAAGTTTTCACTTCTGTCGGCTGTCCCCATGACTGCCAATTTTTTTAATTTGCAAGTATAGCTGTTCAAGGATATTTTGGCGCATGGCCAAAAGCGAAACTAACGCCGCCGCCCACCATCTTGTTTTTTTCAAAACAATTGCACAAATGTTTACCAACAGCGCCCCCCTGTCAACGTCATTCGAGCGCTAAAAGATCCTGGTAGCAGCGTAGTCAAGTCTTTGACATAGTTTTTCTTAGTTTAAGGACTAATGCATATCAAAAACAATAAAATAAAACATTTCATTTCATTTCAAAGTTGACGGATAGGTGTAAAGGTATATACCCGATATGAAATCGGGCCAAAAGCTAAAATATTCTCAGAAGGTAAACGATACTGATCAAACTATCAGCCGACTACATCGTGTCTGGTTCGTATTGGATCTAAAAGTTATTACACATTAACATTTCAGCCAAAAGACGTCTATTGCTGGATATAGGTGTCCCTCAAGCGTCGCCGTACTGATTACACGAAATAACTAAAACGAAAATTGTCAGCGTAGTGGAAAGATCATTATTTTTCAGCCTGTTCACCTAACTCTTTTGCCGACTGTATCTCAAAGTACAGTTACCTCAGTGTTGAGGTCCGTATGTCACTAAGTGATGGTCTAGTGTCAGGTACATCGCTAGTCAATTGTTCCTATACCTTGTTCGAAGCTTGTGGGCAATTTATAGACCCATGTTTGTACTGAGAGAGTTTGTTGAGGTAAACTTGAAACGTTGTTTAAAAGTTAGTGTATTGGAAACACTTGAAGCTGAGACGAGGTATAAGTTTTTAAACTGTCATGGGCAATAACATTATTATTAACAGAAACGGGATATTTACCATGTTTACTGTTAGATTCAAATTCCCGATATTTCGGGACTGTTGCAAGCACCATGATCACAGATAACAGTAAACATGGTACTCGTAAATATCCCGCTTGTGTTAATAATAATCTGAGACGAGGTGTTTGAGCGTTGAGATTTGTCTGTAATTACCAATAGTACCAACACACCACGATACAAAACCTGACTAGTTTTTGTTTAAAGATAACATCGTCTATTAAACTTCGTCTCAATCCATCGGGTACAAGTTAGTACAGTCAGCAACATTGAGTTTTCTAAATCTTAATTATTGAGAAAAATACTTCAATAAAATCGGAAAAGATGTAAATTTTAAAGAAAATTAACTCTTATCTAATAAATGAAATGCTAAAAAGCAAGGTATCATATCATTTTGTGTTAATTTAGATGATGTCAAAAAGTAGCAGTGTAAACCGACTTCTGTTGCTGATTGTACCTAAATCATTAATCAGAAGATCAAGTAGGAACAAAAACAAAAGATGGCGTCGAAAAAGTTGTCAAATCACGACAGTTAACTCCAAAAAAAGAGAGACCATTATTCTAGATCTCATAAAATGACAAGACTTCCTATAAATAAGGGATATAAGAAAGTCATCATCTGCCTAGCCTTTTCCCAACTATGTTGGGGTCGGCTTCCAGTCTAACCGGATGCAGCTGAATACCAGTATTTTACATGGAGCGACTGCCTATCTGACCTCCACAACCCAGTAACTGGGTAATATGATACCCCTTGGTAAGACTGGTTGTCAGACTTTCGGGCTTCCGACGACCCGTAACGACTGTCAAAGATCCACGAATGACAGCCGGGACCAACGGCTTAACGTGCTTTCCAAGGCACGGAGGAGTCTCGGTATGTAAAGATGGTCACCCATCCACGGACCAACCCCGGCAAGCGTAGCTTAAGGGATATAAGAAAATATCCATCCATAAAGATCAAACATATGACACATACAACAACCCGGTTAAAATAAATCGTCCAAGCAATTACAGTTAACTACTAACGTTTAAATATCACTTAAATCACAAATATTTATAATCTGTGGAACATTTCATCACTGCGACATTTAACGTTCTATTTTTACTAGTGTAATTAACCCGTCGCCGAGTTATCTAGAAAATGTGTGCCTAATTACCTTACAGGGTACAAAATACAGCTAAAAGAGGTTAAGGAATTATTGGAGGAAAGTGAAAGCTCATTCCTTTCAGTTTATATGCTCGGCTTTTTTGAGAAAGATTCCTAGGTCATACATGGTTTTTGGTTGCTTTAATTTCTTGTTCTATCGAATGAACAGGAACTCTTAGTAAAGCAAGGTGAAAAGATAGACAGTCTTTAAGATCGGACGGGTTTACTACACTCGAAAATTCTAGGTTATCATCGTCAAAATGATCGTTACCGCCAATAGGCTGACTAGTTGCTGCATGAGACAATATCATCACCATTCTCGTGCTCTGCAGTGCTATTCTGTACAAATCTCACCGTGAAAACCTAGGTGAAGTGAGTTGTCATTCTGCCTGATGCTAGGGATTGACACTATATTATAGCTCACTCCACGCTCACTTCACCCAAGTTTTCACGGTGAGATTTGTACAGAATAGCACTGCTTATCCCAATCTATTTGGTGTCGGCGCAACATGTATTTTTATTTCATACTTCTCTATTAGTCGTCATCTCGGTAGTCACAGTAGTCACTCCCTTTCTACCCATAATGTCATCTTTCTGTGTGAATGATGATATGGTCCATCCATCGTTTCATTCGTCTTCCTCTACTCTTGTAGTCATACAACTCCATACTCAAAACTTTCTTCAAGATATTTATCACTTTATTTTATTTCCTTTCCAATGAATTCTTCAAAACACCGAATCTAAATGAAAAAGATAACTTCTGCTAAATCGAACCCATAATCCATCTTCCTTCGACATACAATAGTATGAGTAATCCATTGTGCAAGTTCTGATTCTCAAAATAAATGTCTACCAACAGGATCAAAATTAAAATGGTGCGTGTCGCACACCCATTATTATAACAATAGATTCCTTCCTGTCGGATCCCCAGCCGTTAAAGAATTTGGTTTATCCCCATAATTCTTGGCTTGTAATGGTGAAATACTTTTATCTAATTATTCACGGAGTGTTATTTCTCCGTCGATCAGCGTCAGAATAAAAAATAGAGCACTTAGGAGCTGTTTTTACGACGGTCCTATTTAATGGGTCTTTTTAGAATTCTTTAGAATGTAACAGATAATATATTTTAGTAGTTGTATTAAAGATTATTGTGAAGGAGGTCGCCGAGAGAGTACTAGCAGCATACTAATATCTAAAGCCTTTAGGTCTTTTTTATTTCGAATGGTTTTTGTGACATAACCAGAACATTGGATTTATTAGCTTGGTCAGTGACATTATTATCATTTTTGGATATGGATATGACCCACTCACTATCATCTATGACACTTGGGTGCCATTATTGCCTGTATTATCCTCTGCTGAGAAAAGGCTTCCACTCTAGATTTCCAAAGAACACGTTTTCGCTTATGAAGACGAGTCAAAATCATCTAGTCTTACTTTGGCATTATCTTATCATCCTAATCCTATTAAATAAGCAATATTTGTAAAGATAATTTATATCTTACTAGCTTTTGCTCGCGGCTTCGCCCGCGTGGATGTCGGAAAATACCCCACGGGAACGTACTACCGGGAAATCCTTCCTTATTCCTTGTCTACATTATAAAGGGAAACACAGTGCAAAATTTCAGCTTTCTAGGTTCAAGGATTTGGGCTGGGCGTTGATGAGTCAGTCAGTCAGTCAGGACTTCTCTTTTTATTTATATAGATTTTTAATCACGGTCTCGAAAACGCCTCTAACAATTTGGATGAAAGTTGCAATATGGGGCTTTACGGGGGCGAAAATTCGATGTAGCTAGGTTTCTGGGAAAAATCGTTTTCTCTATTTTCACCTTAGCAGAGCTCGGTTGCTCAGGTACTTATTTGTTACGTGGAAAACTAAACTGAGAAAAATATTCAGAGATTAGAGTAAGCAGATAATATAGGGCATGTTTTCCTTCAACCTTCGTCGTAGAGACAATATTTATTGTTATGTTTAGATCTCAATCCTTTGTTGTTCCAACAGTGAACAGGGTAACCGCGCACTTGTGTTCACTTGTTTACTCTAGCTAGCTAAGTTATGAATTTATTATGTTGCTTAGAGAGAAATTTTTCATAAACATGTAGGTTTCTAGAATGTTTCACTACATATTTGCTGTCATACTGTCATATTCGAACTAGAAAACAGTATTTATAGTTTCAGCTACACTTCCCCAGAATTAGTAGAAATTAGGTAGATCAACGTCTTCGACCCATCCCCATTCCATCCATTAAGCTTCAAGATCTCAATTTATTTGGAATCCGTCAAGATGTCCTTTCTTCCATACATTATCCGTACGTTAGACGATTCAATGTTTGAACCTACTAAAGTCACAGGGGATAAAGGTGCTTCAAAAGCAGAAACAACAAAAAGCTACCTTAATCACACGTTCATCTTTGTTCCTTGACCCAAAGACACAGATTTGACAGTCACAGGTATGGGAGCTGTTGTCTCATCAAAACAAAAATGACAATGCGTCAGAAAGACCCAAAAGTTTCCGACAGTAAAAGAAGATTTTGGAGTATCGAAAGGCTTTTTATCGGGATTTTAGGTCAGGAGATCTGGTACCGAGCCGTTTGGACCTAGGACTCCTGTTAAGTTCTTTAGTTGAGGAGTCCTAGTTAATCCTAATGAAGAATTTACGTACATTACGCATACATCAGAATAGTCGTAAAATATATGTCTTACAAAAAGTCATACATAAAATCTAACTAATAATCTATCTATCTTCTATTCTAAAACGATTCCTACATTAATAGTTATTACGTATATTATTAATGTGTGCCCTTAATAGCTTTGTTAATCGATCAATTTGTCAATTACGTTTATCAACAGTACAAGCGATACCTCAATTACTTAGATAGGAAACTTCGTCACCTCTCCGGTATTTAATATTATCGAAATACTTACATCTTTATATATCTTTCTTCCTTATAGTTATATGTATCTATCTCCTCTTCTCTTTGTTGAAATTTCATAAAACTACAATGACGATAGTTTTTAGTGGGACATGTAACGGTGCCCTTGTAATTGCATTCTTGAGGAATTGATTCGTTTTAGTCCCAAAAAATAATGATGAAGAATTTTATTGGGCTTAATTATCAAAGAAGAAATTGAATTTATATTAAAATTCACTTTTACTCCTTATCGAAAGGTTAGGCCTCGAAGATAAATAAAAAATGTCTTATCAAGATCATTAAATTTTAAGCGAAAATTTATTGAAAAAAGATGGCCGGTGCGTTTAAAAATAGAACGCGGTTTGATTGATTATTTATTTTCAATTTAGAAAATGGCCGTTGCATTTGTTGTTTAAAAAATTAAAGCTTATGATTGGTCGAAAATTCAAACGATATGGAATTAAGTCGTTGTTTTGAAGACTAATTTATTGGGAGCACAAGATATTGTTATCACTTTGTAAACACTAGTCCCACAATATAGTCCTAAGTGTGTTCTTCTTAGCGATAAGATAACCCTTTGGATTTCGAAAGTTTATCCAAGTTTGTTGTTGCATTACTTTGTTCAAAAGGCTAAGGGCGCTTCCTCACTGGAGCATATTCACGCCATTCGTAAGGATTAAAAAAAAAATAAACAGAGTTCGAAACATTTTGAAGAAAGTGATTACTAGGAAATATTTAAGGTTTTTAAATTCCGACACTTTCCATGTCAAATACTTGATTCAAAATATTGAAATAACCGAAAATAACGAAATAGAAATAAAATCAAACTCAAGAATGAACGAAATGTCAAATTTATTATAGACCTTAGGGATCTAGCTACGATCACGCCATGTACAACTTAGCCTTAGTTACTAACACAAGATTTTGATTATAAAAATATGTACCTATGTTTAGATAAAGGTATTTTTCTATGGGCCTATTTCGCCAGAAATAAATGGTATTTTTTTTTTATACTTTTACGTATCTCGGCTTTGCGCCGGCTTTATGGGGTAGCCAATTGCTACCCCTGGAAATTGGTTAGATTATGATTAGTTGATGGTGTGTTCGGGATTTGTGATGGTGAGTGTGTGTGGTTGCTGCACTCGTGTGTGAGGTGACGATTGACAGTTCGTTGTCATTTATTATTAATTAGCTGAGCCACCTTCCCCATTATATTTTTTAAGTACCTCTCTCGTATTCCTCTGCAGAACTAAAGATACAAATTGTATCATTACAGGTTGCGCACTGTATTGCTCGGTTCTCCTCACTCACTGATGTAATGCTCGAATCTGAACTGCTGAACATTACAGACGAGTGCTCCCGGTGAGGGAGAGCCTTTACAAATAAAAGGGTTTCACTAATAAAATATTCAAGATAATTAAAAATAAGTCTACGTACAAACTGTTGCTCTTTTTATTTTTATTATGTACCTACTACCTACCTATTTATTAAAGCTTATTTCCTGCTAAGCTATTAATAATTACCGCTATTCTAGATAACTATCGCAATTCCAGTATCTTTTATGTCTGTTTTACTACTGTTAGCAAACAATAATTACCATTATCAATCCGATTATTTATAAACCAATTATGACAAATACAATAAAGTGTATTTTACCGAAATCTACTTAACTACACGTTACCCACTTAATTGTCTTATCTTATCCTTAAAAGTCGAACAAATTCCTTGATTTGTAAAAATCATAGTGTCGTCATTTTTCCTAGAACGCGGGACGGCGGGCGCCGGCACAGTAAGTTCACAGAAACGAAACCGGATGGTTTGCGCATGCGGCACATTATAAGCAAGAAATATTTGCATTTCTGTCTGTCTATTGAAAATGAATAAACGTAGCGATGCACTCGATTGTCGGTTTCAGGTTTCTTACTAATTCTGTAGAAGTAAAATAAAAGTAGCAAAAAATCACAATAATTTACTCGTTGTTTGATTTCCATAGACAATTAATTCATATTCGTAATCTGTAAGAAGTCTGTGGTTTTAAAAAAGATTAATTTAATTATTTTCTAAATGTAATATATAAACATAACCTAAAAATAACAAAATTATATCCTAACATAACAAACTATTAAAAAACTAAAATACGGCATAATATTCGTAATTGATGTACATAACAAGATTGTGTTTGAGCGAAATTGGTCTTCTCTAAGCCCTCATACCTATTATACTAGTAAATGGCTAAACTCATAAGGTCTTATCTCGTAAGTCGTAATTCAGTCGGAAAATTCAGTTCCAGGTTAGAAAAAAGTACCTAGGTACAGTAAGTACCTACTCATACAAAGTCACACACCGTTACGTAACATGACTAGACATATTACTAGCCTATAAAACTTATGTCCCATAAATCCTAGAGAAACCCATAAATGAGCCAGTCTATTTTTCTTTGTCGAGTCAACCTAAATTCTGATAGTACCTTTAGATAAATTAATTGGTCAGACAGGGCATTTGTCTGGAGGGCAAAAGGATTACTGGGAGACTGTTTTGGGCAAATTCTACTTTGTACAATATTTTTCTTAAAGTCCTAACTTGTTTCGAAGAGACTGGAGAGAAAAGCCAGATGTTGGTAATTTAAGACTTTATTTTGAGGAGCTCGTGGCTAAGTAATAACAGCCGCACGGGTTGATCCATCAGGTTAAGATACGCTTGCCAGGGTCGGTCCGTGGATGGGTGACCATCTTTACATACCGAGTCTCATCCGTGCCTCGGAAAGCACGTTAAGCCGTTGGTCCCGGCTGTTATTCGTGGATCTTTGACAGTCGTTACGGGTCGTCAGAAACCCGAAAGTCTGACAACCAGCCTTACCAAGAGGTATCGTATTACCCAGTTAATGGGTTGTGGAGGTCAGATAGGCAGTCGCTCCATGTAAAATACTGGTATTCAGCTGCTTCTGGCTACACTGGAAGCCGACCCCAACATAATTGGAAAAAGGCTAGGCAGATTGATTGATTGATTTTCCATATCTTTTTTTGGAGTTATGCCACATATTATAATCCTTTGACTTCTTTGGTAGGTAAGTTCCGGCTTTTATCGTCAAAGACGTGAAGGTACTGCGCCATACTTCTGTTCTTTAATTAAAGAGTGTTTTCAAGAAAATGTGCGCAGTTTTATCAGCATATCTAAACGGTATAAAAACCTGCGTACACGTATTTATGATAAAATGTGTGGCATTTTGTGTTTTTCCACAGAGTTGTTTTTCGCTAAGTTTTTTCACTTCCACGTTTTTATGCCGAATCAATTGTCAACAACTACTTATAGTGGAAATTTTTGTTTAATTCTCCAAGAAATTTTCCTAAAATGTCTTGTTTCATTTATCAATTATTCCATGTGTTCTGAATGCGTGAAGTTATAGTATAGGCGTGGGTACTTGGCTTTCTTTCATGACATTTATCCTAAGTTTCAAGTCCAAAATATATGCCAATTCTACCCAACATTTTGTCACTGTCGAATCAATTGTCAAGCATCAGAGAATTTTCCATTGTTTTAGAGACATAATGAAAAAAAATTAAATCTGTAGAAAAAGTCATGGGCCTGCGGTAACCAATTAAAGGTAAATGCACACTTATCAGAACTGAAGGAAGCGAAGGAGCCGAAGGAATCGAATGTTAGAATTACTTGTATGAAATCCTATGAAACCTCGCACACTTCTTATCCGCGCCGAATCGGACGAATCGTCAGAAGACTTACTATATAGGAACTTCGTTTCGATAAGTGTGCGTTTACCATAACTTGGACGCCTGTGGTTTTCACGGGACTTATCAAAGTTTCACTACCAAATATTCACCATATTTCCTCTTCTTTCCCAGATGGCGTAGCGTAATGGAGGGTGAGTGCTCTGAGGGAGCGGAGGGCTGGCTCCTCGTGAGGGTGCACGTGCCCGAACTGAACGTGCAGAAGAGTCTCCAGTTCCCCAGAGACCAGCTCATTTGGGACGTCAAGCAGCAGTGCCTCGCCGCCTTGCCTAAGGTCGGTACCGAGTTTTGCTTTTGTAGCATAGATCTATACAGGGTCAAATTAAATTAACTAGCGAAACTCTTCTGATGTAATGGATATCTAATAACGAAAAAACGAAATAGTAAAGATTTTCTCATTTCCTTCTTCGTATTTATAAACATAAAAACCAACGTCTACATGCCACAAATCGTAAGTAGCATAACATCCCACATTCTTACTTACGAATAAATACGCAGAAACATACCTAGTTAGCGAATATCAGTTCCAAAGTGTTCCGTTGCCCTGGCACGGCGCACGATGCTGGCATTTCGGCCCTTTACTTGTCTGCAAGTGCCACTGACTAATTAAACTCATAATTTCAAGAAACTATACTTCCAGCGGCTGTTGACCCCTTAGTCTCCGTTTTTTTGTTTTCTCGTCTTTAGATAAGGAGGAGGAGCTCGTGGCTAAGTAAATACAGCCGCACGGGTCGATCTATCAGGTTAAGCTACGCTTGCTGCGGTTGGTGCTTGCACGTTAAGCCGTTGGTCTCGGTAGTCATTCGTGGATCTGTGACAGTCGTTACTGGTCGTCACAAGCCCGAAAGTCTGACAACCAGTCTTACCAAGGGGTATCGTATTATATTATATTATCAGTCAGATAGGCAGTCGTTCCATGTAAAATACTGGTATTCAGCTGCATCCGGTTAGACTGGAAGCCGACCCCAACATAGTTGGGAAAAGGCTAGGCAGATTGATCGTCTTTAGATAACAACGACATCACGTCTGGCGAGTTTTGCTAGCTAATTTAATTTGACCCTGTATTTTGTAGTTCGAACCTACTTAGGGTGAATCCCCTTACATTTCTCTTTTATAGAAGAATACTACCATAGACCATAGTATGCGTGTTCCAAATTAATTCTGCGTTTTTAGTTAGGATGAGTTTTATAGTTAGATAGTTTGTAAGCACATTCGTGTCATTTGAGATAAATAACATTTAGTTAGTCAGTTATTAGTCTTTAAAGAGAAAACTTAGATTTTTATACTTTTTATTTTTAAATAGTAAGTATATGTAGATAGTTAATAATAATAGGTACCTAATAACTTCGGCCCCTCATACGGCTCGAAAGACCCCATGGTCCCGAGATATGTAAAGAAAAAATACTATTAAAAACATTTATTTCATAAAAAATAAGTATAAAACAAAACTTACTAGTTAGTACAGTCGCCCGTCGACAGAATGCACACCTGTCAATTTCATACTAACGAATATGTGTTTTGCAAATTTGGTCCTTAGTCAGGAACGCATTCTTTCAACGGCCGGACTTTACTTAGTTACTAGACAGATTATATTTAGTAGGTACCTGCCTTTTACCTATCTACTTCCATGTTTAAGAGCAAAGGTATTATACCTACCCACTTAATTGCTACAGTAAATCTTATTGGAAAATCATAAACCTAATCCCGATTATAGCATTCTCGGCGAAGTGCTACCTCGTGAAATCGTTTATAGATTTAAGGTGAGTAGTGCAGCCAACTAGTGCCACCATTGAGAAAAAAAAAATAAGTCTGGAGATATGGAAAATTTTGAAATTTTTTATACTCACATTTTTAGTCAGATGAGGTAGAATTTTGTGTATCAAAAAATCTCCTAGGTTCGAAGCCTTGGCAGTTAACGCCAAAAACGGCCGTTTTCTTAAAATTCTACCTCATCTGACTAAAAATGTGAGCATAGGAAATTTCAAAATGTTCCATATCTCCTGACTTATTATTTTTTTTTATGGTGGCGCTAATTGACAGCACTACTCGCCATAAGGAATTCGCCGTATTCCGCTAAAAAAACATCGCGATTGGATTAATCTCATAAGTTTCGTAGTAAAGATTGAATCATAAGTTTTTTGTAGAATTATCAAGTTATTGACCTTCTGACTTGTCACCTAGGTTGCATAATTTAAACGAGAGGAAACTCATTAAGTCATTATAGTTAATTTATTTGTCCAGTCACCTTGCTCGACAATTTTATTCTTATATAAGATTATTTATAACAATTTATAAGCTTTCAGCTATACATAAAATCATGAGATGAATAAATAAATAATATTAATAATAAATCCTGAAGAAAAATATCGATAATTCATTTTTGCTCAAAAACAAATGACAACAGCTTAATTTGTTTCAAAATGTAGCGGTTATATTTTTATACGTAATTTATTTGTTTTTACATGTTGTCCATCAACTAATAGGCCTCGTTAATCCTAAATTAACCTACATTCTACTATTAATACGATTACGCATACATTATGTAGGTACTCTGATTACTACATTCGAACTAAAATATATTAAACAGAAAACTTTCGCTTATTTAAATTATTTTGTAATTTAAACGATTATTCAATGTTATCGTTCCGCTTACTGAAGTTAATGTGTTTAGTTAATGTTACCTATTTTATTATTATTGTATAATTCTTGTTTTTTTTTTGCACTTTTGAACACAGGCCAGTCCTTCGTAGGCCTGGAATCTTGCAATATCTTTGTTATCAATCCTATGGCAATCCTGCCTCATTTCGTTCATGGCGAATGTTCAGCTATAGGTGATGTCTCTTTGAACCCTGTTAAAGAAACTAGAGTTAGTTTATAGAGTTTAGAGTTTACCATTACCATAAGCGAGAAATATAATGTCATTCCTGATGAGTTACGAGAAGTAGAGTAATACCTCCTTTCCTCAATTCATTATTAAATAGATATCCCCTTTACTATAACAATTCATAATAGTGTCAAGCCATATCCACATATAGTCACCTATTACCCAAGTTCCCAGCATAATAATAATATAATTACAGGTAACGTGTTTCCAATAATAAACTCAAAGTCACACGATGGGAAAATAAACAGCTGATGTGTTCCACATTCGATGATACCTACTTCAGTCTCAGTGTGCCACCTGCCTTTTCTCATGGGTTTATAACTTTATAAGACAATTGAGGGCAGTAGAATTATTTATTATAAAATGGTTTGTAGGAAGCCGGATAAGTGAAGCAAATAGGTCATGGAAATTAAAATGTTGTACCTACCTATAATGATTGATTTGTTTATTAATCTTCGTGCATTTTATTGGTACAAAAGCGGACCTAATGCTTAATGAAAGCATTAAGGCTCCCGCAGACAGACACAACGACACAGACGGACACGTCGCAGACTCGACGATGTGACGCGATTTTGGTAGAACAATTTCCATGAAGTTTTCATAGAAATTGTTCTACTTGAGTCGCGTCGCGCCTGTTTGCATTAATTCGCTATTAGATTAGCTACGCCTGTAGGTACCTACAGGTTGCTACACCAAAGTTTTCAAGGTGAGAATTTTACAGAATAGAGGTCTTGGAAAAGATATACAATAATTTTGTAATTAATAACGAGTCAATATCATTAGAAACTTTAGATTTAATTGTTTTTAAAGTGAAATGGACTTTTTAATGAAAAAACATCAAATGATATAAAATGATCATTTCGCGTTCAGACTTATTTGATACCTATTTTATTTATTAAAAGACTTGAGAACATATTAAGTTGTTCTTCACTCTATTTTATCAGAGCTAAATGGCACACAAATATTATCGTAACTATAATTGCGATCGAGTGAAAGTAGTACGAACGTCTGGTACTTGATCGATAATCGAGTTTCGATTCAAATCGATTACGACATTGAAATGCAAATATCGAGAGTCTCCGGAGTGGGGACGTCTCTCGAATGTTTACATAGACCATAATTGAATCGAGACTGCGGGAAATCGATTTGATTTTAGCTTTTAATGGTTTATTTTTAATGACTGGGTTTGATTGAATATGGAATATAACTTTGTTCTTCACGTTTGATTTTAAAAGTAAATTAACTAAATTTTTATGGCTATTATGTGTTACTGTATAGTGGCTAACAAATAATTTAAGTAGATACTGTTAGAAGGCTAAAAGTCACCCAAAGGGAGAGGGCTATGCTTGGAGTTTCCCTATATGATCGAATCAGAAATGAAGAGATCCGCAGGAGAACCAAGGTAACCGACATAGCCCGAAGAATTGCCAAACGTGGGCAGGTAATATTTGAAAAAGTTGCGTGTTAAAACCATGCAGGTTATGAATCTCTACAGTACCTATTGTAGATTTGAAGAATAATAACTAGGTACATAGCATACCAAGTTAATCGATTCCATCACGTGTCTAATCGATTTTTAACGCTATTGCCCTAGCTAATATTCCGTAACCTACATCATGAAGAGTCTTTTATTTTCTTTAATGGGTATTATTTATGTAGCAAGCTTCATAAATTTAATCACTGTAAACTATTAGTACCGTATGTAAAGTACAGTCAGCGTCAATAATATCGGGACGAACAGACTGTTCAAAATTATCTAAACAACTATGAACATGAAATATTAACTCAATGACACAAGGAATATTTCAGAATGAAGACAGTACCTACACGACAACTTTATCCAATTGGGATAAAGTTTAATTTTCTTAGTTGTTGAGATTATTTTGAACAGTCTGTTCGTCCCGATATTTTTGACGCTGACTGTGTACCTGCTTACTAATTAAATACCTTCATAAAATCATGTTGTGTAATATTACAAATTAACACCACTAGGAGAACTATGCAGTGTACCTACTGTGTAATTAAATATATGTAGGGATAATTAGGTGTTTTACCTGACATATTAATATTTCTTATCTTTAAAAAATATTGTAGCATAATAATATTCACTATAAGCATCATAAACAAATTGTGAATCGAACATAAATATTTAAATTCATAAATAGAACATAAAAATATTCTCGAACGACTCAAGAAATGCAGTAGCAATATTTTAATGCAATGTAAAGCCTACAAAAGTGCAAGTCGCACGTGGGTAGCTGTAGGCGGGACAAGTCTTAGGACTGCCTAGTAAATCGCAATAAACGTTACATTAAAACATCACACTTTCAATCTGGACGGGATAAATGTTTTATAATCCTTATAAACGCTGCCATATTTTTTATTATGTTTTGCCAGCTAAGCGGCTCGTAAAATGATGGCAATTCTTTTATTTTTAATTTTGCTGCAGTTGGCACTTAACTTGATTCTGTGTTATTAAATTTTGATGTGAGCTTTGCGTTGATGTTTTGACGTCAAATAAATGAATAGTCTGAATAACATCCCTAGTTCATAATGTAACATTATATCAAACGAGAAGTCGCTTTTTGTAATACAAATCCGAAAATTATTCAAATAACCATCATACTCATGTAGGTTACAAAAATTGTATTACATAAAGAACTTCCTTACATCAAATATCTACTCGAAACATCGCAACACTACAAGAATGGCTAGATCTTTTCATGCGTAGCCTCCAACTATCAACGTCTTATGTAGCTACATGTCGAGTATCGGAAAAATCACTAGCCGACAGCAATCCACACTGGCACTTACAAACCAGTTTCCATAATACCGTTATGTGGAAGTAATTTCTTAAACGCATACTCGACGGTCACGCCAATCGTATCGAATGATATGTACTCGACTCGTCAACCGACATTACCTTGGTAGGACCCCGATGCATAGAGTACAGTAATGCAAAAAATTTGATGTTTGCCGCGCAAATAAATCGACATTCGGAATTTGTGTGGAACGTGCTCGAATTTCAAATGTTTTATTTTTATTTTTTCGAATCGCGCTGTGCCTCTGAATTTTTATTCGGTTGAAAAAGTTCGATTGCATTTAACCTATTGCATTTAACCTATTTTAGAAAATAATTAAAAAATGTTATTCACACGATTACCATAAAATAAGATAAAGTTAATGGATATTAACCTCACACATTGTGTACGAAATGGATTCTTACGTTTATTTTATTCTTGTTCTCTGTTTATATTATTTTAAGAACGCCATAAAATATTATAGTCAACGTACGTGAAACATTTTTTATGGTTGTATAATATCTCAATAGGAATGTATATTCTGCAAAATTTAACAATACCTCTAGGCTTCTTATAGCCCCAAACCAAACCTAACCAAACCTGAATCCAAATATGTTCCAGTCCAGCCAATAACCTAAAGTGTATCCTAAGCTTCTATTCCAGTATGTACCTATAATTAATATGTAATATATTGTTTTCGGTGGTGTCTCCGGCAACCTCAGGTGGCCACTTGGTACAGGGTACGTTTTTAAAAATGCAACCCCGTATATGCCTGAGCAACCCCCTGTATAATGATGCATGAATCATGGCAATGATTCAGTGTAGTCGCCGATAGGGAGACGATACGTGTCTAATTGCATGGATGATATACTAATGTGTCTTGCATGATTGATTACGCTGGTATGCTTGTATTTTCACGTGACTTAATGATTTGTCATCCTAAAGTTAAATTGCCTTTAATTTTGTCTTAAAACTGTGGAAGGTGATTGCCCAGTTAAGTAATTTAAGTTTCTGAATACATGGTGTAAATAAGCTATAACATTATACGACTTACTTCAAGAGAAAAAGATTTGATAAGAACAACACATTTGAAATATAATTGGTAAACACAAAGCGTGCATATTAAAACCACTTAAAAAAAACCAAAGTTTCTTTGAAGCAGGCTTAAATGAATATTACATTAAACGATAAAATTGCCTGACTAAAAGCAACTCATGTGCCTTAATTGCAATAAAGTTAAAATCGCGTGCACGAATTCTATACACACGAATAAATTCAAAAGTTAATAATTCACAAATTAAGTACACCATTAATTAAAATTACTTCTAAATTTTATTTTGAATAAGTCACGTGAAAATGTGGCGTTGAACAGTGGGACCTTGAAACCAACTTATAATCAGTTGGCCATAAGTCCATAACCCATACTCACCTAGACGTTAAATGTTTCCATAATAACCATAGTATTTCAAGCATTAACCAAGTCATAATAAATCCTTTCTAGAACATACAATAACAGGTAAGTAATGCATTGTCTTTGAACTAAACTTGTTATAGGATGTCTTATTTAATAACAGCATGTGGATATAAAAGTGTGACTATAGCACCTTGACCTCAAGTATAATAACATACAAGGTATTCCTTGTGCATTATGATGATATCTCTATAAATGTACACATTTACGTTATTTCAGTGTCAAAGAAAATTACTACAGCAAGAAGCATCTACTTATCAATCATCTTGTAAAAAATAGATAATGCAATAACGCTAAAAAGTTGAACTAGCAAAAACAAGCGAGAGTTGTGCCCTAAAAATCAACTTTTTGCTGCGTCACGTTACGAAAATTAAAAGCAAAAAGTGCGTATTATTGGAAACGTCAGCAAAAACTAATGTATATCCAACTTTGTTTGGTGAATATTAATTTCACAGTGATTATGTTAATATTTTGAATTTTTAAACAGACCCTGACAGTGAGCCTTCCCTCGGCTTCATAATAAAAAATCTACCTAACTCATCCAACTAATTTAAATGTCATTCTGATACTTTTCTGCTTATTCATACATATTTTGCTGACAGTTAGTCCTGTTCACAGTAAAAGAAGAAACTAACAAACCATTTTTATTAAAAGTCCCATTATACATTTTTATTTCGAGTGTACTGGGACTATTCTCAAGACTCGAGAGTGGAGTTTTCGTGTTACCACAATTACGGGCCGAGGCGTCCGTCCCGACGTCCTACTTATGAGAATAGGCTCCATCTTCATAGCTGGACACTTTCCTAACACAACATTCTTCTTTGTTGTACCGGGGGACTTTTCCATACTTTTCCGCCATTGTACTCCGTATGGCCCATTTTCGTAGACACTTGAAAGGGTTGGTAAAAGGGACATACATTACGTTGATGTGTATGTATTTTGTGTCGTACTTACATTGTGTACACTGTACAATGTAGATGATCCCGTTTTTATTAGAATTCGTAGAATATGTGGGATTCTAGTGGACGTTAGATGAACAATGTAAAGCACAAATGTAGGGCACAGGTGAAGTGCTCGTGTGACGTGTTCTCGCACACTGATCTGGACATGTGGTTGAATATTATACCTCTACTGTCGAGATTTACACACATATTTACAGGAATAGAAAGAAAGGGGAAGATATAAAGAGAAAACTCACGTGCATAGTGGAACAGTCTAATAATATTAGAGTTTGAATGAGTCTCCGGAGACAATGAAAAAAAAATGCCATCTGGAAACTTTAATCTACATAATTACATTCTTCAGGAACAGTTAGACTTTTCTCCTACAAGTAGCTGTTACTGTAATAAAGCCAGAATTAGGTCTCACTACATATTCCTGCTTCTCTCCATGTGGGTTAATGAGAACATTAAGCTACCAGCACTAAGGTAATCTTGAGCTTAGCTACCATACGTTTACATATTTATGTGCAAGAAGGGCCTAAATTGAATAATTTCACGCACAATTTGCTTCTAATTGTATTAGAGAGGTGCGTACGTTTTAATATTAATTAATGTTGGTATGAATCTTGGCGTTAGCTTTGTGCACGTCGTCTTAAATATACGGATGTAGATTTTCATGCAGGAAATATTACCCTTCACAGAAATACAGGTAGAGAAGATGAGAACCTACTGACTCAAAATACAAATACTTTAATCAGATGTGATCGTTTAGTGAATCAAGAGACAGTGAAAACTTTTATAAAATATATAATGAAAGAAAACAAACAATAATTTAGAGAAAGGCATCTAAAAGAGACAAGATATAAAATACCAAATACCATAGAATCCTAATACAGCAGACGAAAATAGCAAACCTGTAATGAAAGAAAAATAAAACGGCTGCTGAATGCAATACATTGGAAACGTTGACCATTATTCTATCCTTTTAAAGCAAGAGTAATGCAAATGGGAACTCTACAATTCAATACAATAAAATCAAACTGCTATATACGGCGGTGTTCCTTCAACATCTTTTAAGGTTTTATTACATTTGGGAAGATTCTGAAGTAAAACATTGCAAGTTTAAAGAACATAATTTTTCGCTGACTTATTTTATGATCAAGGATTCTTTTGGGCGTTGAACCCGGAACTGCTGACTGCCGATTCGATTAAATGGAGCAATTGTCGTTAAGATCGTATGCTAAATGCCGCGCCTAATAATATTCAATTCAATAAGTATAAATAGAAATGCCCAGTGGCAAGATAAAGAGAAAGCTAGTATTACTCTAGGATGGAGTAGAATTAAAACAGATTCCTTTGAAATGTTAGTCCACCAAAGATGTTTAAAAAATAATAAAACTCAAACTTATGTTACAATATATTTTTCTTTTCTTCCTCATAATGGGTGTAAGCACCCATTATGAGGAAGTTCAGTCAAAAACAAAGACATTCAATTCATAGTAAACCTTATGATATTTTCCTCTAGAATGGAATCAAAGCTGCAGTACTTTCATAAAATAAGAAATGCAATACAAGTCACCTGCTGGATAAAATTACACAAGGTCATCAAGTACCACTTCACAAGCATAATGCCAAAACTGACGATGAAAAAGTTATTGGAGTTAAAAAAGAAATAATACGGCGCTTTTGTATGCCACTTGCAAGTTCAAGCAATTTATGTAAGCTACTTAAAATAATTCATAGTGAATGCTGCTATATTTTACCTGGTTGTTATAAGGTCGAATGAGCATAATAATATGATTTTGACAAGTGCTCTTTTGGACATCGAGGTTACTTCGAAAGTAATAAAAATAAAGACAATTCCGCAATTCTACGTCTGATTCCGAGAAATTTCAAAATGCTGAAACACTAGTAACGGTCCCTCTGTTATTTTCGCAAAAACCAAACAAAAAAAGACTTCAAAGCTTCCAAACATTCTAGCTTGCCCGTTGTAGCCACCGTATAATATGAGGCATCTCGTACAAAATGTATGACAACAGTCGCGTCGGAATTTCGCAGTATACTACCAAGCTTAATCTAGTCTGTGCTAGACCTTAACTGTTCCTCTTCTAGGAAATAGTGTTGTGTCACATAATAAACAACGAGAATGACAGGCAAGGAGTGTGAACACAGAATTTATCTTTATTTGATTGTTGTCATCTAACTAAGCTTGTCAGTTTTACTGCGGGACGGTCATGTGTTACGAAAAGGTATATATTTTATCAAAGCCTGTAGTCTGGGTTGATTCGTTTATTCCAGTCTCTGCATGCTTCGTCATATCTTTTAGTAAGCATTGAACTGAAGATGCGGTTTCTCATAGTTGACCTTTCGGTTAAGAAAAGGCTGTATCGTCAATCAAATTAATAGTCTATCATATATTTCAACTCGTTTCTCTGTTATAAGTACCAGTCCCCTACTAGATATATTCCTCTCCCTCATCCCTGATGTAATTGAAGAATTTCATGCGGAAACTTCATTTTACATGACCTCGCTCCATGGTTTCAAGTCATTCGTCATAACTTTAGTACTATTATTAATTGATTACTTTATCACAAATTACATTGTATATTTCCACTAACATGGTCATATAAAAACGATGAGATAGACGTCTTTGACCTTTGCATCAAACAAACAAACCATTTAATACACAACGTTGACCTCTATTTACATAAGACAAATGACAATGACATAATCAATAATATGATAATGACAAGGATTTGGGCTACAGTTTTTCTCTTTTATGGCCTTAAAACAGTTTATTGGATGATCTCATAAAAGATGAAAAGGAAGGAAGCGATAATGTTGATGAGAAATCCGAGAAAACTGCATTCAACAAAGTATTTTTTTGTAAAATTCGTTTGGTTTACTTAGCTAAAGTATCAAGATCTATTTGTACATGTTAGTAACCCCATATCTATCTGCTTTCCAAAGTTCATCATTCATGTTTAGGCTGGAAACAGTGACGTAAGACACGACTTTTTTACCTTCCAAGGGACTTGCTACAGTGCCATTTTTGTGCAATGATGTCAGTTTAAAAACATCGTCTTGTCGCATTTTCGTAGACTGACTCAGGTGTGTGATACTCGTATGTATGATAATTCATCGCACTTACTTATGTCCGTATACCTATGTATGTAGGCAGCGATGCGCAAAATAAAACGGAATTCCTTAAATTCTTAGTGTTAATTCTATTTGTTTCAGTGTTTAATTCATGAGTCTATAAATATTCATAAATATTTATGTATTAACAGCGAAGTGTTGTAATTTCAATAGGCGTAAATCCATGAGATAAGTTTTTATCGTATTCCTTACTTGAGGCTAGATTATAATTTTCTTCCTCTTTTTTATTTCCTATAATGAAATCTTGTCTGAAATAGTCTAGCTAGTGTTTTTGTAAAATTTTCCTTATTTTAAATATCACTTTTAAATTAATTCGTTCACGCTTTATTTATGTCTTCATTGTTAACTTGTTCGCATATTCAAAAATACCAGCTGGCCGATGTGAGCCAGTCTTTATATGGAAATGTCTTGGCCCAGTGATGTAACTGGGGCTTTATGAATATACTTATATATAATTATGTATCTTGTGTGATGCAAGGTCTTTGCAAGGGCCGGGCCCAAATGCCTAGTATCCTACGATCTTACCCTAATTGATAGGGTAAGTAGAAGATGCTCTTTATCTTTGACTTAAAAATAGGTTTTGGCCTTATTTTTCCGGGTTAGTGTTGTTTATTTTCTTTGTTATTTTCTATTGTCCATTTGTACCGATTTCTTTTTGTCTTATATCTCCTTTCAAAGTATTCTCTTATTAGCATAATCTATCAAGCATGTGCCATTTCTATCATCCTTTTATGTATTATCCCTTTCTTTTCAAGATAAATCTCGTATAGATGGAATTCAATGTCAATTTTCAACCAGGAAAATATTACAGGTAATAAAATGAATAATACTTAAGAGAATAACATATTTAAAGCGCCATTAGTCCCGGTCAATAGACGTCCAACATCTATTCAACTTCCTCTTCAGTCACCTATTACTTATAACAACTATCGATTGTTGGACTTGGACTATTCTACCTGTTAATTACCTTTTGTAAATGAATACGTATTACCTACAGCTTTGTTGGAACCTGTCTTTGAATGATCTCATCGTTGGTAGACGAATATATTATTGTTATGCAGTTTTACAGCTTTATCAAGATTAATATTATGCCATTATTCTATGTCTTATAACAGGTGATTTTGTCTACCGTTCTTGTTTTCTAAATCATTTTATGGTCTGTAAATATTCACAGCTAAACTTGGGATTTCCTTCTCACTACTCGTCCACCTCATTACTAAGGGTCGTGGTCTCGTAGAATCATCTTCTCTGTGACGCTCTTGGGCCACCTGTGCCTTTCTTCGGTATTGTGGACTGTTTCATAGAATTAAATGTTCGGGGAATAGTGTTAGTACCTATTTCAATTCAACTGCTATCCTCGTAACGTTTTGATTTCCATAAATAGGCACTTGACTAGCCTCACGGATTTGAAATTGTAGATGAAGGTAATGTGAAGGAAAGTAAATAAAGGTGATACTCAAACGCAGGTGAGATAAACATAATTAAAATAAATCAGTACAAGGAAAACAGTAGCAATTGTTCATTAATAGTGCAGTCAATATTGCTTATAACATGATAGATAACAAAAAGATTAGTGAAGGATATTGCAGCAATCACCAGACATGACAGATAGATAGGATCGCAATATGATATCATTTTTGGTAAGATAATCCCGCATTTACCTTACACAGGATATTACGTCATCAAGTTGAAATCATAGCCTGCGTTGTACCACAGAATAATACAGAAGGTCGACTACAAAGAGCGAGAACGCACGCACACATAGGTACGCTTCACGTACAGCGAGTGCATTTGTGAAGTCACGAGACTGAGATCGCCGTACGCATCCGTTCAGGCGCGGAAAGCTGAACGGATGCGTATGCATATCCATATAAAACTGGTGTTTTCTATGGAAAAAAGCTGAATTGAGCTGAGTAAGTGTAATTAATAGTCCCTTATAGTCCTCCAAACCAAATTTCAACCATGGTGACCAATCTCAGGGCAGACCAGCCTTCAGTGCGGGAGATTTTATAGCGCACTATCGAGAGTGTACCTCAGGTAGGTGTACTCTTTCTTCCCTCACGTTCATAGTCCGATAAGAAATTCCTAATGGAAAAACCCAAAAACACTTTGCCCGATCTGGGAACCGAACGCTCAGCAGTCGCGCTTGCGACCATGGGACCAACAGGGCAGATACGCGTATATAATATGTCTGTGTGCTTTCGCTCGTTTTATGAAGCCGACCTTCTGTAGGTTCTATTCTGTGGTCGAACCTGCGTTACTTAAAAGCGGCTATAGTATAGTTAAAATCTCGCTGCAGACTCGGTCATAAATCATTCGAGTGTTTCGCTCTCTTTCCCACTCACGGGCCTTATGGGCAGGCCACGCCCACACGTAGTCCTGTGCATTACTGCAGTCGATGAGTGATATCGATAGTTTTATATATTTATAAATGGGTGATAGAAATAAATACACATTTTTTTTTATTTTATTACCAAATTTACTACAAAGCATATTAAATATATAAACAAAAGAACGTATATATAAAACTAAAAATAGAAAATTAAAATTCTTCGTGATAACCTTAATGATTCTGTTATCGATAATGGCCTTGAGCGCGCGCAACTAGCGCACATCCCTACTCCGATTATGATTTATGACCAAGTCTGCAGCGAGATTTTACCTATACTATAGACATTATTTGTTCTAAGTAGGTGGAATAAAACTGGTTTTCTTGCTGTGACGTCTGTCTACGTCTAAAGTTCACATGGTCAATTATATACATATAATAGTATATAATTGACCATGTGAACTTTATATTACATTACATACCTATATCTAACTTAGATGACGAAAGATTTTAAGTTAGTTTTTTTTTTCTGTTTCTTACTTTAAGGAAACAGAAAATTATTAAAATTTACATAAGAATTTTACATAGAAACAGCTTTAATTTACTCATAAGTTATAATAACTTACTTACTCTTTTCTATTCAATTTTTATTTATGGCAATTTTTTCGATGCCGACAACTCTACCACTGTCAGATGTGATATATGGAGAAATTTGTGATGGAAAACATTACTTACTCACTTACTTACTTAAATTGTTGCTTTGAATGAAAAAATAGTGTCTCACCATAAAGATTTGTGTTGTAATTACTTGACAAACCCTATAAAAGTGAAGTACAGCACGACAATGTTCAAAGGTTCCATCGTTAATCTTCGGAAAACCCGAAATGTAGCGAATAAAATGTAACTATGGACCAATAGAAATTGAGTTATATTCCCACATAAATTATTATAGATTGACGCACTAATTCCGTCACTCCCTTACTGGACCAGTCATATTTTTTTTTTTTTTTTTTTTTTTTTTTTTGTTTGGACATATCACACAACGCCATCTAGCCCCAAGCTAAGCAACCTAATGCTTGTGTTATGGTAACGAGATGGCTGATAAACTACTTATATACATTTTTTTTTTTTTTTTTGTAAATACATACATATTATAGATAGAAAAACACCCAGACTCGGAACAAATACTTGTAGGTCGTACAAATATTTGTTCCGTGCGGGAATCGAACCCGCGACATGCTGCGCAGCAGTCAATCGCTCAACCACTGCGCCAACCGTGTCGTCAAAAACAAAAAACCGTGTCGTTTTTAATTCGGAAAAGTTCGGTTTTTCCGATGATCAACGATGGAATGGGACCTTTGAACGTTTTTGCACTGTACTAATGAATTATTGCTAATAGATTAGATTTATGTGTAATAAAAGTGTTATCTCATAAAATACTGGTTATAATGAAGTTGTCTAGAAGTGTGAACGGCTTAGTTTTTGCCTCCCTAATAAGATTGAGAGCACTGATGCATTACAATGATCTTCGTACATATAGAGTTAGATGCAGAAGCTCAAGTAACACATCATCTTTGATTAGTTTATAGTTTATCTGCTTCTTCGTGTCGATGATTCCATTTTCATGTTTTATGTGAGTTTCGACCAGAATTCAGCCACGTCGACAGTAATAGCATTGGCCTTACAAAGGTCTTTCATGGTGCAGGTGGTTGCACTGACAGCAAGACAAGGGATGTGGCATAGTTTTGATGTGACAATTTATCTGCTTTTTAATTTTGGTGTCCTTCAGACTATGTTCCGTTTTAGTGTATGTTTCCCCTTCTTTTAATGTCAAACTCTAGTTGTTCTTCAATTAATTATTTAGACAGGACACCTCCCCTCAGTTAAGTCAGTGCAAAAAAGGGGTATTGGAAGCCTGAAATTAATATTGTCATACAGGTAACTAAAGTCATCATAAAATGATAAGTAAATAAAGAAATATCTATAGCCAAACGATAAAATCTAAAGATTTTTTTACTGACGTTAATACATCGATCACTAATAAAGAGATCGATGCGTTAGTATCATCCTCAGTGATCGGAAAAAGGTGAGCTAATTTACCTAAACTTCAAGGAAGGAAATAACAAAAACTTGATAATACCTTCTCTAAAATCCAGAATGATGATGTACATCGATCATTAATAAAGTGATCGTTGCGTTAGTATCATCAATTCATCATCTGCCTGCCTTTCCCAACTATATTAGGGTCGGCTTCCAGTCTAACCGGATGCAGATGAATACCAGTATTTTACATGGAACGACTGCGTATCTGACCTCCACAACTCATGAATAATACGATATCCCTTGGTAAGACTGGTTGTTAGACTGTCAGTCTTCTGACGACCCGTAACGACTGTAAAAAATTCACGAATGACAGCCGGTGCTTTCCAAGGCACGGAGCCGCTAGTATATTAACTACATATTTATTGAAACAAATAACTTTTTACAGCCACTTAGTTTTTCATCGCTACTAAAGTCAGCTCTGTCATTGAATAAAAATAAAAGTAGGTATATATCTCTTTATACTTGTGTTGTAAACCTCTTCAATATTCACATAATTATACCTGTTTTGCATGTCACGGATGCTGCATAGTGTAGGTTTTGTTATACGTAGGTAGTACATTAAAAGGAAAATTACTACATACCCGTGGAAAAATACTGTTAGATCATCGGTAGTTAGTGTTAGGGCTTTCCCTGATGATCATTATAATCTAGGATTTACTTCCCGCATAGAAGTTTAGGGGGTTTTCATAAGACAAGACATGGGTGATTAATAGATCAAATATACATTATGTTTTGATAATAAAATAAACCTTATGAAATGATTAATTCATTAATTCTTGACAACACTATCCTATTAATCTTTTGCTATGAATTCTTACTTCCTAAAACACAGTCTCATTACATTTACATTAATAAAAAATTTAATTAACCGCGCAAATCTTGTCCAAATTCAACCTACTGTTTTAATATTCCTATTACCTACGTCACTAGTCTAGAAAAACAGGTTCCCTATTACTGTTCTATAATGCAATACCTAGACCTAATAATAGCAACTTAGTAACTTGTTAGCAACTTATTTTATCTTATCCGGGCTATAATATCAAGTCGCTCATTCCCGCGGTTTCTCTTGCCGATTGGCGCATTGCTGGTTCATAAATGTAACGACTTAGCGCCTTCGACAGTCAAAACTTGAAGAAATAAATGTATTCGTTGTTAAGTTTATAATGGCTCGATTTTATTCCCTGTAGAGTTTTGATACCTTTTCTTACTTGCTTAGGATTTTCACGAACAATTAAAAAGATTATGCTTTTCAGTTATTTTTCTGCATGACCTCTTACGAAATTAATTTCTGCATTCATAACATGCACCATTTCTTATTATTACCTATCTAATACAGATTCTCGATAACTTAGATGACATGATGATGTAATGAATAAAATACTATAGTTCATACCACGAAAAAAACACAAGAAATCTAAGGAGTACTTCAACTTAATAGAAAATCTATAGAAAAATAAACAAATTACAGCATAACAATATCGTAACTGTATATAAATAAGTATGAAATCAAAGCCATCTCAATAAATGTTTTTTATTAATATTACGGCGTCACTTTACTCATTGGAAGTCACGACCACGAAACCAGTGAATCTTGACACCCGGAAAAAAAAAGAACTAAAAGATGATGGGAATTTGTCATATGGTTTGCAAGCAGCGCCACTGTGATAGGTCAAGTTGTGATGGGTATTTTATTTGCATTGGAATTGGGTATGCGATCCTCACTACAACAGTTACAGTCTAAGCTTAATGAGTAACTGTAAATAATGTTAAATAACTTCAATAGATTCTATGTGTATGGTTTTGTACAAGTAGATAAAGTAAGTAATTGAAGACCTTGCTAATGACCGAAATGCAACAGCAACCGACGCTAATAAGACATTGGAAAAGGCTAAACTGATAAATGACATAGTAAAACTAGTTGGAGAAACAAAAAAACGAGCAAGCCTTACAGCACTACAAACAGCATTCGCATGAGATGTGTAACAACTTGCATCTCACATTGGTATAAGTACTGTCTAGTTCCATACCAAATTCCATCCAACACTTCGAGCTGTCACTCAACTTTTAAAAAAAATATTTTCACTTCCTGTTACACACTTCCGTACTTTTTCACGAAATCACTCCCACAGATTGCAGGAAATCGAGAAAAAAGATGTTAAACATCAAAAAAGCTTGACCTGACAGACCTAGACCGTTTGGGCGAATTCCAACGAGATTTAATACCTACAGCCCTACAGATATGGTTGGCAATGGCTGTAAATTCAAATGGAATATTCCTTTAAAGTATTGTAAAATTCTGTTTATGCCATCCATATTATTATGTGAATCTCTTCTGATAAAAGAAACTAATACATTGCACGGACTACATTTTCAACATCATTAAGATAGCTTAAGTTTAAAGCAACACTAAATATACTCATAACTATAAACTTAACATAAAACTAAATCCAGAACTCAAAGATAAACTAGATCTCTATAAAACTGTAAATTATGATAATCTCGATGATCAAAACAAAACATCTCCGGACTAAGATTATCATGATTATCAAAATCTGACTAAAAACGAGTCATCTTTACGACATGTTGTAAGACGTAACTTTTTAAGTTTACGTTCGTAACATTGTTATCTCGTTTATTCGCCATTTTTACGAGTATAACACTTATGGCGGAAACAACGGTTATTTATTGCTGTAACATGTAGTCAAACGATCATGCTTATGAGATTTTTTCAGGGTTATCCTGAATGATTTTTGGAACGATGACAATAGAATGTGTCATAGTCTAGCTCTTTTCCAGGATGAAAATTAGAATTACTTATACAATGATAATGACACATCTCGATTCTGCTGATCCCTTTTTTCAAGCATATCGTTGGTATGATGTTTTTGTTGTTAATGCGCGGATCAACAACGCAACTTTATAGTTTCAATATTGGAGTTAAATTATTTGAATTAAGACAAAGTAAAACATCACTAAATGCAACAAATTTACGAGCACCTTTAGATAACTAATGTGATTTACAATTTAGAGACGTTCAATGAACTTAGTTTCAAAGTCATTTAAGTTTTCTTAGTCATAATTAATTTACAATGTAGCATCATCGAATCATTTTACACTATATTGTGGTGCATAAGCCGGATGCACGAATTTGATGAAAAACGATGAATCATTATTTATTCACTGTAGTCAGTATAACATCATTGTTGAGGACGCGTTAATTAGTGAGTAAGTACTTCGCTAATCCTAATGACATAATACTCGTTTTATATATGTGCGACAAAAAGTGAAACATACAGTGTGTAACTAACAATTAGAGGGAATTTGGGAACTATATCGGACGTATTGCTTTTAGCGTGGCTTTTTAGTTTTATTCCTGCGCCAATTTTTCTATCGGAAAATATTCAAATTCCGTTTGAACACCCAACTGAATTAAAAACAAATTATAATTCTCAAATGAACACTGCCACAGCTGTGCAACTATCTCCAAAGTGGTAACAAACAAGTAAAAGCACAATAATCAATATAGACGTAGCGAAACAGACTTTATCAGATTTAATAAAAACATATGACTTGATCTATCACGAATTCTCGAGCCAAAACATAAACCATTGCTATCTAAGAGCTATCTTTATAATGTTGTCCAGAATAAATATCTTCTAAGCCCAGTCTAAAATTAAATTAGTTTTACGAGGTTCCATTTTAGGGCCAATAAGCCCTATCGGCAGGCACTATCAGAGTAGATCCATAATTCTACGTAATCCGACACAGTGGGGGAATTCTAGTATTTTATACTAGTCCAATTGTAACGTTTCAAAACTGTAAATTATTGTCTCCATAAATCTTTTGTCTTGTTCGTGCACATTTCAAATTGTCATTGTAGTTTGCGTGTTACAAAAATATATGAACTTCAATAATACAAGCTAATAGTAGGTAAATTGATCGATTACGAATTTTAGACTTATTTTCATTAAACCATATCATATCATACATAGCATTGCATCCACATTCTTTAGAATCATTAAATGCAAACACAGTTTGACGTCCACACGAATTTCCGTGCGCTTCCTTTGTATTACTTGTGCTTACAGCATTTAAGGCTCCATTTCCTTTAATGTGCTCTTTCATGTACAAAATATGCATCGATAACAGTTTTATTAACTGTATGTCTATTTCCTTTGAATCAATATTCTTCCTGAACATTGATTCTTGTGTTATTTTTTGGGAATTTATAACTTGTCTAAACAGGTGTTTGCGTAATTGTAATTTTATATTCTGCATCAAAGCGTGGCAGCGGAAGCATCCACGAACCAAAATCAACATAATAATTTCTAACATTTGTAAAACCAAAGCACATTCATATGATCCAGATTGAATCTGTCTGCATCCACGACGGTATTCCAAAAAACAATTTTCACTAGCTCTAGGGCGAAACCGGTAGCGAATTATAATCACATATCCACTGGCAATCATCTTGACATTTCAATTAAGAAAGCAGAGGATAAACCCGAAGCATCGGAACCCGTTTCAATGACATTGTGCATTCTGATATTATTGGACTCGTTCGGTTTACCGTTGGTATTGCTTTGATCTAGTGTTGCCCCGAGGATATCTAGGGATGATGTACTACAAGAATTAGAGAATAAATTACCATCTGCTTCTTCTTTGCTGCTTCTTTAGGATTGGATTCATCAATTCTATTAAGAACCTATGCTTTTGTAATTGTATGTCTGATTTGGTTGTTGAGCGAACTCAAGAATTTATCAAGTAGACAAATAACAATTAGAAGCCAAGAAATTCCAGCAATTAAAATATCAGCCTATTCATTCGGAGATGTTTCAGCCAAAATTTCACTGGCAAGACACTTCACTAAAGGGATCTGACTCAAATTCAAAATTCAGGGGTCGTTTATTCTGTGTAGCTCTTTAATACCACTTACGGACTTAAAAGCCTCTGCTCCACAAAGTACGCCCACGAAAAATCCTAAAATAGACGTAACGACTTTTCAAGTCTTTTCGTTGATTTATAATGATATTAAAATCAGAAGATTGAAATTTTTCCTTGAATGTTTTGATTTTATTTCTGAATTGTTGAGTTGTGACTTTTCCTGTTGCAAGAGACATTTGAAGAGGCAGTTTGCGTTTACCTTATGTATAAATTTCAACCTATCATCTTAATATTAAATCAATTCAACCTGTAATGATAGTGTAAGGGAGATTTGAATAAATAAATAAATAAATTAATTCTCCGAAACCAACAATATTAAAAGTTACCTTTTTATTTCTAAATCAAATAAAAATCTCTTCTAAACCATGTCTATAATACGTATTAGGTATTCATCAAGTATAACTAGACAACTTGTCAATTTAAGAAGCTATAGTAATAATTTTAAGTACTATACTAAACCTTAAATTAAGTAATCAAAAATTGGAAACCGAGCATGGAAATGAATTTAAGAGTGTGGTTTGTCAGCTCTGCGAAATGGTGCCAAGGCTTCACCACAAACTAATATTTCTAGTAGACAATGCCTTTCGATACATACGGAGATAATATGCTAAAACAGTTGACAAGTCGTCTAATTTTCATGTCTATCTAGACTGGTTTTCAATTTGTGTTGAAAAGTACTTGCCTTATATTGTATTCTCGTATTGTGTAAGAAAGGTCGGGTTCACTTTTCGTATTCTTCAATTGTCATTGAAATATAAGTCCTTCTTTAGAACTCACGTATATTATTCAAATCGCATAAGGCAATATTTTATATTTGTAACTACCTGAAACTCAAATCTTCATTATCGAATTTGAACAATCGTAAAAAAAATTAGTTTGAAGAATGTTTTTGTTTGCGAAATGGGTCAAATTTGAATAACGCTCAAGTGTAAAATCCTATCACAGGTTTAATAAATAGATTTTCTTTCGTATCTGCCTTGTAAATACATTCATTATCATACTGTGGATTGAATTTATTCTGCCCTTAGTACCTACTTTCTTTGATACTCATCGATTTAATTTAATACAGCTTCAACATTTCTTGTGATTCAATAAAAATTATGTCATTGCGAATCTTAATTATTTATTAACCTGAATTATAATTAGAACTTAATGATCACCACAACTGATGTTCATCCACTTTTGCAAGTGCATCTTCTATACCTTCTTGCCTTTTGGTTTTAGCAAGACATTTATTTAGACGGTCCTCGATCTTCATCATTACGACCTACTAGAAAAACTGATAACTGTCTTCAGAATATTAATATCTTATGTCCAAACGATTGCTTTGTACTTACATTGTCATTTTGTGCAACACATATTCATGAGGTCGTGGAGGCGAGCTATGAATAACTATCAAATGTAAATCAGCCTTATGTGGGTGTCAAATATCGAACGGAAATCTCAATTTAGCTTTAAGTGTGCACCGAGCTTTGAGGCAGTAAATTAAATGTTGTTATTTTCGTATTTATTGTGTTACTGTCCTCGAATGACGTGCTCTTTTTGTTAATGAAAATCTTGTACAATAAGTGCATAATGATCAGGTTTTATATCGTCATGTTGTTTATTAAATTCTGAGAAACTTGAAGAAGGTATATTTCTGTATACATACTTTATTCTTAACTTTACTAAAAAGTGCCTTAGTATCTAATCCTCAATCATGGTGAAGGAATCCGTACAACTTTTAATCTAAGTATCCTTTTTGTAATAAAGTAAAATTGTTAAAGGATCGAAAAGTTTTATCGATTCTAACAACGTGCTTGAATAAATCTTTAATAAAGTACCTATAAGCTAATTCCTCGTTTCAGATGCCTCAGACTAAATAAAAAACCCAAACATAGCGCTGCAAACAATACAGTGAAGCATGCGCAAAACTACACCTCGCTCTGTGCATACACGCTCACACGCACACATTTACGCCAAACTACTATTAAACTACACTTCGTTACGTGCACACATGTTTACGAAACCCGAAACGTGCGGCCTCACGTCACTGTTTACAGCGCTTATGTCTTGATTTTTTTTTAGTCCGAGTCGGATGCCTTTCTGCTAAAACTGTTATGTTTATATTCATAGATGCTGCCACCATATACCACCTTTTTCATTTTTCATATTGTCCCGTTGGTCTAGTGGTCGCAAGCGAGCATGCTGAGCATGAGGTTCTGAGGGTTCAATTCCCAGGTTCCCAGGTTGGTTGGGTTTTTCTATCTGAAATTTCTCAGTTCAGCCCGGTGCGGTGTCTAGATTTGTGCCCGTTTGATGACAATAGGCTCGCCCCCTATTACAAGGGGAGACCTCTGCTCTTCGGGTTAACAAAGCGTAATGTTATGTTTAATTTGATATGCTGCTTACACTCAATACTAAGAACTTCGTATATTTGAATCAAAAGCTTATTCACCCCAGTTCATTGATTATACAGGATGAATATTTAAAGTGGGCGTGGATGGCCAAATTCGAAACTATGAGGAATATTGTAAGGCTGAATGCAGTAAAATCCTTGAGACATCGAATCCAGCTATGAATTGAAAACAATGGTCAAAATGATTGAACAATCAGCTATGGGTTAATAGGTAGGTAACATAAGAAAAATAAAAAAAGTATTTTGTTATAAATGAGCTCTTTCCTTTAGTTTGCCGTATGTCATTACTTCCCAGAATTGGATCCTTATTAGCGACACTATCGAATGGTGTAATAATACTGTTTTTTTTTTGAAAATCAACGGGTTCAATTCCTGGCTAGAAATATTGATTTTTCAAAAATCCAATGATGCAGTTTTAGTTTTCATCAAAATCGAGCCCGAGACTTGAGTACTTTTCGCTATTCCTCATAGTTTCGGATTTGGCCATCCACGCCCACTTGAAAAATTCACCCTGTACCGAGAGTTTAAAGTACTCTGTTAGAAACGAATTGCTCTACAGAAATAAAACAAACTTTGTTTTTCTGTAATTATAGAAGAATCGTGACTAAATGAGTGACATCCAAGGAATTAAAATAACTTAGTCGCACTGATTTGCATTTTGTAATTACTCAAAGTAGGTACTTACAGCTAAGTTGTTTTCCACAGAATTTGTATAAATATTTTGGGCTTAAAGAAGGATAATGGAAAATCTGAATTTTAAATGAAAAAATAATGACAGGAATTATAATTTTTGAAGTGTGGTTTGGATTACAGACGCTTTATGCCATAAATCCCCATGTATTTATAATAAAAAAGTCCCTGAGATTGTCCCTGTTCCATTATCAGATATCTGCTCGCTAAGTATGGTTAGAATTGCCATTACTTCTTTAAAACGATGTTCCTAACATGACAAAACATCTAGCAAATAACTTAAAAGTCAATAACCTCATTTATTCTACAAAAATCAAGTTGAATGGTATCCACAGAATAAACAATATCTACTGCTCATAATGTATCTGCTATTATCAATATTTGGATTGTTCAAGTGTTTCAAAACTTTGACTGTAATTTTCCACTCGATAATGAACCTTATCACACACCTAAAAAGTATGTAATGGGTAATGATTTGTTTTGTGTGATTTGTGCTATCCGTTAGTACAAATAAAACGGGATATTTATGAACCAATCGTTTTATTATTTGAGTTGCAAGTTCCGTAGAAATCTTGAAACAATTTATTAAACGATTAGAAATTTTATTTGTTTTCCGTTTCGTTTTCTTAACAACTTAAAACTTTTTAAATATTGCTTGCGTTTCTTATTTCTATTATTTAGCTTGCATAAATTGATGATGAGTCATTTATGAAACTGGCGAGTTGATGATCTCT
This sequence comes from Cosmia pyralina, assembly GCA_946251885.1. Classification (NCBI taxonomy): domain Eukaryota; kingdom Metazoa; phylum Arthropoda; class Insecta; order Lepidoptera; family Noctuidae; genus Cosmia; species Cosmia pyralina. Next base: position 23,318,598 of record OX276349.1, on the reverse strand, counting down.
GTAAGCATCTTATCTATTATTATACCAGCAGGGTGTATCAGAAAGGTGTGGTCAAATATATGTTGTACAGACCATAAAACTGAAAAACTTTCTCTATGGGACCAACATCGTAATCGAAAAAAAAATATCAGCTGTTCCTTACAAAGCTTCAATACCTACTTGACCTAAATGTATGGGACGGCTGATATTTTTTTCTCGATTGCGATGTTGGTCCCATAGAGAAAGTTGTTCAGATTGATGGTCTGTACTGTGGTACCCTTAATTTTGACCGCACCTATCTGATACACCCTGTATAGAAAATATCCTCATAGTTGTTATGATATCAGCCAAAAGACGTCTACCATTGGACAATGGACATAGGCCTACCCCAGCGTCGCCACATCAACCGGTCCGGTGGTTCTCTCATCCAGCATATTTTTTTCATAATGTCATCATGATCCACTGCCTGACTTTACCCACTGCTGGGCATAGGCCTCTCTTTGCTTCTGCCAATTCCCACGAGCCTGTGCCAGCCTCATCCATTTTACCCGCGATGGAACAATGACTTTTTCTTAATCACCTCTAAAGACAGCCATGGCAGAAACAGAATAAACACAAAATTTTAAATTTCTTTCGCCACTAAAATATATATTTCTATACTTACTTCATAAATGCTTCTTCAAAGAGGCGCGACACGCGATGTAATCAGGCCTGTTTAAAGGAGCCTTTAGTTAAATTTTATTATCGTTCGAACTTAATTACATAGTCTGCTTTAATTACCGTAAGGGCGGGTTACTTTGACTCTAGGGCATAACTTTGGCCCAAATCGAGACAACTGTATAATCTGCCCGAAGTGTCACGACCACACAACCGAACGTCGTATGTCCTTCGGTAACTATTAGATGGTGATATAGACGCGTACTTGCGGAACCTTGTGTGGATTTAATGACAGTAAACATCTACCCGCACTTACTGTATTTATTTCGTTTAGGTACTATTTGTATATTGCATTGTGTGAATGAAACACGATTTCAATTAACGTAGAGCTTAAATAAATTGATTACCTAGGGCAGCAGCGACGAAATTATTTGATTTAATTAAAATTTTGAACGCGAAACCGTCCATTATTTTGTGTTAAAAATGGAAATGGGTCTCCCACAGGCCTATTTATGAGATCAACTCTATTGTAAGTCAGAACAAAGAAAACACCCTTTTTTCTTGTGAATTTAATGAAGTCTGAATAAAATAAAAATAAATATACATAGGTATATTTTTTTTTTACTTAATATGTTTTATGTGTATACAGGATATTTTTTTAAACAGTGCGCAAATTTTCACAGGGTGTTCTACCCATGAATATGAACAACTTTCATTATGGGACAACTTTGAAATCACGAAAAAAAAAATCTGCTGTTCAGTACATTTATCTACACCTCTCAAACTCGTCAAAATGTAGGGCTAGGGATGTTTTTTATTTTCGCGATTTCATGTTTGGTCCCATAGTAAAAGTTATTCATATTCATGGGTAGAACACCATGTGAAGATTTGCGCACTGCTTAAAAACTTATCCTGTATAATATGGCTAATTAAATTCATAAAGTTGATCATCTATAAAGGCCTTTATGTATCATATTTCTTTAAACTCTTCAGGGCCGAATGAAAAAATAATCTACTTATCTTATTGAAGAGTACATATTATTGTGAACCGTACTGGTTCAATACTCAGAAGTAAGGATTTTGAACATAAAAACACTATTTCGTAGACTTTCAAGATCAGCTTTATTACTTATAATCACAGCAGTACAGTGATACAGTTATAGAGTTTGATTTACTAACGATACAAGCAAGTGACTAGCACCGATGTCGAAGCACGAATGCCGGCATGGCGAGCATATTACCAACATGCCCGCCGACTATTTTTTTTATCCCCACCATTGACTTGCTTATGATTGGTCGTTTGATAACCGTCAAAGTCTCGACCAATCACAAGAAGTCAATACAACTACGTTTGATGATATGAGTTCATAGAAATTAAACATATTAAAAAGAAACATAATTAATTGTAGGCATAATTTAAATATTTATAACATTATATTATTTTCAACTTTATTACATATCATCACACCTGTAATCCCCAAATGGTTCTTCCTACTATTCGGGGATTACAGGTGTAGGATCAATAGTACACCAACATAAATCGCCAGTAATGTTTAAGTCTCATGTACGAGTAATAGGGGGAGGGTATATTGATAACTACCGAGCACAAATGCTGCTACTGAGAAATTCATAAAGCCCAATAACACTTATCCCGACCTGGGAATCGAACCTAGCACCACATGCTCAGCTATTAGACCAAGGAGGCAGTCAACTTCAGGCAGCAGGGAGCTCAAATTCATTCTCGTCTTATAAAGTTGCTTTAAAGCACCTAAGTAATAATGCACAATCCATGAACAAAATCTCCAAAGCACCCGTTTGATCTACAACCCGTTTTATATCCATAATTTCCCACATATATATTTCCCTCGTGTAGGACCAAATAGCTTCCATCCACTATTCTCTCCCGAACGCAATCTGAGAGCGTTGCCAGCTCCATTTCTTACATCAATCCGCCATTTTGTGTTAAAATAGGAGCCATTTTACTACGTTAACTGCACCGCCAATCGGTATGAGCTTGGATTGATGGGGTAGGTAGTTTACGGGCAATAAGGCTCGTTCAATTTTATCTAATCGTCTTGCAGGATTACTAGGAAGTAGTCGGAGCCTCGTGTGCTGGCAACTTCCGGCAATATGTACATTACTGCATTGTGAACACTAGCGTGAAATACTGCAGACTTAGTACATTTTTTTTTTGTATACTAATCCTAAGTTGTCAACCTACTTTGTAACAGACTGTACCTCATGTTTATGAAATTAATGTTTTTATGTTTTTTTTTTTTATTTTTTTATTTTTATGTTATTTTATTTTCTACTCGTAAAAAATGGCTGTCACTGCCAACTTCTAAATCAAAAAATGTTTGTTTGTTACTGCTTTTGCAAAAAAAAAACACGTTCGAAACGAATACATCAAATCATAACCTAGAAGTTTTCGAAGCACTCAAAATAGATATGGATTTAATGATCGCCTCTGGTACTATTGCAACAACGTTAAATAAGCATGTAAAGATAGAGATTTGAAAGCGATCAAGTCTAACTTATCTAAAACAGTGATGCTTAATGTACTTAGGTAAAAAGATTTAGATCTAAGAGTATCTCACTATAAAAATGTTGGTCCAAATAAATAGTCTTAAACCTTTAAGGCTAGGTTTAAGACTTATTATTTATTTGGATCAACATTTACCAACATTAAACCAATAAATCAATCTAGTTCAATACTGACAAATTACTGATTTGTTACGTTAGCATTGTAACACCGTCCTTGCTGAATATTAATGATGCCAACATTAATGCATTATCTACGGCTCATTACAACACTACTGATCTAAAATGTGTAATAGATGCAATGATAGGAGTTAATACTATAAGGAATTCCACTGAGATGCAATAATGTGTCCTCATAATGCTACAAGAAGATAAGATTATAGAGACAAATCTATAGAAAAACGAAAATGTCTACCTATTATATTATGAACCTTCTACTTACTAAAAATTCGACCTCTAAACCGATCGATTCCCTTACCCCGTTTGTCGTCAGAACTAAACCATTTAACATTCAATCCGCATCCTTACAACCTATACCAACTAAAAACTGAAGAACTTTATTCCAACCCATTTGTATTCATCCTACATCCACAAGGACACAAGGTTCAACAACATGATTATCGAAGAACCTTTTTACTTCAACCTACGTCACCGAGGTGGCTCCAAACATACTTGAGCCAATATTTATACGGTACAGTGAGCTCAAGAAAATTTATTTGGCTGCTGTAACATCAGATTGGCATACTCCGTGCGTCATACATTCGTTGCCCTTGGTACGCTTTCTGAGTCGTCGTCGTGGATTTGTCTGTCCTTCAGGTTTATTTGTAGCTTTGGTTATTATAGGTGACAGTTTGATTTTTACGATATATTTTTCCATAATTCATATTGAGACTAGTTAGTAGTTATATTTCCATAACAAAATTGCTAGTAATCACATCATATGCCTAGCTACTCAAATTACGTCAACGTTGACCTTCGTTGTCGAGCAAATCGAGACGACCATTAATATTAATATTGAAATCACAAAGGATAATGCTATTAGTCTGAGTAAAGGTATCATTACTTATGTTTTTCTTTCACAAACATTGTCATATTTATCTCTTTCATACTCAGACTGAGACAAACAAATAATTTAGCAAGTAGAAGGTACTCTATTTTGATTTACACAGCTTGACCCGTTGTAACAGCTCTAAAAATAGAAAATATGTACAATTTATTTCCTCCTGTTACACCGAATTTGTTTTTATAAAGTTTAAAAGCTACCTTGCCAAAATTCAATATGGGAATTTGGAGCGAGCATTTTGGCAGAGTGCCCAAAGTGACAAACGTGCTGGGAGGCTGCGGCACAAAACACTGCCTGGCTTTAGGTCATGCAGCCTCCATCCATTAAGTCATTAACAGTTTTTATGGCCATTGTTGTTTTACTGAGAGATCAGTGTTTAATGGAGGTTTACTCCGTATTGCTGAAAAAACCGAGTGGTTTCTTTGTATTGTTGTCATTGCAAGGACAGGCGAGGATAAAGGTTCATGGTTTGTTTAAGACTCAATGGAATAAGGACTTACTTATTCTTCGTCGGATCAGCATATTTTATCAATCAATCTGCCTAGCCTTTTCCCAACTATGTTGGGGTCGACTTTCAGTCTAACCGGATGCAGCTGAATACCAGTATTTTACATGGAGCGACCGCCTATCTGACCTCCACAACCCAGTAACTGGGTAACACGATAGCCCTTGTTAAGAGTGGTTGTCAGGCTTCTGACGACTTCTGGCCGTAACGATTGTCAAAGATTCCGAATGACAGCCGGGACCAACGCTTAACGTGCTTTCCGAGGCACGGAGGAGTCTCTCAGTATGTAAAGATGGTAACGCATACACCGACCAACCCCGGCAAGCGTAGCTTAACCTGATGGACCGACCCGTGCGGCTGTTATTACTTAGTTGCGAACTCAGCATATTTTAAACAGATTTTAAATCCCCTAAATATACTTACATCGTCAAAAATCTTTTTAATTTTATTTAAAGTTCGGCAACAAAATTAGAAAAACCCCAAGATGGTCTTGTCTACGTTTTACTGGTGTGAGCGGGACAAGTCCCTAATTGCCTATGTATTGTATCTACTCGCCCCCTTGAATATTAGATACCCCAAATCGCCCCCGATTGTTAGTAAGTTAAAAGTACGGTCGGCACTCTACGTATTGTCACTCAACCACGAAATAATAAAACACGAATACAAGGAAAATTTTGAAATTATGCCATTCACTCAAGACTATCTACTGTCTCCTGCACGTGCCAAAGAAACCTCAACTTGGCCCAAAATGTGCTCAACGACCTGGAACTCCAAAGTTTTGGGCTCTTGCAATTTATCCTTCAGTTTAATCTAAGTTTAAAAAGCGTTTAACGCCTCGAGATTAAACCACGGGGTAAAGAGAACAAAACTGAGGATAACATTAGACTGTGTCTTAATTTTAAGTGCTGGCAATAAAACTGAGAGCATTCCCGCCACTAACTTAATGACTACTTTCGTTTTGTTCTTTTTTTAAATGGTTCATCGCTTTAGCACTGGCCTGTCTCATTCGGTCTTATAGGACCTTTAACACAAGAACTTTAATTAATGCAGTAATTTAATGGTGAGATAGGACGCTTTAAGCTTTACTAGTATATAATATGCTAATTGTGTCAATAAACAATTTGAATTTGAATTTTTGAATTTGAAGTAACCTGCTCTTTTTTAGCACTTTGTCAAGCCAAGTTATTGAAGATCTATTTTTATCTTGCCTAATATTTATCTTGGTCACGTATAGGATGTCTTCAAAGTGCCTTGATTAATCCTAGACAAAAGCAGTAATGAGCTGATTTTTAAAGTATTTCCGACGGAATCTTTCCTCAGATGTCTGCATAGAAGTTTCCAATTCCATTTTACTTGACCGATCAGTTTTAATGGTACTTACCTACTTTATCCGCTTTTATTGATTCCTCTAATGACAGTGCGCAACGGGTACTTTCACATTATTTTTTTATGTTACCATTTACCTTTATTAGGGTTCCGTACCAAAATGATAAATAGGAACCCTTATGGTGCTACTCAGTCTGTCTGTCTGTCTGTCACAGCTGGATATCTCAAGAACTACTAATGCTATCAACTTGAAATTTGGAACAGTTTTACATGACGTTTGCCCAACTATTTTGCAAATAAGAAAAAAATAAAAATGTATATGGTTTTTTTGTAACAGGGACTGAAAGGGGTCTTAAAAATTCGAAATCGAGCTACTAGGGCATGTGGGGCATTCTCAAACATTTTTTTATTTTTTTTTAGGCCGTATAGTTTTCGGACTTTTGATGAAAAATGTAAAAAAAAATACCGTTCCCCCCCTTATCTCCGAAGTTTGCATAGACAAAAATCTGAAATTATTCTATGTGATAGAAGTTTATGTAAAGATTACAAGAAAAATAAAACGATATCTCTAAATAGCACACTTTTTCAGAAATCGGAACGGAACCCTCGGTGCGCGAGTCCGACTCGCTCTTGACCGGTTTTTTTTTCGTTTTAAAGTTCATAATTTGCGCAGCGCTGTGTTGCCCCAGAAATATTTTTCTTTCCACGATAGCTATTCGGGGAATTTTCGTAACTCAGTGTTCAGATCCTTGGCCCTAGATGTTATTGATTATTGTTTGTCGTCTTTACACTGTCCTCCCATACCTTAATCAATCTGGCTAGCCTTTTCCCAACTACGTTGGGGTCGGCTTCCAGTCTAACCGAATGCAGCTGAATACCAGTATTTTACATGGAGCGACTGCCTATCTGACCTCCACAACCCAGTAACTGGGTAATACGATACCCTTTGGTAAGACTTTCGGGCTTCTGACGACTCGTAACGACTGTCAAAGATCCACGAATAACAGCCGGGACCAACGGCTTAACGTGCTTTCCGAGGCACGGAGGTGTCTCGTTTGCTTGTCTCAGCTTGCCGTATTATGCGCGGTGAGTCCGATTGTCCAGAACTTGTGGCTCAATTGATGAGGTTATTTATTCCTGTTGTGCCCAAACACCAACTGAGGCCGCGAAGACACCCGTTATTGCCGTACCTTCAGCACGCACAGTGCCACGAGCTAACTCGCTCCTCGTTCGGGCGCTTACGGTGCTTAATGCTCGATTGACATCAACACCGGACTGTGACTTATTTGCCGGGAGATGGATAGATGTGATTCTGTGAGTTAATGAATGAAGGATAAATAAGTAATAAGTACTAATTTTCTCTTAACAGAAAACACAGAAAAGTCAGTCAGTTGTTTTAACAGAAAAGTCTGTTGATTGCATTTATACCTCTACATTGTTTCCTATTAATTTCTCGTGTTCTATTTGTTATATTGTTTTATTTTTTATTATGTTAAAAAAAAATTGCTGTACAACGCCTTAGATTTATTTAAATCTGTTATGTTGTATACGTATATCTTAAATAAATAATTAAAAAAAAAAAAAAAAGATGAGCACAATGACCTCTTAAAAGTTGCGTTATTTAAGTTACATCTTGTATGTATTTTAAGCATAAATTAAATAATTCGCCCACAGTTATTGCCGTACCTACCTACTTCACAATCTCTCGAAGATAATTCTAAAAGAATAATCTAAGCCACGCGTGCTCATGAATAAGTATTGAAAGGGAAAGATCCGGCTATCCGAATGACATACCTACCTAATAATATTTGCGTTGTAAGCATTCCTTAAGGGAAAAACTGAAGAAATATAAGCATGTGTTTCAAAGTTTTTGCTACTGAAGAAAGATTTCTGTGGAAATGGGGAAATATATGGAAATTAAGGTAACGTATACGAACAGTCAGACAGTAATGGGGAACGTCTCCATACTCCAAGAACACGGCATCAAACAGCGTCTATCAGCACTAGTACAGTCTCGAATACTGAAGTTCGGCGGAACAGGCGGAACAATGACTCCATAGAACGTCTTGTGGTGCAGGGCAGGGTGGAAGGTGATAGGCCACGCGGGCGGTCACCGATCAAGTAAAATCCGCGGTTGAAATCCCTGTTAATGAATGCGCCAGACTGTCATCTAACAGAAGCAGATGGAGAGAGATCGTGAGGCGGGCAACGACTACTCCTGCGATTGGACACAGTTCATCGTGACCACGACCGCTCTGTCAAGAGCGAAGCGAAGAAGAAGAATGGGGAATGGAACACCTAAACATAGGGACTACCTAAATAGTGCATGTATCACTAATTCAATCTGCAATCTGGATTCATAGACATTTTTCTAGTAGCAACTACTAAGCCCAGGAACGCACGGGGGATTTTTTATCGCGACTATTTTTTGTCGTGCACTGGATTTTTAACTCTAGGTCTTGAGCCGAGCATTAAGAATCCAACAGAGTGCATCCCAGCGCCTCAAAAAACACACTGTTGGATTTTCAACTCTCTGCGCTAACCAGTGCGTTGAAAATCCAAGCGCGATACAAATTCGCCGCGTTAAAAAATCACTCGTACGAGGTAACTCCTTTTCAATTTTGCACGTTCTTTTCCGGTAAACTAACCATACTTCATAACTCTATTGACGTCATTATCGTCGCTGCATGACGTCTACCGTCAAAAATAAACCCTACCTCAAAGACAAAAATAAACAGCTTCCATTGACATCATAATACAGCATTTTATACAGCAAGTGGCTGTACAAGAGCATGCGCTTGCAAATTACCTTTTCAACATATTTTTTCTGTTCGAGCAACAGCGGAGTTCAAAGAAAAATTGCTCGGCATTGTTGGCGTGTTTTCTTTGAAAGCACATTGTTCTGGTTGGGAAACGTTGCAGCGCTCAGTACCGACTCAAAAGAGGTTTGCATTGCTGCCACAACTTGTTGCTTGCCCTTTCAGATTTATTAATTTACTTCACTCAATAATGGTCTTCGACTTTGCTGTTTTGAGTTGCAGGAAACTTTCAGTCAGTTATTGTTAAACTATTATTAAACTGAGTAATTATTACTAACTAGCTTTTTCCAGCGGCTTCGCCCGCGTGTATGTCGGAAATTATCCCACGGGAACCTTCTACCGGGATGAAAAGTATCCTATGTCTTAATCCTGGTTATAAACTATCTGTATACCAAATTTCATCCAAATCTGTTCATCCGTTTTTGCGTAATTGAGTAACAAACATCCAAACATACAAACTTGCACATTTATAATGTTAGTAGGATTATTGTTAAACTGAGCAGTGGTGGCCCAGTGGTAACGGCTGCGACTTAGGAGTTGTACAGGTCGTAAGTTCAAACCCCGACAGGCGCTTTACTTTGTGTAAATTATTTCATCACCACTGCTCTCAAAACGGTGAAAGAAAACATCGTGAGGAAACCGGCATGTCCTAGAACCAAAAATTCGAAGACATGTGACACTGACATCTATCAACCCGCACTGGGCCTGCGTGGTGAATACGGCCCACTCCCTCTCACAGAGAGGAGGCCTGTGTCCCAGCAGTGGGAACGTTATAGGCTGATTATGTATTGTTCAAATAAAGGGAATCGCCTCTTCTCATATAAAGATGAACGAACATTGATCATCCTTGTTCCAAGTGTCGGCGAATTCACTACATTCAGTTTTCTTCACAATTTTGCTACTATCCAAATAAAAAATTTAAAAAAATCCTTTCAAGCCACCAAACAATATTTTTATAATGTTGATTGTTCTTCTTTTTTAACCGACTTCAAAAAGGAGGAGGTTATCAATTCGTCGGAACCTTTTTTTTTTTTATTTTTTTTTTTTTATGTATGTTCCCCGATTACTCGAAGATGGCTGGACCGATTTGGATTATTTTTTTTTTGTTTGAAAGGGTATACTTCCCAGGTGGTCCCATGATCATCAAGTCAGGATCTGATGATGGGATCCTGGAGAAATAGAGAGAACTCTTCCAATTTTATAGGCACACTTGAAGCGATTTGGATAGTTTTTGGAAGAGTACTTTCTTGGAGTGGTCCCATTTCAATTTGGTGAAGACCTGATGAAGAACTTCTGAGATAGGCAACGGAACTCCTCAATAAATGATAGCAAATGGACTGGGATTGCTGAAATCTCATGTCTGTTTGTTGTTCACACCAGTTCATAACATAACATCACGCCAGTACGCTGTGTAGGGGTAAGCACATGTGAACCACTAAAAAGTGAAAAATAAAAACTTTTTTACAAAAAAATACAACCGACTTCCAAAAACAACACTACAAAGTGAAAAATAACATTAATTTCGGAAGTCGGTGGCAAAAACGAAAATACATTTAATCAGACACCGACTTCCAAAATTAATGTTATTTTTCACTTTGTAGTGTTGTTTTTGGAAGTCGGTTGTATTTTTTTGTAAAAAAGTTTTTATTTTTATCTTTTAGATTTCTGTCAGTGCACAAGTACATACAAAATTAATGGTATCATTTTGTAAAAGGGTGGAGACCTGGTGTTCTGAAATACAGGCCTAGAGCCTAGTTGAGGCACCAGTCTCCCACAATATTGAAATGTTATATTCATGGTGTATTGTGTACGTGTTTATTCTGGTGAGAAATAAAAATCTTATCTTATTATCGTAGGTTAGTGCTAGCCATCAGGAGCTTATAAAAAACATTGAAAAGTTCACTTCGGTGCTGGCCAGGTTTTTAACCTCGTTCTTAAGAAACAAGTGGTTAAACCTCCGCCCACAACAGTCCACAGCATTCAAAACTTTAGCTTTAAATTTTTCGCAGAACATTTTGCAAATTGAAAACTGGCACAGCGGCGCGGCGCACCTGCTCATAAAACGTCGAATCTGTGGCGTGGGTACGTTCTATCCCACTTCAAATTACACCAACCGTAAGCATAAATTACACAAGCAATTATAATCTTTATTGTAAAACACTACGTACGAGAATACCTTGCATCACTGGAACATATGGTGCTTTACCTGCGACTGCGTACATTTGCACCAAGGTGATTTTTAATAGACGCTCCTAGGATCCAAGCTATAAAGAATTTCGAAACTTTTGTATTTTCAATTACAATTCAAGGCATCTGTGTTCGCCGTGGCTAAGTTCCTTACTCCCAAGTTCCCAGAATTGAAATACCTCTGTTCTGCTATACATCTTACAAAACTTCCAACCAAGATTACGTAAAGAGAAATTGGTCGTATGGAACTTATGGAGCTTTTCCTAATCATTAATTCTCACATCTCATTTGGTCGGTTTCTCGACTCTCACATATCGCACAGAACTTAAGATTTCTTCTCAAATAAGAAAAAAACACTAATCACCTTCGCAAACTGCGATCGTGTTGCTCATTGACTTCTAAACGTCCGCTGTGACTTTGTCGGGTCGGTCGTCCGGTGACCAAATTTCATCATGCAAGCATTGTGGTCGAAAGTGCCGCATAATTATAAATAATGGACTAAATATTTAGGCTTTTACTGTAGTAATTGATTATAAGTATGTACCTAATAACTTAGTTACAAATGCTAATTGAAAAGTATATTATTTAAGACTTATTTGAATGATACTTCACAATAATCTTTTACGCATAGAATCTAGTCTTGTGTACTTGGAATCAATAGCGTAGCTAGAACAATAATCTAAACCAGGGAAACAATAAGGCTTCGATCTGTCTTCGGAGAAAATATAATGGTTCACGTTACAGTACTTCGAAATACGGTTAGCGTTATTAACTTCTGAGTACCGAGTTTCTATGACAGTGGAATAAAATGTAAGAAAAGCCGAAGGAATTTCTGTTCAGTTGCTTCAAATTACTGTTACGGTACACCAAACCTTCTGGACATAATAATGAAGTGGTTTTCGCCAACAAAAAACATCAGCTAAACTTTGAGACCCACAAGGCACCCTTAAACTTGCTAACTTTATTCTTTTAACAAGAAAAAATGTGCTTATCTAGGTAATTTTCGAGAAAAAAATGTCTGCCAAATATTCTTGGGTGTCTAAGTAAGCCATGAGCCCATACACGAACAAAAATAGATCTTATGAATAAAAAGTAAGCAGATGTCGTTGCCAAAGTTTTCGTTCCAAGTTTTTGGAATACCCTGGGTATCCGAATATGGCGAATATTCATAATCTTTTCACAGGCGTTCAATATGGCTGATGAATATATTCGGTGACACGTAGATACTGTTCCCCGATGAGTTACACAGCCTTTGGGTAATATTTGAGCGTGTGGTCCGGGAAATTGTGGACCATTTAATAAAAAAAACCGGCCACCACGCACAATTAAGGGTTCCGTAGTTGAAAAGAATTTATCCCAAAAACAAACTCCATATTGTAGTTGAAAAACATGTTCTCCCTTATATTGATATAGGTCACGGTCAATTCTCCAACTGCAAATTTATGTTTGTAATACCAATTTTTTTTTTATATGATAAAATTACAAATTAAAAATTATCGGACTTTTCCTTTCTTTGTGCTGTAAGACCTTGCTTCTTACCAAATTTCATGATTCTAAGTCAACGGGAAGTACCCTATATTATAGGTTTTGATTTACTTGCGAGTAGTAAAATATTTCGCTTAAATGGCCGTATTTTTTTATTGTGTTGAAGCTTGATTTTTTTAGAGCTCCAAGGGACTTACGTATTTGATATCAATTTCAACTTGATACCTCCACGCGTTCGTGAAAAAAAGGATCTTGGCAGACTGACAGACAGACGGACAACAAAGTGATCCTATAAGGGTTCCATTTTTTCCTGTTGAGGTACGGAACCCTAAAAAGAAGGTAGATTGGGTTTTGGTTCATTTGCCCTTTTATTGTCATTAAGATTTGAATAGGAGGACCTGGTTTTGAGGACAAGGTTTAGCCTTGCGTGTCATGATGAACTGTAATGACTAATTACCAAGCTAAAGAAGGCTGATTTCATGATTCCTATTATAAAGACTATGGTAGAAGTAAAAGAGGTAATTAAGGCACTCCTTTGTAAGTCAATGTCTTTAGCTACTTGCATTTTTTTACCAGAATGATTCAGTAAGTACTTACTCATTTATTTATTTATACAGGGTGACTTTTAATTTGACGCGGCACCTCTAAATATTTTTTTTAAATTTTTGTACCTCATTAGATAGCTGATTAAATGAAGATGTCTTCCCCGTATTTTGTACGCTTGATGCCATACTAAAGTTTTGAGATAACTTGTATTAAAGTTCATGCATGTAAATTATTTTTGTAAATAGTTAGTAAACTTCTTCCTTTAACTTTTAACTCTTTGATGTTTTAGAAAATTTGTTAAAGTATTAGGTACCCAATAAAATAGCAATGAAGGTCATTCAATTTGAGAGTTTAGAGAAAATTTATTTTTAGTGACGAATACTGGGTAATTTTCAAAAATACATAAAAATTAATTTTCTCGATTCCCATGAATTTTCGCCTAGGCTTTATGGGGTGCTTACCTAATTGTTGCAAATTGGTCACACTATCACCTCCACGAAGGAATACGTCAAATTAAGTACAAGTCACCCTGTATAAAGGCTTATCTACTAAATAACCCAGTCTTTGTCATAATTATAGATCTCGCATGTATCTTAGTTATAGGAAAGCACGGTACTATCAATTAACGTACTTGTACCATCGGCAAACTTTCTGGTGAACCACTTTTCAACCTTATAGCGTTAGTAATAAGGTCGAAAAGTGGTTCGCCGGAAAGTTTGCCGATGGTATATTATACAAAAAAAAAAAAAATACAAACCTCTAATAATATTAAAACAAAAATATTGTTTTGATTACTACATTATAGCTAGAAGAAAACCACCAAGATAAGGTTAAGGTTCTAAATCCATTTCATTAAAAACCTTAATTGAAATCTCCGATCTAATCTTTATTCAATTACAGAGTCTCACCCATACTCCAATTACTAAAAGTAGTTCTACATTTACGTTATGTAGGATACAGTAGAGCCTTGTGAGAAAAGAAAGGTGTTAATAAAACTAACATACATTAGACTACGTGACTAGACAACAGTTTGGGGGCTCCAAACTGGGGCTTACACGTCGTTATCATGTCTTCAGGCCACACACTAACATTAGGTGGAACTATGTACATATTTCTATAACACTTCTAGCACGAAAACGATTTTGTATCTTGTTTCCCGTCCTACTTCGTACTAATACTATAAAGGCTTCTACAAACAGGCGCGTCACGCGACACAAAGGCACCGCGTGTCGCGCCTGTTTCAAGGAGTTGTTTGGAATTTTGGATGTTTTTTACTGTCATGCATAAAATGGTAGAATTTATTTGAGTTACATTCGGCACACCGATGGACCATTTCTTGGCCCTGAATTAACACATAGAATACTTTTGATACGGTTGCATGACGGCTTCCAGGGCTCTCCAGGCTGCGAGAAAAACTGCAAGCAACAGCTCTGGTACTATTCTTTTACGCTGAACTAGGAGTAAAACATCAAATTCTTCAAGTTTGTTACACGGATCTAAATAATTCTACTGAACAAACGGCATAAGAGGTCAGCTAAGAAAATGTCACATCGAAGAATGGATTAATTTTATCACTACTTCAACAAAATTCTTATTACAAAACGCTTTGCCAAAAAAACTCCCGTCTTATTGTAATCCAACTCGCAATTTTGCATAAAAAAACATTATATTTCCATATTTGCCAACATTACGGTAAAAATGTAATACTTCATTGGTTACCTCTACACACGTTCTATAAAACCCTGAACAAGATGTCTGACCTCTATTCCTATCTTTTGGGCACAGTTAACAAGCTCGGGCCTTGTTAAGGGACCGCTACTTTTTCTAGTAAACCCATCACTAAAATTGCTCAGTAAAGGCTCCTACAAACAGGCGCGACAAAGGCACGTGACGCGCCTTTACAGGGTTTATTTTTTAGTTTTAGGTTAGGTACTGTGTATTTAGTATTTATTGATTACTACATAATCCTTCTCGTCTCTCTCAGGTGTTTGTGATACAATGATATTTTCATTAGTACCTACATACACCATCGATAGACTTCTTTCTGGAATATTCTATTTTTACTTCGAAAATTGTTTTTGTATACCGTAAAGGTGTTTTTTCTGATTTTTTTTTTTATCTTAAATGTTTGTAACAATTAAATACCTACTCAGCAAACAACTTATTATTAGGCATAGTTTATCAGTAAAATAGGTGTCATTTGTAGATAATTTTGTTTATCCGAACTAATATTATTTTTATTATTATTTTTTTGTCTTTGGCTTATCTCGGGACCCTGGGGTCCCGGACCTTTGGAAGGCGTACGAGGGGCCGAAGCCAACTCGCAGAGGCCCCTTAGACAATTTTAAATGACGAGGAGGCACAGGCGACGATTATCCCTGTATGCACTATGCAAGTGCACGCAAAGACAACATCCGGTTGGTGCCGGACTATTACAGAACATGAAACAAAACATTTTGGGCTATGGGTTTGGGTGGCTTTAGTAGATTGGGTACCTTGAACTATGGAAGAACCAACCAATGCTGCCTGACCAATGTTATATAATATACACAGATATTATTTATTTATTATTAAGCTCTAGATCTCAGGCTCTATCAAATTTAATAATCATCGGTTTAGTGGTTTACGGTGAGTTGCACGTGTTAGATAAATGTAATTATTATATGTCTAATATTTAAAAATAAATACTTGAGATTACCTTGATTCCGGAAGTTAGTTCGGTTGTGATTAAAATTATCGAATCATTGTAAAACAACCTCTGTCACATTTACGAAACTTGAGACCAATGTAGAAGTATCTAGTTTGATTAGTTATTGTGTTTACGAAATATACCACTCTTAACTTGTCAAAATCGTACAGATGTTATTACTATAAATAATTAAATAATATTTGGTAGTAACTGTAGTATATCATAGAATTTATATTGCTATTTTAATATAATAGGTTGTTTGAAACAATTGATACTATACTGTCAGTTGATGTTTGATGGGAAGGGATAAATGGAAGGGGTGGAAGGATATAAAAAGGATTGTAATGACGTTCTCGAGGCAGTTGCTCAGTGGATGTTCAAGTGGCTAGTGCTAGTGCCGTTGTGATGCGAAATATATCTACCAGGTGTCATGTAAGTTACGTAATTTCATATTATACCTTAAATATTGTTATTATGTTGCTATTATTCTGAGTGATAGAATTAACTGTTTGAGATAACTATAAATTGTGGAAATATAAGAAATGTGTTGATAGAATACTATAATACTGTTTCCATGGAGTTTCTTGTCCTTCTTCTCCATGAAGACCTAGTTTTGCGAACGGACAATAGCTTTCTCATTAAAGATGAGTAATTATTGACAAGCCTAATTGAAATAATAAATATCTAGTCTTGTCTTTCTGTGCTTTTCTTTATGAAATCCTTCCCATACACACCATATTCATAATACTTTCATACACAATAAATAACCAATAACCATTCTGACATTTAAGGTTTGCTATTTGCGTAGTAGCTATATATATGCTTATATATATATTATATCTAATCTAACATCAGAAGTGGGATAGTGCTCAGTCTCACATAACATATTTCTAATGAATTTTATTTTGCTATTTTCATGATCAACGTTGGAGCAATCGTGTTCTGCTGGAAACCATTGGTAACGGCGGGTCGTTGACTCAACCCTCATCATAACGATGAAAACATGCTGAGAATTGTATGGTCGACAAAAAAAAAATTGCAAGTTTTCACGGAAAGTTAATTTAAGATTGTTAATATTTTTGCTCTAATGATCACAAATTAATTTAAAAAATGGCTTTGGAGGAAACTTTATAAAATTGAAGTTGGTAATGTCATAAAGTAAACGGAACATAATTGTATTTTTATATTATGAAAGAAATAGCGAATATCACATAACTTGCTGATAAACAAATATGACATTTTTCATTTTCAAAATGCTAGTATTATTATAGTTTTGTCGGAACTGATCTGAGTTTCTTGATAATTTTGATTTGGCTTATTATTATAACCTTTTACTAAAAAGTAAGGTACCAACAGAGTGACCAAATTAAATATTTTCAATTATTTAATAGAAAATGTAATAAGGATGATCAATACAATTTGCAATGATATTGTCAGGTTGACCGAGCGGTATATTGTTTTGATTACTTATTTAATTAATACAAAAAGAGATTGTCTTGACTGTTGTCTGGCATTCACTGACTGCGGGTGATTGAGCTTCACCGACGGCGGGTGTTTGGCCACATACAGTAAGATGTGATTAAGTTTCACACTATTGTTTTTGTATAATGATAATTATCTTGTACTTCGAGATCGAAATACATGTTAGTATGGCCGTATTAGATAATTGTAATTAGCTGACTGTGACTATGACTGTGAGTGTTTCCGCTGGTCGGTCATTTGCTTGGTGCAAGTCTATCCCACTAGCAGCGGGTGGATGGGACTTGACACGTCTAGGCAATTGGCAACACAAAACAAAAATGACAATGACGATGACGAAACCAAAGTAAATTACAATTGTAGAAAAACGGTATCTAATGTACTTCGAGAGCGAAGTACTTGTCAGTATGGCCGTGTTAGATAAATGTAATTATTATATGTCTAATATTTAAAAATAAATACTTGAGATTACCTTGATTCCGGAAGTTAGTTCGGTTGTGATTAAAATTATCGAATCATTGTAAAACAACCTCTGTCACATTTACGAAACTTGAGACCAATGTAGAAGTATCTAGTTTGATTAGTTATTGTGTTTACGAAATATACCACTCTTAACTTGTCAAAATCGTACAGATGTTATTACTATAAATAATTAAATAATATTTGGTAGTAACTGTAGTATATCATAGAATTTATATTGCTATTTTAATATAATAGGTTGTTTGAAACAATTGATACTATACTGTCAGTTGATGTTTGATGGGAAGGGATAAATGGAAGGGGTGGAAGGATATAAAAAGGATTGTAATGACGTTCTCGAGGCAGTTGCTCAGTGGATGTTCAAGTGGCTAGTGCTAGTGCCGTTGTGATGCGAAATATATCTACCAGGTGTCATGTAAGTTACGTAATTTCATATTATACCTTAAATATTGTTATTATGTTGCTATTATTCTGAGTGATAGAATTAACTGTTTGAGATAACTATAAATTGTGGAAATATAAGAAATGTGTTGATAGAATACTATAATACTGTTTCCATGGAGTTTCTTGTCCTTCTTCTCCATGAAGACCTAGTTTTGCGAACGGACAATAGCTTTCTCATTAAAGATGAGTAATTATTGACAAGCCTAATTGAAATAATAAATATCTAGTCTTGTCTTTCTGTGCTTTTCTTTATGAAATCCTTCCCATACACACCATATTCATAATACTTTCATACACAATAAATAACCAATAACCATTCTGACATTTAAGGTTTGCTATTTGCGTAGTAGCTATATATATGCTTATAATTATATTATATCAAATCTAACACACGAAACCAACATTAGTTTAACGGAGAATTGATGCTCACTTTCTTTTTGATACAATATGTAAGGGATGGCAACACAACGTTAGGCGTGAAAGGTAATAGACAGATACATATTAATTAAATAATAACACCTACCACGTTTATTACCTTTAATCAACCACCGCGAGATCTCTGACTGTGTGTGTTTGTTGAAAATCTTCAGCAATACTATAGACTGTCCCGATATTTTGGCAAGATTCCATTTCAACACTCCCATGAAGTCTAAGCGATACAATCCACCTTTGCGAGTGCCGTTTGCTTCAACGAATTATAGGCAGAATTCGTGCGTTGTGCCTGCAAGCAAAAATTTTAATAAGCTTTGTAAACAGTATGATATAGATCCGTTCCTGACTAGTGTGTCGTCAGCCAGGAAGTGCTTAAGCCGTAACTTTTTTAACTAAAAAATGTTATGATGGTTGTTATGCAGTGCGAGCAGCATAGCAATTATGCTGTTTACTTAGTAACTGGGTGTGAATGTCCTTAGAATTTAGGTTCTTTTTTTTCTGTTTTTTAAAAGTGGAGACCTGTTATTGGCTTTCTGATTAATGTACTGTCCTTGATCTGTTTGTTTTAGCTATAAGTCTCCCATATTATTTAAATAAATAAATAAATAAATAACAGCCGCACGGGTCCATCGATCAGGTTAAGCTACGCTTGCTGCGGTTGGTCCGTGGACGGCTGACCACACAGAGTACATTTGTATATAGGAGGATAGAGACGTCACTCGAACATTTCATAGCGCCCTCTAGCAACAAGTAAAAACAACAATCCAAGAAGCCTACTAGGTTTAGTATAGCTAGCTTCAAATCTATTCTGCAGACCTGCAGTAGGCCCTGTCCTATTTTCCTATTAATAAAACATTAGATACACTGCCAAACACTTTAATTCAATCTTTATTTACATTAAATGAAGACCAACTCCTGAATTTTGTATTCTATATCATAATCTTTACGTAATCAACATAATAATTTATTTGTATCTTTACACCGATTATATATGAATAAATTAATTGCTCGCGTTCATGTTTATAAACAACACAACACAATAGGTATCACTGCGTTTCACAAACAAGTAAACAGTCCAGATTTTCGTGTAAGGGTCAATCACATAAAGTGATGTCGTCGGTATCCAATACTTTTCCGTCAATGTTTAGAAGCAGAATCCAAGTCAAGAAAAATCCACGAAATACATAATATAACGAAGCGCAACCATTCACTCGAAAAGAGAAAAACGGTCAACGGAATAATTTTTTTAACAACAAATTTGACATTTACGCGAGTTGCGATCCTTTTTTTCCACTTCAATTGAAAACAGTTTCAAAAATTAGCGTTGCGTTATTGGATGATTTTGTACATATAAACAAACGTTCTAAGTTAACACAATTAATTAAAAAGATGTCTCAACTCCTTAATTTTTTTTATTTGTAAATATAAATTGTTGTTATATTAATACAATCTGAGTAAAATGGATCATAATGTTTAAACTAAACCCATGAACAATTTGAGAACAGCGCCATCTATCAATTAGTAAGTTTAACTTTTGATATTATTATACGAGTAATTTAAAAATCTATTGAATTGAGTAGTGTACCTCCAAAAGCAGAAGCCTACCTAAACTGGCCGGTTATGTTACCCTTACTTTTGTTCTAAGCTATGGCACCGTGGCTGACCATCTTTACATACCGAGACCCCTCCGTGCCTCGGAAAGCACGTTAAGCCTATAGTATCTACGTACTACAGACATTTTACATCATATACTTACATTTTACATTCATTAATACATGTATATATCATACTTCTATGACTTTGCAATAATATTTTGCGAATCGGCCTAAAACGATTTTTCTTTAATTTTCATTGTTATGACACTTATGTCAGGCTGTCAAACTATCATTACTTTTTCTTCCAAATTTTCTCTCATAGAGTTTTTTACTAGCTTAGTCTATGAAGGTTACTTTTGATTTATATAATTTAAATTATTTTTATCAATATGTTAGCCCAAATATTATATTTTATAGATAATTTTGACTGTTTACTGAAAAATCCTAAATTAGTTTTATAAAAATAATTGGCACGTCTCAGAATTCAGCGAAAAGGTTCTTGAATGAATACTGAATTGAATGATATTTATGGCCGATTCGATTACTGACAAGTGGCATGTTTTTTAGGGAAAAAAATACTTGACTGATGGAGACTGGATCTCTGAGTTATAGCTGAAAAGAAACTGGAAAATCTGTTAAAAATCCGTGTCTACTCAGTAAGACAGTGTCAGGGGTGGGACTGTTCTATACTCACCCCTAGTTGAAGCAATACGCTATGGTTAAAAGCTATTGTGGAATATGGAGTGCAGTAGAATGACTCTGCGTCTCATGAAGTAGTCCCTCTAGTGGGCAAGTGTTGAAGGGCCAATGTTGTACAGACTGCGTGGTGACCAGTCGACAATTTTTTTTAAATTTAATATGTATTTTTTATTTTTCTTTTCTAAATTATATTTTGTTTCGAGTCTATATTCCCCTATTATTCCACTAGGTTAGTAAATTCGTTACAAGCCGTTGATCCCGGTTGCCATTCGGGGATCTTTGACAGTCGTTACGGTTCGTCAGAAACCCGAAAGTCTGACCACCAGTCTTACCAAGGGGTATCGTATTACCCAGTAACTGGGTTGTGGAGGTCAGATAGGCAGTCGCTCCATGTAAAATACTGCATTCGGTTAGACTAGAAGCCGACCCCAACATAGTTGGGAAAAGGATAAGAAGATTTATGATCGTTTACAACATCTTGTAAGTACTTAAATTGATTGCTTAGATAAATTGCTTCGTTGTTACAAAAGGATTTGAACAAGTATTACTTATTTGAGGAATAAAGGGCCTCGTAAACTACACAAGTCTACGAGAGCAAGTAAAGTCAAACTTTCTAATCCTGGCTTGTACGAACAAATATATGTATGCTTCTAGGTGACTTACCTTATAGTAATCTCAATCTTAGTGCGTAATCTTAATCCGTACCTATAGTTCACTGGGTCCTCTATCACACTAATATTATAAAGGCGAAAGTTTGTGTGTGTGTTTGTATGTTTGTTACTCCTTCATGCTCAAACGTCGGGACCGATTTGGATGAAATTTGGTATGGATTAATACAAAGGCTACTTTTTATCGCGGTCTACGCGAGTGAAATCGCGGGGAACAGCTAGTTAAATATGCACCTCGCTGCTCACTGATCATAATCTGTCTAGGATTTTCCCTTTTATGTTGAGGTCGGAGCTGAATATCTGTAATTATTTTACATGAAGCAACTGCCTATCTTTTTTTTTTTTTTTTTTTTTTAGTGGATGGGAAATCATCAAATGACTTCTCCCGCTCTGGGCAGAGCGGGAGGGCGTGTCAGACTTTTACTGACTAAAACCCACCCATGTTCCTTCAGCTGCCCGTGCCAGGGCCACGGTATCTTTTTTTTTTTTTTTATTTTATTTCAACAAAAATTACAGAAGAGTACTTCACAAATCTTCTGCCAAACTGCAGGACAGTTTGTCGGCAGTGTATCTCTTTCGAACTACCCGCGACCCCGGCGGCATCGGCCCAATTGACCCCGTCACTGCTGACATCTCTTTGCCTATCTGACTTCCATATCCCAGTTACTGGTTAGTACGATACCCCTTGGTAAGACTGGTTGTCAGACGGCTTATATGACTGCTCACTGTTTAAATAAAACTCCTAAAAACCCGAAGATCATATTCGCTGGTCCTAACTCCACAGAATCCAGTCCCACATAAATATGTAGGTAGCACCTAGTTGAAATACAAATAATGTACCTACCTACATACCGACCTTCATCACATATTGAAAGTCCAATTGCTCATACTATCAGATGTAGATCGTCGATAGCGTCAATTTGTGAGGCTGCAGTTGGCACATTGTTCTGTTTCTACGATACAATAGGCCGTTGTTTTGGCCGTCAATTTGATACTTCCGACTATTTTTTTCATGACAATAATTAGCTGTAGGTATAAGTTTGGTGATATTTTGGCGTATCAGTTCGATTCGTTTTGTCGAAAGTGGGCTATTGTTTTATCATAACAAAAAATGAGTTGAGTTTTTCAATTGTCCTCTTTAGTAATAATGGTATTAAATCTTAAATTACGCGCTCAAACTTCAATTGGTGCCATAAAAAATTACTTATATCTAAAACGTGTTAAAAACAAACCTTAATTAAATAGGCAAGACTAAAAACAGAACAGATTAATATTTTATTAGAGCGAATGGCCCAAAGATACGTTTACCCTCGTCGGCTTGGCCACGCTGATAATGTCAGCGGCATTTTAAGCCACAGATTAAATAAATCTCCTGTGCTATACAGCCAGAGAGAAGGACGACTAGAACCTTATCTCTTGATTTGAATTTAATTTCTTTTGCAGATTTCATCAAAAGGTAAAAAGTCGTAACACTCGTAAAGTCGTAACGCTGTTTCTATATTATTATTATATTATGCAAAATATATTAAAAAAAATACATTAAAAAATGGCGATTCTAAATAAAGTTATTAAAAGGACAATTTAGCAAAGACTTTTATTGTGAATAGTAGTAGTAAGAAGCTGTTGTCATAAGATTAAACGTTCATGTTGTAAAAGATTTTTATGAAGCCATTATTCTAACGATAACTTTTGATAATACCAATAAACACAATATTGCCAATTTAAAATTGAATCCAATACGAAACGAGTTCATAACCATTGACATATTGTAGCGTAAAAAATGAAACGCAATGTTTCTGCCACAATAAAACGTAATTTTTTTTTTTAAATCGAAAAAGAAAACACAATTTATATAAAAAAATAAAAAGACAACAATTTAAATAGATAAAAAGGATTACATACCGAGTTTTAATGAACAATACCTTTTAAAGTCTTGCGAGATAGTAATTTAAATTTTAATTTGGACGTAACTTAGACCGAAAAATAGAATGTCGACCTAACCGGAAGAATTGCAATTCCCTTGGCAGGACAGACTTAAGATAAAACGTTAAGTTACACGCACAATATAAATAACTAAGCTCGTAAAGTTTAATTTATCGTAAGTTAATAGGAAACGCGAAATAAAAAATAATCGTAGAAATTAAATCGAATTTTGTTATCTGTTAGTCCTGGAGATCCGTGATGCACGTCGTGATGCCTGCCGTAAGGACGCGATGGATGTGTTTTTTGGAATTTACAGAATTCTTCA
Organism: Cosmia pyralina; assembly: GCA_946251885.1. Taxonomy (NCBI): domain Eukaryota; kingdom Metazoa; phylum Arthropoda; class Insecta; order Lepidoptera; family Noctuidae; genus Cosmia; species Cosmia pyralina. The sequence continues at coordinate 23,294,756 of OX276349.1, read as the reverse complement.
GTTGAGGGTCTAGCCCCCAAGGGAAAACCAGAGCTATCTGGCTTGGTGTACTCTATTAAAAAAGAAATGGAATTTTAAAGTACCAAGAAAACAGAACTCTGATAAAATAAGAATTGGTAAGAACAAAAAAAAAACTTACCAATATCGCTATGCGCGATCACATAGGTTTCGTCTCTTCAAATCGAGGAACCGCCCTCCATAGGGAAAAAATAATGACCAACAAACTATAGAATCCCAAAAAAAACATTAAATACCTACGAATATGAAGCAATACGAACCTTATATAATAAAACTGAAAGTGTATCCTTTAGTTCAACTGGCTACCAGGAACAACGGGAAATCTCACTTGGGCCACCGGCTCCAAGATGAAGATTTTCAAATTTTTACATTTAAATTCGCCAAAAAAAATATGGACAGCTTCCTTCAGAGAAATAAAACTCGGTAATGAATGAAAAATCCTTGACAGGAACAAGAAAAAAACATCCGTCATCCGAATTCAAAAACTAAAAGAAAAAATGTGAAAAATAGCATGCCAAGATTTGGTTCATAAAAAAGTTCATAAACTTTTTTAAGTAACGAGGTTTTAATGTAATAAAAATTATGTAGTGTCTGTAACACTACAATATGTATTTTTACATTACACCCATAGGCAGCAAATGTGAAACAAAATTTAGAAAAAAAAACTTGTAACGACTTAATTTTCAGGCGCCAATCCTTCAGCAAAAACGTTCACGATGTAAAAAAATTTCTTAATTAATTATTTGCTGAATTTATTTGGCTCTGTAGTTTATTACTACGGTCAGCAACAGAAGTCGGTTAACACTGCTACTTTTTGCCATCATCATCAACACAAAATGATTCGATAAACTGCTTTTTTTTTCGTTTAACTGTTAAGAGTTAATGTTCTTCAAACTTTAAGTACCTACTTCTGTTCCGATTTGAATGAAATATTTCGCAAGATTAAAAAACTGCAAGTGTTAATCGACTTTTGTTGCTGACTGTACAAATAAAATACGCAATAAACATGCTGGCCATCCTACACGTCAGTGTGTCCCAAAACGCGAAAGTTATTACCGATTATGTCTGATGTAGAAATCACAACACTTACAATTAAAATAATCTAATAATTATACACTAGTGCAAGTGTTTGAACTTCAAAACGAAGGCTAGACTATCTGGAGCAATCATAAAGGTGGGCTATTATTATGACAATCAATGTTCAACATGTAATCTAGTTATAACAATCGGTGTTAAAATTATGATCATTTGTTAAACTTACTGCTTACCTTCGATCAATAATAGTACTAGATTCCCGATAAGCGCTTCAAAAACGGCCCGAAAAATAAAAACACAAATACTTTTGTGGTCTTATTTCAAACATCGACTGTTCGGGAACAGGGAAATGCATGGAGTAGTATTGTTACTTTATATGTTGTTTTTGTTTGTAGATTTCCTAGTGACCCATTTCGCAATGCAGAATGGGTATCTATTGTCGCGAAAGAAAGAGGAGAAGAAATATATAAACCTTGTAAAAATTCAACAATTTGTTTTAATATTTTTATTAAAATAATTAATTATCAAATTAATAATCAAAATTAAAATAACTATTGTACTAATTTACTCCTTCTACTTTTAAAAATCGGTCAAAAATATTTGCTACCATATAAAACGAACCTTGGCCTAAAAAATATATTATTATTCTGCTACTCTACATCTTTCAATACTTACTGTGTTCTGAGCATTGAAATGTAAATACCAAGAACTATGTCTAGTTCCAAAATAGAGTAAGCACAAAATTTTCAACAAAATGTTTTTAACCTTATTGCTTAAGTTTTAAGTTTCACTTTAGAATAAATATTTTTGTACTTATTATAAAAATGACCTTTTATTTTCAAGCGACATTTTTAATTTATTGCTTTTACCTTTCTCCGATGATAGAAGGACTTAAATATAAATATTTTGCAATCGTAATTAAACTTTATGTTTGATTGTTAAGGTTTATAATGAATTGAAGTTGTAAATATTATAAAACTTTTTTCTATATTTCGTAGTAACATATGTAAATGTTTATGTGTGTGTAAACGTGGCCACTACAGCGACTTATTTTTGTTCCTGATCCTGTATCTAGTGTTATTATTGATCGAAGCTGCTTACAAACGTGTGATTTGAATTTAATGGTGATTTGTTGTTACGAAACATTGCTTGGTGGCAGGACTGGCAGGGGTATGAGCTTTGGCCGATTCGTTGGGATAAGAATGGACAATAGACGTGGCTGCAATTGCCATAGATTAGAGAGGATAGGGCACAGGGCAGAAGAGGCTACTATCCAGAGAAGTGAATCGATACGGGCTGCAGAAGAAGATAATTATCTTTGTGATTTAGATAGAGCATGGAAAGGCTAAGGGCCTTCCCTCATTGGCGGGACGGCACGGTAAGAGATCTTTTTGCGACGAATAGGAAATAGGCTTAATAATATGACAATAAAATTGAAATTTCAATGATAATCATCGTTGGTATAAAAACAAAGCTGCGGTATGCTTAGGCGTGCCGCGTCATTGAAATTTAAATTTTATACCTAGTTATTGCATAAAAACCCTTTGCCGCACACAGGCGAAATATCGCTAATAGTTAGGCAGGCTAATAGGTAGGCAAATAATCTTACAAATTACACTTCGCTAGTGTGCCGTACCGTACCACAGCACTAGTGGGTGCTGGCCCTTAGTTTTAATGTTAGTTAACTAACGGCTCCTGCAGACAGGAGTTACGCGATTCTAGTTGGAACAATGTCTATGAAAACTTAATGGGAATTGTTATATCAGAATTGCGTCGCACCGTCGCGTCGCGCCTGTCTGCGGGAGCCTTAACACGTAAAAGACTTTGTGCCATAACATATCAATAAGAATCCTGCTATAACATTCTTGCATCATCATAATAACCACAAACATCGCTCATACTCCGAAAACAAGCAAATAAGAATTACTTACAACATTAAGAAAATGAGCGTTCAAGACGAACGCTCAGAAAGACAAGAAAACAAATAGGATAAAGGCTCCCACAGACAGGCGCGATGCGACTCTATAAGAACAATCTTTATGAAAACTTTATAGAAATTGTTCTACCAGAATCGCGTCGCAACGTCGTCGCATCGCGCCTGTTTGAGGGGAGTCTTCACACAGCTAAAGTGTCAGTGATCTATCATTTCATATTACTGTCTTCGTAACGATACAGAAAGTAATATTTTATCTACAACATGTGTAACATCAACCCATATCAATCATTTTATCCTTTATCACATGGAATTAGGTAAAACTTTTTCAATTACTTACTAGAATTAGAACTCAATAGGAAATACAAAGAGAACCTAGATCGAACATAAAGATAAACAAAAATGCTAATTCCATTAGTACACGAGGACTAAGTACTAAAACAACATCATCAGGTTATACCAAACTGTCAAATTTCTCCAAATGATTTTAAACCTTCAAATGTTGATGGTTAAGTTCAAAATCGAATGAGAAAATTTGACAGTTTGTAGTAACTTGACGTGCTGCAGTGTGTACTCACTGCACTGACAGTGAAAATTTAAAATGAATTTACGATATGGTCAAATCGAATTCTCACTTGCAATTCTTGAATTTTATTCCTAGACTAGCTTCTGCCCGCGACTTCGTCCGCGCATACAATAGCACGCGGAAATACACACACCGGCAAAATTAGAGGAACACAAAAAAAAGGTGCCTTTTTTTAAACACTTGTGGATATTTCGACAAGTGGTTCTGTTATTTGAATGATTACCCTTTTTTCATACAAAATTAAGGGCATTTTGGCCAGTTTTCAACCTTCTAACATAAATTATACCCCCTTAAGCGTTTATTTACAATTTACGCTTCGAAGTGCTTTTGATAAGAAAGTTGGTTTATGCAGTCAATGGTGGCCCTAGATCAGTTTGTTTGTTTTGTTTGGAGAGTTAACATTGTATTGCATACAGAATGAGTGATTTGCCAGCAACAGAAGTCGCCAGGGCTGTGACAATGATTGAGGAAGGTCACACCTACCGTTCAGTCAGTCGAACGTTGGGTGTATCAGTATCCGTGATCCACCGTAATGTGCGACGATACAGACAGACAGGATCTTACGTGCGCAGGCGAGGCCAAGGCAAAAAACGTGCAACCAGTGCCGTAGACGACCGTTTTATAAAGGTGCAAACTTTGAGAAATCGTCGTCAAACGGCTGTTCAGACCCGAAATCTTTTGGAAGAAGTGCGTAACGTACGTGTTAGTGAACGAACAGTGAGGAGAAGGTTACATGAGGTTGGTTTGAAGTCATACGTGCCAGCAAAAGCGCCTAAACTTGAGGTGAGCCATCGAGTAGCAAGATTAGCGTTCGCTCGTCAGCATCAAAATTGGTCCAATGAGTGGAGTCGAGTGTTATTCTCTGACGAAAGCCGTTTTTGTGTAAATTTCATCGACGGAAGGGAGAAGATGTGGAGATATCGAGGAGAACGTTACTGTCAAGCAAATTTTTCGGAAACAACGTCTTACGGTGGAGGGTCTGTTATGGTATGGGGTGGTATAAGTTTGACGGCGCGCACCGCTCTGGTCATCATCGATGGCGGTTCTCTGACTGCACACAGATACATAACTGAGATCCTAGAGCCCCATGTTATGCCTTTTGCACCATTCATAGGATCAGATTTTGTGTTTATGCACGATAACGCACGGCCCCACACTGCGCACATAGTGTGTGATTACCTTAATGAGATCGGTATAACCCAGATGGACTGGCCAGCACGATCGCCCGACATGAATCCAATAGAACATGTCTGGGACATGATTGGACGAAGGGTCCGGGCAAGAAATCCAGTCCCTAGAAATGTTGAAGAGCTGAAATTGGCACTGGTTGAAGAATGGGACACTTTGCCTCAGGAAATGATTGAAGGTGTCATCAGGAGCATGGGTAGACGTATCCAAGCCCTCATAAGGGCACGAGGAGGCAACACGCGCTATTAATGCTTTTTATTTTACTTTTTTCTTTTAATTTTGCTCTGTCTTTAAGCATTACAAAACATCAACATTTTTCACTTAAGACCACTTTTATTGTTTCTTTTTGAATAAATCCTAATAAACCCTAATTTTTCTTTTTTTTCTTACATAAAATAAACAAACAAAGCCAAATGAAGCGAAAACAATAATTAAAAGACATTAAATCTCAAAAACCAATGTATTTTTTTTTGTGTTCCTCTAATTTTGCCGGTGTGTGTAGTTCAGCTTTCTATCAGTAAAATAATTTTTGTAATCGGATCAGTAGGTACTTCCACAAACAAACTACTTACCTTTTTATAATATTAGTTGTGTCTGTAGCGCATCTTGAATTCAAATGTCAAGTAATTAGAGTTAAAGCTCCTGCAGACAGGCGCAACGCGACTGTGCGACGCGACTCTAGTAAAACAATTTGCACGAAATTTTCATAGAAATTGTTCTACTGGAATCGCGTTGCGCCTGTCTGCGGGAGCCTTTAAGAGGGCAATAAATTACTAGGTATAGTGAAAAATGTCTCGTGTTTACAGGCGATGAAAATTGCGATTGTTGAAAATTAAACGCAGACTAAATTTTAGAGTGCCTGAAATAAATCATATTTAAATAACAAATTCTTACGTATTACTACGAGTAATTAGAGTTTGATACAAAGAACTGAATATTGTAAATGATTACATAGCAAAGGGTTTTGTATAAATTATTAACAAATAGAATGTTATTCTTTGCTTTATTAGATTTAATTTATTCTTTTTTAATTAAATTCAATCCTTTTAGGTACAATAATTGTAAAGAATTAATGCTTTATTTCCTCTCACCATCGTCGAAATACCTATATATATTTGTGTTTTTTGAGTTTGTAACCATAAATGGTTTCATGAATAAAAGTAATAATGGGGTCAAAGGTTACCTCCTGTCACGTTGACTAATGAAGAATTGATTAATATGTTCATTAAAGTTCCTTTTATGTGGCACGCATTAACTATAATTAACTTTAGTGAATGTAATAACCATTATCATTAAGAAAAATCTTGCTTTTTCTAGAAGATTCAATGCCTAACACTTTGTACTTGTCACATAAAAACATCGATGTAGGCCACACTGAGAACGAAGCAAAACGAAACTAAGTTCGTTTAGCTTCACTCATGTAGCTACCGCGTTTTTAAGGTTCCGTAGTCAACATGGAACCCTTATAGTTTCGCTATGTCCGTCCGTCTGTCCGTCTGTCTGTCCGCAGCTTAGCTCAAAGACTCTTAGTACAAGAAAGCTATAATTTGGCATGGATATACATATTTATCACGCTGACTAAGTAGTAAAGTGGGGATGTTTTTTTTCTCGTCTACCCCATGGTGTGGGGTGTTGTTGGATGGGTCTTTCAAAAATATTGCGGGTTTGTGAAAACAAATTTTCGATTTAGGGACCCGTTTCTGAAATATTAAGCTTTAAAGTACTATTTTTTGTTAGAGTCAAGTGCGCCCCCCCAAACCCCCCCCCCCCCCCCCCGCCAGCTAAACTGTTAGTTTTGGATGGGTGAAAAAATTCACGGCAGTACTTTATATAACGAAGTTAAAAGGAAAATTATCACATCTAAGTAGGCTTCTCAAGTTTACGAGTAATAGTCAAATATTCATGAAACAACAAAAAGTCCTCTTCTTAGTCCGCATTATTGTGCAACTACGGAACCCTACTACTTCGCGTGGCCCGACACGCACTTGGCCGCTTTTTTTGATACTTCGGTTCATAGAAAAAAAATAAAGTATGAGTATGTTCGTAAATAAAGTATGAAAAGATGCGGTAGCTACATACGCGAAGCTAAACGAACTTGGCTTCGTTTAGCTTCGGTCTCAGTGTGGGCTTAAGACATTCTCACCTACAGTTTACGTTCAAAAAATAAATAAATAATCGCTAGCGGCCTGTATCAACATTGTAATGTATAGCCGACTATAATAATCTCTTCTTGACTTTTATTAAAATGTCAAAACAGTCTTTCAGAAAATAAAATGAAAGTAGTTTTGTAAGTCCTGCTATATTTATCATGACACATTTCCCGATGTGTCGAGCCCTTTACAGTCGCTCACGGTCGCAAATGCAAACAGACCTTAAGAGCAACGATACAGTTCAAGAAACTAGTTTTATTTTAATTTGTTTCTTTGCCGTAAATGTCAAACACCTTTTACATTTACTTCGAGCGGATACAGTTCCTAATATCCAATCGATGGACAAGTTAATAAAGTTCAAATTGGGCCGCACTTGTTTGAATATGACAGTATTTTGGTACCAAATACACAGACTTAAAGACCTCGACAAATAGACTACTGCACTCAAGCTTAGTTGCATTTGGCACTTGTTTTCTGATGGTATTCCTTATCCTTAGTAGAGGATTCCTAACTCTGAGGAGCTCGTGGCTAAGTAATAATAGCCGCACGGGTCGATCCATCAGGTTAAGTTACGCTTGCCGGGGTCGATCCGTGGATGGGTGACCATCTTTACACACCGAGACTCCTCCGTGCCTCGGAAAGCATGTTAAGCCGTTGGTCTCGGCTGTCATTCGTGGATCTTTGACAGCCGTTACAGGTCGTCAGTAGCCCGAAAGTCTGACAACCAGTCTTACCAAGGGGTATCGTATTACCCAGTCAATGGGTTGTGGAGGTCAGATAGGCGGTCGCTCCATGTAAAATACTGGTATTCAGCTGCATTCAGTAAGACTGGAAGCCGACCCCAACATAGTTGGGAAAAGGCTAGGCAGATTGATTCCTTACCCTTACTACCGACCATTAATTCTGTAAATAATATCGTATCTTCGCCAGTGCGTATTCTTTAAGTCTTTCGATGATTCAAGACTTAGAAAGAAAATAAAGAATAACCAAATTACTACTAAATTATTTGGCAACAGTTCGTGAAACACTAAATACAAATATAATAAAAAAGTGACGTGTTTTTAACTACAACATTGTGTGCCTCACAGCTGCACCAAAAAGCTACTAACACTTAGGACTCGGCCCCTCGGGGCTTCTATGTTCTATGTAAGAGGGTTTGATTTCCCCACTTAGCCCCCGTTCCCACGGGGAATTTATCGCGCACTGGATTTTCAACTCTCGTTGTTGAGCCGAGCGTTGAGAATCCAACTTAACAATAACAGAGTACATTCTAGCGCGTCAAAAAACACTGTTGGATTTTGCACTCTCGGCGCTAAGCAGAGCGTTGAAAACCCAGTGCGCGAAAAAAAGTCGCCGCGATATTATTACGTCCGTGCGAACGTCGACTTAGTCCTTTACGTGGACCATTGTGAGTGGGCCATGGCGGTCATCGGTGGTTATTCCAACCAGCCCACCTCCTTCCTCCTTCCTTTCCACTTGGGACTTTGGATCAAACATAACAAGAGTAGGTAATCCTGCCTTCGGATTTATAGACTATCTGCCATTCTAAATTGTTGTCTCCTTAAGAGCAAAATTAGTGTTTTCTGAAAGTCCTTACTCTTAGTCCTTATATATCTGACCCCCAAAATACAGGTCCAGGCCTAGTTTGGGGGTTAGGATCTGATTGTTACAATACATTAGTGTGCTATTATTATAACTTGATTGCAACATGTATTTCCTAGTGTCAAATAAATATTTTTATTTCATTTTTATTTATTATTTATTTATAGGCTATATATAGGCTGGTATTTGGGCACCCTCGTTTTAATTGTGTTTCAAAATTTGTAGAAATTCTCAATCCTTTTTACATATAGAGTGACTGGTAATTAGTGACCGATACTTAAACACATTATTACTATGGGAACAAACCTGAAATCGCGAAAAAGAAAATCAGCTTTCCCTACATTTATGTTCGCATAACTCGTCAAAATGTAGGGAACAGTCCCATGATAAATGTTGTTTGTTATTATGAATACAATCATGTGTTTAAGTATCTGTCACTAATTACCAGTCACACTATATACATTATTTATAGTTAAAATGACGCCCAATCACCTTAAAAACACACCTAACAGTCTGACAGACAAACAAAAAATCACTCTACATTTCATCTATAGCCACAAAAACCCGTCACTACCAATATCTAGACAAAAGGCAGAGTCTACACTCATTGAATTGTTCTCTATGAACGGAAATGTCGACGTAAATAAGCTATTGTGCTCGTTTTTTTGACAATTAGCACAAATTAATGAAATTAGTTCCACGTTAGTTTCGCTGGTTTTGTAAAGTTCGTTGTTTGCTAGATGTGACTTGCTTTTATACTGGGAAAATCGTTGTGTAGAATCTTTTAAACTATACAGGGTGGCATACATCGACGCACAACCATTGATTTGTTACCATGGATTCAGTACATGATTCTGGACTACTTCTAAAAAATCTGCTGTGTCCTACAAAAATGCAATGCCAACGCTATCAAAATGTATGGAACAGCATTTTTTTTTAATAACTGACGAAATATTTCAACTCAGGGGGTCCAGAATCATGTACTGAATGCAACTAACAGGTTACGCGTCGATGTTCCTGCCCCTGTCCTGTTCTGTCCCTGTCCTGTCCCTGTCCTGCCTGTCAATTGATTGTGTTTATTGTCGTACTACAGTTTCAATGTATTTCAGCATGGTAAAATTTATAAGATATGATTTTAATATTAATCTAGATACTTATTAGTTTTTTACATAATTTTATATCTAAAATAAAAGCAGTATATTAAGCGTATGAAAAAAATGCCACTTTTGAAAACACTTTTATTCGAACCAATTTAAATGTTCAATGTTGCATGAATATTTTAGAAACTGTTTTTCATATCTACATTTAAATGTTTTTTAATCTTTCATACTAAATTATTGTCTTTTTCTTTTATAGGTAAGTTGGTGCTGTCATACTCAACGCTGCAATACTGAAAATTATGAATTTCCACATACGACGAGTGATAGAGATAAGTAATAATAATAAATCTTTAATAATTGGACATTTGAAACTTTACACATGATATTTACAAAGTTTTAATTCATTGAAGTCACAAAATTCTCAAGAATTATGTACTGAAAGAAAACTGAAAAGTGAACGAGAAATCTATAACTTAAAATAAGAAAGGCAGTAAAATTAACAACGCGGAAAGTTATGAAAGCTATAAATATAAACTTTCAGAATATTTCCCAGCTACGAAGGCTCGTTGTTTTCATTTACAAACAATCGTAGAAACTGCCTTTTCTGTAAAAGAGAGAATGCCTGGAAGCATTTTACGAAAAGAAAACCCGTCTTTCGTTCTACAAAATCAGTAGGTAAAGCTGTCAAATATAATGTTCTAAGATTTCAGAGGTTCATTTGTAAAATTTTTCAAAAACGGGAGTGTGTCAAATTATTACTTACCGGAATTTGTTTCGCAGATTGGGATAGAAGGTAGTTATTGTACTTTACATGTTAAAAAAATTCTCAGTAGTACGTAATTGGTAGTCCGAATTTGAATAAGCTTCCAGAAATCGGTAATTTATCAATGCACGGCCGTTTATCCACCGCCACGTCGACGAAACGTCAACGAGAACGAGATGACGGCGCCGAAGTAGCGATACATACGTTTACTACATTATGGTCGCGTGTCCACCCACCGCACGCCGTCACCGTGACGTCACATTCGGTTCGAATAATATCGTTTCTCGTTGACGTCCCGTTGATGTTGTGCGATGGACAAACAGGTAAGGTTAGAACTGAATTTCCTGAACTAAATTCCTAGATAGGGATGTGTTGCCTTTTTCATGATAATAGAGGGTTATTGGTAAAACACCAGCAACCTCTTAAGGGGTCATTGTATTCATCATTATGAACAACTTTTACTATAGGACCAAACATGAAATAGCGAAAAAAAAACTCGAACAGCAGACTTTTTATTCCGATTTCAGGTTTGGTCCTACAGTATAAGTTGTTCGGAGAATATAAGCAGGATGTGTATTTGTTTTCCTTTACAAAGAATTCTCATCTTTGTCCGTACATAGGAAGCCTTCAGGTCATTGTCGTGATTGCCCGGTCCCAACCGTGGCTCGTTAAATCAATCTAGAACAGATGAAACCACTGATATATTATGAGACCAAAATAGCACACAATCGTAAACAATTTAATTGTAATCAATGTCCGCAATGCTAAGATTACAGTTGTAAATTGTTTTGATTCGAATCTCAGCGGGGTACTAAACTTTATTAGTGTAATTACAACATTTACTGTTATTGCAATCTTTAGTTTTTGATTATGTGATTATGTGCAGGTTCTAATTACCAAGCCCACCCACAGATTTTGTTAGTCTGATCAGTTAATATTTGTCAAATCGTGTCAGCCGTAGTGAAATAAAAACAACAAATCATAAAGTTGACATAAAATTCGCTTACCAACTACCAACTACTATCAGTTTAGTGTACTTGACTACTTAGGTATACCTACTGTACGTTTGTCCATCAGCTTAGTAATTAGAGGAGACAATAGTGAATCAGAATTAGTCGGCCTACAGCTCCACTGAAGAAACAACAATTACTAGAATAAACTTGAAGAACTTGTATCAAATCGTAATAGTATTGATATTCTCACGGTGGCATCACAGTTCATGTTCGCCAACATCTTAAACATTTGGCAAAATATACATTTGTACAGTAAAAACAGTGACATTCACAATAATAACATCAGAATTAAGGTCAAATTAAGTGCTCCATTTCACCGGCTTCATAAGGTTCATAACTCATTTGTTGGGCTTGGTGTAACTTTTTATAACAAGCTACCCTCCTCTTTGCTAGATTTGCCTTGCTAAAGTAAAATCCAACCTTTGTTCAAAGGCATACTATTCCATCAACGATTACTTAAACGATAAAAATAGTTGGTCGCTGTGATTAACTTAAGACAATGTTTAAGTTCTTTCTCCAGAATTAGCTTACATACTGGCAGGTTATATGAGTTCCTAAAATTATTTAATTTAATGTTTTTGTGTTGCATAATGAAAATTATTTTGAGTACCTACTATTGTATACATAGAATCAAGTTTTTCTAACTGAACAGACAGCTGTGCTGCTGGGGTTAATTTTTGCGCCACTTCTTCCCAGAAAGCACTAGGAAGTGGTGAAGAGCGGGCGTTTTGTGGGGACTGTCTTATGTAATTTTGACGTTCGAAAAGTACTGATTCTCAGTCTAATTTAAATAAATGACTTTGATCTTTTATACACAGTTCACAATAGTCTGGGCACACAGCATGAATATTCCAGATTATATTGCTACCATACAAACAATCCACTTTCACTGTTCACACCGCCTATAGAGACTACTATTGGATTAAGTCCGGTCCGTACTGCAATACACAGTCCCTCTCAATAACAAAACGTAAACATATAATAGGTCCTCTACCTATGAAATTGCCGTTTTGTATGAAAAAATTTAAACGAATTTTTTTCATGCATTTTTTATTTGTATTAATCGAAGTAATCACCCATGCAATCAATGCATCTTTGCCAACGCAGTGGCAGTTTATTGATGCCCTTCTTAAAGAAATCAGCTGGACGGGAGGCAACAAATTCTTCAAAGGCATTTTGTACTGCCTCTCGGGTATTGAATTTTTTTCCCGCCAAGAAGTTATCCAAATTCTGGAAAAAGTAGTAGTCTGTAGGCGCAAGGTCTGGTGAGTAGGGCGGATGACGGAGAGCTTCCAACCCCAGTTCTTGCAACTTGGAGACCGTCTGCTGTGCAGTATGAGGTCGCGCGTTGTCGTGCAGGAGCAGCGGAGACGAGCGATTGACCAATGCTGGTTGGAGATGTGCCAGCTTCTCCATCATTGTGTTCAGTTCTTCACAGTACACATCTGAAGTTATGCTCACCCCGTTTGGTAAGAAGCTGTGATGAATCACACCGGCGCTAGACCACCAAACAGTGACCATCACTTTTCTAGGGGTAAGTTTTCGTTTAGGGCATTGTTTAGGTGCTGAACCAGGATCCATCCAACTTGCTGAGCGCTTGCGGTTATCAAACAGAATCCATTTTTCATCGCAGGTAACAATGCGGTTCAAAATTCCTTCATTTGTGTGTCTGTTGAGCAGTGCAAGGCACGTCTCGACGCGTACTTCGCGCTGGCGATCATTGAGTTCGTGGGGCACCCATTTGTCAAGCTTTTTTACCTTGCCAATTTGACGCAAATGGACCAATATTGTTTTGACGCTAACGTCGAAAGCTGCTGCTAATTCAGCCGTAGATTGTGTATCATCAGCTTCCACAATCGCCTTTAATTCGTCATTGTCGACCAAAGTCTTCGGACGACCGCGAGGTTCATTTTTCAGGTCGAAATTCCAGAACGGAAGCGAGCAAACCAATAACAAGTGGTGCGTTGGTTTGTAGTGTTAGCTCCGTAAACGTCGTTGATGTTGCGTGCCGCTTGTGCCGCGTTGCTGCCACGACGGTACTCATATTCCATAATTACTCGAATTTTTAACGTATCCATGATGACGAAAAAGATTGAAATGCGATGAAAATGTAACACTAATCAATAAACAAATGACTACTTTTGGAAAAAAAAAATCCATGTTTTTAAAATAAAATTAATTTGAAATTAGAATTCTTAGCCAAACAAAAATTATTTTGATTTGAAATGGCCAGTACTGCAGAACGGCAATTTCATAGGTAAAGACCTAATATTAATGTTCAAGTTGGATCTGTATCTAGAAATAAACGATTTCATTTCATTTAAATTAGGAAGCCATGCACATATACAATACGGCCGACGTATCTTGACAAGTCCGAACTTCGCGCAGAAGGCTGCGCAGTAACATTCTTCAGGAACCAAATTAATGGTGACATGAGGCGAGTGTGAGTGAGAGAGCATGCGCGAAATTTCACGGAGCCTATGTTCAGACTCGCCAAGATACGTCGGCCGTAGTGTACAAAAAAATTGAACCTAAATAGCTGCTCCTTTGGGGTTGATCTACATACTTTATTTTTCTTAAAATCATGTTACCAACCCTACTGGTCGCAATAACATCCGTGTCTCAGGTAACAAAATGATTACTTATAGCTTGTAACCGTTTGAGCATCAAAGCCGTGGGTGGATAACTTTGATAGGTTATGGAATATGGAATAAACTATAAATGGACAAGGCTAGCTGTTCACGGTAACGAACTAAGACTAACATAGGTCTAACAGATCATAAAATATGTTACCAATACGCCAAGCAAATCGAAAGCTTGCCTAATTGCGCTTGACTTGCGAGTCTGTAAACCTTTAGGCTACCACTGCGAATAACTATCTAAAATTATAGATAGAATATCCTTTATGGGAGTACACCATTTAAATATACATACACAGGCTGTTGCGATACCTAGGAAAGGTACCTACCCATCGGACAAATTAACTACTTGCTTTAAAAAAATGTAATAGGACTGTATATTTCTCTTAAACTAAAATCCATAATATATTAGGTTTTGGGGACAATAAGATTACAGCCAAAAAAAATTCGTAAGTTAGGGACACAAATATAACCATCACTAAACCAAATCCAAATTATGACATATAGCAAGACACCCCACTTTACAAACCCCGAATTAATTACTATGTCTATCAAAAACATTTTTTTCTAACAATTTAACTACTTAATTTGTCGGTATCAAGGACCATATACCCGGCGGCCGTCAATTAAAAGTTTACGACCGTGTCACTTTAATCTCTTAAGAGAATGCGTGACATCCATGTTAGGCAACTTAACTGTAACTTAAGCATGACAGGCTTAAAATTCCTAGTACGAAGCAATGGTTGTGTGTGGGCCATATCGCAAATAACTTCAGAAATTTTCTGTTGAATCGAGTGAGTTGAATTAAAATGTTTATTTTATTTGGGTCTGGTTGCTACTAAAATATAGGTGGATGAAAAGCAAGTTAAATCAAAGAAGCTAAAGAAAAGCATATAGCAAAGATGATACGGCTAATAGAAACGGAGTAAATACTGAGTGACGATACTTATAAAAAATATGGCACCTATGTGCTTAAAATGTTTGGTCCCACCTCATCCTCAACAAAACCGAAGAAACACTGTCTTTAAGAAACGATAATTATAAAATAATAGATGCGTAATATACAATACTAGCAAACAAAATTATGAATATAGAAACTCTTGAAATTAAAGCTTTTATAATCACTGAAGCTTGTAATCACACTGCCAAAGCATATCGTGATTTGATTGCTTATTTGAAGTCTTACAACAGATCGTTAAGTTAATTTCAAACGGTTTTATATAGAAAAGATTTGTTACTTTCGGTAATTTATACGATGATAAAGCTGATTTTTTTCTGTTTATTCCAATCAAAGATTATTAAAATCTCAACCCACTAAACCAGGCATTACGAGCATAAGAAATATCAAAGACAGTTATTAACAAATACTTTCTACAATCCAGATAATGGTGTCACTTACACTACAATAGAGAGAATCGTGATCAATCCACACAAATTTCCTATACACTCACATATTTTGAATTCTTCGCAAGCAATTTCGCAACACGGAAAGCAGACCTGGTAATTTGCGTGGACTCTGTAACCAAACGCTAAGCACTACACACCCAGTAACCTCGGAATTGATTACACATAAAATCAGCATTACTTCTAGCTGATCTGCGAGTAAAATAAGACTATGCATCAGCTGCGCTTATAAATCATTCAAATCTTCGGATGTTAGGGCTGCTAGACCATTGATTGTGTCCGGATGTTAGGCATTTTATAGCCCTATAATATTTCATGTACGGAATGTCTTTTATTGAGTCTTTTTGGATAGGACCAATATTTTTTGAGTGTTCCCATTAGCCTCCTGTAAAACCTGCAAAATGTAATTCCAAATCCGACTTTTCTATTGGATACCTATACGGGATATATTACAGCGCAGTTAGGCCTCGGCCTCGAATTTTGCGGGCAGCGGGGCGGCGGCGGCGCGTCTCGCATTGTCCCGCCCCGCTTCCGCGCCGCTGTTTTCGAGGTCCGGTCCATTTGTTTTTACGCATAAAATCCGGCCGCTCCCGCGCCGCCGCCGCTGGTGCCCCGCTGCCCGCAATATTCGAGGCAGAGGCCTAAAAGCCGTCCCCAGGGACAGAGTTGCTAATATGACAAGGATTTCATTAAAAGTTCTAGAATCGCATAGTATCAAGGGAGATGAAACACCATTATGGAATTTTACTGTAACGACGGGTTATGCAATAGTAGGTACCTGGTCGACCGAGCTCTACTCAGGTGAAAATAGAGAAAACGAATTTTCTCAAATATGAAACATAGCTAGATCAGTTTTAGCCCCCGTAAGCCCCTATATCGCAACTTTCATCGAAATCGTTAGAGCCGATTTCGAGAACATGATTACATTAAAACATTAGATATTACGCGTATAGGAACTTTTAGTCTGATAGTTATTTTATCGTATAGACCACGCGCGATTTCACATTCGCCAAATTACATGTAAGATGTCACAGTGTTCCCAAATTCGAAGTCCTAACAAATTCTCTTCGCCAGGTGGCTTGTGATTCACAGTTGTTCAAGCACAGATTATACAAAGTATTTAATCTATAGCACAACCTTGTGTAACCGCACGCACGTGCTCGCCCATTGTATTGCGGTTTTTCTTACATGTCCATTATTGTACATACTCAATGATCTACAATTTGTCCGTAGCCTGTACTTCTGCTCTATTTAGGTTTCCTGCTTTATTAAAACCGTTGATTGTTTTTGAGTTTGTACTTTCTGCAAAAATGGCCCGACGGTTGATTATCAAAACTACTTTCGATCAAAAAGCTACATAAAAAGAATGAACACAAATAAACCAATGTAAGTACAAGAGTTCAAAAAGAATTTAAATTAAACTTAGCACAAAGGATTATATCTCCTAACATCGACAATTCTAGTACAGCTAAACCAGTCTAACAAGCACATATCATTAACAAATATCTTACTTCTGAGCGATCTGTTAACCCGGTACCAATTAGTTTAATTGCTACTATGATACCCCCAATAAGACCAACAAAAACAAACCTAGTAGATATAAATTTAACTGCAGATAGAACTAAGTAGATATAACTGACATAAAACGCCTTATGAGTATCAATCGTAGTTACATACTAACCCACATAATTCAGATGTTTATTCTGACCAATCAATGACCGAGTTCGCTTGGCATGCGCGAACGCAGCGCGTACAATCACCGCGGTCCGATCGCACGCGATTCGTTCGTAATCAATTAAGAGTATCCTTTTACGTGCGACGAAACTAATGGATTTGTTACGGTGATTTGTGTGATATAAAAACAATGGCAATGACACTTTGCGTTATTTATAGTATTGGCGCTTTAAGGTAGACACTTATAAATAGGTTCAAAGCTCAATGATAGATTTTCATTTCTTAAGTAAAGATTTAAGGCTTAATCTCCCTATCTTTTAGCCTCTCTCTTGTTAATATCACATGATGATGGGAGTTCTTATTTTTCTTCTTCTTCATTTCTCTCTGTCCTTGCAATGTGTGTCATAATCAGTACATGGTCTCTGAGCACTATATCTATCTACCAGGCATCATCATCTATCCCGGCTTTTTCCTACAGTTTCTTTATTACGGCCTTAAAATGTTTCTTCTTATGCATTATATAAATGAGGAATTGAGGATCAATACTTTTTGTTTTTTTGATGTTGGTACTCCTTTTTTGATGGCAACTCATAACACCATTCAAATAAAAGAAGATCAATATTTTTAACAACATAATCGTTCTTCGATGCCGATAAAAGAAATAAAATCAATGAAATTCAAACTAAATCGCACGAAGATTGCAAAAAATTAAAAGTCTATCTCTTCATTCTACGAATGAACGGATTCATAGTTATTCAATATCCAACTTCTTCGAACTACGTCTATGTATTTTATTACTCGCATATCTAGGTAGAAATTGAAATAAAAAAACGTCGCAGTTTCTATGGTAATTTTATAGTGAAACAAAAACATTCTTGTATCAAATATTAAATCTTCTTGCGCCAGTAACATTCAATCATAGGAAATAGGAAAGATAAGCTTGGTACTTACACAATGTTTAAAATAAAACGTTCTGCATGATTTGTCGCACTGATAAACTGAAATCATAGCACGCGCAGCTGTGACAAAAGATACGTCGTGGATTTTGTCACATCTCTCTTACAAAAAGTTTCGCCAAAATCCTTTATTTAAATCTGTGACACATGTCTTGTCTTGTTGTTGTGTCTTGTTGTCTTGTCTTGTCTTTGTGTTGTTGTCTTGTTGTCTTGTCTTGTTGTTTGTCTTGTTGTCATGTGTTGTAGATTATCTAGCCGCCAGCGACCCACTTTGATCATTTTAGTGATTTTAGTTTCTTTACCTAATTGTCTGATAGCAATTAATGCAATTACATAAACTGGAATTAATTAGTTAGTTAGAATTACTTCAGTTCAACGCTAATTAGATACTGTTTATCTGTTTGTTCTTGCTATTAAGACTTATCTGTCTTTCTTTCTTAAATTTCCTAGTAAAGCACTAATCTATTTCAGGCTCCTTCATAAGAGTCATTTATTACCTATAAACCTTTCCTTATCTCACTCAAAGGAAATGTGTTATGAATTGTATTGAATTGTTAAAGTAATTATTTAGACCTATAGATAAGTAATTTAAAAACTAGAATAATATTTAAAAAACTTTGTACAACTTCTTTATGCATGCGGAGTTTACCTGTAAGTGATTGTTGCACTGTTGCATATACATTTTTGCAAGTTACCAGTAACATAAAACTTGTGCAAACATTTGTTGGTGAACCAATAAAAATAAATTACTTCATAGTATTATAATAGGTGTCTAATTAGCTATGCACCATTTATTTAGATCATTTAAAACCTCTGCCTCCTCTATTTCCTTTCATTTTTCTCTATCGACTGTAACCAGAGTCTATAATTTGCCTTCTGTAACTTCCAGCTAGTCGCTTCAGCATTCTCTGCCTTCCTCTATGTCGTTTGCTATTTCTGGGTTGTTTTTGTTTTTTGGGAAAGGCATCTGGCAGGTCAACCTAGGAGGTTGTCGGCTGCTTAACCGGACTTTCCTGTGTGCCTCCAGCCAGGGCATAAACTTAAAAACTAAGCGCCTACTCGTTAAGGGCACCCCGTGGAGTACGGAGCTCGGCTTAGGGCGCCGTGGGGGGAGAACAGCAAGAGACAGGCTGGATCGGTTTAGTATTCCTCAGGTACCAGTCTATTACTCTTTTATTACTTGATGATGTTATGCACACCACACCACTGCCTATTGCCCATTCCCTCCAAGAATTTCAAAGATTTAACTCTTACGTAAGTTCTATTGTACAGCAATTCTCATATACGATAAGCAATGTAACTGTAGCATTAATAACAACTCTAGTAAGTAGGTACCACTCCACAATATGTGCGCGTGAGTGCCCGTGTGGTCGCAACTTTTGTCCACGATACAATCAGCTTTCGTCACACATACCGCGAATTGAAGAAACGAATTACGATACATGAGGGTATGTGAAATTTCTTATGGTTTGTTTTGTAGCTAAACAGAATGTGAAGTCTTGTGAACTAAAATTAATAAAGTTATGCGATAAATATTTGGCAACATGTTGACCGAATCATGGATAATTTGTTCATTGTTAGCTTTAAATATCGCCATATTTAAGTAATAGGATGTAATTTATGGTTTCCAGAAAATACAAAACACGGTGTTTTCATCACCTATCCATACGACCATGTTTTACCTACCTGATGGGCACATTAAACGTTTTCAACTTTGGCTTTGCTTTTGGGGATACTACTAGTAACTGATATTTAACACCAGAGCTCACTGGCCAGAAGTATCTGCTCTTGAAAGTAATTTTTTCTTGTCCAAAACAAAAACAGTTTAATAAGAAACTTTTTACATTTCTGGCACAGTAGAACGGATATCCGAATCACAACGGCATTAATTTCTGTTGTGTGACGTAATTCGTATCACCCAAACTAACAAACGGAGTACCTACCACACAGAATAATTCCATGTAACAACACACCTAAATAGGTCGCAGGTCACCATATATCCCACTTTCTTGTCGTGTGACATAGCCTTACCCGACCCACGGTGGGCCAGTATGGGCCACGAGTCTCACGCCATGCCATGCCAACCTTACGCATTTTACATAATCACTATTATATAGTTTCATATTCATATGTTTATGCAATACAACAGAAAGCTCGATTGAGACACTGTATGTATTTGTTTGCAATGCTCATTTTGGTGGCATGTTCGATGACATTATTGAGCAATAATAGGTAATTATCATGGATAAAAATGTAGCGTTTTAATGAAGCAGGAAAATGTATCGCGCACTTTATTGCCTGATAACGCTTTTATAAGATTTTTAATGTGATTTTTAAATGTATCTGATAATGTAGGTACAGTCAATATAAAAAAGTAATTGATGATTGCTCAGAATTTTCAAAAACGTTTTATCCTTTTTGATCATAATAAAAATTAATAATGAAGGCTTAACTCATAGTTTGCCGAGTGTCGAGTGGCATTACTATCAAACTATTACGTCTGCTTCGCGTACAGTTAATATTTAATTTCAAAATACTGAACATGCCATCGACTTTTGCTATAAACTGTACCTGAACGGATGCGTACGCGTCTCCATACAAAACTGTTTTTTTTTCTATGGACAAAAGCTGAATTGTGCTGAATAAGTGTAGTTCTAGTAAGTAATTGATCTACCCCATGGTTCTACCCTAACACGCGCTTTCTGGAACTATGTGTCCAAATTAAACTCATGTCAAATGATTGATTGGCGATGGCAGTTGATTATTCAGCATCTGAACCATTTTGAAGCTTATTGCTAAACCATTGCTTCATAAAATATGTTCGAAAAATTTGTCTGCTCAACAACGTAAATAACGCAATACTATGTTGTTGAACTGTTAAAATGAAAACCATTCCTCCTGTAGGTAAGTGTGTTACGCAGTCACCCCGCTGGTGACCAGTCGCGACCACGCAAGCAAGTTCTAACAGATAGCTATGTACTCATGTTTCTTAATTACTAAGAAGTCACATAATTATCATAATGGAATGCATATTTTCTTATCGTTCTACGGAAGTTGTATAGTATGGGAAATAGGTTACGATTTCTCGTAATCTCGTAGACGATGGGTCCACAAAAACGTGAGTTACGTCAAGCGCAGGTCTGCTCCCGTTCGCGTACGTGCTTGTTTGTTTCCAGATCAAAACTAACTTTGCAACGGTTTACTTCTATACTGAGATGAAGTGATCAGTTTGCTCTGAAACTATCATCTTCTTCTGCCTATCCTTTTCCCAACTATGTTGGGGTCGGCTTCCAGTCTAACCGGATGCAGCTGAATACCAGTATTTCACATGAAGCGACTGTCTATCTGACCTCCACCACCCAGTTACTGGGTAATACGATACCCCTTGGAAAGAGTGGTTGTCAGACTTTCGGTCTTCTGACGACCCTAGTTTGCTCTGTAAGCATTTCTCTGTGACTAAAATTATGATTTACAAAATAACTCCTATTACAAAAGTGGCATAGCTCTTACGTGTTCTGATAGTAGTTTATGACTAATACTCCTTTTCACTTACACTAGGCGCGGAGTGCGCGCAAGTGCTAGTCACCGTCTGAGGTAGCGAGTGAAGCGGTGAGACGGGGAAGGTAGACAAACGTCAAGCTAACTCAGTTTGCCAATCTTGTCAATCGCGCCCTCCCCCGTCTCACCGCTCACATACCTCAGGCGGTCACTAGCACACACACACACACACACACACACACACACACACACACACACACACACACACACACTACTCGCACACTACTTATACATAGATATACAAAAGCGCGCTGTTGGATTTTCAACTTTCTGCGCTGAGCCGAACGTTGAGTCTGTTCCATAGGGTTCGAATATGCACTATCTGCTAGAAAATTGACAAAACAGTATAATTTTAGCTTCGTACTATCGTCAAAGCATGTTTTGAAAAGATAGAAAGTGTGCTTACTTTCGGAGTACCTATCTCCACATATTCCGTGTTGTATAACCTCAAAACTCAAATTGCAGGCTCATTAACAGTATACTCGCAAGATACCCTAACAAACACCAGTTCAATCAGCGGTGGAAACTAAAACTATTTCAACGCAAGACTAACAAACTATCTTGCTTCACTTACGGCACGCAATATCTCAATTTGTCTTGATCTAGATAAATGTACCAAATCATCGAAACAACTTCACTTGGGGCTGGTGCCGTAGAAGGCGGGGAGCGGGCAATACGAGGAAACAAAAAAAAAGAATTAAAATGTAACATTTACTACCTCACCGACTACATTACACTACCGAAAATAATAACAACAAAATTATAATTGTATACTAATTATCACATCACCTACTTTGTTAAATACAACGTGTCATTTTGCATCTTCGTCAAATTTCAGGGTGTGATACAGAACATCAAACCGAACAACTTTCTCCATGGGACCAACATCGTAATCGCAAAAAAATTTTCAACTGTCCCATAGAAAACTTCAATACCTACTCGACGCAAATGTATGGGACGGCTGATTATAACGCCGGTGGTCGCTACACGCCACGATAGGCCGCTTCGTGTGGCCGCCACCGACCACTAAACGCCATACAAAAAAAAAACCGGCTAAGTGCGTGTCGGACCACGCACAATGAAGAGTTCCGTAGTTGGGATGAATTTATCTTAAGAACAAACTTAATATTGTAGTTGAAAAACGTGTTCTCCCATACATTCCAACTGTAAATGTAAGTTTGTACTCACAATATTGATAGATTTACCATGTTATTTTAAGACCACAGACTTCTTATAGGTTTTCCTGTAATCTACAGGTAAAGATCTATTTTCTGTATTTTTTTTCAAAATTTTTGGCTCAGTAGTTTCGGAGATAAAGGGGGGAATGGTCAATTTTCGTCTATTTTCTTAAATAAGTTTAAAATAATTTATTTTAAAATTATAAAAAAAATATATTTGAAACCCTCATAGTAAAGCCCTTTCATATGACATGCCACATGGTGTAGTTTCCATTTTTTTTTTTTTAATTTTCTTATTTGCCCCCCAAAAGTGACCTCTATATTCAAAATTCATTTATTTACTTTACTCGTCCGTGTTTGGGTCACAGAAATTCATATGTGTACCAAATTTCAACTTAATCGGTCCATTAGATTCGGAGCAAATTGACTGTGACAGACGGACAGACAGACAGACAGACACACGAGTGATCCTATAAGGGTTCCGTTTTTTCCTTTTGAGGTACGGAACCAAACAATAAAAGTAGCGGGTACCGACCACTTGTGTCGACCACCGGCCACAAGTGTCTGTCGCGCACTTCCGCTACTTACTAGCCGCTTCCAGATGACGGCGTTTTGTGGCTGTAGCGTGTGGCACATGTGCTATAAGTTTTTTATGGCCTACATACTCGTACTTCGATCAAATGTATAATTTTTTGATCGAAGTCTACATACTAGTTTTTGTGTAGTTCCGGGTTCAGGCACTTACGCATAAGATCTGTGTCCGTTTGAGCACTTAGTCAACTAATATAAGGAAGCGTTGTCCACTACTTCTCAGCCCAATGTCAGCTTTACATCCCCCGCTCCCGCCCACGCTTTCATTATAGCCTGACCTCAAAACTTAATGTCACAACTTCCCGAGAATATCTGACTTTGTATCTGATTTCGTAAAATATCCCGACACAATGATAATTTACGCCGCTGTAATTAATAAAAGGAATTGTCGAATGAATCATTATGAAATTACACCGCTTTGTTTAAACCTACCGGTTAGCGGTTGTATAAGTTGTGTTAATTGGTGCTAGTGACCCATTTCAATAAGTTTAATTAGAAAGCATTGTACTTAATCAAATATTCAAATGAGATTGCAACAGTGTTTGGTGCTGGAGATAATTGTTGAATCCTGGTTGGAAGGTCGTGTGTTTAAACCTGTTGATAAACAATTGAAGTTGAAGCTAGTTTGATTGTGTTTACTTAGGGTACCAGAAAATTCTATTAATGCGGTTTTAAGATCTTAGTTCCTATTTTCTGAGCTTCCAACAGATAAATGAAAAGTGTGTTTTTAATTTATTTGTTGCTTGTGGATCTTTGACTGTCGTTACGGGTCGTCAGAAGCCCAAAAGTCTGACAACCAGTCTTACCAAGGGGTATCGTATTACCCAGTTATTGGGTTGTGGAGGTCAGATATTCAGTCGCTCTATGTAAAATACCTTTAACTAGACTGGAAGCCGACCCCAACATAGTTGGGATAAGGCTGGGCAGATTGATATTGTTGCATGTTGTATAAAATAAAATAAAATCTATTATAGGTATGTATTTAAGATTAGCCCTATATATCCATGGAACTTTGCGGTCTATCTACTCCATGGAATTCGAACTGTATTCTTTGTCTATATTATAAAGGGAACCTCTGTGCAAAATTTTCTAGGTTTATGAGTTTGGGCTGGGCGTTGATGAGTCAGTCAGGACTTCTCTTTTTATTTTTAAAGATGACTACTTACTTCACGTATTTCATGGAGTTTTTTGCCCGTTCTTCTCCATATCGTCGTCGCCTTAGAGTGAAAACCTCGGGAATGCATTTTTGCTCATATTTATTTTATTGCGTTTCTAGGAAGAAAACCTCGCAACGCACATCCTGATCTGAGCAATTTGTTCATTCGATACTCGTAGCGTCATCTATGATTGATGATATTCCATATTAATTAACAAAAAATATAAAAGACGCCGTACAAAAATTTTACAGCACGCTGTTTTTTCTTCCTCCTGAAAAGTTACTTCTTTTACACTTACGAGGTTTTCACTCTAAGGCGTCGATATGTAAGTACCTACTACGCTATGGAATGGACAACTAGTTTCTCTTTCTGACTGACCGGCCCTTGACAAATAAAAAGTGCCTGTAAACAGTTTATTTGAAATAAAAACGCTTTGTGTTTGAGTTCATAATCTTCTTCTTGATCTAACAACCCTATCTTACTTCCAACCTCGGTACGGTCAGCTTGACTGACGATTAACTACCTACGCCGTAACATGACGTCATGTCACAAGTAACAGTCGAAAAAACAATAAATAATGACGGTAGTCTTCACCTTGCTATAATAATAACATGCTTTGTGTCTAAAGACATTGTGATTTCGATAATTTACCAAAATTATTCCTACTAAGACCTTCAGCTTCAGACTAACGCGACAAAATTTTGCCGTCGCATTATTATCGTACCCAGACAAGATAATTATCGGAATGTGTACGCATAATCATGTCTCGTGTCGACAAATGTCGCTCGCGCATTCATTGGTTCATTCGTATGGTCGAGTTAATGCTCACGCGATTGTTTTACGATAACTTCGTTCACGTGCTTACAATTAATTTTATGCACATGTTATCTTACACACGTGAGGTGCATGAAATTGATGTTTTTATCAATGAAATATTTGACGGGATTAGTGCAACATGCAACAAAATGTTACAAGCTCGAAAACAATTGCCTAAAGAGAGCGAAAATTTCAAGTATCTACCTATTATGGTTCAAAAAATACAGCCCTGTGACAGACGGACGGATAACGTAGCCGTATTAATATTTAGGGGGTCCCGTTGCCACCATTTGGATACGGAATCCAAAAAATGTACAATACCATTGCAGAATCTCTTTCACACATAATTTAGCCAACACAAATCAGGTTGACAGACATGAGCACATAATGTCACGTTGTAGTTCTTCCTTATCCGTTTCAGATTTGCGAAATAAACAAGGTTCTAATGCAAGTGTCACAGAAACGTGTTTAACCAAAAGATTAGAATGGTGTAAGTGTGAACAAGTTGTAATTTCGTCGCCTTCGTGATCTAGTTTCAGTTAATTCTTTATACATATTAGTCAGTAATCTATAATACCACTAGCTATAACTAAAACCTCTGATTATACAGGGTGTAAGTGACAGTGGCAATCTTTTAAGGGGTCAAACCTGAAATCGCGAAAAAAAATCAGCTGTTCAGTACATTTATGTTCGCATAATTCGTCAAAATGATTTTTTTTCGCGATTTCAGGTTTGGTACCCATAGTAAAAGTTGTTCATAATGATGAGTACAATGACCCCTTAAAAGATTGCCACTGTTTACACTTACACCCTGTATAATGTCTAGATAGTGTCGCGCTGCAATAGAACTAAAACAACCAAGCCAACTTTGTTATGCTGGTGTGCGTGGCAGCTGACGTCTTACACTCGCGCCAGTCACTGTGCTTGCATTGTGCTTTTCTAGTGTGCGTGCAAATTGCGGCGAACAGTTAGACGCTATTTTTTTCGAAGCGTTCACAGCTTTGACTGTCTGTCTAGACATATTTATATCTTTAGCTAATACTTATTAATTCGATTCTAATCCCCAAAAGTGGGGCCCAAATTTAATCTAGAAGAAATTACTTTTATTTCGTCTCTAATTGGTTGTGACGTCTTTCGAAATTGATCACAGCATGGATAAGACAGGCTATTTAGGTCTCAATTGGATGCTTCTAAGAAGAATTTCATTTCCATCCCTATGGACAGGTCTAAATTGATCCTCAATTTCTCATCCATCTCTATTCATAATTTACTACTCGCTGTCTAAGAAATTTCGATTCGATAACTTAAGGTGACGAATGACATTGAGCTGCCAGACTGCCAGAAATCTTAAATTAATACGTGCCTCAAAGAAAAGTAGACAAAAAATCGAACTCACGTAGTAGTTTTATCGATCAACTAGCAATTGCGAAAGCAAAACGACAAAATTCATTATTCGCTTACAGAATTGGGTCGTTGTTGGTCCAGAAACTAGTATTAACTCAGTCACTTTGTTGTCGGTACTACTTTTTAATAATAAAAACTTCACTTTGAAAAGCCTCTGATAAGATAACAAATGCGGCTAAACTTGACAGAATAAACTGAAATTACACACAGGATAAAGTTACAACAATAACGATGTTGAAATACGAATATACTAAGTTGATAAAATCAAAAAAATACTGGCCATTGAAATAAAATAAAAACTGTATCATGCAGCAATTAAATAAATCTTAAAATCAGCTCAAGCCTGTCGAAATGAAATACATCTTAGCAACTGATCATGCCGCTGTCCGGTACGAGTATCTTCCTCGATCTCTTTCGGTTTAATCAAAATAATACTACGAATCGATTCAGACAAAAGTAATTCCAATGAACTATTACAAAATAAAAATGCCTTCAACACGATACGAAATCTCGGCAGCCTTGACAAGGTGGCACATGTCATCCGCCATCTTGAAATTGATGCTGTCAAAACACTTAATGTCATATTACATTAATGGCCGGTAATTGATGTTTCCTTAGGTGAATTCAAGACTTGTCGAGTATGTAGATACATTTATGACCAATAAAATGTTAAGTAAATTGTGATCGTTACAGGTAATTTGTATTCCTTACAGGTTTTTGCAAATTAAGTTTTTCTATGTGAAAAAATCTGATTTGGCTTAAGAATATAATCTAATTTAATTAAAAAACAACCGTGTACGCACGTCATCTCCGAGTTTGAATATCATCACCGACTTCATTTGTTCAAAAGTTAATTCAAATTAAATTAAGAACTCGCAACGACTTAATTATTTAACCAAACTCATTTCCTTTGCTTCAAAAGTTCACATTTTGGAAAATGGAACGACAAATCTGAAAATGTCGTCACTTGTCGTGGAGAAATCACAAAGCTATTTTGTTTGATATTTTTTTGGTATATTATGGCAACTTTTATGTTGCTCTGCTAGCATCTGCTAGCATAGGCTTGAGTGATGACGTTGAACTAGTGCTGCTATACTTTTCAGTATTAGGTACGATTTGTTCGAATTTCATAACTTTTTAATAAAAACTGCTTCTCACATTGCTGTCAAGTTTTTGTTAAGCTTTAACAAAAGTAACGTTTTTCTGTTATAATGACATTCATTAAGTATGTAAACTGCTTTGATAAGCATAAATTGGCCCTCAGAGGGCCAATTCTCGTAATTAAAAACGTTCAAATTCAAGTCGCAATGTCAGCCAGCGACACTCAAATGTCAAAAATGTAGGCAAACTCTATACAATTTTGACAGATTGAGACTGAGATGAGATTGCGAACGTTGTTATAAAAATACGGGAATTGCCCCTCTGATATTATGGGTGACTCAATTTATCTTATGTTTTATATGGGCATACATTAAAAAAAAACCAGGTCAGTATTAAAGTGAAACGTGGTTTCCGAAGTTTTTGTGGATGCCACAGTGGTCTATAATACCAATCTGTTACGCATAAACGTTAAATTAGATTTGTTTTATCAATACAACGTGTCGTTTTGCATCCTCGTCAAATTTCAAGGTGTGGTACAGACCATCAAACGAACAACTTTCTTCATGGGACCAACAACGTAATCGCGAAAAAATTTCCAAACCGACCGACCGAAAACTTCAATACCGACGCAAATGTATGGGACGGCTGATTATTTTTACGCGATTACGATGTTGGTGCCATGGAAAAAGTTGTTCGGTTTGATGGTGTATACCACAACACCCTTAAATTTAACGAGGATGCAAAACGACACGTTGTATAAATAAAAATAGAAAACCCTTTAACCTAGAAAGCTGCCCATGCCTATGACCTGCCTAAAATATGTGACCATCTTTGTGTGCTATTCGCTGATGACATCTCCATTCTCTTTAAAAGCCCTTCTAACAACCTAGAATATAACTCCCAAATTATTGATACTTTTAACCTAATAAAATCATGGCTTCAGAATCACAATCTTGAAGTAAACAACAAAAAAACTAAAATTATACAGTTCAAACCCTACCAAAAGCAAAACGTAAACCTAAAAACTATTACTAATAATATCAATATTGAAGAAGTTGAAGAATTCAAACTTTTAGGTATAACACTAGACTCACATTTAAATTGGAAAAAACATGTCGAGAAAACCAAAATAAAACTATCACAATTTTCATATGGGCTTAGCGTCTTAAAAACTAACACACAAACTCACTGTGCTCTCTCTGCATATTACGCGTATGCCTACGCGTGGCTACGCCAGGGTATCATCCTGTGGGGACACAGTATAGATGCCAAAGATCTATTTATCGCCCAAAAGAAATGTGTACGAATAATATTCAAAATTAAACCTAGAGATAGCTGCAAACCCCACTTTAAAAAGGAAAAATTGCTAACTCTACCCTCTATTTATTTACTAGAAGTAGCCACTTTTGTTAAGAAAAACATAACCATGTTTAATTTTGATAAGAACGAGCGCCGCAAAACAAAGTTAGTTCTACCAGCACCTAGATTGCAAATGTATAAAAATAGCCCAGAATACCGTAGCATTCAAATATATAATAAATTGCCCGAAAGTATACGGTCAACCAAAACACTAAGTTTATTCAAAGCTAGACTAAAGTCATTACTCATAGAAAAATGTTTTTATAGTATACAAGAATTTATGGATGATAAAAACCCTTAGAATATGTGAATTATAATTACTTAATATATTTTTATTTTATTTTTTGTTCGATGTAAAGCTAGATATAAGTTTAAATAATAATATACAAATTAAATGTATGTTTGTGAAAGTTCCTAACCTTTATATAATTATGTGATAATACCTACTAGATAATAATAGATTACAGATTATAATTAAACTATAAATGTAATACCTAGTAATAACAGAATATAATGATAGGTAATATAATACAATACAATTTAGTAGGTATAAATATTTAATAATGTAATAAAATTACACAACAATATTCTAGTTTTAAGTTATCTTGCTGCGCCCCAACGGGGTTATGTACTCATTAGTTTTAAGCAAAGCCTGTAACTGTGTGTACATTGTGCAATAAATAAATAAGCTGAAATTTTGTACATAGGTTCCCTCTATAGTGTAGACAAGGAATAAGGAAGGATTTCCCGGTAGTACGTTCCCATGGGATATTTTCCGACATTTACGCGGGCGAAGCCGCGGGCAAATGCTAGTTAAGTCTTTAAAATGATTTTAGTACCTATTTAATCAGATCAGGTACCTAGTTAAATGGTACCAAAAAGTTGTTAGCATAAAAATAGTTTCTAATTTTCCTACGTATGTGATTAATGATCTGTCCATCGACATGCGTCAATATTTTTTTTTGTTTTTACTTACAACTGGTATATTTTTTTTTTCTTTAACCTTTTTTCTCCACTTTGTCAAACACAATGAATTATTACCTATTCTTGGCCTCTGTAATCATCGGATTAGTGTCATTAATTCACATTTGTGAATTAATTTAATAAATCGCGTCTATTTAGACACTAAAATGGACCCTAATATTAATTTATGTAGGTAGTTTTTAGACACTAAAACGGACTCTAATATTAATTTATGTAGGTAGTTTTGAGATGTCACAGTATCCACTCTTTATTTCTCTTTGTTTACCACAGAGCAATAAAGCTACAGTGGTTTATCTGGGCAGTGGCCTTTGCCGATGGATTAGGACATTTGTATAATAAATTTCGTATTATTTTAAATGACATATTATAATCATACATAATAACTGAGTTGAATTGATCACTATTAATTGACACTAAACAGACATTATATGTATTCTGCTGCTGTATTAATTCGTCGTTGTAATCTAATTTTTATTATTATTTATAGACATGGGCATTATTGCTATTTTTAGAAAATCTATTGTATAAGGAGACGTGTGTGTAGCCACAATTGAATTGTTAGTTAATCATATGAGCGTTTTGGATGGTATGTCTGTTAGCTTGTAAGACCAATTGAATAAATAAATAATAAATAATTACCTACGGCCACTCGGTAGATAAATACGTGTCCGTCCGTGCGTAACTGCCGCGTGCTCGAACTGTGTAACTGAGACTGACTGATTTCGAAGCGCGTCGGCCGTTTTCTATGAAGATAAACTACTGTATCATTAGTATACTGTGGTTTTACCTCAGCTAAGTCATCACTACATTTTACCTTCTCGTCCTCATCAAAATCCCCACTAAACCACACTTTTCACTGTCATTTGTTTAAGTCCCGCGGGTAGAAGCGAACTTCTGTTGTAAAATTAACAAGCACGTGCCCCGTAATGGAACTCAGGCATGTCACATGTGCACCTGTGCTAATGGAGGTCCTTCGAAACTTTTAGTAGCATGTGTTTATTTACTGCACGTTTTTATGGACGCTGTCTTAGAGGTATGTGGTAGAGGTTGTGAAGGTTCGATGACCTTTTGTTAATGTCACTGGCTGCTGATGAATTTTCGTAAGTACCTTTGTGTTTACTCAATCCGAAATTAGGCGTGTTACCTACACCGCGCTTCAGTAAACATAATAATTATTTCTAAAGGCTCCTTCAAACAGGCGCGACTCGCGACGCTATTCAAAGGCACCGCTCGTCGCGCGACACGCGGTGCCTTTGTGTCGCGTGCGATTCGCGTCGCGTGTCGCGCCTGTTTGCAGGAGCCTTAAAGCGTGGCGAGACTGCACGTACCGCAAGGGTTGTATCGAGGTAGCCCTGGAAAACGATGCTTGGAAGGATTTGTGGGACGCCTTTGCTCAGCTGTGGGACATAGCAGGCCGTAGGCTAACATAAAAAAAAAACTAAAGCGAGGATTTGGCAATTCTGGCATTTAAAGTACCCCTTCGAGAACTCTTGAAATACAGAAATCTGAAAATTTTAAGTATAATAAAAATAACTCGCAGGTACTTTTATTTGAAACTTGAGTCAGATTTCATAAAAAACCTCAAGTGGAGTTTCAATAAATCTCGCTCCAACGGAAAACATTTCTGTAACGCCACCTGAAAACATAACAAGATTGTCTCATATTTTGGCTTCCAAAAATAATGTAGGTATTTATTCCACAGCTTGGAGCGTTCACAATATGATTCCGTATTAATTCACGACGAAGGCGATTATTGAGTGAAAACACCGCCACATGTGTTTCCAGTGTAACCATAGGTACAGTAGCTTTCGTAAGGACAATTTATATTTTGGAGTAGGTACGTCTTAATTCACGTGTATTTTTGGGTTCTGCTAAACCTCTGTCATATACAGGGTCAAATCAAATTAGTTAGCGAAACTCCGCAGACGTGATGGGATTCGATATCTAAACATGATGAAACATAACGAAATTAACTGTAAGATTGTTTTTCGGGTCATCGACCGCAGTTAGCGTAGTCACTAATAATATCAGTTTAAAGAACTGTTTTTTTGTGTAAACTTCACAGACGCACGTGATGATCGATATCTAATCACGATAAAATAAAACAGATTTTTCTCATACTTCAAGTAACAGCACTATCAGCGGTCGTTGACCCCCAAAAAGACATCAAATTTTTATAACTTTTAAAAATATAAAATTTATATAAATTATAAAAATAATTATTATAATAATAAAATAATTATAAAAATTATCATTTTTATTTCATCGTATTTAGATATCGATACTCATCACGTCTGCAAAGTTTCGCTAGCTAATTTAATTTGACCCTGTATTTACTGTTACTTCGCGAAACTTGACTTCAGTTCTTAAAACCCTAAAAAATAACCTTTAATTTCAGACTAGGTCTATTTGGTACACACAACTTAGAAAAGGTTAGGGGGGGGTAGGTAGTATCAAGTTCAGTTCGTTCTAGTCTAAACTAGTGGAGAAATCCCCAAAAATTGCCACAAATGCTACGAAACTATCTACAAATGCTTTAAATATAAATAAAACAATACCAAAATCTTACCTTACAGTCTTGGATTAATTAAAAGTTTTCATTTAAAATAGCTACCCTTCAGAGATTTATAAAATAAAATTATAAAACATTTCTGTGAAAACTGAACATGAACAGCAATTTCTGCCGTTGCTAACCCTACAGTCACATCTGACGCAAAGAAAATTCGTACGTCAACAACAACGGCGAATTATATGCAAATTTAATCTGGTACGGTTCGCAAAACAAACGAGTTTACGTGTACGACATACGTAAACCTATTCCAAGAGTTTTCACAATACACTGAGCCCCTTTTCATAACTTTTGTTAAGTTTTTGTTCGTATACTGATTGTGAATTTAGTAAATTAACGCGTCTCGTTCATTATCCCGGAAGGGGTTAAACTTAAGATATAAGTAGTTCGTGTTTTGTTAAATCTGTGCATTTAACAGAAGACAAAATACTAATTTATTAAAGTGTTTTAAAAAATAATTTTCAGGGCAAATCAGTAGAAGTTTACCCATCATCTACAGGGTGAAGGTAAAGGTGTAGTCAAACTTAAGACCATCAAACTAAACAACTTTCTCCATGGGGCCAACATTGTAATCGAGAAAAAATTATCAGCTGTCCCAAGTTTTGTACGGACAGCTGAGAGTTTTTTCTTGATTACTATGTTGGTCCCATGGAGAAAGTTGTTCAGTATGATGGTCTGTACCACACCTTTCTGATACACCCTGTATAGACACTCATATTATGTAAAGAGGTAAAATTTGTGAGTTTGTACGCAGGAAGTAATCTTCGGAACTAATGATCCGATTCCGAAAATTCTTTCATCAATCAGAAAATACAATATTTCTGTGTAAAAGTCAAAGGATGTATTCTTATTTTATGTGAAAACAAGAAATTTGACGGGGACGAAGTCGCGCGCAGAAGCTAAGTAAAATCCTGAAATCATGGACGCAACAGTCTTGGTGGCGAAAAACATGGTATCCTCTAATTATCACATTGCACAGGAACAGTGTGCGCAATAGCCGTAATAGTCCGTCAATTTACACTTCATTTGTATGTAATAAATCGTCTGAATATAACTATGAAGACAGGGGAAATAGGAAGGGGAAGTATCCAATAAAAACTTTAACTAACTTTCAATCAGAAATCCAAAGGACTTTGAAGCTAATCCATTGGTTCATTCATGTTTGAAAAATTCGTTTACTCAAAAGTAAATAACGCAATTAATGTTGTTGAACTGTCAAAATGAAATGTCAGATTTCAGAATCTGGAGTAAATAGACACTGCTTAAAATAACTTCAAATTTTATATTCGTTCAGGGGCAAAATGTCCAATTCTCAAAATGTCCAGCGGTGTCAAAATATCCAAATCCCAAAATGTCCAAGTGTCAAAATGTCCAAATCTCAAAATGTCCAATTTTTGAGAGTGTGGTTAATGTGTTCAATAACTCATCAAAGCACTTTTTTAAGGCATAAGAATGACAAACAATAAATTCAAACTAATGAAAGAACTTCGTAAAGGTAAATAAGCTATGTTGTCATATATATATAACTTATATTTACCTTAACGAAGTTCTTTTAGTGTTTTGTATGTATTGTTTGTCATTCTTAACATTCATAAGTCTTAAACAAGCGCTTTGATGAGTTATTGAACACATTTACCACATTCTCAAAGATTGGACATTTTGGGAGTTAGACATTTTGGGAATTGGACATTTTGAGATTTGGACATTTTGACAGTTGGACATTTTGGGATTTGGACATTTTGACACCGCTGGACATTTTGAGAATTGAACATTTTGCCCCTGAACGGTTATATTATGCAGATACCTTTTTATTGTAACCAATATGGCCAACGCAAGCTGTATGTCTAGCGTCTTTACCATAAACAGCACCGACAAATAGTCACAAGTCACTACTGTCACTAAATAAACAATTATTAACCTAATCGATTAATTGTACAACAAATTATTGGTGTCCGCTTCGCAGTACAATGGCTATATAAAGGAAAATGGGTCGCCTACACGTGGTGGTTAAACTTAAAATACACTTTGTGGTACCGCCTAAATAAAAGTGCGCTGTTGGATTTTCAAATCTCAGCGCTGAGTCGAGCGTTGAAAATCCATAAGTGCGTTTTTAATTACGTCTAAGTGTCGCCTAATGTTAGTGAAAACTGGAATTGGTAGTAAGAGCAAGAACTATGCTTGCAGCGAAATTATGATCCAATAATAACTATAATAAGGCAATAACAGTAAAGCAATGTAGGTAAGTGCTAACGAGTGGTTAGTCGCTAATCCCGTAACAGTGTTAACGTAAACGGTTTAGTGTTTATGGTGTAATCAAACTATGGTTTAGAGGCAGTTTTTTTGCATAACCGCGGGTTTCGAATTATTTGATCTTACACTTTGGTTTGGTTTGTTTAGTTTACATATTCAGCCTATAATGTTCCCACTGCTGGGACACAGGCCTCCTTTCTGTGAGAGGGAGTGGGTAGTAATCCACCACTCGGGCCCAGTGCGGGTTAGTAGATGTCACATGCCTTCGAATTTTTGGTTCTAGGACATGCCGGTTTCCTCACGATGTTTTCTGTCACCGTTTTGAGAGCAGTGGTGATGAAGTAATTTTACACAAAGTAAAGCGCCTGTCTGGAGGAGCTTGTGGCTAAGTAATAAAAGCCGCACGGGTCGATCCATCAGGTTAAGCTACGCTTGCCGGGGTCGGTCCGTGGATGGGTGACCATCTTTACATACCGATATTCCTCCGTGCCTCGGAGAGCACGTTAAGCCGTTGGTCCCGGCTGTCATTCGTGGATCTTTGACAGTCGTTACTGGTCGTCAGAAGCCCGAAATTCTGACATCCAGTATTACCAAGGGGTCTCGTATTACCCAGTTAATGGGTTGTGGAGGTCAGATAGGCAGTCGCTCCATGTAAAATACTGGTACTCAGCTGCATCCGGTTAGACTGGAAGCCGACCCCAACATAGTTGGGAAAAGGCTAGGCAGATTGAAAGCGCCTGTCTGGGTTCAAACCTACGAACTCGGTAAGTCGGGGCCGTTACCTGGGCCACCACAGCTCATCTGCTATTAGAGTGCTTAAATCTGTTATTGTTGCAAAATGTTATTGTGATTGGTTGAGCAAAGTAAAAACAATCGATAATTTGACATGAGATCTTACACCAGTTTTTAATATTCTTTGAGAAACTAAGGTATAGTCGTCAGGTGCAAGTCATTCTACGTAATAATCGTGGGAAACTCAGTTATTTCATGATATTCGTAGCAACAACAACCTATCACGTCTGGCACAACCGCTCGTGTTGCACCCGCAATCTTTCCCTTATCCCATAAACTCCTTAACCAAGACTTTGATATTGCAAACTCAAATTGAAGCGGTATAATTATGTACATAACTTTTTAGAGAAAAAACTAAGTTTTATACAAGCTGTAATAGATCTGAAACGCGAAACATAAAATCAAATAATAAATTTAAAAAAGATATATATCATTTCATTTTAAATTAATTTCGTGTCATCATCATCGTCATTCTCCTGCCCTTATCCCAATCTATTTGGGGTCGCGCAACATGTCCCTTTTTTCTTCTTCTCTTCGTCATCTCGGTAGTCACTAGTCACCCCCTTTCTAGCCATGTCATCTTTCTCACAGTCCATCCATCGTTTCTTTGGTCTTATCCTACTCTTGTAGCCTCTTATAAAAAAAATCAATAATCGTAATAAACCTTATCCTCCTAATTTTAATATAATACCAAACATTTTTTTTTATTAATCACCCTCCATAATTTTATGTTTGCACAACACAGCAAAATATGATGATTTTTTCGTATTTTCGGGGTTGGTCCCGTAGTAAAAGTTCTTCATAAAACATTAATAAAATGTTTTATTTATTTCTTCAGGTTTTTTGTTATTTTAATTACACTTTGTATAGTTAGAAGGATCCTAAACTCAATACTTCTAGAGAAGACTCCCAAATTACGGTGATTTAAAAAATATTTCGCCCATTGGTGGGCGAAATATTTTTACTGCAATAGAAATACTAGACCACATATTCATTGTCTAGGGACACAGCAATTAAAATAGATAGCCTAATTGAGTCTTTATTGCGAGGTAATTACTACGGTAACCTTAAATTGGAGTATACGAAGCCGTTAATTGCTGTAATAAACTTGATTTACACTATCAAACTGCCGTTACTAAATACTCTGGTTACTTGGCACCTCCTTAAGTTCAAATACCTTCCCACCTTATCGTCCTATCGTGCTATTATTGAGGCATCTCACGTCTATTCTCTAGTACCAAGTTAAGGGACGAAGTTAGCTTACTAAAATCTGACGATCGATAGATTATATGAATAGGTAATATCAAACTACACTCACGGACATATATAAATACCTAACAATGGCTAAGTGGCTTGTGGCTAAGACCAACAACCGCACGGGTCGATCGATCAGGTCGCTAGGCTTGCCGCGGTTGATCTGTGGATGGGTGATCATCTTTACATATCAAGACCCCTCCGGGTCAAATACAATTGATTCTCAACCAACACCCAAATATACAATAGAACATCTCTCACCAAAAAACAAAAGAAAATTCAAACGGAAACAAATGACCCACGACGACCCAGTTCCAAATCAAGAAAATTATTCGTAATTTTTACAGCAATTCGATCGTCAACAGTCATTATACGATCAGACAATATTATTATATAAAAGACATTACTACACGAACTGTACAGCGCAACACAGAAACCCACTTCGCTTGGAGAAAGCGCTTTTACTGCTTGATGATCCAACCAATGTAATAGGTCATAGAGATGGGCCCTAGATAACTGAGGAGTTCAGACTTGCCCTTTGTATGATGCAATCATCTTTGTGATTGTTGAGGTTGTTTGGAGTTAAGGTTGATACTGATTAGGATGTGTTATGTAAACCAAAATTGAGCACCTGGTATGTCATCATCATCATGATCATCATTTCAGCCGTAAGACGTCCACTGCTAATAGACATAGGCCTCCTTTAAGCACCGCCACTTTAAACTGGTTTTGTGCTTCCCCCATCTAGCTGATTCCTGTGGCTTTCACAAGGTCATCGGTCCACCTTGTGTAAAGCTTTTCAACGCTACATCTTCCCGTACGCAGCCGCCACTCCAAAACCTTTCGGCCCCGTCGACCACTGTGCTGCGAGCAATGTTCCCTGCCCGCTGTACATAATTATAATCATCGACGAAAATTGAGGTTATAAAATTAGCCTCAAATGAAAAAAATATATAATTTCGGGGGATTCAAATAATCAAATCGAAACACTCAATTCGTAAGTGGCACTACAAATTGGCATCCACAAACCATAGTACGTTTTCTGATCCATTTGTTTATATTTTCACTTGATACTTTTAGAACAGGCTATAACTACGTAGATACGTATACCATTATAAAGGTACTGTAGATAAGTAACACTTCATTACTTGATTAACCTTTGAATCCTCGCCCTCTTTTCTCCAGGGATCGAATACTGAGCTACTCTTTCACGGACATCGAATCGGTTTGTAGATAGTACCTATTTATATAAATCCAATGAAACATTTCCTTGTAAAAAAATTAACCTTTGAATCCTCGCCCTCTTTTCTCCAGGGATCGAATACTGAGCTACTCTTTCACGGACATCGAATCGGTTTGTAGATAGTACCTATTTATATAAATCCAATGAAACATTTCCTTGTAAAAAAATTAACCTTTGAATCCTCGCCCTCTTTTCTCCAGGGATCGAATACTGAGCTACTCTTTCACGGACATCGAATCGGTTTGTAGATAGTACCTATTTATATAAATCCAATGAAACATTTCCTTGTAAAAAAATTAACCTTTGAATCCTCGCCCTCTTTTCTCCAGGGATCGAATACTGAGCTACTCTTTCACGGACATCGAATCGGTTTGTAGATAGTACCTATTTATATAAATCCAATGAAACATTTCCTTGTAAAAAAATTAACCTTTGAATCCTCGCCCTCTTTTCTCCAGGGATCGAATACTGAGCTACTCTTTCACGGACATCGAATCGGTTTGTAGATAGTACCTACTTATATAAATCCAATGAAACATTTATTTGTAAAAAAGCAAGATATTTTTAGCTCTATTTCCATGATATTTATTTTGGAAACGTATAGAGTGTTAGATATCTGTCCACGCTTTTAAGGTAAACAAACGATTGGTAAGGAGTTGTACAGGGCAATGTTCTAATTAATCAATGGGTTCGTTAGTGTTTTTTACATGAGCTTACCGGAGAGAAACTGATTCACATTGAAAGCATTCCATTGATTTCCATTTCATGGAAAGAAAAATAAATTAAAAATATTGATTGAATTCTAGATACGAAACTATGCAAACAAATTGCTTCTACTTCTAAACATACGAATGGTTCAAAAAAGCCATTCGCTTATTTAAAGAATACCTAAATTATCATCATCATCAACATCATTTCAGCCGACAGACGTCCACTGCTGGACATAGGCCATCCCCAAGCACCGCCACTTCGATCGGTTCTTCCCGCCTCCAGCGGATTCCTCCGGCCTTCAATTCAGCGGATATCTGGAATTAAAAAAAGTACAGCCGACTAAAAAAATGTCATCATTCTCCTGCCCAATCTATTTGGGGTCGGCGCAACCTCTCCTTTTTAGGGTTCCGTACCTCAAAAGGAAAAAGTGGAACCCTTATAGGATCACTCGTGTGTCTGTCTGTCTGTCCGTCTGTCACAGCCAGTTTGCTCCGAATCTAATGGACCGATTAAGTTGAAATTTGGTACACATATGGATTTCTGTGACGCAAACACGGACGGGTAAAGTAAATAAATTAAATTTGAATATAGAGGTCACTTTTGGGGGCGAATAAGAAAATTTAAAAAAAAAAAGTTTTGCAAACTACACCATGTGGCATATCAAATGAAAGAGCTTAGTATGAGGGTCTAAAATATATTTTTTTTATAATTTTAAAATAAATTGTTTTAAAGTTATTTAAGAAAATAGACGAAAATTGACCATTCCCCCCCTTTTCTCCGAAACTACTGAGCCTAAAGTTTTGAAAAATAATACAGAAAATAGATCTTTACCTGTAAATTACAGGAAAATCTATAAGAAGTCTGTGGTCTTAAAATAACATGGTAAATCTACCAATATTGTGAGTACAAACTTACATTTACAGTTGGAATGTATGGGAGAACGTTTTTCAACTAAAATGTTAAGTTTGTTCTTAAGATAAATTCATCCCAACTACGGAACCCTTCATTGTGCGTGGTCCGACACGCACTTGGCCGGTTTTTTTCCATACTTCTCTATTATTCGTCATCTCGGTAGTCACCCCCTTTCTAGCCATGTCATCTTTCACACAATCCATCCATCGTTTCTTTGGTCTTCCCCTACTCTTATAGCCGTCGACATTCATACTCAAAACTTTCCTCATGACATTTTCCTCACTCCTCCGCATCACATGCCCATACCATGAATTTGGACTAAAAAAATGTAATTCAATTAATATTTTCCCTACCTCCTTTAGTTTCAGTTGTTAAAAGTTAATATTGATGGATAGTTCTGACACTAACATTTTTATAAAATGTCTGTACATAATAAAGTACCTAACTTTTCAGTTTGTAGGAGTTAAGCTTTTACTTTTTTTGTTTAATAAATATCTTTGACAGCTATTACAACTTCCTTAATCTTATTTATTTGTTTATTGTAGTTATTGCAAAGTGGACTTAATGCCTTATGCAATCTCTACCAATCAACCAGTGCCTTCCTTCGGTTTCAGAAGTAACAATAATAATATGTTTTGTGCTTCAAAGTATTTCTACTAGTTATATGTAAGCCTATATCATGCATTATGCATTGTAGAATCAATGATGATTAGTAGGTTCACCTAACCATGCAAAACCAAATTCACTTGCTTACCTACGCGGTAAAACCCTTTCGTTTTCATCTCGTAATCGGGTAGTTAACACACAATCTCTTGCGGTATATACTGCCATGAATCCGGTTGCAAAACCGCCATTCTTTTAGTTTCCGTCATCAAACCACAAGGAATAATGGCTTCCATCACGTATTGTATTAAATCTATCAATCTGTTTAGTAGTATTATGAAATACTGTAAATAAAAGACAGGTAGGAGGTAGATACAGTCGCTGAAAGCTGACCTCAGTACTTTTGTAAATGGTCTTTCTTACATATCAACTATATAGGGTGACGGGTAATTAGTGACCGATACTTAAACACATGATTGTACTCATGATAACAAACAACTTTTACTATGGAACCAAACCTGAAATCGCGAAAATAAATCTGCTGTTCCCTACATTTATGTTCGCCTTAACTCGTCAAAATGTAGGGAGCAGCTGATTTTTCATGAGCATGAGCATGAGTATTTTACATGGAGCGACTGCCTATCTGACTCCACAGCCCAGTAACTGGGTAATACGATACCCCTTGGTAAGACTGGTTCGGGCTTCTGACGACCCGTAACAACTGTCAAAGATCCACGAATGACAGCCGGGACCAACGGCTTAACGTGCTTTCCGAGACACGGAAGAGTCTCGGTATGTAAAGAATGGTCACCCATCCACTGATCAACCCCGGCAAGCGTAGCTTAACCTGATGGATCGACCCGTGCGGCTGTTACTTAGCCACGAGCTCCTCAAAATAAATTAATAAAGGTGTGAATTTGCGGCAATCTAGCGAAAGCTTAGCGAAGTGTTATTTAGTTAGGCAAGTTCTAATTTAATAGACAAATTGCCCACAGAGTTGGGGACAATTTATCTACATAAACGCTAATATTCAATTATCTAATAAGTGATATTTTAACAAAGTTAACAAAACTAAATATAGAATACCTTCAATAAAAATAAATTGGTTATGTCTCATGAGTTCAGACATCTCATGCAAAAAGCTGTTTTCTTCTTGTTGATATCAGGTTGTCTCTGAAACCACCATGGGGTTTCCTATAATATATATCGTACATATTTCCATGGAAAAATAAAGGTGGTACATTTGTTTTGCATAAAGATTATTTTAGAGGCACTACGAGTATTTGAAAATATAAATTATCGTATTAAAAGAACAGCCGGTCTATTCTGTAAAAATCTCACCGTGAAAACTTAGGTGAAGTGATCATAAAGTGAACTGTCAATACTGTCAACCCCTAGCATCAGGTGGAATGACGGCTCACTTCACGCTCACTTCACCTAAGTTATCACGGTGAGATGTTTACAGAATAGCACTACTGCTTTGCTTATTGTCTGTTCACGTTGATCGATTTTTTCCTATATTCTAAACTTTTCTAAAAAATAAACGAGCTACGAATATAGCAATTAATTAAAAGTATCTTCAATTCAGGTCGCAATCTAGAGGACAACCAGTGATTATCTTAACTTAGAACTCTTTAATTACCCACGTTAGTTTTTTCTAATGACCCACATAATAATCTTGAATTTTAACGTTTTTATTGCAATGAGTTCTTGTTTTTAGTTGAAGTTGATTACCTTGTGTTATTTACAAGTACGACTAGTTGCTAAGGTATCGAAAATGGTTTGTTAAAATTAAAATTATGTAAATGTTGATTATGTAGTACTACATAATATATGTGACGTTCTATGATACACGTCGTTAATATAAGGTACGTTATGATCATAACTGATTGAACGACTATTAATCCCGGTATTTATGTGTCTGGTTTACTTTAATGGATAAAATTATCCAGCTAACTAAACGGCTAGTTAGCTAGCTAATTTACATCTTAAAAACTTGACCGCCTGTCAGGGAAATGAATAGCCAATTTAAATTATATTTCAAACCACAACTGTCATTCTTTGACAGGTGTATGAAGTGGCTATAACACGGCAAATTGACGTAGGGTCAGGCCAGGCACACTCCGCATTTTAGGTATAAGCTACAAGTACGCGGCGGGCCCGACTTGTCGGGCTAATTCAGTGTGGGCTACCGCGTGCCTGCCGGGACGCACGTTAGTTCGATACTCACTCACGCGCCGCGTCGTAAAAGAAGACAACCCTAACGAGTCAGAAGGTATAAGAGTTACGCGATAGAAAGAGAGGCAACTTCTAGGTGAATATAGGTAGGTAATTAACGCTGTGCGCCCTGAATTGCACTTTATTGTGTCGTAGCAAGAGTCGCTATTTATTTAAATGATTTTGCAGAGTGAATCTTCTGTACTTGTATTAAGTATTATGTATTCTGTGATAGGGTTTCAAATTAATTTTCCTGACTGTACCTAGATTGAACTATCGGAGGCTATTTTCATGACAAATAAACAACACAAGAATAATAAATTTTAATATAATATTTAAAAGTTCCGGTCCTAAACTAGAGCATTTACAGCAGGTAATAAATCTGCGAATTGATCAAGAGGTAAGGATACCGCCGCATATGATTATGAGGTATTAACATAAGGCTGCGGAGAAAGGGAGGGAAAGCGAAAGGGCCTTTGTTCTCTCTATTTTATTAGCAAGTTATGCGTGACTCTACTTGTCTCTAAAATGAATTATGGTGCTACTACGCTGTACTTTAAAATACAGGTTGATAACGACAAACCA
Source organism: Cosmia pyralina (assembly GCA_946251885.1). NCBI lineage: Eukaryota > Metazoa > Arthropoda > Insecta > Lepidoptera > Noctuidae > Cosmia > Cosmia pyralina. The sequence continues at coordinate 23,251,411 of OX276349.1, read as the reverse complement.
CCATAAACGCGCAAGCCGAGCCGTTACAATGAATTCAGTACATGATTAGGATTACAGACCCCCTAAGAGTAGAAATTTTTCGGTGGTAATAAAAAAAAATCTGCCGTTTCATACAAAAGTGCAACATCTACACGGAAAAATTCTATGTCAAAGTCAAATCATTTATTTCAAATAGGCACTTAAAAGACATTTCTGAACGTCAAAATTTACAAAACCATTAAAAATTATTTTACTATATTTTGTATACATTAAATACATCATAATATGTGAAGACGATGCAACTAGAATAAAATTACTACACCACAATAAGTAAAAAGAATTAAAAATTACAGATAAATTAATTATATGATAGATACATGGTTCTCACATTATTTACAAACATTGTAAAAGTAAGTATACTATTTTCTTAAAAATGTCAACAAGTAAAAGTCAATGTATGGAACATCAGATTTTTTTTCTCGATGTCCTCTAAGCTTTTAGGTATATAGGTATGTACTCGTCTTATTGGCTTAGCCGGAGTTGGGTAAAAGTTTTACTGCGGCCGTTACTTCTGTATCAGCACTGTAAGTTTTCAGTGTCAAAATTGCAGATACAGAAATTACCCGCTACGGCAAAGTCGGAAGGAGACAATATTATTGCATAATAGCGCAGCTGATCATTGATTCAGCACAATAAGAACCTCATATTATATGTAATCATTTTATTTGAAACTAACTGTAACTGACGGAAAAAAAGTAGCTTGTAAAGTTGTAAACACATAAAGATAGTTATCGTAATAACAGAGAATTATCAAAAACTACAAGGCTTATTATATATCCATCTAACTTTTACACAAAACACTCATTTCCTTGACGATATCAGAATCATTAGTAAAAAAAACATGTGCACACTTCCCTTTATAGATAACGTTACCAGTAACAGTAAAATTCTATTGAATTTCTCAACTTATTTATAGGACAGCTCTACACTTCCTCATTATTTGTCTGGATTGCCGATTCGTATCTGCGACGCCATGACAGATCTAGCCAATCAATTTAACGAGGAGCGGCGCCAAACGCAAATATTGTAACTTAATTGTATTATGTAAGGGTCAAGCGATAGAGTAAGCGTATAGCGGATAGTACAACGGACGGTGCATATAGGAGTCTTAAGTTACATGTGTGGGATACTTTTAGGCAAGCGTGAGCCATCGTAGACCAAGTCATGTGTGATTATCAGTCAAACGCGATTCTATCCAATATAAAGCAAATTTGCGATCTTTTTATTGATAAGCGCCATCTGTTTTTGCTGAAAATCAACCCTAAATATTTTTTCTAAGGCAAAAGCTGATGCCACGAGAAATTCTAAACTTCGAAAATAAGTTTAGTCAATTAAATGTTAAACAGATACTGCTAAAAACGCCTTTACCAAAATAGGGAAATAAAGTCATTGATACCCATGTATTGCTTACGTATTTTCTCATTACGAGATGAAAAACCATACTGAGCAATCATAGCACGAGCTAGACACGATTACTATTTGAAATGTGCACCGTGAATGTTCCCGCCGTATAAATATGTGAAGCCGTATAAATATTTATTGGTCATTCTCCTTTCGTGGTAGGCAGAGCTCCGGGAGGTATTTTATTAATTCATGCACAGCAAGACATCGACTGTAAAGAAAGATAGAATAATAATACACTGTCAGTCTGTCACTGGCTTCTTGTGGGTTTCCTATAGGGAAGTGTTAGGCAACATAGTTGCAAAATATATATGAAATGAGGTTTAAACCGACTCCAAAATGAATTTAGTAGATACGACATGATTAATTGTTAATATAGGAAACAGTTCCTTCTGAAAAAGAAAAATAACAAACTAGGATCTCTTATTTTAGGAGTTTCTAAATTGATTTTCCAACAACAATAAAACAAAAGTTAATGGTTCGATTTATAAATCGCTTACTACGAGACCTATCCCAAATTGATACAATAGCATACCAGCTTTAACCAGAAGTAAACCCTATTACAGTGCACATAAAATGAAATTCGTGGCGAATATGTTTTCTCTTATTAAATAGGATTAAGTAAATAAGAGAATTAATGGAATTATTTCTAATTTAATAGTGAGTGAGTTGTTTTGTGGCGGCAGAACCGGTCGTAATAGTGTTATTGAACATAAATTGTTGTTGAACAGATTTTAAATGGGTTCGCAATGAAATTGTGATAAATGATCCTGGAATTCAATCCGCTAAATTATTTAACGAATGCGGACGTGGTATTGAATTAAATAATTCACTTACTACGAAATTTAAGTGTTATGAAATTAATGAAATTTAAATGTAAAAAATAGGTATAGCACAGCCGCGTTTCGTTAGTTTTAAGTCCCATGTAGTAGGAGACGAGCCTATAGCCATCAATCGGGCAAAAATCCAGACTTCGGGCTGCTACTGAGATATCCTGATGGAAAAACCCAATAACACTTTGCCCAACCCGGGAATCGAACCCAGGACCTCATGCTCAGCAGTAGCGCTTGCGGCTATTAGACCAACGAGATCCATGATTAGTTAAATTAAATATACAAATAGTAACAAATACAAATATCAATAAGTAGATACTCAGAATTCTTAAAAAGGTGATATTATTAATTAACTGTTATCAAACTCCACACTGAATTTGGGTCACTTACAATTTTAATTTAAAATCATGAGGTGAATGCACCAGTTTTCGGTCAAACGATAAATTAAAACCGGTTTTTAAATTCGGTTTTTGAAATTACTATTTCGTTTTATCACATAACTTGTTCTGTATCACATGAAAAAGGATCACAAACATAAAGTTAACGAGTTTCGTTAAATTACTGCATCGGGTGACACTACAAGAAGGAAAATGTAACCAATATGTTTCTAAAGGCGATTACAAGTGCGGGCTTATGATTAAACGAGACCGGATTACCCAAGAGAAGTTTCGTACGTAGTACTTACCTACTATTACTTGTGCATTATGCAATCTAGCTTCTCCAGCGGATTGGACTTAACTTTGGATCAAATGTTTGAACAAATTGTTGGAAAGAGAATGCATTTCATTGATAAACCTTTTAACTCTACTATTATCTTGAAGCAGAACCTTTAGTTAGATCTATTAATTGACAAAATAGCTTATGGTTCCTCCATCCCTGAAGTTTTAGAGAGTTAAATAAAAAATATCATTTTTAGATTCATGTTTGTTAGTCACTATCAAATTGCATTTGCGAAAAGAGCTCAGAAACGAAACTTTTACGTATTTTTCAGTATCTTTGCCACAATAGGTTGCATGGAATATTGTTGTCAAACTATTGGTAATATTGGCCAAACTGTAACAAGGCAAGATTCTCATCCAACGTTGGTGCATGCCGTGCAGCATATGATTATCGACTTCGCAACAAGTTGGTCAGTAGAGTAATGAAAGGTGATCTATTGATCATACATATTGTACATTCTGAATTAAAGCTTCAATATTGTGCAAGCAATCTGAACTTTATTCCTAAAACCGTAAAGGTAATGCTGCAATAGTGTTAATTTACAATAGTTTTAATGTAGAATTATGTGATATAAAGCTTCAAAAAGTTCAAAAGATCACAATTTGCAATAATCACGTGCGAACAGGTATTGTTAGTCAGTAATCATGTTAATTCATCTGGTAAAATATGTTAGCAAATCAACTCTAGAAACACGTAAATATACACAATGGACATTGATTAAACGTACATACTTACGTTCTCTATTACAATATTATACGTTTCTTCTAAGTAAGTACCGTGTTGTCAGTGTTGAGTGTTAGTTGTCCTTTCCTTTCTTTTGGCTATCCGTTTTGTTTCCTTGTTAGAATTACTTCACTTCTTTTTAATTTCCCTTCTTATGTCTTGCTATTTCCTTTGTTATTTTTAGAAATCATATCAGACACATTATATTATCCAACATGTGTTTAGCTACTGACTGACTGGGTATCAAAATATACCTATGATATTTTGATACCAGGAAAACAGAGGATATAAAGAAGATGGAAGACCGGTAATCTATTGAGCATTCAACACTTCATAAATCAATTAAAATCACTAATTATAGAACAGCCAATAACCAAAAACTACCAAAGTATCGTAACATTGTTAAAGCTCCAACAAAGCAGGTAAACATGGAAATTACAATTTCATATTCAAATAATATCGGAAGGTACACAAATAAATCGTTTCATACCGGGATGTATTTAAATAAAAGCTATTCAATTATGTTTTCATTCCGATCCGCTGTTCACGACTGCAGTAATATGATGGCTAACGAACATTATCATTCAGGTTGTCGTTTTATTTTTGAATATACAATACGTGAATTTTCAGTTTGTGTACTAAAACAAAGTTATTGATTGTGTTGATAGTAGCTGTTTCGTAATTAATCATTTGATTGTTATCTACTTAATTAGCTATTTAATATACAGTTTCCTTTTCTATACTGGCTTCATGTTTCTTATTAATTTTCTCCCTTGGGGTTACAATTAGATTAAGACCTTATCTTAACTCTTTATGATTTGTCTGGTTATCTTTTCTTGTTTTTCATTTCTTGTTTGGCGCTCTCTTTTGTGTGCCATCATTGCATGTTGTTTGTAAAATATTACTCATATTATGCGAACAATTTGTCTGAATTCTGAACAGAAGAGACACAACCATTTATAACGTTGATTAATTGTGGTGTCCTTTCAAAATCGCTATAAACAAACTTCTACTTCAGCAACTATGTTACTTTATCAAAGTAAATAATGCAGGCTGACACCGAACCGTACTCCGATCTCCGTCTCCGGTTATCTATAACGATTGTTCCAGTAATGGAAAGACGCACTCCATCTGATTCACGCCAATGCCCGCTAGATGCCGCCTGTTCCGATGCCGGGGATCGATAACGGCCGATAGATTCCACTACCGCGATATCCCGGCGCCAAATAAAACTTTATTTCAAATCGATTACTCGGGCGAATATCGATTGTTATTCGAGTAAGCGATGAAACCTTGGCAGAAAGCCTGGAAGACAACGAAGCTAGACAATAGATAGAAAATAGAAGTACTTCGTGATTTGTCCAGTCATTTGTTTTTAATGTTCACGCAATATTTTAATTACACTAATTAGGTCATATATTTTGTCCGTTGATAAGATACTGTCCAAATTACTAAACGGCTACTATCAGTAGTTTCTAGTTTATTGTACTTACGCATTTTACGCATCTATTAAATGATAAAAACGCGACTACTTTATGGGTAGTAAATTATCATTATAAATTAATATACCGGATTATTAGCGGGACAATAAAGAAATTTTATAGGTGCCAACCAGCATTGAATACTGTCGTAAACTGTAAAATAAATTCCGTATTTTCCAGAATGGGATAATATTTGGCACAATCACCCTGTTTTATCCAGTTCTGATTTCAACTTCTATTCTTATATTATTCACTACAGATTAATGTTTTTAACCAAACTGCTGGGAATAATTAATTGTCCCCGCGTGGAATTTCTATATCATATTGTCATCTTTCCAAACATATGTAAAGAAAAAAAACCGGCCAAGTGCGAGTCGGACTCGCGCACGAGGTACCATTATCTATAAAAACGGCAAAAAAATCACGTTTGCTGTGTGGGAGCCCTCCTTAAATATTTGTTTTATTTTAATTTAATTATTTATTTTGAAAGTGAATATATAACTAAATATTCTGTGAATATTTCAAGCGTCAACCTGTTGCCGTTATCAATATCGAGCAAAAACGAGCATAAAAATCACGTTTGTTGTATGGGAGCCCCCTTAAATATTTATTTTATTATTTTTTTTAGTATGTGTTGTTATAGCGGCAACAGAAATACATCATCTGTGAAATCTTCAACTGTTTAACTATCACGGTTCATGAGATACAGCCTGGTGACAGACGGACAGCGGAGTCTTAGTAATAGCGTCCCGTTTTACCCTTTGGGTACGGAACGGGTACGGAACCCTAAAAATAGGCCATCATACTAACAAGGACCTACATATGTAATTCACAATCAATTCCAAATCTAAACAACAATACATTACAACACATTCAAGATAAACAAAACACTACCGTACCATACTTTATTACCTCCACCACGAATTGTCCAAATTATCTTATCTAAACATTTTGACACCCAATTTGTACAGCGGGGTTCGCGAGCGGGCCCCGTGACACCTCATATCCGCCGGGTATTTACACTCTCACGTTCCAGTACCACGGAGCTGCTAAATTGGAGGATGTTCACAATAGTTAGATACAATGTTCTCACTCATTATTATCAACACTTGTATGTTAATAAAGTACATATTTTGAGGAATATGAGTGTTATTAGTACTGGTAAAGGCGTATGATAAAATGATGGTATTGATGATCAGGTGTGAAAGATGTCATGTCTCATTATTTCAATTGGAACTGAAGTATTCAAAACTAAAATTAGCAATCTAAAAAAAATACGTTGTATTGAAGGAGATTCCAATCTGCCACAAGCAGATGTCAAAAAACCCTTGTTAGTATTTAAAGAAATATGTTACACTGACACAAAAAATGAAATGCTTGTAAATAACATTAATAAAATGTACCTAGTATTTGGTTTAATGAATTAAGAACCCATCCAGAAATAAAACAACTCACATTAGTGCAGTTATACAAAACAAATGATCGCAGTTATGAAGGAGCAGGAGTGCTATTCTGTAAAGATCTCACCGTGAAAATTTAGGTGAAGTGAGCTTGAAGTGAGTTGTCAATAGTGTCAATCCCTAGCATCAGGTGGAATGACAGCTCACTTCACCTACGTTTTCACGGTGAGAAGTTTACAGAATAGATCGGCTGTTCCATTTTGTCATCTGTCTATTCTACTAATATTATATGATGGATGGATGGATGTTTGTTACTCTTTCACGCAAAGACTACTGAACGGATTTTGATGAAATTTGGCACACAGACAGTTTATAACCTGGATAAACACATAGGACACTTTTTATCCCGATATTCTTACGGGTTCGAGACTTACGTGAGTGAAACCGCGGGGCGCTGCTAGTCTTATCTATATAAATAAAACTTGACCGATACCGACCTTGGCTGGACCGATTTGGCAATTTTTTTTCTATTTAAATGTTCGTTACAATCTGGTTTTGAAGAAACCAACAATTGGAAAAGTTTTCCGGATAATTTTCGAATTTGGAAAAAACTGAACGTTATTTTTTTCTATGGGAATTTTGTATGAATTAGTGAAATTTAGACAGTCAGGGCAACGTCTGTCGGGTCAGCTAGTTTCAAATGAAAATCGGAAGTGACGCAAACTAATTTAGAACAGTGAAAAACACAAACAAAACATAAAATGATTATACAAACAAAACCATATGTACACAACCGACAGTCTCACTATTCCATATGGTAGAACTGTCGGCAGTTCCCACAAAAACTTTTCACTCAGGTGAACTGCTGAACTAGTTGATAGTTTTAATATTTCACGTTTTGAATGCGCTTCAAAACTAGTTGAGAAGCTTTGTTCGGACTGTTATATAAAATGGAAAGTATGGAATTATGAGAATTAGCGGGAGAGGTAATGTCTCATTGTTACTTCAACTATGAGATATTAATTTAAGTTTTATGTTGTTATTATATTTTGGTGATTATATTTTGACAGTATTTAAATAGGAACGGTTATCTTTATCAGTGATTAAATTTATCTGTTCTGTGGATTAATTACAAGGTTTCAACATACTAGTTTTTGAATAAGAAATCTTGGCACTGACGCATGAAATTAGGCAGTAACATACCATACCAGCATTAAAATCCTAATTATATTGACAATACATATTGAAACACAATTTAGACACCTCACTTTACTGAAGAACTTACAACACAAAACAATAAAACCGTATCCCCAATCTACTACATAACATTTACCCTGCCTAACAATGATTTCAGGACAGCCAATTACATTTTGATTTACAACATAATGTTTAATATAGTACCACAAAGTTATTTATTGCGGGCGCACAATAAAGACATAAATCGCGTGTTGACAGCGCCATTAACTGGTGCTCTCACCACATCTCTGACTTCTGATACGGCAAGTTGCCTGCTAACAACTATGCGGACGTAGAAGTCCTTTTTCATCCATTCCTAGTATTATTTTTGTAAATTTACGAGCCCTTTCGAACAGCTTCAGTTTACAAATAGAATTTTATATAGTTTGAAGTGCAAATATTAATGTCTTATTGAAAAGTATGAAAGCAATAAAAATTGTACGTGACTTAAGTGAGGTATAAATTTTAATATTTGAATAAGCCAATTCATATTCGATAAGCTCTCAGTTTGTGGAATACTAAAATCAAGACCGATTTATCTGATCCATTATTCGACTTCACTCTCAAATAAAAGAATTAAAAGTATTTTAAGCCTTTTTAACCGACTTCAAAAAGGAGGAGGTTATCAATTCGTCGGAACCTTTTTTTTTTTATTTTTTTTTTATGTATGTTCCCCGATTACTCGAAGATGGCTGGACCGATTTGGATTATTTTTTTTTGTTTGAAAGGGTATACTTCCCAGGTGGTCCCATGATCATCAAGTCAGGATCTGATGATGGGATCCTGGAGAAATAGAGAAAACTCTTCCAATTTTATAGGCACACTTGAAGCGATTTGGATAGTTTTTGGAAGAGTACTTTCTTGGAGTGGTCCGACTGTGGTCCCATTTCAATTTGGTGAAGACCTGATGAAGAACTTCTGAGATAGGCAACGGAACTCCTCAATAAATGATAGCAAATGGACTGGGATTGCTGAAATCTCATGTCTGTTTGTTGTTCACACCAGTTCATAACATAACATCACGCTAGTACGCTGTGAAGGGGTAAGCACATGTGAACCACTAAAAAGTGAAAAATAAAAACTTTTTTACAAAAAATACAACCGACTTCCAAAAACAACACTACAAAGTGAAAAATAACTTTAATTTCGGAAGTCGGTGGCAAAAACGAAAATACATATAATCAGACACCGACTTCCGAAATTAAAGTTATTTTTCACTTTGTAGTGTTGTTTTTGGAAGTCGGTTGTATTTTTTTGTAAAAAAGTTTTTTTAAGGTAACGATAGCGAATCCTTTTAAAAAGTGTAGCCATATCATGAAAGGACAGATATTCCTGCATATATACGATATACAAGGTGGAGACGATACTTAATACTACACGTATATATTTATAATGCCGTTCCCAGTCTGCATACGAAAATTCAATCAAATATAAATCCAATAGTTTAATCACTATGGCTTTAGCTAGTCAAATATTAGCAAAACCCATAGTCGGTCTATCACTACCTATACCTATTTAGATTTGTTTGCAAAAATCACTTTAATTTCGATGTTTGGATTTATTTGATAATTCCAAAATACTCAGCATTAGTATTGCCAGTGTATTAATTTATTATCGTATTGTTGTCTCCACATTGTATATTTATATTGCAGACTTATGCAGATACGTCCGCAATCTCTGCATATTTGTTATTTGGCCAGTATCCAAGATGTCTCGAGGAATAGCCGATGTATTTGCTTATGTTTCTCTTTATGTCCCCCTCATTATTCCACTGGACTGGTCTGGAACTCTAGAGGTGAAGAGCGAAGATATTGAAGAGTTATGGGGACAAATTTTATCTTTGTAACTGGGTGAACGGAGTAGGGGTTAAAGGATTTTAGTGTATAAGGGGATTCTTGTATTGTTTTTCTTGTATTGTTAGTCTTTGTTGTACGTAATGATTTCAGAGGCAGTATAGTTTCATTTATCGATATACCTACATTGACCCTAGGATTTTATTCAGTCTACATTGACTCGACAATACCATCACTTTATAAAATGTTATGAACGTGGAATAGACATAAAAAAAACACCAAATTGTCGTCAACTAATCAAAAGACAAACATCATAGAGTTGTTTGTTTTTTACTATGTATTTAGAACTACGAGTAAATAATAGTTATTTACACGAAATTTAAAGAATGTTCTTGAAAAACTAAGTACATTCTATTTACCTACGGCATAAACAAGTCGCAGTGTGGACGACCAAACTTCAAGGACAAAATGTTCCATGAGAACCAAAACTACATTTGAAACAAAACAAACACGAGAAAGTTATTCCTAATTTAGTTAATTGCGCCACCGGAGCACAGTAATAGGCCCTAATGAAATAATTGACGGTATCCGCTGATCGGCCATGTGACGTCGTCCGTGACGATGCTATCGCTAACTATGCTGTTACTGCACCAAACGATGGTTAAATTGAAAGTAAATGTGATAACAATCGGTTTGATGGTAAACCGGACCCTAGTAATGACCTTAACGGGATAACGCCAAAGAGTCCTATAAAAAGAATTATTTTTATAGGAACGAGGAAGCGGAGATGTTGTAGTAGTATTTTGCTTTTACTCGCTTATTTAAAGAAAACAAAAGAAAGATTAAAAACATACTACGTATTTTATTAGGTGATATCAGTTTCCTTGGTTTTCCACTTCTCTTAATTCGAGTTTAAAATATGGATTACATTTACGCAAAAACGAACGATAGGGAAATTTGCTAAAGCTTGGTTTCACTCTAGAATTCCAGATCGTTACGAATACCCTTGACAAATAGCTATTCAATTACTCTTCGCCTCCGAATTCTATCTGTGCGTGTATCTATCCAATTAGTTTCTTACATGCGTAGTAAAATAGTTAAAGAAGTATGATTATGTTGGCTTACTTTACTAATTACTTTGTGTCGTGTAATATACGTTTGTTTTAATATAATTCATGAATCCAAGAATCATGTAGATGCTGAGGCATCTTTATACATGCTTTTTCGAATCTTCTATATCCAAACATCGACTATGATTTTCAATAATCAACATACAAAAGGAAATTATTCGCCTCTTATTTCCCTTCCTGTCATGTAACCATCCTTCGTAGTTATCACATACAGCTTGAGACACTAAAGCAAAAAAAGCAAGCAACACATCAAATAAATCACGACAAATCACGAAATGATGACAGAAACGCATGTAAGCACATCTTACGCCATCCATCCGCCTATTGAGAACCAGATCCCAACGTAGAAGCCTGCAGATGAAAAAACAATAGAAATCAGCTGTTGTTGCGCGAATGTCCCAGTTGATGCAGCCACGCAACGTTGAGTATACGATGCAGATTTCCCAAGCAGTTATGGAGACTCGTGTCTTGTTGGATCTAAATTAGCTTGATTTATGAATGGATAGTATGATCTACTATTTAGCCTATTGAGAAAGTGAACAAGCCAAAGGTTTCACCTCTTGAATTGCAATTATTTGAGTCTCAATGTTATCCACCATAATAATGCAAACATGTACTTCGTCACCTGTCTACAGATTTAGATTTTATAAGAGACTATTTATAAAGTTCTTACCTATTTAGGTTGTTCATACGGCTACATATCAAGCTATACATTTCCAGTATAAACTGATCTCGCATTGTATAGGATTTCCGTACAATGAGAGGTCAGCTTATACTGGAACTATATAGCTTGATATGTAGCCGTGTGTACCTACTACAAAAACTGTAGGTTCATTAATTCAGCTTTACAATTTATGAATCCCTAGCCCGATAAACCGATGTCTTCCCTATCTGATTTGCATTCGTGATACCTCCTAGACCTAGGTATATATTTTTATATTGGACGTCTGAAGTTCAGTACAGCCCAGTGGGCACTGCTCACAAATCACGACTAATCTAGGGGCATATCACGACCGCCACATCACTATTATCATCTCACGCGATTCTCACTTCATAGACAAATAGTATAAAAGGTGGAGGAAGTAAAATGAATTGCAGTTCTCACATATATTTTGTTTTAACCAGTAAGTTGCTTCCCCGTTCTTGTTCTAAAGAGTCATACGCTTTGGAACGGACAACTATATAGCTCACCTTTAATAGCATACCCTTTCATTTTCCTTGTATGGCCTGAGAGCTGAAAATCCATGGTATTATTTATTCTTTCATGGTTTTATACTTTTTATTGGGGTTTCCTATCTGGAATTTCTCAGTAGCAGCCCCCCGGTGTCTGGAATTGTGCCCGGTTGATAATAATAGGCTCGTCCCCTATTACATGGGACGGCGAAATGTGGTCGTACTATAGGCACACCGCTGCTCATCCCTTCGGAGAAACATGGCGTTGTTATGTACTCATTTTTCATTTCCACTTAGTACCTATTTATTATTAAGTTTCACCGTCTGAGTGATTAAAGTAGCGATTCTTTGAAATAACCTTTGAGATCTTGTTCCGAGAATTTTGCGAAATTGTAAGTTGAATTAAACGAGTAATGTGAAAGTGACAGTGTCGCTTTAGCAGTTAATTAAGTAAAGTGTGCTTAATTAGACTATGATGTTAAACAAACAAGCTTATACATAATTAGGAAGTGTTTCTTCATTAGGTATATGGATAAGAAAAACATGAACTACCTGGATAGAATACATGTTTGTCATTGTCATAATTGTTTATTTATATTGCTGTTTTTATCATAATGATATTTACGGATTACGGCATATCATGTTTCAGCTTAGTGGTGAATAAAGGGTTTATTTGCGAGTTTTTATACTTACTCGATTGCGTTTACGTTAACGTTAACTTACGACAATTTGTATGGAATAATTGTGTTTCCCATTATAGTCACCAGACGGCGCCTATTCAGTTTCAGTACAAATTGAAGTTTACGTTAACGTGATCGAGTAAGTATAAAAACTTGCACTAAGGCCTCAGAACTCAGAACAGTACCTACTCAAAACTCGACGAACCAAACCAATTCTCTTAAAACAACAAACAAATTGACAACAATACCAAAAGCAGTCACCAATAAACCATTCGAGTGAGTCACCAATAGTAGCACAGTCAATGCATTGTGCGCGCTCGCGGCGCTAGCGAGCCCTCGTTTGTTTCACCGGGATGCGCCCGCGCACCTCTTAGTAAAATTGTCCCTCTTGTCACGACGGTACTTCCTGGTGCAGATTTGTTGAACTCGTGCCTTTTATTTTTGATCCTTTCCTGTTCCCGGAAGAAAGATGGCAGCTATTTGTGAACTAGATTTAGTGAAAATGTTGTGTTTCTAGGTAGTTAAATGTGGAAGGTGACTTTTATCTGAGGCTATTTGTTTTGTGTTCCATTAAGGTTTATTTATGTGGCATTTATTACAATTATTTTGTTGTTACATTTCTCTGGCTTTATATTATGGAACCACTTTTTGTATACCTATACGTATAAGGTCTATCTTTTCATACACGATGTCTTAAGGGGTAACTGTATTCATCATTATGAACAACTTTTACTATGGGACCAAACCTGAAATCGCGTAACAAACTCAGCTATTCCCTACATTTTGACGAGTTAAGCGAACATAAATGTAGGGAACAGCTGTTTGTTTTTTTCACGATATCAGGTTTGGTCCCCTAGTAAAAGTTGTTCATACTGATGAGTACAATGACCCCTTCTGAGATTTCGACAGACCTTATACAGGGTTACTGGTAATTCGACGTATATCCGTCAGGGGCTGATAAGGGCGCCCAAATGCAACAAATTGAACCCCCCATATGTATGGCCGAAATCCAATAGTTTTCGAGATATTTGAATTTTAAGAGTTTTTCGATATTTGCCCAAAATTTGACATTTAATTCCAAATAAAAAAAAAAATACATATTTGAATGGGTACCACTAAAAATGATGTTGTAGCTGGCACTTTAATTAAGCTACTGACATAATTAAAACTACTTAATTTAACAAAATAATTAAAATAATGAGCGATTTATGAATAATATCTTATTAATATTTTCATTTTACGCTTCAAAAATGTTGTCTCGTCACAAAAATTACTATGACATTAATCGTACAAATAACTAAAACAACTTGCCAATTCTGTAAGCTTTCCAAAAAGGTATAAAAGTCAATTTTAAAATACATAATTCGTGGCATGGCATGTGTTTGAATCGGCGCGGGGAGAGAAAGGGTCATTTGTATGAAACAAAATGCATTAAAAAATTTACGTCAAATTTTATAAGAAATTTTTGTGACGAGACAACATTTTTGAAGCGTAAAATGAAAATATTGGTAAGATATTATTCTTATATCGCTCATTATTTTAATTATTTTGCTAAATTTAGTAGTTTTAATTATGTCAATAGCTTAATTAAAGTGCCAGCTACAACATCATTTTTAATGGTACCCATTCAAATATGTATTTTTTTTTTTATTTGGAATTTAATGTCAAATTTTGGGTAAATATCGAAAAACTCTTAAAATTCAAATATCTCGAAAACTATTGAATTTCGGCCATACATATGGGGGGTTCAATTTGTTGCATTTTGGCCCCCTTATCAGCCCCTGACGGATATACGTCGAATTACCAGTAACCCTGTATACAGGCTTGTTATTTGACTGCTGGTGCTAAATATACCTTTTTTTTTTTTTTTTTGTGGATGGGAAATCATCAAATGACTTCTCCCGCTCTGGGCAGAGCGGGAGGGCGTGTCAGACATTTACTGACTAAAACCCACCCATGCTCCTTCAACTGCCCGTGCCAGGGCCACGGTATCTCTTTCGAACTACCCGCGACCCCGGCGGCATAGGCCCAATTGACCCCGTCACTGCTGACATCTCTTTGAGGGGCGCGTGGAGCACAACGCGCCGTCGACCCGGGCCTGTTCCTTACCGGACGGCGAGCTGCCCATTACTCGTCGTCCGCAAGCCCGCGCCTACGGTGGCCGGGAATCAGCAATCGATTCCCGCCGCCCAGGGCGTCTCCTACGGCGGCTAGGGGCGCGAGGGCGCGGCTGTTGCCTCTCCCTCACGCGTTCCGCTTCCTCCTTCGCGAGCATTACTGCTTCGCAGAAGGAGGTGACGGCTTCCCATACACTCTCGCTCCGCACCATGGCCTGGACCAGGTTTGGACGCGAGAGATCGCCGCCGCCGATCGCCTCCGTGAGAACACGGCGGTGCTCCGCCCAAGCCGGGCAGACCTCCACTGTATGCTCCACCGTGTCCTCCGGGTGATCCACACAATGGTGACACCCGGGCGTTTCTTCCCGCCTTATCCGAAACAGGAACCTCCCGAAACAACCGTGTCCGGTGAGGACCTGCGTCAGGCGGAAGGTGAGGACGCCGTGGTGCCTCTCCAACCACTCCTCAAAGAGGGGAGTGCTAAATATACCTTCAAATGACAGGAGTTAAAAATAACCGTGTATCTCATAACAACACTTTGTTTTTATAACATACCAAATCAGTCAAAAATGTAACTCGACTCGGGCTACCTCACAGTTTACAAAAAATCATAATCAAATGTTAAACTATCATAAAAACCTGTTCCACTTAACTCCTGTCTATTCTACGTAATTTAGACTCCATATTATCCAATCTATCTCTACTAAGTATACAAAGAATAGCGCCTACAAATTAATTATTCAATTAATTATCTTCATGCTAAGTCATCGGCATACCAGCCTTATAAGGAAGGTACGTAGATAACTGGGACCAATCAACTGGGAACAATCTGGGACCTGAATATACGAGGTGACCATTACTTTATGGTAATCTGCGGTCTTTGACTTAAAAGATTCCATGTGCTAGCTTAGGATGAGCTGAGGCCAGACTCGTAAAATTTTAGCACCAATAATAAAAAAAAACGGTCAAGAGCGAGTCGGTCTCGCCCACCGAGGGTTCCGTACCATCATATATAAATATGTTGGATCTGAAAAACTGTGCTATTTAGAGACATCGTTTTATTTTTCCTGTAATCTTTACATAAACATCTATCACATAGAATGATTTCTGATTTTCCTCTATGCAACTTCGGAGATAAGGGGAACGGAGGAGCGGTATTTTTTTTAACATTTTTCATCAAAAGTCGAAAACTGTGCGGCCTGAAAAAAGTTTGAGAATGTGCTAATAGTGCTCTTTCATATGATACCCCACATGCCCTAGTAGCCCCACTTCGAATTTTTAAGACCCCCTTTTAGTCCCTGTTGCTAAAAAAAAAAAAATCTTTCTTATTTGCAAAATAGTTGGGCAAACGTCATCTAAAACTGTTCCAAATTTCAAGTTGATAGCATTAGTAGTTCTTGAGATATCCCTCTGTGACAGACGGACAGACAGACAGACAGACTGAGTCGCACCATAATGGTTCTTTTTTACCAAGTTGGTACGGAACCCTAAAAACTACATGGCATGCTTATTTTTTTCCGAATTTATGGGGTTGATATTTATAAACAGCTATAAGAATATCAGAGGGACTATTCCCATATTTTTAAAAACGTTCGCGATCTCATCTCAGTCTCAATCTGTCAAAAATTGTACAGCGTTTACCTACATTTTTGACATTTGATTGTCGCTGCCATGAGATTGCGACTTGAATTTGAACGTTTTTAGGTACACACGGCTACAGATCAAGCTATAATTTCCAGTATAAGCTGATCTCGCATTGTGTAGGATTTCCTTACAATGAGAGGTCAGTGAAAACTGGAAATGTATAGCTTGATGTGTAGCCGTGTGTACAAGAATTGGCCTTCAGGTTTCATTTGATTCATTTACATGTAAATTTTTCTATTAAACGAGGAAATACATTACTAATTACGTTCTCATAAAAACTCACTAACTAAACATCCGTCATTTTTTGCTTCTGTTAAATGTTGATGATCATTACCTACATCTCTAATAAACTATCAAAACGTAATCAGAACATATTGGTATCAACCGATTGACATAAATTTCGCAATGATATTATTATGGATTGCAACTTCGCAAGTGAATCGCCTACGTTACTATTAAGAAATCGGTTTCCCTCAATTAATTCTGCCTGCTCGCGTGGGAAGTCACTCGGGTGACGGCAATTTTTCTTACCAGATCGGCATGATAATAAGGAAATATTTATAGCATAATTATACCATGAAATTACCTACACATTAATCGAACGTTATGGTACGGAATTACAGGCGATACTTCGTCCTCAGATAAGACAGACATTTGCAACGTGTAATGTAGCTATTGGTGTAATGCAACATAGACATTATGTATATTAATGTAAAGCCATGTCTACACAATACGACATTGTGGTTTGGGGTAGGGCTGTTCTATTTCGCCCCTTAGTTGAAGCGACAGGTTATTGTGTTATTAGGCTATTGTGAATTGTAGATACATAATACATTGTGGGCATGTAGGTAATTCAGGCCAACATGTAAAGGTTGTGTCTAACAGTTTAATTTGGTGTCCCACTTTCCACTGCGGCTTGAACTAAGTATCTCCGTATAGCACGTGTCTACCGATTCAAGTACAGTACAACTATTTTCTTAATGTCCTTCGGCAAACATCGCATCGCCTGCGACTTTAGCAACTTTCCTCACATTTTTTAAAGTAAAAGTTAAAAGAGTATTAACAACTCTATATACTTCCAAGTCGATTGAGAGCGTCCGGTCTGCACCAAATGCAAAGGGAAACTGAAAGAAATCCGACGACTGTGGAAACACGAAGTTTGCCGAGGGACATTAACAAAATAGAGACTGTACAATCTGTCAAATTTCTTTAATAGATTTTCATCTTTATGGCTAAAGCATTAGGTTCAAGGTTGATTGGGAAAATTTGACAGTTTCGGGTGGCTTGACCTGCTGGCGTCTGCACATATTTATAATTAAAGCACATTTAAGACTACAACAGACTATCAAATTACACTTCCGCACCACAGTCCAATTCAACAAACTTCGTTGCACGACTGGTTACAATGCATGTTGCTACATTCTGCACCCATCTTTAGAAGCAGCATTTATAAAGGCTCCTACAAACAGGCGCGACACGCGATATAATCGCGCGCGACACGCGTTGACGAGCGGTGCCTTTGTGTCACGCGCGATTATAACACGTGTCGCGCCTGTTTGTAGGAGCCTTAACTCGTATCTTTACTCGTTTATCATTACAAATTAACAATTTCTCGTTATCTGACGTCACATTCACATATGTCGAGGGTCCATAACCCTGTCTTGATAAACATCTTGGCACTTTTATTAACATAACATATCCTATGGTCATAGGATAATCTCGGTAAAATTATCTACTTCGATACACAAACAGTAAAACATTGTTATTTAATTATTAAAATTCCGTTCATAGTTAATTCTGATGTACAATTAGCTATAGAGAGATCTAGGTATGTGGTGTGCCGCTTTAGTTTGAAAGCGGTAGCGATTTACCCGAAATTAAAAAAAGAAGTCCAAAAATCAATCAGTTACGTAATGGACCTTAGCAGTTAGCACACCTCCGCCGCGAAACCGCATGATGTTCCACTGATGCGAGTCAGTTGAATTGAACTGCTAAGGCCCTAGATAACAAATGAAAGCATAAAGTTTTTTTTTTCTATTATTTTTAATTGGTTTTTCAAACACTTCTGAAATAAAACATTTGCATGAATCCCAAATACTCAGATGGAAACTAATCAACAACATTTTTATCACCTCAACATTCAACCTATGTTTTAATACCGCGAACAGTCAAAACACTGCTCTCTACTTGAGGAATAAAAATATTGTAGGTACGTAAGTGTACCTACTTATAATATTTTAGTAGGTACTTAGCTACAATGTTTAATTATCGCTTACGCTAAATACGCTTAGCACGATTTTTACGACTTGACATAACATAAAAGTTTCAATATTATATAAAAGTTAAATTAAATATGACTGTATTATACATCTAAACCTACCGGAATAAATTCTCTAAATGATAGTGAAAATCGCATCAAAATCCGTTGCGTAGTTTAGAAGAACAACGCGGCCACACAGCAGACACAAAAAGCGACTTTATTTTATAATAAGTACAGATAGAGATTTATTTTGACGTTCAAAAGTGCCTTTCATGTGCTTATTTGAAATAAACGATTTAACTTTGACTTTGAAATAGAAATCATGTAATTAGAATGAAAACATACTGCCCTGTTTAAAAAATTCTTCACTCAATCAATCTGCCTAGCCTTTTCGGCTTCCAGTCTAACCGGATGCAGCTGAATACCAGTATTTTACTTGGAGCTACTGCTTATCTGACATACACAACCCCGTTACTGGGTAATACGAAACCCCTTAGTAAGTCTGGTTGTCAGACTTTCGGGCTTCGAACTACCCGTAACCAACCGGGACCAACAGCTTAACATGTTTTCCGAGACACGGAGGAGTCTCGGTATGTAAAGATGGTCACCCATCCACGGACCAACCCCGGCAAGCGTAGCTTAACCTGATAATACCGTGCGGCTGTTATTACTTAGCCACGAGCTCCTAAAATTTCTTCACTAATATATATTATATAAAGGTAAGCAGCGTTAAATACAACCCACGGCTTACTGCATTACATTTACAACATCTAAAAACTTTTCACATTAACAAATATACTACGCATGCGGCATGTCGCTCATAACTTGCAGTCTTGCATCCACCACACACACAACGCGAACATTACTTGTTTTCAGTACAATTTATTATTAACATCCACTGTCTGTCCGTCCGCGTGTATGAACGTTCATTTGTCAAACCGCGGTGCATGTGCTCACTTGTACAATGCAGTGCTAATCAGCGTTTGATGCTATTATTGGAATCGATTATGTGGTGAGAATGGAATCGATTGTGTGTTCGATTCTCGGTAACCATTTGTCATTTGTTTTGGAGGTAGGATGGTATGGATGAGTTTTATTATGAAGGTGTTCAAAATTTAGTTAAGCAGCCATACTATGACGTAATCTACTTTATAAGAATCTTAAATTCACATACAGAAAATACACAGCCGCTGGTTCTGGAAGCATGTTTGCACATGGGTTACTTACTTTTATAACGAAAAAAAAAATTATCCAATTTTTTTTTACATGAATCCCAAATACTCAGATGGAATGTTTTCAAACGAAAATTATTCCAATTTTTTTATTTGGATTAATAAGGTTATTCAGTTTTTACATTATATTTACATAAATTAAAATCTAACAGTCTTAAAATAATAATAACATTATGTACAAGTATATAATAAAGGGGGGAAATAATCATAGGGCATCAAAAAAATATCGTCCGCATCACTGTCAACGATGGTAAAAGTGCCCAAAAGGCTGGCAGCACTGCCACGTTGTATGGCAATGCCAATTCTTAGGCCAAAAAATTTAATTGAATTGATTGAATAGAATGGAATAGACATATTTATTTGCTTTAAAACATGGTACATTATGGTCTTATTAATAGAATTATGATCTTACATGTTTCGCCATAGACTGGCATACAAATATTTAAACATTTTAAATGTAAAAATTAATTATCCTACTAATATTACAAATATGAAAGTTTGTATGTTTAGATGTTTGGTTACTCAATCACGCAAAACTGGTTGAACGGATTTAGATGAAATTTGGCACACAGATAGTTTATAACCTGAATTAACACATAGGTAGGATACTTTATATCCCGGTAATAGGTTCCTCGGATAATTTCCAACATCTACGCGGGCGAAGCCGCTGGCAAAAGCTAATAAGTACATAAAGTGCTATACTGAAAATTCAGTAACCATATTTACCATAGTGGAATACAAATATGTATTTGAACATTTTAAATGTAAAAATTAATTATAACGACACATTTTTTTTTTTGAAGTAAGTAGGTATTTCTGAAAATACCTTCTCTTAAATAGTTCGATATTTTTGCTGAAGGGCACTTATAACGGGTACATTGATAAATCAATCTAAACGAACCAAACAAGAATCGATGAGACTGTTCGGTTTCAAAGATTTGCTTTTACATACTAATTAATAATAACGTTCTAGACGCCGCCGCCGCCGCCGTAGGCCTGTCATGGTAGTAGTACCTAGGGATTTTGTTCAGATCAGACGGTTCTAATGACAGAACGGACCATGTATGTAGCCTTATTTAAGTCATCACGAGTTACTTTTATTATCATTAGGTACATAAAGAATAGTGTTGTTCCCACAATATTAGCATACAATCGTGAAACATAAAACCTTTTTTTTACCCAGCATAAAAGCCTAAACTCCAGTAATTTCAGCGCTCTCTAGTGTTATACAAGTGTACATGGTCGGCGGTCGATAGGTAATAGTACCAGCTTTGCCCCGAGGTGCGGCCGCTGAGTGACCATCTCTGCAATCTTGTAGCGGGACTGACATGAGCGCGTGACAACACTGTGCATCGATCTATGGGTTACTGGATGTGATAGTTTTGAAAAATATTCTCAATCTTTGAGTCTCTTCTCTGCTCTGCAATCTGTACTTTGGCGGGGTTTTGCGGTTTTACTGCACTTCAAAACATTTCACATTTAAAAATACAGATAATTTCTTGTACATTTACCTTCATGTGTTTTACACTATATTATAAAATAGAATATTTATTCCTAAGTTAACATTAAATAAATTACATAGAAGTTACTTACATCATTACAAAGTTACATATTAATATTGGTAAGAAAATCTTAAACTATGTTTAAAATCTAGTGTAAATCTTATATTTATTGTAGATATTGTAGATAAATAAAATAAATAAAAATGTGTATTTCAATATCTTACAGTAGTTACATTTATACTTTAGGAATGACCCTTTAAGCACAATAAATGCTTGTGCTAGGACATTCCGCCCTTCAACTACAGTACAGTGTCGTATACAAGTTATTGAACTATGATAATGAATAAAAAATAAGTAGACAAATCCTCCATTTTAAAGGAGGAGTCTAAATTAAACAAAAAGGAAAAGAAATGAAAATTGGGTAATTTAATAGCGCAATAAATAGATAGGAACCTACTTGGTGTATTCCAATTAAATTATACTTTATTTTCATTATCAACCATTACAAACCCAGTCTTACAATGCATGCCATTGTCATTCCATGTAATTTATAGCATGTAACCTACATGACGACACCTACATATTTATATTCCCCGAAAATCGTACAATAAACATCCATCATGACCGCAAATTATCACATATTACATGATTAACATTATTATCACTACATCATGATTGTTCTCTCCCTAACCACATCCAGTCACATAGCTCGCTGTACCCAGTTCGTCCCCAGGGCCCGATTATCATTTATTACCCATGCATCGTGCCATTACCCGACGATGCAACGTGAATTATTCTTTTCGTGCCAATTTACTTTCCGACACTGTAATTGATATGCGCGTAAAATTTTCTCATTTTTTTTTTACTAGCTCGTCTTTGGTTTTGACGTCGTAATTATAGAGGGTAGGTTCGAAAAAAATATTGAATGGTAAAGATGATTTATTAAAAACATCCAGAAAATCAATGTTATGTGCCAAAAGCTTGACACAACTTTGTTGCAACACTTTCTAATATTATCATTTTATAATTACACGCAATAATTGTTCTTTAAGAGGGTTTGTCACCTCTCATTTTGTCACCTGTCTCACTCACAGAACCAATTTATTTAAGAATGAAAAGAATGAATGAAAAGACGCTTTTTGAAAAATTTAATCAATTGGCGAACTAATAAATAATATTAATTTAGTAGGTAATTATTAAAAACACATTTTTATTATGGCATTTAATTTATTTGACTCATCTCAAAAACAGATCGTAATACTTATTGAGCTGAGTTTATTAGATAACACAATAGAAATGTATTTTTAATAATTACCATTAAATTAATAATATCTATTAGTTCACCAATTGATTACATTTTAAAAAAAGCATCTCATTCTTAAAAATTTGGTCCCGTGTGAGTGTGAACGAGAGAGGTGACAAAATGCGACAGCCCTCTTAAACACAAAACGCAATAAAACCCATAGAATTTCACTATATAGACTATAAAATATAACTAAATAACTTTCTGATTTATAGAGGTCGGTTTCTGGTTTATCGATAGTAAAACTTCGAGCAGTAGGTACCTCCACCATCTTATTGCTCGGTCATTTGATGTAACATTCCACACTATTTTATGACAGACTAAGAAAGTATACACATTTTCTCACAAACTTGTGTAAATTAACATAATCAGCTCCCACTGCTGGGATAAGTGCCTCCTCTCTGTGTGAGGGAGTGGACCGTAATCCAAATCCAAGGCGGGCGCAGTACATGTTGGTAGATGTCACGTCTACATTTTTTTTGGTTCTAGGACATGCCGGTTTCCTCACCGTTTTGAGAGCAGTGGTGTTTAAATTATTAACATGAAGTAAAGTGCCTGCTTGAGTTCTAACCCACGACCTACAACTCGGGTAAGTCGCGGCCGTTACCACTAAGCCACCACTGCTCATTTTCTCACAAACATTTGTAAATTAACGAGATTTATTTGCATGACATGTGTGCCTAATGTTGTTCACTTCATAAGGAAGAGAGGGACTAAAAATATATGAAGAGACTTTTCAAATTTATATGTCCTATTTAAGTCTTATTTGTGTGATAATAAGCTTTAATTTGAACCAATTATTAAGTGGGCAAAGTTACCGTGTTGTACATGAGGACATAATGTTGCATGTCGAGAGAAAATGGCAACACCAATTTGTATAACAAGCGTTGTATTTATGGCAATGTCTTCTAACGACTATGCATTAGCGTTTATTAAGAGACTCGTGTTTCACGACGTTTAGGCGCTTGTTCTTCATAAATGGTTAAAATGGAAACGTTACAAGGCACTAGCACGACCTATTGAATACAAGCAACTCATTTCTCATCATCATCATCATCATTTCAGCCGAAATACATCCACTGCTTGACATAAGCTCCCAAGCACCGCCACTTCGACTGGTTCTATGCTTCCCGCATCCGGCGGATTCCTGCCGAAAGGTTCTGGAGTGGCGACCGCGTACCGGAAGACGTAGCGTTGGAATTTAAGGCATTCCACAAGGTGGACCGATGACCTTGTGAAGGTCATTTCTCATCACTCAAACTATAAATACCACGGACTAGAAAAAAAAGAAGGACTCCGCGCCACGCATATCGAAAGAGAAGCACAGTAAGCATGCCGGGATCGTTTGTACAAACAGGCCTCACGCACACATTTACATCATAGTATGCCGACCGGCCGCCATTACGCGACACGACAGCGCGGTGCGGCGTCTTTATCAAATCACACACACATAGATCGGTACGGTGCTTCACTTACGGTACCCGTGGCGCCGAGTCCTCCTTTTTTTTCTAGTCCGTTAAATAAACGATGTTTTCCCCATTGCTTCGCTGGTCGAGTGGTCGCAAGCGCTACTGGTGAGCATGAGGTCCTGGTTTCGATTCCTAGGTCGGGCAAAGTGTTATTGTGTTTTTCCGTCATGAATTTGTCGGAAGAAGTCTGGAGTCTAGATTTGTGCCCGGTTGATGGCAATAAGCTTGCCCCCTATTACATAGGACTTGAACATAACTGGCGAAATGTAGGTGTACTACAGGTACACCACTGCTTAACCCTTCGGGGATTACACGCGTGATGTTATGTTATGTTTTTCCATCAACTCATCAGAACACACCTTTCGTCCTACATAGAAATTCAAATCAATTCTACGACCGATTTGGTCAAAGTTTATGAAACCGGTTTTCTTTTGCAACAGACGCCATCTTTGCCAATGGCCGCTGGTCACAAACATTGTAACGCGATCCGTTTGTAAAGTGTCGAATCAGGCGACGACCACATCAATCATTGGATGAAATTCGCCAAGAAATTATGCAAGATTGATCGGCCACACGCAGCGTTTTGGTGTTTAATCGATTCGTAACTAAGATATTATTCTATTTGGTGTTGTTCAAGGTTAATTAGGTGCTATTGTCGATATATGGTTGCGCAAATTCTCATGTCGTCCTCTGATCCTATGTTGCATTGATTTGTTCCTTTAATGCTTCATCTAATGAAAATCGGTTATTCCAAATATTGTGATATGATTTCATAACGTTCCATTCATCCCAGCAACCTTTAATTTTGACGATACGATTTCCACTCTCTATTGATTCTAGTTTGCTTCTCTGGTATCCATTTTAAAGTCTGTGTGTGACTTTAAATTGGATACCAGGAAACAAACTTTCTGGAAAAAGCTATCTGAAAACTCTTTAATTTGTTATTATGCGCCGAACCACGTTCAAACTCACCCATGAATGTATGGTCGCAGAACTTTCGATATTTCACGGAAAATTAATTATTTTCAATTCGAAACTCAAATTCAAGTGAATTTTCCGTATTCCGTACTATTCACGCTTGAATTTCATATACACATTGTATTCTGGTAACCACACGATTATAGCTTTCAGTAGGAATCAGTAATCCGTACCTAATCGTTACAATAATTAATTAGCCTTTAATTAGGGCTACTGCAGAGTAATTGTGGCTTTTCTGACTAAGTGCCACTTCGTAACATCGTCTTGGTTTCCAAACCATTACTTTGTCACCCTTTTTTTTTTTTTTTTTTTTTGTGGATGGGAAATCATCAAATGACTTCTCCCGCTCTGGGCAGAGGCGGGAGGGCGTGTCAGACTTTTACTGACTAAAACCCACCCATGTTCCTTCAGCTGCCCGTGCCAGGGCCACGGTATCTCTTTCGAACTACCCGCGACCCCGGCGGCACGGCCCAATTGACCCCGTCACTGCTGACATCTCTTTGAGGCGCGCGTGGAACACAACGCGCCGTCGACCCGGGCCTGGTCCTTACCGGACGGCGAGCTGCCCATTACTCGTCTTCCGCAAGCCCGCGCCTACGGTGGCCGGGAATCGGCAATCGATTCCCGCCGCCCAGGGCGTCTCCTAAAGCGGCTAGGGGCGCGAGGGCGCGGCTGTTGCCTCTCCCTCACGCGTTCCGCTTCCTCCTTCGCGAGCATTACTGCTTCGCAGAAGGAGGTGACGGCTTCCCATGCACTCTCGCTCCGCACCATGGCCTGGACCAGGTTTGGACGCGAGAGATCGCCGCCGCCGATCGCCTCCGTGAGAACACGGCGGTGCTCCGCCCAAGCCGGGCAGACCTCCACTGTATGCTCCACCGTGTCCTCCGGGCGATCCACACAATGGTGACACCCGGGCGTTTCCTCCCGCCTTATCCGAAACAGGAACCTCCCGAAACAACCGTGTCCGGTGAGGACCTGCGTCAGGCGGAAGGTGAGGACGCCGTGGCGCCTCTCCAACCACTCCTCAAAGAGGGGACTTATCGCCGCAATTGTGGCGTGCCCATACTTTGTCACCCTAAGGTTCAATGTCGTTTGCACCGAACAAAACGACATGGTATTTTTTGTATAAGTCACAGTTAGATATAGTTTCAAGAGTTTCAACCTAAAAAACCTAAAAAAGGAGGGGAAATAATCATAGGGCATCAAAAAATTCGTCCGCATCGCTGTCGACACGAAAAGTACCCAAAAGGCTGGCAGCATTGCCACGTCGTATGGCAATGCTAATTCTTTGGCCAAAAAATAGGCCAGCCCTTTGGTCAAATTTTCTAGGAATTATTATCAAAAGCTGTGAAGCACTTACAAAGTCGACTATTAATGCTATTCCTTATTCTGGATCTGTACATTTGCACCAACAGATTTTGTATTGCTCCAAACACAAATCCTTTTTGACTTACTCAGTTTTATAGGCCTAAGAATATCGTATTACTTAGATAGAAGGCTCGCCCTCCACCACTTGTATCATATTGTGTGTCCGTTCCATTCCTTAACATTCTTTCACGCAACACTATACTATAAAAGTAAAAAGCAATCAACTAATATTTTTTTCTTGTCACGCACTGGATTCGTAGTCTTGTCTCCGATTCACAGAAGACTTGTGGATATTTAACGATTAGTTACAGTTTCTTTTGTAAAAGAAGTAAAGACAAAAGAATATTGTTGCTTCTCAGACTAAATAAAAAACCCAGACAAAACTACACCTCGCTCTGTGTATACACGCTCACACGCACACGTTTACACCTATCTACAATTAAACTACACCTCATTATGTGCACATTGTTTACGAAACCTGAAACGTGCGGCCTCACGTCACTGTTGACAGCGCTATGTCTTGATTTTTTATTTATTCTGAGTGTTGCATCAAGAAAATAATGGTAATTTAGACAATTACACACAAAGATAAATAGAAAACAATTTCGTTTAAAAAAATATATCATAAAGTTTTATAGTGTTTAGTTTCGTATTTCCATTCCAAATATTTACTGATACTTTTCTTTTTAATATAGTCTGTAAAAGCTTTCTTTAAAATACTTAAATAAACTTAATACCTAGCACTTAAATATAAACCTTTTCAGAGTACAACGTACTCACGATCCTTACAGACAATTCCATACAAAAGCCAAAGAGTACAAATTATAGTATTCTCAGTACACCAATACCTGTGCTAATACATTTCTTTATGAGGCTAGTTACTGGGAGCCAGTTAAAAGTTTCCGATCCCTGGCGGCGGGAAGACTTAATTAGTTACCCTGTGGCGAAGAGACCTGCTGGCTCCTTTGTGCTAATGCGATGGATATTTAACACTGTTCTTTTTTATTGTAAGTACTTCGTTACGTTTGTGTTAGTTTCAGCGCCTGCAGTTTTACTTGTATCCTCGGGAGTGCCTTTGTGTACCCGGATAAAATATTTAATGCTTGGCCTTTTCCCAACCATGTGGGGATCGGCTTCCAGTCTAACCGTATGCAGCTAAATACCAGTATTCTACATGGAGCGACTGCCTATCTGACCTCCACAACCTAGTCACTGGGTAACACTGTTTTCTATGATCTGTGGTAACACGATATACTCCTTGGTAAGACTGGTTGACAGACTTTTGAACACTTTACTTACTTTTGACTTTTCGGAGTGCCAGTAACCAACGTACCGGGACCAACGGCTTAACGTGAATTCCGAGGCACGGAGGGGTAATGGTTGGCACCCATTCACGAACCGACCGCGGTAAGCGTAACTTAACCTTCGATTGACCTGTGCAGCTATTATTATTGAGCCCATCCTCCCCGGATAAAATATTCTGTTCGAATCCAATCAAACCCAAATAAAAATTTAAAAAGCTCTTCCCTTTGTTTATACATAATAAGCATTGACAGGTTTTAGTTGAAAATGCTTTCAGGAAACTAAAAAATACACGGGAAAATAAATATTTCCGGAAAATCACAATTGTTGTCGGTCATTCTGAAATTGACGTATTCGATCGAGGACACAATTTTTAGAAGTCCATTTTTGATTACCGATGCGTCCCTTTTGCAGCAATTTTTTTCTAACTTTCCTTATTTATCACATTAATAAGTTTCGGATCTGATATCGCATTGTTTTACGTAGCGAAAGAATGGGGACGTTAGTCTGTCTTTCTCTTTTTAGACTAGCACTAGATTACTTATGGTGGGTTGCACCAAGGGCTAGGTTATAATTTCCGTCAAAGTTAAAATGACTATAGAATGACTACCTGCTGTTGCACCGTCATATCAAATGTAAAAGATAAAGTTCGGAGCAGGGACTTGACATTCGACGCGTCTGACAGAAGTGACAGATATTTAACAATAACTTTAACTAGCGAAGCGTGGGCGGTTAAGTTTACAGGTCAGCTAACAAATTGTCAAATGGAACAACACATTTTTTGTCTAACAGGAACTTTAACAAACCTGGGTTGCATCATCTTACCTTAACTATAACAAACATCGCACCTTCAGTTCGATGTTTGTTATTGTTAAAGTAAGGATGGTACAACCCACCCTCATACTTGTATTTCTAATTATTCCAGTCTCCTAGGAATAATCTGACTTGATAATAGACTCAAGAACTTGTAATACTATCAGAGTCGCCCAGTTGAACACAGCCCTGAGGGTCAGATACCAATTATAACTTAGTACTGACTTGTGACCGAGATTTCCCTGTTGTAAATGCTTATCTTAGACAATATTACCTACTTGTATCTATCAATGGCGATAGTTCTATTTTTTGCACTCGATTGATTGAAATCTTGGAGTTAATGGCGGTTTTCATAGAAATATAAAAAACAGGAGAAGTGGCATGGGGGCGTGTTTGTGTCCACGCGTTATGCGCACGCTGTGCCTTTACTCGCCAAATGGCCGTCTCCGCGAACTAGTACGCTTTCGACCGTGGTCACGATAAATTATAAAAATGCCGTGTTCTTCAGTGGTTTCCTGCAAAAACCGAAGTGATATTAAAAACTTCGTATCTCACGGAATCACTTACCATATGTAATTAAAAGTATTTTACTGTATTTATCTTTAAAATCATAAAAAACAACAAATCGTAAAATATTTCTTGCTTTTACTACGTTATTTTTGTTTTCAAATATCGCAGCGGCTGTACTATTTTTGCAGCAAATACATTGCTCCTTAACCACTACCTTAAGTATGTCGCTAAACGACTGGACAAGCAATGTAAAAATAACAAAACGATACTTTATTTACGCGGAGCGTCGCATAGTACAGCCGCTGTGTCTTGCGGCGAGATAGTGATGAGGTTAAGATCCACTAAAGTAGGCTATCGATAATAATGTCGATTGCCCAGCGAATATTATATTGCTATTATAGTTTATTTTTCAATTTGTCAACCGTTTTAGCCCGGTTGGAACACTTGAAAAGATGACGTTTAAGTACGGTTGGAAAACCTTTGAGAATGTAAAATAATCTTTTTTACTGTTTCTGATTATTTTACCTGGTTGAGAAATGCATAACCAACGGTCGTAAAGTAAGTTTATTAATGTTTAGGTGGAGTGTTTTAGGGTTTAAATTATCGCATCTTCGTGCTACTTACTTTTTTTTGGTTTTGGTATTTTACTTCCGCTAAAGTCTTTAACTATGCACCACAAGATTCGAATGCGTTGTAGTAATCGGTATGGTCCAGATAAAATATTAGTGATTTTTGCTTAAAATAAGTCAACATATTCATGCTATTTATTTGTTATGCATGAGTATGGCATGTGTTTGTTTTCATATATTTAACTATTTCTTAACTAAGGGTTTTTTTTTCATAACAAAAGCCTATTCGCCTGTTGCCTGCTACCTGCTTACTCATCGTGAGGTTAAGAAGTATAGACCGCGCGGAACTAGTTGATCGCGCCTTAGGTATGTGAGCGGTGGGATGGAGGAGCGGGGGCGCATTACTCAGTACGTGCGTTGCGAACCGCCGCCTCACCCCTGTCTCAGCGGCCAACTAGTTCCTATAGACTATAGCTTAAGATACTTATTATGTAAATGATAAATAAGTTCATAAAGTACCTTTTTAGCTTCCCAAAAGATACAAATACAAAAAAATAATGGATTGATGCCACAGGAAGGCCACCTAACTGGTTCCCAACAAAATGTAGCACCATATGCTCAATTCACTTTAAGGCAGAAATGTTCCAGCCTCTAAAGAAAACTCGCAGGCTTTTTGAATGGGCAATCCCAAAATTAAGAGTACGTCAAGTACTGAACAAATACCTCCACTTTACAGGTCAGTGAGTAAACACATCATAACAGGGTTCAACAATTCCTATGGTTTCACAGCCTAAACCAACTTAACCGGATTGTTTTAATTTATTGATTCATGTTTTTTTTTTAATATACATTTTTTTTAAATTTAAAATATATAATACTTTCTGGACATATCATTTTTTATTTTATTTTCAGGACCCCAAATTTTTCTTGTACAGTAATAAATGGAAGTATCGATAACTTTTCGATGTAGTCAATCACTAGCGTATATGTAAAATAAATTGCTTTTTGCACAACACAATAATAGCGCCAGATGTTTTTGTGTGAGTAAGTTGTACGGTGCATGGTAAATGCACGCTGTGTGTGACGAGTTAAGGTTTATAATTGATTGTGTAGTATGTTCTGATTTATGAATTGCAAGTGTGTGCGCGACTTTGTATCTATTGCTTTTAGTGAACTACATGTGTAGTAGTGGCGCGGTGGTGGGGCCAACCTAGCGACATCGGGTTCTGATACATTTTCAACTACCGGGCATATCTCCTTCTTTCATATATCTATGGCGGTTTTTAACTAACTTCAAAAAAGGAGGTTCTGTATTCGACCCGTATGTGTAACCAATTTTGATGATTCACCAACGTGATCTATATACTTTTAGGAAGGTTTTAGTATAAAATACATTAGGTAATTATTCTTATGTACGAAATTGTATGCATAAATGTACTGTATCTCCGGCATTTCTTAGCGGATTTTGGTGATTCTTCTTTTCGTTCGTCTTCGGCCTGAGTAATTGTTATATTCAACTAAAAATGGAAAAATAAATTTACTTTAACAAAAGTAAAAACCGACTTCAGAAGCTGTTAAGTTTTTTATGAAATTTATTTTTTTCGTTTTAGGTATTGATAAGATAATTACATTAATTTACAGTTTTCTTCTAAGCAAGCTACAATCACTGATCAATTTGACAGGTATGGTGATTATAACAGTTCCGTTGAAACATCAGGACGCTAATGTTCACTACTTAACATTTACGACTGAAGATCAAGCCACAATATATCAACAACAGTTTCAGCTACAAAACAATTCAGCTCGTGCAAATCGAACGTCACGATGGTTATCAAATCTAGGCGATGCGATGCCATGCGCCGGCGCAAACCGCTGCACCGTTATTGTTATTATTTGCCTGTTACGACCTAAAGCAATTAGGGGTACCACGCGAATGGAGTTAGAGAGACTGTCGTGAGTTAGGGTTGAAATTAAATTAACAGTTAGGTTTTGTAATTATATTATGGAGTGTAACGTAATTATTACTGTAGGTATAAAGGGTTTTGTTAGTTTGCAATTCTGATTAGGAAAATCATATGTTAAGAGCATTGGCTCCGTACGGCATTTCATACAAATTTTCAAATTCTTTTTTATCGAAATGAATAAACCTATTTTAATGAAACTTCATACGCATAAGCAGGATAGGTCTAAAAAGTTAGTTAAGAACATTTTCAAAATGTCTTATTTAAAAAAAGATGATTGGAAATCTCTGTTTCTATGGAATATTTAAAATCGGTCGAATTTAGCTGCAATACTATTTTTCGAAAATGTTCTTTAGTAACTTTTTAGACCTATGTATCCTGCTTATGCGTATGAAGTTTCATTAAAATCGGTTCATTCATTTCGATAAAAAAGGACTTGAAAGTTTGTATGAAATGTTTACAAAATATTTATCATTACAAAACATCGTGTTAATTTCGGTATTAATTTTTAGGATGTTATTATGAATTTTTCTCCGTAATCTTCTCGTTACGGAAATTAAAACACCAAGATGACTACTAACAGGAGGATGATCTAATAAAATCATCTACATACTGCGCAGTAAGTACACGCTAAGTACTTAACGAAGTAATTTACATGTTCAACGTATTCTTCCGTAAACAGTAGAGCACAAGTACAAAAACTATTGTTATTTTTAAATTAACCAAAAAAGGATTTTCTTGTAATGTTTGGCAAGATGATACAGATGTAAAGTCACAAAAGCGTAAAATGTGTAGGTATGATAATGAGGTCGACCGAGAGGTGGTAACCTGGTCGACCGAGCTCTGCTCGGGCGAAAATAGAGAAAACGAATTTTCCCAGATATGAAACCTATCTAGATCGATTTTCGCCCCCGTAAACCAATATAATATTGCAACTTTCATCGAAATCGTTAGAGCAGTTTTCGAGAACTTGATTACAAATATTATCCAATAAATACTTATTATAAAATAAAGTCGCTTTTCGTGTCTGTCTGTGTGGCCGCGTTGTTCTTTTAGACTACGCAACGAATTTGACGCAGTTTTCACTGTCATTTAGAGAATTTATTCCGGAATGTTTATATGTATAATACATTCATATTTAACTTATTCACAAACAACAAAAAAACAAACAAAAAAAAACAAAAAGTTTATTCAGTAACATGTACAACTTTTACAGTAAATCTTACATAGGGACCTCCTTTTAAGTAAAGATACTCGTATACCTGTCACACACAATATAGAAACTTTCATGTTTTGTCAAGTCGTAAAAACCGAGCAAAGCAGGGCCGGGTCGCTAGTATT
Organism: Cosmia pyralina; assembly: GCA_946251885.1. Classification (NCBI taxonomy): domain Eukaryota; kingdom Metazoa; phylum Arthropoda; class Insecta; order Lepidoptera; family Noctuidae; genus Cosmia; species Cosmia pyralina. Next base: position 23,218,433 of record OX276349.1, on the reverse strand, counting down.
ATAATATAAATATTGCTCTTTTAATCGTAAGTATAGTAAGGATAGGCAGTAGTTAGTAAGGATATAATGAATACCTGAATACCTTGAAATGTCAATGTTTTTTGTATTGTGTTGTCGTGTTATTGGAATATAATTAAAAATATAATTTAATCAAGTAAGTATATAATATTAAAGGAAAGCATGAATTAAAAAAAAATAACATTGAATAATCATACAAAAATAAATAATATAAAATAAATTAATTTAAAATAATATTGTATCGATACTCGTAGAATGTAATTAGGATTTACGAGTAATATATATTAGTATTGTAATGTGCATGGACATGCTATGGAATTATGTATACTATATTTTGGGAAATAAAGACTTTATTATTATAGGTAGGATAAGGAAGCTTATTTGATTTTACAGTATCGAATTTAATTGTTCTTCCATTTAAATAAAGGAAGTTTACTTATCGCCTGTAATTATCTCTCAAATAAATAGACGACTCATATAAAATTAACCCGAAGAGCGCCTTATTAATAACCCCACCTTAATATACCTAATTAATACAAGTCTCTTAGATACACAACAAAACCAGTAGGTAATTTAAATGATGTCCTAAAATAACTCCCTAATATGGAGCCCCTAACAGCAGTGTCGTGGTCTATACATTATAATACCTAAATATGGTATTCCATTAACTGTTTACAGGCGCCCATTTCTCCGATTAGCAGTTTACTTCATACTGACGTTAAGTAGGACGACACGTTTACTTAAATATCTAAATTATAAACTTTTCCTGATTGCTTTGACAGGACATTTTTGTTTTTATTTCAGGGTGTAAAATAAAGGTTAAATTGTTGTTTTATGTGTCGAAGATGGGCGTAAATATCTTTAACAAGCACTAACAATGTGGCAGTAACTTATTTATATCAGAAACCTAAATAATTTACGGGAAAACTGTGAGGTGATGCACATCATAGATTATTAGCTTTTTGGTAAACGGACGATAGCACGCGAATACGCGATCTATACAACTAAATTATGTTTTGTTTTTTTTTATTAAGTTATCATTCATTCATTCATTCATTCAATTATGTTTTTCAAACACACAGAAGTAGCATAGTAACTTTATTTTCTTTATTTTTAATCTGCCGTGGATACCTGAAACCACAAAGGGAACATTCTCTTTCACACTGCTCTAGTTGCGAGACCAGCTAACTAGATGTCATTGGAGAAGAAATATGGTCAATCAAATGCCCTTTTGAAAGCCTCACCACCATCGGTGGTGGTACTTGTCGGTGTCATAATTCCTCGCAAACCCCGTACAAGACAACATCTAAGACATAATAATGAATTAACGATATCATTATCCTACTTCCTACTAATATTATAAAGGCGAAAGTTTGTGAGTGTGTGTGTGTGTGTATGTTTGTTAGTTCTTCACGCTCAAACGGCTGGACTGATTTGGATGTGGTATGTAGATAGCTTATACCCTGGATTAACACTTATGCTGCTTTTTATCTCGGTATAAATGTGAAAGTTTGTATGTTTAGATGTTTGGATGTTTGTTACTCAACCACGCAAAAACGGCTGAACTGATTTGGATGAAATTTGGCACAAAGGTAGTTTATAACCTGGATTAACACATAAGATACTTTTTATCCCGATAGTAGGTTCCCGTGGGATAAATTCCGACATGCACGCGGGCGAAGCCGCTGGCAAAAGCTAGTAATGATATAACGATTAAAACGTCGTAGATCTTTATAGTTTTAGATCTTCTAAACTCCACAATTAATTTTTATTAGTTTAGAGAATGGATGGTTTATGTAGGTACCTACCTCTAATACATCGTCATTGCACCCGTGCGAAACAGGGTTGAGTTGCTAGTGTAAGTAAGACACAATAGTCTAACAACACAATCCCAATTCACACTGTGTTTGGACCGCATGCGCCGTGGATAGTCTCACGTGCGTAGGTACATGCGCATTGATAGTACTACATTACCACATCTGATTCATCACGCGACTTTCTCTATCTACGCGCATCCACACGGATGTGGCGTTCATTGATGGAAAATGCTCATTCATGTCAATAATATGCGCCACAAAATACCGTATAACTTTTGGATGTGCATGTGATGCAATTTGAAAAAATCTTGACACGGAATTTGTGATTTGAAAGATTTAAGTGTGAATTTAACGCCTTTTTGAAACGGAGAAAGTCATGAAATCACTTTCAATTTTATACCTACACCCACACATACATAAAATTACGCCTGTAGGTAATCCCTGCAGGGTTAGGCAGTGGTGGTGGTCCAATGTACTATTATGTGTGTGTGTGTGTGTGTGTGAGGGTGAAAAGTGTAACTTCTTATAATATACCGGATGATTTTTTTTTACCGTCTAGAAATAAATAGGCGAACGGAAGAAGCCTATGGCATACCTAGTTTTTTTTTTTTTTTTTTTTTAATTTAAAAATCGAAATTCTAATCATACGCAGGGTGCATAATGATTTGAATTTCGATATTATTTAACGATTTAATTTGTTTTTCAAAATTTATGTTTTTATTGTTCTAGTATAAAAAGTTTACCTCGAATTTGTAGTATTTATTGATAGATCAATTTCTGTCTAAGCTATTAAAATCAATCAATCAATCTGCCTAGCCTTTTCCCAACTATGTTGGGGTCGGCTTCCAGTCTAACCGGATGCAGCTGAATACCAGTATTTGTCTAAGATCTAAGCTATTAAAATTAAAATTAAAAAAAACTTGGTATTCTACTCCGTTCACCTAGGTAAAAAAAGTCATCCGGTATGTGTTACCTATCCACTGTTACATAACTTAACTAGGAACGTGTCTTTCAGTGTGTGGTACAAATTGACCCATAACCACGCCGTGTCTTGAGCAACACCGCAGTATCCAAGGCTCGCGCCGATGTGACAAAACACATCTATCAGCTGACCAATGATCCACTTAGGCTGTGTTGGAGCTTCGTTTAGATGGGGCAGTCGACTGCCAAAAGTTTTTTGAAGCGTTTGATATTTTAATGATTCATGGTCTATTTGTGTTGAAGAGCTTCAAATGCATGACAAGTCACTGTCTTGTCTTAGATTAGATGTTGTGTTGACTAACGCTAATAAAATTCAGCTTTTGTTATAAAGTTTATAATTAATAACAAAACTAACAAACTTAATATCCTGTATCAGGTACTCATGATAAACGAATTAGTTTATCTGACTCATTTCATTTCAACACTTAATACTCAATACTTACTTCAATTCTTTATTGCATTCCATACTTATGTTAAAATTCCAATTAGTTGATATCATCACTCTATCATAACATCCTTATAAAATAACAACAAACACCAGACACAGGAGGGATATATTTTAGAAAACAAAAGCCATAAACGGTACTGTTGAACAAAAGACTCGTTTCCGCCAGAACTTATCAATATATGTGGTCTTACACCCTCATACATGAAGCGTGGGAGTATCCCATTAAGGTGCAATATCATCCAAGTTCCTAGATAGCAAGCATGTAGAATAGGAGCTTAAGTTTGCCATGCAATTTTATAGCGATCCCATTTACTTGGAAAATGCAAATTAAGTCTTCAAGTTTGCAAGAAGATGAGCTAAAAATAATCTTCTACTTCACGATAATTTTAACATAACCTACATGCATAAACAGCATTTCTAAATTCGATTACCAACCTATGGAATTTTCACGCTCTCTTTAAGACAGCGAGCTACTAGCTCAAATCTAAACGCAGCACGGTCCGTTCGGAGCCGTCAACTCAGCGCTGGCCGCACATCAATAACTTCGAGCCGCGGTCCGCTATAAACTGATTGCTTCCACTACTCCAAATGGCCCCATTTGCGCTTCGAAACTTTAATAAACGCCCCATGTCACTATTATATCGTAGTTCGTAACATATGTTACTATTCTGTTGCCTTTCCGGGGTAAAGATAATTCTCGGCTGACAGGGATGCTTTATGCTGCCTTTAGATGCAAGCTCTACTCCTGAAAAGGTGAAATATTTTTATCTTTCGTTATAATTGGGTGGATCTTCATGTAGAAGGTTTCCTGAGTTTAGGTCTACTTTGCACAAAGATGTTGATGGCTTTTCAACCATGATTTGTAGTGTTTCTGGCCCTCTGGAATGACTACCATCATTGTTACACGTAAACTTGAAACAATTCTACATAAACTGTTGGTACCGGCTGTCATTTGTAGATCATTGACAGTCGTTACGGGTAGTCCAAAGCCCGAAAGTCTGACAACCCGTCTTACTAAGGGGTATCGTATTACCCAGTAACTGGTTTGTGTAGGTCAGGTAAGGAGTCGCTCCATGTAAAATACTGGTATTCCGCTGCATCCGGTTAGACTGGAAGCCGACCCCTACATAGTTGGTAAAAGGCTAGGCTGATGATGATTTCCGATAATAATGTGTTAAAAAATTAACTCTAAAAACATTAAGAAGTGCTTCAGACCATCGAACTGAATAACTTTTACTACGGGACCAACTTTGAAATCATGAAAAATAAAATTGCTGTTACCTCTACTGTTCTCATCAAAATGTACGGAGCAGCTGATTTTTTTTTTCACGATTTCAAAGTTGGTCCCGTAGTAAAAGTTATTCAGTTCGATGGTCTGAAGCACTCCTTAAAGTTTGTAGAGTTAAAATATCTAAAAACTTAAGCCTCCAATGACACCATTAATTACGGATACTCCCCTAAATCACAATACACATCAAACTCAATCGCCAACTCGGCACCAAAACAGCAGAGTTTCATCTCAATTTTCCTCCTTCCTTACAATACAACAGCTATTCCACCTCATGCATGATACACATCTATTAGTCCAACCTTTAACTGTACTAATAATACAACGTAGCACAATGTATTACTATTAGCTGGCGAGTACTAAATACTAATAGCACAGTCTATAGTATAGACTCTATATATTAGCTTGCTGATAATACAGTGGCAGTCACGTTCTCTTGTGATAAAGCGGCTGATACCGGGACTAATTATTGAAAGGTTGTGATTCTAAGGAAACTGTGACAGAGGATTTCAAGCCTTTCAAGGCTTGAAGATGACGTCAGTAATTTGGCAGGTATTTGTTAGGGTTAAAGGGGAAAGCCAAAGGAAAGACCGTTCTAAGGATTTCAATAGTGTGTTTATTATCCTTTACTTTATATATTGGAAGGTGGGATTTACTAATATTACGTGAGACGTGTGGTCTCATGCAAGGCTTATAGAAGAGTACAGACGCTATGAGAAAGTCAGGATTTCAGTCAAGTGCTGAGGGCGGGCTCGGATATAAAAACATATATTTATGAGTTAGAAACAGAAAGACTAATAGTGTTGACGTAGGGTCGTTTGTTTTTGCTATACTCCAACAGTATTAAGATGAATTACTGTAAGACTATAGAAGCCTGCTGTATTAAAAGGGATACCTAAGGAAATTGGTGAAAAGCTTTGCGCTCTGTAAATTACTATACTCAATCGGTTAGGTAATTAAATAAAGGTAAACAAAAAAATCACGTGTCTGGTGTTAACCAGACACGACAGGTCACCAGGTTACGACTAACCTGTCACTTCAGCTGTCATGCTTTGACACAGTTGTACTCTTCAATTTAGCGACTTTATAATTCGTTGTTTAACGTAGCTATATAAAAAGTACAACTGTGTCGTAGCATGATGACTGAAATGACAGGTATTACGTTTAAATGTTTAGACACGTGGTTTTTTTTGTTTACCTTTAATTGCCTAAACCGATGGAGAACCTCAGATCAATAATGGAATAACTTAGTAATTTTTGAAGTCATTAATATCAACGTTATAATGCCGCGGCCACATTAACATCAACGTCAATGCCCATCATCGCCATAAACATCGCGGTAGTTAAATTTGGTCAAGAATCGTTCAAATTATCGCGGTAAGTGGTGGCTACATCTACGTCTAACGCCCTGCAACGCGTTAATCAACGGCATATCCCGTTAATGTGGCCGCGACATAATAATGTTTTGACGTAATAGCAACTAAACTAAATACTTGATTTCGAAATTAAGCTCTACCATGTGCTGAGTGCAGTGCATATTTAATTTAGCAATTTATTTACATCACAAACAATTTAAGTATACCATTAATAAACACACATGTTTCACTCGACGCTATCTTATCGTTGACCGACAAACGACACCTAAATACTTCAAACCGAGCTTCAATATTTATTGTCAACTAAAACGCAAGCGAAGTCTAATCAATTAAAATAACAGCCACATTTTTATAAAACACCCGCGGCCTCCGACTCACTGCGGGCGTCGCATCAAATCGCCCGCCCGCGCTGTTCTTCTTTTTGGCTTAAAGTTCTTTCAGATTTTTTTCTTTTTCTCTAACTGGTCGTAGCGTGATCAAATAGCCTATAGCCAGCCTTCCTCAAGAATTGGGCTATCAAATGCAAAAAAAAAATTCAAATCCGACTGGTAGTTCCAGAGATTAGCGCGTTCAAACATACAAAAAACCTCCAAGTGCGTGTCGGACCACGCACAACGAAGGGTTCCGTAGTTGAAAAGAATTTATCCCAAAAACAAACTTAACATTGTAATCTCAACAACAAAATTCTTTTTATGTGATAAAATTTCAAATTAACAATTTTCAGACTTTTCCCTTTACTTGTGCTGTGAGACCTTGCTTCTTGCCAAATTTCATGATTCTAGGTCAACGGGAAGTACCCTATAGGTTTTGATTTACTTGCGAGTATCAAAATATGTCGCATAAATGGCCGTATTTTTATTGCATTGACTTAGAAGCTTGATTTTTATAGTACTCTAAGGCACCATAGACCTACGTATTTGATATTAATTTCAACTTGATACCTCCACGCGTTCCTGACAAAAAGGACAGATATACAGACAGACAGACGGACGGACAACGAAGTGATCCTATAAGGGTTCCGTTTTTTCCTTTTGAGCAAACAAACTCTTCAGCTCTATTATTAAGTATAGATATTATATAGTATAGATAAATACTGATACGCAAGCGACAACGGGTAACACTAACAAGCAATCAATCCAATGACCTACAAACTGAACTGTGGAGTTGTAGACAACTCTATTGTATGCTAAAATGTGGTTTAATTGTCGCGTGTGTGACTAACAGGGCTGTCGCAGAGAAATAGAGGAGAATTGCGAAACATTGTTGAGACGTAATTCTTAAGGTTTGATTGTCATGTTGTCGAGTATTTCGGTTCAGCTTTGTAGTTTCGTTTATGTTAATTAGAATGTTGAAGACGTGGAAAATAACTTTTCAAGCTTCTAAATTCGCTTAGGAAACTACATAAACACTTTAATAAGAACCTAGAATCTCCATAATGTAAACTCGGACCAAATAAAAAACCAAGACAGCGCTGCGAACAATAGAGTGAAGCAAGCGCACAACTACACCTCACTCTTTGCACACGTGCTCACACGCCTACATTTACACCAAACTATAACTAAACTACACCACACTAAGTCCACACATGTTTACGAAACCGGCCTCACGTCACTGTTGACAGCGCGATGTCTTGGATTTTTATTTGGTCTGAGAATGTAAATAGATTGATCGATTAGTTAGTTAAAAAAATGCAAATAGCAAAATAAATAAAATATGAGTAACTAATGAAACTGACCTATTTTTTATTTGTTTTGCTCAATATGACGAATTTTCATAATATTGTTTAGTGTCTTTTGATCATTTTATCTATGTAATCAATTACAACCAATAAACTTTTTCCAAAATCATTTTAAATAGATATCCAAAATCTTATTAGAAAACACAGACATTGATTTCGGGTGTCACAATAATGTACTAATGTACTACTAACTAATAACCTTATCGGTAATTATATTTTCGAGCCGTTTGGGGTTGAAACCCTTGGGTCCGAGTGCACATAGTTTGTTCAACGAAATCTCCAAACGGCTGGTTGACACTTCCCGTGACCCAAGGGCTGGCTTTTACCTTGCCCAGCGGCTTAGCATTGCCATACAACGTGGCAATGCCGCCAGTCTCTTGGGTACTTTACCAGTCGACAGCGATGCGGAGGAATTTTTCGACGCCATATTTTAGTTTTTTAATAGTTTTAGTTATGTTAGGATATAATTTTGTTATTTTTAGGTTATGTTTACAGTTAAATGTAAATGATGCGTATACTATTTAATAAAAGTACTAACAACATAAACGTAACATAATGTATGTTTAACTTTGGATGACGAAACATAAAGTGCCAACCCTCATACAATTAACAAGAAGCGGGAACACCTACGATTACTGTGCCTACGATCTGTCAGCAGAGTAGGCAGTAAACCTACCCTAAATTATATGAATGTAAATCGTATTGTCCAATGTACAGCTCATTACAGAAATGAGCTGTACATTGGACAATAGCCTTAGTACACACACACACACAGTTTACAATTTTATCTATATAACGGAACTAGTAAATGGATCATAAATTAGAAGTAAGATATTGCTTGCTATGTGTGAAAATCCGGGTCTTCATTCGTGGCTAGATTTCAGTGTGAATGGGTAAGGAATTTTGGTTAGGAATTCTATTGTTGTTATTGTTGTTGCCAAAGCCGTACAGATTATTACTTATCTTTTGCCTGATCTGGGTAAGCTAGGCTATTATTTTTAAGTATAATCTGAATGATTTTGAAGCAAATTGCTAATCCATTGCTTCATATGTTCGAAAAATTTGTCGGCTCAACAACGTAACACTATGAACTGTCAAAATGAAAGCCATTGGTACTGTAAGTGTGTTTATTATAACACACAGTAGCAGTAGCTTTCATGGTAATTTCGTATACGAAATTACCCCACTGGCTTCATATTCAAGATAATCTAATCTTTAAATTGCGTAGAATGACTAATAATAATACACTAGATATAAGATAGTAAGACTTATCTACAGGGTGGTCCAAGTAGTGACGTCAAAAAGAAACATCTGAATTCCTCATACCCAGGGGTATTCGAAAATACCCCATGTATGTTCAGCGATTTTTTTGTAATTTTCGAGTTATTTTTGTTTTTGTAATTGTTTACAGTTTTCTGCCGGTGGAGCTCCAAAAATTTATATCTTTTTTTGTAGCGGGTATTTTTCAAGATTTTTTTTGTGACATTGTCGTCTTGAATGTTACTTTCATATCACAAAAAATATGTCTGAAGAATATACACTACAAAAAAGATATGATTTTTTGAAGCTCCACCACGCTCAAAAAAAAATAAATATACGCGAGGAATTGAGAACCTCCTCCTTTTTTTTGAATTCGGTTAACAAAATCAAAAAAAGACTGGAAAACTACAAATAAATCGCGCAACATACACGGGGTATTTTCGAATACCCCTAGGTATGAGGAATTCAGATTTTTTTTTAACGTCACTATTTGGACCACCGTGTACATCAGCTAAGTTGCTATGCAAAGAAAGTTTAAATGCATATTTTGTTTTAACCGCACCATTTATCATTGGGTTATAACAACATTTACCACTACACATAGTAAATAGAGACAAAAGGATTATTTTTCACTTTCCATGTCTAATCTCTCGTTAATCCGATATCTGGCTTAATCCTCAGTTATCAGCGTAAGATAGAAGTTAATTCTGACCAATATTGGCTAGTTAATGTCCATATTTAATCTTTTACTGATAAAAGCAAGGATATCTTATTTATAGTGATGATGTGCGTTGAATTACCATACGAAGGAATGTTCGGGGAAGTTGTTTATTAAGATAAATTACTGTGTAGTGTGCTTGCTTGACAGGAAAATTCTGATTTGAAAAAAATAATCAAGTTACGTATGTCTCAAGGCTCCTTCAAACAGACGCGAATCGCACGCGACGCCGTGTCGCGTGACGATCGGTGTCTTTGTGTCGCGCGCGATTCGCGTTGCGAATCGTGAGTGAGGGCTCGGGGCTAAATAATGACAGCGGCACTCTTTAAGGTGCTGAGGTCGGTGCGTGGATGGGTGACCATCTCTTAACATACTGAGACCCCTCCGTGCTGCCTTTTTTAGGTCTTTGACAATCTTTACGGGTAGTCAAAAGCCTGAAAGTTTGACAACCAGACTTACCAGTAACTAAGTTGTGCAGATCATATAGGTAGTCGCTCTAAGTAAAATACTGGTAGGTACTCAGCGGTATCCTGTTAGACTGGAAGCTGACCCCAATATAGTCGGGAGAAGGCAAATGACAAATGTACTCAAATGTCGTATTTAAGGTTCTAAAAAGTCAATATTATATATAGGGTGACTGGTAATTGGTGAGCGATACTTAAACACATGATTTTACTCATGATAATAAACAACTTTTACTATGGGGCCAAACCTAAAATCGCAACAAAAAAATCTGCTGCCCCATACATTTATGTTCGCATAACTCGTCAAAATGTAGGGAGCAGCTGATTTTTTTTTCGCGATTTCAGATTTGGTCCCATAGTAAAAGTTGTTTGTTATCGTGTGTTTGTCATGTGTTTAAGTATCGGTCACTAATTACCAGTCACCCTATACATTAACGTAACATTACCTACATCACCAATACTCCATTGATGGATTTGAAAACGTCCCCTTAAATCAATCTAGGTATAACTACCTGCTGAAGTTTATACAGCAATTTTCCCTATTAAGAACTGAACTGAGTAGAATATTAACTCCGAATAAAAGAGCCAATATCATCGCTTCAAAACATCTACTTAAATAGCACTAAAACGTCATTTTTAATCTTAAGATATTGCGCCTCCTTCGCCTTGTAAGCCTTGCTGAATACCTACTCGTAACGTCAGACCGGTATTTTTCCGATATTTCCACCACGTTGGCCAATATTACTCGAATACGGTGTCGTACGATATTACAAGATTCCCTCTAAATTCTGCGACCGAAAAATCGAAGAGGTAAGTATATTGTAAAACCAATCTTTATTTGGAAAATAGGACAGAATGTTTCATTTCGTTTGATAAAATATTATTTCAGCTACTCATGTAATTCCAATTTATAGGAAAGGTTGGAGAGCATTAGCTAGGGCTAATGGCAAGAGACTTAGGTCGAGGGAACCTGGTTAAAAATCAGCCTGCAAAAACAAAACAACGGCCAAGAGTACCATTGTTAGACGTTCCAGCACCTGCCTAGCCTTTTACCAACTATGTTGGGGTCGGCTTCCAGTCTAACCGGATGCAGCTGAATACCAGTATTTTACATGGAGCGACTGCCTATCTGACCTATTTTTTTTGTGGATGGGAAATTATCAGTCGGCGGCTGCCTATCTGACCTTCACAACCCAGTTACTGGGTAATATGATACCCCTTGGTAAGACTGATTGACGGATTTTCGGGCTTCTGACGACCCGTAATAACTGTCAAAGATCCACGAATGACAGCTGGGATCAACGGCTTGACGTGCTTTCCGAGGCACGGAGGGGTCTTGGTATGTAAAGATGGTCACCCATCCACGGACCAACCGCGGCATGCTCCATCGACCCGTGCTCCACAAGCCCCTCTCACTACCGTTAGACGTTTGTATGTATGTCATTATACAATACATGTCTAAGGTAGCCTCAAATCTCGCGATTTCATGAAATCATGAGATTTGAGGTCAATTCTAACTTATTGAGTTGGATTGCTGATTCTAATGATTATAATTCTGTAAATCCATATTAGTTACGGGCGCGAATCATATTTAAATCAACATACAACCTGACACTGACCTGCAAATTGCATAAAACGTAAGAAAATTTGAATATCTCGGGCTACCTTAGTGCATCCCCCTTAAGCTAAGTCTATACAAATATCGCAGTCTTAGAGAAACATTGTATTACCACTTTATCGTCACGTTTAGCTTGTACAACTTGGAGAAATCAGGCTGCTTAACTGTAAGCCTATTCAGTAGCAAGCAACGAGTTCTGAACATTGCTATACACTACACTACACGTCATTCACTAAGTATTAACTAAGTGTGGGCTTCAACTTAACCCACGTAGTTAACAAAGTCCTAGGATACTTAGAACAGCATACAGTATGACAACATTCAAAGGTCGTTTATCTTCGGAAAAACCGAACTTTTCCGAATTAAATGTGACTGGTCCAATAAGGGAGTGACGGAATTAGTGCGTCAATATATCTAAAATCAATTGCTGTCCGTTAACTCGAAAATGGATCGATCGATTTGATTTTTTTTTTTGTTTTTGTTTTATTGCCTCTTTACTCTGGGGTGGTTTAGGAAAAACCCAAAGGAACAGTTGAACAATCGAAATTGAAATTTTGACAGGACAACGTCTGACGGGTCAGCTGGTCTATAATAATTTAGGTGGGAAAATAAATCAATTTCTATTGGTCGATAGTCACATTTTATTCGCAATGTTTCGGTTTTTTCCGAAAACAAACGATGAAACCTTTGAACGTTGTCGTACTGTACAAAACTTTGCAAGAAAATGAAGTAAAATTTCTCCAAGAAATTCTTGTCTTGTTATTAGAAATGAGAGTCGATATGAGCTCTACAAGAATAGCTCATCCAGTGAGCGTTGGTGGAAGCTGAGCTGACTGCCAAAAGTGTTCCTGATGTGCAGACAGCTGCATTAATTGTGTCTAAATAACTTAGACAAGGGGGAAACCAATTAAAGACTGCTGGCGTTGCGTACGTACGTAACCATCTCATCGGTCTGCTGGTCGTTCCTTAAATGCATCCCATTTCCAAAGGTAATTTTCTCCATTCCTGGCTATTTAGACAACGTACTCTGCACATCTATCATATTAACATGTTCAAGTTGGAACAATTTCTTAACTTCGCGCTGTGTGAATCCTCTGTAGCCATAACTTATACCAGTCTTGTTACGTTAGACGCTTCAGCGATATATCATTCCAGTTAATCTGCACTGCATTGTATTCCAAACACAAACAGTGGCTTAACTAGTTCTGTGTACACTGTGTGCCAGAAAAAAAGTGCAATCCATCAGTGGATTGCTGCGTTTTTATTCTGCACTGGAAATGAATTAGTTCTACTAGCGAGGAATGAGAAAAAAGTTGGAATAATTTCAAGGCATTTGTATTCTTCAATGCAATTTAACATCTGCTAAAAATCGAATTTAATTGAGTACCTACTACTACTTTTGCAATAATAGTTTCTCAAACTTAAATTTCAAATAACCTTTTTACGTTTTTTTTTTTTGGAGTAACAACAACATCATTCAATTCAACAAAATTGAATTCGAAAACCCAATCTAATCCAATAAAAGCTTCACAAACTCAGAATTTACGACCAACAATTTAGAATCAATCATTCATAATCCAAGATAGCTCAATCTAAACGAAATACCACCTTAATTAGAAACAACACTATCATCACACAACGTCCTAAGTTCTTGAGGTCTATAAATAACGTGGTTCAGTTCATTTATAAAGCTGGTATCAGTCTGACCTGCAGTTTTGCAGCCATCAGTTCCGGCTGGCATTCCTCTATCAATCCTGGTGTCTCTGCTAATATATCTTGCGTCGTTAGAGTGGAGCTGTGGAGCCAGTCAAGCCAATGATTTGTTTGCCTGTATTGAAAGCTCGTTACGTATAAGTTTTCCAAAAATAGTGTTTTTCGCTTGTTTGTGTGGGTTTGTGACAAATTGGGTTTTTGAGCTTGTTATTCAATTTTGAAAAATGTTTTCAGTGTGTTCGGCTCTTAATTTTTAACTGTTTTCTGATGTGTGATTACCGAAAATGTGATGACGGGTGGCCGTTATTTATTTAATCGTTCATCTCATTTTAACATTGGCCAAAATTCTTATCTTTTTGCACAAGCTAAAGCCCCGCCCAAATCTGCATAAATCTCGTCACATATTATGTCTAGCCATCATTTATAATCTTCACAACTCAGTCATCTTTTTTTGCTCCTCCAATAGCTTCAGTCGGTCCATCCTTTTGATGTAGGTAAATCGCGTGCTGCGTGCAAAACGAGAGATCATTAAACACACAGCCTATGGCCTAACTATGCGGCTATATGGCCATATAGCCGCATAACTGGCCAGTTATGACGTCATAAACACCACCATAAACTGAATTGAGAATAGAGTTGAAACATTAGCGTTTGTTATTAACTGTGACTTTGATTGAGTGCATTTTGTTAAAACCTTTTGTCGGTTTTAAAGATCATTCTTAGCTTGAAATGAGTGTCCTTTTATACCTTAGACTAATTTATATTTAATTGGAAATATAATTAACGCGTCTCCTCGCTTGCAGGATTTGTTGGAATTAATTCTGATTCCCTGTAGAGTCCTTGATGTTGCTTCGGAATAAAAGCATTCGCTTGAATTCAATTGAAAATTTCCATTTAACTCTGTATTTCTCTGAATTCTGCAGAAATGTATATTTATTTATTATTGTGTCATTTTATCATGATGCAAAACAAAATAGCATTTTTAAAGTGTCGTGTTTTAGTGGCCGTTTCTTTAAAATTCTGCTCTAGTATTTGAAATGTGCAATCATAAGTTAATTGTCAAAGCATTTAGGTCTCACCTGTACCTATCTATGTAGTTACCGATCAAGATAAACAACATAACTAGCATGTTAAGTTGTTTACATTGTAATTAAGTGATTGATACTACACCACTAACCTGGGTAACTATTAGTTCGCCTAATAAATCGCAAGGCAATTGATGCAACCGCAGAGATTTATCTCCCTATCCTTTGCACTATTAATTTTCTTCAGATGATTTAAGAATATAATGAATGTATTGTAGTTAGGACAGGTGATTTATTACTTCGGAGTATTGTAATGGAATTTGCGTTGGTAAGTTAAAAGGTTTTGCAAATGCGTTATGGTCAAACATAGATTTTATCGTGGTTTAATTACTACTTAGAGATTATTAACTGTACACTTGTGTCTGTAAAGAAATTGTGAGAGAGAAAAAATATTCTTATTTGATGAATTACGCCTCATATTCAATGGCCTTTGTTAGAAGTAAGATGGATGCCAGATAAAGAGCTCGTGACTAAATGATAACAGCCGCACAGGTCGATCGTAGGGTTAAGCTACGCTTGCCGCGGTCGGTTCGTAGACAGGTGACCATCCATTAACATCGACCCCTCCGTGACTCGGAAAGCACGTCAAGCCGTTGGTCTGGCTGTCATTCTTAGATCTTTGACATCGTTACGGGTAAGTATTCAGAAGCCCATATAACTCTGATAACCAGTCTTACCAACAAGGAGTATTGTGTTACCCAGAACTAGGTTGTGGAGGTCAGATAGGCAGTTGCTCCATGTAAAATACTGTTATTCAGCTGCATCTGGTTAGACTGGAAACTGACCCCAATACATTTGGGAAAAGGCAGATTGAGTGGATGCCAGAACTATGCACATTCATACATTAGCAGAAGCAATTTTTTTATAAATTGCTCTCGAATGTTTCATCTGCGGGGTAATTGCGTAACACACATAAAATGGCAATCGATCGCAATGCGTTTCATTTTTAACCGTCTTCCAAATAGGAGGTTATATGTTCGACTTTATGTATGCTTACCGATTTCTCCCTCAATTGTGGACCGATTTTGAAAATTATTTTTTTGTTTGAAAAGGTATGCTCTCGAGGTGGTCCCATTGTCACCAAGTCCAGAATTTAATGAGGGGATCCCATTGAAATCGAGGGAATCCCTCAAATTTTATAGGCACACATATAGCGATTTGGGTATTTTTTATAGTATCTCGTGCATTTGCTCTCGGAGAGCACCATTTGGTGAAGTGGAACTGATGATGAAGACACAGATGGCCAACGGAACTACTCAATAAAAATTATTTCACGGGTTGCGATTCGATTAGTAAGCAATTTATGCTCGTCACAATGCATATGATGAAGTGGAGCTGATGGTGACTTCACCATCAGCTTCCAGTTCTCCTGGTTCTTAGTACGAGAACTCCTCAACAATTAACGTCCCTGCATCGGGAAAAGCAATATTTTGTAAAAGGTGATGAGTAGTGATATTAGGCTATTATAACATTGTAACTTAAATAAATTACAAACTGACCCACTAAAAAGTGAAGTATAAAAACCTTTTTTACAAAAGTAGGTACTGCAAAGTGAAAAATAACTTTTATTTCGGAAGTCGGTGGCAAAATACTAAAATACTCTCCAGACACCGACTTCCAAAATAAAAGTTATTTTTCACTTTGTAATGTGTTTTTGGTAGTCGGTTGTTTTTTTTACAACCATTGTTTCATAGGTTTGAAAAATTCGTCAGCTCAACAACGTAATTAACGTAATGATTGCTGATCTGTCAAAATGAAAGGCATTGCGATTGATTGTTATTTATGTGTAAAACGCAATTACCGCGCTGATTAAAACAAAGGGAGACACATACGTAATGGTTTTTAACAAAATGTTTATTTTATGGCAATATGTTAGAGACTTTTCAACCTCTAATTAATTTATGTTTCATATACAAATACGTACGAAGCTAGCAACACGTAAATGTTGGTAGTTGTTGTTGATTAAAATCTAACCCCCAAAGGGATGATGCTGGTAATACAGTTCGATGTCAAGGTCTTTTCTATCGATTTCCCAATGATGGGTAGGTCCCTAAGCGGTAATACACATGCGACTGCCTTATCTGATGTATTATTTTTGTATTGACTATACTAGCGATTCCTATAAACATAGTTTACAATAATAACAAAATTATATACTAACATAACTAAAACTATCAAAAAACTAAAATATGGCGTCGAAAAATTCCTCCGCATCGCTGACGACTGGTAAAGTACCCAAGAGACTGGCGGCATTGCCACGTTGTATTTTTAGGTTATGTTTACAGTAAAATGTAAATGATGTGTATACTATTTAATAAAAACTAATCGTTTACAATTACATAAAACCAGACTCTCGTAGAAACCAAGAGTGGAAAAAGTTCCACTCTTGGTTTCTACGAGAGTCTGGTTTTATTTTAAAATGTTTTTTCAAAGGAAAAAACATTTTTCATGAGATGGCTACATTGTATTAGCAATCAATCTACATACTTACTAACGTTTTCAGACAATTATTTTTACCCGGATAAATGCTAACGTAACGGAAAAATGTAAATTGGTAAAAAACACTTTCATGTCAAAAATATATGTTTTAATCTAGATGACGGTATTTCTTATCTGACTACTCTGAGAAGAAAGGCATTACACCTCATGAGACCAAACCTGAAATCGCGAATCGGGAACAGCATGATTTTTTTTCGCGATTTCAGGTTTGGTCCCATAGTAAAAATTGTTCATAATGTTGATTACAATGACCCCTTAAGAGGATAACGGTGATTAAAAATACACCCAGTATATACAACGTTCCGACATCAATCGTCGGGGAGTAGCCCATCACCAAACACAACACCCGTCTGGTCGGAGGATCCCCCCTTTTCTATGGAGAATGAGTGAAGTTTACACCCTGTTCCTCATACTTCTATAAGTTGTTATATTTACCAAAAAGTTATTAATCAACCCCTAGGCCTTATGGGATTCTCTTTGTCATGATTTCCTATTCCTATGACAGGGTCCACTTTATCGAGTCTTCAATTCTTTTATTACCATAACTAATGTGCTAAATCTCTTTGTTTCCAGGAGTTGAAGGAGAGCTTCAACTATGGTCTGTTCTGCCCGCCAGTCAACGGCAAAGCCGGCAAGTTCCTGGACGAGGAACGCCGCCTCGGAGACTACCCCTTCAACGGACCTGTTGGATATCTTGAGGTAATATTGAAAATAAAAATCGTTTATTGTCCAGGTAATACAGCAGCAGCAGGGCATCGGTTAAATACAGGATGAGATAAAATTAGTAGCTTAAAATATTACCTACAGGCCTACAGCTAGGTTACAAAGTATTATTTGCGAGTGAGCCCCAAACTAGACAGTAGTTATCAACTCTTTATACTTTCGACAGTGTCATACAATATGTGAATATGCCTAAAAATATAGGGAAAGCTAAATTCTTAAAGCTTAAATGTTGCAGTTACTTATAAGGAAATTAGTTAAAAATAGTAAAACTGAAAGCGAAGGCTCATAAATTTCTTAAACGTGAATTAAAACTTTTATAAACAAGTGTCTTGGGTTCTCAATCCAGACGCTTGCATAAAGTGGCACAGCATAAATCTCAGAAAGTAATATCTCTGTGTTAATAATTTTTTTTTTAGAAATAAGTTCAGATTTTCATTTCCAACTCGCTAGAATATGACGTTACAGATTTATGGCGGTTTAACTGGACCAAAAATATGAGCCCCTCAGTCCGCACATCTGGTCCAAGGTGGAACCTTCGTCAAACAAATTTTTCAATCGTCAGACAACGTTTATTCATGGAATAAATATGGCGGTTTGACAGCTTTTGTATAGAAAATATGTCAAACTGTCATATTTATTCTTCTGAATAATTAGACCCTAGGCTTCTTCGTCATAGGGCTAATTTGTCCAACGTCGAATATCTTTTATTGGTGGAATAAAATTGCCGACCGGCAGTTTTTGTGCGAAGAAACTATCAAAAACTCAAAATATATTCAAAGATTAAGACTTTTAACCTCTGAAGTGCCAACTGCACCCCATGTGTGCATAAGGAAAAATCCTTTATATAATAGGTATATAAGCTTAAATCGCATATATATAAACGATAAAAAACATCATCCGATGGAAAAAAAATCATCATCAGCAGTTGTGAAGCTATGGGGTTTGTAATACTTTGTATAAAAGTTTGGTCGAATTCACCCTTAATAGCTTACTAGGGTTGAATGGCTAAAACAAAAAATCTTCATCGACATTGTGAAAGTTCTTTGCTGTCTGGTTGCGAAGTTGGTTGAAGACTTGGATCAGGCTTCTACCTAGTAACGAATGCTTGTATCTTTAATCAACTCATCGTTAATTTCCAGTTAAAATACAAGCGGCGGGTCTACAAAATGCTGAAGCTTGACGAGAAGACGCTGAAGGCGCTGCACTCCCGCGCAAACCTGCGGCGGTTCCTCGAACACGTGACGCATGCGCAGATCGACAAAATCACCAAGGCGTGCGCTAAGGGACTTGATCCTAACTTCCATTGTCAGGAGACTGGCGGTAAGAGATTTTATTTATAACACAGATACTGCATGATGCCTTTGCATTTGTAACTAGAGAAATAAATCCATATTTCGCTACACCCTTGCCTTCTCCTTTCTAGACGACGCCTGCAGGACCTAAACGCAAGTTTTATAATGCCTAAAAGTATATGATCTACTGCAGTTTACAAAATCAGAAAAATATATGATATTTTTCAGGATATATGTGCTAGTTAGAAAGTGTGTTAAAAACATAATAAATGTAGGTACAACTAAATACCACTAATTTGGTACGATATAAAAAAAAAACGAAGATACCTCTAAAAATTTCTTATAACGATTAAAAACCATACAAAGGAGAATGGGCAATTTTGTATGGAGCGTGGGCGGTCCGCGGCCAAGGATGATTTTGTTGTTTATTGATGTGGTTTAGTCCTAAAATTACCGTGTAGAAGTTTTATCACTGTGGTGTACTTCTAAACCGGCTAAAATACATTTTTATTTCCGAACACTTTATACAACGTGTAACGTTAAATGCGCAAAACCTCTTAAGGGGTCATTGTACTCATCATTATGAACAACTTTTACTATGGGACCAAAGCTGAAATCGCGAAAAAAAAATCAGTTGTTTCCTACATTTATGTTCGAGTAACTCGTCAAAATGTACTAAACAGCTGATTTTTTTTGCGATTTCAAGATTGGTACCATAGTAAAAGTTGTTCATAATGATGAGTACAATGACCCCTTAAGAGGTTTTGCGCATTTAACGTTACACTTTGTATAGCTTATGCTTATGCTTAGGCTTATGTACAATGCAAAAATAGAAAAGGAAAGTGATTTCTGAAAACAAAACTATTCTAGATAGGCTCAAAGATATTTAATATATAATTATCTATATATTACATTGTTAGTATGAACAATTACCATACTACGTATTACATGTTACATACGATGTAATTACTATAAGTTAGTTAGTTTTACAATACTAAACCACCGATTAATCTGATATTCCATAGCTATAATAATAGTGCCTACTCATCATGCTCTATAATCGCACTTAATTCCGCTGCTGGTAACCGGATATCCTCGGTTTGATTTCTTGCCCAGCCTAAATACCACACCACACACATAACATGTGCGCAGCATCCTATCGTGCGCCTTCCACTCAGACATGAACAATAGTAATGAGCGATAGCTTCCCGGCCGTTCATTTGTCGGTCAATAACAATATATGAATAATAAATCCTAGACCTTACATGTCTAGACTGTATTCTGACACGTAATAACCAAACGTCTTGCTCTGCAATGTAATCGCTAAGACCCCTTATTTGCTGCTCTCGGTACACTTCAATATTATACAAGCCCTGTACTAGGTGCTCAGCATAATAACTGCGGGCTAACTTGACTTGGTACGTACCGAGAGCAAACAGAATAAGATCATCCTCTGTAAGATTTGGGAAATCGTCAAAAACAGGCTGATCACCGGTGATGCTTTGGAACGTTGCTCTTTGTCTGTTTATATTATTACGAACAACATAGTCCGCCAGGTGATTTGGTCGATTCAAGCGGTCGTTTATAATATCCACAAATGTGGCTGCATGTACGCTATCATGTATGGGCTCCTGAAAAGCGTTAATTAGTGCAGCTGCTATTTTAAAGTCTTCAAACATATGGTTTAAAGCCCGATTAAAATAGTCTTGGCGAAACAATTTGAAGTCACGCTTGAATCGACCATTTATTACTTCTACCACCCAGCGGCAAATGGTGACCAATCTAGACCTATTCGCTTGTTCGGTTGTGAGCTGATCTGCACCGCGGTCTTTACTTTCAGGCATATAAGCAGAGTAATGAAATTGTGACAAATCAGGAAGGGCGTCTCTAAACCCACGATCTAGTATAAATATATCGTTACGACGAAAGAACCAATGAAATGTACCTTCCTCGTCATATAACATTCTTTGTAATATAGTTGCGTCTGAATCAGTAGCTGCGTAGGGTCCACAAACATCTAAAATATAACCATCGCAGCTTACTATAATGAATGGTTTTAAAAGGTTGGAAAACTTGTGTAAACTATACGTATTTCTTTGGAAAGAATAATTGGAACTCTTCTGAATGTAGATGTATGTTCCGTCCATTATCGCTATTGCATGTCTGTCGTCTAATGTTGAATCAGGGTTTCCAAACAAAGCATTCGGTACGTAGAGATTGCGTTCAACGAGCATTCTTCTGTCGACGTGATTGAAACCCAGGTGCCTAGGCACAAACTCGGCAAATAAACAATCTCTTGCGGTTTTCAAATGTCTTTCAAGAGTTCTCCTACTCATTTGAAAGAGCGTGGCAAGTCTTTCGTTGCATTCACCAGTCCGCAACTTCATCAAATAAATGGCTAGAGCAGTTTTGGAATGTGAACTAGACAAGGAAGGCGTTTGTTCCAAAATATCGTAGAATTGTTCTCGACTAAGACCCAAGCGCATATGTACTTCATTGGTGTCCATATTTTCAATATTTTCAAAATCTAGAACAGAGCTTCTTGACACAGCTTCTTTCATAAGACCCATCATGTGTAAGAAATGAGTACTATTAAAATCATGTCTTAGAATTGGACTATCAATGATCTCGTCCCAGTCATTGGACCTTAGATGTGTTTCACATACTCTTGTTTCTTTTGGTATATATAAGTTGGCATCCATAAGAAGTGATATCCGTATATTTTGAGGAATCCGATGACGTGTAGTATTTCTACATCTCTCAAACATACAGACCGCTGCATTGTTAGGCACTCTAGAATACTCATCAATCTGTAGTACACATTCGTGCGAGGCCGGGTTTGGATTAGGCTGGACAGCACGTTGAGCTCGTTGCCAGCATGGTCGACAAACGTATTCCAGACCGTTATATTCAATCTGGAAAAATCATATTAACTTATAAGTAAACTACATACCTAGTGATGTGTAACATTAATAAAAAAATCGTCTGAAGTGTTTTACAGGTAAAATAAAACAAAAGAAATGACTCATGCAAGTCAGCAGGTAGCAAACTGTCGATGTTTCGCAAGTCGTTAGCACATTCCTATTGTTACTGACATTTATTACAGGACGACTCTACTCACTAGAACTCAAAGGTCATGTTTCGCTGTGACAACTGTAGTAATATGTTATTTACTGTTATGTTCGTCCAAGACTATTATTATTAACATTAAAAAAACTTACTTGATGTGGGGCAATAGCTTCAATAATATATTGAGCATTTGCGGCATTTTCCTCAAAAAATGCATGGGTTATCTCGAATGATCTTCTGTTAACCACTGACCGATTGCACAAAACACACACTGGTCGATTTTCCGCCATATTCAACTAAACCCGGTTTGTAAGTAGAATCGAGTCCAAAAACGTATGCCAAGTGATCAATTTAGGATAGGAGTAAACAAAGTCCAGTATGCAAGCAGAGGTCGAAAGGTTTATAGAAGCACAAGGTAAATCGATGAACAATCGCACAGTACACAACGACACAAGCGTAACCGAAGGACTGCGCGGAAGAAGCGCGCGCGCACCGCTTGCCAGTTGCTTTGTTCTTGCTCGAAGCTGATTGGTCCTCCGCTTTAACAGGGTTGCTTTGTTCTTGCAAGAAGCTAATTAGTCTTCCGCGTTAACAGGGTTGCTTTGTTCTTGCTCGAAGCTGATTGGTCCTCCGCGTGAGCAGGTAGTTGAGTCAAACCGGTGGGTTTTGTTGTGTTGATGATAATAAGTGAAAATAACACGTGTCACGACACGTTTTGAAGTAATATTAAAGCATTACACACACTTATAATATAATAATTATGCAAAAATGCTCTATACAATAACATTGTACTGATATTTAAATATCTCTTTTTCTAAATGAAACACAACGTAACGCCCATAGTAAAAGTTATTCCTAACTAACAGTACTTTCATTTGACACTAATTTGAAAACTGGCCGCCGACCGCCCAAAATGCCCATTCTCCTTTACATGCAATCATTCTGATTTTTTTTTTGTCAAATTATTCTACAAGCACCATATTAACTTAGGAGTGTTTTAATTTTTAATTCCAATCAATATATTTTTTGTAAATAGATAGGTAATTACTTCATATTTTGCAATAAATTACCAGCGTTGTGTCATCGCGCTTCTCATTCTTTTCTATGCAGTGCGACAGTGACCGCGCTTTAACTTTTCCTACTTTTAAAACAACGCTAGTTTTCTTTCGTGTATTCAGAGTTCTGGGCACTGAATTTGCCCACAAGGACGCCGCTCATGCTGATAATAGTTATACAATAAAACAATAAACGCCCTTACCAAAACAAAGCTCACAATATTGGCTTACACTCGCCTTGTTGCGGAACTCATCCGTTCCGCTCACAATATCTTTTAATAGTATTACTTCACACCTTCACAGTCCACACTGACCTCCTACATCCGCGATCAGATATTAAACCCATTCATCCACTTAGGATCAGCCATGAATGGCTCGGACATTCTCTTGCCAAGTTGGCAACGCAGCTGATCTACGGCCACACTCATTTACATACTGATTCTTATCTGCTATTGTTCTGCGTGTACCTAAAATAGTATTAAGGGTGTGTGCAGATACAGTTACTAACTAGGTATGGTTGACGAAAAAAGTGGTTTGAGAAACGTTCTAGAAAGAAAGATAATCTCAATGATACTTTAAAGACATTTTAAAACTTTCTTGGTTGATTTAAAGTTTTATGATGAAAATTAATACGTAAATATCTTGTCCCAACGTGCAGCAATATTCTAAATTGACGATTTTTCTGAAAATCAAAAATCGTGTTATGTACTACCTACTTTTTTTATCGCGGTGATATTTTTTCGCGCTCTGGATTTTCAACGCACTGCACCGAGAGTTGAAATTTCACCAGTGTGTTTTTTTTACGCACCGTGATATGCTCTGTTGGATTCTTAAAGCTGCACCCTAATTGCGTAATGCACTACCAATCGGAGTTTGAATCATTTTGAAACAAATTGCTAATCCATTACTTCATATGTTCGAAAATGCAACTCGACAACGACAACGTAAATAACGCAATGAACGTTGTTGAACTGTCAAAATGAAACAGATTCCAATCGATAGTGTGTTACGCAATTAGGGTGCTGGGCTCTATGCCGAGAGTTGAAAATCCAGTACGCCATACATAATCGTCGCGTCAAAAAATCGCGTGAAAATAGTGCGAACCTGGGCTAATGACCAACGAAGAACATAGGCACAGTATAATAATGTTACAGTAGTTTATGTTCATAGAAAACGGCCGCAATGACGCGCTTCGAAATCTCAGTATATACCACCTACGCAACAGTTCGAGTGCGCGTCAGTTACACACGGACGGACGCGTAATTATCTACCGAGCGGCTGTAGGTAATTAATTCAAGGTCACTGCCCAGATAAACTACTGTAGCTTTATTATTCTGTGACATAGGCCCAAAAATCCCCACCTCTCAAAAAAACCATTTTGTTTAAAATCAATACCAGACAGAAGAACAATACTGCCCATCTTGTTGACGTTATTATATCTCAAAATAGTCCAGACAATTTTCTCTGAATCTGAGACGGTGCTCATTTGTTCCGAGAATCAATAAAGTTCTTTGATACGAGTATTACGTCTTTTCAGTCTGGCTAGACATTTCAATTGAACTAATTAGTATTACCTCTATTGTGAACTGCCTTTATGACGTCACAAAGGCTAAACCTTAGATGTGCCCTTACCTTACACATAAATCGTTATGAGACGCTTATTATTACGTCAATTTGAGTCTGAGGCACAGTTAGCTATTCAAGGCAAGTTGTTCTGAAAGGACAAACGCTGCTCTGCATTTAGGTCGTCTAGTGTACCTACCTACGTAGTCGTAGGTACTTAGGTATACTTATGAAACAGACCAGCTGTGCCCGCGGCTTCGTCTGCTTAGAAACTTCCGGAGTTAAAAGCTATTTATAAATCCAGGAAATATTCAAAAGTGTCTTTCAAATGTCACAGGCAGGCACATTACTTTGTGTATTTAATTTCATCACTACTGCTTTCAAAACGGTGAAAGAAAACATCGTGAGGACACCGGTTTGTCCTAGAACCAAAAATTCGAAGACATGTGTCGTCCACCAACCCGCACTGGGTCCGTGTGGTGGATTATGGCCCACTCCCTCTCACAGAGAGGAAGCCTGTGTCCCAGCAGTGGGAACATTATAGGCTGATTTGTAGTTAGTCTTTTATTAGCTAGTGAACAAGGGGTCGCTTGGGGGGAACTACGGAGACGTCCACTGCTGAACATAGCAGTGGACGAGAACGTCTTTTGACTGAGATGATGATGATTATGTTGACCAAGGGATCGTAATTTCAATCTTCACCAGTTGCACGTGTGTTGCGTTTATTGATATATGTATTATTGTTGCATAGTAACTGGTTTAAAAATAAATAAATATTTCTGTAGATCAGGGCCAAAGCGGTCTTTGAAAAAAGACGGTTATTTTACGGCAATTTCGTTCAACTAGCGTAACTCGTGTCCAAATGATAAATCCATAACAAATTCAATAACAATTCTCAGTTCAATTTATCATATCGTCACAACTACTTCCAAAAACATCTCAGACCATTCAATTCAAGGCTGCTACGAACGTCTGAACACGCCTTAGGTATTGTAAGAGAGGCGTATCTACCGAGCCATGGATAATCTGCGATAAACGTCGCCAGTCCTTGAAGCGAGTTGAATTATTTGTTCCTGTCGAAAAACTAATATATCATTTGTGATTTAAATGTCCCATTCTTTACGCAAAACTCCCAATGGATGGAATGAAACTGGTCATTGTTTCAAGTAACGTCATTTAGGTGTGTTAAATTCCAAATATATTTTAAGTCTTTAAGCGTATCAAAGATTTTGAAAAGTTTTAATTGGTATAAGTAATGCGTACTGTGTCATTAATTTGGTCCAGCTCGTGTCAAAATACAAATACCATTTCAGCTTTGACGAATCTTGTTTAGGTGCGGATTGCTACCAAATTTTCGTCTTTTCAATCAGTTTTGAATTTATTTATGATGTCGTCCAGCACGCCTAGCTTGACCACCATAGAAACGGGTTTTGTTGAGCAAGAATAGATAAAATGACAGATTTTATAAATATTTCTACGCATTCTACGCTCGCTTATTACTAGCACGTGCGTGGCTAAGTAATAACAGCCGCACGGGTCGATCCATCAGGTTAAGCTACGCTTGCCGGAGTCGGTCCGTGGATGGGTACATACCGAGACTTCTCCGTGCCTCGGAAAGCACGTTAAGCCGTTGGTCCCGGTTGTCATTCGTGGATCTTTGACAGTCGTTACGGGTCGTCAGAAGCCCGAAAGTCTGTCAACCAGTCTTACCAAGGGGTATCGTATTACCCAGTTAATGGGTCGTGGAGGTTAAATAGGCAGTCGCTCCATGTAAAATACTGGTATTCAGCTGCATCCGGTTAGACTGGAAGCCGACCCCAACATAGTTGGGAAAAGGCTAGGCAGATTGATTCTACGCGTCTAAGCATGGCAACGTGTAATTTTGTCTATTCTTCCATCGACGAAACGTCGTCATGCTACGCGTCCAGTTCCAGATAGAACTCTTCTCTCATGTCTTTTCTTCTCTCTTCTTCCCTAGAATTGAAACTAATCTAAGCAATGTTCTCATTACAGAGACACCCCTAACAATCGCTGCAGGTTTAAAGACACCAGGCAAAGTTCTGATAGCCCTCGTGAACGGCGGAGCCCTGCTAGACTATAGGACCAAAGATGGCAGCACAGCTATGCACAGGGCTATCGAGAAGAACTCTCTAGAAGCTGTCAAGACCTTGCTGGAACTCGGAGCGTCTCCTAATTACAAAGATGGGAAGGGATTAACGCCGCTGTACCTTTCAGTGACGAATAAAACTGATCCACTGTTGTGTGAGACCCTGTTACACGATCATGCGACGATTGGAGCTACTGATCTGCAGGGGTGGCAGGAGGTGCATCAGGTGGGTCAAACAAAAAGCTTTTTTTTTGTATGCTTCTATTTCTAGATCATCAAATCTTTATTTTTTGACGTGTTTCACCCATCAAGCCTGCGGAGTTTCTCTAGCTAATTTAATTTGAACCTGTATATTGAGTTTCGTATAGTGTCCCGCTAAGTGTTAACGTTTGAATAAACTTGTACAAACTTCACTTAACCTTTCTGTTCACATTTCCAGGCCTGTCGCAACGGTTTAGTCCAGCACCTAGATCACCTCCTGTTCTACGGCGCCGACATGAACAGCCGCAACGCGTCCGGCAACACGCCGCTCCACGTGTGTGCTGTCAACGCGCAAGACTCCTGCACACGCCAGCTGTTGTTCAGGGGATGCGATAAGGAGGCGCTGAACTTTGCCAACCAGACGCCTTATCAGGTAACTAGCTGCACCCCGCGGTTTCACCCTCGTAGACCGGGATAAAAAAAGTAAGCTTTGTATTAATCTAGGGTATAAGCTATCTACATACCAAATTTCATCCAAATCGGTCCAGCCGTTTGAGCGTGAAGAAGAAACAAACATACAAACACACACGCCCTCACAAAACTTTCGCCTTTATAATATTAGTGTGATAAAGGTTTCCTGATGAAAGGTTCAACAGGTGTTCTCAATAGAAATCAAACACCTGTTGATATAACAATAATAACAATAATCAGCCTGTATTGTCCTACTACAGGGCAAAGGCCTCCCTTTCCTTTTTCCACTCAACTCGATCCTTAGCCAATAAGAACCAATCTCTCTTATAAGCGTCAAGTTCGACCCGCCATTTACGCCTGGGTCTTCGCGATGCCGTTGGACGTTTTCAGGAACCCATGTTGTGGTGGTCTTAGCCCCCAATACAACCGACAAGCGGCAAACGTGTCCGGCCTAGTCCAATTTGAGCTTGGTTGCTTTTTGGTTGACTTCTTGGATTGTCTGAGAGCGCAGTATCGAGTTCCTTAGCCGGTCGGTAATTCGAACTCCGCGGATACTGCTTTCCATGTTGAACTTGACCAATATTGTCTAACACAGCTGAAATTCTTCGGAATTTTAGACTTTACAGGCACTGTTAGTCAAGTTTACATATAGACTACTTTGTCAAAAGTAATCCAGTGTTTAAGAAAGAATATCTTCTCGTTGTAATTAGGTGTTTTCAGTAGGTAAGAGACAAACAATCCATGAGAAATACCCTAATCGACTTTTCTCTTCATAAGTGAAAAGGTGGTCTGGCCCTCTTTGGCCCTTGAACCCCACGATTTTTACAAGTTTTCATTTAACTTACCTTGTTAATTAGTATGTTAGTTATACATGGGTCAAATCTTGCAAACTAAATTAAAACCACTTCCTCTTATCCTACGGAGTTGAAAATTTTACATGTTCATTTTGTTTGGAAGACAATGCATTTCTTTTTCTTTTAGTTACTTACCCACTTGAAGCGGCACTTACTCCTATTCATGAAAATATCTAATCTAAAATCCCCAGGTGGCAGTAATAGCTGGCAACTTAGATCTGGCAGAAGTGATAAAGAACTACAAAGCTGAAGAAGTCGGTGAGTCCAGACCCGGTTGTGTACTGCATGGCTTTGATTGGAGCTTTATATACGCCTTATGTGTTTTTAACATGGATTCTTATATCAAAACTATTATGAGCAAAGTTATCAATCGTCCAACTGACTTAAGATTCGTATGATTCTTAAAAAAACCCTGTGTAATCGTGAAAATTTCAAAATTACCAATCAGGCTTTTAAACTAAAATTGTTAATAATTTGTTTAATAAGGATTCTATATTTTTTTAAAGATAATAAGAACCCATGTTGTTAAAAATCCAAAATTTAAATATTTTATGTGCAATGCTTTAGTATGTTTACCGCAAATACATATACCTATACAAAATGACACACCATACTATTTATATTAAGTAGTATCTGTGTAAATATTTTATAATTATTATTATTGCATGCGTCATCCGTTCTATCTATTCTATTCCATTGCTTAATATCATAATGGTGATGGTTGTATTTTTGGAAACCTACGCTAATATATGAAAATATCACTAACCGAACCTAGATTATATACCAACAAACATTAATATGTAATGGGTTTAAAAATATATATTTATATTCCGAATATTTAACACCTCTAAATATTAATCCCCAATATTTTATCGCACTATTATTATTTTTTATAAAAAAAATTGTGTTCGTCAGAAAATTAAAATTTGATGTTTGATTATGTTCTTGATATTTATTTGAACGCACGA
Organism: Cosmia pyralina; assembly: GCA_946251885.1. Taxonomy (NCBI): domain Eukaryota; kingdom Metazoa; phylum Arthropoda; class Insecta; order Lepidoptera; family Noctuidae; genus Cosmia; species Cosmia pyralina. The sequence continues at coordinate 23,189,107 of OX276349.1, read as the reverse complement.
TTCCTTTATTAGTTTGTTCGGTTGCTAAATAAAATATTTCAGTGCCGTTCCGTGGTCCTCCTCGGTACAATCCGAAGAGACGCTCTGCGGCTTGGGGGGGGTGGTGGATGGCGGGGGACAGGTCCTCCCTGGCGTCGTCCACTCGGATCCCAGCCGAACTAGACACGCTGCTGCGGCGCCAGTCGGGGCCCGCGGCCTCGCCCTGCAGTCTTGAGAGACCGTTCTCCTCGGCGTCATCCAGCATTAGTGACGCCAGCCATCCCAGCCACGAGGATGATGCCAGTATACTCACAGGTAAAATTGAGGAGGTTGAGTTGCGTTGGAAGATAACGTCACAGACGTAGATACGACCACTATAGTCAGCAAAAACCTATTAACAACAGCACATTCACACAGTAAATTTAATACCCCACATAGTAGTCGTATCTACACCGTTACATTCCAGCGCGTGGTCCAAGGTTGCGCACACGCCACCACGGCCACCATGACGACTGACAACCATCACCATGCACCGACATCGCCCGTCCACTTCGTTGCATGTTCTATATGCCTTTATGTCATGTAGTTACCCATCGAACGCTTCTTCGCTTCCTTTTACGACAAAATTATGATTTTTCCACTTATACCCCTTTTAGACCTAGGATGTACGAAATTTGTGTTTTTAGAGGAGTACGGTTAATTTTAACGCAGTTCTAATTTTAAGGTAATGGAAACAAAATATCGCCCGCTCAAATCCAACTTTATTAACAACTTGATCTATATAGTCCAAAACTTGTACCTATTTAGTGTTTTCTGTTCACAACACTACACGCTATAAGTCCCCGTATCCAACAAGTCAAGTGTCCATCACTGTACAGTTGGCACTAAACCTACACAGTACACTGTTATTAACCCATTTCGTCCCCTTTATAGTGCAAATTAATAATAAAATGGAGCTACTGTACCGCTCGCGTTAGCGTTGAAGCTCACAGAACAAAAATCCTAATGTTGGACCAAAGTGTAGCAACGAAAAATAATTTGACCTGATTTAAAACCTGACTGACCGTTGAGCGACACTAACCCCAACAGATAAAAGCGCGGGCGACACCAGCGACATCATATCGGACTCTAGCGGCGTGGGCACCAGCAACTCCGACACCACCTGCTCGCTGCACGGCGGCGCCACTGTCGTGTGTCTGCAGCCTTATGACGGCGCCACTCCTGGTCACGTGCGCCTCAACCAGGGAGATATTGTTGAAGGTACAGTGTCAGACACTATAGAAAAACACGTGTGACGCTCGGTACTTAAGCTATAAGTCTTAGAATGCCGCCAAAACCGGACACACCAGAGTGACATCGTGAAAGGTACAGTATCAGACATCACAACCGAACCTCTTACGGTGCTGTGCTCCTTGGCTAAAAACGTAAACGTCTATCAGGTTAATAAAAGTCAAAGTTATCTTAGGCACTACAGAGTTACAGACACACAACTGACACGCGTCGTATCTATGATTGGTGCCTGCAGCCTCATGGTCATATAACGTTAAACAAACTGTACCTCGACACTGGAGAGACTAGCGCATGATATTAATATTTAAATTGAACTTGTGTGTATTCTCGAATAAGTCCTTTAAAAACAGAAGTCATCAGTCATCACACTTGGTGGCATACAGTACTTACAAACCATTATTAATGCCATTTGTCCTCATATATACTAAAATAAAATATGAATAATAAAATGTCATTGGTTGCACTTTAACTGACAACAATGTGAGTAACTGAATTCATTCATCAGCACGACTGTTACTAAATTATGGAGCTGAAAGTTCCAAATTCATAATATAACCATATTATGAATGTGAAAACCACCTTCAATCTTAACAAAAACTTCATATTTTGGACGAACCTATAACAAGGAATCTTTAACAAAAAAAAATTAATTAAACCCATACTAAGCCAATGTTTGATTCAATATTCTAACATCGTCCTATGACAAACAGTGACGGGAGCCACAGATGATGGTTTACTGGAAGGCACAGTTCGGGGCTCTGGAGCCAGTGGACTGTTCCCCATGCAGTGCGTTCAAGAAGTACGCCTTCGACAGAACACACAACATCTACATCAGGTATGTCCAAGAGAAGGATAATAGTACTTCCCAAAAATAGAACCCAAAGAATTCCAGAGCGGCAATTACAGTTATTTTAATAACATTCGCATTCTAATCTCAGTCTAAATCTGTCGAAAAAACACCTCTAATTTTTTACTAGTTTTGACATATATTGTCGCTGAGATGAGATTGCGATTTGAAAAAAAAAATCCAAATCGGTCCAGCCATCTTCGAGTAATCGGGGAACATACATAAAAAAAAAAATTAAAAAAAAAGGTTCCGACGAATCGAGAACCTCCTCCTTTTTGAAGTCGGTTAATGAACGTAAAAACGTTCATTTTCAACATACATACAAACATAAATGGACGTCTTCTTCCCATGACTGATGAACTACAGAACGCCACTTGCTACGATCCTTACATACTCTTTATGCCTCGTTTTTAAGTACCTACTGAAATTTGGCCTTCAGTATGGTTTGCATGACCGCCATAGAAACGGGTTTTGTCGACGGAAGAATAGACAAAATAGCAGATTATAGAAATATTTCTACGCATTCTACGCGTCTAAGTACGGCAATGTGTAATATTATTATCTATTCTTCCGTCGACAAAACGTTGTCGTGCTACGCGTACTGGTCAAAGTAACAAAATCTGAAGATCCAGAATTGGTAGCTAGTCGTCCACTTCCAATTGACGGGTTTACCAAAAGAGAAGTTACGTAGGTACCTAAGACTACTGAATTCACAATTTTAAAATAATTTTAAGCCAAAAATCATAAATCATCATTATCAGAGGGGCTAGTGGCTAAGTAATAACTGGCGCACGGGTCGATCGATCAGGTTAAACTACGCTTGCCGCGGTTGGTCCGTGGATGGGTGACCATCTTTACATACCAAGCCCCTCCGGCCTCGGAAGGCACGTTAAGCCGTTGGTCCCGGCTGTCATTCGTGGATCTTTGACAGTCGTTACAGGTGGTCAGGAGCCTGAAAGGCTGACAACCAGTCTTACCAAGGGGCATCGCATTAACCAGTAACTAGGTTGTGGAGGTCAGATAGGCAGTCACTCCATGTAAAATACTGTACTCAGCTGCATCTGGTTAGACTGGAAGCCGACTCCAACATAGTCGGGAAAAAGCTAGGCAGATGATGAATCATCCATTGTCAGAAAGTTCTGCTGGTTTCTATCAAAGTGGATTTGCCATAACCTAACCTTAACACTTTCTTAAAGCCCTACTCCTGGACTTGAACAGATTGTCCGCCAAAATGACAAAGATACTAAATCATACCATAATTTGACAGGTGTTAGCGTCAGGACCAATCCATCACTCCCGGGTGACAGGCAGACGGGAGATGGCGCTCAGCAAGACTTACAGTGCCACCGCGCCTAGGATTAAAAAGTCGTAAGTACACTCATTGTTTAACTGAACTAGATATAGGTAGGCCTTGCCAGATATTCGGGGCAAAATTGTGACCAAAAAGATTCGTTATCTTTTTGGTCACAATTTTGCCCCGAACCTACTCATCGTCAACCTAGCCCATATTTATGCTGCATCTATTGTTGATGTAGCCTGCCTAAATAAGAGCAATGAAAACAGATACAGACGGTGACATCATAATAATACAAACTTATAAACAGGACAACAATGGACAATGCTTCAAACATTGCAAACATAGGTAATAACATTTGCAGATGATGCCTTCAGTCAGCAAAGGTCGGCATCATGTTGAGAATTGAGAGTGACAATGTAGGAGCTGGTATCATTGTTTGTGAGAAACTCGATCAGTCCGATTTTGTTTTAGTGTTTCATTAGTTTTAAAAAATAGACATGATTTCTCAGTGGTTTAAAAAAGGTTATTTAGAGAAAAAGTGTCAATATTTCGAGGCTTGATTAGTGTCACCCAGCAGAGTTAAATTGTTAATTGCTGGGAGGCACAGAATATCTACTAATTATGGGGATTTATAATAAGGAATTCGCAGATCTAACCTTAAAACTAGAAAAGATGTAAGCCAGCATTTTCTATCTTAGACCTTCATTGCTCGTTATCCAGTGTTTTTATCATCACCAATAAATGGATGAAGTGAAAAGACGTTCGCTGTTAACAATGAAATTTAAACTCACGAGGTACTTTTGTGCACTTTTGTTTGGGTCAGTATTAATGCATCAGCTACATTATATTTAGGTACCTATTTCTCACGCATTGAATCAATCTGATACCTAATCTGCTTTCCTTACATGAAAGGCAAAGTCGTTATTCAAAAAATCTTAAGGCTATGCTTCTAACAGGACCATTCTGGACCACTAACTTATTGGATATCTCAAGTTTTCACAACACAATAACTTCACATCACCGTCAGAATTCCGCCGTTCCAATTTATCCCTGCTATCCTCTGAAACTCATCATCGGCGTAGACTTTTCCCAACTAATGTGGTGGATGTGAATGATGGTGGATGTGATTGTGGATATATAACGTATCTACGACCGACCTCGTCAAGCGTAGCTTAACCTTTAACCCGTCGCGCGCTAATTAGCAGACACAATTGAAATTCTATTGTTATCTGTACACATGGTGTACAATCGACATTTTAAGAGTTAATCGAGTAACTGTTATTACTTAGCCACGAGCCCCTCCCTCTGACACAGTCAGCCCTGCAGTCCGATCACTACGTATGGCAAACCGATCCCTTGGGAGAAGCGAGCAACGTACCTAGGTGTGATCCATGACCACCAGCTTTCCTTCAGTGAGCACACAAAGGCGGCTAATTCGTGCGCCGCCTTCGCTCTCCGTAGGGTCCATTTCATTTTGACCCCATGCAGCAAATTGTCACTCAAGTGCAAATTGCGCATCTAAACCGCGGTCATCCGTCCTGTCATGACCTATGCTTGCGTCGTATTCGCACACCCTAAGCCACGCCGTCTCCATAGGATGCAAACCCTCCAGAACCGTTTCCTAAGAAAGGTTACGGCAGCCCCCTTTTATGTGAATTCACAAGGATAACATTATATGTAATAAGTTTTAGATAATAAGTTTTTAAGTTTGCTTCACTATTGCATTGGGTTACACCTGTAAAAATAGTTGTGAGGATATAAATAAATAAATAAATAAATAAATAAATAAATAAATGTTCGCAATGAGACTCTTCAACTAGATCTCAGAATGCCCGCCGTCCAGCAGTTCATGAAACGTCTCTCAAAGCGTTTTTTCAACTCTGCTATAAAGCACCGCAATCCCTTGATTGCGGCGGCCGCCCGATACACTCCCTTTCGCATAAGTAGGATTCGCCGACTAAGGCATACCCACCGTCCCGAATGACACTATTACCCTCCTCCAAGAGAGTAATCCCACCACTAGCACAGTTCGGAATACCAAATACAGACCGCCGTCCTTCCCTCTCGCTGCAGCCTTAAAGTCGTCCCAAAATAATATTAGTCCGATCCAGCCTTTTACTTTCTGTCTTCCCTCAGCGACGTCCTAAGCCGAGGTCCGTACCCCACAGGGGATGCCCTTAGCGAGTAGGCGCTTAGTTTTTAATTTTTATGCCCTGGCTTGAGGCCTCAATTTATTGAGGCACCTACAGGAGTCCGGTTAAGCAGCCACCTAGAAGGTTGTTGACCTGCGAGATGCCATTCACAAAAAAAAACAGACTAGGTGGGGCAACAATTTTTGCAAGATGACTGGTAGTGCAGCTAAATAAGCGTAGCCGAGGATCGTGTTATGAGTTATGGCGTGCGGTTAGTGAGGCCATGTCCAGCAGTGGATTGCTACATGTTGATCCTTAAAAGAATAAATTGTAATCGTAGTATGGCTGATGATCATCTAACTGCCTCTTTCCCAGGTATGGCAACATGGAGACCCGCACGGTGGTCCTGCACCGCGCGCGGCGAGGCTTTGGCTTCGTGCTGCGCGGTGCCAAGGCCTCGTCCCCGCTCATGGAGCTGCGGCCTTCGGAGCGCTGTCCCGCGCTGCAGTACCTAGATGACGTCGATGCGGGTGGCGTGGCAGACCGCGCCGGACTGAGGAAGGGAGACTTTCTTGTGGCGGTAAGTGGTAGCTTTGTTTTAAAAGCAGGGCAACTAATAAAGGTTAGGGCTAGTGGTGGCAAGCACTTTACTGCCCTGAGTTCGATTCCCAAGTCGGGCAAAGTGTTCGTGGAGTTTTTCTATCCGGGATTTCTCAGTAGCAGTGACCCTTAGTCTGGATTTGTGTCCGGTGGATGGCAATAAGCTTGCCCCCTGTTACATGGGACTTGAACATAACTGGCGAAATGTGGGTGTACTATAGGTACACCTTTGCCTAGACCTTTGGGGATTACAGGGTTTTAGGTGTGATGTTGTGTGTAATAAAGATTATCATAGACGTCATAAACCGACCTACCTACTTGGCCTTAGAAAGTTAGATTATCGTTATTTAAAAGTTAACTTTCATTTAACGATATTCTAAAAACAGAAAATTGTTTACGTGAGCGTGTCATGCGAATAAACACAGCAGACCTCGGGTAAGGTGGTAAAAATGTAGTAGACTTATCTTTCATAGCCATTGTTGCTGCTGTGACTGTGACGTATCCCACGAAATAATTTGAAAGACCGCGATGCTATCTTTTACTTCCACCTCTGTCATCCTGACCCATTGTGAATCTCCAATTTCTTCGGGAATTCCTTCATGACATATATGTAGCTATTTAGAGCTTGTCCAGATGACTCGATCGTAAGAATTTGCACTGCGACCAACGCGCTAGTGTTCTGGGACGAATGGAGAATATTTCACAGACCACTAAATGTAGACATAGATTTTGCGGAAAATATAAAAGCTTGCTGTGTTCTTCATAACTATGTAAGATTAAAAGATGGTTATACGTATATCACATTCTACCTACAATACATAACATGGTAAATTGAACAATTGTATCCAACGCGGCAACTATCGCGTGTGTTCTGGACGGAACAATCTCGACTCGCGCTTAGAACGCGCGCAAATCGCACGAGTCGAGAGTCTTGCTTGACTTGCATGCATTCACGCGCGAGCAGCAAAACGCGCGACTGCATGTGAACGGAATGTATGAATGAACCACCTCACAATCGCGCGACTGTCTACGCGCGACTCTACTGGCGCAAACACGCGTCACCTGGATAAGCTCTTAGTCGACCCAAATAGCGCGTGTTAGAACTCCAAATATTGACTACTCTTTGTTGACAAACAACGCAATTAGGTAAACTATGCAGAAAATATTCAGCTTCTTGTTACGTTGTTTTACAAAACACAAACATATTGTTGATAGGCAAACATTACTTTCCGCCGAAAATCGTTTCATTAAAGTCTTGACAAGCGATTAAACATATGGCCGTCATGGCAGTGCTCCTCAGCTATAGAAAAGTAACTGTGATTTATGTGACATTGATTTTGTGAAAATAACAATGAGAATTATTTAAACTGGCAAATCTGATTAGACATTTTTCAGTACTATAATTGACCACACTCATGGGTTCTTCCTTCTACCTACCTGCGTTTCTATGTCTTCTATATGTTTTATTCTTTATAGTTTGGAGTTTGGAACATCCCTTGAATCACTCTTTATCGAAATGTATTGCTCCGAAGTATCGGTTTTGGTTCAGCCAGGAATCATATTCATCGAGATGCTCCTGGAATTTAAAGATTCTATCAGATTCTGTAAAAACAGCCTTCTCTTGTAGACATGACCTTTATTTCTCTGCTATTAACCATCACTCTCACTTGCGGTGTACCAACTACAATAGTGCTTGACAAAATAAACTTACTAATTATCTAGGGACACTACACGAAGGAGATTTTCATTTCGTTTTGACCAGCCTGCTCGTTTGGTACGTCTGTGTGCCCATCTCGTCACGCAGTATCTTTTTCTATTACAATGTTTTCCAAATAAAACTCTAAACACTTTTCCTTTAAATACCATTTCGGCCATCCACGGACACTTCGTTTTCTGGTTATCTTCAATGTTTGTCACACACTCCCTTCCCTCTATCTCATATCTGTTTTTTAGGGTTCCGTAGTCAACAAGGAACCCTTATAGTTTCGCTATGTCCGTCCATCTGTCCGTCCGCAGCTTAGCTCATCTGTTAGTACTAGTAAGCTATAATTTGGCATGAATACCTATACATATTAATCACGCCGACAAAAAAATTTTTTAGGGTAAAGGTACCCTAAAAAATTTTTTTGTCGGCGTGATTAATATGTAGACGAGAAAAAAAAACATCCCCACTTTACGTGTACGTGAAGGCTGTACACGTAAAGTGGGGATGTTTTTTTTTTCTCGTCTACCCCATGGTGTGGGGTGTTGTTGGATGGGTCTTTCAAAAATATTGTGGATTTGTTAAGCGTGCTTGCTTTAAAGTGCTATTTTTTGTTTAGAGTCAAGTGTCCCCCCCCCCCCCCCCCTGCCAGCTAAACGGTTAGTTTTGAATGGGTGAAAAAATTCACGGTAGTAGGTAGTATATATAACGAAGTTAAAAGGAAAACTAGCACAGCTAAGTAGGCTTTTCAAGTTTACGAGTAATAGTCAAATATTCATGAAACAACAAAAAGCCCTCTTCTTAGTCCGCATTATTGTGCAACTACGGAATCCTATTACTGCGCGTGGCCCGACACGCACTTGGTCGCTTTTTTTTTTCATTAATGTTCGTCTGTTCCTTCTGAGTCCTATGTCTGATATCTAGTGTCACTCTCACATTGTATACAGATAAATGGCGAGGACGTGTCGTGTGCGTCGCACGAGCACGTGGTGGAGCTGATCCGCAGCTCCGGGGCCCTCGTCTCCATGACTGTTGTCTCGTTGAACAATCATAATGGTGAGTTACTGCATATCTTTACTTAAATATACTGACCTGTACCCTAATATTGCGTAACACACTTCTGTCACAATCAGAATGATTTTGAAGGATATTGCTAATCCATCACACTAATATTATGAAGGCGAAAGTTTGTGTGAATGTTTGTTACTTCTTCACGCTCAAACGGCTGGACCGATTTGGATGAAATTTGGTATGTAGATAGCTTATTACTTTTTGTCCCGGTCTACGTGGGTGAAACCGCGGGGCGCAGCTAGTTGCTTCATATGTTCGAAAAATTTGTCTTCTCAACGTAAATAACGCAATAAGTGTTGTCGAATGTCAAAATGAAGGCCATTGATACTGTATGTTACGCAGTTACCCCGCTGTAAGCAGGTTATGCAAAGCTTACACTATAACTTCTATAGGCGCTCCCTCATCTGGAGCATTCGTCTGTAATATGTTCAGATTCGAGCATTAGTAACCTTCGCGGACATTTGCGATAAACCACTTCTGTCCCTTATGACTATAGTAATAAGGTCAAAAAGTGGTTCACTTAAAAAAGTAGTTGCGTTTAAAAAATAACAAAAAAATAAACTGAAAAGGGAAAAATAAAAAAGAGTAGGTACCTAACCAAACTCCTAAATTAATCTAATGTACATAACTAATTTTGAGTCGACGCCACACCCACAAACAAGGAAATACAAATATTGCTCATTTAAAAGTCCCAACCTACCCAAGCCCAACCAAGCCCCCAGCCAAGTGCCTAGACTTTTCCGATTCCACTCTAACCGGATGCAGCTAAATACTAGTATTTTACATGGAGCGACTGCCTATCTAACCTCCATAACCCATTAACTGGGTATTACGATACCCCTTGGTAAGACTGGTTGTCAGACTTTCGGGCTTCTGACGACCCGTAATGACATTCAAAAATCCACGAATGACAGCCGGGACCAACGGCTTAACGTGCTTTCCGAGCCACGGAGGAGTCTCGGTATGTAAAGATGGTCACCCATCGACGGACCGACTCCGGCAAGCGTAGCTTAACCTGATGGTTCGACCCGTGCGGCTGTTATTACTTGGCTACGAGCTGCTCATTAAAAAGTATAGCTATTAAATGAGCAATATTTGCAAACGGCTATAAAGATTTCGATGAAAGTTGCAATGTGGGGGTTTCCTGGGGAAAATAAATCTAGCTCATAACTGGGAAAATTCGTTTTCTCTATTTTCACCAGAAGAGTTGCAGAGAACGAAAAGCGAAAAATGATGGCAGCTTGGTTAAACTTCGTTGTTTGTTTGGAGCTTCCTCAGCCAGAGATATTTAAACTAGTAGGAAGATGGGTTTCCCTGTTGTTATATTTTTTCCAGCACAGCGTTTGCTCCGGTCAAAGATGCAACGCCACTAAAAAAAAATTATATAAAATTATTATAGATAATTGTAACTTGTTTTTTTTTATCAGGTAACAACGAGAACAACACGTGTACGGTGCCCACAAGCAAGTCTCAGAACCAACTGTCAAGTTCTGGTCGCCCTTACGCTGCCACCTTGCCTAGGAAGGGAGCTGGAGGTAAATTTCATATAGGTACATCGTCATAATTTCAGCCGAAAGACGTCCACTGCTGGACATAGGCCTCCCCCAAGCACCACCACTTCGACCGGTTCTGTGCTTCCCGCATCCAGCGGATTCTCGCTGCCTTCACAAGGTCATCGGTCCACCTTGTGGGAGGTCTTCTGTTCCGCGAGCAATGTGCCATGCCCACTACCACTTATGTTTGGCAATTCTTCGGGCTATGTCGGTTACTTTGGATCCTGCGGATCTTTTAATTTCAGATTCGATCACGTAGGGAAACTCCAAGCATAGCCCTCTCTATTGCCATATAGGTAGGTAGAAGTTAATTTTATTGAAGCAATGTGTCAACAAATCGGATGTTTCTCTTATAGTTTCCTTTTTGTAACAAGAAAACATTAATTATTATGTTGCACAATCATGTCATTATGTTCATTATGTTTCAATTTCACTGTAAACACCTCGATATTATTTATTTATTTGTTTAAGTACAGGGCAGCCAACAGGCCATAGTGATAACAGTTAAATAAGTAACACAGAGCCAATTACAGGTTCTCACCGGTAAAAACAGAAAAAATCATGGAAATCTTAGGATCACTCAGAAGCGCGATAAAAAAATTATTTAAATTAAATGTCAAAACAAAGTTTGTCTCATTCTCTATAGGTCGAGCGCCTGCGCCTGCGCCTCCACGTCGCGATCCACGCACGACGTTGAGCGTGGGACGTGCGAGGGCCAAGTCGATGGTCGCCGGACTTGGTAAGTACCTTATCAAATTACTAGGCTAGAAAGAAGCAAGAAAATATGCCGCTAATAAAATATTGTTTGAAAAAACCTAAAAGGTGTCTGATATTATTATTTACATTAAATATTAGTACTTAGAGATGTTTCAGTCTAAAACTGCACGCCACACCACTATAATTTCTATATAAACATTTGAAAAGTGTATGCAACAAGCAGTGGAGGGGCGAGCAGTTTTAGGCAAATGCTCAAGCTTTAAGATTTGCCAAGTTACTGCCGAGATAATGGAGCCCAATGAGGTTATATAATGAAGCCTTTATTTAGGTCGATTCAAATTCCTGTCTGTGCATGTCCCATAAAAATATCTTCTACTTTGTCCACGATACACTAGTATTTTAAAACTTATTTACTAAACTTATTTTATAAACAGTACAGTGAAAAGCATTTTTTTTTTTTAATAAAAAATAATCAAGTTGATTTACTCACTACTATTTTTTTATGTGCAGGCACACTGTCATAAATATCAGTTATTTATGACAGTGTGCCGAGATGAGACTAAACCAATTCGACGATCACCTCTACGCATTATTTTGGATTATTGGATTTTTATTTTCTTGTTTATAAGGTGGAATAATGAAATTTCAGAGAACGGTGGTGAAAAGGAAGAGAGTTGTGAGCCATTGAGCGTGGCAGGCAAGTCGTCATCAGCTGAGTCGGTGCAGTTGCCGGGCGGCAGTAACAGTTAGTATTTTTTTCTGGTCATTTAAGAAATAAGCAACAGCAAAGTCTTTTTTTTGGGTTCCATAGTCAACAAGGAACCCTTATAGTTTCGCTGTGTCCGTCCGTCTGTCTCTCTGTCTGTCCATCCGTCCGCAGCTTAGCTCAAAGACTGTTGGCGCTAGAAAGCATATAATTTGGCATGGATATGCATATTCATCACGCCGACAAAGTGGTAAAATAAAATCATGAAAAAAAAAAATTTAGGGTAAGTACTTTCTGTACACGTAAAATGAGGATGTTTTTTTTTCTCGTCTACCTCATGGTGTGGGATGTTATTGGATGGGTTTTTCAAAAATATTGCGGGTTTGAGGAAACAATTTTTCGATTAAAGCATCCGTTTCTGAAATATTAAGCTTTAAAGTGCTAATTTTTGTTAGAGTCAAGTGGTCCCCCCTCACTGCCAGCTAAACGGTTAGTTTTGGATGGGCGAAAAAATTCATGGTAGTAGTACGAGTATATATACGAGTAACGAAGTTAAAAGGAAAACTATCACAGCTAAGTAGGCTTTTCAAGTTTACGAGTAATAGTCAACCAACTTACATTTGCAGTTGGAATGTATGGGAGACCATGTTTTTCAATTACAGTGTTAAGTTTGTTCTTGGTATAAATTCATCCCAACTACGGAACCCTTCATTGTGCGTAGTCCGACACGCACTTGGCCGGTTTTTTTTTCCTCTAAAATTGGTTGGTTGCAGTACGTACCTACTTGAACGATAGACTAGTGACCTTGTTGATTATAAGACTAACCAATTGCTGTTATTCCTCCCTCTACATACAATATTTTCTCCTTCTTAGATACAGCCACAGCAATGAGACTACTGACTGTACTGTAAACATCTGATGGATGTTTACTATTCCGGGGATAAAACAGATAAACAAAATTAGTAGTAGCGACATATATATTTAGAAGAATTTCATTAAAACATCTTTTATTTTACATACTCGGCTCGTGGCCGTCTAACTGAGATAGCTTGCTACATATTACTAATCTGTGAACTGAGAGACTCTCGCTTGTTTATTCCATAAAAGTTTGTCATGTAATCATACCTTTAACCCATGAAAGTTGTATGCTAAACCACAAATATTAAAGCCTCTACAGTACCCACTTTCTGCACAATCCAATATAATCCTGTTTTTTTTTTAATAAATGCTGTCTCGCATGTTAACCCAGGAGGTTTTTGACTGCTTAACCGGACTTTCCTGTGGGTGTCTCAATAAATTAAGGCCTACAGCCAAGGCATAAGTGACTACACTTTAAGGGCACCCCCTGTGGGGGTACAGACCCCAGCTTAGGGCGTCGCTGGGGGAGAACAGCAAGAGACAGGCTGGAGCGGATAAAAGAATCTAGCTTCATATTAACCTCTGGCTTTATACGAACAGGTGGCACGCCAGTATCGGGTACGCCAGTAGCGCCTCGCACGGCGTCAATTCGTGCGCGACCTGCATCAAGCCGCATCACTGCTGCTGAGCTTGAAGAGCTGTTCCAAAGACAGGCTGATGCTGATACCATGTGAGTATCCACCAGATTAATTAAAAAATGATACAGATTTAGAATGAAGTTAAATATATTAAACTAGGACTTTTCTGGAGGTGGTGAAACCGTGAACAAGGCCTAACGGTGCAAGTGGCCTAAGGCCCTAAGCTAATGTCTTAAGGACACTTAATACATTAAAATGTCTGTCGCTAGAAAACTTTTTAAGACATAAAATAAAATGCAATTGTGAAATAGGCAGTCAGAAATTACTTTAAAATAACGTGACCATGCATTGTCACGCGTGCCATGCGTGGCCGTGCCATGACTCATGCTTTGGACCTCGTTCACACGAGCCACCCTAGTATATACATGAGTTTTTATTTATAAACTGTTCAATACACAATAATGATGCTTGTTCTTGCCGAAAACTTCTTTAGAATGACTGAATATTTTAGTCTTTTAAATTGAAATACCTTAATGAGGGGCGGCGAAATTTTCTCCGCCCGCGGCCGAACCCCACGCTACACCACTGTGCGTGTGCTCTTATAAGTTCGTTCCACAAAATATGGGTGAAATATCATCAGATAATCCGTTGATTTAATGAAATGCAACCGACCTCAGCGTGGTTTACCAGACTCAATTATTCGAATGAACCCAAAGATTAGCACTAGCCCCTGGAGCCTCATGTTTCATGGGGCTACAGAAACCATTGCAAGGGGTAAACCGGGGCCACCGGGGTCGCGGGTAGTTCGAAAGAGATACCGTGGCCCTGGCACGGGCAACTGAAGGAACACGGGTGGGTTTTAGTCAGTAAAAGTCTGACACGCCCTCCCGCTCTGCCCGGAGCGGGAGAAGTCATTTGATGATTTCCCATCCACAAAAAAAAAAAGGGGTAAACCGGGGGCGCGATAATGGTAGCAGACGTGCCCTTAGGATAAGGCTTATGAGAGCGGTACCGGATATAGTAGGCAATAAAGAAAAACTTCTCATTACTTACCTACATGTGTTGTTTCAATACAATCGTTTACTAAAATCAATGTCGTTAAATTACAGCCTAGGTAACAATGCGATGATGACCCGCTCAGCGTTCCAGGGCGGTTCGAACTCGCCTCCCTACTCTCCTGCGCGTGCTCCTAATCGCGTGTACGCGTCCGTAGCTGAGATGAAGAGGTCACGTGGAAAGGTAAGGACTTCTTTTAGACAAGCATTTGTGAAGAGATGATGTTCATAGACTAATAATATGCACTCGTATTTTTTTGGAAAAAAGATTAGGGCCTAGCTATACCAGAAACTTATTCAAAAACATAACCCTTTATTTGCTGTCGTGCAGTCGGATAAAAAAGATAAAGGAAATTTTAAGATTATTTTTTTTAAATCGAGCTCATATCGAACTTTTCTTCTATTTCTCGACGGGTTTTTCTCCTAAGACAGTTTGGCCTCCGCCGCGTCAACGGGACGTTAACGAGGACGAAATGACGGCGCCAAAGTAGCTATATTTACTATGGCCGCGTGTCCACCGCACACCAACACCGTGACGTCACGTTCGATTCGGATAATCTCGTTTCTCGTTGTGCGGTGGACATGTTTGTCCACCGCAAAACACATGCACGCACTTTCTGCTACGACAATAATTGTCTGGAACAAATAGATTGCAGATTTAAATTATGGAGATCAGGAACATCAATAATCCCCCTAAGAATTTTAAATATTACAGTCATCTGATCGCGTGACCGTCTTACTTCAAGAGAATTGAAACTTATGCAACCCAACAGGAATTTAGTGAGATACAAGTGACGATAATACATGTACAAGTGCTTGTAAAGGTATCTAAGGAATGCTTTTTGATGTCTAATCGGATGCAGCTGAATACCAGTATTTTATATGGAGCGACTGCATATCTGACCTCCACAACCCAGTACCTGGGTAATACGATACCCCTTGGTAAGACTGGTTGTCAGACTTTCGGACTCTAACGACCCGTAACGACTGTCAAAGATCCACGAATTACTGCCGGGACCAACGGCTTAACGTGCTTTCTGAGGCACGGAGGAGTCTCGGTATGTAAAGATGGTCACCCATCCACGGACCAACCCCGGCAAGCGCAGCTTAACCTGACGGATCGACCTGTACGGCTGTTATTATTTAGCCACGAGCTCCTAATGATTCGATATCAGATTCCAACTAATGATTCGATATCAGATTCCAACTAATGATTCGATATCAGACTAGCCTTTTTACTGCTATTTTAGGGTCGCTTTTTATTGGATTTATGATCAAAAGAAGGAATTAAGTTTTTTTATAATTAAACCTTTTCTTGTTTGTAGCTATGGAGCAAGTCGAGTAGCAGCACGTTACGTCGTGACTTCCACTCGACGCCTGACTTAGCAGCTGAACATACCGCTCACCCACCGCGGACGCGCTCCAGCGAAGATGTACACGGTATGAATTCACTTTAGAACGCCACGCTGTGAACGCGTCGGCAAGCCCTGTACGCCAAGAATCAATATTTTCATAGGTTTTTGTCGGTATTGCTATTGGGGGCCGTATTATGAAGTATTGATGCCATCATGATTCCTTTGAGAAAAAGATTTGGTGCTATCAGGCGTCGTCCTAACTGGCTAACGATCGGACGAGCAAACGATGCGATTTCATGGCACGATGAAAATGTGTTTCTGTGCTAGCGCGATGACTTGCAAGCTGCAATTAGGACACTTTAAAGAAATGTGTGTGGTTTAATCTCGTCGTGCGACGAAATCGCATCGTTTGCTCGTACGATCGAAGTCAATTAGGACGACGGCTCAGTCATGTAAAGCTTCGTTTATGCTTATGTTTAAGCTTCGGTCATGTAAACATTTTTAATCAATTAACAATATATATATATATATATTATATATAATTGTTAATTGATTAAAAATGTTTCCTGTATAAACAAACGGGACGATCGCGCACTTGCGGACAGTTGCTTTCGGTAAGGACCCGGCTTTAAACATTGAAACGACATTGTCGGCCGACAAACAAAAAAATATCTTGGGACCTCATTTTCCAGTGCCAGAAAAACGAAGCTTTACATGACTGAGCCGTCGTCCTAATTGACTTCGATCGTACGAGCAAACGATGCGATTTCGTCGCACGACGAGATTAAACCACACACATTTCTTTAAAGTGTCCTAATTGCAGCTTGCAAGTCATCGCGCTAGCACAGAAACATATACAAATATATATATATATATATATATATATATATATATATATATATATATATATATATATATATATATATATATATATTTATTTATTTTTTATTTTTTATTTACGTTCTTTTAGCAACTATTAACAACGCGTGTTCTTACCTATCAGCTGTGCGTTCGCTCGATTCGCCGCACCGTAGGTAGGTATTTACGCGGGTTACTGGTCGCTAATTTTATTAGGTTCGAACTAGACTTTTAAGTTTAGGCCGTGAACTGAAGTTATGGTTTTCTTCATACTTTCATGGGCTTAGGACCATCAAAATGCAGAAATTAAAGCATTACGATATGATCAATTAAAATAAGGCACTTACGAATAGATTGTGTCCATATTTTACTGACTTAAATTCGGATAAAAAAATGTATTGGACAAATAATGGAAATGTGTTCTATTACTGATACTGCACTAGGTACCTACCATAAAAATTTGCGCACTGGTTAAAAAAAATCCTTTGTAATATGAGGTTAGGACTAGCGTTGCCGGAGAGTAATATTCCGAAGTATTCCCGTCGTATTATTCGCGGAAGCATTCGGAAGTTTTGAGTAGTATTCTCAATTATTCGCCGAGCTAAGTGCATGTTCGGTCACGCATAGAGAGTACTTATCTATTAAAGTTTGATATTCACCGCTAGATGGCGTTAATGCCAGAGACTATGTTAGAATAGAATAGAATAGTTCTTTATTTGCACAGAAAGTAGGTACAAGTTACAGATGTTTAGTTTAAAGAGATCCTTATACTAACTACCTTAATTAAGGCATGCAAACAGCAGGCTGTAATAATAAAGACTCCTTCAAAATATATTATTAAGTACTTACATTCAATCAAATCGGTACAAGTTTACCATGTCAAGATGAAATTCAGCAAATAATTTGAAATAGGCAATTTGAAATACATAATGTCAAGTTTAATAAAATGGTATTATAAAATTGTCAAGTTCGAGGTCAATACAGTTAAATTAAAAATATAAATGAATTAGTACTTGTCAGGAAAACAGATTTACTACGCGTTCATTCATAAATCTGAGTCCCTACTATTCGATTTGAAAACTTCTGAATACTTCCGAATATTTCTTTTCATCTAGGTACTTAGATTAGTACTAACGTAATAAGTTTTTGTATGCGGTTTAGGTGTGAAAGTGATAAAGAAGTAAATACATAGGTAGATTACCGAGTTTATAAAATAGTTTTTTTTTCTTTTGCTTATAGCTCGAAAACGGTGTGTCCTATCGCAAAAATAATGAAAATTTGGCCCCCCTTTATAAAAGCCATAAACCCATAAACCTCAACATGTAGGTACCAAAAAAAAAAAAGATTTATGAGTGAACGCACTACGCGTTCATTCATAAATCTGAGTATTATTCGATTTCAAAACTTCCGAATATTTCTTTTCATCTACTTAGATAAGTACTTACGTAATAAGTTTTAACTAGTAGAAATAGGAGTATAAATTAGAAGTATTCTTTTGCTGGCACTGCTGCTGCGGCTGCGGAAAGCCTCAAGCGGCGAAAGTATAACCTTATCGGTAATTATATTTTCGAGCCGTTTGGGGTTGAAACCCTTGGCCGTGGGGTCGGAGTGCTCATGGTTTATTGAATGAAATCTCCATGCGGCTGGTTGACACTTCCCATGACCCAAGGGCTGGCTTTTACCTTAGCCAGAGGCTTAGCATTGCCAACAACGTGGCAATGCCGCCAGTCTCTTGGGTACTTTGCCACTCGACAACGATGTGAAGGAATTTTTCTATGCCATATTTTAGTTTTTTTAATAGTTTTAGTTATGTTAGGATATAATTTTGTTATTTATTTTGAATAATTGCGAATACTTACGAAGTTTTGCAACGCTAGTTAGGACGCAGGGTGGGAATAACTTTAGGAGAAAGTTGAAAATGGAGTTGACAGCTAGCTGTTAGTACGCTGGTATGCATCGTGTGCCATATTATATTAGGTATGTCCTTCCCAGCGCCCCGCCGCGTCCGACCCCGGTGCATCCGCCGCCCACGCGCCTGGGTCGGCGCCCGCGTTTACGTTCCGTATGCATCATGTGCCATATTATATTATGTCCTCCCTCAGCGCCCGGCCGCGTGCCGCCCCCGGCGCACCCACCGCCCCCGCCCCCGGGCGCGGCGCCCGCGTCCACATTCCGGCCCGCCGCGCAGGCCAAGCTGTACGCATCGCCGCGCGACCTGGATAGTGTGGCGTACCGGCCCAGCAACAACGACAACTCGCAAAACGTAAGTTTTACTTCTACTTTAAATATACCGTATAAAAAACAAGGCAAATACGGCACCTGTCCCACCACCGGCGATCAACGAGATGCGAGTAGAGCTTCTGAAAACGAGTTGGTGAGCAACGAGTGCGCGACGTCGACGAGCGAATAGCTGGGTCTAGACAGTGTTATCGTAAAATTTCGTTTATGCCGTGCGAGGTACGAAAATTTCCAGGACAGGTACGAAATAGTACTAAATGGGTACTAAATATACGTGGTAGAATCTTTCAATTACAAGAGTTGGTCCCGTCATTATGATGTTTATCACCGGACGATCCAAATTTGAATCGGCGCTCCACGATCCATGATCATGGATCGGAGATTCTTTCGCACGATTTGTTTTAGGAATCCTGCGATCCTGCCGCGCGCTTCAGTTTTAGTTAGATCAAGTTCATTTGAACACACGCTCGATATGAATTGCCCGATCCACACACAACCGTCCACACTGAGCGCACCAAAGAACTCCTTTGAGCGCTTTTGAGCTCCACGGAGCGCGCGCTTTACCACCGCGTGTGCTTGGATCGCGCGCGGCACGTCCGCGCATCTAGATGCGCTCCTGCCGCGCCCGATCGGAGCGCACTGGATCGTCTGGTGTGCACCCAGCAATTACTCGCTGATATGCGTATGTACCAAGCGTGAGTCTCTCAGCGAGTGTTCTGCCCGCCAAGCGAACGTCGCTGCGCGACAAACTAGTAGAGAGAGAGAGAGTTCTCGATTATGTTTCTCTTTTACTTACACGGTACTTCTTTCGTACGTTTCTTGAGCGAGAAAATCGTTGACAGCTAGTCGTTTCCTCGTCGGCGGTGAGAATGGCGCCTATTAATCTGAAAATATCGTAACAAAATTGTTAAATTAAAAAAAATCACGTCTTTATATTACAGAATCGTAAAGCGACATCGTTGCGGTCGTGGGCGGGCCCCAACCGGCCTCAGTCAGCCGACGAGCCCGGCAATCAGTATGCACAGCCCTTCAACACGCATAAGGGCTTCGTTAGACAGGTAACAACACTATTAACTAGGTACCACATAGTGAACCGTACATTTGTATGACTATAACAGTCATGTCAAATCATAGTCAAAAATCACAAAGGAAGGTATCATTGATCGCTAGTTTCGAAATAGATAAAAAAATGGTTCCGACAAAAAAAAAAACGTTTGACTATTCTATCTTTTTTGTGAAGGCCTAGACAAATTCGATTAGCGATGATGCTAGTAGAACAGCCAAAAAATGTATAGGGTTGACATAAGCTATCGAAATGTCACGTGATCATGTCAGTGTCACTTTGAAGCTGTAGCTATTGCAGAAATAGAATTGCTCCGAAGCGATTCGACCTGAGGTCAAGTCTACTGAAACAGGGAGACAGAATGCCGTCACACTAAAATTTAAAGCCTATTTTATTTCCGTTCCAAGATAAGATTAAAATGGAAAGTAAAGAGAAAGACTAGCTCGATATACATTACTATGATGACATGCGTGCTAACTTAATTCATAACCGACTATTTCAGAATTCAACTCCTGCGCCGCCAATCCCTGAGCCAGACTACAGTATGTCGGAATCTGACGATGAAGTGGATGCCAAGCCCAAAGGCGAACCCGCTGCAGTTGCCGAGACCAGCGCCAACAGCAACGCAAGGTGAGTCTTGGCGTGTAGGGCATAACGTTCAGATTTATTTGGGATATATTAAATGTCGAAGATGGTCAAAATGTTTGGGCAAATATTGGTAGTGCCAGATTACGAGTTAATTGGATGTTTCTCGTGAGGTGTTCAGTTGTTTGTAATGTATTTCTGTTAGGTAAAATTATGTTTATTCTAAATTAAATTTTCTACTTTACAAAAAATAATGATATTATGTTAATATTTATCTGTTAATGAGTAACCATCCTATGGCGTTGAAGATTGTTAACAAATAGCACGAAAAAATGCATGTCCTAATAAACCTTAACATTTTCAGGATACCAATATACGCAACGATATTTGAGAATGACGCGGAATAACTATTTAATTTTGAGCTTTCATTCTTAACAAATAAGGTATAGTTTCAATTGTCAATGGATTACGTGTCGCTGGGAAAGCGCTTATGTGTTTGTAAACAGTCACTATCATATAAAAACCCATTATTGTCTCGACACAGATTCACACGTCCTACTTTGTCTCATGTTAGGAAATCATTACATTTTTGTCCATCATTGTTTTGCAATTTTTAATTAGCAAAAGAATCAATTCAAGAGAAAAAATGAAATACAAATTAATTAATTTAAAAAAAGGTAATTTTCCTTGCAAAAAAAAAGGGATTCACATTTGTGGTGACTGGAGGTTTTGTACACAAAAAGTCATCATCTTCCTGCCCTTATCCCATGTAAAAAGTACAAAAAGAAAATAAAAAAAACACATTGCACTACTAGATAGAAAGTAGAGGTCGTTATACACAGGGTACACAGTGATTAACTCTCTTATCATTACCATTTTACGAATATTTATGTTACACGTTTGTTTATTAGTAATAATATTGTCTTTTGTGGGTGATGTTGGTTTTTATGTGAAATTAATAGGAACTTGTTTTGATTTTTGTTTTTAAGTAACGAACATTGGATTTTCTGGATTACGAGTATATTTTGGAGATTACGTAGATAATCATGTAGGTAACTAACAAAATTGTATGTACAATTTCAGTGGCAGCAGCTCGGGTTCAAGTTCAATGCAGCATTCCTTCTCCGTGGACGAGATTCAGAAGATCCGCACTCGCCTCAAATCTTCTAAGTCTTGCGGCGATGAATTGGGCGTGGAGCGAGACGACGGCGACAACTCGTCGTCGGGCGTGTCGTCCGACCAGGAGGCGCAGGCGCGGCCCCCTCCCCGGCGGGATAAGGTGTCCTTCTGCTCCTCTGTTACTGTGAAGTCGTCTAATGACGTCATCAGCACGGAGCCGGTGCATTCGTCTAGTGAGAGCTTGGCGCCGCCACCGCCGCCCATGCAGCGACACAACTCGCTGACCCGCAAGCGTGCGACCGCCGCGCTACTGCGGGGAACCGCGGGCTCCACACGCGGACGATCCGCGGCGGAGCGCCTCGGCGTGGACATCGACAAGGCGCCGGGGAGGCGCGGGCGCGCGGCCGTGCTCTTGGCGCAGCTGCCGCCGCCGCCCGAGGAGCCGGGCCCCGCGCCCGAGCACGCGCCCGTGCTGGCCCCGCCGCCGCAGTTCAGCGACCGCGTGCGCGTGGTGGCGGCGCTGCCCAAGCGCCTGGCGCACCTGCAGTAGTGCTGCACAGTGCCGTCGAGTCCAGCCAGCGTGACTTCCTCCGCGGAGTAACTTCTCCCACAGCAACCGGTGTCGTAGCCCTGTATGTTTTACGTTCGCCTCAGCAGCTAACGGAAGTCTGCGCGCGCCACTCGACGGATCGGTCTTATGAACCCTAGATAATAAATCTTCACTTTTCGTACCCTCGTCGTAGGCTTCACCGTACGTCGTCGGCCGCGCCTCGCCGGTCGGCGCGATGAACGAGAAACGTTTTGTAATCGAGCGACTAAAAGAAACCAAAGATTTATAGTATTTATTGTTGAGGAGTTAACATTGATATAGTTGAAACTAATTTTTATACATTCCCTTATTAAGCTAGTATTAACATGCGTTTCACGAATCATTATTATTGGTATTACTTTACTGTTACATCCCGACGTAGCGGTTTTATTCTGTTCGTTGTAGCAAATTTATTTAATTCTAATTCCTATGTTATAATTTGAACCCTTTTACAACGCAACCAAGTGCCATCGTGTCTATGATTTTAAAATATTTTTATAGTATATATCTGTAAATATTTAACGAGAGCTATTTTCGAGTTAAAAGAGTGGACCAGACGCGTAAATACAAAACTATCCGGCCAACATATTATATATTAAAAGAAAAGCAGATTATTTATTAAACACTGGTATTTATGAACGTTGATATACATATTTATATGGAACATATTGTGCTGTGTTACGATCGATCTATATAATTTTATTGTTTGATTATTCGTCCATTGCTACGTCGAGATGGTCCACTCTTTTGACAACATATTATTGAATTATTATCTTTACAATGGCCGAGAAGGCGATTATTTGAATTGAATGTGTTCTTATAGAAAACTAGCGCTTGAACCAAACTCACTAGCGTTTCATCCGTTCCATGATATTGTAATGATTTTATACTAATCGAAATACATCCGTGCGTCACCTAGATATACCTAGTTTATATCGCAAAGAGAGTGTAACACCAATTTTATATTTCATTAATCGATTTTGTATCTTATTCTATTGTACTTTAGATATCATTTTTGCAAAAATTGTAATTACGACCTTTCGAAATTCTCTTATAAAAATTAATAACTGGAAGAATAAACTGTCACTTATGTTTAAAATCACTTACCCTTTTGCTTTTATGAAAAGGGAAGAATGATTTATTATATTAAAGCCCCAATAAGAGGTGTATCGAAATCTTACCTGATATTTATTATAATACCTGCCAATGTATGACAGAGTGAACTGAGGAAAAACATTCCATTTTGTCATGGAGTCTGTTAATCAATAAGTAACACAAGTTGCAAACACTACCTAAATAACGATCAGCCTAATACGAGAAGCCATTTTGGATCTTATGTTCATTGACGTTAAGTTTTATATTGTTTGTTAGTAGCAATAGAATTTTTACCGAAAGTTAAGCTCCCTGTTTCGCAACACCCAGACACTAGAAACTATTTACCAGATAAAGAAATGTTAGATTTTATCTTTAATGGGGTAAGGAAACAGGAGGCGATCAACGTTAAAATTAGCTGAATTTTAGCTGAATTTTAAAATAGTAAGTCGCATATAGTCGATTTTAGCCTCCACGTGTATTATTAGCACAATCAATTAATTTGTTTATTAATGTTTGTATTATTTCGTTATAATCGTCTTGTCATTATTTTAAGTTGTATAAATGTATTGTCTACTTAAGGCATAGATAGGTAGTGGTAATTATTAGGGCAATACTTGATACTTGTAGAGTATCGGTCGGTAAGAGGGGCGGCGCGTTGCGACTGCTGCTTGTTTCACTGCTCATCTCACAAACGTAGACGTTTCACTGCTATTCAATAAACATCCCAAAAAATCCCTTTAGAATTCCGTCACATAATTTTGTAAAATAAATCTCATAGGCAAATGCATTTGTTAAATACCCACCTGAAAATACTTTGTACATACATAAAAATGCTTGACCTATTTCCAAGATTATTGGTAAAATCTGAAAATTTTACCGTACCCACATTCAGTCTTCTTCAGATCTCGGCACCTATCAATTATTTTAATAATTAAATATTCCTTAACATTACGAGGGTAGTAAAATAAGCGACAGGTACCAACGTGCTGTGGTTTTGTATAATACAAAATTGTGTTTCGCGTTTCATTTGAATCTCAGTATCGGACGTGTAACTACAACTTGGTATACTTTCAAATGAAAAATTAAATGTTTCATCACTTATTTTTTGAAGTTTTATTTTCTTAACATTACATAAATAAGGCCAAATTACACAGAACACATAGACAGTGGTGCCGATTCTGTTGTGCACAAACTAAACTTAATTTAGGCTATTGCTAACTTTTTCTCTATTATGACAAGAAAGGGACGGAAGTAAATTAGAGCTGTCAAATTAGTTAGAACTAATTTTTCCATAGACATTTAGACGACACGTAAAAACATGTCGACTAAAAAACACTGAAAGCGCAAGGCGTGAACTAGTTTGACATCTCCAACTTAGTTCATAATAGCTATAGCCGTCCTTTTCTCGCGCTGCCTGTTAGTAAAAGATAGCGATTCTCTAATTTTAGTTTAGTGCGTTCACAAGAGAATCGGCACCATTGTCATAACAAGATCATTATTTTAAATAAATAAAAATACAGAAAAAATATTTTCGAACATACATTTTCATATATCACACAATACTCAATCATTTATTGCATTCCACAATGCATATTCTTAGGTGGTAAGTAGACATTTGTTGTAACAATCGTGGACCCTGTCGGGCACAGCTCAATCAATGATTGACCAATTACATGACACGCCGACAATAAATTTTAAATTCCGTTGCTTATATTTATTTCCTTTGATTATACAGGGTGTTTGGTAGATGGGTGCAAAGCCTGAAGGGGGTGATATCTTAGACCATTTAGAACTTATTAAGCTAAATTTGTCTTAGACGAAGTCTGTTCCTTGTATTTTTTTTTAAACTCTAAGGTTTTTAACAATAATACCCATTTTTTTTTCAATAAATGGTTAATAGTGTCCAGTTTAAGCTGTTATGTTATTATTTTTTATTTATGTAATGTGTGATTACTCAAACAAAATTATTCCCAAGCATCTGTGTCATCAGAGAAACATTCTACGTAATATTCAAGTTTAAGAAACTTTTAAAAATCAAGAAAATGTTTTGTTTACGGCATAATAAAAAAATTTAAAAAATATCCTGAGTTGTTCAAATCTTTTTAAAAACATGCTTGGTTATTGCCCTTTCTTTTGAGGTACTATTTACGCAGATGTCTCATCAACTCTTGGAATTAGGATGTACAAAGCAAATTGAGGTCGAATATTTAATTTTTAAACAGACCAAAATAATGCAACATTTTTGCTAATGCACTATTGTTTTTTGTTAGAACTGATAACTGATTCATTCTTAGAATTATGGTGCACGCACAACTTCTGGGAACTCGCATAACAAAAGCCGCCGCGCGACGATAGCAAACATGCCCTTCTTTCGACTCTCGGTTAGCGTCTACTGAACTGCTATTATTCAATAGAAAAATCAGCTTAGTTGCTGAGGATGTAAAGTCGTTATTTATTTACACTAATACTAGTACCCGAATAGTCGGGTGGACTCGTCACATCTTCGGACCATCAGTTAGTCAAGTAACGACTGCCCTTGTGACTAGACATTTTAATTGCAAATTCGTGTTTACACAATTCACCGCATGAAGTTGTGCGCTCCTTCACGTGTTGATTTTGGAGGTGTTTAAGGTATTGAGCCTAGCCCTAGCTGTGAGCTCCTTCACTGATTTTGGACTTTTATTTGTGTGATCAATCGACTATGGCTACTTTTTCGAATGAAGAATATGCGGATATCGTCTTCATGTATGGCAGAGCTGACGGTAATGGATCTTTGGCGCGACGGATGTACCAAGAGAGATATCCGAATCGCAGATTACCTAATGTCAGAGTGTTTTACAACACATTTCGTCGGCTTTCTGATGTTGGAATCCATCACGCGGAATCTGGACTCAACCCGGGAAGACATCACGCAAGTATCGAGGAAGACATTATTGCAGCTTTTGATGCAGATCCTACTACGAGCGTCAGAGTAGTAGCTCGAAACCTCAACATTTCGGTATGGAAGGTGTGGAATACGATGCATCGAGAAAACAAATATCCTTTCCACGGCACGGGTGTACAAGGTTTGGAAAATGAAGATCCCCACGAAGGATTCAGTTCTGTCGCTTTTTGTTAAATAGTGACATTGAAGATGCATGGTTTTTAAAATCCATATTGTGGACCGATGAGTCAAAATTTTCGAAAGAAGGAATTACCAATTTTCATAATCTTCATCGATGGACAGACAAAGAGAGCAATCCACACTGGAAGAAGCAAGTGTCGTTCCAAAGGAAATTTTCAGTTAACGTGTGGGCAGGAGTAATCGGCCGAACGTTGATTGGTCCCCACTTCCTACCAGATAATTTAAATGGAGAAAATTACCTGGAATTCCTCCAAAACTATCTCCCAGAGCTTCTGGACGAGACCGAAATACCAATATTGGCAATGAGAAGACAACTGATTTTTCAACAAGATGGTTGTCCAGCACATTGGACCCTAAACGTGAGAGAACATTTAAATAATTGTTTTCCAGAGAGCTGGATTGGCAGAGACGGGCCCATCCCTTGGCCACCTCGATCACCCGATTTATCCTGTGGATTTTTTCGTTTGGGGACGGGCCAAGGAGCTCGTCTACACGCACGTTGAAATTTCAACTAGTGAAGAATTAATAGAAAGAATCCAAACGGCTTTTCAAGTCATGAAGCAGGAGATGAAATTAAAACTACAGAAGTGAGAAGACGGGCACGTGCTTGTATAAGAAACCGCGGTCAACATTTTGAACATGAACAATAAATTATTTTAACAAAAATGTTGTTTTATTGATATGTTCGAAAATAACAATTTTCATACTCAATTTGCTTTGTACATCCTAATTCCAAGAGTTGATGAGACATCTGCGTAAATAGTACCTCAAAAGAAAGGGCACTAACCAAGCATGTTTTCAAAAAGGTTTGAACAACTGAGGCTATTTTTTTTATTTTTTTATTATGCCGTAAACAAAACATTTTCTTGATTTTTAAAAGTTTCTTAAACTTGAATATTACGTAGAATGTTTCTCTGATGACACAGATGCTTGGGAATAATTTTGTTTGAGTAATCACACATTACATAAATAAATAAAAAATAATAACATAACAGCTTTTACTGGACACTATTAACGATTAATTGAAAAAAAAATGGGTATTATTGTTAAAAACCTTAGAATTTAAAAAAAAAATACAAGGAACAGACTTCGTCTAAGACAAGTTTAGCTTAATAAGTTCTAAATGGTCTAAGATATCACCACCTTCAGGCTTTGCACCCATTTACCAAACACCCTGTATAATATGTCTAGATAATGTCGCGCTGCAAAAGAACTAAAACAAACAAACCAACTTTGTTATGCTGGTGTGCGTGACAGCTGACGTCTTACACTCGCGCCAGTCACTGTGCTTGCATTGTGCTTTTCTAGTGTGCGTGAAAATTGCGGCGAACAGTTAGACGCTATTTTTGTCGACGACTTCACAGCTATCTAGACATATCATATCTTTGTATAATTCATTGAATACTGTGCAGCCTAGAAACACTTACACTAAAAATCTTATTCCACTTAAGAGACCTCGCACTAAACCTAACATTTATAAACGCAAATTGGACGGACGATTACTTAATCACAACATTATCACATACAACAACAATAAAACGGTCCTGAAAGTGTTATCTCAAGGCGTTATGAAGAATATAATCAAATTAACTAGGCAACCTTGAAGATAACGCTGGGAAGTAAGGCGAAGGAATATCAACCTTATGTCTTTTACGTTATAGTTTATAATTACATGTTTTAATGGACGGAACGAAGGAATTTGAACTTTATTCAGTTCAGTTTAAAGCTTAATTTGATATAACGTGTTGTGTCGAGGATTCGATTGTTTAATACGACCTCGTGTTGACACGTGTTGAAGAAGACGTCATTCCAATCAATCCAAAACACTTATTCACGTTTTTTACTTCTTTTGTTTTGCTAGCCATAGACTGTTCACATCTGACCGCCCCATTCAGCAATGAATCTGCCTAGCCTTTACCAACTATGTTGGGGTCGACTTCCAGTCTAACCGGATGCAGCTGAATAGCAGTATTTTAAATGGAGGGACTGCCTATCTGACCTCCACAACGTTCAGGGGCAAAATGTCCAGTTCTCAAAATGTCCAGCGGTGTCAAAATGTCCAAATCCCAAAATGTCCAATTTTAAAAATGTCCAATTCTCAAAAAGTCCAATTCCTGAAATGTCTAACTCCCAAAATGTCCAATATTTGAGAATGTGGTAAATGTGTTCAATGACTCATCAAAGCGCTTTTTTAAGACATGAATGTTATGAACGACGAACAATATATACAAAATACTGAAAGAACTTCGTATAGGTAAATATTATGTTATAGATATATGACAACATAGCTTACCTTTACGAAGTTCTTTCAGTAGTTTGAATGTATTGTTTGTCATTCTTATGCCTTAAAAAAGCGCTTTGATGAATTATTGAACACATTTACCACATTCTCAAAGATTGGACATTTTGGGAGTTGGACATTTTCGGAATTGGACATTTTGAGAATTTGACATTTTGACAATTGGACATTTTGGGTTTTGGACATTTTGACACCGCTGGACATTTTGAGAATTGGATATTTTGCCCCTGAACGCTCCACAACCCAGTAACTGCGTAATACGATACCCCTTGGTAAGTCTGGTTGTTAGACTTTCGGGCTTCTTATGTCCCGTAACGACTGTCTAAGATTCAAGAATGACAGCCGGGACCAACGGCTTGACATGCTTTCCGAGGCACGGAGGAGTCTCGGTATGTAAAGATGGTCACTCATCCACGGACCAACAAGCGTATCTTCCTAATAAATCGACCCGTGCGGCTTTGTTATTACTTAGCTCCATTCTATGGGTTGATTTATTCAGCAAACCTTATAAGCAACCATCACCACGCTAGCAATTCCTTAGATGGCCTCCTTATTACATCAAGGTTAAAAAAACAGGCTTTTCATATCTATCTGAAGAAATAACGCTAAAATGGATTTTTGCATATACTTGAAGCCAAAGCCTGCCTGTATGAAAAATTATATGGCTAGAAAGGGAGTGACTACCGAGACGACTAATAGAGAAGTATGGGAGAAAAAGACATGTTGCGGCGACCCCAAATAAATAAGAACTGGAGAATGTCGATGATGATCTTGACGCCAAAGATAACTTAAACTCTATTCTGAAGTGTCCATGTAGGCAGCAACATCGTCGATCTTGACGAGCCCACGATAATCTACGTTCTCACCGCACATTGGACACTTGCCTTCCTCTTGAAGGATCCTGTACGAAAAGAAAATCACAATTCAGAAATAATGCTATTTCTAACAGTGACGCTGTATAGTACATATTTATTCTAGTGATTTTTCCAGTTAACTATTGTAGGCAACACTACACTTACTCAACAAATTCTGTGAGGATAGCTGGAAAATCGCATTCTGGACACGCAGTCAGGTCATCCTTCACTATGTGGAGACCCTGCAATATAAATAACAAGTCATGTTTAGCGTATAATCTGAACCTAAAATGTATGGACGGCCCACCGGAGCATCCTCCTTAAGTATGATTTTTTTTCATCCAGCATTTGTATGTAGATCTCTTATCATCTGCCTAGCCTTAACAACTATGTTGGGGTCGGCTTCCATTCTAACCGGATGCAGCTGAATACAATTATTGTACATCGAGCGACTCCACATCTCATCTCCACAACCCAGTTACTGGGTAAAACGACACCCCTTGGTAAGACTGGTTGAAGATCTTTGATAGGCTTAAGGACGCTGTTACAAATGGGTAGTCAAATCATTACTTTTTTACACAAAAGCATGTTTATTAAATAAAATGCTTTGCATTCTTAAAATGTTTTTTGGCCAAATTGTTGATAGATGTGCATGGTACGATTCTAAACTACAAATATAATTTTAGATAGGTACAGTTTCTCAATAAATGTGCGGTGACTGAAAATTTTTACTTCGGTACATTTATTGAGAAAATGTACCTATTTAAAATTATATTTACAGTTCAGAATCGTACCATGCACATCTATCAACAATTTGGATAAAAAACATTTTAAGAAGGCAAAGCATTTTATTTAATAAACATACTTTTGTGTAAAAAAGTAATGATTTGACTACCCATTTGTAACAGCATCCTTAAATTCCTTTCCCCCATAACTTCCCCGTTATGCCCACTCAGGGCAAAACGGACAAATGGGAAAATTTCTGAAGCGCAACTTCTTGATGTCGCACTTAGCGTATATCCAGCGTGTAGGTCTTGTGGCGGAATCTACATCGCTACATACGAACTACGCGTCACACTGACGTCACGCAATCCTGCATCGCGCAATCAGAGTTTACTGCGCGACTAGCATATATACAACGTCCCGACATCAACCGTCGGGCAGTTGCCCACCAGACACAATACCCGTCTGGTCAGAGGATCCTCCCTTTTCTATGGAGGATGAGTGAACTTTACACCCTGTTCCTCATGCCTCTAATGTCTAATGCAGAATTTATGCTCCGTATACGTTTCACGAAGGCCTACGCTGGACTAACGCCTAATGAGAAGACATCCTCATAACATTTCTCTGTATCTGTTCCTTCGTTGGTTTATGTCCGCTTTAAGTATAATAACTATGAGGTAACTTACTGTAGCTAAACAGAAAGGCACGTCCACTTCGCAGCGCGTACAGGTCAGTTCTGCTATAGGCAGATCGTTCCCACAGTGAGGACACGGCGCTGCGGGCGGGGGGGGCGGGGCGTCGCGTGCGCCGTGTCGTACTACACTCTCTATCTTCTTCACGTATTTGGGGTCGATCTGGTGGAAGAAAGTAGACCTTGGTGAGGTCGCCATAACGCCATACGTACGTTTTCTATGCACACCATCGCAAGTTTGGTTGATTTCGCACGATTACTCTCACATTATCGCAATGTTTCCACTAAACACACACGATTTACTTTTAAATTCGTCTGGATTATAACGAAAATACTTCCGGCTGTTAAAATCCAAATTGATTATATCAGATCTAGAGAGCGTGAATGATTATCATAGTAAAATTTTGTCAAAATCATTAAAAAATCAAAGCATAACACAGTGAGAATAATAAGTAAATACCTGTGAGCGATATTCTGGCTGCATCAACACTCTAGCCCAGTGATAAGCCTGGTGCTTCAACCCAGCGCGACTGCATTCGATAACCGTTGATGTCAAAATCGATACTTGATCTGCAATCATCGAATAAAAATAATATCGATACCGCGATTCAAAAATTAAACGTTTTTGAAAGTCAATTGTGTGGGCTAAATAAAACTGCTTTCGGAGTCTAGAACTTACGTTGTGGAGTGGGAAAGAAAGTCACATCAGCGGCAGTGCGTAGCAGAAGTCTAGCGGCCAAGTCGTGACGCCCACGTTTCACATGTGTGCGCACCTACGAATCGCATAATAGAACATTGTTAACGTTTAGTTTCACTGAACCAAAATCTATTACTATATTTTGCTAAACGGTACAGCAGGAAAAAATATTATGGTGACGGTTCAACATTTTAGAGTGTAACTCGTTCACATGTCTGCGGACCGCTGTATAGATTGGACCCTATTCCGGACTCTAGATACAGCTGCGCACTCAGTAACGCGATGGCATGCCTCATGTCTCTCGGTACAGACAAGCGTGACGCGCGCAGAGACACGCACATAGCACGGACCACGTCGCGAGCCTCGCGGTATTTGTGGCTTTAACGCATATAATATTTCTACAACTGACCAGTATATAGCTGTGCAGTAACGCGATGGCATGCCTCATGTCTCTCGGTACAGGCATGCGTGACGCGCGCAGAGACACGCACATAGCACGGACCACGTCGCGAGCCTCGCGGTATTTGTGGCTTTAACGCATATAATATTTCTACAACTGACCAGTATATAGCTGTGCAGTAACGCGATGGCATGCCTCATGTCTCTCGGTACAGGCATGCGTGACGCGCGCAGAGACACGCACATAGCACGGACCACGTCGCGAGCCTCGCGATACTTACCAGCTCGGCACTCTGCACCTGCTATTATTACCTGTAAAAATATTTAAACTCTAAAGTAATACCTAAATTATAAAGCGAAAACTAAAAACAATACTGTACAATAATTTAAATTTTAGTAACTATCGCTGTAGTTTTCTAATAGAAGTAATTCTTGTTAGAAAACCTGAATTTCAATGCTGTGTCCTATTATAGTTGAAAAAAAAACCTTTCCACAAGCAATTATCATCATATAAATATTAATGCACTCTCTCCAATAACTTTATAAAAACTTTTTTTACAAAAAAATACAACCGACTTCCAAAAACAACACTACGAAGTAAAAAATAACTTTAATTTCGGAAGTCGGTGTCTGGTTAAATGTATTTTCGTTTTTTGCCATCACCGACTTCTGAAATTAAAGTTATTTTTTACTTTGTAGTGTTGTTTTTGGAAATCGGTTGTATTTTTTTGTAAAAAAGTTTTTATTTTTCACTTTTTAGTTGTGGTACCTACCCCACACAAATTCTAATACCACTACCTGCAAAACAATCTAGAACATCATCCATATAAAAGTGGGGAAAAAATACGTATTATTGAAGCTAACTCAAAAACCAGCCAAGCAAAGTTAATAAATTTTATATGGGACCAACTTTGATGTATACCCTCTCGAATAAAACAAAAAATTTTCAAATCGGACGACTCTGTAAAAAGTTACGCGTGGTCATACATAAAAAAAAAATTAAAAAAAACATACGTGTCGAATTGAGAACCTCCTCCTTTTTTTTTCGTCGGTTAAAAAACCACGCGAGCTGTATTACAAAACTATATTCTCACCGCAGTTTTAGCAGCCTCAGCAAACTGTCTTTTGGCCATATAGAGCCGGAACAAATGTCGAGGCTCTCTCGGAGTACCATCTGTTTCACCCAGTAGGAACTCTATCAATCTGTTATAACAATAATATTGATTGCTCATTAATACACAGTTTTTATGCCCCAACATAGTTTTTATGATTGCCTCTAATATTGAAAGGTATGTGATGAAAAGGGATGAAAAACATTTGGCTAAAACAGTGATGAAGTGATGAGTGATTTGTTGAATGGAAACCAAAAAAAAGATGGGTGGATTGTGTGAGGACTGATATGAAAGAAAAAGGAGTGAATGATAGTGTAGACTAACACGGAGCATGGAAGAAAAAAGTTTTTTTGCAACACGTTTTTTTGCCCTTGCGCAGAAAGGTGATTACTTACCTCCTAGTCAATCTGTCATCATCACTAGCAGCAGCCGCATCAATAGCGATACTAATCGCCTCATTTTCCTCTTCCTCCGATCCCCCACTCCTTAGCAAATGCGACATCGCCTTACTATATTCCCCCGCATGGAAATAAAACTTGCCGGCAAGCAAATGATTCTTCTCTCCTTCAAAATGTATCGCCAAACTTTTAAAATCCTCCGGTCTAGCTTGTGAAGTCTGTATCAGTATTTCTCCATACAAATGTAATTTCCCATTCTTCCTAGCCAGTTGAAAAGCCTCATCATAACATAGGGACATTACTAAGAACTTAATAGCTGATGTAGGATCATCACTGTTTTGGAAATAGTTAGCGACCATTTTCGCGCCCTGTATTGATTTTGTTTCTTGAACAAGATTGACAGCTTCATCTATATCGTCCAGTTTGTCGAGATTTAGGCGTATAGCAGCTTCGTAGTCTTGAGCTTTAAGGTAAGACTTTAACGCGTCGTGGTACCTGCCTTCAGCTTCTTTAGCCTTTGCGTACTGTATATGAATGCTTGGAGAGTTGATCTTTGGGAGTAGGGCTTCGACTTTGAGCCAGGATTTGAGTTTGATGTAAAGGGATGCGGCTTTTTCCGTATTCCCTGCTTGGTCATATAAAGCTGCTGCATGGCTATACTGTTTTTCTTCTTCTAGCAATTGAGCACATTCTTTAACCAGCATGATGTCGTGTGAATGTTTCATAGCGGTTGTTAAGCCTCTCATGACGTCACCGCATCGTATCGCCATTCGTGCGATCCCTGCTTCACATTTGTCGTTGTGTTCTTTGACTTTAATGTCGTCTGTGTTTTCTGTGACGAGGCTTTTCTCGTAGTTTGTTAGGGCTTCGTGGTAGTCTGCTCTATTAGAAAAAAAGGTAATTCAGTATTATTTACTTTAGACTCAATTAGATTATCATGCAATTATCATATCTAAAAAACCAGCCAAGTGCGTGTTGGACCACGCACAATGAAGGGTTCCGTAGTTGGGATGAATTTATCTTAAGAACAAACTTAACATTTTTGTTGAAAAACATGTTCTCCCATACATTCCAACTGTAAATGTAAGTTTGTACTCACAATATTGATAGTTTTACCATGTTATTTTAAAACCACAGACTTCTTATAGGTTTTCCTGTAATCTACAGGTACAGATCTATTTTCTGTATTTTTTTTTAAATTTTAGGCTCAGTAGTTTCGGAGATAAGGGGGGGGAATGGTCAATTTTCGTCTATTTTCTTAAATAACATTAAAACAATTTATTTTAAAATTATAAAAAAAATATATTTGAGACTCTCATAGTAAGCCCTTTCATTTGACATGCCACATGGTGTAGTTAGCAAAACTTTTTTTTTTAATTTTCTTATTTGTCCCCAAAAGTGACCTTTATATTCAAAATTAATTTATTTACTTTACCCGTCCGTGTTTGGGTCACAGAAATTCATATGTGCACCAAATTTCAACTTAATCGGTCCATTAGATTCGGAGCAAATTGGCTGGGACAGACGGACGGACGGACGGACGGACGGACAGACAGACAGACAGACAGACAGACAGACGGACAGACAGACACACGAGTGATCCTATAAGGGTTCCGTTTTTTCCTTTTGAGGTACGGAACCCTAAAAATCCCAAATAGGTTTTTAGCTGCCTATCCGTAAATCGCAATGAAGAATCACAGACCATTTACTTTCAACTTCATACAATCAAATAACACAGATATTTTAGGAGTTCATATCCCAAACGTAACGTAATACATTTAGGATTAGTCAATCTGACATCTCGTTTATCTGCGACGTTTTAGCATTTAGGATCGTTCAATTTTGTAATAAAGGCGATAGACCCATGTAATGAAGGTCTAGGCTCTTCCAACAACTACATACGTGAGCTCCAAGTGCTGAGCCCTGTGCAGCGTGATGGCGGGCGCCTTGGCGGGACAGCTCACGGCCGCTATCTCTGCCGCGCGTGCCCAGTCGCCGCGAGCTGCGTGTAGTTCCAACGCATACAGGGCTCCTGCGCCAGAGCTCTCTAGCCAGCGTGCTGCGGCGTCACCTTTACATAGACATGCGCAGAGCATGCCGCTAAGGGAGAAATTATAAAAATCTATAACACAAGGCAGTTAATTTAATTTCCAAGCAAGCGTTTAGAGACTTCTAGGCTACATACGAGGAATTTTCATTAGAAAAAAAAACGTCTAAAAAGATAGAATACAAGAGACAACAGAAGAGGAGACACGGGGGTAATATTACAAAATCAGAATTTAACCAACTTTTTGTTAATCAACATTTAAAAGAGACTCTCATGCTTAAAAATAATTGCAACAACTCACCACAATATAGAGAGGTCTTCTATATGCGAAGCATCTTCCAGCGCCCACACCATCGCAACATCACTCAGCCTTGTGTAGACACGAATAGCTGAACACCGAAATATAGTTAAGTTTACAAACAAAATATTTCTAGCGAACACAACTGCTACAAACACTCACCAAACTCCACATTCAGCTCCGCAATAGCAGATTCTCCCATCTTCCTCCATAAATCGACTTCATCCACTGCATCACAGAACAGCCAAGCTTCACTGAACCGTCTCAAAGCTAACAACTTTTCAATATGGCGACGTTGGTTCGCTAGACGTTTCTCTGTATCAGCATCGGCTAGACCACTCGTATTGTGGGAGTCTAAGGCCACTTTTATTACCCTAAGGAGGAAATAAGACTTTATCTGGATAGCATAAAATTGGGAATTGTTGAACAA
Organism: Cosmia pyralina; assembly: GCA_946251885.1. Lineage (NCBI taxonomy): Eukaryota > Metazoa > Arthropoda > Insecta > Lepidoptera > Noctuidae > Cosmia > Cosmia pyralina. The sequence continues at coordinate 23,152,688 of OX276349.1, read as the reverse complement.
ATATGTCTGGGAAAAGGGCCACTTTGCTAAATCGTCTCAAACCCACCAACTTTTCAGTGTAGCGTCGTTGGTTCGCTAGACGAATATCTTTAGAGGCATGAGGAACAGGGTGTAAAGTTCACTCATCCTCTATTGAAAAGGGAGGATCCTCCGACCAGACGGGTGGCGGTTCTGGTGGGCAACTGCCCGACGGTTGATGTCGGGACGTTGTATATATGTTAGTTGCGCGGTAAACTCTGATTGCGCGATGCAGGATTGCGTGACGTCAGTGTGACGCATAGTAACGTAGTTCGTATGTGGCGATGTAGATGCCGCCACATATCTTTGTCAGCGTCGGTTAGGCCACTCGTGTTGTGGGAGTCTAACGTCACTTTCGTAACTCTATTGAGAATATTAAACCCTATGACGTTGATGTTGAACATTGTTTTACAAATGCGTTTAGAGACTGATACACTTTGCTGAACCATCTCAAAGCAAAGCTAACAGCTTTTCAATTTGAAAAGCTGTTATCTTTGTTAGCTTTATTTTGCTTTTTTCATATAATATTTACATTTTTAAATATTTTTACAAGAAACCTAAAGAAAAATAGTAGCATTTATTAGATCTTCGGCTACTTTCATCCAACTGCTTTCGTAAGATGGTTGGTAAACACTTTACGAAGATCGTCGCTCCACCTAGCTTGAAGCAACCTACCCTACGTCTCCCGAATTGTTTCCACCACAGAACACGTGTCGTAGACAGACTCATAGCCTAGAAAGGTCCTAAAAATATCTACTATAATACGAAATGACTTACGACCCTCCATTAGCGTAGCAGTAGACGTCTCCAGAGAACAGGATGAGCGGCACATGGCCGGGCATGAGCGGCGTCGTGCGCACTAGATCTACGTGCGAGCCGTTGATGGAGTTCGCGGAGTAGTAGTACGTCTCTATCGCCTCGTCCGTGTATATTATGAACACGTTGCGGTCTGAGAGACAGATATCCCAGATTATGCCCCTGGAGAAAAAGGTCTTAGTGTTAATCTTATAGTAGGGACTTAGAATTGATCCGTGGAAAAGCTCATGGATTCTTCCCACCCTCACCTACGGAGCGCAAACATGGTTTCTTACAAAGCGTCAAAAGTTTGCACTTGGAGACTACCAAAAGGCTATGGAACCAAGTATACTAGGTGTACAACTCGCAGACCGCATTAGCAACTCAATACTTCGTTCCAAAACACAAATAGCGGACGCTGGCCGCAGCTACTGGACTAAAGTGGAACTGGGCCGGCCACATCTGTCACATGTCGGAGCAGCAATACGCAAAAACCATCACTCAGTGAATCCCAAATAGCAGGACGACTACGCGGCAGGCCAAGAAAGAGATGGTGGGATGAGTTGCGACTTCTTCTTAAAGGATGGGCCCGCAATCGCAGTAGACCGGGAAAAGTGGAGAGCGGCCTTTGCCCTGCAGTGGGACAACACCGGCTTATAAAAAATAATAACTTGGTACTAAATTCTAACCCTGATATTCGATATCAATATTTTTATCGATTCGGTTTAACCAAATTTAACGACCAAATTAAACGATGAATCGTTAAAATCGTCATTTAGGTCAGTTCTTCAAAAGTGACACATTGAAGCTTCGTTCAGAAATTCACCTGGTCAAAGTTAATCCGGTCACTCATATTAAATACAATGAATTAGAAAGCCCTAGTTTAGATACAGCATTATTTCCGATTCACAATACGGTTTTAGACAGGGACGGTCAACACAGGATGCGGTCATTGCGTTAACATCTGAAATCACTGACAAGGTGGACAAGGGTTATAAATGCGTTGCGGTGTTCCTAGACCTGAAAAAGGCTTTTAACACCGTATCTTTCCCCATCCTTGTGCAGAGACTTGAGGCTATAGGGATAAGAGGTAAGGCTCTCTCCCTCTTTGACAGTTACCTCCGAGGTAGGAGACTTACATACTACTCACCGAATAAATTCAAAAATGAAACAGAATTTGTATGAAATTGTCTGCCAAGTAAGTTAATTGAACTTTAACGTAGGTGGTGAAACAGGCCCTTACTGTAATACTGTAATTTATTTTATTTATTCTTTTGTTTGTTTTTCTTTTTTGGTTTTATTCTTTCTAAATTTAATTTTTAGGCACCTTTTGTATTCAATTTTATTCATATTTATTTTATTTATTCTATTTCAATCGTCTCAATTTTGTGAATAATTAAGGGAAAGAGCGAGATACGCCCCAACACAAGTATTATTAATAACTTACTGGGGATGTATCATAAAGTGATCGGATAATCGGATGCATATTTACCTAAAGTTAATATTTGGCTAACAAACTATGGAAGCGGCTTCTTAATATTTTTTTTCTTAATATAAATACCGGGATTCCAGAAAATGTGGGAATGTACAACTAATCGGATACATGGTATGGAAACGACTTCTTATAAAATGTAGTTTTATTTATTTAAAAATACCAGGAAATCGGGATCACATAAATATTCCGTTTGTTACACGTGGTCCCCGCGAGAAATACAAAGCTGCCGATTTAAAATGGATGTCCCTGGAAGGTCCGTCAATATATCGGTGGGGTTGTTTTCATAGGTTCGAGGGTGTTAAAGCCGATAGTGACATTAAAATGTAAATCCAAGATGGCGGCTGCGAACATTTTCAATTTTTCGTCATGGGTGTCGTTTTCATGGTTTTCGAGAGTGTTAAAGCCGATAGTGACGTTAAAATGTAAATCCAAGATGGCGGCTGCGATTTTTTTTTAATTTTTCGTCATGGGTGTCGTTTCCATGGTTTTCGAGGGTTTTAAAGCCGATAGTGGCGTTAAAATGTAAATCCAAGATGGCGGCTGCAAAATTTTCAAACTTTTCGTCATGGGTGTCGTTTTTATGGTTTTCGAAGGTGTTAAAACCGATACTAATGTTAAAATGTAAATCCAAGATGGCGGCTACAAACATTTTCAAATTTTTCGTCATGGGTGTCGTTTTCATGGTTTTCGAGAGTGTTAAAGCCGATATTGACGTCAAAATGTAAATCCAAGATGGCAGCTACAAAATTTTCAAACTTTTCGTCATGGGTGTCATTTTTATGGTTTTCGAAGGTGTTAAAACCGATAGTAATGTTAAAATGTAAATCCAAGATGGCGGCTACAAACATTTTCAAATTTTTCGTCATGGGTGTCTTTTTCATGGTTTTCGAGAGTGTTAAAGCCGATATTGACGTCAAAATGTAAATCCAAGATGGCGGCTGCGAACATTTTCAATTTTTCGTCATGGGTGTCGTTTTCATGGTTTTCGAGGGTTTTAAAGCCGATAGTGGCGTTAAAATGTACATCCAAGATGGCGGCTGCAAAATTTTCAAACTTTTCGTCATGGGTGTCTTTTTCATGGTTTTCGAGAGTGTTAAAGCCGATATTGACGTCAAAATGTAAATCCAAGATGGCGGCTGCGATTTTTTTTAATTTTTCGTCATGGGTGTCGTTGCCATGGTTTTCGAGGGTTTTAAAGCCGATAGTGGCGTTAAAATGTAAATCCAAGATGGCGGCTGCAAAATTTTCAAACTTTTAGTCATGGCTGTCGTTTTCATGGTTTTCAAGAGTTTTAAAGCCGATAGTGGCGTTAAAATGTAAATCCAAAATGGCGGCTGAAAAATTTTCAAACTTTTCATCATGGGTGTCGTTTTCATGGTTTTTGAGGGTGTTAAAGCCGATAGTGACGTTAAAATGTAAATCCAACATGGCGGTTGCCAACATTTTTTTTTTTTGTCATGGGTGTCGTTTTCATGGTTTACGAGGGTTTTAAAAACGATAGTTATGTTAAAATGTAAATTCTAGATGGCGGCTGCAAAATTTTCAAACTTCTTGTCATGTGTCGTTTTCATGGTTTACGACGGTTTTAAAGCCGATACTGGCGTTTAAATGTAAATCCAAGATGGCGGCTGCCAACATTTAAAAATATTTTGTCATGGGTGTCGTTTTCATGGTTTTCGAGGTGTGTTAAATTGTAAATCCAAGATGGCGGCTGTAAAATTTTGTAACTTATCGTCATGTGTGTCGTTTTCATGGTTTTCGAGAAAGCCGATAGTGGCGTTAAAATATAAATTGTTTTCATGGGTTTGGAGTGTGCTAATGCCGATAGTGAAGTCAAAATGCGTGACGCTTGGCTGATGCTTAGTTAACTAATCCTGCGTCAGCGCAGTGTATCGCGTTTCAACCTGAAAACACGTGTGATAGTAATTAAAAAACCATCAATCATCTTGCTTTTACATTTTAATGTCACTATCGGCTTTAACACCCTCGTAAAGCATGAAAACGACACCTATGACGAAAAATTTGAAAATGTTCGCAGCGGCCATCTTGGATTTATATTTTAATGTCACTGTCAGCTTTAACACCCTCAAAAAGCAAGAAAACGACACCCATGACGAAAAATTTGAAAACTTTCGCAGCAGCCATCTTGGATTTATATTTTAATGCCACTGTCAGCTTTAACACCCTCGAAAAGCATAAAAACGACACCTATGCCGAAAAATTTGAAAATGTTCGCAGCCGCCATCTTGGATTTACATTTTCAGCAGCTTTCACTATGGGACCAACTCTGAAATCACGAAAAATTTACGATGTTTGATACAAAAGTTTAATACCTACTCGACCGAAATGTATGAAACAGCTGATTTATGTTTCGTGATTTAGGGTTGATCATAGTGAAAGTTGTTCATGAGAAAAACACCCTGTGAAAATTTAGTGATAAAAAAGTTACCCTCTAATAGTCAAAAAATACTTAATTTATCAATTCCGGAATCGCGACAATTTGACGATCGATACAAAAGTGCATTCCATATTAGCCAAAACCTAAATGTAACTAAATATACATTCCATTCTATAATCAGCACTCTAAATTTGTGAATCCCGGAATTCCGGGATTTTTTTGATACAATAGTGCAATCCATATTAGCCAACACCTGAACGCAAGTACCTAACTAAAACATTCGATTCCAAAATCAGAACTTAAAAATTGTCGTTCCGGAATCCCGGGATTTTTTCGATACATAAGTGCAATCCATTTAACTAACATCTGAACTTAAGCAAATTATACATTCCATTCTATAATCAGCATCAGCACTCTAAATTTGTGAATCCCGGAATTCCGGGATTTTTTTGATACAATAGTGCAATCCATATTAGCCAACACCTGAACGTAAGTACCTAACTAAAACATTCGATTCCAAAATCAGAACTTAAAAATTGTCGTTCCGGAATCCCGGGATTTTTTCGATACATAAGTGCAATCCATATTAACTAACATCTGAACTTAAGCAAAATTATACGTCCGATTCTATAATCAGAAGTCAAAATTGGCCGATACCGGAATTTTGGGATTTTACAATCCAAAAGCCCACTCCATACTTAGCCAACACCTCAACTTTAGGTTAATATGCATCCGATTATCCGATCTCTAACATAATGTATAAACCATGTAACTGTTTGAGACTAATAAACATTTTTTATTTTCATTTTTTTTTTCTAGTATGTTATAAAATAATGAAGACGTCCAGAGTTCCAGACAGCATTTCACCTGACGTCTCCAGTAGCAGTCCTGGTGAGCGCACACACGTCGTCGGCGGCGGGACAGTACACGTGCACGCGGCGCCGCTCATCCACCACGCACGTGCGCGCGCCGCCGATGTCGCAGTATACGCCGCGCACGCCGCACACGTGCCGGTAGCGCGCGCACGTGCGCCACTCTTCCACCCCGAAGTACTCGATGTGGCCTTGCTGGTGGCGTGTGAAGTAAAAGTAAATAAGGCAAAACAAATAAGCCGTGACAGGGCAGATGGGGGCAAGAGACAAAAACTTCAGGTCAGGTCAAGGGTCTGCGCTAAGAGATCCAAATTCCACCACTTCGGCGTTCAATTCCAGGATAGAATAGATTAAAAAAAAAAAAACTGAAATGACTATTTAAGTTTTCTCTAAAATTAAGCTCATGGTTTCTTTGAACACTGTGCTCTATTTATCATAGTTTCGGTTTTTGGACTATTCGTCTCAGATAGGGGGCGTTCATTAATTACGCGAGGCGTTTCGGGGGGAAGGGAGTTGGTCAAGCCGATTTTCACCCAATCTCACGTGGGGAAGAGGGGGCGGGTCTAGGCAAATATCACGTAATTTTTTTTCTGAGGCAGTGTAAAATTGCGACAAAACTCATAATATGTTTATTTAAGTAAATCCAACGTAATCAAGCACAGATTAACGTATTTACACTCAAAATACGCATTTTTTTTTAAGTTAGGGAGGGTACGGAGGGGATTGAGCCAAATCTCACGACATCTCACCAAGGCGGGTCGCAAAATCGCGAAAATCGCCTTCCCCCTTACCTTTTGGGATACCCAAGACAATAGTTCGTCAAGAAACCGAATGTTGTAACAAGTTATTTTAGGAAAACGTGAAATGGAAACAATTAAAAATGCCAAAATTATTCAACAGTGTACTATGGTCGGACTTTTAATTAGCTGCAGTAAAATGACACTTCTACTGTCATTTCGTTGTCTAATGGGAACATTTTTTAACGAAATTACAGTTAAGAAGTGTCATTATACTGCAGCTAATTAAAAGTCCGTGCATAGACTAGACAATTTAAATTAGATGACACTTACATCAGTGACGAAAATAAAGAAGTCGCTAGTGAGGTGTATGTCAACGATCTTGGCCCCCTGCATGTGTGGCTCGGGGAACAAGATAGCTTCCTTCTCCGGCTGCGTTGGGTCCACTTGATCGATCTGTGTGTAAAAAGGTAAATTAAAGAGTGTAACTTTGTTGGATGTGTTCTAGTTCTCCAAGTAAATAATTTAAAAAAATTTGATTTCTATCCAGAGTCAGGGCATTTATCTGTTCTGCGCCAAGACAGTCCGTTCTCTCAAATATTGATATACAGTGAGCATCAGAAACTCCACATTCTGAGTCCTCTTACAGTAGACTTCGGAAGTCTAAAGACAGGGTGATGACTTATCAACAGATGAGCCGCTCTATACTCACCGCATGCAACATAGCGCGTCCCTGAAACAGCGCAGCAGCGTACTCCCCGGCCAGCGTGATGACGTCAATAGGCGCCGGGTACTGCCTGCGCGCCGCGGCGCCGCCTGCCAGCGGGTAGAACCACGCCAGCGCGGCACTGGCGCAGCACACGTGAGAACCGCCTAGAGCTATCACGCTTGGTTCGGTTGGTAGCGTGTAGGTGGCTAGGGCTGTTGGTTCCGCTGGGAATTTCGAAGAGAAAAAAATCTTGATGACACAAACCCAACAGATCCGTGAACTTAACTAGGCACTAGATTTTCAACGCTCCACTAAGCGCCGAGAGTTGAAAATCCAACAGTGTGTTTTGTTTTTTCGATGCGCTGGGATGCACTCTGTTGGATTCTCAAAGCTTGGCTCAACACCGAAAGTTAAAAATCCAGTGCGCGATAAAATCCCGCCGCGATATTTTTACGTCCGTGTGTAAGCCGGCTAACAGATACAATTAATAAACCGCCTTCAAAAAAGATCTAGGTGAAACAGAAGCGCAAGTCGGTGTCAAAAAACAATTTTCTGAAGCTGTGTCACATTGTAGCACAACTTTCTGAAGCTGGGTCTATAGGCGTCGGCGCGCCGCAGCCCCGCCCGCTACTGGGGCAGCACACGTGAGAACCGCCTACAGTCTGATTTTTAATTCGACGGATTTCTGACATTACAGATGTGTTACCAATAATAAACCGGTCCTACTAAAAAAGGTACGCATTGAAGCGAAAAAAAAAAAATCTTTCTTGAATTTAAGGTTTCAATTAAAAAAACTAAAAAATTGAGTGCTAATTTTAAAATAGTAAACAGATTTTTTATTACCAAATTATTGAAGTTACAATAATTAGTAAGGTAATTATTTTTCTTTCACAGGAATCCCTGTCCACTAACTAATCCATATGTAACAAACCTTTTTTAGGACTACATTTTGTTTGTAAAATCTTCGCTTCTTGTAACTACAGACGGACAACGATGATGATATTAATGATAATGATACGTAAATAAATCGAGGGTGTACTGCGAAAACCTGCTAACCAACATTTTTGACAAAAATTAGATAAATGCATTAAAATTCTCATCTTGTTGAGCTTTTTATACGGGTAAAACCGGCTAAGCGCTACGTTAAACGGTTTAGAAGATACTTCATGGATTTACTAAAATTACAGTATTTTAATTAGTTATAGACTTTTAAAACGCAGTAACTCATAACTGACTTGACTGCACTTAGTTGGTTTACGCCCTCGAAATATTAAAATTTAAAAAATATGTTCTTTTACTCTTGTTTTTCTATTTAGTCATATAAAATTAATATTTTAGTTAGTGTGCATTGAATGCACAGAACAATCACCGTCATATAGTTTACTTGATCTCATTTTCTTTCATATTTTTTGTTATTTTAAATCCAAAAAAATCTAGTCATCTAAATAACTTATAGAAAGGACAAGACAGAAAAGGTTTATGACATCTGAAGTGTCAAAAAATTATAGCTGTCAGAATTCCGTCGAATTAAAAATCAGACTATAGAGCTATCACGCTTGGTTCGGTTGGTGGCGTGTAGGTGGCTAGGGCTGTTGGTTCCGCTGGTGATTTGGAAGACACCAACCTTATAGATTCTACCAGCCACACAAACCAAGTAGTGCGACAACTTCAAGCGCCCCTGACTACACTCTAATGATGCTCAGTAATTTTAGCACAGCTTACAAACGTGGCGACTTTATTAGCTATCATAATATGCAAATGAATGTTGGCTGCCGCTTCAATCGCGTTCAAAACTGTGCTATTTGCCTTCAGAATTGGGGCGAATGATACGCCGAGTTTCGCTTCTATACGAAGTTCATTTTTTTGTACAACCATTTTCAAAAGCAACAGGACTGTCACATCCACCTTAAACACAATCAGTACAACTTACATTTATTAACAGGCTCCGGCTCATCTCCAACAGCAATACACTGGTACACAGTCGCTTCAGTGAGACTAGTGAGTGTGATGACCCTGGTGCCATACGCCGCATATAATGGCGGTAGGGCAGTCACGTAGACGTTCAGATATGCGCGGCCGGCCGTCGCAAGCAGACGTCCATCTGAACTCCATGCACAACGCTCGGCGCCACCGGTGGGCATCACTGACCCTGATACCTCACCGTTGTTCCATATGGCAATTAGTTTTAGTCTGGAATTGGAGATGAGATCTGAGAATATGCAAGTCTAGGTTTAGCCCGCGGCTTTGCCCGCATGGATGTCGGAAAATATCCCACGGGAACGTACTGTCCACATTATAAAGGGAACCTCTGTGCAAAATTTCAGCTTTCTAGGTCCAAGGGTTTGGGCTGGGCGTTGACGAGTCAATCAAGACGAGTCAATCAATCAGTCAGTCAGGACTTCTCTTTTTATTTATATAGATACTAACTTACTTGAAAGTTTTCATGAAGATAACATAACATCACACCTGCAATCCCCGAAGGGTTAGGCAAAGGTGTACCCATAGTTCACCCACATTTCGCCAGTTATATTTAAGTCCCATATAACAGGGGGCGAGCCTATTGCCATCAACCGAGCACAAATCCGGACTCAGAGCTGCTACTGAGAAATTTCTTACAGAAAAAGCCAATAACACTTTGCCCGATCTTTAACTTTGAAAAAGGGCGGGTAAACTCTCCAAAGTTCCAAACCCCTGATGTTTCTTACCTTCAGGAGAACTGCTTCACAAATCGGTTGAAGGGTAACCCAGAATTGTTACTGCAAGACTAGAAAACTTCTTGTAGTTTAATGATGATAAGCTACTTGGCTTAAAACTCGGAGCCTTTTGCAGGATCCTGAACATCATTGCATAGCAAAACTTTGTTCCGAATGTGCCATTCTTTTATTCAACTTTTTTAATGGGTAATTAAACAGAATTCTTGACAACTCACTGTCCATCTCCACATGAAGCAGCCAGCCCATTACAAACCGCCACATCAGTCAGACTCTCCTTATGATTTTTCACCTGGAACAACTCTTCACCAACCTCCTTGATATGTGTGGATATGGCTATAATAAACCCAGCACTGAATCCTATAAGGATATAGCCGTCTCCATACCATTTGTATGAGACTATGGAGCCATAGCGCTGTTGAAATGCTAGCTCTATTGGGTTCTCAGGGTTTAGGAGGTTGTACAGGTATAATGTTCTTTTGCCGACTACTAGGCTTATCTGGAAAAGAGATATAGAACTGGATTAAGGGAACTAACATCTATGGTGAAGACTAAGAATTTAACTACTTTGGGACATTCGATATCTCTAGGTACTAGATGACTTATAGTTTTACTAGCTGTTGGCCGCGAATTCGCCTGCGATCCAGAATGAAAAGTAGTAATGTCCTTCTCCAGGTCATGGTCTACCCATGTGCCCCAAATGCATTCAGCCGTTTTATCGTGAAAGCGAAACAAACAAACTCACTTTCGTATTTATAATATTAGTTGGGATCAGTTAGGATTATCTGCTCGTGGCTAAGTAATAACAGCCGCACGGGTCGATCCATCAGGTTAAGCTACGCTTGCCGGGGTTGGTCCGTGGATGGGTGACCATCTTTACATACCGAGACTCCTCCGTGCCTCGGAAGGCACGTTAAGCCGTTGGTCCCGGCTGTCATTCGTGGATCTTTGACAGTCGTTACGGGTCGTCAGAAGCCCGAAAGTCTGACAATCAGTCTTACCAAGGGGTATCGTATTACCCAGTTAATGGGTTGTGGAAGTCAGATAAGCAGTCGCTCCATGTAAAATAATGGTATTCAGCTGCATCCGGTTAGACTGGAAGCCGCACCCAATATAGTTGGGAAAAGGCTAGGCAGATTGAGTTAGGATTATCTGCTCATGAAAACTGAGCCTTATTCTGACCAACAGACTACCTATAATGAGATATGGAAAGATATGACATTAATCAGCAGTCTTTCTGTGCAGAAAATATTAAGTATTGATTAGGTACTGTTAGTTATAATTTCTATATGCAAATGTCATGTCAGCTGATTCAACCAAACACACAGAAACATATAAGCTTTACCATCCAGCCCAGCTTTCAGAAACAACAAACCATTTGAGTATAACTATTTGACTTAATGGTGTTGTGTGTGTTTTGTATTGTTGTTGTGTTGTGTGTTTTATATTGTTGTATGATGTGTTGTGTTGTTGTTTTAATGTGGGTGTCGGTACAAAATACTGTACCCAACCATTCAGACAAGACAGGTGTTATGTTATGTTCAGAAGCTTACAGTATTCTCCCCAGCCACTCTCTGATCAGTCTTCATCTCGGAGAACTGCAGGTCATTGGGTGCATCTCTCAGAGATATCATCCTCAATGTGTCACCATCAGAGTTGTTGATGGACAAACTCTTGTCCTCTGAAGCTAACACTAGAATACTGTCCTTGTTCCATTCCGCACATGTGATTTTCTTTGTGTGTTTACCTATTATTGGTATTCTCCTGAAAATGAAGGAAGGGTTGTTTCAATGAAGCGATAAGAAAGATTGTGATCTACTCGAACTTCTAAATTAGAAATAACTACTAGATATTAAGGGCACACTATTTGAATATTCCTGTTTTTAGAATCAATTTTAAATAGTCAAATTAGGGTATTTAGATCCTGAAAAAAAAATATGTCATAGATACATCCTTGCTTTAGGTAAATCTACGGTTCAAAACACGATAAATTGTAATTTGCTCGATGAAAAAAAAATCCGAAATGGGGTCGATTTCAAAACTATTTTTTGTTTCATTTCCTAGTTATAGCACAAAATTATATGAAAATTGCATGTACCATGAGGTAATAGTATTTCAGAGGGAATTCTACGGTTGGATTTTTAAGTGTAATACATTTTTTCTAAATAAACACAAAAATAGTAAATCGGGCTAAATCGGCTCGCGCTCAGTCCTGCGGGACTTCATCAAGGTTGGACCTGTGTCAAAATTTTTAAAAATTCGCTCTCCCTGCAGTTGTTCAAAAAAAATCGAATAAACGATGAACACATTAGATATGAAATTGCGATAGCTCAGAAAAAATATCTCGTAATTATATTATAGTTTTAATTCATAATATCGTTTTCGAAAATGTGATTAATTCTATGTGGTATGATGACGTTTAGTTGTCATCTTACGATAGTGTTAAGACACATTGCAAATTATTATCGGTAAATTTATAGTCAAGCGCGAGTAGTTTATAATTTTTTATAGTGGTCCTTTATGAAGAAGTTTTAAAACACATTTGCCTAAGATTTTTTCATCAGAATCATCCATATTACTATTTTCACTCTTCATCGAACTGTCTTCGCTACCATACCCTACCATATCCTACAATAATCACACATAATATGAATACAATGTGTCCGGTTGTCGGTAAAACTAAATAACAATAAATAAAAAACAATAATAACAATAAATAACATATTTATTTATTATTCCCAACACAACTAACATTACAGGTTGCCCCAAATCGGTAGCGTGGCCTCAAACAATAAGTAAAACAACAATAAGTACTTAAAGTAACAATAAGTTAAGTATAACATAACACATGTAAAGTAATCTTTGTGAACTCATTCAGAGAACAGTAAAATAAATCTACCCTTTCCGCGATTTCGTTAAGTGTATGCAAGGCGCGCGTCAAAGGTGCTTTACCCAGCAGGTTGGTCCGGCCGCGACGCACCGCCAGTAACCGCGGTCTCCGACGACGCCGCGTCACGTAGTTATCAGGCACGTTCAGACACACATCCTTTAGCACACCTGGGTTAGAGATCTTACCACACAGTAACTTAAAAATATACGTAACAAGTGCCAAATCCCTTCTTGTTTCCAGCTTGTTGTACCCAACCATACCTAACACAAATAGGGTTGGGTACATCAATGGATAGAAAGGATAGACTCCGTATAATTTCATATACAGGTACCGTGTGAATTTATTCTGTATGCGCTCCAGCATTAGGACATATTTGGTTTCATGTGGAGCCCATACAGCCGCATTGAACTCTAATTGTGTTCTTACGAGTGCGTTATACAGAGCAGCTATAGCGTTTATATTCCTAAAGCCTACTGCCCTACGAAGTATAAAACCCAAGCTTCTATAAGATTTCTTGCAAACCGATGTAATGTGTTCATAAATAAAACTTATCTGGCAATTTAAAAATTTGCCCTTATAATAGTAGATTCGATAAATTATAGGTGTAGCAGTAGGTACGTCCCTTGATAATAAAGTACGGCAATTCTTCCTTCATATGTAGTTTTCGATATTTACTGATCTTCATGAGCAGTGGTCAACATCAAAAACAAAAGAATATGGTTACAGCATAAGCAAAATAGTACGACCATTTTTAGCCCGTACTTAATAAAAATATTATTGTTTTTTTTATTCAGTCACTAAAAGGGTTAAATAGGGGATGAAAGTTTGTATGGAAATTCACCATTTATGTCGATGGAATACCATCGGGCACACGGCTTGTCTACTTGATAAAAGTCTTATATTCACTGACGGACAATGCACAGCCTAAACCGCTGGATCTAGAAGCATGAAATTTTGCAAAAGAGTTCTTTTTGTAACGAAAGTAATTAAATTTCTATTAAAATTGCAATTTAAAAAACCGTTGCAATTTTGAAATTTCACCTTAGTACCGCAAAATCATGTTTTTCTTTAACTAGCTTCTGCCCGCGACTTCGTTCACAATATACTAAAACAACAGACACATTACAAAAAACTTTCCTGTACAGTACGTTAGTAGTTGTGGTATCAGCAGCCTAAATATACAGAGAGTCGTCCGTTTAAGGAGCAGCTTGCCCTGAGGTCGAAACCCGCAGCCTTAACAGCATATAATATCTGATGGCACAACACTGATACATTGAGTGATTCTTACAGATTGTTCCTGATGAACCCGGCTATCGCTAAAAAATATAACAGTGGATTGTACACACGGGATTTCTCATTAATACTGTCAGCTAACCATTGATATTTATTTATATTATAAACATAGATGATATAAGAGGAATAAACTTCATGTATTCTGTGTACGTTCTACGAACTATCAAATAACAGTATATCAAAATGAAAAAAAAGAATCGAAAAAAAATATCAACAGTTGAGAATCGAACTTTTGTGGTTTGCTTTGATGAAAGTTGACTAAAATAGACGTTCTTATGTTATTATTATACCATGATTGACATCCTTCCGCTAAGCCTTAACTCAAAGATTTAGCGCGATGATAATCATTTAAAGGTTAAATCTGTAACTATCTGCTATATGCATTTCTTACTCAGCCCAATACAATACCGATATCGGCACGATATCTACCAGCGAAGACAGTGCGGGGTGAGAGTAGCGGGCATTCTTTCACTTGAGCAAACTTTATCACACTGGCGTCTTCGAGACGTCGATACTTATTAGTGTGCTTGTTTGTCGCGTCGCGATGGTCATCGATATTCACCAATATCATGGGGCCGGTAATAGTTGTACCTATCGTTATCGAATCGTGTTGGTATCGTTATCTGATAATGTGAAAACAAAACGACATTTTATGTAATAATCTTAGTTTACTCCACCGTAGACACCATAAAAAGTAAACATAAGGAAAAAAATCGACCTAAGAAAAACTAATTAAGTTGATTAACTGCAAATATTTTACACTGTGGCATGGATTTTCTGCGAAATCGTCGGCGGCGCGTCGTAAATAAACACGTCGCGCTGCATTTGGGGGAGGCGGAGGTAGCGTTTCAAAGGCCTACAGGCCCGAATAACCTGGCCTTAATGGCTTATATAGCACTAGCTTTTGCCCGCGGCTTCGCTCGCGTTCTTCTATCCCTCGGGAACAGTACTTTTTTCTGGATAAGAGGTACCCTATGTACTTTTCTGTACCCCTGATGTCGGGGCCACACCAACGTTAACGTCAATGCCCATCATCGCCATAAACATCGCGGTAATTATTCCGATAACTATCGCGATAAATCGAGTGGCCACACTTGAACGCCGCGCCGCCGCCGAGTTATCGCCACGTCAATCGGCAATGTGAATGCCGTTGTAAACTTTTCGCGATAAGTTGTGGCTACACCTACGGCCTGAATCCATCATCGCAATAATCAACGGCATAAACCCGTTGGTGTGGCCCCGACATGACCGTGTATGCAAAATTTCATGATGATTGGTTATTCCTCCGTACTTGCTTCCTACCACTACCTTTTTGTTAACCAAGGTTTATATATAAGTCTGTAACCTTCTCTTTTTTGGAAATAAATAAATTTTATTTTATTTTATTTTTTTTTTTTTTATTGGTTGAGTAGTTAAGAACTAAAAGCGTTACAAACAAATACACTTTCGCATCCTAAATAATATTATAATGCGAAAGTGACTTTGTTTGTTTGGTACGCTTTCACGCTAAACCGGCTGAATGATTTTTTCATCCTAGATTGCAAACGAAGTCGCGGGCAACAGCTAGTTTATAATATTAGTTAGGATTTAGTTAGCAATCAATTATTTTATTAAATCTGAAGTGGCTGGTCCTGACCTTATTTGTAAATTAGACCTGACCTATAAATTAAAATAATAATATAAATTTTGTAATAAATATACATACTTAGTTGTATGATGGTTATACAGCGCCAGATTTCCTTTCTGTGTTCCAACAGCTAACAAAGGCTCTCCGTAAGCCCAGGCAATGCATGAGGGTGGTTCACGAAGCCCTGTCTCTATATTAATGCGCTTGTTGGCATGGCATTCCCATAATAATACCGTGTTACTGTTAGGAGTAATGATTGCTAAGTAGTCACCATCCTGATCCCATTCCATGCCAGCACAGAGACTGAAACAGTTTATAATTATGTAACAATCTTTCTCACTGAGATGTTTGGCATGTTATTCTTTCCAAGCAAAATCACTGAGAAATCGATTTCGAGTGCTGTATAAAATTGTAAAGACATTCAAGAACTAAGTTGAAATTAGTCTATTTACCAAAATACATTGAAAAAAAATGTTGGTTTGACTTTTGATTTATATGCTACAATAATTCTTCAAACAAGCCAGTTCTCACTATCAAGAATAAACAAAGTAGAGTCAAGTTTGAATTCAATTTATAATTTAAATCTCACCCTTGCAGCTTCATTCTTTCCATAAGCTGGCCAGTTCTGTCATGTATGGCCACCGTAGCATCTGTCCCAGTTGTGGCCAGCAATGAGTGTGACTCACCCTTCTGCCACAGAAAATACAGCTCACCCATCCCATGGGGCTGTTCTATGGTGTAAAGCAACTAGAAACATATTGGAAAATGTTTAAAAATTATGTTTTAGCGAAAACAAGAGGGCCACGAATTGGCTAGAAAAGGAACGGTATGGAAAAAAGACATGTTGCGCCGACCACATAGAAATTGAGTTAAGGGCAGGATAATGTTAGAGAGGGCAACAAATTGAATCGTGAGGGGTCTTAATGCTCAGGAATAGTTCCGAAATAAGCATGATGGGAAGTAGCGGTGCTTAGGGGAGGCCTATGTCCAGCAGCAGACGTCTTCCGGCTGAAATGATGATGAAGCATGAGGGGGGGGGGGGGGGGGGGGGCTCTATGAAATTATTAACTGGGAGTGGTTGATAGCATCGTTCACAAATAATTTGGTGTTTAAATCAGAAAGACAGCTGTTCTTATTAAAAAAAAAAAAACTTACTTTAGGGGTAGTCATTCTGTTCAGTTTTTGTATCCTCCAATCAACTCATTTAACTTGATGGAGTTTAAAGCCACTTGTTCAGTTATAACCATAGGTTATAACATTATTATTGTATTTCGACAAAAATATGTTTTTGTCGTCGACTTGTTATTATTTCGTTGCTTGGCAACCATAGATAATACACCACTGCACTGTTATAAAGTGTTCTGTGCACTACTGGCAACTAATCAAAATGAACTTCTGAAATCGAAATCCGATTGTGTTTCATAGTTTTGTTTTGTTCTCTTAAATATTTTTATTACTCATTTTTGTCTTTTGGAATATGAAAAATTGCTTGAAAATTTCAATGAAAAATTAATAAAATAATTTAATAAACTGATTGAATTTAGGGTTGCCAGTATCACACAGCATGTAAAGTAGGTAAGTATAGTAATATAGATTATTTAGCCAGTCCAGTATAATGTCGAAAAATAGTCCGTATACTATTTTGTAGTAATAGTAGAAGCCAAGAAGCGCTTTACGCCCATTTTACGCCATTTAAGTATGGCGTATCGATAGAGGGCTACTGACTACCCTGTTAAAGTTTTAATAGATATATTCGTAGAAACAGACAAAATAAAGAAAATAGATAAATCAGAAGTGACACCATCAATCGTGTGTTTTTTCTTTTTGTAAGAAATGTCACTCGATTCCATTAGAGGTTCCATAGCTTCACATTTAAAGAGTTTTGCTATAGAAACTCTAACATCTTCTCTTGAAGCTAGGGAACAACAGAGTCTCTAAACGTACACATGCACTCCAATCTGACGACAAAGCATAGTCAGTCTTGGCTTATACAGTGCCTTCGTAAACATGTCAGCAATTTGGTTTTCTGTACCAATCTTTGCAATCATCATAGTCCCATCAGCTAAGGCTTCTCGTATAAAGAAATGTCGTAGCTTGATATGCTTGGTTCTGTTGTGGAACTCATATGGCGGATTCAGTGCAAGCTTGATGGCAGACTCGTTATCCACATGGAGAACAGGAGTCATCGTTGATTGTTCTATGTCTTCAATCAATCGTTTAAGCCATATTATTTCTCTTGCAGCTTCGCTAACAGCTACAATTTCGGCTTCAGTGCTAGAGATCGCAACTGATGTCTGTAATTGACTTCTCCATGATATTGGACCTCCGTAAACACATACAAGTCCTGAAGTCAACCTTCCAGTGTCAGGATCACCCCCATGATCCGCATCGCTGTAGCAGACGAGTTCCTTCTGCATGCCTTTTCGGTACATTATGCAGTAATCTCGAGTACCATTCAAATACCGAAATATTCTTTTCACTCTTGTGACATCTTTTTTTGTAGGAGCTTCCAAGTGTCTGGATGCAACACTAAGAGCGTAAGCTATGTCAAGCCTTGTGCCCACCATCAAATATGCAAGAGCTCCAACCGCTTCTCTATAAGGAAACGAATTGTCTCCTCCAGCATCTTCTTTCGATTCGGAATCTTTAAGTATAGGTGTAGCGGCAGCCTTACTATTCTCCATACAAAATTTTTCAAGTACCTTCTTGGTGTAGGCACCTTGATGTAATTTGATACAATCTTCCTCTTTTTTTATTTCAAGACCTAGGAAGTAGTAGGATGTTTTGTTACTTTGGGCCTTTACCTTAAATCGCTTCTTTAAATTCTCAAGAAAAACATCAATTATTGCCTGTGACGTACCAGCAATCATGCCATCGTCAACATATAAAGCTAGAAGCAGCCTGCCTTCTCCCTTTTTCATGGAGAATATACAAGGATCTTCTCCAGGTTGGAAGCCTTGTTCTAGAAGAAAGCTTTTGATGCAATTGTTCCAACACAACGGTGCTTGTTTAAGTCCGTACAAACTGCGTTTCAATTTGCATACTTTGCTAGTTCCATCGTTATATCCTTCTGGCTGTTTGACGTAAATTTCTTCATTTAAACTTCCATAAAGAAATGCGGTAGAAACATCAAATTGCGCTAGGAACATACTATCTCGAGCAGCAATACTTAGTATCGTCCTGATTGAGCTCATTTTTGCGACTGGACTAAATGTTTTCTCATAGTCAACGCCTTCCTTTTGAGAATAACCAACAGCTACTAGTCTGGCTTTATACTTCTCGATATTTCCATTCGCGTTTCGTTTAATCCTGTAAATCCATTTAGTGGAAATGGCTTTGCGTCCTTTGGGCAATGGCATTAAGTCCCATGTTTCGTTTTGTTTCATGGAACTTATTTCATCATCCATGGCATTGCGCCACTTGTTTTTATCAACAGACTTCATCGCATCTTTGAACGTCTTTGGTTCTTCTTTTTTATGATCATAGACCTTTTCAACACAATGAAGAACAAATTCATCAAATCTATCAGGCGGTTTGATTGTTGAACGATCTCTTAAAGTCATTCTATGTGGAACTTGTTCTCGACGTTGATCACAATGAACGTCTTCTTGAGATGCTTCTTGAGTTTGAATATCTTCTCTTAATAAGTTATCTCTTGACTCATTTTGTAGATCTGTATCACGATGCGGTAAAATAATTCCAGTTGATGAAGTGTCATCGACATCAGAGTCAGACTCAGCAGTATCAAAATTAACAGAGTCATTAATTGGACCAATCGGTACATTTGATTCATCAGTTTCTTGATCGTGTGCCATCTGTGAATCTTCTGGTATGATAGGCTGTGTTTCTGGTTTAATAGAGGGTGTTGGTATAACGAAACTGTTTTTGTCAACCATAGGTTTCTCCGCTGCTGTCTGATCTATAGATTTTTCTATGAGAGGGCGTTCATCAAAAATCACGTCTCTCGATCTGATAAGCTTATGATTTTCTTTAGACCATATTCGATAGCCATCATCTCCATCGTATCCGATAAGTATGCCTTTTTCGGCTTTCTTACAAAGTTTCTTTCGCCTTTGTTTCGGTACGTGTGCATAACACGTCGATCCAATTATCCTCAAATGTTTGATGCCTGGTTTCTTTTTATAAAATAACTCGAAAGGTGACTTTCCTTCAACTGTTGTAGGTCCTGTTCGATTAAGAATGTAGACAGAAGTATTAATTAATTCCGCCCAAAGACCTTGTGGTATTTCATTATGAGCATGCATCATCGCTCTAGCAGTTTCTACTATAGTCCTATTATCTCGTTCCGAGCACCCATTCTGTTCTGGTGTATAAGGCATAGTGAAACGCTGTTTTATACCATTCTGTCGAAATGTATTGCGTACCTGCTCATTATCAAATTCTCCTCCATTATCGCTTAGAAACACTTGTACAACATGGCCAGCGGTTCTTATCTCAGCTAGAAACTGTTTAAGTTTGCTGTGAACTTCGCTTTTGTTTTTTATGAAGTATACATGACGATACCGAGAGTAGTCATCTTTGAAAAGAACAAAGTATCGAAATTTGGAAATGGAGTGCATAAAAGGTCCACAAACGTCAGAGTGAATGAGCTCTCCAGGCTTCGTCGCTCGTTCTCGTGTTCCGAACTTCAAACTGTGTGCTTTGCCGTTAATACAACCTTCACATAATTCTGTATTGTAGTCCAATTTTATGTCAAATTCCTTTTCTATTATCTTCTTCACATGTTTTTTATTCTGGTGTCCTAAACGTTCATGATACAACTGTAATGATTGTGAATTTGTGACTATATTTACTTCTTGCTTTGGTGTGACAATTTTAACATTAAGTCTATAAAGCCCACCTAGCTTTCTTCGCTTACCGTTCACTATTTCTTTATCGTTTACCTTCAATGTACATGATTCTGTACGGGATTCGAATATACTATTATGTAGTTTGTCTTGAGCAGCAAGAACTGAAAATAAATTTCTTTGTAATACTGGAATATACCATACATCTTTTAAAAGAAGCGGTTTGACTCGTCCATTTACATCAGCATTGAGACGTATAGTTCCTTTGCCAATAGCATTGATTGTCTGTCCAGATGCTGTAGTGACAGTGTGATTATTTTGAAAATATTCAAAGCTTTCAAATAAGTCAGACCTGTTTGTGACATGACTAGTTGCGCCATTGTCTACGTACCAACTATTTTTATCTGCTTCTGTTGTATCTTCAACTGACAGAACTGTTAAATTCATATTGTTCACACTACTGGTCGAATTCTTTGGTGGTCTTCCATCGGAAATCCATTTATGACATTTCTTGACAATGTGACCGACCTGTCCGCAATATTTGCACTTTAATTCCTTTTTCTTGAAGTTGTTCTTACTCTTCTCAGATTTTACTACAAGAGCTTTCATATTATTATTACATTCTGCTTTATTTAGTAGCGCTCTTTCATATGCACATAACTGAATCGTCAGATTCTCAATGTTTCTATCCTGTTTTGCCATCAAAAGCCAACTTGACTTAAATGCAAAAAACTGTTCCGGAAGTGTATCCAGTATCTTGCAAATTACTAGAATTACTGGTAAATCGTTTCCTTCTAATTCAGTATTCAGGTCGTAGAACAAAGATTTTACTGCAGATATATGTGTGGTCATATCATGCTCAGGATCTTTTTGGTAGCTAAAGAACTTCATGCATAAGTCGTAGCTCTTATCTTCTGTAGCTCCGTCGTATAGCCTGACAAGTTCATCCCACATGTCCTTTGCTGTGCTGAATCTCATCACCTTGTGCAGCATATCTTCAGTCATATTTGCTGAAAGTACTAGCTGTGCAGTGTTATCTAACATTTCAAAATTGTTTGACTCCTTTTTAAATTTACCTATTACTTCGGGTGTAGCCAATGCTCCTGGATGAGTAGGCATTTTAATTGTACCCTTTATAACATCCGTTGTACCTGGATAACTTTTAAGTAATCTAGTAATCATGAATTTCCACGTTTGCCAATTCTGTCCATCCAATTTGTTTATTTCGATCTTTGCCCCAGCTACAGACTGCATGATGGCGATCGTAAATTTTTCTTATCGTAGGTACAGTTTGACTTTCATGTAAAAAAAAAAATTCAAGTTTCTTACTTTAATTCTTGCTATCCACCCATATAATTTAGCCTCAGGCAACTCAGCGCTCTGCTACCATGTTAAAGTTTTAATAGATATATTCGTAGAAACAGACAAAATAAAGAAAATAGATAAATCAGAAGTGACACCATCAATCGTGTGTTTTTTCTTTTTGTAAGAAATGTCACTCCATTCCATTAGAGGTTCCATAGCTTCACATTTAAAGAGTTTTGCTATAGAAACTCTAACATACCCTGCCCCCAAAGTCCTGGGTTCTCAACCCCAAGTCTTGAAGACATTGATGTTTATAATATTTAATTTTTATACATCAATGCTTGAGGAGTATTCTTTAGTCAAATCCCAAACAAGCCAAATATGTTCAGTAAGAAGCATTACTTGAAGGTGGAAGGCCCTGTACACACGGCTACACATCAAGCTATACATTTCCAGTTTATACTGACCTCTCATTGTAAGGAAATCCTATACAATGCGAAACACCACATCACACACACATCCTACACATTAAATGTATAGCTTGATCTATGGCCGTGCGTACATAGGCAAAATATTATAAAGATGTAGGATAGAATAGAATAGAATAGAATACTCTTTATTATGCACACCATGCATGAAACTACGCAGTAATATACAGGGTGTGCCGTAAATAGTGGTCCAACGTTAAGGGGGCGATACACCGTATATTCAGCTATCACATACCACAATTTGGACCATTTTTTTCCAGTCTCAAAATAAAATATTTTTATATTATTATTTGAAAAATTGACACCTTGCTTTATTTATTTATTTATATATACTTTATTGTACACCACAAAAACACATAACAAAAAAAAGACATAATCAAACACTACGAACACCACACCTTGCTTTACTAATTTGGCTACAATTTCTATACTTAAATGACATTATTTTTTAATTTTGTTTTTTTTTTTTGCATGTGATGGCACATGCAATCACATGCTTATAAAACAATGTATTAAAGCAAGTTATCAATTTAAAAAAAAATGTAATCCGTGACCTAGGAAAAAAAATGGTTCAAATTGTGGTATGTGATAGCTGTATATACAGTGTATCGACCCCTTAACGTTGGACCACTATTTACGCCACATCCTGTATAAGTTAATGTGTAGGATGCTAAAATTTTAGAACTCACTTCACTTGCTCTAACTTGCTTGCCGGGGCTGCAGTGCGATTCTGTATAACCATCTCACCGTGAATACTTAGGTGAAGTGAGCGTGGAGTGAGCTGTCAATAGTGTCAATTCCTAGCAAAAACAAACTCACTTCACCTAAGTTTTCACGGTGAGATTTTTACAGAATCGACCGGCAGGTCTGTGGATGGATGACCATCTTTATGATCAGCTACATCCGGTTAGAGTGGAAGCCGACCGCAACATTGTTGGGAAAAGGCTAGGCAGATTGACTTCACTCGCTCTAACATCAGTCTTATTTTATTTAATTCCTAAAACTTTTATGGTTAAACTAGCTGCACCCCGCGGTTTCACCCGCATAGACCGGGACAAAAACTAGCCTATGTGTTAATCCAGGATATAAGTTTTCTATATACCAAATTTCATCCAAATCGGTCCAGCCGTTTGAGCATGAAGAAGTAACAAACATACAAAGACACCCCCACACACATACACCCTCCCTTACACACACACACATACTCAAAACCTTTCGTCTTTATATAATATTATGTGATAAGTAGACAAAGTAAATCGTATTTCTTATTTCTGTATGAATCAGTAGATATGAATGAATGGTCAAAACAATCTTGCATTAAGTATTCCTTTTCGACGATCCGCCCTCCCCACGTTCAAACGACTAAAAAAAGGAGGAGGTTATGCATTCGACAATTTTTAGGGTTCCGTACCAACATGGTAAAAAGGAACCCTTATGGTGCGACTCAGTCTGTCTGTCCGTCTGTCACAGCTGGATATTCCAGAAATACTAATGCTACCAACTTGAAATTTGGAAAAGTTTTAGATGACGTTTGCCCAACTATTTTGCAATTAAGAAAGAATTTCTTTTTTTTTTTGCAACAGGGTCTGAAAGGGGTTCTTAAAAATTCGAAGTTGGGCTACTAGGGCATGTGGGGTATGATATGAAAGAGCCCTGTTTGAACATTCTCAAACATACTTTACACTTTTGATGAAAAATGCAAAAAAAAATCGTCGTCCCCCCCCCCCCTCTGATCTCCGAAGTTTGCATAGAGAAAAATCTGAAATTATTCTATGTGATAGAAGTTTATGTAAAGATTAAAAGATAACAAGAAAAATAAAACGATGTCTCTAAATAGCAGTTTTCCAGAAATCGGAACTGCTGGTCGATTCTGTAAAAATCTCACCGTGAAAACTTGCGTGGAGTGATCTTAAAGTGAGCTGTCAATACTGTCAACCCCCTAGTATCGGGTGGAATGACGGCTCACTTCACGCTCACTTCACCTGAGTTATCACGGTGAGATGTTTACAAAATAGCACTACGGAACCTCAGTGCGCGAGTCCGACTCGCTCTTGACCGGTTTTTTTTCATGTATGTGTACCGATTTCTCTGTGATTACGGGACCGATTTACGTAATTCTTTTTTACATAAGGTAGAAGACGCCCGCGCGGTGGTCCCTTCATCATCATCATCATCATTCTCCTGCCCTTATCCCAATATATTTGGGGTTGGCGCAACATGTCCCTTTTGTCCATACTTATTATTTATTCTCTATTAGTCGTCATCTCGGTAGTCAATTTTACTAACATTATTTATTATTTATTTATTTACGCGGTGGTCCCCTATACTAGTATTTTTGAGTTAACTTCTATAAAAGGTTTTCAATGTCGATAATATTTATCTTCACGTATTTTTTTTGAATAAACATAACCTAAAAATAACAAAAATATATCCTAACATAAAACTAAAACTATTCACAAACAAGGCGTCGAAAAATTCATCCGCATCGCTGTCGACTGGTAAAGTGCCCAAGAGACTGGCGGCATTGCCACGTTGTATGGCAATGTTTAGCCTCTGGCCACGGTAAAAGCCAGCCCTTAGGTCACGGTAAGTGTCAACCAGACGTTTCGATATATCTTTAAAGAGACCTTGGGCACTCGGACCCCACGGCCCGAGGGTTTCAACCCCTAACGGCTTGAAAATATAGTTACCAATAAGGTTATTTTCGCCGCTTGAGGTTTTCCACAGCCGCAGCAGCGGAGCCAGCACAGCACACCGAGCCAGGAAGATGGGATGGCGCAAGAGTATCGACACACGTTGCATCCCATACTAAAGGCCTACCCACCTTACATGGAAATAAAGACATGCCGTCTGATCTCTTGCCATCGTCGCGTGCCAAGCCATTGGGTTCTAATACAGCTGGAACACCGACGGTAGTAGTAGTTCCTCACGTAGTATGTAAGTAGCAAAGGTACGTACACGTGGCTACATATCAAGTTATAAATTTCCAGTATAAGCTGACCTCTCATTGTATGGAAATCCTAAGCAATGCAAAATCAGCTTATAATTGAATTTTTAAAAGCTAACTATTTTAACCGCCTTCAAAAATAGAGGGGTCGAAATTTACTGTATCTCCGGAATTTCTAAGCCGATTTTGATGATCCTTTTTTTATTATTCAACTAAAAATGGACAAAAAAAAAGTAAAAACCGACTTCAAAAACCAAAAACGAATAAAATAACTTCATAAAAAAAAAACAGCTTCTGAAGTCGGTGTCTTCAATTCTTCAATGCGCCTTAGCTGAGCCTTAGCGTGGCACCGACTTCAGAAGCTGATAAGTTTTTTATGAATGTTATTTTATTCGTTTTTGGTTTTTGAAGTGGTTTTTACTTTTTTTAAAGTATTTATTACTCATGGCAACTGGCAGTGGTAAGATATTAAATTGGCAAGTTGTAACGTTACTTGTCAATCAACCACAGAGTACATTATAATATAGAATCAACTGTCAAACTAAATGTTACACTCATGCTCGGCACTACTCGGCAGGTCGTGATTATAGATAAACTTAGAAAATAAAATAAATTGAAACTACAACCTTCTATTGTACATCACTGTAATTACTAACCATAATTAAACTTCAAAGCGGAATGAAATACAAAATTATGTTACTTGACAAGGTTTGTCTGTTTGTCATAACACCATGTTAAAAATCAGATAATAATATTGAACAATATAACTGAAAGTACAACAAATAGCCATAGTTCATTACTTCTTTATGTATTGCAGATACTTCCACGCAATGTTGATAGAAGCAGTGCCATAATAAACCTAAAAAATGTGAACATTTTTTATAAACACAATGAAAGTAAATACACTGTCAGTATTTCAAATAAAACAGGAACAAGTTACAAGGATACTGGACAAAATCTAAACAAAATTAATGACCTATCCTTTCATGTAGAAAAAGATACATTTATACAAAATATACTAGAAAGTTTTAAGTCACCCGAGCCAATATCGCAAGTGAAACCAAAGAAAATAGTAATTGATTTCAGTTCACCAAATATTGCCAAACCTTTCCATGCTGGTCATTTAAGATCTACAATCATAGGAAACTTTATTGCAAATATAAATACATACTTTGGCAATAAAGTTACTAGACTTAATTACTTGGGAGACTGGGGTACACAGTTTGGGTTGCTGCAATATGGCCTAAAATCGAAGAATATTGGTTTCAAGGATTTGCAGAATGATCCAATCAAAACATTGTATGATGTTTATGTGTATGCTAACAAGTTAGCCTCAAAAGATGACAGAGTACAAGAAGAAGCCAGAAAGTATTTTTCAGATATAGAACAAGGCAAAATAAGTTTAGAAAACTGGAAAAATATCCGTGAAGTAACTGTACAGGAATTGGAAAAGGTATATCAAAGGCTAGGAATCCACTTTGATGCATACCACTGGGAATCAGATTACAATGGTGGTGCCATTAAACCTGTAATGGATTTATTAGAAAAAAAGAACATTATTCAAACTGATGACTTAGGAAGGAAAATTACAAAGTTAAATAATAAAGATGTGACTGTATTGAAAAGTGATAATTCAACTCTATATCTATCTAGAGATGTTGCTGCTTTGTTGGACAGATACAAAAAATATACATTTGACAAAATGCTGTATGTAGTAGATAATGCTCAGACAGATCATTTTGCAGCTGTATTTGAAGTTGTTAAACAAATTAACCAGAAATGTACCGATGGTTGTGAACACATCAAGTTTGGAAGACTAAAAGGAATGAGCACCAGAACTGGAAATGTAGTATTCTTGAATGATATCCTGGATGAAGCTAAGAGGAAAATTCGAGATAAGCAACTGCTCTCAAAAAGTAATCACATAATATCCATTTTGTGTGTAACACCTTTATAGTAAAAATGCTATGTGCAGGAAGGCATTACTGAATTCAGTTTGATAGCTTTAATTACAAATATGTGAGGCTTATGCGGTTGACTATTCTATACCACGGGAAGCATGACATTTTATACATTTCAATTTGTTAATTACATTGTTTTGGATTAATTTATCTATCTTTATCCTACAATTAATTTCTCTTTTGCAGATACCAGAACTGGAGCAATGAACGAAGAGACATGTGATATATTGGGCACTTCAGCAGTTTTAATCAATGATTTGAAGCAGAGAAGGCAAAAAGACTACACATTTAGCTGGGACAGAGCGCTCCAAACTGAAGGCGACAGTGCTATCAAACTACAGTATCTTCATTGCCGACTTTGGAGCCTCGAACAAAACTGCGGTGTGTCTTTACCGGACACCTGTGACCCTAATCACTTGTCTGAAGAAGTCATAGGCGATGTTATTGCAGAATTAGCTAGATTTGAAAACATTCTTCAAAAGTCATTAGAAGAGTATGAAGCTTGTATTCTTGTTAATTATTTATTCCGCCTAGCAAGACATGTCAACAGAATGTTTAATGAAGTAAGAGTGAAGGATGTTAGCCCTGAATTAGCAGCACAAAGATTACTTGTTTTTAATTGTGCTAGAACAGTTGTTAAAACTGGGTTAGAGATTTTGGGTATAAGACCTCTGAAAGAAATGTAAATCTAAATAGTCACTAAAAATTAATTTTAAATAAAGTAGATAAAAATTGTTGATGAAATATAGGTACAGGGGTGTTTGGAAGCTGGGTGCAAAGCCTTTTAAAAATAAAACCTACTATCCTAACCTATTAGCTTGAAATGCTCTAATTGGTGTCAACTATCACTCCCTAGCTTTGCACCCAGCTTCCAAACATCCTGTGTAACCCACTTTATTTCAGATTTTTTTAGTGTTGGGACTTTCATCTTTATAAAATTATGAAAGGTAAAGAAATGCACCAAGTAATGCTTGGGTAATTAGTACCTATTTAAGTAGGTACCTACACCTACCTACTAAATGTTTACATTTGTTATTCTTGTTTATGTTACCCATATTTAAGCGTCCACAGGTCAAGCTATACTTTCCAGTATAAGCTGATCTCGCATTGTATAGGACTTCCATACAATGAGAGGTCAGTGTAAACTGGACACGTATAGCTTGATGTATACCATGTCTTACAAAGTGATATTTTTAACAACTTCAAGAAAAAGCGGCCAAGTGCGAGTCGGACTCGCCCATGAAGGATTCCGTAGCAGCAAGTAACATAGTATAAAAGTTCTTGTAGTTCGTTGTAACTTTTATCGATGTTTTAATAATTGAGTTGATTGAATGAAAGGTAAATTGCGGTTTACGATTCATAAATCAAAAAAGAAAAAAAAAAATAATTACTAGATCTCGTTCAAACCTATTTTCGGTTGAAGTTTACATGGTAATGTACATCATATATTTTTTTTAGTTTCATCATTCTTATTTTAGAAGTTACAGGGAGGGGGGGGGGGGGGGACACATTTTACCACTTTAGAAGTGTCTCTCGCGCAAACTATTCAGTTTAGAAAAAAATGATATTAAAAACCTCAATATCATTTTTGAAGACCTATCCATAGATACCCTACACGTGTGGGTTTGATGAAAAAAAAATTTTTGAGTTTCAGTTCTAAGTATGGGGAACCCCCAAAATTTATTGTTTTTTTTTTATTTTTGTGTGAAAATCTTAATGCGGTTCACAGAATACACTTACCAAGTTTCAACAGTATAGTTCTTACAGTTTCGGAAAAAAGTGGCTGTGACATACGGACGGACAGACAGACAGAAATGACGAATCCATAAGGGTTCCGTTTTTTGCTATTGGCTACGGAACCCTAAAAAGGAGGTTAGTCAATTCGACCGTATTATATATGTCGGATCCGGTCAATAGTACGGACGCGTAACGAATCGCAAGCGCGCCACTGGCGACATCACGTGAGGTGCCCACGCCTACAGCGCGCTTCTACAGAGTCGTGATATTCTAACCTCATGGTGACCAGAACAGTCTAGTGTTGGATCGCATCGGAGCAACATCGGGGTTACTACGCCACGGAACTGTATTCGATTCGTTGTGCTTAGTGATTGTGTTAGATTGTGATTTTAAACACCGTGTATCGCACTCAGTGTATTTTCATTGCACGAAACCCATCTTCTGCCCACGTGTCTGTCTAAATCTAACTGAGTAAATCATGACTTTCCGTCATAATATACACTTCTGGACACATCTATTGGCCCACCTTAGAGTTTAGGTTTCGATGGCCCCTACCGAAATATGATTGTTAGATTGAACAAAAACTGTTGATGCAGTTTTAAACCTGATACATTTTAGCATCTTTTTCGATCGTATTGTTTTAAATTTGAATTCAGAATACCATACGACATGGAGCTACGCCTAACAAGTCGGATATGCGCCTTGTTAAAGGCAAGATTTTTGAATAAAAAACATGTTTTATCAAATAAAGGTTTAATTTAATAACGCGTGTTGCCTCCATGGGCATCTACCACAGCTCTCATACGATTAGGCATAGAGTTTATCAACCGCTCTATGAAATTTTGAGGGATCATCTCCCATTCCTCTTCTATGGTAGTTTTCAACTCCTGCATCGTCTGGGCAACTGGCTGACGAGCCCTAACACGTCTTTTTAGCTCGTCCCACATGTGCTCAATGGGGTTCATGTCTGGGCTTCTGGCTGGCCAGTCCATAACTGTGATGTTCACATCCCGAAGATATTCCCTGACGATGCCGGCCGCATGGGCTCTTGCATTATCATGCATAAAAAGGAAATTTGGGCCCACATAGTCCGCGTATGGTATCACGTGAGGTTCTAAGCACTCACGAATGTACCTTTCAGCATTTAATGTTGGCAGACGTGGTCCTGTAACAACCTCAAGTTGAGTTTTGCCGCTCGCGGATATACCGCCCCAGACAGTCCATGAGCCGCCGCCATAAGCAACCCTCTCTTCAAAGCAGCATTGTGCGAAACGCTCTCCCTTACGTCGGTAGACCTTCTTCCTTCCATCATTGCCATGTAACACAATTTTAGACTCATCAGAAAAGAGTACACGGCTCCAATCTTGCTGTGTCCAATTTAAATGACTGCGTGCGAAATGAAGGCGCGCTGTTCGGTGGGCTCGCGTTAGTTTGGGGCCATTAGCTGGCTTGTGTGGTACCATATCGCGTTCTTTTAACCTTCTCCGAACAGTTCGAGCGCTCACAGATACTCCGTGGAAGTCGCGAAGTTGGTTTTGTATCTCAATGGAGGTAAGGTGACGATTTCTCAAGCTGGTCGTCACGATGAATCGATCCTGCCTTTCAGTTGTGACCCGAGATCGTGGCCTTCCTTGGCGACGAACAAAGCCGCCAGTCTCTAGGTACCTCCGATAAACATTTCGGACCGCAGATCGACTTAAATTAAGTTGAGCACTCACGTTTCTTTGGCTGTGTCCGGCCTGAATAAGTGCCACAGCTTCGGCGGCGACTTCAGGTGAAGTATCCATAGATTATTGATAGAACCTCACCTTAATGTTAAGAATAAGTAATGTTTGTTGCAAAACCAAAGATATCAATCACTTTTTCAAGAATTAAATCCAAGTAAACCAATAAAAC
Source organism: Cosmia pyralina (assembly GCA_946251885.1). Taxonomy (NCBI): domain Eukaryota; kingdom Metazoa; phylum Arthropoda; class Insecta; order Lepidoptera; family Noctuidae; genus Cosmia; species Cosmia pyralina. The sequence continues at coordinate 23,122,001 of OX276349.1, read as the reverse complement.
CAAGTTTTCTTAGTATTCGATTGTTTGATATCAACAAACAGGCTCCAAATTGTCTTTTGTTTCTTTAAATTCTGTGTTCGAAATTCAAAAAAAGACTATTGAATGAAATTGTGAATGTGCCAGGTTCAAAACTGCATAAAAACTTTTTGCTCGACCTAATATAAAATTTTAGCTAGGACCAAACGAAACTGAAAATACAAGGTGGGCCAAAAGATGTGTCCAGAAGTGTATATATATATATATGTGTTCGCAGATAGCTTCGTCGTTTATAAACCGATTTTTATGATCCGTTTTTTGTAGGAAAGGAGATATCCCAAGGGTGGTACCATGATGGCATCCATCATCAGATCCTGGTTTCCTTAAACCAGGATCTGATGATGGATGCCATCATCAGATCCAGAGAAATCGAGGGGAACCTTCAAATTTTATAGGCCACCTATAGCGATTAGGGTATTTTTTATAGTAACTCGTGCATTTGCTCCAGAAAGCACCATTTAGTGAAGTGGAACTGATGATGAAGACCAGAGATGGCCATCGGAACTACTCAATAATACGTATTTTACGGGTTGCGATTCGATTATTGCCAAGCAATTTATGCTCGTCACAATACATATGTTGAAATGGAGCTGATGGTGACTTCACCATCAGTTCCAGTTCTCCTGTTTCTTTACTGGGAGAACTCCTCAACTATTAACGTCCTTGTATCGGGAAAAGCATTATTTTGTAAAAGGTGATGAGTAGTTGACGTTAGACTATAGTAACTTAGATGAATTACAGACTGACCCACTAAAAATTGAAAAATAAAAAACTTTTACAAAAAAAAACAACCGACTTCCAAAAAAATACTCAATCTGCCTAGCCTTTTCCCAACTATGTTGGGGTCGGCTTCCAGTCTAACCGGATGCAGCTGAATACCAGTATTTTACATGGAGCGACTGCCTATCTGACCTCCACAACCCAGTAACTGGGTAATACGATACCCCAAAAAAATGATACAAAGTGAAAAATAACTTTAATTTCGGAAGTCGGAGGCAAAAGCTTTAATACAGATCCAAAGACACCGACTTCTGAAATTAAAGTTATTTTTCACTTTGTAGTATTTTTTTGGAAGACGGTTGTTTTTTTTTGTAAAAAAGTTTTTTTAAGTCACATTTACGTTAATTTTTATTCAGATATTATTTTTAGATACATGTTAGTTTATGAAATTATATTTAATTGCTTGTAAATTAAGTAATATTAATAGTAGTCGTCAAATTAAACTGACACTGGCAAAAAATTACCGTTTGAGAACTATTTACCGGACTGCGCCAGAAGGAGGGTTATGTTTTTCGAGAGTATGTATGTATGTATAATTGTTTGGCACGCTCTGCGGCCTAAACGGCTCGATGGATTTTAGCTTGAGAGGTGTCGTTAGATTCGTATTTACAGTGAGAGTCGGAGAGTGACACTGGGTATATCAAAATTAAAAAAACAACATGGCGGATTTTTGGCGCCAAATTGTCTTAATTTTTTTTTTTAATCTGAAAAACCTGTCGATTGGGGTATCAAAATAAAGGTTTTAAAAGGTGATTACAAAAATGTATCAACTTATATGGTTAAAAGTTATTCGAAGTGACAAATCATAAAAACACGTACCAAGAACTAAATCCCCTGCGAAATCTTTAACTATCTAGTGATAAATAAGTTTAAAAAAAAATGAAAAAGCGTTTTATAGATAGTGACATCTCATTACACAAAGTTTTACCTCTGCCAAACTCTATTTGTGCCATGTGTATATATATATAGGTTAGGTTAACTGAAAAGCAAAAACAAGCCCATTTTAAATTAAATAATCATTTTTATTATATTTTTAAATGGGTCCCGCCATCCGCTTCTTACATATATATATATATATATATATATACGGTCGAGTTGAGAAACCTTTTTTTGAAGTCTGTTAAAAACAAGCCCATTTTAAATTAAATACATGTTGGAAGCGGTACATATTAGGTTGGGGAAAAAGTCTTTTCGCATTATGGTATGTATGAACTTAAAATAAAATCTCTTTTGCTATACTATTTGTATCTGGCTGGTTTTGGTATCATTGAAAGTTTAAATTTTAAAGAACATAATTCCAAATTCAAATTAGGAAAATGTGTGATTTTCATTTTTTTTTCGCACTGTCAAGATGAGTGAATCTAATGAAGAAATTCGATACATTTTAAAATTTTACTACAAAAAAGGTAAAAGTGCAACGCAAGCCGCGACAAAAATTTGCGATGTTTATGGACCCAGTGCAGTGTCTGTGAGAGTAGCATAAGGTTTAAGCGTTTTCAATCCGGAAATTTTGATGTCAAAGATGCACGTCGCTCTGGTCGCCCTATTACGGATAAAATGGATGCCATTTTTGAAAAAGTGGAGCAAGATCGGCATATCAGTAGTTACGACGTAGCTGAAGAACTGGGAATTGACCACAAAACAGTTTTGGCGCATTTGAAAAAAAACTGGGTACACAAAAAAGCTCGATATTTGGGTACGTCACGAGCTCACTGAAAGAAACCTAATGAACCGTGTACTCATTTGTGATTCTTTATTACGACGTAATGAAACCGAACCATTTTTGAAGAAGCTGATAACTGGTGATGAAAAGTGGATCACGTACGACAAGAACGTGCGAAAAAGGTCGTGGTCAAAGGCCGGTCAGGCTTCACAGACTGTGGCGAAACCCGGGTTAACTCGTAACAAGGTGATGCTGTGTGTGTGGTGGGATTGGAAGGGCATTATTCATTATGAGCTGTTACCACCAGGCAGGACCATCGATTCTGAGCTCTACTGCGAACAACTGATGAGATTAAAGCAAGAAGTTGAGAGAAAGCGGCCGGAATTAATCAACAGAAGGGGTGTGGTTTTTCATCATGATAACGCTAGACCTCACACATCTTTAGCCACTCAGCAAAAATTAAGAGAGTTTGGCTGGGAGGTGTTAATGCATCCGCCGTATAGTTTCAGATTTCCACCTGTTTCGGTCTCTTCAGAATTCTTTAGGCAGTGTCAGGTTAACATCACGAGAGGACTGCCAAAACCACTTGTCGCGGTATTTTGATCAGAAGTCCCAAAATTTATATTGCAATGGGATCATGTCCCTACCTACAACATTAAATTGTGATAAATCAGACGTCCACAAACTGATTTTTATGGTTTAGGTCAGGAGTGACCGAGCTATGTGATATTTTGCGATGAATATTGTTTCCGAGTAACACACGAGGACGTGTGTAACGCAGGATGGCCGTGTCGGATCCGGTCAATAGTACGGACGCGTAACGAATCGCAAGCGCGCCACTGGCGACATCACGTGAGGTGCCCACGCCTACAGCGCGCTTCTACAGAGTCGTGATATTCTAACCTCATGGTGACCAGAACAGTCTAGTGTTGGATCGCATCGGAGCAACATCGGGGTTACTACGCCACGGAACTGTATTCGATTCGTTGTGCTTAGTGATTGTGTTAGATTGTGATTTTAAACACCGTGTATCGCACTCAGTGTATTTTCATTGCACGAAACCCATCTTCTGCCCACGTGTCTGTCTAAATCTAACTGAGTAAATCATGACTTTCCGACATAATATATATATATATATATGTGTTCGCAGATAACTTCGTCGTTTATAAACCGATTTTTATGATCCGTTTTTTGTAGGAAAGGAGATATCCCAAGGGTGGTACCATGATGGCATCCATCATCAGATCCTGGTTTCCTTAAACCAGGATCTGATGATGGATGCCATCATCAGATCCAGAGAAATCGAGGGGAAACTTCAAATTTTATAGGCCACCTATAGCGATTAGGGTATTTTTTATAGTAACTCGTGCATTTGCTCCAGAAAGCACCATTTAGTAAAGTGGAACTGATGATGAAGACCAGAGATGACCATATTTTTTTTTTGTCAATTTTCCAATGTTTTTAATAGGAGCTCGTGGCTAAGTAATAACAGCTGCATGGGTCGATCCATCAGGTTAAGCTACGCTTGCCGAGGTTGGTCCGTGGATGGGTGACCATTCTTTACATACCGAGACTCCTCCGTGCCTCGGAAAGCACGTTAAGCTGTTGGTCCCGGCTGTCATTCGTGGATCTTTGACAGTCGTTACGGGTCGTCAGGAGCCCGAAAGTCTGACAACCAGTCTTACCAAGAGGTATCGTATTACCCAGATACTGGGTTGTGGAGGTCAGATAGGCAGTCGCTCCATGTAAAATACTGGTATTCAGCTGCATCCGGTTAGACTGGAAGCCGACCCCAACATAGTTGGGAAAAGGCTAGGCAGATTGCAGATTGATTTCCAATGTTTTTAATAGTTATTCTGCTATTCGGGCCTCTTCGTCCCGAATAGCAGAATACAACAAATCAAAAACCATGATAATCGGTCCAGTCCTTTTCGAGTTATAAGTGTTCGAACAAACCGGACTTTTTATATGATTTATACCTATATACTTCATGTCTGACGTCACGGTGCGCGTACGCATGACTGAACTACCGACTGTTTTTTGTATAGAGCCGCTTTCGTACGAGTGGTTAACTTTGCATTGAAACAGGTCGGGTCATCAGCACTGCATGCAGGCTGCGCAGCGGATGCTACAGCTATCGTAGAGCTACTCCTGGCGCATGGAGCAGACTCTGCCCTGACTGACCAGCTACAGTACAGTAGTTCCTTTTTATTGCCTTAACATTCAGTCAAAATTGTGAAAAAAAACGCCCTCCAAAAAAAAAAGAGTTGTTGTCAGGGGACACCCGGGTTTGAACCGGGGACCTCTCGATCTGCAGTCGAATGCTCTACCACTGAGCTATATCCCCGTGTGTTTGATGATAACGCTAGACCTCACACATCTTTAGCCACTCAGCAAAAATTAAGAGAGTTTGGCTGGGAGGTGTTAATGCATCCGCCGTATAGTCCTGACCTTGCACCTTCAGATTTCCACCTGTTTCGGTCTCTTCAGAATTCTTTAGGCAGTGTCAGGTTAACATCACGAGAGGACTGCCAAAACCACTTGTCGTGGTATTTTGATCAGAAGTCCCAAAATATCTATAGCAATGGGATCATGTCCCTACCGACAAAATGGCAAAAAATTATCGAACAAAATGGTACCTACATACTTTAGATAAATGTAAAATAATGTATATTAAAAAATGTTTTGAATTTTCTTAAAAAATGCGAAGAAACTTTTTCCCCTACCTATTATATATATATATATATATATATATATTTTTTTATGTGTGTTCGCGGATAACTTCGTCGTTTATGAACCCATTTTGATGATTCTTTTTTGGTTGGAAAGGAGATATCCCAAGGGTGGTACCATGATAACGAAACCAGGATCTGATGATGGCATCCCAGAGAAATTTTGGGTATTTTTTATAGTAACTCATGCATTTGCTCCTGGAAAGCACCATTTAGTGAAGTGGAACTGACGAGCAAGACCACAGGTGGCCATCGGAACTACTGAATAATACTCGTACCGCGTACGTATTTCACGGGTTGCGATTCGATTATTGCTAAGCAATTTATGCTCATACAATACATAATAAGTTGGGGGAAAAAGATTCTTCGCAATTTTTTAAGAAAATTCAAAACATTTTTAATATACATTATTTACATTTATCTAAAGTATGTAGGTACCATTTTGTTCGATAACTTTTTGCCATGTTGTAGGTAGGGACATGATCCCATTGCTATATAAATTTTGGGACTTCTGATCAAAATACCGCGACAAGTGGTTTTGGCAGTCCTCTCGTGATGTTAACCTGACACTGCCTAAAGAATTCTGAAGAGACCGAAACAGGTGGAAATCTGAAGGTGCAAGGTCAGGACTATACGGCGGATGCATTAACACCTCCCAGCCAAACTCTCTTAATTTTTGCTGTGGCTAAAGATGTGTGAGGTCTAGCGTTATCATGATGAAAAACCACACCCCTTCTGTTGATTAATTCCCGCCGCTTTCTCTCAACTTCTTGCTTTAATCTCATCAGTTGTTCGCAGTAGAGTTCAGAATCGATGGTCCTGCCTGGTGGTAACAGCTCATAATGAATAATGCCCTTCCAATCCCACCACACACACAGCATCACCTTGTTGCGAGTTAACCCGGGTTTCGCCACAGTCTGTGAAGCCTGACCGGCCTTTGACCACGATTTTTTCGCACGTTCTTGTCGTACGTGATCCACTTTTCATCACTAGTTATCAGCTTCTTCAAAAATGGTTCGTTTTCATTACGTCGTAATAAAGAATCGCAAATTAGTACACGGTTCATTAAGTTTCTTTCAGTGAGCTCGTGAGGTACCCAAATATCGAGCTTTTTTGTGTACCCAGTTATTTTCAAATGCGCCAAAACTGTTTTGTGGTCAATTCCCAGTTCTTCAGCTACGTCGTAACTACTGATATGCCGATCTTGCTCAACTTTTTCAAAAATGGCGTCCATTTTATCCGTAATAGGGCGACCAGAGCGACGTGCATCTTTGACATCAAAATTTCCGGATTGAAAACGCTTAAACCAAATTTGTGCTACTCTCACAGACACTGCACTGGGTCCATAAACATCGCAATTTTTTTTCGCGGCTTGCGTTGCATTTTTACCTTTTTTGTAGTAAAATTTTAAAATGTATCGAATTTCTTCATTAGATTCACTCATCTTGACAGTACGAAAAACAAATGAAAATCACACATTTTCCTAATTAGAATTTGGAATTATGTTCTTTAAAATTGAAACTTTCAATGATACCAAAACCAGCCAGATACAAATAGTATAGCCAAAGAGATTTTATTTTAAGTTCATACAGACTTTAATGTGAAAAGACTTTTTCCCCAACCTAATATGTTGAAGTGGAGCTGATGATGACTTCACCATCAGTTCCAGTTCTCCTGGTTCCTTACTGGGAGAACTCCTCAACAATTAACGTCCTTGCATCGGGAAAAGCAATATTTTGTTAAAGGTGATGAGCAGTTGACATTAGGCTATTGTAACTTAGATAAATTACAGACTGCCCCACTAAAAAGTGAAAAATAAAAAACTTTTTTACAAAAAAAACAACCGACTTCCAAAAAAAAACTACAAAGTGAAAAATAACTTTAATTTCGGAAGTCGGTGGCAAAAAGCTAAAATACAGATCCAAAGACACCGACTTTTGAAATTAAGGTTATTTTTTACTTTGTAGTATTTTTTTGGAAGTCTGTTGTTTTTTTTTTTGTAAAAAAGTTTTTTTTAGCTTTTTAGTTTTTTTAACTTACGTTTTTTACCGCAGTCGGGTTTGTTAATTTTTTTTTAATAACTTTTTTTTAAACCTTACATGAAGAAATACACAAATGATTTTGATTGAGTTAAGAAGATTATCATAAATATTATATTAGTAAAACAGGTCAATTTAATCACCAAATCAATAAAATACGAACTATGTGTTAGCATATACAATAATCGACTATTTCAAAACTAACCTTTTTGTTGTGGCAACCCATTACGACTTTTGAAAAATTAGAAAAAAGCGCGGGAATAAATAAATTCTATTCTCGGTTAAAAACGACGAAAGTGGTCTCGAGTAACAATTTAAGGTGTTTATTTATTTATTTATTTCATTTGGGAAAACAAACAGTAGTATACTAATCATAAACAGTGTTGTCTTAAAATTAAAACTTTACAAATATACTACCCACAACATTTTCCACAGATTACTACATTATATAATAAAAACAAGCTATTAGTTAGGTAAGGTATAAGTACTCGAGTGTATATACACTTCTGGACACATCTTTTGGCCCACCTTGTATTTTCAGTTTCGTTTGGTCCTAGCTAAAATTTTATATTAGGTCGAGCAAAAAGTTTTTATGCAGTTTTGAACCTGGCACATTCACAATTTCATTTAATAGTCTTTTTTTGAATTTCGAACACAGAATTTAAAGAAACAAAAGACAATTTGGAGCCTTTTGTTGATATCAAAGAATCGAATACTAAGAAAACTTGGTTTTATTGGTTTACTGGGATTTAATTCTTGAAAAAGTGATTGATATCTTTGGTTTTGCAACAAACATTACTTATTCTTAACATTAAGATGAGGTTCTATCAATAATCTATGGATACTTCACCTGAAGTCGCCGCCCAAGTTGTGGCACTTATTCAGGCCGGACACAACCAAAGAAACGTGAGTGTTCAACTTAATTTAAGTCGATCTGCGGTCCGAAATGTTTATCGGAGGTACCTAGAGACTGGCGGCTTTGTTCGTCGCCCAGGAAGGCCACGATCTCGGGTCACAACTGAAAGGCAGGATCGATTCATCGTGACGACCAGCTTGAGAAATCGTCACCTTACCTCCATTGAGATACAAAATCAACTTCGCGACTTCCACGGAGTATCTGTGAGCGCTCGAACTGTTCGGAGAAGGTTAAAAGAACGCGATATGGTACCACACAAGCCAGCTAATGGCCCCAAACTAACGCGAGCCCACCGAACAGCGCGCCTTCATTTTGCACGCAGTCATTTAAATTGGACACAGCAAGATTGGAGCCATGTACTCTTTTCTGATGAGTCTAAAATTGTGTTACATGGCAATGATGGAAGGAAGTAGGTCTACCGACGCAAGGGAGAGCGTTTCGCACAATGCTGCTTTGAAGAGAGGGTTGCTTATGGCGGTGGCTCATGGACTGTCTGGGGCGGTATATCCGCGAGCGGCAAAACTCAACTTGAGGTTGTTACAGGACCACGGCTGCCAACATTAAATGCTGAAAGATACATTCGTGAGTGCTTAGAACCTCACGTGATACCATACGCGGACTATGTGGGCCCAAATTTCCTTTTTATGCATGATAATGCAAGAGCCCATGCGGCCGGCATCGTCAGGGAATATCTTCGGGATGTGAACATCACAGTTATGGACTGGCCAGCCAGAAGCCCAGACATGAACCCCATTGAGCACATGTGGGACGAGCTAAAAAGACGTGTTAGGGCTCGTCAGCCAGTTACCCAGACGATGCAGGAGTTGAAAACTGCCATAGAAGAGGAATGGGAGATGATCCCTCAAAATTTCATAGAGCGGTTGATAAACTCTATGCCTAATCGTATGAGAGCTGTGGTAGATGCCCATGGAGGCAACACGCGTTATTAAATTAAACCTTTATTTGATAAAACTTGTTTTTTATTCAAAAATCAATTGCCTTTAACAAGGCGCATATCCGACTTGTTAGGCGTAGCTCCATGTCGTATGGTATTCTGAATTCAAATTTAAAACAATACGATCGAAAAAGATGGTAAAATGTATCAGGTTTAAAACTGCATCAACAGTTTTTGTTCAGTCTAGCAATCATATTTCGGTAGGAGCCATCGAAACCTAAACTCTAAGGTGGGCCAATAGATGTGTCCAGAAGTGTATAAATAAGCTAGTTTTAAGTTCAGTTTGATCACAATTGATGCCAAAGAGATAGTCAGAGTTGTAAAATTGAAATTCTCTCTGGTCAAGCAATTAAAATTGAATACGAGGCTTTTGCTCACATTGTTTTTTGTGTAATTTGTAATTTTTTATTTAATTTTTTATAATGTGCGTTTTATATGTGCAGAATAAACAGGTTTTCTTTCTTTTCTTTTTCTTCTTTCTTTCCAAAGCAACCGTTACTTTTACCTACGATAAAATTATGAATGCGTAGTTTAATCCGCAAAGTAATTATTGTATTCCGGAACATAAAAACATTTTAAGTTTGATTTTGGAAATTATAACATTGTGTAACAAATAAGATGAATTGATGATTCATAAGGTTAAAATTATATACCTACCACCAATGACGACCTTACGTCATTGCCTACCACACACGCCTGATAATACCACCAAAAATTTTCTTTTATACATTCTGGTATACCTAACTGATAACTACTAACCTGCAAATTGCAAAAAACGGAAGATTTGAATTTCGCGGAAGATTTAATAGGATAACTATGTAATAATAGAGATTTAAGCCGCGTGAACCGGGTGGTAAACGGGTTTACCAGCGGGGCTTGACGGTAGTGCTGTCGAGTGGTAAACCAGTTCGGATTTCTCGTAGGTAATCACTTTCTTCAAAATATTTAGAAGTCTGTACAACTTTAAAAAATCTTTACGAATAGCTTTAATCTACAATCTTCCAATTTTAGAGTCTCTCGGGAAATGGTGGACTGCAATTCTTGAGTATTTAAGAACACACCAACGCGTCATTTTCGCAAAAATAAAAAAATCTCACGCCTTGTGTTGGGAACTGAGTTGGGAGCTACGACAGCGCTATTTTGACAGTATTGCCTTTTCCTTCCCCATTTTGAAATCCCCTTATAATGATAGTTCCCGAAACGTTTTCTTTTTTTTTCATGTTTCCGAACGATATTTACGGTTTTGAGAACATCCGTCAGGCCACAGACCTCAGATCAACAAAAAAATCACAGATCTCATGCACCACATGACCTTCAAATAGCATTGGAAATAAACTTCGGTAATACAAAAAAGGAATCATCATCATCATCCTGCCGATAACTCCATTCCGTTTCACGAATTCCTGAAACGTCATTTTCTACTTTTTCCGAACGATATTTATGGTTTTGAATCAGTTTATCGCTAGCTAGCAAGTTGAGAATCGCATCTGTTTCGGTGCTACGGGAACTGCAGCCTCTTTGCCCTTGCGTAATAACGCGCAAGCAGCTATTTACACCTTGGATGCGTTGGGGAGGGCAGCCTCCACCCGCTGTAATAAGGCTATTACAGCGGGTGGAGGCTGCCCTCCCTAGCGCATCCAGCTCTAAAAAGCACTCTCGGGGTAGGGCAAAAAAGTACCATGTAGAGTCTGGGTTGGGTAACTCGGTTCTGTGACAGTGTTTGAAAAATTTATTAATTGTATTATTTGCTTCTTAATTACGATACACACGGATATATAGGTAGTCTATGACACACGGTCATTACGGTAGCAGCTATTTAAACTATGGTTGTTTATTCAAGAACCCAAAACAGTTTACAAAGTGCCTAGGGCCAATAGAAACATGAGTGGACCTTTTTTGTGAGCAGGGTCATAAATAAGTCGCGCCTCGCCGCGGGAATTCCGCCCATAGACTAGTATATATAAAATGAGATTCCGCCCACGCCTTGTCGGATGTTGACGTTTCAAGTGTCGCACGGCTTCAGCGTTATTGTAACTTGATTTTATTTTAAATCTTACAATATCTAGACTGAAAACGATTAAAATCCGCTGTCACTGTTTGAACTTTGTAAAAAACGGAATAACCTGGCCTCGGAGTGAAATTCTATTTCGTACATTATCTGTGGTATCTGAGTAATAGTGGAATTAGTGGAGGTAAATAGTTTAATTTACTTTATTTTGATAAAATATGTCGAATTTTCTGAAACTAGGTTTTTTTTTTCTCTCAAAAACTTGTCTGCGCATTAGAATACTTTGCGAAAGTGTATCTGTGGTAAAATTGATGTTTTTAGTTTGCAAAGACTAAGTACTTAAGTATGTTAGTTTGTAAATAAGTTTCATTTTTTGAAACTAAAAGATTTTTTTTTTCTCGAAAACTATTGTTTGTTAAGTATGTGTGTCATTTTAAAAAAGTGTTTTACATGAAGTTAACCGTACGCAAAAAAGAAGGAACCTTTCCGAAATGGACTGCAAACTTTATCGTCATTTTTACGACAATATAAATATACTTACTTATATATTGCCATTCTATTTCCACCGACTTCTACTCTACTCCTTCTCCTTCACTGTGCACGCGGTTCGGTTGTGGAATTTACTTCCGCCTGACATTGGGGGCTGCCAAACTATTGCAATATTTAAAAGAAGAGTGAAACCACACCACAAACGACTATAATAGTACCTATCCGAGGAACGGCGCGCAGATTGATGTACCTGTGATTGCTGGAGGATAAAAATCCTAAAACCTAACAAAAGTGACGGAATATGAAATGGAACGTAAAATTACCAACTTGCCTGCCTTTGAAGTCAACTTTAAAGCGAAAATATAAATAAACCTTAACCTGTGGAAATTTCGAAAAAAATAGTTAAGAATAAATGTTACTTCAAGATACGAACTACGACTACATTTCCAATCTCTTAAAAAGAGGTAAACAACATTTTTAATAATTTAATAAGAAATTAATCACACTTACCGGTGATTATTAATAATGTAACCTTAGTACTGATAAAAGTAATCATTTTCAAAGTTTATTTAGTATTTTAGTTCAGTACCTTTAAGTATTGTGGTAGGTATTATCAATAAATACCTATTGAACAAAGAAATAGAAGAAAGATTTTAATTTTTAATGTTGATTTTATTATTTATTTATTTATCATAGGTATGCCAACAGCATATACATTGTACATTAAATACTAAGTAGGGCAGTGTGCTTGGACCGATTTTATATTTGATTTATACTGCTGACCTCCCAATATCAGAATTAGCGACTACAGGAACCTTTGCGGATGACACAGCTGTGTTGGTGACCCATACTGATCATAAAGTAGCATCAGCCATGCTTCAAACCTGTTTGGACGACATAGCCCTCTGGCTCAAAATAGTGGAGGATAAAAGCCAACAAGACCAAGTCAGTAAATGTCACATTCACTAAGAGAAAGGATACCTGCCCACCAGTAAAGTTGAATGGAATACAAGTGCCTCAAGCTGAACATGTCAAATACCTTGGTTTATACCTCAACAGACGTCTTACTTGGACAAAACACATTTTCACGAAACGGAAGCAACTTGGACTAACATTCCGAAAGTTCTACTGGATAATTGGCCCAAAGTCACAATTACACCTGGAAAATAAAATCCTCTTATATAAAGCTATAATTAAGCCCATATGGACCTACGGCATTCAGCTATGGGGAACAGCATCACACTCTAACATAGAAGCTTGTTCTGAAATCGCTGTATGATCTTCTCTAAGAACAATCACAAACGCCCCATGGTTTGTACCAAATGAAGCACTACACCATGATTTGAAAATACTGACAGTTTACTGTCAGTTTTTTCCTTTAGGAAGAAATAAAAAGCTACATCAACTCATATAAAGAAAGAATTACTTGTCACCCAAACATCCTGGCAAACCACCTCATGGATGGAAAAGGAACCCGCAGGCTAAAACACAAAATTCCTCAAGATCTCATCGAACAAACTTAGCTTTATGCTTTAAAAGTAATAGGATGTGTCACAGGATGCATACCTAGCAAGACATCTAACAAGACATACAAATTACTTAATGTCCTACTACATAGTGACAGATTGTAATAAAAAAAAAATAACAGGTATGGGTTCTTATGTATATAATAGGTTGGGGAAAAAGTTACTTTGCATTTTTTAAGAAAATTCAATACATTTTTTAATATACATTATTTACATTTATCTAAAGTATGTAGGTACCATTTTGTTCGATAACTTTTTGCCATCTTGTAGGTAGGGACATGATCCCATTGCTATAGAAATTTTGGGACTTCTGATCAAAACACCGGGACAAGTGGTTTTGGCAGTCCTCTCGTGATGTTAACCTGACACTGCCTAAAGAATTGTGGAGAGACCGAAACAGGTGGAAATCTGAAGGTGCAAGCTCAGGACTATATGGTGGATGCATTAACACCTCCCAGCCAAACTCTCTTAATTTTTGCTGAGTGGCTAAAGATGTGTGAGGTCTAGCATTATCATAATGAAAAACCACACCCCTTCTGTTGATTAACTCCGGCCGCGTTCTCTCAACTTCTTGCTTTAATCTCATCAGTTGTTCGCAATAGAGTTCAGAATCGATGGTCCTGCCTGGTGGTAACAGCTCATAATGAATAATGCCCTTCCAATCCCACCACACACACAGCATCACCTTGTTGCGAGTTAACCCGGGTTTCGCCACAGTCTGTGAAGCCTGACCGGCCTTTAACCACGACCTTTTTCGCACGTTCTTGTCGTACGTGATCCACTTTTCATCACCAGTTATCAGCTTCTTCAAAAATGGTTCGGTTTCATTACGTCGTAATAAAGAATCACAAATGAGTACCTACACGGTTCATTAGGTTTCTTTCAGTGAGCTCGTGAGGTACCCAAATATCGAGCTTTTTCGTGTAAGTACCCAGTTTTTTTCAAATGCGCCAAAACTGTTTTGTGGTCAATTCCCAGTTCTTCAGCTACGTCGTAACTACTGATATGCCGATCTTGCTCAACTTTTTTCAAAAATGGGCATCCATTTTATCCGTAATAGGGTGACCAAAGCGACGTGCATCTTTGACATCAAAATTTCCGGATTGAAAACGCTTAAAACCAAATTGGTGCTACTCTCACAGACACTGCACTGGGTCCATAAACATCGCAAATTTTTTACGCGGCTTGCGTTACATTTTTACCTTTTTTGTAGTAAAATTTTAAAATTTATCGAATTTCTTCATTAGATTCCATTGATATAAAAACTAAAGATACGGTCGTCGGAACATTTGTCTAACGCGTTCTCCATACAGAAACACTAACGCCATCTATTAGAACTACTCTTAACTACGATGTCGATCGGCGTAGGCTGCTCGTAGACGTAACCTTGTAAGAGCGGCGTGGTATTTTTTGAGGTATAAAGAAATTAGGAAAACTTTTATTTTCCAAAAATTATATTTATCGTAGTTTGTTTGTTTAAATAATCAAATTTTCATTGTCCTTCAAAATTTTGTTTTTGTTTTTGTTATTCTTGACATATTTTCCATTTTGCATTCGTAGTGTTTTCTGACCTTGGTGTATCTTTCAATTATTGACCTAATCAAATGTAATCTATGATTAACTGTCACAGGTTGTTCCATTGAGTGAGAGTTTGTTTATAAATAAATCTTATTGTAATCTATTTAAATCTTTATTTTCATCGGCTACAACGCACGCCGCTGCAAAGTTATGTCGCACAGCGGTACGGTCTTGTGGGCGTGGCCTCGTGTCGTCTAAGACAATTTATTTGTAGTAGGAAAGTCTGAAAGAAAATTGTTTTAAATAATGTTAGAAGTTGATTTATTGACATATTTTTGACTTATCGGTGATATGAAATGTTATAATTTTTTTTGTTGTGTTATTTGTCGTAGTTCATGCAACCCTTCACGACAATTTGGCATTTTTGTCTTTAAAATTTACGACCGCACCCGAAGATAGCCGACCGCGGACTAGTTCACTTCGGTGTAGCGAAGACCGTTCTCGGACCACGTTCGTGGCGTCATTTTAACATGCCGCCCGCCCAGTCCTTACGCAGTAATATACAGGGTGTCCCGTAAATAAAGGATAACCTTTTAAGGGGTTGTTGTACTCATCATTATAAACAACTTTTACTTTAGGACAAACCTGAAATCGCGAAAAAAAAATCTGCTGTTCCCTACATTTAGACGAGTTACGCGAACATAAATGTAGGGAACAACTGATTTTTTTTTCGTGATTTCAGGTTTGGTCCCATAGTAAAAGTTGTTCATAATGATGAGTACAATGACCCCTTAAGAGGTTATCCATTATTTACGGGACACCCTGTATAAGTCAATGTTAGATTCACTCATCTTGACAGTACGAAAAACAAATGAAAATCACACATTTTTCTAATTTGAATTTGGAATTATGTTCTTTAAAATTGAAACTTTCAATTATACCAAAACCAGCCAGATACAAATAGTATAGCCAAAGAGATTTTATTTTAAGTTCATACATACTATAATGCGAAAAGACTTTCCCCAACCTAATATTATATAATACCAATTACAGGTGTACACGACATTCACTTATAAATAACAAATCAACCTTCGTAAATTATATCAAATTAAAATGATTAAAATTAATATTATTCATTAAAATGAAAAACGAAATTATAAACAAAACAGCTTTGACTTACTTAAGTCTAAAAAAGAACTAAAAACTGACTTATACAAATATCAAAACTAAAATAAGCTTAACTAAGTATGACATTGGTCATGTAAATAATTGTTTAAATGACTGCGCAAGAGGGTTTTTGATTTTACAGAGTCTATGAGTGTACTTATATTTTTAAGCAAAACCAAAGAATACACGATTTTGCATGTAAGTTTCTTTTAGCTATGTATTTGTAAGTAGGTTCTGTGGTATTATAAATAAATACCCACTGGATAAATAGCTTCGAGTCTTATTTTATTACTTTTACCGACGAGAGTAGTGAAATAATAATAACAACTGCTAAAAGTGATGAATTTTATTTTTATATTCACATTTACCAAATTATGAGGTAATTAATAATGATTAATAATGATGGATAATTATTAATAATTTTCAATTAATCACATTAACCGTAACATATATACTTTGCGGTCGACGAGTAGAAACTTTTCTACTGTCTTTAGAATGGCGGTTACAAAATGCAGTGTCTTCACTGTCACTGTGATTTTGACAGTTTGGGATAGAAAACTTTCTTCCGTAGTAGTATACTACTTACATTTTTTTTTCCTTTTAGTTCCATTTGCAATAGGACGTTGGACCATACGCGAATTCGTTCCATGGTCGAATGGCGTTGTGGTGGAGCAGCCAGTGCTGTGCCGCCCACTTCTAGAAGGTGGTTCCTCTTCAGCCTTTTTACCACCGCTGTCGGGTTTAACAGTTCAGTAACTAATGGGTTTAGATGCAGGGTTAGGCGTGCCTTTTTTTGTTTTTTGTACCGCTCGATTTCAGACTTTACTGATGGAATTTGTAGATAATCGTGGATTTCGTCGTTCCTAGCAAACCAAGGTGCATTTGCTATTGATCTTACGATACCATTTTGTACTCTTTGCAGGCAGAGTATGTTGGTGTTGCTAGCAACGCCCCACAATTTGATCCCGTAGGTCCATATTGGCTTAAGGACCGAGTTGTAGATGAGGAGTTAGTTGTCTACAGAGAGCACAGAGTTTCTCCCCATGAGCAATACAGGTTGCGGATTTTGTGGTTTATCTCGTCCCTTTTATTTTTAATGTGATGCTTCCATGTTAGGCGCCTATCTAAGTGGAAGCCAAGATACTTTACACAATCTGTGTGGTAGGATATCAGGACCAAGTCTAACAGGAGGGGTATTTCCGTGCCTGAGCGTGAAGGTGATATGGTTAAACGTGGTTGCACTGGCACGTATCCGTCATTTACAGAGCCATTTATGAGTTTTGTCTAGCTGTTTATGGAGTCTATTGCTGGCCATTTCTGGGTTGTCATCGACTGATAAATAGGCTATGTCGTCGGCATATGTTGCTATGGTTATGCCATCCAATGTGGTTAAATCTGATGTAAATATGTTGTACAACACTGGGCCAAGAACAGATCCCTGTGGTACACCAGCTTTCACTTCAAATAGTCATGATCTTGCTTCACCCTATTTCACTTGGAAGCAGCGGTCAGATAAATACGACTTGATGAGCAGGAATATTGAGTGCGGAGGCTTTTCCTTCACTTTAGCCAGCAATCCTTTGTGCCAGACACTGTCAAAAGCTTGCCGTACATCAAGCAAATGCCGCTGAGCAATACTTTTTACATTCAAAAGCCTCTCTTCCTGTTTGGTAAACTCGGTGAACCTGTTCTATTGTTGAGTGAGATTTCCGAAAGCCAAATTGGTGATTCGGAACAACATCGTTGGCGTCCAAGCACGGTTTTAGTCGGTTAAGGAATGCCCTCTCCCACAGTTTGGAGTGTACCGGCGTTAAGCTTATGGGCCGATAAAACGAGGCTTCATGTTCAGATTTACCTAATTTGCGGATCATGACAACAGACTTAAAAAAAACCGGCCAAGTGCGTGTCGGACCACGCACAATAAAGGGTTCCGTAGTTGGGATGAATTTATCTTAAGAACAAACTTAACATTGTAGTTGAAAAACATGTTCTCCCATACATTCCAACTGTAAATGTAAGTTTGTACTCACAATATTGATAGATTTACCATGTTATTTTAAAACCACAGACTTCTTATAGGTTTTCCTGTAATCTACAGGTAAAGATCTATTTTCTGTATTTTTTTCAAAATTTTAGGATCAGTAGTTTAGGATATAGGGGGGGGGGGGGGGGTGAATGGTCAATTTTCGTCTATTTTCTTAAATAACTTCAAAACAATTTATTTTAAAATTATAAAAAAAATGTATTTGAGACCCTCACAGTAAGCCCTTTCATTTGACATTTGGGTCACAGAAATTCATATGTGTACCAAATTTCAACTTAATCGGTCCATTAGATTCGGAGCAAATTGGCTGTGACAGACGGACAGACAGACACACGAGTGATCCTATAGGGGTTCCGTTTTTTCCTTTTGAGGTACGGAACCCTAAAAACACTACAAAGTGAAAAATAACTTTAATTTCGGAAGTCGGTGTGTCTTTGAATCTGTATTTTAAAGTTATTTTTCACTTTGTTTGTAGTATTTTTTTTGGTAGTCGGTTGTTTTTTTGTAAAAAAGTCTTTTATTTTTCAAATCATCAAAGTCAATTCATAATTGGCGGAGTAATCGCATTAAAAACCTCCTTTTTTGAAGTCTGTTAAAATGGACCTAGATTATAGATCGGATTTCTACGGTGAGCTGTCAAAAATGGAGAAACGAAATGTCACTTTGTATAAAAAGATAAAAAGCATACTTATAAAAAGAGATGGTCTATTCCATAGATAGTACACTCTAAAAAGGTCTATTCTTCGTAGAGATAGAAGTGGTCACAGAACACTGTTCTGTGCTGGTTCCGATACTAATGAAGCGCTATGTGATTTCTACTGTTTTTTCTGTTTTGTGTGCTCCACCATAGAGTTAGAATAGAATAGTTCTTTATTTGCACAGAAAGTAGGTACAAGTTACAGATGTTTAGTTTAAAGAGATCCTTATACTAACTACCTTAATTAAGGCATGCAAACAGCAGGCTATAATAATAAAGACTCCTTCAAAATATATTATTAATACATTCAATCAAATCGGTACAAGTTTACCATGTCAAGATGAAATTCAGCAAATAATTTGAAATAGGCAATACATAATGTCAAGTTTAATAAAATGGTATTATAAATTTGTCAAGTTCGAGGTGAATACAGTTAAATTAAAAATATAAATGAATTAGATGTCAAGAAAACAGAGATGTCATAATCTCAATTTAAATTTTTATCTGTCAAAAAATCGCCAATTGAGTAATAACATTTATGAATTAATAGATTTGTCAATTTCTTTTTAAAAAGTGAAAATGTCTCATTCTTTATTACATCGGGTATTTTGTTAAATATGATCTTACCCATACATAAAATACTTTTCTTTAATAGGGCAGTATCGGAACCACTAACAATTAGCAAATTTTTATACTGACTCCAGATTGGCCGGTTTCTATTTTCGGATACTTTTTTAAAAAGATCCATATTTGACTTAACAAAAACAGCCACCTCTAAAATATAAAGTGATGGGAATGTTAGTAATTTTAGGCACTTAAATACAGGTACGCAGCTATCTGTTACTATTAAATTGCACATAGCCCTAATACAGCGTTTTTGAGCCTTAAACACCTGTTACCTCAGACTACAATTTCCACAAAATATTATGCCGAATCTCAAAATCGACGCGACTAACCCGTGGTATACAATTAACCTTGTGGCCCTATTTACCTTTTTAGACAAGTTAAAGAGTACATACGCAGCCGCACTAAGTTTTTTGCATACTTCTTCCGCTTGTGGCTTCCAAGTTAATTGACTATCTATCTTAATGCCAAGGAATTTTGCAACTAGTACTTGGTCAACTTCTTGTCCATTATAGTGTAAATATAAGACTTCTGGTAGAATCCGTTGATAAAAATGCATTACATTAGTCTTTGTTATATTAATCATTAAATTATTTTCGTCAAGCCAGCGTATAATGTTTATTATAGTATCATTTATGTCAGGTTCATAATTTTTTTTGTCAATACATTTGATCAAGGCGGTACTATCGTCAGCGAATAAGACCATAGGATGTTCAATGTGGCGAGGCAAATCATTTATGTAAAGCAAAAATAATAAAGGGCCTAGCACACTACCCTGTGGTACGCCATACATAATAATTCTAGCCTTTGATAAATATTTTTCTTCGCGTTTAGTATTTAGGCATATTCTTGATATTTCTGTGTGCTGCTTACGATTTTTAAGGTATGATTTTATGAGATTAAGTACATTTCCTCTGACGCCTATAATGTCTACCTTTTTTATAAGAATTTCGTGATCAACACAGTCAAATGCCCTCGTCATGTCTGTAAAAATTGCGCAAACTGGTACTTTTTTACCAACATTTTGCAATATGACATTTATCAAATCGTAAACGGCCACATTTATACCTTTATTTTTTCTGAAACCCTTTTGTTCTACACATAAAATATTATATTTGACTAGGAAGTTATTAATTGAATCATAAATGTTTTTTTCTATAACCTTAGAAAAAATGGGTATTAAAGCAATTGGTCTATAATTTGCTAGATCTTCTTTATTGTTTTTTTTTTTTTTAAAGTGGCTTCACTATAACTGTTTTTAAACTATCCGGAAATACTCCAGTACTGATACATAAGTTAAGTATATGACACAAATGCAAGGCGATATCGTCTGATACAAATTTTACAACCTTTGTTGATATACCATCATATCCAGTGCTACTTTTATTTTTTAATGATTGTATCGCTCTCATAATATCTTGCGAAACTACTGGATGCATAAACATTGAGTTGGGGTTACTTGTCAAGTTTGTAGTGTCCGGTGGTTTCGTCATGTTATTTTGTGTCTGGTCAATAAAAAAGTTGTTGAAAGCGTTTGCAATGTCTGTCGGATTAGTAATAGTAGTATTTTGAACTTTAATCTAGGAAATAGGCTCTGTGATTCGGGTTTTGTTATCTATCACCTGCCATAATGCTTTCGATTTATTGTTTGAGGTGTTAATGAAATAATTATTTTGTGCTCTTTGCGTTAATTTAATAATTTTCCGAAACCTGCGCGAGTAATTTCTGAAGTTTATAATTTGATGGTTCACGTCTGTATTTCCATAACAAATGTCTTTGTTTTATACTACATACTCGGATACCATTTGAAACCCATTTAATATTCTTATTAGACTTCATGCGAAAATGCTCTAGGAAATAATCGTATGCTTCATTAGCATTTTCGGTTTGGTAGATTATAGTTATAGTACTTATTAGATTGTACTACGCGTGCTGATGGGTAATAATAATTGTTTGTTTCTCAGAGTTACCACGAGTTGCACGGTTGCACGTTCACGTCAGTGTTCGGTCCACACGACAACTTCAACCTGGAGTCTAGTCATGTCACCCCAGCGCTTACCAGGAAAATGGACGAGGCTATGCAGAAAGGTAACCGTTTTTACATAACTGCTGCAGACTAATAGAGATAGTATTTTTATTTCCTTGGAAAGTGTACAGAGAAGCGTGCTTTTAACCGACTTAAAAAAAGGAGGTTATCAATTCGACACATAGGCAATATACGTGTAATATTATTGGAACTGCAATATTGAATATATCTTCATATCTACTAAGGCTTCCAAACAAGTATAGGAAAGTTACAAAATTTTTATAGGTAGGTTAGTATGTTGTCCACTCATTTCTCCGGAACTATTACCTAATCGGATTGTTTGAGCATTTTTTTAAAAATGGCAGTACTGGCCATTTCAAATCAAAATAATTTTTGTTTGGCTAAGAATTCTAATTTCAAATTAATTTTATTTTAAAAACATGGATTTTTTTTCCAAAATTAGTCATTTGTTTATTGATTAGTGTTACATTTTCATCGCATTTCAATCTTTTTCGTCATCATGGATACGTTAAAAATTCGAGTAATTATGGAATATGAGTACCGTCGTGGCAGCAACGCGGCACAAGCGGCACGCAACATCAACGACGTTTACGGAGCTAACACTACAAACCAACGCACCACTTGTTATTGGTTTGCTCGCTTCCGTTCTGGAAATTTCGACCTGAAAAATGAACCTCGCGGTCGTCCGAAGACTTTGGTCGACAATGACGAATTAAAGGCGATTGTGGGAGCTGATGATACACAATCTACGGCTGAATTAGCAGCAGCTTTCGATGTTAGCGTCAAAACAATATTGGTCCATTTGCGTCAAATTGGCAAGGTAAAACAGCTTGACAAATTGCCCCACGAACTCAATGATCGCCAGCGCGAAGTACGCGTCGAGACGTGCCTTGCACTGCTCAACAGACACACAAATGAAGGAATTTTGAACCGTATTGTTACCTGCGATGAAAAATGGATTCTGTTTGATAACCGCAAGCGCTCAGCAAGTTGGTTGGATCCTGGTTCAGCACCTAAACAATGCCCTAGACGAAAACTTACCCCTAGAAAAGTGATGGTCACTGTTTGGTGGTCTAGCGCCGGTGTGATTCATCACAGCTTCTTACCAAACGGGGTGAGCATTACTTCAGATGTGTATTGTGAAGAACTGAACACAATGATGGAGAAGCTGGCACATCTCCAACCAGCATTGGTCAAGTGCTCGTCTCCGCTGCTCCTGCACGACAACGCGCGACCTCATACTGCACAGCATACGGTCTCCAAGTTGCAAGAACTGGGGTTGGAAGCTCTCCGTCATCCGCCCTACTCACCAGACCTTGCGCCTACAGACTACTACTTTTTCCAGAATTTGGATAACTTCTTGGCGGGAAAAAAATTCAATACCCGAGAGGCTGTACAAAATGCCTTTGAAGAATTTGTTGCCTCCCGTCCAGCTGATTTCTTCAAGAAGGGCATCAATAAACTGCCACTGCGTTGGCAAAGATGCATTGATTGCATGGGTGATTAAGTACTTCGATTAATATAAATAAAGAATGCATGAAAAAAATTCGTTTAAATTTTTTCATACAAAACGGCAATTTCATAGGTAAAGACCTATTATTTATATGAGAAAAGCTCCTAAAGAAAAAGTATCATTTTAAGCCAAGTATTATTTAATGGCGTAGTTACCATATAGACGTCCATATGGTAACTACGTCTGTGTTATTTAAAAAAGTAATGATATTGATTATGTTATAAAAGTCGCTTTCCATTGGTGGTGATTAGTAGCGCTAAAGGAATTTCAAATAAAAAGTGGTGATAGTGTAAGAATTGATGTGGTGTTCTGAGTGATAAATAATGCAATG
This sequence comes from Cosmia pyralina, assembly GCA_946251885.1. Lineage (NCBI taxonomy): Eukaryota > Metazoa > Arthropoda > Insecta > Lepidoptera > Noctuidae > Cosmia > Cosmia pyralina. The sequence goes on along the minus strand of OX276349.1, from coordinate 23,098,916 downwards.
CTATTCATGTCAATTTTCAATCTGACTAGCCTTTTCCCAACTATGTCCCAACATCCCGACCGACCCCAGTCGGCTTCCAGTCTAACCGGATGCAGCCTAGCTGAATACCAGTCTTTTACTTGGAGCGACTGCCTATCTGCCCTCCACAACCCAGTAACTGGGTAGGTAATACGATACCGCTTGGTAAGACTGGTTGTCAGACTTCCGGGCTTCTGACGACCCGTAACGACTGGCAAAGATCCACTAGTGACAGCCGGAACCAACGGCTTAACGTGCTTTCCGAGGCACGGAGGAGTCTCGGTATGTAAAGATGGTAACCCATCCACGGACCAACCCCGGCAAGCGCAGCTTAACCTGATGAATCGACCAGTACGGCTGTTATTACTGAGCCACGAGCTCCTCTATAACATGTAATGTAATTTATTAATTTCTTTATTAACCTCTATCTATGTATCTATAGGTATAAATAAACAGAGAAGTCCTGACTGACTGACTGACTGATTGATTGATTGATTGATTGACTGACTCATCAACGCATAGCCCAAACCATAGAAATATAAAAAACAGGAGAAGTGGCATGGAGGCGTGTCTGTGTCCACGCGTTATGCGCACGCTGTGCCTTTACTCGCCAAATGGCCGTTTCCGCGAACTAGTACGCTTTCGACCGTGGTCACGATAAATTATAAAAATGCCGTGTTGTTCAGTGGTTTGCTGCAAAAACCGAAGTGATAATAAAAACTTCGTATCTCACGGAATCACTTACCATATGTAAGTAAAATTATTTTACTGTATTTATCTTTAAAATCATAAAAAACAACAAATCGTAAAATATTTCTTTCTTTTACTACGTTATTTTTGTTTTCAAATATCGCAGCGGTTGTACTATTTTTGCAGCAAATACATTGCTCCTTAACCACTGTCTTAAGTATGTCGCTAAGCGACTGGACAAGTGTTTTTGGGTTTAAATTATCGCATCTTCGTGCTATTTCCTTACTTTTTTTTGGTTTTGGTATTTTACTTCCGCTAAAGTCTTTAACTATGCACCACAAGATTCGAATGCGTTGTAGTAATCGGTATGGTTCAGATAAAATATTAGTGATTTTTGCTTAAAATAAGTCAACATATTCATGCTATTTATTTGTTATGCATGAGTATGGCATGTGTTTGTTTTCATATATTTAACTATTTCTTAACTAAGGGTTTTTTTTTAATAACAAAAGCCTATTCGCCTGTTGCCTGCTACCTGCTTACTCATCGTGAGGTTAAGAAGTATAGACCGCGCGGAACTAGTTGACCGCGCCGGTATGTGAGCGGTGGGATGGAGGAGCGGGGGCGCATTACTCAGTACGTGCGTTGCGAACCGCCGCCTCACCCCTGTCTCAGCGGCCAACTAGTTCCTAGACTATAGACTATAGCTTAAGATACTTATTATGTAAATGATAAATAAGTTCTTATAGTACCTTTTTAGCTTCCCAAAAGATACAAATACAAAAAAAGAATGGATTGATGCCACAGGAAGGCCACCTAACTGGTTCCCAACAAATTATAGCACCATATGCTCAATTTACTTTAAGAAAACTCGAGCCTCTAAAGAAAACAGGCTTTTTGAATGGGCAATCCCAAAATTAAGAGTACCTACGTCAAGTACTGAACAAATACCTCCACTTTACAGGTCAGTCAGTAAACACATCATAACAGGGTTCAACAATTCCTATGGTTTCACAGCCTAAACCAACTTAACCGGATTGTTTTAATTTATCGATTCGTGTTTTTTTTTAATATACATTTTTTTTAAATTTAAAATATATATTACTTTCTGGACATATCATTTTTTATTTTATTTTCAGGACCCCAAATTTTTCTTGTACTAATAAATGGAAGTATCGATAACTTTCCGATTTAGTCAATCACTAGCGTATATGTAAAATAAATTGCTTTTTGCACAACACAATAATAGCGCCAGATGTTTTTGTGTGAGTAAGTTGTACGGTGCATGGTAAATGCACGCTGTGTGTGACGAGTTAAGGTTTATAATTGATTGTGTAGTATGTTCTGATTTATGAATTGCAAGTGTGTGCGCGACTTTGTATCTATTGCTTTTATTGAACTACATGTGTAGTAGTGGCGCGGTGGTGGGGCCAACCTAGCGACATCGGGTTCTGATACATTTTCAACTACCGGGCATATCTCCTTCTTTCATATATCTATGGCCCAAACCGTTGGACCCAGAAAGCTGAAATTTTGCACACAGGTTCCCTTTATAATGTAGACGAGGAATAAGGAAGGATTTTTGGAAATTCCATCCCTAAGGGGTTCAAATAGGGGATGAAAGTTTGTATGAAGAATCTTATTCCTTGAGTTAATAGACTTGAAACTTAGCACGAATACTCGTCTAAGTAAATTATAAAGTTTATCATTTTTAGTTTTCCTAAACTACCCCCTAAGCAGGAATTGGGGGGTCTCAAAGTTTGTATGGAGGAATTTCAACGCGCGGTCCGATTAACTCGAAACCACTTCGTCTTTTTGGTCTCGTACTTGAGACCAAAAATGAAGAATAACGTGAATCACAGTTAATCGAAAATCAACCCCTAAGGGGGTGAAAAGGGGTAATCAATTTAACAGGGCAGGATTTTACTGCGGGGCTTGATTAACACGGAAAATGGTGTAAATAATCTTTCAGTCAAGTTACGGAAATATCCCAAGCTATTTATAAAATTCCACCCCAGCGGGGGTGAAGACAGGGAATATAGTTAATATGAAAATTCTTATTCATTTGTTTAATTAACTTGAAACTTGGCACAAATACTAGCCTAAGTAATAAAGTTGGTCATCGCTACACCCCGTCATGGGGGTGCGATTGGCGGTGCCGGGGCGTGGCCCCCTCTCCGCAGCAGCTATACGTTGGCCCGTCAATACGGGCCCCTCATTGGCTCGGCCTACTGCGGCCTAAGGATGGTGGGACGCGGATATGCGCGTCCCTGTGAATGGTTGCTATATCTGTGTCTGTAGGCACGCCACGACGCTGCTAATCAGCGCCGCTTTCTTCACCGTATCCCGGCGGTCAACCCCTACCAGGTGGAACCCCCACCTACATGGGGGAAGCCCAGCAGAAGGCGACCTGCGACAGAGATACGGACTCGACGTTCCTACAGAAGGGGTGAGTGGCTCCCGCCCGCCCCACTTTCAGAGCTAGCCGAGCCTGGCACGGGTTAGGGAGACCGTGTAATGGGTGTGTGGGTGACATTGTGTTGTGTGACGTCACCCGGTGTCTACGTGAATCGCGCGCCCGCGCTGCGTCTTCACGCGTGTATTTATGCGCCTGTATAGAGGTGAATGTCTACTGTTTGCTGCGCGACACGCCTAAATTATCCTAGCACGCATCACGCAACAGATGTATGTTATGTGTGGAGTCTATTGTCACAGGTGAGCCGCGTGTAAGCTGAGAGCGACTGACTCGGAAGTCCAGTCCGGGGTGGAGTCACACGTCCGCGAGCAGGTCGCGGGGCAAGGGTCTCCTCGCGTCAGGGGGGCGCGTATGCCAGGGCGCAATCTGCTTAATGTGCGGCAAAGCAGACGCGCCGGCACGCGCGAACATCCCCTTCGCGAGGCGCCGCACAAACTCGTCCAGGCCCTCAATCCCGAGGTCCCGCTGGATGACATCGTTCCTCACGAAGCGAGGGGCAGCGACGATAGTGCGCAACGCAGCACTTTGCTGCGTGCGCAGAAGCTTACGTTTGGTCTCGCTCGTGAGGGCGAACCACGCAGGGGCGGCGTACGTCAAGAGCGGGCGTACGTACAGCTTGTACACGCCCAGCTTGACGCGCGCCGGGATGCTGGATGAGAGCACTGGTCGCAGGAGGTTGCGGGCGACCCTACCACGCGCGGCGACCGCGCGGACATGTGCCTCCATTGAGAGCCGACGATCTATGGTGACCCCCAGGTACTTGACCCGGGGCGACCACGCGATGTCGGCTCCCTGCAGCTTCAAGGGTGGTGGGAGAGGCGCGGCGCCGGTGACCATCGCCTGCGTCTTACCCACGTTGACGGACAGCCGCCACTTAGACAGCCAGTCGGGGAGGAGGTTCAGCGCGCGCTGCATCTTCACCGCCGCGTACTTCGCATTAAGCGAGGTGGTAATGTACGCGGCGTCGTCGGCGTACAGCGCGAGCATGGCTTCAGCGGTTGTGGGGATGTCGTCGGTGTAGCGTGAGTAACACGCCGGCGAAACGCAGCTTCCCTGCGGCACACCGGCGCGCACCGGCCGAGCGCCGGAGAGCGCTCCGTCGACCACCACCCTGAAAGTCCTGTGGGACAGAAAAGCAGAGACCACTTTTACGACGCGACGGGGCGCGTCTGACGTGGCCAGTTTGTAGATTAGGCCCTCGTGCCACACACGGTCGAAGGCCTTCTCCATGTCGAGGAATACTGCCACCGAGTATTCCTTCTTGTTAAGTGCGGCTGCGAGGTGGTGCAGTACCCTCGACAGCTGAAGCGTCGTGCTATGCTCCGACCGAAAACCGAACTGTTCGGGTCGTGGCGCAACGTGTGGTAGGAGGTGTCGCAGCAGGAGCGCCTCGAACACCTTGGAGACGGTCGACAGCAACGTGATCGGCCGATAGCTCTCCGGCTTCAGAATATTCTTCCCCGCCTTGGGCAGCATAACGACGCGCCCCTCCTTCCACGAGGCGGGAAAGGCCCCTGTGCGCAGTATCCCCGTAAACAGGCGCGCCAGCGCCGCTACCATACGGAACGGCAGGTGGCGCAGCGCTGTGTTGGAGATACCGTCCGCCCCGGGGGCCTTCCTAGGCTTCGTCCTTAGGATGGCGCGTCTCACTGCGCCCGGCGAGAAGAAGACGGGGTCCTCTTCGGGAGCTATCGGCGTAGCGAAGTAGTCTCCAAGGTATTTCTCAACTGCCGCGACATGCTCGTGGTCGTTGGTCGGATTCGGTCGGAACTGACGCTCCAGGTGTTCGGCGAAGACCTCCGCCCGGTCCTCCGATACATACTTAAGCGCCCCGTCGCTGCTTCGTAGCGGGCGCACCGGGGTTGGGGTATTCATCAGTTGGCTGCAGAGTTTGTGTACCGACGGCCAACTATCCGTAGCGGCGTCGATACGTTCCTCCCAACCCGCGGCGGTGTACGCCTTTAGCTCGGCCTTCACCCTCTCCGCGAGACGGTTGAGCTGCGTCTTGAGCGTCGGACATCTCAGCTGTTGCCACTGCTTGCGTATGCGCCTCTTCGCGGCGATCATCGCTCTCAGGTGTGATGGCAGGGGCGGCAATAGCCCTTTCCCCTGCGGTTGCGTTGTAATCGTCGCCGCTTCTAAGGCGCCCTGTATACAAGCAGTGACTTCGTCCGTCAGTAGATCTACGTCCGCGGCGGTGGTAATAGGCCGAGTCGGCGTAGTGGTCTCTACTTTATCTGTGTAGGCTTTCCAGTCCGTTGATCGACGTGGCGCCAGAGGCTTCAATCGGGTCGGCAACCCCGATATGACGACGAGTACAGGATGGTGGTCCGACTGCAACTCGTCGTCAATGACTTGCTGCGTGATCTGGCGGTGTAGCCCTCGGTAGACTACGACATCCAGCACGTCTGGCATTGAGGCAATGTTGTCCGGATAGTGGGTGGGCGTGTCCGGGCCGGACACCGTGTACCCGAAGGCCTCCGCGTCCGCGAAGAGCCGCCTACCCCCGGTATTCAAGACGCTGCTGTTCCACGCTGGGTGTTTACAATTAAGGTCCCCGGCGAGGATGGTGGCACGTGAAGTGTGGCTCAACAAGGCCCGCAACTCTGACAGGTCCAGAGGAGTCACGGGCGGCTTGTAGCAGGCGTACAAGTTTATATCCTCGCCGGCTAAGTGCAGCTGGACACCCAGCGCGCTAAAGGTGGTGAGTGACGGCGGGGGGAGCTCCTGGTGTACGACTCTTCGCTTCACAAGTACCGCCAGACCACGGTACCTCCTGTGCGTTGCCGACTGCTCATCTTTACGATAAGCGAGATATCCCGGGAACCTGATCCTGTCCTCAGGTCCCAGGAACGTCTCGCTTATGAGCGCCACGTCGATGTTTTGTTCCCTCAGGAGATGGCGGAGGAGTGCGACCTTTCCCTTTAGGCCGCGGGCGTTCCAATGGATCACCCTCAATGAGCTAGCCATGATACAGCGTAAGCAGTGTGGCCAGGCCATCGAGGATGACCGTCTCCACATCCTGTCCCTGCCTGATGGCCTTGATCAGGTCCATCAACAATTGTATGGCGCAGGCTGTGAATTCTCCCTTCTGTAGCGGCTGCCTACCAGTGGCGCCACCCGTCGGTTTGGGGAACTTCTTTAGTTCCCCCAGTTGCCGCTGCACCGAAGTGGCGCTGGCGTCGATCGCGCCGCCACTCTTGTGTGTGGCGGCCTCCTTCCCCTTCCGCTGCGCATTGGTGGCGCTAGTGGTAGGTTCCTCATGGGTCGGCGGCTGTTTCACAGCCCGCGCTGAGGCAGGGACGGCGGCCTCGGGAAGTACTCCCTGTGTCGCCGCGGGGGTTTCGGGCTTCTTCCCTCTTCCTTTCCCCCCGCGCCTCTTCTTCCTCCGCCTCGAGGAGGTGGCTTCCGTCCTGGCTGTGGGCCCGTTGGCTGCCGCCATCAGCGACGCGCCTTGGGTCTCCTCTGCTGCTTCCCCCTGCCTTTCGGTGGCCTCTCGTGGCCGGCGTGTGGAGGCAGTGATGGCGACAGTCCCCGCTCGCTTATTCCTGATCTCCGTCTGGAATACGGGGCACTTTAGGTTGCACGCGGGGTGCGCGCCCCCGCAGTTTGCGCAGGTGGCTGGCTCATCCCGCGGGCGCGGACAATCACGCGCAGCGTGCCCCTCTCCACATCGCACACAAGCGAGCGGACGGTGGCACTGGTGCGAACTGTGCCTAAAACGCTGGCACCGGTGGCACTGAGCGGGCCCACGTTTACCTCGCCAGGCTTCGATCTTGACACCCCGCATGTATAAAAACACGGTGGTGTCGAAGATCGCCCGGACGTCAGGGGTCTTCTTCAAGATGGCGTGAAAAACACAGCCGGGTCGTCCTTGTGCGCCCTTAATATGGCGCACATACTCCGGCTGGTAACCTAACGCCCGGAGTTCCTCCTCGATCTCCTGGGGGGGCGTATCCGCCGGCAACCCCTTGATGGCGACCTTGAAGCTTCTGTCCGCTGGTAGGGAGTAGGCAAACCAGGAGACTCCCTCCTCTTTTTCCAGGCTGGTCAGGTATCGCTGAACCAGCCTGTATTCATCCTCGGTGTCGGGGGTGAACTTCACCCCCGTCCCAAAGGGCCTGGCGTTTGGTGGCCGGCCCAGCTTCTCCCTAAGGGCCCTAAAATGGGAGGCCCAGTTCGGCAGCCTCTCCACTACCAACGGCGGGTACCTGGGTTTCTTCCCCGGCTTCGCTGCCGTCGACGTCGTCGCCGTCGCTGCGGCGCCGGGGGTGGTCGTAAGGGGCACATCAGATGCAATGGGGGCAGGGGGTAAATTAGCCACACTAAAACTTACCCCTGGCGGCGGAGTACGCGCCATGTCCGCGAAGGTGGGCGACTCTGGCCCTCCAAGGTCCTGTCGCTTCGCCTCCTGTGTTGCCTCAGTGGAGTCTCTCCCGCGCCGCTTCCGCTGGGATCTGGGTTCGGCGAGCTCAAACTCAAACTCGAACCCCAGCGGCGGTTCTGCATCTCCCACGATGGGCCGCGGCCCGGATCGCGGCGTCGTATCCCCGGACACGTCGCCGCGACCGGACCCGGCCGAGCCCACCGACACTAGCGACATGCTCGATCCCGCGCGAGATGAGCATGCCGATAGCCCGGCGGGTGAGTCGTATGCAGAAGAGCGGGGGGGTGCCGGTGAGTCGGGCACCCTTGTCATTAACTTCACTTTCACCACTTCACTTGGTTTCACGTTCACTGGCACTAGCGCGGGCCGCTCACGCTCAGCCATCGCCGAGCCCGCCAGCGAGAGACGGGGATCGGGTGCGCCGGAGCGCACAGTGGCTGGAGCGGGCGGCGACACGAAACGCGGCGGCGGCGCGACGGAGCGCGCGGAGGCACGCGTGTGCCCGGCTGGCAATACAGTTTGTGCGCGCGGCGCGGCGGCACGCGTAGCGGACGACGCGGGCGCCGGGGCGCGCGCGGGCGCAGCCCCGCGCACTGTAGGCACTGAGGCGCGCACTGGTGGCGCACGACTTGGGTTTGACGCGGGACCCGAAGGTGCGATGGGCACTGGGCGAAACGCGGCGGGGCGGATCGGGACCGCCTGTTGACGGCTCGACGACGGCGCCGGCGCAACGCGCGCAGGCGCCGATGACGTCGGCGGGCCGGCAGCTGCAGCGGCATCCTCCCCACTCCCCTTTCTCCCCGCTTCGCTCGTCCTCTTCTTCCCGCTGTGCTGGGATGGTCCGGCCGTCGGCGGACCGGATGACGTGTCGCCGATGTTCGGCATCGACATCGACGTCGCCCGGTCCAACGCCGGACGGGCTTCAGGCGACCCGGAAGCGCGACCCAGCGAGTCGCGCTTGCCGGGTTTGGGCATCTTGCTGGGCGTGGCCCCCGCGACCGCGGCGGTGAGCAAGCTCACCGGGCAGCCCGGTGGCTCCCCCCTGTGCTCACGCAGATGCCGGTTAAGTTACCTGCGCGAACACAGAGAGAAACTATTAAAAATTTGCGGTCCGCGCGAGTAGGCAACTGGGCGTAGACTGCGACCAGCTGCGTTCGGCCACGGGCTAATCCTAAGTAATAAAGATTGCCATTCATAGTTTATCAACCCCTACCCCCCCCCCTGGAGGGTAGAGTAGAGGGGGAGGGGTGGTGATGAGGTGAAGGAGGGGAGGGGTAGTGAGAATGGTGAGGGCGAGGGTGATGGAGGGGGGGAGGAGTTGGTGAGTGGGAGAGGGTGAAGCGGTGAAGGGGGAGGGAGAGGTTTTCGGGAAAGGGATAGGGTGAGAGAGGGAGGGGTTTAGGTATAGGGAGGGTGAGGGGTGAGAGGCGGTTAAAGGGACAGGGGGTGGGGTGAGGGAGTCTAGAAGGAGAGGAGGTGGGGGGGGGGATGCCTTTACACTTTAAAGTTGCTTTTTCTATAGCACTGATTCATTGAAGAAACCCAGTGCGACAGAAATGACTGAAAAATAGAACGTCGGAATGACACAAGAAACAGGAATAAACTCCAATCGTGCATCGGAGCTGACATACACACTTTTTTGTTTGTTTGAACGCGATACTCTCTGAAACTACCAGTCGGACTTTAAAAATTCTTCAAATCTTAAGGAAGGCTAAGGCATATTTAACATCACTCTAGAACTCTACGGTGCTGAGCAAAAGAAAAAAATTCAGAAAGAATACCTAAGCGAAAACTTAGTAATAGTGCGGGCAGGCAATGCGATGCGACGGGGTGGGTTGGGGGAACAAGAAACTCCACACGGACGAAGTCGCGGGCAGAAGCTATCTCATTATATAAAAAGAAAAGACTCTTCAACGCCCAGCCCAAACCCTTGGACCTAGAAAGCTGAAATTTTGCATAGAGGTTCCTTTTATAATGTAGACAACGAATAAGGAAGGATTTTTGTTCCCGTGGGATATTTTCCGACGACCACGCGGGCGAAGCCGTGGGCAAACGATAGTTCTAAATAGAATTTTCAAAGTAGCTCTCCGCTACTGCATTTCATTTTAATTTGTTTTAAATAGGTCTACTAACTGTAATTGTAATTTTATTAAATACCTACTTTGGTACTATTGCTTTTTAACCGACTTCTAAAAAAGGAGGAGGTTCTCAATTCGGATGTTTGTATTTTTTTTTTTATGTTTGTTCGCGCATAACTCCGTCGCTTGCCAACCGATTTATTTTTTTTTTTTTTTTGTTGGAAAGGGTATACTTCCCAAATGGTCCCATTTTTGTCAAAATCCAGTTCTGATGATGGGATCCTGGAGAAATCGAAGGAACTCTTCAAATATTATAGGCACACCTATAGCGATTTGGATATTTTTTATAGTAGCTCGTGCATTTGCTCTCGGAAAGCACCACTTGGTGTAGTGGAACTGATGATGAAGACCACAGATGGCTACCGGAACTACTCAATGATAAATATTTCACGGGTTGCGATTCGATTACTTTAATATGGTTGCTAAGCAATTTCCGCTCGTAACACAATACGTGTGGTGAGTGGTTGTTGAGGAGTTCTCCTGGTTCTTACCAGCAGAACTCCTCAACAGTTAACGACCCAGCATCGGGAAAAGCAATATTTTGTAACATGTGAAGAGCAATTGACATTAGACTATTGTAACTTATACAAATTATAAACAGACCCACTAAAAAGCGAGAAATAAAAACTTTTTTACAAAAAAATACAACCGACTTCCAAAAACAACACTACAAAGTGAAAAATAACTTTAATTTCGGAAGTCGGTGGCAAAAACGAAAACACATTTAACTAGACACCGACTTCCGAAATTAAAGTTATTTTTCACTTTGTAGTGTTGTTTTTGGAAGTCGGTTGTATTTTTTTGTAAAAAAGTTTTTTATTGTCTCGTAGATGGTGTGAAAAGTTGAGTATTCTCCTCGGGGATAAAGTTCATCTTGGGCGAGCTTGAATCCCTCGCTTAACTCCCGAGCAAAGCCAGGGAATTGACTCTAAAACTAGAATCCTTCGTTACGCTCGGGATTCAATACGGCGCACAGTGGTCTGAAAATCGAGCTCCATACTCATAGAAACTTAAAGTAAGGAATTTACCAAAAAAAAAATATGTAATGGCTCTGGTACATCTCCCTTTTAGTAATATTTACGTATGGATGGTTTAAGTCGCTCCACGCATGAGAAAAAAAGTTTAAGAGAAAACACTTGAGCATAGTAAATTTTTTTGAAACTGAATGGAACTTGATAGTCTGGTGCTCACACGAGCTTTTGTACCATACACGGCAGTCAAGATGACATACACTTCTGGACACATCTTTTGGCCCACCTTGTATTTTCAGTTTCGTTTGGTCCTAGCTAAAATTTTATATTAGGTCGAGCAAAAAGTTTTTATGCAGTTTTGAACCTGGCACATTCACAATTTCATTCAATAGTCTTTTTTTGAATTTCGAACACAGAATTTAAAGAAACAAAAGACAATTTGGAGCCTGTTTGTTGATATCAAACAATCGAATACTAAGAAAACTTGGTTTTATTGGTTTACTTGGATTTAATTCTTGAAAAAGTGATTGATATCTTTGGTTTTGCAACAAACATTACTTATTCTTAACATTAAGGCGAGGTTCTATCAATAATCTATGGATACTTCACCTGAAGTCGCCGCCCAAGCTGTGGCACTTATTCAGGCCGGACACAGCCAAAGAAACGTGAGTGCTCAACTTAATTTAAGTCGATCTGCGGTCCGAAATGTTTATCGGTGGTACCTAGAGACTGGCGGCTTTGTTCGTCGCCAAGGAAGGCCACGATCTCGGGTCACAACTGAAAGGCAGGATCGATTCGTCGTGACGACCAGCTTGAGAAATCGTCACCTTACCTCCATTGAGATACAAAACCAACTTCGCGACTTCCACGGAGTATCTGTGAGCGCTCGAACTGTTCGGAGAAGGTTAAAAGAACGCGATATGGTACCACACAAGCCAGCTAATGGCCCCAAACTAACGCGAGCCCACCGAACAGCGCGCCTTCATTTCGCACGCAGTCATTTAAATTGGACACAGCAAGATTGGAGCCGTGTACTCTTTTCTGATGAGTCTAAAATTGTGTTACATGGCAATGATGGAAGGAAGAAGGTCTACCGACGTAAGGGAGAGCGTTTCGCACAATGCTGCTTTGAAGAGAGGGTTGCTTATGGCGGTGGCTCATGGACTGTCTGGGGCGGTATATCCGCGAGCGGCAAAACTCAACTTGAGGTTGTTACAGGACCACGGCTGCCAACATTAAATGCTGAAAGGTACATTCGTGAGTGCTTAGAACCTCACGTGATACCATACGCGGACTATGTGGGCCCAAATTTCCTTTTTATGCATGATAATGCAAGAGCCCATGCGGCCGGCATCGTCAGGGAATATCTTCGGGATGTGAACATCACAGTTATGGACTGGCCAGCCAGAAGCCCAGACATGAACCCCATTGAGCACATGTGGTACGAGCTAAAAAGACGTGTTAGGGCTCGTCAGCCAGTTGCCCAGACGATGCAGGAGTTGAAAACTGCCATAGAAGAGGAATGGGAGATGATCCCTCAAAATTTCATAGAGCGGTTGATAAACTCTATGCCTAATCGTATGAGAGCTGTGGTAGATGCCCATGGAGGCAACACTTAGATAATCGATCGAAAACGTGTCCAACCAGCTTCAAAACCCACTCTTCGCTGGTTTCTCAATCTCGGTAACGGAAGTGATTTTGACGACTTTTTGCATATCAACGGGCGTCACATAAATTTGTGACAGGCATCGAGCTAAAAGTTTTGTGATACGTACAGTGGTTTAGTAGAAAAATGCAAAAATCTGTGTCCAGCCAGCTTGAATTTACGTAAAAAACTTTTGGCTGGCACTTTCGAATCTCAATAACGAGAGCGTTTTCGAATATGGTTCCTTTACTAACATATGGTGACGCAATGTGTGACAGTAATAACGTTTGTTTTATGGCGTCACATGTAAGGGTTTACGAGAAATCAATAAAAACTTAATGTCCAGCCAACCTGATTTCAAGCTGGCTGGACACACGTATCTCCGCTGCCTGATGATCTACGACCTTCAAAATGTGTTCAAACTTTTGTGACGGGGACCATAATGATAACCTGAATTTGTGACGGAGAAACTTTGCGTAGTTTCAAAGATATTAATCATTTAAATTTTCCCATACAAACACTGCAGTAGGGTTACCATATTGTAGGTTTTATGTAGGACTAAGTATATTTTAAGGTGTTTTCTTTAATGGACGAAAATCCGTGTATAGGTGATACTAATACGAACAACTGTAGATATTTAAATCAATAGAAGACAAAAGGGTAGTGTGCACACAGACAGCTGCTAGTTGTTTATTGAGTGTGCTACAACTGCCGCTCCCTATGCACACAGAGTGGCTAGATAGAGGCAATAACGACCTAAGTTCCTACCCCTAAGTCCCTAACGCCTACAACCTAGCTCTTACAATTCAATGCCTACCTGTCTGACTAGCCCTAGTACCCTATCAGCCCTAACGCCCTAGCCCTAACATACAAACCATAACACAACGTACTAGTACTGTTGTGTGGGCAGGAAGCCTGTTACCAGCGACCTAAGGCAACAGACCGGAGCGGGTAGGAAGGCAAGGTAAGTGTACCAGGTGCAATGTACACAGGAGGTGGATATCTCACTGCCGATCCCACAGACTCACAGGATCGATCGTACTGATGGCTAAAGGTGTCTTGGCCACAGTGAGGGGTAACTCGACGGAGAGGAATCAAACACGACTCCAGCTTGATGACTAATTTTATTTACAAAGTTTACATCTTATATACTAATTATAAACTAAATACACATAGATGCTTGTTTAGTGTGTGTGCCTTCCGTCATCCATGTGTGATGTTGTTGATGCAGCTATCTCTCGTAACTCGGCCAGACAAAGTGCTGATGCTGATCCGAACTTTGTACAATAAATGTTGTAATCCGTTGATTTAACGATTAAGATGAAATTAGCTGCATTGCAATGTTTGGATTAGGGTTCCGTGGTGCTATGGTTCACTTGTGAACATTCTGGCCCCTCTCAAAGAATGACTTACATCTGTTGTAATTCAACGATTTCGCTCAAATTAGCCGTTTGGTTACGGCGTGAATCTGGTTTTGGTCTTCTTTCTTCCTTCGGTATTGGTTGACTGTGTGTCGGTTCCATGGAAACTGCTGACTGCAGCTGCCTGGGTGGTTTGTTTGGTGGCCTTTGGGTTGCTGCAACCTGTCCTTGTCCTCTGGCTGGGTGACCGGTTGGTTTTGCTGACTCTCCTCCTTTTGGTGTGTGCACGATGTTTGCTAGCCAACTTACTATACGTCGACCATAACAAGCTATAAACAATATAATTGCTAATATTACTATTGATGATACGAAACTGGTTAAATATGTGTGAGAGCTGATCTGAGTCCATACAGTATTATCTAAACTGGTTTGTAATGCATTCTCTTTATTTATTAAATGTTGAAAACTATCTGTTGAATCAGCCATTACTTCCTCCCTAGTTAGATTCACTAAGTTGTTAGCAACATTCTGAGTATTTACTGTGAAATCTAATTGTTTCGAGTACGACATTACTATTGGTAATGACACAGTTCTTTTTGCGCTTAGTATGTTATTAACCGTTTTCATGATACAACTATCTGATATTTGAATTACACCAACACCTCGAAGCTCTAACTCTTCTCTTTCTCCGTCACAAATAATTGACGTCGTAATGTAGTCGGGCACTATAAATAACCAAGTATTCTGCATATATAGTTGTTTCCATATAACTTTATTCGGTATATGAAACGTTTTGGACAAACATTTTGTATTTGTTTGATTTTTGAAGATTTGGTCAACAATGCAATTTTCGCTTAATTGCATGTTCTTCACCGCCCCAGGAAAACAAATAAAGTGAGCATATTTCTGCAAACAACTCTTAAATTCGTCGTAGTTTAATTCAAAATATAATTCGTTATTGTAATCTAATCCTATGTAAGCTTTAGGTATAGCTATAGATTGCACTGACTTATCTGTTTTTATGTTCGGAACGGGTGTAACGTACATTAACATGTATTTAGATATATCCTTTATAGGAAAATAGGCATATACTTGTATATGGGTATCGTTTTCTGATATCTTGGTATCTAATAATTGTTGCTGAACTATTTTTAAATTTGACGGCAATTTTTGGTTTGCTGACGATATCAATTCACTGACATTCCTTGGTGATATTACGCTATAAACCGTTGCCTTTGTCAAGTAGATTTGTAAAAACCCAGTGTAATGATCCATGACTTCTGATATATAATTAACTGCCAATTGGTAAGTTTGCATAATGCGTATGCTTATGCTATTATGGTCAACTGTACTGAACCAATGGTTGTATGCGTCCATATAATCTATAACTTGGTTCAATTTATTTTGAAAACCTTCAAGTTTTAGCTTTATCTTTTCTTCTGTTTTATTGACTTGTGAAATAGTCGATATCATAAAGGATCATGGGCAAAAATATATGAAGCCTGGTACTCGGTCCAATAGCCATAATATATATATCATTGGAAAGGTCTTTTTACAAGGATTAATGATAACCGAGTCGCTTGTCTCCATTTGCTGTCGGAACGGAGTAATTTTGTGTTAAGTATTTTTTTTTGTTTTTATTTCATTTTGTTAAGATAATGGTGATATTATATAATTTTCTTCTATAGAATCCTGTGTTTGTTGATTAATAGATACTAAAATGAATAAACACTCAGGAATAAAAAAAAAATAGAAAAAGTAAGAAACGTTATTTATTTTTTTAAACATTATTATCAACAATAATGACATCGTTGAGGAACGCTGCAGGAGCAGTGAAGCCTACATGTCTGGCATATCCTAGATACCACACGATTGAAACTATATGAGCACAAGTGCCGATTGTTTGTCGTCCGGTCAAACACGTGCAGTAATAATTGCATAAAATGTTATGGATATTGGTTTCGTTTTCATTAACATTGTTTTTTACTAATACATAACAATAATAAGTTCTTGACCGTACGTGACGCGACTGTATGCGTCCGCGTAAAAGCCAAGCATCTTCGTTTATACCATATTCATTTAAATCTTGGAGTGCGCTTTCTCTATATACTTGTAGAATGTATAGTCCATTTGATAAATGCTCGCTGCAGTAGGATCGGGCTAGCTTCAGTTGATAGGTGCCCAATGAAAGTAAAATAATCTGTTCTTCCGTCAGTAGTGGGAAGTTCTGTATTTCGTGACTTTCTAATCTTTGAAAATCCGCTCTTCGGTGATTCAAATGTTTTCTTTCAACATAATCATAAAGTAGATTCGGGGAATCAATTTTCTCCCTGATTATGTTTAGGAAGGCCTCTGCGTGAATGTTGTCATCGATGGGTATGTGGAAGTTATTAAACATAGCTGCGGCGATTTTAAAATCAATGAACATTTTTGGTAGTGTTTTATTAAAATATTTTTGCCGCAAAAGCCTGAAATCTCGTTTGAACCTCCCGTTCACCACTTCCACTACCCACCGGCATAGTGTAACTGATCGAGCTTCATTACCTTGCTCAGTAGTTAGCTGTGTCTCCCATCTGTCTTTAGATGGTGGAACGTAGGATTCATATCCCCATGCTTCGATAGCATCTAAACTGTCCCGGAAGCCGCGATCTAATATGAAGACATCGTTCGGTTGAAGAAAGCAATGCAATGGGTTTTCTCCATCATTCATTATATCACTCATGATGTTCGCATCAGTCTTAGTGGCAGCGTATGGTCCCAAAACATCGATTATATAGCCATTGGAACACACAATTAAAAACGGCTTCAGCAAGTTCTGGAACTTATGCAGGCTATAAGATAGACGCTGGAACAAAAAGTTCGATCTTTTATTGATATACAGGGTTACAGGTTAAGTCGACCTATTCCCTTTAAGGGCATGTTCTTTACATTGTTTCTGATTGATTTGGCTATGAAACACCCTATCCTAAATCTAACCGTTTTCGAGATATTTGAAATTAATTGTTTTTTATAAAAAATACCCGATTTTTGTCTATCAGCTCAGATATTGTGAAACGTGTAAGTCTTATTATTACTGTTATTTATTTTTTACATGTAAAATAAGATGCTTTATGACCTAAATAACCAAGATTGTCCATAAAATTAATAAATAAGTCGTTGTAGATGATTAAACTTTCAAAAAAGTAATTAAAATTTAGAAACCTTAATTTTTGTTTAAGGATATCTAAAAAAAAAATTATGGCACTTGTT
This sequence comes from Cosmia pyralina, assembly GCA_946251885.1. Lineage (NCBI taxonomy): Eukaryota > Metazoa > Arthropoda > Insecta > Lepidoptera > Noctuidae > Cosmia > Cosmia pyralina. Next base: position 23,081,981 of record OX276349.1, on the reverse strand, counting down.
TTGCAGATGAGCTTAAAAATATCTACGTTTCATCAGCTATCCAACGAGGTATGATAATCTGGGGTTTTATCAAAAATGCAGAGCAAAACTTAATTTCATTGGCTACAGGGGAGGTAAAAAAAATACTAAATAAAACAATCGCTTAGTACAAGATGCTTTTAATAAACTATTAAAACTGTTAAATTTCTAAATTTCGTGTTCGACATGTCCGCCTCTATTTTGCACACATCTTCGCATTCTTTTTCGAAGTCCACTTTTAACAACACCAGTAGTTAAAGTTCTTCTTATTTCATTCGCCGCATTAATTATTTTTTCTCTCAATACCTCAACGGATGAAACTGGGTTGGGGTCACTGTATACAAGACTCTTCATGTGCCCCCATACGTAAAAATCCATGGGGGTTATGTCAGGACTTCTAGCTGGCCAGGGTAAAGGCCCACCTCGTCCAATCCACTTATTTGGATAATTTGTATCCAGCCATTCTCTGACACTTCTCCTGAAATGGGCGGGGCAGCCATCATGCTGATACCACATGTCTCTTATTAGATTTAGTGGTAAATCATCTAGTAAATCACTTAAGTCTCCTCGTAAGAAATTTTCATAGTGTTCTCCATTTAAATTATCAGGGAGAAAATAAGGCCCAATCAAATTATTTGAAATAATACCCATCCACACGTTGAGGCTAAATCTTCGTTGTGACCCCTTTACTCTCTTTTTGTTTGGATTTCTCTGTTCTTTCGGGGCCCAATAATGAGCGTTATGGTAATTGGTAATCCCATCTTTATCAAACTTAGACTCATCTGTCCACAAGATTTTTTTAAGGAAAGTCGGGTCTTCGAAATCAGCATTTAACATAAATCTGCAGAAATCCAATCTTCTCGCAGGATCTCCCTCTTCGATAGCATGTACCGGCGTATAATGGTAAGGGTATAGGCCCGCTGTGTGAACGGTAAACCATACCTTCCATTGCGAGAGTCCCAGAGCACGGGCAACAATATTAGTGGAAGTGGTTGGATCCAATCGAAATTGTTCCACTATCTCATTATTTTGTTCTTCGTCGTCATCAATCACACGTGGTCTTCCCAAGTCTGTACGTCGTCTTGAAACGGAGCCAGTTTCTCGAAGTCTTCGATAAACTCCGTTGAACACGCTCACATCCGGCACTCGACGGTCGGGATAGCGTATTATGTACTCATTGCGAGCATGCGCAGACACACAATTGCAGTATCCATAGCAAATTAGCATGTCAGCATATTCCTCATTCGTGTAGGCTGCCATCTTGAACAGTTCCGTATCACAAGCACAATCAGAATCCAGTTAACACGCACAGTAAGTCAGGAATCAGAAGAAACAGTCCAGAAACACAGCCAAGTCGAATAGAAAACAGAGAACAAAATAATATCGCATCTACCACGGACGAATCACATAAGCAGACTAACAGATTATTGTTGGATAATGATAACCAAACACAAAGCGCATTGTATTACCAAACCGGTTTCTTCACGTTATGTTTCCCACTCACACCTGCACAAAGCGTATAGTAAGGTATCTCGCTCACACTCACCGCATTAACCTTAAAGGACAATAGGCTAGGGTCTACTACCTGGGGGCTCGCAACTAAGTTTTTTCTATGACTGTTTTTTTTAACCCTAGATTATCATACCTCGTTGGATAGCTGATGAAACGTAGATATTTTTAAGCTCATCTGCAAAACAAGTGCCATAATTTTTTTTTTAGATATCCTTAAACAAAAATTAAGCTTTCTAAATTTTAATTACTTTTTTGAAAGTTTAATCATCTACAACGACTTATTTATTAATTTTATGGACAATCTTGGTTATTTAGGTCATAAAGCATCTTATTTTACATGTAAAAAATAAATAACAGTAATAATAAGACTTACACGTTTCACAATATCTGAGCTGATAGACAAAAATCGGGTATTTTTTATAAAAAACAATTAATTTCAAATATCTCGAAAACGGTTAGATTTAGGATAGGGTGTTTCATAGCCAAATCAATCAGAAACAATGTAAAGAACATGCCCTTAAAGGGAATAGGTCGACTTAACCTGTAACCCTGTATATATATAAGTCCCATCGCATATAACGATAGCTTTATTGTTTTCTTCATTGCCAAATAACCCTCTTGGTATAGTGAGGTTCTTTTCTAAAACGTCGTTTCTATTCATATGGTCCACTCCCAAGTGTAATATTACATATTCATTCATGAGGCATTCGCGCACAATAGTTAGTAAACGTTCCAGCTTTCTTCGTGACATATTAAATAACGTCGCTAGTCTTTCATCTGAGTCTCCGGTACGTAGTTTCGTCAGATATATGCCTAACGCAGTTCGAGGCTCCTTGCACCTCCCACTTAGTGAGGGTGTTTGTTCTAATATGGAATCAAACTGTTCGCATTTGCGTCCTGTCCAAAAGTACATATCCTCGTTGCTTAAAGCACCTCTTGTGTTGAAATCTAGCCTAGGTCTACGATTTAAAGCCATTCTCAACATGTCACAAACGTCCCTAAACTGTTGCGCATTGAAGTTATGTGTGACATTGCAGAATTGAGGCAGCTCTTCCCAAGCATTGCTCTCAAGGTGTTGTCCACATACTCTAGCACCGTCAGGAATATATAACTTATATTCACAGAAAATGTGAATCTTGATCGTCTCTGGTATTCGATGGCGGGTTGCGTTTTGGCAAGTGTTAAAGATACAATGCCCTGGAGTGTTTGGAGCTCGAGTGTAGTCTGGAACCTGAAGCTCTCGTACATTCTGTTCTACTTCTGGTATGACAGGTGGTCTTCCTACAACGTTGTCAATTCTCTGCCAACATCGGTGACACACACGTCGTGTGTTGTCGAACTCTACCTGAAAATGGTAGAATACGATCTTGCTGATGTTATGTTGTATTTTTATGAAAACATTTAAAACAATGCGGTATGTAGGTATTTAGGTCTAAAGTCATGGCATACTTGTATTGTTTTCATATTTTAAGTAATGCAAGTAAAAATATATCTTATGTATAGCCGATGTGACGGCTTAGTGAATAGATAACAATAGCAAACACACAATAGGTGGTCAGAGAAGTGTTTTAATAAGAAGAACTATAAACGTGCGAACTGAGTCATAAAAGGATTAAAGGATTGTGAGAAAGCTGCACAAGTCATTACTGATATAAAGGGATGCCGCTCGGAACCAGGTAGCTAGTACTGCACGTGTTTTTTTTTTTGTATGAAGCGAACACCCTTAGCTACGGACCATACAGCCGCGCTACATAGAAAATAAACACGTGCAGCTGGTAGTTTGCAGCTCGGTCGGAAACGCACTTTTACACACAACACTAGAGTAGTTCAATAAGACCTGTAAGTGCGAGCAAGAGGTCCGATTAAAATGATTTAGGGCTCAATTCGCACGTTTGTAATGGCTCAGGTATAAAAATATAATAGACAATAATAATATAAACAAACCGCTTCTAAAAAGAAAAACTGAAGCTGGTGAAGTTCGAAATAGTTTAATGAAGTATGTACTAACCTCCAAAACGGCATGTTCTCGTATATAAGCCACAAACTCGGGGTGCATTCTTGTAAGATCATCAGTTAAAACATGCTGTTGGTATCTAGCATGATGTAGGCCTCGCCGACACATCACACAGTTGCGATTTTCTTCCATAACGATGTTCTAGATCGATAAGCACTACAATAGTCCACAACCCTAGCCAAGATAAACATTTGTAGCGGGTAACAATGTCCAAAAGGGGCGCCGGGGTCAGTGAAGAAAACGGTATAAGTACTAGGTAGAATAAACAGCTGCGGAACGTCGTTTCACGCACAGAACGATACAACGACTAGTGAATGTCGCGGCACAAAAGGCTGTCCACTGGCACAGCGCACCACCTACCCCACCCCGCGGCTGGTTCCCTATCCCCGAGGTCTATAGTCACCGTTGTAACAAAAAACAGAAATGTTAAAGATAATACTACTTTTTTATGTAAAAAAACATATTTTCAAAAGTCTTCACCATTATCATATCATATCACGATATAATGCATGAATAGTAACACAATAGACGTATAAAAAAAGAAGGACTCCGCGCCACGCATATCGAAAGTGAAGCACCGTACCGATCTATGTGTGCGTGATATGAGTACCTGCAAAGACGCCGTCGCTTGTGTCACGTAATGGCGTCCGGTTGGCATACTATGATGTAAATGTGTGCGTGAGGCGTGTTTGTACAAACGGTCCTGGCATACTTACTGTGCTTCACTTTCGATATGCGTGGCGCGGAGTCCTCCCTTTTTTTATGAGTCTATGAGTAACACAATACATTTCTCGTTTTAAATAATGTTGTTTTACATTGTTTTTTTCGTATTTCAACCATGATAGGTATGTAATATTATCGTACTTGCAATTATGATGTTAACTAAAACTGGAACTTTTAGGGGCTTGCCGTGGTTTTCAGACAAGGATTTGGGACATGTCGCCATAGTAAATATTTTTCCTGATTAAAAGACCTATCCAATGACACCACAATGATTGCTATTGGAGCGAGTACCAAAATGCCCATTCTCCTTTGGTTTGGTGGTTGGCAGCTTCAATGAGTTTTTGTTGATTCATATTCAACGAGTCTATCACCCAGTTTCTGAATTGAGAATTTGAAGTTGAGAACGTCCTAATCTGTACTTAAGTATAACTTAAACATTTTTTCGTTTCTGAATTAAGTTTTTTTAAACTCTAATCAAGATTTGAGTAATATAACATCATTTACTCAAATTTGACAGAAAGCATGCTTAACTCATGCTTAAGGCCGTCAGTTGCGTTTCTGAACTAAGAAAAATGTGTTTGACAATACTCAAAGCATTATCAACGTCAAGTTGAGCAGTTGAAAGTTGACACACCAATTTCGGCTATTCAAACTGTAATCAGCTATATAATAACTAGTGATTTTGATCATAATGAGTGACGACGATACTTCCCTGTCGCCTTTGGAGATGCCTCAACGTAGACAACCGCGCAGAAGAATAGCAGGACATCGGCCTAGCTGGTTCATCACGCTAAGCGATGAACAATTTAAGAGTCGGTTCCGCTTTTCGAAAGAGTCGGTTCGGTTTATTTTTAACAAAATAAAGCCCAAACTAACCTGTCGTATTCAACGGCAGTACTGTATTTCTCCCATATTCAGCTACTAATAGCTCTTAGGTTTTATGCGACTGGTAGCTTTCAAGCTGTTGTGGGGGGGGACACCGTGAATGTGAGCAAGGCGACGGTCTGCCGCGTGGTAGAGAGGGTGACTAGTGCCATAGCATTGTTGAGACGGCAATATGTTCGTATGCCCACTGCGCAGGAGATACCATCAGTGGCGGCACGATTTTTTGACATAGCTGGATTTCTTAGTCATAGGTGCTGTAGACTGCACTCATGTAAAAATAAATTCACCAGAAGGGAGCAGAGCTGAGCTGTATAGGAACAGGAAAGGTTTTTTTTATATAAACGTTCAAGCCATCTGTGATGCTAATTTACAAATAACTAGTGTCATTGCACGTTGGCCAGGCTCCGTACACGACACTACTATTTGGAACGACTCACCACTTGCAACGCAGTTTGAAGCTGGCAGATTTGGGTCATACCTTATTCTCGGAGATAGTGGTTACCCATGCCTTAGGTATCTCATGAAACCCTTTTTGAATCCTGCCTCTCTATCCCAAGAAGCCTATAACAGATCCCAGATAGCATCACGAAACACAATTGAAAGATGTTTTGGTGTTCTTAAAAGAAGATTTCCATGCTTACACGCAGGAATGCAGTTAAAACTTCAAAAAGTATTGAAGGTGATTGTGGCGTGTGTTGTTCTTCATAATATGACTCTTCATCTTGATAACTACATCATGGAATATGATGAACATGTACAAGAAGAAAGTGATGAACCATTACCTCAAGTGTCAAATACCCAAAATTTTGCTGCCAGAACATCCATAGTACAAAATTATTTCACCCAATAAAAGTTTTAATAATACAATAGTATTATAATAAAAAAATGTAGGTATTGTAATATTTTTAATTACTCCTAGTTTAATCGGTTACTTACATAAAAATTAAAAAAATACATTTTTGCTCTAAAATACAGCCTTGTAGAATGGGAAGTACAGTACTATAGGTATGTGTCCGACCCAGTTCTCGGTAATGGAAATATCACATTGTACTGGGATTGATCCATCATCACTGTCAGGACTATTGTTGCCAATAAGCCTGATATAGTGGTGTACTCAGCGATCATTGTGCCGATAGTCGTATCAGCCAATGGCTTATTACCAAGAGCTTCGACGAACACCTAAGGAGGCTCTCGTTGGGCAGCTGGATTTAAGGGCCTGATTCAGAAAGCGGTACTTCTGGACACGGCGGGCATTTTTAGGAGGTTCCTCTCTCTGGAGCCCTGACCGCCGGTAGCTTGGACCCTGTTCCAGATACCAGTGCGTTATTATTTTTTATATTTTTACATTATATTATATAAAAATGTAATTTATATGTACATATTTAATGAAATAAAGGAAATAGTATGTAGATGTAACTAAAGATTTATGATTATTCAAAATTAAAATTATTACTAGGGTTCCGTACCCATAGGGTAAAACGGGACCCTATTAATAAGACTCCGCTCTCCGTCCGTCTGTCACCAGGCTGTATCTCATGAACCGTGATAGTTAGACAGTTGAAATTTTTACAGATGATGTATTTCTGTTGCCGCTATAACAACAAATACTAAAAAACAGAATAAAATAAATATTTAAGGGGGCTCCCATACAATAAACGTGTTTTTTTTGCCGTTTTTGTAGAAAATGGTACGGAACTCTCCGTGCGCGAGTCCGACTCGCACTTGACTGGTTTTTGATTCTATAGGGAAGCTTCCCAAACGCTCTCTTCGAACGAACGAGTGTAGTGTCTCAGATCTTCATGAGAGTGGGAGCTACATGGGCATTTGCCATGACTTTTGTCTTATCCATGTTCATTTTAAGACCCACTCTTTCGGAAGCTCTGCTGAGGTCATCGAGCATTGTACTGAGCTCCTCCATAGTCTCAGCCATGGATTACTACATCGTTGGCAAACCGAAGGTCAGTGACGTACGCGCCATTGATGTTGATGCCTAGCCCTTTCCAGTCCAGAACCTTGAAGACATCCTCCAGTGCAGCGGTGAACAGTTTCGGAGAGATAACGTCTCCCTGACGTTATCAAGAGACAGAGGCTATGGCTTTAGTAATGCACTTCCAGGCTTCCTGTTTCTTGTGGATATGGTATGCCCCTGTCCTTTTGCATTCTATTACACTTTGGTATCTGAAGCAATAATAAATAAACGTAAAATGATATGTTGGTAAACATTAGGTAGGGGCCGGAAGGTTCTGGAGTGGCGACCGCGTACCGGAAGACGTAACGTTGGAAGACCTCCCATAAGGTGGACCAATGACCTTGTAAAGGCCGCAGGAATCCGCTGGATGCGGGAAGCATAGAACCAATCGAAGAGGCGGTGCTTGGGGAAGGCCTGTGTCCAGCAGTGGACGTCTTTCGGCTGAAATCATGATGATGATGATGATGAAACATTATACGTTATTATCTCGTTATTATGTACTTACTTTGTTATTATTGAAAGATGATTTTCTTTCTTCTCTAGAGTATAGCTAGGCGATCTCTTTTTCTTATCTCTATCCATTTTAATTGGTATAAAACAGAATTCCAATAAAACTTGTGTTTATTTACTTTCAGTTTGACATTCACGATTCGGTTCATAGAAACACGTCGAATTGCTAAAATATACATATATTAAATTGCTAAAATATGCATTAGCAACTCTAATAACATAAATTTGTTGAAATTATGCCGTTATATAAAATTCACTTACTTTTTAAGTCTGTTTTAAATTTATAAGAATAAAATGATGTAATATTATGAGTTTTTGAAAAGTACCGGTTTTTGAATGTAAATTGGAACGTGTTAGCTTAGATCAGGAATACTTAAGTAAATGATCAGTTGATTATGGTTTGACGAAATTCGATTTTAACTTGTGAAACGCAAAAAACTTAAGCGCATACTTATGTATTTGAGAATAATCAGTTGAGATTTGCTACTTTTCTCAAATCAGAAACCGGGTGTATGTCTCGATACACCTCATCATTTACGCCAAAGATTGATGTCAGTAATTGTCCTAAGATTCCTCTTTAGGTAGAAGTGAAGAAGGCGGAGGGGGGTAATTTTTTAATGTTATTTATTATTTACGTGCAGATATCTACTCTTTTTAGCAGATACGTATTGGTGTTTTTCATGGTAAGTACTAGGTAGATTGTGTGTTCAAATGACGACGATCAACTCTATCTGCACTTCAGTAACCCTCGCCTTGTACCAAAGTGTTGTTTTTACCGCCGCCCTAAGTGTTTGAAGCGCAAAGTCGGTGGTCGTCATTTTTAATCATTTATATAGCTGAATATACTAAAATATTCTTCAATACCTATTTATAAAAGAGAATTATTACACAAAATCAATCACAGCATCAGTCTTCATTTTTTTATTAAGTACCTATTTGGTAAAGTATTCTTTATTGATTCATATGACAAGATACAATCACATTTGGTTTTAGTACGTACTACCTAGTTAGCTAGGTGGGTTACTTATATAAATAAAGTCTTATTTCTAAATAGATTCTCATTCAAAACAACAAAGAGTATAAAAACACTTACACGATTTAAAAACATAAGATGACGACCAACTCCATTTGCACTTTAGTAACCCCCGCTTTATACCAAAGCGTTGTTTTTACCGCCGCCTTAAGGTAATACTTCCATGATAGATAGCTGATGTTGGTGTCGCCATCTATTGCTTAAAGTTGGCACTACTAGGACAACTGGTCGAATCGAAATACTTCCATGATAGATAGCTATGTTGGTGTCGCCATCTATTGCTTAAAGTTGGCACTACTAGGACAACTGGTCGAATCTTAATTACTCTTATTTAGGTTGTCTTACCGCAGATTAATTAATAGTTGTCTTACTCTGATTAGTTATATCATTTCGAAAAGTACATACACTGCCGTCTGTCGAGTTTAGTTCTCATTTTCATTTACCCTAAACTAAACGCGAAATAAAAGTGGGCTCTCTTTTGCAGCGCTGGTGGTCAATTTTTTTTTTTTTTTTTTTGAATTAACACATACTTACGCTTTTTACTGCAGGAAAACTTTTATTCCCACGGGGAAATCAAATACAAAGCAGGCGTGGCTGCTACCGACCGATTAGTCGATTAAAAAGAAATCCTTTATTTATATAAAAAATTATGGTCACCTCACAATATTAATGGATGTTTATATGGGAAAATTTAAATGATCAATATCTTTGAAACTACGCAAAGTTTCTCCGTCACAAATTCAGGTTATCATTATCGTCCCCGTCACAAAAGTTTGAACACATTTTGAAGGTCGTAGATCATCAGGCAGCGGAGAACGTGTGTCCAGCCAGCTTGAAATCAGGTTGGCTGGACATTAAGTTTTTATTGATTTCTCGTAAACCCTTACATGTGACGCCATAAATCAAATGTTATTACTGTCACACATTGCGTCACCATATGTTAGTAAAGGAACCATATTCGAAAACGCTCCCGTTATTGAGATTCGGAAGTGCCAGCCAAAAGTTTTTTACGTAAATTCAAGCTGGCTGGACACAGATTTTTGCATTTTTCTACTAAACCACTGTACGTATCACAAAACTTTTAGCTCGATGCCTGTCACAAATTTATGTGACGCCCGTTGATATGCAAAAAGTCGTCAAAATCACTTCCGTTACCGAGATTGAGAAACCAGCGAAAAGTGGTTTTTCAAGCTGGCTGGACACGTTTTCGATCGATTATCTAAGATTGTGTAGCGTCACAAATTCTGAAATAAGGGTGTTTAGCCGTCACATAAACTGCCCTATTGACCTAGTTATATGCGTGCTATTTTGAAGATTTGTCCAGCCAACCTAAGCTACATCGAATATTAGCCCATTTTGCGTACAAATGAAACTAAATCAATGCCAAATATTTTTCCTACACTGGAAATGGTTTACAAATATTATTGCCAGTGTATGAAACACGTTCGGCATTGATTTTGTTTCATTTCAACGCAAAAAAGGCTAATATTCGTTTGACGCCACACGGCGTCTCCGGGCAACATCGGTGCTTGAGGGGAGATGTTTTATAAACTTGACAAAAAACCAAAGAGTTTTATTACCGTACTTAAAAAAACTTAATTTCGATTAGTTTTTCCAGGCGCCATCTATTGATGTGAAGACTAAATATCAATTGTCTTAGAAAAACCTCATTGCTGTCTCCCATTCAATTATTTATAAAAGTTAAACACATAGTTACAGTCCTACCAACTTATCTGTGAACTGAAAGAGGACGGCACCGTCGATGCGTTGACACAATCGAATGACATTTCAACATGACGGCCGTAGTTCCAATTTTCGCCATTTCACAGATAAGTTGGTAGGAGTGTATCAATACTATCTAAAGTTCTGTCAGAAAAATGGTTTAAATTTTATAATGTATGGCTAGTGGCTTCCCCATTTCTTCTACTCTTTTGTTCGAGCTATACTCGAGTCTGGCAGGTTTTAAACCAAACTATGGCAGAATCGGTAATTTTAAGATGGTCACACTCAGTGTCACTGTGTCAGTTGTGACTTGTGATGAGTTGTGTCAATGTCAGTCAAACCATATAGTTATCTGTGAGTCAAACTAGCTGGCTACATATACATAATACTAATCTGTGAGTCAATGTTCCCCGTCATGATCCAGCCTGCCCCGTCTGGCTGTCATATTATTATTAGCGACGCTCAGTCGACTAATAATTTACCTTAGTTTTAGGCCTGGCCGGGGGCTTTAAGTTCGCTTAAAGAACCCACAGGAAACGCCCGGTTGAGCAGTCTCGACCCTTAGTGGTCAACTGCGAGATGCCATATATAAATAATAATAATAATAATGTGAGTCAATCTAATGTCGTTCTCATGCTCGGCAGGTTGTTCATCAACTTTCTAAAATAAAATAATAAATAAATTGAAACTACAACTTTCTATTGTACATCACTGTAATTACTAGCCTTAATTAAACTTCATAGCGGAATGAAATTCAAAATTATGTTACTTGACAAGGTTTGTCCGTTTGTCATAAATCAATCAATCTGCTTTAGTTATTGTTCTGAGAATCAATCTGCCCTCGAGACTAAATAAAAAACCTTTTTATTTAGTCTGAGCCTAATCTGTGGTCTGAGCAATCTGCCTAGCATTTTCCCAACTATGTTGGGGTCGACTTCAGTTAACCGAATGCAGCTGAATCCCTACCACTTTGTTATAACAACATGTTAAAAATCTATTTTAACAATATAACTGAAAGTACAATCAATAGCCATAGTTCATTACTTAATTCGGTCTGTATTGCAGATACTTCCACGCAACGCGATGTCGATAGAAGCAGTGTCAAAAAACCTGAAAAATTTGAACATTTTTTATAAACACATTGAAGTAGTTCGCGGGCGTAACTGATATGGTTTTACAGAATTATAATCATTAGAATCAGTAATACAAATCCATAAGTTAGAATTGACCTCAAACCTCATGATTTCATGAAATCGCTAGATTTGAGGTCAATTCTAACTTATTGAGTTGTATTGTTGATTCTAATGATTATAATTATGTAAATTCATATTAGTTACGGCCTCGAATCATATTTTAATCAACATACAACCTGACATTGACCTGCAAATTGCAAAAAACGTAAGAAAATTTGAATTTCGCGGGCTACCTTAATTCCATCCAGCCGTTTAGAAGATACATATATATACATACATGGTACGGGTGAAAAACAGTTTTTCCTTTCTTTTTAAAGAATTTTAAATATTTTTCCGTCGATAAAATTAAGCATAGTTTCTCTCATTTCAATATGTGCACATGATGAAGACTCTCACTGTATAATAAAGCTGAAGAGTTTGTTTATCTGTTTGAACGCTCTGGAACTATCAGTCGGATTTACATAAAAAATCTTTTTGCATTTGATAGCTCAATTTTTGAGGAAGGTTATTAAGGCTATTTTAACATCACGCTACGAATGGAGTTGAGCAAATAGAAAAAAAGCTAAGCGAAAACGACGTAATAATGCGAGTTGGCGATGCGATACGACGCAGTAGGTCGGCAAAACAAAAAATTTCATGCGGACGAAGTCGTGGGCAGAACCTATAAAGAATAATAAAAAAACAGTACAAAAATATCGCACCTTCGGTAAGACAAGGGCACAACTGCATTTTTTATGATTTTACAGGAGAGCCATTTTAAGATTTTTTTTACATTCAATAGCGTATTATTCTGCTCATACTCGTACCACCTTGAAGTGATTGATCTTTGCATGAAATAAGTCCTATACTTTTGTGATTCTGTGTAAGTACTTTACAGGAGTTAAATATTTTTTATTTTTTTAGATATGAAAGGGGTTAAAGTGCAGTTGTGCCCTTGTCTTACCGAAGGTGCGATATGTTGTGTAAGATTTTGGCTCAATAGTTAGTGTACTAAGGCTCGAATAAAAATTAAAAGTAAAATTGAATGGTTTATTGTCCTCTCTATATCATAGACAGTCTAGAGACACGTCGTATTGATGATGGCCACTCCCGATTTGGAGGGAATATTCAAAAATTTACATATAAATGTTTTTTTTTTATCGTGTGTGCACCTTGAAAATGTTATGCATTTCATAGGATTGTTAGATCTTAACTTTATTTAGCTAGTTGTATTCTAAAACAACATCACTTGAACAGTTTTTTATGTAAAATATGCTTTTACATGGAAAAAACATCTTCGGCTTTCTTCGGCTATGTTCGGCTTTGTACGCCTTGACGTCAGAATAATCGGACCGATCCTGCGTCAAATCGGTATTTCCGGCAGTCACGTGGTATGCGCGGACCAATCGGAGCGCTTTTCTATACTCTATATAGGCCGACATTTTCTGACAAGCGTAGAAAAAGTTTTCATCAACAGCCGCCATTTTGCGCTGGAGAGACTGAGAAGAATTTCGGAATTTGTCGTGTAAATTTTCTGTTTTTTCTTACATCATTTTATCATAAACTTTACCATTCCGTGTATTTTAAAGTGTTAAGTGAAATCGTGTTGTTCGATAGCGTAAATAAGTTCCATAAAGTAGCTAAAGTCTGGTGATATTGTTTTCATTTATTGTGCTAGTTCCGACGGAAGATGGTGAGAGGGTCTGTGTAGCTCTTCGATTCGGAGCTTTGTAATGGCGAATACTTGAGTGAGAAATTATAATATGTGCCTTCGATGGTGCGAAGGACATCGAACGATCGCGATGTGGGTGAATTACATTATGATGAATGACAAATCGCTCTAAAATGTTATTTCTTGAAGATATAAGACTTAAAAGTGTTTTTTAAATCGGCGGGCCGAAATATTCACGACGGCTTACGTTTAGTAAACAGAGCCATGGCCGATGAGCCGCCTAACAAGCGGCCTAAGATGATCCGGGACCCTTTTCAGGGTCCCTCGGACTCCGCGGGTGAGTATTTTATTGTTTTACACGGAGTTTGCAAAGTGTCGGAACAGTGTTCTGTCATATTCTTTCTTTAATTTTTGACATTTTGCCTTCGTTCTTGTTAGTGCCTCGCAAGTTTTGCGTCGTATTATTGTGTATTAGCTCATGAAATGAGAAAATATTACGTTTAATCGATATTTTGTGATATTATTTTATAAAATTCTAATGTGTTTCTGTTATTTCATTTATTATATTGAACAAAATGCAACTTTCATGACATTGTTTTAGATGTTCACTTTGTAATATTTTGTAATATAATACAATTAGTTATTAAATTTTTATTTAGGAGTACCTAAATTTACAAAATATATATTATTTTAGTGTTGTTTAATTAAGTTCTTGTTTTTTAGCATAGCTTTGCTTTGACAAGCAATTCAAGTAAAAATATATTTTGTAGATTATGGGAACAAAATATTGAAGAATAGCAGCAAATAGTTTGCAAAATTCGTAATTTATTTTAGAAATATTGGTTATTAATTCAGAACATTGCCTGACATACAAATAGTGATGGTGACCCACATTATGTTTTGGTAACATAACATATGTTTTTCATCTAAACTGAAGTAATGTAGATAGAATGCCGCATTTGATTGTGTATCCACATGTAATGTTTTATTGAATGTTGTGTAAATTGATAAGGAACATAACCTCTTTTTTGCATGCTGACAAAATACAAGTGCAAGGCCATTATATTAAACAAACATGGTTAACAAATTAAAACAATTTAAAAGTAATTGTATGTACATACAATTACTTTTAATTTGACCATGATGATTTAACCATGTTTATAAATATAGCCATATTTCATGTCATAATATAAATTAGGTACCTTGAATTTTCAATGATATAGTTCTAAATATATTGTAATAAAACTTTTTATGTTTTGTATTTTAATTGTAATGTAAGGATTTAATATGCATTACTTTTAAAAATAGTTCTCATTAGTATAAACAGAAAGTTATAGTAGCATGTAAAACTACTTAAACCAAACCTTCAAAATGAATAAGTAAATGCAAAATTCATGTACTGTTTGCTACTAAGTTCTGTGTGTCTTTATTATTTTATTTATAAGTTATTGTTTATTTAGTATAAGATTGCTGTCATAAATCAACTTTTTTGATTATAGACTAAAAAAATTGCGAATTTGTTTCTGTATAGTGTTTGAATGGTACAATTTTCTCCAATTTATTATTAGAAGTATATGAAATACACAATTAAAAAGATCAAAGTAGCCAAATAAATAAAACAAAATGTTTTACACAACTTTTAATACTAAAACAAGAAAACAAAACAAATATATTTTTAAATAAATTAAAATGACTCTTAATTAATAAAAAGTATTATAAAATATATGAATATCTAATAAATAATAAAAAATAAACAGTCAAATATATGAACATATTTGGTATTAATTTAAATATATAAATTTACTAGCTGCCTGCCCCAGCTTTGTACACACGGCTACACATCAAGCTATGCATTTCCAGTTTACACTGACCTCTCTTTGTAAGGAAATCCTATACAATGCGAGTTCAGCTTATGCTGGAAATGTATAGCTTGATACAGATCAAGCTATACACACACACACACAGAGACACATCTACAGAGATGTGCGTACAGGTGTACTATGAAGAAAATGAGACCAAATCTTACCTTTACAGTACAATCATGTAATCAAATAAAATGACAATTATATAATTTCACAAGGATAGCATCTGAGTTCTATAGACTACTATCGCTGGTATTTAAAAAAATAGCAGGTATAATATAACATAACTTTTTTCAAAAACAACAAATTCGTTTTTTTTTCCACATATATCAAATAATTTTTGTAACAAATAAAAAATTGTAATAAACTGAACAACTAAACATCAGTCAATTTTGTCAATATTCTTGAAGATCTATACTGTCTTATGTCTTACTCACTCACTCACTTTTTTATGTGGACATTTTTTAACCAACATTTTTCACTTTTCTGTACAACTTTTCAAACATTTTCTTTCATATAAACCTTGTCCTGACAATTACAAACACAACAAAATGAGAATTAGCCAAATAGGTGCAACCATTCTGAAGTGATGCAAATAAATACATTTGGCAATTGATTTTTATTTATATAGATAGATTAAATACACTAATTGCAATACAAAATATTTAAGTGAATAATTAAATAAGCAATAATAATATATACATATATATAATTTAATATAAAAAACAAATAAATAGTTTGATAAAGATGAATAAATAAATGAGTAATAATATGTAATAAATTATTTCTGGCTGTTCTCATCTGGCTAATGGAGACTACTTGCACAGGCACAACCTTGTAGCCAGGATTATCCACCAGCAACTTGCTCTGAAATACAGTCTTGTGGAAATTAAATCTAATTTAAATGTATATATTAATGAAATAAAGGATATAATAACTAATAATGTTGTAAAAAACAGATAGATAGGAAATAATTTAAATATTTAGTAATAAGGAAAATCATTAAAGTGCTGTTTCTCTATCCTACTTATTTAAAATTTAGCTGTACCCGACAGGGTCCATAATTGTTTTTATTTATTAATACTTACCACCTTAATGTGTACATTATGGATTGCAATAAAGATTAATTGATTGATAAAATAAAACAGTAATTATGTGCCGAAAGAAAGACCAAATAAATTGCTAATTTGTTTCAATATCTTTATTGTAATACAGTGTTTGAATGGTACAATTTTCCCCAATTTATTATTAGAAAAATAAAAAATGGCGAAATGTGGATGACCTCTGCCCCGGTGTTTCCCTTCAGGGAAAACAGGCGTGATTTTATTATGTTACTATTAGAAGTAGAAGGTTAAGCTACGCTTGCCGGGGTTGGTCCGTGGATGGGTGACCCTCTTTACATACCGAGAATCGTCCGTGCCTCGGAAAGCACGTTAAGCCGTTGGTCCTGGCTGTCATTCGTGGATCATTGACAGTCGTTATGGCTCGTCAGAAGACCGAATGTCTGACATCCAGTCTTACCGTATTACCCAGTTACTGGGTTGTGGAGGTCAGATAGGCAGCCGCTCCATGTAAAATGCTGGTATTCAGCTGCAACCGGTTAGATTGGAAGCCGACGCCAACATAGTTGGGAAATGCTAGGCATATTGATTAGAAGTAGATGAAATACACAATTAAAAAGATCAAAGATAACAAAATAGTAAAAACAAAAAAGTTGAAAAGGCTGTAGTAATAACGGTAAAGTTACTGTATGCCAAAAATGAAAATCATACAATAAGTATGTGACAAATTAAGAACATACAAAATTAAAATGTTTGATGTGCACATTTTTGCTGGAATTGCTTAAGAATCACTAATTAAAAGTAACATAGTTCATATTCATAGTTCATTAATAGATGAAATAAAGTACTTAGTAGATGCATTTTTTAAAATCATATCTTTTATTTTATTTTACAACCAACCATATTTTGAATTTCTCACTTTACACAAACACTTCAATATCAATTGAAGAAGAATCTGACAAGAAAAAAATACACATATAAAATGCGGATTCTTTTTTCCTTATTTTTAAATGTTTAATTTAATATAAATACGATTTTATAAAATCAAAAATTTAATACTAGGTATAGAGAATTTCCTTGTCTTGATTGTTACTAAAATCTTATCCCACCTTTTTTGTTTCAGCAGATGGGTTCTCTAACCTTGACATGTTTGATCTCGAAAAGGACCTCCCAGATGAGTTGATGGGAGGTGCTTGGGGCGAACAGCCAGGGGTCACGGGCCCTAAACCTCCTGCCCAGGGTCCAGGTCCTGGGGGACAAATGTCCCAACAGCAACAGCTTAACGGGGATGACCCAACAGCTGCTATGCACAGGCAAATCAACAATCACCTTATACAACAAGTGAGTATCTGGGACTGATGGAATTGTCATGAAATTATCCATTTTTTTTTTGTTACTGTTAGTCTAGTTCTATGTCTATGTTAGAGGGTATGGTTTCCGCACTTAGTCCTTGGGACCATTGTGCGTGTTAGTCTAGTTATCTAGTATGATAATTTTGTAACCAATAACCAAAGATATCTAGTTAAAAAATTCAGTCAATAAGACAATAAAATCAAATTTTGTTAGTTTAGTGTAGTCAAATCAAGTTGAGACATTGCACGGTATCTACTTAAGAATATGAAGCACTATTACTTTGCCCGCAACTTCGTCTGTGTGGATTTTGTGTCCCCTACAAAATTCAAAACCTCTTCCACTCCCTTTAAAAGATAGTTTTCGATAAATAATGATTATGTTATGTTCTTTTTATTTATTAGGAAAATAAAATATTTTTAAGTTTATTGATGAAAGTAAGCATAATTTTCATATTAGGGTCCGAACACACGTACCACAACCACACCACATCGCAGCGACAAAATGTGGGCAAGCAGTGGCTACGTGTGAATGGTGTCGCTGCAGCTTGCAGTTGCATTGTGGTAACTACAAAATTTCGATGTGGTTGCGTTATCGCTAGTAGTTGCGATGTGGTTACGTTGTGGCTAGTATTTGCAGGCATACATATCGACTCCGGCTTTCGTAGCACGCCTTGACTCAACGAATTCATGGACTTCGGAGAGGAATCATCTTTGGTGCTATCTCTGTTGTGGCTTTTATTAAGAAGTTAAAGATGTCAACAGTATCGTCGCCGCAACATTTTTTGCGATGTGGCCGGCCGCTAGCGCGCGGTCTTGCTGGTGGTTGCGACCTGGCTTAGACCACATTAAAGCACACGGTTGATTTTGACGGCCAAATGGAGTCCGTGTGATCGGGCCCTAAAGAGTGCCCCCGAAGGAGTTGATTTTTAAAATATCTTCTTTTTTTTTTTTGGGAAAACTAATAATGATATGATAAACTTTATTTTTCATTTACGCCATATTATTATTGGCGTATTCGTGCCAAATTTCAAGTGTATTTACTAAAGAAATAAGATTTTTCATACAAATTAAAACACCTCTTTTAAAGGTTGAATTTCCTAAAACCCCTTCTTAATGCTCGCCTAGATTGTAAAAGGAACCCATGTGAAAAATTTTACGTCCCTAGATCCAGTAGTTTAGGTTGTTTGCTTATATGTCAGTCAGTCAGTCGTCAGCACTTAACCCGCGGCTTCGTTCGCGTGGATTTCTTACTTTCCCCTAAAAAAATTATCACCTGCTGTGTTAGTACTACGATCTTTATTATTTATTTCGATAGGTGTTAGAGCCATTTTTCAAGTTTATAGATCATAGGAATAAGATTTTTTGTATATCAACTCATTCCCTCCCTTTTCACCCCCAAACGGTGTTAATTATTGATAAATTGTTTGTGACGTTTCCATTATTTTACCTATAGGTTATTTTTACAATTTTTCGAGTTAATCAAGCCACGCAGTAATATATCATGCTCCCTTGTAAAATTTACTACCCCCTTTCCACCCTTTCCGTTAGGGGTAGTTTTCGAAAACCCCCAATTAAATTGGACCATGCCATAAGATACTTCCGTACAAACTGTGAAACAATTTTTCTATCCTAATCCATTTTAGAGGGTAATTTAAAAAAAAAATAATATCATTTACATGTATTCGTCCCAAGTTTCAAGTTGATTAATTCAAGGAATATGATTTGATTTGAACTTTGGCCACTTTTAAAATTCTGGTAAAAAAACACTTCCTCTCTCTTTAAACGTCATTATTACATATATAGTTCCTTGCTCTTGTTTCATGTTTATTATTGTATAAGTATATATATATATATATAAATTTATTAATGTATGTATATGTTGTATATGTATATGGTACACCACGGACTACCTACAGAATTGTCTCTCCTTGTCCCCATACTCCATCCAAAGGTTGTCTGTAAAAGATCGCTTTTAGCGATAAGACCGCCCATTGTGTCACTCGTATGTAAAATTTCAACATTGTAAAATTGTAACAGTAATTTAAATGGTGTGCATAATAAAGAGTATTCTATTCTATTCTATTCTATGATTTTTCTCTTTTCACCCCCTTAAAACTCGAATTTCCAAAAACCCCTTAACTAATAAGGGGTTTTTGCTCCCCTACATTATAAAAAAGGAAGCCCTGTGTAAAATTTCACGTTCCTAGTCCCAGTAGTTTCAGTTGTGCGTTGAAATGTCAGTCAGTCAGTATATACTTATTATTATATAGATGGAGGCAAAAAAATAATTAACCATGTTTTTTTCCTTATCAAATTTTTTTCACTTCTGCTTCAAATAAAATCCAACCAACCACACAGTTTTAATTTTAAATAAAAGCTACTTGTGTAATTAATTTATAAATTACTAGCTCTTGCCCGCGGCTTCGTCTATTTGGATGTCAATGCTTCCCTATTTACATTGGATTTTGTTCACAATTTCATGGGATTTAATTTTCTTGCGTGGAACCCTAACTCTTTTTCTGAAATGAAAGTAACTTAGGCTAAGTTACTCTTTATAACATCAGCTTTCTGCCAGTGAAAGTTCCATCAAAATCGGTTCAGCCGTGGTGGCGATTAGCCGGTTCATGCTGACAAAATTTTAAAAATAGTTTTTTTGTTATAAATGTACCAAATATACTTTCATATACATTTAGTAAAAAGCTGTTATTTTGACATTACAAATAGACATTTCAATTATATTTTTGTGTATAGATAGCAAGCAGTAGACAAAAGCTAAAAATATGCTTTTGACTGTCAATTTACTTTCTATTTCAAATGAAGTAGATAGCTATAGATCCAATTTATAAAAGATAAAATCAGTAACATAATTCTGTGTATTAGGATTTTAGGAAATTATTTGAAATAGTAATTACCCAATTTATTAAAAGGCCATATTAATAGTGTATGTCGTGTATTGGTCTTTTCACAGGGCAACAAAGGCTTAGTAGGCCACAACAATCCATTAGGATTGAGTAATTTAGGTAGTAAGAGTCCAAACCTACAGTCACCTCCAAACGTGTCTGTATCAAAGGACCTCATGGGTGGCATGCACCCGCAACTAATGCCAAATACGAGTCATCCAAATCAGCTGCACTCCACGATGCCGATGAGTTCTATCCAACAAGGAATGAACGTGGCTAATGTCGGCGGGAACATGATAGTGACGAATAGCAATATGTCGGGTGCTGGCATGCTCGGGAGCGGGATCATCAACAGCGTGAACAAGCAGTTGCCCACGCTTATGGGCGCTAACCATCACGGGACGCCGCCTCACCATCCGCATGCCCAAGTGAGTTCAGTCTGTTTGTAAAAAGTCATCAACAAAATAAATTATCGTTTGAAAAAGGCATGTAGTTAATCGAACCTCAAATATTTCCCATTTTGCTTACCTAAAAATATTATTGATCACTTTAATACAACGAATCTTTTTGTGAACCTCAAATAATTCCTATTTTGGGGTCCTAAAAATACTAAGTAGCCAAGTAACTGGGACCAACTGAGAAAAGGCCAAAAAGTAAAAAAGAGACTCATTCATTAAAAGAAGTTGCATTATTACAAGCCCAAGAAGTATTAAAGGGTCATTAACTTTAAAAAGCATACCTCATTAGAAAATCGTCAAAAGTTTTTAGAGAATCAGTAAAATATTTCCCTTTCAAAAAGATAATTATTTTGAATCGAAACTCTAGACTCTGCTGACCACTTCGCTCGACATTGAGTATATTTGCCATTTTACTAGAAACCGTCGCATCATGCGCGAACCGCAGTATAATTCACGTTCACGTTATTTTCACTCGAGTGCGCGACAGCAGACAAGATTTTTTTTTCAAAATTTTTATCCATAATAGTGAGACTGTTGTGTTGTGCAAACACATTTCTATAATCAAATGAATGTTAAAAAAAAATGTGTTTTGTGAATTTTAGCCAAAAAATATGCATAAAATATTAAGCAATCCAATTGGGTTTTGATACCATCATCTTAGCCTCCAAGAAATTGCTTTCCAAGACATGGACGACAGTAACACGATGGCAAATTGCAGGCGATGCAAAATGGACCGCTGAGCGGGCGCGTCGGCGTCATGGGCACGCCCAACATGCGCACCGCGCTGCAGCACCACCAGCGCATGCCGGCGCCGGGCGGCGGGGGCCACCCGATGGCGCCCTACCAGCCGCCCTACGCACAGTCGGCGCAGGGGCCCGGCGTGCCGCACGTGCAGCGCGCCGCCGGCGCGGGCCAGGTGCGCTTCGGGCCCCCAGCCGACGCGGGCGGCGGCGGCGCGGCGCAGGCCGTGCCCCCTGCGCCCTCGCCGCAGACCCCGGGCGCGCCGGCAGGCGGCCAGTCCCAGCCGCAGGCCGCTACGCAGGCCCCCTCCTCGCAGCCGCCGGCCGCGCCGCAGCCGCCCACTTCCGGCTCCATCGCCGACCCGGAGAAACGGAAGCTTATCCAACAACAGCTCGTGCTGCTGTTACACGCACATAAGTGCCAAAGACGAGAGTCCCAATCCAACGGTGAGACGTGGCAGTGCACGCTGCCGCACTGCAAGACTATGAAGGGTGTTCTCAACCATATGATGTCATGCCAGGTATTATATTAATCATAACTTTTTTGACGAGTGAAATTTCTCTCCTGCCAGAAAGAATGTCTCTAAATGTGTACAATTTACAGGCCGGCAAGAATTGTGCGGTACCACATTGCTCGTCATCAAGACAAATAATTAACCATTGGAAACATTGCAATAAGAACGACTGTCCGGTTTGTTTGCCGCTGAAACAAGCCGACAGGACTAGAAACATGAACGGTATGTTATGTAAGGAACCTTTTTCACTAGTAGACTTTTTTTATTGTGACCCTCGAAGGTACGTCACTGACGAAGTTTTCTTTATTTTAGCAGCAGCAGTGACTCAACATTCAACAGCGGGAGTGAGTACTGGAAACGTTGGCAACGTCGGCGGCGTGGGACCCGTGCCCGGAGTGGGCAACGTCGGCGGCGTGGTCGGGGTGGGCGGCGCGAGCAACGCCATGGGCGGAGTGAGCCAGCTGGGCGGGCCGGGGCCGACTGCGCCGCCAGCCGCCCCAGCGCCCGCGCCCAGCACGCAGGGTGCCGACATGAAGCGCGCGTACGAGGCACTGGGCATCGCGTGCCCCACGTCCGTGTCCAGCATGGGCGGCTTCCCGCGCGCGCCACTGTCCCGCCTGCCTGTGCCGCGGCCCGGCCTGCCCGACGTGCCGCAGCAGCAGACCATGCAGGCGCTGTTCGCGCAGCAGCCCAACGATATGCAGCAGCAGCAGCAGGCGTTGGTGAGTCACGGTGTCTATCTGCTCGTCCACTGCGCCTCCATAACTGTTCACTTGTGTTCAATGTTCGCCTCATACTTTTAATCCTCCTGCAGATGGGCGGCGCACTACAATTACCGAGCGGAGCCGTAACCGCCAACCCAGTATCCGGCACCAAAGAGTGGCATCATTCTATTACGGCTGATCTCAGAAACCACCTCGTTCACAAACTGTAAGCTATATTTTTTAAATGAAATCGTTTTTGTAGGTTTACGACATTTCAATGACATTGTCCATTTTCACAGGGTGCAAGCAATATTTCCCACACCGGACCCTACTGCAATGTTAGATAAGCGAATGCATAATCTAGTCGCATACGCGAGGAAAGTCGAAGGCGATATGTATGAGATGGCGAGTACGCGATCTGAGTACTATCACCTGCTCGCCGAAAAGATATACAAAATACAGAAAGAACTCGAGGAAAAGAGACAAAAGCGAAAGGAGCAGCAGCAGTTGCAAGCGCAACAGCAACAGGCGGCGCAACAGCAGCAGCAACAACAACAACAGCAGCAGCAGCAACAAGTTGCGCAACTGCAACAGCAACAACAGCAGCAGCAACAACAACAACAACAACAACAACCTGTGAGCGTTATGTCCGGAGGTGGCGTGCTGGGTGGGGTGGGAGGTCCCAGGCCCGGCGTGGGCGGCCCCTTGGCGCGGCCCACATTACCCGCCATGGGTGCGCAGCCTGCGCTACCTGCCATGCGCATCCCGTCGCCCGGGATCGCGCTCTCCATGCCTGCCAACCGCATGGCTTTCCAAACCAATCTTGTGGGCCCACCCGGTCCAAGTCCAAACCAATTGCCGCACACGCCGAACGGTGGCAGCGTAGGTGTTGGCAGCGTCGGCGCACCAGGGATGTCACCGTTCGGCCAGCCGATGACGTCACCGGCGCCGAATTACCCTTCGATGCAATCGAACGGGCCGGCGCCGCTCGCTTCGCCGGGTCATCCGGACGCGAAAGTTCGGTTACTGGGCAGCGCGGTACAGAGTCCGTTCGTGAATCACGCGGCGTTCGGGCGCGCGGACGCGGCGGCGTCGCCCGCGCCGGCGCCGCCCTCCGTGCCGGGTGGCGCGCCGGGTACGCCAGCCACGCCGCACGCACACCCGTCACCCGCGCCGGCACGCGCCATGCCCATGTCCGCGCACCTTGCCGCCATCACTGCCTGCTCCTCTGCCGATGACAGGTGACTCAAACTATATTTTATCAAAGTCGAGTCATACGAAGAAACATTTCACAATTTTGTGAAACCCCTTTGTATGAAGTCATAGCTTTATCTCAAATTGCAAAAATAAATATATATATTGCTAATCTGGATATTTTAATTTTCCATACAGTCCGCCACAAGACGATCGCAACAAACAAGATCCTGATGACGTCCGGATCAAGGATGAACCGGACGAGGATTGCGGAGGCAAGGGTATGCGGGATGAAACACCTGACAATGACGCAGAGAGACCCGACTTCAACGTCCAAACAGAAGTCAAGACTGAGGTCAAACAAGAAGTGAAGGAAGAACCGGGAGAGACTAGTGTGGGTAGTGTCGGAGAATCCGCGAGCGGGGAAAGAGGGGCACGAAGGACTTTCGTGTTTAAACCAGACGAGCTCCGAGTAGCACTCATGCCGACGTTAGAGAAACTATTCCGACAAGACCCCGAGTCCTTACCCTTCAGACAGCCAGTCGACGCGCAAGCGCTCGGCATCCCTGACTACTTCGACATAGTCACCAAGCCTATTGACTTGTCGACAATCAAACTCAAGCTAGATCGCGGGGAGTATAGAGACCCCTGGGAATATGTTGACGACGTCTGGCTCATGTTTGAAAACGCATGGCTTTACAATAGAAAGAACTCAAGGGTTTACAGATATTGTACTAAGGTTAGTTTCACCTTTAATTGCTACTAGAATTAGTTTACCTTTTCTACTATTTTAGGATTCCGTACCTCAAAAGGAAAAAACGGAACCCTTGTAGGATCACTTCGTTGTCCGTCTGCCTGTCAGTCTGTCAAGACCCTTTTTCTTAGAAACGCGTGGAGGTATCAAGTCGAAATTAATATCAAATACGTAAGTCTATGGTCTCTTGGAGTCCTAAAAAACTCAAGCTTCTAAGTCGACGCAATAAAAACGTACGGCCATATATTATGCGGTATATTTTGATACTCGCAAGTAAATCAACACCTATAGGGTACTTCCCGTTGTCCTAGAATCATGAAATTTGGCGAGAAGCAAGGTCTCCCAGCACATGTAAAGGACAAAGTCCGAAAACTGTTAATTTGTAGTTTTATGACATAATTATTTTTTTTCTTTTATCCATTGTTAAGTTTGTTTTTGGGATAAATTCTTTTCAATTACGGAACCCTTCATTGTGCGTGTTTCGACACGTGCTTGACCGGTTTTTTTTTATGAATATGTTTATTTTTTCCACCATCTTTTGGTTATTAAAGTCAAGTTAGTTTGGTTCAGTGTATCTGTGTTTTAGAATGTCAGTTGATTTGCAGTTCCGTCTTACATTATAATTTTCATTATGAATGACACTTCTAAGTGTGATTACATTTCTGTTGCAATATTTTACACTGCAATCACGTCCGTGAATATTTGCTATGTGGATGTTTTTTTTTACATTGTAATGTAAAAAATATATTACGCAATTAAATCTTCATTAACATATAATATGTAATTAATGATGGTATGCACTTTTATTGACATTTCCTGACATGGGAAAACTCATAAATGTTTAGTTTTTTTGCCTGGTAAATTCTGAAACTTACCAAACCTGCAATGTCGTATTTTCTACTAAAAATAAAGCTATATATAATAACATAATCAGCATGTAATGTCCCACTGCTGGGACACAGGCCTCCTCTGTGTGTGACTGGGCCGTAATCCACCACACAAGCCCAGTGCGGGTTGGTAGATATCACATCTTCGAATGTTTGGTTTTAATACATGCCGGTTTCCTCACTATGTTTTCCTTCACCGTTTCGAGCTATAAGAGTACATAAAGCTATAATACGATATTAACAATAAACCAATGTTGTTTTAGCTATCGGAAGTGTTCGAGCTAGAGATTGATCCTGTAATGCAAAGCCTGGGCTATTGCTGTGGTAGAAAGTACACATTCAATCCTCAAGTGCTATGTTGCTATGGCAAACAGTTGTGTACAATACCACGGGACGCCAAGTACTTCAGTTACCAGAATAGGTAAGCACAACCCTCACAATATTTTATGTAAAAGTTTGAATTTTAATTACACACTGATGAATACTGATGATAGTTCAATTCTGTATTAGCTGTGTAATTTAAATATCCTATATACTCTGTTCATTTTTATGGTGCTGATAGACTTGACCATTCACTTGTCAACATAGAGCATTCGTTTTTAAATTTGTCGAACTGAAAAACAAATAGATCCAAGGACAAACATTTTTATGAGCAAACATTTCAAAAGCAAATTTACTGTCGTTTCGCTAAAACTCTCCTGTTTATTTTAACATTCGCTGGAATGCTCATTACAAGTGAATGTTCAAGTCTACGCGGCTTTATGATATTTTGTGTGACACATCCAAAATAATGTTTTACAACTAACTTAGATACTTTGTTAAATAATTATTAAAAGTAATAAGTCGTGATAAACTATTGAATAAAAATTGGCATGTGTCATGCAGCCCATCTTTTCCTGGACAGACAATAGAAAATATTAAAGTTTAACATTTGATATTTGACCAAGATTCTACTGAAACACGGAGTATTAAGCGAATGGAGACTTACTTAGCGCGTGAACGTGAGCGATCGTATTTTCTAATGTCACCATACCAGTCAAGATTCAAACATTTGTCAAATTGTCATTTCAAATTAATTATTTGTCTTCCATTCTTCGGATAAGTTCAATTATTTTAGTACTCCCATTGATTTAGTACTCTGTGTTTTGCAGCAAAATTAAATCCAATCTCAAATTCTTGATATGTTTTCCCCCACATTTTAAGTTGATGACTATAATGAGTACTAATTTTTAAATACATGATACACATACATAATACTCCTGCAAAATAGTCCAGCTTTATCCTTACTCTCTGACTAACGCTTTCGCAAGCTTTTTGTTTTCTTACTTAGGGTACCCACATAATCATGGGGAATATTATTAAACTACCCTTATTTATGTGTGTAATATTTCGTTCTGTTTTAGCTTTGTAGCTAATTTCGAAATTATCTTCACCAAGTGTAACACTATTATGGCCTTATGTGGCTACAAAAACTTAGATGAATCACGTAATTGCTAGAAAAAGTTCCGACCATTGCAGCTTGTTGTGTATATTTAACTTAATTTGTTACAAGAACAGTTTCACTGCAATATCAAATCGAAATACTTTGCTATGTAATTATGTATTTATTTAAACTTTTCACATTCAAAACAAGGTACAAAGTCGGACTTTATGCGTTAGGCATTCTCTACCAGTCTAACAAGGGTGGTGAAGATATTAGATGGCAGGTGATCTGTTTGAGAGGAACAATGATAAAAAAAACATTAAAAAGAAATCATAATGAATTATAAACAGAATATGTGCCTACACAAGTACATAAAAATATCTATTTGTATGTCTCGTAAATTGACATAAAAAGGAAATTAAAATAGTTACGAAATAATATTAAATCGAAACAAGTCAGTCACTTGGTAGTACGCATTAATCTGAAAAAATAATAAACCGTATTATATTGACGCCGAACTAATCTTCAATAAATGCAATAAAATGCATTGCTAGCAATAAAGTTAGCCAGAAGTTTCAACTCTGTACAGCCGTCGTGGCGTACTTGATAAAATGATTATATCTAGTTGATTTTGTAACTTGAGCGGTGCTTGCTAACGTCGCGGAACAAAGGAATATGAGATCGGTATTCATCGGTAAATGAACACCAATTTAGACAATGTGTAGGTGCTAAAGTTTCACATAATAGGTCTTTACCTATGAAATTGCCGTTTTGTATGAAAAAAATTAAATGAATTTTTTTCATGCATTTTTTATTTGTATTAATCGAAGTAATCACCCATGCAATCAATGCATCTTTGCCGACGCAGTGGCAGTTTATTGATGCCCTTCTTAAAGAAATCAGCTGGACGGGAGGCAACAAATTCTTCAAAGGCATTTTGTACTGCCTCTCGGGTATTGAATTTTTTTCCCGCCAAGAAGTTATCCAAATTCTGGAAAAAGTAGTAGTCTGTAGGCGCAAGGTCTGGTGAGTAGGGCGGATGACGGAGAGCTTCCAACCCCAGTTCTTGCAACTTGGAGACCGTCTGCTGTGCAATATGAGGTCGCGCGTTGTCGTGCAGGAGCAGCGGAGACGAGCGATTGACCAATGCTGGTTGGAGATGTGCCAGCTTCTCCATCATTGTGTTCAGTTCTTCACAGTACACATCTGAAGTAATGCTCACCCCGTTTGGTAAGAAGCTGTGATGAATCACACCGGCGCTAGACCACCAAACAGTGACCATCACTTTTCTAGGGGTAAGTTTTCGTTTAGGGCATTGTTTAGGTGCTGAACCAGGATCCAACCAACTTGCTGAGCGCTTGCGGTTATCAAACAGAATCCATTTTTCATCGCAGGCAACAATGCGGTTCAAAATTCCTTCATTTGTGTGTCTGTTGAGCAGTGCAAGGCACGTCTCGACGCGTATTTCGCGCTGGCGATCATTGAGTTCGTGGGGCACCCATTTGTCAAGCTTTTTTACCATGCCAATTTGACGCAAATGGACCAATATTGTTTTGACGCTAACGTCGAAAGCTGCTGGTAATTCAGCCGTAGATTGTGTATCATCAGCTTCCACAATCGCCTTTAATTCGTCATTGTCGACCAAAGTCTTCGGACGACCGCGAGGTTCATTATTCAGGTCGAAATTTCCAGAACGGAAGCGAGCAAACCAATAACAAGTGGTGCGTTGGTTTGTAGTGTTAGCTCCGTAAACGTCGTTGATGTTGCGTGCCGCTTGTGCCACGTTGCTGCCACGACGGTACTCATATTCCATAATTACTCGAATTTTTAACGTATCCATGATGACGAAAAAGATTGAAATGCGATGAAAATGTAACACTAATCAATAAACAAATGACTACTGTTGGAAAAAAAAATCCATGTTTTTAAAATAAAATTAATTTGAAATTAGAATTCTTAGCCAAACAAAAAATATTTTTATTTGAAATGGCCAGTACTGCAGAACGGCAATTTCATAGGTAAAGACCTAATATGAATTTGTTAAAATTACAAAGAAAGCAATTCTCTGTAATTTCATAATTGATAATATAAATCTTTACTATAAATTAACGACCCAGCGAATATTCGCACTTGAAACAGTGTATTCATACTAAAACCTTTCTCAATTATTTTTTTCTAAATAATAGTAAAGTGTTTCAAGTAGTTCAGTTCAGGTTTTACACTATTTCGAGCATAAAATACAATGAAGTACAAAAAAAAATAGAATTTAATTCCATAGAATAACACAGAAACCGATAATTGTTTTAGTATGGTAGAGTACTAGCTTTTAGCCAGTTTTGCTCGCGTATAAACTCCTGAACTAAATAAACTATTGTTTAATTGAGATAAAATATGCCTATTTCCTTCCTACAAACGAACCATTTGCCCAATTTCAGGTAGAAGCCTGAAAGAAGGATAATCATACTCATGATAACATTAATAATACATAATCAGCCTATAATGTTCCCATTGCTGGGACACAGGCCTCCTCTCTTCTATATATATATAATTATATATAATCTACCACGCGGGCCCAGTGCGGGTTGGTAGATGTCACATGGCTTTGAATTTTTGGTTCTAGGACATGCTGGTTTCCTCACAACGATGTTTTCCTTCACCGTTTTGAGAGCAGTAGTGATGAAATTATTTAGACAAAGTAAAGCGCCTGCCTGGGTTCGATCCCACAACCTACAACTAGTAAGTCAGGGCCGCCTCCATTGGGCCACCACTGCTCTCACATTAATTATTAGGTCTTAATTATACTCGAAATAAAAGTTTAAACCAATAAAGACATCATTTAGAGTAGCCAAGAAAATATAGTTATAGCTCCCTGAAATATTATATTGTATCATTAGCACTAGCCGGCTTATTGGTCTGCATTGACCTCATAAAAATCAACTAGGAACATATAAACAGCTTCAAATTCATTTGACATTGTTTAATATTTTACTGTATGCATCGGTTTGCAAGGTCAGTCCTTGGCAATCAAAATGACGTGGGGTGTTACTATAAACACGGTCACCATCGATTTTCTCTGATAAAAATAGACATTTCTTTGAAAAATTAATGTGGGCTGTAAAAGACACCCTACAGACCATTCTCTATAACTTGTCCCTTACCATCATGTTGGCATCATTGCTTAACTAATGCTAAACCAAACCAAAAGCAATGGTGCCAACATGACGCCAAGGGACAAGTTATACTGACTGTACAAAAACAGTTGGCATAATATTGTCACAGTAGACATTTTTTTTTTTTTTTCTATATTTACCAAGGCAACTTTTTCACTGACCATGTTTCGTATTAAAAAAGTTAAATATCATTGGACCTTTTTATAATGTTCGTGAAGTATACCTAATCTTTGTATCATAAAAAATAATTTTCATTCATAAAATACTTCTCAAATGTAGCACTGGCTATGCTTTATTTTGCTTCTAACTTTACAAGTCATGAATATAATTATTATACATGGTCAAATTAAATTAGCTAGCGATACCCTGCAGACGTAATAGGTATCGACATGATAAACCAAAAATAAATTAATTTGATGATATTTTGTGAGGTCATTGACCGCAATTAGTGTAGTCACTTGAAATATTAGTTTTTTTTTGTGTAAACTTCACATACGTGATGGGTAACTTATCGATGTCTCACACATGATAAAACAAAAGAAGATAGAACTTCTCAACTCATACTTCAAGTAACAACACTACCAGCGGTCGTTGACCTGGCAAAAAAATCAGTTCTTTTTATTTTATCGTGTTTACACATGGATGCCTATCACGTATGCAGAGTTTCGCTAGCTAAATTAATTTGACCTTGCATAGCTTTATGCATTGAAAAGGTTCACCTAATATTTTGATGGAATTAAATAAAATAAATAATTCTGAACATTTACGGTTCACAAAAATAATTTCCCACGTAAAAATAGAATATTCCGGAAGTGTATTGTTGGTGTATGTACTAATGAAAAAAATCGTTGTATCACAAACACCAGCGCCTTCCAAACTACGATACTACTACTATTGATTACTTCCTTGCTTAAAACTGTATTAAATAATAAATTGTAACTAACTTCACTAGTGACTGGCTGAAACATAAACGGTGTACAAAAATAAATATTCAAATGTCGCGCAACTAATTACCTCACAAGTGTTCTGTGTCTCAGGAATGATTTGATTTGGTTTAAACTCTCCGTTAGTCTCAATGTTGCATCGTTCAAATCCTGATAGTATAAGAATAATTTTTCAGTGGATGGAGTGCTGAAATTCGTCTTTGCACGGTTTTAAAAAACAGCAATATCAAAATGCATATAGTCAAATGGACCGATAATCACCAGCACTCTTTCAACGTCAGATCCACTCTGTTGGTTTGGCTACAGTTTAAAACATAATAATAGATATTTTTAAAGCTCAAACAAAAAATTACATAATTTTCTGATTTACCAAATCAATAAATTGATCGAAAAACGGCAATACGAGGGCGGGTCAATAAGTCCGTGACTTTTTAAATGAAACACAAATTTTTAGATAGAAAGTTATTTTATTTTTCAACGTAGTCTCCTTTGAGCTCTATACACTTAGCCCAACGTTTCTCCAATTTTTTTATCCCTTCCGAAAAATATGATTTGTCGAGGTCTTTAAAATAGGCATTTGTTTGTGAGATGACTTCGTCGTTGGAGGCAAATCTCTTTCCACCGAGCCATTTCTTTAAGTTTGGGAACAAGAAGTAGTCACACGGGGCTGGATCGGGAGAGGGATGAGGGAGCAATTCGTAGCCCAATTCATGGATTTTTGCCATAGAAACTGCACATGTGTGCACCCGTGCGTTGTCCTGATGGAAAAGGACTTTTTTCTTGGCCAAGTGCGGTCGCTTTTCTTTCAATGCCTCATCGAATCGACCCAATAAGTTGCTGTAATATTCGCCATTGATTGTTTTTCCTTTTTGAAGGTAGTCAATGTGGATAATACCGCGTGCATCCCAAAAAACAGTCGCCATGACTTTGTTGGCTGACAAACCCACCTTTGCCTTCTTTGGCGCCGATTCACCCCGAGAAACCCACTGTTTTGACTGCTGTTTGGTCTCCGGTGTGTTGTGGTGGATCCACGTTTCGTCCACGGTTACGAAACGGCGCAAAAACTCGTTCATATTGCGATTGAACAACGCCAAACATTCCTGCGAAATTGTCACACGTTTGCGTTTGTGGTCGATTGTGAGCAAACGCGGCACCCATCTTGCGGAAAGCTTTCTCATACCCAAATGATCGTTTAAAATTGAAACCACTGAGCCATGCGAGATGCCTATGGCTTCCACAATCTCTCTCACTTTTAATCGCCGATCGGCTAAAACCATATCGTGGATTTTTTCAACTGTTTCGGATGTGGAGACCTCAACTGGGCGTCCAGAACGTTCGGCATTTTCCGTGCTGGTACGGCCACATCGGAATTCAGTAAACCACTTTTTTACCATGGAAATGGATGGTGCAGAGTCCCCATAATATTTATCAAGCTTAGCCTTGGTTTGCGTAATGGATTTTTTCCGCAAAAAATAATGCTTAATGAGCACACGAAATTCACTTTTTTCCATTTTCTTCTCAGTCAACGCGGTAGTCTGATATTAACGGCTGTCAAAAACAAACTAAATGTCACAGCTTGTTCAATTTTTGACAGGAGTCATCTGACAGATGACTGTTGACGGGAGCAGTGTTGCCATTTCAATTAAGAGACGGAAAAATCAAAAAGTCACGGACTTATTGACCCGCCCTCGTATATTACTAGGATAACTCGTGGTGTTTTAATTCACGTATGAAAAATTAAGTCAAATAGGCGACCTTGCAACTTGCGACGCGACGGGTCGTCAGAAGCCCGAAAGTCTGAAAACCAGTCGTACCAGGAGGTATCGTTTTACCCATTAATTGGGTTGTGGAGGTCAGATAGGCAGTCGCTCCATATAAAATACTGGTATTCAGCTGCATGCGGTTAGACTGGAAGCCGACCCCAACGTAGTTGGGAAAAGGCTAGGCAGGTTGATTGAAGCGACCTTGCAAGAATCGTAGGCATAAAATAGGTGTTTGGCCATTAAACTAAAAGCTTCATATAAATAAGTACTTTTTAAGTGCTGCTATATTATTTTCTGTCGAACCTTTCTCTGTAATTTTATTGTACAACACAATGAATAACATCTATGGATCTGTTCTTGACACAGTAAGATGGTTAAACTCGGTATTTAGCTCAATCCCTAGTGATTTTGCCAAATTAAGGTAACATACATGAAAATACTTTTTTTTGTTTTTGATTTTCTTCAGTATCCCTTGTAAAACAAGCATAAAATCACGCCCGTATTCCCCGAAGGGCTAGCAGGGATCCCTTATTATCAATTCTAAGAAGACAATACACCACATAATTCAGATAAATCAATGTCTGCTACACATTGTACTGCCACGCTATAAGTTTCCTATCTATTAAACAAACTCGCACAACAATAAAATAACCGATTGGTTCAATATTTATTATTATTCCATTTGTTAAAATGATTGCACGTACACTAGACCAGTCAATTACCTATTTATCACTATCCATTACTTATGTTATTGGCTATGTTTACTAGATGGGGTACTTATTATAGGACTAATTGTTCTCAATTACATGTCTTACACTCATTTTGTGCTCTCTTCCTATTGTCTTTAAATGTCAATTACTGCTGCTTAAACGATTGGATTGTATCATGTGTTTGAAATAATTATTTCTTTTCGATAAAGTGTATTATTTCACGTTCTGAAAGAAAAAGAAATAGTTGTTTCACATCAAAATTTTGCTCATAGACATCTCAACAACGGTAGGTTTTAAATATTCGGAATCAAGAAATCTACGTTGACGTGCGAGCTTTACTGCGCGCTCACCCGTGTTGCCGCAAGTATGCGCAAGCATTTAACAGGAAGATGGTATTTATTTGTGTGGTAACTTTGGAACATTCTCTTTGATATAAGTGGACAGATTTAATTTTGAAAGTAAGCATTCAGTAAAGCTCTCAGCTTTAATACACAGTTGAAACAGCCAAAATTTTACAATGAGAACTACTGGTTGATATGTCTATGCAAAGGGCCGCTGCCTCATGTCACGGGCTTTCGATAACCCACCATGTGCGCTCCGCCCACTGTCTAACTATTAACCCCTTTTATGTTCTCATTGCTTACTAAATTTTTTTCGCCCTGTCCACGCACGTCCTTGCCTGCACACAATGTTCCTGTACACGCTCGCTTCACATCACTACTGCTACATGGACGTTATGAAATAAAGTCTAAAAGCGTATGGGGTTGTCTCCGATAGATACACGTTCTGCCAGAAATGCTTCAATGACATACAAGGAGACACTGTCACGCTCGGTGATGATCCGCTGCAACCACAAACGTGAGTATCTCTATCTATCTGTGTTTCAATGAAATATCAATTTTGTAAACATAATCTAATAATTGAAAAACACCTTTGATTAAAGAACTTTCACGCGAAGAATGATATGCGGTGAATATTTCAGTGCAATCAAGAAGGATCAATTCAAAGAAATGAAGAATGATCACCTAGAACAAGAACCATTTGTTGTTTGTATGGACTGTGGTAGAAAGCAACACCAGATATGTGTCTTGCACCACGATTCGATATGGCCTCAGGGCTTCTGCTGTGATAATTGTCTGAAAAAGAAAGCTGCTAAACGGAAAGAGAACAAATTCTCGGCTAAGAAACTTCCTACTTCCAAACTTGGCATTTATATTGAAACAAGAGTTAATAATTTCCTTAAGAAAAAAGAGGCTGGCGCTGGCGAAGTGCATATCAGGGTGGTTGCATCGTCTGATAAGGTAAGGAGCATCCAACACATATACTTTAATTACTCTTACATACAAATTGCTAAACCTTGCAGTCGTCTCACTATTTCAACTAATCTTTGCATCATTGTTATGAAGCTTTTTCACATTTCCTACATTCTCCTGTTGTGATGAGTCTGGCTTAATCTTTCGCTGTTTGTTATCTAAAATACTTTGTTCATGTCATATCATAAATCCCAACTAGCTTTTTCCTAGTGGTTTCCAGTAATTCTTTTGATTCTCCCGAAAAATGTTTTGTTACATTGTAGGTGCACAAATCACAACTCGTCTCTCTTGAACAGTGACTAAAACTATTCTACATTTCAGATGGTGGAAGTGAAACCCGGGATGAGGTCAAGATTCGTAGAATCTGGTGAACTGTGCGCCGAGTTCCCGTATCGGGCTAAAGCGTTGTTTGCATTTGAAGAGATCGATGGAACCGACATTTGTTTCTTTGGCATGCACGTGCAGGTGAGTCACCCACGTCATCAATGTTACTTAGTCTTAATTGCACGAGAAATACACCTATTATTGATATTGATTCTATTTGGTTTTAATGTTGGGGTTTAGATTTTGTATCTAAATTGCACAAACATTGTGGGCTAATTGCATAATGGCATTTTGAACCAATATGAGATGTAACATATATTTTATTGAACAAACTTTTTGATACAATGAAAATTTTAAATTTCGGAAATCTTTTACTCTGTTCGTATCTAGAAAGTGTACCGTCTGGTTTTTCCAACCAGATTTTAATATAAACGTTTCTCTTCCAGGAATACGGTAGTGAGAGCCCGTCACCTAACACGAGGCGTGTTTACATAGCATATCTAGACTCTGTACATTTCTTCCAACCGCGGCAGTACAGAACTGCCGTCTACCACGAGATTTTATTAGGATACTTAGACTACGCCAAGCAACTGGGCTACACGATGGCCCATATCTGGGCGTGTCCACCCTCAGAAGGAGACGACTATATCTTCCACTGCCATCCACCCGAACAAAAAATTCCTAAGCCTAAAAGGTTACAAGAGTGGTATAAGAAAATGTTAGATAAGGGAATCATAGAGAGGATAATACTAGATTATAAAGACATACTCAAGCAAGCTATGGAGGACAATATCTCGTCAGCGGCGGAACTACCTTACTTTGAAGGCGACTTCTGGCCCAACGTCCTTGAGGAGTCCATCAAGGAGTTGGATCAGGAGGAGGAGGAGAAGAGGAAGCAAGCCGAAGCCGCCGAGGCAGTGGTCAGTATCAAGTATATGACGGTTGTAATGGTTTTTGCACGTTGTGAATAACACCGGGTCGTGTGGGTAGCCAAGTTTTGATACTAAAAACTAATAGTCACATCCTAATTTGTGTGTGTTTGAACTAAGTCACTAAATGGAACTAATTGGATACAGTCATAAGAAACTGTTCAGTTTTCTAACAAGCACGAAAAAAAAGAGTTTTGCACTTAAAAATCAATTTAACTTGCACCGGTTTTGGTATTGGATTTGTTTACATAATATGCTGTAATATAATTGCTTGGGTTTGGCATGAGACAATATTTTCTAACATGTTTTTTAGATATTCCAGTCCTCTGAGGAGAATGAGCAAGGTCCTGATGGCAAGAAGAAAGGGCAGAAGAAGGCGAAGAAGTCAAACAAGTCGAAGGCCGCGCAGCGTAAGAATAGTAAGAAGCAAAGTGACCAGCAACAAGGCAGTGATCTCAGTGCAAAGATATTTGCCACCATGGAGAAGCACAAAGAGGTGTTCTTCGTTATTAGGCTACATTCCGCACAATCTGCTGCCAGCTTAGCGGTGAGTTTCATTCATTAATAATAACTGCAAACTACAGTGTCAAATTATATTAGCTGGAGAAACGTCACTGACGCGATTGGTAACTAATGTGAAAAAAAATATGAAACTCGTGATTTTAGATTACGCGGCGCCGCGTCCCTGAGATGCACTATGAGAAAAAAAGTCGGGAGATGTCGTGGGACACCCAGTTGGAACGAAGTTCCTTTATTAATACAGAGCCATCTAGTATAAGTTTTCAGCTTCAAAAAACTTACAAGTTTTTAGAAGCTGAAAACTTTTACTAGATCACTCTGTCTGTGTTAAAAAAACAAAAACTTTTGACACTAGAAACTGTTTTCTTCTGGGCCTGAGGCTCTTTCGTTGTGTGAAGATTTCTACCAGTTTCCTCCTACCGCAAGCCGCGTTAAAAAACTTCGTTCCAGTGATAAGTTTGAGTTTTTTTTTTGTTTTGTTTTATCTAGATTACATATTGACACCATGACATCTGTGAAGTTTCACCAGCTAATTTAATTTGGGCCTGTATAGAAATAACTGATAGTTTTAGTACTTATTGTAGAATACATTTTTCAAATAAAATAATATTTGTAAAAAAAAAAGTTTTATTATATCTTGAGGTATCCATTTTCAAAGCATCTTTCTTTTCCCTACGCTCGCATGAAAAAATAAATAGCGCATCGTGGCATACTAATACGAACGCCAAAATTTGTATAAAAAAAAAGCCGATCTCTTGTCACTGTATGACTAGACCAAATTGAACGTGGGGATGTTCAATTTGGTCTAGAGTCATAATTAAAACAAAAATTATGTCTAAGGGTCAGTACACACCGAGACGTGACGCGACGCAACACGGCGCTGCGCTACGCAGCGAGATTAATTTAAATATGTATCTTTTTGTGTAGTAAATAAAGTTATATTTTGTATAAAAGTGCGCGCCGCGTTGCGTTGCGTCGCATCGCGTCTCATCTCGGTGTGTACTGACCCTTATCTTCTTGATCGATAATGCGTACATTTTTTTATACAGCCGATCGGAGACCCGGACCCGCTGATTAACTGCGACCTGATGGACGGGCGCGACGCCTTCCTAACCATGGCGCGCGACCGCCACTACGAGTTCTCTTCCACAAGACGCGCGCGCTTCTCCACACTCTGCATGCTCTACGAGCTGCACAACCAGGGCACCGACAAGTTCGTCTACACCTGCAACAGTTGCAAGTCGCACGTCGAAACCCGCTACCACTGCACCGTGTGCGATGACTTCGACCTGTGCGTGCCCTGCCACGAGAAGGAAGGCCACCCGCACAAGATGGAGAAGCTTGGCCTCGATATCGATGTAGGCTCTTCTCCAGGCGATATGAAGCAAGCCAACCCTCAGGAGGCCCGCAAACTATCCATCCAGCGCTGCATCCAGTCTCTAGTGCACGCCTGCCAGTGCCGCGACGCCAACTGCCGCCTACCGTCCTGCCAGAAGATGAAGCGCGTCGTCACGCACACCAAGATCTGCCGCCGCAAGACCAAGGGCGACTGTCCTATCTGCAAGCAGCTCATCGCGTTGTGTTGCTACCATGCGAAGCACTGCCAGGAGACCAAGTGCTCCGTGCCTTTCTGCAGCAGCATCAAGCAGAAGCTGAAGCAGCAGCAGGTCCAACAGCGAGTGCAACAAGCCAAGCTGCTGCGGAGACGTATGGCGGCCATGAACACGCGCGGCGCGGCTCCGCCGTCGCCCCCGCCGCAGGCCTCCCTGGCCTCCCCGCCGCCCTCCAAGCCTGCCACGCACGCGCTACCGCACAATGTGCAGAAGGCGTTGCAACAGGTATGTACACAGACACTTGTAATAATATACTCATGTCATCTTATTGATTGTCTGCTGTCATTCTTTGATCTTTGACAGTCGTTACGGGTAGTCAGAAGCCTGAAAGTCTGACAACCAGTCTTACCAGGGGGTATCGTATTACCCAGTAACTGGGTTTACTTTACTAGCTGCCGCACTGAAAACAGGAACTACAGGAAAAGACTTAAAAGGAAAGACATTGTGTAGTCCACCCATACCTGCTGTGTGGACCTAAGCACGAATACAGAATAGATGGCTCGCAGGAGTCACGCTCTTCCCGCCAATGTTTACCTCCAACTCATCCGCTAAAAGTATAAAATTGATCATGGATTGCCAAAGAAGAAAAAATATGTAAAATACTGGTATTCAGCTGCATCCGGTTAGACAAACTGCTAGGTAGGGTGGATACTTTTCACTGTGACCATATGAAAGTTTTCTCACATATGAGTGACCTTAACAGAATGTTTCCCTCTACCAGGTCCAAGAAGAAGCGGCGCGGCAACAAGCACCTTCCTACGGCAAGCAAGCCGCGATGGGTCCTCCGCCCGGCAGCGTCGGGGTCGGAGGGGTCAACGTGGGGCCGGTCGGCGGGGTTGGTGGGGTTGGCGGAGTCGGCGGTGTCCGCGCCGACTGGGCTGCGCGCTACCGAGCGCCGCCGCCGCTACACCACCCGCCGCACGCGCAGCACCACACGCGGCTGCAGCACCACCCGCAACCTCAGCAGCATCACCCGCACCCGCATGCGCCGCAACAGTTACAGGTAAACACACAACAGCATAAGAGTATAATTATCAATTTCTAAAGGATTAATCAGGAAAGGAAAGGAACTATGATAGATTTTTATTACATTTTACTAAAGTTAGATTTCGTACTATGAAAGTATTTTCCTCAAATAAAAAAACGGTTCCGAACAATGCAATTTAATTGAGTACAGCATGAAATCGTTTCAAAATTATGTCGAGAAATTCACTTTTGGTGTATCTTAAATTATACACCTTTCAGCATCAGCACCCATAATAAAATATAAAAATCAGTTATAAATTACTATTTCGTATTCAATGACCGCAGTCTTAGATTTTGATGACATTCACTCAACATCATCACTGCTGAAATGGTTTTACATTACAAGCACTTTGATTTGATATTCCTCTGTAACCAAATTGTTGTGAAAAAAAAATGGTGAATTAATTACCACAAAATACATTTATCTTTAAAAAAATATGTCACGATATCATCGATCTACCGCGGCAGTCCAGTTGCCTCCTAAGGATTTTTGGATTTCATGAATATATTTCCTTACAGCAAAGAGCCCCCGCGCCACAGCAGCAACAAACGCAACCTCAAGTCCATCAGAAGGCGTTACAGCAGCTGATGGCGACGTTACGCTCGCCCACCAGTCACAACCAGCAGCAGGAGATCCTACAGATACTCAAGTCCAACCCACCGCTCATGGCCGCTTTCATCAAACAGAGACAAGTGAGTTGTTGTTATTCAGCCTTTTTTTTTTTGCTATAGATTTTTAAAAGCATGAAGTTTCAATCACATTAGTTCACACAACGAAAAGAACAATGTCCAATCAGGTTATTCCCGAAATCCCCATAACTTTTTGTCTTATTGTCGCGAATCATATTTTGATCTAGATATCAATGGGGTTTGTGGACAAAAAGTTAATAAATCCCCATTAATGGGGACCAATATCCTAACATGCTGCTGGGACTAGATTTTTTTTTAAATGTAACTTAAGTACTGATTAATGAGAGTACTGGGGCCACTGAGCTCCGCTCTGATGAAAATAGAGATGACTCTTTTTAGACCGATTTTTCGCCCCCGTAAACCCCGTACCCCGTAAACTTTCATCGAAATCGTTAGAGCCGTTTTCGAGAAAGTGATTGCAAATACAGAGTGAATTTTTCAAGTGGATGGCCAAATTCGAAACTATGATGAATATTGTAATGCTGAATGCAGTACAATCCTTGAGACGTCGAATCCAGCTATGTATTGAAAACAATGGTCATTATTTAAATCAGTAAACATAAGAAAAAAAAAAAAGTATTTTGTTAAAAATTAACTTTTTCCTTTAGTTTGCCGTATTTGATTCCCAGAATTTGATTTTTATTAGCGACACTATGGAATGGTATAATAATAGTGTTTTTTTTTTTAAATCAACAGTTGATTACTGGCTAGAAATATTGATTTTTCGAAAATCCAATGATGCAGTTTTAGTTTTCATCAAAATGGAGCCCGAACCTCCTTTGAGTACTTTTCGTTATTCCTCACAGTTTCGGATTTGGCCATCCACGCCCATTTGAAAAAAATTCCCTGTGTATGTATATAGAAATATTGCTCATTTAATAGTATAGGATATTATGTCATTTCATTTGCCTATTTAGTTTTAATTTAATACGTTGTTTGGGGTTATCTGGATTTAATCTGAAGATTTTAAATTAAAAAAAAATTACTAAAAGAAAAATGTCAA
The DNA here is from genome assembly GCA_946251885.1 of Cosmia pyralina. Lineage (NCBI taxonomy): Eukaryota > Metazoa > Arthropoda > Insecta > Lepidoptera > Noctuidae > Cosmia > Cosmia pyralina. The sequence goes on along the minus strand of OX276349.1, from coordinate 23,040,897 downwards.
CCTTTTGTTTACTTGTCAAAAATAGGGAATCTACGATATCAATCTATTAAGGACGCTGTTAAAAATGGGTAGTCAAATCATTACTTTTTTACACAAAAGTATGTTTATTAAACAAGATGATTTACATTCTTATAATGTTTTTGGCCAAATTGTTGATAGATGTGCATGGTACGATTCTGAACTATAAATATAATTTTAGATAGGTACAGTTTCTCAATAAATGTACCGGAGTGAAAATTTTTACTTCAGTACATTTATTGAGAAAATGTACGTAATTAAAATTATATTTATAGTTCAGAATCGTACCATGCACATGTCTCAACAATTTGGCCAAAACATATTATAAAAATGTAAAGCATTTTATTTAATAAACATACTTTTGTGTAAAAAAGTAATGATTTAACTACCCATTTGTGACAGCGTCCTTAAAGTCAATCATGTTTTTAATAAATATATTATTGGTTTTATTAACGACTCAACTGCCGGAAACGCGGATCTACGCGAGACACAATAGCTTTTTAATTGTTTTTGTAATTACAGCATTAAACCGGTTAAAACTCTTTACTTATCAGCAACAACAAATTCTGCTAATGGATTATCTTTTTAATATAAATATCATGAGTTTATATAGTTGACATTGCCTGCAATTTAATTTCAATTGTAGCCTACTTCAGAGCGGCAAACTTATATGACGCGAACTATACTTACTTATATAACTTACACATAAATAAAGGACAACACCAGGTATTAAGTAGGTGCACTCCTTCATTTATATATAGGAGATCACATCATGCACATGTAAAGACATCCCTAGGAACATAAAATAATTACAAATGTGTTCAGAAATAAGGTCCTATAAGCCTGCGTTCTGGTCTATCGAAGAAGTTTATCAAGTGCTTTCCCTGTTTAATAAATATTAACATAACATCACGCCTGCATTTCCTGAAGGGTTATTCGAAGGTGTACCTATCATACCCACCCACACCCGTACCCCGTACCCACATAAAAATAAATTGAATGATTTTTATTTTATTTATTTTGGAATCGCATTACAATATTAATTACACATGATTTGAACTTCAGAGTGAGTAAATGTATTTGAATAACCCACGACATTTTCCACATACTATAATGAGAAGTTATAAATAATGATATTCGTAATTACAATAACAATGTGCCAGCAGGTCAAGCCACCCGAAAATGTCAAATTTACCCAATTAACCTTGAACCTAATGCTTAAGCGTTATAGATGAAAATCTATTAAAGAAATTTGACAGATTGTAGTAGCTTGATGTGCTGGCGTCTGTACTTCATTTTGGTAAATAGTCTAATCTCGGCAACAAATTCTTTTTTCCTAGTCCAAAATGGCCATTTTTCTTCCCCTTTTCTTTTTATTTTTTCTATTAGCAGTAAATTATTTGACTTTGCATACTGCATATGCATCTCAAATCTGTATTTCATATTTTTTTGAGCCTCACAGAATAAAGATACGAGCACATCGCTAATGATAACAATTGAACGATGAGGGTTTTCAAGAAAATTCACGCCACCAGTTGGCGCCACTTTGACAAGATGACTTCCATTTCGACAATCAATATAAAATATATGATGGATGACGGTCATCATTTGTTCATCATTCAGTAATGACTAAAGAAAATGTAGGAGCTTAAGATACTATTGATCAACAGGTGACTGGACCTGATGGCTCAGTGCTGCCACCTAGTGAATGGCGTTACAGAAAACCCTCATTGATTGAATTTTATTTTAATGTACAGTCAACTGCATGTCAGCGGTACTATGGATGTGCCGTTCATTGTCCAAGCAAAAGAGAGACTACTGTTTTTATTTTATTCATGGTTCATTCCTAAACGAAAATGCAACATCTTCCTAGGAACCAGCCTGAGACATTTGAATGCGTTTTTGCGCCTCAGCAGATCATTAAAACACAGTTCTTTTTGCCTAATACAGAACGCCCAAAATCAACAACAAGCGGCAGGTGGTGTGGGCGGTGTTGGGCCTGTGGGTGGTGTGGGCGCCGTGAGTGGCGTGGGCGGCGTGTGTGGCGTGGGCGGCGTAGGCCTGCCGCAGCAGCAGCCGCAGCTACAGCACATGATGCAGCCGCAGCAGCAGCAGCGGTTGCAGCAGATGCACCAGATGCTGCCACAGCAGACACAAGTAAGCATTTGTAACATCTTTTGTACTTGTGTTTATGCAAATAAATGAATTTGATGCATCTCGAACAAAATTCTTGTGACTAACGAGCTGCCATGAAAATAGTATTTTATTTTACTGGATTACGAAAATGATGTAGTAACGAAACGTTTTCGTTGACAGGGCGTGTCTGGTGTAGGCGGCGTATCGGGAGTCGGCCTCGGCGGCGTGGGCGCAGGCGGCGCCGGCGTGGTGGCGGGCGGTATGGCGCACGGCGCCGGCTGGTTTAAGGGCGGCGTGGGCGGCAACATGATGGCCATGCGTGGCGCGTACGGTGGCGCGGTGGGCGGGGTGGGCGGCGTGGGCGTGGCGCGGCTGGGCGCGGGCGCGCGCTACGCGTTCGGCGGCGTGGGTACGCGCTCGCCGCCCGCCACGCCGTCGCCGCGCCCGCCCACGCCCTCGGAGCTGCTACTGCTGCGCCAGTCGCCAGCGCCGGCCGCGCCGCTGGCCCCGCCGGACGACCAGCTGCCGCCCATGACGCCGCAGGACCAGCTCACCAAGTTCGTGGAGCAGTTGTAGTGTACATAGCCTCGGCGCGCGGCCCCTGTACATATAGCGTAGCGGCCGTGGCGCAAGCGTGTGACCTCCCCTCGCTCGTCTCCCCGCCCTATTTATTGATCGAGAGTTGTCGTTAGCGACGCGAGGGACGTAAATTAAGTATTACGATGACCGAAACGAGCGCTCAATGTACAAAATGTAAATATGTAAGGAGTATGTCCTGTCCGCTTCTGCGTAATGTAAGTTGTTTGTAGCGTAGGTACATTATGATACTTATTCTGTTTATTGTAATTAAATCATTTTATAATATAATTATGTGATCATTATAAACTGTTGTTTCTATTTACCAAATTACCTCGGATCCTCTCCTTTTAATTTATTGTATTTTAACTCCATTTTAGATCTAATCAAAACTGTTAAAAACCTAAGTCTTAAAAATTGTTAGCCTCATACTTGCCTAATGCCACACAAAAATTCCAGTCGTCAGCTCAGCTTACAAGAGGTAGGCAGAGCAAAAGATTTTTCATAACATAGAATTATACTCCTTATTATCTGTGTCAACAAGGAAGTGTGGCGACACTGGCATGGCCACCATCACGGATTTTAATTTTGATAACACAAAAAAATTGTCGCTAATTAGTCGAAATTTGTCGCCAAATATCAGAATTTGCCGGTCACAGGTTCAATAGATATAAGGATTTATAGGTGGCCCCGCTGGAGAGTCTCCCCAGCATGACTCATTTTGAATCTCAAAAGCTGGGACACCTAGCGAAGATCTGTTGGCTCAAGTCGCTAATTAGTCGGAATCAGTCGCCAAATATCAGAATTTGCCGGTCACAGGTTCAAAAAAAGATATAAGGGTTTATAATAGGCCCTGCTGGAGTGAATTTCCCCAGCGTGACCCATTTTATATCTCAAAAACTAGAGCACCTAGATAAGATTTGTTATCTCTCAAATTTAATCGCAAGTTTTCGCCAAGTTACAGATTTAGTCGGGTCTTAGTTTAGAAGATATAATGAGTTAAATTTTTAAGGTATAGTCCAAGAGCCAGATCGAAATGTTAACGAAAAATTGCCAAGAAAATAATATTTCTATTAATATGTGTAATATACTTCTAGTTTTATCGGTCTAAAGTCCTTAGAAATGTCAGAGATAAATTCTCAATTAAATACATGTTTTTATGTTTTAAATTACTAGGTTCTATTATTTGGTGTCAAGCTGTACAGTCGCATGCAACTGTTTTACCTAATTATAGCGTAAGGCTCTAATTTACGTTACAATAATAAAACTTCTGTTGCCGAAATAAGAATTATGATTTACCTAATAGGTACGTTCAAATTATCGTACCTTTAGTAAAATATTTAAACGTTGAAAACGTATTGTAAGTATCAACCTATTGCTTGAAATATGCTACAATAATTTACAAAAAAAAATAAATACATAGGTACATAATAATCTTAAATCAAGGATGTATACAATGTGCCGCTGCAATGACGATATTAATTTGACAAGCGTATACGGTTCTGCGTTTTCGTTTTATAAAGATATTTTAATTTAATTGAACGTTATTAATTATTGATTTATTTACAATTTTCTAAAATAGCATCTTGAAACAACCTGTAGTGCAGAGATAAAATTAAAACGAACGAGAAAAAAGGTCACGCCACTCGAGTTAATTTCAAATTACGTAATAAGTAACTGAATGTTAAATTGTTAGTTTATTTTACTTACTATATTTGCGTTCAGAGTTTAGCACACTTAGCATATCATTCCAAACTTACACAAAGACTTCTGTTTATGTTGTCTGTACACAGATATATCTATATGGAAAAATATACATATAAAACGCACACTAATTTATTACAAAACCGTTATTACTCGAGTTCCTAACTATTCATAATGAGTTCCATTGTAAACTGACTCAGTTTAAATTACGTCACGGGCAACTCGCTCTAAGTAGCTCGTCGTAGGTCACGCGCATCTATCTCCTTCTTACTTACCGTAAATGAAATGAACTAAACTAAATCGCAGCTAAAATGGATTCCGCAAATAGCGTGCCAAAGATAATTCCGTATGTATGTTTTGTACTTGAAACTTCACTGCAAAGAACATGATCGAGCATTTTGCAGCTCAGTGAGCGCTGATCCTTATCAATCTACACATTGACTGTACCGGAAACGAAGAGCGACAATTTGCTAGGTACTAAAAACTGCTGTAACAATGCTGATGGTTCTCAGCTGCAAGTTAAAGTCCCTAATAATTTGAGCTGATGCGGAAAGCGAGAAAGTAGGTATCTTTTTCCACCGTTTAGGAAAATTGACAGTTAAGTTACTAATCTGTGCGAGGCCAAGGAGTAAAGGATCCCCGTACCATAATACAATATAGCCCTAGGGTTGAGGGACGTAAAACAGAGAAACGTACAAAATGTAAGCATTCTAGCGTGAGCTTTATCATCCTCTGTGTAAGATTCAAAATTGCATGATTTATGACCTAAGTCAATCTGTTAAGCTACGTACGCACAGACAGGTGGATTGCTTAGCGCCTAAATAGTATTACAGTAGTACCCACTCTGGTGTGGCTGACACTGGCATGGCCACCATCAGGGATTTTAATTTTGGTATCAGAATTTATCGGTCACTGATTCAAAAGTTATAAGGGTTCATTGGTAGCCGATCTGGAGAGCGTCTCCCCAGCTTGGCCACATTTATATCTCAAAAACTAGGCCACCTAACAAGCCGCCGGGGTCGCGGATATTTCGAAAGAGATACCGTGGCCCTGGCACGGGCAACTGAAGGATCATGGGTGGGTTTTAGTCAGTAAAAGTCTGACACGCCCTCCCGCTCTGCCTAGAGCGGGAGAAGTCATTTGATGATATACCATCCAAAAAAAAAAAAAAAAAGGCCACCTAACAAAGATCTGTTTTCTCCCAGACTTACGCTCTCCAGATCGGCCACCAATGAACCCCTATAACTTTTGAACCAGTGACCGACAAATTCTGATATTTGGCGGCAAATTTCGACTAATTAGCGGCGCAAATTTTTTGTGTTATCAAAATTAAAATCCCTTATGGTGGCCATGCCGCAAGCGACCTGTCAGTGCGTACGTAGCCTTAGTAATAGGTAGAGGCATGGTACAGGTGATATACTAAACTCCTGCCTGCTTCAAATAATTAGCATGCAGGATTCCCAAATAGGTACCTACATCGTCACATCCACGGTAAAGCTGCGAATCAACCCCATTTACGCGTAAAACCGTTTCAGCGCCACCCGCACCCAATGTGGTAATAATACATAGCGTGGCAAAGTTTCAAATAGCAATAAGTGTGCGAATCACAGATTTTAGGAATCAATCACCATGGTTACGAAGTGGAGATAATTATAATAATCTACCCAGGTTAATTTATGTAATCGTCAATCGAATGTCCCTTACAAACTACTTGCTAATATTGGTAAATTCGTAGTCGTGAATGATCACAAGCAATTAAATGACTACTTATGGTCAATTTACGTAAGTGCCATATTCGTGTTTCTGCTATGGGATGGCATCACTTTCGCTACAAAGTATCAGATGGACTATGGTCACTAAACCTGTGCCAAATTCGCAATTATGCAAGAATAATTTGCGGATATCCACTAATTTGAAACATTTTGAACTTGCGAGTAAAATAATAAATTGAATGCCTAAATAAAATAAATTTATTTTAAGTTACAGTGGCGAGTCTAACCATGTACCTAAATGTAATTTTATGCATAAACGAGATTAATCTTCAACATAGAAATTTCAATGACGTGAAATAAAAAAACTGTATAAAGTCTTATAGTTAGAACAGATGTCTTTTTCGCCTTCGAAATAGGCAATCGGCCACTATCAACAGATTTAGTTGGGTGATGCTATAGTTGTACTTTCTCTTTCTTCGGTTTTCATTTTAATTCACTGAAGCTTTCACTATCTATTATTATTTTGATGAAAATGGATTTTGTATTTTCTTTGCGATGCACCCACACACAGCATCTTGAAACTTTGGAACATAATTTTCAGTAAGGGTTTGTTGCCTTTTCTTTGGATTTTTTGCTTCTACTGCGAACTGAAGTAGGTACCTATAATTGAACTGTTGAAAATAGTCGTGCAGTAATGTTATTTCATTAAATGGACGAGGATTTGTTCTGGCCATCCTAATTATTTGGACCCATCCGTCAGGTGTACAAACAGGGGCCGTACCATGACGTGGTAAAAAACAGGTCAAGAGCGAGTCGGACTCGCGCACCGAGGGTTCCGTACTATCATTAAGTTAGTGTTGAGCGATACGCTATTTATTTTTTCTATGAATAGCATTCAGTTTATTATTTTACTCGTTTAAATATTACAAATTATTGGATATGATCAAAAGTAGGCATGCCTATTTATTTTTTCTATGAGGAAATTTAAGTTGCGAGTGTGATATAATGTGCTAATGCGCTATGCTACACTTCTGGACACATCTTTTGGCCCACCTTGTATTTTCAGTTTCGTTTGGTCCTAGCTAAAATTTTATATTAGGTCGAGCAAAAAGTTTTTATGCAGTTTTGAACCTGGCACATTCACAATTTCATTCAATAGTCTTTTTTTGAATTTCGAACACAGAATTTAAAGAAACAAAAGACAATTTGGAGCCTGTTTGTTGATATCAAACAATCGAATACTAAGAAAACTTGGTTTTATTGATTTACTTGGATTTAATTCTTGAAAAAGTGATTGATATCTTTGGTTTTGCAACAAACATTACTTATTCTTAACATTAAGGTGAGGTTCTATCAATAATCTATGGATACTTCACCTGAAGTCGCCGCCCAAGCTGTGGCACTTATTCAGGCCGGACACAGCCAAAGAAACGTGAGTGCTCAACTTAATTTAAGTCGATCTGCGGTCCCAAATGTTTATCGGAGGTACCTAGAGACTGGCGGCTTTGTTCGTCGCCAAGGAAGGCCACGATCTCGGGTCACAACTGAAAGGCAGGATCGATTCATCGTGACGACCAGCTTGAGAAATCGTCACCTTACCTCCATTGAGATACAAAACCAACTTCGCGACTTCCACGGAGTATCTGTGAGCGCTGGAACTGTTCGGAGAAGGTTAAAAGAACGCGATATGGTACCACACAAGCCAGCTAATGGCCCCAAACTAACGCGAGCCCACCGAACAGCGCGTCTTCATTTCGCACGCAATCATTTAAATTGGACACAGCAAGATTGGAGCCGTGTACTCTTTTCTGATGAGTCTAAAATTGTGTTACATGGCAATGATGGAAGGAAGAAGGTCTACTGACGTAAGGGAGAGCGTTTCGCACAATGCTGCTTTGAAGAGAGGGTTGCTTATGGCGGTGGCTCATGGACTGTCTGGGGCGGTATATCCGCGAGCGGCAAAACTCAACTTGAGGTTGTTACAGGACCACGGCTGCCAACATTAAATGCTGAAAGGTACATTCGTGAGTGCTTAGAACCTCACGTGATACCATACGCGGACTATGTGGGCCCAAATTTCCTTTTTATGCATGATAATGCAAGAGCCCATGCGGCCGGCATCGTCAGGGAATATCTTCGGGATGTGAACATCACAGTTATGGACTGGCCAGCCAGAAGCCCAGACATGAACCCCATTGAGCACATGTGGGACGAGCTAAAAAGACGTGTTAGGGCTCGTCAGCCAGTTGCCCAGACGAAGCAGGAGTTGAAAACTGCCATAGAAGAGGAATGGGAGATGATCCCTCAAAATTTCATAGAGCGGTTGATAAACTCTATGCCTAATCGTATGAGAGCTGTGGTAGATGCCCATGGAGGCAACACGCGTTATTAAATTAAACCTTTATTTGATAAAACATGTTTTTTATTCAAAAATCAATTGCCTTTAACAAGGCGCATATCCGACTTGTTAGGCGTAGCTCCATGTCGTATGGTATTCTGAATTCAAATTTAAAACAATACGATCGAAAAAGATGGTAAAATGTATCAGGTTTAAAACTGCATCAACAGTTTTTGTTCAATCTAGCAATCATATTTCGGTAGGGGCCATCGAAACCTAAACTCTAAGGTGGGCCAATAGATGTGTCCAGAAGTGTATTAGATACTTTAGTGACTATACCTACTCTAGTAGGTATTACGCTTCCCATTCCATAACTTAGGGGATGCGCTAAGAGCATACAGTGGAGGTCTGCCCGGCTTGAGCGGAGCACCGCCGTGTTCTCGCGAAGGAGGAGGCGGAACGCGTGAGGGAGAGGCAACTGTCGCATCCTCGCGCCCCTAGTCGCCGCTGGAGACGCCTTGGGCGGCGGGAATCCGTAGCCGATTCCCAGTCACCGTAGGCGCGGCCTTGCGGACGGCGAGCAATGGGTAGCTCGCCGTCCGGTAAGGACCAGGCCCGGGTCGAGACGGCGACGGCGGTCAAAGAGATGTGAGCAGTGATGGGGTTCGATGCCGCCGGGGTCGCGGGTTGTTCGAAAGAGATTCCGTGGCCGTGGCGCAGGCAACTGAAGGAACACGGGTGGGTTTTAGTCAGGAAAAGTCTGACACGCCCTCCCGCTCCGCCCAGAGCAGGAGAAGTCGTTTGATGATTTCCCATCCACAAAAAAAGGGGATGCGCTAAGGTAGCCCGCGAAATTAAAATTTTCTTACGTGATTTCATGAAATAATGAGATTTGAGGACAATTCTAACTTATGGAGTTGTATTGCTGATTCTAATTCTGTAAAGCCATATTAGTTACGGGCGCGAATCAACACACAACCTGACTGACACACATGCAAATTGCAAAAAAGTACAAAAAGGTTTTTTTGCTCTCCTGTAAAATCTACTAATACATATGCGCTACTTCACCATAAAGGTGACGATACTTATAAACAAGCACACCTACTCTGCCATCAATCTGGAACTGAAACTCCGTTTTTCTCTCCAGTTGAAACTACTTTCAAGAATTTTATTTTTTAGAAGTTAGCTCATGTTGCGGTACTTCTTTCTTATCTTACAACATTGCAAATCTTTTCCTTTGCAGTTAGACATTGTGTACCTACCTACGTCATTAGATTATCAAAAATGCATCAAGGTTGGTGATGATTAGGGAAATAGAATGGAACAATATATAGGGTGACTGGTAATTAGTGACTGATACATTAATGTGTTTATTTATGTATGTAGGTACCTACTCATGATAACAAACAACTTTTACTATGGGACCAAACCTGAAATCGCAAGAAAAAAACCAGTTGTTCCCCAGATAGATTATTCTGGTAAAAAAACACTTCCTTTCTCTTGAGACATCATTATTACATGTATATAGTTCCTTGCTCTTGTTTCATGTTTATTATTGTATAAGTATAAATATATCTTATATATAAAATTCTCGTGTCACAATGTTCGTTCCCGTACTCCTCCGAAACGGCTTGACCGATTCTCATGAAATTTTGTGAGCATATTGAGTAGGTCTGAGAATCGGCTAACATCTATTTTTCATACCGCTACTTTTTATCCCGGTCTACGCGGGTGAAACCGCGGGGCGCAGCTAGTAATACACTTCTGGACACATCTATTGGCCCACCTTAGAGTTTAGGTTTCGATGGCCCCTACCGAAATAAGATTGCTAGATTGAACAAAAACTGTTGATGCAGTTTTAAACCTGATACATTTTACCATCTTTTTCGATCGTATTGTTTTAAATCTGAATTCAGAATACCATACGACATGGAGCTACGCCTAACAAGTCGGATATGCGCCTTGTTAAAGGCAATTGTTTTTTGTATAAAAAACATGTTTTATCAAATAAAGGTTTAATTTAATAACGCGTGTTGCCTCCATGGGCATCTACCACAGCTCTCATACGATTAGGCATAGAGTTTATCAACCGATCTATGAAATTTTGAGGGATCATCTCCCATTCCTCTTCTATGGCAGTTTTCAACTCCTGCATCGTCTGGGCAACTGGCTGACGAGCCCTAACACGTCTTTTTAGCTCGTCCCACATGTGCTCAATGGGGTTCATGTCTGGGCTTCTGGCTGGCCAGTCCATAACTGTGATGTTCACATCCCGAAGATATTCCCTGACGATGCCGGCCGCATGGGCTCTTGCATTATCATGCATAAAAAGGAAATTTGGGCCCACATAGTCCGCGTATGGTATCACTTGAGGTTCTAAGCACTCACGAATGTACCTTTCAGCATTTAATGTTGGCAGCCGTGGTCCTGTAACAACCTCAAGTTGAGTTTTGCCGCTCGCGGATATACCGCCCCAGACAGTCCATGAGCCACCGCCATAAGCAACCCTCTCTCCAAAGCAGCATTGTGCGAAACGCTCTCCCTTACGTCGGTAGACCTTCTTCCTTCCATCATTGCCATGTAACACAATTTTAGACTCATCAGAAAAGTGTACACGGCTCCAATCTTGCTGTGTCCAATTTAAATGACTGCGTGCGAAATGAAGGCGCGCTGTTCGGTGGGCTCGCGTTAGTTTGGGGCCATTAGCTGGCTTGTGTGGTACCATATCGCGTTCTTTTAACCTTCTCCGAACAGTTCGAGCGCTCACAGATACTCCGTGGAAGTCGCGAAGTTGGTTTTGTATCTCAATGGAGGTAAGGTGACGATTTCTCAAGCTGGTCGTCACGATGAATCGATCCTGCCTTTCAGTTGTGACCCGAGATCGTGGCCTTCCTTGGCGACGAACAAAGCCGCCAGTCTCTAGGTACCTCCGATAAACATTTCGGACCGCAGATCGACTTAAATTAAGTTGAGCACTCACGTTTCTTTGGCTGTGTCCGGCCTGAATAAGTGCCACAGCTTGGGCGGCGACTTCAGGTGAAGTATCCATAGATTATTGATAGAACCTCACCTTAATGTTAAGAATAAGTAATGTTTGTTGCAAAACCAAAGATATCAATCACTTTTTCAAGAATTAAATCCAAGTAAACCAATAAAACCAAGTTTTCTTAGTATCCGATTGTTTGATATCAACAAACCTGCTCCAAATTGTCTTTTGTTTCTTTAAATTCTGTGTTCGAAATTCAAAAAAAGACTATTGAATGAAATTGTGAATGTGCCAGGTTCAAAACTGCATAAAAACTTTTTGCTCGACCTAATATAAAATTTTAGCTAGGACCAAACGAAACTGAAAATACAAGGTGGGCCAAAAGATGTGTCCAGAAGTGTATATATATATATACCTCTATAATAATAATTAATGTATGTATATGTATATGGTACACCACTGACTACCTACAGAACTGTCTCTCCTTGTCCCCTTAACTCTTAAAATGTCGATTGCACACCATGTGTACAGATAACAATAGAATTTCAATTGTGTCTGCTAATTAGCGCGCGACGGGTTAATCCATCCAAAGGTTGTCTATAAAAGATCGCTTTTAGCGATAAGACCGCCCATTGTGTCACGCTATGTAAAATTTCAACATTGATACCTGTAATTTGAATGGTGTGCATAATAAAGAGTATTCTATTCTATTTAAGTTGGCATTACTTGTCAAAATGTAGGAAGCAGCTGATTTTTTTTTCGCGATTTCAGGTTTGGTCCCATAGTAAAAGTTGTTTGTTATCATGAGAATAATCATGTGTTTTAGTATCGGTCACTAATTACCAGTGACCCTATATACGGTATGGAACTCACATCTATGCACTAAATACAACCACATACTTGATATCGGCTTTGCTGACGATATACAAAAAAATAACGAAACCGGTCCAGTAATTAGGTCAAAAAGTAGAATTTTAATTTTGAGTAAATTTAAACTGTAGAATTGGATCACTAGGTCAATGAGGCAATGAACTTGAATCCTGGAACATGTGTGCAAACAAAAAACCATGTTCAGCGAACAATAGATTGGGCACTGTGGTGCACCGCAGGTGACCAGCTCGGTTGTCTAAACAGAGTGATTACTTTACTGATTATTTTTTATTTAAATTACTTTTTAATTTACGGTTTTTAATTTAAAATTTAATTTTGCTATACTTCTGTGGACAAGTATTACTATATAGTAGTTTAATTCCTTGCAGATGGTGTCGGTTCCATAATGTATATTGGTTCATCACGGTTGATCATGAAGCTAGCAATATCCATTTTTGTGTTGTAATTTGTTCCAGAAACCGTGTGTAAGATTGATGTTGTGTTGGTTTATTCAGAAGTTGAAAGCTCTGACCGTCTTATTCCAAGCCTAAGGCCGCTGTCCATCGCACCGTCAACGAGAAGGAGTGCGGCGCCGAAGTACGTGTCCACCGCACGTTGACTCTGTGCGACGGACAAAGTGTTAATTAACCTTTGAGCTAGTTATTATACGAGGGGGGATCAAAAAGTAGTGAGAACGACATACTCCTTGGTAAGAAAAAAAAATAAATACTGGCAGGCATAGCTCAGATACATATTTGTAATATTAATAAAGAAAAAAATCTTCGATTCTCTTTTGTTTTTTTCTGAATGTAGTCATTTGTTTGCTTCGTGTCGGAACGTGTTCTCGAAAATGGAGAAAAACGAAGTGCGAGCCGTTATTAAATACCTCTGTTTAAAAAAGTTAACGACGCAAGAGATTCATTGCGATTTGGAGGCAACATTGGGAGAGTCTGCTCCGCCTTATTCCACTGTCGCAAGGTGGGCTTCTCAATTTCGAGTAGTGAGAACGAGCACGGAAGACGAACATCGTTGCGGCCGTCCATCGACGTCAGTCACCCAAGAAAATGTTGCGAAAGTCGAGAAAATTGTATTGAGCGATCGAAGAGTTACCATCTGATACTTAATTCAATAAACGGGCATTTCATATGGAAGTATTCAATCCATATTGAAACAATCTTTGAATATGAGAAAAGTCTCCGCAAGATGGGTGCCGAGAATGTTAACCAACAGTCAGAAACAAAATCGACTTAACATTTCGAAGATATTGTTGGACAAGTTTCAAGAAGATTCTGAAAACTTTTTGTCTCGTTTCGTAACAATGGACGAAACATGGGTCCATCATTTTGATCCCGAGACAAAACAGCAATTTTCGCAATGGAAACGGCCATCATCACCGACCCCGAAGAAGCTTCGTGCCGTGGCAACGGCTGGCAAGGTTATGGCCTCAATATTTTGGGACTCAGAAGGGATAGTGTTGATTGATTACCTGGAGCGTGGAACCACTATTACAGGCCAATATTATGCAGCTTTAATTCCCAAGTTGAGGAGTCCCATCAAAGAGAAAAGGAGAGGGAAACTTCGAAGGGGCGTGCTGTTTCATCACGACAACGCACCCGCGCACAGGTCGTCAGTTGCGATGGCTGCCATTCAGCAAGCTGGCTTCGAATTGGTTGACCACCCCCCTTATTCACCAGATCTGGCGCCTAGCGATTTTTATCTGTTCCCCAAATTGAAAGAATACTTAAGGGGAAACAGGTACGAAGACGATAACGAGGTGATGGATGCCGTGGAGAGCTTTTTGCAGGACCAGGACAAAACTTTTTTTTTGAAAGGGACCGAAGTCTTGGAAAAGCGCTGGACTCGGTGTGTAGAGAGACTCGGAGACTATGTAGAAAAATGAATTATTAAGTTATCAAGTCATTATAATCTATCTCATTCTCACTACTTTTTGATGCCCCCACGTATTTTGAATTTTTGTCAAAATTGAGACTTTGTTTTAGTGAATTTTTGTGTTATAGTTTGACTGCTAATGCTGTACCGCGCCTTAGGTATGTGCGCGGCGCGACGGGGGCGGTCGTCTAGACTCACGGCGTCCCGCCCCCCGCGGTAAAGCGGTAGCGGTTAAACTATACTTAGTTCAAAATACAATAGTTATCTCAAGGTTTGGGCTGGGACTAAAGTGGAAACTCGTTTTGTAATGAAAACGGTTTGTTCATGAAATCAGCTGCGGCTGAACGCAGCGATTCGTGGCGAGTATATTTTATTTATGTCTATAAAGTCTACATTTAAGTTACATGCATTATCTTTTAAAACCGAAATTAACAAGTTCAAAAAAGCTTAATTAATAAAACAAAAGAGTTATGTAAAACGCTTTAATTAAATTCATGTGACAATGTTAAAATAAACATTTTAGGTATTTTTATTTTAGTTATTAGTAACATCTTGCAGTGCTGAACATTAGTATACTCCACATTTTATTCTAAAACGATATAGGAATAAGTTCCACCGACACGAAGATTTTAATCTACCCACGAAACGATTCTTTTCACTTGTCACTCCTCGCTATATATCTCTGACATCTATATATTTTTATTATCTTACAAAGATTTGGGACCAAATTCAATACGACGGAATTCCCAAATTCTTTTATGTTCACATCCATTCTTAAAATAAGGCCCAAAGATGCGGTAATTCTGAACGTGTTGCTAGCAGCTTTCACAACTTTAGCAACTGAAACGGCAGTCTTTCAGTGAGATCATAATATGCAATGTATATAGATTGTAAATGTTGGTAGCAACATGCCATGTCATCTTGTTAGGCCTGAAGGCAGTTCGTAATTTAGATGCTAATCTTACGAGACTGTTCATAAACCAAGTAATATTATTTTTTAATGCCCTATGATTATTTCCCCTCCTTTTTTATATACTTGTACATATTTTTTGTTTTTATGATTGTTGGATTTTAAATTATGTAAATATTCATGGATAATAAAACTTAAGTAATATTATTTTAGTTTTTAAGTTCCGATGAAGTTAGCATAATGATGGCATTAATATGGTACACGTATTTTCCTGCGTGTTTATCGGCTTTTTCTAGTATCTTTCTGCATATTTAGATAGAATATTGTTAATCTAATAATATAATATTTAGAATCAGAATTATCATACACATCTTTTTACAAAAATATACACCTATTCCAGGGTTTATAAGCAGTCTCCTGTACAAATATATTTCTCCATATGTCATAACTTCATAAATGCAATCTCTAATCCATTCTCAGCACATAGATTATATTATAGCTTCCAATTATAAATGAACGCGTACCAAAAACATAGATAAAGCATGTTCTGATTTATGTAGAAAAAAAGTCATTATTCTACTGCATGTTTTAAAAATAACGTTTTTTTTAAAAAAATGCTTTGGAATACTGACCATGTTATTTTTGTTATCATCGATTTATTAGCACTGCTCTAAGCGTTATTAACGTGTGCTTTACTTTAAAATCTAAATTAGTTTCAATGAACGATGCATTACGCACGTAAGATATCAAAATAGACACATAGTTCAAACGATTGGTGTTAATAATGAAAGCATGTTAATAACATATTTCTAAACATCTTTGGCAAAGCAAAATAAGCCGCACTTTTTATCTTTAATTTAATTTTAACATCACTTTTCCAAAGCATTCTTCAAATACATAGGTTTAACAATAATAACCATAATCCCATTCCAATATAATTCATACACCAGATGAAAAACTAAAACAAACTAAAAATAAAACAATGAACAAGTATGATTACAACTAAATAATTTATACTCAAGCGAAAAGATATTTGAGGCAAACCATACTATTTGTACTTTAGTAAAATAGAACGCGACGTTATTTGAACACGATGATAGCCAACGAAAAATTTATGCGACAGAAAAAAAATAAAATGATGTTGCCTAAAATATCGCATCGCTCTCGATACTAAAGGAACGAACTAATAATCACACACACACGTCATTTTACCACAAATTAGTATTTCATTTATCCTTAATTACACATATTATGCACATTTCCTTATTTATTTTTTGTATTTTTTTCTTCGCTTGCAACACACAATTTATACCGTGTTACTAATAAGTACCGAATTTCAGGTGGGTCCAGTAAGGATCGCAGTCGTCGCTGTAGCCAATGTTACATGTGACGGTCCAACAACTACTCAACGCTAGTCAAGCAAGTCGTTCTATGTTCACAAATACGTTTTAAAGATCAGCCCTAAATCATAAATATAGTCTTGATTGATAAAAATTTAGACATTAGTGCCGATTCTCTTGTTCAATAACTAAACTAAAATTAGACAATCGCTGTCTTTTACTAACAGACAGCGCGAGAAAAGGACGGCTATAGCTATGAACTAAGTCAGAGAGGTCAAACTAGTTTACGCCTTGCGCTTCGCTTCACCGTGTTTTTAGTCGAAATGTTTTTATGTGTCGTCTAAATTTTGTATGATAATATTAGTTCAACTAAATTTGAAAGCTCTAATTTACGTCCGTCTCTTTCTTGTTTTATTAGAGAGAAAAAGTTAGCAATAGTCTAAATTAAGTTATGCACATCAGAATAGGCACCCTTGCCCTCCCCGGCGTTAAATCAACATTGGACAGTTAGCTTCACGCACATTCTTTACAAAAAATATAAATGCACAATCAATACAAATCATAACAGAATAAATTAGGACGAAATTAATCTTCAAAATTTAGAATATTCTCCAGCTCGTTTGTTCACATTTCTGATTTAAGCTGTAAACTTTTCCCATGATAATTACAGGTGTTTACAAAAAAAATTATAAAGGACAGCATGTCGGAAGTGCAAAAATTTTAAGGTGCCTACAAATTGACTCGTTCTTCCATCGAACATCGAAAGTATATTTTCTGGCGAGCGACATAATAATTGACGATCTATCTTTAATTATTATTAAGTATCGCACATTTTTATAGGCACCTTTTTTTGACAAGTAAATTTTTCAACTCATAAAACAAACTCATTTCGCCGCACGTGTCGAACCCGCGGCTATAATATTAATTTTAATACTAATGGCATAACTGCGCGCGCGCAGCCTCTTCAACATCAGTTGGTACAAAATAAAACAATTTGCTGTCCAAATAATGTTGGGAATGTGCAGTAAATGATTCGATTTCCTCTACATCATTCATTTAAAATTTAAATTAATATGCCATCACTCAGTCTTTCAATTCGTGAAACTGTAAATATATAATAATATATTCAAAAATCTGCAATAAGCAACAGTTATAAGTGAAAATGATACAATAGATTTCATATATACAGTAAAAACACCTTCTCATTGTCCA
This sequence comes from Cosmia pyralina, assembly GCA_946251885.1. Classification (NCBI taxonomy): domain Eukaryota; kingdom Metazoa; phylum Arthropoda; class Insecta; order Lepidoptera; family Noctuidae; genus Cosmia; species Cosmia pyralina. The sequence continues at coordinate 23,023,205 of OX276349.1, read as the reverse complement.
AGGCTTGTTTGCTTGTCACAGAAGCTATGACTTTTAATTCTTTACGACTTTATATCTGGCATTTTACATTTTAGGTGTAAACATACAAAAAGTTTCTCATATTTAAACCGGATATAATTTGGTAAGTCGATATTGATCTCTAATCATATTAAGACAGACCCAATGTGACCACATTCTCCCAACTAAGTATAAGTAAGTATCACATGCCGTCATATTCATTTATGTGAAAGAATTAAAATCCGTAGCTTAATCGACCCATTCTGCAGGGTTCAAATTTTTTTGGCAGCAATCAAATGTTTGAGGCAAACCAACTGGTTAGAACATTCCAACATGTTGATATTTTCGAAAAGATTTTTGAAGTATGCGTTGACTTAGAGAAGGTATTACTCTACAACTTTTGGACGAGACATCAATATGATGCAATACTATGTTATTTAGCTATGAGTATATTATTGACTTGACTTTATACATTTTGGAACTTATAATAAATCAACTTTTTTTTTCAGTTGTTGAACCAGTAACGAATCGAGTAACGAAGTAAGTAGAGATAATTATCGCTTTTGACTCTAGAGTAGACCATTAAATTAAAAATCGAGTATTTTCTTTCTTAGGCTCTAATGTGATGTTCGCCAGCAAGGGATGCAGTAGAAAATAAGCAATAAATTTCATCAAGTCATACAGTCAGCCATACTTACACAAAAATAATATTACGAAAATCAGCCACAACTCAAACAACTTATGATCCAACAAAAATCAAGGTACAAAAAAAAATGTATTGTAATCTACTAGAAATGATCAGAAAATGTACCCAAATCATTTGTTACATGACAGGACTCCTGGACTAGATGGGTTTAGAGATTAAAGATATTCTTAATTTTTCTTTCAGTGAAAATAATGCTATATAATTTTTATTCTCATTCCTTGTCCAAGTGCATATTTCAAAAACCTCACCAACATACATATTTGATTGCTGTCCAAACTGTTTGATTCCTAGTAAGTTTACCAGTTATTCAGTAATTTTATTGTTCTTTCTTGTCTTCTGCCGGCGGGGGTGTGGAGGTATCAGTGTCTTCTGGCTCCTCATCTGAATAGTTTATAGGTTCTTCACCCGGCTTCAATAACCGTCCTACGAGGTCGTACTTCTCTGGAAAAATAGAAAGAACAGAGTTAAACTTTTTATTTTCAAACCTTTAGGTACCTATGTGTTGATTGGAAAAATATCGCTGTACTGCATCGCAATTTAGTTTCCAAAAATTTTAACAAATATGGGTTTTTGGAAAAATAACCTTAATAATACCTATACATAAAGTTCACTTTGCAATAAAATTTATTAAAAAAAAAAATCAATAGCACAAGTTATTCTAAAATCAACTTAATATCAGCAGCATAATGTTGATATTTGCTTAAGTGGAAATAACATCATTGGTTACAAAAATGTTTGGTTTGTACATAGTTTGTGAACATAACAAATCTTGTATTAGCTATCGAGCATGAAATGCTAACAATCAATCAACTCAACCTGCCGCAGTCAGAAAGTTGTAGAAAAGAGTAGCCTACCATAAAATCGATCGATCATATGAAATTAACCGTAATCAATGTACTGATTTGTCTAGCACACTGGTCTAGTGTTTACATGCACACAAAACTTTTGTAACGTCGTGGTCAAAAGGTTAATTTCTTTCATTCGGTTGTAGAATTTTTAACTTGTCATTAACTAATGGTACGAGGGCGGCACTGAAAATTTCGGGAATCAAGGAAGTGACACAACATTACTATTTAAAATTGTATTTATTGCTTTTCGAAGTATTCTCCGCGAAATTTGACACATTTTTCCATACGATGGAACCAATCATTGAAGCAACCATTCCATTCGGAAGTTGGGGTCTCCAAAATGGCCGTTTTGTAGACGTCCACAGCTTCTTCAGGTGATGAAAATCTCTGACCACGCAATTTATTCTTTATTTTAGGGAAAGTATAGAAATCATTATGGCTTAGGTCGGGGCTTTACGGCGGATGGTCTAATAATTCTATGTTTTCTTGCTCTAAAAACTCTTTTGTTCTGTGCGCGGTGTGAGAACTCGCATTGTCGTGATGGAGGATGATGCGGCGGTTGCAGTTCTCTTTACGGAGTTCAGAAACGACCTGTGGCAAACAAATGCTAGCATACCATTCTGCATTAACCGTTCTTTGTCCCTCAAGAGGAATAGTCGCAACATGGCCGGTTTTGGAGACAAACGTGGCCACCATTTTTTTTGAAATTCTTCATTTTCCAACACGTGTGCGGGAATAAAAATTGCCACAGATAACTTATACCTATACATAGTCCAAATTGGTTCAATGCCTCTATTCACACCGTCTCTATTCGGAGGTGAATGTTTTTTTTTTAATCTCGGCAAAGAGTTAAGCGTCTTTACGGCGTTAATATTTTTTGAATATTTAAATAATGTTTATAAATAGAATATCATCAAAAACCATGATTATTTCAATAAAAAATCGTTTATGAACAAATTAACATTAATTTGTGTTCTAAACTCAAAAATATTTGAATTTTGTATTTTTCATATTAGGCTGTTTATCAGCTTTATACCATTGCTTCTCCTTCAACTTGGCGAAAGCAAAGCGCGGAAAAAAAAGAAAAATTTGATCATAGCTTCCTAATAATTCTTGACAAAAATATTTTTCGTTATTTTATTTTATTTCTTCGAAAGTATATTGAAAGACGTCGTTTGATACGCGTGGACATTTGTTATTGCAGTTCTCGGCTCAAAAACAACCTCGCCTACGGCTCGGGTGTTAATTCCGCCTATGCAATAACAAAAATTCTCCACTTGTATCAAAATTTACTATTTATTTCTGTACTATTGAATTCTATTTGCTAAAGGGCACCGCACAAAATGACATGACATAGCCGTTCGGCGAATTTTAACTTTAAAAGACTGTAAGTAACACGATGAATGACTCAATACGGGCGCAAAAAGAAATAATGGCGAGTTTTAGAGATATAGCTATTATTATGTTGTAATCAAAAATATAAATTTTGTCTATACAACTAGTGTCAATTCATATTTTATGGTTTAAAAACATATTTCAGGCAAATTGGCCCAATGGCGTTTTCCTATCATTTTGTGAGGGGTACTTTCCAAAATGGCTTCGGGATGAGGGGGCCTAAAACGTCAAATGCCTAGGAGCCCTGGGTTTCTATGTCCGGACCTGACGGTAATCTTATTAACCATTAAATGTAAAGTGAAATACCTACCGTTTTCTGAACACAAATCATTGCCGAGAGAACGGGCCGGGCCTAACGTTCAAAAGTACCATTCAAAAGTAAACCCTCTAAGGTTTAGAACTATAGAGGTTTTACTTTTGAAAGTGGAACAGTACTGTATAGTGGCATCATTACCACGTTACACTGCAGCGGACAGAACAGAACATGACCTACTGAAACCGGCTTTCCATAGACTTAGTGATAATGTATTATAGCTTCAATAGTGAAGAAAGCACGTGTGCTTCGTAGGTTGAACTAAACAATAGAGTACTCGAGAGATTGAAAGATTCCTTTTAACCTATTATTTTTTTTAGTACAGACTCCTTCGTATCGCTGGCACGTAGTACATTCATTCTAGATTTTTTTTCGGCATAATTTTTTATTTTTTTGAAACCGGTGTTATATGTACTTATTACATAGGCAACTCTCCCTCTCCCTCCTCGCGACGCTTCACCCCCTCCCCCTCCATAAAGAGTCTTCTTTTGCAATTTTCTGTAATTTGTAGAAAAACGGTGCATGCTAGGGTAAAATGACCAAGGAGTAAATTAATCCTCATAAAATTACCTACAAATAAGCTCTGACATTAATTTTGATAGATGTTATAGTTTCCGAGTAATTGTTTAACAAAGTTGACTAAAAATTGGTGTCGAACCAAATAAACTTTAAGGATATCCCTATTCAAAAATCAAACAAAATAATGAATGCAAAGTCCACAATAATATTTGTCAAAAATATAATAGGTTGGGGAAAAAGTTTCTTCGCATTTTTTAAGAAAATTCAAAACATTTTTTAATATACATTATTTACATTTATCTAAAGTATGTAGGTACCATTTTGTTCGATAACTTTTTGCCATCTTGTAAGTAGGGACATGATCCCATTGCTATAGAAATTTTGGGACTTCTGATCAAAATACCGCGACAAGTGGTTTTGGCAGACCTCTGGTGATGTTAACCTGACACTGCCTAAAGAATTCTGAAGAGACCGAAACAGGTGGAAATTTGAAGGTGCAAGGTCAGGACTATACGGCGGATGCATTAACACCTCCAAGCCAAACTCTCTTAATTTTTGCTGAGTGGCTAAAGATGTGTGAGGTCCAGCGTTATCATGATGAAAATCACACCCCTTCTGTTGATTAATCCTGGCCGCTTTCTCTCAACTTCTTGCTTTAATCTCATCAGTTGTTCACAGCAGAGTTCAGAATCGATGGTCCCGCCTGGTGGTAACAGCTCATAATGAATAATGCCCTTCATAGCCCACCACACACACAGCATCACCTTGTTGCGAGTTAACCCGGGTTTCGCCACAGTCTGTGAAGCCTGACCGGCCTTTGACCACGACCTTTTTCGCACATTCTTGTCGTACGTGATCCACTTTTCATCACCAGTGATCAGCTTCTTCAAAAATGGTTCGGTTTCATTACGTCGTAATAAAGAATCACAAAATGAGTACACGGTTCATTAGGTTTCTTTCAGTGAGCTCGTGAGGTACCCAAATATCGAGCTTTTTTGTGTACCCAGTTTTTTTCAAATGCGCCAAAACTGTTTTGTGGTCAATTCCCAGTTCTTCAGCTACGTCGTAACTACTGATATGCCGATCTTGCTCCACTTTTTCAAAAATGGCATCCATTTTATCAGTAATAGGGCGACCAGAGCGACGTGCATCTTTGACATCAAAATTTCCGGATTGAAAACGCTTAAACCAAATGTGTGCTACTCTCACAGACACTGCACTGGGTCCATAAACATCGCAAATTTTTTTCGCGGCTTGCGTTGCATTTTTACCTTTTTTGTAGTAAAATTTTAAAATCTATCGAATTTCTTCATTAGATTCACTCATCTTGACAGTACGAAAAACAAATGAAAATCACACAATTTCCTAATTTGAATTTAGAATTATATTCTTTAAAACTTAAACATTCAATGATACCAAAACCAGCCAGATAGAAATAGTATAGCCAAAGAGATTTTATTTTAAGTTCATACATACTATAATGCGAAAAGACTTTTTCCCCAACCTAATATTACTTATTTAAGTACAACAAAGACCTTGACATCTTACACATTGTGGAACAATGCAATCCAGCTCTCACACAACCAAATCTTTTCCTGCAACCCTTTTTGCAACCACATGATATTATCTTCAGTATTGACTCAGTTGCTGGTGACTTTGTTATAAATATGACTGATAAAAAGTTGTCATTTTTTCTCCGTGCCCATTGTTCTGAGCTCAGTACATTCCCTTGTACAAGTCAATAATTTTGTAATGTTATATCCCCGAAACTGTTCACCAATGCGTTGGAGGACGTCTTCAAGATGTTGGACTGAACTGGACTGGACAGGGTATCTACGTGAGTACATCTCACATCTTCGCTTTGCCGATGACATCCGTCATAATGGCAGAGTCGCTGGAACAGTTAGATCAGATGCTGCACAGCCTAAATGGAGCCTCTCGGCGTGTTGGCCTCGGCATGAATTTGGACAAGACAAAAGTCATGTACAATTCACCGTCTTGCCGAGTTCAGTCCACATCGAAGGGGCGCTTCTCGAAGTTATGAAGGAGTATGTCTACCTAGGGCAAGTCATCCAGCGCGGTAGACACAACTTTGAGAAAGAAGCCGACAGAAGGATCCTGTTGGGTTGGGCGGCGTTTGGAAAAAAGTCTTCTCGTCGCCTACCCCACAATATTTGAAGACTAAGGTCTTCAACCAATGCGTCGTGCCCGTCATGACATACAGTGCTGAAACAAGGATACTGGACTGTCCACGTTGTCAACTACAGTAAAATCAAGAATTGGAAAAATCAAAACTGGAACTGGATTGGAATTGGGAATATGTATTCAAGGTCGCACAGCGCGCCATGGAGCGGGCTATGATCAGAGATTGATGGATAAAATCAGGAATGAAATTATCCGGAAAAGAACCGGAGTTACTTACCGACATAGCTTGAGTAAGCAAACTGAAGTGGCAGTGGGCTGGCCATGTTTGTCGAAGGACCGATGGCCGGTTGAGCAGACGACTCCTGGAGTGGAGACCGGGTATCGGCAAGCGTAGTGTGGGACATGGACCGACGACCTTAAAAGGTTGCTGAGAAAGACTGGATGCGGAAGGCGGAGGATAGGGTGTTGTGGTGCAGCCTGGGAAAGGCCTATAAGGGTACAACATAACATCGGTTTCAAAAAAACAAAAATTATGCCGTTTCGCCCATACATTCAAATCTAGAATGAATATACTAACGACAATTATTCAAATTTTGTTGGCCCCAAAAGTTCGCCACTTCCACTGCGATATCGGTGGCAGCGCAGAGGTCACTTTGGCTGCACGTTTTGGGGCGCACAGGGCAGGATAGGAGGTTGAGCATAGTTTGCGAGACAGCTCCACATCCACACCCGTGATAATGCCGTTCCGTCGAAGTAGCCCCACTTTACGAGGTTCCTCTCCCCGATTACAGACTGATATGTGACGAGATTTTTACAATAGTGTTTTCATTTAGCGAGATTGCTGTCCTAAAATATATATATATTTTTTTTGGAGGTAATGTCGAACACAACACATTAGATATCAAGCCCAGAAAAAAATAGAAAAGCATGGTATGTACCTAGAGTTGTAGAGTACCGTAACCGTGTTTAAACAAATGTATTCTGTACTAGCTGTTGCACGCAACGTCTACGATCCAGGATGAAAAGTAGCCTATGTCCTTACCTAGGTCATGGTCTACCTGTTTGCCAAATTTAATCCAAATCCGTTCACCCATTTTAGCGTGAAAAGCTTAAATAAAGCAAGCAAAATTAAATAAATATTGGAAGCAGGCGGGACCCATTTAAAAATATAATAAAAATGGTATGAGTCCCTCCTGCTTCCAACATTTATTTAATTTAAAATGGGCTTGTTTTTAGCTTTTCAGTTTTTTTAACTTAAGTTTTTTACCGCAGTTGGGTTTTTAAATTTTTTTAATTAAGTACTTTTTTTTATTTTTTAGTTTTATTATTTAATGAGTTTGTATACAAACCTAAATACGCATGACACATAAATACTATCCGTCTTATTACAAAACAAGGTTCATCTTCAAACTCAAGTTTAAACCATGGACCCTTTTTTGAATTTCGAACTTTATTCCGACACATTAAGTTGTCAGTTTTACAAAACTGACAACTTAGTACCAGACTAAATTGTCAGTTTTGTATAAAGAACTGTATTTCTATCACAGCTAGGTTCTTATTACATAAACTGGCTCGATGGTTTAAACCATGACAGAAGAAAAACCTCGTTTTGTAATAAGACCGATTAAGATTACGCAAGATTTCGCAAGGGATTTAGTTCTTGGTATCATTATAAGTTTTATATACTATTTTTCTAATCACCTTTTAAAACCCTTTATTTTGATACCCCACTCGACAGGTATTGAGAAAAAAAATTTTTTTTTAAGACATAATTTGGCGCCAAAAATCCGCCATTTTGTTTTTCTTTTATCTTGATATACAGTGTCACTCTCACAGTAAATACGAATCTAACGACACCTCTTAAGCTAAAATCCATCGAGCCGTTCAGGCCGCAGAGCGTGCCAAACAATTATACATACCTACATACATTCATACTCTCGAAAAACATAACCCTCCTTCTGGCGCAGTCGGGTAACAAACTCACTTTCGCATTTATAATATTAGTTAGGATTTCAGATTATCACTGAAACCTAATGCCATGCATGGCATGCTGTTTTATTGCCTTAATGTCATTTGCAACAAAGGTATCTAAAAGGACGAGCAATTACTCAACAAAGTAAACCCTTACTGCATTTGAGCAACTTCACAATCATTAAACAAAGTATGTTCTCGAGTAAATCTTATTGTTCAGACCGAAGAAAGGAGGCGCGCACGGACCGATAGAGCGGATCGCGGGCCGATGCGTCAGCTCAGTTTTACGCAATATGCTACACCGCACTGCGATTAAGAACTTAGTGATTGTAAGTCTTCCCCACTGAAAATTCTTAGCAAAGATAATGCTGGCAGGATTTAAAGCAATAAGTACTGTATATCTCGAAGAGTCATTGTATAGTAGGCACACCGTGGAGTTTTATGTCGAGATTAAAGCTGCGACAAAACTCTGCGGGACTCAGGACCAAAATAAATTACAAAATTGACATACACACATCAAAAGTGTCTAGGGATCAAGCATTTTTATGCGGATTTCTTGAGATTGAGATGTGGCTTTGTAATAAATTTATGATTTTATAAATTTATATGGATCCTTTTTGGTGCATTTCATAATTTGAATCAGGAACTGTGAATCAAATTCGAGTAAAAGATGAAAATCAGCTGTCAATATTTTCCCTATAAAAACATACAACGCATTGAAGACATTATTAGTGCTACTGTTTCCCTACTACTGATTAAAACCAACGTTATTATGGAGCGGCGACGTCATTTAAGCAGGGAAGAAATGCTCAGAGCCGTGGGAATGATAGAAGCTGGTTCCCGGCAACGTACTGTGGCTTTAGCTCTGAATACAAGTCAGAGTGTTATCAGTCGACTTTGGACACGTTACCGAAGCACTGGTACCGTGGCTGAGCGCCATGGAGGACGGTATCGCTGCACCACACGGATACAAGACCGATACATTCAAATCTTAACTCGAAGAGCTCCAACTATAACCGCCATGATGTTAGCCGTGAGGCTTCATCACTCTTCAGGGAACTTAATTAGCGACCAAACAGTCAGAAACCGCTTGCATGAAGTGAACCTTCATTCCCGAAGACCGCTACGGGTACCACCTATAGCAATGCACAATCGTAGGATTCGATATCAATGGGCTCTTGAACACAGAAATTGGGCAGAAGAACAATGGCGTTTCGTGTGCTTTTCTGATGAGTCTCGTTTTGGTATGAGACCGGATACAAGACGTATACGACACTGGAGAACCCCTGGACGCCAACAGCGATTAAAATCCTGCCAGGAAGTCCATCCTTATAGTGGTGGAACCATCATGGTATGGGCGGGTATTTGGATCGGCGGAAGAACTGAGTTGATTTGGATCAGAGGCAACCTCAACGCTCAAATTTATGCTGAGACGATTGTATCAGACGTCATCGTTCCTCTACAAGTGCAAATCGGTCCCTTATTTCAGTTAATGCATGATAATGCACGACCGCACACCGCAAGAGTTGTAAGACAGACTCTCGCCGCAGCTAACATCAATGTCCTGCCCTGGCCTGCTCAGTCGCCAGACTTGAACCCGATTGAGCATGCATGGGATATGCTACAGAGAAGAGCTCTGCCGAATATGGAGGGTATCCAGTCGCAAGAAGACCTTTTTTTGTTGTTGCAACGAACATGGGCGGCCATTCCACAGCGTGATTTGGATGAACTCATTTTGAGTATGCCAAACCGATGTTCTTGTGTTGTTAGTGTTCGCGGTAGAAACACGGATTATTAATTGTTTAAGTTACCCAATAAAATTTTAAAGAAAACTGTTATTTCAGTCTTTTTTTCGAACTTTAATGTTAGTGGTTCAAATGTCAAAAATCCCTTTATTAGGAAAATGGCAAATTTCTTTATTAATGCAAAGGTGATTGGTTTATCGTTACTGTGACAAACGAAAACACTTTATTTGATGAATCCTTAAAGAAAATTTTAATTAATATCAATCAGGAGAAAAGTTATTGCAAAAATATACAGGGTGTTTGGTGCATCGTTTGCCAAATTGAATTGGCCGAAAGAAGAGGTCATTTGCTATCGCTTCAGGCTCAAGTACTCATTTTTGGCCACACCGGTTTTTTTATTACAACTTTCTAATTTTTATTTTGAAAAAATCCAAAACTCAGCATTAAAGCTTAAATTAAAAAAAAGTTTTAAGTGTAGTCGTCAAATTTCATTTTTATTTACATATGTACTGTTGTATGGCTCTATCAAATTTAAAATTACTTGCCAGTTACATCTAGTTTTTTTTTAATAAATCACAAAGTTTTTGGAAAAATAAAAAATGAACTTAAAACTCAACTTTAAATAGCTATAAAAAAAAAACTAAAAGCGATCGGGATCTTCGAATTATTTTAAAAAGTTCTCTAGTCTATCCCCTTTCCAACGGTATGCAATGTGTTAAAAAACTCTTTTAATATCTTTAATAATTAGCTAAATGTGTAGTCGAGACACATCAGGCTGATATTGGATATTACGTTTAAAACACTAGTTTTCGCATAAATTACATGCTATTAGTAGATAGATACTGTTATCTCACGTCTTACGTAGTCTCTTATCTCGTTCTTACATAGGGAACTTTCCTCGAAATTGAAAAAAAAATACATTATTACAAAAATAATCATTTATTAATAAGTAATTTAATTACATACTAATCTTACAAGAATTAGAATTTCTGCAAACAGAGTTGCCCTTATTATTAGCTGATTTGCCAATTTTCAGTGAAGACAGGTCTTTTGTTTTCCAACATGAGGGTTGTCCCGCTCATTGGAGAATAACCGTCAGGGAGTACTTGAATGATGCATTCCCGGACTCATGGATTGGGAGGGATGGCCCTATTCCTTGGCCTCCACGTTCTCCAGACTTAACTCCGTTGGATTTTTACGTCTGGGGACGGGCCAAAGAACTCGTCTACGCCACGGAAGTTGAGACAAGAGATGATTTAGTCCAACGCATTGAGGCGGCTTTCATGACGATCAAAGCAGAAATGCGTTTACGCACCACTACAGTTGAGATAAGACGAAGATGTCGCGCGTGCATACGCAATAGTGGTAGACAGTTTGAACAAGACTTGTAAGATTAGTATGTAATTAAATTACTTATTAATAAATGATTATTTTTGTAATAATGTATTTTTTTTTCAATTTCGAGGAAAGTTCCCTATGTAAGAACGAGATAAGAGACTACGTAAGACGTGAGATAACAGTATCTATCTACTAATAGCATGTAATTTATGCGAAAACTAGTGTTTTAAACGTAATATCCAATATCAGCCTGATGTGTCTCGACTACACATTTAGCTAATTATTAAAGATATTAAAAGAGTTTTTTAACACATTGCATACCGTTGGAAAGGGGATAGACTAGAGAACTTTTTAAAATAATTCGAAGATCCCGATCGCTTTTAGTTTTTTTTTTATAGCTATTTAAATTTGAGTTTTAAGTTCATTTTTTATTTTTCCAAAAACTTTGTGATTTATTAAAAAAAAACTAGATGTAACTGGCAAGTAATTTTAAATTTGATAGAGCCATACAACAGTACATATGTATATAAAAATGAAATTTGACGACTACACTTAAAACTTTTTTTTAATTTAAGCTTTAATACTGAGTTTTGGATTTTTTCAAAATAAAAATTAGAAAGTTGTAATAAAAAAACCGGTGTGGCCAAAAATGAGTACTTGAGCCTGAAGCGATAGCAAATGACCTCTTCTTTCGGCCAATTCAATTTGGCAAACGATGCACCAAACACCCTGTATGTTGATCCCTAGACACTTTTGATGTGTGTATTTTACCGAAGGTGCTGTATAAAGCAGTAAATGTATGAAAGAAACTTGTAGGCGGGTATCACACCTCTGCCGTAAAATCGCACGATATTCCGCTACTCGTATCGCGATTCGAGTAGTAGAACATCATGCGAGTCAGTTGAATTGAACTACTGCGGTTTCGCTAGTATGGTTTCGCGGCGGAGGTGTGATACCCGCCGTAAAGGTGTCAGATTGTCGCCTAACGCCTGTCGGTTTTTATTAAATAGGCCGCTGATGCAATGATGGGCAGCCTATCCATGAGAAGATTCGCAAGAAAAAAAAAAGGTTTGCATTTTTGCAAGCGTGGTCAATGCTTGTGCTTTTTAAAAGAGGCTTTTGCCCTGCAGCGGGGCAGTGACAGAGGCAGACATAGCATTAATATTACAGGCTTAAATTGCGATCAAACTGTACTGCAGTACAAAATATAGAAGGACAATTAATTTGTAAAAGAAATACAATGCCCAAAATTATGAAAATTAATCTATTTTGATAAATAAACATAAAACCCACATTACATAATTTAATGATAGCATTAAAATATACCTACCTCAATATTGTGTGTTGTGTTCTGATCATAAACTTATCGTTCAAGACCGGTCTGATAACGGCGCATGACAATGTGAAGCCAAGACATGGAAATATTGCTTAAAATGTACATAATACGTAATCAAGATTACATAATAATATTATGTAACCTTTGGCAGGAATAAGGGTAATAACCCTTATTAACCCTTATCCTGGCAAAGGTGAAGAAACCTCATTAAAATATTGTACTACTGACCGAAATTGAGTTCAAACAGTTCAATACTCTGTTGTATTATGGTCGACAGCACATTATTCATACGAAATGTAAATAACTTTTTGTTGACTATTTTTATCTCGAATGTGTGAAGCCTTCACGTGTGGAAGCACGTGTAGACTTCATATTATCTGACAAAGTTTGACAGATGAGTTTGTATTCGAAACACAGCTCTGAATAATATATATCATAATAATCAGCTTGTAAATAAATACCTGGACCTGATTCACTCAGATACTTTGACTATTGTTATTATATTGTATGATTTATATTTTTTAACTGAATATTTTTACTGGTGTATCGCAGCACCAGTAAAAATATTCAGTTCGGAGTATAGTGATACTCCGTCATATTAATCTCTGTACCTGTTTGGTCAGTAAAAAAATAAGTATGTATGGTGTCGCGAATTGTCAATAGATAACACTGGAAAGACGCAGCGCGAGATCATGGCAGAAATGAAGAGGCAGCTAACAACAAAACAACAGTGACCCTATAGGCAAATAAAAGGTAACAAAGCTTGTAGCATTAATTACTCAAGTAACCGTTCAGTGAGGTAACATTTCGAAATTAAGGTGATTGCGCAGTAATATCCCGCAAAATACAATTTTTCTTCCGTTTTTCGCAATTTGCAGATCAGTATCAGGTTGTATGTTGATAAAGATATGATACGCGGCTATAACTAATATGTATTTAAGTACATAATTTTAACCATAAGAAACATCAATACATCTTTCTAAGTTAGATTTGTTCCAAAACGTCATGATTTTTGAAATCAAATTTATAGAGAACAAAGCTTATACATATACGTATAGAGAGATGTGTTGATGATTCTTATGATTATAATTATGTATATACAGGGTGTCCCGTAAATAATGGATAACCTCTTAAGGGGTCATTGTACTCATCATTATGAACAACTTTTACTATGGGACCAAACCTGAAATCGCGAAAAAAAAATAAGCTGTTCAGTACATTTATGTTCGCACAATTCGTCAAAATGTAGGGAACGGCTGATTTTTTTTTCGCGATTTCAGGTTTGTCCTAAAGTAAAAGTTGTTTATAATGATGAGTACAACAACCCCTTAAAAGGTTATCCTTTATTTACGGGACACCCTGTATACATATTTTTTATAGCCGCGTATCATATCTTTATCAACATACAACCTGATACTGACCTGCAAATTGCAAAAAACGTAAGAAAATTTGAATTTCGCGGCTCCCCCTTAATAACAACCGGATTGCCATATGTTCCGCGCTATAAAACTGAGCTATACACGAATCCCGTCAAACACGTGATGAAATCTGATCGTTCTATATTTAGAGGGGGCGCTTATGAGCTGATAACGCGCTGCACCTATCCAATATGCAGATAACAATTGTTATTATGAATATTTTATGATAACCTATCACTTCGAAAGAGTTGATGTTTGACTGCGTAATTTGGAATTCTGTAAGCCACGCCCCACCGCCCCACTTGTGGGGGGGAATTCAAAGGCATTTCAAGAAATGGCAGCCACATTTATCTTCTTGCGCTTATACGTAGCCAAATTGCCAATATGGTATTTTTCAGTCTCGAAATAATTACTCTCGCAAGAGTGGAATGTCAATACTGTCATGTAAAACACAGCTACTTTTTTGACTAGATGACCAGTGCCTCATTTCGAAGGAAAGAGGAAGGTCTAACAAGCCAGCCGCGGCTGACTTCTGCACTGCATTGTTGCGCTGGCAGATCTGTGACACTAGGTATAGCGGTCATTCAGACGCAAATGAATGAATGAGTCGGATGATATCGGAGAAAAGTAATTTCCATCAGAAAACATACGGTTTTATCTTAGATCAAAACAACGAGAACAAAGTCTAAGAGGTTCATTCAATGTCACTTGTTTATATGAACGAGTAGTTCTAGTACGAGAAGAGGACGCCATGGTCTAGACTCTAGGGATTAAATATCAGCACGGTAATTACTTATTATATGTAGCATTGATCTGTGATCTCCACATGACCTTCAGTTGCTGTTACGGTGAGTAGATCTTCAACAAGACGAAATCTGGGCTTCAGTACTAAACAAATGAGCAAATTAACATCTCTGCAGCGCCGCGCCGTTATTCAAAAATTAATTTCGCGATTACTTATTACTCAAGATCTCTAGAGAGAACTCATTTGTTACGAATTCCTTCAAAAGATCCGCAACATCTAGGCTATCAAGGTGTGCTCGCTCATGTCTTTTATAAAAATGTATTATCACAGCAATATCTATCACAAAAGTCTTTCTTGCCTTGATCAAGTCATCAAGACTTGATGGATTCACTGGATTCACCGAAAAGAAGAGACATAACGAGCGTGGGATCGTGGAGGGACAGCTAGAGAGTGGGATGCTTTTTCCGAAACGTGGGAAGGAATAAAAAAAAACATGTTATAATCAAGTCTTTTACCGAGTGTCGGCACGAGCTTTTCGACAATAGTTGATAGCGTGACTTAATGTTTAGGGTGCGCCGGACGGACACGTTTAGTACCTACCGACCGTCACTCATTACAAGCTTTTTTACATATTTCACCTACTCATGGGGGGATTAGCTGGCTTTCTTCATGCATCAAAGCCTAAATAAGTAAATAGGTTCCGCCTTTTCAATCAGAATTCTTAATTGGCACCAACCGACACACCCATTACGAATTTACGACATACCAAGTTCTGACCTTCAACAAACCTATTGATTGTGAATTATTTGTTGTGTTATGTTTCTTTATCTGATTACTTCTGAGTATTTTAGTACAGCTAAACACGCTACGGGCTGAACTGGCCCCGATTTGGTTGGTCAGCGCCTCAACTATGCTTAAAATGTTGAAGACCTTTACTTGGAGAGAAAGCAAAAAGATTTGGAAGAACTTCAGTACTCGAAGAAGTCTTCAATCGGCTTTGCTAATAAAGTGCCACCAGAAAACTTATATCGTTAAAATTAAAGAGAACAAAAAGCGGTGCAATATTCCACCAAAAAACACAACATGAGTTTCAAAAGCAAGAAAATTACTTATTTTTACAAGCTTTTATTTAAGGGGATACATTAATTTTGTGTTTTAAAATGCATTTAAAACCAAATGTATACATGGTTAAATAATTTAGATTTTCCATGTGTTATTTGACTATATTGTCTACTGCTGTACTAAAACCGAAACAATCATGTTTCGGTTTTAGTACTTGAAATTTATTCGACAGAAAAAAAAATCAAAATAGCACATCTATTTTCCTTATTGTGCAGTAAAATTTGCTTTAAATTGAGGGTGTTACGACGGGTGGCCAGATATTATAGATAAATAAGACGACCAGACTATTTTATGTATCGTGTATTCAGCCATTGCATGACGAGCGATCGGAGTCGGTGACAAGACAACAGGATCCGGAAATACCACAGATAATATATATTTTATAAAGACTGATACACATACGTAACATCTCCCTTATTAAGAAAAGAAAATGGAATCATTACGTGGAACATGGTACGTAAGTATACTCTTTTTTTTTTTTTTTTTTTTTAACATTAACAAAATTCTTATATACTAGTAGACTAAGTGGAACGGAACATCTCTAAGAAGTGACAAGTTGACTTGACTGACATTTACATTGCGACAGTTCTGACAGTGACGTCTATCAAATTGACTTAACTAAGTTTTGACAGCTACTAACAAAACAAAATTAGGTTTGACAATGCTTGTACAACAAACAATACATTTAGTATATTAAATTAAAACTAAGTACAAATTAAGAACTTAATCTAGACCAATTTTCAAAATCTTCGGGGCTTTATTATTGCTCTACCGAATGAAGAATAAGTTGTGTGTTGAGTTTGTTTATTTGGTGTATGTGATGTGTTTGTTTTTGTTTCAGATTCTTGGACAGGATTACTTGTACAAGGAGATTGATAATTAGATGGAGATGACGACGGCAGTATATTGGAAGGCGACGGTGGATCAGTGTCAAGTGGAACTGATGGGGATTGAAGTGAACTTCTTCTACTAGGAGCGGACTCAGTTGGTGAATGTTTTGGCTGTAGGATATGTTGGCGATTACGGCGAAAAGTACCTTCCGGGGAGACAATAGTATATGATCTAGGCTGTGGACCTATGTCTGACACAGTACCAGGTGTCCAAATACTGTCTGGCTGTTTCTGGAAGTAAATTTTATCACCAATGTTTAGGGAAGACAACGGTTTAGTATGTTTATTATAATAAATCTGTGATTTGTTCACTTTTATTTGAGTTTTATTTGTTAGAGACCTGTAGTTAGGTATTTTAGGTTTCAGAGTTTGTTCTAAGACTGGAAGTTTAGTTCTGAGTGTCCTGGACATTAGTAATTGGGCAGGCGAATACATATTTTCTTTAGGTGTATTCCTATACTGTAATAATCCTAGATGAGGGTCTGTATTATCAGTAAGACATTTCTTTAATATGTTTTTAACCGTGGCTATGGTTCTTTCTACAAGACCATTAGACCGTGGATAATAGGGACTTGATGTAATATGTTGTATTTGCCAATCTAAAGCAAAATGATTAAACTCTTTTGAGTTAAATGGGGGACCATTGTCTGAAATTAGAATGTTGGGTATTCCATGTCTGGAAAATATAGACTTTAGGTGACTAATGACAATTTTACTAGTAGAACCACCTGCTAGCTTTACAAGCTCGACATATTGGGAAAAATAATCTACGACTATGACATACTTGTTTGAATTGAAATCAAATAGATCAACTCCGACTTTATTCCAAGGGATTGGTTTTACCTCATGGGGCTGTAGTGACTCTTTGGAATTGCTGCGTCTGTTAGTGAGACAGTTATGACAATTATTAACATATTTTTCTATATCAGAGTACATATTGGGCCAGTATACTAGATTTCTTGCCAATCTTTGGCAACTATGAATACCTTGGTGACCTTCATGTATCTGTTTCAAAATGTCTTTTCTCATGGCTACTGGTATAATGACACTGTTGTTTTTGAAGACAATACCATTAATTATATGTATATCGGTTTTTAAAGGAAAATAAGGCCTAAGTATGTCTGGAAGCAATTTTTTATGTTCAGGCCAACCTGTTATGCAATATTTACTTAAGAGTGACAATTCATTGTCTTGGGAAGTCTGTTCTTGAATAGATTTAAGTTTATTTGGACTAACTGACAGTGATCTAATGACTAAATTGACATGTAAATCTAGATCAGAATCTAGATCATGTAATGACTGTTCTGGTAAAGCTGCTCTAGACAGAGTATCAGCTACATAAAGATATTTACCTGGTTTGTAAGTTACGTTCAGGTCATATGGTTGTAATCTTAGCATTATTCTTTGAAGACGGGGTGGAATGTTATAAATTGGTTTTTTATACAGCGATACTATTGGTTTGTGATCTGTTTCAACTAAAGTGTGGCGACCATAGACATATTGGTGAAACTTTGTACAACCAAATAGGATTGCTAACAGCTCTTTCTCAATCTGAGAGTATGACTGTTGACATGAGCTTAATGAAGCTGAAGCATATGCTATGGGGTGTTTATCATGGCAAATCACTGCACCCATGGCATCTTTAGACGAATCAACTGACAGTGTAATTGGTTTATTTTGATCATAATATGTCAAGACAGGGGCTTTTGTTATACATTCCTTTAATTCATTAAATTCTACATTATGTCTCTCTTGCCAAGACCATTCATTATCTTTAGACAGAAGTGTTCTTAAATTAGAAGTTTTATCTGACAAATTCTCTATGTATGAGCCTAAGTATGTAACCATACCTAAAAACCTTTGTAATTCTGTGACATTTGTTGGTGGTGGCATACTGCAAATGGCTTTCACTTTGTTTTCATCAACTCTCACACCATCTTTAGAAAAGATGTGTCCTAGGTACTTGACTTCACTTTTACATATATTAGACTTGTCTTTATTAAATTTTATTCCTATTTCTCTAGCTCTATCTAAGACTTGTTTTAACCTAAAATCATGTTCTTGTTTAGTTTGACCGTAAATTAGGAAATCATCCATCATGATTTTGACTCCTGGAATATCACTGAATCTATTTGTCATGATGGAATGAAACAGTTCTGGGGCTGCATTTATCCCGAAGGGAAGTCTTAGGAATCTATATCTACCTTGAGGTGTGATGAATGTACATAGTTTTGAGGAAGCTTCATCTAACTTTAGCATATAAAAACCTTTGTTTGCATCTAGGGTAGTGAAATATTGTGAACCAGAGAGGCTGGATTTAATTTCATCAATAATTGGAAATTGATAATGAGGACGCATAATGGCTTTATTAAGTTTTCTTGGATCAATGCACAGGCGTAGTTTACCATTTTTCTTTGATGCAATTACAATTGAGCTTACCCATTCAGTAGGTTCCTCGACTTTGACTATAATTTGATTTTTTTTTAACATGGCTAATTCTTCTTTTAATTGTTCTAAGAGACTGAATGGAATTCTACGACAGGCATCTATAGACGGTACAGCATCAGGCTTCATTGACAAATGACATTCATAATCTTTAAGACAACCTATTCCTGAGAAGAGATCTTTATATTTGTCAAGCTGTGATACATTGAGTGACTCATGAAATTGGACATTATGGACTCTTTTAACTAATTTTAAATTCTCACAACTGTTGCGACCAATAATATTCCTACAGGGTATATCTATAATGTGGAAATTAACATTGTATAGTTTGTTGTTATGTGTGACAGACAGAATGCATTGACCTACAGTCGGTAATACTTCACCGCTAAAGGTTGATAGTTTGTGACTACTTTTCTTTAAACTACTCAATGGCAAATTAAGTTTTTTATAAGAGTTAAATGATAAAATGTTAGTGTCAGCACCTGTATCAAGTAAAAAGTCTACATTCTTACTATTTATGGACAAAGTTGTATGATAAGGGTTTTTTTTGCTGACAGAAATCTCATTAGTGAAAAGACTATTTAGAAAATAAGTATCAGTACCCGTACTTTCTTCTTCTTCTTCTATGGATCTCACATGTTTGCTGCGGCAACACTTGGCAAAGTGATTGGGCTTGTGGCAGTTGTTACAGATGACTCCTATGGCTGGACATTTTGTTCGGTGAACTTGACCACATCTGGAACAATTCTTGGTTGACTGTTTGGATTGAGGTTCTTGACTGGACGATGCTTTACTTGATTGACGACTTTGACTTGTTTGAGACTGATGACTTTGACTTTCTTGACGGCTATGACTTCTTTGACGACTGTGACTTCTTTGACTGTGACTTTTTTGATTGCGACTCTCTTGACTACGATGTGTTTGGCGACTGTGATGCGATTGACGACTGGCAACGACACTTACTTCTTGGCTTGATAAAGCTTTAGCCTGTAACCTAGTATTTCTTAGTGTTTTAGCGAGACTGACGGCGGCATCAAATGTTGATGGTTTCTCGATCAGGATACGTTCTCTGATGTACGAGCAAGATGAATTTAAGTTCCATGAGAATATGTCCTTTACTATATCATCGGCAAGACCTTCAAAATTGCATTGGATACTTAGATTCTTGAGATCCGTGGCATATGTCTCAATTTCTTCATCTGGACCTTGTTTTCTGTTGAACAGCTTATGTCTTTCGACGGAAATATTGACACGTGGTGTGAAGTAGTCTTCAAATTTGGCGAGTAAATCCTTATAGGTGATCTTGTCAATTTGTATGTTAAACGAGTAAAATATCTGAAGAGCGTCTGGGCCTATGATTTGTAGTAAAATGGCTACCTTTCGTTTGTCTGGTTGTTCTTCTAAATTGTTGGCTATCATGTAAATCTCTAGACTTGTGTTGAAATTTCTCCAAGCCAATGGCATGTTCGAGTTGTTGATATCTAAGCTGAAATTACTCGGCGGCAGGGGATAACTTGTATTATTTGCGTTTTTATTTTCCGGCATTTTAGGGCTGGACCACGCGGCGACGTTTTACTCGAAATTTTTTTTTTTTTTTTTTTTTTTTTTTTGACTGTTTGCGGCACTTACTTTTGTGGTTTTTTGTGACTTCTTTTTCTTCTGTATCTTCTGACACCATGTTACGACGGGTGGCCAGATATTATAGATAAATAAGACGACCAGACTATTTTATGTATCGTGTATTCAGCCATTGCATGACGAGCGATCGGAGTCGGTGACAAGACAACAGGATCCGGAAATACCACAGATAATATATATTTTATAAAGACTGATACACATACGTAACAGAGGGATTCTAAATATGTTAAGAACTTATTAAGCTAAAAATTTATTTAAGTATAGCATTTTGTCAAAAATCTACATTTAAACGAAGCGCGTTTAAATTCCGGTGCGCGTGAGTCTTTCTAACTCGCGCGTCAAACTAGATGCCATAGCGCCATTTCACTTACACACCGAGCTAAACCACGCTTCGATATATCCTCTTAACTTGCAATGTTCGTATGTAAGTTGTCCTTTCAAAATTTGCAAGTTTTTGACCCACTTTCCGGTGTTCGATTGAGCTGAAATTTGGCATACGTATATAAAATCGGTGACAATGCAATATTTTGGCACCATCAAGATGATCTGATGATGGAGCCGGAAAGTGGCCATAGGAACTCGGTAATAAAACTACGCAACCCTATCGAGTTTGGGCTCGTTTGATTCGTCTTGACAAGAACTCTGGTCCTAGATGATATCCAGCCTAATAAAAGCTTGTTTAAAAAAAATATACGTGTTTCTTGAGAATGTCGAGAATGATTATATCAAATTATTATTTTTAGTATTATTGGTGTTCAACTGGATTGGCGCCCAACAGATTAAAAATGAGAAGTTCTTCTTCATTTCTAGATTTTGTTCTGCCATTTTATCCCTCACTGTGCATATGGTCGAACGTGATACCAGCTAGCTTTGGGGGTAGCTGATGGATTTGTACACTGCCTGATAAAGTGATAACATAAATATTGCGATAACCTGGGTCCTATGAGTGTAGAGATCAAACGGTAATCGGTCGGATCCCTTTGGTATCCATACCAGTACTTATCATAACCATTGAGCTTAGTAACACAGGCACAACTCTCCCTATACCTTCGGGGATTACAGGCGTTATGTCATGTTACTTTAGTTAGATCATTTTACTGCACAAATTAAAAGTTTACACACAACCAGAGCTGTTAGCACTGCACAGGTACCTCGCGGATATTTTCTATTATAGTACCATTGAGAGCTTTAAGTAGGTATAATGTTTGTAAAGAATGCATTTTGAAATGCGATTTTATTGTTTTATTTTTATAGAACAACATTAACGCAATGTAAATTGGCATCGACATCGGTAAGCGTCTGGAATAAATAGGTTAGAGATAAACCATTCTAAAAACGAACGCCTCTCCACAGCAGTTTTTCAGTTTTTGATACAGACTAACATACATAAAAATATACACAATAACACTGTTTTTTTTATGCAAATTGTACCTACCCGACTTGCCCAAACGTCAAACAGGCGGATTTTTCGGCCAACTAGTGGTTAAATGATACGAACGCTCGACAGAGCGAACGTGCCATTCCATACAAAGCGCATGCTCCTCGCCGCGCCGTACAATGTTGTTACCTGGACTGATCGCAAGATTTGTTGACCTCTAATTGCGGCGACGAGTCCATGTTGTCAGTAAAGTCGCCGCACGCACACGAGTGTTGCAATAAGTATTTTCTCTCACACATTGTAATAATCACGTTTTGTGGAGGGGCGTTCATTTTTAGAATGGTTCATCTCTACCGTACTTACTATACATTTTAAGTCTGTGAACTCTCATTCATACATATCATTTAGTGAAGTGTAAACAAGACAACGTTTAGGGCTATTTATAGATTAATATTTATTGCTTGTTAACAAAGGTGTTCGAATGACGTATGGTGGATGAAGCAATGAAGGTGCATCCTCACCGCGAGCATTCGCCTTTCAATTCTGGAATCATCGGTTCAACATACATAACTTTAATTCTTTCAGAGTGCTAGCTGATGCTTATTTATTTCGAGCGAATGTTCTCAGTGTGGACTGTGGACGCACGTTAAGACAAAGTTTAACACAGCTCCATGTTATGACGTATTTTTATGTACCTACATCGGGATAGTCAATATTCGGATTCGCGCATTGTAAATGGACAGAAATTATTCATCCTTAGTCGGCGAAGTAAACAAATTATCAGTTTACTCGTGCGAGTAATTCACGCTTCATTAGCTTTGTTTTTCCGTGAGGTGGGGTGGCTTAAGCTCTATCCACACAGTTATGGAGTTACGGGTCAAGGCCTTCGGGATCCGGGCCGTACGGGCTCAGTGTTTGTTTACGTCAGAGGAAGCTCCAGAACTCAGGGCCGAGATTGTTTGTAGTTTGGTCAGTGGCAAAAGTACATACAAAATGTAAGCAAGCATCTTTAACACGGCTCGACGGCCAAAAGACCTGCAGACCTTTATCCCCTGCCCCATCCCTCCCCTTCCCTTCCCCCCTTTCGTGCCCTTGTCCCATGTTACGTGGGGTCGGCGCAACACGTTTCTTTCTTCCATTCTCCGCTGTCAGCCGTCACTCAATCATGCACTCCGTTTTTTCATATCGTCCCTCACACATTGCAACCATCCATTATTTGGTCTTCCTCTCCCTCTCCATCCATCAAAATTAAAAATACTATATAGCCAAATGACTGCAACCAACTTGGATGTAGCACTCACCGGCCTCTGCCGCGGCACCGCTCGCTTCGCCCGCGCGCGTTGGTCGCAATTCTAACCTAACCTAACTTATTTGAATGGAGTCATTGATGTATAAATAGGGTTGGAGTACATCTTAATTACTGCGGCCAATTCAGGTCGCACGTGGTTGGTCACAGATCTAACCTAACTAGTTTGATTGGAGTCAAGGAGTATCCTAGGGTATCCTGAGGTATTCTGTGACCAACTGTAAGAAAAGGGCAGAAATTTAAAAATAGGCTCCTTTATTTTAAAAAGTGTGGATCATTAGAAGCCCCAAAGTTTTTTAGAGGATTTGTTAAATATTTTCCTTTTGTTTCACTTTTGTTCATCATTATTTATACTTCTAGAAAATTAGATTATAGACATTGCTGATCACGGTTGCTGATTAATGATAATTTTATATCAAAGAGCAATTTGGAACCCTAACATGTTAATTTTTGTATTGTTTCCGAAATTACTTATAATTAAGGAATTTTGAACCTTATGCATAAGAAAAAGCACAGAAGTGATATTTGAATAACACTAACTTTTAGTTTTATTATTAGACACTGTGCTTCATGCTTATAAACTACTCATTTTGTGATTAAAATTAAAATTTCAATTTCAAGTGATACTTTACCTACTCCAAAAAAATTATTGGAACATTGTCTACCATCTACATAGGGTAAAAAAGGAGGGTACAAACAATTAGTTAATTAACTAGCTTGTGCCCTTCTGTCATTAAAATTTGTTGTTATGTATAAATTATTTAATGAATTATTATTTTATTCAATCCTGCCACACTAATTCAAATGAGTCATGCGCCCTATGGATTCTTTAATCTAATGACATGGTATATCTTTTGAAACATTACCAATGTGACCTTTTCAATTCATATGTACTTTCTAAATTTGTCTTAGGCATCCCTGACAAAGGTGAAGGAAAACAGTGAGCATACCTAGAATTATAATTATATAAGGCTGAAATCGCCAATCTGCCTTGAGCAAGCGTGATGTTTAATGGATGTGCCTTCTCTGTATAAGAAGAGGCCTTTGCCTTGCAGTGAGACAGTTACAGGCTGATAATAATTAGCTAGCTACACCAAGCGGTTTCACCCGCGTAGACTCTGGTCTACAAATAGGTTACTTTTTATTCCGATAAAAAATAACCTATGTGTTAATCCAGGGTATAAGCTATCTACATACCAAATTTCATCCAAATCGGTCCAGCCGTTTGAGCGTGAAGAAGTAACAAACATACACACTCACAAACTTTCGCTTCTATAGTATTAGTGTGATTATAATCTTTCCAACCATTTATTTAACTTAAGCATCCATGAAGTATTGCATTTTTTTCGTCTATGGATGCCTTTCAATAAATAAGGAACTTCATAGAATCCATGAAGTATTGCATTTTTCGTCTATGATTGCCTGTTAATAAATAAGGAACTTCATAGCGTCCATGAAGTATTGCACTTTTTCGTCTATGGTTGCCTGTCAATAAATAAGGAACTTCATAGCGTCCATGAAGTATTGCACTTTTTCGTCGATGGTTGCCTGTATAAATAAGGAACTTCATAGCATCCATGAAGTATTGCATTTTTTCATCTATAATTGCCTGTCAATAAATAAGGAACTTCATAGCGTCCATGAAGTATTGCACTTTTTCATCTATGGTTACCTGTCAATAAATAAGGAACTTCATAGGCATGCTTATGTCAAAAGTAAAATAAATGGTTGGAATGTGTATTGTTAATATCTTTGTTGAAACTGGTTTTACAGTGTTTTTTATTATTCTAATAACAATGGGAAACCTTTTTTTCAAACCTGGCTTAAGATCTTAATCTTCCTGCCCTTATCTCATGTTACTTGGGGTCGGCGCAGCACATTTTCTTCTTCCATTCTCCCCTGTCAACCACGTCACCTGTCAGTCACGCTATCATTCACTCCCTTCTCTTTCATTTC